>JAVJIF010029691.1:0-2773369 GCA_038442645.1 Agave tequilana | reverse complement strand
CTTATTCAGGTTAATTTAGGCTTAGTGTGTATACGTGGGGTATTTTCCTCGTGTATATACATCGCCGACTCTCATCGCGACTCTGTTTCCACGTATTTTAGGAAGCGGGGGCGGACAGTCAAAGTCTTATGTAACAACAGTCTCTTTGAGAATGTTTTGTTTAATAACAATGCGACCTGGTCATAATATTTTTTATTAAATAATCTAAATAGAATACTGCGACCATAGTCGCATTCTTATGAAACAAGAGACATAGTCAATTGAAGTAGTGAACAGGTCTCCAAAGTTAAGTAATTAGATGGTTAGAAGACTGCGACCGAAGACTGTGACATTGTTCGCAGTCTTATGTAATAGCAGACTTTTTGAAAAGTTTTGTTTGACAACACTATGACCTTGGTCGCAGTATTTTATAACTTATTTTTCTAAGGTCGCAGTCTTTTTATTAATAAATTTTAATTGGACTGTGACTTTTGGTCGCATTCTTAATAATAATTTGTCAGATAAATTGAATTCTGTGATCATAGTCGCAGTATGAAATTTAATCTTCAAACCATTTATTTTACAAGACAGCGACCAAGATCTGACAGCGTGAAGAGACATAGAGAGATAGACATATAAAAGGAGAGAAAATATAATAATAAAGAATATAAAACTAATACATCATTCCAAGAAAAAACAAACGATAGGGGCTTTTAGTAATTTCAATTATCTTCAAAAGCGGGATGTCATTTTAAATTGGCGAATTTTGTGGCTCATAATGTGCCACGTCACCATAGGCTGAGAGGGACTCTCTGTTGTTGGCTGATATACATATTTTTGATATATATATATATATATGAGAAATATGTTTATCAGTCGACGGCTAAGAGACTCTCTCAGCCTGCGGTGACGTGGCACAATTTTTGCTACACCAATAAGTTGTGGTCCGCTTACTGAAAGAAGTTAAAATACTAAATACCCCTTGGTAAAAGGTACTCAATCCACTATTATTTATTATTATTTTCTCTCCTATTTCTTTTGCTGCTCTTTGTCAAATTTAGGGTTAACTTTTCTGCCATAAAGTTTTTTCTGAAAATAGCGATATCTAATTTCCCTGCCAATTTTCTCCTTTTTATTTTAATGTCGACGTCGGAGTAGTCCACTTCCCCTGCCAATTCTGGTCGCAGTCGTAAGCGATCTCTATCTCCCGATCTAAATAAGGATCATATATCATCTGGTTCAACTTTCTCTCAGAATATTGAAAGTATTGAAGAGTTGAGATCTTTGCATACTGATCAAGAGGTTATTATTTTATCAATTTTTCTTGCAATTTCATAAATTTAGAAGATTTATGTGTAGCGTATATGTTAAATGCGATATTAGTCGCACCTATTTAAATTAATATATTTATGACTGTGACCACTAATTTAATACACTAAATTTTACTAACTGCGATGAAGGTTGAAGTTTGTATTAAAAACATTTTTCCAGTTGTTAAAGCTCGCTTTATAACTGTGACCTTAGTCGCAGTCCTATTTTTTCAAATTTCTGACACTTGTCCATGTCAATTATATATATATCTTATACACTAAATTTTAAGAACTACGACTTAAGGTCGCAGTATGTACTAATGAGAGAGTTGCAAAGTTATTATTCACGTTGTTAAAAAAACTTGGACATACGAAAACTGTGACTACAGTCGCAGTCTATTTTTCAGAAGTTATAGATTTCTTTACTTCTGCGACCTTGGTCGCAGTTTTAGTTATTATAGTTCAGACGTTTGATATTCAATTATTTGTTTTTATTTAGTTTAGTAATTTGTTTTGTAGGATCTGAATTCACATGCAGAAATGTCTGGAAGCTCAAATCTAATTTTAGGGAAATAGTTTTTTATGGATGACGAAGCATACAACTTCTATAATTCTTATGTAAGGAACAGTGGTTTTGGCGTCAGAAGAAAAGGAATAGATAAGTCACAGAGGCCTCCTCATAAAATTATTTGCAGGAAATTTTGTTGCAACAAGGAGGGTGTGAAGATTAGGCCAAACGGTGTCTCCTTCATCGCATCTACAAAATTGGGGGAACATGCTCTTAATTACTGATTTTTGTTCCTCAAAATGTCAATTTCTTCAGCTTGTTCATCCCGTGGTGCTGACAAATAACCTGCAATAGTTGCTTCTTGTTCATTCGTTGGTTCCTCAACTATTTCGACAGGATCTGGTTCTGTTTTTGAAGGGATGTGAGTTTCTATATTTATATCTTCTTCTTCTTCTTTTTCATCTTCTTCTTCTTCTCCTCCTCCTCCTCCTCCTCCAACAGGAAGGCCAATCATATTTTTTCATCATTAGAAATGTTGGTCATTCGACAAAAAATATGAAAAATAAAAAAAACTAAGATCTTAGATAAATCTTATAGTTATATCGCATATGAATGAAACATTTATTAGAATAGCTATCAAGGAATTGCGACCGTGGTCGCGGTCATAAACATTAAATCAGATAAGTAAAAACGTAATGCGACCACAGTCGCAGCAAAAGCTAATGAAATAAATATAACTGTGACCAAGGTTGCAGTTTATTTACAACGAGTTATAAGGAAATGCGACCACGGTCGCACACTATTGTACTTTAATCAAATGAATTGCGACCGTGGTCCATTTAAATGAATAAAATTATAATCAACAGTATATGATTGATAACTATTAAAAACTTATGAAATCTGCATCAATATCATTTAGATCAATTTCAGCTAGAGCTCTGCTAATGTTTTGGAGGTCCCATCTTACTGCCCGTGGGGTTTTGTCCTCCAAACCAGATCTCGGCTCAAAAATAGCAGCCTTTTCACAGAGCCAATACTGTAAAATATATTATTACATTAGTTTACATAAACATTGACAATATATAAGGAAATTTCAACAATGTTTGCCAGCTATGATATCCATACTTACAATAATTTATACGGAGCATCCTTGCAGCTCATATGTGGTTTGCCTGAAGATGTCCATTGACTCAATCAGGAATTGACAAACAGTTTTAGCCCAACATATTGTCTTCATCAGCTGCATATTGGCAATTTGTTCCACAATATGCCACGACACCATGCATTTACTGTCAGAAAATAATAGAGTGGCCGACATATACAGGATGATTATTGTTGTAAAGTCTTGAGTTGCAAGTCTTTGTATGCCTCTTATAATTTCATTTAAAGTTTGGTCCTGATCAAGTTGTTCATCCTTGGTCACATCTGATTCAGTCCTCAATCTTTTCTTGACTAGAAGATCCTCCTTCGCGATCTTCTTTATATTAGAAAAATAATGTTTAATAAACCCCTTGTCCTTCATTATACTGGTCTTATTCATATAAAATCCCGCCCCATTGATAGATAGACTAAAAGTAAGGGCAACATCCTCCATAGTTAACTCAATTAGTTTGCCTCCAACTTTAAAGGTCCTTGTATCTCTATCATACTGGTCTATAATTTTTAGCAAACTAATGTTTGATTTTAAACCTTTTTCAGCACCAAACTTCTCATTGTAGAAGGCCATGAAGATTAGGCCAAATGGGTCACCTTCATTGCATCTACATAATCGGTCTGAATGTGCTTTTTGAATCTTCTAATGAATTCGTACATAGGCTTTAGGCTTGATCTCATAGGATGAACCTTCAGTTCTTGTTTACCTATAGATGCAGAAAAAACATTAGTATAAAATACTGGGTCTCAGTACGTTTATTTAAAAGTTAAAAAAAAAAACGGTGACCTTGGTCGCAATAGGCATTAATAAACTATAATACTTTGTAACCAAGGTCACAATAGGCTTTTAATAAACTAAAATATTCTGTGACCAAGGTCATACTACAATTTTGTAATTAATCAAAATATTTTACCATGAAGATGGCTATGTATCATCATACTGCGACCAAGTCGCAATATTCAATCAGGCTAACTTAGTTAACAGACTGTGACCATACCCCCAGAAAGGAAAAACGAAGAAAACACTACGACTTCAGTTGCAAAGTTTTATTAAAAAAACCTTAAAAAGATGGACGTGAATAATTTTAAAAACAAATGATTTTTTAATGTCTACGACCAAGGTCGTAAAAACCTAAGACGCTAACTCAGATAACTGCGATCCAAGTCGACATAAAAGGAAATGGAAAAAAACTTTTGACCTTGGTCACTGTGTTAAAAAATACAAAAATTTATAAAAAAATTCTCTAAAATAAAACTCTTTTTATCTTAAACTTTAATCTTTGTTTAAAGTTTCAGTGTAAAAATAAAATAGCTTTAAACCACATAAATATACTTATTTTTGATGATTACCTCTTTAAATCATAAAAAGCAAATCTTTCTCTCTTATTTGCGACCATGGTCACAATTTTTAACAAAAAAATTTAAAAAAAAACAAGAATCTTGACATTTCATAAACATTTCGTAAAAAAATAGTTCATCTGACACTTTTAAATTAAGTTAAGTTAAAATAGGAATATTTTGAAAAAAAGAAAAAAAAGGAATCAAAACTGAAAAAAATTTACCTATTAAAATTTACAAACCCTAAAAAAACTAGTTTTTGAACGAAAATGATCAGAAAATTTGGGAATCAGTAGCACTAAATTTTTTTGATGATCAAATGATAATTTTAGATCTGCAATTTTTTTTGAAAGGAAAGGTTTTACATACAATAAACAGTTGTGTGTGAGGGTATTTTCATCAAAGCTACTCTTGAAGTGACTGATACTTACTCGGGCGGGATTTTTTTTTTTTTGTCCGCCAAAATTAGTGTCAAATTCATGGCTATTATGTTGCTACGTCCCGCCGGCTGAGAAACTCTCTCAGTTGTCGGCTGAGGTATAGTAACCCCTATATATATATATATATATATATATATATATATATATATATATATATATATATATATATATATCTTCTCCCCATCTCTATTTAACCTAGCTATGACCTGCATCCATCCTCAAGCTAGGCCGCCTCCTTACCTGGCCGTGTCAAACCATAGGTACCCCCTCTCGGCCATCCCGTAGCCGGAGCTCCTCCGCCGTGGCGTCAAGCAACCTCCGAACATCTCCCTCGCCAAAGCCCGACGCACCATCTTTCGCCACTCGCAGCTGTGAGCACCCTCTGACATCCACCTCCATGCCATGGCCGAGGTCCAAAGCCACCACTTATGGCTGCAGCCCGTGCCAACTCCCCTTGCAGGAGCGCGCATCCTCTCCCCATGGAAGCCGAGTCCTTTCCCTCTCCTACAAACCCGCTGGCATCCACCGCGAGCTCCGTCGCGCCCCACCGTATGCCCACCCCCACATCATCAGGCCGGCCAGCCTCGAGGTAAGCTTTTAATTTCAAAATATTTTTGTTTGGTTAGTTACAAATCATTTAAGTTTACAAATGAACTTTGTTTTTAAAAGAATCTTAGTTAGCAAATAAATAATAAGTTAATGGATAATATTTTAAGTAGTAACATAATGTTTTTAAAAATTATATGAATAGTAGGTACTAGTACATGTAACTAATAATTCTAACACTACACCTATATCTAATAATGATAGATAATAAATTAAATAACTAGCTAAAGCTAATATGTATAGATGAATAACAAATAAACATATTTGGTAGAAATTAAATGCTTGAAATATATACAATAATTATCACAAAATATTGAATGGCTAATGTTAATAAATAATTAGCTTTAAAATATTAAAAGAATAGTACTTAAAATATATAACCAAATTTAGAATTAGTAACAAGTGTAAAATAATTAATTAATATCTAAAATTCATATAACTATTTAATAATTAGCATTTATAACTAATTAAAAATTAGTATTTAATTGCAATAATTATTATTTAAAGTGAATATTTAATTATAAATAGCCAGTATCTTCATGGCTAATATAACAACACTGAATAAAGTAAAGGAACCTAGGATTCAGTTAATACCACTCCAAAAACTTAAGAAATTGAAATTAAAGTGAGCTATCTAAATATCTAGGCCCCAAAACTGACTCATGCAAGTTTCTATTAAGGGACAATTGGACCCCAATGACATCATGCAAGTTTACAGAATACTCTCCTCATTGACTGTCATCTTCATCTTAATTTTGTCTCTTAATTATAAATCATGGTTATCATATCGCATGATCGTCAACACTATCCTGAGATCATATTTACATATCAGCTTTTCCTCTTCTGATTATATGACTAATTATTCTATTCTTGATATTATAACCGATACCGTCTCGTGATCATGTTTTATTACCTTATATATCATGTTAGCATCTTGTTCCTAGACATGAATGCATCCAACTAAAATTGACATGATTTTCTTGTATGTGATAGATCATGGCATGTACACCTATCTTGATTGTGATTAAATGTATGACCTGGATTGTTCGAGGATAGATAAATTATGATAGTCGGATGTAATGACTATCTTGATCGTTTAAGATTTTCAGGAATTATTGTGATCCTGATACTACTAAAAATTATTCGAGGAAACTGACCATTACATTCAGAGAATTATTCAAGAATACTTATTGGATTATGAATATATGATCATGAACACTATACTTTGACCTTTGGATTACGTGACACTAACATCACCTGTGCTACTTTGCATTTGTCAAAATCACTTGCACTACCTTGTATTTGTTATTACCACTGTCTACATTGTCCCATGATCTTGATACACATTGTAATCATTATCTAAACTAATATTCTTACTTTACACTATTTTCGAATCATGCACACTGAGTCACATTATCTTGCACTTACATTCAACTAAGCCGGGGTTACTGAGGGAGACTGTAGAAGAGGAAATCCAGGAAGGTGTGCTTGGAAGGGCGACCCCTTGTGGGTTGGATGCCACACGTGATCTCGTTATTTATGCGTGCTCCTGTTATTACTTGTTACATGATACATGAGTACATTGAACTGTTTCTCCCTGCTATCAGGATTCACTAACGCATCACTTGTTTGATATGCAGTTGTCCCGTGGGATGGGGACAAGATAGTTGCATTAGTATAAGATTAATAAAATGCTAGACATATACACTTGCATCATATCTTGCATTGTCTTCAATGATCTAGTAACTGACATATATTTTATGATACTGATACTTGAGACTTATATGATATGCATTATCTTGACTACATGACGTTCCTAGACATACCATGTTATTGTTATGTTGTGTTCTTATGATCTTGTGATTATACTACATAACAGTTACTCGTCCAGGATATGTCATGTTCATTATACACATGTTAGACCATACAAGCACGGTCTTCTTGTACATGATCTAGTGTTTCGATTATTCCTGTTATGTTATTACTTTTAGTTCTTAGTACTCTGCCGTTCATATTATTTTTGTTATTTCAATGCCTTACTTGTACAGTTACTACATTTTCATTTTTTCTCTTTTATTGTTCCTTTCCTTCGTGTATTCTTCCTGGCCCATTTCTGATGGACCTTTATTATTTTTTAGTATTTAGATTAGAAAACTGGTATAGAGAGTTGATCGTTAATCGTATTCTGGTTCTCCAGTCAGTTCAGTTCTTTTTTTGAACTTATCTTATTTAGATATGGTGGATGATATTATTTATGATTTTGTATTTCATATATGTGCTTTTACCATTACGCTTGGTTGTATATGAATATATATGTGCTATCCTGCTTGTTGCTAACAGCCTAGGGTATTCATGGAAGAGATTTCACTCTTCGTGAGTATCTGCTAGCCATCATCACATACCCGTATTCTGTATTTTGGGAAGCGGGGCATGACAATCAACCCTAATATATGCTTGGCTTTGATTTTTTTCTTTTTTTTATTTGTTGTTTGCTTATTTTGGTTTGTGTTTGTTTGTGAAATGGATTTCAATAACAATAATTTTTTTAATGCTAATATGAATTCATATTCCAGCCCGACCTCAGTTGACTCGGATAACTCCATCTCGACTTTGTATAACATGAATCAATCGAATATGCTGGATTAGATTTATCCGACTAAAATATATCCCATATCTCTATTCTAATAACCAAAATTTTTAAAAGAATTTTCACTCTTCACAAAGTCAATAGAGATTCAACTCCCAGAAGTCAAATTTGCAATCACCTTATCCACAATCAAATCCCTCTTTTACATCATATACTCTTTTTCTAGAACAACCGATTGAAGAAAAATGCGAAGTAGAAAAGAGTATGAAAGCCGTAAAAACCATGCTTGAGTCCCAACAATAAATTCAAAACATGTTGAACTCACAAGCTTCACAATTTTTTTTTGAAACCAAGATTATACACTCCCTTTCTAGAACAACCATTTGAGAAAAAATTCGAGCTAGAAAAGAGTATAGAACTCTTGCATGAGACTGCACAATAATTTCAAAAATCTTCTACCCACGATAAGTTAGAAGCACAACTGAGTTAATTGGTTAACATTTATAAGAATAAGAAAAATCTCTCTTATCAATCTTTGACCAATCCAGATTTCTCTAACTCTACCGTTCTGGCCTAGGAATCATGTTTTGAAAACTAAGATTCAATTTTAGCACACTCATTTGAACTTGACTAAACTCCAAGTTTTGAAAATAACATTGATATTTTGGTAAGTCATCCCTTTTCTGAATCGAACTTGAGCATGAATGTGATGATTTGAATCTCAACTTGGTAATTTAATTTCATGTCTTGAATCAATATTGACTCTAGTATGTTTACCTGATTTTAATTACTTTTCTGAGTTAGTATTGAATCTTGTGTCCATTTATCATGAAATTGACTCATTTATCTTTCAGATCAACATAATGAACTTGACCAATATCATAATTTTGAAAGTCATATTGGCAAATTGGCAAGTTTTCATTTCATAAAATTGGACTCAAAGAGGAATGTGGCCTTATCCTCAATTTTATGATCTAGTTCAAATTTTTGAATTAATATTGATTCTTGTTTTGTTACCCAATTTGAGCAACATTTTGAGTCAGTTTTAGTTCTCATACTTGTCATTCTTCAACTTAAATTACTAATTTTAAAAAGTCACATTCTATTGTGGGAAAATAAATATGGACTAGAGTTTCAATTTCTTGATTTGGTCTCACTTACTGAACAAATCTCGATTCCAGAACTTTTACTTGATTTCAGTCAGTTTTCTGAGTCGGTATTAGTTCACGTACTTCCTGAGTCGGTATTAGTTCATGTACTGCCTGAGTTCAAATCTATTATTCCATCATTTCACACACCATTCTGAGACAAAAGTGTTGAAAAAAAATGATTCTGAAATTTTTTTTAAAATTTTAAAATTAGATGGGGTAAAATTCCTAATAAAAATTATCCATGTATATATTATAATACACAGGTTGAAATCACCTAGAGGGGGGGTGAATAGGTGATAATGCTAATCTAGTTAACTTAATGCGGAATTTAAAAACTAGTTGCAATTACAACCAACAAATGATGCACACACAAGCTAGCCAAGCATATAAATATGAATGATCAATATCAAATGATGCAAGGCACAAAATAAAGAGAGAGAGTAAGAGTCAAGAGATCAAGCGCAAACAACAAGATATGTTTCAAGGTTCGAACACCCAGCTCTACATCCCCGCCTTCACACAGAAGGATTTCTAGTCCACTAGCTTGTCCACACAGGACTCCCACTAAGGGAACCTCCACCGAGGATTTGGGGCAATATAATAACAAGGAGTACCCAACTCCTCTCTTTACAACCACAATCTCCTTCTTAAGGCAAAGCACCAAGCCAACAAACAATCACCGCACAACTTAAGGGATTAGCACAAAGCTTACACAAGGATCACCTCACAAATTGAGGGATACAACCCAAATGCACAACCTCCTCAACACAATGAGGGAAAGGCACAAAACCAAGCAAAGATTAGGTTTACAATTTGGTGGTCCAACAACCACAAACAATTTCTTTTCCCACACAAAGATCCTATAGAATAAGATAGTAGATGTAGCTCAAGTGTGGAGAAAACCAATGGAATGGAAATCAAATAGTCAAAGAAAATCCTTGAGAAAATCTAGAAACCAAGATGAAGAAGATGAATCAAAACACTTTTCCCAAAAACCCTTTTCTTTCATTTTCCAAACCCTAGCAAAAACTCCAAATAGATTGTTCAATTTAAAGCCCAAAAACTTCTTTTGATTGCTGTGAAAACACTAGAGAGTAAGGAAAAATTAGCTCATGAAATCTTAGAGAAAACCTCTTTCCAATGGGGTATTTATAGGCCTTTAAAAATTATAGCCGTTGGCAGCAAATACTGCTAGAAATGGCCTACCAGTTGACCGTGCGGTCGACCGGCCAACGGTCGAATTTTGACAGTTGGTAGCTACCGGTCGACCACCCGGTCGACCGGCCCCTAGATACAGAGAGCAACACTCTCTGGCTGGTCGACCGCTCGGTCGATTGGGAGCAACTCGAGAGTGGGTTGCTATCAGTCGGTCGACCGGTCGGTCGACCGTCCTACTGACATGGCTACGTGCACTACCTTGTGTACGTCCGGTCGACCGCTACGGTCGACCGACTCCTGGCCCGGTCGACCGTAACGGTCGACCGCCAGAGCCTGGCAGCCAAAATCAGGGACTGAAAAACTGGATTTTTAATGTCTTAAAAATTCCCATAAAATCTCAAAAAATCCACAAAAAAAGTTTTATCGGTTTACATTGAAATACAAACTTGTGTTAAAAATTTCAACACAAATTTCAAACATTTTGATCTATTTTTGTGTTATGAAAATTTTGCCAAAAACCAAAAATCATATTTTCTAAAACTTGGATTTTTGAATTGAAAATACGTTTTGTTCAAAACTCATCCAAATACAAAAGCATGATATTAAACAACATTTAGGCATGATGTATATGGATATAATCCAATATACATGAAACAATATAAATATCCATGTTTTTGACTTTAGATCCCAAAATATGTTTTGTTAAAATACCAAAACACTAAACTCATAATGTAGACTATCAAACTAAGTTTGTTTAAATAGTTGAAGCATGTATGTATATAGAACACATCTAATATACATAAAAACATGTAAACTTGTTTTGATACTATCTATTCATGAAAACCAAGATCGGTTAAACCAATCAAACCGAAAACCAAAACCAAAACATGAAACATATGTCTATTGTGAACTTGAGCATATCATACTATTCTAATCTTTACAAATGGATCTAAACACAAAACTAAACTAGGTACCGATGTCTTCTTGTAGAGTGACGTCTCCAAGCCGACTCGATCCAAAACATCGTTATCCACCGAGCTTGACTCCAATGAGTGCTATATGCGATCTTTGACGCTCGGGCTCTTGAATCACCATCTGAAAGCTTCCGAAACTATCTTGTTGAAGCTAGTCACCAACTAATATCTTGATTAATGAACTGAAACTAAAATCACTAGATTATTAGTACACATAACTACATGAGTTAATCATCATCAAAACTAGAGTGGAAGGCCTTTGGGCCAACAATCTCCCCCTTTTTGATGATGACAAAACTCATGGAGTTATATATGCATGGATTAAAGTTAAGCCTCAAAGAAGCTCCCCTTAACTCATGCATCAAGATAAACAAATAAGTATGCAATGAATGTTCTTGCATAAAACACATAAATTTCTAAAACATGCTCTTGATACCAATAAAACAAATACATTTTCAAAACAATCTCTTGATGCTAATTTGCAAAACAAAACTAATGAAGCTCTTGATACCAAAAATAAACATTTAAATGTGTTCTTTAATAATGTTTTTATTATCAATTGAACTTTAATAAAAACATAAAACATGCATACAAACTACAAACTCAAATTCTTCTCCCTCTTTTTGTCAATCATCAACAAAGGGGTAAAAGTAAAAACAAAATCTTCTCCCCCTTTTTGTTCGAAACAAAGAATAAAAAAGGGGTGACATCAAACATGATACCAATAAAAAATGTTAATAAAAACAATTTAAGGAATGCCTATGTTGACACTTAAAAAAGACAAGATTCTTATTGGTCCGAATAATGTCTAAACTTGTTGACTTACAAAAGACAAGTGACAGACGAGCTGAAGACCAGTTTTCACCCATCTCTAAGGGACAAGGAAGTAATTTGGACTCCACTGATCCAGCAAGCAGACAGTGAACCCGGATTGTTTCTAAATAGACCTCAGCAGGTCTAAGATGCTAGCACTTAGCATCGCATGAGCCCAAAGAGAAAGCCTCGCATGAGAGGCTAATATCACTCGACTCCGCCTTGAAGTCATCCGAAGCCTCGCCAAGAAGCTGACTCGCCAACTTCGCCACAGAGGACTTCCAACTCCGCCAAAGGGTTTCTTTCGGACTTCGCCAAAAGCTGCCTCTAGCCCCGCTACGAGCTCGATGCGGACGGCGCCGCTATGAATCTGCTATGGTCAACCTTTGACCAATCAAATCTCCAGATGAGATCAGATCTAATCAGATCAAAACCAATTAAGATCAAATGAGAGATCAAATATGGCAGTTGATTGCCACAATCTCTTGACTCTTCTAAAACGAGTAAGAAGATCAGGGGAAATCCTCCAACGATATGGAAAGGATCAAAACAGATCGAGAAGGTCCATCGACCTGCCAATCCTAGTCTCGCAGTAAGGCTACTTTCAAGATTTAAACAGATTTGATTCAATCTGTTTCCATATATTCAAGGGACGATTATACCCTTGCTCTCCCTATAAATAACCCGCCAGGGGTACAAGGAAGAGAGATCGATCGATCGGAGAGAAAGAGGAATCGACTTCTTCAACGGAGGCTTCTTCACAAAACACCGTGCGCTCTTGAATTCAGAGACCTTTTTAGAGAATTGCTTTCTCTATCCAGGGTATTTATACCCTAACATCGTCCTTCTTCTCAAGGAATCTCCGGAACCAGGCGAGAAGAAATTCCTAATTGAAGGCAATTTTGAGAAGCAGCAAGAGGGTTCTACCAGCCCTCTGTTCTCTGATTCCCCGAACCAGGCGAGAAGGGAATCTCATCGCTCGCATCGTCAAAGGGACAAAGTGGTCGCGCGCTGACCAGACTCCTATTGGCACACTTCTCCAGAATCTCTGAGGAGATCTACTTGTAATCTTTTTAAGAATACTTGTAATTTAGCTCCTCAAACTCTTTTTTGTAAGTTTTCCCGTTTGCAAATATAATGGAAAACAAGATGGTGACTCCGCTGGGGATTGAATTCTCCACTGCCGAGAATCAAGTGTCGCAATGCGACGAACAGACCTTCGGGTCTAACTCTGAATTCAGAAAAGTCGGTGCAGCCAGAGCTTCTCTGGCTAAATCTTTAAGGAAAGTCTCTGCGGAGGCTGAAAAGGTTCTCTACAAACCTACTGCGGTTATTTGGCGCAACAAGGAAGCACGTCCGCAGTCCGATTCCTTTACTTGTGAGAACTTGGTGGTTCAGTTCGATCAAGGAAGATTTGAAGAAGTCCTCTCTGGGGGTGGCCCAATGCTTCGAGCGCGGAAGCATAGGAAGGTTTCCACGACCAAGGTTTCAAATCAGAAACCGGAAGCAGAATTCCGCCAACACCCCTCAGCCTCGCGTGCGGCTATTCAGGTTCCTTGTGAACCTAAGTCTCCTCTGCCAAGGCGGGTTTGGAAGCCTAAACAGAAGTCTCCAACTGAAGCTTCAGGCGTTGATACGCCTAAACCACGCCTCTCTCACGAAGAAAAAGGCAAGAGGCCTCTCTGCTCCAGCAATGTTGCCGAACATAAAGTCACGACGGCAATCATACCGTCGCCCAATCCAAGAGCAGCAACACCTTGTGTCAGCCGCGTTCGTACGAACAAAGCTACTGCACCACGGCGTGCTCCGCTTTCCAGTGCGTCAAGCACTAAGCTCACGCCTGATGGCGAAGCTAGAACCAAAGCACTATTCAGTGCTAATCCCTTCTGCAGGGATAAAAGGAGCAGGACATCGTCCTATACATGACCCAAAAGAGCCTTTGCGCTCGATTGCAGAGATCCAACCGGGTCTGATTCGAGGAGATTGTTGACAAATAAACAAACCTCTTCCCCCTATTGTCAATAAGTGGGATGTCAGTTGGTGACAGTCCACTCGGTCCATTGCCGGCTGGGGCTAATCCCCGCCACGCCTCCAAGACGACGGTCAGTCTTTGATCGACTATCGGTACAGACCCCGAGGAGACACCGCAAAGGGAGCATCTCGTGAGATCTGCCCTCCGCATCCGTTAACATGACCGGAAGGGGACGAGAGCTGCGCAGGGGAAGACAAACATCTGATGACACCCCCTACAGCTCCCCAAATCCAGATTATAGCCCGGGCTTAGGCGAAGTCTTGGTGCATGAAAAAGGTGTTTCCGAAACACCAGGTCCAGGGTGGCCATACCCTACACTTATGAACAGCCCTCTTTCTCGACGGCCCTAGCCTCGCCAGAGCCTAGGAGATCACTCCAGCCATCAGATGAAGAAGATGAAGACAGCGGGTACGCCTCTTCGGCGACAGTCAGCTCGGTGCGAACAGACAGAGCATCAGCCAATATGGCTGATAATGCCAACGACGAGCTTCGTCGACGTTTGGAAGCTCAGGAGCAAACTTCCAAGACTCAGCAAGAGGCTCTGGACAATATTCAACAGATGCTCGCACAACTCCTTAGTAACCGGAACAACAATGATGCCGGGAGCAACCACGATGAGGAGGAACACTCCAGCAATGAGCA
Organism: Agave tequilana; assembly: GCA_038442645.1. Taxonomy (NCBI): domain Eukaryota; kingdom Viridiplantae; phylum Streptophyta; class Magnoliopsida; order Asparagales; family Asparagaceae; genus Agave; species Agave tequilana. The sequence goes on along the minus strand of JAVJIF010029691.1, from coordinate 2,758,679 downwards.
ACCAAAGCCGGAGAAACCCAAGGAGGGTTCTTCTTTGGACGCCGAAGTCCTTAAGGGCCTCCAAGCTCAAATTGCATCCCTAGCTCAGAGGGATGAATTAAAGAAGGTAGAGGCAGTCCGTCCTTATCCACTAGAGTGGGATTCGGTGCCATATCCACCGAAGTTCAAACCGCCAACGCTGCATACCTATGATGGAAAGAGCTCGCCAAATCAACACATCTACTATTTCTGGTCTCAGACTGGTAATGTTATAAGCAATGACACCATCATGGCTAGGCTTTTCATTGGCACCTTAAAGGGGGTGGCATTTAACTGGTTTCGCAGTCTTCCCCCGGGCTCTATCAACTCTTGGATCGACCTGGAAACTCGGTTCCTCTCTCGTTTCTATGAAGACGATACCGAAGTGACCATGGACAAGCTCCTCTCCACTGTGCAAAGGAAGGGCGAATCTGTCCGCGACTACATTGAACGGTTCAGAAATTTATCTTTGATGTGCCCAGCAGGGATGCCATTACCCATGCTCTTGCAAACATGCAGGCATAACTTCCTAGACCAAGTCGAAGTTCGCATGGGGGCTGTCAAAGCCCACACTTTGAAGGAATTGGTTGAACAAGCTGAGATAGCCGAGAAGTCGGCTAGAAAGTTCGAACCGTCCGCCCCTAGGGGCAAGTGGGGGACGAACAACAAAGGCGCAGCGACCTGCCGCAATCCTCTCAAGCTAAAGGCAAAGAGACTATGTCTGTGGAGTTATCCGGAGATGTGCAGTCAAAGGCTAAGAAGAGCGGCTCCAACAATTAGAAGCCCGAGTTCCCTCCAAAGCAGTACTCCTTCAAAGACGATCAGGTGGTCACGATATTTCATCTGCTCCACAAAGGGAACAAAATCAAACTTCCAGATGCTCGGCATCCCAATGAGATAGGGCGCACAAACGACCCTAAATACTGCCTCTACCATAGGATGATTCACCATCCTACTGACAAGTGCTATGTCCTCAAGGACAGAATACAAGCCCTGGTCGACGCCGGGGTTCTCACGTTAAAGACGGAGCAGAAGAAAGTCACTGCCAATATGGTGACTCTTGAGTTCGGCAAAGCTCCGAAGGTCACAGTTCCTGACGGGACTTATTCCATCCCCGCGCCACGGTTGGAAGTCAAGCATCCTCCAGCTACAGCTCAAAACAATAAGGGTCTTGTTCCCTTAACATTGGAGACAGGAGAAGTCATGTGGATACATCCAGACCTCCTCCAAGACGTACGGCTGGATCCAAAGCAGCCCAATTCAAAGGGCAAGTCTTGCAATGTCATTTCCATCCTGCCAGACGATGGCAATCTGACATCGGCTTCCCTCAGTGATTCCGAAGAAGAAAAGCATGCTTGCGCGACGCAAGCCGATACGCCTCAACAGACGGGCACCCGATCCGAAAAATCATACTTGAGGCAGTATGAAAAGTCTACTGACGAGATACAACAGCAAACGACGTCAGTATCAACGCCAGCATCCGCTCCAGTCCCGATCAAAGGGAGAGAAAAGCCTAAGGAGGTACGGTTCGACCATGTGCTAAAGAAACCGCCAGGCCAAGGGTTTGACACGCCCTTCTGCTTTGATATATTGGCTCAGCTGGCCAATATCCCAGCTCGTATCACTATATACGAGCTCCTTCGCCTCTCGAAAGAGACAAGAGAAGCACTCAGGGATGCGCTAGCCAATTCAGAATCTTTTCTGACATGCATACCTGAAATCCCTAACGACGACGTTCAGCCTCCTTGCCCAGAATGTCATCATGCACAATCAAAGGTGCCCGCTATTACCTTCACGGCGGAAGATATGCTTCTCAAAGACAACAAGCATGACCGACCTCTGTACTACATCGGATATATCGGTTCAACATGCATTGAGAGGATACAAGTCGATCTGGGGTCTGCACTCAGCATCATCCCCAAAAGGCTTCTCTACTTCCTCGGCATACCATTGTACAGGTTGTCCGCAACCACTACTACAATATACAGTTTCAATGCCGGAAGCAGTCACCCACTTGGGAAAATTCGGCTCCGTTGCAGAATTGGGAGCCTGAAGTCAGAAGTGACATGCTATGTCATTGATGCTGACACATCATATAACCTGCTGCTGGGACGACCATGGATCCACGCCAATTGGATCTTCCCTTCCACCCTCCATCAATGCTTCAAATATGTTGAAGATGATGCGACAGTACGAACTGTCTTTGCTGAGAGGCAACCATTCAAAGGGGTGGAAAACTACTTCACTGATGCTCTCCTATATCAAAAGGCCGATGGAGCACTTAAAGAATCGTTGCCAGACGATGATGAAAGCGGCAACGAGGCGGATTCAGAATCCGAAGCAGGCATGCTAGCCATTCTAATTGGTGAACCAATTATAGCATGTCTCAAAAATCCCCTATGTAATACTCCTTCAGAGGATGAAGGTGAATGGGTAATATTTCTTTTGATTATTCCGCAACTGTTGGGCTATTTGAGTCCATTACGGATAGCTCCCTACACATGCCTCTACATAAGCCAAGTGCGTCCACTTTGCCCATGGAATCCGCAGAAGGTGCTGTTTTGGTGATCCCGCCATCCAAAGAAGGTAAGTCACCGATAATCTTCGGTAGAACCCAACCACGGGGACCCACAGCTGCAGATTCAAGCTCAGACTCAGACGCCCCACAGTTCTTCCATTATGCGCGGCCAGCACACCATATTATGAAGAAAATGGGATACGACTTGAAGCATGGAGCAGGCCTGAATTTCGAAAAAGGAAGGCGCGGTTTGATGCGGAACCTTGTGCCTAAAGGGAAGCCTGCAAATTACTATGATAGTACACGCAGGGGGTTGGGTTATGTCACACCCACATCATCAGTAACAATTCAAGCCAAGAATAATGGATCAATTCCATCACATTCGGCTTCTTCCTCCGACTGGGACTCCGATATCAGCATAGGAAGAATGTTCAAAGTCTTCACTGCTAATATGACCTCAAGCAGTCAATTGGAGCCCGTAGAAACCACTGATGAGGAACCATGAGCCCAGCAATTAGACCTTCAATAGGAAAAGCGATTCGAACTGCGCGAGCCACCCACTTAAGACAAGGTGATGCAGGTCAATCTGGGAAGTCAAGATCATCCCAAACCCATCTTTATAAGTGAAAGCCAATTACTTATAGAAAAGGAGGAATTGATAATGCTCGTGAAGGAGTATATAGATGTCTTCGCATGGAGCTATGAAGATATGCCCGGGCTTGATCCACAGGTCGCTATGCATCGTCTAAACATCAAGCCTAACGTCAAACCAGTCAAGCAACAACAATGTCGGTTTCGCCCGAACATCATGGAAGCTATTGAAGCCGAAGTTCACAAGCTCATTGCATGTGGCTTCATCCGGGAGGAACAACATCCAAATTGGGTAGCTAACATCGTCCCTGTCCTCAAGAAGAATGGGAAAATAAGGATCTGCATCGACTACCGTGATCTCAATACGGCCTGTCCCAAAGACGAATTCCCATTGCCCATCACCGACGTCATGATCGACAACACATGCGGGTTCGAAAGAATGTCTTTCATGGACGGCTTTTCAGGATACAACCAGATCAAGATGTATCCCGACGACGAGAGGCATACTTCGTTCCGAACACCATTGGGGGTATACTGCTATACTGTAATGCCCTTCAAACTGAAGAACGCTGGAGCAACCTATCAGTGGGCAATGAGTACAATCTTTCGCGATCATCTCTGAAAAATAGTGGAGTGCTATGTCGACGACATTGCCGTCAAAAGCCGCAACTAGAATGAACATCTTCGCGACCTGAGATCGATGTTCGACATAATGCGGGCTCATCAACTAAAAATGAACCCGACAAAATCCTTTTTGGGAGTGTCAAGTGGCAAGTTCCTTGGGTTTATTGTCACATCAAAAGGAATTCATCTTGACCCAGACAAGGTCAAAGCCATTCAGAACATGCACCCACCAAGGAATCTCAAAGAGCTCAGAGGCTTGCAAGGCAGGCAGGCTTATATTAGAAGATTCATTGCAAATCTCTCAGGCCGCTGTCAGCCGTTCACCGACTCATGAAAAAGGGTGCTTCCTTCGTATGTGATCAAGCTTGCCAGGAAGCTTATGAAGACATCAAGAGGTACCTCACAAAACCTCAAGTCTTAGTGGCCCCTACATCAGGAAAACCATTCTTGCTTTATGTAAAAGCTCTGGATTATTCCCTCGGTGCCCTCCTCGCTCAAAAGAATGACAATGGCCATGAGCAGGCCATTTATTATTTGAGCAGAACTCTCATAGGAGCGGAATCTCGCTACAACCCTATTGAGAAAGAGTGTTTAGCTCTCGTCTTCGCTGTTCAGAAGACACGACATTATTTGGTCGGCCAGACCATACATGTTATCTCCAGAGTAAACCCATTGCGTCTTCTTATGACAAAGCCAGGATCACTGAATTCAAGATTGGCTAAGTGGGCACTTTTATTGTCTCAATACGACATGACCTTCATCCCTCAGAAGGCTATCAAAGGCCAAGCCCTTGCAGAATTCTTAGCTGCTCATCCAGTTCCGGAGCATTCAAAACTTCACGAAGATATCCCTGATGAAGTCTTCGAGTCTAATGCAACCTCAGAAGAGGAAGTGTGGCAGATGTTCTTTGATGGAGCATCGCGAATGGGCCCTAAAAGCAAGATTATTGCCGGAGTGGGGGTTGTGTTTATTTCCCCACAGAATCATGTCCTGCCCAGAGCATTTTCTCTGACAGAATCATGCTCCAACAATGTAGCAGAATATAATGCTCTGCTCATCGGTCTTCAGCTCGCTCATGGGATGGGGGTTCGCTACCTCGAAGCCTACGGCGATTCAAAGCTGATCATCAATCAGGTTAAAGGCGAATATGAAATCCTCCATGAGGACTAGGTGCCTTATTACCATACAGCCCTCGAGTTGGCTAACCTATTTGAAGGTTTCTACATCGGGCACGTGTCCCGATCTCAAAATACCAAGGCGGACGCCCTTACTGCATTAGCAACAACCCTAGCCTTACCAGCCGACACCGAGTATCACCTCACAGTCGCAACTCGACATCTTGTATGCTCCAAGCACATGCTAAGAACTCGAGAAGTCTATAATGTCTCCACGGACCTTGAGCCGAGAGATTGGCGCTTTCCTCTCATTGACTATGCTTTGCACGGTCTGCTTCCAGACGATCCTAAAGAGGCGGCGTCTGTCAGACGAAGGTCTCTCTGTTTCTACTACGATCCGACTTTGAAGACACTTTACCGTCGTTCATATGACGGTGTTCTCCTCCGTTGCCTTTCCAATTCAGAGGCACAGGAAGTGCTCCAAGAAGCACACGACGGCATTTGCGGAGCTCATCAGCCAGGTCCAAAGCTCAAAGACAGATTGCATAGGCTGGGATATTATTGGCCAACAATGATAGCCGACGCCATCCAATATACACGAAGATGCAAAGCATGTCAGATTCATGCAGACTTCATACACCAGCCTTCGGAGCTGCTCCACCCGACTGTTGCTTCATGGTCGTTTGAAGCATGGGGAATAGACGTCGTAGGGCCAATCAGCCCTTCTTCGACGAGAGGTCACCGGTTTATCCTGGCAATAACCGATTACTTCTCAAAATGGGCAGAAGCCATACCACTGGCCGAAGTCAAAACCTCTAATGTGGTTCACTTTATCAAGTACCATGTCATCCATCGATTTGGTGTCCCTAGGCGGATCATCCACGACAACGGTCCCCAATTCATAAGCCAAGTATTCTGGCGGTTCTGTGATAAATACCGAATTTAGAATGTGGCTTCAACCGCCTATAATCCTGCTGCCAATGGCTTGGCGGAAGCATTCAACAAAACAATCGTCAAGCTGCTCAAGAAATTCGTCTCCTCGAATAAGCGAGATTGGGACGAAAAACTCGGTGAATGTCTCTGGGCCTACCGAACCACAGTCCGGACATCGACAGGCAATACGCCTTTTTTTCCCTGGTATATAGGTGCGAAGCGGTTATCCCATTTGAAATCCAGGTGCCATCATTACGGGTAGCCTTGACTACTAGAATGACATCAGAAGACAATGATCGCCTGCGTCTTCAAGAGCTCGAAGCCCTAGACGAGAAGCGACTTCAAGCCCAGCAACATATTGAGCTATATCAAGCTCGAATGACAAAAGCCTTTAATAAGAAGGTCAAGCAGAGAGTCTTCCAGAAAGGAGACCTGGTCTTAGCCGTCAGGCGACCGATGATTATGACACACAAGACCAAAGGCAAATTCCAACCTAAATGGGAAGGACCATTTATAATAGAAACAGTCTATTCAAACGGAGCATACCGCCTCACGACTGCAGAGGGCGACCTACTCATGATGCCGATCAATGGCAAGTTCTTAAAGAAGTATTATCCTTAATCAAGGATCCTTCTCTTGATCAAGTTAACACTACACCTCTGATCAAGATCTCCGTGTCCGAAGCACACACAAAGAGAGCCTTTCTCTTCCTCCAAGTGAGGTCATACAGCCATAAACCAGCGGGAACCTGGCCTTGCACCGGTTATCCTAAAGGAGAATCAGGGTTACGCAGAATTAACCGATAATCCAATATCCTTAACGATTAAGGATAGAGGAAAATGTTGGCCTGTAAGCCCAACATAAGTCCTCGACAACTCATCATGCTGAGGGGAATAGCATGGCTAGCCCAATTCAAACGGTAGTTGGTAAAGACATATCAAACCCGTTGACAGCTGGGGATTTGCTAAAAATCCTAAGGGACCTGTTCCCATTTGATTCCCTCTCCAGAATAACTTACCAATTCTTATCTATAGGATGGTAAGGCCACATATATTCCGCTGTTATGTTAACATTAAACCTATGACAGCAGTCCCCTCATTTCTCCTCGTGAGAACGAGACCTCCAAAATCACTTTCCAATTCTCATCCATAGAATGGTAAGACCACATATAAATTTCGCTGTTAGGTTAAACCTATGACAATGATTCCCTCGTGAAAAACGCGACTTTTCCCAAACTCCATTGCAACCTTGAGCTTGGTGGCGTCTCATCCGGTTATGTCATTGCGACCTCTGAACCAGCAGATAGCCAAGTCTCAATTCCGAGCCCTGTTGACATTTACAAAAGACAGGTCTCGATACTTGTTGACATTTACAAAAGACAAGTATCTCCTACCTTGAGCTTAGTGGCATCTCATCCGGTTATGTCATTGCGACCTCTGAACCAGCAAACAGCTAAGTCTCAATTTTGAGCTTGTTGACATTTACAAAAGACAAGTCTCAATTCCGAGCCCTGTTGACATTTACAAAAGACAGGTCTCGATACTTGTTGACATTTACAAAAGACAAGTATCACCTATTTTGAAACTTGGTGGCTTCTCAACCAGTTATGTCATTGCGACCTCTGAACTGGCAGATAGCCAAGTTTCATCTACCATTGAGCTTAGTAGCGTCTCAAGTGGTTATGTCATTGCGACCTCTGAACCAGCAGACATCTATGTCTCAGCCCCGAGCCCTGTTGACATCTACAAAAGACAGGTCTCGATACTCGTTGACATTTACAAAAGACGAGTATCACCTATTTTGAAACTTGGTGGCTTCTCAACCAGTTATGTCATTGCGACCTGATTGGTCGCTAATGTTGCATATTTAATATCATATTTCCATACTTATTATAGAATAAAAGCCTGCATTGTCCTAATTAATTGTTTAATTTATTTGCAGGCCCATTCTTTAAGGAGATGAAGAGAAATGAGCCCAAAGCCCACCAAATTCTGAATTAAATCAGAATTAATTTAAACTCAATGAATCAGGGCAAAATCAAGAGGTTGAAAACTGGTTGAGAAGAATCCTCTCAGAATCGATTGGTTGAAGCAAGTTTGATTCAGATTCTGACTGGATACAATTTAGTATTCGAATCATAACTTTTGATACAGAATCTCAATTCTGATGATTCAAGATGATCTAGAAAGCAGACTGACAGAGCTACAACTCTTATGTTGATCATTATTTCTAATTCTATCAGTTGTTAAGATATATTCAGCAATCAACAAGCCAACAAACAGCAGATCAGAACTGAATATCCACCTCTTCCCCTCCATTTCTCCTATAAATACCTGCACTCAAAGGCAAAAGGCGAAGGCAGATTAGGATTTTAGACTAGTTTTTCCATTTCTTAGTTTAGGTTTTTGCTTTTCTTTTTCATGTAATTGTACTTTTCATTTATGTAAATAAGAGGAGATCAGACTTTCATCGAAGAAGAAGAATGAAGCTAGAGCTGGAGTGACACCGGTGTAAGATGAATTTCTTTTCTTTGATTGTTATGAGATCGAATCAATGTTTTCTCTTTGTATGTAGTTTCTTTTAGTCTTCTTCTTCTTTTCTACTTTACCTTTCTTTTTGGTACAACTGTCTTCCAAGTGAGTCTAAAGCATCGAAAGAGCCTTGCCTTTGCGAGTGCCACCGATAGCTCATGACGATGGAATTGTGAGTCTCTCTGTATCATTTCATGCTTGCGTATCTTGATGATGTAATGTGGAAGAGACCAACACTCGACTCTTATGGGCTATGCGCTGAATGCCTCCAATTCAAGGTAACATCGTAGCTAAGAACTCAAGCTAAGCTTTTGGTGAAAAGAAGGTAAGTTTTTATTTCTTTTCGTTCATTTCTGTAAATTAAATCACTTTTACCATCTCTTCCAAATCATTTCTTTCTCCACTTCATTTGTACATATTCGCTTCATTGTTTTCTGATTTCTCCAACTTCTCATTCTTCCACTTTCTTCTAACTTTAATATAACTTTCTTTTTCACTTTCATAACTTAAAAACAGAGAAGAATCTTCGCTTTTCTTCTTAACGATTTCAATAAAGAACTGTAACGCTTCCATCGCAAACCCTCCTTGTGGATCACGACCCGCATAGCCACTTGCTATAGCGGAAGTATTGAGCACTTGCACATTCCTTTCTTAAGTTCTATAATCTCGTATTTTTTGTGCAGGTTTAGCCTTCAATCAAATTTTGGCGCCGTTGTCGGGGAGGGTAAAACGGTTTTTATTGAAATCTGAATTTTTATTGCAAATTTTTTAGAACTAAACGAATTTTCTTCTCTATTGCAGGTTACAGGGCAAGCAAAGCAGAAAATTATTATTGCAGTGACATACAAGTGGCCTTGGGCCTCTGCTCCAAAAAGCGGAGACCAAGGGCCCTCTGAATTGCCGCGTTTCCATGGCAAAAGTCGCGGATCCACGGCAAGGACGAGTTGACTACTAACAGCTTTTTGCAGGGCTGCTTAGTTTACAACTTCTAGTTTGCTGCAACTTTAATTTTTCTTATATGCCATAACATAAGCCTGCTAATAATCAACAGTAAAAGATTCGTTGAAAGTTAAAAATCGATTAGACATTTGCATTCTAGGCACAAGTCTTTTCAATTCTTTTACTTTACTGTTGAAGAGAGCTGGAGACAAGGTATGTATGCATAGCATATAGTTTAGGAAACATTCTTGGGTGATTTTGCTTTTGAATGCTACTTTCCTGTATCTTGCACACTGGCACGAATCAATTCTAAGGGCAAAACCCAAATCAAGATAAGGTGGGGATTTGATCACCCTTCCTTAGCCCAAAAACCATCTCCAAGCACTCACTAACCCAAGCCTAACTTAAAATGAGTAGACGTTGGCCCTAGGGACATCTCGGACTCAATTAGGAGATTATCCTAAGGGGGAAAAATGTTGGAATCCAACTCCTGCAAAATCAGTGTCTAGGAAAGGGATTGAGGGCCGAAAGCCCGAAGGTTGGTGGTTATTTAATTAAGGAACGTCTTTGACGGAAAACCTCCCACCAACCTTGCCCTGACCTGGCTGATAAGCTTGTGGTTAAAGTCTACATTAGACCTCCCGTGGAAAGTCTAACCAGTTAGGAGTCGTCTAGGTCCTAAGTCTACCCTAACCTAGGCTAGAATTTTTTCTTTTTTGTTTGTTTATTTTGTTTGTTTTTCTTTGTTTGTATTCTATTGTGTGGTATGGACTATAATAATAATTTTTTTAACTACAATAATAATCCATATTACACACCGACTTCATTTTCGAATATTACCAACCCGGCATATCATAACTTTGACCAACCTAGTGTGCCAGATTGGTCTTATCCGAATCAATATGACCCATACCCCCCATCTAATAACTATAATTTTCATTATGATTTCAACTCTTCACCGAGTCAGTGGGGATTCACCTCCCCCGAGCATAATTTCCAACCACCTTGCCCTCCTTCTCCACCCAGTCCACATTATGTTCAAGATTCATACTCAGTCCCACCCGTCCAAATAGGAAACTATCAATTATGGAAATGAGTATGAGTGAGTCCAAACACAAATCCCAAAATCTGATGGACTCGCAATTTCACTACCACTTCCAAGACAATTCTTCATCTTTTCATCAAAACAATGAACCTATCAACTATGAAAAGATGCTTGAAGCCATGACTCAGGCTCAAAACACTCGTAATCGTGACATAGATATGATGGTCGAATCTCTACGTTCCCACCGTCCTGATGTCACTAACTATTCTGTTAGAGCCGAAGAGTCATGTAGTTTTGGAAATCAAGATTCCATTTCAGAACAACCACTTGAACATGCCCAAACTCCAAATTTTGAAAAAGATATTGATAGTTTAGCAAGTTTTCCTTTTCATGAAATAGAACTTGAGAATGAATATGATCTTGAACCCCAACTTAGTGATTCAATGCTTCTTCCTGATTCAATAATGACTCCGGTATCTTCACCTGATTTCGATCTTTTCCCCGAGTCAACATTGGATCCTGTACCAATCTATAATGAAATTGAATCACCCATCTATGAGGATCATATTGAACTTGACCAATTATACACTCTTGAAGATCCTATTGACAAATTGGCAAGTTCTCAATTTTTTGATATTGAAGTCAATGAGATATGTGACCTAGATTCTCATATCTGTGATCCAGTTCAACTTTCTGAATCAATCTTGACTCCTGTTGTGTTACCAAACTTGAGTAATGTTTTAGAGTCAGTTTTGATTCCCCCACCTATCATTCATGAACTGGAATCACCCACATTAAGTCACATTCCATTGTTAGAAAATACATGTGGACTGGAGTTTCAATTTCTTGACTTGGACCCAATTTCTGTACCTATTTCGACTCCTGAACCTTTACTTGACTTAAGTCACCTTCCTGAGTCGGTATTAGTTCCTGTCCTTCCTGAGTCCAAGTCAACTGTTCTATCATTTCATACTCCATTCTGGGACGAGGTGGTTGACAAATTTGACTCCGAAATCAATTATGGAATTTGGAAATTAGATGGGGTTAAATTTTTAATAAAACTTCTTAATGGAGTTATCTTTTTAGTGGGTTATATTAAAGAGATTTTTGGTGGGTTCCTTCGAGACCCAAGAAAAGTTGATTGGGCCGCGTTTCGTGGACCAATCAGACCACCACCGGAACCACCACCTTAAGGTAACACTTTCCTTCCCTGTCGTCTTTTTCAAGCATCTATGCATTAATTCATACAATGAGGACAATGCATGAGATAGGTGTGGGGGAGGGTCTAACATAACTTTTCTTTTTCTTTAAAAAAAAAAATAAAAAATAAAAAAATAAAAAAATTAACATTTTTCTTTACTTTTAAAAACATTTTGAAAAATAGAAACAATATTTTGACTTATTTTTGTAAGAAATTAAGTTAATTTTAAAGAATAGGAAAGTCCAAATTAGGATTTCTTATACTTGGTCAAAATACGATTATTTGTTTGATTTTTAGGGTTAGGAAGATAATTTGTCAAAGTAATTTAGTCTTGATCTTTACCTTGATGAAATATGCACACTTCATACACTTACACACTTAGGGTTCAAAAACAAAGATTCTTATGCCTTATAAAATATATATATATATATATATAAAAATATGAATAAGTCTAATTATCGATTAGCTAGGTGCTTTGGCCTAAGCAAGCCTTAGTATTTATGCGAAAGATAATTAGATAAGTTTGAAAGAAAAAAAAAAGAAAAAAAATGAATAAATCTAATTATTGATTAGCTAGGTGCTTTGGCCTAAGAAAGCCTTAGTATTTACGCGAAAGATGATTAGATCCTCTGATTAAGCTGGGTATTTGTGCCTAATAAAGCATAAGTATTCACGCCTAAAAGGGATTCATATAATAAAATCCTTAGTTTTGTGGCCTTGTTTGCTCGAGTCCTTAAGTCCTAGGGGTGTCTTCTCACCTAGTGCCCTAAGACCGTCTGGTTTGGGAGTCATCGATTAAAGGCTCGTTACATGTGCAGATTAGAAAGCCTAAACTAAGGAATAATACCACCAAAAAACAATATATATATATATATATATATATATATATATATATATATATATATATATATATATATATATATATATATATATATAAGGCATAAGAGTTGGCGTTAATGAACCCTTAGTCAAAATTTTCACAGTCACAAGTGCATATGACTTAGGGTGAAGTAATAGACTAGATGAGAAGTACAATTTGACTCCTTACTTTGATTGATAACAAATTTTTGAATAGAGACTAAGTTTAGGAATGAAAAATTCGATTTTCCTATAACTTATAGATTGCTTAGATCTTACAATCATATTTCAAATATTTTTTTCTTTCAAAATGCTTTTCGAAAATACTAACTCTTTATTTCCCTTTCTTTATGGATTTTGTGGGTGCAATCCGCTGAAAACCCTCTCGAGACAAAACTCGTCCTCTAGGGGAAACCTAGAGGTTTAACGGCTTGTTGCACATGCTCAGTGCAATCGCGTGACCTGCGAAAGTGGTCTAATAATCCCTAGTATAGTTTAGTTGTTTTGCTCGAGGACGAGCAAAAGATAGGTATGGGGGTGTGATTGGTCGCTAATGTTGCATATTTAATATCATATTTCCATACTTATTATAGAATAAAAGCCTGCATTGTCCTAATTAATTGTTTAATTTATTTGCAGGCCCATTCTTTAAGGAGATGAATAGAAATGAGCCCAAAGCCCACCAAATTCTGAATTAAATCAGAATTAATTTAAACTCAATGAATCAGGGCAAAATCAAGAGGTTGAAAACTGGTTGAGAAGAATCCTCTCAGAATCGATTGGTTGAAGCAAGTTTGATTCAGATTCTGACTGGATACAATTTAGTATTCGAATCATAACTTTTGATACGAAATCTCAATTCTGATGATTCAAGATGATCCAGAAAGCAGACTGACAGAGCTACAACTCTTATGTTGATCATTATTTCTAATTCTATTAGTTGTTAAGAGATATTCAGCAATCAACAAGCCAACAAACAGCAGATCAGAACTGAATATCCACCTCTTCCCCTCCATTTCTCCTATAAATACCTGCACTCAAAGGCAAAAGGCGAAGGCAGATTAGGATTTTAGACTAGTTTTTCCATTTCTTAGTTTAGGTTTTTGCTTTTCTTTTTCATGTAATTGTACTTTTCATTTATGTAAATAAGAGGAGATCAGACTTTCATCGAAGAAGAAGAATGAAGCTAGAGCTGGAGTGACACCGGTGTAAGATGAATTTCTTTTCTTTGATTGTTATGAGATCGAATCAATGTTTTCTCTTTGTATGTAGTTTCTTTTAGTCTTCTTCTTCTTTTCTACTTTACCTTTTTTTTGGTACAACTGTCTTCCAAGTGAGTCTAAAGCATCGAAAGAGCCTTGCCTTTGCGAGTGCCACCGATAGCTCATGACGATGGAATTGTGAGTCTCTCTGTATCATTTCATGCTTGCGTATCTTGACGATGTAATGTGGAAGAGACCAACACTCGACTCTTATGGGCTATGCGCTGAATGCCTCCAATTCAAGGTAACATCGTAGCTAAGAACTCAAGCTAAGCTTTTGGTGAAAAGAAGGTAAGTTTTTATTTCTTTTCGTTCATTTCTGTAAATTAAATCACTTTTACCATCTCTTCCAAATCATTTCTTTCTCCACTTCATTTGTACATATTCGCTTCATTGTTTTCTGATTTCTCCAACTTCTCATTCTTCCACTTTCTTCTAACTTTAATATAACTTTCTTTTTCACTTTCATAACTTAAAAACAGAGAAGAATCTTCGCTTTTCTTCTTAACGATTTCAATAAAGAACTGTAACGCTTCCATCGCAAACCCTCCTTGTGGATCATGACCCGCATAGCCACTTGCTATAGCGGAAGTATTGAGCACTTGCACATTCCTTTCTTAAGTTCTATAATCTCGTATTTTTTGTGCAGGTTTAGCCTCAATCACGACCTCTGAACTGGCAGATAGCCAAGTTTCATCTACCATTGAGCTTAGTAGCGTCTCAAGTGGTTATGTCATTGCGACCTCTGAACCAGCAGACAGCTAAGTCTCAATTTTGAGCTTGTTGACATTTCTAAAAGACAAGTCTCAATTCTGAGCCCTGTTGAAATTTACATAAGACAGGTCTCGATACTCGTTGACATTTACAAAAGACGAGTATCACCTATTTTGAAACTTGGTGGCTTCTCAACCAGTTATGTCATTGCGACCTCTGAACTGGCAGATAGCTAAGTTTCATCTACCATTGAGCTTAGTAGCGTCTCAAGTGGTTATGTCATTGCGACCTCTGAACCAGCAGACAGCTAAGTCTCAATTTTGAGCTTCTTGACATTTACAAAAGACAAGTCTCAATTCCGAGCCCTGTTGACATTTACAAAAGACAGGTCTCGATACTCGTTGACATTTACAAAATACGAGTATCACCTATTTTGAAACTTGGTGGCTTCTCAACCAGTTATGTCATTGCGACCTCTGAACTGGCAGATAGCCAAGTTTCATCTACCATTGAGCTTAGTAGCGTCTCAAGTGGTTATGTCATTGCGACCTCTGAACCAGCAGACAGCTAAGTCTCAATTTTGAGCTTGTTGACATTTACAAAAGACAAGTCTCAATTCCGAGCCCTGTTGACATTTACAAAAGACAGGTCTCGATACTCGTTGACATTTACAAAAGACGAGTATCACCTATTTTGAGACTTGGTGGCTTCTCAACCAGTTATGTCATTGCGACCTCTGAACTGGCAGATAGCCAAGTTTCATCTACCATTGAGCTTAGTAGCGTCTTAAGTGGTTATGTCATTACGACCTCTCAACCAGCAGACAGCTAAGTCTCAACCTTGAGCCCTGTTGACATCTACAAAAGACAGGACTCATTGATGCTTGCTGACATTTACAAAAGGCAAGTATCTCCCCTTCAGCCCCGCAAAGGGCTAACCTCGAGATTGCTGACATCTTAACCGGTTATGTCATTGCGACCTCTGAACCGACGGATAGCCACGTCTCAAAGATTACGATTGGAGATTCGACAGAAGCCAAAACAAAAGAAAGAATTTCCATTAATTCCAAAAGATGAGGACACATGGAGGAACATATATAATGACCTACAAGCGTACACTGTACGATCTGAGCCGCTCCCCGAGGGCGTTTAGCCTCGTCTTCCTATCATCAGCAGCCTGGGCGAGCGCCTATGACCTCAGCTCAGCCTCATCAAAGTCCACCGCCTGGGCCAGACGAGCTTCAACTTTCGCCAAAGTTGCCCTCTGTGACAACTCCTGCCGCGCCAGTTCCTCATTCTGAGTTTTGAGCTGCTCAAGGCGCTCAGTCTTTTCAAGGCGTACCGGTATGGCCTTGGATAGGAGGAGGTTCGCCTTCCTGATCATTTCCTCAGCCTTGTTGATCTTATCCTCAGCGCCAAGAAGAGCACTGGTGGAAGCGTCAATTGCACTTCCAACCTCTGCTTGCCTTGTTTCCAAGGATTTCAAGTCAGAGGAGATAGCCTCAGCAGCCTCTTGAGCAGCAAGCCGGGCCTCGTGCTTTTGGGCAACAAGACAGGCGAGCCGCTCATCAGCTAAAGACGCCGGGTCTGAGCGATAGAAATGGCGCCACTCCTCTACAGCCTTCTCAAGTTCATCCACCAGGAGTTCTAAAGTAGCAGCCTGATGAAATCCCTCAAAATCCCGAATGCTCTCAATGTCACGGGAGAGGACCACCTTCAACTTTGAGAATGGTACAGGCGAGCCCTTCAAAACCAGGTCGATAGTTCGCTCCAAGCTTCTATAAAAGCTATCGACCAGGTCACCTATGTAATCATTCTCGGCCTTAGCCATTTCTGGTAGGGAGGAAACCTCAGAGTAATCTACCAGCCTAGTCGACATCGTCGCGGAAGAAGCAACGGAATACTGACAGCAGCAGGACTAGCCGAAGGCGATCTCAGCGGAGTCCTCATCGAAACCAGCACGCCAGCCACCGCGGAGGTAGGGCTGGCAACCACCTCTTGACGATCGGGCTCAACCACCAGGGTTGGAGAAGTAGGGCTTGCGATCACCCTCAGTGCCGCATTCGGCAAAACAGTCGGCACCTCACTCGTTGATGTGATTGGGAGTGAGGATACCTCCGGGACTGCCGCCCCTTCAACCTCAGGTCCTTCCGCTGATTTGGGCTGATAAGAAGGCAGGTCGCCATACAGAGCGTCCAACACAGCAGCGTCCGCCCCAGTCGAAGCGCTCATATCACCCCTTGACCCTTCAGGGAAGTCACTTGATCCCCGCGGAGCTGATGCATCTTGAGGCCGGACACCTGTAACAAGACTACGGTCAGTCGGAGCATCGCATGCAGGAGAAACCAAGAGGTTACGACAATACCATAAGATGACATCGCCTCAAACGTCTCGCCAGCCACATCAGTCTCCAGAGGCTCCATCGGAAAATTTTTTGCAGAATCAACACGAATAGCCGGCTCGCTTTCACTTGCCGAGTATCCTGTGGACCACCCGATAGAGCTCGATGCCTCAGGACTTTCTCTTGAAGTCCCAACGCCTGAAGGACCAACATCAGCCGCGCCACTCCCAGACTCTTCCGAGTAAGCAGGGGAATCGGTTGCAACCCCATAAGTGAATAGGGGATCATAATGTTCCCCTTGCCCTCCAGCCGCCTCGGCTCCTGCAATAAGAAGCAAATAATGAGTTATTTGGGATACACCAAAGGCATACTATATGGACGGGGTTAATCTTACCCAGACCTGGAGCAAATCCACCGCTAGTCGGTCCAGCAACCGACGGTTCAGCTGCTAATGGGGCAGCAGGAGGAATCTTTGTAGAAGGACGATCCTCTACCACAATCGTAGGAGCATGGCGACGGGGCTTCTTCGCCAACGACTTCCTACGGGATCCACTCCCACGCTTCCTCTTGAAGTGGACGTCAGAATCCTCTTCTCCCACTTCTCCCGCACATCGTGGGGAAGATGTCCCCACCACACCAGAGCCAGTCGCACGAGTGTCAGCTCCAATCTCCGCCTCGAAGCGAGGACTCCCTGCATCAGAAGCCTCGCTATCATCTACAGCGATGAATTCATCTAAACCAGGGACACGAACCCGTTTGCCTTCCTTTCTCTCAGAAGCCTTCTGCTTCAGCCGGTGAGAGACTAACTTCACACCCGAACTGTTGGCATTAAATCCAAGAGGTGTGGAGTTGGAAGCCGCGTACCACTGGCAAAAGCACAGAGTCATCAAAAGGCCGGGATCCTGCAGCGGGGTGCGTAGCCACGCCCTAGTGCCATCCGCAGTAAAGAACCGCCAGGCACGGGCCCCAACAATAAGACTCCCCATGAAAGCCAGGTCCGCATTGGGATTGCCCACGTACAGCTGGTCGTACCCAAACTGGTGGGCAAATCGACTTGGGACGTAGGGTTCCAGGTAGCAGATATCCCCACTCCTGTACAGCAAGTGCGAGGGCCGGATGCTGACTAGCCACTCGAAAACGCCCCGACTCATGGGAGACCGCCCCGACTCCGCGTCTCGGAATTCCTCGTTGTATCCTGCACCCCGAATACGAGGAAAATAGCGGAACATGCTATAAGCGTCATGACGACGAACTAACTTACGGTCCTCGGCCACGTAGGTTTTCATCCAAGAACAGCCTTCAAATCGGCGGAGAAGCACCGTTCGAACACCCTGCGGAGGGCCCTCCCCAGCCCCGATCGAAGTAAGGTAGTGTAAGGCGAACCACGACATCAAGTAGGTGTATGGCAGACCCACCCTGGGATTGGGTCCATCACAAGGCAGGATAGCGCCCTTCCCGCGCCTCATCGCCGGTGGCCTGCAGAAAGCCTCCGTTAATGCGCGAAGACCTCTTTGAATACAGCACACCATGGCCGGGAGAAGACCCAGACGGTGGCCATGGACCAAGTGAACGGCGGGTAACAGAACATTCGGGTGGACGATGTCACCCGAGGAAGAAGACACAATACACTTCTTTAACCAGACGGTTAAGAAACCGGCCAGCAGCGCCTTTCGAGACATAGGCCGACGGGCCTGATGGTGAAAGCTCCGAAGAGTATCACCCTTCTCATAGGGACCAGCGTCTTCTGTTACGACGATATCCCTTTGGAGACACATCTCCATCCGTTCAACAATATCGCCATCAGCAACCCCGCGATGAGCTGCTTCAGGAGCATTCTTCATGTCTGGGAACAGATAACTTCCCCAGCTCTTCAAGCTCTTCGAGCTACCCTTGCCACCACTGTGGATGCTGGAACAAATATGCAAGTGGCACATCAACTCCTGATAAGTCTCGAGCAAAGCAGGCTCCTGCTTCTCCAGGAGAGCCAACTCCGCCTCACAGGGAAAGTACTCTTCATATGGAAGAGACCCGAAAGGCAAAGCAGAGATTTCCTACATCTCATGCCAAGCCATGCCCAACTCACCAACCGGGGTGAAGAAGGTCCCCGAAGCCGGGCAGTACAACTCAAGGATGGCGTAGAAGCATGCCACCTTCATCTCAATGCCGTAGCAGGTCGCCCTGACGGCCTCATAGAGGTTCAACCTCTCCAAGTCCTCCTCGAAGTGAGCAAGGATGTAGCTGGTCAACTCCGCCCACCACGTCTTAGGAGGATGAACCCAACCAGGAGCCCTGCAGTCAGTAGCAGGGTAGTTCCCGTCAACTGCGCAGAACTGGGTGCCAAAGGTCTGCGCCACAGCCGGGTTCTCTCCCACTGGAAGTTTCCGCAACTTTCCCAGGGTATAGGCCCATTATGCTGTGGGGAGGGCCCGCCCTCGAATAGCCGGACTGAAAGGTCAATCTCCCGACATGGACGGACTCGACGCTTCGGCTCATGCCCCATGCCATCTTCCGAGCCTGAGTCACATTCACGAAAGAAGACAAAGGAATGTGCCGCTTAGTGGACGGAAGGTAAAACTTCTCGCCATCCAATTGAAAGATCCATTGTCCCTCGCCGGCCTGCAATTGACGATCGGGATCGGGTGCGGCATCCCCGAACATGAAGTCGGGCTTTCTGTAAGTCCGACGGTCAACATCCTCAAGAGGGGCCGTGGTCAAGATACTCTTAGTGGT
Source organism: Agave tequilana (assembly GCA_038442645.1). NCBI lineage: Eukaryota > Viridiplantae > Streptophyta > Magnoliopsida > Asparagales > Asparagaceae > Agave > Agave tequilana. Next base: position 2,739,260 of record JAVJIF010029691.1, on the reverse strand, counting down.
CTGCGGATGACCGCCTTGGATGAGTGTATCCCGGACAAGAGAGCTCCGCTCACTGAACAAAAAAGCATGTCCATGGAATTGCAGGCTAATGCTACCATCTGCTCGACTGGTTAGCCCGAACAGACTGTTCAGGAGACTGGAAGTGTAATGCACTGAAAAGACAGAAATGAACTATGATTAGTTCAACAATCAAACGGGTACGAAGACACAAAAATTCACTAAGGCATAGCCTCGCTCAGCAAGCAAGGCCAGCAAGGCGATAACTTCGATGAAGCTTGATTTCGCGGATAAAATGGCATTTTTGCAGAAAACATCTAAAGTACCAACTTCGCTTAAGCAGGAAGTGGTATAGCCCTAAGGGCTGACGTCACCAAAAGGGCACTATGGTCAAGAGTCATCCTTCGCGGCCATGACTGAAGGGACAGACCTGAGTCCTGTTCCTCAAACAGGATGGAGACTGCTCGAGTAATGGCTTCATACGGAAGCCTAAAAGAAGAACTATTCGGTTCTTAATTCCCCTTTTGCAAAGAGAATATGGAGATTCAGGGAAACGAGTTCCCTAATGAGGACAGATCATATTTGATCGTCCTAATAGCCAAATGTCAGCTCCAAAGGAGAGAGACCACGGTCTCTAATCAGATAAGAAAGTCCCTTACCGGTGACTGGTCGCTCGATGACCGGAGGAGGAGGACCCTCCGCTGCAGAAGTCGCCACTTCTTTACCCGCTCGTCTTTTGGGCGCCATTAGAGAGTTGTAAGAGTTCTCAAAGTTCTCTGAACAAGGAAGGAAGAGGAAGAAGGAAAGTCAAGAAATCTCTCTGAAAAAGGAGATCTTTTCCTGCTCAGCCCGATCGGGCTTTTATAGGCCAATCAGTGCCTGAAACGAGGCCTCGAAAAGGGCGTATGCCGCCGCTTCGAATTAATTCGAAACGCCGCCCAAAGCGCCTTCCCGAGAAGCGCTGGTTCAACTCCACTAAGGGTTAACTTCGCACTGAAGCAAAGTGCGGACTTCGCATAATCCTCCAAGGACTTCGCCGAAAGGCTTATCTTAGCCCCTTAAAAAGGCGCTGTTCGCGAGACATACCAGTTTCGCGAAGATCACTCAAAGAAAGGACTATGTCCTTAACTCCGCATACAGTTTAGCCTTACTATGGCCAAACTCTCAATGAAAGCAAGCAAAGATCAGATTATTAGAGGATGAACTTTCATTGATTTAAAAGGAAGGGCACATCGATATTACATCAAAGTTGTGTTTCATACAACACATCCAGTGGCTCGACAGGGTCAGTTGCGCAAAAAAGGCATACAAGCGGTTTTATCTGCTTCTAATTCAGATCAACTGGACACGAAAGGCCTTCCTCCTGCACAAGGCTGTAACCAGTTCTGCCACCGGGACACGGCCATTATTCTCCACAAAAATGACAAATTTTGCCACTGGAAAGTGAGGTCATTTTTGTTGAAGCCTGGCAATAAAACTTATCGCCGACAACACGTTAGACCACCTATGATGGGAATTGGCAGTGATACTAGTGATCTAACAGGTGTGATGCCCGCCTTACTGAAGTGGATCAGCCTTGACAGAGGCCACCAAAGTTGAAAGTTGGCAATGGTGCCAGTGATCTCACAGGCGACGCCCACTATCTTGAAGCGGATTATCTCCGACAAAGCGGCAGCCAGCCTTATCTCAGAACGAATCAACTCGTATAAGAGGCTGCCAATAGCCTCTGGGACACGCACCCGCTGCCCCAAATTGTTCCTCCTGCTTAAAAGTAAAGCTTCAACCGGGGAAGCATAAGGGAACTTTTCGGTCTCTTCCATCAAGATACAAGATCGGCGAGCATAGCGCAATGCAAGGCAAATCAGAACAGATTAGCAGTTAAACACAGGAAAAACCGCAAATCAGAATCTTTTGGGTCAAAGCAATCAAATTTCAGTTAAAGCAGAGGATAAGCCTTGCCTGCACAAGCACTGATGGGCTGGCTCAGCAAACGCCAAGTCCAAGCCTCGCCTATAAGGCTAGCCAAACCAACCCCGTGGTATACAGTCTTAGCTCCGCCTATATGGTAAGACTGGCTCAACTATTGAAGAGACCAAGTCCCAAGTTCTGCCTGTGCAACGGACTTAATGTGCAGTGATCTTCCTTTGATCAAGTGAAGATGATAGCTTCATTGGGAAGCTATGCCAAAATCCTTCTCTATAGATTAGTTAAAAAGAGAACAAGGGAAGCTAATCCCTGAAGCAGCTGCTGAAAATGAATCAAGGGAAATGAATTCCCTAAAATCGGTGAAGTCGCCGAACGATCAAGACTTACCGGTCCTTGGCCGGGTGATAACCAGAGTGGGCATTCCCACTAGTTCAGAGATCTGAGTATCTCTTTCAAACCAAGAGAAGAGAAGAGAAGAGAGGCAAAGCACTTCTCTTCAGAGGACTTCAAGTGTCCTATTTATAGGCCCAATGGCCTGAGCGCTGCCGCCTCAAGTGTGGAAGCACGAGTGCATTTAAGGCATTTACTACGCCTTGAGAAAAGGGACGGTTTCTCTTGGAACCGTACGAAGGGAGAAAACGTCTCCCTCATAAAAGGCACATATGGCGCCTTGAAGAAAGGGAATATCTTCCCTTGGAAACGTGCAAATCGGAGAATATCTTCCCCTGTTAGCGCAAGAAGGAGAAAATTTTCCTTGAAAATCGACCCATGGCAGTTGTTCTCGGGAAAGCGACATGCGCTCCCAAGCGAGCATATCTTCGGAAGCCCAGACGCGAGGCTACCCGCACGCGAAGCCATTCAGAGGCGCGAACCTGTGCAATTCTTCGGCGAAACTCATCCCAAAGCAGGATTGAAGGCGAAGTCGAACTGAACCATTATGGCGACGTTCATACTCCATTCACCACCGATCAAAGCAGTTCAAAGTATTTTGAAGTCTGAGCTATTGTAGACTTTCGAAAACTTTGAAGGGGGTCTTGTTGACACTTAAAAAAGACAAGATTCTTATTGATCCGAACAATGTCTAAACTTGTTGACATTTACAAAAGACAAGTGACAGACGAGCTGAAGACCAGTTTTCACCCATCTCTAAGGGACAAGGAAGCAACTTGGACTCCACTGATCCAGCAAGCAGACAGTGAACCCGGATTGTTTCTAAACAGACCTCAGCAGGTCTAAGATGCTGGCACTTAGCATCGCATGAGCCCAAAGAGATAGCCTCGCATGAGAGGCTAATATCACTCGACTCCGCCTTGAAGTCATCCGAAGCCTCGCCAAGAAGCTGACTCGCCAACTCCGCCACAGAGGACTTCCAACTCCGCCAAAGGGTTTCTTTCAGACTTTGCCAAAAGCTGCCTCTAGCCCCGCTACGAGCTCGATGCGGACGGCGCCGTTATGAATCTGCTATGGTCAACCTTTGACCAATCAAATCTCCAGATGAGATCGGATCTAATCAGATCAAAACCAATTAAGATCAAATCAGAGATCAAATATGGCAGTTGATTGCCACAATCTTTTGCCTCTTCTAAAACGAGTAAGAAGATCAGGGGAAATCCTTCAACGATATGGAAAGGATCAAAACAGATCGAGAAGGTCCACCGACCTGCCAATCCTAGCCTCGCAGTAAGGCTACTTTCCAGATTTAAACAGATTTGATTCAATCTGTTTCCATATCTTCAAGGGACGATTATACCCTTGATCTCCCTATAAATAACCCGCCAGGGGTACAAGGAAGAGAGATCGATCGATCAGAGAGAAAGAGGAATCGACTTCTTCAACGGAGGCTTCTTCACAAAGCACCGTGCGCTCTCGAATTCAGAGACCTTTTAGAGAATTGCTTTCTCTATCCAGGGTGTTGATACCCTAACATCGTCCTTCTTCTCAAGGAATCTCCGGAACCAGGCGAGAAGGAATTCCTAATTGAAGGCGATTTTGAGAAGCAGCAAGAGGGTTCTACCAGCCCTCTATTCTCTGATTCCCCGAACCAGGTGAGAAGGGAATCTCATCGCTCGCATCGTCAAAGGGACAAAGTGGTCGCGCGCTGACCAGACTCCTATCGGCACACTTCTCCAGAATCTCTGAGGAGATCTACTTGTAATCTTTTTAAGAATACTTGTAATTTAGCTCCTCAAACTCTTTTTTGTAAGTTTTCTCGTTTGCAAATATAATGGAAAACAGCCTATATCAAAAGATACCAAATGAAATAAAGGTAAATGAGGCATTGAAACATAAACCAATTGAAAACAAAAATCTTGATACCAATTGATACGTAAACAAATGACATACCAATTGTAAGAAAAACAATCTTGATATGATACCAATTGAAATTAAACATACTAAATTTTGAATTTTTCAATAATGATACCAATTGTAAATATATGTCATTTTGAACCTGTGATACCAAATTGAAATTATCAATCATAAAGAATGGGACTGGAAATCAAATACCAATTGAAAGATGAAATACAAGTTTTCTCCCCCTTTATGAAATACCAAATGAAATCATGCATAAGCTTGTTTTAGGATACCAATTGAAAACTACTCAATTGAAACAAAATTAAAACTCAAGCTTTAGCATAAACAAACTTTGTGCTTAAAAATATAGGGATATGATAAGCACAAGTAAAACATATATATGTATGAAAAATTAGATACCAATAGAAATTGATATTCTTTGAAGTGCAAGCATACATATACAAAAAGATATATGAGTATACAAGAAAAATGTCAATATTGATACCAATTTAAATAATCCAATGATACCAATTGAAATAACAATAAGATCAAATGTATATCTCATATTACCTATCCTCCCAATCATGTTCAAGTTTAAAAAGATTTTCACTATAAAGCATACATGAGCATGATCGCCCATCCATCCGCCCGTAGAAGGTAGCATTTTCAAAAATAGATTTGAAGATATTGTGTGTTTGAAAGACTCTACCAAAATGAAGAATATCGCAACTAGTTAAATGGAAAAACTAGTACGAAATCCTTCAAGCAAGGAATAAAACAAAATTCTTTTTCATGGAAAACATGTAAATCACATGATCATTAAACGCTCAAAATCTATATATCCCATATCATACTCATGAAAACAAAATCATGAGTAAACTAATAAAGAGAGTGTACAAATGTTATGTGAGACATATCATCATGAAAATATGCAATTTAAGCTCAATTTAAATTCCTTTAAACATGAAACATGAAAATCTAAAATTTTCATTAAATAAATCATACTCTAAGGCATATGTATGTTTTGACAAACAAGAAGCATACATACATATCCCTAAATACAATTTGAGTCCATAATAAAGATTTGCATGAAAAGCAAATGGCTCAAAGGGTATACATGTATATCTTAAGGTTTGGAAAAATAGACATATACATGAAGTGAAAACACAGGATCCAAAACATATCCAAAATGGGGAATACAAGTTAGAATGCATGAATCATCAAAACTTGACTATGCTAGCACATCTAATGGGAACAAATAAGCATTCAAGTGCAAACATATAATAATTTACTTGTGTCCCACTCTATGTACAAGTATGTATCCTAATGTTAATGAAAACTAGCATCTAATCATATATTCAAGACATAAATCATAATAAACATAAATAAGATCATTATGTAATTATTTGAACAATGATGTACATAATAGTTAAACAAATTGTGAGAACACAACAAATGATCCATATAAACAAGGGTGATCTCAAATAACTAAACATGTATATCACTAATCTAACAAACATGGCATATAGCATAATGAACAATAAAACATGTCATAAATCGATGAACAAGAAAATCATGTAAATATAAACAGGAGTTAGAGATTGATACCAAAACCGATGAAGGCACTTCTCTAGTTCTCCAATCCATGGTGGTCCTCTCCACCAAGCTCCCCTTGAAAGTGATGCATCCAAATTGTTTTCTTTAAGCACGGAATGCATCCACTTCAAGTTACCGCCACTCTCACGTGATGCGAGAGCCCACACCTACATCAAATACCATAGGGGTGGTCTTTGGTACCCATTTTCTTTTGGGTCCATAGGGGTTAGTGCCTTTCCTAACCCAAACAAAATCATTTGCTAAATGTTCAACATGTATACGATCATAGCAAAATCTAACAAGGTGGCCCTTACGACCACAATGTGTACAAGTGTACACATGAGCATACTTAGTGTGATGGTGGTGACCGTGGGAAGCATGTGTATGCCGTGATGTGTGTACATGCAAAAATGGAACTTGCTTCTTGCGAACCAAGGTTTCCAAGCGTGTATGATTTAAAGTACATTGGCTCAATGTGGAGCCCAAACAATCTACACTTTTCTTCAAAACATTTATGTCATTTTCAATACTAGAAGATAAAGTGAAGCATGCAAAAGATGTGCTAGGTGAAGTTACACTAGCATGGTAAACATGTGAAGACAACTCAATTTTCAAAGATTCATTTTTCTTTAAAACTAAATCCAATTCTTTTGTAATGAAATCAATTTCATTTTTCAAAGTAAGGTTATCTTTTAAAATAAAATCTAATTTAGAAGATAAAACCTCATTGTTTTTCACAACATCATCACAATCAATTTTGCTTTTCAAAAATTCATTTTCCTTTAAGACAAGGTCAAGTTGAGATTTAAGTGAGTCACGTTCACTAGCAATCTCTTCCTTCTCTTGCAAAATCAATTCAAAACTTCAACACAAATCCTTCACTTCTTCTTTTAGTTCAAAGTACTTCTTTTTCAAAAACTCATGTTTTTCCAAGAAATTTTCAAGCTTTGTGGCAAGTTCTACATTTAAGGTTTGAACTTCTAAACATCCATAGCAATAAGAGCTAGAGCTATCATCTAGTTGAGAATTCGATTGTATCTCAAGCGAGTCTTTCCCTTGAACCATGAGGCAATACTTGTCGGACATGTCTCTCCTAGATCTCCTCATTTTGTTAATGATCCTTGAAAGTTCGGGAGAAGTCAAAATGCTCCATACTGCAAAAGCCGAATCATAATGAGCAAACACATGTAAAAGATCTTTATCAAGAGATGCTCTAAGTGTCTTAAGGGCTAATGCATTTGCCTTTTTATGCTTCCTATCATTTGGATAGAATTCTTTAGTAGTGGCTTGATAAACTAGATGTCCTAGGGTTTTCAAATGACAACTCATCTTGGCCATCCAAATATCATGTCTAGAAAAATCAAACATAGGAGGGATATCCATGAGTGCAAACTAAATGTGTGCAAATGAAAATGCAAATGAAGATTAGCAACCAAGATCTCACTCCTAGGCGGTTAAATCAAATATCAGGAGCGTAGGCTCTGATACCAATTGAAATCACCTAGAGGGGGGTGAATAGGTAATAATGCTAATCTAGTTAACTTAATGCGGAATTTAAAAACTAATTGCAATTACAACCAACAAATGATGCACACACAAGCTAGCCAAGCATATAAATATGAATGATCAATATCAAATGATGCAAGGCACAAAATAAAGAGAGAGAGTAAGAGTCAAGGTATCAAGCGCAAACAATAAGATATGTTTCGAGGTTCGAGCACCCAGCTCTACATCCCCGCCTTCACACAGAAGGATTTCTAGTCCACTAGCTTGTCCACACAGGACTCCCACAAAGGGAACCTCCGCCGAGGATTTGGGGCAATACAATAACAAGGAGTACCCAACTTCTCTCTTTACAACCACTACCTCCTTCTTGAGGCAAAGCACCAAGCCAACAAACAATCACCTCACAACTTGAGGGATTAGCACAAAGCTTACACAAGGATCACCTCACAACTTGAGGGATACAACTAAAATGCACAACCTCCTCAACACAATGAGGGAAAGGCACAAGGCCAAGCAAAGATTGGGTTTACAACTTGGTGGTCTAACAACCACAAACAATTTCTTTTCCCACACAAAGATCATATAGAATAAGATAGTAGATATAGCTCAAGTGTGGAGAAAACCAATGGAATGGAAATAAAATAGTCAAAGAAAATTCTTGGGAAAATCTAGAAACCAAGATGAAGAAGATGAAACAAAACAGTTTTCCCAAAAATCCTTTTCTTTGATTTTCCAAACCCTAGCAAAAACTCCAAATAGATTGTTCAATTTAAAGCCCAAAAACTTCTTTTGATTGCTGTGAAAACATTAGAGAGTCAGGAAAAGTTAGCTCATGAAATCTTAGAGAAAACCTCTTTCCAATGGGGTATTTATAGGCCTTTAAAAATTATAGCCGTTGGCAGCAAATACTGCCAGAAATGGCCAACCGGTCGACCGTGCGGTCGACCGGCCAACGGTCGAATTTTGACCGTTGGCAGCTATCGGTCGACCGCCCGGTCGACCGGCCCCCAGATACAGAGAGCAACACTCTCTGGCCGGTCGATCGCTCGGTCGACCGGGAGCAACCCAAGAGTGTGCTGCTCTCAGTCGGTCGACCGGTCGGTCGACTGACACAGCTACGTGCACAACCTTGTGCACATCCGGTCGACCGCTATGGTCGACTGGCTCCTGGCCCGGTCGACCGTAACGGTCGACCGCCAGAGCCTGGCAGCCAAAATCTGGGACTGAAAAACTGGATTTTTAATGTCTTAAAAATTCCCATAAAATCTCTAAAAATCCAAAAAAATAGTTTTATTAGTTTACATTGAAATACAAACTTGTGTTAAAAATTTCAACACAAATTTTAAACATTTTGAACTATTTTTGTGTTATGGAAATTTTGCCAAAAACCAAAAACCGTATTTTCTAAAACTTGGATTTTTGAATTGAAAATATGTTTTGTCCAAAACTCATCCAAATACAAAAGCAAGATATTAAACAACATTTAGGCATGATGTATATGGATATAATCCAATATACATGAAACAATATAAATATCCATGTTTTTGACTTTAGATCCCAAAATATGTTTTGTTAAAAATACCAAAATACTAAACTCATGACATAGACTATCAAACTAAGTTTGTTTAAATAGTTGAATCATGTATGTATATAGAATACATCTAATATGCATAAAAACATGTAAACTTGTTTTGATACTATTTATTCATGAAAACCAAGATTGGTTAAACCAATCAAACCGAAAACCAAAACCAAAACATGAAACGTATGTGTATTGTGAACTTGAGCATATCATACTATTCTAATCTTTACAAATGGATCTAAACACAAAACTAAACTAGGTACCGATGTCTTCTTGTAGAGCGACGTCTCCAAGTCGACTCGATCCAAAATATCGTGATCCACCGAGCTTGACTCCAACTAGTGCTATATGTGATCTTTGACGCTCGGGCTCTTAAATCACCATGTGAAAGCTTCCGAAACTATCTTGTTGAAGCTAATCACCAACTAATATCTTGATTAATGATCTGAAACTAAAATCACTAGATTATTAGTACACATAACTACATGAGTAATCATCATCAAAACTAGAGTGGAAGGCCTTTGGGCCAACACAGGTCACTGGTAAGTTCCTACAAACTCCACATAATCTTGATTGGTTTCGTCATCAATCAGACCTCCACCAGAGCCTCACCCTAAGGTGAATTCTTCTTCCCTTTATATTTTAATGCATAAATACATTCACGATGCATTAAGGACAATGCATGGGATAAGTCTGGAGGAGGTCTATTAAAATAGAGTTTTTAGTTTTTCCTTCCTTTTCACTTCTTTTAGGATATTTTTAGAATTTTACCTTTTGTATAGGATTTTTCCATTCTTAAAAACTTTTTGAACAAGAGATAAAGTTTTGATCTATTTTTAAGAAAATTATGATCTTAGAAATTAAGGAAGCCTTGAATATGATATCTTAAACCTAGTCGAAATAATGGATCTTGTTTAGAATAATAGATACAGAAAAATTAGAAAGATAATTTGATCTTGAATTTTTTGCCTTAGAGAATATACACTCCACAATTGCACATTTTTGGTATAGAAATAAAAACTTAAAATGTCATAAACAAAAAAAATAAAATGAAAAAATATGGTATATATGAATAAAAAATCACCTATTAAAACTGGATAATTATGCCTCAGGAAGTATGATTATTCACACCTAACGGTGGTGAAAAGAAATAAACAATCCCTCTTAGTTTTGTGGCCTTATTTACTTCAGCCCGAAGGATGTTTTCTTATCTGATGCCCTAAGATCATCTGATTTGGGAGTCATCGAGTAAAGGCTTATTATCTGGGTAAATTAGAAAGCCTAAGAAAACTATATATATATAATATATATATATATATATATATATATATGGCTTGATGGTTAGAGTTAAAATCCAAATATCTACATTACACAAAGTGCATATTATCTATTTAATTATGAGAGATCAATTTATTCAATCCAATTTTGAACATTTATCTTAATTGAAAGTAAGATCTTGTATATAGACTAAGTTTAAGAATGAATAATTTTTGGAGAACTTATGACATCAGATCACTTAATTTTTTACAAAAATATTTCAAAAACATTACTCTCTTTCAAATGCATTTTCAAAAATACTAACTTTTATTTTTTCTTTATGAATTTTGTGGGTGTAATACGCTGAAAACCCTCAGGAGACAAAACTCCTCATTTAGGGAAACCTATAGTTTTAAAGGCTTGTTGCACACACTTAGTGCAGTTAGGTCACCTTTGAAAGTGGTGTATTAGTTTAGTTTTTTTTCTTGTTTTTCTCGGGACAGGCAAAAGATAAGTGTGAGGGTGTGATTAGTATCCAATTCTGCATCTGCATATCATATTCCTTATCTATTTATGAATAAAATTTCACGTTTGAATCATGTTTTGATCTATTTTATAGATAATCAAGAGTTTAAGAGTAAAGTCAGAATAAAATCCTAATTAAACTAAATTTTTGTTAATTAAATCACTTTTCTTGGAGACCAAGGTAGAGAGCTTCTAGAAGATGCTTAGATCAAAAAATTGAGGATGTAACTGGAGAAATACAAGTCCAAAATACCAAAAATCAGATACATACAGAAGCTTCTCGCAGCTGGACGAAGCATCATGGAAAAACCAATGACCTAAATCTCTGGTATTGCCATGGATCCATTGTAATATGGTGGGCCCAAGCATTAATCTTCGATGCGTGGCTTCATCTCGTCATCGAAATACTTCCTTTGCCTATAAATACTGCATTTGAAAATCAAAATCAAGGTTGAAAAGCAGTAGGCTAAGGTTTTCTCCCATTTAGTATAGCTTAGTGTACTTTTCTTTTTCTTCTTCTTCTTTTGTATTTTCCTTTTGTTTTAGATCATATATTAGGCTAGAATTGATTCAGGACAGAAAGAGAGAGATTGATGTAATAGAAAGTGATAATCTATGAAAGCTTCCTTCTTTCCTTCTATGGTTTCTTCTCTAACATCTAATATGACTACTAACTAACTTTTCCTCTCATGGCAATCTAACTACTAATCACTAATCATCTAACCCCTTACTTGATAATTTACATGAACCTAATAGCCTCTACAAGACCTTACTCTTGCAAGAGCTATTGATGGCTTATGATGATGAGTTCTAACAACTAACTTGCTAACTTGCTACTCTATTATTTTATGCTTGCCTCTAACTTGTTTTGCTGATCTAATATTTGTATAAGCTTTCCCTTGACGCAAGTTTTAATGTGAAAAATCATCTTATGTGCCATGCTTTATACCGTCTCTTGAAGCCAAGGATTAGTAATAGTTAAGGATCCATGTGAGGCAACTATGACTAAGAGCTTAGCATGTTTAATGAAGTATTTAGTAGTTAGTATCCATGAGTTTTCTGTTGGCCCAAAGGCCTATCACCCTAGTTTTGATGATGATCAACTCATGAAGTTATGTTTACTAATGATCTTGTGTTTAATTAGTGACAGATTCATTATCAAGATCTTAGTAGGTGCATAGCTCAACAAAGGATAAAATGTCAAGATTTGGAGCTAGCACGGTGTGATCCAAGGAGCTTTTGGATCAAGCTTGGACCAAGTCAAGAAGATGAGAAGACTTCAAGGGAAGACTTCAAGATCAAGACTTGTGTCTAGGTTTGTTTTTATAAGATTTTGTTTTAGTTAAAATGTAAAGGATAGAATAGTTGGTGGATTGCTCAAGTTCATATCACACACACACTCTTGATTTATATGTGTTTTCATAAAAGATTTTTAATTCTAGAAAAATACCGTTTTGGTTTTTGGTGTTTCAAATATACATGTACTTTTAACCAAAACCATTTTAGAACTCTCGGGTTTTCTCGGTCGAACGTTCTGCTGATCTGCTCGACACATTTTTAGTTTTCTAGTCATAACTTTTGATTATTATATTCAATTAACATGATTTAAATTTCATTTTAAAGATGACTTTCAGAGCTACATTTAATATTTAATAATCATTTTCTGATTTAATTGTTAAGAATGTCAAATATTGGGTTGAAGTCTGAATACAGTTTACAGTTTCTGATTTGATACCTTTTAGTATTTTATTGATAACTTTTAATTCTTAATAGATATTGATTTGATTTAAGTTGCATTAGAAAGAAGACTTCAATATCTACAACTTCATTCTATATACCTATTCCCAAATTCGAACATTTTAGACCTCAAAACTGTGCTCCAAGTTAACCTATTGCACAGAGGTCGGTCGACCGGGCGGGTCGACCGGAACCAAGAGTGCGGTCGACCGCAACCGACGTGCACAAAAACGTGCACGTTTGGCCGGTCGACCAGGCCGGTCGACCGGAACTGAGAGCAGTGCTCTCTGTTCTTTTGGGTCGACCGGGCCGGTCGACCGGAGGCTGCAACGGTCGGATTTTTGACCGTTGGCGGTCGACCGGACCGGTCGACCGGCAGCTCTGACAGATCCCAACGGCTATATTTTTCTGGCCTATAAATTGGGGGTTCTTGTCATTGTTTTGAGCCAAGATTTTGGAGACCTTTAGAGCCAGTTTTTCCCATACTTTCAGAAGAGTTTTCTCCACAAAATAGTGAGCAAATATTTCCTTTCTAAATGGAAGATTTTATAAAGAGTGTTTAAAGTGATTTCTTGAGTTTTTCACCATAGTTCTTTCCTTGCTTTTCTCACACCACACTTGAGCTATCCATTGCTATTCATCTTATAGGAGTGTTGTAGTGAGAGCTTTCATTGGTGATCAAAGTGTTGGATCACCAAGATTTCATTCTTGTACTTTGAGGAGATGGGCAAGTGTGCTCGTGGTTGTTTCAGGTTCGGGTGCGAACTCTTGTTGATCGAAGTGCAGCCTCGGCGAGCCGGCGGGCTTGCGGTGTGTAAGGGACTAGAGAGTCCGAGGGCTTGTAGGTGTTGTGGCACCGAGGAGAGATCCATTGGGATCTTGCATAGTGGAAATCCTTCGTGTGTCGAAGGCGGGGATGTAGAGCAAGTGTGCTCGAACCTCGAAAATATACCCTTGTGTTTGCGATTGCTATTCTCTCTCACTCTCTTTGTCTCTTGTTATATCTTGCATGTTATTTATTGTGTTCATCTTTATATGCATGATATATTCCATTGTGCTTAATTGATATACTTGCTTGGGATTGTTGACTAACACTTGTATTCAACCAAGAGAGCCAACGCGGCACCTCAACCCATTCAAGGGGAATCTAGAGGAGTTTGTCCAGAGCCCTTCACGGGGAATTCGGCAACACTCTTGTGTTATACATAGTGTATAGTGTAAAAGTTTTACTTAGGTCATAATTGTAGTTAGCTTCCGCATTATTTGCATCACTCATCATTAAGTGACCATTAGATTAGCCTTCACCTATTCACCCCCCCTCTAGGTGAACTTACATTTTCTTCTCTTATTGCTTTATTTTCAAAACCATTTTTAAAATCACTTTATCATTTTCTTATCATTGTTTTCATCTTCTTAGTTCACTACTTGTTTTCATTTTTTGACCACAAATTCTTCTTTTTTTCATTTTCCAAATAACTTCACCACACTTTCCACTTCGCTTATCTCGTGTTTTATCTTGCTTTTTTACTTTCTTGCTTTTCCTTCACCGATTTCAAAACCAACAATACTATTTCTTGCATTCACTATTTTCATCGCCTTCTCCTTCCATCACTTCTTGTTTTCTTTTCTTTTCTTTTTCTTCTTTAACCAAGAAGACTTTGTTAACAACCAATGTGAATGAACTATTAATACGTCTATCACCTCCTGTCCCTGTGGATTCGACTCGTATAGCCTATATGCTATAACGGAAGTAACGAGAAAGCCAAAGCATCATAACACTTAAACTCTTCATTTCAAAATTCACATTTTCGTGCATGCTTTACCTTCAATCACTTATCATGAGGAAACTTGCAATGTGTTCGTTCGGATCATCGTTGGGAAGACCTCCAAACTGATATTAACTTTGCACCAACTAAATTATACCATGATTCAACCCAAAGTTGTTTGCATTGATTGTTGGCTTCTTTATGTATGATGTTGCTCCAATCAAGGATCGAACTGTATAGTCCCTTATATTAGCCCACAAGACCATCACTCTAGTTTTGATGATGATTAACTCATATAGTTATAGTACTAATGATCTTGTTGTGTTTAAGCTTTAGATATTGATCAAGATCTTAGTTGTTGTTTAGCTTTTTTGAACCTAACATATGATGATTCAAGAGCTCAAGCTTATAGTGTATATCTAGCACTTAAGATGGAGCCTACCTCGAAGAATCAAGTTTGGATCAAGTCTACTTGAAGAAAAAGATCTACAAGAAGATTTATCTAGAGTTTATGAATTTAGATCTTTTATAAAGAATAGATTAGTTTTGATTGCTCAAGCTCACACACACACACACACAAGTTTTTATATCTAGGATTTTAGTTTTAGTATTTAACAAGGAATGATTTTTGATATATATCAAATATTTTCCAAATTTTTATTTCATGTTTCAAACATGTATCTCAAACCTTATATATTGCCAAAACACTTTTTAAACAAATACTAAATATTTAAAAATAATTTTAATTTCAAAAATTATCTGAAAACTATTTTTAGGCCAGGTCGGTCAACCCTCTTGGCCATTTCTGGGTGCTCACTTGTGCACGTTGTGCACGTTTGTCAGACGACCGACCGATCGACTGGTAAACCGAGCGTTCGATCAGGCGGTCCACTGACTGTCACACCCAAGTCTATATTGAGATCGGCTGACTGGACAGTCGACCGGGCGGTCAGTTAGTTCAATATTTGGAATTACCAGTCAGCCGGCCAGTCGATCGATCTGCTGATTTGCTCGTCACCCTTCTAGTGATTTGACTATTAATTTTTATTTTGATATTCAATCTATGTGATTCAAATTGCATTACAAATATAACTTTCCAGACTATATTTTTTATTCAATAATCATTTTCTGATCCAAATGTTAAAGATGCCAAATATTAGTTTGAAGTCAATCATGTTCTGAAAATAGTTTACATTTTTCTGATTTGACACCTTTTAGTTTTTTAATCACAAATTTTTACTCTAATATCCTATCTATTTGATTTAAGTTGTATCAGACAGAAGACATAATAATTTATAAATTCTTATTATATGATAATTTCAAACTCGAACATTTTATACCTCAAAACTGTGCTCAAAGTTAACTTATTGCACATACTAGTCTCTCGTCGGGTGACTGACCGGTCGATCGCCAGGCTTCATCGGTCAGAAATTTGATTGTTGGATGATCAACTGACAGGCCATTTCTAGTGTCTTTTTGATCCTAATGGCTAGTTTTTCTTGAGGCTATATATATGGGGGTTTTGGGTGAGTTTTGTACAAGTGTTTTAAGAGCAAATATTCTTACTTTCAACAGAGTTTTTCAAGGAAAATAAGTTTTAAAATTCTAGTTTCGTGTTTTCAATTTCTATATTATTCAAGAAGTTTTCCTAAGTATTTTCTTTTGTACTTCACTTCAAAAATTTTTGTTTTCTCACAAATTTAAGCTGTTCATTGCAAAATCTATCCCCTAGAATCTTGTATTGTGAGAGGTGTTATTTGTGATCTTTGTGTGGGCCCAAAGGCCCATCACTTTATTTTTGATGACGATTAACTCATGTAGTTATAATACTAATGATCTGTGTTTATTTAGTCTCAGATATTTGATCAAGATCTAAGTAGGTGCTTAGCTTCAACAAAAGATTTAAAGTCAAGTTTTAGAGCTAGCACGTGTTGATTCAAGAGCTCGCGCATTAATATCACATCAAGTGCTCAAGAAGAGTCTTGCTCATGAATTAAGGTTTGGACCAAGTCAAGAAGGAGAAGAAGATTTTCATGGAGACTTGTCTCATGTTTGTAAGTATTAAGATTTATTTTTAGATAAAATGTAAGGGATAGATTAGTTGTGGATTGCTCAAGCTCATTTACACACACACAAAATTTATATGTATCTTCATAAGATATTTTTGATTTTGGATTTATCAAAACCTATTTTAGAGGTTATTGACAAAAACATAGATATTTCATCTTATATGTGTATTGGATCATATCCATACACACTAAGCTTCAAAAATGTTTTCAATATCTTATTTTTGTATTTGGAGAAGTTTTGAAAAAATTATTTTTCAAATAAAAGATTATTTTTGAAAAATACACATTTTTGTTTAAGGCAAAATTTTTATATTACAAAAAAAGTTGAAATGTTTGTAATATGTGTTAATTTTTGATCACACATATTTGTTCTTCAAAGTATTTCAAAGAACTCATTTTTGTAGATTTTTAGTGATTTTATTGTATTTTATAAGAAAATATAAAACCAAGTTTTAATCCCTATAAATGGCTGGCCAGGTCTTCTGGCGGTCGACCGACCGGTCGACCGTACCAGAAGTCGATTGACTGGGTGGTCGACCGATGAGCATAAATGTGCACAGCCAGTTTTGGCTTGAGGACTGGTCGACCGGGCGGTCGACCGCTAAGGCCCCGGTCGATCGACTGGTCGATCGTCTAGAGAGCTTTGCACTCTGGATCTGGCCTCGATCGACCGAGCGATCGACCGATAGGTCACAGCTTAGATCGATCGACCAGGCGGTCGACTAGCAGGCTGTAACGGTCATAAATTTGACCATTGGCCGGTCGACCGGCCGGTCGACCAACAGCAGGATTTCCTGCTGAGTTGGACCCCAAGGGCTAGATTTTGGAGGCCTATATTATGGGGCTGTTTTGGGCTGTGTTAGAGAAGATTTTAAGTGGGTTTTCAAGCTAGTTTTTCCTATATATTTCAGAGATTTTGTCTACTTGTATTAGAGCAAATACTTTCATATCAAAAGAAGTGTTTTCAAGAGTGGTTTTCAAAAGTGATATCTTGAGTTTTTCACATCTCTATCCTAGTTTTCTCACACATACTTGAGCTTTTCATTGTCATATCTATCTTATAGGAGCTTTGTTGTGAGAGTATTTTAGGTGATCAAAGTGTTGAGATAACCAAGTGTTTTATCTTGTATTTGAGGAGGCAAACTTACGGGTTCGTGTTATTTCGAGTTCTTATGGGAGCTCAGTGTAGAGGTACAGCCTCGGCAAGCTAGTGTGCTTGCGTGTGTTGTTCGTACGTGAACAAGAGAGGGACTAGTGAGTCTAAGAGTTCTAGTGTGAACTCCTTATAGGTGTTGCGACACCGAGTGATCCGGTGGGATCGATTTTAGTGGAAATCCTTCATAGTGTTGAAGGCGGGGACATAAGGCAAGGGTTCTCGAACCTCAAAACAAATCTCCCGTGTTTGCAATTGCTCTCTTTCTATCTCTTACTTGTATTTATATCTTGAGTACTTACATTGCTTATCTCTTTATATGCTTGATATATCTTGTGCTTAATTGTTATATGCTTGGGATTGTTTGCTCACACTTGTATTTAAATAAAGAGAGCTAGAGTGGCACCTCAACTTTTAACCTACATGAGCCCTTCACCGGGAATTTGGCTACACTCTTGTGTTATACTTTGTGTGTTTAGCTTAATAGTTTTAATTTGCATAAATAGTTTTTAATTTCGCATTTGTTCATCATTAGATTAGCTAACACCTATTCACCTCCCCTCTAGGTGACCTATAATTGGTATCAGAGCTTGATACTCTTTATTAAGGTCTAACAACCTTGAGTTAAATATCCTCATTTTTAGCTAATCATAATATTTGTTTACATACAAATGGATTTCATGACACCTTCCATGTTTGATATTCTTAACATCCAAATTTAGAAGGTTAAGATGTAAATGTACCTCAAAGCCCTAGGTATTCATGTTTATTTTGTCACTATTAAAGATACATATTGTTTAAATGGCAAAAACCTTGAGGCTAATGCAAATTCCCTTCAAGTTTTAAGATCTACCCTAAATGATGAATATTTATTTTTAGATAAAATGTAAGGGATAGATTAGTTGTGGATTGCTCAAGCTCATTTACACACACACAAAATTTATATGTATCTTCATAAGATATTTTTGATTTTGGATTTATCAAAACCTATTTTAGAGGTTATTGACAAAAACATAGATATTTCATCTTATATGTGTATTGGATCATATCCATACACACTAAGCTTCAAAAATGTTTTCAATATCTTATTTTTGTATTTGGAGAAGTTTTGAAAAAATTATTTTTCAAATAAAAGATTATTTTTGAAAAATACACATTTTTGTTTAAGGCAAAATTTTTATATTACAAAAAAAGTTGAAATGTTTGTAATATGTGTTAATTTTTGATCACACATATTTGTTCTTCAAAGTATTTCAAAGAACTCATTTTTGTAGATTTTTAGTGATTTTATTGTATTTTATAAGAAAATATAAAATCAAGTTTTAATCCCTATAAATGGCTGGCCAGGTCTTCTGGCGGTCGACCGACCGGTCGACCGTACCAGAAGTCGATTGACTGGGTGGTCGACCGATGAGCATAAATGTGCACAGCCAGTTTTGGCTTGAGGACTGGTCGACCGGGCGGTCGACCGCTAAGGCCCCGGTCGATCGACTGGTCGATCGTCTAGAGAGCTTTGCACTCTGGATCTGGCCTCGATCGACCGAGCGATCGACCGATAGGTCACAGCTTAGATCGATCGACCAGGCGGTCGACTAGCAGGCTGTAACGGTCATAAATTTGACCATTGGCCGGTCGACCGGCTGGTCGACCAACAGCAGGATTTCCTGCTGAGTTGGACCCCAAGGGCTAGATTTTGGAGGCCTATATTATGGGGCTGTTTTGGGCTGTGTTAGAGAAGATTTTAAGTGGGTTTTCAAGCTAGTTTTTCCTATATATTTCAGAGATTTTGTCTACTTGTATTAGAGCAAATACTTTCATATCAAAAGAAGTGTTTTCAAGAGTGGTTTTCAAAAGTGATATCTTGAGTTTTTCACATCTCTATCCTAGTTTTCTCACACATACTTGAGCTTTTCATTGTCATATCTATCTTATAGGAGCTTTGTTGTGAGAGTATTTTAGGTGATCAAAGTGTTGAGATAACCAAGTGTTTTATCTTGTATTTGAGGAGGCAAACTTACGGGTTCATGTTATTTCGAGTTCTTATGGGAGCTCAGTGTAGAGGTACAGCCTCGGCAAGCTAGTGTGCTTGCGTGTGTTGTTCGTACGTGAACAAGAGAGGGACTAGTGAGTCTAAGAGTTCTAGTGTGAACTCCTTATAGGTGTTGCGACACCGAGTGATCCGGTGGGATCGATTTTAGTGGAAATCCTTCATAGTGTTGAAGGCGGGGACATAAGGCAAGGGTTCTCGAACCTCAAAACAAATCTCCCGTGTTTGCAATTGCTCTCTTTCTATCTCTTACTTGTATTTATATCTTGAGTACTTACATTGCTTATCTCTTTATATGCTTGATATATCTTGTGCTTAATTGTTATATGCTTGGGATTGTTTGCTCACACTTGTATTTAAATAAAGAGAGCTAGAGTGGCACCTCAACTTTTAACCTACATGAGCCCTTCACCGGGAATTTGGCTACACTCTTGTGTTATACTTTGTGTGTTTAGCTTAATAGTTTTAATTTGCATAAATAGTTTTTAATTTCGCATTTGTTCATCATTAGATTAGCTAACACCTATTCACCTCCCCTCTAGGTGACCTATAATTGGTATCAGAGCTTGATACTCTTTATTAAGGTCTAACAACCTTGAGTTAAATATCCTCATTTTTAGCTAATCATAATATTTGTTTACATACAAATGGATTTCATGACACCTTCCATGTTTGATATTCTTAACATCCAAATTTAGAAGGTTAAGATGTAAATGTACCTCAAAGCCCTAGGTATTCATGTTTATTTTGTCACTATTAAAGATACATATTGTTTAAATGGCAAAAACCTTGAGGCTAATGCAAATTCCCTTCAAGTTTTAAGATCAACCCTAAATGATGAATATTTATCTAGGGTTGCTAATTTTAATTCGGCTTTTGTAGTATGAAACACTATAGTCTCCCTTAGCGAACAAAAGTAATATTTTGTGGGGATCGACTCGGATGATGGAAGTGATGCTTCCAACATATGCTACATGGTCCAAAGGGAAAACCACCTTGAGATAAAATCTGAATCCGAGCTTGATGAGGATGTTGACATGTCATATGATGATGTCAATAACTTCTTGAAAAATATGATTTGCTCAAAAAGGATAATAAAAGATTGAAAAATAAATATGATTCCATTTTAAAAGAAAAAGATTCTTTTCAAAATATATTTGAATGCATTTTAAAAGAAAATGAATTTTTGAAAAAGGAGA
This sequence comes from Agave tequilana, assembly GCA_038442645.1. Lineage (NCBI taxonomy): Eukaryota > Viridiplantae > Streptophyta > Magnoliopsida > Asparagales > Asparagaceae > Agave > Agave tequilana. The sequence continues at coordinate 2,718,608 of JAVJIF010029691.1, read as the reverse complement.
AATTTCCTTAGCTTCAAAATTAAATGATATTTGTGAAGGAATTAATTCTTTGAAAAATAAAATTAATTTGGTGGAAAAAGAAAAAGAAATTGTTTTGGAAGAAAATAACTCTTTGAAAAGAAAATTTTCTTTTTCAAAAGAAAAAGAAAACATTTCTAAAAGGAAAAAGATTGTTGATTCTCATTCTTGCCATGCTCTTCATGCTACTATTGATAAAAATGAGATTCAAGTCCTGAAAAATAGAATAAATTGTTTGAGCTCAACTTTGAGCAATTGTGCATTCAATCATTTTAGATTGGAAACCTTATTTCAAAAGAAACAAACTTCACATGTTCATGCACATAACCCATGACATGCATATGCACACTATGCTCACATTCACACCCATTCTCATATGCATGCTAAAGTGTACAAATGTACATGTTGCGGTCGCAAAGGGCATCTTGCAAGATTTTATTTTGATAGATTAAATTTTATAAATTTTGTAAATAATAAAAATGTTTGGGTTCCTTATGATGCTATCCCCCGTGGACCCAAAAAGAAATGAGTGCCAAAATCCTCACCATTTGTATTTGATGTAGATGAGGGCTCTCACAAAACGTGAGAGGTATGGTGCCTTGGTGGTGGATGCATGATGAGCTAGATAGACATACCCTATTAATGCATCACTATCAAGAAAGTTTAGTGAGAGGACCATCATGATTTGGAGACTTAGAGAATAGTGCGTATGGTTTGGTAACTATCTCTAAAACTTCTATTTTAGTTTACATGCTTTTACATAGATAATTTTAGCATGTTTTGGTTTAATGACAAATAATCATGTTTTGTAATTCATGTGGTGAATACTTGTTTAGCTGTAGTTTTTATTAAAACTTGTGTTTATACTTATACAAGTAGTGAGGCATACTTGATTATTATATGTTTGTACCTCATAGCTCATTTGTACTCATTACATGTACATGTATAACCTAGTTTTAATGATTCTTTCATTTACACTCGTTTTCCCAAATTTTGTAAATATTTTGGTTTATTGTAAGATCCCTAGCTAGTAATACAGTATTTTCATTTTTCTAAAAGTATTTATTTTGAATTACTGATTATTTTTATTTCATCAACTTGATTTATTATTTTCTTCCTTGTGATTATTTCTATTATTAAATATGGGAATTCTTTTGAGATTGTAAATGGTAATTTGGATTTTATGTTTACCACTATTTATCATTGACATTTCTTTTGCTAATTATTATTATTGTTTCATTTCCATTAGTTGTTAATATTATGGATAGTGGATATTCTATTATCATTTCGTTGTTAATTATTTTTAATAATATTATTTGTGTTACTATTATTTGTTATTTAGTTTGATATTCGTATTGGTACTAATACTAATCATGGTGGTGGTGTTCTTCTTGTTAGCCTCTCACCCTATTTCCTATTTACCTATTTGGATTCTAGCCATTACCCATACTCTTGTTGTCTTGATCCTTTTCCCGATATTTATCCTCATTACCTAAATTCAATTCATAACCCGTTACCCGATATCTATACACATTTACTCTATTTGGATCTAACCCAAAACCCATAACCCAATACCCTTATATATAATCCTAAATCCTTAACCTAAATTCTATTCTTAACCTAATCTAATCCCCAATACCCACACCCACAGCCGCCCAACATCTCCTGTTGCCGCAACTCCATGCCACAGACCCACGACAGCAGCTCAGGCCTTCTCCTCCATCCCCCAGGCCGCGACCAGCGCCTAGCCGCCTTCCCCCTCGGCCTAGCGCGCGGCAGCGCCACAACAGCCCCTGGCGCGCCCTCCAGCGCCCCCTGTTGGCAGGCCGAGCACCGCATCCAGCCCCAGGCCGGCCATCACCTCCCATGACTGAGTCCAGCAGCCTTGACCTTCCTCCTCCCTGCGCGCCCAGATCCAGCAGCGAGCAGCCCGGATCTTCCAATGGCAAAACCCCAACAGCACCTCCCCTCTCCATGGCCGGCCATCATCTCCCCTGGTCGGCCTCCTCCCCTTGCGAACCAACAGCCCCTAGCCAGGCGCATAGCAGCAGCGCCTCCTTGATGGCAGGCTGCCTCCTCCTTGGCTGCGCAACCAGCAGCTCCTCCTTGCTGCGTCCGGATCCCCTCTCCTGCGACATCCCTTCCATTGACCGGGCAACCCAGCAAGATCCACCCCCATGCCCTCATCACACAGTGGGAGCACTTTGGTAGGTGAGTTTCTGTTGCATTTTCTGGTTTATCATTTTTAGAAGTATAGGATAAACAACAACAGAGCTTTCTCCTTACCCCCTTGCCGTGCCTTGTTGGGTGAGTCTCCTTTATTCATCTCTCTTTATTTTATATTATACAATGTTTAATGCAAATAGGTGTTTTGATTAATTATGTAAGTGTATTAATTCATATGTGTTTCTTTGTGTGCGGTAAATCCTTACTCCGAGCCATTTTCTGGCTCTCCGCGGGACACCGTTGATCGATGTCGGCGAGCGCGAATGCACCCCACGCCCTTCACGGCGAGTTGCTCTATCCAACGACACCCTCCGCGACCCCGGACGCCTCCGTCGGAGCCTCCGTCGGTACGCCGCAAGATGCCCCGAGGTTAGCTTTATTTAAATGTAATAATGTACATCATTTATTTAGATGGCGTATAATTGTTGGTGTGTGCGTGAGTTGTATGGTGCTAATTAATGTGTAGGCGGTAATTAGTGTGTGTTATAGTGAGTGTAAGTATATATGTATGTGCATGGGTATACGTGTATATTTACATAATATGTATGTATGTATATGTATGCTTGTATACGTATGTGTACGTGTACACGTATATGTTCGTATGCACGTGTGGGTGTTTAGCGTGTATTTATAATTATTTGTATGTATTGGTTGCGTATTACAGCATTTTGGATTTGTTTGGTGAGATCCGGACCAGCAACAGCGACAACGACAACAAGGACAGCCGTGCACCATTCAGACCGCCCCCATTTTCCCCAGGCGAGCAGCGAGTTCTCCTGATCCACGCCAAGCCGTCGTCGGAGACTGACACGGTGACCTTCCCCAGCAACCTGGCCACCCTCCCGTGCAGTCCGATGGCGAGGAACGACACCACAGCGACCGCGGCAGCGACTCGCCCGGCGACGCGCACAGCAGCAACCACCCAGACCAGCAGCACAGGCAGCGAGCGAGCGGCGATTCCAGGCCCTTCCGGCGAGCGCGAGATCCCCAGATTACAGCCAGGTCTTCCCCAGGACCCTGGCTACCGTCCTATGCAGTCTGACAGCGAAGAGTAGCACCACAGCGACCGTAACGGTGACTCGCCCGGCGACGACCAGATTCCCCAATGTGAGTGTCTCTTCCTCCTTCTCTCTTTTATTAAGTGATCGTAGCTATTATTTTATATGTGATGTAATTGTGGAGTAGAATACTTAGATTACATGTTTATGTATGGGAATCTTTAAGAATGGTAGTGGATTATCTTTGCCCTTTATGTTACATGATGAATGCATAGAAACAGGAGATGCATATCTATGATGTTGGAATCCTTTAATTACCATATGAATGCTTAGATTTCTAGTGTAGTCATGTGTGTTGAAGAGTATGTAAGTACTGGAGAGAGTATAAGAAGAATAAGTGATGGTGTATCTCTGATTTCTATTCTGGCAAGGGAGTTAGTCGACTTGGCCCACTTGATTAGTCGACTATACTTTCCCCAGTCGACTTGTATATAGCCTTAGTCGACTAATATGAGTCTGACTGCTGTGTATGGTTACTTGATGGATTGTGGACTTCACCCATGGATTATGTATTGGTTATTGATAGATGTATATGATATCGAGAGATGGATATTGGTGGTAATGACTTGATCTAATAGAACTTAGATACATGTACATGTTATGGTACTTAGTATCGAGATATCATGATAGAACTCAGAGGCATGTATATGATATGTTGCCAAATGCTGGGAACTGATATATGACCTTAATAGAGATGTGAACTCTTGGAGACTTGGGAATCAGATTAAATTGTTAGAGTGAGAGAGCTGAGCTTGTTTATGGATATATGTTGGAACAATAATTATTATATCAGATTACTAGACGTGCAATGGAACTAGATGATTATAGAACTATTGGGATTATGAATTGGTTGTAATGATTTGGATCTATAGTTGAGTATATGAGAACTAACAAATGATATGTCGTTGATGTTTAGTATTTGAAGTTGCTATTCTACATTGCAGTTGATCGAGGACATATTGGATGTGAACTTACCTTACTAAAAGATTATGACGATTGGATTGGTGCATGAACTTATTCGGAGTTGGACTGAACCTGTGTTATAGATGATATTGGTTTTACATTCTTTATGGTTAAACCTGATATGCATTAAGATGAGCTTGACATATTTCATGTAGAGGACTTTCCAGATTGATATTCTTTTATTGGTGATGACTTATTCAGATATTGGTATGGTTATTGATTACTTTGATTCGTAGAGATGAGTTACGGTGATAGTGATCTATTTGATATCAGTGATGCTGTAATTCGGATTTACCAGTTACCAGTTTATCACTTATTAGTGAGATTACTTGTTGATTATATGATGTACCCAGAGTTTATAGCAGTTATCAGCTTATCAGTTGGTGAGATCATTTGTTGGTGATCACATGATGTACTTCAGAGTTATATGAGATGGTAGATACCTGTATCCGTTACTAGTTGTTTGTGACACTATTGTGTTAGTGGCTATATCTCCAGTATCTTATTTCAGATGTCAGATATTAGTTGTCAGCTACTCAGTTGTCAGATATCACAGTTGTCAGATATCATAGTTGTCAGATTGTCAGCTAGTGTTGACATCAGCAGTTGTTGGAGATATTGGTTACTATTACAAATAACTCATTGATTGTTTATTAATAAAAGACACCATAACCCGGGGAACAAGGGATAATTGCCTGATGATGCATGTCGTGTAGTTTGGAAGGATTCTTATGGTACCGAGTTGTGGGTTCCAACCATGGGGAACCAGGGTAGTACTGGCTACCCATTCAGTTGTCAGTTGTCAGGGCTATGCCCGGATTACGACACCACACTAGTTGTCTTTTTGTGTGGGGCTGTGATCTTCAGTTGTCAGAGCCTAGCGGCTTGTCCTGGTTCAGTGCCAGGGGTGTTAGACCGTGGTACCGGGCATGCACGGTACTCTTCCAAAACACATGCACAACATTGGCAGGCAATTACAACAACGATAACATTGTTTGATATGTGGGAAAACGGCTGTGGTATGGGACACAACTAAGTACTACATTAGTTAGGTTAATAATAACCAACCAGACTAGTGACATATCTAGTTACACTTTCAGACATCAGCTATTAGTCTACATTTGTGATAGTTGACTTTGATATCAGATGTTAGTTTACGGATGTGATAGTTGTCTTATATCTTTGTTCATGCTGTTATCAGTTATACTTCAATTCAGTTACTTTATTATGTTATTCAGTTATCTTATATCTTCAGTTGTTCTTGATATTTCTTTATGCACATGTTTATATGCACGAGCTTTCCCTTTACACACACACTCACCATGGTCGCTTTCTGACGACCCTGGATTTGCACGTCCAGATATTGGACGGTTTGTTTCTAATGTGCAGGTGTTCGTTGAGGCTGTACGCTTTCGCGAATAGATGGAGCTTCTTCTTATTCTATTTTGGTACTTTTATCTTTCTAGCCTTCGTATCATTTCCTATTTCTTGTTATATCAGTTCAGTTGTTATTCCAGTCTTGATTTATATGATATCATGCGTGGTTGCTTATATGCGATATTGCAGTATTCAGTATTCATTACAGTTTAGATTTATAGCTTGTTTCAGGTTACTTAAGGCTTAGCGCGTATACGTGAGGGATTTTCCTTGCGTATATGCATCGCCGACTCATGTCGCCTCTCCGCTCCAGCGTATTTGGGGAAGTGGGGCGTGACATTTATGTATATACTATTTTGTCTAAAACTAATAAATATACATGTATACCCTTGAGTCACTTGCCTTCACGCAAATTCTATTATGGACTCTTTTGTATTTGGAATATGTATGTATACTTTTAGTTTTGATAAAATATACATATACCTTAATGTTTATTTAGTTTTAATGAAAAATGAATTTTTATGATTTTCACTTTTCTTGATAAAAGAATTTCATGTTTGTTTTGAGTCTTATTGACTATTTCATGAATATGCTATTCACAAGATTCTTGTGCACTCATATTATTTTTTTTTTCTCTTGACTAAGTTTTCATGAGTTTTATATGAGCGTCTTATAGATCTTGAGTGATAATTTTTATGTACTTAGCAAAGTTTCATGATAAATATATACTTTGTTTTCATGTTTGAAGATTCTTTAACTAGTATTTAAAAAAATTACCTTAAACTAGTTATTTATTCTTCATTTGGTAGTGTTTTTAATCTACAACTATTTTTAAATCTTATTTTTGAAAACTTCTACCTTTTAAAGGGCGGTTGGATGGGTGGTCATGCCTTATATGCTCAAATTGAAAATCTATTTAAACATGTGCATGAATAGGGTGGTAGTTATGAGTTAAAACACATGATCTTCATGTTATTTCATCTTTGTATACTCATATATGTTTTCTTATATATATATGATTCAAATTATCAATTAGTATCAATTTCAATTTGTTTATTCATTTTCATACATATATATGATTTGATTGTGCTTACAATATCTTTACATCTTAAAGCACAAATTATTTTTATGCTAAGCTTGACTTAAATTTAAATTTCAATTGGCATCTTAATAAGTGTATGCATTGTTCTCTTTTGGTATCTCAAAATTTTTTATTTATCTACAAGTGGTACCAATTTTAGTTTTGTCAACTACAATTTGATTTGATTTAAATGAAATTTAATTTTGTTGACTTCTAAAAGTTCAAATTTTTTTTAAAAGTGGTTTCAAAATATTTTGATATGTATTGCCTATATGCAAGAGGAGCTTAACATATTCTCTATATATAGATTCATATTGAGTGTATCTCAAATTGAGGAGCTTGACATCTCTTCTTTATATAGGAGCTTGACATCTCTTCTTTATATGGTACACGTGTGTAGGGGGAGCTTAACATCCCTACTTATACATTGTATATTATGTTTTATATGGGTTAGGGTCTTATCATCCCTTCTTCATGTAAGGCATGTATGCAGAGGAAGCTAACTTTACGTCTCTCTTCTTCTTGAATATATATCACATATATAACTTTATTGTTTGATTTATTTTCGCCCCTTTGTTGATGAATTGACAAAAAGGGGGAGAAGAATTTTGAGAGTTTATATATGCATGTTTATTTTATTTTCTTATTTATGCAAAAAGGGGAGAAGAATTTTGAGAGTTTATATATGCATGTTTATTTTATTTTCTTGTTTATGCAAAAAGGGGAGAAGAATTTGGTGAGTTTACGCATGTTTATCTCCTTGTTTATGCATATATGTTTATGTTTAGTTTATGCACTTTATTGAATATTGTTATGTTTATTACTATGCATGAGTTAAGGGGGAGCTTCTATGAAGCGTAACTGTAATCCATGCATATATAACTCCATGAGTTTTTTCATCATCAAAAAGGGGGAGATTGTTGGCCTAAAGGCCCATCACTCTAGTTTTGATGATGATTAACTTATGTAGTTATAGTACTAATAATCTTGTATTTATTTAGTCTCAGATATTTGATTAAGATCTTAGTAGGAGTTTAGCTTCAACAAAAGATTTGAAGTCAAGTTTTGGAGCTAGCACGTGTTGATTCAAGAGCTCACGCATCAAGATTGCACCAAGTACTTAAGAGGAGTCTAGTTCATGGATCAAGGTTTGGACCAAGTCAAGAAAGAGAAGAGGATTTTCAAGAGAGATTTTTATGGAGACTTGTATCATATTTGTAAGTGTTAAGATTTTTTTTAGATAAAATGTAAAGGATAGATTAGTTGTGGATTTCTCAAGCTCATTTACACACACAATTTATATGTGTCTTTATAAGGTAGTTTTGATTTTTGATTTATCAAAACCTATTTTAGAGCTTATTGTCAAAAATATAGATATTTCATCTTATACGTGTATTGGATCATATCCATACACACTAAGCTTCCAAAGTATTTACAATATCTTGCTTTTGTATTTGGAAAAGTTTTGAAAAAATCATTTTTCAAATAAAAAATTATTTTTGAAAAAATAGATTTTTGTTTAAGGCAAAATTCCTATATTACAAAAATTGTTCAGAAAGTTTTTAATATGTGTTGATTTTTTATCACACATATTTGTACTTCAAAGTATTTCAAAGAACTCATTTTTGTAGATTTTTAGTGATTTAATGGGATTTTATAAGAAAATATAAAACCAAGTTTTAATCCCTATAAATGGCTGATCAGGTTTTCTGGCGATCGACCGACCGATTGACCGTGTCAGAAGTCGGTCGACCGATGTGCACAAACGTGCACAACCAGTTTTTGCTTGAGGGCTGGTCGACAGGGCGGTCGACCGCTAAGGCCCTTGTCGACTGACCGGTCAACCGTCCAGAGAGCTTTGCTCTCTAGATCTGGCCTCGGTCGACCGGGCGATCGACCGATAGGTCACAACCTTAGATTGATCAACCGGGCGGTCGACCAGCAGGCTGCAACGGTCATAAATTTGACCGTTGGCCAGTCGACCGGCTGGTAGACCGACAGTAGGATTTCCTGTTGAGTTGGACCCCAACGGCTAGATTTTGGAGGCCTATATAATGGGGCTATTTTGGGCCATTTTAATCAAGATTTCAAGTGGGGTTTTCAAGCTAATTTTTTCCATCTATTTCAGAGGTTTTCTCCACTTGTATTAGAGCAAATACTTTCATATCAAAAAGAGAGTTTTCAAGAGTGGTTTTCAAAAGTGATTTCTAAAGTTTTTCACCACATATCTATCCTAATTTTTCTTACACATATTTGAGATTTCCATTGCCATATCTATCCTATAGGAGTTTTGTTGTGAGAGTGTTTTAGGTGATCAAAGTGTTGAGATCACCAAGTGTTTCATCTTGTATTTGAGAAGGCGAACTTGCGGGTTCTTGTTGTTTCGAGTTCTTGTGGGAGCTTGGTGTAGAGGTGCGGCCTTGGCAATCTAGTGTGCTTGCGTGTGTTGTTCTTACATGAACAAGAGAGGGACTAGTGAGTCTAAGAGTTCTTGTGTGAACTCTTTGCAGGTGTTAAGGCACAAGTGATCCGGTGGGATCGATTTTAGTGGAAATCCTTCACAGTGTTGAAGGCGGGGACATAGAGCAAGGGTGCTCTAACCTCAAAATAAATCTTTCTTGTTTGCGATTGCTCTCTCTCTATCTCTCACTTGTGTTTATATCTTACATACTTACATTGCTTATCTCTTTATATGCTTGATATATCTTGTGTTTAATTATTATATGCTTGGGATTGTTTGGTCACACTTATATTCAACCAAGAGAGCCATAGTGGCACCTCAACTCTTAATCTAGAGGAATCTTGAGGAAATAGATCAGAGCCCTTCACCAAAAATTCAGTTACACTCTTGTGTTATACTTTGTGTGTTTAGCTTAATAGTTTTAATTTACATAAATAGTTTTTAATTCTGCATTTGTTCATCATTAGATTAGCTAGTCACTTATTCACCCCCCTCTAGGTGACCTACACTTTGTGATCACCAAGTGCTATAATTACTCTTTTGCTTTGTAACTTCCCTCTTGTGTAGAGGTGATTACTTTATGTATAGGCTTTATTTCTTGGCTCTATGCCTCTTCTTGTGTAAAAGATTGGATTTGTATCCTTTGTGAAGTTTCTTAGTGGAGATTGTAGAAATCCTTCACGCGGTGAAGGCGAGGACGTAAGGCTTAGTGCTCGAACCTCGAAATATATCCTTGTATTAGCGTTTGACTATATCTCTCTAAAATCCACTCCCTTTATATCTTGCATTGCTGCTATTGTTCATTTATATGTGCTTGATGTTATTTGTATGCTCATACTTTTTATAATTCAAGCATCTCAACTCTTATAAAAGTAGAAGCTTGAGGAGAAGTTCTAGAGCACTTCACCAGAAATTTGACTTCACTCTTTGGATATCTATTATGGTAGTGTAATAGTTTTAATTTCATATTATTGATCATTTGATTAGCACTACACCTATTCACTCTCCTCTATGTGTACTTTCAATTGCTATCAGAGCTAGTGCTCCTGATATTCGGTTTAACAACTAAGGAGTGATCTTTTATTTTCTAATCACATATGCTTTACACATTCATATTTGCTTCACACACTCATGGATTATCTTGCTCCACCTACATTTGATGTTTCTAATATCGGCATGTGAAAATTTAAAATGAGTTCATATCTTAAAGCTTTAGGATTACATGTTTATCTTCCCACCACTAAGAAATCATATATTGAAAATGGCAAATACTTAGAGGCTAATGCATAAGCTATGATTGCACTAAAAGAAACACTTAGGAATACTTATATTTTTATGATTTCTCATTGTGAATCTACTTTTGTAGTGGAAACAGGTTGATCTCAATTAAAGGAGAAAGTTCAAACGATTTAAAGAGAGAATCTAGTGAAGATGATTCCGACCAAGCTTGTTTCATGGTCCAAGGAAATGACTCCCTTAAGGTAAACTCGAAATCTGAACATGATGATTGTGCAAGTATGTCTAGTAAAGAAGCACACATTTTGAATGATGAGCTTACTACATTTTGTGAGGATTTACTTGTAAAATATAAATTATAAATAAAAGTTTACAATTAAAAAAATGATTCTTTATCTTCAAAATTGGAATGTGTTTTGTAAAAAAAAGAAATTTCAAAAGAGAAGGTTATTGTTTTAAAGTAAAATGAGCTTTTATCTTCAAATCTTAATTTGATTTTAAATGAAAGTGAAGTTATTTTAAATGAAAATGAGATTTTGAAAAAAAAATGATTAAAGAAAAGGTAATTGCCTTAAAAGAAAATAAGTCTTTCAAAATGAAAATTGTTTTGAAAAAAGGACTTCTTTTGATGTTTCCCGCACTTGCCATGTTTCTCATGCTAAAAAATGTTACATTTTCTGTTGATAACAAGGAGATTCATGTTTTGAATGATAGTATTGATTGTCTGAGCTTAACCTTGAGCCATTACGCAATTGACCATAAGAGGAATTCTTATTTCAAAAGAAACAAGCTTCACATTTGCATGCACATCCTCCATGGCATGCACAAGCACACCATGTTATTATGTATGTTAGAGTGTGTACATATACACATTGCGGTCGCAAAAGTCATCTTGTAAAATTTTTTCATGATAAATTAAATGATTCTAATTTTGCAAGTAAAAATATCTAGATTAGAAAATATACTAACTTTCAAGGACCAAGAAAGCTTGAGTATCAAATTCCACTCCTATTTATTTTTGATTCATGCTTTATCTTCTATAAGATTATTTTTCATTGTTTTTGCTTCGTGTAAATGTAAACCTTGCTAAAACAATGAGATATACATGTAATATCCTTGGGTTACTTATTTTATATATCATATATTCTAGTGTTGACTTAATCATGTTTGAATATGTATGTATGCTTTAGTTTTTATAAAGTTTACATATATCTTGAAGAATTATCTCATGTGCTTCTTGAATATCTCGTTGGTGGAAATGTTGATGTTTTGAGTTTATCGCTTCTATTGATCTTGATATTGTTTATATATCTTATTTGAGAAAAAGAAATTTCTTGATTTATATTTTCATGTTTCACAAATCTAGCTTTCTCATCTCAAAGTTTAAAAAGAATTTCATATGAGTTATTTTTGAGCCATATAGTTTTATCTTCATCAATGTGTTATTTACACGTTTCTTGTGCACTCACTTTTATGTTTACCTCATGATTTTATATTCATGAGCTTGCATGTGCGATATAGATTATGAGTGATAATTCTTATGTAATTAGTATGTTTGATGAGATATATGATTTGTTTCACATTTAAATTTTTTTTGAAATAGTTTTCAAAAATATTTTAAACTAGTTCTTTTAATTCTTTTGAAAATATTACTATGTTCAAACTTTTTAAATTGACATCTATTGTTTTTTACTTTCTTGATATTTTCAATTTGTACTCAACTATTTTCAAAATTATTATTTTGAAATCTTCTACTCTTGGTGGGAGGTTGGTTGGGTTATCATACTATAGTTTGTTTAAGTGACTATTTCTTAACATGTACTTGTTGGTTGGTGATCCAATGAGTTATACACATGATTCTCATGATAATTGATTTTTGTATACTCATTCTTATCTATCTATATATGTATGCTCTTTATTATGAATGGTATTTCTATTGACATATATACATATATATGATTTAGTTGATTGTGTATGTTTCGTGCATATCCGTGCAAAGTCCACGCATGTTTTAGCACAATCTTCTTTTTGCATGGATTGAATATGCTTTAATATATAAATTGATATTACCTTCAATTAATATCATCACTTTTCAAAGCTTATACATTAATTTGGTGATTATTTAAAAAAAGGGGAGAACTTTCTTGATTTAAATTTTAATTGGTATCTTATTTCCTATATTTTGGAAAAAATACTTTAATAGTTCATATTATCAATTGGTATTAATTGTCACAATTAGTATCTACTTTTTAAAATTGTTTAGAATTTCAAAATTGGTATCATGAGCCTTCACTTTCTATTCAATTAGTATCATGTTTAAACCTTCAATTGGTATCAAAATTATTTTGTAAATTATTATCTATGTTGGTTTCAAAATTATTTTCAATTTCAAGTGTTATTTCTAGTTTTTTTAATTAATACCTATGTTTATTTTACAATTGGTAACTAGTTTTAAAAATTTGTTTTGATACTTATTGCCTATATGCAAGGGAATTTAATTTAACATCTCCTCCATATATAAATTTATAATTAGTGATTGTATAAAGAAGAGATTGATTTCTCTTTTCCATATCGACCACATGTATAGGGGGAGCTTAACTTCTCCATCTATATATTGTATATTATGCTTATATGGATTAGGGTTTGGTCGTTCCTTCTCCATGTAATGCATTTATGGAAGGGGAGTTTAACTTGATGTCTCTCCTCTTCATAGATTTGTATCGCATATGTTTTTATCATATATTCTTTATCCTTTTGTGGATGAATTGACAAAAAAGGAGGAGAAACTAGAGTTTATTTATGCATATCATTTTTGTGTTTATGCATACGTTTGTTATGCTTGTTTGGTACCCGTAACTTAAATTGGAAATCTATATTGTTTATCTGCTATGCATGGGTTAAAGGGGGAGTTTTTACAAAGCTTTTCTCTATTCATGCAAATATAACTCTTTGAGTTTTATCATCATCAAAAGGGAAAGACTGTTGGCCTAAAAGGCTTCTCCTTTTTGATGATGACTAACTCGTGTATTTATAGTACTAATGATCTTGTTGTATTTAAGTTTCAGATATTGATCAAGACTTAGTTGGTATTTAGCTTCTTTGAAGCTAACACATGGTGATTTAAGGGCTCAAGTTTATATTACGTATCCAGTACTCAAGATGGAGTCTAGCTCAGAGAATCAAGTTTGAATCATGTTTACTTGAAGAAGAAGATCTACAAGAAGACTTGTGTAGAGTTTGTAAGTTTAGATCTCTTGCAAAAGAATTGATTAGCTTTGATAGTTCAAGCTTACACATACAAAAGTTTTTGTAGTTTTCTGATTTTGGTATTTTACAAGAATTGGTTTTTGAAACATGTCCAATATTTTCCAATTTTTTATATTATGTTTCAAACATGTATCTTGTAGGATTTGTATTGCCAAAAATTTTTTAAACCAATAAAAAATATTTAAAAATAAGTTTGATTTCAAAAATTATCCAAAAAACTATATTTAGGCTAGGTCGGTCAATCGCCCTCTTGGTTGTTTCTGGGTGTTCACTTGTGCATGTTGTGCACATTTGTCGGATGATCGACCGGTCAACTGGAAAACCTAGCAATCAACCGAGCGGTTGACCAACTGTCACACCTAAATCTCTGTTGAGATCAGCTGATCGAGCAGTCGACCGATGTCTGTTGTCTAGTTTAATATTTTGAATTACCAGTCGACCGGCCTGTCGACCAATCTTCTGCTCGTCACACTTTTAACGTTTGAATATAATTTTTTATTTTTATATTCAGTCAATCTGATTCAAATTATATTAAAAAGATAACTTTTATAACTTTTAGGACTACATTTTTTATTCAATAGTTGTTTTTTGATTCAAACGTTAAAGATGTCAAATATTAGTTTGAAGTCAGTTCATATTCTGAAAATAATTTATAGTTTTTTGATTTGACACCTTTCAGTATTTTAATCACTCTAGTTTTGAAGATGATTAACTCATGTAGCTAAAGTAATAATGATCTTGTTGTGTTTAAGTTTTAGATATTGATCAAGATCTTAGTTGGTGTTTAGTTTCTTTGAAGCTAACACATTGCGATTCAAGAACTCAAGCTTATAATACATATCTAGTCTTCAAGATGAAGTCTACCTCGGAGAATCAAGTATGGATCAAGTCTACTTAGAAAAGAATAGTTTTGATTGCTCAAGATTACACACACAAAAAGTCTTCATATATATTTTTTCGATTTTGATATTTTACAAGGATTAGTTTTTGATACATGTCCAATATTTTCCAAATTTTAGTATCATGTTTCAAACATGTATCTCATAGCCTATGAATTGCTAAAACACTTTATAACCAATACACAATATTTAAAAATAAGTTTGATTTAAAAAATTATCTAAAAATCTATTTTTAGGCCAGGTCAGTTGACAGGGCGGTCGACTAAGCCTTTTAGCTATTTCTGGGTGTTCGCTTGAGCATGTTGTGCACATTTTTTGGATGATCGAACGATCGACCGACAATTCTAGCAGTCGATCGGACGGTCGATCGACTGTTACACCCAAGTCTCTATTAAGATCAGTCGATCAGACAGTCGACTGATCAATATTTTGAATTACCGGTCGACTGGTCGCTTGACCGATCTGCTGATCTACTCGTCACTCTTGTAGTTTTTTTACTATAATTTTTTTATTTTTATATTCAATCAGTGTAATTCAAATTGCATTACAAAGATTACTTTCTATATTTCTTATTCAATAATAATTTTGTGATTCCAAAGTTAAAGATGTCAAATATTAGTTTGAAATCACTTCATGTTCTGAAAACAGTTTGTAGTTTTCTGATTTAATAGCTTTTAGTATTTTAATCATAACATTTTACATTAATATCCTATCAATTTGATTTAAGTTGCATTAGACAGAAGACTTAATTATCTACAAATTCTTTCTATATGATTTTTTTCAAATTCTAACATGTTCGACCTCAAAACTATGCTCACAGTTGACCTATTGCACAGACTGGTGTCTAGTCAGTTGACTGCCAGGCTCCAACGGTCAAAAATTTGATCATTGGATGGTCGACCGGCCGATCGATCGATAGACCATTTTTGGTATCTTTTTAATCCTAACAGCTATTTTTATTGTGGCTATATATGTGGGTTTTGGGTGAGTTTTGTACAAGGATTTTAGGAGATAATATTCTCACTTTCAACCGAGTTTTTCAATAAGTTTTTCTAATGTTTTTGTGCTCTAAATCGATATCCCTATTGGGTTTCAAAGTTTTGAAAAATCAAAGAAAACAAGTTATGGGAAATTCTAGTTTCAAGTTTTCAATTTCTATGTCATTCAAGAAGTTTTTCCAAGTGCCTACTTTTTTGCTTCACTTTCAAAATCTTTGTTTTCTGCAAGTTTGAATTATTCATTGCAAAATTTGTCCTTTATGATTTTGTATTGTGAGAGGTGTTGTTTGTGATTTTTGTGATCACCAAGTGTTGTCACTAGTCTTTTGCTTTGTGTTTTGGCTTTGTGCCTTCCCTCTTATGTAGAGTTGATTGCTTTGTGCCTCCTCTTGTATAGAGGATTGAGTTTTTATCCTTTGTGGAGTTTCTTAGTTGATAGAGTAGAAATTTTCCACGCGGTGAAGACGATGACGTAGAGCTTGGTGCCCGAACCTCGAAACATATCCTTGTATTTGTTTTTAGCTATCTCTCTCTAAACTCTACTCTCTTTATATCTTGTTTTGCTACTATTGTTCATTTATAAATACTTGATATTGTTTGTGTGCTCATACTTGTTATAATCTAAGAGACCTATTGAAGCACCTCAACTCTTATAAAGGAGGAATCTTGAGGAGAAGTTCAAGAGCCCTTCACCAGGAATTCAGCTTGTCTTTTTGTATATCTATTGTGGTAGTGTAGTAGTTTTAATTCCATATTATTTGCCATTAGATTAGCACTACACTTATTCACCCCATAGGTGTACTTTCACCTTTGTTCTCTCTTCTCTTCATTGCTTGCCATGGCCGCTTCTCAGTCTTTCTTCTCTCTAAAAAGTCAGTGAAAAGTTCTACTTACCTCTGGATCAATATATTTACCAATTCATCACTTCTGAATCTTCATATGAATCAATTAGGAAACAGTCTCTGAAGGCTCAACCATTGCTTTGCAAGGGGGATGACTGCATGGCCGAGCTTTGATCTCTGTTGATGAAACACCTTTTTCAGTCTACAGAATAAAAAGTCCTGATGTTAATTTTATAGACTAAATTCAAATTAAAACTATTATCAAATATTGTTGATATCAATAGGAAACAAATAATCCCCAATAATGGCGCTAAAAACTTGATGTGCGCTTTGAAAAGTGCATAAATTGTTTAGCAAATAATAGAGTAGTGAGTAGAGTATCATCCCACAGGATTTACGTCTATTGAAGCTAAACTATTTTGTCCTAGTTTTATTTGAAGAAACAGTTGTAAAGTAAAAGTAAAATAGATTATGAAAATGAAAGTAAACATATTGATTTTTTTGGATTTGATAAAATTGGCCTAAAAGTTCATCACTCTAGTTTTGATGATGATTAAACTCATGTAGTTTGTACTAATGATCTTATGATGCTTTAGTTTCAAGTTTAATCAGGATCATTGTTTAGTTTTTAGCTTCAACAAGTGAGTCAAGTCAAGTTTTTGAAGCAAATAGTGTTGATTTAAGAGCTCAAGTATAAAAATCATATCAAGAACTCAAGAAGGAGTCTAACACGAAAGAACCAAGTTTGGTCGAGTCAAAATGAAGAAAAAGATCATTTCAAGAAGAAGACTCTAGTTTGTAAGGATTTAGATTTTTGTAAAGAATAGATTGGTTTTGATTGCTCAAGTTCTCTCTCACATACACATCAAATTTTTTTATTTATTTATAGATCAAAAATTTCTGTTTTTGGTTTAATCGGCTTATGCTTTTAAAGTATATTATTTTTTAGAAAATCAAGTTTTTACGTTTTCAAAATGAATTTAAAAATACAAAACAAGTATACAAGTCATAATATATATTGATTTTTAATCCCACATGTTTGTGCTCAATTGTATTTATATGAACCTATTTTTTGTGTAATTTATAGAAATTTATTTGGATTTAAAAAAGAGTTTAAAAAAACTACTATTTTTTGGCCTAGGCCGGTCAACTGAGTAGTCCACCAGATGTGTCATAAGCCTATTGGCTTGTGTACATGATAGATCGGGCAGTCTATCTGGTGGCACAGAAGCCAAGTGCTTGTGACATGGTCAACTAGGAGGTTGAGCATTGGCCTTAAGAGCTAAGGAGCTCTTTGGTTGATCGATCGGACGGTCAACCGCCAATTATGCAGAGCAGAAACTCTGCACTCAAGGGCCAAATGCTCACTCTGACGGCTATTTTATAGACGTTGGTGCTTGACCGAGCGGTCGACCGCTCTGCTGCCAAAAGAAGCATATTGCCTCAAACAACTAGTTTTTGTATTTTTCTGTTTTGTTTTGTTTCCAAACGAATAGCATTTACTTTATTTGGGTTTAAACATGTTTTTAATGACTGAAATTAGTTTCTAATTATCTCATCCTATTCCTTGTAAATATGACCTATAAGAGAGAGTTTTGAACTAAGATTTTCAAGCCTATATTCAACTTTAAATTTTTGAAATGTTTTGAAAAATTAAGAAAACAAGTTTTGGGAGAAATCAATTTTTGTGCCACAAATTCTTATATCTTCAGAGAAGTTTTTCAAATTGTTTTCTCTAGAGCTTCAATTTTAAATTCCTAAGCTTTCTCACACAAGCTTGAGCTATCATCTCTATCTGTCCTATAAGATCCTTATTTTGTGAGAAATTCTTAGTTTGTGATCTTTAGGTCACCGAGTGGGTATAATCTTCATTTGCTTTATGCTCTTTTCTTATGTAGAATATCATTAGCGTTGTGCTCTCCTCTTGGATAGAGCATTGGAGGTTAGAGTTGATGCTCTGGGTCTTATATTGTTGAATCCTCGGAGGAGAAGTGAAAATTATTCATTGTGGTGAATGTGGGTACGTAGAGCAAGTGACTCGAACCTCAAAACAGATCTCTCGTGTTAGCATTTGCTCATATCTCTCTTAACTCAACTCTCTTGTGTTTATATCTTTCTCACTTATTGTTCTTTTTTTTACCTGCTTGATATAGTTTTGTATATGTTTACACTTGTTTGATCCAAGAAAGCAAACTGAACACCTCAACTTTATTATAGAGGAATCTTGAGGAGAAGTTTTAGAGCCCTTCACCAGAAATTCAGCTTCGCTTCTTAGTATCATTTGTGTGCTAAATTTTTATTAGTTAAAGTTTTTTGTTTTTGTATTTGATTAGCACATCACATATTCACCCCTCTTAGGTGATTTTACAATTGGTATCAAACCTTGATGCTCTTGATATTCTGTTTAACCACCAAAGAAAGATCCTTATTTTTCTAGTCACATTTTTATTTACACATACTCATGGATTTTCTTGCACCACCTATGTTTGATATTTTTAACTTTCAAATTTAGAAGATTAGGATAAGTGTATATCTTAAAGCTCTCAAAATAGATATTTATCCTACCACAACAAAAAATATATATATTAAAAATGACAAATATCTGAGGCTAATGCAAAAGCCACATATGCTCTAATGCAAGCTCTTAATGATGATTATATCTCTAGGATTTCTAATTGTGGTTCTACCTTTGTAGTTAGGAATACATTGATCTCCTTTTGTGAAATTCAAAATCCAAATAGATAAATGGATAGAGAGAAGATCAACAGATGAGATGAAGTAATTTAGACTCAGATTCAGACTGGATATATTTTAGTATTTAAATTTTACCTTTCGCTATTGAAACTCAAATCTGATGATTCAAGATGATCCAGAAAGAAAACTTAAAGGGCTATAACTCTTACGTCATAATTATTTCTAATTCTATCATTTGATAAGTTATATTCAGCAATTAACACTCCAATAAGCTGCAGATCAGAATTAAATATCCAAATCAAATCATGTTTGGAGATAAGGGGAGGATTCAAATTAAGAAATAGCCAGCTCCCCCTATCTACTCACTCATTCTTTTATCCATTTCTATCCTATTATACCTACAAATTAGAGACAGAGAGACGATCAAGCAAAGAGTAGAAGTTAGGCTATTCTGTAGTTTGTAACTTAGCCTTTTTATTTTCTTTTATGTAATTTTTATTTTATTTATGTAACTGAGAGGAGAGGAGAGTTTCATGGATGAATGAGAGAAAAGCTTGTACTGAGGGTCATACCAGTATAAGTAAGTCTTTTCTTTCATTGTTATTTGAATCAAATCGAAGTTTCTTTTTTTCTTTGCTCTTGTTTTTATTTGTTTCCCTCTTCTGTGTTTGTGAATCCAAATGATTCCAATAACCTCGAAGTTGCCTTGCCCTTGCAAGTGTTGTTGATGGCTTATGGTGATGGATAGTCATTCCTATGCTAGTGTAGCTTGGCCTTTCATTTCATAGTGTTATATCAGGAATTGGGAAGATCCTATTTGTCATAGTTCACTTGCCTTCAGATAAAGGTACATCGTCGATACGGGTTAAAAATAAGTAAGTATTTTTTAGGGTTTAACTTTCTTTCTTTTAATTTTTTTAGTTTAGATCACTAACATCACTATCTCAACTCTATTCATTATTTTTCACTTTCTTTGTACAAAATCATCTCTATTTTTCTCCACCTTCCCAATCTACCACTTTATTTTTAACTATAACTCTTTTTCTTCAGTTTTTTCAAGAATTAAAAGAACTTTAACCATTACAAGTGAACTAAGTGAACTTACTAAAAAGCTTCCATCGCTATTTCCTCCTTGTGGATCACGATTCGCATAGCCACTCGCTATCGCAGTAGTATTGAGCACCTTGCACTCTTTATTCTTAAGTTTTGAAATTCTATATTTTCTGTTTGCAGGTCTAAACTCAATCATAGATCCAGCTCTAGTTCTCTAACCTCTGTACGAAGGGCACGAAACCTTCTAACGTCGATATCGCTGTCATTAATAATGGGCAATGCATGACATACCAGGCCATCATGTATGTGTATAGTAGCTCGATTCTAGGATTAACCGTTTTAAGTTGGGCCTTGCCATTTTGTTACATGAGTGGGTTGCCCTCTTTATCCACAAAAGCCCCATCTGACAGAAGCTTCTCTTAGCGCTTGCAGCCCACTTTGAAGTAGCCCGCCATTGCTGGGAGATGGACAATAAACTGACCATGCGCCAACAAAACTACCAATTACACCACGTTGGCAACAATTACTTCATGAGGGGGTGTTGGCACCACACATCGCTTCAGCCATATCATCAGAAATCCCGCCAGTAAAGCTCTGTCAGAAATTAGGACCCTGGCCTGATGATGAAAACTTTCAAAAACTATATCGAGATTAAACGTGTCCTCATTTGATTCCGTGGTGTATGAGCTAATGGACGAGTTGATCCTTTCTTCGATCTCTTCATCCATTCAGGGGGGCCAAGTGAGTCATTGAGCCAGTCTTATCATTCAGATCATAGAAAAGATAGCTCGCCCATGCCATTTCCTTAATTTCCCCAAACATCCATCTGGTTATCTATGCACAAATATGAAAGTGACACAACACTTCTCAGTAGGTCTCATAGACCGAAGGATCATCCTTCTTCAGTAGATGCAACTCCTCTGTAGATGAGATATATTCCTCACAAATATGGAGCACCCCTTATCATCCGCCTTGAGACTTCGTACATCATACTAGGTGAACCCCATCTCTCCGACAGGAGTAAAGAATGTACATGTCATTGGATTATAATGCTCCAAGGCTGCATAGAAGTGATGATTGCTTTGTGGGATATCATGCATGACGGCCCTGACTGTCCCATATAAACCCACTTGCCATAACAAATCTTCAAACAGAGTGAATTCATTCTATTGCATGGAATTCACCAGGGGAAAATTACCCATCGCAGCCATAAACTAATTGATGAAGGTAGCCACTCACTGAGGAGTCTCTCATGTCGGATGCTCAGATCTGACCAATTTGGGTTGTAATCTGATTACTTCTCTACCATGGCTAGCTAGGAAACCGACATTAACACTAATCTTCCCCAGAGAAATGCCCGACAAAGACTTGATCAACTCATAATCAATTAGCCAGCGTATAGATATGGGTTGTAGATATGACAAAGGAAACATCCGCTCCATGTTGGGGTGAAAGAACCTCTGGTGTCCAATCTGACGAAGCTATTTGTAATTACCATCATATAAAACTTCTTCATCTTTATTGATTGAATCGCCAAAGAAGAAGTCCAACTTCCTTAACAGAGTATGGGAGCCTGATTCAAACTGCCCATCCGAGAGAAGTCCCCGAAGAGTCAACATGCTGGCCATGCTCAGCTTAGTTTGTCGCTCTCATTTCTCCCTAGTAAACACTGAAGCAGTCTTTCAGAGGCTGTAACCGATGTTAAATTTTGCACCACACGTGTCAAACGTGACACTTCTTAGACAAAGGGTCAGAAGAATATCTCACTGCAAAGAAAAGAACACCAAGTTAGTATCTTAAAGATAGTGAAAGTATACCAAGTGTTGATGTGTTGAGCCCCGCGTTTAATAACTAAAACGCGAGGATTACATGAAGCCCGCATCTAGACTTCATACTTAGAAAAATTTACTAAGTCTTTAGGCTCAAACACGAGTCATATAAATGAGGCTCGCATTCAGAAGCCTCAAAATGCAAGGTTCATCAGACTCGCATTTGATTCATAAATGCAAGGGTCGCGTTAACATGACAAAATGCGAGGATCACCAAATCCACATTTTTGACATCAATGTGAGGGTCACGTCTACAAATCAAACGCTAATTTGTGATCCCTACATCGACTGTTCAACTTCAAAAGAAGTTTCAAAACTTCAAAAAAAAGTTTAGAGATGAAGTTCTTTGTATTCTCAATAATGGCAAAATCCATTCTACTTACAAGAAATTGGGGCCTCTTGAGGAGAAGAACAGTCCATGGTGATTGGCACAACGATAACGCTTGAAGAAGCAGCAGTCTGCTTAGGCTTAAGAGCCATTTCACTGGTGAAAATCTCGAGAAAGATTGGAAAAAGCTTGAAGTTTTATGGGTTCTTAAGAAAGCTCAAGAGCTTTTAATCTTCAGACATGGGTCTGATTAAGAGAGATGAAAAGTTAAGTGAATTTACTGTTGAAAGACCCAGGTCTTTTACAGACCTCCCAACGACTGAGATATGTGGTGCATATCTCAAGCTTAAATTGAGCTAATGCATGGCACTGAGGAGTCCTGAGTTTCCAATGATATCCGCGTTAGAAATGGTCCAACACGACCTTCGCGTTTGAAGCTAATGAAGCTCGCATCCGGAAGCTTCCAATGCAACCCCCACATTTCATAGAGCCGCTTATCAAACAAAGCTCAACGCGAGGCTCGCGTTTAACATGATTCCCGCATTTCAAATTCAAGACAAGAGTTGCATCTTCAACAGATGAGACCCGAATCTTCATCAACAAAGACCGCACTTTTTCCTGCCAATACTAAAGTATGTTCCCACTTTTGCAATCAATTCAATAGTACACTGGCAAAAGCAATCGACAACTCTACTGATTCAATAGTATAGAGACAAACAAATCGGGGCTCATATAAGTGCTAGAATGAGTTTCTATGAGACTCGTGATGATATTTCCTGAAGTCTTCAAGTAGTTCAAAAGTACACTCACGAAGACTGAAATCCCCATAAGATCAAACTCGGGGCATCTCAAAAGAGTACCAGTCCAATCATGGGGAGCCTGAAATCAACATGAATTCTAAAGCACTCCTAAATCCATCCCAGTTAATCATAGAGTTCCGAAAACTTTGGAGGGGACTCTGTAGGACGTCTAAAAATCATTAAGACAAGTCCTCAGATGCGAACATCACTTCACTGTGAAGATCGCTTTCAACTGAAATGCAAACTTCACGTCTAAGGGTAAACGCAGACTTCAAATGCGGGTTTGAGCAACTTCGTATTTCACTTTAAATGCAGGTCTGAACAACTGCACATTTCTGAAAATTACCTAGAGGGGGGGTGAATAGGTGATGGCTAATCTAATGGTCACTAAATGCGGAATTAACAACTATTATGACCTAAACTAAACTTATTACACTAAACACCAAGTTTAACACAAGAGTGTAGCCAAATTTCCCGTGAAGGGCTCTGGACTAACTCCTCAAGATTCCCCTAGATATGGGTTGAGGTGCCGCGTTGGCTCTCTAGGTTGAAAACTAGTGTTAGCAAACAATCCCAAGCATATACAATATGAGCACAAATAGATATCAAGCATGTAAAGATAAACACAATAAAAGCATGCAAGATATAAACAATAAGGGGGAGTGAGAGAGTAAGAGCAATCGCAAACACGAGGGATTTGTTTCGAGGTTCGAGCACACTTGCTCTACATCCCCGCCTTCGACACTACGAAGGATTTCCACTAAGCTCGATCCCACCGGATCACTCGGTGCCACAATACCTACAAGCCCTCGGACTCTCTAATCCCGTACACACCGCGAGCCCACTAGCTCGCCGAGGCCGCACCTCAAACAAAGAGTTCACACACGAACTCAAAACCACCGCGAACACACTTTTCTGCCTTCTCAAAGTACAAGAAAGATCTCTTGGTGATCTAAACACTTTGATCACCAATAAATACTCTCACAATAACACTCCTATAGGTAGATATAGCAATGGATAGCTCAAGTGTTGTGTGAGAAAACAAGGATGGAATCTATGGTGAAAAACACAAGAAAATCTCTTTTGAAACACACTTGATAAACTCTCCTTTTGAATGGAAGTATTTAGCCCAAATACAAGTGGAGAAAACCTCTTAAAAGAGTTGAAAAAACTAACCCATAAATTACTTGGAAATCTTAAAGAAAACAGCACCCAAACTCCAAAATTTATAGGGCTAGAAAAACTAGCCGTTGGGAGCCAGGTGGCTTGTCGGTCGACCGCCCGGTCGACCGGCCAACGGTCAGATTTCTGACCGTTGAGCCAGCAGTCGACCGGTCGGTCGACCATGGCCAGGATACAGAGAGCAATGCTCTCTGTCTAATCGACCGGTCGGTCGACCGGGGCCTTTCCAGAGAGCAGAGCTTTCTGGACGGTCGACCAGGTCGGTCGACCGACCCTCCTACCAGAACTGGCGTACACGTCTGTGCACGTCGGTCGACCGCCCGGTCGACCGACTTCAAGCCCGGTCGACCGGGTCGGTCGACCGGTAGAAACCAGTACAGAATTTCTGGGACAAAAATCTTGGTCTTTTTGGTTAAAATAAAATCCCATAAAATCATGAAAAATCTACAAAAATAGTTTTAACACTTTACTTTGATAATCAAACATGCTTGCACAAAATCAAGGCATGTTACAAAAGATTTGAACTATTTTTGTAACTTGGAAAATTTGGCTCAAAACAAAAACTGTATTTTTCCAAATTGATTTTTCCAAAACTTCACGAAATAAAAAAACAGGATATTTAAACTCTTTTAAAGCACAGAGTGTATGGATATGATCCACTACACATACATGGTGAAATATCTATGTTTTTGACAATAAGATCTAAATATGGTTTTGGTTAAAACATGTATATAAGAAATACCAAGAACCATACCGGTATTTTTCCAAAATGAAAAGTCTTTTCTAAAATGAAAATTCTTTTATGAAAAACAAAACTAAACAAGAGTGTGTGTGTATAGTATACTTGAGCAATCCACCAACTAATCTATCCTTTACATTTTAACTAAAAACAAAATCTTACAAAAACAAACCTAGACACAAGTCTTCATGAAGTCTTCACTTGAAGTCTTCTCTTCTTCTTGACTTGGTCCAAACCGTGCTAGCTCCAAAACATGACTTTAAATCCTTTGTTGAAGCTACACACCTACTAAGATCTTGATAATGATTCTATCACTAATTAAATACAAGATCATTAGTACTATAACTACATGAGTTTATCATCATCAAAACTAGAGTGATGGGCCTTTGGGCCAACAATCTCCCCCTTTTTGATGATGACAAAACTCATAAAGTTATATATGCATGGATTAAAGTAAAGCTTCAAAGAAGCTCCCCCTTAACTCATGCATAGCAAATAAACAAATAGATATGCAATGAAAGCTCATAAACATGTATGCAAATGTATGGAGATAAACATGCTACTCAAGCATAAAACAATTCAAATTCGTTTTCTCCTATTTGCAAAACAAGAACATATATGCATAAACATAAATACTTCTCCCCCTTTAATAATAAAGGAAGGAAAACATGCATATATATCAAAGAAGTCACAAATACTTCTCCCCCTTTTTGTCAATCATCAACAAAGGGGTTAAATAAAAACAAAACCAAATAAATTCTTCTCCCCTTTTTGTCCGAAACAAAGAATTAATAAAGGGGTAAACACAAATCAATCAATAAAGGATATATACGATATACATTCATGAAGAGGAAGACGCTAAGTTAACTTTCCTACACATATACATTACATGAAAGAGGGATGACAAGCCCTAATTGACATAACGTATAGTATGAATGCATAAGAGGAGATGTGAAGCTCCCCCTACACACGTGTATCACATAAAGAAGAGTTGTCAAGCTCCTCAATACAAGATACACTCAACATGAATCTATATGTAGAAGAGATGTTAAGCTCTCCTAGCATATAGGCAATACACATCAAAACATTTTCAATTTTCCTTATTAAAACAAAATTTTGAAATATTTTAAGATATCAAATAAACACAATTTTTGATACCAAATTTAGAACATAATGCATAAGCTTATAAAAAAATTTGAATTAAGCTTAGCATAAACTAATTTTGTGCTTTAACATGTAAAACAATTTTAACTCAAGTACAAATAACTCGTATATATGTATGAAAAGAGAATACCAATAGAAATTGATATTATTTGAATTTGAAAGCATACATATATATAAACAAAATATGAATATATACAAAAATATCAAGATTGATACCAATTGAAAAGATCCAATGATACCAATTGAACATAACAATGTAAAGCATGTATATAACTCATAAACTACCAAATTTGAAGAATAATAACTAGTTAAAGATAATTTTTGAAAAACTAGTTAAAGAACCTTCCAAAACATGAAATCAAGTCATATGTATTTCATGAAGCAAACTAAATACACAAAAATTTAAGCACTCATGGTCCATAAAGATCAAAATGATCATGAAACAAAGTCATGAATAAACAAATAAAAGTGTGAGTGTTCAAAGATCATGTAAATAGCATTTTCATGAAAATAGTCAATAACGCTAAAATCAAACATGAATCTTGATTTATCAAAACAAATCATGAAAATTTATTTTTCATATAAAAACAAACTTCAAGGTATATGTATGTATTTATCCAAAGCTAATAATATGCATACATATCCCAAACATAAAAGAGTCTATTAATAATATTTGCATGAAGTCAAGAGACTCACGGGTATACATGTATATTTATTAGATTTGAATTCAAAAATACATATACATGAAGTAAAACATGAAAATAGGTAAAACATGTATAAATGAGAGAATCATCGAAACTAGCCTATACATGTGCATATAGTGGGTACAAATGAGCATTAAAGTGCAAACATATATGAATAAATTTGTAGCTCACTATTTGTACATGTATAAATACAAGTTTTGATAAAAGCTACATTTAAACAAGTTTTTACCACATGAAGCACAAAAATAACTAAAATATGAACATGCTAAACAATCATCAATATATGAAAAAGCATGTAAACTAAACTAAGAGTTTTAGAGATAGTTACCAACACATGAACTATACTCCAAAGCTCCAAACATGGTGGTTGTTCCAACAAAAACTCCTTGATAGTGGTGCATCAAATGTGTGTCCATCAAGTCCATACATCCACCATCAAGGCACCATCCCTCTCACGTTTTGTGAGAGCCCTCACCTACATCAAATACACAAGGTGGGGGTTTTGGTACCCATTTTCTTTTGGGTCCTTAGGGGTTAGTCTTATAAGGGACCCAAACATTTTTATTATTCGCAAAATTTAAAGCATTAATCCTATCATAATAAAATTTTGCTAAATGGCCTTTGCGGCCACAATGTGTACACTTGTACACCTTGGGATGCTTATGTGTGTGTGTGGTCATGACGTGCAACATAAGCATATGCATGATGAGGATGTGCATGAACATGTAGAGCTTGTTTCTTTGAAAACAAAGACTCCAATCTCTTTTGGTTAAATGCACAATTGTTCAAAGTTGAGCTCAAACAATTAATCCTATTTTTCAAAACATTAATCTCACTATTATCAATGGTGGCATGTAAAGCATGGTGAGATTGAGAATCATTTTTCTTTTTCTTTTGAAAAATATTTTCTTTCTCTTTTTCAACAAGTTTTCTTTTTAAAGAAGTATTTTCTTGAAAAACAACTTCCTTTTGTTTTTTCACCAAAACAATTTTATTTTTCAGAGATTTGTTTCCTTCACAAAGATCACTTAATTTAGAAAGCAAGAAAACAGTTTCATTTTTCAAAATTTCATTTTCTTTTTCAACACATGCAATTCTATTTCTAGATGAATCATTTTCTTCTAGCATGCAATCAAAATTCTTTTTCAAATTTTTATTATCTTTCTTAAGCATGTCATAATTTTCTAGAAGTTGTTGACAAAAAGATGCAAGCTCATCATAGGTCATATCAACATCTTCATCTAGCTCGGATTGGGTGTTTACCTCAAGGGGGTTATGCCCTTGGACCATGTAGCACGTGTTGGCAGTGTCGCTTCCAACATCCGAATCGCTCCCCGCATAATATAGATCTTTTTCGCCAAGGGAGGTGATGATGTTCCATGCTACAAAAGCCGAATCAATGTTAGATACCCTAGATAAATAATCATCATTTAGGGTAGATTTTAAAGCATGTAGGGCTTTTGTATTGGCCTCATTATTTTTGCCATTTAAACAATAATCATCTCTAGTAGTGGCAAAATAAACATGTATGCCTAGGGCCTTGAGGTACAAAGACATCTTAACCTTCCAAGTTTGGATGTTAAGAATGTCAAAAGTGGGTGGTGACATGAAATCCATGGTGTGTGTACAAAATATTGTGATTAGCCTAAAAATGAGGATCTTTAACTCTAGGTTGTAAGACCCAAATCAAGAGCACTTGGCTCTGATACCAATTGAAAATCACCTAGAGGGGGGTGAATAGGTGATGGCTATCTAATGGTCACTAAATACGAAATTAAAAACTATTATGACCTAAACTAAACTTATTACACTAAACACCAAGTTTAACACAAGAGTGTAGCCGAATTCCCCGTGAAGGGCTCTGGACTAACTCCTCAAGATTCCCCTAGATATGGGTTGAGGTGCCGCGTTGGCTCTCTTAGTTGAAAACTAGTGTTAGCAAACATCCCAAGCATATACAATATGAGCACAAATAGATATCAAGCATGTAAAGATAAACACAACAAAAGCATGCATGATATAAACAATAAATGGGAGAGAGTAAGAGCAATCACAAACACGAGGGATTTGTTTTGAGGTTCGAGCACACTTGCTCTACATCCCCGCCTTCGACACTACGAAGGATTTCCACTAAGCTCGATCCCACCAGATCACTCGGTGCCGCAACACCTACAAGCCCTCGGACTCTCTAGTCCCGTACACACTGCGAGCCCACTAGTTCACCGAGGCCGCACCTCAAACATAGAGTTCACACACGAACTTGAAGCCACCGCGAATACACTTGTCCGCCTTCTCAAAGTACAAGAAAGATCTCTTGGTGATCTAAACACTTTGATCACCAATAAACACTCTCACAATAACACTCCTATAGGTAGATATAGCAATGGATAGCTCAAGTGTTGTGTGAGAAAACAAGAATGGAATCTATGGTGAAAAACACAAGAAAATCTCTTTTGAAACACTCTTGATAAACTCTCCTTTTCAATGGAAGTATTTAGCCTAAATACAAGTGGAGAAAACCTCTTAAAAGAGTTGGAAAAACTAGCCAAAAAACCACTTGGAAATCTTAGAAAAATAGCACCCAAACCCCCAAATTTATAGGGCTAGAAAAACTAGCCGTTGGGTGCCAGGTGGCCTGTCGGTCGACCGCCTTGTCGACCGGCCAACGGTCAGATTTCTAACCGTTGAGCCAGCGGTCAACCGGCCGGTCGACCATGGCCAGGATAAAGAGAGCAATGCTCTCTGTCCGGTCGACCGATCGGTCGACCTGGGCCTTTTCAGAGAGCAGAGCTCTCTGGACGGTCGACCGGGTCATCGACCGGCCCTCCTTCTAGAACTGGTGTGCACGTCTGTGCACGTCAGTCGACTGCCCGATCGATCGACTTCAAGACCGGTCGACCGGGTCAGTCAACCGGCAGAAGCCAGTACAGAATTTCTGGGACAAAAATCTTGGTCTTTATGGTTGAAATAAAATCTCATAAAATCATGAAAAATCTACAAAAATAGTTTTAACACTTTACTTTGATAATCGAACATGCTTACACAAAATCAAGGCATGTTACAAAAGATTTGAACTATATTTGTAACTTGAAAAAATTGGCTCAAAACAAAAACTGTATTTTTCCAAATTCATTTTTCCAAAACTTCACCAGATATAAAAACAAGATATTTAAACTCTTTTAAAGCACAGAGTGTATGGATATGATCCACTACACATACATGGTGAAATATCTATGTTTTTGACAATAAGATCTAAATATGATTTTGGTTAAAACATGTATATAAGAAATACCAAGAACCAAACCGGTATTTTTCTAAAATGAAAAGTCTTTTCTAAAATGAAAATTCTTTTATGAAAAACAAAACTAAACAAGAGTGTGTGTGTATAGTATACTTGAGCAATCCACCAACTAATCTATCCTTTACATTTTAACTAAAAACAAAATCTTACAAAAACAAACCTAGACACAAGTCTTCATGAAGTCTTCTCTTCTTCTTGACTTGGTCCTAACCGTGCTAGCTCCAAAACATGACTTTAAATCCTTTGTTGCAGCTACACACCTACTAAGATCTTGATAATGAATCTGTCACTAATTAAACACAAGATCATTAGTACTATAACTATATGAGTTAATCATCATCAAAACTAGAGTGATGGGCCTTTGGGCCAACAATTTCAGTTTCAACACATTCTGTGAGCTTCCCGTTTTGACTTCAATTGCGACCATGAGAAGCCTGTGAGAGCTGCGTCTACACAACAGAATGAGGTTCACGTCAGAAGTGAGACCCCGCATTTCTGTTATAACTACCCCCATTACTGGGTCAATTAACTCCCAACGTAATGTTAGAGTTAATCTCCATTATGGAGGGATTATAGGGGACAATTATACCCCTATAAATAGCCTCGAGAGCTATAAAGAAAAAAGGAGAAATTTTTTTCCTATAGATGCGGGCCTGATAATTTTCAAGCTAAAGACTTCTTCCTTTCAAAGGTTTAGATAGAGAGAAAGAAATCAGAGAACTTTAAATACATATTGTGTTAAAAATAGAGTTCTTTTCTAAATACATCTTTGAGAGCACCCCGAAGCAGATCTCGAAGAGAAGTTTGTCGTTCAACCAGGAGAACAAGAATCACTCTCCATCACCACATCAAGAACCCAACATTATACAAATGAGGAATTTAATTTTTCTCCTATCTTTTTTAATCGGATTTTGATCTGTTGTAATTTTCTTTTCATATTAACGAAATTTTTCACTAAACAATTAGTTTTCATATATATTCTTAAGTAGAGATTCATCAAAATAGAGAACAATTATACCCTTGGGCCAACAATCTCTCCATTTTAGATGATGACAAAACTCATGAATTTTAGGAAAAGAGTTTATAAATAAATTCCCCATGAAATGATGCATATAATAAACATGACATATATCATCCATAAATAATTGCATAAAAGAAATATATCAATGAATATAATATGCAAAAATAAACTGCCAACCATCCATACCACCATCTACCATCTAGATAACATAATCTCAGAAAAGATATCATAAGCATTTAAAACACCATTCTACTAAAAATATTGCATAAACATGCATAGCAAAAGCTTTAAAGCATAGCAAGAGTTTAAGAAGTACAATAACAAGCAAAGTTTGAAATATGTCCACTTAAATAAACAATAAAAATCCACTAAACAAAAAGATCCAAATGATATGTAATGTGCGCCTTTTTGAAATGATTCTCTTCCTTTTTGTCATCGATAAAAAAGAGTCGGAGGCACTGCCATATTGTATCTCCATGACGTGGGGTCATCAGCAGGAGCAGGTCATGGATCATTAGGAGGGAATGGAGGATCAGTAGGAGGAAGAGGGTTAATGTACTGTGTCGGTGGTGGAATCTCATACCCCAAGTGATGCTGAATCTGCGTGAGATGCAGCTCAATATGCCTCTATGATATTGCAAAGTGGGAGACCATGGAATAAAAGTCATCATGGAGTTGATTGTGAGAGAAAGTGAGCTCGGCTACAGAGACAAGAAGTATGGAATAGGGATCTGTAGGAGGGACAGGTTGACGAGAAGTATGTTGGGGTTCAGGTTCAGGAATATCTTCTTCCTCATCAGGAGGGGCATCTTTAGTAGGTTTAGAAAGATGGCTCAACATAAGGTTTATGAAGCTCCTATCAAAAGGTCTAGAAGGAGTAATGAAAGGTTCCTCAGATAAGTCAACTTCCCAAAAATAAAGAAAATAGTTAGGATCATACCATAGGATAAGTTCTTATACTCGAAATTTTCCGCAGTCAGATTGTCAAAAAAAAGTTTAGAGAGATTAACAGGAAGACCTATTATAATACAGTAAATTAAGAAAGTAATACACCCTCTTACTTTACCATATTCTCTCAATTTGGGGAGAATGTTAAGCATGATTATTTTGGCTAAAATTTGACAAGGAATAGTGAGCAAAGAGACCTTGTCATTCAGGGTAAGATATAGATTGCCATCATTGTGAATAAACATATATGTAGTCTCACGAGATTCTCCTTCAGGATAGTTTCAAAAAGAGTTTAAATGTTCAAAAAATTTATCAAAACCTTCACTAAGAAGGGAAAGATGTTGGCAATATGTGAGCAATATGATCAATAGATAATGAAACATCAACACTATCAATACGACTATGAATAACATTGTTTTCGTCCAAAGAAAGATTTGCATAAAAAGTTTGAACCAAATTGAAATAAGATATTTCATTGATTTGAAGAAAAATTTCCAATCCATTCTATCAAAAAGAGATTCAATATGATAATTAGCAAAGCTAGGAAGATTAATGGGTTTTCCAGTAAGAACCGATTTCTAGTAAATGAAGTATTGAATTTCTCAAGAGCATTGGGATCACAAATTTCTGAAATGAGGGTGGAGTTCTAGAACTAGTAACTCTGGGCATCTTAGTTCTAGAAGAAAATAGTTTAGAAACCCTAGAAGATCCTGCATGAGTCCTAGATTTCTTAGGTTGAGATATATGAAAGAAACTGACAATACTAGGGTTTGAAAAATGGAAAAGAGGAGAAGATTACCCAACAATCTTTCCCAATAAGAGATAGAAATGGAGATCTAAAGATTTAAACCTTGAGAGACACCTAAAATGGATGCAAGAGGGTATATGGAGCTGCTTAAGAATTGAAGAAAAAACTAGGGTTTTGGTGGAGGAGTCGATAAGAGAGAAATGGGGGTAGAGAAATAAAGTGGGTAAGAGTTATTAAATAGGCTGCTGCTACTGTAGCCATTCTTACTATCGACAGGTCGATTGAATTGTCACAGTCCTCTGTCGATAATTCTATTTGACTGTTGACAGATTGAGAAAAATTGAAATATAAGTGAAATTTGTAGTTGCAGTAACAAAAATCATAAAGGTTATCAACATGTCATTCTAACTATTGTCAGTCATCCATTGATAGATGTATAAAACTATCAACATTAACAGTCATAAAATAGAAAATTTAAATGAGTGTTTAATATATTGATCAGTTAAAAATCATAAGAATTCAAAATAATTAGAGAAATATTTTATAACAGATAAGCATGAAAATTAATTATCCATAATGCATAAATTTAATTCACCACAAATATACGTAAATTGGTTAAAATTCAATGATTTAGTGAAAATATCCGCTAATTGTATGTGAGTAGATACATAATCTATATCAGAATCTCTTTTTTCAAAGTGATCTCTTAGAAAATGATACATAGTCTCAATATATTTGGTTTTACTATGCTGATTTGTATTTTTCGTCATGTGTATAGTGCTATTATTATTACAAAATATCTTGGTATGATCGAAATGCAAATTATAATTGAGTAGAGTTGTTCCATTCAAAGTACTTGTGCACAACTAGCACACGCTGCAGTATACTCCGCCTCGACGGTTGAAAGTTCCATTGAATTTTACTTTCTAGGGGACCATGAAACAAGACAATTATCAAGAAATTGATATGTTCCACTTGTACTCTTTTTATCCACTCCATAACCAGCATAGTCAATATCTGAATAACTCATCATTGTAAATTGAGCAGTTTTCATAAACCACAAACCCATGTTAATTGTGCTCTTTAGATATCTTATAATGCATTTTACTACAATTAAATGTAATTCTTTTGGACAAGGTTGAAAACGAGCATACAAACAAACACTATACATGATATTCAACCTACTAGCCATTAAATAAAGTATGCTACCTAACATGCCTCTATAAATTTTAATATCAACACACTTATCTTGATCGTCCTTGTCAAGCTTTGTAGTGATAGCCATGGGTGTTTTGCAAGGTTTAGTGCTTTTTAGACTAAACTTCTTGATCAACTCTTTTGTGTACTTGACTTGATTCAAGAAGATCCATCCTTTTTTGCTTGATATGGAATCCAAGAAAGTAGTTAAATTCGCCCATCATGCTGATCTCAAACTCTTCTTTCATACAACTTTTGAAATCTTTACATAAATCATTGTTAGTTGAACCAAATATAATATCATCTATATAGTTTTTATAATTAAAATATCTTTATCAACATGCTTAGTAAAAAGTGTGGTGTCACCTTACCTTAAGCAAAACCCTTGTTAAAAGAAAATTACTAAGCATATCATATCGAGCTCTTGAAGTTTTTTAAAACCATAAAGGGCTTTATCCAACTTGAATACATAATCAGAATGTACATGATCAACAAACTCAGAGGGTTGTTCAACATACACTTTCTCTTCTATGAATCTATTTAGAAAAGCACTCTTTACATCCATCTGATATAATGTTAAATCTTTATATGATGCATATGCGAGAGTCATTCTAATGTCTTTGAGTCCTGCAACCGGTGCATAGATTTCCTCAAAATCAATTCTCTCGATTTGATTGTAACCTAGGGCAAGTAGTCTAGCCTTATTTCTAATAATATTACCTGACTCATTTAGATTGTTTATAAATACCCATTTAGTACCAATGATTGGTCTATCTTAGGGTCTAGGAACAAGTCTTCGTACTTGATTACGTTCGAATTGAATGAGCTCCTCTTGCATAGCAAACAATCAATAGGAGTCTACCTTGGCCTCATGAATATTTTTAGGCTCTACGTGTGAAATAAAAGCAATATAATCACATAAATATGAACTATAGATCTAGTAGCTACCACTTTTGACACTTCACCTGATGAGATCCTTTGGATGACTTGAGGTATACTTATAATCTCTTGGAAGAGTTGAGAAGGTTGAACTTCTTCTAGGCATTCTTCTTGATCATTTTTACTTGGTTATTCATCCTCAGATTTTTCTTGAATGGGAGCGTCCTTAAGTGTGGCTTTATCCATATCTTCACATAAAGAATTTATCTGAACATCTACAATATTCTTAACAAACTTGTTAGATTCTTTAAACTTTACATGCATGGATTCTTCAATGGTTAAAGTATACCTATTGAAAATCCTATAAGCTTTGCTAGTTGAAGAATATGCAACAAAAATTCCTTCAAAAACTTTTGAATCTAATTTTCCCAAAATTTCTGTTATATTTAAAAGAAAAATTTTGCAACCAAAAGCCTTTAAATAAGATACATTTCACTTTTTGAAATGATAAATCTCAAAAAGAGTTTTCCTAATTTTCTTTTAAAAATAAATTCTGTTATTAATGTAACATGAAGTATTAATGGCATCAGCCCATAGATATTGAGAGAGACCATACTCATTTATCATGGTTCTTTCTATCTCTTGTAGAGTACTATTTTTCTTTCAACTACCCTATTTTTAGGGTTCACGGGCAAGAAAATTCATATTTTATTCTATGTTTTTCACAATAGTTAATGAAATAGTGGTTGATAAACTCACCGCCTCTATCACTATGAATGTGCAAAATCGAAAAACTTTTTTTTATACTCTTTTGCTAATACATTGAAAAATGAAAAAGTTTCATCATTGTGTCCAATATAGAAAACCCAAGTAAAACTTGAGAAATCATAGACTAAAACAAAAATATATCTATTGCCATTTAAATCCTTGACTTGAGTAGGACCAAACTAGTCCATATGTATTAATTCTAAAGGACGAGTAGTTATAACATCCTTAATTGATTTAAAAGACGATTTAGTTTGTTTACCATGTTGGCATGCATCACATGACAGTCTTTTTCAAACTTCAATTTTAGAATGCCTCTTACTGCATTCTTAGAACTAATATGAGCTAGATGATCAAAAGAAATATGTCCTAGTCTTTTATGCCAAAGCCAAGAATCTTCATTTAAAGTAGAAAAATATTTCACATTGCAATCAAAATTAAGTAAATCAATAATATAAACATTGTTCTCTTTAAATTTGAAAAATATGCAAGTATTTTTATCATCTATAATCATGTAAGAAGTAGAACAAAAATGACTTTAATTACCACAAAGCTCACTTATACTTAGAAGGTTATGCTTTCAACTATTTGCTAAAGCAATATTTTCAATAGTAGGAGATATACCAATTTTAACATTATCATAACCGATGACATGTCCTTTGGAATCATCTCCGAAGGTGATGTTTTCACCTTCCTTTGACCTTTTTATTCTTGCAAAATTGTTGATATCTCAAGTCATATGCATAGTATTGTTAATCATATGTGCATATTTTTAGTTATATTTTCACATTTATTTTTATAATTGTATTTTTCCTTAGTAATGTGCAGGCCTCTATAATTAAAAAAAGAAAATAAAAGAAGCCCAAAAGATTAAAAATAAGCCTAAAAGCCAAAAAAAGCCAAAGAAATTTAGAGATAATCCCATTCTAATTGAAAATAAAGAAGAAAACCAACTTAAATTCAGGTTGTTTAAGCTCCAAGTCAAAGATAATGAGAGAGAATTTAAATTTAAACTCAAATTTGGAGATGATTTGCTTCTCAAGTTAAAGAGAAAGAATATTCTCTCCAAATTCAGAGTTCAAATGAAGCCTCTGTAGTTATATCCCTTGATGAATGGACGAGATGAAGCAACCATAATTGGAGATAAATCAATTAAGACTCAGATTTAAACTGGATACTTTTTAGTATTTTGGGCATAACTGTCGCTATAAAAACTCAAATCTAATGATTCTAAATGATTCAAAAAGAGAAATTAAAGCGCTACAATTCTTATGTTCACCACCAATTCCAAATATGTCGTTTGACAAGTCATAATCAGCAATCAATATGCCAACTGTTGCAAACCAATTCAGAAATGAATTTTCACATAAAATTCTGAATAAATCAAATCAAGTTTGAAGATAAAAAGAGAATTTAAATTCAAAAATTGATAATAACTTGCTCTCCAAGTCAAGAGAAATGATATTATCTTAATATCTAAAGTTCATATTCAAGTTCTGAAGATATATCTCTTAATGGTCGCACAACTTCCATTAGGAGTCTATCCACTATTTCTGCTATAAATAAAGAGGTAGAGCATATGAAAATGGGAATCTCCAAGTAGAGATCAAAGCTTAGGGTTTTCTTTAGTTTTATTTTTTGAATTCCAAGTGTAATTTCTAGGATTTAGTTTGAGAGTTATTTTATAGAGAAAAACGAGTTCATATAATTGGCGGTGACTACTTCAATAAAGGTTTTTCTATTCTTTTCTTTAGTGTTTCTCTTTTTGTTTTACTTACTTTAATTGCTTTATTTTTTTCTTTATAGCTTAGATTAGATAAAGTTTTCATGATAGAAAAGGGAGGAAGAATTGTATTTAGAGTGACACTAGACGTAATTTTCTTTAAAGAGAGTTGCATTGAGAGTGACAATCAACATAACTTTCCTACTTTTCTTCATCGTTACTTATTATAGTTGATCACAGTTTCTAAGATATTTTCAACACTTGCTTTAATCTAATCCAAGGTATGTTATTTTTCTTTTAATTTAATAACTCTTTTAACTCATAATGATTTCAAAACCATCTTCTAGCATTTACCTTTTTTTATTCTAACTTAATTTAGTATTCTTTTTTATTTACTTTTTCAAACGAAGAAGATCTTTAACCTTTTTCGTAATTTAGAAAGAGAACTTACCTATATGCTTCCACCGTAGTCCCTCCTTTTGATCACGACCCACATAGCTACTTGCTATAGATGTAGAATTGAGCAACCTAGTATATTTCTAAACTTTACATTTAAAGTGCAGGTAAGAACTCGATTAAATTTTGGCGACGTTACCTGGGAGAGATGGTAAGTTTCTTTTTAAGTTTACTAACAGTTAAACCTTCTTCTTTTTTTTGTGTACAGAGAATGATTTCAAGAAAATGAGAATTGCAGAATACATATAAGTGTCTCAGGACTCTACTCTAGAAAGAAGAGCCCAGAAGACCTCAGTATTGTCATGCAAATGCAACAAAAGCCGCGTTTCCATGGTAATTTGAGTTGATTTCTCACCCTACTTTATTGAAGGGTGACTAAATTTTATTTATCTAGCTTTTGCGTGTTTTAGTTTCTCTGTTTGATATACTTATACACTATTTCTAATTCAACGGTAACTTGTTACTTGTTAATGTTAAAAACAGTTTAGACTCTTGCATCTTAGGGCACATGTCTAATTCTATTTTATTTTTTTGCTATTATTGAAGAGAGATGGAGTAAAGGTATGTTTGGATCGCATATAGCTTAGGAAAAACACTTGTATGTTTAATTGTTTGACTGTTATTTTGCCATGCACACACATGCACTAAAATGAATCAAGGGATTATCCTATAAATAAGATAAGGTGGCAAAGTCATTACCCTTCCTTAGCTCAAAAATCATTTTCTCACTTATTAACCCAAATCTAATATAAAATCAAGTAGACGTTGGCTCTAGAGACATTTCAGACTCAATAGGAGATTAAACCAAGGAGGAAGAAGAATGGGGATTGAGAGGTGAAACCTCGAAGAACAGTGGTTTGCATGATTAGACCTGTTGCTTAGGCATGGATAACTCTTACTGATATTGTCCCTACCTGGCCGATTAACTTGTGGTTAGATTGCTGCAATATGTCTCTCGTAGATAGCCTTGTTAGAAGTCATCTAGGTCTAAGGTCTACCCTAATATAAGTTAACTTTTTCTTTCTTTCTTTTGTTTGTTTGTTTTTCTTTATTTTTTTTTGTCATTTTGTGTGAAATGGATTAGAACAACAATTTTTTTAATTTTAATAATAATCCATATTACACACCTACTTTTTTTTCAGATAACACTAACTAGTATTTCATAATTTTTAACCAACAAAGTATGCCGGATTGGTCTTATTCGAATCAATATATGTCCTAACCCCAGTATTATGAACAAGATTAGGATGATCATCATCACTCTTCACCGAGTTAGTGGGGATACAACTCTCTCGAGTCATGCTATCAACAACCTGACCAACATTCAGCTTCTTATACTCAATATCAAGATTACCCTATAGAAGAAAAATCTTCTTTAGAAAAGAGTTTCAAAACCTTTCTTGAGTCCACACGGTATTTTCAATTTTGATGGACTTAATACTTGCAAAAAATGCCAAGTCTCCAAGTCCCACCATAACAAGAACCTATTGACTTTGAAAAGAGTATGAAATACATGATTCAGAGCGAAAATCCTTGTACCCCTTCCATTAATATGCTAGAAGCAAGAGTTAATCAAATGGACATGTATAGGAATGAGGAAACTCTCCCTATCAAATTTTTGACTATACCCGATTTCTCTAACAATATTGATAGGAATAAAGAATCATGGTGCCTTTAAAACTTTAACCAAGATTCAATTTTACCACAATGTCTTAAACTTGAGCAATACCCAACCATTGACAAATTGGCAAGTTTTTATTTCAATAAAATTGAACTTGAACATGAATGTGAACCCGATCTTCAAATTTATGATTTAGCTTCAATTTCTGAATTTATGTTGACCCCGGTATCCTTACCCAATTTGGACTCAATTTCCATTCCAACACTGATTCTCGTACCTATAAATCTGAAACATGAACCACTTGTTTTGGATAGTTACATTTCAGTTTTGGGAAAGAATGTGAATCTCACTTTTTTGATTTGGACTCGACTTTTGAACATAAATAGACTCTTGAACCTAAATTTGATTTAATTCAATTCTTCTAGTCAACAATGGTTCTAATTCCTTCCACTTCTGAGTCCAAATCAACCATTCCTTAGAATCATATTCTATTGTTGGACCTAGGTAAAAATCATAATGACTCCACGATGATATTTCAAGATTGGTCATATAATAGGGACAAATTTCATGATACAATCTTGTATGATCCTATTCATCTTGAGGATTGAAAACATGTAAATAAGAAAGAGGTAATTAAAGTGGAATCTATGAGCCACCACATGATTTAAATTGGGCAACAATGCTTGCACCAATCCAACCACCACCAGAACCACCACCTTGAGGTAACATCTTTTTTCCTTTCTTCTTTTTCATGCATATATGCATTCATTCATACATTGAGGACTATGCATGAGATAGGTGCGAAAAACACCTAGAGGGGGGTTAATAGGTGTTAATGTTAATCTAATGATCTTTTTAAACAACTAAGTATAAATGATGCAAGCGGTCACTCAAAATAAGAATTGAAGCCGAATTTCCCGTGAAGGGCTCTAGAACTTCTCCTCTTTGATTCCTCTAGATTATGAGTTGAGGTGCGCAATTGCTTTCTTATTGAGATGAGTAAAGACCGAAAAATACAAGTCAATAAAATGATTGAAATGATGAAGAGCAAACAAATAATATCACCAGTTAGGAATGTAAAACAATAGAGAGCAAAAAGGAAACTAATCGCAAACACAAATAATTTGTTTCGAGGTTCAAGCCACTGCTCTACGTCCCCGCCTTCACCACTATGAAGGATTTTCACTAAATCCACAAGGAAAATTTTCACACCGGAACCTTTACACCCAATGAGATTACAAATGGTCTACACAAGACCGGAGTACCCAACTCTACCAAATCCAATCTCTACACAAGAGGATCTCAACACAATGAAATACAAGTCACTTGGTGATCAAAAGACTACAAACTCTCTCTTACAACTACTTATAGAGTGGAGATGATTTTTAGCTCAAGAAGTAAAGTGAGAGAAAATTTTTAGTTAAAAAGAAGTAAAGAGAACTTGTAAACCAACTGAAAAACTTTTGCAAATGAAAGATCTTTGAAAATGAAAGCAAGTAAACTTTTCTTCTCTTTTGAAAACTTAAAACTTGGATATTTTTCTTGTGTAAAACAAATAACCAATGACCCCTATTTATAGGGAGTGAATACATATCATTCATAATTGATACTAGGTCATTAGGGTAGAGTTTAGCCACTAGGAATTTAGAAATAGGTATAGGAAGCATTAAAAACAAACCAGAATTTAAGAAAGAGTCGTTGGGTCTTTTGACGGCTGCCGGTCGACCGGCAGGCCACATGGCAAAAAAGTCGTTGGCTTCGGTCGACTGGTCCAGTCGAAAGCAGGCTAAACAAAAAGAAAATTTTGACTGGCGGTCGACCGGGCTGATCGACCGACAAAACCCAAGAGCTAGGGTCATGCAGTCGGTCGACCGGTCGGTCGACCGCAAGGTCTATCGGTCGACTGGCCCGGTCGACCGGAAGACGTGCACGCCCAAGGCTACAAGGCCCGGTCGACCAGACGGTCGACCGATCTGGCCTGAAATAGATCTGATCGACCGCCCGGTCGACCGTAAGGCCTGAAACAGATTTTTAAAGAAAGGAATTTTGAATTTTGAATAATTTTTGAAATATTTTAAATGGTTTAAAGTTTAAGTAGCATGCTATAAGGGATGGAATACATGTTTTAAACTAGATGTAAAAATATGAAATATTTTGAGACATGTATATCAATCAAACATGCACCGAAACCAACAAATCCAAAAACTTGTATTTTGAAGATTGTATTTGTGTGTGTGTGTTTTCTTGAGCACATCTATCATATTCTTACTCTTTAATATACTAATTCTTACAATGGTTCTAGGTGACTACAAGATCTTCAATATAGGCTTTTCCATAGGCAATGTTGAATGACTTTCTTGATCCATTGAGTCAACTTGAGTCAATCACCACCTTCCTTTAGGAAGCATACAACATGAATCCTTAGAACCCTGTAACAATCTTAAATACTTAAACAAGATTAGTATAAATAACTATATATGTTTTGTAATCATCAAAACTCTAAAACCGGGTGATTGTACCGTTAGGCCAACAATCTCCCCCTTTTTGATGTTGATAAAACATATGAGTTATTTAACAAACAAATGGGAAAAAGGAGCTTGAAGGCACCCCCTCAAATCATGCTATATACATGAATGGCTATATACATGAATGGATTGTTTGAGAAAGAAATCATCAAGAAAAATAATAGCTCAAAACAATAAACTAACTTTTTCTTCCCCTTTTGTCATGCATCAAAAAGGGTTAAAAAAAAATAAACATTGTTTGAAAAATTTTTATGAATCCATAACATAAACATTCAATTCACCACAAATAAAAGAAAATTTACTATAGTCTAGTGGTTTTGTAAAAATATCGGCAAGTTGAAATCTGATAGAAACATAATCAGTTTTAATATCACCTTTCTCATAATGATCTCTAAGAAAGTGATATCGAATGTCAATGTTCTTAGTCTTACTATGTTGATTTGTATTTTAGTCATATGAATAGTACTAGTATTATCACAAAATATTATAATATGGTCATAATGCAAATCATAGTCAAGGAGAGTATGTTTCATCCAAAGGACTTGTGCATAACAAGCCCCACCGTAACATACTCCGCCTCGGCGGTTGAGAGGGCTACCGAATTTTGTTTCTTGAAAGACCATGAAACAAGACAATTATCGAGAAATTAACATGTTCCACTTATACTCTTCCTATCCACTCTACAACCTGCATAGTCGGCATCTGAAAAACTCGTCATGAAAAATTGTCCGGTCTTCGGTTACCACAAACCCATTTCAATTATGCCCTTAAGGTATCTAATAATGCGTTTTACTGCAATCAAATGGGACTCTTTATGACACAATTGAAATCGAGCACAAAGACGTACACAAAACATAATGTTCGGCCTACTAATCGTTAAATATAACAAACTACTAATCATGCTATGAAAAAGTTTAATGTCTACATTTGTACCTTGTTCATCCTTATCAAGCTTTGTGGTGATAGCCATGGGAGTTTTGCTTGTCTTAGCCTCTTCAAGCCCAAATTTCTTGATAAGTTCCTTCGTGTACTTGGCTTGATTGATAAAATCTCATCCTTCTTTTGCTTGATTTGGAGACCAAGGAAGTAGTTAAGCTCGCCCATCATAAACATCTCAAATTCCTCCTTCATGCATGATTCAAAAGCTTTGCAAAGATTTTCATTAGTAGAGCCAAATATGATATCATCAACATATATTTGAACTA
The DNA here is from genome assembly GCA_038442645.1 of Agave tequilana. Classification (NCBI taxonomy): domain Eukaryota; kingdom Viridiplantae; phylum Streptophyta; class Magnoliopsida; order Asparagales; family Asparagaceae; genus Agave; species Agave tequilana. The sequence continues at coordinate 2,675,300 of JAVJIF010029691.1, read as the reverse complement.
CAAGCATTTCATTTTCAACATGTTTGGTAAACAAAGTAGTATCTATTTTTTCTTTAGTAAAACTATTTTAAATAAGAAATGAAGAAAGCCTTTCATACCTAGCCCTAGGGGCTTGTTTTAAACCATAAAGAGCTTTGTCTAGTTTGAACACAAAATCCGGATGTGTAGGATCAACAAACCCGGGGGGTTGTTCAATATACACCTCCTCTTTAATAAATCCATTTAACAAAGTACTTTTTACATCCATTTGAAAAAGTTTAAAATCTTTATATAAAGCAAATTCAAGTGTCATCCGTATGGTTTCAAGCCGTGCTACGGGTGCAAAAGTTTCCTCAAAATCGATATCTTCGACTTGAGTGTAACCTTGGGCCACTAACCTAGCTTTATTCCTAACAACATTACCTGACTCATCCAACTTGTTCCTAAAAATCCATTTAGTACCAATTGTTGGTCTATCATGGGGCCTAGGAACAAGATGCCAAACATGGTTATGCTCGAATTGATTGAGCTCCTCTTGCATGGCAAGCAACCAATATGAGTCGCCCTCGGCTTCGAGGATGTTCTTTGGTTCAAAATGAGAAATAAATGCATAGTGTCCACAAAGATCATGAAGTTTAGAACGAGTAGTTACCCATTTTGATACATCACCCATAATAAGATCCCTGGGATGATGTGGTGTGAATCTCCAATCCTTTGAAAGTGATTGTGATGGTTCCACTTTAACTTCTTGAACTTCATTTTTCTCATCAACTTTAGGCATGTCTTCTAGTGTAGGTGAATGTTTCAAGGTAATTCTCTCCATGTCTTCATTTAGGGAATCTATTTCTACAACATTCTCAACAAACACATTAGATTCCTCAAACTTTAAATGTAGAGATTCTTCAATAGTCAAGGATGACTTATTGAAGACTCTGTAAGCTTTACTAATGTTAGAATAACAAACAAAAATAGCTTCATATGATTTTGCATCAAATTTACCTAAGTTATCTTTAGTATTTAAAATAAAATATTTACAACCAAAAACTTTAAAGTATGAAACATTTGGTTTTCTTGAATAATAAATCTCAAAAGATGTTTTGGAAGTGTTTTTGCATAAGAAAATCTTATTTGATATGTAGCAAGATGTGTTTACAGTCTCGGCCCATAGGTATTTAGGGAGACCATACTCATTTATTATTGTCCTAGCCATCTCTTGTAATGTACGATTTTTCCTCTAAATGACTCCATTTTGTTGTGGAGTTCTAGGACAAGATAGTTCATGCTTAATTACATGTTCTTCGTAAAAAGTGGTAAAGGGTTGGTTATTGAATTCACCACCTCTATCACTTCTTATTCTTAAAATAGAAGAATCTTTTTCCTTTTCAACTATTTTTCTAAAGGCTTAAAAATGTGAAAAGACTTGATTTTTATGTTCTAAAAAGAAAACCCAAGTAAAATGAGAAAAATCATCAACTAAAATGAAAGCAAAACGATTCCCACTTAGACTTTTGGTTTTAGTATGGCCAAACAAATCCATATGAATCAACTCCAAGGGTCGTGATGTCATGATATCCTTGATGGATTTGAAAGAGGACTTGGTTTGTTTCTCAAGTTGGCACGCATCGCAAATGCAGTCCTTTTCAAATTTCAAGTAAGGAATACCTTTCACCATTTCCTTGTTGTTTAATCTAGATAGATGGTCAAAAGAAATATGGCCTAATCTCCTATGCCATAACCAAGAGTCATCATTGAAGGCATTCAAACAAGTAGCATTGCGTTACATATTAGACATATCAATCATGTATACATTGTTTTCACGAAATTCAAAAAATATACATGCATTTGTTTTGTCTATCAAGTATATTACAAGCTAAGTTATTAAAAACAACATTAAAACCTTTATCACAAAGTTGACTAACACTCAAGAGATTATGCTTGAGGTTATCAACTAAAACAACATTTTCTATTAAAGGAGATGTACCAAGTTTAACATTACCAATACCAATGATTATTCCTTTGGCGTCATCTCCGAAGGTGACGGTGCCACCTTCATGGTATCTTGATAGGGTTGCAAAGTTGTTGATATCCCAAGTCATGTGCCTTGAGCAACCACTATCAAGATACCACCGCTCCCTACGTCGTTGGGCTTTGGAATGTACCTTGCTTGTGTTTTTATTTGCCATGAAGCACATATTGGCGGTGTCAACTTTCTCATCGGATTCACTCTCCGAATCCCAAATAGCCTTTAAAGCCTTCTATTTGTATGGCTTCTTAAAAGTGGAGGGTTTGCCTTTGTTCTCCGGACATTCTGAAACTATGTGTCCCGACTTTTGACAATTGAAGCAAATGATTTTCTTCTCTTCTTTACCTTGCCATCTCCTTCTATTTTGGAATCTGGCCTTGTTGTATATTCTCCGAACGTTCTTCATAAGAAGAGAAAGATCTTCATCATCCTCTTCATCATCATCTTCGTCGGAGTAGGTGGAAGAGCTTTTAAAAGCGATTGCTTTCTTCTTTGGAGGAGCCATCTCTTCTCTTGCTTTTCTTTCCATCTCATGGGTTTTGAGATTCCCAATGAGATCGATGAGCTCCATTTCTTTCTTGTCATTCAGCTCCTTCAAAGTTGTGGCTTTGACTTCCCAAGATGGAGGGAGTGCACGGATAATCTTCCTCACCTTTTGGTCATTGTCAATGTCGTCACCTAAAGAATAAAGACCGTTAGTAATTCTTGTAAATTTTGTAACCATATCGTCTATGGTTTCACTCTCTTACATGAAAAAGTTTTCATATTGGGAACGAAGAAGGTCAATTTTGGCCCTCTTTACGTGTGAAGTTCCCTCATGAGTGACTAGTAGGTGAGTCCAAATCTCATAAGCAGATTTGCAGTGAATGACTCTAGCAATATCATCGTCATTAAGAGCTTGGAGTAAGGCATAGTGTGCCCTAGCATTAGCGTCAAACTCTTTCATGGCAATGTCAAACCAAGTGTCCTCATCACCAAGGGGTGCGCTAAATGGTTTGGTCACTGCCTTTGCAACCCGGCTCCCTAAGGATTGCAAAAAAACGGTCATCTTAACCTTCCATTTGGGAAAGTTAATGCCATCAAACTTGGGTGGGGTCTTAATTCCTTCGGCCATTTTTACTAAGTGTATGAGGATGAAATATGAATAGAGTGATTAGCAATAGAGGATCTCTCTAAGGATGTTAATCCAAGAACCTAGAGACCAAAGCTCTGATACCAATTGAAAAATACCTGGAGGGGGGTGAATTAGTGTTAATGCTAATCTAAAGATCTTTTTAAACAACTAAGTATAAATGATGCAAGCGGTCACTCAAAATAAGAAATTGAAGCTGAATTCCCTATGAATGGCTCTAGAACTTCTCCTCTTTGATTCCTCTAGATTATGAGTTAAGGTGCACAATTGCTTTCTTGTTGAGATAAGTAAAGACCAAAAAATGCAAGTCAATGAAATGATTGAAATGATGAAGAGCAAACAAATAATATTACAAGTTAGGAATATAAAACAACAGAGAGCAGAAAGGAAACCAATCACAAATACTAGTAATTTATTTCGAGGTTCGAGCTACTGCTCTACGGACCCGCCTTCACCACTATGAAGGATTTCCACTAAATCTACAAAGAAAATTTTCACACCAGAACCTTTACATCCAAGGGGATTACAAATGGTCTACACAAGACCGGAGTACCCAACTCCACCAAATCCAACCTCTACACAAGAGGGATCTCAACACAATGAAATACAAGTCACTTGGTGATCAAAAGACCACAAACTCTCTCTTACAACTTCTTATAGAGTGGAGATGATTTTTGGCTCAAGAAGTAAAGTAAGAGAAAAATTTCAGTTGAAAAGAAGTAAAGAGAACTTATAAACCAACTGAAAAACTTTTACAAATGAAAGATCTTTGAAAACGAAAGCAAGTAAACTTTTCTTCTCTTTTGAAAACTTGAAACTTGAATATTTTTCATGTGTAAAACAAATAACCAATGACCTCTATTTATAGGGAGTGAATACATATAATCCATAATTGATACTAGGTCATTAGGGTAGAGTTTAGCCACTAGAAATTTAGAAATAGGTATAAGAAGCATTAAAAACAAACCAGATTCAAGAAAGAGCCGTTCGGGTCTTTTAACGGCTGTCAGTCACCCGTGCCGGTCGACCAGCAGGCCACATGGCAAAAGAGCCTTTGGCTTTAGTCGACTGGTCCGGTCAACCGCAGGCTAAACAAAAAGAAAATTTTGATCTGTCGGTCGACCGACAAAACCCGAGAGCTAGGGTCTTGCAGTTGGTCGACCGGTCGGTCGACTAGCCTGGTCGACCGGCAGACGTGCACGGACGTGCACGCCCAAGGCCACAAGGCCCGGTCGACCGAACGGTCAACCAATCTGGTCTGAAATAGATCCGACCGACCCGGTCAACCGTAAGGCCTGAAACAGATTTTAAAAGAAAGGAATTTTAAATTTTGAATAATTTTTGAAATATTTTTAAATGGTTTGAAGTTTAAGTAGCCTACTATAAGAGATGAAATACATGTTTTAAACTGGATGTAAAAATATAAAATATTTTGAGACATGTATATCAATCAAACTTGCACTGAAACCAACAAATCCAAAAACTTGTATTTTGAAGAGTGTATTTGTGTGCGTGTGTTTTCTTGAGCACAACTATTATATTCTTATTCTTTAACATACTAATTCTTATAATGGTTCTAGGTGACTACAAGATCTTCAATATGAGCTTTTCTATAGGCAATGTTGAATAACTTGAAATCTTGATCCATTGAGTCAACTTGAGTCAATCACCATCTTCCTTTAGGAAGAATACATCTTGAATCCTTAGATCCCTGAAACAATCTTAAACACTTAAACAAGATTAGTACAAATAACTATATATGTTTTGTAATCATCAAAACTCTAAAATTGGGTGATTGTACCGTTGGGCCAACAAGGTGGGGGGTTTACTAACATACTAACATAAGTTTTTACTAATATAAAAAAATCGCAAAAAAAAAACTTTTTGAAAAGGAAAATAATATTTTGACTTATTTTTGTAATTAATTAAGTTAATTTTAAGGATTAGAGAAATCATAATTATAATTTCATAATACTTCATTAAAATAAGATTATTGTTTGATTTTTTGCTTTAGAAAGAAAAATTGAAAAAATAATTTATTCTTGATTTTTACCTCGACGAAATATACATACTTAATACACTAACATACTTAGGATTCAAAATAAAGACTCTTGTGCCTTATAAAAAATAAAAAAGAGAAAAATACATATATATTATTTATCCTCTAATTAAGCTGGTAATTGTATCTCACAGAGCATAAGTATTCACCTTAAAAGTGGTTTATATCGCAAATGAAACCCTTATTTTTTGTGGCCTTATTTTCTTGAGTCCTTAAGTCCTTAGGGGTGTTTACTCACCCGGTGCCCTAAAACCATCCTGTTTGGGAGTCACCGACCTAAGGCTCATTACATAGGCAAACTAGAAGGCCTAAGAGAACTAAGGATATTACCGCCATATATAAAAATAAAAATAAAAAGTAAAATGAGGTGTAAGAGTTAGAGTTGAAGAATCCTGAGTTAAAAATTCACGGTCACGAAGGTGCACATGATTTAGGGTAAACTAAAAGGCTAGAAGAGAAAATATAGTTTTAATCCTAAACTTAGATTGATAACGAATTCTTCCATGAAAACTATGTCTAAGAATGAATAGTTTTGTGATCCTAAGACTTATACATTACTTCATTTTTTCAAAAAATCTTCAAATATTTTCTCTCTTTTTTGAAATGTGTTTTCAAAAATACTAACAATTTCTTTTTCTTTCTTTAGATTTTATGGGTATAATTCACTGAAAACTCTAATGACACAACACTTGACCTCTAGGGATAGCATATAGGTTTAATGGATTATTGCATATGCTAAGTGCAACCGTGATTCCTACGAAAGTGAGTTAGATTAGTTTAGTTTTTTTTCTATTGTTTTACTCGAGGATGAGCAAAAAGATAGGTGCGGCGGTGTGATTGTTCATCAAATGAACATATTTTTAGTCATATTTTAACATTTATTTTTATAAAATAATGCTATGTAATTGTATTTTTGCTTAATAATGTGTAGGCCTTTATAATTAAAAGAAGAAAAGAAAAAACCCAAAAGATTAAAAAGAAGTCCAAAAGCCCAATAAGCTAAAGAAATTTAGAGATAATCCCAATTCTAATTGGAGATAAAGGAGAAAATCAACTTAAATTCAGGTTGCTTAAGCTCCAAGTCAAAAATAAAGAGGGAGGATTCAAATTTAAACTCGGATTTGGAGAAGACTTGTTTGCCAAGTTAAAGAGAAAGAATATTCACTCAAAATTCAAAGTTCAAATAAAAATTCTAAGAATATATCTCTTGATGAATGGATGAGATCAAGTAATCATAATTGGAGATAAAGAGGAAAATCCAGGTAAATTCGGAATTCTAAATCAATTTAGACTCAGATTTAGACTGAATATATTTTAGTATTTTAATCATACCTTTCGCTACAGCAAATCAAATCTAATGATTTAAGATGACCCAGAAAGAGTAGTTAAAGGGCTATAATACTTATATTGACCATTATTTTTAATTATGTCATTTGATGAGTCATATTTAACAATTAATATGCTAACTAGTTGCAGATCAATTCAGAATTGAATTTTTACATAAAATTCTGAATAAACCAAGTCAAGTATGGAGATAAGGGGACAATACAAATTCAAAAATTGATAATAGCTTGATCTCCAAGTCAAGAGAAATGATATTATCTTAAATTCAAATTTCAAATTCAAGTTCTGAAGATATACCTCTTGATGGTTACACAACTTCTTCTAGGAGTCTATCCACTACTTCTACTATAAATAGAGAGACAGAGCATAGGAAAAAAAGGTATCTCTAAGGAGAGGTCAAAGCTTAGGGGTTTTTTGTTTTCTTTTTCGAATTTCAAGTTTAATTTTTAAGATTTAGTTTAAGAGATTTTGTAGAGAAGAAAGAGTTCTTGTAGTTGACGTTGACTGCTTTAATAAAGGTTCTTCTATTTTTTTCTTTAGATTTTCCTTTGTAAATGTTTCCATGTATTACTCATCCTGAGACAACATGATTGTGTTCGTTTTGCCTATAATCATACGAGACTCATGTTATATACATGAGATTTTTCTTATTTAGATTATCCCCTCGATGTACTAGTTTCGTGTGATTAGAAGTTGGGCATATGTAGTCTTGTCAGCCCAGTCTATTGAAGTCACATCTCAATTACTATAGAAATGCTACAAGTTCCTTTTTGTGGGTGAAACATTTAGCTTTATATAAGAAAAATTACGAGGAAATTATTAGTACAAATTAACGGACAAAAAAATAAAATAGGTGATATGTTTCAAATAATCAGAAAGGTAAAGGTTCCTCCTCCATCCTCTTGTTGTGGACCAAAGAATTTAAGTTGCAAAAAAGTGACGACATAATAATGTAGAATCAAATGGAGTGCCTAACAAGAAAATGTGGAAGTGATCAGTGATGCTACTTACAGTATGCATTATTAGGGGGTTCTGATTTGCTAACGTCGTGTCGCTAGGGCTATGGTCGATAAAAACTGGCTTACCATGAATTGAATCCATCACAAGCAATTTGAGGAGCTCCCTGGATGGTACATGTCTGATCACACACGAAAAAAGTACCTTATATGTTAGGAGCACCAATGTGGTGCCAGGCTAAGACCCTTGGGCGTGAGAATCATAGGTGTGAAATGGAAAAGATCCATAGAGGAAAATTGCTAGAGTTGTGAATGGAGATGTCATGTAGAGGACAACTGTGAACGTGATAGGAAGGACCAGCAACGGTTAACTGCCAGTGTAATGGATGAGAGAACGCACAGAGGACAATGTGGGTATGTTGATGAATTGGTAGAGGAGAACTGCCTGGAGTGGTGTGATGTGTATGCTCAGAGGATTAGGGAGCCGATCACTTTTCCTTAGAAGGATCATATATAAGTAACAATTATGCCAGCTAGAGGTGGGATTGACGGGTTGCTGTAACTGCACGACCTAGACGTGCTGAATTCGTTGCAATGACTGTGATCATCGGTGTTAGTCAGTTAGAATTGCATGCCGAGAAATCTGTCACTGTCCATAACTGCCCGTATCGAAAAGGGCATTATACGTTATGAACGCGAGGGGAGGAAGGAGTTGCATAAGTATGGCTGAGATCATGGATGTTGTGTCGTTGGAACTTGGGATGGAGGTCTCAAAGAGTTAAATGGCTAAGAATGGTGGAATGAGGCTCTAGATTGAGGATAGCTCCAGGATGGCCAGGAGTAGCAGAGGCTCCGTGTTGAACTCTGGGAATTGTGAATTTTTTGAGGAAAGCTTTTGGTAGCTTGGATACGGGTCATCATCCTGGTGAGGGTCAAATTTTGACCATTACAGATGCCCCTGCTTCCCCACTTGTCGGAGTTGGTGGATGGAAAGTCAGAGAAATGAAGATACTCTAATAGATTATCAATGTTTTTACACTCATTATGTGCTTGGGGACAGAGGAGTGTGCAGTGAATCTTTTTGAATCGCTGCAGATCTTCTGGAATTAATTTTTGGTTGCACAGCTGGCTACCAGTTGTCACATCAAGCGATTGGATCTCTTAAAAGGTTGAGCCTTGCGTCTTCTCGAATACTTGCATCATTTTTACTGGGAACGTAGGTGACTGGGAACGTAGGGTTTTATGGTTTGACGATGACAATTGATCTTCTGCTTTTATTGTTGGCCGAAAATCTCAGGATTGTGGGCGAGTTTCCAGAGATTGAAAATTTGAATTTGAGTCGGTTGGGCTTTTCTTCCATATATAAATAGAGATAGTTCTTTGGGAGGAAATCATATTCTGTCTTCTTCAAAAAACTCTTACTTCGAAATCCTAACTTCTTCCCTTTCTGGGCCGCCATGTCATCCCTCTTCTTTTCATCAAATGAAGGAAAAGGAGCAGGAGGATAAGAAAATGATGATCAGGCTCTTTTCTAGATAGCCTGAAAGGTGCGTCGCATTAATCGCCATGAAGGGTCTGTAATGACGCATTTGTCGCGTGACAAGGTGCCACCGTGAAGGATGACAGGTAGGATTCTTGCTTCAACTAGATCGAGCGATCTGGTTTTTAGGTTGCTTGATCTTGGGTAAGCAAGCTTTGACTTTGGTCGTCAACCTCTTTCCTGATGGCGTGTACGAGGGAGGAGGAGAGGGAGCTAATCGGCCGGTTGTGCTGGTGAATTGCTTCTCACCCTGGAGTCCGGAGCTCTTCCTCACAACACCTCAGAGGTCATGTGATACCATCACCTTCTTGTGTGTCTTGCATGATTCTTTCTTCAGAGAGTTGCTGCCTCGTTCTCACACTTGCAGGATTTTCTGAGAGTTCTCATTTTGCTGCTTTGGAGAGACACGGAGGTAGAGACATTGAGTTACCCATTCAGGAGCCATGACATGGATCACGGTTCAAAGACTCGGCCAAGTCGGAGACGAGTCGGCCGAGTCGTTTCCGTCACGGCCCTCTCCGAGATGATTCTGAGTCACTAGTCGGTCGACTCAATTTAGAGGAGACCGACTCGGTCGAGAATCGGAGTTGACTCGGCCGATTCACCGCAGAATTGGTGCTAGCCTAAAACCCTCGGCTGTGAAAATCAGTAGATAGAGTGAAATGAAAAAGACTGATAGAGAAAAATTGCGGGGTTGTGGATGGAGGCGTCGCGCAGAAGGCAACTGCTAATGGATGGGAGGATCGCGTTGAGAACAACTGTGAGTGTGTTGCTGCACTGACAGAGGATAGTTGCCTGGAGTGGGGTGTGATGTGTATGCTCAGAGGATTAGGGAAGCGATCACCTTCCCATAAGAGAAGAAAGATTATATATACCTGACAATGATGCCGGTGTGGAGGCGGGACTGAAGGGTTGCTGTAACTGCACGATCTGCATGTGTTGAATTCGTTGTAATGGCTGTGATCATCAATGCTGACCGGTTAGGATTACATGCCGTGAAATCTGCCATCGTTCATAACTGCTTGCACTGAAAGCGACATTGCACGTTACGAACGTGAGGGAGGAAGGAGTTGTATAAATATTGGTAGAGATCATGGACGATCTGTTGTTGGTGCTTCATGTTTGGAGTAGGAACCTTCGAGATGGATGAGACCTCATAGAGGTCTCGGAATGGTGGAATAGGGCTCCGGACTGAGGACATCTTCGCAAGGGGGTAGCTCCGAGATGGCCGGGATTGGCGAAAACTCTGGTTGGACTCTGAGAGTTGTGGATTTCTCGGGGGAAGCCTTGGTAGCTTGGATACGTGTCATCATCCTAATGAGGGTCAAATTTTGACCAGTACAGGGGGCAATTTATAGTTTTCTATGCCCTATCTTTCTTTTTCCTGTGATAGAGTTTTAGCTTACCGTCTCAAAACAAGATCTCCGAATAATATGAAGGGGACTCAAGATAAAATGTTCTAGATTGCGAATGTTGAAGTCTGTAAACTATTTGCTTGTTTAATGTCAAAATAGTCCAGATCACAATCTCAATGTTCAAACATTTACTTGTTTGATGTTGCAAGGGCATTGATTTTCTATGTTGGTATGTTGAAGTGTAGATGTTACTTGTCCTCTTTATCTTCAAAACCTGTTTATTTCTAAGTTTTCTACTTAGTCCCAGTGATTCTAGTTGCAGATGTGGCTTATGGTGTTGGCGAGACTGAAATTTTCTAGATTTCAGTCTATAAACTGTGAACTGTTTTGATTTTTGAAATAGTCTGCATTCCATCTGAATACCCAAAACATTTATGTTCAATGCTTATGGACACATTTTCCTAGGTTTGGTTATCATCATGTTGTCTGAATTTTATTATTAATATATAATATTGCAATTTCTGCAAGATTCTTGTTTACTTTATTTTATCCCTTACTTTGTCCAGAACTGTTTGGAATCTAAAACTGAAGAACGGGGCAAACTAGAAACCATGTATGAACTAACTGCTGCCATTATTGCTATCAGGTTGCACATCATCTCTGCTTGCAGTGGAGGTATTCCTGATATTAGGTGGAGGATCAGTTTGTCTTTCTGTTAAAAAACTGTTTCAAATGTAAGCAAGAACATCCTATGCTATATGGTTTTATTCTGAGACTATTTGTATGTTTATTTAACTAAGACAGGGATTATGGATGTGATAAGTTTCCGTTATCTATAGTTGAAATGTGTATTCTTACTACATGTATTATGATAAGAAAATGGTTTGCGACTATTATGCTCATCTCAATGATTCAACGTAGTAGTAACTATGTCATGTGTATCTTACTAGAGTTGTGAACATGACTGATGATTTTCATAAAACCAGAATTATATTGCTCCTAATTTGCATCTGAGCAAAATCCCCCCTTTGATCATCATAGTAGAATCATAAATGTAACGCTGTAACCCACCATCAAACATAACTAATGCGAGTGGAGGATGAATTAATTCATCAGAACATCAACTGGATTATTGACAAAACTATTGAAAGCAAAAATATTAAAATCTTGGAGTTCATGAGTGTCTTTGTAAGTTTATATAAGAAAAGGGAGCTCATGATTCTAAAATGAACAAAGAGTATTAGTTACAGGGTTTTAGTAGTCGAAGGGAGGTTCAGGATTTATGATTCTAGAATGGATCTGAGTTAGCAATCAGTAGGTTAACTTGTTGGTGAGACCCCTCCTATAAGGAGGTTCCAGGTTCATTCTCGGTTGTTGTTGAACGAGGGATTTAGCTTAAATAATTAGTGTTGGATGCATTCTGTGCGTATCCTCTCTCCTCTTTTTCAGGAAAAAAAGTAAATAAATATAAGAAAAGGAAAAAAAATATGGATCTCATTTATTGATGTGATTTTTTTCTTTCAATTGCTTTCCATAGTTAGGATATCGATGGGTCGCACTAATTTTTGAGGACGGCCCACTTAACATGATGTACCATTAAGAAGAAGTTGCGTCTATCATGGGGCTTTGGATATTGAGGATGGGCAAAAACCACTCTTTGCATGTGTAGTGGCAAGTTTTTCACTTTCATCAAGATCATGACACAGGTTCTGCTATCGAAAGGTACTGATTGAGGCGAAACCTGTACAAAAAATACGAGATTATAGAACTTAAGAAAGAATATGTGCAAGAGCTCAATTCTTCCGCTATAGCAAGTGGCTATGCGGGTCGTGATCCACAAGGAGGGTTTGTGATGGAAGCTTTACGTGTCTTTATTGAAATCGTTATGAAAGTAAGCGAAAGTTCTTCTCTGTTTTTAAAGTTAATAAAAAGAAAAGGAAAGTTATATTAAAGTTAAGAAGAAAGTGAAAGATAGAGAAGGTGGAAAAATCAGAAAACGAAAGAAAGCGACAATGTACAAATGAAGTGGAAGGAAGAATGAAAACGGTTTGGAAGAAGTGGTGTTTGTGATTTAATTTACAGAAATGAAAGAAAAGAAATAAAAATAATTGCTTACCTTCTTTTCGTCAAAAGCTTACCTTGAGTCTTCAGCGACGATTTTACCTTGAAGTGGAGGCATTCAGCGCATAGCCCATAAGATTCGAGTATTGTTCTTCGTCCACATTACATCATCAAGACTACTTCAAGAATGAAATGATACAGAGAGAGACTCTATCCCATCGTCATGAGCTATCGGTGGCACTCGCAATGGCAAGGCTCTTTCGATGCTTTTAGACTCACTTGGAAGACGATTGTACGAAAAAGAAAAGTAAAATAGAAAGGAAGAAGAAGAAGACTAAATAGAAGTGTATACACGAAAAGAACATTGATTCGATTTCATTACAATCAAAGAAAAGAAATAAGTCTTACACCGGTGTCACTCCAGCTCAAGCTTCAGTCTTGTTCTTCGATGAAAGTCGATCTCCTCTTAATTACATAAATGAAAACTAAAATTACATAAAAAGAAAGACTAAAAACCTAAACTAAAAAATGAAAACTAAGCTAAATCCTAATCTGCATTGGCGTCCATTTCAGCTCAGAGATTAGCCTTTTATAGGCAGAAAACCCAACCACCAAGATCTTGGGGAGGTCGTGGGAGCAAACGCTCCCCCTAACTCCCCAACAAAGCCGCGGAAACGCGGCCCAAGCCGCGTTTCCGCGGCCAGGGTGTGGCTAGATGGCCACATCCTGTTGGTGGGTCTGTCCAGGGTCTTCTTCTGGCTTTATCCTTTGTTGGTTTTGTCGTTTGAGCTCCGGATTCTGACAAAATGACCTTGGATTTCTTAGCTTTAACCGATCGATTCTGAGAGGATTCTTCTCAACCGGTTTCAACCTCTTGATTTTGCCCTGGTTTTATTTGTGCGAATTAACTCTGATTTAATTCAGAATTCTGGTGGGCTTTTGGGCTCATTTCTCTTCATCTCCTTAAGGATTGGGCCTGCAAATAAATCAAACAATTAATTAGGACAATGCAGGATTTTATTAAAAATAAGTATGAAAATGTGACATTAAATATGCAACATTAGTGACCAATCACACCCCCATACCTATCTTTTGCTCGTTCTCGAGCAAAACAACTAAATTATACTAAGAATTATTAGACCACTTTCGCAGGTCGCGCGATTGCACTGATCGTGTGCAACAAGCTGTTAAACCTCTAGGTTCCCCCCTAGAGGACGAGTTTTGTCTCGTGAGGGTTTTCAGCGGATTGCACGCACAAAATCCATAAAGAAAGGGAAATAAAGAGTTAGTATTTTCGAAAAGCATTTTGAAAGAGAATAATATTTGAAATATGATTGTAAGATCTAAGCAATCTATAAGTTATAGGAAACTCGAATTTTTCATTCCTAAACTTAGTCTCTATTCAAAAATTTGTTATCAATCAACGTAAGGAGTCAAATTGTACTTCTCATCTAGTCTATTACTTTACCCTAAGTCATATGCACTTGTGAATGTGAAAATTTTGACTAAGGGTTCATTAACTCTAGCTCTTATGCCTTATATATATATATATTTTGTTTTTGTTTTTGTGGTATTATTCCTTAGTTCTATTAGGCTTTCTAATCTGCCCATGTAACGAGCCTCTAATCGATGACTCCCAAACCAAACGGTCTTAGGGCACCGGGTGAGAAGACACCCCTAGGACTTAAGGACTCGAGCAGACAAGGCCACAAAACTAAGGATTTTATTATATGAACCCCTTTTAGGCGTGAATACTTATGTTTTATTAGGCACAAATACCCAGCTTAATCAGAGGATCTAATCATCTTTCGCATAAATACTAAGGCTTGCTTAGGCCAAAGCACCTAGCTAATCAATAATTAGACTTATTCATTTCATTTTTTTTATTTTTTTCTCAAACTTATCTAATTATCTTTCGCATAAATACTAAGGCTTGCTTAGGCCAAAGCATCTAGCTAATCAATAATTAGACTTATTCATTTTATATATATATATATATATATATTTTTTATAAGGCATACGAATCTTTGTTTTTGAACCCTAAGTGTGTAAGTGTATGAAGTGTGCATATTTCATCAAGGTAAAGATCAAGACTAAATTACTTTGACAAATTATCTTCCTAACCCTAAAATCAAACAAATAATCTTATTTTGACCAAGTATAAGAAATCATAATTTGGATTTTCCTATTCCTTAAAATTAACTTAATTTCTTACAAAAATAAGTCAAAATATTGTTTCTATTTTTCAAAAAGTTTTTAAAAGTAAAGAAAAATGTTAATTTTTTTTAAAGAAAAAGAAAAGTTATGTTCGACCCTCCCCCATACCTATCTCATGCATTGTCCTCAATATATGAATTAATGCATAAATGCATGAAAAAGAAGAGAGGGAAGGACAAGGTTACCTTAAGGTGGTGGTTCCGGTGGTGGTCTGATTGGTCCACGAAACGCGACCCAATCAACTTTTCTTGGGTCTCGGAGGAACCCACCAGCAATTACACTAATATAACCCACTAAAATTGTGTATCCCTGAAGGATCTTTATTAAGTATTTAACCCCATCTAATTTCCATATTCCATAATTGATTTCGGAGTCAAATTTGTCAACAACCTCGTCCCAGAAAGGAGTATGAAATGATAGAACGGTTGACTTGGACTCAGGAAGAACAGGAACTAATACCGACTCCGGAAGGTGACTTAAGTCAAGTAAAGGTTCAAGAGTCGAGATAGGTTCAGGAAGTGGGTCCAAGTCAAGAAATTGAAACTCTAGTCCACATGTATTTTCTAACAATGGAATGTGACTTAATGTGGGTGATTCCAGTTCATGAATGATAAGTGGAGGAATCAAAACTGACTCTAAAATATTACTCAAGTTTGGTAACACAACAGGAGTCAATATTGATTCAGAAAGTTGAACTGGATCACAGATATGAGAATCTAGGTCACATATCTCATTGACTTCAATATCAAAAAATTGAGAACTTGCCAATTTATTAATAGGATCTTCAAGAGTGTATAATTGGTCAAGTTCAATTGATCCTCAGAGATGGGTGATTCAATTTCATTATGGATTGGTACAGGATCCAATGTTGACTCGGGGAAAAGATCAAAATCAGGTGAAGATACCGGAGTCATAATCGAATCAGGAATAAGAATTGAATCACTAGATTGGGGTTCAAGATCATATTCATTCTCAAGTTCTATTTCATGAAAGGAATAACTTGCCAAACTGTCAATATCTTTTTCAAAATTTGAAGTTTGGGCAAGTTCAAATGGTTGTTCTGAAATAGAATCTTGATTTCCAAAACAACATGACTCTTCGGCTCTAACAGAATGGTATGTGACATCAGGACGGTGGGAACGTAGAGATTCGACCATCATATCTATGTCACGATTTCTAGCATTTTGAGCATGAGTCATGGCTTTTAGCATCTTTTCATAGTTGATGGGTTCATTGTCTTGTTGAAAAGATGAGGAGTTATTTTGGAAGTGGTAATGAAATTGTGAGTCCATTAGATTTTGTGATTGTTGTTTGGACTCACGCATACTCCGTTCCAAAATTGATGGTTTTCTATTTTGGACTGGTTGAACTGAGTATGATTCTTGAAAATATTGTGGACTAGGTGGAGAAGGAGGACAAGGTGGTTGAAAATTATGCTCGGGGGAGGTGAATCCCCACTGACTCGGTGAAGAGTTAAAATCATTATGGAAATTATAGTTATTAGATTGGGGGTATGGGTTATATTGATTCGGATAAGACCAATCCGGCACAATAGGTTGGTTAAAGTCATGATATACCGGGTTGGTAATATCCGAAAAAGAGTTTGATGTGTAATATGGATTATTATTATAGTTGGAAAAATTATTATTATAAGCCATATCACACAATGGAATACAAACAAAAAGAAAGAAAAACAAACAAATAAACAAACAAGAAAGAGAAAATTCTAACCTAAGTTAGGGTAGACCTAGACCTAGACGACTCCTAACTGGTTAGACTGTCCACAGGAGGTTTAATGTAGACCTTGACCACAAGCTAATCAGCCAGGTCAGGGCAAGGTTGGTGGGAGGTTTTCCGTCAAAGACGTTCCTTAATTAAATAACCACCAACCTTCGGGCTTTCGGCCCTTAATCCCTTTCCTAGACACTGATTTGGCAAGAGTCAAGTTCCAACACCTTTCCCCCTTAGGATAATCTCCTAATTGAGTTCGGGATGTCCCTAGGGCCAACGTCTACTCAATTTTAGTTAGGCTTGGGTTAGTGAGTGCTTGGATTCTGATTTTTGGGCTAAGGAGGGGTGATTAAATCCCCACCTTATCTTGTTAATGGGTTGGTGCCCTTAAAATCAGTTTTTGTGCAAGTGTACAAGATAAATAAGATGCACTCTAAGCGATATAAATCAACCAAGAGATAGTCCTATTCTAGATGCAATGCAAACATACCTTGCTCCAGCACTCTTCAACAGTAAAAATAAATGAATTGAAAAAAACGCGTGCCTAAAATGCAAACGTCTAATCAATTTTTAACTTTTGCAACGAACGTTTTACTGTTGATTATTAGCAGGCTTATGTGATGGCATATAAGAAATAAAGAATTGCAGTAAACTAGATTTTTTTGTAAACTAAGCAGCCCTACAAAAAGCTGTTAGTAGTCAACTCTTTATTGCCGCGGATCTGCGGCTTTTGCCGTGGAAACGCGGCAATTCAGAGGGCAATGGGTCTCTGCTTTCTAGAGCAGAGGCCCAAGGCCACTTGTATGTCACTGCAATATTAATTTCCTGCTTTGATTGCCCTGTAACCTGCAACAGAGAAGAAAATTCGTTTAGTTCAAAAAAAATTGGCAATAAAAAATTCAGATATCAATAAAAACCGTTTTACCCTCCCCGGCAACGGCGCCAAAATTTGATTGAGGCGAAACCTGCACAAAAAATATGAGATTATAGATCTTAAGAAAGAATATGTGCAAGAGCTCAATTCTTCCGCTATAGCAAGTGGCTATGCGGGTCGTGATCCACAAGGAGGGTTTGCGATGGAAGCTTTACGTGTCTTTATTGAAATCGTTATGAAAGTAAGCGAAAGTTCTTCTCTATTTTTAAAGTTAATAAAAAGAAAAGGAAAGTTATATTAAAGTTAAGAAGAAAGTGAAAGATAAAGAAGGTGGAAAAATCAGAAAACGAAAGAAAGCGACAATGTACAAATGAAGTGGAAGGAAGAATGAAAACGGTTTGGAAGAAGTGGTGTTTGTGATTTAATTTACAGAAATGAAAGAAAAGAAATAAAAACAATTGCTTACCTTCTTTTCGTCAAAAGCTTACCTTGAGTCTTCAGCGACGATTTTACCTTGAAGTGGAGGCATTCAGCGCATAGCCCATAAGATTCGAGTATTGGTCTTCGTTCACATTACATCATCAAGACTACTT
This sequence comes from Agave tequilana, assembly GCA_038442645.1. Taxonomy (NCBI): domain Eukaryota; kingdom Viridiplantae; phylum Streptophyta; class Magnoliopsida; order Asparagales; family Asparagaceae; genus Agave; species Agave tequilana. Next base: position 2,657,436 of record JAVJIF010029691.1, on the reverse strand, counting down.
CAAGAATGAAATGATACAGAGAGAGACTCTATTCCATCGTCATGAGCTATCGGTGGCACTCGCAATGGCAATGCTCTTTCGATGCTTTTAGACTCACTTGGAAGACGATTGTACGAAAAAGAAAAGTAAAATAGAAAAGAAGAAGAAGAAGACTAAATAGATGTGAATACACAAAAAGAACATCGATTCGATTTCATTACAATCAAAGAAAAGAAATAAGTCTTACACCGGTGTCACTCCAGCTCAAGCTTCAGTCTTGTTCTTCGATGAAAGTCGATCTCCTCTGAATTACATAAATGAAAACTAAAATTACATAAAAAGAAAGACTAAAAACCTAAACTAAGAAATGAAAACTAAGCTAAATCCTAATCTGCATTGGCGTCCATTTCAGCTCAGAGATTGGCCTTTTATAGGCAGAAAACCCAACCACCAAGATCCCGGGGAGGTCGGGGGAGCAAACGCTCCCCCTAACTCCCCAACAAAGCCACAGAAACGCGGCCCAAGCCGCGTTTCTGCGGCCAGGGTGTGGCCAGATGGCCACACCCTATTGGTGGGTCTGTCCGGGGTCTTCTTCTGGCTTTATCCTTTGTTAGTTTTGTCGTTTGAGCTCCGAATTCTAACGAAATGACCTTTGATTTCTTGCCTTTAACCGATCGATTCTGAGAGGATTCTTCTCAACCAGTTTCAACCACTTGATTTTGCCCTGATTTTATTTGTGCGAATTAACTCTGATTTAATTCAGAATTCTGGTGGGCTTTTGGGCTCATTTCTCTTCATCTCCTTAAGGATTGGGCCTGCAAATAAATCAAACAATTAATTAGTACAATGCAGGCTTTTATTAAAAATAAGTATGAAAATGTGATTGCAACATTAGTGACCAATCAGGTACCCCGAGCGTTGAACGACTTCTCCATCAAGTCTAGCATGGACAAAGAAAAAACTATCACGATTCCATCCTGAAGCCACATTCAGTCTGGAGTCACTCTCCCAGACACTCGATCGCAGTCCGGAGGCCCTAGCCTCTGAAACAAAAATCCTTCACAAAGACTGTCGCTTTTACGCTGTTTACAGCTTAGTGGTCATACTGTTAGATCATCCCCACGTTCAGACGTTGCAGTGCCCATATATCAATGCGGGCTATTTTGAATAGTGGCAAATCTCTCTGCATAACAAACCCAACAATCAATTGGCGCGATCTTAATGGTTATTAGGAAATCACAACATGCCAAATTGTGCATTTGTAGAGATTCGAAATATCTGTGTGTGCATCAATAGCTCAGTCAGGTATTAGTATTGCTTATTCTCCAACGGGGATGCGGTTCGCGTCTAATTCCATGAAAAGCACCACGGACGAGCAATCTCTTTGCTTTTTCTCAACGAGAATGCTCATTCTCATGCCCGAGGGTTCTTGGCTGGCACCACACTCACCAAAGCTCCTGACATGCAAGGGCCCCCCTATTGTGTGTTTCTTGACAGATCCAATCAGAAGCGTCCCAATCATTTGTGACGGAAAATCCCCACAAGAAAAATCAAGCAATTAAAGTCATAAGATTATACTCAAATATAAATATGACTTAAAATTATCAATGATGGTGAGAAATATTGCAGGCTGATAATAACAAGCCATCATTGTTGCCACCTTGATCTTGAGCGCAACTTCTTTAGACTTTGGGTATATATCTTCTTTTTGGGACTGCTTCTATTTTAGGGTCTTAGCTGTCTTCAAGAGATTAACAATAAACAAAGTGATAAATATTAATTAGGGACACATAAGCACTAATTTTCTTTAGAATAAATAATAAAAAACAATTAAGCACTAAGCCTTCAAGGATTAACTAGCTTTCTGGCTCTCTCTAAAGAGAGAGACTAGGATCATTTCATAAGGATCCAGATCCAAACTCTAATCCTTCCCATTGAATGTCAACCCCACGACATTTAAATTCAAGATCCACTCTGTTGAAGTTGATCTACATTATTTGAAGTCTCTAAAAACAAATGGGCGCAATACGAACGGCCGAAAGTAGTGGGTTGTTAGTTTAACCGTGTATAATATTTGAAATCTGAAATAAATTGTTCTATAGGGGTTTTTAAATGTTTAGATGATGATCAAATGATCGAATCAAGAATTTGTGCGTTTAAAATCATAGATCTAGGCAAAATACTATTTTCAGTCGTCCATTTTACGCAAACTTGATGAATAAGAAAAAAAAATTCGAATGACATGAATTTTGGTTTTTAAAGGCTTCAAAATAATGTAGGTCAACTTCAATGGAGTGGATCTTATATTTGAGTATCGGGGGATTGAAATTTAATAAGAAGAATTCGGGCTCAAATCCTTTTGAAAGGAGCCAAACATATATATATATATATATATATATATATATATATATATATATATATATATATATATATATAGAGAGAGAGGGATAGAGAGAAACTTGTGTTATTCCGAAAGGATTTGAGGCCGAATCTTTTCCACTCAAATACAACTCTATGACATCTGAATGCAAGATCCACTTCATTTAAGTTGATCTATATTATTCAAGTAATTAAAATTAAAAATTCATATATTTTGAATACTTTTAGCCCATCTATCAAGTAGGTATAAAATGGATGACCGAAATAGTGAGTTGGTAATTTCTCAATATGATCGCATGTACTTGCCTATTTTGATTTTTCTTGGTGTTGCTCAATAGAAATCCTTGCGTTCATGTAGAGAGTAGGTTAGCAATTTGCCCGACCTAAACTTTGAGATTATGGATGGAGGCTGCTTGATTTCTAATGAAGGCTTTTTGATTCTCTGTCATTGACTCGGTCTTTGCCAAGAAGTACTCGAATTTATCAATGAATTTTGCAAAGGCTTATTTCAAATTTACTTTCTACTCTTGCACTTGTTGGTATTGTTATTGTTGATAGTTGCTGGCCCAAGATAGATTTGGATGATTCTTCCATGCAGGGTTGTACGTGTTGGATAAAGATTTTTGGGCCTTTGGAAATTGTTGACGAAGTTGGTTTGTTTGATTTGAAAATCTGAAAAAGTGTTGCCAATTTGACAATCACTACTAGAATGTGCTCCGCCGCAAAAATCTCAAATTGAATTAAGAGTATGAATTGCACTTACATTGAACGTACCAAGTCATTTTTGTTGAAACCTGCTGCCCCTACATGTACATCACATAGTTACATATCCATTGGTTTTGATGATAACAAGCTTAGGGTTATATATACACACACTTATTTATATATGTATTTTGTACTCATATGTTTTGCAGATCAAAAGGAGGATATTTTGATGGAGACATAGCACATACATGTTGATCAAAGAGTGCAAGATATTACAAGGCATTTTTATATTTTTTCTAATTTTTTTAGATTTTTAAAATTTGTCAAAAGACTAGAATATACAATTTTTACACATCCCTAGTCGACTAACACTAAACCTAGTCGACTAAGTTAAGTCTGATATTCTTTCTTTTTTAATTCATATACATACTAGTTGACTACTCTTCCTAGTCGACTTATATAAATTTATAGAGACCAATCTGTTTACAGTTTAGGTTGTTTAGTCGACTAATAAATGACTGAAACATTTACCTATATAACTAATTTTACAAAGACATGCAAATTTTTTCTATTTCAATTGTAGTCGACTAATATAAGAAAATTGTGATACTTAGTCGACTAACTCCAAATCCTGGTTAACTATGCAGTTAGTTTCTGACTGTTGGACAGTTGTGTAAGTTTTTTTTGGTATTTTCCAACTCTTTTATTATTCAAATTCAAATCAAATAACCACCCCAACTGCCTGAATTCTTCAATTATAAATAGGGATTAATTTCTTTGAATTTTACACAACTTTCTATAGATAAAATCTGTCAAAATTATGAAAAAAGTCTTGTACTTCAGAAATTTTTTCTCTTTGATTCTTTCTTTACCCAATGCAATTCTTAGTGAGAAAAATTGAGAGTTCCACTATAAGATCCCCGTAAATTCACTTCCACACAAAAGTCAAGGCTTATAGGACAATTGTACTCATTGCATAGGTCTTCTTGGTGTAGAGAAGAGGTGTACATATTTGACGAAGAAGTTTGTCAAGTGGTGTACTGTTTGTTAGTTTTGATAGTTTTCAAAATCAGGTTAAGAAAATTCTCAAACAAGTGCTTGGAGACTGGATGTAGGTCAAGAGGATCGAATCAGAATAAAATATCTTATGTTTGCATTTGCTTTTTCGTGTTTGACTCTGTGCATATTTACTTTTCTTGAAAGTTAATTACATTTCTTATTTAGAATTTTTAAAATACTATTCACCCCCCTTAGTCTTTGTTTTGCCATAGTTTCGGATTATAATTTGGTATAAGAGCAAGGAATAAAGATGAAAACGGATTTTCCTTCATCTCAATTCAAAGAAAGGCATTCTACACAACGACCATCATTGTTCGACAATTTAAACTATAACTTTTGAAAGTGTAGAATGAAAATCTATTTACAATCAAATAACTATGAACTCTGAAATATCGTGAAAGTGACATATGAGAATCCACCTACAAGCTATGACCAATGGTCCGAGGAACAGAAAAAATCGGTCAACCTTGATACAAAAGCAATGAACTCATTTTTTTTGTGCCTTGAACAAAGAAGAATTTAATCGTGTATCAACAGCCACAACAGCACATCAAATATGACAAATACTACAGGTAACACACAAAGTAAAAGATCTAAAATTTCTATTCTTATTCACATGTTTGAACTATTCAAGATGAAAAAGAATGAAATTATTACGGAAATGATTACAATGTTCACCGACATCACAAACTCTTTGGTATTCCTTGGAAAGGAGTACACACAAGTGGAGAAAGTTAGAAAAGTTCTTCGTACGCTCATGTTTAAATTGGAAAAGAAGACCATTGCCATAGAAGAAGCCACCGATTTATTAACAATGACATTGGAGAACCTCATTAGAAACTTGATGGCATATGAAGTCCAAATTGAAGACAGAAAGAAGGATGAACAACGACATCAATTAAAAAAAAAGTCCCCGCCTTCCATATATCTTCAGACACGGAGGATTTAGATGATGAAGAAGAGGAAATTGCTATGATTTCAAGAAAATTTAGAAAGTTTTTGAAATAAGGTAAGTTTAAAAAGAATAAGGACACTAATGATAATCTTTTTATTTTAAATGTAATAAATCGGATCATATGAAGAAGGATTGCTCATTGCTCAAGCTGAAAGGCAACTTCAAAAGTTTCAACAAATTCAAGAAGAAAAAAGAAGCCTTTCAAGTAACATGGGATGATAGTGATACATCTTCCTCTGATGAAGAAGAGATCACAGAATCGACAAATATTTGTTTTATGGCTCAAGAAGATAAAATAATGAAAATTTGAAAATAATGATGAATTGTTTGATGAGTTTCATGAATTATTTCTTGAGTTTAATACTAAATATAAAGATTTAAAAAAGGAAAACAATATTTTAATGAAAGAAAATAATAAAAATAAAGAATTAAAAAAGAAAAATGAGATTTTGATACAAGAAAATATTTTTCTTTAAAATGAAATGACTTCTTTGAATTCACGAATTTCTTTTTTGGATAAAGATATTTATTGTTTTAAAAATAAGTATGATTTTTTTTTGAAAAATGTAACAAAATTCAATAAAGGAAATGAAAATTTGAATGATTTATTATCTTCTCAAAAGATTTTCAATAATCATTTTGGTCTTGGATTTTTTTTAAAGAAAAATATGAAATATATTTTCATGTTCATGTTTATAAGAAAAATAATCATAATTCTTATAATTCTTTTATAAAGAAGAATTACAATTTATCTACAAATAAACCAAATTATAAATATATTTGGATTCTCTTTTGAGAAAATGCCTATCTTGCATCATATTTGAATCGTGTATGCAATTCTTGCAATTATATTTATACTAATAAATGGAAATCAAATTCCAATTGGGTTTTGGTTCCCAAAGGCTAATCTTTTTTAGACCCTATCATAATGGATATAATACAAAATATTTTATTTTATAGGCACCTCATAAAGATAAATGGATATTTGATAATAGTTGTTACAAACACATGACTCGCCATATTCAACTACTTTCTTCTGCTCAAAATAAGAAAGGAGGAACAGTAACATTCGGAGACAATAACAAAGAAAAGATTATTGGTATCTGTATGCTTAGTAATACAGCAAAACCTCTTATTGAAAATGCTCTTTTGGTAAAAAGTTTAAAATATAATCTTTTAAGTATAAGTCAATTATGTAATAATGATTATAAAATAGTTTTTGAAAAAGATGCTTGTCTTATACATGATACTAATACTATAGATATTTTATTTAAATGTACTCATAATAATAGTACTTATGAGTTATCAGTGACTTGTTTATGTTCAAATGATAATTTTTGTTTAATTGCGTCCAACAATGATTCTTCTATTTGGCCTAAAAGATTTGGGCATTTAAATATGAAAACTATTTTGAAAATTTGCTTTAATTAAAGGTCTTCCAAAACTTTTTTTAAAAAACATCATTTTTGTGTTCTTGTCAATTAAGAAAATAAGTTAATTCATTTTTAAATCTGAAGATCAAGTTACTCTTCATAAACCTTTAGAACTATTGCATTTGGATTTATTTGGCCCTTCTCATGTTCCCTTTCTAAATAAAAGTAGGTACGTATTTGTTGTTGGCCCAAGAGGTTACATTCTCCATTTTAGAGTTTTGATGATAACAAACCAAATAAGGGCTATATGGTACTAATAAGTTTGTTCAAGATAAGTTTCAGGTTAGTACCATGTTTGGAGGCCATTGCTTAGCTTTTGCATGAATTTCTAGGTTCATGGAAAATAAGGCAAATGGCACAAGAAGGAATGTTCATAGAAGAGAAGGCTCTAGCATGGCTCAAGACTTCAGTTCGGCTCAAGAGACATCATTACATTTGTTTTTAGTTTTATAGTTTTGTTAAAGGATAATGGATAGGTTGAAGCTCATAATCCTACACACACGTTTTTGCGCACATGTCATTTCTAAAAATTTCCCCTATATATATATACAAAATATTTTAAAATAAAGTTTAATACCTACAAACTAAATTTTGTATTTTATACCTGGTAAAGAGAATTTCTATTTTGAAAAACCATCAAAATCCCTTTAAAAATCTTTTCTAAATTCAGTTTTTGGCCTGAGCCGGTCGACCGGCTGGTCGACCGACACTAGGTCTTGTTAGATCGGTCAACCGGTCTGGTCGACCGGACTTCTGACCGTTGGGTGCGGCATGTGTGCACGTTTCCTGGTCGACCGGGCGTTCGACCCGACCCAATTGCGGCCGACCGACCTTCGGCCAACTGCAAGACAGCAACTCTCTGTTTGTTGCGGTCGACCAGGCGATCGACCGTGGGCCGCAACGGCTCTTTTTATTTGAAAACCGGTCGACCGGCCGGTCGACCGTGAGTGGGTTTCTGCCATAACGGCTAGGTTTTTAAAACACGTTTTAATTAATCCTTTTATCTCTAAACGAGTTTAAGGCTCTTTTATGGGTCAAATTCTTCCTAAATATGATTATGTGAGTTTACACTTTAAACCCTAGCTCTATCCTATAAATAGGGGTTATTAGGGTTATGTTTTTCACAACAAGTTTTTGCAAAATATTCAAGTTTTTAAAAGCTTTCAAAAGAGTTTTGTCCTTGGTTTTTGTGCTGAAAAATCTCTCCTATTTCTGAAGTTTTCTTTCAAAAACTCTCTCAATTTCATTTTCCTTTTCCACTTACAATACTTGAGCTTCATCCCACACATTGTTCTACAGGAATCTTGTAAGGGAAAGACGATTTTTCAAAAGAGAGTTTGTGGTCTTTTGATCACCAAGAGATACTTGTATTCGAGATTATGGAGTTGGGTACTCTGGTGTGATTGTAATTCTTTGTGAAGCTATAGTGGTTAGAAATCCTTCTGGGTGAAGGCAGGGACGTAGAGCTGGGTGCTCGAACCTCAGAAAAATACTTGGTGTTTGTGTTTAGTTTACTTGCTTCTCGCTTTAATTCCTTGCATTATATTCATTGCTTCTTATTCATTGCTTTATTTATTTGCTCTACATATTCTTTGTAACATTGTACTTGCTCTTGATTTTCATTTCTATATTCACTTGTTTCATATTCATTTTGTCAATCAAAAACTCATACAACAAGATTGCATTGTGCACCTCAAACTCTTATCAAGAGGAATCACGAGGAAGGAGTTCAGAGCCCTTCAAAGGGTATTCGGCTTCTAGTCTTGTTTTGGGTTGATTGTTGCATCATAAATTTTAATTGTGCATTGATTAGCATTATCACCTATTCACCCCCTCTAGGTGATTTCAATTGGTATCAGAGCTAGGACTCTAGTTTGTGGCTTAACATCCTTAGAGAGATTCTAACAATTTGCTAATCACTATTTGCATTCTTTCATTCATACACTAGTAAACATGGCCGACAACATTAAGACCCCTCCTAAATTTGATGGACTAAATTTCCCCATTTGGAAGGTTAGGATGACTATCTTTCTACAATCTTTAGGCAGCTTAGTTGCTAAATCCTTGACCAAGCCCTACATTAGACCTGATAGTGAGGAAAGCACTTGGTCCGACTTTACCAACAAAGAATATGAGGTTAATTCTAAGGCCCAAAATTCCCTTCTCACCGCCTTGAATGAGGATGACCTTACACGGGTAATACATTGCCAATCCGCCTCTGAGATTTGGCAACATTTGTTGGTCACTCACGAAGGGACATAACAAGTCAAGAGAGCCAAAATAGATCTCTTGAGGTCCCAACACGAAAGTTTCAAAATGCATGAAGATGAGTCTATTGATTCTATTATTACAAAGTTTACAAAGATTACTAATGCTCTTTCTTCTCTATGTGATGATATAAGCAATAATCAAAAGGTGGCAAAGTGATACGAGCTCTTCCTTCATCATGGGAGATCAAGGCAACCACCTTAAAGGAGTTGAATGATAAAGATGAAATGGACCTCATAAGTCTTATTGGAAACCTTAAGACTCATGAGATGGAGAAGAAAGCAAGAGAAAAAGTGGTACCTCAAAAGAAGAAGTACATAGCCTTCAAGTCTTCCTCCACTATTGATGACGATGAAGAAGATGAAGAAGATGATGAGGAGCTATCTCTCCTAGTAAGAAATGCGAAGAGGTTGTACCGCAAAAATAAACTCAACTTTAGAAGGAAATTGGAAGGGAAGGAGGAGAGAAGAATCATATGCTACAATTGTCGAAAGCCCGGACACATCATGGCCGATTGTCCGGATTTTAAGAAAAAGTTAACTTCCTCCTTGAAGCAAAAGAGGCCGGTTGAAAAGAAAGCATACAAAGCGACTTGGGATTCGGAAAGCGAATCCAAAGATGAGGTCGATACGAAAAATATGTGTTTCATGGCAAACACACCCAAGGTAACCTCTCAACCTCTTGATGAAGAAGATGAATTCAGTAGAGAAATGCTTGTACATTCTTTTGTTGAACTTTCTGAAAGCTATGATGATAAAAAGGTAGAATGTTCAAAATTGAAAAAGAAAATTGTATTTCTTAAAAATCAACTTGCTATTGTTTCACAAGAAAAGAATGAAAATTCTTCTAATCTTGTTTCCACTAAAAGAGAATTTGATGCTTACAAAGTTGCTTGTAAAGCTAAATTTTCAAAAGTTGATGAAAATGAATTTTCTTTGTTGAAAACTAGAATTGTTGATTTTGAAAATATTTTAAAAGATTGTGCTTTTAATACTAAGAAATTAGTGGAAATGTTTTCAAAGAAACACACTTCACATGCTAAAAATGATAAAGCAACCCATGTTAAAAATTCCCATGCTCATCATGTTAACACTTCACATAACACTCATAAAACTACTCATGCTCACAATTCACATGCTCACAAGTCACACACTCACTATGCATTTAAATATGGTAGAGTTTATAGATGTACTTATTGTCGTAAGAATGGCCATTTAGCTAAGTTTTGCTATAATCAAATTAATAGAACAAATAATCTTGTGTGGATCCGTGATACTAACTCTTTAGGACCCAAGAAAATGTGGGTACCAAAATCAAGTTCTAAATTATTTGATGTTGGTACACACCAAAGCTCCAAGACGTAAGGAGCGGTGGTACCTTGATAGTGGTTGTTCAAGACATATAACACGGGATATCAACAACTTCACAACCCTATCAAGGTACGTTGAAGGTGGCACTGTCACCTTCGGAGATGACTCCAAGGGCACAATCATCGGTATAGGTAACATTCAAATTGGTGCATCTCCTATTATAGAAAATGTTGTTCTTATTGATGGACTTAAACATAACTTGCTTAGTATAAGTCAACTTTGTGATCGTGGTCTTAAAGTTGGTTTTGATGATTCTTCCTGCAAAATTTTTGATTGTAAAACCAATGATTGTATTTTCACCGGTTTTCGTGATGATAATGTCTATATCATTAACATGCTTAATTTGGATTGTTCTACTAAATGCTTGAATATTTTTGATGAGACTTCTTGGCTTTGGCATAGAAGATTAGGTCATGCATCTTTTGATCATCTTGCTAGGATTAATTCTAAGGAATTGGTGAAGGGTATTCCTTACTTAAATTTTGAAAAAGACCGTATATGTGGTGCGTGCTAACTTGGGAAACAAACCAAGTCTTCTTTCAAACCAATCAAGGATATCATATCAACTAGGCCATTAGAATTAATTCACATGGATCTTTTTGGACCAACTAAAACTAAAAGCTTAAATGGTAGTAGATATGCATTTGTTTTAGTTGATGATTTTTCCCGATTTACTTGGGTTTTCTTTTGGAACACAAAGATCAAACTTTTTCACATTTTATGACTTTTTGAAAAAGGGTTGAAAAAGAAAAGGGTTTTTCGATTTTGAAAATAAGAAGTGATAGAGGTGGTGAGTTTGTTAACCAACTCTTTATGACTTATTGTAATGAAAAGGGAATTAAGCATGAAATGTCATGTCCTAGAACTCTACAACAAAATGGAGTAGTTGAAAAGAAGAATAGAACACTTCAAGAGATGGCTAGGACTATGATAAGTGAATATGACCTCCCTCAATATCTATGGGCCGAGGCCGTAAACACCGCATGCTATATATCAAACCGTATTTATTTGTGTAAAAATTCTTTAAAGACTTCTTTTGAAATTTATCATTCTAGAAAACCAAATGTTTCATATTTCAAAGTTTTTGGATGCAAGTGTTTTGTTTTGAATACTAAAGATAACTTAGGTAAATTTGATGCTAAGGCTTATGAAGCAATATTTGTTGGATATTCTACTACTATCAAAGCTTATAGAGTATTAAATAAATCTTCTCTTACCATTGAAGAATCCATGCATGTTAAATTTGAAGAATCTAATGTTGTTGTTGAGAATGTTGTAGAGATTGACCCACTAGGTGAGGACATGGAGAGACTATCCTTGAAGGACTCACCCGCTCAAGAAGAAAAGCAATAACCCATTGGTGATGTTCAAAAAGATAAAGAGGAAAGCTCTCAACCGCTTCCTAAAGATTGGAGATACGGTACAAATCATCCCAAGGATCTCATCTTAGGTGATGTATCTAAAGGGGTAACAACTCGCTCCAAACTCCATGAACTATGTGGTAACTTTGTATTCATTTCTCATTTTGAACCTAAAAACATCCTCGAAGCCGAGGGGGACTCATATTGGTTGCTAGCCATGCAAGAAGAACTCAATCAATTTGAGCGCAACAAAGATTGGCACCTTGTTCCTAGGTCCCTCGATAGACCAATAATTGGTACTAAGTGGATCTTTAGGAATAAGATGGATGAGTCCATAAATGTTATTAGGAATAAAGCTAGGTTAGTGGCCCAAGGTTACACTCAAGTTGAAGGAATCGATTTTGAGGAGACCTTTGCACCCGTAGCACGGCTTGAAGCCATACGGATGACACTAGCTTTTGCATCTTTTAAAAATTTTAAACTTTTTCAAATGGATCTGAAAAGTGCATTTTTAAATGGTTTTATAAATGAAGAAGTTTAAGTTGAACAACCTCCCGGTTTTGTTGATCATGTTCATCCTAATTTTATTTTTAAACTTGATAAAGCTTTGTATGGATTGGAACAAGCTCCAAGAGCTTGGTATGAAAGACTTTCTAGTTTTCTCATTTCAAATGATTTTGTTAAAGGCAAAGTAGACACAACATTATTCACTATGCATGTTGATGGTGACATTTTAATAGTGCAAATTTATGTTGATGATATAATTTTTAGTTCTACTAATGAGTTTCTTTGCAAGAATTTTGAAAAGGTTATGCAACTTGAATTTGAAATGTCTTCAATGGGAGAATTGAATTTCTTTCTTGGACTCTAAATCAAGCAATTGCATGATGGGATATTCATATTTCAAGCCAAGTACGCAAAGTAACTCGTAAAGAAATTTGAACTTGAAGGTTCGAAAGTTTGCAACACTCCCATGGCAACTACAACCAAGCTTGATAAGGATGATCAAGGTAAATGTGTTGATATTAAGTTATATAGAAGCATGATTGGTAGTTTGTTGTATTTAACGGCAAGTATGCCGGATATCATGTTTAGTGTGTGTCTTTGTGCTAGATTCCAATCGTGTCCTAAAGAGTCTCATCTTATTGCGGAAAAACGCATCATTCGTTATATTAAGGGCACTATTGGAATGGGTCTATGGTATCCGAAAACCGGAAATTTTTCAATGACGAGTTATTCGGATGCCGACTATGCGGGTTGAAGAGTGGATAGAATGAGTACTAGTGGGACATGTCAATTTCTTGGTAATTGTCTTGTTTCATGGTCCTCTAAGAAACAAAATTCGGTAGCCCTCTCAACCGCCGAGGTGGAGTATGTTGCGGCGGGGGCTTATTGTGTACAAGTCCTTTGGATGAAACATACTCTCCTTGACTTTGATTTGCATTATGACCATATAAAATTTTTTGTGATAAAACTAGTACTATACATATGACCAAGAATGCAAATCAACATAGTAAGACCAAGCACATTGAGATTAGATATCACTTTCTTAGAGATCATTTTGAGAAAGGTGATATAGAGATTGATTGGTCACTAATGTTGCATATTTAATATCATATTTACATACTTATTATAGAATAAAAGCATGCATTGTCCTAATTAATTGTTTAATTTATTTGCAGGCCCAATCCTTAAGGAGATGAAGAGAAATGAGCCCAAAAGCCCACCAGAATTCTGAATTAAATCAGAATTAATTCGCACACACAAAATCAGGGCAAAATCAAGAGGTTGAAACTGGTTGAGAAGAATTCTCTCAGAATCGATCGGTTAATGCCAAGAATCCAAGGTCATTTCGTCAGAATCCGGGGCTCAAACGAAGAAACCAACAAAGGATAAAGCTAGAAGAAACTCCCAGGATGACCCACCAACAGGGTGTGGCCATCTGGCCACACCTTGGCCGCGGAAACGCGGCCCAAGCCGCATTTTCGCGGCTTTGTTGGGGAGTTAGGGGGAGCGTTTGCTCCCCCGATCTCCCCGGGATCCTGATTACTGGGTATTTGCCCTATAAAAGGCCATGCTTTGTGCTAAAAAGAGACGCCAATGCAGAGTTAGGATTTTAGACTAATTTTTCCATTTTGTAGTTTAGTTTTTTACTTTTATGTAACTTGTATATAGCTTAGGGTAGAAGAAGATTCATGTAAGTAAGAGAGAGAGGCATATGTTGAGAGTGACACCGATGTACCCTCCTCCTTTCTTTCATTGTCTCAAGCAATAAAGGTAAACTTTTATTTATGTTCGTTTCTTTACTTTCCTTTTCTTTTATTGTGCTTTCCTCTTCCTCTTCTACTTTACCTTGGTTGTATTTGTTGAGTTTACAAGTGAATTCCAAAGCAAGTATAACTAAGCTACGTGAGAGCCAGCGATAGTTCATGAAGACGTTCTCCTCTTCCAAGCTCTGTATCACTTCGTTCTTGATATGCTTGATGATATAATGTGCACGGGGACTGAGCTTGAGCTTATGATCTATGCGTTGAACGCCTACGAAGCAAAGGTAGAACATGTAACGGTTTCCAAGTAAGTCATCACTCAACCTAGGTAAGTATTTCTTCCTTTTCTTTCCTTTCTCTCATTTTTGTAAATTATATCACCACCTCTTCCAACTCTTTTTCCTCCACTTCATTTGTACATATTCGCTTCATTGTTTTTTGATTTTTTCCACCTTCTTCATCTTTCATTTTCTTCTAACTTTAACATAATTCTTTTACATTTTCTTAACTTAAAAACAGAGAAGAACTCTCGCTTTTCTTCTTAACGATTTCAATAAAGAACCGTAAAGCTTCCATCGCAAACCCTCCTTGTGGATCACGACCCGCATAGCCACTTGCTATAGCGGAAGAATTGAGCACTTGCACATCTCCTTTCTTAAGTTCTATAATTCCGTATTTTGTGTGCAGGTCCAGCCTAAATCAAATTTTGGCGCCGTTGCCGGGGAGGGTAAAACGGTTTTTATTGAAATCTGAATTTTTATTGAAAATTTTTTAGAACTAAACGAATTTTCTTCTCTGTTGCAGGTTACAGGGCAAGCAAAGCAGGAAAATAAGTTTGCAGTGACATACAAGTGGTATTGGGCCTCTGCTCTAGAAAGCAGAGACCCATTGCCCTCTGAATTGCCGCATTTCCACGGCAAAAGCCGCGAATCCGCGGCAATAAAGAGCTGACTACTAACAGGTTTTTGCAGGGCTGCTAGCTTTGCAAATTCTAGTTTGCTGCAATTATTTATTTCTTATATGCCATCACAAAAACCTGCTAATAATCAACAGTAAAAAGTTTGTTGCAAAAGTTACAAATTGATTAGACGTTTGCATTTTAGGCACGTGTCTTTTCAATTCATTTACTTTTACTGTTGAAGAGTGCTGGAGCAAGGTACGTATGCATTGCATTTAGTATAGGACTCACTTCTTGGTTGATTTATATCACTTTGAGTGAATCTTACATATCTTGTACACTTGCACAAATTGATCTTAAGGGCACTAACCCATTAACAAGATAAGGTGGGAATTTGATCACCCTTCCTTAGCCCAAAAATCACATTCCAAGCACTCAGTAACCCAAGCCTAACTAAAATTGAGTAGACGTTGGCCCTAGGGACATCTCAGACTCAATTAGGAGATTATCCTAAGGGGGAAAATGTTGGAACTTGACTCTTGCCAAATCAGTGTCTAGGAAAGGGATTAAGGGCCGAAAGCCCGAAGGTTGGTGGTTATTTAATTAAGGAACGTCTTTTGACGGAAAACCTCCCACCAACCTTGCCCTGACCTGGCTGATTAGCTTGTGGTCAAAGTCTACATTAAACCTCCCATGGACAGTCTAACCAGTTAGGAGTCGTCTAGGTCTAGGTCTACCCTAACTTAGGTTAGAATTTTTTCTTTCTTGTTTGTTTATTTGTGTGCTTTTCTTTCTTTTTTGTGTGTATTCTATTGTGTGATATGGCTTATAATAATAATTCTTTCAACTTTAATAATAATCCATATTACACATCAAACTCTTTTTCGGATATTACCAACCCGGTATATCATGACTTTAACCAACCTAGTGTGCCGGATTGGTCTTATCCGAATCAATATAACCCATGTCCCCCATCTAATAACTACAATTTCCATAATAATTTCAACTCTTCACCGAGTCAGTGGGGATTCACCTCCCCCGAGCATAATTATCAACCAACTTGTCCTCCTTCTCCACCTAGTCCACAATATTTTCAAAAGTCATACTCAGTTCCACCAGTCCAAAACAGAAGACCATCAATTTTGGAAATGAGTATGCGTGAGTCCAAACACAAATCACAAAATCTGATGGACTCACAATTTCACTACCACTTCCAAGACAACTCTTCATCTTTTCATCAAAGCAATGAACCCATCAATTGTGAAAAGATGCTTGAAGCCATGACTCATGCTAAAAATGCTAGAAATTGTGACATAGATATGATGGTCGAATCTCTACATTCTCACCGTTTGACCAGTTCTGATGTCACTAACCATCCTGTTAGAGTCGAAGAGTCATGTAGTCTTGGAAATCAAGATTCTATTTCAGAACAACCATTTGAACTTGCCCAAACTCCAAATTTTGAAAAAGATATTGACAGTTTAGCAAGTTTTCCTTTTCCTGAAATAGAACTTGAAAAGGAATATGATCCTGAACCCCAACTTAGTGATTCCATTCTACTTCCTGATTCGATTATAACTCCGGTATCTTCACCTGATTTCGATCTTTCCCCGAGTCAACGTTGGATCCTGTGCCTATTCATCATTTTGAATCACCCATCTTTGAGGATCATATTGAACTTGATCAATTGTACAATTTTGAAAGTCCTATTGACAAATTGGCAAGTTCTCAATTTTTTAATATTGAACTCAATGAGATATGTGACCTAGATTTTCAAATTTCTGATCCAGTTCAACTTTCTGAATCAATATTGACTCCTGTTTTGTTACCAAACTTGAGTAATATTTTAGAGTCAGTTTTGATTCCTCAACCTATCATTCTTGAACTTGAATCACCAACATTAAGTCACATTCCATTGTTGGAAAATACATGTGGACTAGAGTTTTAACTTCTTGACTTGGACCCAATTTCTGAACCAGTTTCGACTCTTGAACCTTTACTTGACTTAAGTTCCCTTTCTGAGTCGGTATTAGTTCCTGCACTTCCTGAGTCCAAGTCAATCATTCTATCATTTCATACTCCTTTCTGGGACGAGGTGGTTGACAAATTGACTCCGAAATCAATTATGGAATATGGAAATTAGATGGGTTAAATATTTAATAAAGATCCTTTATGGATACATCTTTTTAATGGGTTATATTAAAGATATTTCTGGTGGGTTCCCCCGAGACCCAAGAAAAGTTGATTGGGCCACATTTCGTGGATCAATCAGACCACCACCGGAACCACCACCTTAAGGTGACCATTTTCCTTCCCTTTCTTCTTTTTCATGCATCTATGCATTAATTCTACATTGAGGACAATGCATGAGATAGGTGTGGGGGAGGGTCTAACATAACTTTTCTTTTTCTTTAAAATAAAAAAAAATTAACATTTTTCTTTACTTTTAAAAACTTTTTGAAAAATAGAAACAATATTTTGACTTATTTTTGTAAGAAATTAAGTTCATTTTAAGGAATAGGAAAATCCAAATTACGATTTCTTATACTTGGCCAAAATAAGATTATTTGTTTGATTTATAGAGTTAGGAAGATAATTTATCAAAGTAATTTAGTCTTGATCTTTACCTTGATGAAGTATGCACACCTCATACACTTACACACTTAGGGTTCAAAAACAAAGATTTTTATGCCTTATAAATATATATATATATAAATAAAAAAAAGAAAGAAAGAAATAAACAAATCTAATTATTGATTAGCTAGGTGCTTTGGCCTAAGCAAGCCTTAGTATTTACGCGAAAAATGATTAGATAAGTTTGAAAAAAAAATCCTCTGATTAAGCTGGGTATTTGTGCCTAATAAAGCATAAGTATTCACGCCTAAAAGAGGTTCATATAATAAAATCCTTACTTTTGTGGCCTTGTCTGCTCGAGTCCTTAAGTCCTAGGGGTGTTTTCTCACCCGGTGCCCTAAGACCGTCTGGTTTGGGAGTCATCGATTAAAGGCTCGTTACATGGGCAGATTAGAAAGCCTAATAGAACTAAGGAATAATACCACCATATATATATATATATATATATATATATATATATATATATATAACGCATAAGAGTTAGAGTTAATGAACCCTTAGTCAAAATTTTCACAGTCACAAGTGCATATGACTTAGGGTAAAGTAATAGACTAGATGAGAAGTATAATTTGACTCCTGACTTTGATTGATAACAAATTTTTGAATAGAGACTAAGTTTAGGAATGAAAAATTCGGTTTTCCTATAACTTATAGATTGCTTAGAGCTTACAATCATATTTCAAATATTTTTCTCTTTCAAAATGCTTTTCAAAAATACTAACTCTTTATTTCCCTTTCTTTATGGATTTTGTGGGTGCAATCCGCTGAAAACCCTCACGAGATAATACTCGTCCTCTAGGGGGAACCTAGAGGTTTAATGGCTTGTTGCACATGCTCAGTGCAATCGCATGACCTGCGAAAGTGGTCTAATAATCCTTAGTATAGTTTAGTTGTTTTGCTCGAGGACGAGCAAAAGATAAGTATGGGGGTGTGATTGGTCGCTAATGTTGCATATTTAATATCATATTTACATACTTATTATAGAATAAAAGCATGTATTGTCCTAATTAATTGTTTAATTTATTTGCAGGCCCAATCCTTAAGGAGATGAAGAGAAATGAGCCCAAAGCCCACCAGAATTCTGAATTAAATTAGAATTAATTCGCACACATAAAATCAGGGCAAAATCAAGAGGTTGAAACCGGTTGAGATGAATCCTCTCAGAATCGATCGGTTAAAGCCAAGAATCCAAGGTCATTTCATCAGAATCCGGGGCTCAAACGAAGAAACCAACAAAGATAAAGCTAGAAGAAACTCCCAGGATGACCCACCAACAGGGTGTAGCCATCTGGCCACACCCTGGCCGCGGAAACACGGCCCAAGCCGCGTTTCCGCGAGCCGCGTTTCCGCGGCTTTGTTGGGGAATTAGGGGGAGCGTTTGCTCCCCCGATCTCCCCGGGATCCTGATTACTGGGTATTTGCCCTATAAAAGGCCATGCTTTGTGCTAAAAAGAGATGCCAATGCAGAGTTAGGATTTTAGACTAGTTTTTCCATTTTGTAGTTTAGTTTTTTACTTTTATGTAACTTGTATGTAGCTTAGGGTAGAAGAAGATTCATGTAAGTAAGAGAAAGAGGCATATGTTGAGAGTGACACCGATGTACCCTCCTCCTTTCTTTCATTGTCTGAAGCAATAAAGGTAAACTTTTATTTATGTTCGTTTCTTTACTTTCCTTTTCTTTTGTTGTGCTTTCCTCTTCCTTTTCTACTTTACCTTGGTTGTATTTGTTGAGTTTACAAGTGAATTCCAAAGCAAGTATAACTAAGCTACGTGAGAGCCAGCGATAGTTCATGAAGACGTTCTCCTCTTCCAATCTCCGCATCACTTCGTTCTTGATATGCTTGACGATATAATGTGCACAGGGACTGAGCTGGAGCTTATGATCTATGCGTTGAACGCCTACGAAGAAATGGTAGAACATGCAACGGTTTCCAAGTAAGTCATCACTCAACCTAGGTAAGTATTCCTTCCTTTTCTTTCCTTTCTCTCATTTTTGTAAATTATATCACCACCTCTTCCAACTCTTTTTCCTCCACTTCATTTGTACATATTCGCTTCATTGTTTTCTGATTTTTCCACCTTCTTCATCTTTCATTTTCTTCTAACTTTAACATAATTCTTTTACATTTTCTTAACTTAAAAACAGAGAAGAACTCTCGCTTTTCTTCTTAACGATTTCAATAAAGAACCGTAAAGCTTCCATTGCAAACCCTCCTTGTGGATCACGACCCGCATAGCCACTTGCTATAGCGGAAGAATTGAGCACTTGCACATCTCCTTTCTTAAGTTCTATAATTCAGTATTTTGTGTGCAGGTCCAGCCTCAACAGAGATTGATTATGTTTCTTCGGATTTACAACTTGTCGATATTTTCACTAAACCACTTGATTTTAATAGATTTTTCTTTATATGTGGTGAACTTAATATTTGTGTTATTGAATAAATTTTTTTGTTTCCTTTATCCCTTTTTGATGTATGACAAAAAGGGGGAGAAATATGAGTTAAAAATGAGCTTATTTGGTTTCTTGTATATGAGTTCTTCAAATAAGTTTATATGATTTTTGAAATCACCTAGAGGGGGGGTGAATAGGTGATATAGCTAATCTATGAACTCAATGCGGAATTTAAAAAACTTAATGCAATACACTCAAGTGCAATCAACAAGTGATGCACACACAACCAAGCAAAGCAATTATGAATGCACAATATGAATAGTTGCAAGGCACAAAGTAAAGAGAGAGATAGAGAGAGAGAGTCAATGGATCAAGCGCAAACAACAAGATATGTTTCGAGGTTCAAGCACCCAGCTCGACATCCCCGCCTTCGACACACGAAGGATTTTTAATCCACTAGCTAGTCTACAAAGAACTCTCACAAGGAGTACCCAACTCCACTCTTTACAACCACAACCTCCTCCTTGAGGCAAGCTCCAATCCAACAAAACAATCACCTCACAACCCGTGGGATTAGCACAAAGCAAACACAAGGATCACCTCACAACTTGAGGGATGCAACCCAAGGCACAAAGCCAAGCAAAGATTGGGTTTTACAACTTGGTGGTCTAAACAACAACCACAAATAATTTCTTCTCCCACACAAATATCCTATAGAATGAGATAGTAGAAGTTGCTCAAGTGTGGAGAAAACCAATGGAATGAAAATAAAAAACACAAAGAAAATCCTTGGGAAAACAATAGAAATCAAGATGAGAAAGTTCAAGCTAACTCTTTTCCCAAAAACCCTTTTCTTTGATTTTCCAAACCCTAGCAAAAACACCAAATAGATTGTTCAATTCAAGCTCAAAAACTTCTTTTGATTGCTGTTAAAACACAAGAGAGTCAGGAAAAATTTGCACAAAAAATCTTAGAGAAAAACTGTCACACCCCGCTTCCCAAAATACGCTGGAGCGGAGACGCGACACGAGTCGGCGACGCAAATACGCAAGGAAAATCCCTCACGCATACGCGCTAAGCCTTAAGTAACCTGAAACAACCTATAAATCTAACTGTAATAAATCATGACTACTGCAATACCACATATAAGCAACCACGCATGATATCATATGAATCAAGAGATAGAATAACAACTGAAGCGATATAATAAGAACAGGAAATAATACGAAAGCTGGAAAGATAAAAGTACCAGAATAGAATAGAGAGAAGCTCCAGCTATTCGCAAAGCGCACAGTCTCAACGTACACCTGCACATTAGAAACAAATCGTCCAATATCTGGACGTGCAAATCCAGGGTCGTCAGAATGCGACCATGGTGAGTGTGTGTGTAAAGGGGAAATAGCTCGTGCATAAGAACATGTGCATAAAGCAATATCAAGAACAACTGCAGATAACATATAACTGAATAGCATGATAAACAACTGCAGATATAAGATAAATAAATATCATAACATGATAACATCTGAACTGAAGCATATCTGATATCAATATCAACAAAGATATAAGACAACTATCACGTCTGTAAACTAACAACTGATATCAAGTCAACTAGCACAACTGTAAACTAACAACTGATGTCTGAATGTGTGACCTAGCATATGTCACTAGTCTGATTGGTTGTTATTAACCTAACTAATGTAGTACTTAGATGTGTCCCATACCACAGCCGTTTTCCCACATATCAAATAATGTTATCGTTGTTGTAACTGCCTGCCATTATAGTGCATGTGTTTTGAAAGAGTATCGTGCA
This sequence comes from Agave tequilana, assembly GCA_038442645.1. Taxonomy (NCBI): domain Eukaryota; kingdom Viridiplantae; phylum Streptophyta; class Magnoliopsida; order Asparagales; family Asparagaceae; genus Agave; species Agave tequilana. The sequence goes on along the minus strand of JAVJIF010029691.1, from coordinate 2,635,926 downwards.
TGCCCGGTACCACGGTCTAACCACCCTGGCACTGAACAAGGACAAGCCGCAAGGCTCTGACAACTGAAGACCACAGCCCCATACAAAAAGACAACTAGTGTGGCGCTGTAATCTGGGCATAGCCCTGACAACTGACAACTGAATGGGTAGCCAGTACTACCCTGGTTCCCCATGGTTGGAACCCACAACTCGGTACCATAAGAATCCTTCCAAAATACACGACATGCATCATCAGGCAATTACCCCTGTTTCCCCGGGTTATGATATCTTTTATTAATAAACAATCAATGAGTTATTTGTAACAGTAAACAATATCTCCAACAACCGCTGATGTCAACACTAGCTGATAATCTGACAACTGATAACTGTGATATCTGACAACTATGATATCTGACAACTGTGATATCTGACAACTGAGTAGCTGACAACTAATATCTGACATCTGAAATAGAATATTGGAGATATAGCTACTAACACAAAGGTGTCACATACAACTGGTCTCACTGACAACTATAACTGGTAATTGATCTCTGCCATCTCATATCAACAATGAAATACATGATCACTGATCCCTACCGCAATGTATCACTGACAACTGGTGTCACTAATAACTGGCAAGCTGATAACTGCTATAAACTCTGGATACATCATATAATCAACAAGTAATCTCAATAATAAGTGATAAACTGGTAACTGGTAAATCCGAAGTACAGCATCACTGATATCAAATAGATCACTATCACCGTAACTCATCTCTACGAATCAAAGTAATCAAAAACCATACCAATATCTGAATAAGTCATCACAAATAAAAGAATATCAATCTGGAAGGTCCTCTACATGAAATATGTCAAGCTCATCTTAATGCATATCAGGTTTAACCATAAAGAATGTAAATCCAATATCATCTATAACACAGGTTCAGTCCAACTCCGAATAAGTTCATGCACCAATCCAATCGTCATAATCTTTTAGTAAGATAAGTTCACATCCAATATGTCCTCGATCAACTGCAATGTAGAATAGCAACTTCTAATACTAAACATCAACGACATATCATCTGTTAGTTCTCATATACTCAACTATAGATCCAAGTCATCACAACTAATTCATAACCCCAATAGTTCCATTTCACATCTAGTAATCTGATATAATAATTATTGTTCCATCATATAACAATATCCAGTACTAATCCTCTCACTCTAACATACAACTCTGATTCATAAGTATTCACAATTCCTTCTCCTATTAAGATCAGTCATGATATCCCAACACTCGGCATCACAACATATTCATGCCTCTAAGTTTTATCATGATAAGTCAAGTCTTTCCATCCAATATCTATCCCTCGATGTCATATACATCTATCAATAACCAATACGTAATCCAACATAAGATCAATCTAGTATACAGTCCAAGTTCCTTTACAGTTAGTCCCAGTCCGAAACAGTAATCATCTATTCATGAAATGATATAACTCTAATAACTCAATGTCGAAAAACAAGATCCATATTTATCTGATGCCCAACTATTTACTTAATCTATCCAATCAATAGATCGAGTCAAGTTACAGTCTAAAGGTATATCAAAACTAGGCCTAAGCCAATAGAGACAAACTACCAACACAGGAAGCTAATACAAGTAGATATCAACTACATGAATAAAGTGGGCAATCATATATGTTTCATGAAGCGGTACAAGTAATCAAACTGGTAAAATATAAAAGAAAGTCACATGAAATGATAAGATCAACATGTAAAGCATACCAATAACGGTAAATACATAAGAACGAACACTCACATGAAATGACGAGGTTTTAGATCCGAATCGCCATCTGGTCTTCACTGCACGAACTGGCACTGATCTAGGGATCATCTATCATTCGGTCTTCGAATCACTATCGTATCGGGTCCATAAGGAGCACCAATCCGAATCGGGTCCGGGTCTCCTGCAACTGGTCCGGATCTCACCAAACGGATCCGAAATGCTGTAGCACGCAACCGAACACACAAATAAATATAAATATACACTAAACACACTCCTGAGCACATCGACACGTACGTGTACACCCACGTACATATACATATATGGGTACAAACTAACAACCATGCATACATATACATATATACGCTTATATACATACATACATACATCTATACATACTTATATATACATATGGGCATACCCTCACCGATATACGCCTACATTAATACAAGGATTACACATGCACATAATTAAATACCCACACATATATTAAATACATATACACACACTCATACCATTAATCAAACACATACACGCCCATGCATTTACAAAATTGAAAAGAAAGGGAGGGGGAGACAACTCACGGCATGGGAAGAGGCTCGGCCTTGGTTGCTCCGGCGCGCCGGCGGAAGAGACGGAGGCCGCGACAGATCTTGCAGACAACGCCGGAGAGGAGGGGAATGAATCCGGGCTGCCGGAGAGATCAACGGCTCATCGGAGCTCGCCGTCGGAGGGGGATCGCGCTCGGGGTGATGATGGCCAGCCATGGGCTGCTGGGGTGTTGTTGTTCTCACGAGGAGGAGTTTGAGCTACCGCCGTGATGGTCTGCAAGAGGGAGCGGCTGTGATGGCCTGAGGTTGCGGCAAAGAAAGGAGGAGAAGGGCGGCTGTGGGTAGGCGCACATGGAGGAGGCCGTGGAGATGGTTCCCACGGTGGTTGCTAGCTGCGCTGGTCTGCTGGCGGCCAAGCACTGGGCTGAGATGAGCTGCCGGGGGGTGCAATACGGAGGAGCTCTGGCCAGATCAGAGGGGGGAAGGAGGTGCGCCACAGGCCAGGGGCAAGGCTGTCGTGGGAGGAGCGAGTGGCCATGCTCGGGGATATCTCGGACTCGCCGGAGGGTTGCGCGCACTGCCATAGGGGTTGCCGAGCTCCGGTGGGGCTGTTCGATGGTGGAGGCAGCCTGAATTTGGAGAGAAGGCGCTGGTTCTGGTGGTGGCGGCTGCGTTGTTGAAGAGGGAGAGATTAATTAGGATTAGGGTTAATTAGAGGAGATTATATATAGGGTTAGGTTATTGGGTTAATGGGTATTGGGTAACGGGTTGGAAATGGGAAATGGGTTGGATCAAGGCTAATAGGTATAATTAGAAATCAAGGAGAAAGAAATATTATGAATACAACTACAAAAATAATAATAATAGTAATAATATTAAAAACAATAATACTTAACCAAAATATTAATAATAATGATACCAATAACATCTCATGACCACACAAATAATAATAAATAATAATAGTAACAATAATGATATTAATAATAGTATTAGTTAACCAAATAAAAATAGAGACACTAGCAAAATAATAATATTAATTAATAATAACAATAACCATATAATATTATCTCTAATAATATCAATAAGAAATAATAATAATCTTAATGTAATAATAATAGTAATTAATAATAAGGACAATAATTGAAATAATAGTAATAAGTAACTAAAAATATTGATAATTAATAATGGTAATAATATATAAAGCTAAGATACTATTTACTATCTAAAAAAAATAAATTTCCATATTTAATAATAATAATAATCACAAGAAAGAAAATAATAAATTAAGTTGATTAAAAATCATAATAAAATAATTAGCAAATCAAAATAAATACTTAGAAAAATATAAAAATAAAAATACAGTATTACTAACTAGGGATCTTACACTCTACCCACCTTATTAAAAATTTCGTCCCCAAAATTCAAATAAAGTAGGAAATGGCAAAAATATTCCCAAAATCAAAGGAGAAAACAAACAAACTTCACATCACTTCTCGATACATCATAAATCCAACACGCTTCCGCTGCGCTACTCTAATGCATGCTACCAGCTTCCACAAGGAGTAACCAATCTCAAGAGATAAGGTCACAGAATAGAATCTGGAAGGATGGCAAGAAGCAAGATGAAAATACATATCACTCAAAAGAAGAGTAGAAATCAAGGATATCCAACGATCAAAGATAAGGATTCCCAAAAGAAGGATGAAATCAAGATGGAAATCTAAATCACTCTAAAGGGAGTGTTGGAATTATGCATATCAGATGATCAAGAAATAGAATTCAAAAGAGACGACGGCCAATTCCAAATGGACTGAATATCATAATGGATAGTGTATGTATATTGCAGTATAACTATAGCTTGTTTTTAAGTTACCAGTATGAACTAGGTCACCTTGCGAATATCAAAAGTCAAAATTCAACATCGCAAGTCGAAAACCTAGGCTCTGATACCAAGAAAACCCTGTCACGCCCCGCTTCCCAAAATACACTGGAGCGGAGACGCGACACGAGTCGGCGACGCATATACGCAAGGAAAATCCCTCACGCATACGCGCTAAGCCTTAAGTAACCTGAAACAAGCTATAAATCTAACTGTAATAAATCATGACTACTGCAATACCACATATAAGCAATCACGCATGATATCATATGAATCAAGAGATAGAATAACAACTGAACTGATATAATAAGAATAGGAAATAATACGAAAGCTGGAAAGATAAAAGTACCAGAATAGAATAGGGAGAAGCTCCAGCTATTCGCAAAGCGCACAGTCTCAACGTACACCTGCACATTAGAAACAAATCGTCCATTATCTGGACGTGCAAATCCAGGGTCGTCAGAACGCGACCATGGTGAGTGTGTGTGTAAAGGGGAAATAGCTCGTGCATAAGAACATGTGCATAAAGCAATATCAAGAACAACTACAGATAACATATAACTGAATAGCATGATGAACAACTGCAGATATAAGATAAATAAATATCATGACATGATAACATCTGAACTGAAGCATATCTGATATCAATATCAACAAAGATATATGACAACTATCACATCTGTAAACTAACAACTGATATCAAGTCAACTAGCACAACTGTAAACTAACAACTGATGTCTGAATGTGTGACCTAGCATATGTCACTAGTCTGATTGGTTGTTATTAACCTAACTAATGTAGTACTTAGCTGTGTCCCATACCACAGCCGTTTTCCCACATATCAAACAATGTTATCGTTGTTGTAACTGCCTGCCAATGTAGTGCATGTGTTTTGGAAGAGTACCGTGCATGCCCGGTACCACGGTCTAATACCCCTGGCACTGAACCAGGACAAGTCGCAAGGCTCTGACAACTGAAGATCACAGCCCCACACGAAAAGACAACTAGTGTGGCGCCGTAATCCGGGCATAGCCCTGACAACTGAATGGGTAGCTAGTACTATCCTGGTTCCCCATGGTTGGAACCCACAACTCGGTACCATAAGAATCCTTCCAAAATACACGACATGCATCATCAGGCAATTACCCCTGTTTCCCCGGGTTATGATATCTTTTATTAATAAACAATCAATGAGTTATTTGTAATAGTAACCAATATCTCCAACAATCGCTGATGTCCACACTAGCTGATAATCTGACAACTGATAACAATGATATCTGACAACTATGATATCTGACAACTGTGATATCTGACAACTGAGTAGCTGACAACTAATATCTGACATCTGAAATAGAATACTGGAGATATAGCTACTAACACAAAGGTGTCACATACAACTGGTCTCACTGACAACTATAACTTGTAACTGATCTCTGCCATCTCATATCAATAATGAAATACATGATCACTGATCCCTACCACAATGTATCACTGACAACTGGTGTCACTAATAACTGGCAAGCTGATAACTGCTATAAACTCTGGATACATCATATAATCAACAAGTAATCTCACAAATAAGTGATAAACTGGTAACTGGTAAATCCGAAGTACAACATCACTGATATCAAATAGATCACTATCATCGTAACTCATCTCTACGAATCAAAGTAATCAATAACCATACCAATATCTGAATAAGTCATCACTAATAAAAGAATATCAATCTGGAAGGTCCTCTACATGAAATATGTCAAGCTCATCTTAATGCATATCAGGTTTAACCATAAAGAATGTAAATCCAATATCATCTATAACACAGGTTCAGTCCAACTCCGAATAAGTTCATGCACCAATCCAATCGTCATAATCTTTTAGTAAGGTAAGTTCACATCCAATATGTCCTCGATCAACTGCAATGTAGAATAGCAACTTCTAATACTAAACAACAATGACATATCATCTGTTAGTTCCTATATACTCAACTATAGATCCAAGTCATCACAACTAATTCATAACCCCAATAGTTCCATTACACATCTAGTAATCTGATATAATAATTATTGTTCCATCATATAACAATATCCAGTACTAATCCTCTCACTCTAACATACAACTCTGATTCATAAGTATTCACAATTCCTTCTCCTATTAAGATCAGTCATGATATCCCAACACTCGGCATCACAACATATTCATGCCTCTAAGTTCTATCATGATAAGTCAAGTCTTTCCATCCAATATCTATCCCTCGATGTAATATACATCTATCAATAACCAATACGTAATCCAACATAAGATCAATCTAGTATACAGTCCAAGTTCCTTTACAGTTAGTCCCAGTCCGAAACAGTAATCATCTATTCATGAAATGATATAACTCTAATAACTCAATGTCGAAAAACAAGATCCATATTTATCTGATGCCCAACTATTTACTTAATCTATCCAATCAATAGATCGAGTCAAGTTACAGTCTAAAGGTATATCAAAACTAGGCCTAAGCCAACAGAGACAAACTACCAACACAGGAAGCTAATACAAGTAGATATCAACTACATGAATAAAGTGGGCAATCATATATGTTTCATGAAGCTATACAAGTAATCAAACTGGTAAAATATAAAAGAAAGTCACATGAAATGATAAGATCAACATGTAAAGCATACCAATAATGGTAAATACATAAGAACGAACACTCACATGAAATGATGAGGTTTTGGATCCGAATCGCCATCTGGTCTTCACTGCACGAACTGGCACTGATCTACGGATCATCCTATGGTTCAGTCTTCGGATCACTATCGTATCGGGTCCACAAGGAGCACCAATCCGAATCGGGTCTGGGTCTCCTACAACTGGTCCGGATCTCACCAAACGGATCCGAAATGCTGTAGCACGCAGCCGAACACACAAATAAATATAAATATACACTAAACACACTCCCGAGCACACCGACACGTACGTGTACACCCACGTACATATACATCTACGGGTACAAACTAACAACCATGCATACATGTACATATATACGCTTATATACATACATACATCTATACATACTTATATATACATATGGGCATACCCTCACCGATATACGCCTACATTAATACAAGGATTACACATGCACATAATTAAATACCCACACATATATTAAATACATATACACACACTCATACCATTAATCAAACACATACACACCCATGCATTTACAAAATTGAAAAGAGAGGGAGGGGGAGACAACTCACGGCATGGGAAGAGGCTCAGCCTTGGTTGCTCCGGCGCGCCGGCGGAAGAGACGGAGGCCGCGACAAATCTTGCAGACAACGCCGGAGAGGAGGGGAATGAATCCGGGCTGCCGGAGAGATCAAGGGCTCATCGGAGCTCGTCGTCGGAGGGGGATCGCGCTCTGGGTGATGATGGCCAGCCATGGGCTGCTGGGGTGATGCTGTTCTCACGAGGAGGAGTCTGAGCTGCCGCCGTGCTGGTCTGCAAGAGGGAGCGGCTGTGATGGCCTGGGGTTGCGGCAAAGAAAGGAGGAGAAAGGCGGCTGTGGGTAGGCGCACATGGAGGAGGCCGTGGAGATGGTTCCCACGATGGTTGCTGGCTGCGCTGGTCTGCTGGCGGCCAAGCACTAGGCTAAGATGAGCTGCCGGGGGGTGCAACAGGGAGGAGCTCCGGCCAGATCAGAGGGGGAAGGAGGTGCGCCAAAGGCCAGGGGAAAGGCTGTCGTGGGAGGATCGAGTGGCCATGCTCGGGGATATCTCGGACTCGCCGGAGGGTTACACGCGCTGCCATAGGGGTTACCGAGCTCCGGTGGGGCTGTTCGATGGTGGAGGCAGCCTGAATTGGGAGAGAAGGCGCTGGTTCTGATCGTGGCGGCTGCGTTGTTGAAGAGGGAGATATTAATTAGGATTAGGGTTAATTAGAGGAGATTATATATATGGTTAGGTTATTGGGTTAATGGGTATTGGGTAACGGGTTGGAAATGGGAAATGGGTTGGATCAAGGCTAATAGGTATAATTAGGAATCAAGGAGAAAGAAATATTATGAATACAACTACAAAAATAATAATAATAGTACTAATATTAAAAACAATAATACTTAACCAAAATATTAATAATAATGATACCAATAACATCACATGACCACACAAATAATAATAAATAATAATAGTAACAATAATGATATTAATAATAGTATTAGTTAACCAAATAAAAATAGAGACACTAGCAAAATAATAATATTAATTAATAATAACAATAACCATATAATATTATCTCTAATAATATCAATAAGAAATAATAATAATCTTAATGTAATAATAATAGTAATTAATAATAAGGACAATAATTGAAATAATAGTAATAAGTAACTAAAAATATTGATAATTAATAATGGTAATAATATATAAAGCTAAGATACTATTTACTATCTAAAAATAAATAAATTTCCATATTTAATAATATTTATAATCACAAGAAAGAAAATAATAAATTAAGTTGATTAAAAATCATAATAAAATAATTAGCAAATCAAAATAAATACTTAGAAAAATATAAAAATAAAAATACAGTATTACTAACTAGGGATCTTATAAAACCTCTCACAAATGGGGTATTTATAGACCCCAGAAAAATATAGCCGTTGGTAGCAGATTCTGCCAAAAATACACTACCGGTCGACCGCACGGTCGACCGGCCAACGGTCACATTTTGCCCGTTGGCAGCTACCGGTCGACCGCCCGGTCGACCGAAATAAACCGAGAGCAATCTGCTCTCAGCCGGTCGACAGCACGGTCGACCGGCTACAAGAGCAGCCAGCGTGCACGTATCCGTGCACGTCAGTCGACCCGAACGGGCAACTGGCTACTTGGTACGGCCGATCGTTCGGGTCGACCGACGTAGCCTGTCAGAGGCTGTTCTGGTCAGAAAAAAACTAAGGAATTAAATATCCAATAAATTCTTATAAACTACTTAAAAATCCCCAAAAATAGTTTTAACAATTTGCATTGATATATAAACATATGATAAAAGTTTTGACTCAAATATCAAGCAATTAAAACTATTTTTGTATCTTACAATATTTTCCAAAAATCAAAAACCGTATTTTCTAAAACTTGGATTTTGAATAGAAAATACATTTTGTCCAAAACTCATCTAAATACAAAAACATGATATTTAAACATTTTGAAGCATGATGCATATGGATAAGAATCCAATATACATGAAACATATACATATCATAGTTTTTGTCCTTAATTCCAAAATTATGTTTTATTAGAAATACCAAAACATAAAACACATGAAATAGACTATCAAACTAAGTTTGTTTAAGAGTTGAAGCATGCATGTATATAGAACAAATCTAATATACAGTAAACCATGTAAACTTATTTTGATATAATATCTATTCATGCAAATCAAGATTGGTTAAACCAAAAACCGAAAACCAAAACATGAAACGTGTGTGTTGTGAACTTGAGCATATCATACTATTCTAATCTTTACAATTTGGATCTAAACACAAAACTAAACTATGGTACCGATGTCTTCTTGTAGAGCGCAATTTCCAAGCCGACTCGATCCAAAACTCTTTGATCCACCGAGCAAGTGCTATATATGATCTTTGACGCTCGGGCTCATGAATCAACATGTGAAAGCTTCCAAATCATCTTGTTGAAGCTAATCACCTACTAATATCTTGATTAATGATCTGAAACTAAAATCACAAGATTATTAGTACACATAACTAAATGAGTTAATCATCATCAAAACTAGAATGGAAGGCCTTTGGGCCAACAATTTTGGTTATTGTTAAGTGTCTTGCAAGTTGCAAGTGTTTTAAGTGTTTTATGTGTCTCATGATTTTTGAGTGCAATTGAATTTTTTTACTTGTTTAATATAGCATAATTTGAGGGGGAGTTTTCACCTCTCTTTTATATTTTGTTAATATAGCCTATTTGTTTTGTCATCATCAAAAAGGGGGAGATTGTTGGCCCAAGAGGTTACACTCTCCATTTTAGAGTTTTGATGATAACAAACCAAATAAGGGTTATATGGTACTAATAAGTTTGTTCAAGATAAGTTTCAGGTTGGTACCATGTTTGGAGGCCATTGCTTAGCTTTTGCAAGAATTTCTAGGTTCATCGAGCAAATAAGTCAAATGGCACAAGAAGGAATGTTCATAGAAGAGAAGGCTCTAGCATGGCTCAAGACTTCAGATCGGCTCAAGAGACTTCATTAGATTTGTTTTTAGTTTTATAGTTTTGTTAAAGGATAATGGATAGGTTGAAGCTCATATTCCTACACACGTTTTTGCGCACATGTCATTTCTAAAAATTTCCCCTATATATATATACAAAATATTTTTAAATAAAGTTTAATACCTACAAACTTAATTTTGTATTTTATACCTGGTAAAGAGAAGTTCTATTTTGAAAAAACATCAAAATCCCTTTAAAAATCTTTCCTAAATTCTGTTTTTGGCCTGAGCCGGTCGACCGACACTAGGTCAGGTCAGATCGGTCGACGGCCTGGTCGACCGAACTTCTGACCGTTAGGTGCGGCATGTGTGCACGTTTCCCGGTCGACCGGACCCAATTGCGGTCGACCGACCTTCGGCCGACTGCAAGACAGCAACTTTCTGTTTGTTGTGGTCGACCGGGCGGTCGACCGTGGGCTGTAACGGCTCTTTTTATTTGAAAACCGGTCGACCGACTGGTCGACCGTGAGTGGGTTTTCTACCATAACGGTTAGTTTTTTAAAACACGTTTTAATTATTTTTTTATCTCTAAACGAGTTTTAAGGCTCTTTTATGGGTCAAATTCTTCCTAAATATGATTATGTGAGTTTACACTTTAAACCCTTGCTCTATCCTATAAATAGGGGTGATTAGGGTTATGTTTTTCTCAACAAGTTTTTGCAAAATATTCAAGTTTTTAAAGGCTTTCAAAAGAGTTTTGTCCTTGGTTTTTGTGCCGAAAAATCTCTCCCATTTTCGAAGTTTTCTTTCAAAAACTCTCTCAATTTCATTTTCCTTTTTCACTTACAATACTTGAGCTTCATCCTATACATTGTTCTACAGGGATCTTGTAAGGCAAAGAGGATTTTTCAAAAGAGAGTTTGTGGTCTTTTGATCACCAAGAGATACTTGTATTCGAGATTGTGGAGTTGGGTACTCCGGTGTGATTGTAATTCTTTGTGAAGCTATAGTGGTTAGAAATCCTTCTGGGTGAAGGCGGAGACGTAGAGCTGGGTGCTCGAACCTCAGAAAAATACTCGGTGTTTGCGTTTGGCTTACTTGCTTCTCGCTTTAATTCCTTGCTTTATATTCATTGCTTCTTATTCATTGCTTTATTTATTTGCTCTACATATTCTTTGCAACATTGTACTTACTCTTCATTTTCATTGCTATATTCACTTGTTTCATAATCATTTTGTCAATCAAAAACTCATACAACCAGATTGCATTGTGCACCTCAAACTCTTATCAAGAGGAATCACGAGGAACGAGTTCAGAGCCCTTCACAGGGTATTCGGCTTCTAGTCATGTTTTGGGTTGATTGTTGCATCATAAATTTTAATTGTGCATTGATTAGCATTATCACCTATTCACCCCCCCCACTCTAGGTGATTTCATTTGTTATTGTGGATGATTGTTCTCAATTTACATGGGTTCTTTTTTTGAAAAATAAAAATAATACTTTTGATGAATTATTGTAAAAGAGTTCAAAACCAAAAATCTCTAACCATAGTCATAATCTGAAGTGATTATGGAGGAGAATTTGAGAACGAATCTTTTGCAAATTTCTGTAATAAGTTTTGTATTACACATAACTTTGCATTTCCTATAGAATCTTCTCAAAACGGTGTTGTTGAAAGGAAGAGTAGGACATTACAAAAATATGCTAGAACTATGCTTGTTGAAAGTAACTTGCCAAAATTTTTTTGGGCTGGATCAGTAGCTACTGCATGCTATGTTTTAAATCGTGTTCTTATTCAATCTATCTTGGACTAAACATGTTATGAACTTTTCTTTAATAGGATTCCAAAAGTTTCTTATTTTAAGGTCTTTGTTTATAAATGTTTTTTTAAATGCTAGAGATGCTTTAGATAAATTTGATGCTAGATCTAATGAAAGTATTTTCGTTGATTATTCTACTCGTAGTAAAATATTTAAAATCTTTAATAAAAAACATTTACCATTGAAGAATCTTTACATGTTAAGTTTGATGAATGTAACGCCCCGATCCCACAGGTACGGGGACGTTATGGTGACGTACATAAGCAGGGCGAAAAACCCTCACGTACGTACGCTAAGTCTCAGTACAGGAAATCACCTTCATATTGATAAGAGTTCCAGCAGCAAATAAGTACAAGAATACCTGCAGAAAAACATGGATAAATAAGATAACAGAAATAAATCACATGGATACCTATGAATGGTCTCGATGATGAGTCTCCTATGTGAACCCAATGGACTATCTGGCAAAACGATAACTCGGAACTCCAACCTGGGCACGCAAACCCAGGGTCATAAGAAAGCGACCTAGTGACTGGTAAAATGAAGGAGGCAGTAATACGTACTATAGTAATACAAGCACGATAATAATATATAATACACGTTGATGTACCAGTGATACCATATCATAGATATTTAGTAATCAGTAGAATATATAACAATGCCATATTTTAATACCATCACCAACTAGCATGTTATCATCGGGTCATGTCCTATAGTAGTATCCAGTTTTATATAATAAATAATGTTGTAAAGTGATGACGTGATGAAAATGAACATGTAGATGAAGTATGCAACCATTCTATAGCGATGTGAGCATACGGGAATAGTTTCAATAGGATATACAGGAACTAAAGGCATGCAATGCATGGTATACATGTACATGAAGAGTGTGTCACCACATGAAGTGTAACAAGTATCAGGTAATGTAACAAAGTCTGCAGGTAACATGATAGTAGATAAAATAACAGGAACAGTAACAAGTACAACTACACAATAGTATACATGTATCAGGCAGGTCATGTTATTTAGACAATAATAACAATCAGTACCACTTGGTATTTTAATCATTCTCTTCCAGTGTCCCATACCACTGGCAGTTCATACTGAAGCCCGCACTCCAGTCGAACCCATCCGGACATGGCATACGGGTACCATTATCCAAACGAGACAGTGACCAAATAACAAGTGTTCCTGATGTCACTATTGTGTATACTGTTTTATAATGTTAATTGGAAACCAAATTGTCGAAGAGCTCTTATCGGGTAGGTGTATCCCGTGCATACCCGGGATCACGGCCTTAAACAAATCCCTGGCTGCTGAGACCAGGGCCCTCCGCTAAGAGGGGAGCACGAATCAAGTAACAGGAGCTCATGGAGCTATACAATCGGTAGGTAGCACTACCATCCCCTACAGTGGGAGTAACAATATGGATCCAATACATCCACCCGATAAGATCTAATCAACTGTCAAGTCTCCCCCATCCCCAAGTTATCTTTATTATATGTCATTTAAAGTACACAACGTAACATAACAAGTACAGTGCATGGTACATGTAACATTATAACAGGACTTGAGCTTAGTTGATAGCATAAAATAGGATAACAGGAAACGGGAACAATAGATGTGGGATTCCACATATCGCATATCAACAGCTTATGTATCCAGTAACGGGAATATCAATATCAGTAACGGGAAATATTCATGTACCGAGAATACAGGAAGATACATGCAACAATAATACATGCAATATGAACGGTGATCTATATGACGAATATAAAAACAAGCAATGCATGTATACCGGTGAATATATATAACAGTGATTCATGAACATGTTATACTAGTGTCATGTGTAACAGTGATGTGCCGAGAATCCATATAACGATGATAACAATATATTAAATGACGGTATTCCGTGAAGTGGTGCAGCTATATATCGGTGGGATCTGAATACGAAATAATAGTGTGACGTGTCATAGTAACGGTGATACATGTACATGCGATAACAGTGTCCCGTGTGACAGGATATGTAAGTCACGGTGTTCTGAGTGTATGCACACTAATGTGTAGTCTAACAAGTCTCTATGTAACAGATGGACGTGAATATACAATGCGCTGTATGTAAACAACCGTGTCCAGTGTAATATGGCCATATCATCTACTCAAGTGTTAACTATAGGTATCACCAAAGTATTAAGCATAAGGATTTAGTTTAATTATTAAGTTAGTGGCTAGTTTCTCATGAACCTTATTCACTTCGGAAATCTCGTTAACTAACCAATCATCCTGTATAATAAATCAGGTTTTATTATGTTTTAATTACAGGGATTTCCCAACAATGACATTTTTCATAAACACTAATTATCATGCTTTACCGATAATCTAGTTTTATTAATTAAGCAACCAATCACTTTCACTAAACAAGGTAAAAATATAATTTATAAAAGAAAAACACTCACAAACCCCCACGATCGCAACGGATCCAGAATCGCCCTAATCGGAGTCCGGGTGCTCCAGCTATCGCCCGAATACTAAATCATAACAAAAAGGGTTAAATATGTAATAAAAAGATCTTAAATGCAATTAATAAAAAGAAGAAGGGAATTTTTTGTAATATTACCTTTAATGGGTTTCGGAAGCGGGTTGGGCTCTTAACGGGTCAGGTTTGGATCCACTACCCAAACCCATAACTTAAGTTAAATGGGTATTTGGGTTAACGGGTTCAGGGTTATTGGGTGACCCGAACCCAAAAGGATTATTGGGTTCGGGTTCACACCCGAACCCAATCACCTACAGAGCAGCAGCAGCAGCAGCAGCTTTTGCTGCCGCCGCGCGAGCAAGCCGGCCAGCCCTGCTGGCCAGCGGCGAGAGGAGCCCGCCGGCGGCGGTCCCGGCCGCCGGCGGCGCGGCGGTTCAGGCCGCGAGAGAGAGAGAGAGTGAGAGTGAGATAGAGAGAGGATGAGAGAGGGAGTGAACAGTAGAAGAAGAAAAAGAAAAAGAAAGGAGAAGAAGAAGAAGATGGGTGGCGGCGGCGCTCGGCTTGGGGGCGCGGTGGCGGCCGGCCACTGGCCGCGTGGCCGGAGGCGTGGGTGTGGAGCCCGGTGGCGCGCCGGCCACCGGGGCGCACCAGCTCGCCGGCGGCGGTCTGCCGCCTACAGGGGGGAGAGAGAGTGTGGGAGAAAGAGACGGTGAGAGTGAGAAGAAAGAGAGAGTTAGAGAGAGGAGAGAGAACTGAGAGAGAGCGGGTTTTAAGAGAGTTTTAGAGAGAGGTTTTTATAGGAGAGAGAGAGGGAGAGGCGGTAGAGTGGCGGTGGCTTGGGGAAGAAGAAAGGGGGAAAAAGAAATGAAAGAAAAGAAATGTTATATTAATGTTTAATTAATATTATTTTAATATGGTCAAAAATTGACTAGCTCTGAACGATGCCCAAAAATTAAAAAAATAGAGAATATTATTCTGAGGTGTAATATGAAAACAGTTTGAAGAAATTCAATCTGATTTGCAAATTAAAAATTCTGAAAGGTTTCGCCAGTACTGAGCGACACCGGTTTGGCCGGATTTTCGATAAATTCAGAAAAATCCCCAAAAATAGCCTAACGTAGATCATATGATTCTAAGATACAAGGTGAAAGAGGATTCTCAAAATTTTACTCTATTTGTGAAATAAAAATTGTAAAGTCAATTATCGGTATCGGTCGACGCCGACTACGGAGATTTTCCAAAATAATCCAGAAAAATTTCAGAAAATTCTAAAAATCTAAAATATTGAAAAATAAGATTTTAACCATCAGGAAGGTTAAATCAACTTTGTACGCTGTATCGAGTACTGATACGGTGATACGTACATCAGGGACCAGGGGGTTACATTTCTCCCCACCTTACAAAAAATTTCGTCCTCAAAATTTCAATGCAGTTAGAAGAACAAGGTTTACACTCCAAGACCTAAATGTTACGGACCTACAACGCTTCTGCTGTGCACTCTGATATCGATAGTGAACTCGAGGAAGAGAACTAGTATGGTGAACTAAAGTTAACGGATTGGAAGCAATAGGCTGAAGAGAAAGCGGGAAGGAAATAAGATATTCTGGTTGACCACTGTAAGTATGTAAGTATGGAATAGCACCGAATCACAGAATGAATTGTCAATGACACGGTATTCTTGTACTAGTCGCTGGAATCACTAAATTCAGATACAGACGACTTTTAATCTGAATCTGGTTGTACTGGTGGTAAGAGCCCGAGCCTTGACCCAGGTAGTGACCCACACCAGGTGTGAACCTAGGCTCTGATACCACTATGTAACATCCCGACCCCGCAGGTACGGGGATGTTATGGCGACGTACATATGCAGGGCGGAAAACCCTCACGTACGTACGCTAAGCCTCAGTTTAGGAAATCACCTTCATATTGATAAGAGTTCTAGCAGCAAATAAGTACAAGAATACCTGCAGAAAAAGGTTAGTGATCACAATAGATTGGAAAATAGGGATAAATAAGATAACAGAAATAAATCACAAGGATACCTATGAATGGTCTCGATGATGAGTCTCCTATGTGAACCCAATGGACTATCTAGCAAAATGATAACTCGGACCTCCAACCTGGGCACGCAAACCCAGGGTCATCAGAAAGCGACCTAGTGAGTGGTAAAATGAAGGAGGCAGTAATATATACTATAATAATACAAGCACGATAATAATATATAATACACGTTGATATACCAGTGATACCATATCATAGATATTTAGTAATCAGTAGAATATATAACAATGCCATATTTTAATACCATCACCAACTAGCATGTTATCATCGGGTCATGTCCTATAGTAGTATCCAATTTTATATAATAAATACTATTGTAAAGTGATGACGTGATGGAAATGAACATGTAGATGAAGTATGCAACCATTCTATAGCGATGTGAGCATACGAAAATAGTGTCTATAGGATATACAGAAACTAACGGCATGCAATGCATGGTATACGTGTACATGAAGAGTGTGTCACCACATGAAGTGTAACAAGTATCTACAGGTAACATGATAGTGGATAAAATAATAGGAACAGTAACAAGTACAACTACACAATAGTATACATGTATCAGGAAAGTCATGTTATTTAGATAATAATAACAATCAGTACCACCTGGTATTTTAATCATTCGCTTCCAGTGTCCCATACCACTGGCAGTTCATACTGGAGCCCGCACTCCAGTCGAACCCATCCGGACATGGCCTACGGGTACCATTATCCAAACGAGAGAGTGACCAAATAACAAGTGTTCCCGATGTCACTATTGTGTATACTATTTCATTATGTTAATTGGAAACCAAATGGTCGAAGAGCTCTTAACGGGTAGGTGTATCCCGTGCATACCCGGGATTACGGCCTTAAACAAACCCCTGGCTGCTGAGACCAGGGCCCTCCGCTAAGAGGGGAGCACGAATCAAGTAACGGGAGCTCATGGAGCTATACAATCGGTAGGTAGCACTACCATCCCCTACAGTGGGAGTAACAATATGGATCTAGTACATCCACCCGATAAGGTCTAATCAACTGTCAAGTCTCCCCTATCCCCAAGTTATCTTTATTATATGTCATTTAAAGTACACAATGTAACAGAACAAGTACAGTGCATGGTACATGTAACATGATAACAGGACCTGAGCTCAGTTGATAGCATAAAACAGGATAACGGGAAACGAGAACAATAGATACGGGATTCCACATACCGCATATCAACAGCTCATGTATCCAGTAACGGGAATATTAATATCAGTAACGGAAAATATTCATGTACCGAGAATACAGGAAGATACATGCAACAATAATACATGCAATATGAACGGTGATTTATATGACGAATATAAAAACAAGCAATGCATGTATACCGGTAAATATATATAACAGTGATTCATGAACATGCTATACTAGTGTCATGTGTAACAGTGATGTGCCGAGAATCCATGTAACGATAACAATATATGAAATGACGGTATTCCATGAAGTGGTGCATATTTATATATCGGTGGGATATGAGTACAAAATAATAGTGTGACGTGTCATAGTAACGGTGATACATGTACATGCGATAACAGTGTCCCGTGTGACAGGATATGTAAGTCACGATGTTTCGAGTGTATGCACATTAATGTGTAGTCTAACAAGTCTCTATGTAACAGATGGACGTGAATATACAATGCGCTGTATGTAAACAACCGTGTCCGATGTAATATGGCTATATCATCTGAAATCTCTATGATACTAATTGAGATCACTTAGAGGGGGGGGTGAATAGGTGATGGCTATATGAAATGACAATTATGCGGAATTAAAAATTTCTAACACAACAATTCGCACAAATGAAAAATTGCAATAAATTGAACAATATAAGTGCAATAAAGTAAGAGAGTTGAGTTAGAGAAAATTCGAGCAAAAGCAAACACGCCGATATGTTTCCGAGGTTCGAGCAACGCTCTACGTCCCCGCCTTCATACTTGAAGGATTTTCACTATTGAGGATCCCACCGGATCAACAATACAAGGACACACTAGTCCGTCTCTCGTGATGCCGCAACACCACCTTGAGCACACTTGCTCGCTTGAGGCCGATGCCTCTACAACTTCACTCCAAGAAGAAAATGAGTGATCAACACTTGATCACTTTACAAAAGCTCACTTAGCACAATCCTAGAACCAAGTATGTAGATGTAGATTGATGGGATTGTGTAGTGCAAAAGCTAGAGAGAAGCTAGAGGTAAAGGCTACAAGTTGGGGTGTTGGCAATTTTTGGCTTTGGAAATCTTTTGCAAAAGAAAGCTATTGAAAACTTGGAAAACACTTGAAAATCTTTTTGTAAAATTGTTCTTGATGGATGTCCTATCAAATAGAAATGACCTCCTATTTATATGGGTCAAAAACAACTCAAAACAGCCTCTCATAGCTGTTGGAATCAAATCCCAAAACAAAAACCTGACAGAAAACTAGCTGTTGGAATCTGTCAGAAAATCTGACAGAGTCCGGTCGACCGGGACGGTCGACCGCCAACGGTCAAAAATCCGACCGTTGGGGACCTACGGTCGACCGCCTCGGTCGACCGAATTTTCCCGAGAGCAAAACAAAGAGATCGGTCGACCGTTGCGGTCGACTGATACTCGTGCACAATCTGTGCACGCCCGGTCGACCGACCCGGTCGACCGGCCACTGTCAGTTCTGAAAAATCAGAACTGCCAGAACCAGAAAATTTGGGAAATGGTTTTATCTTAAGTTTTTTTTTTTATATTTTAAACTTGTAAATACTTAGAGTATGAGCCTGTGTCAATACTCTATCATGTTTAAAATATTTTGATATAAATCCTTTTGATAAAAAACTTGTTTTTCTCAAAAACTGTTTTTCAAAAAAAAAACTTAAATATTTCTAACTTAATTTCCAAAACATATTGGGAAATGGATTTTGAAATCATTTTTCAAGCCCTTATAAAAACTGAATAGGTGTGTGTGTGTAATCCCAATCCTCTACATCTATCATCTAGGTTTTGACACAATTTCTAAAAACAAAAATACAAATTTTGTTTTTCTTTGCCGTCTTGATCTTGTCTTGATCTTCACATCATCATCTTGATCCCGAAGCATCCTAGTTGTGCATAGCTTGGGAATCTTCATTTTTGCGGCGTCCAAACTTGTGAGTCTTTTAGCGGAGCCGTCAATAACAACCTGTTAAATAACCTGAAATATTCTGAAATAAACATGTTAAATACATAACTAAATATGGTTTGTTATCATCAAAATAATCATGGAGATAAAGGACAAATGGCCTTTGGGCCAACAATCTCCCCCTTTTTGATGATGACAAAACATATGTAGTTATCACAAAATATTTTGGGTAGAGACTTCAAATGAAGCTCCCCCTCAACACATGCATATCATAAATGATACAAATTATACTCAGGCATAGTATAGAGAATGATAAATGAAAGACACCATATTTCCATTCCAAAAAGTACTCATATCATAGAGCAAATATTCATGTCATAGATAAAGATAGAACATGGGTTCATACAAAAGGATACATATAAAGAAACACGTCCACAAAGCATAATAGAAAATACATGTAGAAATATGTCCAAATACATGTCCAAAACAAAATAAAAAATAAATACTACATGTCCAAACACAAAAAATACTACATGTCCAAAACATACAAAGTACTACATCACAAAATATCTCTCTCAAGATAACTCTCCCCAAATAACTCTCCCCAAATAACTCTCCCCCTTTTTGACATCATCAAAAGGGGAGGTCACTCCTCAGCACCAGCATCACCGTCATCGCCGTCATCGTCGCCGGCCTCTGACGCGTGCTCCATGCCTTCGGCCATAGTCTTGTCACCATCACCATCTTCCTCTGAAGCAGCTGCCGCTTCCTCTGGATCAATGCTGTCAACCCGAGGTCGAGGTGGAGGAGCAGATGATGGAGCTCTGGTAGGAAATGGAGGACCAATGGAGGGAAGTGGACGAGCGATGGTAGTAGGATCAGGAGGAAACATGTCAAATTTGGTGAAAAGAGCATCAAACTGAACATCCACAAATCTCATGGAGTCAGCAATATATGACATGTCATTCCTAAGACCCTGGATGCGAGAGTCTATCTCCGCTCGAGCAGCGGCCTCACGCTGAAATCGTGCATCCAGCTCTGCACGAAAAGCTGTATCGCGCTGCTCAATCCAGGCATGATGTGCCTCGAACTGAGAGCGGACCTCAGAAGAGATGAGAGACTGAAGATCTGGAGGAAAAGCTGGGGCTAACGCAGATGAAGTCCCTGGGGCCGAAGATGACCCTGGGGCAGAAGAAGATCAAGGAATAACTGGAGGTGGAATTGGAGGTTGCTCAGGAGCGTGTCTACGCAACTGTGCTTCCATCCTCTTCAACAAAACTCCATCAATGTTTATATTTGGATCTTCTGAAATCTCAGCAGAAAGATCGAAGTTGAGGGCTCTGAGAATGTGAGTAATCAGCATGCCAAAAGGAAGACTTCGACCGGACATACGAATTTGGTCAGAAGCCATATGAGATGCAATGAGTCGGGGGATATTTATCTTAATGCCTCGCAGAAGGCAATAGATAATCAGAGATGTAGGACCCCTAGCATTACTATACTCACCATGCTTAGGGACTAGGTTGTAGAAAATAATCTTAGCAAGGACCTGAGTAGTGAGAGTGAACCTACTCACAACTTCGTTCCTTACTAGACCGGGGTTGTCATCCCCGTGGATCAAGGTAGAGGCGGTGAGCGCAGACTCACCGTCAGGATAGGACTCAAAAGTGTGTAGGTCATAGGAATACACATCAACACCACCAGGGGTGAGATGTAGGATATCAGCAAATCGACCGATGCTAAGATCGATGTCCCTACCTAACACTGTAGATTTGATCCGGTTCCCATCAAATGAAAAGTTTGCATAAAAATAGGGAACTAGTGAGGAATAGACTTGTTCCTTGATAGTTAAGAACTCGTCTAGTTCATTGTTCCTAAAGATTTGGGGGATATCCAAATGCTCATAATCTTGAATGACAACATATCTCCCCGAGTTGATTTTTCTAGTGGAAAGATTGATGTGACGACTACCGGCAAGTTCACTGACAAAAAGACGTTTAGGTTTGGGAGTTGAAGGTTGTGCAATGGCTTTGCCTTTCTCTTGCCTTGAACGTTTTGACATTTTGGAATAAAAAAAATGAGATTTTTAGGTTGAAACAAGTTAGGGCTTGATCTAGATGCTTAGAAACCTAGAATTGATGACAATAGATAGTTGATTCCAAAGCAAGATATGAAAAACAGAATCAAAAATCAGATTTTTACCTTAACTTGAAGGACTGAAACCCTAGATCAGTGAAAGCCGAATTTCTCCGAATTCAGCGGATGGATGATCCTGAAATCGAAGATCTGGCACTAGATGGAGGGATTAGAGGTGGGTTTTTAATTGATTAGGATTTGGATGAGAGATTGGAGGGATAGAAAATTTTTAGAAAGAGGAGGGAGACGGGTTCGTCGAGTTTGAGTGAGAGAGAGAGAGAGAAAAAAGTGAAAAGAAATAACAGATATAGGGCAGAATCTGTCGAACGATCGACCGGGGTTGACTTTCGGTCGACCGGCGCCAACCCGAGAGCTCAGTAAATTCAGAGCGGTCGACCGGCACGATCGACCGAATTATCCCGAGAGCTCTGCTGGTCTGCAGCGGTCGACCGGGACTATGGTCGGTCGACCGGTTTCGCCTGAAACCTGTCTGCAAATACAGCCTAAAAAAAATTTTAAAAATATAATTTTATTAAATCAAAAATATTATATATTTTAAATATAAAATTACAATCAACATGTTGTAATCTTCATTAAATAGTTATGACAACCAAAGTTACAAACAAGGTATTTTAATTTTTTTAATTTCCATATTAAAACAAAGTTTTAGAGATGTTAAAGCCGAATACCCAGTGACGGGTTCTGAACTTCTTCCTCTTGATTCCTCATGAAATGAGTTGAGGCGCGCAATTGCCATCTCTAAGGTATTTGCTTTATATATGAAAATTTTACAAATGTTTATTTTTATTTATGAAAATAATGTGTATAAGTATACAAGTATATAATCACAAATTATAAACTATACATGTGGACATTTAAACATTGCATAAACAACTAGATATCAAAAACTGGACATGGCATATACAATCATGATAGAGTTGCAAGTTTATACTAATCATGTATCAATGAGGCATAAAATTAAACTAGCAATCCTATAACAATTGTATATACAAAATTAAACTCTTAAATGGAGATGTTACCAAAATACGAGCAATCTCCACAAATAAGTGCCTCCACGATAGCGATGCATGCACGATTTGTTCTTTAAGCTCCGATGCATCAACCACCCGGGCACCACCTCCTCCTAAGTCTTGGAAGGTGTAGATCCACCTATACCTGTATCATTTGAATTCGGTGGCTCTTTTGGTACCCAAATCTTAGTGGGTCCTTTGGGGTTAGATCCGGGGCGAACCCAAACAAATTTATTCTTAACATTATTCTTAGCATAACAAAACTTTTCTAAATGGCCTTTGCGGCCACAATGCGTGCAAATGTAAATTCTACCACTATTGTACATAAAAGCATGATTATGTGTGTGTGCATGTTTATGTGTAGCATGTTTATGGTGAACATATTTCCCTTGGGCTATTCCTTTGGGAAACCTAGATGCAAGCTTGTTGAAATCAAATGCACACTTTTTAAGAGTAGAGTCTAAAACTTCTACCCGTTTTTGAATCTCTACAAATTCATTTTTATTACAAGAGACCATGGGGGTTTTTCCTTTATTTGCCAATTTATATTTTTCAAAATCACTTTTCAATTTTTCAAAGGCACTAGATAAAGCATTCTTCTCATTTAAGCAAATATAATATTTGTTCTTTAAAACATCATTTTCCTTTTTCAATTTCTTATTATGAGATTGTGAAATCTCATATCTATTTTGCAATTCTTCAAAAAATTGAGCAAGTTCATCCATTGTAAGATCATCATCATCAATAGAAGTTTCTAGACATACCTTAGATGAATCCTCACCTTGTGCCATAAAGCACATGTTGGCGGTGTCGATCTCCTCCTCGGATTCTGACTCTGTATCATCCCATGTAGCGGCCAAAGCTTTCTTCTTCTTCCCATGCTTGGAGGTGGTTGCTTGGAGAGCGGGGCAATCGGCAATTAGGTGACCGATCTTCTTGCAATGGAAGCAAGGACCGGGTTCTTCTCTTTTCTTCTCGTACCTTCCTTGAGGTTTCCCTCTTCGAAAGTTGCTTTGCCGTCCCTTCTTGTAGAACATCTTGCCCACCTTCTGGATGAGCATGGCGAAGTCCTTATCGCAATCCTCCGATGAGTCGTCTTCTTCGTGTATGGTAGGAGTGGCTTTGAAGGCAATGGTCTTCTTCTTTGGTGCCTCCCGTTCTTCTCGTACCTTCATCTCCATCTCATGTGTCTTGAGATTTCCGATGAAGCCGGAGAAGTCCATCTCCTCTTTGTCATTAAGCTCCTTGAGTGTTGTTGCCTTGACTTCCCAAGCTTTGGGAAGAGCCCGAATGACCTTTCGAATCTTTTGGTCATTGTCAATCTTGTCTCCTAGAGAAGATAAAGCGTTAGTGATCTTAGTAAAACGAGTGAGCATGTCATCAATGCTCTCATTATCAAACATATAAAAGTTCTCATATTGAGAACGTAGCAAGTCAACCTTAGCACTTTTGACTTGTGACGTTCCCTCATGAGTCACAATAAGAATGTTCCAAACCTCAAATGCGGATTTACAATTAATTATGCGTGCAAGGTCATCCTCATTTAATGCTTGGGTCAATGCATATTGTGCTCTAGCATTGGCCTCATAGTCTTTGGAAGTATCCTCGGACCATGTGCTCTCATCGGTTGTAGGTTCTATGAAATCTTTGGTAATGGCCCTAGCTACTCTAACACCTAAGGATTTCAAGAAGAGGTTCATCTTGACTTTCCAAATGGGAAAGTTCAAGCCATCAAATTTGGGTGGGGATTTAATGCTAGAGAAGTCCATGGATGCCATGTATGAATAGTAAGATGCACAAGATATGAATAATGCAACAAATGATTATAGCCAAAAGTAAGGATCTCCCTAAGGTGGTTAAACCAAATACTAGGGTTAGGCTCTGATGCCAATTGAAATCGCTATGATACTAATTGAGATCACCTAGAGGGGGGGTGAATAGGTGATGGCTATATGAAATGATAATTATGCGGAATTAAAAATTTCTAACACAACAATTCGCACAAATGAAAATTTTCAATAAATAGAACAATATAAGTGCAATAAAGTAAGAGAGTTGAGTTAGAGAAAATTCGAGCAAAAGCAAACACGCCGATATGTTTCCGAGGTTCGAGCCACGCTCTACGTCCCCGCCTTCACACTTGAAGGATTTCCACTATTGAGGATCCCACCGGATCAACAATACAAGGACACACTAGTCCGTCTCTCGTGATGCCGCAACACCACCTTGAGCACACTTGTCGCTTGAGGCCGATGCCTCTACAACTTCACTCCAAGAAGAAAATGAGTGATCAACACTTGATCACTTTACAAAAGCTCACTTAGCACAATCCTAGAACCAAGTATGTAGATGTAGATTGATGGGATTGTGTAGTGCAAAAGCTAGAGAGAAGCTAGAGGTAAAGGCTACAAGTTGGGGTGTTGGCAATTTTTGGCTTTGGAAATCTTTTGCAAAAGAAAGCTATTGAAAACTTGGAAAACACTTGAAAATCTTTTTGTAAAATTGTTCTTGATGGATGTCCTATCAAATAGAAATGACCTCCTATTTATATGGGTCAAAAACAACTCAAAACAGCCTCTCATAGCTGTTGGAATCAAATCCCAAAACAAAAACCTGACAGAAAACTAGCTGTTGGAATCTGTCAGAAAATCTGACAGAGTCTGGTCGACCGGGACGGTTGACCGCCAACGGTCAAAAATCCGACCGTTGGGGACCTACGGTCGACCGCCTCGGTCGACCGAATTTTCCCGAGAGCAAAACAAAGAGATCGGTCGACCGTTGCGGTCGACTGATACTCGTGCACAATCTGTGCACGTCCGGTCGACCGACCCGGTCGACCGGCCACTGTCAATTCTGAAAAATCAGAACTGTCAGAACCAGAAAATTTGGGAAATGGTTTTATCTTAAGTTTTTTTTTTATATTTTGAACTTGTAAAAACTTAGAGTATGAGCCTGTGTCAATACTCTATCATGTTTAAAATATTTTGATATAAATCCTTTTGATAAAAAACTCGTTTTTCTCAAAAACTGTTTTTCAAAAAAAAAACTTAAATATTTCTAACTTAATTTCCAAAACATGTTAGGAAATGGATTTTGAAATCATTTTTGAAGCCCTTATAAAAACTGAATAGGTGTGTGTGTGTAATCCCAATCCTCTACATCTATCATCTAGGTTTTGACACAATTTCTAAAAACAAAAATACAAATCTTGTTTTTCTTTGTCGTCTTGATCTTGTCTTGATCTTCACATCATCATCTTGATCCCGAAGCATCCTAGTTGTGCATAGCTTGGGAATCTTCATTTTTGCGGCGTCCAAACTTGTGAGTCTTTTAGCGGAGCCGTCAAAAACAACCTGTTAAATAACCTGAAATATTTTGAAATAAACATGTTAAATACATAACTAAATATGGTTTGTTATCATCAAAATAATCATGGAGATAAAGGACAAATGGCCTTTGGGCCAACATCATCTACTCGAGTGTTAACTATATGTATCACCAAAGTATTAAGCATAATGATTTAGTTTAATTATTAAGTTAGTGGCTAGTTTCTCATGAACATTATTCACTTCAAAAATCTCATTAACTAACCAATCATCCTGTATAATAAATCTGGTTTTATTATGTTTTAATTACAGGGATTTCCCAACAATGACATTTTTCGTAAACACTAATTATCATGCTTTATCGATAATCTAGTTTTATTAATTAAGCAACCAATCACTTTCACTAAACATGGTAAAAATATAATTCATAAAAGAATAATACTCACAAACTAGCCATAGGAAGGTAGCTCTCTTCCCCACGATCGCAACGGATCCAGAATCGCCCAAATCGGAGTCCGGGTGTTCCAGATATCGCCCGAATACTAAATCATAACAAAAAGGGTTAAATATGTAATAAAAAGATCTTAAATGCAATTAATAAAAAGAAGAAGGGGGTTTTCTGTAATATTACCTTTAATGGGTTTCGGATGCGGGTTGGGCTCTTAACGGGTCAGGTTTGGATCCACTACCCAAACCCATAACTTAAGTTAAATGGGTATTTGGGTTAACGGGTTCAGGGTTATTGGGTGACCCGAACCCAATAGGATTATTGGGTTCGAGTTCACACCCGAACCCAATCACCTACAGAGCAGCAGCAGCAGCAGCTCTTTCTGCTGCCGCGTGAGCAAGCCGGCCAGCCCTGCTGGCCGGCGGCCAGAGGAGGCCGCCGGCGGCGGTCCCGGTCGCCGGCGGCGCGGCGGTTCAGGCCGCGAGAGAGAGAGAGAGTGAGAGAGAGAGGATGGGAGAGGGAGAGAACAGTAGAAGAAGAAAAAGAAAAAGAAAGGAGAAAAAGAAGAAGATGGGCGGCGACGACGCTCGGCTTGGGGGCGCGGTGGCGGCCTGCCACCGGCCGCGTGACCGGAGAGTGGGTGTGGAGCCCTGTGGTGCGCCGGCCACCGGGGCACACCAGCTCGCCGGTGGCAAGGCCGGCGGCGGTCTGCCGCCTACAGGGAGAGAGAGTGTGTGTGGGAGAGAGAGACAATGAGAGAGAAAAAGAGAGAGATAAAGAGAGGAGAGAGAATTGAGAGAGAGGGGGTTTTGAGAGAGTTTTAGAGAGAGAGGTTTTTATTGGAGAGAGGGAGAGGGAGAGGAAGTGGAATGGTGGTGGCTTGGGGAAGAAGAAAGGGGGAAAAAGAAATGAAAGAAAAAATGTTATATTAATATTTAATTAATATTATTTTAATATGGTCAAAAATTGACTAGCTCCGAACGATGCCCAAAAATTATAGAAAATAGATAATATTATTCTGAGATGTAATATGAAAACGATTTAAAGAAATTCAATTTGGTTTGTAAATTAAAAAACCTGAAAGGTTTCGCCGGTACTGGGCGACGCCGGTTTGGCCGGATTTTCGATAAATTCAGAAAAATCCCCAAAAATAGCCTAACGTAGATCATATGATTCTAAGATACAAGGTGAAAGAAGATTCTCAAAATTCTACTCCATTTGTGAAATAAAAATCGTAAAGCCGATTATCGGTATCAGTCGATGCCGACTATGGAGATTTTTCAAAATAATCCAGAAAAATTTCAGAAAATCTTGAAAAATATAAAATATTGAAAAATAAGATTCTGACCATCAGGAAGGTTAAATCAACTTTGTATTCCGTATCGAGTACTGATATGGTGATACGTACATCAGGGATCAAGGGGTTACAATGAATCTCTATCTAAATCTTCTATTGATATTTCTTCACATGATGATGATATAATAGATACTTCTTCTATTAATAATACTATTACATCTTATGTTAATACTAACATTTCTAATAAGGATGAAACTCCTACTGAGTTACCTAAAGCATTTGTTGAGGTAAGAAATTATCCTCATGATTTATTTATTGGAGATATTTCTCAAGGTGTTCAGACTCAATCCAAATTTAATTAAGGTTGCATTCATATCTCTTATTGAACCAAATAATTTAAAAAAAACATGTGTTAATGATTTTTGGATCATTACAATGCATGAAAAGTTGAACCAATTTGTTAGAAATGATGTATGAGATCTTGTACAATAACCAATGATCATACGGTTATCGGTACCAAGTGGGTATTTAAGAACAACCGTGACTAATCCGGGCAAGTAATAAAGAACAAAGCAAGGTTGCTTGTACAAGGTTACAATCAAGAAGAAGGTAATGATTATGATGAAACATATACACCTGTAGCTAGGCTAGAATATATTCGTATTTTACTTGCTTATGCATGTATTATGAATTTCAAACTTTACCAAATGGATGTAAAAGTACTTTTTTAAATAACTTTATTAAGGAAACTATTTATGTAGAACAATCTCCGTGTTTTGGGCAGGAAAAGTTTCTTATCATGTTTTCAAACTTAAGAAGACTTTATATGACCTTAAACAAGCACCTCATGCATGATATGATAGACTCAAAAGTTTTTTTTGAATTCTAGTTTTGATATTGGCAAAATTGATACAATATTTTTTATTAAACATGTAAATAAAGATATTTGATTTTCCAAATTACATGGGTGAACTAAATTACTTTCTCGATCTACAAATCAAGCAACTAAATGATGGAATATTCATTAGTCAAACTAAGTATCCCAAGGAACTTCTCAGGAGCTTCGGTATGAAAAATTTTGGAAGCAAGAGAACTCTAATGGGTACTACTACCTTTCTAGACAAAGATGAGAATGATAAGAGTGTTGATTAAAAAAATATATAGAGGTATGACTGGCTCACTCTTATATATAACTGCTAGTAAACCTGATATTATGTTTTGTTTTTTTTTATATGCTACATATTAGTCAATCCTAAAGAGACACATTTTAAAGAAGTGAAAAAGATTTTTAGATACATTAATAACACTATTAATTATGGTTTATTTTACCCAAATTCAAGCATATTTGATTTATTGTCATATAGTGATGTTGATTTTGCCGAATGCAAATCCAATAAGAAAAATACTAGTGATACTTGTCACTTTTTGGGACATTCCTAATATCGTGGTTCAGTAAAAATCAAAACTTTGTATTATTATCTACAACTGAAGCAAAATATATTGCTGCTAGTGTTGCATATGCACAAATTTTGTGGATGAAATAAAATTTGGTTAATTATGGTGTTACTAGCATACCTTTTCCTATCATGTGTGATAATATAGTACTATCAATCTATCTAAAAATCCTATACAACATTCACGTACAAAACATATCAATATCTGACATCACTTTTTATACGATCATACTGTTAAGGGTGATATCTCTTTAAATTTTATATCTACTGATAGTCAAATAGCTGATATTTTTACAAAACCTCTTAAAGAGGATGCTTTTATGAAATTTAGAAGAGAAGTGAGCATTTGTGCAATTTCTGATATATAAAAACTCATTGCATATGGATTGCATTTCATATAGTATATTTTCTCTTTATTAGTCGACTTATACTCTTTATTAGTCGACTGGACTACAGAGTAGTTGACTTCTTGCATCAAACAGAGACTTGGTTACTTTAGGATACTTGACTTAGTTGATTAAGATTGCCTATTAGTCGACAAATTCATATTATTAGTCGACTACGCCATGGACTTAGTCGACTAATACGGAAAAACTGTGTTTTTTTAAAATGGATATTTACTTCAAAACCCGACCCATTTAACTTATATCTGGGATCTGAAATATTTCTTACTCAATCCTAATCATTGATTTTCATTCTCGCACTTATATTTACCCTTTCCCATCTCTTTCATACTCTCCAAACCCTAGAAATTACTCTCCCACTGTGCTGCTGAAACTAGTCGACTACTGCTCTTCTCCCTCTTCCAGAATTATAATAAATTTTTTCAAATTTAAGCATCTTTCATGGTTGTAAGTCTTTTTCCTTAGTAATTGTCATATCTAGGGCTAAGAAAGCTAAGTTTACAACTTCTTCATCTTCCAAATCAGCTAATTTTAGAACCTTTCTAAAATATTCAGGTTTAGAGGTTGATAACTTGAGAATCTCTCAAATAGAAATCATCCCTGGTAGGTTTGTGTACTTTAATGATTTCATTGAGTATGATATCTCATCCTATCTTCAAAATACTGGCCTACATGATCTATTTTTAATTGACAAAAAAACAAGGCTATTATCTATCTCTTACATATCTGTTTTTCACAAATCTTATATATGAAGATGATGATAATTCAGTTCTATTGTCTACCTTAGTTAATGGTATTGACATTGAGTTAACTCCAAAATCTTTAGGCAAGATTCTCAATATTCCATATCAAAGCTTAATTAATTGAGATGAATATTGATGAAGTTTTCTCTAAGATCTATCTTCCTCGTCAAGGTCCTCCTATAGCCAGTAATAAGCTTCAACCTATCCCTAAGCTTCTTGCATACAATATTTGTCCTAAGACTGAAAACTGCAATTATTATTTTAGAGATCTTGCTACTTATATTTATGCCATCATAGCAAAACTTGAGGTTAATTGGGCTTATGTTATGTTTGATACACTTGTCAAGGAACCATCTACTTTTCTTTCTTACGGTGCTTTCCTCACTCATATCTTTCGTAAGTTCAAGATTGACTTAGCTTCAAAGACCAATGTGGTCAAGGTGTTTGAATCCTTTGATAAATTAGTTCTTTTTTGCGTGAAGCTATTGGAAACACCTCCACTATAACCTACTTTTTCTTCTCATACTTCTCATAAAGCCTCCAAATCATCCACTCCTCCTACTACTGATGCATTCTATAACTCACTTTCTGCTGAAATCTTGGATATAAAGTCTAAACAAACTTTAGTGATGAAATCAAAATCTTTCATTATCAATAATCAAAGTCTTATTCTGGATCAGTTTCTGAATTTAATCATTAGGATAGACTGTTTAGTCTCCACTCAACAAGAAATTTTGCACTACTTCAAGTCAAATTTTCTACCACCACCTCCACCATCCGGCTTTGGTGTGTGATGCTCAAGCAAGCTGAAAATCTACACCTCATATCATCTAGGATTCATGGGTATTGCTTTTTGATGTTGCTTTTCTACATGTAGCTTTTTATGTTGTGTTCTCAAGATTTGTTTCTATGTAATAACTCTATGTTATGTTTTTTTAAGACTTGCTTTTCTGTAATAAAGATATTAGACTCCTTTGTAATAATTTCTCATTTGTGATATATCTATGTTTATCTTCTTTGTGTTTTCTTTGTGTTAATGATAAAGGGGAAGAAAATCTTATATCTAATATATATTATGATATATGTCTATATATTAATGACCTATGTCTCTATTGGTATATATGTATTATGACAGGGGGAGCTTAAACATATATATCTCTATATATTTTTTATGCAGGGGTGGCTTAACTTATCTTATACCTTATGTTAGACACACACACACACACATTTGTCATCATCAAAAAGGGAGAGAATTTTGAATCTTGCTGCCCTTACATTTTCATCACATGGTTACATATCCATTGGTTTTGATGATAACAAACTTAGGGTTATATATATATACACTTTTGTGTGTGTGTATGTGTGTGTGTGTGTATTACTCACATATGTCTTGCAGTTCAAAAGGAGGACATTTTGATGGAGATATAGCACATACTTTGTTGATCAATGAGTACAAGATATTACAAGGCTTTTTCATATTATTTGTAAGTTTTTTAGATTTTTAAAAATTTGTCAAAAACCTTGAACACATAATTTTTACACATCCCTAGTCGACTAACCCCTACACCTAGTCGACTAAGTTAAATATGATATTCCTTCTTTTTCGATTCATATCGACTACCCTTATTTCCTAGTCAACTTGTAGAATTTTATAAAGACCAGTTTTTTTACAGTTTAGGTTGTTTAGTGAACTAATAGATGACTTATCAACTAATAGATGACTGATACACATACTTAGTGGACTACTCATAGACCAGTCGACCATAACTAATTTTATAGAGACATGAAATTCGTTTCTATTTCAACTGTAGTCGACTACCCCAATTAATTAGTCCACTAATAAAAGAAAATTGTGATACCTAGTTGCCTAACTCCAGGTCCTATTCAACTATATAGTCAGTTTCTTACTATTGGATAGTTGTGTAAGTTTTTTTCTGATTTTTTTCCACTCTTTTATGTTCCAAATTCAAATCAAATAACCGCTCCAACTGCCTGAATTCTTCAGCTATAAATAGGGGTTGATTTTTATTTTTACGTAACTTTTCATAGATAAAATTCTGTCAAAATTCTGAGACAAAATTTTGTTCTTCAGAAAAATTTCTCTTTGATTTTTTCTTCATCCAATTCAATTTCTAGTGAAGAAAATCTGAGAGTTTCACTATAAAATTATTGTAAATTCACTTTCAACAAAAGTCAAGGCTTATAGTACTCAGTGCGAAGAAGGTCTTCTCGGTGTAGAGAAGAGGTGTACAGATTTGGCTAAACAGTTTGTCAAGTGGTATACAATTTGTTAGTTTTGAGGGTTTTCAAAATTAGGTTAAGAAAAATCTCAAGCGAGTGGTTGGGGACTGGATATAGGTCAAGAGGACCAAATCGTGATAAAATATCTTGTGTTTGAGTTCTATGTTTGATTTTGTGCATATTTATTTTTGTTACAAGTTATTTATATTTCTTATTTAGAATTTTTAAAACACTATTCACCCCCTCTAATGTTTGTGTTGCCATAGTTTTAGATCCTACAGTTTTGTCAAAAGAACTTGGTGTGCATGGATCACCAAGATACGCGCAACCTTTTTCGGTGTCGTCTTTGCAGCTTTCGGTTGAAAATTATTCGAAGACATCTACTCTAGTAGCTCATATCCTTCAGTTCGCTCTTTGCCCATTAGAGCTCACTGGATATTGCATCAACTAGTATGTGTTCAATTGCAGCCTATTGTAAAATAACTGGATCTCCAACTAAAAAGGGAGTCCATCATGTGAGCATTTTCTAATCAAGTCCTTGTATCTTTTCCACAGTTCATATATGGTTCATTATCAAACTGAGAAAAGGATGTGATACTACCTTGTAGCTTTGCCAATTTTGAAGGTGGGAAGTATTTGATGAGAAACTTGTTCGCCATTTCCTCCCACAATAATGAATTGAACCACATCTTCGCCTTGTCCTTCAAAGAGAAAAGGAAAAGCAACAAACAAACCAACAGCCATTGTGCCTTTGAGTATTGCTTATTGATTAGTATCCAATTCTGCATCTGTATATTGCATTCCTTAACGCTTTTTGAATAAAATATCGCCTCTAAATCGTATCTTGGTCTACTTTGCAGATGGTCAAGAGTTTAAGGCCAAAGTCAGAATAAGAGGCTATTAAACCCAATTTTGGGTAATTAAATTATATTTTTTAGAGATCAAGCTAGAAAGCTCTAGAAGATACATTGGATCCAAAAATTGAGGATGCATATAGAGAAATACCTGTCCAAAATACCAAAAATTAGATACATATAGAAGCTTCTCGCAGTTGGATGAAGCATCAGGGCAAAACCAGGGACCTAAGTCCCTGGTATTGCCACAAAAACGCGGCAATTGTCAGGATCCACAGCAATATGGTGGGCCCACGTGTCGATCTTCGATGCATGACTTCGTCTCGTCAACCAGAGCCTTCCTTTTCCAAGAAATATTGCATTTGGAAACCAAAATTGAGGTTGGAGAGCAGTAAGCTCGGGTGTTCTCCCATTTAGTGTAGCTTAGTGTAGTTTTCTTCTTCTTCTTCTTCTTTTGTGTTTTTTTGTTTTATATCATGTATTAGGGCATAGTTGTTTTAGGAGAGAAAGAGAGATTGGTGTAATAGAGAGTGACAATCTATGAAAGCTTCCTCCTTTTCTTCCATGGTTTCTTATCTAACCTCTAGTGTGACTACTAGCTAACATTTCTTCTCATGGCAATCTAAGAAGTAACCACTAATATGGCCTTGCTCTTGGAAGACCCATTGATGGCTCGTGATGATGGGTTCTAACTTCTAAACTTGCTAAGTTGCTAACTATCTTATTTCATACTTGTCTCTAAACGATTTTGATGATCTAGTATTTGCATTAGCTTGCTCTTGATGCAAGTTTAATATGTAGAACCATCTGATGCGCCATGCTTTATAGCATCTTTTGAAGCCAAGGATTAGTGATGGCTAAGGATCCATGTGAGGCAACTATCACTAAGTTATTAGCATGATTAGTGGAGTATTTAGTAGTTAGTAGCCTTGGGTTTTTTCCTCTTTTACTTTGTTTTCAAAACCAATTTTAAAACCACATTATTAATTTCTTATCGTTGTTTTCATCGTCTTCTTAGTTTCACCACTTGTTTTCATTTCTTCACCATAAGTTTTTCTCTTTTCCATTCTCCAATTCACTTCACCACAGTTTTCACTTCGCCTATTTCGTATTTTACCTTGCCTTTTTTACTTTCTTGTTTTTCTTCACCAATTTCAAAACCATCAATATCATTTCTTGCATTCACTGTTTTCATCACCTTCTCCTTCCATCACTTCTAGTTATTGTTCTTTTCTTTTCTCTATCGTTAACAAAGAAAAACTTGTTAATAACCAACATGAATGAACTGTTAATGCTTCTATCGCCTCCCATCCCTGTGGATTCGACCAGATAGCCTATATGCTATAATGAAAGTATAAAGGAAGCCAAAGTATATAACACTTAAACTCTTCATTTCAAAATACACATTTCGTGCATGATTTACCTCTGATCAAATTTTGGCACCGTTGTTAGGGATGTGAATGGTTTGAACTGATATTTTTGTGAACATTTTCTTCTTTGTTTTGGTATACAGGTCAATTTTTACAGAAATTAAGTATTACAGAAAGCTAACTTTGCTTGTATCTCCCTGCTCTTGAAAGCAAGGAGGCCAGTTCCACTAAATTGCCATGGCCAGGTTTTGTAACCGCGAAAATGTGGCTTCCTTTAGGCATTTGGACAATTTTTTTGCAGGATTCTCCTAAATGCTATATCTTGCTGTATTCTGCCACTAGTTTACTGTAATTTGCCTGAATAATAATTAAGAACTAAAATCAATAATTAGATATTTTTAAATAGTTTAGACATTTGCATCATAGGCACATGTCGATTTTATTCCAATATACTGTATTTGTTCTGTTGTTGTGATTTGAGCTGAGGTGTACATATTGCATTACATATAGTTAGAACAAACACGTGGGTAATTTACTCGCTTCGTGTGTTAATCTTATCTATATTTCACACTTGCATGAATTGAAATTAAGGGCATTATCCATTACAAGATAAGGTTGGGAAATTATTACACTTCCTTAGCCCAAAAACTACCTCCCCACTCACACAACCCAAACCTAAATAAAACTTGCTAGACATTGGTCCCAAGGGACATCTCGAACTCATTAAGAGATAGACATTGGGAGAAAGTTGTTAGTACCAGACTCTTACCAAATCAGTGTCTAAAGATTGGGGATTAAGAGAAAACATCTCAAAGATCTAGTGGTTTGGCGTAATTAAGGCCCATCACTTATGCACAGATACCTCCCACCACATTTTGTCCTACCTGGCTGATTAGCTCGTAGTCTGATGCTGCAATATCCCTCTCCTGAACAGTCGACCAGTTAGGAGTCGTTTATGTCTTGGTCAATGTAACCTCCGATTTCATATGTACGTCAGTCAATACTGGTATCTGATATTCGGCTTAATCATCCTAATAGCCGAATTGAGGCCATTTCAGCACAAGACATTATTCTTCAATATTTTGATTTTTTTGGATTTTTTTGAAAATTTTTGGGATTTATTGGAGAAGATTTCAATTCGGGGTCGATCGGTGTCACAGACTGACTCAGAAAATTTTAATTAGCAACTCCTCAGATGAATTTTAGGGATCTGGCTTTACAACAAGGTTCAGGATGACATTTTTTATTTTTGTGAATTTTTTAGGATTTTTCTGAATTAATAGGAACTTATTTCTATAAACTAATGATGAAATACTTATTTATTAAAAAAATGCAATTAATATAAAGCCAAAATAAAAATACAAAAATGAAAATTTTTATTTTTGAGTCCACAATTTCAAACTTGTGACTCTTCATCAAGGAATTTAATCCATCAACCACAATGCTTACATTGCTTTTGCATAATGAAGTAGCCATATAAATTTAACAATTATATGAATTCACCCTTTAAGCCTTCCAACAGAAAACAAAACAAAATGCCATATTATTTGCGTCTCCATATCTCCCCCATCTCTCCACCTTCTCCATTTCCCTCTATCTCTCGCTCACATTCTCTAGCTCCTCCACTCAAATCTTGACCGCACTATCTCTCTCTATATATATGTGTGTGTGTGTGTGTATATATATATATTTATATATAGGGGTTACTGCACCTCAGCCGACAGCTGAGAGAGTTTCTCAGCCGGCATGACGTGGCTTCATATTAGCTGCAGAGAAGTCAAAATTTTAGGCTGTAAAAGAAGACCCTCAATCACTTTTCGTTGCCCAATGACTAAAATACCCTCAGTTTTACTTTTAACCAGGCTTCAACTGTTCCTCCACTTAAAAAATTACAGATCTAAAAATTTTGAGTTTTTTCAAACAAATTTTTTTAATATCATTTTCACATTTTAGATTTTTTTTTTTTGCATTGCGACCTTTGGTCGCAGTGTTGCAGCCTTTTTTTATTTTTTCGATTAGGGTCGCAGTATTTTTTCGACCTTGCTAAGCTAAATAGAATACTGCGACCGTGGTCGCAGTCTTATGAAATAAGAGTTGCAGTCAATTGAATCAGTGACAATAATCTCATAAGTTAATTAATTAAGCTGATTAGAAGAGTGTGATTTCGATCGCAGCCTTATGTAACAACAGTCTCTTTGAGAATGTTTTGTTTGATAACAATGCGACCTTGGACATAATATTTTTATTAAATAATCTAAATAGAATACTGTGATCATGGTTGCATTCTTATGAAATAAGAGACATAGTCAATTGAAGAAGTGAACAAGGTCTCAAAAGTTAAGTAATTAAGATGGTTAGAAGACTGCAACCGAAGACTGCGACACTGGTCGCAGTCTTATGTAATAGCAGTCTTTTTGAAAAGTTTTGTTTGATAACACTGCGACCTTGGTCGCAGTATTTTATAACTTAATTTTCTAAGATCGCAGTATTTTTATTAATAAATTTTAATTGGACTGCGACTTTTGGTCGTATTCATAATAATAAATTGTCAAATAAAATTGAATTTTGTGATCAAAGTCGCAGTATGAAATTTCATCTTCAAACCATTTATTTTACAAGATAGCGAGCAAGATCTGACAGCGTGAAGAGACACAGAGGGATAGACATATAAAAGGAGAGAAAAATAATAATAAAGAATATAAAACTAATACATCATTCCAAGAAAAGATGAACGATAGAGGCTTTTAGTAATTTCAATTATTTTTAAAAGCGGGATGTCATTTTAAATTGGCGAATTATATGGCTCATAATGTGTCACGTCACTGCAGGCTGAGAGGGACTCTCAGCTGTCAGGCTGACGACTGAGAGACTCTCTCAACCTGCGGTGATGTGGCACAATTTTTGCCACACCAATAAGTTGCGGCCCGCTTAATAGAAGAAGTTAAATTACTAAATGCCCCTCGGTAAAAGGTACTTGATCCGCTATTGTTTATTATTATTTTCCCCTTATTTCTTTTACCTCTCTTTGTCAGATTTAAGGTTAACTTTTCTGCTTAAAGTTTTTTCTGAAAATAGCGATATCCAATTTTCCTGCCAAATTTTCTCCTTTTTATTTTAATGTTGACGTCGGAACAGTCCACTTCCCCTACCAATTCTGGTCGCAGTCATAAGCAATCTCTATGTACTGATCTAAATATTGACCATATATCATCAGCTTCAACTTTCTCTTTGAATATTGAAAGTATTGAAGGGTTGATATCTTTGCATGCTGATCAAGAGGTTATTATTTATCAATTTTCCCCATAATTTCTTAAATTTAGAACATTTATGTGTAGCGTATATGTTTAATGCGATATCAGTCGCACCTATTTAAATTAATAGATTTATGAACTGCGACCACTAATTTAATACACTATATTTTACTAATTGCGACCACTGTCAAAGTTTGTATTAAAAACATTTTTCTTGTTGTCAAAGCTAGCTTTATAACTGCGACCTTAGTCACAGTCCTATTTTTTTTATATTTCTGACACGTGTCCATGTCAATTATATCTATCTTATATACTAAATTTTAAGAACTGCGACTTAAGGTCGCAGTATATACTAATGAGAGAGTTGCAAAGTTATTATTCACATTTTTAAAAAACCTGGACATATGAAAAACTGCGACTACAGTCGCAGTCTATTATTTAGAAGTTATAGATTTCTTTATTTCTGCGACCTTGGTCGCAGTTTTAGTTATTATAGCTCAGACGTTTGATATTCAATTATTTGTTTTTATTTAATTTACCAATTTGTTTGTAGGATCTGAATTCACATGGA
Source organism: Agave tequilana (assembly GCA_038442645.1). Classification (NCBI taxonomy): domain Eukaryota; kingdom Viridiplantae; phylum Streptophyta; class Magnoliopsida; order Asparagales; family Asparagaceae; genus Agave; species Agave tequilana. The sequence continues at coordinate 2,596,933 of JAVJIF010029691.1, read as the reverse complement.
GAAATGTCTAGAAGCTCAAATCTATTTTTAGGGAAACAGATTTTCATGGATGACGAAGCATACAACTTCTACAATTCTTATGCAAGGAGCAGAGGTTTTGGCGTTAGAAGAAAAGGAATAGATAAGTCATGGAGGCCTCCTCATGAAATTATTTGCAAGAAATTTTGTTGCAACAAGGAGGGTGTGAAGATTGGACCAAACGGGGTCTCCTTCATCGCATCTACAAAATTGGGGAAAACATGCTCTTAAATACTAATTTTCGTTCCTCAAAGTTTCAATTTCTTTATCTTGTTCATCCCGTGGTGCTGGCAAATAACTTGCAATAGTTGCTTCTTGTTCACTCATTGGTTCCTCAACTATTTTGACGGGCTCTGGCTCTATTTCTGAAGGGATGTTAGTTTCTATATTTATATCTTCTTCTTCTCCTCCTCCTCCTTCAACAGGAAGGCCAATCATATTTCTTTCATCATTAGAAATATTGGCCATTCGACAAAAATTTTGAAAAAAAACTAAAATCTTAGATACATCTTATAATTATATCGCAGATGAATGAAACATTTACTAGAATAGCTATCAAGGAACTGCGACCGTGGTCGCGGTCATAAACATTAAATCAGATAAGTAAAAATATAATGCGACCATAGTCGCAGCAAAACTAGTGAAATAAATATAACTGCGACCAAGGTCGCAGTTTATTTACAACGAGTTATCAATGAAATGCGACCACGATCGCACACTATTGTACTTTAATCAAATGAATTGCGACCGTGGTCCATTTAAATGAATAAAATTATAATCAACAGTATATGGTCGCTAACTATTAAAAACTTATGATATCTGCGTCAATATAATTTAGATCAATTTCAGCCAGAGCTCTGCTAATGTTTTGGAGATCCCATCTTACTGCCCGTGGGGTTTTGTCCTCCAAACCAGACCTCGGCTCAAAAATACCAGCCCTTTCACAGAGCCAATACTGCAAAATATATTATTACATTAGTTTACATAAACATTGACAATATATAAGGAAATTTCAATAATGTTTGCCAATTATGACATCCATACTTACAATAATTTGCATGGAGCATCCTTACAGCTCATATGTGGTTTGTCTGAAGATGTCCATTGACTCAATCAGGAATTGTCAAACAGTTTTAACCCAGCATATTATCTTCATCAGCTCCATATTGGAAATTTGTTCCACAATATACCACGACATTGTGCATTTACTGCCAAAAAAGAATAGAGTGGCCGACATATACAAGATGATTATTGTTGTAAAGTATTGAGTTGCAAGTCTTTATATGTCTCTTATAATTTCATTTAAAGTCAGGTGCTGCTCAAGCTATTCATCCTTGGTCACATCTGATTCAGTCATCAATCTTTTCTTGACTAGAAGATCATCCAAAACTTCTTCAATTGATACTTTCGTGATCTTCTTTATATTAGGAAAATACTGTTTAATAACCCCCTGTCCTTCATTGTACATGTCTTATTCATAATAAAATTCGCCCCATTGATAGATAGACCAAAAGTAAGGGTAACATCCTCCGCAATTAACTCAATTAGTTTACTCTAACTCTAAATGTCCTTGTATCCCTATCATACTGGTTTACAATTTTTAGCAAACTAATGTTTGATTTTAGACCTCTTTCAGCACCAAACTCCTTATTGTAGAAGGCCATGAAGATTGAGCCAAACGGGGTCACCTTCATTGCATCTACAAAATCAGCCTGAATGTGCTTTTTAAATCTTCTAATGTATTCGCACCTAGGCTTTAGGCTCGATCTCATAGAATGAACCTTCAGTTCTTGTTTACCTATAGATGCAGAAACATTAAAAATATTAGTATAAAATACTGGGTCTCAGTATGTTTAGTTAAAAGTTTTAAAAAAAAGGACGACGACCTTGGTCGCAATAGGCATTAATAAATTATAATACTCTGTAACCAAGGTCGCAATAGGCTTTTAATAAACTAAAATATTCTGCGACCAAGGTCGCACTGCAATTTTTAATTAACCAAAATATTTATCCATTGAAGGTGGTTGTGTATCATCATACTGCGATCAAGGTCGCAATATTCAATCAGGCTAACATAGTTAACAGACTGCGACCATACCCCCATAAAGGATAAAATGAAGAAAACACTGCGACTTCAGTCGCATAGTTTTATTAAAAAAAACCTTAAAAAATAGACGTGAATAATTTTAAAAACAAATAACTTTTTAATGTCTGCGACCAAGGTCACATTAACCTAAGACGCTAACTCAGATAACTGCGACCCAAGTCGACATAAAAGGAAATGAAAAAAAACTTTTGACCTCGGTCGATGTGTTAAAAAATACAAAAATTTATAAAAAATTCTCTAAAATTAAACTCTTTTTATCTTAAACTTTCATCTTGGTTTAAAGTTTCAGTGTAAAAAAAACAGTTTTAAACCACAAAAATATACTTATTTTTGATGATTACCTCTTTAAATCATAAAAAGCGAATCTTTCTCTCTTATTTGCGACCATGGTCGCAATTTTTAACAAAATTTTTTTCTTAAAAAAAACAAGAATCTTGACATTTCATAAACATTTCGTAAAAAATAGTTCATCCGACACTTTTAAATTAAGTTAAGTTAAAATAGGAATATTTTTGAAAAAAAGGAAAAAGGGAATTGAAACTGAAAAAAATTAACTATTAAAATTTACAAAGCTTAAAAAAACTTGGCTTCCTCGTTACCTTTTTCCGTGGATGATTTCTTTGGCGCCATCTTTAGCAGATAATTCTTTAAAAAAACTAATTTTTGAACGAAAATGATCGAAAAATTAGGGAAACTGTAGCACTAAAATTTTCTGATTGATCAAATGATAATTTCAGATCTGTAATTTTTTTTGAAAGGAAAGGTTTTACATACAGTAAACAGTTGTGTGGGAGGGTATTTTCGTCAAAGCTACTCTTGAAGTGACTGGTACTAACTCGGGCGGGAATTTTTTTGGTTTTTGTCTGCCAAAATTAGTGTCAAATTCGTAGCTATTATGTTGCCACGTCCCGCCGGCTGAGAAACTCTCTCAGCTGTCAGCTGAGGTACAGTGACCCATATATATATATATATATATATATATATATATATATATATATATATATATATATTCCCCCATCTCTATTTAACCTAGCTGTGACCTGCATCCATCCTCAAGCTAGGCCGCCTCCTCTCCTGGTCGTGTCAAACCATAGATACCCCCTCTCGGCCATCCCGTAGCCAGAGCTCCTCCGCCATGGCGTCAGCAACCTCCGAGCATCTCCCTCGCCAGAGCCTGACGCACCATCTTCCGCCACTCGCAGCCGTGAGCACCCTCTGACATCCACCTCCATGCCATGGCCGAGGTCCAACGCCACCACTCATGGCCGTAGCCCGTTCCTCCTCCCCTCGTAGGAGTGCGCATCCTCTCCCCATGGAAGCTGAGTCCTTTTCCCTCTCCTGTAAACCCGTCGACATCCACTGCGAGCTCCATCGCGCCCCACCGTGCGCCCACCCCACGTCACCAGGCCGGCCAGCCTCGAGGTAAGCTTTTAATTTCAAACTATTATTGTTTGGTTTGTTACAAATCATTTAAGGTTACAAATGAACTTTGTTTTTAAAAGAATCTTAGTTAGCACATAAATAAATAAGTTAATGGATAATATTTTAAGTAGTAACATAATGTTTTTAAAAATTATATGAATAGTAGGTACTAATACTTGTAACTAATAATTCTAACACTACACCTATATCAAATAATGATAGATAATAAATCAAATATCTAGGTAAATGAATAACAAAGAAACATATTTGGTAGAAATTAAATGCTTGAAATATATCCAATAATTATCACAAAATATTGAATGGCTAATGTTAATAAATAATTAGCTTTTAAATATTAAAAGAATAATACTTAAAATATATAACCAAATTTAGAATTAGTAACAAATGTAAAATAATTAATTAATATCCAAAATTCATATAACTATTTAATAATTAGCATTTATAACTAATTAAAAATTAGTATTTAATTGCAATAATTATTATTTGAAGTAATTATTGAATTATAAATAGCCAGTATCTTCATGGCTAATATAACAACACTGAATAAAGTAAAGGAACCTAAGATTCAGTCAATACTACTCTAAAAACTTGAGAAAATGAAACTAATGTGAGCTGTCTAAATATCTTGGCACCAAAACTGACTCGTGCAAGTTTCTATTAAGGAACAGTTGGACCCCAATGACATCATGCAAGTGTAAAGGATACTCTCCTCGTTGACTTTCATCTTCATCTTAATTTTGTCTATTAATTATAAATCATGGTTATCAGATCGCATGATCGTCAACACTATCCTATATCATATTTACATACCAGCTTTTCCTCTTCTTATTATATGAATAATTATTCTATTCTTGATATTATTACTGATACCGTCTCGTGATAATGTTTCATTGCCTTACATATCATGTTTGCAACTTGTTCCTAGACATGCATGCATCCAACTAAAATTGACATGATTTACTTGTATGTGATAGATTCTGGCATGTACACCTATCTTGATTGTGATTAACTGTATGACCTGGATTGTTTGAGGATAGATAAATTATGATAATTGGATGTAATGTCAATCTTGATTGTTTAAGATTTTCAGGAATTATTGTGATCCTGATACTACTGAAAATTAATCGAGAAAATTGACCATTACATTCTGAGAAATTATTCAAGGATACTTATTGGATTATGAATATATGATCATGACCGATTTACTTTGCTCTTTGGATTACATGACACTGACATCACCTGCACTACTTTGCATTTGTCAGACATCACTTGCACTACCTTATATTTGTTATTACCACTGTCTACATTGTCCCATGATCTTGATACACATTGTAATCACTATCTAAAACTAATTTCCTTTACACTATTTTCGGATCATGCACACTGAGTCACATTATCTTGCACTTACATTGATTAATGAAATTAACCAAGCTGGGGTTACTGAGGGAGACTGTAGCAGGAGAAAATCTAGGAAGGTGTGCTTGGAAGGGCGACCCCTTGTGGGTTTGGATGCCACACATGATCTCGTTATTTGTGCGCGCTCCTATTTTACTTGTTGCATAATACCTGAGTACAGTGAACTATTTCTCCCTGCTATCAGGATCCACTAACGCATCACTTATTTGATATGCAGCTGTCCTAGGGAATGGGGCACAAGATAGTTGCATTAGTATAAGATTAATAAAATGCTAGACATATACACTTGTATCATATCCTGTAATGTCTTCAATGATCTAGTAACTGACATATATTTTTATGATACTGATACTTGAGACTTATATGACGTGCATTATCTTGACTACATGACGTTCCTAGACATACCATGTTATTGTGATCTCGTGCTCTTATGACCTTATGATTATACTACATAATAGTTACTCGTCCAGAACATTTCATGTTCATTATACACATGTCAGACCATACAAGCACTGTCTTCTTGTACATGATCTAGTGTCTCGATTATTCCTGTTATTGTTATTACTTTTAGTTCTTGATACTGCCAATCATATTATTTTTGTTATTTCAATGCCCTACTTGTACATTACTACATTTTCATTTTTTCTCTTTTATTGTTCCTTTCCTTCGTGTACTCTTCCTGGCCCGTTTCTGATGGACCTTTATTATTTTTTAGTATTTAGATCAGAAAACTGGTATAGAGAGTTGATCCTTGAGTGTATTCTGGTTCTCCGGTCAGTTCAGTTTTTTTTGGACTTGTCTTATTCAGATATGGTGGACGATATTGTTTATGATTTTGTATTTCATATATGTGCTTTTATCAATATGCTTGGTTGTATATGAATATATATGTGGTATCCTACTCGTTATTGACAGCTTAAGGTATTCATGGAAGAGATTTCACTCTTCGTGAGTATCTACTGACCATCATCACATACATGTATTCCATATTTTGGGAAGCGGGGCATGACAATCAACCCTAGTATATGCTTGGTTTTGATTTTTTTTCTTTTTTTTATTTGTTGTTTGCTTTTTTTTGGTTTGTGTTTGTTTGTGAAATGGATTTCAACAACAATAATTTTTTTAATGCTAATATGAATTCATATTTCACCCCGACCTCAGTTGACTCAGATAACTCCATCCCGACTTTGTATAACATGAACCAATCGAATATGTTGGATTAGATTTGTCCGACTCAAATATAACCCATATCTCTATTCTAATAACCAAAAATTTTAAAATAGTTTCACTCTTCACAAAGTCAATAGAGATTCACCTCCCAGAAGTCAAATTTGCAATCACCTTATCCACAATCATATCCCTCTTTTACATCATATACTCTTTTTCTAGAACAACCGATTGAAGAAAAATGTGAAGTAGAAAAGAGTATGAAAGCCGTAAAAAGCATGCTTGAGTCCCAACAACAAATTCAAAACATGTTGAACTCACAATCTTCACAATTTTTTTGAAACCAAGATTATACACTCCCTTTCTAGAACAACCATTTGAGGAAAAATTCGAGGTATAAAAGAGCATAGAACTCTTGCATGAGACTACATAATAATTTCAAAAATCTTCTACCCAGTCTATCGATAAGTTAGAAGCACAACTGAGTTAATTGGTTAACATTTATAAGAATAAGAAAACTCTCTCTTATCAAGTTTTGACCAATCTAGATTTCTCTAACTCTACCATTCTGGCCCAGGAATCATGTTTTGAAAACTAAGATTCAATTTTAGCACACCTATTTGAACTTGACTAAACTCCAAGGTTTGAGAATCACATTGATATTTTAGTAAGTTATCCCTTTTCTGAGTCAAACTTGAGCATGAATGTCATGATTTGAATCTCAACTTGGTAATTTAATTCCACTTCTTGAATCAATATTGACTCCGGTATGTTTACCTGATTTTAATTACTTTTACGAGTCAGTATTGAATCTTGTGTCCATTCATCATGAAATTGACTCATTTATCTTTCAGATCAACATAATGAACTTGACCAATTTCATAATTTTGAAAGTCATATTGGCAAGTTGACAAGTTTCCATTTTCATAAAATTGGACTCAAAGAGGAATGTGGCCTTATCCTCAATTTTGTGATCTAGTTCAAATTTCTGAATCAATATTGATTCCTATTTTGTTACCTAATTTGAGCAACATTTTAGAGTCAGTTTTAGTTCTCATACTTGTCATTCTTAAACTTAAATCACTAATTTTAAAAAGTCACATTCTATTGTGGGAAAATGAATATGGACTAGAGTTTCAATTTCTTAATTTGGACCCACTTACTGAACAAATCTCGACTCCAGAACTTTTACTTAATTTCAGTCAATTTCCTGAGTCGGTATTAGTTCATGTACTTCCTGAGTCCAAATCTATCATTTCATCATTTCACACACCATTTTGAGACAAAAGTGTTGAAAAAAATGATTCTAAAATTATTTTTAAAATTTTAAAATTAGATGAGGTAAAATTCCTAATAAAAATTATCTATGTATATGTTATAATACACAGGTCACTGGTAAGTTCCTACAAACTCCACATAATCTTGATTGGGCTGCATTTCGTGCATCAATCAGACCTCCACTGGAGCCACTACCCTGAGGTGGATTCTTCTTCTCTTTATATTTTAATGCATAAATACATTCACGATGCATTAAGGACAATGCATGAGATAAGCGTGGAGGAGGTCTATTAAAATAGTGTTTTTAGTTTTTCCTTCCTTTTTACTTCTTTTAGGATTTTTTTAGAATTTTACCTTTTGTATAGGATATTTTCCTTTCTTAAAAAACTTTTTGAACAAGAGATAAAGTTTTGATCTATTTTTAAGAAAATTATGATCTTAGAAATTAAGAAGCCTTAAATATGATATCTTAAACCTAGTCAAAATAATGGATCTTGTTTAGAATAATAGGTTCAGAAAAATTGGAAAGATAATTTGATCTTGAATTTTTTTCCTTAGAGAATATACACTCCAAAATTACATATTTTTGGTATGGAAATAAAGACTTAAAATGCCATAAACAAAAAAAATAAAATGAAAAAATATGGTATATATGAATAAAAACTCACATATTAAAACTGTATAATTATGCCTCAGGAAGTATGATTATTCACGCCTAACAATGGTGAAAAGAGACAAACAATCCCTCTTAGTTTTGTGACCTTATTTACTTAAGCCCGAGGGATGTTTTCTTATTTGATGCCCTAAGATCATCTGATTTGGGATCATCGACTAAAGGCTTATTATCCGGGTAAATTAGAAAGCCTAAGAAAACTAAAAAAAAATAATATATATATATATATATATATATATATATATATATTTATATATAAATATATAAATGTATTGATGGTTAGAGTTGAAATCCAAATATCTACATTATCACAAAGTGCATATTATCTATGGAATTAAGAGAGATAAATTTAATCAATCCAATTTTGAATTTTAATCTTAATTGAAAGCAAGATCTTGTATATAGACTAAGTTTAAGAACGAATAATTTTTGGTGAACTTATGACATCAGATCACTTAATTTTTTGCAAAAATATTTCAAAAACTTTACTCTCTTTCAAAATGCATTTTCAAAAATAATAACTTTTATTTTCTTTCTTTATGAATTTTGTGGGTGTAATACGTTGAAAACCCTCAGGTGACAAAACTCCTCATTTAGGGAAACCTATAGTTTTAAAACCTTGTTGCACACGCTTAGTGCAGTTGGGTCACCTTCGAAAGTGGTGTATTAGTTTAGTTTTCTTTCTTGTTTTACTTGAGACGAGTAAAAGATAAGTGTTAGGGTATGATTAGTATCCAATTCTGCATCTGCATATCATATTCCTTATCTATTTATGAATAAAATATTGCTTCTGAATCATGTTTTAGTCTATTTTACAGATAATCAAGAGTTTAAGAGTAAAGTCAGAATAAAAGCCTAATTAAACTAAATTTTGGGTAATTAAATCACATTTCTTGGAGACAAGGTAGAGAGCTTCTAGAAGATGCTTAGATCCAAAAATTGAGGATGAATCTGGAGAAATACAAGTCCAAAATACCAAAAATTAGATACATACAGAAGCTTCTCGCAGCTGGACGAAGCATCAAGAAAAAACCAACGACCTAAATCTCTTGTATTGCCATGGATCCATGGCAATATGGTGGGCCCACGCATTAATCTTCGATGCGTGGCTTCATCTCGTCATCGAAAGCCTTCCTTTGCCTATAAATATTGCATTTGGAAATCAAAATCAAGGTTGAAGAGCAGTAGACTAAGGTTTTCTCCCATTTAGTATAGCTTAGTGTACTTTTTCTTTTTCTTCTTCTTCTTTTGTATTTTGTTTTTGTTTTAGATCATATATTAGGCTAGAATTGATTCGGGAGAGAAAGAGAGAGATTGATGTAATAGAAAGTGATAATCTATGAAAGTTTTCTTCTTTCCTTTTATGGTTTCTTCTCTAACATCTAATATGACTACTAACTAACTTTTCTTCTCATGGCAATCTAACTACTAACCACTAATCATCTAACCCCTTACTTGATAATTCACATGAATCTAATAGCCTCTACAAGACCTTTCTCTTGCAAGAGCTATTGATGGCTTATGATGATGAGTTCTAACAACTAACTTCCTAACTTGCTAATTCTATTATTTTATACTTGCCTCTAACTGGTTTTGCTGATCTAATATTTGCATTAGCTTGCTCTTGATGCAAGTTTTAATGTGAAAAATCATCTTATGTTCCATACTTTATAACATCTCTCGAAGCCAAGGATTAGTAATAGTTAAGGATCCATGTGAGGTAACTATCACTAAGAGGTTAGCATAATTAGTGAAGTATTTAGTAGTTAGTATCCATGAGTTTTCTTCTCTTATTGCTTTATTTTCAAAACCATTTTGAAAATCACTTTATCAATTTCTTATCATTGTTTTCATCATCTTCTTAGTTCACTATTGTTTTCATTTTTTTACCACAAATTCTTCTTTTTTTCATTTTCCAAATAACTTCACCACAGTTTCCACTTCGCTTATCTCGTGTTTTATCTTGCTTTTTTTACTTTCTTGTTTTTCCTTCACTGATTTCAAAACCACCAATACTATTTCTTGCATTCACTGTTTTCATCACCTTCTCCTTCCATCACTTCTAGTTTTCTTTTTTTTTCTTCTTTAACAAAGAAGACTTTGTTAACAACCAACGTGAATGACCTATTAATGCTTCTATCACCTCCTGTCCCTGTGGATTCGACCCGTATTGCCTGTATGCTATAATGGAAGTAACGAGAAAGCAAAAGCACCATAATACTTAAACTCTTCATTTCAAAATTCACATTTTCGTGCACGCTTTACCTTCAATCTCTTATCATGAGGAAACTTGCAATGTGTTCGTTCGGATCATCATTGGGAAGACCTCCAAGCTGACATTGATTTTGCACAAACTAAATTATACCAGGATTCAACCCGAAGTTGTTTGCATTGATTGTTGGCTTCTTTATGTATGATGTTGCTCCAATCAGGGATGGAACCGCATAGTCCCTTATATTGGCCCACAAGACCATCACTCTAGTTTTGATGATGATTAACTCATGTAGTTATACTACTAATGATCTTGTTGTGTTTAAGTTTTAGATATTGATCAAGATCTTAGTTGATTTTTAGCTTTTTTGAACCTAACATATGGTGATTCAAGATCTCAAGCTTATAGTGTATATCTAGCACTCAAGATGGAGTCTACCTTGAAGAATTAAGTTTTGATCAAGTCTACTTAAAAAGATCTACAAGAAAATTTGTCTAGAGTTTGTGAGTTTAGATCTCTTATAAAGAATAGATTAGTTTTGATTTCTCAAGCTTACACACACACAAAAGTTTTTATATCTAGTTTTTCAGTTTCAGTTTTTAACAAGGATTGATTTTTGATATATATCAAATATTTTCCAATTTTAATTTCATGTTTCAAATATGTATCTCAAGCCTTATGTATTGCCAAAACACTTTTTAAACAAATACTAAATATTTAAAAATAAGTTTAATTTCAAAAATTATCTAAAAACTATTTTTAGGCCAGGTCGGTCAACCCTCTTGGCCATTTATGGGTGCTCACTTGTGCACGTTGTGCACGTTTATCGGATGACCGGTCGACTGGTAAACGAGCGATCGATCAGGCGGTCCACTGACTGTCACACCCAAGTCTCTATTGAGATCGGCTGATGGGACAGTCGATCGGGTGGTCGGTTAGTTCAATATTTTGAATTACCAGTCAACCGGCCAGTCAACCGATCTGCTGATTTGCTCATCACCCTTCTAGTGATTTGACTATAATTTTTCATTTTGATATTCAATCTATGTGGTTCAAATTGCATTACAAATATAACTTTCAGGACTATATTTTTTATTCAATAATCATTTTCTGATCCAAATGTCAAAGATGCCAAATATTAGTTTGAAGTCAGTTCATGTTTTGAAAATATTTTACAGTTTTTTGATTTGACACCTTTCAGTATTTCAATCACAAATTTTTACTCTAATATCCTATTGATTTGATTTAAGTTGTATTAGACAGAAGACATAATAATCTATAAATTCTTATTATATGATAATTTCAAACTCAAACATTTTATACCACAATACTATGCTCAAAGTTAACTTATTACATATACTAGTCTCTAGTCGGGCGACGGACAGGTCGATCGCCAGGCTTCATCGGTCAGAAATTTGACTGTTGGACGGTCAACTGACAAGCCATTTCTGGAGTCTTTTTGATCCTAATGGCTAGTTTTTCTTGAGGCTATATATATGGGGGTTTTGGGTGAGTTTTGTACAAATGTTTTAAGAGCTAATATTCTCACTTTCAACAGAGTTTTTTTTAAGGAAAATATGTTTTAAAAAATTCTAGTTTAATGTTTTCAATTTCTATATTATTCAAGAAGTTTTCCCAAGTATTTTCTTTTGTTCTTCACTTCAAAAATTGTTGTTTTCTCACAAGTTTGAGCTGTTTATTGCAAAATCTATCCTCTATAATCTTGTATTATGAGAGGTGTTATTTGTGATCGTTGTGTGGGTCTAAAGGCCCATCACTCTAGTTTTGATGATGATTAACTCATTTAGTTATAATACTAATGATCTGTATTTATTTAGTCTCAGATATTTGATCAAGAGCTCAGTGGGTGTTAGCTTCAACAAAAGATTTGAAGTCAAGTTTTGGAGCTAGCATGTGTTGATTCAAGAGCTCCCGCATCAATATCACATTAAGTACTCAAGAAGAGTCTAGCTCATGAATTAAGGTTTGGACCAAGTCAAGAAGGAGAAGAAGATTTTCATGGAGACTTGTCTCATGTTTGTAAGTGTTAAGATTTGTTTTTAGATAAAATGTAAGGGATAGATTAGTTATGGATTGTTCAAGCTCATTTACACACAAAATTTATATGTATCATCATAAGGTAGTTTTGATTTTTGATTTATCAAAACCTATTTTAGAGCTTATTGTCAAAAACATAGATATTTTATCTTATATGTGTATTGGATCATATCCATACATACTAGGCTTCAAAAGTGTTTACAATATCTTGTTTTTATATTTGGAGAAGTTTTGAAAAAATTATTTTTCAAATAAAAGGTTATTTTTGAAAAATACATATTTTTGTTTAAGGCAAAATTTTTATATTACAAAAATGGTTCAAAATATTTGTAATATGTGTTAATTTTTTATCACACATATTTGTACTTCAAGTATTAAAAGAACTCATTTTTGTAGATTTTTAGTGTTTTTATTGGATTTTATAAGAAAATATAAAACCAAGTTTTAATCCCTATAAATGGCTGACCAGGTCTTCTGGCGGTCGACTGTACTAAAGTCGCTCGACCGGGCGGTCGACCGATGTGCAGAAATGTGCACTGTCAGTTTTGGCTTGAGGGCCGGTCGACCGACTGGTCGATCGTCGAGAGAGCTTTGCTCTTTGGATCTGGCCTCGATCGACTGGGCGATCGACCGATAGGTCACGGCCTTAGATCAATCGACCAGGCGGTCGACCGGCAGGCTGCAACAGTCATAAATTTGACCGTTGGCCGGTCGATCGGCCGGTCGACCGACAACAGGATTTTCTGCTGAGTTGGACCCCAAGGGCTAGAATTTGGAGGCCTATATAATGTGGCTGTTTTGGGCTGTGTTAGACAAGATTTCAGGTGGGTTTCCAATCTAGTTTTTCTCATCTATTTCATAGGTTTTGTCCACTTATATTAGAGCAAATACTTCCATATCAAAACGAGAGTTTTCAAGGGTGGTTTTCAAAAGTGATTTCTTGAGTTTTTCACCATATCTCTATCCTAGTTTTTCTCACACATACTTGAGCTTTCTATTGCCATATCTATCCTATAGGAGCTTTATTGTGAGAGTGTTTTAGGTGATCAAAGTGTTGAGATCACCAAGTGTTTTATCTTGTATTTGAGGAGGCAAACTTACGAGTTCGTGTTATTTTGAGTTCTTATGGGAGCTCAGTGTAGAGGTACGGCCTCGGCAAGCTAATGTGCTTGCGTGTGTTGTTCTTACGTGAACAAGAGAGGGACTAGTGAGTCCAAGAGTTCTAGTGTGAACTCATTGTAGGTATTGCGGCACCGAGCCGGTGGGATCGCTTTTAGTGTAAATCCTTCATAGTGTTGAAGGCGGGGACGTAGAGCAAGGGTTCTCGAACCTCGAAATAAATCTTCTGTGTTTGCGATTGCTCTCTTTCTATCTCTTACTTGTTTTTATATCTTGCATACTTACATTGCTTATCTCTTTATATGCTTGATATATCTTGTGCTTAATTGTTATATGCTTGGGATTGTTTGCTTACACTTGTATTCAAACCAAGAGAGGCAGAGTGGCACCTCAACTTTTAATCTAAAGGAGCCCTTCACCGGGAATTCAGCTACACTCTTTTGTTATACTTTGTGTGTTTAGCTTAATAGTTTTAATTTGCATAAATAGTTTTAAATTTCTCATTTGTTCATCATTAGATTAGCTAACACCTATTCACCTCCCCTCTAGGTGACTTATAATTGGTATCAGAGCTTGGTGCTCTTTATTAAGGTCTAACAACCTTGAGTTAAATATCCTCATTTTAGCTAATCACAATATTTGTTTACATACAAATGGATTTCATGACACCTCCCATGTTTGATATTCTTAACATCCAAATTTGAAAGGTTAAGATGTCAATATACCTCAAAGCACTAGGTATTCATGTTTATTTTGTCACTATTAAAGATACATATTGTCTAAATGGCAAAATCCTTGTGGTTAAAGCAAATTCCCTTCATGCTTTAAGATCTACCCTAAATGATGAATATTTATTTAGGGTTGCTAATTTTGATTCGGCTTTTGTACTATGGAACACTATAGTCTCCCTTGGCGAATAAAAGCAATATTATACGGAGATTGACTCGGATGATGGAAGTGATGCTTCCAACATATGTTACATGGTCCAAGGGGAAAGCCCCCTTGAGATAAAATATGAATCCGAGCTTGATGAGGATGTTGACATGTCATATGATGAGCTTGCTATATTTTGTCAACAACTTATTGAAAAATATGATTTGCTCAAAAAGGATAATAAAAGATTGAAAAATAAATATGATTCCATTTTAAAAGAAAAAGATTCTTTTCAAAATAAATTTGAATTACATTTCAAAAGAAAATGAATTTATAAAAAAGGAGAAATTTCCTTAGCTTCAAAATTAAATGATGTTTGTGAAGGAAATAATTATTTAAAAAATAAAATTAATTTGGTGGAAAAAGAAAAAGAAATTGTTTTGGAAGAAAACAACTCTTTGAAAAGAAAATTTTTTTAAAAGAAAAAGAAAACATTTCTAAAAAGAAAAAGATTGTTGATTCTCATTCTTGCCATGCTCTTCATGCTACTATTGATAAAAATGAGATTCAAGTCCTGAAAAATAGAATAAATTGTTTGAGCTCAACTTTGAGCAATTGTGCATTCAATCATTCTAGATTGAAAACCTTGTTTTAATAGAAACAAACTTCACATGTTCATGCACATAACCCATGGCATACATATGCACACTATGCTCACAATTACACCCATTCGTATATGCATGCTAAAGTGTACAAATGTACACATTGCGGTCGCAAAGGCCATCTTGCAAGATTTTGCTTTGATAGATTAAATTTTATAAATTTTACAAATAATAAAAATGTTTGGTTTCCTTATGATGCTAACCCCCTGGACCAAAAAAGAAATGGGTACCAAAATCCTCACCATTTGTATTTGATGTAGGTACAGGTTCTCACAAAACGTGAGAGGTATAGTGTCTTGGTGGTGGATGCATGATGAGCTAGATGGACATACCCTATTAATGCATTACTATCAAGAAAGTTTGGTGAGAGGACCACCATGATTTGGAGACTTAGAGAATAGTGCGTATGGTTTGGTAACTATCTCTAAAACTTCTATTTTAGTTTACATGCTTTTACATAGATAATTTTACCATGTTTTGATTTTATGATAAATAATCATGTTTTGTAATTCATGTGGTGAATACTTATTTAGATGTAGTTGTTATTAAAACTTGTGTTTATACTTATACAAGTAGTGAGATACATTTGATTATTATATGTTTGTACCTCATTGCTCATTTGTACTCATTGCATGTACATGTATAACGTAGTTTTGATGATTCTTTCATTTACACCCGTTTCCCCAAATTTTGTAAATATTTTGCTTCATGTATATACTATTTTGTCTAAAACTAATAAATATACATGTATACCCTTGAGTCAATTGCCTTCACGCAAATTCTATTATGGACTCTTTTATATTTGGGATATGTATGTATACTTTTAGTTTTGATAAAACATACATATACCTTAAAGTTTATTTAGTTTTAATAAAAAATAAATTTTTATGATTTTCACTTTTTTTGATAAAAGATTTCATGTTTGTTTTGAGTCTTATTGACTATTTCATGAATATGTTATTCACATGATTCTTGTGCACTCATATTATTTTTGTTTTCTCATGACTTAGTTTTCATGAGTTTTATATGAGCCTTATAGATCTTGAGTGACAATTTTTGTGTACTTAGCAAAGTTTCATATATATATATATATATATATATATATATGTATGTATGTATATATGATTTGTTTTCATGATTGAAGGATCTTTAACTAGTTTTTCAAAAAATTATCTTAAACTAGTTATTTATTCTTCATTTGGTAGTGTTTTTAATCTACAACTATTTTCAAATATTAATTTTGAAAACTTCTACCTTTTAAAGGGCGGTTGGATGGGCGACCATGCCTTGTATGCTCAAATTGAAAATCTATTTAAACATGTGCATGAATAGGGTGGTAATTATGAGTTATACACATGATCTTCATGTTATTTCATCTTTGTATACTCATATATGTTTTCTTATATACGTATGATTCAAAATATCAATTAGTATCAATTTTAATAGGTTTATTCATTTTCATACATATATATGATTTGATTGTACTTACAATATCTTTATATCTTAAAGCACAAATTATTTTTATTCTTAGCTTGACTTAAATTTAAATTTCAATTGGTATCTTAATAATTTTATGCATTGTTCTCTTTTGATATCTCAAAAAATTTTATTTATCTACAAATGGTACCAATTTTAGTTTTGTCAACTACAATTTGATTTCATTTGTATTAAAATTTATTTTGTTGACTTCTAAAAGTTCAAATTTTTTTTAAAAGTGGTTTCAAAATATTTTGATATGTATTACCTATATGCAATAGGAGCTTAACATCTTCTCTATATATAGATTCATATTGAGTGTATCTCAAATTGATGAGCTTGACATCTCTTCTTTATATGGTACACGTGTGTAGGGGGAGCTTAACATATCTGCTTATACATTGTATATTATTCTTTATGTGGGTTAGGGTCTTATTATCCCTTCTTCATGTAAGGCATGTATGCAGGGTGAGCTAACTTTACGTCTCTCTTCTTCATGAATGTATATCACATATATAACTTTATTGTTTGATTTATTTTCGCCCCTTTGTTGATGAATTGACAAAAAGGGGGAGAAGAATTTTGAGAGTTTATAAATGCATGTTTATTTTATTTTCTTGTTTATGCAAAAAGGGGAGAAGAATTTGGTGAGTTTATGCATGTTTATCTCCTTGTTTATGCATATATGTTTATGTTTAGTTCATACACTTTAATCAATATTTCTATGTTTAATGCTATGCATGAGTTAAGGGGGAGCTTCTATGAAGCTTAACTTTAATCCATGCATATATAACTCAATGAGTTTTGTCATCATCAAAAAGGAGAAGATTGTTGGCCCAAAGGCCCATCACTCTAGTTTTGATAATGATTAACTCATGTAGTTATGGTACTAATGATCTTGTATTTATTTAGTCTCAGATATTTAATCAAGACTTAGCAGAAGTTCAGATTCAACAAAAAATTTGAAGTCATGTTTTGAAGCTAGCACGTGTTGATTCAAGAGCTTGCGCATCAAGATCGCATCAAGTACTTAAGAGGAGTCTACCTCATGGGTCAAGGTTTAGACCAAGTCAAGTAGGAGAAAAAGATTTTCAAGAAAAGATTTTCATGGAAACTTCTGTCATATTTGTAAGTGTTAAGATTTTTTTTTTTAGATAAATATAAAGGATATATTAGTTGTGGATTGCTCAAGCTCATTTACACACACAATTTATATGTGTCTTCGTAAGGTAGTTTTGATTTTGGATTTATCAAAACCTATTTAGAGCTTATTGTCAAAAATATAGATATTTCATCTTATATGTCTATTGGATCATATCCATACACACTAAACTTTCAAAGCATTTACAATATCTTGTTTTTGTATTTGGAGAAGTTTTGGAAAAATCGTTTTCAAATAAAAAATTATTTTTGAAAAAAATAGATTTTTGTTTAAGGCAAAATTTCTATATTACAAAAATGGTTCAAAAAGTTTGTAATATGTGTTGATTTTTTATCGCACATATTTGTACTTCAAAGTATTTCAAAGAACTCATTTTTGTAGATTTTTAGTGATTTATGAGATTTTAAAAGAAAATATAAAACCAAGTTTTAATCCCTATAAATGGCTGATCAGCTTTTCTGGCAGTTGACCGACCGTCTGACCGTGCCAGAAGTCGGTTGACCGCGCGGTCGACCGATGTGCACAAACGTGTACAACCAGTTTTGGCTTGAGCGCCGGTCGACCGGGCGGTCGACCGCTAAGGCCCTTGTCAACCGACCGGTCGACCGTCCAGAGAGCTTTACTCTCTGGATCTGGCCTCAACCGATAGGGCGATCAACGGATAGGTCACAGCCTTAGATCGGTCAACAGGACAGTCGACCAGCAGGCTGCAATAGTTATAAATTTGATCGTTGGCCGGTCGACCGGCCGGTTGACCGACAGCAGGATTTCCTGCTGAGTTGGACCCCAACGGCTAGATTTTGGAGGCCTATATAATGGGGCTATTTTGGGCTGTTTTAGACAAGATTTCAAGTGGGTTTTCAGGCTAGTTTTTTTCACCTATTTCAGAGGTTTTCTCCACTTGTATTAGAGCAAATACTTTCATATCAAAAGTAGAGTTTTCAAGAGTGGTTTTCAAAAGTGATTTCTTGAGTTTTTCACCACATCTCTATCCTAGTTTTTCTCACACATACTTGAGGTTTCCATTGTCATATCTATCCTATAGAAGTTTTGTTGTGAGAATGTTTTAGGTGACAAAGTGTTGAGATTGATTGGAGCTATTTATGCATCATTTTCTACCACCATGCTATGCTTTATCTGAATAAATATTTGATTTTTTCTGCTTTTTTCTCTCTCTTTTCAGGTCCAATGTTTAATAAAGAAGGAGGCCCAACAATTATGATTTTTAGGAATTAAAGAAACATTTAGAAGCCCACAAGAGAAAAGCCTAAGTCTGAACATATCCAAAGCGTATCAGGTTCTACAAGATCCAACTGGGGATACGAGATGCAACAGAAAGGCATAAAAATCCGCTAGCGCAGCGGCCAAGAAACGACCGCGGAAACGCGGCACATGCCGCGGATCCACGGCAATCTTTAGGCCGTTACTTCTGTGTTTGATTCGGAGGCTGAAGTGGGATGGCCTCTTCTTATGAAGACTATAAATAGACCCCTAGGGCCTCTGTAATCATTTATAGGAAAATTGTTAGGGTTTCTCTAGGTTTTCTTTTAGTCTCTTATGTAATTTTTTTTCTCCTTCTAGAATTCAGAAAAGAGAGAGTGAGAGTGAGCAATCTTTGTAATTGGAGACTGTGACAACGCGATACAACGATCGAGCTTTCAATCTTCATCTTCTCTTATTCTACTGCATTATTTTCTTTAAGCTTTTACTTTCTTCTATTTCACTTCTACCATGAACTGTTTCTTGTTCTTTATTTCCATGTCTAGCTAATTTATTAACATGACTAACTAACTTTTAATTTTACTAACTACTAACTCTTGGGTGATTGCTAGCTTATATGATTCATTGAATACTTTCTTCTTTTTAGTCCTGCAAACTACAAGTCTATTTTACCTCCAATGAAGATGAGTTGCTTTTTATTCATTGTAAATGCTATGTTCTTTATCCATATGATTCATGTGAGCCTCACTTAGAGCCTTGTTTTTAGAACAAGTGCCGTGATGGAACATGAAGATGGAGCACTTCACTATGCCAATGACTACATTACAAGTTCTTATTTCATGCTCGCTTTATTATAGCTTTGATGGACTAATGAATTTTGTATGTTTCTTAGCATCGTTAAAAGTGACTATCCTTGTTCCACTAATGAAAATCTATTTATGGAGCCAATGATTCAAGAAGGCAACTCGCCTAGATGAGAAACACCTTCGACATGGGACAACACAAGGACTTGGCAAAGCAAGACATGCCATTGCCGATGAATCAATATGAGGCATGCATTACCCAACGAGAGTAGTATGTTAGTAAATTAGAATGTTAGTTAGTCATGGCTTCTCTTTATATCATACTTAAAAAACTCTTTTCTGATAACTCTCTCTTTTCAAATATCTCTGTTTTCCTTCCATCTTTATTCTCGTTTCTTCCTTTCTTTTACAAAACACCCAAAGATTTTTCACTCACCTTCCACATCGTTTTGTTTTGCATTTCTTAAAATAAAGAAGAACTTTCATTTTTCTTCATGAAGATTTCAATATAAACCTTGAATGCTTCTATCGCTAACCCTCCCTGCGGATACGACCCATCCTAGCTTATGCTACGAACGGTGATTCAGAAGGAGCAAAGTAAACCTGCATATACATTCGAAGTTCTTGATCATCGGTACATGGCAACCAATGGCTTACTCTAAACCTCTTTTCAATACAATTAATCCTTCCGAACAAATTTTTGGCGCTGTTGCCGGGGAGGGTAACGATTTTTATTGAATTTTTGGAACTGAAACGAATTTTTCTTCTATGTTGTAGGTTATAGGTTACGGAAAGCAGGAAAGAAGATTGCAGTAACATATAAGTGGTCTTGGGCCTCTGTTCTAGAAAGCGGAGACCAAGCACCCTCTGGATTGCCATGTTTCCTCGGCTCTGGTCGCGGATCCGTGGCAAAAAGGAGTTCACTAGTGACTGGCTTTTTGCAGGGCTGCTTTCTTTGCAAAATTATAGTCAGGGAACCCAGGAGCCTGCTAATAAACCAACAGTAAAACACTTGTTAAAAAGTTCAAAAATTGATTAGACGTTTGCATTTTAGGCACGTGTCTTTTCAATTCATTTACTTTACTGTTGAAGAGTGCTGGAGCAAGGTACATACGCATTGCATTCAAAATAGGACTCATCTCTTGGTTGATATATATTGCTTTGAGTGAATCTTGTTTATCTTGTACACTTGCACAAAATTGATTTTAAGGGCAACACCCAATAATAAGACAAGGTGGGGATTTAATCACCCTTCCTTGGCCAAAAAATCAGATTCCAAGCACTCATAATCCAATGCTTTTTCATAAAATTTGATAGACGTTGTCCCCTGGGGACATCCGGACTCGTTAAGAGATCAGCTGAGGTTGGAAATTATTTTTGATTCACACTCCAGTCAAATTAGTGACTAAGGTTAGGGATTGAGGGGCGAAACCCCAAAATCTGGTGGTTTGGCTTAATTAAGCTTGTCGCTTCTGCGCTGATACCTTCCACCAATCTTGCCCCCACCTGGCTGATTAACTGTGGTCTGACTTGAGCAATAACCTTTTTCGGTTCATCGAACAGTTAGGAGTCGTCTAGGTCCAGAAATCCTAGATAGCTTGTGATTGTTTTTCTTTTTTCTTATTTGTTATTTTTCTTTTTTTCGCTTGATTGCTTGGTGAACGTTGTCTGTGATTATGCATGCAAGAGTAGTATGAGGACCCAATTTTAGCAAGACTTGTTAGGACTTCTACACTTGCACAAATACCACTTCCTAACACAATTCCAATCATGGCTAACAATACTTCTCTCCAAGACAAGTTCTACCCCATTCGCACTTCACTTTCTTCATGCATTCTTTTACCCGAAGCAACTCGGAACAATTTTAAGCTTAAACCATAATTCATAAATACACTACCAAGATTTCATGGCCTAGAATCCGAGGATGCATATTTCTTCATTCGTGAGTTTGAAGAAGTATGCTTGATGATGAGAATTTCCCAACTAGGGGAAGATGCAGTTAGATTAAGGTTCATTCCCTTCGCGCTAAAGGACATAGCCAAGAAGTGGCTATACAATCTGCCTACCAATTCTATCTCGACATGGGATGAATTTGTCAAATTCTTTCTTAAGAAATTCCATCCTATTCACAAAACGGCCCTCATCAGAAAAAACATAATGCAATTTAAGCAGGAATTAAGTGAACCATTCTGGGAGTATTTTGAACGGTTTAAAGATTTACTAGCCCAATGTCCTCATCATGGCATAGAGAAGTGGCGATGTGCCAAATTCTCTATGACGGACTAGATTATCAAATCAAGACACTCCTCGAGACCATTTGTTAAGGAAATTTTTTTAAAAAAGATGAGAACCATGGTTGGGATCTCTTTGAAGCTTTAGCAGAAAAAACCATTCAGTGGGAATCTTGCCTTGAGAAAACCAATCCCACCACTTCCAGAGCTGGTATGCATTCGATTGAATCTTCTATAGCTGCCAACTCAATTGATGAAAAGGTTAGAACTGCTCGAGGTTAGGGAACCAAATTCTGTGAATCAGGTCAACCCACCACCTGTGATCAACCCGGGTTGTACCTACTGCCATGTTCTTAACCACCTGTTTGAGGAGTGTCCCGTCTACCAAGCTCAAATATACCCTGAGAATATGAATGTAGCATATACCAGACCTAATTACAATCCATACTCCAAAACATACAATCAGGGATGGAGGAACCATCCAAATATTTCTTTGAGTCAGTCTGGTCATGAGCAACCAAGACCATCATTTCCACACCAATACCCTGCTCAGTCTCATCAACCTAGTTTCCAACAGAGTCTACCAAATTTTCAAACAAGCTTCCAACACAACTTCCAGCCCACATATCAGCAACAACAAACACAAAATCATCCTGATAAAAAAATGTCAGATTTGGAAAGAATGATTGAAACCTTATCTAAAACCCAGGCCTTAATAATGAACACCCACAACCAGGCCATCAATAGGTTAGAGGTTCAAATAGGTCAACTAGCTAGCTCATTGAATGAAAGACAAAAAGGGATATTGCCAAGCCAACCAGTGCCCAATCCTAAGAACCCCTTCTCTATTCATGAAGCTGAAGACATAGGTCCCAGTCTGTGTAACACTGTTCATATTTTGAGATCTAGAAAGCAGATAGACAATCAGGTTTCTAGTCATCCTGTTCCAAATAAATCAGCGTCAACATCTCTTGTTCCAGTACCACCAACTAAAAATGATCCATCTTCAAGTTCACAACCTTTAACCTCCAAATCGAATAAAAACAAAGCAGATGAGCAACCATACAAGCCTATTGTACCATTCCCTAATAGGCTAGCAAACTAAAAGACTAATGCTCAAATGGAGAAAATTAGAGAAATGTTCAATAAGGTCCAGATCAATGTACCCCTTCTTGATACCATACAACAAGTTCCCTCATATGCCAAGTTCTTGAAAGATATGTGCACTAAGAAAAGAAAAACTAGTGTCCCAAAGAAGGTCTTCCTTGCTTCTAATATAAGTGAGTTGCTAACTGGGCCAATTCCCGTGAAATATAAAGACCCAGGGAGTCCAACTATTTCTTGCATTATAGGACAGACCACGATAAATAGGGCATTACTGGATCTAGGAGCCAGCATCAATCTTCTTCCTTTCTCCGTTTATCAGCAACTCGGGTTAGGTGATCTTCGTCCAACTAGAGTTACTATACAACTGGCTGATCGATCTGTAAAAATTCCAAAGGAAAAGATTACAGATATTCTCATTCGGGTCGGGGAATTCATTTACCCCATGGAGTTCATTGCCTATAAATGCAACCCGTACATAATCCAAAAGCTCAGACACCTGTCATTCTAGGACGACCCTTCCTAGCCACTACTAACGCAATCATCAACTGTAGGAATGGATCAATGCGTCTAACCTTTGGAGATATGATAAAAGAGGTAAATGTTTTCCACCAGAGAAAACAACCTCGAGATTTGGAAAATGAGTCATTTGAAGTGAACCTGATCGAGGGATTAGCAAGTGAACATGAAATGGAAATTGAATACGAATCTGATAGAGAATTTGAGTTGGAGTCTGATGACTTCAACCTTGATCAAATAATTGAATCCATAGTTGAGTGGGCAACAGATGCAGCCCCTATCCTTCCCTTATATAAGGAACAACCATTGATAGATCAAGTGCCCCCTTCTGAGCTTAAGATTCTTCCTAGTCATCTCAAGTATCAGTACTTGGGTGAAAAGGAAGCATTTCCCGTAATATTGCGTCCCATCTGACGGAACAACAGGAAGAAGATCTTCTAATATTAAGGGAAAATCGAGAAGCCATTGGTTGGACCATGGCTGATATAAAGGGAATCAGTCCATCCATTATGCAACACCGGATTCTTTTGATGAAAGAAGCAAAACCTAAACTGACCCACTACGTAGACTAAACCCGATCATGCAAGAGGCTGTTAGAGCTGAAATTTTGAAGCTACTAGACAATGGGATCATCTATCCCATATCTGATAGCCGGTGGGTTAGTCCAGTCCACGCTGTGCCAAAGAAAGTCAGGGTTACCGTGGTAGAAAACGATAAGAAAGAATTAGTACAAACTCGTCTTCCAACAAAGATTCGAGTATGTATTGATTACCAAAATTAAACGCTGCCACATGTAAAGACCACTTTCCCCTTCCGTTCATCGATCAAATGCTCAAGAGACTAGCTGGACATGAGTATTACTGCTTCCTAGATGGATATTCAGGATATAATCAAATCCCTATCGCTCCCAAGGATCAAGATAAGACTACCTTCACCTCTCCCTTTGGAAAATTTGCATACCGAAGAATGCCCTTCGGCCTATGCAATGTTCCTGCAACGTTTCAACGTTACATGCTTAGTCTTTTTTCTGACATGGTGGAGAAATTTTTAGAGATTTTCATGGAAGATTTTTTCATTTACGGTGATTCCTTTGAACAATTCTTGCACCATCTTAAGTTAGTTTTACAGCGATGCATGGAGAAAAACTTGACACTCAATTGGGAGAAGTGTCACTTTATATTCAAGCAAGAAATTGTCCTAGGGCATGAAGTTTCACACAAAAAAACGAGGTTGATAGATCAAAAGTGGACGTTATAACAAAGCTCCCTGAGCCAAAATGCTTAAATGACATCAGATCATTTTTAGGGCACGCTGGCTTCTATAGGAGATTTATTCAGGGTTTAGCAAAATTGCTAGACCTTTGACAAATCTCTTAGGAAAAGATGTATCCTTAAATTTTGATAAAGAATGTCTACAAGCTTGGGAGGAGCTAAAACACATACTTGTTTAGGCACCAATAACCTTAGCGCCTGATTGGACTAGGCCTTTTGAAATCATGTATGATGCCTCTGATTATGCCATAGGCGCTGTTCTCAGACAACGTACTGATAACAGGCAACACGTGATTTACTATGCTAGTAGGACACTTAACGAGGCCCAACTAAATTACACGACAACTGAAAAGGAATTTTTAGCAGTTGTGTTTGCGTTGAAAAAAATTCGCCAATACCTACTAGGATCCAAGACAACGATTTTCACTGATCACTCCACCCTTAGATACTTAACACAAAAGAAGGATGCAAAGGCCAGACTGATTCGATGGATACTTCTTTTGCAAGAGATTGAATTGGAAATTAAAGACAAAAAGGGCGTTGAAAATGTGGTGGCAGATCACCTTTCGAGAATTCCTAATGCAGCAATTGAGACTATACCTATCAATGAAGACTTTCCTGACGAACACATCTTTACGATGTGCAAAGAGCCCTAGTATGCTGATATAGCAAACTATCTTGCAACCAGGCAAACACCTTCAATTTGTCAGGTTAGGACAAGTATCGCTTTATGAAACAAGTATGGTTTTTCTTTTGGGATGAACCATATTTATTCAAATATTACCCTGACCAGATAATTAGAAGGTGTCTTTCTGAGGATGAACATCATAGCGTATTGATATTTTGTCACGAGCTGGCTTGTGGCTGACATTTTGGTCTACGAAAGACTGCTGAGAAAGTCCTTCAGAGTGGGTTCTATTGGCCCACTCTCCTTAAGGACGCTTATACATTCTACAAGTCTGTGCCAGATGTCAAATGACGGATCGAATCACGCATAAAGACATGATGCCCCTTATATCGATCCTTGAGGTAGAAATTTTTGATTGAGGCATCGATTTCATGGGACCCTTCCCTCTGTCTTATGGCAACCAATACATTTTGGTGGCCGTAGACTACATTTCTAAGTGGGCTAAAGCTATTCCAACAAGGACAAATGATAACCAAGTTGTCATCAAGTTCTTACGGGAAAACATCATTTCTCGTTTCGGAGCCCCCCCGTGCGATAATTATGACAATGGGAGTCATTTCTACAACCGGACTTTTGAAGCCCTAATGCGGAAGTACTCCATATCTCATAAATTATCCACGACTTATCATCCTCAGACGAACGGACAAGTGGAGGTCACCAACAGACAAATTAAACTGATATTGGAGAAAACTGTTAGATATAATCGTAAGGATTGGTCCATCAAACTCATTGGTGCCCTGTGGGCATATCGGACCGCCTAAAAGACTGTCCTCGGTATGTCTCCATATCGAGTTGTATTTGGAAAACCCTGCCATCTGCCTGTGGAGTTAGAGCACCGTGCTATGTGGGCACTAAAACAACTGAATTTGGACTTAGACAAAGCTGGTGATTTGAGAAAGCTACAGATATCCGAGTTAGAAGAACTACGAAATGATGCATACGATAACGCTCGGATATCTAAAAATAGAGCTAAGATTTTCTATTATAAATCGATTCATAGGAAAAATTTCATCTCGGGACAAAAAGTTCTGTTGTACAACACTAGACTCCACCTTTTTCTTGGTAAACTCAGAACCAGGTGGTCAGGCCCATATATTGTCCAGAACGTCTCTCCTCATGGTGCCGTTGAAATTTTCGATTCAAAAGATGGCGACACTTTCAAAGTCAATGGTCAACGCCTAAAGCAATTTTTCACCACAGAATATGAGTCACATAAAGCTATTGAACTGAATCTTTGTGACCCAGTCTATACGTGACCAAGTAATTTTACAATTTTCTATGTATTTCCTGTACATCATTTTGGGACCTCCTTTGTAAATAAAAAAATAATAAAAAAATAAAAAAAACTAAATAAGTGGGACTTAGGTGCTAAATATCACCTAGGTTTTTTATCTTTACCACACTCCCTTTTCTTTCTAAATAACCTAGTGTTATAAATTCCTAGTTTCTACTTGGGCAATTTGGGGATTCCGTCTTTCTCAGCCCCTTATAAATATCCCTCATCCCGTGTTCTCCTCATTATCCTACTTCATATCTCAGATCTGAAACAAGCACAGCAGTGCCGCCCCTCCAATTTTTTCGATCCTCTGCTCCCTCTATAAAGCCGCGTTTCCACGGCAACTGCCACGCATCTGCGTTACCTTCGACTTCCCTAGAGCGCGGCCAAATTTCTCTGTGGTCGCGACAGTCTAAAATTCAAGGATCTACAATCTCCACCTCTTCTACCATCACAGATTGCTCTCTGCAATCTCGTTCCAGTTTTTCCCCCACGTAGTCTGGGGGAGGTTTGCGTATCCCTTCTCGTTGCTTCCTATTATTCATCATGACACTATCTATTTTTGCTAAAAAAGATTTTGCTTAAATTCTTAGCGATGTTAACGGTAATGGTCATATATTTTTAGATCGTATTCGTGCATGGGATTGGTATAGATTAGTTTATGATAACTCAGATCACGAGTCTTACTATTGTCCTGAGCTCGTCAAACTTTTCTACAATTCTATAGATTCCAAATCTATCAATTTTGGCACATACCAGATCTTGGTGCATATGCCCACTGGGGATAATATTATCACGCTTCTTCTACTAGAAGAACTCACACATGTCCCTTGTAACCCACATCATAGCGACCCCCTACCTTTAATCGATTACATGACTGTCATGGGGAATCGCTGTACGGAACAAGATAGGGGGCTCAAAGCCAGTACTATATTTAGAAAAGTACATTGCGTTGGTTGCTGGATTCAACGCAACATTTTAGGGATTGACCACACCACCTCCTTTAACAGGCCGGTGCTGCAGATTATACACGATCTTATGACTCAGCAGCGCACTATCTGTATCAACATGATCATTTTTCATAGTATCATCACCAACTCCTCACGCACATGCGGTGCAAAGTACTCGCACACAGTTTTGATCACTCGTCTGTGTAGGACTTTCCTACCAGATGCAGTTTTTGACTCATATGATAGGGTGTTCGTTGCACAAGAGAGGGCGACTAGCGCTTACAATAGTTGTCTTCATGCGGTATGGACTCCTAGTGTCCAGTCCGAAGATGTCCCTGTGGAGTCCTCTTCGGAGGAACTTTTAGAGGAGGAGGATGAGCCGGCTTTTTGGCACTAGGACCCCCAGCTGATTCACGTGCCTTAATGTCTACAATTTGGCGAGGCATGAAGAAGATATTTCGGGGGTAGATTCGACTACACAAACAGGTTGCGGAGCAAACATCTCGCCTAGACCGCATTGAGGAGGGTCTGTGACGATCACAGTCGGCTGGACCTAGCACCACTGCTGGTCCAAGCCGAAGGCGGGGGTGATACCTTTCTTTACCTATTTCATGCGTATTTTTTCTTGCATACATTGAGGACAATGCATGGGATAGGTATGGGGGGTAGATACTAACATAAGAATTTTCTAGACATTTTCTTTTAGATTTCCAGGTTTCTCTTTTCTTATATCTCTTTTCTTCCTAATATAGGATTTTTCTAGACTTTTTCTTTTAGATTTCTAGTTTTTCTTGTTTCTTATATATTAAAAATATATATATATTGATCCATTTTTTGAAAAGAATTAACTTGATCTTAGGTATTAAGGAAATTCTAAGCTAAGATTTCTTAATATAAGTCGAAATAAGAAATTTTGTTGGATTTTTAGGTTATGAAAGAAAAGAATAGAAAAGATAGCTAGATTTTAAATTTTTTGTAAACACTATATACATTTGCAGGTTGAGGGATTAATCAAGGACTTAGTGACTTTGTTTACATAAATATATATATATATATAAAAGAAAAAAATCAAAAATAAAACTTGATCAATAATTAAGCTGGTTGGTTGTGCCTTAAGAAGCATGACCAGTCACGCCTAAAAATGGTTGAGTCCTTAGCATTCATGGCCTAGTTTAATCGAGACCTTGAACCTTAGGGATGTATCTTCATCTGGTGCCCTAAGACCATCTGGTCTGGGAGTCATCGGTAAAAAGCTCGCTACACGGGTAAATTAGAAAGCCTAATGAAGCTAAGAAAATATAAATATATAATATATAAAATAACATAAAAAAAGAATATATCTAATAAATATATATATATTTATATATGAACAAATGAACTAAAGTCTAAGAAAAATCCCTCATACATATGTATATGTATTAGGCCTGATACAAAATTCAGGTTTTCTCTCTATTCATAGAAACTTAACCTAAGTTGAAAACAATATTTCAAATGGAAGCTTATAAAAAAGAAGGAAAAGTTTAGAATAACCCTAAACCAATAGATTATCGAAATTCTTGAAGGAAATAGATCATAATAAAATGTTTCACTTTTTCATTTCTTTTTCTTTGGGATTTTGTGGGTGCAATCCACTGAAAACCCTCAGGAGACAACACTCCTCCTCTAGGGTAACCTACAGGTTTAACGGCTTGTTGCACGAGCTCAGTGCAATCGTGTCACCTACGAAAGTAGTGTAATAATTTAGTTAGGATTTTTCTCTTGCTTATTTTGCTCAGGGATGAGCAAAAGTTAGGTATGGGAGTGTGATTGGAGTCATTTCTTCATCATTTTCTGCCACCATGCTATGCTTTATCTGAATAAATATTTAATTTTTACTGCTTTTTTCTCTCTTTTTTTAGGTCCAATGTTTAATGGAGAAGGAGACCCAACAATTGTGATTTTTGAGAAATTAAAGAAACATTTAGAAGCCGACAAGAGAAAAGCCCAAGTCTGAATAGATCCAAAGCGTATTCTCAGTTTCTACAAAATTCAACTGGGGATACGAGATGCAACAGAAAGGCATAAAAATCTACTAGCGCAGCAGCCAAGAAACGGCCGCGAAAACGTGGCACATGCCATGGAACTGTGACAATTTTTAGGCTGTTACTTCAGCGTTTGATCCGGAGACTGAAGTGGGATGGCCTCTTCTCATGAAGACTATAAATATAACCCTAGGGCCTCTGTAATCGGGAAGGAGAAAAGAGCATTATTTATAGGGAAATTGTTAGGGTTTCTCTAGGTTTTCTTTTAGTCTCTTATGTAATTTTCTTTTTCTCCTTCTAGAATCCAGAAAAGAGAGAGTGAGAGTGAGCAATCTTTGTAATTGGAGACGGTGATAATGCAATACAAGGATCGAGCTTTCAATCTTCATCTTCTCTTGTTCTACTGCATTATTTTCTTTCAGCTTTTACTTTCTTCTATTTCACTTCTACAATGAACTGTTTCTTGTTCTTTATTTCCATGTCTAGCTAATTTATTAACATGACTAACTAACTTTTAATTTTACTAACTACTAACTCTTGGGTGATTGCTAATTTATATATTCATTGGATACTTTCTTCTTTTTAGTCTTGCAAACTACAAGTTTATTTTACCACCAATGAAGATGAGTTGCTTTTTATTCTTTGTAAATGCTATGTTCTCCCTCCATATGATTCA
Source organism: Agave tequilana (assembly GCA_038442645.1). Classification (NCBI taxonomy): domain Eukaryota; kingdom Viridiplantae; phylum Streptophyta; class Magnoliopsida; order Asparagales; family Asparagaceae; genus Agave; species Agave tequilana. The sequence goes on along the minus strand of JAVJIF010029691.1, from coordinate 2,566,509 downwards.
TGTGGGCCTCACTTAGAGCCTTGTCTTTAGAACAAGTGCCTTGATAGAACATAAAGATGGAGCACTTCACTATGCCAATGACTACATTATAAGTTCTTATTTCATGCTCGCTTCTTTATAGCTTTGATGGACTAGTGAATTTGTTGGCCCAGAGGCCTTCCACTCTAGTTTTGATGATGATTAACTCATGTAGTTATATTTACTAATAATCTTGTGATGTTTAGTTTCAGATCTTTAACCAAGATGCTAGTAGATGATTAGCTTCAACAAAGATATTTTGGAAGCTTTCACAAGGTGATTCAAGAGCCCGAGCATCAAAGATCATATATAACACTCGTTGGAGTCAAGCTCGGTGGATCATAGTTTGGATTGAGTCGACTTGAAGACGGAGTTCGTCAAGAAGACTTCGGTACATAGTTTAATTTTGTATTTTGATCTATTTGTAAAGATTAGATAGTGTGATATGCTCAAGTTCACAACACACACACTTGTTTAAGTCTTCATGTTTTGATTTTCGATTTTGGTTTAACCGATCTTGGTTTTCATGAATAGATAGTATCAATACAAGTTTACTTTGTTTAAATGTATATTAGATATGTTATATATACATGTATGCTTCATATCTTAGACAAACTTATCTTGATATGCCTATTCATGTGTTTGGAGTTTTGTGTTTTAACAAAACATATTTTCGGATTTAATATCAAAAACATGGATATATATATATATATGTTTCATGTATATTGAATTATATCCATATACAACATGCTTCAAGTTATTTAAATGTCATGTTTTTGTATTTGGATGAGTTTTGGACAAAACGAATTTTCATTTAAAAAATCCAAGTTTTGGAAAATACGGATTTTGGTTTTTGCCAAAATTTCCATAACACAAAAAATGGTTCAAATTGTTTGAAATATGTGTTGAATTTTTTCACATATGTTTGTATATCAATATATTATACTAAACTTATTTTTGTGAATTTTTACAGAATTTATGGGATTTATTTGAGAATTAAAAACCAAGTTTTTCAGTCCCTTAATTGTTTCTGCCAGGCTCTGGAGCCGGTCGACCGGAACGGTCGACCGGACGTGCACACAAACGTGCACGCAGCCAGCCCCTTGGGCCGGTCGACCGAGCGGTCGACCGACTGAAGGCAACCCGCTCTCGGGTTGCCCCGGTCGACCGGGCGGTCGACCGGCCAGAGAGCCATGGCTCTCTGGTTCAGGGCCCGGTCGACCGAGCGGTCGATCGGAAGGCGCAACGGTCAAATTTTGACCGTTGGCCGATCGACCGGCCGGTCGACCGGATGGTCAAATCTGACCATAAACGGCTGCCAACGGCTAGTTTTTTATGGGGCCTATAAAAACCCCATTGGTGGGCTGTTTTGGTTAAGATTTTGAAGAGCAAAAATTCTCCTATCTACAAGTGTTTTATAAAAGTTTTCAAAAGTGTTTTTAGAGCCAAAAAGGATTCATCTTTATTTGTTTTAAAGGGTCAGAAAAATCAAAGAAAATTGGATATTTGGGATATTGCTTTTGATCTTCATTTCAAACTTATTCTAGTTGTTTTCCCAAGAATTTTCTTTGAGTTTTTAATTTCCAAACTCTTTGTTTTCCATACTTGAGCTATATCATTCTATCCTATCTATTAGGATCTTTTATTTATGGGAAAAGTTGTTTGTGGTTGAGATAGACCACCAAGATTGTAACCCTCCTTATTTGTGTTATCCCTCTTGTGTAGAGGCTGATTGTGGAGTGGTGATTAGATCCCTCTAGTGAGAGGTGGAGGTTGGTGTTTGGCTCCCTCTAGTGAGGTGGAATTTTGGGTTTGGCTCCCTCTAGTGAGAGGTGGAGTTTGTGTTGGAATCTCTCAAGTATGAGGTGATTATTTTGTATTGGCTAAGTGCCTACCCCTCTTGTGTAAGGTGGTGTTTGTATTGCCTCTGTGAGAGGTTGTATACGGTTGAGAGAGGAATTTAATACTCCCGGTTGTAGTTTCCCCAAATCCTCAGTGGAGGTTCCTTGTGTGGGAGTCATGTGTGGACAAGTTAGTGGATTGGAAATCCTTCTGTATGAAGGTGGGGACGTAGAGCAGTGGCTCGAACCTCGAAACATATCTTATTGTTTGCGCTTGATCCATTGACTCTTAACTCTCTCTTTACCTTTGTGCCATTGCATCATTTCATATTGCTCATTTATATTATGCTTGGCTTGTTTGTGTGTGCCTCACTTGTGCTTAACCACGAGAGCTTCATATAACGCCTCAACTCTTATTCAGAGGAATCAAGAGGAGTTAGTCTGGAGCCCTTCACCGGGAAATCAGTTACACTCGTTGGTTGCATTAAGTGTTATTGCAATTAAATTTTTAATTTCCGCATTTAGTTCATCAGATTAGCCGTACACCTATTCACCCCCCTCTATGTGTACTTTCAATTGGTATCAGAGCCTACACTCCTGATATTTGATTTAACCACCTAGGAGTGTGATTTTGGTTAGCTAATCTATCATTTGCATTTGCACACTATTTGTTTACACACACTCATGGATTGCTTGACACCTCCCATGTTTGATGTCTCCAACATTGACATGTGAAAATTTAGGATGTCCAAGTACTTGAAAACCCTAGGATTGCATGTTTTCCTTGCCGCTACCAAGAAATCCTATTTTAGTAATAGCAAGCATATTGAGGCCAATGCACAAGCCCTTGAGGCATTTAGAAGCACGCTTAATAAAGAATATTTGTGCTTAGTTTCTAACTGTGATTCACCCTTTGCAGTGTGGAACACGTTGACCTCCTCCGAGCTTCAATTGCCAATCCAAACGGAGGATGAATCTAGAGGAGAATCCGAGCAACAATGCTACATGGTCCAAGGGAATGACTCCCTTGAGGTATATTTGGAATCTCAATTCGATAATCATGCTGCTAGTTCTTCTAGTAATGATTATATTGATGCCAATGCCTTGAATGAAGAACTATCAATTGTATGTGAAAAATTACTTGAAAAATATAATCTTTTGAAAAAGAAGAGTTTTGAACTTAACAAAGAAAATAAGGGTTTATGTTCGAAACTAGATTTGGTTTTGCAAGAGAAAGTGGAGATTTCTAATGAAAGGGATTCATTGAAATCTAAACTAGATCTTGCCCTAAAAGAAAATGAATTTTTGAAAAATAAAAATGATTGTAAAATAATTTTGAAGAACAATGAAAACTTATCTTCGAAAGTTGATTTTGTTTTAAAAGAAAATAATTCTTTAAAAATGAAAATTGTTCCTATTTCAAAGGAATTGGATTTGATGTCTAAGAAAAATGTTTCTTTGAAAAATGATTTAGATACACATGTTTGCCATGCTAGTGTAGCTTCACTATCTAGTTCACATATCGCATGCACCTCTTCCATAATTGAAAATGATATATCTATGCTTAAGAAGAGTGTTGATTGTTTGGGCTCCACTTTGAGCCATTGTGCCATGAACCATACACGTTTGGAATCCATGTTTTGCAAGAAACAAATTCCATCTATGCATGCACACAAATCACGGCATACGCATGCTCCTCACGGTCACACCCATCACACAATGTATGCTCATGTGTACACTTGTACATATTGTGGACGTAAGGGCCACATTGCTAAATTTTGCTATGATAAGATACATGATGTAAATTTAGCAACTAAGTCTGTTTGGGTTAGAAAAGGAACTAACCCCCATAGACCCAAAAGAGTGTGGGTACCAAAAACCACCCTATTATATTTGATGTAGGTGTGGGCTCTCACACGACGTGAGAGTAATGGTGCCTTGAGGTAGATGTGTTCTGAGCCTAAAGATGATTATTTGGATGCATCTCTTTCAAGGGGAGTTTGGTGGGAGGACCACCATGTTTTGGAGACATGTAGAGTTACCCTCATGATTTTGGTAACTATCTCTTACTCGTCATTTATTGTTGACATGTTTTTAGATCATTCATTTATAACATGTCTTGTTTTAATGTTCATTATGCCATATTCCATGATATTTAGATTAGTGATATACATGATTAGTATTTGAGACACCTATGTCTATATGGATTTATATTTAGTGTTCTCACTTTGTTTTAACTAATGTGTATGTCCTAAATCTAATTCATGTGCATGTACATAATGTTCATATAGATGTTTATGAGTTTTGTTTTGATGCTTCATGTTTTGATTACTTGTTTGAATGTTAGTTTTCATTAAAACTAGGATATATACTTGTACAACTAGTGAGCCACAAATAGACCATTATATGTTTGTGCTTGAACGCTCATTTGCACTCATTAGATGTACTAGTATAATCTAGTTTTGATGATTCATGCCTTTGACTTGTATTTCTCATTTTACATGTTTTTCATATTTATATGTTTAACTTCATGTATATATCTATTTTGTCTAAACTATTGATTATATGTATACATCCTTTGAGCCACTTGCCTTTATGCATATACATTTGTGGACTCATTTATATTTGGATATGTATGTATACTTTAGTTTGTACAAGACATACTTATACTTGAAGGATTATAGTTTTGATGATTTTCTTATGTTTCATGTTTTTAGAAATTTCATAATTGAGCTAAATTGACTAGTTTCATGATAATGTGTTTCACATAACACTTGTACACTCACCTTATTTGATGTCTTCTCATGATTTTGTTTTCATTAGTATAATTTGAGCTTTATAGATTTCTGAGTGTTTGGTGATCATGTGATTTATATGTGTTTCATGAAATATAATTTTGTTTTATTCCTTGTTTGAAAGATTTCGTACTAGTTTACAAATTTTTCATATAACTAGTTGCGGTATTCTTCATATGATAGAGTTTTTCAAACATACTATATTTTCAAACCTATTTTTGAAAACCCCTACCTCCAAAGGGTGGTTGGTTGGGCGACCATGCCTTATATGCTTATTATTGAAAATCATTTTAAACATGTGCATGAAATGAGTGGTAGGTAGTATGAGTTATACACTTGATCTTTGTATAGTATCAATTGGTATCATTGGATCTTTTCAATTGGTATCAATATTGATAATTCTTTTTGTATACTCATATATATGTTTATATATATATATATATATATATATATATATATATATATATATATATATATATATATATATATATATATATATGATTACACTTCAAATAGTATCAATTTTGATTGGTATCTAATTTTTCCATACATATATATATGCTTTATTTGTGCTTACTATATCTCTATATCTTTGAGCACAAATTTTGGGTACGCTACGCTTGATTTTTAATGAATATCATATTTCAATTGATTAGTTTTCAATTGGTATCCTTATACAAGCTTATGCATCATTTTATTTGGTATTTCATAAAGGGGGAGAAAATTCATATTTTATCTTTCAATTGGTATTTTGTTTACATTTAACTTCCACTCCCATACTTTATGATGAAAAATGAATGAAAAATTAATTTTGATTTTAATTTAGTATCATATGTTCAAAATGAAAAATACTTACTATTGGTATCAAGATGTTTATTTGTCTACTTTCAATTGATATCAAGAAAGAATTGGTAATCAAGATCATCTATATATCTTTCATTTTTGTATCAAAATTTTGATTGGTTTCTTTAAGATTTGTTTTCAATGCCTCATTAACTCTCATTTGGCATTTCTTAAAATTTTGTTGATGTGTTCACTTTCAATTGGTATTATGATGCACTACATTCATATATATTTTTTTAATTAGTATCATGTTGGTTTTTGATTTCACCCCTTGGAGTATTTTTTTTTTGTTTCGGACAAAAAGGGGAAGAACATGTTTTATTTTTACTTGGACCCCTTTGTTGATGATTGACAAAAAGAGGGAGAAGTATTTGAGCTTATATGCATGTTTTTATATTGGTATTTGAGTTTATATGCATATTTTTTTTATTGGTATCAAGTATAGGTTTCCAGAGTATTTGTTTTATGTTTTGTTGATATTGGTATCAAGAGTGATGAGAATACTAGTATCTAGAAACGTAGTTTGTTTTTTATTAGTATCAAGAGCATTATTTAAGAACATGTTTATAAAAAGAAGAAATAATTTATTTTGGTATTAAGAGCTTGTTTTATGCATGTTGATGCATTTTATGTTTGATATCAAGAGCATGTTTTTATTTTTGGTATCAAAAGCTTGTTTTATGCATTTTCATGTTTAATATTCATTGCATATCTTTTTGTTTATTGCTATGCATGAGTTATGGGGGAGCTTCCTTGAAGCTTAACTTTAATCCATGCATATATAACTCCATGAGTTTTGTCATCATCAAAAAGGGGAGATTGTTGGCCCAGAGGCCTTCCACTCTAGTTTTGATGATGATTAACTCATGTAGTTATGTTTACTAATAATCTTGTGATGTTTAGTTTCAGATCTTTAACCAAGATGTTATTAGATGATTAGCTTCAACAAAGATGTTTTGAAAGCTTTCACAAGGTGATTCAAGAGCCCAAGCGTCAAAGATCATATATAGCACTCGTTGGAGTCAAGCTCAGTGGATCACGGTTTGATCGAGTCAACTTGAAGACGAAGTTCGTCAAGAAGACTTCGGTACATAGTTTAGTTTTGTGTTTAGATCCATTTGTAAAGATTAGATAGTGTAATATGCTCAAGTTCACAACACACACACTTGTTTAAGTCTTCATATTTTGAATTTCGGTTTTGGTTTAACTGATCTTGGTTTTCATGAATAGATAGTATAAATACAAGTTTACATTGTTTAAATGTATATTAGATATGTTTTATATACATGTATGCTTCATATCTTAGACAAACTTATTTTGATATGTCTATTCATGTGTTTAGAGTTTTGTGTTTTAACAAAACATATTTTCGGATTTAATATCAAAAACATGGATATATATATATGTTTCATGTATATTAGATTATATCCATATACAACATGCTTCAAGTTGTTTAAATGCCATGTTTTTGTATTTGGATGAGTTTTGGACAAAACAAATTTTCATTTTAAAAATCCAAGTTTTGAAAAATATAGATTTTGGTTTTTGACAAAATTTTCATAACAGAAAAATGGTTCAAATTGTCTGAAATATGTGTTAAATTTTTCACATATGTTTGTATATCAATGTATTATACTGAACTTATTTTTGTAGATTTTTTTAGAATTTATGGGATTTATTTGAGAAATAAAAACCAAGTTTTTCAGTCCCTTAATTGTTTTTGCCAGGCTCTGACGGTCGACTGACCGGTCGACCGGACCAGGAGCCAGTCGACCGGAACGGTCGACCGAACGTGCAAACAAATGTGCATGCAGCCAGCCCCTTGGACCGGTCGACCGAGCAGTCGACCGACTGAAGGCAACCCAGTCTCGGGTTGCCCCAGTCGACCAGCCAGAGAGCTGTTGCTCTCTGGTTCAGGGCCCAGTCGACCGGGCGGTTGACCGGAAGGCGCAACGGTCGAATTTTGACAATTGGCCGGTCGACTGGCCGGTCCGGTCGACCGGATGGTTAAATCTGACCATAAGGCTGCCAACGGCTAGTTTTTTATGGGGCCTATAAAAACCCCATTAGTGGGCTATTTTGGTTAAGATTTTGAAGTGCAAAAATTCTCCTATCTACAAGTGTGTTATACAAGTGTTTTTAGAGCCAAAAAGGATTCATCTTTATTTGTTTTAAAGGGTTGGAAAAATCAAAAAAAATTGGATATTTTGGATATTGCTTTTGATCTTTATTTCAAACTTATTCTAGTTGTTTTCCTAATCATTTTCTTTGAGTTTTTTATTTTCAAACTCTTTGTTTTCCATACTTGCGCTATATCATTCTATCCTATCTATTAGGACCTTTTATTTGTGGGAAAAGTTGTTTGTGGTTGAGATAGACCACCAAGATTGTAACCCTCCTTATTTGTGTTATCCCTCTTGTGTAGAGGTTGATTGTGGAGTGGTGGTTAGCTCCCTCTAGTGAGAGGTAGAAGTTGGTGTTTGGCTCCCTCTAGTGAGTGGTGGAGTTTGTGTTGGAATCCCTCAAGTGTGAGATGATTATTTTATATTGGCTAAGCGCCTACCCCTCTTGGGTGAGGTGGTGTTTGTGTTGCCTCTGTGAGAGGTTGTATTCGATTGAGAGGGGAATTGTGTACTCCTGGTTGTAGTTGCCCCAAATCCTTAGTGGAGGTTCCCTGTGTGGGAGTCCTTTGTGGACAAGTTAGTGGATTGAAAATCTTTCTGTGTGAAGGCGGGGACGTAGAGCAGTGGCTCGAACCTCGAAATATATATATTGTTGTTTGCGCTTGATCCATTGACTCTTAACTCTCTCTTTACCTTCGTGCCATTGTATCACTTCATATTGCTCATTCATATTATGCTTGGCTTGTTTGTGTGTGCCTCACTTGTGCTTAACCACGAGAGCTTCATATAGAGCCTGGAGGAATCAAGAGGAGTTAGTCCAGAGCCCTTCACCGGGAATTCAGCTACACCCGTTGGTTGCATTATGTGTTGTTGCAATTAAGATTTTAATTTCCGCATTTAGTTCATTAGATTAGCCGTACACCTATTAACCCCCCTCTAGGTGTACTTTTAGAATCTTGTATGTTTCTTAGCATCGTTAAAAGTGACTATCCTTGTTCCACTAATGAAAATCTATTTAGGGAGCCAATAATTCTAGGAGACAACTAGCCTAGATGAGAAATGCCTTCAACATAGGACAACACAAGGACTTGGCAAAGCAAGACATACCATTGCCGATGAATCAATATGAGGCATGCATTACCCAACGAGAGTAGTAAGTTAGTAAATTAGAATGTTAGTTAGTCATGGCTTCTCTTTATATCATACTTAAAAAAACTCTTTTATGAAAACTTTCTCTTTTCAAATATCTCTGTTTTCCTTCCATCTTTATTCTCGTTTCTTCCTTTCTTTTACAAAACACCCAAAGATTTTTCACTCACCTTCCACATCATTTTGTTTTGCATTCTTAAAACAAAGAAGAACTTTCATTTTTCTTCACGAAGATTTCAATATAAACTGTGAATGCTTCTATCGCTAACCCTTCCTGCGGATACGACCCATCCTAGCTTATGCTACAAACAGTGATTCGAAAGGAGCAAAGTAAACCTGCATATACATTCGAAGATCTTGATCATCGGTACACGACAACCAACGGTTTACTCTAAGTATCTTTTCAATACAATTAATCCTTCCGAACAGAGATCACTAAGTGTTTCATCTTGTATTTGAGGAGGCGAACTTGCGGGTTCGTGTTGTTTCGTGTTCTTGTGGGAGCTCGGTGTAGAGGTGCGGCCTCGACAAGCTAGTGTGCTTGCGTGTGTTGTTCTTCGTGAACAAGAGAGGGACTAGTGAGTCCAAGAGTTTTAGTGTGAACTCCTTGTAGGTGTTGCGACACAGAGTGATCCGGTGGGATCAATTTTAGTGGAAATCCTTCGTAGTGTTGAAGGCTGGGACATAGAGCAAGGGTGCTCGAACTTCGAAATAAATCTTCCATTTTTGCGATTGCTCTCTATCTCTCACTTGTGTTTATATCTTGCATACTTACATTGCTTATCTCTTTATATGCTTGATATATCTTGTGCTTAATTGTTATATGCTTGGGATTGTTTGGTTACACTTGTATTCAACCAAGAGAGCCATAGTGGCACCTTAACTCTTCATCTAGAGGAATCTTGAGGAGATAACCAAAGCCCTTTATCGGAAATTCGGCTATACTCTTGTGTTATACATTATGTGTTTAGCTTAATAGTTTTAATTTGCATAAATAATTTTTAGTTCTATATTTGTTCATCATTAGATTAGCTAGTCAGCTATTCACCACCCTCTAGGTGACCTACACTTTGTGATCACCAAGTGCTGTAACTACTCTTTTGCTTTGTGCTTTGGCTCTGTACCTTCCCTCTTGTGTAGAGGTGATTACTTTATGTATAGGCTTTATTTCTTGGCTTTATGCCTCTTCTTGTGTAGAAGATTGGATTTGTATCATGTGAAGTTTTTTAGTGGAGATAGTTTCATGCGGTGAAGGCGAGGACGTAAGGCTTGGTGCTCGAACCTAAAAATATATCCTTGTTTTAGCGTTTGACTATATCTCTCTAAAATCTACTCCCTTTATATCTTGCATTGCTACTATTGTTCATTTATATGTGCTTGATGTTGTTTGTGTGCTCATACTTTTTATAATTCAAGCATCTCAACTCTTATAAAAGTGGAAGCTTGAGGAGAAGTTCTAGAGCACTTCACCAGGAATTCGACTTCACTCTTTGGATATCTATTATGATAGTGTAATAGTTTTAATTTCATATTATTGATCATTAGATTAGCACTACACCTATTCGCTCCCTTCTAGGAGTACATTCAATTGCTATCAGAGCTAGTGCTACTGATATTCGGTTTAACAACCAAGGAGTGATCTTTTATTTTCTAATCACATATGCTTTACACATTCATATTTACTTCACCCATTCATGGATTATCTTGCTACAACTATATTTGATGTTTCTAATATCGGCATGTGAAAATTTAAAATTAGTTCATATCTTAAAGCTTTAGGATTACATGTTTATCTTGCCATCACTCAGAAATCATATATTGAAAATGGCAAATACTTAGAGGCTAATGCATAAGCCATGATTGCACTAAAGAAACACTTAGCAATACTTCTCATTGTGATTCTACTTTTGCAGTGGAAACACGTTGATCTCTCTTGAAGAAGAAAGTTCAAACGATTTAAAGAGAGAATCTAGTGAAGATGATTCCGACCAATCTTGTTTCATGGTCCAAGGAAATGACACCCTTTAGGTAAACTCAGAATCTGAACTTGATGATTGTGCAAGTATATCTAATGATAATGCTAGTATGTCTAGTAAAGAAGCACACATTTTGAATGATGAGCTTGCTACATTTTGTGAGGATTTACTTGTAAAATATAAATTATTGAAAAATAAAAGTTTACAATTAAAAAAATGATTCTTTATCTTCAAAATTAGATTGTGTTTTGAAAGAAAAAAAGAAATTTCAAAAGAGAAGGATATTGTTTTAAAGTAAAATGAGCTTTTATCTTCAAAACTTGATTTGATTTTAAATGAAAGCGAAGTTATTTTAAATGAAAATGATATTTTGAAAAATAATGATTAAAGAAAAGGTTATTGTCTTAAAAGAAAATAAGTCTTTCAAAAAGAAAGTTGTTTTGAAAAAAAAGACTTTTTTGATGTTTTCCGCACTTGCCATGTTTCTCATGCTAAAAAAAAAATGTTACATCTTCTATTGATAAGAATGAGATTCATGTTTTGAATGATAGTATTGATTGTCCGAGCTTAACCTTGAGCCATTACGCATTTGACCATAAGAGGAATTCTTATTTTTCAAAAGAAACAAGCTTCACATTTGCGTGCACATCCTCCATGGCATGCACAAGCGCACCATGTTACTATGTATGTTAGAGTGTGTGTGTGTACATGTACACATTGCGGTCGCAAAGGCCATCTTGTAAAATTTTGTTATGATAGATTAAGTGATTCTAATTTTGCAAGTAAAAATATCTGGATTAGAAAATATACTAACTTTTAAGGACCCAAGAAAGTTTGAGTATCAAATTCCACTCCTATTATATTTGATGCAGGTGTGAGCTCTCATAAGACGTGAGAGGATTGGTGCCTTGGTGGTGGATGCAATCGGAGTTTAATAAACTATATCAAATGATGTATCACTATCAAGGAATCTAGGTGGGAGGACCACCTTGTTTGGGAAGAAAAGATTAGTTCAATCAATTTTGGTAACTATCTCTATCTTTCATTTTATATTTTAGCATATCATGTTTTACATGTTATGTATATGTTTATATGCAATTCTTGTTAAAACTTGCAATGTATTTATATAGCTTTTGAGATGCACTCTTGATTTTGTGCCTATCATGATTCATATCTCTTGTTTCTCATTTGTTGTTTTGCTATATATGTATATCGTAGTTTTGTTGATTCTTTTATTTGAACATATATTTGATTTATAATGCATTTATTTTTGATTCATGCTTTATCTTCTATAAGATTATTTTTCATTATTTTTGCTTCATGTATATATAAACCTTGCTAAAACTATGAGATATACATGTAATATCCTTGGGTTACTTATTTTATATATCATATATTCTACTGTTGACTTAATCTTGTTTAAATATGTATGTATGATTTAGTTTTTATAAAGTTTACATATATCTTGAAGAATTATCTCATGTGCTTCTTGATTATTTAATTGGTGGAAATGTTGATGTTTTAAGTTTATTGTTTCTATTGATCTTGATATTGTCTATATATCTTGTTTGAGAAAAAGAAATTTTCATGTTTCACAAATCTAGCTTTCTCATCTCAAAGTTTAAAAAGAATTTCATATCAGTTATTTTTGAGCCATATAGTTTTATCTTCATGAATTTGTTATTTACATGTTTCTTGTGCACTCACTTTTATGTTTACCTCATGATTTTATATTCATGAGCTTGCATGTGCTATATAGATTTTGAGTGATAATTCTTATGTAATTAGTATATTTGATCAGATATATGATTTATTTCACATTTAAAATTTTTTTAAATAGTTTTCAAAAATATTATAAACTAGTTCTTTTAATTCTTTTGAAAGCATTGCTATGTTCAAACTTTTTAAATTGACATCTATTGTTTTTTATTTTCTTGATATTTTTAATTTGTACTCAACTATTTTCAAAATTATTATTTTGAAATTTTCTACTCTTTGTGGGAGGTTGGTTGGGTTATCATACCTTGTTTTGCTTAAGTGACTATTTCTTGACAAGTACATGTAGGTTGGTGATCCAATGAGTTATACATATGATTCTCATGACAATTGATTTTTGTATTCTCATTCTTATTTATCTATATATGTATGATTTTTATTATGAATGGTATTTCTATTGACACACATACATATATATGATTTAGTTGATTGTCCATGTTTCATGCATATCCGTGCATAGTCCATGCATGTTTTATCACAATCTTCTTTTTGCATGGATTGAATATGCTTTAATATTAAATTGATATCACCTACAATTAATATCATCACTTTTCAAAGCTTTTACATTAGTTTTGTGATTGTTTAAAAAAATGGGAGAACTTTCTTGATTTAAATTTTAATTTGTATCTTATTTCCTACTTTTTGAAAAAAAATATTTTAATAGTTCATATTTCAATTGGCATTAATTATCACAATTAGTATTTACTTTTCAAAATTGTTTAGAATTTCAAAATTGGTATCATGAGCCTTCACATTCTATTCAGTTAGTATCATGTTTAAACCTTTAGTTGGTATCAAAATTATTTTACAAATTGTTATCTATGTTGGTTTCAAAATTGTTTTCAATTTCAAGTGTTATTTCTAGTTTTTTTAATTAATATCTATGTTTCTTTTACGATTGGTATCTAGTTTTAAAAATTTGTTTTTATACTTATTGCCTATGTGCAAGGGAATTTAACTTAACGTCTCCTCCATATATAAATTTATAATGAGTGTACCGTAAATAAGAGATTGATCTCTCTTTTCTATATTGTACGCATGTATAGGGGGAGCCTAACTTCTCCATCTATATATTGTATATTATGCTTATATGGGTTAGGGTTTAGTCGTCCCTTCTCTATGTAATGCATTTATGGAAGGGGATTTTAACTTAACGTCTCTCCTCTTCATAGATTTGTATCGCATATGTTTTTATCATATATTCTTTATCCTTTTGTTGATGAATTGACAAAAAAGAAAGATAAATTAGAGTTTATATATGCATATCATGTTTGCGTTTATGCATACGTTTGTTTTGCTTGTTTGGTACCTGTAACTTAAATTGAAAATCAATATTGTTTATTTGCTATGCATGGGTTAAGGGAGAGCTTTTACAAAGCTTTTCTCTATTCATGCAAATATAACTCTGTGAGTTTTATCATCATCAAAAGGGAAAGACTGTTGGCCCAAAACGCTTCTCCTTTTTGATGATGACTAACTCATGTATTTATAATACTAATGATCTTGTTGTATTTAAGTTTTAGATATTGATCAAGACTTAGTTGGTATTTAGCCTCTTTGAAGCTGACACATGGTGATTTAAGGGCTCAAGTTTATATTACGTATCTAGTACTCAAGATGGAGTCTAGCTCGGAGAATCAAGTTTGAATCAAGTTTACTTGAAGAAGAAGATCTACAAGAAGACTTGTGTAGAGTTTGTAAATTTAGATCTCTTGTAAAGAATTGATTATTTTTGATTGTTCAAGCTTACACATGCAAAAGTTTTCATATGTAGTTTTCTAATTTTGGTATTTTACAAGAATTGGTTTTTGAAACATGTCCAATATTTTTCAATTTTTAATATCATGTTTCAAACATGTATCTTGTAGGATTTGTATTGCCAAATTTTTTTAAACCAATTAAAAATATTTAAAAATAAGTTTGATTTCAAAAATTATCCAAAAAACTATATTTAGGCTTGGTCGGTCAATCGCCCTCTTGGTTGTTTTTGGGTGTTCGCTTGTGCATGTTGTGCACATTTGTCGGATGATCGACTGGTCAACTGGAAAACCTAGTAACCGAGCGGTTGACCAACTGTCACACCAAAGTCTCTGTTGAGATTAGCTGATCGAGCAGTCGACCAACGTCTATCGGCTAGTTTAATATTTTGAATTACCAGTCGACCGGCCTGTCGACCAATTTGCTGCTCGTCACACTTTTAGCATTTGAATATAATTTTTTATTTTTATATTCAGTCAATCTGATTCAAATTATATTAAAAATATAACTTTTATACTTTTAGGACTACATTTTTTATTCAATAGTTGTTTTTTGATTCAAACGTTAAAGATGTCAAATATTAGTTTGAAGTCAGTTCATGTTCTGAAAATAATTTATAGTTTTTTGATTTGACACCTTTCAGTGTTTTAATCACTCTAGTTTTGAAGATGATTAACTCATGTAGCTAAAGTACTAATGATCTTGTTGTGTTTAAGTTTTAGATATTGATCAAGATCTTAGCTGGTGTTTAGTTTCTTTGAAACTAACACATTGCGATTCAAGAGCTCAAGCTTATAATACATATCTAGTCTTTAAGATGGAGTCTACCTCGGAGAATCAATTATGGATCAAGTCTACTTAGAAAAGAATAGTTTTGATTGGTCAAGATTACAGACACAAAAAGTCTTCATATATAGTTTTTCGATTTTGATATTTTATAAGGATTAGTTTTTGATATATGTCCAATATTTTTCCAAATTTTAGTATCATGATTTAAACATGTATCTCATAGCCTATGAATTGCTATAACACTTTATAACCAATACAAAATATTTAAAAATAAGTTTGATTTAAAAAATTATCTGAAAATCTATTTTTAGGCCAGGTCAGTCGACTGGTCGCTTGACCGATCTGCTGATCTGCTCGTCACCCTTATAGTTTTTTTGACTATAATTTTTTTATTTTTATATTCAATATATGTAATTCAAATTGCATTACAAATATTACTTTCTATATTTCTTATTCAATAATCATTTTCTGATTCCAAAGTTAAAGATGTCAAATATTAGTTTGAAATCAGTTCATGTTCTGAAAACAGTTTGTAGTTTTTTGATTTAATAACTTTTAGTATTTTAATCATAACATTTTACTATAATATCCTATCAATTAGATTTAAGTTGCATTAGACAAAAGACTTAACTATTTACAAATTCTTTTTTATGATTTTTTTCAAATTCTAACATGTTCGACCTCAAAACTGTGCTCACAGTTGACATATTGCACAGACTGGTGTCTAGTCAGTCGACTACCAGGCTCTAACGGTACAAATTTGTTCGTTGGATGGTCGACAGGCCGGTTGATCGATAGACCATTTCTGGTACCTTTTTAATCCTAACATCTATTTTTATTATGGCTATATATGTGGGGTTTTGGAAGAGTTTTGTACAAGCATTTAAGCAAATAATATTAGAGTTTTTCAACAAGTTTTTCAAAAAATTTTGTGCTCTAAATCCATATCCCTATTGGGTTTCAAAGTTTTGAAAAATCAAAGAAAACAAGTAATGGGAAATTCTAGTTTCAAGTTTTCAATTTCTATGTCATTCAAGAAGTTTTCCCAAGTGTCTACTTTTGTGCTTCACTTTCAAGATCTTTGTTTTCTCACAAGCTTGAACTATACATTGCAAAATCTATTCTCTATGATTTCGTATTGTGAGGGTGTTGTTTGTGTTTTTGTGATCACCAATGGTTGTCACCAGTCTTTTGCTTTGTGTTTTGGCTTTGTGACTTCCCTCTTGTGTAGAGCTGATTGCTTTGTGCCTCCTCTTGTGTAGTGGATTGAGTTTTTATCTTTTGTGGAGTTTCTTAGTGGAGAGAGTAGAAATATTCCACGTGGTGAAGACGAGGACGTAGAGCTTAGTGCTCGAACCTCGAAACATATCCTTGTGTTTATTTTTAGCTATCTCTCTCTAAACTCTACTCTCTTTACATCTTGTTTTGCTACTATTGTTCATTTATACATACTTGATATTGTTTGTATGCTCATACTTGTTATAATCCAAGAGAGCTATTGAAGCACCTCGACTCTTATAAAGGAGAAATCTTAAGGAGAAGTTCAAGAGCCCTTCACCAGGAATTCAGCTTTACTTTTTGTATATCTATTGTGGTAGTGTAGTAGTTTTAATTCCGTATTATTTGCCATTAGATTAGCACTATACTTATTCACCCCATAGGTGTACTTTCACCTTTGTTCTCTCTTCTTTTCATTGCTTGCCATGGCCGCTTCTCAATCTTTCTTCTCCCTTAAAAGTCATTGAAAAGTTATATCTACCTCTGGATCAATATATTTACCAATCATCACTTCTGAATCTTCATATGAATCAATTAGGAAACAGTTGAAAATCACCTAGAGGGGGGGTGAATAGGTGATAATGCTAATCAATGGACAAATTTAAGAATTAAGATGCAACAATCACCCAACAAGAATCACAAGATGAATGAAAGCAAGTAAATGTAGCAATGAAGATGATAAGCAAGTAATAAGTGCAAGAATGTAAACCAAACGCAAACACAAGGATATGTTATCGAGGTTCGAGCACCCAGCTCTACTTTCCCGCCTTCCCCAGAAGGATTCTAGCTACTTCCACTATCACAAAGAAATCACAATTACACCGGAGTACCCAACTCCATAATCTCAAGTACAAGCAATTTCTGAGTAGTCAAACGACCACAAACTCTCTCTTTCAAAAGTCTCTTCCCTTACAAAAGGTCCTTAGAGAACAATGAGTAGGAATGAAGCTCTTGTGTGCAAGGAGAAAAGAAAATGAAATCAGAGAGTTCTTTTGAAAAACACTTCAGAAAATGAGAGAATTTTAGCACAAAAACCAAGATCTTTTGAAAGCCTTAAACTTGGAAACTTTTGGAATTTTTCTCTTGTAATTAGTTTTTGTTAGCAATCTCTCCCCAAACACCCCTATTTATAGGAGAGGGTTAGGGTTTAGGGATAAAACAGAATTAGGATTAATCAGAGAGTATTAGGTTTGAAATATATCCCTTAAACTAATTTTAAACACAAAAAGACAAAACTTAAAACACCCCAGAAAATAGTCGTTTACTGTTCAACGGCTAGTCCGGTCGACCGGTCAGTCGACCGCCTATTCAAAAATAGAGCCGTTACAGGCATACGGTCGACCGCCCGGTCGACCCAACAAACCCGAGAGCAAACTGACTTACAGTCGGTCGACCGTGCGGTCGACCGGCAAACATGCACACTGATACGTGCATCTGCCAGAACCACGGTCGACTTATCTGGTCGACCAGACAAGACTGACACAGGCACGGTCGACTGATGCGGTCGACCGGCTTAGGTCAAAAGTCAGATTTAAAACAGATTTTGAAGAGGATTTTGATTTTGACCAAAATAATTTTGAAACGATATTTGTATAAAACATAAAGATAAATTTTGAGGCAGAAGATTGTATATCAAAATATTTTGTACATTTTATAGAAAAACATCTTAGAAACAATATGTGCGCAAAAACGTGTGTGATTGAGCTTCAAACCTATCCATCATTCTTTAACAAAATTCTAAACCTATAAAACTAAAAACAAATCTTGTTGAGCAATCTTCAAGTGTTGAGCCATGCTATGCTTTGCTAGAGCCCCTTCTTCTATGTTCCTTCCTTGAAATGCAATATGCCTTCTTTGCTTCATGAAACCTAGAATTTGTTGCAATAGCTAAGCAATGGCCTCCAAATATGGTACTAACCTGAAACTTATCTTAAACAAACTCATTAGTACCAAATAGCACAAATTTGGTTTGTCATCATCAAAACTCAATAAATGGAGAGTGTAACCTTTTGGGCCAGCAATCTCCCCCTTTTTGATGATGACAAAACAAATAGGCTACAAGATAAAACTATAGGGGAGGAGAAAACTCCCCCTCAAATTATGCAATATAAAGAAAACATTTAAACACAAAACACAAGAATTCATTGAAAACATAAAAACTCAAACACAATAATTTATTGAAAACTTAAAAACATATATGCTCTTGATACCAATTTAAACCAATTGAAACAATTAATGAAAATCTCACGTTATTTTCTTGATACTAACAAAACACAAGAATTCTCAAAACGCATGAAAAACAAAAACAAGACAACAAAAACATATATAAACTCATATGGAACCAAGACCATATAAATTTATTTTTATCATGCACTAACTTATTCTCCCCCTTTTTGTCATACATCAAAAAGGGTTAGGAATCACATGTTTAATCAATAATACAAACATTAAGTTCTCCACAAATAAACGAAAATCTACCAAAATCAAGAGGTTTAGTGAAAATATCGGCTAGTTGCAATTCCGTAGAAACATAATCAATATCTATATCTCCTTTCTCAAAATGATCTCTAAGAAAGTGATATCTAATCTCAATGTGCTTGGTCTTACTATGTTGATTTGCATTCTTAGTCATGTGTATAGTACTAGTATTATCACAAAATATTTTTATATGATCAAAATGCAAATCAAAATCAAGGAGAGTATGTTTCATCCAAAGGACTTGTGCACAACAAGCCCCCGCGGCAACATGCTCCACCTCGGTGGTTGAGAGTGCTACGGAATTTTGTTTCCTAGAGGACCATGAAACAAGACAATTACCAAGAAATTGACATGTCCCACTAGTACTCTTTCTATCTACTCTACAACCCGCATAGTCGGCATCCGAATAACTCGTCATTGAAAAATCTCCGGTTTTCGGATACCATAGACCCATCCCAATAGTGCCCTTAATATAACGAATAATGCGTTTTACCACAATAAGATGGGACTCTTTAGGACACGATTGAAATCTAGCACAAAGACACACACTAAACATGATATCCGGCCTACTCGCCGTTAAATATAAAAGACTTCCTATCATGCTTCTATATAATTTAATATCAACATTTTTACCTTGGTCATCTTTATCAAGCTTGGTTGTAGTTGCCATGGGAGTGTTGCAAGTCTTTGAGCCTTCAAGTCCAAACTTCTTTACGAGTTCCTTTGCATATTTTGCTTGACTTATGAACGTCCCGTTTTGCAATTGCTTGATTTTGAGTCCAAGGAAGAAATTAAGCTCACCCATTGAAGACATTTCAAATACAAGTTGCATGACCTTTTCAAAATCCTTGCATAAAAGCTCATTAGTAGGACTAAAAATTATATCATCAACATAAATTTGCACAATTAATATATCATTATCAACATGCTTAGTAAAGAGAGTTGTGTCTACTTTGCCTTTAACAAAATCATTTGAAATTAGAAAACTAGAAAGCCTTTCACACCAAGCTCTAGGAGCTTGTTTCAATCCATACAAAGCTTTATCAAGTTTAAAAACAAAATCGGGAAGAACATGATCAACAAAACCGGGAGGTTGAGAGACATAAACTTCTTCATTAATAAAACCATTTAAAAATGCACTTTTCACATCCATTTGAAAAAGTTTAAAATTTTTGAAAGATCCAAAAGCTAGTGTCATCCGTATGGCTTCAAGCCGTGCTACGGGTGCAAAGGTCTCCTCAAAGTCAATTCTCTCAACTTGAGTGTAACCTTGGGCCACTAACCTAGCTTTGTTCCTAATGACATTTCCGGACTCATCCATCTTGTTTCTAAAGATCCACTTAGTACCAATTATTGGTCTATCGTGGGGCTTAGGAACAAGATGCCAAACTTGGTTGCACTCAAATTGATTGAGTTCCTCTTGCATGGCAAGCAATATGGGTCCGTCTCGGCTTCGAGAATGTCTTTGGGTTCAAAATGAGAAATGAAAGCAAAGTTACCACATAGGTCATGGAGTTTGGAGCGCGTTGTGACTCATTTAGATGCATCACCCAAGATGAGCTCCTTAGGATGATTTGTAGCGTATCTCCAAGCTTTAGGAAGCGGTTGTGAGCTTTCCTCTTTATCCTCTTGAACATCACCAATTGATTCTTGCTTTTCTTCTTGAGCGGGTGAGTCCTTCAAGGATAGTTTCTCCATGTTTTCACCTAATGGTTCAATCTCTACAACATTCTCAACAAACACATTAGATTCTTCAAATTTAACATACATGGTTTCTTCAATAGTATGTAAAGATCTATTAAATACTCTATATGCTTTGCTAGTAGAAGAATATCCAACAAAGATAGCTTCATAAGCCTTAGCATCAAATTTACCCAAATTCTCCTTAGTATTTAAAACAAAACACTTGCATCCAAAAACTTTAAAATATGCAACATTAGGTTTTCTAGAATGATACATTTCAAAAGATGTTTTGGAAGAATTCTTACACATATAAATACGATTTGAAATATAGCATGCGGTGTTTATGGCCTCGGCCCATAAATATTTAGGGAGGTCATATTCACTTATCATTGTCCTAGCCATCTCTTGAAGTGTTCTATTTTTCCTTTCTACTACTCCATTTTGTTGTGGAGTCCTAGGACAAGACATTTCATGCTTGATTCCTTTTTCATCACAATAAGTCATGAAGAGTTGGTTAACAAACTCACCACCTCTATCACTCCTTATTCTTAAAATCGAAAAGCCTTTTTCTTTTTCAACCCTTTTTCGAAAAATTTTGAAATGAGAAAATATTTGATCTTTATTTTGCAAGAAGAAAACCCAAGTGAAACGGAAAAAATCATCAACTAAAACAAATGCAAATCTACTACCATTTAAACTTTTAGTTTGTGTTGGTCAAAAAAGATCCATATGAATTAGTTCTAAGGGCCTAGTAGTCATGATATCCTTAATTGGTTTGAAGGAAGACTTGGTTTGTTTCCCAAGTTGGCAGGCACCACAAATGCGGTCTTTCTCAAACTTCAAGCAAGGTATACCCTTTACTAAATCCTTAGAATTAATTCTAGCAAGATGGTCAAAAGATGCATGTCCTAATCTTCTATGCCAAAGCCAAGAATTTTCATCAAAAGCATTCAAGCATTTAGTAGAACAATCTAAATTAAACATGTCAATAATATAAACATTATTATCACGAAATCCAGTAAGAATACAATCATTGGATTTAACATCAAAAATCTTGCAAGAAGTATCATCAAAAATAACTTTAAGTCCACGGTCACAAAGTTGACTAATGCTAAGCAAATTATGTTTTAAACTATCAACTAAAACAACATTCTCTATAATAGGAGATGCATCAATTTGAATGTTACCTATACCGATGATAGTTCCTTTGGAGTCATCCCCGAAGGTGACGGAGCCACCTTCCATGTACCTTGATAGGGTTGTGAAGTTGTTGATATCCCACGTCATGTGTCTCGAACAACCACTATCAAGGTACCACCACTCCCTACGTCTTGGAGCCTTGGTGTGTACCTACATTAAATAATTTAGGTCTTGATTTTGGTACCCACATTTTCTTGGGTCCTAAAGAGTTAGTTTCATTAACCCAAACAAGATTATTTGTCCTATTTACTTGGTCATAACAAAATTTAGCCAAATGTCCATTCTTACCACAATAAGTGCATCTATACACTCTACCATATTTAAAAGCATAGTGAGTGTGTGATTTGTGAGCATGAGAATAGTGAACATGGGAAGATTTAGCATGAGAAGTGTTATGTGTAGTGTGAGCATGAGGAATCTTAGCATGTGAATCTTTAGCATCAGAGGTGTGCTTTTTTGAAAACATGTCCTCAAGTTTCTTTGTGTTAAAAGCACAATCATTTAAAACTTTTTCAAAATCATTTATTTTAGATTTAAAAGAAGAAATTTCATTTTCATCAATCATAGGAGATTTTACCTTACAAGAAGCCTTGTAGGCACTAAACTCATTTTGAATAGAAATAAGATTTGAAGAAAGATCATCTTTTTCTTTAGAAACCATAGCAAGCTGATTTTTAAGAAAAGCAACTTCTTTTTGCAATTTTAAGCATTCAAGTTTCTTGTTATCATAAGTTTCGGAAAGTTCAACAAAAGCATGTACAAGAACTTCCTTACTTAATTCATCTTCTTCATCATCAAGAGATTGAGAGGTTACCTTTGGAGTGTTTGCCATGAAACACATGTTTGTCGTATCCACCTCTTCTTCGAACTCGCTTTCCGAATCCCACGTTACTTTGTATGCTTTCTTTTCCTCCGGTTTCTTTGGCTTGAAGGAGGAAGTCATCTTCTTCTTGAACTCCGGGCAATCCGCCATGATATGTCCGGGTTTGCGGCAATTGTAGCAAATGATCCTTCTCTCCTTTTTGCCTTCAAATTTTCTCCGGAAGTTGAGCTTGTTCTTTCGGTACAACCTCTTGATGTTCCGTACAAGTAGAGTTAGCTCCTCATCTTCTTCTTCGTCTTCTTCATCGTCATCATTGGTGGATGAAGTCTTGAAGGCTATGGATTTCTTCTTTGAAGTAGTGGCCTCTTCTCTTGCCTTCTTCTCCATCTCATGGGTCTTTAGGTTCCCAACGAGACTAATGAGGTCCATCTCGTCCTTATCGTTCAATTCTTTTAAGGTGGTGGCCTTTATTTCCCATGAAGACGGAAGAGCCCGAATCACTTTTCGCACCTTTTGATCGTTGGAGATGTCATCACCTAAGGAAGAAAGACCATTAGTGATTTTAGTAAATCTTGTAATCATACTATCAATATACTCATCATCAATCATTTTAAATGATTCATATTGGGACCTCAAGAGATCTATCTTAGCTCTCTTGACTTGTGAAGTCCCTTCGTGTGTGACCAATAAATGTTGCCAAATCTCATAGGCGGATTGGCAATGAATTACCCGTGTAAGGTCATCCTCATTCAAGGCGGTTAATAAGGAGTTTTGGGCCTTGGAGTTAGCCTCATATTCTCTAAAGTTGAAGTCGGTCCAAGTGCTCTCATCACTATCGGGTGCTACATAGGGTTTGGTCAAGGACTTGGCCACTAAGCTACCCAAAGATTGCAAAAATATAGTCATCCTAACCTTCCAAATAGGGAAATTAAGTCCATCAAATTTAGGAGGGGTTTTAATGTTATCGGCCATGTTTACTAGTGTATGAATGTATGGATGAAAATGTTGATTAGCAATATTTTAAGGATCTCTCTATGGATGTTAAGCCAAACCTAGAGTCCAAGCTCTGATACTAATTGAAAATCACCTAGAGGGGGGGTGAATAGGTGATAATGCTAATCAATGGACAAATTTAAGAATTAAGATGCAACAATCACCCAACAAGAATCACAAGATGAATGAAAGCAAGTAAATGTAGCAATGAAGATGATAAGCAAGTAATAAGTACAAGAATGTAAACCAAACGCAAACACAAGGATATGTTATCGAGGTTCGAGCACCCAGCTCTACTTCCCCACCTTCCCCAGAAGGATTCTAGCTACTTCCACTATCACAAAGAAATCACAATTACACCGGAGTACCCAACTCCACAATCTCAAGTACAAGCAATTTCTGAGTAGTCAAAAGACCACAAACTCTCTCTTTCAAAAGTCTCTTCCCTTACAAAAGGTCCTTAGAGAACAATGAGTAGGAATGAAGCTCTTGTGTGCAAGGAGAAAAGAAAATGAAATCAGAGAGTTCTTTTGAAAAACACTTCAGAAAATGAGAGAATTTTAGCACAAAAACCAAGATCTTTTGAAAGCCTTAAACTTGGAAACTTTTGGAATTTTTCTCTTGTAATTAGTTGTTGTTAGCAATCTCTCCCCAAACACCCCTATTTATAGGAGAGGGTTAGGGTTTAGGGATAAAACAGAATTAAGATTAATCAGAGAGTATTAGGTTTGAAATATATCCCTTAAACTAATTTTAAACACAAAAAGACAAAACTTAAAACACCCCAAAAAATAGCCGTTTACTGTTCAACGGCTAGTCCGGTCGACCGGTCGGTCGACCGCCTATTCAAAAATAGAGCCGTTACAGGTATACGGTCGACCGCCCGGTCGACCCAACTAACCCGAGAGCAAACTGACTTACAGTCGGTCGACCGTGCGGTCGACCGGCAAACATGCACACTGATACGTGCATCTGCCAGAACCACGGTCGACTTGTCCGGTCGACTGGACAAGACTGACACAGGCACGGTCGACTGATGCGGTCGACCGGCTTAGGTCAAAAGTCAGATTTAAAACAGATTATGAAGAGGATTTTGATTTTGACCAAAATAATTTTGAAAAGATATTTGTATAAAACATAAAGATAAATTTTGAGGCAGAAGATTGTATATCAAAATATTTTGTACATTTTATAGAAAAACATCTTAGAAACAATATGTGCGCAAAAACGTGTGTGATTGAGCTTCAAACCTATCCATCATTCTTTAACAAAATTCTAAACCTATAAAACTAAAAACAAATCTTGTTGAGCAATCTTCAAGTGTTGAGCCATGCTATGCTTTGCTAGAGCCCCTTCTTCTATGTTCCTTCCTTGAAATGCAATATGCCTTCTTTGCTTCATGAAACCTAGAATTTGTTGCAATAGCTAAGCAATGACCTCCAAATATGGTACTAACCTGAAACTTATCTTAAACAAACTCATTAGTACCAAATAGCACAAATTTGGTTTGTCATCATCAAAACTCAATAAATGGAGAGTGTAACCTTTTGGGCCAACAACAGTCTCTGAAGGCTCAACCGTTGCTTTGCAAGGGGGATGACTGCATGGCTGAGCTTTGATCTCTGTTGATGAAAAACCTTTTTCAGTCTACAGAATAAAAAGTCGTGATGTTAATTTTATAGTTTAAATTCAAATTAAAACTATTATCAAATATTGTTGATATCAATAGGAAACAAATAATCCCCAATAATGGCGCTAAAAACTTGATGTGCGCTTTGACAAGTGCACAAATTGTTTAGCAAGTAATAGAGTAGTGAGTAAAGTATCATCCCATAGGATTTATGTCTATTGAATACTAAACTATTTTGTCCTAGTTTTATTTGAAAAAACAGTTGTAAAGTAAAAGTAAAATAGATTACGAAAATGAAAGTAAACATATTGATTTTTTGGATTTGATAATATTGGCCTAAAGGCTCATCACTCTAGTTTTGATGATGACTATACTCATGTAGTTTGTACTAATGATCTTATGATGTTTTAGTTTCAGGTTTAATCAGGATCATTGTTCAGTATTTAGCTTCAACAAGTTAGTCAAAGTCAAGTTTTTGAAGCAAATAGTGTTGATTTAAGAGCTCAAGTATAATAATCATATCAAGAACTCAAGAAGGAGTCTAACTCGAAAGAACCAAGTTTGGTTGAGTCAAAATGAAGAAAAAGATCATTTCAAGAAGAAGACTCTAGTTTGTAAGGATGTTTATAATTTGTAGAGAATAGTTTTGTTTTGATTGCTCAAGTTCTCTCTCTCATACACATCAAATTTTGATATTTATTTATAGATCAAAAATTTCAGTTTTTGGTTTAATCGGCTTATGCTTTTAAAGTATATTATTTTTTAGAAAATCAATTATTTACGTTTTCAAAATGAATTTGAAAATACAAAAAAAAGTTTACATGTCATAATATGTATTGATTTTTAATCCCACATGTTTGTGCTCAATTGTATTTATATGAACGTATTTTTTCTGTAATTTATAGAAATGTATTTGGATTTAAAAAAGAGTTTAAAAAACTACTGTTTTTTAGCCTAGGCCGGTCAACCGAGTAGTCCACCAGATGTGTCATAAGCCTATTGGCTTGCATACATGATCGATCGGGCAGTCTATCTAGTGGGACAGAAGCCTAGTGCTTGCTACATGGTCAACTAGGAGGTCGAGCGTTGGCCTTAAGAGCTAAGGAGCTCTTTGGTCGATCGATCGGACGGTCAACCGTCAATTGTGCAGAGCAGAAAACCCTGCACTGAAGGGCCGAATGCTGACTCTGACAGCTACTTTACAGACATTGGTGCTCGACCGAGCAGTCGACCGCTCTACTGCCAAAAGCAGCATATTGCCTAAAACAGCTAGTTTTTGGAATTTTCTGTTTTGTTTTATTTCCAAAAGGATAGTATTTACTTTATTTAGGTTTAAACATGTTTTTAATGACTGAAATTAGTTTCTAATTATCTCATCCTATTTCTTGTAAATATGACCTATAAGAGAGAGTTTTGAACTAAGATTTCAAGTCTATATTCAACTTTAATTTTTTGAAAATGTTTTGAAAAATTAAGAAAACAAGTTTTGGGAGAAATTAATTTTTATGCCACAAATTCTTATATCTTCAAAGAAGTTTTTCAAATTGTTTTCTCTAGAGCTTCAATTTTAAATTCCTAAGCTTTCTCACACAAGCTTGAGCTATCACCTCTATTTGTCCTATAAGATCCTTATTTATGAGAAATTCTTAGTTTGTGATCTTTATGGTCACCGAGTGGGTATAATCTTCATTTGCTTTATGCTCTTTTCTTATGTAGAAGATCATTAGCTTTGTGCTCACCTCTTGGACAGAGCATTGGAGGTTAGAGTTGATGCTTTAGGTCTTGTGTACATCCACTGTTGAATCCTTAGAGGAGAGAGTGAAAATTATTCATTGTGGTGAATGTGGGTATGTAGAGCAAGTGACTTGAACCTCAAAACAGATCTCTCGTGTTTGCATTTGCTCATATCTCTCTTAACTCAACTCTCTTGTGTTTATATCTTTCTTACTTATTGTTCCTTTTTATTACCTGCTTGATATAGTTTTGTATATGTTTACACTTGTTTGATCCAAGAATGCAAACTGAACACCTCAACTTTATTATAGAGGAATCTTGAGGAGAAGTTTTAGAGCCATTCACTAGAGATTCAGCTTCGCTTCTTGGTATCATTTGCGTGCTGAATTTTTATTAGTTAAAGTTTTTTATTTTTGTATTTGATTAGCACATCACATATTCACCCCCCCTTAGGTGATTTTTACAATTGGTATCAAACCTTGGTGCTCTTGATCATCTGTTTAACAACCAAAGAAAGATCCTTATTTTTCTAGACACATTTTTATTTACACATACTCATGGATTTTCTTGCACCACCTATGTTTGATATTTTTAACTTTCAAATTTAGAAGATTAGGATAAGTGTATATCTTAAAGCTCTCAGAATAGATGTTTATCTTGCCACAATAAAAAAAATTATAGATTAACAATGACAAATATCTAAGGCTAATGCAAAAGCCACATATGCTCTAATGCAAGCCCTTAATGATGATTATATCTCTAGGATTTCTAATTGTGGTTCTGCTTTTGTAGTTAGGAATACGTTAATCTCCTTTTGTGAAATTCAAAATCCAAATGGAAAATGGATAGAGAGAAGTCAACAGATGAGTTGAAGTAATTTAGACTCAGATTCAGACTGGATATATTTTAGTATTTTAATCATACCTTTCGCTATTGAAACTCAAATCTAATGATTCAAGATGATCCAGAAAAAAAACTTAAAGGGCTACAACTCTTACATTGATAATTATTTCTAATTCTATCATTTGATAAGTTATATTCAACAATCAACACGCCAATAAGATGCAGATCAAAATTAAATATCCACATCAAATCAAGTTTGGAGATAAAGAGAGGATTCAAATTCAGAAATAGCATGCCCCCCTATCTCCTCACTCGTTCTCTAATCCATTTTTATCCTATAATACCGACAAATTATAGATAGAGATACAATCAAGCAGAGAGTAGAAGTTAGGCTATTCTGTAGTTTGTAACTTAGACTTTTTATTTTTTGTTATGTAATTTTTATTTTATTTATGTAACTGAGAGGAGAGGAGAGTTCATGGACGAATGAGAGCAAAGCTTGTATTGAGGGTGACACCAGTGTAAGTAAGTCTTTTCTTTCATTGTTACTTGAATCAAATCGAAGTTTCTTTTTTCTTTTACTCTTGTTTATATTTGTTTCTCTCTTCTTGGTTTGTGAATCCAAATGACTACAATAACCTCGAAGTTGCCTTGCCCTTGCAAGTGCTGTTGATGGCTTATGGTGATGGATAGCCATTCCTATGCTAGTGTAGCTTGGCCTTTCATTTCATAGTGTAATATCAAGAATTGGGAAGATCCTATTTGTCATAGTTCACTTTCCTTCAAATAAAGGTACATCGTCGATACGGGTCAAAGGTAAGTAAGTATTTTTTAGGGTTTAATTTTCTTTCTTTTAATTTTTTTTAGTTTAGATCACTAACAACACTATCTCAACTCTATTCATTATTTTTCACTTTCTTTGTACAAAATCATCTCTATTTTTCTCTACCTTCTCAATCTACCACTATCTTCTTAACTATATTTTTTTCTTTTATTTTTTCAAGAACTAAAAGAACTTTAACCATTTCAAGTGAACAAGAGAACTTACTAAAAATCTTCCATCGCTAGTCCCTCCTTGTGTATCACGACTTGCATAGCCACTCGCTATCACAATAGTATCGAGCACCTTGCGCTCTTTACTCTTAAGTTCTGAAATTCTATATTTTCTGTGTACAGGTCTAAACTCATTCATAGATCCAGCTCAAGTTCTCTAACCTCTGTACGAAGGGCATGAAACGTTCTGACTTCAATATCGTTGTCATTAACAGTGGGCAATGCATGACATACCAGGCCATCATGTCTGTGTATAGCAGCTCGACTCAAAGATTGAGCGTTTTAAGTTGGGGCTTGCCATTTTGTTCCATGAGGGGGTTGCCCTCTTTATCCACAAAAGCCCCACCTGACAGAAGCTTCTCTCAGCGCTCGCAGCCCACTTTGAAACAGCCCGCAATTGCTGTGAGATGGGCAATAGACTGACCATGCGCCAAAACTGCTAGATACACCACGTTCGCAACAATTACTTCATGAGGGGGTGTTGGCACCATACATCGCTTCAACTATATCATCAAAAATCCCGCCAGTAAAGCTCTGTCAGAAATCAGAACCCTGGCCTAATGATGAAAACTTTCAAAAACTATATCGAGATTGAAAGTGTCCTTATTTGATTCTATGGTGTATGAGCTGGTGGACGAGCTGATCCTTTCATCGATCTCTTCATCCGTTCAGGGGGCCAAGTGAGTCATTGGGCCAGTCTTGTCATTCAGATCATAGAAAAGATAGCTCACTCATGCCATTTCCTTAATTCTCCCAAACTTTCATCCGGTTATCTGTGCACAAATATGAAAGTGACACAACACTTCTCAGTAGGTTTCATAGACCGAAGGATCATCCTACTTCAGTAGATGCAACTACTTTGTAGATGAGATATATTCCTCACAAATAAGGAGCGCCCCCTATCATCTGCCTTGAGACTTCGTACATCTTATACTAGGCGAACCCCATCTCTCTGATAGGAGTAAAGAACGTACATTTTGTTGGATTATAATGCTCCAAGGCTGCATAGAAGTGATGATTGCTTTGTGGGATATCATGCATGACGGCCCTGATGGTCCCATATAAACCCACTTGCCATAATAAATCTTCAAACTGTGCAAGGGCGAAACTCGCCATCCTTGACCACCATTGCTTCTCTGTAGAGTGAATCCATTCTATCGCGTGTAATTCACCAGGGGAAAAATTACCCTTCACAGCCATAAACTAATTGATGAAGGTAACCGCTCACTGAGGAGTCTCTACTTAGATCTGACCAATTCGAGTTGTAATATGATTACTTCTCTACCATGGCCAGCTAGAAAAGCGGCGTTAACACCAATTTTCCCCAGAGAAATGCCCGACAAAGACTTGGTCAACTCCCAATCCATCAGCCGACGTATAGAAATGGGTTGTAGATATGACAAAGGAAACATCCGCTCCATGTTAGGGTGAAAGAACCTCTGGTGTCCAATCAGACGAAGCTATTTGTAATTGCCATCATATAAAACTTCTTCATCTTTATCGATTGAATCACCTAAGAAGAAGTCCAACTTCCTTAACAAAGTACGGGAGCCTGATTCAAACCGCCCGTCTAAGAGAAGTCCCCGAAGAGTCAACATGCTGGCCCTGCTCAGCTTAGTTTGTCGCTCTCGGTTCTCCCCAGTAAACACTGAAGCAGTCTTTCAGAGGCTATGAGCGATGTTAAAGTCTGCACCACACATGTGTCAAAAGTGACACTTCTTGGACAAAGGGTCAGAAGAATATCTCACTGCAAAGAAAAGAATACAAAGTTAGTATCTTGAAGACAGTGAAAGTATACCAAGTGTTGATGTGTTGAGCCCCGCGTTCAATGACTAAAACGCGAGGATCACATGAAGCCCGCATCTAGACTTCACACTTAGAAAATTTTACTAAGCCTTTAGGCTCAAACACGAGTCTTATAAATGAGACCCACGTTCAGAAGCCTCAAAATGCGAGGTTCATCAGACTCGCATTTGATTCATAAATGCAAGAGTCGCGTTAAAATGACAAAATGCAAGGATCACCAAATCCACATTTTTGACATCAATGCGAGGGTCACGTCTACAAATTAAACGCGAATTTGTGATCCCTACGTCGACTATTCAACTTCAAAAGAAGTTTCAAAACTTCAAAAAAAAGTTTAGTGATGAAGTATTTTGTATTCTTAATAATGGCGAAATCCATTCTACTAACAAGAAATTGGGGCCTCTTGAGGAGAAGAACAGTCCATGGTGATTGGCACAACGATAGAGCTTGAAGAAGCAGCAGTCTGCTTAGGCTTAAGAGCCATTTCACTGGTGAAAATCTTGATAACGATTGGAAAAAGCTTGAAGCTTTATGGGTTCTTAAGAAAGCTCAAGAGCTTTTAATCTTCAGACATGGGTCTGATTAAGAGAGATGAAAAGTTAAGTGAATTTACTGTTGAAAGACTCGAGTCTTTTACAGACCTCCCAACGATTGAGATACGTGGTGCATATCTCAAGCTCAAATCGAGCTAATGCATGGCACTGAGGAGTCTTGAGTTTCCAATGACATCCACGTAAGAAATGGTCCAACGTGACCTTCGCGTTTTAAGCTAATGAAGCTCGCATCTGGAAGCTTCCAATGCAACCCCCACATTTCATGAGAGTCGCTTGTCAAACAAAGCTCAACGCGAGGCTCGTGTTTAACATGATTCCCGCATTTCAAAGATAAGACAAGAGTTGCGTCTTCAATAGATGAGACCCGTATCTTCATTAACAAAGACCACACTTTTTCCTTCCAATACTAAAGTATGTTCCTCCTTTTGCAATCAATTCAATAGTACACTGGCAAAAGCAATCGACAACTCTACTGATTCAATAGTACAGAGACAAACAAACCAGAGCTCATACACGTGCTAGACTGAGTTTCTATGAGACTCATGATGATATTTCCTGAAGGCTTTAAGTAGTTCAATAGTACACTCATGAAGACTGAAATCCAGACAAGATCAAACTCGAGGCATCTCAAAAGATTACCAGTCTAATCATGGGGAGCCCAAAATCAACATGAAGTCTAAAGTATTCCATAATCCATCCCAGTAAACCGTGGAGTTTCGAAAACTTTAGAGGGGACTCTGTAGAATGTCTAAAAATCATTAAGACAAGTCCTCAGATGCGGACATCACTTCACTGCGAAGATCGCCTTTCAACTAAAATGCAAACTTTGCGTCCAAGGGTAAACACAAACTTCAAACGCGGGTCTGAGCATTTTCGTATTTCACATTAAACGCAGGTCTGAACAACTCCACATTTCAGTTTCAATGCATTCCTGTGAGCTTCGCGTTTTGACTTAATGCGACCATGAGAAGCCTATAAGAGCTGCGTCTACACAACAGAGTGAGGTTCACGTCAGAAGCGAGACCCCACGTTTATGTTATAACTGACCCCCATTACTGGGTCAATTAACTCCCAACATAATGTTGGAGTTAATCTCCATTATGGAGGGATTCTAGGGGACAATTATACCCCTATAAATAGCCTCGCGAGCTAAAAGAAAAAAGGAGAAATTTTTTCCTAGAGATGCGGGCCTGATAATTTTCAAGCTAAAGACTTCTTCCTTTCAAAGGTTCAGATAGAGAAAAAGAAATCAGAGAACTTAAAATACTTATTGTGTTAAAAACAGAGTTCTTTTCTGATTACATTTTCGAGAGCACCCCGAAGCAGATCTCGAAGAGAAGTTTGCCGTTCAACTAGGAGAAAAAGAATCACTCTCCATCAAAACATCAATAACCCAACATTATACAAATGAGATATTTAATTTTTTTCCTATCTTTTTAAATTGGATTTTGATCCGTTGTAATTTTCTTTTCATATTAATGAAATTTCTCATCAAACAATTAGTTCTCATATATATTCTTAAGTATAGAGTCATCAAAATAGAGAACAATTATACCCTTGGGCCAACAATCTCTCCATTTTAGATGATGACAAAACTCATGAATTTTAGGAAAAGAGTTTATAAATAAACTCCCCATGAAATGATGCATATAATAAACATGACATATATCAACTATAAATAATTGCATAAAATAAATATATCAATGAATATAATATGCAAAAATAAATTGCCAACCATCCATACCACCATCTACCATCTAGATAACATAATCTCAAAAAAGATATCATAAACATTTAAAACACCATTCTACTAAAATATTGCATAAACATGCATAGCAAAAGCTTTAAAGCATAGCACGATTTTAAGAAGTACAATAACAAGCAAAGTTTGAAATATATCCACTTAAATAAATAATGAAAATCCACTAAACAAAAAGATCCAAAAGATATGTAATGTGCGCCTTCTTGAAATGATTCTCTTCCTTTTTGTCATCGATCAAAAAGAGCCAGAGGCACTGCCATATTGTATCTCCATGATGTGGATGGTCATCAGTGTTGGCCCAAAAGGTTACACTCTCCACTTGTTTAGAGTTTTGATGATAACAAAACAAATAAGAGCTATTTGGTACTAATTAGTTTGTTTAAGATAAGTTTCAGGTTTGTACCATATTTGGAGGCCATTGCTTAGCTATTGCAAGAAATTCTAGGTTCATAAAGCAAAGAAGGCTTTTTGCACATCAAGGAAGGAACATAGAAGAGAAGGCTCTAGCAAGGCATTGCATGGCTCAAGACCTCAAATTGCTTAAGATTATTTATTAGATGTGTTTTTAGTTTAGAGTTTTGTTAAAGAATAGTGAATAGGTTTGAAGCTCTATCACACACGTTTTTGCGCACATCTTGTTTACATCTTGTTTCCAAAAATATTTCCTATAATATGTACAAAATATTTTTGTATACAATCTTCTGCCTACAAACTCATTTCTATGTTTTATACATACCTCTATTCAAAACTATTTTGTTTGATTTTAAATTCCCTTCAAAATTCCTTTTCAAATTTGACTTTTAGCCTGAGCCGGTCGACCGACCGGCCGATCGACACTGTGCCAGGTTAAGTCGATCGACCGACCCAGTCGACTGAGGTTCTGGTAGCAGTGCGTATCCGTGTGCACGTTTCACAGTCGACCGGGTGGTCGACCGATACCTGCCTGACTGCACGACCTCTGCTCTCTGTTTATTTCGGTCGACCGGCCGGTCGACCGAGAGCTGACAACGGCTCTTATTTTTTAGCGTCGGTCGACCGAGCTAGCCGTTTGAACAGTAACGACTATTTTTCTGAGCAGTTTAAATTTTGTTTTTTTCTCACTTAAGTGTGTTTAAATGACATGTTTTGGTTTTAATACTTTCTGATTAGCCTTAAATCTATTTTATCTCTAAACCCTAGCCCTCTCCTATAAATAGGGGTGTTTGGGGAGAGGTCATTTACCAATCTTAACTAGAAAAATTATCAAAATTTCCACAAGTTTAAGGCTTTCAAAAGGACTTGGTTTCTTGGTTTTTGTGCTGAAATTCTCTCTCATTTTCTGAAGTGTTTTTCAAGAACTCTCTGATTTCTTTTTGTTTTCTCCTTGTACACAAGAGCTTCATTCCTACTCATTATTCTCTAAGGACCTTTGTAAGGGAAGAGAATTTTGCAAGAGAGAGTTTGTGGTCTTTTGACTACTAACAGATTGCTTGTACTTGAGATTGTGGAGTTGGGTACTCCGGTGGATTTGTAACATCTTTGTGATAGTGGAAGTGGTTGGAATCCTTCTGGGGAAGGCGGGGAAGTAGAGCTGGGTGCTCGAACCTCGATAACAATTCTCGGTGTTTGCGTTTGGTTTACTTGCTCTTATTTCTTGCTCTATTTTCATTGCACTTATTACTTGCTCTCTACATTCATTGCTATATTCACTTACTTTGTGAGATTGTTGCATCATAAATTTTAAATTGTGCATTGATTAGCATTATCACCTATTCACCCCCCTCTAGGTGATTTTCAATTAGTATCAGAGCTTGGACTCTAGGTTTGACTTAACATCCATAGAGAGATCCTTAAAATTTGCTAATCAACATTTTCATTCATTCATTCATCACTAGTAAACATGGCCGATAACATCAAAACCCCTCCTAAATTTGATGGACTAAATTTTCTTATTTGGAAGGTTAGGATGACTATCTTTTTGCAATCTTTAGGTAGCTTAGTAGCTAAATCCTTGACCAAACCCTATGTAGCACCCGATAGTGATGAGAGCACATGGACCGACTTTACCTTTAGAGAATATGAGGCTAACTCCAAAGCCCAAAATTCCCTTCTAACCGCTTTGAATGAGGATGACCTTACACGGGTAATTCATTGCCAATCCACCTATGAGATTTGGCAACATTTGTTGGTCACACACGAGGGGACTTCACAAGTTAAGAGAGCTAAGATAGATCTCTTAAGGTCCCAATATGAATCCTTTAAGATGATTGATGAAGAATCTATTGATTGTATGATTACTCGATTTACTAAAATCACCAATGCTCTTTCTTCTTTAGGTGATGATATCTCAAATGATCAAAAGGTGTGAAAAGTAATTAGGGCTCTTCCTTCATCTTAGGAGATAAAGGCCACCACCTTGAAAGAGTTGAACGACAAGGATGAGATGGACCTCATTAGTCTCATTGGGAACTTAAAAACTCATGAGATGGAAAAGAAAGCAAGAGAAGAGGCCGCTCCACTAAAGAAGAAATCTATAGCCTTCAAGTCTTCATCCACTCTTGAAGACGATGAAGAAGATGAAGAAGAAGATGAGGAACTATCACTACTTGTTCGCAATGTGAAGAGAATGTACCGGAGGAACAAGCTCAACTTCTGAAGAAAATTTGAAGGCAAAGAGGAGAGAAGAATCATATGCTACAATTGCCGAAAACCCAGACATAGAATGGCCAATTGCCCGGAGTTCAAGAAGAAGATGACCTCCTCCTTCAAGCCAAAGAAATCGGAAGAAAAGAAAGCGTACAAGGCAACTTGGGATTCGAAAAGCGAGTCCGAGGAAGAGGCGGATATAGTGAATATGTGTTTCATGGCAAACACACCAAAGGTAACCCCTCAAACTCTTGATGATGAAGATGATGAATTAAGTAAAGAAGTTCTTGTTCATGTCTTTGTTGAACTTTCTGAAACCTATGATAATAAAAAGATTGAATGCTCTAAGTTGAAAAAGGAAGTTACTTTTCTTAAGAATCAACTTACTATTATTTCTAAAGAAAAAGATGAAATTTCTTCAACTCTCATTTCTACCCAAAATGAATATAGTGCTTACAAAGTTGCTTGTAAAGTAAAATTTCCTAAGATTGATGAAAAAGAAATTTCTTCTTTAAAAACTAGAATTGTTATTTTTGAAAAGACTTTAAAGGATTGTGTTTTTAACACTAAGAAACTTGAAGAAATGTTTTCTAAAAAGCACACCTCTCATGCTAAAGATTCACATGTTAAGATTTCTCATGCTCACACTACACATAACACTTCTCATGCTAAATCTTTTCATGCTCACAATTCTCATGCTCACAAATCACACACTCACTATGCTTTTAAATATGGTAGAGTGTATAGATGCACATATTGTGGTAAGAATGGACATTTGGCTAAATTTTGTTATGACCAAGTAAATAGAACCAACAATCTTGTTTGGGTCAATGAAACTAACTCTTTAGGACCCAAGAAAATGTGGGTACCAAAATCAAGTCCTAAATTATTTGATGTAGGTACACACCATGGCTCCAAGCATAGGGAGCGGTGGTACCTTGATAGTGGTTGTTCAAGACACATGACATGGGACATCAATAACTTTACAACCCTATCAAGGTACGTGGAAGATGGCTCCGTCACCTTCGGGGATGACTCCAAAGGCACTATCATCGGTATAGGTAACATTCAAATTGGCGCATCTCCTATTATAGAAAATGTTGTACTTGTTGATGGTTTGAAGCATAATTTACTTAGCATTAGTCAATTTTGTGACCGTGGACTTAAGGTTATTTTTGATGATACTTCTTGCAAAATATTTGATGTTAAAACCAATGATTGTATTCTCACCGGTTTTCGTGATGAAAATGTTTATATCATTGTCATGCTTAATTTAGATTGTTCTACTAAATGCTTGAATACTTTTGATGAAAATTCTTGGCTTTGGCATAGAAGATTAGGACATGCATCTTTTGACCATCTTTTTAGGATTAATTCAAAGGAATTTGTGAAGGGTATTCCTTACTTGAAGTTTGAGAAAGACCGCATTTGTGGTGCGTGCCAACTTGGGAAACAAACCAAGTCTTCCTTCAAACCAATCAAGGATATCATGTCAACTAGGCCTTTAGAATTAATTCATATGGATCTTTTTGGACCTACTAAAACTAAGAGCTTAAATGGTAGTAGATTTGCATTTATTTTAGTTGATGATTTTTCTCGTTTAACTTGGGTTTTCTTTTTGGAACACAAAGATCAAACTTTTTCTCATTTTAAGATTTTTCGAAAAAGAGTTGAAAAAGAAAAGGGTTTTTTGATTTTGAGAATAAGGAGTGATAGAGGTGGTGAGTTTGTTAACCAACTCTTCATGACTTATTGTGATGAAAAGGGAATTAAGCATGAAATGTCTTGTCCTAGAACTCCACAACAAAATGGAGTTGTAGAAAGGAAAAATAGAGCACTTCAAGAGATGGCTTGGACAATGATTAGTGAGTATGACCTCCCTCAATATCTATGGGCCGAGGCCGTAAACACCGCATGCTATATATCAAATCATATTTATTTATGTAAAAATTCTTCCAAAACATCTTTTGAAATGTATCATTCTAGAAAACCTAATGTTGCATATTTCAAAGTTTTTGGATGCAAGTGTTTTGTTTTGAACACTAAAGATAACTTGGGTAAATTTGATGCTAAGGCTTATGAAGCAATCTTTGTTGGATATTCTACAACTAGTAAAGCTTATAGAGTATTCAATAGATCTTCACTTACCATTGAAGAATCCATGCATGTTAAATTTGAAGAATTTAATGTGTTTGTTGAGAATGTTGTAGAGATTGAACCATTAGGTGATAACATGGAGAGACTATCCTTGAAGAAAAACTAGAATCAATTGGTGATGTTCAAGAGGATAAAGGGGAAAGCTCTCAACCGCTTCCTAAAGCTTGGAGATATGCCACAAATCATCCCAAGGAGCTCATCTTAGGTGATG
This sequence comes from Agave tequilana, assembly GCA_038442645.1. Classification (NCBI taxonomy): domain Eukaryota; kingdom Viridiplantae; phylum Streptophyta; class Magnoliopsida; order Asparagales; family Asparagaceae; genus Agave; species Agave tequilana. Next base: position 2,528,611 of record JAVJIF010029691.1, on the reverse strand, counting down.
CATCTAAAGGGGTAACAACTCGCTCCAAACTCCATGACCTATGTGGTAACTTTGCTTTCATTTCTCATTTTTAACCCAAAAGCATCCTCGAAGCCGAGGCAGACTCATATTGGTTGCTAGCCATGCAAGAGGAACTTAATCAATTTGAGCTCAACCAAGTTTGGCACCTTGTTCCTAGGCCCCACGATAGACCAATAATTGGTACTAAGTGGATCTTTAGAAACAAGATGGATGAGTCCGGAAATGTCATTAGGAATAAAGCTAGGTTAGTGGCCCAAGGTTACACTCAAGTTGTGGGAATTGACTTTGAGGAGACCTTTGCACCAGTAGCACGGCTTGAAGCCATACGGATGACACTAGCTTTTGCATCTTTCAAAAATTTTAAACTTTTTCAAATGGATGTGAAAAGTGCATTTTTGAATTGTTTTATAAATGAAGAAGTTTATGTTGCTCAACCTCCCAGTTTTATTGATCATGTTCATCCCGATTTTGTTTTTAAACTTGATAAAGCTTTGTATGGATTGAAACAAGCTCCAAGAGCTTGGTATGAACGACTTTCTAGTTTTCTCATTCTAAATAATTTTGTTAAAGGCAAAGTAGACACAACTCTATTCACTAAGCATGTTGATAATGACATTTTAATTGTGCAAATTTATGTTGATGATATAATTTTTGGTTCTACTAATGAGTTTTTATGCAAGGAGTTTGAAAAGGTCATGCAATGTGAGTTTGAAATGTCTTCAATGAGTGAGCTTAATTTCTTTCTTGGACTCTAAATCAAGCAATTGCAAGATGGGAACTTCATATGCCAAGCTAAATACGCAAAGAAACTCGTAAAGAAGTTTGGACTTGAAGGCTCAAAGGTTTGCAACACTCCCATGGCAACTACAACCAAGCTTGACAAGGATGACCAAGGTAAAAATATTGATATTAAATTGTATAGAAGCATGATAGGTAGTCTTTTGTATTTGACGGCAAGTAGGCCGGACATCATGTTTAGTGTGTGTCTTTGTCTAGATTTCAATCGTGTCCTAAGGAGTCACATCTTATCGCGGTAAAACGCATTATTCGTTATATTAAGGGCACAATTGGAATGGGTCTATGGTATCTGAAAATCGGAGATTTCTCTATGACGAGTTATTCGGATGCCGACTATGCGGGTTGTAGAGTAGATAGGAAGAGTACTAGTGGGACATGTCAATTTCTTGGTAATTGTCTTGTTTCATGGTCCTCTAGGAAACAAAATTCCATAGCTCTCTCAACCGCCGAGGCGGAGTATGTTGCCGCGGGGGCTTGTTGTGCACAAGTCCTTTGGATGAAACATACTTTCTTTGATTATGATTTGCATTATAACCATATAAAAATATTTTGTGATAATACTAGTACTATACATATGACAAAGAATGTAAATCAATATAGTAAGACCAAGCACATTGAGATTAGATATCACTTTCTTAGAGATCATTTTGAGAAAGGAGATATATATATTGATTATGTTTCTACGGATTTGCAACTAGCTGATATATTCACTAAACCACTTGATTTTGCAAGATTTTCCTTCATTTGTGGTGAACTTAATGTTTGTGTTATTGAATAAAAAAGTTTTCATAACCCTTTTTGATGTATGACAAAAAGGGGGAGAATGAGTTTTTATGATAGAATTATGAGTTCATATGGTTTTGGTTCCATATGAGTTTATACATGTTTAACTAGTTTTCATGATTTCTTATTTTTGAGTTTAAGTTTTTGTTGTGTTTTATGAATTCTTATTTTAAGTATTTTGCAAGCATATTTCATGATCTTTAATCATATGGTTTTTGTTTGATGGTTTTTGCTTGCACCTTACATTGTTTTCATGATAGTAGCATAATTTGAGGGGGAGCTTTCTCCTCCCCTATATTTTTGCTCATAGCCTATTTGTTTTGTCATCATCAAAAAGGGGGAGATTGTTGGCCCAAAAGGTTACACTCTCCACTTTTTTAGAGTTTTGATGATAACAAAACAAATAAGAGCTATTTGGTACTAATTAGTTTGTTTAAGATAAGTTTCAGGTTTGTACCATATTTGGAGGTCATTGCTTAGCTATTGCAAGAAATTCTAGGTTCATAAAGCAAAGAAGGCTTTTTGCGCATCAAGGAAGGAACATAGAAGAGAAGGCTCTAGCAAGGCATTGCATGGCTCAAGACCTCAAATTGCTCAAGATTATTTATTAGATGTGTTTTTAGTTTAGAGTTTTGTTAAAGAATAGTGAATAGGTTTGAAGCTCTATCACACACCTTTTTACGCACATCTTGTTTACATCTTGTTTCCAAAAACATTTCTTATAATATGTACAAAATATTTTTGTATACAATCTTCTGCCTACAAACTCATTTCTATGTTTTATACATACCTCTATTCAAAACTATTTTGTTTGATTTTAAATTCCCTTCAAAATTCCTTTTCAAATTTGACTTTTGGCCTGAGCCGGTCGACCGACCGGTCGACCGACACTATGCCAGGTTAAGTCGGTCGACCGACCCAGTCGACCAAGGTTCTGGCAGCAGTGCGTATCCGTGTGCACGTTTCACGGTCGACCGGGCGGTCGACCGATACCTGCAATATTGCATGACCTCTGCTCTCTGTTTATTTCGGTCGACCGGTCGGTCGACCGAGAGCCGACTACGGCTCTTATTTTTTAGCATCGGTCGACCGACCGGTCGACCGAGCTAGCCGTTTGAACAGTAACGGCTATTTTTCTGAGCAGTTTAAATTTTGTCTTTTTCTCACTTAAGTGTGTTTAAATGACATGTTTTGGTTTTAATACTTTCTAATTAGCCTTAAATCTATTTTATCTCTAAACCCTAGCCCTCTCCTATAAATAGGGGTGTTTGGGGAGAGGTTCATTTACCAATCTTAACTAGAAAAATTATCAAAATTTTCACAAGTTTAAGGCTTTCAAAAGGACTTGGTTTCTTGGTTTTTGTGCTGAAATTCTCTCTCATTTTCTGAAGTGTTTTTCAAGAACTCCCTGATTTCTTTTTCTTTTCTCCTTGCACACAAGAGCTTCATTCCTACTCATTGTTCTCTAAGGACCTTTGTAAGGGAAGAGAATTTTGCAAGAGAGAGTTTGTCGTCTTTTGACTACTAACAGATTGCTTGTACTTGAGATTGTGGAGTTAGGTACTCCGGTGGATTTGTAACATCTTTGTGATAGTGGAAGTGGTTGGAATCCTTCTGGGGAAGGCGGGGAAGTAGAGCTAGGTGCTCGAACCTCGATAATAATTCTCGGTGTTTGCGTTTGGTTTACTTGCTCTTATTTCTTGCTTTATTTTCATTGCACTTATTACTTGCTCTCTACATTCATTGCTATATTCACTTGCTTTGTAAGATTGTTGCATCATAAATTTTAAATTATGCATTGATTAGCATTATCACCTATTCACCCCCCCCTCTAGGTTATTTTCAATCAGCAGGAGCAGGTCATGGTTCATAAGGAGGGAATGGAGGATCAGTGGGAGGAAGAGGATTAATGTACTGTGTCGGTGGTGGAATCTTATACCCCAAGTGATACTGAATCTGCGTGAGATGCAGCTTAATATGCCTCTATGATATTGCAAAGTGGGAGACCATGGAATAAAAGTCATCACAGAGTTGATTGTGAGATAAAGTGAGCTAGGCTACAGAGACAAAAGTATGGAATAGGGATCTGTAGGAGGGACAGGTAGACGAGAAGTATGTTGGGGTTCAGGTTGAAGAATATCTTCTTCCTCATTAGGAGGGGCATCTTTAGTAGGTTTAGAAAGATGGCTTAACATAAGGTTTATGAAGCTCCTATCAAAAGGTCTAGAAGGAGTAATTAAAGGTTCCTCAGATAAGTCAACTCCCCAAAAATCAAGAAAATAGTTAGGATCATACCATAGGATAAGTTCTTATATTTGAAATTATCCGCATTCAGATTGTCAAAAATAAGTTTAGAGAAATTAAAAGGAAGACCTATTATAATACAGTAAATTAAGAAAGTAATACACCCTCTTACTTTACCATATTCTCTCGATTTGGGGAGAATGTTGAGCATGATTATTTTGGCTAAAATTTGATAAGGAATAATGAGCAAAGAGACATTGTCATTCAGGGCAAGATATAGATTGCCATCATTGTGAATAAGCATAGATGTAGTCTCATGAGATTCTCCTTCAGAATAGTTTTAAAAAGACTTCAAATGTTCAGAAAATGTATCAAAACCTTCACTAAGAAGGGAAAAATGTTGGCAAGATGTGAGCAATATGATCAATAGATAATGAAACATCAACAATATCAACACGACTATGAATAACATTGTTTTCATCCAAAGAAAGTTTTGCATAAAAAGTTTGAACCAAATTGAAATAAGATGTTTCATTGATTTGAAGAAAATTTTCCAATCCATTCTATCAAAAAGAGATTCAATATGATAATTAGCAAAGCTAGGAAGATTAATGGGTTTTCCAGTAAGAACAGATTTCTAGTAAATGAAGTATTGAATTTCTCAAGAGCATTGGAGCTCACAAATTTCTGAAATGAGGGTGGAGTTCTAGAACTAGTAACTCCGGACATCTTAGTTTTAGAAGAAAATACTTTAGAAGCCCTAGAAGATCTTGCATCAGTCCTAGATTTCTTAGGTTGAGATATATGAAAGAAATTGACAATACTAGGGTTTGAAAAATGGAAGAGAGGAGAAGATTACCCAATAATCTTACCCAATAAGAGATAGAAATGGAGATCTAAAGAATTAAACCTTGAGAGACACCTAAAATGGATGCAAGAGGATATATGAAGCTGCTCAAGAAATGAAGAGAAAACCAGGGTTTGGGTGGAGGAGTCGATAGGAGAGAAATGGGGGTAGAGAAATAAAGTGGGTAAGGGTGATTAAATAGGCTGCTGCTACTGTAGCCATTCTTACTATCGACAGGTCGATAGAATTGTCACAATCCTCTGTCGATAATTCTATTTGACTGTCGACAGACTGAGAAAAAAGTGAAATATAAATGAAATTTGTAGCTGCAGAAATAAAAATCATAAAGGTTATCAACATGTCAATCTGACTGTTGTCAGTCATCCATTGACAGATGTATAAAACTGTTGACACTAACAGTCATAAAATAGAAAATTTAATGAGTGTTTAATATATTGATCAGTTAAAAATCATATGATTTCAAAATAAATAGAGAAATATTTTATAACAGATATGCATGAAAATTAATTATCCATAATGCATAAATTTAATTCACCACAAATATACGTAAATTGGTTAAAATTCAATGATTTAATGAAAATATCTGGTAATTGTATGTGAGTAGATACATAATCATATCAGAATCGCTTTTTTCAAAATGATCTCTTAGAAAATGATACATAATCTCAATATATTTGGTTTTACTACGCTGATTTGTACTTTTCGTCATATGTATAGTGCTATTATTATCACAAAATATCTTGGTATGATCGAAAAGCAAATTATAATCGAGTAGAGTATGTTCCATTTAAAGTATTTGTGCACAACTAGCACACGCTACAGTATACTCCGCCTCGATGGTTGAAAGTGCTATTGAATTTTGCTTTCTAGGGGACCATGAAACAAGACAATTATCAAGAAATTGAAATGTTCCACTTGTACTCTTTTTATCCACTCCACAACCTGCATAGTCAATATTTGAATAACTCATCATTGTAAATTGAGCAATTTTCATAAACCACAAACCCATGTTAATTGTGCTTGATTGATGCTTGAACCTGCACACAAAATACAAAACTTTAGATCTAAGAATAAACATGTGCAAGTGCTAAATTCTAACCGCGATAGCAAGTGGCTATGCGGGTCGTGATCCACAAGGAGGGTTTGCGATAGAAGCGTTCAAGGTTTTTTATTGAAATCTTTGTGAAGAAAAATGAAGGTTCTTCTTTGTTTAAGTTATGAAAATGAAAAAGAGTTATAGGTTAAAGTTAGAAAGAAAACGGTAAAATGAGAAGGTGGAGAAAAATCAGAAAATGATTATGTACAAATGAATTGGAAAAGAAAGAAAAAGGATTTGGAAGATGTGGTGAAAGAAATCGTGTTGGTGATCTAAACTAAAAATAAATGAAAAGAAAGAAGATTAAAGAAGTACTCACCTAGTTTGGTTGATCACTTACCTGGAACCCTTGAATGTTCTACCTTGCTTCGGAGGCATTCAACGCATAAGTCATAGGATCGAGCTCAGTCCCCATTCGCATTATATCATCAAGCCGAGCAAGAATAAAGTGATACGGATATTGAGGAGGAGAACATCTTCATGAAGTATCGTTGGCACTCACAAAAACATTTGTTAGACTGATGCTTCTGGATTCACTAGCATGCTTATCAAAACCAAAAGTGGTAAATTAGAAAGAAGAATAAGAAAATAGAAGTAAAGAAGAACATAAAAAAGATTTACCTTTTATTGCTTGCAGAAACAATGGAAGGAAGGAGGAGGGTACATCGGTGTGTCACTCTTAACATAAGCCTCTCTCTTACTTACATGAATCTCCATCTAACCTAAGCTTACATACAAATTACAATTACATAAAAAGAAAACAAAAACCTAAACTATAAAGAGTGAAAACTAGACTAAATCCTATCTCTGCATGGTCGTCCCATTTTCAGTGCAAATCCTGCCCTTTTATAGGCAAAAACCCAACCTACAGGAGAGGATGAATATAGGGTGAGCAAACGCTCCCCCTAACTCCATAACAGAGCCGCGGAAACGCAACTTTGGCCGCGTTTTCGTAGCCTTTCTGTGGCCAGATGGCCACAGCCTGTTGGTGGAGCTCCCCAGTTTCTCTGGCATTATCTTCAGTTGGATTTCTCGTTTAAGTCTGGGATTTTGATAAAATGGCCTTTGATTGTTGGCATCAACCGCTTGATTCAGAGAGGATTCTTCTCAGCCAGTTTTCAACCTCTTGATTTTGCCCTGATTCACTGAGTTCGAATTAATTCTGATTTAATTCAGGATTTGGTGGGCTTTTGGGCTCATTTCTCTTCACTTTCCTTTAGGAATGGGCCTGCAAATAAATTAAACATTTAATTAGGACAATGCAAAGTTTATTCTATAATAAGTATGGAAATATGATAAAAAATGTGCAACATTAGTGACCAATCACACCCCCATACCTATCTTTTGCTTGTCCTCGAGCAAAACAACTAAACTATATTAAGGATTATTAGACCACTTTCGCAGGTCACACGATTGCACTGAGCATGTACAACAAGCCGTTAAACCTCTAGGTTTTCCCTAGAGGACGAGTTTTGTCTCGCGAGGGTTTTCAGTAGATTACACCCACAAAATCCATAAAGAAAGAGAAACAAAGAGTTAGTATTTTCGAAAAATATTTTGAAAGAGAAAAATATTTGAAATATAATTGTAAGATTTAAGCAATCTATAAGTTATAGGAAAACTGAATTTTTCATTCCTAAACTTAGTCTCTATTCAAAAATTTGTTATCAATCAAAGTAAGGAGTCAAATTGTACTTCTCATCTAGTCTATTACTTTACCCTAAGTCATATGCACCTTGTGATCGTGAAAATTTCGACGAAGGGTTCATTAACTCTAACTCTTATGCCTTATATATATATATATATATATATATATATATATATATATATATATATATGGTGGTATTAGTCCTTAGTTCTATTAGGCTTTCTAATCTGCCCATGTAACGAGCCTTTAATCGATGATTCCCAAAACCAAACGGTCTTATGGCACCGGGTGAGAAAACACCCCAAGGACTTAAGGATTCGAGCAAATAAGGCCACAAAACTAAAGATTTTATTATATGAACCACTTTTAGGCGTGCATACTTATGCTTTATTAGGCACAAATACCCAGCTTAATTAGAGGATTTTATATTTTTTTTCTCAAACTTATCTAATCATCTTTCGCATAAATACCAAGGCTTACTTAGGCCAAAGCACCTAGCTAATCAATAATTAGATTTGTTCATTTTTCATATATATATATATATATATATTTTATAAGGCATAAGAATCTTTGTTTTTGAACCCTAAGTGTGTAAGTGTATGAAGTGTGCATATTTCATTAAGATAAAGATCAAGACTAAATTACTTTAACAAATTATCTTCCTAATCCTAAAAATCAAACAAATAATCTTATTTTGACCAAGTATAAGAAATCCTAATTTGGATTTTCCTATTCCTTAAAATTAACTTAATTTCTTACAAAAAATATGTCAAAATATTGTTTTTATTTTCAAAAAGTTTTTTAAAAGTAAAGAAAAATGTCATTTTTTTTAGAGTTATGTTAGAATCCTCCCCCACCTATCTCATGCATTGTCCTCAATGTATGAATTAATGCATAGATGCATGAAAAAGAAGAAAGGGAAGGAAAATGTTACCTTAAGGTGATGGTTCCGGTGGTGGTCTGATTGGTCCACGAAATGTGGCTCAATCGATTTTTCTTGGAGTTCGAGGGAATCCACCAGAAATTTCTCTAATATAACCCACTAAAATGATATATGTATGAATGATTTTTATTAAATATTTGACCCCATCTAATTTTCAAATTCCATAATTAATTTCAGAGTCAAACTTGTCAACCGCTTTGTCCCAAAAAGAAGAGTAAAATAGAATGATTGACTTGGACTCAGAAAGTATAGGAACTAATACCGACTCAGGAAGGTGACTTAAGTCAAGTAAAGGTTCAAGAGTCAAGATTGGTTCAAGAAGCGGGTCCAAGTCAAGAAGTTGAAACTCAAGTCCACATTTATTTTCCAACAATGGAATGCGACTTAATATTGGTGATTCAAGTTTAAGAATAATAGGTGTGGGAATCAAAACTGACTCTAACAAATTACTCAAGTCCGGTAACGAAACAGGAGTCAGTATTGATTCGGAAATTTGAACTTGATCACAGATTTGAGAATCTAGGTCACATTTCTCATTGAGTTCAATGTCATAAAAATGAGAACTTGCCAATTTGTCAATACAATTTTCAAAAGTGTAAAGTTGGTCAAGTTTAATACGATCATCAAAAATGGGTGATTCAATTTCATGATGAATTGGCACAGGATCCAATGTTGACTCGGGGAAAAGATTAAAATCAGGTGAAGACATCAGAGTCATTATTGAATCAGGAAGTAAAATTGAATCACTAAGTTGAGGTTCATGATCATATTCATTTTCAAGTTCGACTTTAGGAAAAGGATAACTTACCAAACTGTCAATATTCTTTTCAAAATTTGGAGTTTGGACAAGTTCAAATGATTGTTCTGAAATGGAACCTTGATTTCTAAAACAATATAACTCTTCGGCTCTAAGAGAATGGTTAATGACATCCGAACTGGTCAAACGGTGAGAACGTAGAGATTGGACCATCATATCTATGTCACAATTACGAGCATTTTGAGCCTGAGTCATGGCTTCAAGCATCTTTTCATAGTTGATGGGTTCATCGTCTTGTTGAAAAGATGAAGTGTTGTTTTGGAATCGGTGGTGAAATTGTGAGTCCATCAGATTTTGTGATTTTTGTTTGGACTCACGCATACTCATTTCCAAAATTGATGGTCTTCTATTTTGGACTGGTGGAACTGAGTATGAATCTTGGAAATATTGTGGACAAGGTGGAGAAGGAGGACAAGTTGATTGAAAATTGGACTTGGGGGAGGTGAATCCCCATTGACTCTGTGAAGTGTTGAAATTATCATGAAAATTATAGTTATAAGACTGGGGACATGGGTTATATTGATTCGGATAAGACCAATCTGGCACACTAGATTGGTTAAAGTTATGATATGCCGGGTTGGTAATATTCGAAAATGAAGTCGGTGTATAATATGGATTACTATTAAAAATGAAAAAATTGTTATTATAAGCCATATCACATAATAGAATACAAACAAAAGAAAGAAAAACAAACAATAAAACAAACAAAAAAGAAAACAATTCTAAACTATGTTAGGATAGACCGATGACCTTGACGACTCCTAACTGGTTAGACTGTCCACGGGAGGTATAATGCAGACTTCGACCACAAGCTAATCAGCCAGGTCAGGGAAAGATTGGTGGGAAGTTATCCATCAAAGACGTTCCTTAATTAAATAACCACCAACCTACGGGCTTTCGGCCCTTAATCCCTTTCCTAGACATTGATTTTGCAGGAGTCAAATTCTAACACCTTTCCTCCTTAGGATAATCTCCTAATTGAGTCCGAGATGTCCCTAAGGTCAACGTCTACTCATTTTTAGTTAGGCTCGGGTGAGTAAGTGCTTGGAATCTGATTTTTGGGCCAAGGAAGGGTGATTAAATCCCTACCTTATCTTGTTATGGGGTGATGCCCTTAAGATCAGTTTGTACAAGTGTACAAGATATGTAAACAAGATTCACTCAAAGCGATGTAAATCAAGCAAGAGATGAGTCCTATTCTAAATGCAATGCGAACGTACCTTACTCCAACACTCTTCAACAGTAAAATAAATGAATTGAAAAGACACGTGCCTAAAAATGCAAACGTCTAATCAATTTTTTAACTTTTTCAACAAATATTTTATTGTTGGTTTATTAGCAGGCTTATGTGATGACATATAAGAAATAAAGTTTGCAGAAAACTTTCATTTTACAAAGCAAGCAGCCCTGCAAAAAGCCAGTTAGTAGTGAACTCTTCCTTGCCGCGGAAACGCGGCCAAAGCCGAGCAAATGCGGCAATTCAGAGGGTACTTGGTCTCTGTTTTCTGGAACAGAGGTCCATGACCACTTATATGTTACTACAATCTTTTTTTCCTGCTTTTCTTGCCCTATAACCTGCAACAGAGAAGAAAAATTCGTTTTAGTTCTAAAAATTTAATAAAAACCATTACCCTCCCCGGCAACGGCGCCAAAATTTGATTGATGCTTGAACCTGCACACAAAATACAAAACTTTAGATCTAAGAATAAACATGTGCAAGTGCTCAATTCTAACCGCGATAGCAAGTGGCTATGCGGGTCGTGATCCACAAGGAGGGTTTGTGATAGAAGCGTTCAAGGTTTTTTATTGAAATCTTTGTGAAGAAAAATGAAGGTTCTGTTGGCCCAAAGGCCTATCACCCTAGTTTTGATGATGATCAACTCATGAAGTTATGATTACTAATGATCTTTTGTTTAAATTAGTGACAGATTCATTATCAAGATCTTAGTAGGTGTGGAGCTTCAACAAAGGATTTAAAGACAAGTTGGAAGCTAGCACCGGTTGATTCACGAGCCTATGCATCAAGAACACATCTAGAGATCAGCTCGGTGGATTGCTTTTGGACCAAGTCAAGAAGATGAGAAGCCTTCAAGGGAAGACTTCAAGAAGTTGAAGACTTGTGTCTAGGTATAAGATTTAGTTTTTGTTTTAGTTAAAAATGTAAAGGATAGAATAGATTGGTGGATTGCTCAAGTCATATCACACACACACTCTTGATAGAACTCTTTATAAAATTGCTTTCATAAAAGAATTTTTAATTTAGAAAAAGATTTTTCATTTGTCAAAATACATGACTTGGTTTTGGTGATCTATTATATACATATCGTTTAACCAAAACAAGTTTAGAGCTTTATGTCAAAAACTAGATATTCATTTTATTTGTGTAGTGGATCATATCCATACACACTATGCTTTATAAGTTCAAAATATCTTGTTTTTGTATTTTGTGAAGTTATGGAAAAAAAAGTTTTAGAAAAACATATTCTTAGAAAAACTATTTTTTGATTGAAACTATTTTTTAGATTTACTGAGAATTTATGGGATTTTTATTAAGTTAAAAGACTTATTCTCAAATCCCTTAACTGTGCAGACCTGGAACTGGCTGACAGGCCTTTCCGGTTGACCGGGACGGTCGACCGCACCATGGCCGGTCGATCTCGCGGTCGACCGACGTGCACAGACTTGTGCACGTCTGGCAGCACAGTGGCCGGTCGACCGGGACGGTCGACCGCTGGAGACTGCGGTGCTCACGGGTAGATTCGGTCGACCGAGCCAGTCGACCGGAGGCTGTAACGGTCAGATTTTTGACTGTTAGCGGTCGACCAGGCGGTCGACCGGCAGCTCTGACAGACCCCAACGGTCAGATTTTTCTGACCTCTATAAAAGGGGGTTCTGTCATTGTTTTGAGCTAAGATTTTAGGAGAGCTTTTGTCTAGTTTTTCCCATTCTTTTCAGAAAGTTTTCTCCACATATTTGAGAGCAAATACTTCCAATCAAATAGGAAGAATTTATCAAGAGTGATAAAAGTGAGTTCTTGTGTTTTTCACCAAAGTTTTTTTTTCTTGATTTCTCACACTACACTTGAGCATCCATAGATACATCTATCCTTTAGGAGAGTTGTAGTGAGAGCTTTTGTAAGGTGATCAAAGTGTTGTGATCACCAAAGATCTTTCTTTGTACTTTGAGGAGACGGGCAAGTGTGCTCGTTGTGGTGTGGAGTTCGGTTGTGAACTCGTTGGTTCGAGGTGCGGCCTCGGCAAGCTTGTGGGAGCTTGCGTGTGTAAGGGACTAGAGAGTCCGAGGGCTTGTAGGTGTTGCGGCACCGAGGAGAGATCTGGTGGGATCTTGTATAGTGGAAATCCTTCGTGTGTCGAAGGCGGGGATGTAGAGCAAGTGTGCTCGAACCTCGAAACATACCCTTGTGTTTGCGATTGCTTACTCTATCTCTTTCTCTCTCTCTCTTTGTCTCTTTTATATCTTGCATTACTTACATTGTCTTTACTTTTGTATGCATGATATACCCTTGTGCTTGATTGTTATATAAATTGCGTGGGATTGTTGCTAACACTTGTATTCAACCAAGAGAGCCAACGCGGCACCTTAACCCATTTCAAGGGGAATCTAGAGGAGCTTGTCCAGAGCCCTTAAGGGGAATTCGGCAACACTCTTGGTTATACGTGGTGTTTAATTAAAAGAAGTTTAATTTGGTCATCTTAGTTTAAATTCCGCATCATTTGTTCATAAGTGACCATTAGATTAGCCATCACCTATTCACCCCCCCTCTAGGTGAACTTACAGGTTCTTCTTTGTTTTAAGTTATGAAAATGAAAAAGAGTTATAGGTTAAAGTTAGAAAGAAAACGGTAGAATGAGAAGGTGGAGAAAAATCAAAAAATGACTATGTACAAATGAATTTGAAAAGAAAGAAAAAAGGATTTGGAAGATGTGGTGAAAGAAATTGTATTGGTGATCTAAACTAAAAATAAAAGAAAAGAAAGAAGATTAAAGAAGTACTCACCTAGTTTGGTTGATCACTTACCTGAAACCCTTGCATGTTCTATCTTGCTTCGGAGGCATTCAACGCATAAGTCATAGGATCGAGCTCAGTCCCCGTTCGCATTATATCATCAAGCCGAGCAAGAATGAAGTGATACGGATATTGAGGAGGAGAACATCCTCATGAAGTATCGTTGGCACTCACAAAAACATTTGTTAGACTAATGCTTCTGGATTCACTTGCATGCTCATCAAAACCAAAAGGGGTAAAGTAGAAAGAAGAATAAGAAAATAGAAGTAAAGAAGAACATAAAAAAGATTTACCATTTATTGCTTGCAGAAACAATGGAAGGAAGGAGGAGGGTACATCGGTGTCACTCTCAACATAAGCCTCTCTCTTACTTACATGAATCTCCATCTAACCTAAGCTTACATACAAATTAGAATTACATAAAAAGAAAATAAAAACCTAAACTATAAAGAGTGAAAACTAGATTAAATCCTATCTCTTCATAGTTGTCCCATTTTCAGTGCAAATCCTGCCCTTTTATAGGCAAAAACCCAACCTAAGGAGAGGATGAAGATAGGGGGAGCAAACGCTCCCCCTAACTCCATAACAGAGCAGCGAAAACCCAATTTTGGCCGCGTTTCCGCGGCCTTACTGTGGCCAGATGGCCGCAGCCTGTTGGTGGAGCTCCCCGGTTTCGCGTTCTGGCTTTATCTTCAGTTGGATTTCTCGTTTAAGTCCGGGATTTGATGAAATGGCCTTTGATTGTTGGCTTCAACCGCTTGATTCAGAGAGGATTTTTCTCAACCGGTTTTCAACCTCTTGATTTTGCCCTGATTCATCGAGTTCAAATTAATTCTGATTTAATTCAGGATTTGGTGGGCTTTTGAGCTCATTTCTCTTCACTCTCCTTTAGGAATGGGCCTGCAAATAAATTAAACATTTAATTAGGACAATGCAAAGTTTATTCTATAATAAGTATGGAAATATGATAAAAAATGTGTAACATTAGTGACCAATCAGTGCTCTTTAAATATCTTATAATGCGTTTTACTGCAATTAAATGTAATTCTTTTGGACAAGGATGAAAACGAGCATACAAACAAACACTATACATGATATTCAGCCTACTTGCAATAAAATAAAGTATGCTACCTAACATGCCTCTATAAATTTTAATATCAACACACTTACCTTGATCGTCCTTGTCAAGCTTTGTAGTGATAGCCATGGGTGTTTTGCAAGGTTTAGAGCTTTTTAGACTAAACTTCTTGATCAACTCTTTTGTGTACTTGACTTGATTCAAGAAGATCCATCCTTCTTTTGCTTGATTTGGAGTCCAAGAAAGTAGTTAAATTCGCCCATCATGCTGATCTCAAACTCTTCTTTCATACAACTTTCGAAATTTTTACATAAATCATTGTTAGTTGAACCAAATATCATATCATCTATATATCTTTTATAATTAAAATATCTTTATCAACATGCTTAGTACAAAGTGTGATGTCACCTTACCTTAAGCAAAATCCTTGTTAAGAAGAAAATTACTAAGCCTATCATATCAAGCTCTTGAAGCTTGTTTAAAACCATAAAGGGCTTTATCCAACTTGAATACATAGTCGGAATGTATATGATCAACTAACCAGAGGGTTGTTCAACATACACTTTCTCTTCTATGAATCTATTTAGAAAAGCACTCTTTACATCCATCTGATATAATGTGAAATCATTGTATGACGCATCTGCGAGAGTCATTCTAATGTCTTTGAGTCATGCAACCGGTGCATATATTTCCTCAAAATTGATTCTCTCGATTCGATTGTAACCTAGGGCCACTAATCTAGCCTTATTTCTAATAATATTACCAGACACATTTAGATTGTTTATAAATACCCACTTAGTACCAATGATTGGTCTATCTTAGGGTTTAGGAGCAAGTCTCCATACTTGATTACGCTCGAATTGATTGAGCTCCTCTTGCATAGCAAACAATCAATAGGAGTCTACCTTGGCCTCATGAATATATTTAGGCTCTATGTGTGAAATAAAATCAATATAATCACATAAATATGAACTGTAGATCTAGTAGCTACTACTTGTGACACTTCACCTGATGAGATCCTTTGGATGACTTGAGGTGTACTCCCAATCTCTTGGAAGAGGTTGAGAAGGTTGAACTTCTTCTAGGCACTCTTCTTGATCATTTTTACTTGGTTCTTCATCCTTAGATTTTTCTTGAATAGGAGTGTCCATAAGTGTGGCTTTATCCATATCTTTACATAAAGAATTTATCTGAACATCTACATTATTCTTAACAAACTTGTTAGATTCTTCAAACTTAACATACATGGATTCTTCAATGGTTAAAGTATACCTATTGAAAATCCTATAAGCTTTGCTAGTTGAAGAATACGCAACAAAAATTCCTTCAAAAACTTTTGAATCGAATTTACCCAAAATTTCTCTTATATTTAAAAGAAAACTTTTGCAACCAAAAGCCTTTAAATAAGATACATTTCACTTTTTCAAATGATAAATCTCAAAAAGAGTTTTCTTAATTTTCTTTCAAAAATAAATTCTGTTATTAGTGTAACATGAAGTATTAATGGCATCAACCCATAGATATTGAGAGAGACTACACTCATTTATCATAGTTCTTGCTATCTCTTGGAGAGTACTATTTTCTTATAACTACCCTATATTTTTAGGGTTCATGGGCAAGAAAACTCATATTTAGTGGTTGATAAACTCACCGCCTCTATCACTATGAATGTGCAAAATCGAAAAACTTTTTTTTAAACTCTTTTGCCAATACACTGAAAAATGAAAAAGTTTCATCTTTGTGTCCAATATAGAAAACTCAAGTAAAACTTGAGAAATCATAGACTAAAAAAAAAACATATCTATTACCATTTAAAATCTTGACTTAAGTAGGACCAAACTAGTCCATATGTATTAATTCTAAAGGACGAGTAGCTATAACATCCTTAATTGATTTAAAAGACAATTTAGTTTGTTTACCATGTTGGCATGCATCACATGACAGTCTTTTTCAAACTTCAATTTTAGAATGCCTCTTACTTCATTCTTAGAACTAATATGAGCTAGATGATCAAAAGAAATATGTCCAAGTCTTTTATGCCAAAGCCAAGAATCTTCATTTAAAACCGAAAAATATTTAACATTGCAATCAAGATTAAGTAAATCAATAATATAAACATTGTTCTCTTTAAATCCGAAAAATATGCAAGTATTTTTATCATCTATAATCATGGAAGAAGTAGAACAAAAAATGACTTTAATTATCACAAAGCTCACTTATACTTAGAAGGTTATGCTTTAAACTATTTGCTAAAGCAATATTTTCAATAGTAGGAGATATACCAATTTTAACGTTATCATAACCGATGACATGTCCTTTGGAATCATCTCCGATGGTGATGTTTTCACCTTCCTTTGACCTTTTTTTCTTGCAAAATTGTTGATGTCTCATGTCATGTGCATAGTAATTGTTAATCATATGTGCATATTTTTAGTTATATTTTCACATTTATTTTTATAATTGTATTTTTTCATAGTGATGTGCAGGCCTCTATAATTAAAAAAAGAAAAGAAAACAAGCCCAAAAGATTAAAAAGAAGCCCAAAAGCCAAACAAGCCAAAGAAATTCAGAGATAATCCCATTCTAATTGAAAATAAAGAAGAAAATCAAGTTAAATTCAAGTTGCTTAAGCTCCAAGTCAAAGATAAGGAGAGGAAATTTAAATTTAAACTCGAATTTGGAGATGATTTGCTTCTCAAGTTAAAGAGAAAGAATATTCTCTCAAAATTCAGAGTTCAAATGAAGCCTCTAAGGTGATATCCCTTGATGAATGGACGAGATGAAGCAATCATAATTGGAGATAAATCAATTTAGACTCAGATTCAGACTGGATACTTTTTAGTATTTTGGTTATAACTGTCGCTATAAAAACTCAAATCTTATGATTCAAAATGATTCAAAAAGAGAAATTATAGGGATACAATTCTTATGTTCACCACCAATTCCAAAAATGTCGTTTGACAAGTCATAATCAGCAATCAACACGCCCACTGCTGCAAACCAATTCAGAAATGAATTTTCACATAAAATTCTGAATAAATATAATTAAGTTTGAAGATAAAGAGAGAATTTAAATTCAAAAATTGATAATAACTTGCTCTCCAAGTCAAGAAAAATGATATTATCGTAATATCTAAAGTTCATATTCAATTTCTGAAGATATATCTCTTAATGGTCGCACAACTTCTATTAGGAATCTATCCACTACTTCTGCTATAAATAAAGAGGTAGAGCATATGAAAATGGGAATCTACAAGTAGAGATCAAAGCTTAGGGTTTTCTTTAGTTTTATTTTTTGAATTTCAAGTGTAATTTCTAGGATTTAGTTTGAGAGTTATTTTATAGAGAAGAACAAGTTCATATAATTGGCGGTGACTGCTTCAATAAAGGTTCTTCTATTCTTTTCTTTAGTGTTTCTCTTTTTGTTTTACTTACTTTAATTGCTTTGTTTTTTTTTTCTTTATAGCTTAGATTAGATAGAGTTTTCATGATAGAAAAGGAAGGAAGAATTGTATTTAGAGTGACACTAGATGTAATTTTCTTTAAAGAGAGTTGCATTTAGAGTAACAATCAATATAACTTTCCTACTTTTCTTCATCGTTACTCATTTTAGTTGATCGCAGTTTCTACGATATTTTCATCACTTACTTTAATCTAATCCAAGGTATGTTATTTGTTCTTTTAATTTAATAACTCTTTTAACTCAAAATGATTTCAAAACCATCTTCTAGCATTTACCTTCTTTATTCTAACTTAATTTAGTATTCTTTTTTATTTACTTTTCCAAACAAAGAAGATCTTAAAACTTTTTCATAATTTAGAAAGAGAATTTACCCATACGCTTCCACCGCAGTCCCTCCTTTTGGATCACGACCCGCATAGCTACTTGCTATAGAGGTAGAATTGCGCAACCTAGCATGTTTCTAAAATTTACATTTAAAGTGCAGGTAAGAACTCGATTAAATTTTGACGACGTTGCAGGGAGAGATAGTAAGTTTCTTTTTAAGTTTACTAACAGTTAAACCTTCTTCTTTGTTTTTGTGTGCAGAGGTTGATTTCAAGAAAATGAGAATTGCAGAATACATATAAGTGTCTCATGAGTCTACTCTAGGAAGTAGAGCCAGAAGACCTCAGTATTGTCATGAAAACGCAACAAAAACCGCGTTTCCAATGGTAATTTGAGTTGATTTCTCACCCTACTTTATTGAAGGGTGACTAAATTTTAGTTATCTAGCTTTTGCATATTTTAGTTTCTCTATTTGATATACTTGTACACTGTTTCTAATTAAACTGTAACTTGTTGCTTGTTAATGTTAAAAATAGTTTAGACTCTTGCATCTTAGGGCACATGTCTAATTCTACTTCATTTTTTTGCTATTATTGAAGAGCGCTGGAGTAAAGGTACATTTGGATCGCGTGTAGCTTAGGAAAAACACTTGTATGCATAATTGTTTGATTGTTATTTAGCTATATACATGCACATGCGCACTAAAATGAATTAAGGGATTGTCCTATATATAAGATAAGGTGGGAAAGTCATTACCCTTCCTTAACTCAAAAATTATTTTCTCACTTACTAACCTAATTCTAATATAAAATCAAGTAGACGTTGACTCTAAAGACATCTCAGACTCAATAAGAGATTAACCTAAGGAGGAAGAAGAATGGGGATTGAGAGGCGAAACCTCGAAGAATAGTGGTTTGCATAATTAGACCCGTTGCTTAGGCATGGATAACTCCTACTGATTTTGTCCCTATCTGACCGATTAACTTGTGGTCAGATTGCTGCAATATGCCTCCCGTAGATAGTCTAGTTAGAAGTCATCTATTGTCTATGGTTTACCCTAATATAAGTTAAATTTTTCTTTCTTTCTTTTGCTTGTTTGTTTTTCTTTGTTTGCTTTTGTCAATTGGTGTGAAATGGATTAGAACAACAATTTTTTTCAATTTTAATAATAATCCATATTGCACACTGACCTTTTTTTGGATAACACTAACCGGTATTTCAAATTTTTAACCAACAAAGTATGCCGGATTGGTCTTATTCGAATCAGCATATGTCCTAATCCCAGTATTATGAACAAGATTAGGATGATCATCACCACTCTTCACCGAGTCAGTGGGGATACAACTTTCCAGAGTTATGCTATCAACAACCTGACCAGCATTCAGCTTCTTATACTCAATATCAAGATCAACCTATAGAAGAAAAATCTTCTTTAGAAAAGAGTTTCTAAACCTTTCTTGAGTCTACACGGCATTTCCAAATTTTAACGGACTTAATACTTGCAAAAAATGCCCAAGTCTCCAAGTCCCACCATAACAAGAACCTATTGACTTTGAAAAGAGTATGAAATACATGATTCATAGCGAAAATTCTTGTACCCCTTCCATCAATATGCTAGAAGCAAGAGTTAATCAAATGGCAACATGTATAGGAATGAGGAAACTCTCCCTATCTAATTTTTGACTATACCCAATTTCTCTAACTATATTAATAGGAATCAAGAATCATGGTGTCTTTAAAACTTTAACCAAGATTTAATTTTACCACAATGTCTTAAACTTGAGCAATACCAAACCATTGATAAATTGGCAAGTTTCTATTTCAATGAAATTGAACATGAATGTGAATCCAATCTTCAAATTTATGATTCAGTTTCAATTTTTGAATTTATGTTGACCCCCGTATCCTTACCCGATTTGGACTCAATTTCCATTCCAATACTGATTCCCGTACCTATAAATCTGAAACATGAACCACTTGTTTTGGATAGTTACATTCCAGTTTTGGGAAAAGAATGTGAATCTCAATTTTTTGATTTGGACTCGACTTTTGAACATAAATAGACTCTTGAACCTAAATTTGATTTAATTCAATTCTTCTAGTCAACATTGGTTCTCATTCCTTCCACTCCTGAGTCCAAATCAACCATTCCTTAGAATCATATTCTATTGTTGGACCTAGGTATAAATCATTATGACTCCGCGATGATATTCCAAGATTGGTCATATAACAGGGATAAATTTCATGATAGAATCTTGTATGATCCTATTCATCTTGAGGATTGAAAACATGTAAATAAGAAAGAGGTAATCAAAGGTGGGATCTATGAGCCACCACATGATTTAAATTAGGTAACAACGCTTGCACCAATCTGACCACCACCGGAATCACCACCTTGAGGTAACATTATTTCTTCCCTTTCTTCTTTTTCATGCATATATGCATTCATTTATACATTGAGGACTATGCATAAGATAGGTGGGGGGTTTACTAACACACTAACATAAGTTTTTACTAACATAAAAAAATCGCTAAAAAAAACTATTTTTAAAAGGGAAATAATATTTTGACTTATTTTCGTAAATAATTAAGTTAATTTTAAGGATTAGGGGAATCATAATTATAATTTCTTAATACTTCATTAAAATAAGATTATTGTTTGATTTTTTTCTTTAGAAAGAAAAATTGAAAAAGAAATTTAGTCTTGATTTTTACCTCGACGAAATATACATACTTAATACATTAACATACTTAGGATTCAAAACAAAGACTCGTGTGCCTTAAAAAAAATAAAAAAAGAGAAAAATACATATATATTATTTATCCTCTAATTAAGCTGGTAATTGTATCTCATTGAGCAAAAGTATTCACCTTAAAAGTGGTTTATATCGCAAATGAAACCCTTAGTTTTTTTGGCCTTATTTGCTTGAGTCCTTAAGCCCTTGGGGGTGTTTACTCACCCGGTGCCCTAAAACAAGTCCTGTTTGGGAGTCACCGATCTAAGGCTTATTACATAGGCAAAATAGAAAGCCTAAGAGAACTAAGGATATTACCGCCATATATAAAAATAAAAATAAAAAATAAAATGAGGTGTAAGAGTTAGAGTTGAAGAATCCCGAGTTAAAATTCACGGTCACAAAGGTGCACATGATTTAGGGTAAACTAAAAGGGTAGAAGAGAAAATATAGTTTAAATCCTAAACTTAGATTGATAACGAATTCTTGCATGAAAACTATGCCTAAGAATGAATAGTTTGGTGATCCTAAGACTTGTAGATTACTTCATTTTTGCAAAAATCTTCAAATATTTTCTCTCTTTTTCAAAATGTGCTTTCAAAAATACTAATAGTTTCTTTTTTTCTTTATGGATTTTATGGGTGTAATTCACTGAAAACTCTCATGAGACAACACTTCACCTCTAGGGGTAACATAGAGGTTTAATGGCTTATTGCATATGCTAAGTGCAACCGTGATTCCTACGAAAGTGAGTTAGATTAGTTTAGTTTTTTCTTTTGTTCTACTCGAGGACGAGCAAAAAGATACGTGTGGTGGTGTGATTGTTCATCAAATGTACATATTTTTAGTCATATTTTCACATTTATTTTTATAAAATAATGCTATGTAATTGTATTTTTGCTTAATAATGTGTAGGCCTTTATAATTAAAAGAAGAAAAGAAAAAACCAAAAGATTAAAAAGAAGCCCAAAAGCCCAATAAGCTAAAGAAATTTAGAGATAATTCAAATTCTAATTAGAGATAAATGAGAAAATCAACTTAAATTCAGGTTGCTTAAGCTCCAAGTCAAAGATAAAGAGGGAGAATTCAAATTTAAACTCAGATTTGGAGAAGACTTGCTTGCCAAGTTAAAGAGATAGAATATTTGCTCAAAATTCAAAGTTCAAATAAAAATTCTAAGAATATATCTCTTTATGAATGGATGAGATCAAGCAATTATAATTGGAGATAAGGAGGAAAATCTAGATAAATTCAGAGCTCTAAATCAATTTAGACTGAATATATTTTAGTATTTTAATCATACCTTTCGCTACAGAAATCTAAGCTAATGATTTAAGATGACCCAGAAAGAGTACTTAAAGGGCTACAATACTTATGTTGACCACTATTTCCAATTATGTCATTTGATGAGTCATATTTAGTAATTAACATGCTAACTGCTACAAATCAATTCAGAATTGAATTTTCACATAAAATTCTGAATAAACCAAGTCAAATATGGAGATAAGAGGACAATACAAATTCAAAAATTGATAATAGCTTGATCTCCAAGTCAAGAGAAATGATATTTTCTTAATATTCAAAGTCCAAATTCAAGTTCTGAAGATATATCTCTTGATGGTTACACAACTTCTTCTATGAGTCTATCCACTACTTCTACTATAAATAGAGAGATAGAGCATAGTAAAAAGGGCATCTCCAAGGAGAGATCAAAGCTAAGGGGTTTTTTTAGTTTTCTTTTTTGAATTTCAAGTGTAATTTCTAAGATTTAGTTTGAGAGATTTTGTAGAGAAGAAAGAGTTCTTGAAGTTGACGTTGACTACTTCAATAAAGGTTCTTCTATTTTTTCTTTAGTTTTTCCTTTGTAAATGTTTCCATGTATTACTCATCCTGAGACGACATGATTGTGTTCGTTTAGCCTATAATTGTACGAGACGCATGGTATATACATGAGATTTTTCTTGTTTAGATTATCCCCTTGACGTACTAGTTTCGTGTGCTTAGAAGTTGGGCATATGTAGTCTTGTCAGCCCAGTCTATTAAATTTATGCCTTACACTAACTTATAATGCTGCATCTAACCTTTAATTTAAGTTGTTTTATTACATGCTTTTCTGCACATCATCCCTTCATTTTGGGTCAACGGGCATTCGTACCCCTGCTAGTTTTCCTCCATTAAAAACACAAACGCCAGACCAGGGACATGACTTCGCTGCTGGGATTTTCCCCAGCCGGAGAACAAACTCTGCTGTAAGGATTTTTCTCTCTCTTAGTCTCAAGTTCTCAGCCCACTAATGGGTTAAACCCCCACTTGTAATGTAACACCTTGGTTATTAAATCCTAATTTAATATTCTAATTTTTATTAATAAGATTTAAACAGAATAATTAGAGAATGTTTTGGTTAATTAGTGTGAAGTGGATTCCAAAAAATGTTGGGAAAATTTGAGAGTAGGATAAATTGGATACTTGAATATATATACTATGTAAGTGTGAAAATTTTATGAATACGATCATTCTTGTATGAGTACAGGTATACATATATTTACACAATAATGTGTATGTAATTATATGTATTAAGTTGGTATATAAGTATATTGTATAAACACAAGAAAATACAATCATGTAAAATTGAAACACCATCTTAATATATTTTTAATATTTAGTAAGACGGGGTAGGTGTGCATGAGATGGGATGATGAAGGGTTAGGATTCATCTTGAGTAATGTGTGTATAGGTGGCATGATGAGAGAAAGGGAGACAGATTGAATAAGGATAATATATATAAGTGTAGGGTGGTATATGCAAAAGGGAAGATATACTTTTCTCATCTTTTTCTATCACCCTCATTTTCAGCCGATCCTCCCCTCTCCCCTTCTTCTCCAAAATTCCCCAAAATCCTGAATTTCTCTTTCTCAATTCCTCTCTCAACCTCCCTCTCGCTTTCCTTGTCTCTCATTTTCCCCCATCCCTCCTTATTCCTCTCTTTTCCTCACTCACTCTCCCTCCCCATTTGATCCCCATATGGCAGCAGCAGCACGTCACAGGTCGGCGGCACGTAGCCAGCCACAGTAGCGCCTGGCGGCGGTTTAGTGCAAGCATGGTGCGACAGCGGCGACCTCGGAGTGCGACAGTAACCCTCCACCTCTCTCTTCTCTTCCATCTTCTCCTTGTTCCTCTTACACTTGGACTAGGGCAGCGTCAAAGGGGACAGAGCGACGATGACGCCATGGTCGACGATGACCTGTAGGGAGGATAGGTGACCGCGGGGCAGGGCATGTGGATGACCTTGACAAGAAGGTGAGGGAGTTTTTTGTGATCCTATTATCTTCTTCTACCTTGAAATTAATTTTATCACCTTTCTACGGTGGAAATCAATCTCTGTTATCATCATATATATATATATATATGATAGTATTATTATCTGATGTGATGGATTGTTCAACCAAGAAGATTATTTATCTTGTGATTTGGGTTGGCAGTTGGAATATTGTCATGGTCTCTGGTACAGTCTTAATTGATACTCCTCTGTTATAGACATGAGGTAGTGGTGTTTTAGAGTGTTATGATGTTTATATTATAAATTGGAAATAGTAATAACTTCGGGGGTTTAGGTGAATGGTATACTTTAACAGAAACAAATGGAGAAGAAATTCACAACTTTTGGGTCTTATTTTTAACTTGCTAAAACATGACTATGCACAATATATATGCCATTGTTGCCTACTCATTATTTTTTGAAACCTTAATGATATTATTGTGCACTTTAATACATAATTTCGCATTTGTTTATGTAATACTAGATACGGTAGGTAAACTACATTTTCATCCAAGTTTTATTGAAGTTTATGTTGTCCAAATATTTTATTGTTTTGGTAACATTGCATCTTTGTGACACCATGTAATTCACTATGCAATTCACCTGTGGTTTATGCTAAGTTCCGTCCTTGCGGCTACTTTGTCAGATGATTGCTTCATTACAACGTTTATTTGTCCGATTTAGCAATCATTTGATGAATGTAGAGTTTTATTTTAGTAAATTATCTTGCATTCTGCTTAACATAGTTGAAACTTTTATCTCGTTCTTGGGCAATATTTGTCTTACAATATGTTTATATTTTTCTTATACATGTCATAACAGCATCCTAATTCTTACCATTTAGTGTGAACAGAAAAGACACTATGCTTCACTCTTGTTTTAACCACCTCTTCGAGCAATTCCTTGGAAACCTGAAAAACATAACATTGTGAAAATTTCTCTTTTGAGTAGAGTGACACCATCACTGTAAATAAAGTTTTTACATTCTTTGCATGGTAGTTGTGTCTACCCCCAAGCTTTCCCATTGGTGGTCCTATAAACAAAAGCTACAATTAGGCTTTGTTCCAAGCAATCGAAACTGTATTATTTTCTCCTTGACAATTATTTTTAGTTTTGGTGACAACTTGATCTAGGTCACGAACAACTATAGTAGATCTCTGTAATTAAGCCTTAAAATTGTAGTTTTGTTGCTTTATGCAAATTTACTACATGAATAAATTTTAAAAGTGTTGATGAAAAATTGTAACGGTCCCAGTTTTCTTAAATCCTCAATTAACATAACATTCATTTAAACCGACCGATTATTATAATTATTTTCAAATTTTTAAAAATTTCAGCAGTACCTTCTTTGTAAATACTGGTCGGATATGATATTCGATACAAATACGATAATTTCCGCTAACATCAGCCTACTTATTCTCAATCCAATCATATAACTGAACACAAGAATCATCCATGCAATCATGAGGATGTTTCAGCTTGACATCACGTACTTATGGAGAAACATAATAATATAAGCTCGAGAGTACCCCTCTTGGCATCCATAGAAGTTCAGAAATGAATAATTTTAACTTGTAATCATCACATTGATAATACACTCCTTGATATCACAACCCAATAAAAGTATCTCAAATGCCAACCTAAAAAAAATCTACGACAATAGTTTTTTACATATATACAAGATTAACCATCCATCCCACAACCAACATATATCATCTACAAGTACAATTATTTTAGAAGTACAATATGATTAGGTTATTAAAAGTTTAGATTGATTTAGAACGAACTCAGCGCAACATAAACCAGACCCCTGCCTTAAAGCAACCTGTAATAAACCAGTCTGTAGGAGAGTGAGCTCAACAGCTCAGTTAGTAGATATAGATGAAAATTAGAGAATGGTGAATATAATCAATAATGAGCATGATTTTGAGTAATAAAGCAGATCTGGATGAATAAGATAAACAAAAACTCAATAACATATGATGAAACAATTGGGCTCCATAATCCTGGGGGACGGTTTGACTCTTTGGGCCATTGCTTTCTTATGACAACCTGTAATCTATGCCACACGCCACAAGGTCTATAAGTTCAGTAAAATATTAGCTCGACAAAAGAGTTTTCTTATGTATTCATAGTATATATCATATAAGTATTTCATATATCATGCACAGGCACGCCAATCACACTCCCACTATCTTATATATAGTGTATGCATTCAGATAACATATGCATCACAAAACATATTTTTATATCATGTAATCTTATCACACATCACATATAGCAATATCACATTACACTTCACAACATTCAAATGCCATATTTAATGAGATGCGTATTATACATTATTCATATGCATATGCAATTCACATGTGAAGTGTGAAAATTCTTCGTCTTACCCTTGGCAGGCTCCGCCCGGTCCCTTCCTCCTTATATAAAGATATATAACACAATGACACCATCTTCTCCCTCCTACCGGCTCCCGCCCAGCCCCTTCCTCCTATACACACACAGGTGTGCGTATGTATAAACATCATATGACAATAACATCGTCTTTTCCCTTCTACCAGCTCCCGCCCAGCCCCTTCTTCCTAAGTATGTGTACGTATATAATGCAATAACACCGTCTTCCCCCTTCTACCGGCTCCTGCCCGGCCCCTTTCTCCAATGAGCATGAAAGCAAAATACATGCTTATATTACACGCAAATAACAATCAGTGTAGTAACAATATGAATTTCTATTAAACACTATGGTTTGCTTTTCAACTCATCAACTCCATTACCGAAGAATTTCATGTGGTTCACTGCATGTGTATACATATACCCAGATAAAAATCACTTCATCATATTACAACAATTTGACCATTTATTATAATTTGATTCTCAGCTTATCAATTCTATCACTGGGGAATATATGTGGTTCACTGAATATTGCGTATGCAAATGTAAGTTACAGTTCATCTTCCTATTTAGTAATTAGATTATTAATAAGATGTATATGGTTCACTGGTTATATATTCATGCATGAGTTGTAAGTCAACAGTAAAGTGATCTACGTATCTCATTCATATAAATTGAGTTCTTATTCATATTATTAGCTATTCATATTATTAGCAACTGCGTATCTAAATAGAGGTGTATGTGTATGAGCATGTATAACTGTATACATCATGTCACATTTAATCACATTTACGCTTCTGTATCATTCATATGCAACAATCATTTTACACACAAAGTATACATTATGTCACACTTAATCACATTCATGCTTCAGTATCATTTATATGTAACAATCATTTTGCACACAAACTATTATCAATGCCAATCGTTCAATATTTCATCTAACCATTGATTACACTTTTAATAGAGAAATTCCTAATTTGTACTAGTAAGTCTTTTAGTTAGTTGTACTCCACCCTTCATACATCTTATTGTTTAACTGATAGAGTTGATTAGTCCACCAACCAAGTTATCGACTTACTATAATTGCTCACTATAGATGATTGCTCAACAGTTATACTCGAACAACATTCTCATTTCTTTTTATCAAATTTT
The DNA here is from genome assembly GCA_038442645.1 of Agave tequilana. NCBI lineage: Eukaryota > Viridiplantae > Streptophyta > Magnoliopsida > Asparagales > Asparagaceae > Agave > Agave tequilana. Next base: position 2,500,899 of record JAVJIF010029691.1, on the reverse strand, counting down.
TTACGTGCAGTCACAAAGTAAAATACTTAATGATTTAAGTTCAATATTCAAGTGTAAATAATCATCAAATTTTACATCAGGTCCCGAGTTTATCATGAATTTATTTGTTCTTCCATTCTACTTTAAGATGATTACGTGTTATTATCACCATCCCACATATTACGTTCGAGTAATTATGTATTAGTTGTTATTTGTGGCAATTATTCATATAAAATCTCATTAGTCATTCTACTTTCGTATGACTTGATTACATTAAGAGCTTCAGACTTATTCACCTGACCGTAGTCACTTCCAGTTAGTACATTTAGAATTTTAAATTTTTACTTGTACACTAGTATAGTTTTTACTTACTGTGCCATCAAATTTTCTTCTTATTCTTGCACTAATTAATTGACCCCTTTACACATGAAATTTGGGAAGAGGTTTAGATATCCAAAGTTAGAGTATGAGGGTACTTACTTAAGCAAGCATATACAAGATTAACTCTTATGCATCTTACTATCGAATGTATTCTTGCCTTATCTTTCTTAATTTCTAATCGTTGTATTCATAGTCATAACGAATACTTAACTTCTAAACCCAAATTTGTATCCTACGACATTCAATCGTTCATCGAGCTAATTTGATTACTCATTAAATGAGCCATCACAAAATCTTTCCATCTTGCCTGTGAAAACCATATCATTGCTTTGCGACATGGATAACCCAGTCTAATGCAGTATGCGAAATCAAAATGGAAGATACTAGAATGACTTCATCAAGTTGCAATCAATTATTTGTGATAAAACTGAATGACGACAGTAAGAAAGAACATCACCAAAACTTACTAGAATTTATTAATTAATGCGTAAAAGATCCCTAAGAATGATAAACATGGGTTACTTGCCCATAACCTGATCTAACAGCCTTCGATAAATTTCTCAACTACTCTATATTTAATTCAGGCCTTTCCCACTCATTGAATAGTCATGGAATCATTTCACTATAGAAGTTTTCCTACAGTTGGAGTTATATTTTTTAAGCTTCACCTACCATACTCACATTTTAAGGTGTACTATTTATGAATTTAAATACACAATCTCGATTTAGAAGGTAAAATAGTGATGTTGTAGGAGACACTTGAGTATTTCGCTTTCTCGTACATATGATGCATACAACACTACTGTAATATAGTCTAAAGGCCTAGAAGGAGTTCAAGTATAGATGATTAAAGGATATGGAGGATGATATGACATACCCAAATAATTACCTTATCAAATAGGTGTCAAAGCAAGTAAATAAGGAATTAGACTACACTTGAGTTATGTATTAAACTATACTCTTATTGTATTCGTGATTGCTCTTGTTACTTAATAGAGTTCCCCTAGAAATGTGGTAGCCTTGGAAGAAATTTTGGGAGAAAGTTAGAGGAGGTTGTTAAATTAACAATAAATAGTCAAAACGAGCAATGGGAGAGTTCCAACATACTATCTCTTCTTTACAGGGTCAAGATATCCTTTAAGGCTTCCATGACTTATATTTTTCTAATTACAAACTTTCGGATATAACTTAATTAAATCTTTTATTATAAGATCATGAGATTTTATCATCTCTTCTACCTCTTAAACTTCCTTAGAGCAATAACCAAGGCATTATAGGTGTAGACATTCAGAGTACAATCTCATCTTCGTTGTATACAAAATTTTAATGAAAGGAGAGCTTAGGTTTAATTGAGAGACTTCCGTGTTCTTAAAATTTCTCTTTTAGATATCCAGAGACAAAATTTAACTTTGTAAATTAATAAACTTGAAGTCAAGTCCTACGCATTAAAGGCTTTGTGTTCTTTTTCTATCATGCCTCTTGCCAAATTGGTTTTAAAAATGGGCACTACAATACAATGAATTTTTTTCCTCCTTGTTTGCGAATCGGCGGATTAGTGAATATATAGTATTTAGAAAGACAAAAAATTTGTCTGTGCGAAGAAGGCACGTGAATTTAATAAGTTGTACCCGCTTTGTGTTCTTTTTCTATCATCCCACTTGCCAAATTAGTTTTAAAAATGGCACTACAATACAATGAATTATTTTTCTCCTTGATTGCGAGTCGGAGGATTAGTGAACATATAGTATTTAAAAGACAAAAAACCTTTCTGTGTAAAGAAGGCACGTGAATCTAATAAACTGCACCCGCTTTGTGTTCTTTTTCTATCATTCCTCTTGCCAAATTGGTTTAAAAAAGGGCACTGCAATACAATTAATTTTTTTCCTCCTTGATTGTTAGTCGGCGGATTAGGGAATATATAGTATTTAGAAAGACAAAAAACTTGTCTGTGCAAAGAAGGCACGTGAATCTAATAAATTGTACCCGCTTTGTGTTTTTTCTATCATGCCTCTTACTAAATTGGTTTTAAAAAAGGGCACTGCAATACAATGAATTTTTTTTCTCCTTGATTGCGAGTCGGCGGATTAGAGAATATATAGTATTTAGAATGACAAAAAACTTGTCTGTGCAAAGAACGCACGTGAATCTAATAAATTGTACCCGCTTTGTGTTCTTTTTCTATCATGCCTCTTGCCAAATTGGTTTTAAAAAAGGGCACTGCAATACAATGAATTTTTTTCTCCTTCATTGCGAGTCAACGGATTAGTGAATATATAGTATTTAGAAAGACAAAAAACTTGTATGTGCAAAGAAGGCACGTGAATCTAATAAATTGTACCTGCTTTGTGTTCTTTTTCTATCAAGCCTCTTGCCAAATTGATTTTAAAAAAGAGCATTGCAATACAATGAATTATTTTTCTCCTTGATTGCGAGTCGGAGGATTAGTGAATATATAGTATTTAGAAAGACAAAAAACTTGTCTGTGCAAAGAAGGCACGTGAATCTAAAAAATTGTACCCGTTTTGTGTTCTTTTTCTATCATGCCTCTTGCTAAATTGGTTTTAAAAAAGGGCACTGTAATATAATGAATTTTTTTCCTCCTTGATTGCGAGTCGGCGGATTAGTGAATACAGAGTATTTAGAAAGACAAAAAACTTGTCTGTGCAAAGAAGGCACGTGAATTTAGTTAATTGTACCCGCTTTGTGTTCTTTTTCTATCATGCCTTTTACCAATTTGGTTTTAAAAAAGGGCACTGCAATAGAATGAATTTTTTTCCTCCTTGATTGCGAGTCAGCGGATTAGTGAATATATAGTATTTAGAAAGACAAAAAACTTGTCTGTGCAAAGAAGGCACATGGATCTAATAAATTGTACCCGCTTTTTATTCTTTTTCTATCATGCCTCTTGCCAAATTGGTTTTAAAAAAGGGCACTACAATACAATGAATTTTTTTCTCTTTGATTGCGAATCGGCGGATTAGTGAATATATAGTATTTAGAATGACAAAAAACTTGTCTGTGCAAAGAACGCACGTGAATCTAATAAATTGTACCCGCTTGATGTTCTTTTTCTATCGTGCCACTTGCCAAATTGGTTTTAAAAAAGAGCACTGCAATACAATGAATTATTTTTCTCCTTAATTGTGAGTCAGAGGATTAGTGAATATATAGTATTTAGAAAGACAAAAAACTTGTTTGTGTAAAGAAGGCACGTGAATCTAATAAATTGTACCTGCTTTGTATTCTTTTTCTATCACGCCTCTTGCCAAATTGGTTTTAAAAAAGGGCTTTGCAATACAATGAATTTTTTCCTCCTTGATTGCGAGTCGGCGGATTCGTGAATATATCATATTTAGAAAGACAAAAAACATGTCTGTGCAAAGAAGGCACGTGAATCTAATAAATTGTACCCGCTTTGTGTTCTTTTTCTATCATGCCTCTTGCCAAATTGGTTTTAAAAAAGGGCACTGCAATACAATGAATTTTTTTCCTCCTTGATTGCGAGTCAGCAGGTGAGCCCCACCAACAGGCGGGGCCTCCGGGCTGCTGATGCCAGCCCCAAATATATTCTGATCTCTTTTCTTGTTGTTTTTTGTCCTGACCCAAACCCTAAGCTCCAAACCTAAACTGTGAGCAGAGCGATGGCGAGCAACAATGAGACCTCTTCTTCCTCTTTGCCTTCGAAAATGGAATCTTTTACCCTAAACACTCTACCATGGCTCGATCTCTCGAATCCTCTAACTGAGAACATCTTGAAGCGCCTCCCGCTCTCTGATTACATTCGATTTGGTGCAGTCTGCCCCAATTGGCTCTCCATCCAAGCCGCCCACCGCCGCCTCCACGCTCCGATGCCGCCTCCGATGATCAACCTCCCATGGTTCGTATCCGACAGGCCGGAACAAGATTCTGTGCTTTGCCTCAGCCTGCCTCAGCCCCTTCGAGCAGCGAACCCATCGCCTTAGAGTCCCCCTCACACCCCGCTATCTTGAGTATCAGAAAGAAAGTTCAAGGAAGACAGAGAAAATACGTTCCTTCTCTTTCCCCAATGGCTGGTTGCTGCTCGGCGACCTCCCGTACCGGCCTCCTCGCAGCTTCGTTTTCACCCTCGTGAATCCCGTCTCCGGCGCCCAAATCAAAACCTATGATATCGGAGAGGGGTTGTGTTTTGAATGTAAGGCCGCCGTCTCAGCCCCTTCCGGCGGCGGCTCCTCCGTGCTCCTTCTCACAACCGACAAGTGGGGGAAAAGGTTCGAGTTGTTCCGGCAGGAGACCGACCATGACGACTGGTACCGGCTGCCGTTCCCCGACAATAAAATGGGATGGGATGGCGTCCCTGTGTCCGTGATCAGTTCGATCTTTTGGAGGGGGAAGTTTTACTGCATTTATTTGAGCAGGGGTCTCATCGTCATCGATCCTCTCCCCGGCGAGCCCATGATGCAGTTCTTGGAGATGGACCAGAGCCAGCTGCTGGTGCTCGGGAACAGATGGGAGGATGACGTGGAGGACAGAATGGAACTCTTTTTGGTGGAATCTAATGGGAAGCTATTGCTGGTTGTGGAGTTCTTCGAGTTCGACCCGACTTACACCACCCGCGGACTCGTAGGGTTCCAAGTGTTTGAGGCTGATTTTTCTGAGAGGAAGAGGTGGGTGAGGGTGGAAAGCCTTGGAGATCGAGTGTTGTTCATTTATCAAATTTTGCAGCTTCTCTGTAGCAGCTAATGTTGGAGTCAAAGGGAACTGCATCAATTGTATAGATCCATCTAAAGAAGAGCCGATGCCATGGACTGTATTCAATTTAAGTTATGGGAGTGTGATGGATGCGCTACTCCCATGTCCTCCTTCGCCTTCTGCTCATCTTATGTTTGTGCCGAGCATATGCTAATCCTGCAAGATCCGGTAACATTTCAAGCCTCTTAGATTTCTTTCTATTAGCTGATTTTATTTATATAGCTTTTCGCTCAGTTTAATTCCAATGAAGCTTTTTTTTTTTTTACATATATAGCTTAATGCCAGTATAGGAAGTTTGAGAAAATTCATTTCTATGTTTTTGTTTGCATTTCTTGTATTCCATTTGTCTTTCATGGTTTTTAACATACAGGCTGAATGATTTCCACTAGTTGACCCAATGGTATTTCTATATGGTCATGCCATCTATTCAGAAGAAACAAATGGTAATGATATATATTTTTTATTTGTTATTTTTATTCATTACTAATGACCTGAAATCAAAGCTTACAAGATAGTGGCAATTATAACAAGCAATTCTTGCAAATTTTGTCCAAGATAGGATATCCCTCTTTATTGTAACCAAGACATAACAGTCGTTGTAACGGTCCCAGTTAATAATTTCCATTCAGATTACAATCATCACAGATTATCCAAGCGTGGGACCCGTCATGATATAATACTTCATTTCGGCTAACATCAGACTCATCTATACTTTACATCATTATCCACTTTAATAGCATGTATCATCTTAACATGATTTGGCATTTTTTAAAACATTGATCCGACTACTCATAAGAAAACATAGTCTAATACATTATTATTCTACAATATTCTACAGGAGTTGAGTCTAGTACCAAGCATTTTAATATTTACAATTCATAGCAACATCCAAATAGAAATTTTGCATAGTTTTCTAAAACAATATACATATCACAAGAACATGCTAAAAGGTGAAAATGTCTCCGTTGACATCTATCCCGCATGTATTGCCATTAAACGGGTCCCTTGCCTTTGTCCAAACCTGAAGGTGATAGTAAAAACAGAGTGAGCTCGACAGCTCAGTGAGTAAAATAGTATTTGTATGCATGCCCATTATGTAGGTCTATTTGGAATTTATCATTAGGTTAGCAATTATATTTTTATACCATTTTTACACATTTCTGGGTATTTACTGAAGTCCTGACTAAAACACAGTAACAGGTCAAGATTTGACTTATTCATACCTATAGTCGACTAATTACACTTTAAGTTGACTTATACAGAAGCTGTAGTCGACTGGGGTCTCCTCTTATTAAAGGTGTTAACTCTCTGTTGGTTGCCTATAACTTACCTAGTCGACTAATCTATCTGGTATAGTCAACTATACTTGGTAATAGACGACTTACAATTAAATTGTAGTCGACTAATTCTGGATCAAAAACATAGGTGCTCTCTGTTTGTCACTTAACCAATTCGAGTCGACTACCCTTTCTGGTGTAGTCGACTACTACAGACTCTAGTCACTATTCACCATCTATAGTCGACTAATCATGGCCAAAAGAAGATGTCTACTCTCTGTTTATTTCCTGTAACTGAGGTTAGTCGACTAACCTATTATATATGGTCGACTAAGGTTGTTGTCTCGAGACTTACATATCAATTTTTCCCATCTATAGTTGACTTAGCCCCAAGGGCTAGTCGACTAACCCTGTTTAAAATGCCTGGATAAGTCGACTATTACAGAGTCTAGTTTTAAGACTTATATATAATTTCAACATGTAATTTCTATCTTAACCACATTAACATACTTGTTAATCATAACATTGGGCTCCCCCTTCGGTCTCCTCTAGTTTAACCCGGTCCCTTCCTCCTATACGTTATTCAACGCAATAATTCCCCTTTAGATCACCACCAGTTCAACCCGGTCCCTTCCTCCTATACATTACCACATATTCTCCCCTTCGGTCACCTCCAGCTCAACCCGGTCTCTTCCTCCAAATATGCAATAATCACGTCCTTCATGTATTCATAGTTTCTACTTTACAACATGTCAATATCATGGAAGTCATTAACATGCATGAGTAACTACTAGCTAAATTATCAATATGCAAGTCTTTTCAGGATAACCAACATATCATTTTATCTTAATATATGCGTAGCCATAAATATATGCATAGCATCAAGTATCATATTTATCCATAGAACTATTTCTCTCAAAAACATGTGGTAAACTACCATGTATACACACAATCATATACAATGTTAAACATACATGAACATAACTACTACATGATTGCAAAGATTATGTACACATAAAATCTATAATTTATACGCATGAATTATCCTTCAATTTCATGTTCATTTATAACTTAGAAATTCCCCTTTTTTCAAGCTTTACACTCCTATTATTTTACTAGGGTTCGGATGTTCTACTCACCCTTGAAGAAAGTATTTCCTTATCAAGCTTGGTCTCTCGCTATATTGGAGTCTACAAGTCCACAATAATATGATAATTAGTTCTTAGTTAAAAGAGCATAAGAGGAGTAGAAATATTAAAGTTTTGCTTATCTTTCAACCAATATCACCCTCCTAACTCGCAAGTCCTAGATCAACCTATCTTCAAGGATTTCCTTTTTATGGTGATGTTAGATCACCACTATACCTTATTCTATTAGTTTTTGGAGGAGGGAAAATAGGTAAAGAAAGCCCTTTTCTCGTATAAAGGAAGTAAGGCAAGTTTTGTTAGGGAATGAGAGGGAGAGAGTTGAAAATCACCTAGAGGGGGGTGAATAGGTGATTATGCTAATCAATGCACAATTTAAAAATATGATGCAACAATCGCCCAAAACAAGACTAAGAGCTGAATGCCCCGTGAAGGGTTCTGAACTCCTTCCTCCTGATTCCTCGTGAAATGAGTTGGAGGTGCGCAATGCAACCTTGTTGTATGGGACAAAGATTGACAAGATGAATGACAACAAGTGAATATAGCAATGACAATCAAAAGCTAGTAATAATAGCAATGAAAGTAGAGCAAGAACAAGGAAAAGTAAACCAAACGCAAACACCAAGAATTGTTATCGAGGTTCGAGCACCTAGTTCTACTTCCCTGCCTTCCCCAGAAGGATTCCAGCCACTTCCACTATCACAAAGATGTCACAAATACACCGGAGTACCCAACTCCACAATCTAAAGTACAAGCAATCTCTTAGTAGTCAAAAGACCACAAACTTTCTCTTTCAAAATTCTCTTCCGTTACAAAGGTCCTTAGAGAACAATGAGTAGGAATGAAGCTCTTGTGTGTAAGGAGAAAAGAAAATGAAATCAGAGAATTCTTGAAAACACTTCAGAAATTTGAGAGAGAATTTCAGCACAAAACCAAGAAATCAATCTCTTTTGAATGCCTTAAACTTTTGAAACTTTTGCAAATTTTTTTTTTAAGATTGGTAAATGAACCTCTCCCCAAACACCCCTATTTATAGGAGAGGGCTAGGGTTTAGAGATAAACCATATTTAAGGCTAATCAGAAAGTATTAAAACAAAAACATGTCATTTAAACACACTTAAGTGAGAAAAGGACAAAAAATAAACCAGCTTAGGAAATAGCTGTTACTGTTCAAACGGCAATTTCGGTCGATCGGGCGGTCGACCGCTAGTTCAAAAAAATAGCCATTGTAGGCTAACGGTCGACCGGCCGGTCGACCCAAAAATACAGAGAGCAGAAGTCTTGCAGTCAGGCAGGTGTCGGTCGACCGTCCGGGTCGACCGTGAAACGTGCACACGGATACGCACTGCTGCCAAAAACACGGTCGCATGAAACGGTCGACTGGATTGACCTGACAGAGGGACGGTCGACCGATCCGATCGACCGGCTCAGGTCAAAAGTCAAAAAAAACATAATTTTGAAGAGGTTTTGAAATCTAACAACATAGTCTTGATTTGAAACAAGTCTGATACCCAAAATAGAGCTTATAAACGAAAAGCTTTAGTTTAAAATAATTTTTACACATTTATGGGAAATATATTTGGAAATAAGATGTGCGCAAAAACGTGTGTGATAGAGCTTCAAACCTATTCACTATTCTTTAACAAAACTATAAAACTAGAAACAAATCTAATAAATTATCTTGAGGAATCTTGAAGTCTTGAGCCAAGTAATGCCTTGCTATAGCCTTCTTTTCTATGTTCCTCCCTTGATGTGCAAAAGGCCTTCTTTTCTTTATGAACTTAGAATTTCTTGCAATAGCTAAGCAATGGCCTCCAAATCATGGTACAAACCTGAAACTTATCTTAACAAACTAATTAGTACCATATAGCTCCTCTTTGTTTTGTTATCATCAAAACTCTAAACAAATGGAGAGTGTAACCTTATGGGCCAACAATCTCCCCCTTTTTGATGATGACAAAACAAATAGGCTATAAGCAAAAATATAGAGGAGGAGTAAGCTCCCCCTCAAATAATGCTATCATAAAAACAATGTAAGGTGCAAGCAAAAACCATCAAACAAAAACCATATTATAAAAAATCATGAAATATGCTTGCAAGAAACATTTCTACTCAAAAACAAGAATTCATGAAAACACATCAAAAACTTAAAAACTATATAAACTCATATGGAACCAAAACCATATGAACTTATATTTCTATCATAAAAACTCATTCTCCCCTTTTTGTCATACATCAAAAAGGGTTATGAAGACATTTTTATTCAATAACACAAACATTAAGTTCACCACAAATGAAAGAAAATATAGCAAAATCAAGTGGTTTAGTGAAAATATCGGCTAGTTGCAAATCCGTAGAAACATAATCAATCTCTATATCTCCTTTCTCAAAATGATCTCTAAGAAAGTGATATCTAATCTCAATGTGCTTGGTCTTACTATGTTGATTTGCATTTTTAGTCATATGTATAGTACTAGTATTATCACAAAATATTTTTATATGGTTATAATGCAAATCATAATCAAGGAGAGTATGTTTCATCCAAAGGACTTGTGCACAACAAGCCCCCGCGGTAACATACTCCGCCTCGGTGGTTGAGAGAGCTACGGAATTTTGTTTCCTAGAGGATCATGAAACAAGACAATTACCAAGAAATTGACATGTCCCACTAGTACTCTTTCTATCTACTCTACAACCCGCATAGTCGACATCCGAATAACTCGTCATTGAGAAATCTCCGGTTTTCGGATACCATAGACCCATTCCAATTGTGCCCTTACTATAACGAATAATGCGTTTTACCGCAATAAGATGGGACTCCTTAGGACACGACTGAAATCTAGCACAAAGACACACACTAAACATGATGTCCGGCCTACTTGCCGTCAAATACAAAAGACTACCTATCATGCTTCTATACAATTTAATATCAACATTTTTACCTTGGTCATCCTTATCAAGCTTGGTTGTAGTTGCCATGGGAGTGTTGCAAGCTTTAGAGTCTTCAAGTTCAAACTTCTTTACGAGTTCCTTTGCATATTTGGCTTGGCATATGAAGTTCCCATCTTGCATTTGCTTGATTTGGAGTCCAAGAAAGAAATTAAGCTCACCCATTGAAGACATTTCAAATTCACATTGCATAACCTTTTCAAATTCCTTGCATAAAAACTCATTAGTAGAACTAAAAATTATATCATCAACATAAATTTGCACAATTAATAAGTCATTATCAACATGCTTAGTGAATAGAGTTATGTCTACTTTGCCTTTAACAAAATCATTTGAAATGAGAAAACTAGAAAGCCTTTCATACCAATCTCTTGGAGCTTGTTTCAATCCATACAAAGCTTTATCAAGTTTAAAAACAAAATCGGGATGAACATGATCAACAAAACCGGGACGTTGAGCAACATAAACTTCTTCATTTATAAAACTATTCAAAAATGTACTTTTCACATCCATTTGAAAATTTTTAAAATTTTTGAAAGATGCAAAAGCTAGTGTCATCCGTATGGCTTCAAGCCGTGCTACGGGTGCAAAGGTCTCCTCAAAGTCAATTCCCTCAACTTGAGTGTAACCTTGGGCCACTAACCTAGCTTTATTCCTAATGACATTTCCGGACTCATCCATCTTGTTTCTAAAGATCCACTTAGTACCAATTATTGGTCTATCGTGAGGCTTAGGAACAAGGTGCCAAACTTGGTTGCGCTCAAATTGATTGAGTTCCTCTTGCATGGCTAGCAACCAATATGAGTCCGCCTCAGCTTCGAGGATGCTTTTGGGTTCAAAATGAGAAATGAAAGCAAAGTTACCACATAGGTCATGGAGTTTGGAGCGATTTGTTACTCCTTTAGATGCATCACCTAAGATGAGCTCCTTGGGATGATTTGTTGCATATCTCCAAGCTTTAGGAAGCGGTTGAGAGCTTTCCTCTTTATCCGCTTGAACATCACCAATTGATTCTAGCTTTTCTTCTTGAGCGGGTGAGTCCTTCAAGGATAGTCTCTCCATGTTATCACCTAATGGTTCAATCTCTACAACATTCTCAACAAACACATTAGATTCTTCAAATTTAACATGCATGGATTCTTCAATGGTAAGTGAGGATCTATTGAATACTCTATAAGCTTTACTAGTTGTAGAATATTTAACAAAGATTGCTTCATAAGCCTTAGCATCAAATTTACCCAAGTTATCTTTAGTGTTCAAAACAAAACACTTGAATCCAAAAACTTTGAAATATGCAACATTAGGTTTTCTAGAATGATACATTTCAAAAGATGTTTTGGAAGAATTTTTACACAAATAAATATGATTTAAAATATAGCATGCGGTGTTTACGGCCTCGGCCCATAGATATTGAGGGAGGTCATACTCACTTATCATTGTCCTAGCCATCTCTTGAAGTGTTCTATTTTTCCTTTCTACAACTCCATTTTGTTGTGGAGTTCTAGGACAAGACATTTCATGCTTAATTCCCTTTTCATCACAATAAGTCATGAAGAGTTGGTTAACAAACTCACCACCTCTATCACTCCTTATTTTCAAAATCGAAAAACCTTTTTCTTTTTCAACCCTTTTTCGAAAAATCTTGAAATGAGAAACACTTTGATCTTTGTGTTCCAAAAAGAAAACCCAAGTGAAACGAAAAAATCATCAACCAAAACATATGCATATCTACTACCATTTAAACTCTTAGTTTTAGTAGGTCCAAAAAGATCCATATGAATTAATTCTAAAGGCCTAGTTGACATGATATCCTTGATTGGTTTGAAGGAAGACTTAGTTTGTTTCCCAAGTTAGCACGCATCACAAATGCGGTCTTTCTCAAACTTCAAGTAAGGTATACCCTTCACCAATTCCTTAGAATTAATCCTAGAAAGATGGTCAAAAGATGCATGTCCTAATCTTCTATGCCAAAGCCAAGAATTTTCATCAAAAGCATTTAAGCATTTAGTAGAACATACCACATTAAGCATGTCAATGATATAAACATTATCATCACGAAAACCGGCAAGAATACAATCATTGGTTTTAACATCAATGATTTTGCAAGAAGAATCATCAAAAGCAACCTTAAGTCCACAGTCACAAAATTGACTAATGCTAAGCAAATTATGCTTCAAACCATCAACAAGTACAACATTTTCTATAATGGGAGATGCACCAATTTGAATGTTACCTATACCGATGATAGTGCCTTTGGAGTCAACCCCGAAGGTGACGGAGCCACCTTCCTCGTACCTTGATAGGGTTGTAAAGTTATTGATGTCCCAAGTCATGTGTCTTGAACAACTACTATCAAGGTACCAGCGCTCCCTACGTCTTGGAGGCTTGGTGTGTACCTACATCAAATAATTTAGGACTTGATTATGGTACCCACATTTTCTTGGGTCCTAAAGAGTTAGTTCCATGAACCCAAACAAGATTATTTGATCTATTTACTTGGTGATAACAAAATTTAGCCAAATGTCCATTCTTACCACAATATGTGCATCTATACACTCTACCATATTTAAAAGTATAGTGAGTGTGTGATTTGTGAGCATGAGAATTGTTAGCATGAAAAGATTTAGCATGAGAAGTGTTATGTGTAGTGTGAGCATGAGGAATCTTAACATGTGAATCTTTAGCATGAGAGGTGTGCTTTTTAGAAAACATTTATTCAAGTTTCTTAGTGTTAAAAGCACAATCCTTTAAAGTCTTTTCAAAATCAACAATTTTAGTTTTTAAAGAGGAAATTTCTTTTTCATCAATCTTAGGAAATTTAGCTTTACAAACACTTTGTAAGCACTAAATTCATTTTGGGTAGAAATGAGATTTGAAGAAATTTCATCTTTTTCTTTAGAAATAATAGCAAGTTGATTTTTGAGATAAACAACTTCCTTTTCCAATTTAGAGCATTCAATCTTTTTATTATCATAGGTTTCTGAAAGTTCAACAAAGGCATGAACAAGAACTTCTTTACTTAATTCATCATCTTCATCATCAAGAGGTTGAGGGGTTACCTTTGGTGTGTTTGCCATGAAACACATATTCGCTATATTCGCCTCTTCCTCGGACTCGCTTTCTGAATCCCAAGTTGCCTTTTACGCTTTCTTTTCTTCCGATTTCTTTGGCTTGAAGGAGGAGGTCATCTTCTTCTTGAACTCCGGGCAATCGGCCATGATATGTCCGGGTTTTCGGCAATTATAGCATATAATTCTTCTCTCCTCTTTGCCTTCAAATTTCCTTCGGAAGTTGAGCTTGTTTCTCCGGTACATTCTCTTCACATTGCGAACAAGTAGAGATAGCTCCTCATCTTCTTCTTCATCTTCTTCATCGTCTTCAAGAGTGGATGAAGACTTGAAGGCTATAGATTTCTTCTTTAGTGGAGCAGCCTCTTCTCTTGCTTTCTTCTCCATCTTATGGGTTTTTAAGTTCCCAATGAGACTAATGAGGTCCATCTCATCCTTGTCGTTCAACTCTTTCAAGGTGGTGGCCTTTATCTCCCAAGATGAAGGAAGAGCCCGAATTACTTTTCGCACCTTTTGGTCATTTGAGATATCATCACCTAAAGAAGAAAGAGCATTGGTGATTTTAGTAAATCTAGTAATCATACCATGAATAGATTCTTCATCAATCATTTTAAAGGATTCATATTGGGACCTTAAGAGATCTATCTTAGCTCTCTTAACTTGTGAAGTCCCCTCATGTGTGACCAACAAATGTTGCCAAATCTCATAGGCGGATTGGCAATGAATTACCCGTGTAAGGTCATCCTCAATCAAGGCGGTTAAGAGGAAATTTTGGGCCTTAGAGTTAGTCTCATATTCTCTAAAGGTGAAGTCGATCCATGTGCTCTCATCACTATCAGGTGCAACATAGGGTTTGGTCAAAGATTTAGCTACTAGGCTTCCTAAAGATTGCAAGAAAATAGTCATCCTAACCTTCCAAATAGGGAAATTAAGTCAATCAAATTTAGGAGGGGTTTTGATGTTATCGGCCATGTTTACTAGTGAAGAATGAATGAATGAAAATGTTGATTAGCAAATTTTAAGGATCTCTCTATGGATGTTAAGACAAACCTAGAGTCCATGCTCTGATACCAATTGAAAATCACCTAAAGGGGGGGTGAATAGGTGATTATGCTAATCAATGCACAATTTAAAAATATGATGCAACAATCGCCCAAAACAAGACTAAGAGCCGAATGCACCGTGAAGGGTTCTGAACTCCTTCCTCCTGATTCCTCGTGAAATGAGTTGGAGGTGCGCAATGCAACCTTGTTGTATGGGACAAAGATTGACAAGATGAATGACAACAAGTGAATATAGTAATGACAATCAAAAGCAAGTAATAATAGCAATGAAAGTAGAGCAAGAACAAGGAAAAGTAAACCAAACACAAACACCAAGAATTGTTATCGAGGTTCGAGCACCCAGCTCTACTTTCCCGCCTTCCCCAGAAGGTTTCCAACCACTTCCACTATCACAAAGATGTCACAAATACACCGGAGTACCCAACTCCACAATCTCAAGTACAAGCAATCTCTTAGTAGTCAAAAGACCACAAACTCTCTCTTTTAAAATTCTCTTCCCTTACAAAGGTCCTTAGAGAACAATGAGTAGGAATGAAGCTATTGTGTGTAAGGTGAAAAGAAAATGAAATCAGAGAATTCTTGAAAACACTTCAGAAATTTGAGGGAGAATTTCAGCACAAAACCAAGAAATCAAGCTCTTTTGAATGCCTTAAACTTTTGAAACTTTTGCAAATTTTTCTTTTTAAGATTGGTAAATGAACCTCTCCCCAAACACCCCTATTTATAGGAGAGGGCTAGGGTTTAGAGATAAAACATATTTAAGGCTAATCAGAAAGTATTAAACCAGCTTAGGAAATATGTCATTTACTGTTCAAACGGCTATCTCGGTCGACCGGGCGGTCGACCGCTAGTTCAAAAAAATAGCCGTTGTAGGCTAACGGTCGACCGGCCGGTCAACCCAAAAATACAGAGAGCATAAGTCTTGCAGTCAGGCAGGTGTCGGTCGACCGTCTGGGTCGACCGTGAAACGTGCACACGGATACGCACTGCTGCCAAAAACACGGTCGCCTGAAACGGTCGACCGAATTGACCTGACACAGGGACGGTCGACCGATTCGGTCGACCAGCTCAGGTCAAAAGTCAAAAACAAAACATAGTTTTGAAGAGGTTTTGAAATCTAACAACATAGTCTTGATTTGAAACAAGTCTGATACCCAAAATAGAGCTTATAAATGAAAATCTTTAATTTAAAATAATTTTTACACATTTATGAGAAATATATTTGGAAATAAGATGTGCGCAAAAACGTGTGTGATAGAGCTTCAAACCTATTCACTATTCTTTAACAAAACTATAAAACTAAAAACAAATCTAATAAATTATCTTGAGCAATCTTGAAGTCTTGAGCCAAGTAATGCCTTGCTAGAGCCTTCTTTTCTATGTTCCTCCCTTGATGTGCAAAAGGCCTTCTTTTCTTTATGAACTTAGAATTTCTTGCAATAGCTAGGCAATGGCCTCCAAATCATGGTACAAACCTGAAACTTATCTTAACAAACTAATTAGTACCATATAGCTCCTATTTGTTTTGTTATCATCAAAACTCTAAACAAATGGAGAATGTAACCTTATGGGCCAACAAGAGAGTGTGTATGGCTGCAGAAAATGGGCTATTTTTGGGTTGTTGCTACTGCTGTTTTGCCTGCTGCTGCTGTTGTTTTGGCTGGCAGTAAAAAGGAGAGAGAGGAGTTTTGTGAAGTTACAATGAAGAGAGCCAAATAAGATTGTTCGCTTCATCCCCCTCCTATTTATACTGCAATCTCTTCAATAATATCATGACAAGTGCCCCCTAACACCATCCCTCTACACCTATATCTTACACCTATAGGCAAGGTTCCATCCCTCCCCCCTTCATGTGGTACTAGTACCCACAAGCATGGTGGGGGTATGGTAGCAAAGTAAACATGCATGAGGGTGTATTTCATTTCATATACATACATACATATATATACATACTAATATGTATAGTATGGTGTATAGTTTAAGTATCTTACATGAATACTTGTGTCCACATCATCTCCCTAAAGCATTTTATTGATTAGTTTAAGGCAAGTGTTACATTCTACCCTCCTTATATAAGTTTCATCCTCGAAACTTAATGTACCTTGGAACAAATGTGGATAGTCCTTCCGTATCTCCTCTTCCAGTTCCCAAGTTGCTTCTTCTATATTTTGATTCCTCCATAAAACCTTTACCAAACGAATATTTTTGCTTCTTAATTGTTTCTCCTTGCGATCTAGGATTTGTATTGGCTCTTCCGTGTATGACATATCTTGTTGTATTTGCAATGGTCCATAGGAGACTGTGATCAGGATCAGGTACATACTTCCTCAGCTGAGAGACATGAAATACATTGTGCATCCTCTCCAAAGCAGAAGGTAAGGCTAAACGATAAGCAACGGTCCAATTCTATCCAATATTTTGAATGGTCCAACATATCTAGGAGCTAATTTGTTCTTACTGCCGGTGCGTTTTACTCCCTTCATTGGAGATACCTTCGGGAAAACTTTATCCCCCACCTCAAATTTCAGTGGTCTGCGGCGATTGTCTGCATAGGCTTTCTTCTTGCTCTGGGTTGCTTTCATCTTTTCCTTAATCAACTTGATCTTCTCAGTAGCTTCTTGAATTAGGTCAGAGCCAGATATCCTTCTATCCTCAACTTCTTCCAACAGATTGGTGATCTACATTTTCTACCATACAATGCTTCAAACGGAGGCATACCAATGGTGGACTGATAACTATTATTATAAGCAAAGTTCGCTAAGGGTAAATAGTTGTCCCAACTTCCCCCAAAATCTAATACACAAGTTCTCAACATATCTTCCAATATTTGAATGGTCCTATCTGACTGTCCATCTGTTTAGGGTGTGTGCTGCTGTATAGAGTTGCAATTTAGTGCCAATGGCTGCGGATAGACTCCTTCAAAATCTAGATTGAAATCTAGGATCCCGATCTGATACAATAGACTCAGGCACTCCATGCAGTTTAACTATTTCTCGGATATATACTCGAGCCAGTCTTTCCATTGAATAATTGATCCAGATAGGCAGAAAGTGGGCAGATTTAGTAAGTCTGTCTACCACTATCCAGACTGTACCTAGTCCTTGGGATGTCCGAGGAAGTCCAGTAACAAAGTCCATAGCAATTTGACACCATTTCTATTCATGAATTGGTAATGGTACTAGCAATCCTTGGGGCTTCTTATGTTCTGCTTTTACTTGCTGACAGACTAAACACTTGTGGACAAAATTAGAAATATCCATTTTCATTCCATCCCACCAGAAGTTATGACGCGGATCCTGATACATTTTTGTACTTCCTGGATGAGCTGTATACGGTGTACAATGAGCCTCCTGCATTATTTCTTCTTTGATCTCTGCTACATCCGGCACACATAATCTGTGTCTAAATCTCAGTACTTCATCTTCTATTCGAAACTCCTTGAGTTCTCCTTCCTGTACTTTCTTCATAACTTTTCTTATTTGAGTATCTCTTTGTTAGGCCTCTTTGATTTTGTCATATAGATCAAATTGAATGCCTACTTGATTCAATTGATACATAGTATTGGAAGAATCAATGACTCGTACCTCTATTTGTATTTTCTCTAGATCCCTTAATATTCTTACTTGGCGAGTTATCAGAGTGGCCACTGTTCCTCCTGATTTCTGACTCAAGGCATCAGCCACCACATTAGCCTTCCCAGAGTGGTATTGGATAGTAATATCATAGTTCTTCATTAATTCTAGCCATCTCCTCTGTCTCATATTCAGTTCTTTTTGTGTGAAAATGTACCTCAAACTTTTATGATCAGTAAAAATTTCACAAGACAGTCCATACAAGTAGTGTCGCCAGATCTTCAAAGCAAAAATCATAGCGGCTAAATCCAAATCATGAGTGGGGTAATCTCTTTCATGAATTTTCAATTATCAGGAAGCATAGGCAATAACTCTCCCGTGTTGAATTAACACACATCCCTGTCCCAATTTTGACGCATCACTATAGATGGCAAATCCTTCAGTTCTTGAAGGTACAATTAGAACAGGAGCAGATGTTAGCTTCATCTTAACTTCAAGGAAGCTCTTATCTTGTTCTTCTCCCCATATAAACTTCTTATTCTTTCTAGTTGTGTCAATGGTGCCACAATTAAAGAGAATCTCTCTATAAATCTTCTGTAGTATCCAGCTAAGCCTAAGAAACTTCGAACTTCAGTAACATTTGTGGGTCTAGGCCAGTCCTTGATTGCTTCAATTTCATTGGATTTATAGATATTCCCTCCTTGGATATAATATGGTCAGGAAACCCTACTTGTTCGAACCAAAATTCACATTTCTTCAATTTTGCATAAAGTTGCTTCTCCCTCAAGAATTGGAAGATAATTTTAAGATGATTCTCATGATCTTCCCTATTCTTTGAATAGATCAAAATATCATCGATAAATAACACCACAAACTCATCAAGATATGGTTGGAACACTCGATTCATTAGGTCCATAAATGCTGATGGGGCATTAATGAGTCCAAAAGGCATGATTAGGAATTCAAAATGTCCATATCTTCTCCTAAAAGCCAATTTAGATACATCTTCTGCTTGACCTTTAACTGATGGTACCCTGATTTAAGGTCTATCTTAGAAAATACACAAGACCCTTGTAATTGAACAAATAAATAATCAATCTGAGAAAGAGGGTACCTATTTTTGATAGTGGCCTTATTCAATTCCCGGTAGTCAACTTATAATCTCAAACTACCATCTTTCTTCTTAACAAATGGTACTGGTGCTCCCCAGGGAGATACACTTGGTCAGATGAAACCTTTATCTAATAATTCTTGTAGTTAAGTTTTAAGTTCCTTCATTTCTACAGGGGCATACGATATGGTGCCTTAGAAATTGGGGCAGTACCGAGCATCACATCTATAGCAAATTCTACATCCCGATCTGGGGGCAAGCCTGGTAAATCTTTTGTGAATATATCAGGAAACTCATTCACAACTGGAATAGTCTCAATTTTGATATCAGTTCTAGTGGTACCCAAAACTGAAGCCAGAAATCCTTGATATCCCTGTCTAATTAACTTGGTGGCTTTAATGGCCGATATGTAGGGTATATCGTGACTAACTTTTACCCCTTCAAAAATAAACTCCAAGGC
The DNA here is from genome assembly GCA_038442645.1 of Agave tequilana. Lineage (NCBI taxonomy): Eukaryota > Viridiplantae > Streptophyta > Magnoliopsida > Asparagales > Asparagaceae > Agave > Agave tequilana. The sequence goes on along the minus strand of JAVJIF010029691.1, from coordinate 2,481,165 downwards.
TCCTCCCATATTAAAGATGATCCTCTTCCTATTACAATCCACATGGGCACCACAAGCGGACAACCAGTCCATTCCTAGTATTGCATCAAACTCCATCTCGCCCAGCTTAATCAAATCAATAGATATTTTCATCTCCTTAATCATTACTTCACAATTCATATATCTAGTGCTAGCTATTATATTTACCCATATGGGTGTGGATACAACCAATTAAAATCCTAGGGGTTCTGATACTTGATTCAATTTATAAGCAAAAGCACTAGATATGAATGAATGAGTAGCTGCAGGATCAAACAATGCATGGGCAATATGTCCTGATAAGGAGATCATACCTTCCACTACTGCATTTGAGGCCATTGCTTCTCGGTGGGTTAATGTAAAAGTTCTTCCTTGAACCCGTGGCTGTTGGACGGATGACTGAGTTGCAGCAGGTCGTGGAGCATTACTGGGCGGCATAAAATTACTGGTTGGCCCCCTGGGAGGGTTCATTCTCGTAGCTGGCCTCCCACTTCCCCTACTCTGCCCTTGGCTTCCGCGCCTCGTCGGGCAATTTTTCTTTAAATGCCCTACTCCTCCACAATTATAGCAAGCCATATCTTGGAGGCAGTTTACAAAATAATTTGCTCTGCACTTCTGGCACCAATGGGCCTCCGAGATTCTTGTGTGGGACACAGAGGTAGCCTGTACTTTCGAGAAAGTGTCGTTATTTCTTAACCATGTTCCTTTGCCTCTGGCCCATCCTCCTCTTTGAAGAATGGCATTAAATCCAAATCACTTGCTACTGGTGGATCCTGATGCCACCGTCATTGATGGTCCTTGACATCAGGGGCGCTTTGAGTTAGGAATTTCCTTTACCCAGCCTTCATGACCCTCTTGCATATCCATTTCTACCTCCAAGGCTCTTTCCACAGCTTGGAGATAATTCTTCAGTTGTAGAGGAATCAATCTGCCTCGAATTTCTATTCTCAGGCCCTTCACAAACATCTTTGTCCTTTCTGCTTCACTTATCACCAAGGCATCAGCATACCTAGATAATTGGGCAAACTTCTGGTCATATTGGGACACATTCATTAGGCCTTGTAGTAATTCTAAGAATTCTGATGCCATCTTGTCTCTGACTGTCTCTGGGATATATTTTTTAGTGAATTTATTCACAAAAAATTCCCAGGTGATTGATTCTCTTGTACTTTTCATACTATTTTTCACCGCGCTCCACCAATGTTCTGCTTCCTTTTGAAACATAAAGGAAGAGAAAGATACTCTCTGCTCATCGGTGCAGTTCATTACATCTAGGATGTTCTCTATCTGGAGAAGTCATGCTTCAGCTTGTAAGGGATCCAACTCCCCTTCAAATACAGGCGGTTTCATTTTCTGAAATTGTTCTAATGCTCGGTGGGGGTTATTATTATTTGCTCTTGTCATTAACTGAGTGAGCCTCTCCGGTATCGCCCCTGGAGTTTCATGACCTCATACCTGGACTTTAGAATCTTCATTGTTGTCTATGGGGTGTGCACTCCCATCACACTATAGTGTGACACACCGAGCGATAAAGACTCATTGGGTGGTAGTTAATTGAGATCCATGCGTCCTTCCTATAAGATAGGGATGTCTAGTCAACATACCTTACATATATGGAAAACAATTTTAGATAAAACTTTAGTGTCATGCAATCACTCTAATACAATACTCATTATCACTTTGCAAACAAGCAACTTGCTATATATATATATATATATATATATATATATATATATATATATATATATATATATATATATATATATATATATATATATATATATATATATATATATACACCAAAATGGATACAAAGATTTTACACTGATATATCTACCCTTTGGATATCCAAACTAACCCATGTGCATGCATATAAGATGTGCTAGGGCATATACAACAAACTCTTAAGATATCTATCAACTAGCACACTAGGCTTACACGTACATATACATATCAAAAGTAATTGTTCATAGGTTCATCCTTCATAGGGTAGAGTCTCCCTACTCAAGTCCCCACTAGTACTGCTATTATCCTCACTGTCATCCATGTCTTCCTCGGAATCTTCCCCCAGTAATTCATCTCCTGTGCAGCACCAGTCATCCAAATCATCATAGAGGTCCATGTCGTCTTCCCATGTTTCATCCCAAGAGACACCTCCATAAGTGAATCCTCTTCGGGTCTCTTCCTTTATTGTACTAGTATCCTCCATCTCCACTACATCAAGTGAATCCCCAACTGAACTCTCTGTATCATCAATGGTCAGTTCAGGCTCATTAGACGCCTGAAATCAACCTCCTAATAGTCTATGCGGTCTGGGGCTGCAAATATGTCCTCTGGGTCAGTCTCATCAGACTCGTATCCCCAATCCATAGAACCTGCTGCCCAACTCACACTCGAACTACCTGAGCTAGAGACTGGACAATATATGTCAAAGTCCCCCATCTACATGCAAACAAAGAGTCATATCAATCTCATTCCCATAAAATACTCTCAACATACTGCTATAATAAGAAAGAAGAAATATATATATACACACACACACTTGCACTTACACTTATCCTTAGTCTACCCGTAAGTCTCATGTTTTAGAATAACTTAGGTTCAATAGATAATTTAATGCATTCCCTCGTCCTAGTGTCCCATACAACTAGAAGCTGTTACTGAGAGCCCGCACCTTCGGCCAACTCACCCGAATCAGAATGTGCGGGCACCCCGATTCTAATGTGAGGAAATAATCAATTACCGCTAGACTCACGGTTACTCTGTCACATAAAACCCACTTCCTAACTACAATCACATATCCATACATATAAGCCTAACAATTCTATTGCCCCCTACCTCTGACTTAACCTTCTCCTTCTACCTATAAACCTTAGCTTTGATACCAACTGTAACGGTCCCAGTTAATAATTTTCATTCAGATTACAATCATCACAGATTATCCAAGCGTGAGACCCATCACGATACAATACTTCAATTCGGCTAACATCAGACTCATCTATACTTTACATCATTATCCACTTTAATAGCATGTATGATCTTAACATGATTTGGCATTTTTCAAAATATTGATCTGACAACTCATAAGAAAACATAGTCCAATACATTACTATTCCACAATATTCTATAGGATTTGAGTCTAGCACCAAGCATTTTAATATTTACAAGTTCATGGCAACATCCAAATAGAAATTTTGCATACTTTTCAAAAACAATACACATATCACAAGAACATGTTAAAAGGTGAAAATGTCTCCGTTGACATCTATCCCGCATGTATTGCCATTAAGCGGGTCCCTTACCTTTGTCCAAACCTGAAGGTGATAGTAAAAACAGAGTAAGCTCGACAGCTCAGTGAGTAAAACAATATTCTATGCATGCCCATTATGTAGATCTATTTGAAATTTATCATCAGGTTAGCAATTGTATTTTTATACCATTTTTACAAATTTCTGGGTATTTACTGAAGTCCTGACCAAAACACAATAACAGGTCCTGATTAGTCGACTTACTCATACCTATAGTCGACTAATTACACCTTAAGTCGACTTATATAGAAGCTATAGTCGACTGGAGTCTCTTCTTATTAAAGGTGTTAACTCTCTGTTGGCTGCCAATAACTTACCTAGTCGACTAATCTATCTGGTATAGTCGACTATACTTGGTAATAGTTGACTTACAATTAAACTGTCGTCAACTAATTCTGGATTAAAAACATAGGTGCTCTCTGTTTGTCACTTAACCAATTCTAGTTGACTACCCTTTCTGGTGTAGTCGACTACTATAGACTCTAGTCGACTATTCACCATCTATAGTCGACTAATCATGGCCAAAAAAAGATGTCTACTTTCTGTTTATTTCCTGTAACTGAGGCTAGTCGACTAACCTATTATATATGGTCGACTAAGGTTGTTGTCCCGAGACTTAAATATCAATTTTTCCCATCTATAGTCGACTTAGCCCCAAGGGCTAGTCGACTAACCTGTTGAAAATTCCTGGACGTCGACTATTACAGAGTCTAGTTTTAAGATTTATATATAATTTCAACATGTAATTTCTATCTTAACTATATTAACATACTTGTTAATCATAACATTGGGCTCCCCCTTCGGTCTCCTCCGGTTTAGCCCGGTCCCTTCCTCCTATACGTTATTCAACGCAATAATCCCCCTTCAATCACCACCGGTTCAACCCAGTCCCTTCCTCCTATACATTATAGTACATTCTCCCCTTCGGTCACCTCTGGTTCAACCCGGTCTCTTTCTCCAAATATGCAATAATCACGTCCTTCATGTAATAACAACATGCAAGGACTCATAGAGCAATGACAACATAATAATTGCATAGTTCTACTTTACAACATGTCAAAATCATAGAAGTCATTAACATGCATCAGTAACTACTAGCCAAATTATCAATATGCAAGTCTTTTCAAGATAACCAACATATCGTGTTATCTTAATATATGTGTAGCCATAAATATATGCATAGCATCAAGTTTAATCATATTTATCTATAGAACTATTTCTCTCAAAAGCATGTGGTAGACTACTATGTATACACACAATCATATACAATGTTAATCATACATGCACATAACTACTATATGATTGCAAAGATTATGTACCCATAAAATCTATAATTTATACGCATGAATTATCCTTCAATTTCATGTTCATTTATAACTTAAAATTCCCCTTTATTTCAAGCTTTACACTCCTACTATTTTACGAGGGTTCAGATGTTCTACTCACCATTGAAGAGAGTATTTCCTTATCAAGCTTGGTCTCCCGCTATATTGGAGTCTACAAGTCCACAACAATATCATAATTAGTTTTTATAAAAGAGTATAATAGGGGTAGAAATCTTAAAGTTTTGCTTACATTTTAACCAATATCGCCCTCCTAACTCGCAAGTCCTAGATCAACCTTATCTTCAAGGATTTCCTTTTTATGGTGATGGTAGATCACCACTATACCTTGTTCTATTGGTCTTTGGAGGAGGAAAAATAGGTAAAGGAAGCCCTTTTCTCGTATAAAGGAAGTAAGGGAAGTTTTGTGAGGGAATGAGAGGGAGAGAGAGTGTGTGTATGGCTGCAGAAAATGGGCTATTTTTGGGCCGCTGCTGCTGTTTTGGCTGCTGCCGCTGCTGTTTTTTTGGCTGCTGCTGTTGTTTTGACTGGCAGCAAAAAGGGGAGAGAGAGAAGTTTTGTGGAGTTTGAATGAAGAGAGAGAGGGTGTCGCCAAAAGAGATTGTTCTCTTCATCCCCCTTCTATTTATACTCTAATCTCTTCAATAATATCATGACCAGTGCCCCCCTAACACCATCCCTCTACACCTATATCTTACACCTATAGACAAGGTTCCATCCCTCCCCACTTCATATGGTACTAGTACCCACAAGCATGGTGGGGGTATAGTAGCAAAGTCAACATGCATGTGGGTGTATTTCATTTCATATACATACATACATATATATATAAACATACTAATGTGTATAGTATGGTGTATAATTTAAGTATCTTACATGAATACTTGTATCCACAACACCTCCCTAAAGCATTTTATAAGTTAGGAAAAAGTGATTAGTTTAAGGCAAGTGTTACAGTCGTGGTTTGTATTCTCTCAGAAAAAAGGTCATGGTTTCTAATAGAAGGTGTTTCCTCTAAGCTGTATTTGCTCTGAACACAAGAACTTAATTAGTTTAGAATTGTAGTGGCCATTTCAGCCTCCCTTGAAATCATGACACTTGTCTCACGACAGAGAGGCACTTTAGGAAATCAACAACATTTTATCAAATCAGATCCACATTTACAAATGGGAGGCGGTTACACTCCAAGATTGGAGCAAATATGAGTAAATACATAATCGTACAATTACAACCACAAAGATTGCACGGTTACCACCACCCGAGATACCAGCAACCTCGGTATCATATCTCAACTTGTATAAATACCCCTTCTCCTCCAACAAGAGGGGAGGAAAAAATAATCAAACACCCGATACTTGTAACAACACTATAATCCTTCTCTTAAAGATTACCACATCCTCTCTTCTCCCTGTGGTTTTTTTTCCATTCTCGAGTTTTTCCATGTAAAAAACTGTCTTTGTGATTTTGTCTCTCCATTATCACCTTTTTTTATGTTTGTGGTTGAAGTCTTATTTTGGGATTTTTTTTTTGTCACCACAAATTGGTGCTTTCATTGAGAGCCTCTAACTATACACACAAAGTATCCTCACCTTTCGGTAAATTTTCTAGCCAAAATGCCTTCAAAGAAACAAGCTATCATTCACAATGGGTTTGATTCTTGCGCCAAACCTGTTTCCATCGCCAACTACATCGTTGCAAATGCCAGTTGGATGTCGAGACTCCGCGTCCTCTATCCCGCAGGGGGGCAACCAACGACGCTTATCCATGTCCACACCCTGAAGGCTAGCTCCTCAAGATGATTGCTAAAATGAAAGCGCAGATGAAAGTGTGACAGGTGCAGATGAATCTCGAGCGAGGGTAGGCGGTTCTTATCACGAGAATGCCAGGAGGGCCCGTGAGCAGGCCGCCCTTGACCGAGAAAATGTTTTCGAGCACTAGAAGCGTTAGAACAAACAAACGAACAACTCCATGTCCAGATCACGACGCTTCAAGATTCCCAGAAGCGTCAAAGTTTCTTTCCTTAACCAGATAAAGATTCTGATGGGGAAATCAGTTGGCGCAGTTCTCCTCGGAAGAAGGCTTAGGAGATACCCGGCCTACGGAGTATAGAAGAATTCGTCCTCTGACGAATCGAGGAAGCTAAGCTAGATCACTTCATAGAGCCCAATGTCACTACAACAAGGGCATCCAAACCCCCCTCGATAGACATTCTAACTTGTGAATTTCTCAAGAAATTCATAACTCTGACTATCAATCCCTTCATGAGCGACCTGACGAAACATCTCTGGCACTATCAAGACGTGATGCGGTCCGCTCCCCTAATGATTGTTTCATGTGCCGCGTCTTCCTGACCAGTTTGAAGGGTATAGCCTCTGACTAGTTCTACTCGCTTCCTCCACTCTCCCTCTACAACTTCGAAGAGATGTCTGAGGCATTCTTCACCTAGTATGCCTCCTGTTAGGAAATCAAGAAGAACAACAGCCACGTCCTGACGGTCAGGATGATATCAGGTGACAGCCTCAAGGGCTACATGAACTATTTCTAGAACCAGCTTACCAGAGTTCACAACTGCAGTGACATTGTTGCCGCCATAGCCTTCATCTAAGTGCTGCAGATTATTCATCGCTTGCACAAACATCTGCTTAAATACAATGTCACATACATGAAGAAAGTCCTTACGCGAGCCCAACAATACATCCAACTCGAAGAAGCAATAAAAGGTTTCTCTGATCCACCCTCCAAATACAACAATGGAGGTAAGAAATCATTCGACTTCGGCAACCAGAGTCGGGGGGCAAGACTCTACAGGATACACGCGCCTTCGAACTCATCTTAGTATGTGTTTCATGCCTACAGGGCATGTAATACACTATATGAGTTTTACCCAAAATAATAATCATATATAATAAGAATAATAAAAAAATGATAACTTATATGCAGGCGCTGGGGATCGAACTCGGGTCCTCAGCAAGTAAGAGGATAGAGTAAACCATTATGCCACATTGGTGTGTAATCTAAAGGCACTCGAAATTAAATTTGAACCTAATAAGCTAGACAATCTATAATTTCCAAATCTAAACTGAATCTCTTTGAGATTTTTTTAGCAATCTTCAATTCTTTCCTGAACTGCTAAATTAAGCAATCTAAAACTAATTGGAATTTAGGCTTCTAAAATCTCTAATAACCTATATAACGACCTAAACCATTTCTTTCTCTTCTACCTCAGGAGAAAACCCTAATCTAAAATCTTCCCACTTTCACCTCTTCCTTCTCCTCAAGCGGATCGTGAACGAAAAGGGCTTCGAGGTACATGGATTGAGGAGAAAGCAAGTAGAATCAACTGAAGTAAGCAAAAATCAAACCTTTATGAATTAAAATTTGATTTAATGTTTCATGATTAGATTTATATTCCCATAAATTTTTCATTTAGAATTCTTGTCTAAGCTCTAATAAAAAAATTTAAATTGTGGAACTTGAATTTAAGTAATTTATAATGTTTAACTCTTTCCATGAATTGTTTCCTTTCATTAAAAATATCACCTTTGTTTACTAAAAATATATAACAGTCATAAATTATTACCCCAATTGGAATATTAAAAGGAAAAAAATGAAGAATTGGTTTGGATCAAATAAATTGTTTGCATATTAAAAGTTTTTATTCCAAAAAGAAAATTTTTGGAACTTAATTTCAACGATCTAAATTAGACACATAGGTTAATCTATCAATACATCAAAACTCAATTCCAAAAATTCAAAAAAAAATGCATGTGGTAATACATTATTAACGAAAAAATAAAAAAGGAAGAAATTTTAACATTTAAAAAATAAAAAAATATTCTGCCGCTACTCTCGACCAAGGCCGAGGCAGCTCGGCACTGCACAGACCCGCTTGGGTCTATGCAGGGCCTTGCACGGTCAGGCCGCACCGGGCCTAGCCTGGCCCTGGCCCTCCCAGGCTCGCCCTGGCCAGCCCAGGGCTGGGCTGGTCCTGGCCCGCCCGGGCCCGGGCTCGCCCTGGCCAGCCCAGGACTGGGCTGGTCCTGGCTCGCCCAGCCCGGGCTAGCCCGCTTAGGTGCGGGCTGGGCTGCACAGGGGCAGCCCCTGTGCAAAGAACTCCGAAAACAGAAAAAGAATTCTTTTATTTTGGCTGAGGCCCACAAGCCTGTTTTCAGCCCAGTTCTGTATGGGCTGCCCCTTCTGGATCCACACCCGCACAATAAAACCCGACCCAACTGAAAAACCAGATTTGTAAACCTGCAGAAAAATAATTAAAATAATTAGTTAATAATATCAAAAAATAGAGAAAAATATAAATAACAATCTACACTACTTCTACTTGTCCTGATAAAATTTTCAGAAGAATAGCAAAATAAATTAAATCAAATTACCCCCTTTAAAGTTAGGTTTGTTAAATGGTAAATTCGAGCCCGTTAAAAAATTTAATGTTAAAAAGTTTTTTTAAAACCGAATAAAAGAGAATTTAAAATTTGATAAATTAAACTTATTAATTTCATGTAATTTAAAAGATTATATCCCCAATCTTAAGCTAATTAATCAAGATTAAATAAATAAAAGATCCTAACAATTGCTATTGAAATAATTTGTGTAGATTTACCGGGATTCTAGGATTACAGTGCTTTGGATTGTGATCTAGCTCAGGTGAGTGCTTTTTCCGACTTTAGTTAACAAGAATTCTTGTGATGAAGGATTTTATCTAGTTATTTAATTATGTTATTAAGGTGATTTAAATGATTAAGCTAATTTTCTAGTATTTAGAAATTTTATAGTTCATGAATTACCTCCATGTATTATTTGTAATATATTTATGTATTCCTGTATGCAATTAAGTTCATTTGTTCTTAATAATAAACCTTCAAGATTACTACATGATATCGTTTAAACTTTGCCACTAAGACTCACCTGGATGATATTTGTGACCATTTATCTGATGATCATCATGTTCATGTTATCTAACTACTGGAAAAAATATTGTTAGACGGTAACAACCTCGTCCTATTTATCATGTTCACTGACATATATATCCAGTTGTACATGTATCAGGATTTCACTTTTGATGTTACTATTATCATTACCGAGTTATCCCAGTAAATTTAGGCAACATGTACATTAATAATCTTGACAACTAAATTAAACAACTTACACTGGGATTGGGGAAAGGAGACAGCGTCTGTATTTTGGGTGGACTTAGGATTTAGGTTGTGCAGCCGAAAGAGGGTTCCACTACAGGATTCCCGTGGGGTGACTGGCACCCTGTCCTGATCTTGTTCATGTTATACATGTTATACATGTACATGTTCCTGTCATATATGTTCCTGACTATCTTGCGATAGGTCCTGGTTCAGCGCCAGGGGTCTGAGCCGTGGTCGTGGGTATGCACGGGACCCACCTAAAAGATAGACAATGTCTCCAATCGATCATTTTCAATAACGAGGACCTCGATTAGCACGTGTAATAGGCATAGTATGGGATGTGTCTATTACATGTGGCAATTGGTGTTCGCTGACATAATTAATAATGAAAACTGAATTTTTACCTTGACATAACTAATAAACTGAACTTGACGTCTGCCTGTATGTTATGATAGACATTGATTATACTCATGAACTGATGTACTCTTGATTATATCACTGACTAACTTAGTTATTATTCATTTATTATTGGCATGTTATTCCAATCTTATCCTATATATTTTCTTTCCATATGCTTATACGTTACATGCATGTGCACCTTCCCTTTTTATTTTACCACTCACTAGGTAGCTTATTGATGACCTTGAATTTACTATGTTTAGATTCAGATCTGAGGACATTGCAGGGCCAGGAGTACTTTGAGTGTGTTGCAGATCTCCAGTAGACCAGCCACAGTTCAGTTCGTGAGGACTTTTAGTCTTTTTGATTTTATTCTTGTTATGCATATAATAAGTGAACTTTCAAGACATTATTGTACTTGCTTTTGAATGCTGGAATAAGTTGTGAACTTTATGTTTTGATTTAATACATTGAGGCTTAGTGTATTTTTATTGAAGATACGTCGCCGACTCTTGTCACGTACCCAATTTTGTGTATTTTGAGAAGTGGGGCGTGACAATACAGAAAAATTCTTTACTCTGCTAATACTTCCCATCGAAGAGGGGTTTCCAATCATCAAAGATGAACCATATGTGAAGCGATCGTCACCAATCCAAAGTGATCCTTCTCAGCCCGGAGCAAAGGAGTACTGTTCTTTTTCATGATGGCATAGGCCATAGGACCGACCAATTTCACTCGCTCCGAAGGTACCTAAAGAGTTTCATCTGCCAAGGCTACCTCAAAGATTTCATGGTGAACCCCGGCGCCATCTCGAAGTAAGGACAACCGACAACTCCCGAAGTCTAGCAGATTGCCAACCAGTCTTAACATGCTTCCAGTATAAAGCGTCAATTAAGATCAGTCCTTGGTCAAGGGAAGTACCCCCAACCACTTTTGTTTTGTTTTATCCTTTATTATTTCAAATAATTTTTGGGTTTTCTTCTTCAAACTTATGTTTATTTATCACATACGACCCGAACCTCATGACGGTTGCATAAGCAACCTTGCCTTCTGAGGTCCTCTGTCCACTAGATCGTGAGGGAAAAAAGCGGCTTTCGAGGCTCCCCTCTTACTCCATGTGGCGAAAGAGTTTCCAAGCCACTCTTCGGTGTGCACCTGTCCAAGGCCCTCTCGTTGTGGTATAGGTGAGGAAAAAAGTCACCTTTCGAGCCCTCCAACTACTCTATGGCTGATGAGCGAAAAAATTGTCCTACGGGACGCACCTTCCCAAGGCCGTCAGACGAGATGCATCTACGTCATCTGGGTTAAGACGCTCCCACACCTTCTCAATGAGGGGTGATGGAGCCACCACCGTACCAGCGAAGTGTCAGCCTCTCGTCTGCCTGGGAAGATGAGTTCCTCCCTTGTGGGAAATCCAAACCACCTAGAGGAGACCGCAACGAGACGGTCTTACCCCCTACTCGGCCTTTCCACTATGATGGGAAATCCAAATCATTCAGAGTCGGATACCTCTACTCCGCTGTCGAAAAATCCTGATCACTCGGGGGAACTGCAACAAGATGGTCTCACCCCCTACTCAGCCTTTCCACTCCAATAGAAAATTCAAACCATTCAAAGTCAGACACCTCTACTTAGCTGTCAGAAAATCCAAATAGGTCTCACCCTATTGGCTTTTCCACTCCGATGGGAAATCCAAACAATTCGGAGTCAGACAGCTCTACTATGTTGTCGGGAAATCTAAACCACTAGGGGAACCGCAACGAGATGGGTCTCATCTCTACTCAACTTTTCCACTTTGCTGGGAAATTCAAATCATTCGGAGTCGGACACCTCTACTCCGCTGTCGGGAAATCTAAACCACTCAGAGAATCGCAACTAGACGGGTCTCACCCCCTACTTAGCTTTTCCATTCCAATAGGATGTCCAAACCATTCGGAGTTGGACACCTCTACTCCGCTGTTGGCAAATCCAAATGCTCAGAGAACCGCAACGAGATGGGTGTCACCCCCACTTGGCCTTTCTACTCTGCTGGGAAATCTAAAGCATTCGGAGTCGGACACCTCTACTCCGCTGTCTGAAAATCCAAACCACTCGGAGGAGACCGCAACGAGTTGGGTCTCATCCCTAACTCGGCCTTTCCCCTCTGCTCCGAGATCCGACTGGTCACTCTGAGGTCTGATTGGTCTGCTCTGAGGTTTGATTGGTTCACTCCACTCTGAAATTCGACTGGTCAACTCTGAGGTCTGATTGGTCCTCTCCGAGGTCTCATTGGTCCTCTCTGCCCCCTTCTAACTCTAAGGTTGACCCGCGAACAACCTGCGAAGGGTGAAGAAATCATCAAGGCGATAATTGGGTTTCGCAACTTAACAACTGCGTCTTCCAAATGGGATTAACCTGCCTGCCCAGTCCATGCCAACCCGAAGACAATGAAATCAGGATGAGACTCAAAAATGACAGTCGGTTCTACTCTGACTTCCCGTGCTTTGAGAAGTGGAGTGGGGGAATTTGTAGTGGCCATTTTTCAGCCTCCCTCGAAATCATGGCACTTGTCCTGCGACAGAGGGGCACTTTGGAAAATCAACAACTATTTTACCAAATCAAATCCACATTTATAGCTGGGAAGTGGTTACACTCCTAGATTGGAGCAGATATGAATAGATACAGAATCATATGGTTACAACCACAAAGATTGTACAGTTATAACCACTCGAGATACCAGCAACTTCGATATCATTTCTCAACTTGTATAAATACCCCTTCTGCAACGAGAGAGGGGGAGGAAAAAAATCAAACACCTGATCACTTGTAATATCACCACTATAATCGATCTTAAAGTCTAGCGCACCCTCTCTTCCCCCAGTTGTTTTTTTACCATTCTCGGGATTTTCCACGTAAAAAACTGTCTTTGCGATTGTGATTTTCTCTCTCCATTTCCACCTTTCCTTCTTTTTATGTTTGTGGGCTGAGGTCTTATTTTGAGATTTTTTTTTTGCCACCACAAGAATGCAAGTTTAGTTCACAGGGAAGAGTCTTCTTTTGCTTCCTACGGTCCAAAGATGACTGTTTGCTGAATCTGTAGCCACGGTTTGGAGTAAGACGCACCCAATGTTGTCTGTGGAGTTTCCTGCGATCTTGAAACCCGCCTAATCAGTAGTATCATTCCATATGTGAGAGGAGTTCCAACATTATACGAAAAAGTGCTTTCTGCTTTGCACTGGTGGTCACAGTGCACAGCTTGTCAGTGAACTTGAAATGGAAAGCTTTAAATGGTTATGATATATTGATAAAGCTCTCTGTAGGCTCCAAGACTAGATCATTTTGAACAAGATATTCTATAAATTGTTGTTTGTCAATTGTGTTGTTTGAAGTTTCTTGGTGTCTGAACATAGGAATACTTTTAAAGGCAATTGTCTGGATGAAGTTGCTTTCTTAGTAGTATGAAGTGTACAATCATTATGGTAATGTCAGAATTTTTTTAAGAATGATTCTCTATGCCAATACATATTAGTAAAATTCATGTTTTCTTATATTAATTTTTAAATTTGTCCTGCCATTAAAAGAGTCCTTCAAACCATTTAAATTTCTTGAGATCAGATATATTAGGTTTGTATATGGGGGGAAGTTTTCATTTAATATCTTTAATTACAAAGCTTCTACAACAATGATGACGAGGTTTGACTTGCTGATCAATGTTGTGCAAAGCTTGGCGTTGCCAGAAAATAAAAGTATATATGTTACAAAAATAGCTATAGCGTATCCTTAGATCATTATGATAGCTTATGTTTTCATTATTTTTCTCTGTTTCCACTAGTTCTTCTTTGTGGAGATTCTTTCTTCTTATTCTCCTTACTGTGATATAATTCATTTTCATTACTGTTTTCAGAAAGTCTTTAAAGATTTGAAGCTGCTATCGGTCAATTTTATCTTTTTAAAACACAATACGATAATAGCTTTGCAGCCTTGTTGTCTGGAAAACATCTGTTCTTTTTGTCATTACATATCTGAAGGTTTGAGCTTCTTACACTAATTAATGTTTTTGTTTCGGGGTTTAGATATGTACCCCCAAATCATTCATATTTAAAAATTTACCCCTTAAATTATTGATATTGCTTACATAGATATTGCTTACATACCCTTCAAATTTTTGAGTTATCAATAAGTTATTCTCAGTGTTAGTTTATAGATGGAATATAAATGATTTACCCTTTATACCCTTATTCTTATATTTTCTTTAAAAAAAATAAAAAAATAAAAGAGAAGGTCTCTCTAAGAGCTCTCCTCCCCAAATTCTGCCCGTCTCTTCACTCTCCCTCCAAATATCCCCACCTCTCCTTCCCCCCGAACTCGTCTCTCTCTCTCCCCTCCATCTAATCCCGCCTTTCTCCCCCTCCCAAATCCCCCCTTTCTCTCTGTCCCTCTCTCTCCCCTCCCCTAATCTCATCCTCTCTTTCTCTTATAATCGCTCTCTCCTACCTCCCCCATTCCTGCCCCTCTTTCTCCAACATAATCTTATTTGTTCGTGATTAATTCTTTTTTTTGAATTTTCTTTTGAGAAAAGAGAAGCGGGGAAAATAAGAACGAGGACTAAGTTATGATTAGAGTGTAAATTATAGTATAGAGGGTATATTAGTCATTTTTAATATTTTAACAACAAAAAAGAAATATTGTCTTTTGATCTTAAATAATAACAGTTGGGGGGTAATTTTTTTGGCTTCAAAAATTTGGAGGTATGTCGGCAATATTAATGATTTTAGAGGAAAATTTATAAATATAGTGGTACATATCTAATAAACCCTTTTGTTTTTCACCTATATTGGGGATTCCTATATTGGTTAAAATTTGAGATTCCTATATTTGAAGAGAGATTCCGATATTGTTTTGGAGAAATTCAATTTCTCTGGAGAAATTCAATTTCTCTGGAGAAAATTAATGCTAATGAAACAATTTGCATGCGAGTTTTGCTCTTTTCGGTTGCATTTCTGATGTTTTTAACCATCATGATGTTTTATATCTAGATAAAGTTGTGGGACCTATCTTTTTGGCTTAGTGCTATTCTTCGATGGCCTTTGGTAGCCCATATAACAAGGAATTTTGCAGTGAGTAAGATGTTTTTGTGTATGTTACATTATTTGAAGTCACATGTCAATTACTGTAGAAATGCTACAAGTTCCTTTTTGTGGGTGAAACATTTAGCTTTATACAAGAAAAATTACGAAGAAATTATTATTACAAATTAACAGAAAAAAAAATAAAACAGGTGATATGTTTCAAATAATCTGAAAGGCAAGGTTCCTCCTCCATCCTCTTGTTATGGACCAAAGAATTTAAGTTGCAAAAAAGTGACGACATAGTAATGTAGAATCAAATGGAGTGCCTAACAAGAAAATGTGGAAGTGATCAGTGATGCTACTTGCAGTATGCATTATCAGGGGGTTCTGATTTGCTAATGTTGTGTCGCTAGGGCTGTGGTCGATAAAAACTGGCTTACCATGAATTGAATCCATCATAAGCAATTTGAGGAGCTCCCTGGATGATACATGCCTGATCACACACGAAAAAAGTACCTTTAGGTTAGGAGCACCGGTGTGATGCCAACCTAAGACCCTTGGGCGTGAGAATCATAGGTGGTGTGAAATGGAAAAGATCCATAGAGGAAAATTGCCGGAGTTTTGAATGGAGGTGTCGTGTAGAGGACAACTGCGAGCGTGATAGAAGGATCGGCAGCGGATAACTGCCGGTGTAATGGATGAGAGAACGCACAGAGGACAATTGCAGGTATGTTGAGGAATTGGTAGAGGAGAACTGCCTGAAGTGGTGTGATGTGTATCTCAGAGGATTAGGGAACCGAACACTTTTCCTTACGGGAAGGATCATATATAATTAATAAAGATGCCAGCTAGAGACGGGATTGACGGGTTGCTGTAACTGCACGATTTAGACATGCTGAATTCATTGCAATGACTGTGATCATCGGTGTTAGTCATGTTGGCCCAGAGGCCTTCAACTCTAGTTTTGATGATGATTAACTCATGTAGTTATGTGTGCTAATAATCTTGTGATTTTAGTTTCAGATCATTAACCAAGATATTAGTTGGTGATTAGCTTCAACAAGATGTCTTGGAAGCTTTCACATGGTGATTCAAGAGCCAGAGCGTCAAAGATCATATATAGCACTCATTGGAGTCTAGTTCGGTGGATCACGTAGTTTTGGATCGAGTCTGCTTGGAGACGGCGCTCTACAAGAAGACATCGGTACCTAGTTTAGTTTTGTGTCTTAGATCCATTTGTAAAGATTAGAATAGTATGATATGCTCAAGTTCACAATTCACACTCGTTTCATGTTTTGGTTTTGGTTTTCGGTTTGATTGGTTTAACCGATCTTGGTTTTCATGAATAGATAGTATCAAAACAAATTTACATAGTTTAATGTATATTAGATGTGTTCTATATACATACATGCTTCAATTATTTAAACAAACTTAGTTTGATAGTCTATATCATGAGTTTGATGTTTTGGTATTTTTAACAAAACATATTTTGGGATTTAAAGACAAAAACTATGATATAATTATGTTTCATGTATATTGGATTTCTATCCATAAGCATCATGCTTCAATGTTGTTTATTATCATGTTTTTGTATTTGGATGAGTTTTGGACAAAACGTATTTTCTATTCAAAAATCCACGTTTCAAAAAATACAATTTTTGGTTTTTGGCAAAATTTCTATTACACAAAAATAGTCCAAAATGTTTGAAATTTGTGTTGAAATTTTTAACACAAGTTTGTATTTTAATGTAAAATGATAAAACTATTTTTGTGGAATTTTAGAGATTTTATAGAATTTTTAGAATTAAAAATTACCTGTTTTTCTAACCCAGAACAGTGCCTGACAGGCTCTGTCGGTTGATCGCACGGTCAACCGACCTAGGAGCCGGTCGACCGGGCGGTCGACCGACGTGCACAGCGTGTGCATGTCTGGGCATGGCATTGGGCCGGTCGACCGGGCGATCGACCGGACCAGAGAGCAGTGCTCTCTGTTTCTGGGCGGTCGACCGGCCAGAGAGCCGTTGCTCTCTGCTTCTGGGCCGGTCGACCGGGCGGTCGACCGGTAGCTGCTAGCGGTCAAAAATTGACCGTTGGCTGGTCGACCGACCGGTCGACCGGTAGGCCATTCTGGCACTATTTGCTGCCAACGGCTATATTTTTTCCTGACTCTCTAGTGTTTTCACAGCAATCAAAAGAAGTTTTTGGGCTTTAATTAAACAATCTATTTGGTGTTTTTGCTAGGGTTTGGAAAATCAAAGAAAAGGGTTTTTAGGAAAAGTGTTTGATTCAACTTCTTTATCTTGGTTTCTAGTTTTTTCCCAAGGATTTTCTTTGAGTTTTTTATTTCCATTCCTTTGGTTCTCTCCACACTTGAGCTACATCTACTATCTTATTCTATAGGATCTTTGTGTGGGAAAAGAGATTGTTTGTGGTCTTTTGATCACCAAGTTGTAAACCCTATCTTAGCTTGGCTTTGTGCCTTTCCCTCATTGTATTGAGGAGGTTGTGCTATTGGGTTGTATCCCTCTAGGTGTGAGGTGATCCTTGTGTTGCTTTGTGCTAATCCCTCAAGTTGTGAGGTGATTGTTTGTTGGCTTGGTGTTGTGCCTCAAGGAGGAGGTTGTGTTTGTAAGGGAGGAGTTGGGTACTTCTTGTGATTGTATTGCCCCAAATCCTCGGTGGAGGTTCCCTTTGTGGACAAGCTAGTGGACTATAAATCCTTCTGTGTGAAGGCTGGGATGTAGAGCTGGGTGGTCGAACCTCAAAACATATCTTGTTGTTTGCGCTTGATCCCTTGACTCTTACTCTCTCTCTCTCTTTACTTTGTGCCTCGCATCATTTCATATTGATCATTCATATTTATATGCTTGGCTAGCTTGTGTGTGCATCATTTTTTGGTTGCATTAACTGTTGTAATTGCAATTAGTTTTTAAATTTCATATTAAGTTCATTAGATTAGCATTATCACCTATTCACCCCCCTCTAGGTGATTTCAATTGGTATCAGAGCCTACGCTCCTGATATTTGGTTTAACCGCCTAGGAGTGAGATCTTGGTTTGCTAATCTTCATTTGCATTTTCATTTGCACACATTTAGTTTGCACTCATGGATAGCCCTCCTATGTTTGATTTTTCTAGACATGATATACGGAAGGCCAAGATGAGTTGTCATTTAAAAAGCCTAGAACATCTAGTTTATCAAGCCACTACACAAGAATCCTACCCAAATGCTAGCAAGCATAGAAAGGCAAATGCATTAGCACTTAAGACACTTAGAGCATCTCTTAATAATGATCTTTTACATGTGTTTGCTCATTATGATTCGGCTTTTGCAGTTTGGAGCATTTTGACTTCTCCCGAGCTACCTGGGATTATCAACAAGTTAAGAAGATCTAGGAGAGACAAGTTCGATGAGCATTGCCTCATGGTCCAAGGGAAAGACTCCCTTGAGGTACAATCAGAATCTCAACTAGATGATAGCTCTAGTTCCTATTGCTATGGATGTTTAGAAGTTCAATCGTTAAATTTGGAACTTGCTACAATACTTGAAAAGTTTTTGGAAAAACATGACCTTTTGAAAAAGAACAATTTTGAACTAAAAGAAGAATTAAAGGATTTGTGTTCAAATTTTGAATTGATTTTGCAAGAGAAGGAAGAGATTACTAGTGAACGTGACTCACTTAAATCTCAACTAGAACTTGCTCTAAAGGAAAATGAGTTTTTGAAAAGCAAAAAGGATTGTGATGTTGTCGTGAAAAACAATGAGGTTTTATCTTCTAAATTAGATTTTATTTTAAAAGATAACCTTTCTTTGAAAATTGAAATTGATTTCATTACAAAAGAATTGGATTTGGTTTTAAAGAAAAATGATTCTTTGAAAATTGAATTGTCTTCACATGTTTGCCTTACTAGTGTGGCTTCACCTAGCACATCTTTTGCATGCTCCACTTTATCTTCTAGTATTGAAAATGACATAAATGTTTTGAAGAAAAGTGTAGATTGTTTGGGCTCCACTTTGAGCCAATGTGCTTTAAATCATACACGTTTGGAAACCTTGGTTCGAAAGAAACAAGTTCCATCCTTGCATGCACACCCATCACGGCATACACATGCTTCGCACGGTCACCACCATCACATGTATGCTCATGTGTACACATGTACACATTGTGGTCGTAAGGGCCACCTTGCTAGATTTTGTTATGATTGTACATATATTGAAAATTTAGCAAATAATGTTTGGGTTAGGAAAGCTACTAACCCCTATGAACCCAAAAGAAAATGGGTACCAAAGACCACCCCTACGATTTTTGATGTAGGTGTGGGCTCTCGCATCACGTGAGAAGGGCGGTGCCTTGGAGTGGATGCGTTCCGTGCTTAAAGAAAACAATTTGGATGCATCACTTTCAAGGGGAGCTTGGTGGAGAGGACCACCATTGGTTTGGAGAACTAGAGAAGTGCCTTCATCGGTTTTGGTATCAATCTCTAACTCCCGTTTACTTTTACATGATTTTTATGTTCATCAATTTATAGCATGTCATGTTTTATTGTTCATTATGCCTATGCCATGTTTATTAGAATAGTGATGTACATGTTTAGTTTTTTGAGACACCCATAGACCTATCCTTGTGTTCTCACCTCATTTTTAAACTAATATGTGTGTCCTAGATCTAATGCATGTGCATGTACATGATGATCATATAGATATTTATGATGTTTTGTTTTGATGCTTCATGTTTTGATTAGCATGTCAAATGCCATGATTATTAGACCATTGACATGCATGTATAGCTCTTGAGTTCACCTATGTTTATATTGATCCATATGTGTGTTCTCACTCTTATTTAGCTATTATGTATATCATAGCTCTAATAGCATGTGGATTTACATAATGATCTTATTTATGTTTATCATCTTGATTTATGTCTTGTTTTATGCTTCATATTTTGAATATATGATTGATGTTAGTTTTCATTAAAACTAGGATATATACTTGTACATAGAGTGGGACACAAGTAAATTATTATATGTTTGTGCTTGAATGCTTATTTGTACCCATTAGATGTGCTAGTATAGTCTAGTTTTGATGATTCATGCATTCTAACTTGTATTCCCCATTTTGGATATTTTTTTGATTTTGTGTTTTCACCTCATGTATATGTCTATTTTGCAAAACCTTAAGATATACATGTGTGCCCCTTGAGTCATTTGCTTTTGATGCAAATCTTTATTATGGACTCAATTGTGTTTAGGGATATGTATGTATACTTCTCGTTTTGTCAAAACATACATATGCCTTAGAGTATGATTTTTTTTAAATGAAAATTTAGTTTTTCATATTTTCATGTTTAAATTAATTTCAATTGAGCTTAATTGAACATTTTTATGATTATGTGTATCACATTACACTTGTTCACTCACTTTATTAGTTTTCTCATGATTTGGTTTTCATGAGTATGATATGAGCTTTATGGATTTTTGAGTGTTTAGTGATCATGTGATTTACATGTGATTCATGAAAAATAATTTTGTTTTATTCCTTACTTGAAGGATTCCGTACTAGTTATCAAGTTTTCCTTTTAACTAGTTGCGATATTCTTCGTTTTGGTAGTTGGAAAAACTCTACCATAAAGAAACAATATTTTTTTCAAACACACATTATTTTCAAACCTATTCTAGAAAACCGCTACCATCAATGGGCGGTTGGTTGGGAGATCATGCTCATGTATGCTTTATAGTGAAAATCTTTTTAAACTTGAACATGATTGGGAGGATAGGTTATATGAGATATACACTTGATCTTATTGTTGTTTCAATTGGTATAATTGGATTCTTTCAATTGGTATCAATATTGACATTTCTTGTATTCTCATATATTTTTGTATATGTATGCTTTCATTTCAAATAATATCAATTTCAATTGGTATTAACTTTTCATACATATATATGAATTTTGTTTATGCTAAGCTTGAGTTTCTATTTTGTTTCAATTGATTAGTTCTCAATTGGTATCTTAATACAAGCTTATGTATTTTTTTGTTGGTATGTTATTTGTTTACGTATCAATTGGTATCAAGATTTTGTTTTTACAATCAATTGGTATCATATCAAGATTTTTGTTTTCTATTAGTTTATGATTTCAATGCCTCGTTTACCTTTATTTCAATTGGTATTATTTGTTATAGGCATTCCTCAAAATATTTTTATGCTCATTTCAATTTGATATCATTATGAATTTCATTGATACATTTTTTATTGGTATCATGTTTGATGTCAGCCTTTATTGATTCTTTGTTTCGAACAATAAGGGGGAGAACATTTTGTCTTTACGTATACCCCTTTGTTGATGATTGACAAAAGGGGGAGAAGAATTTGAGTTTGTAGTTTATATGCATGTTTTTGGTATGCATGTTTTATGTTTTTATTAAAGTTCAATTGGTATCAAAAGCACTAGTTATAGAACATGTTTATTTTTGATATCAAGAGCTTCACTAGTTTTGTTTTGCAAATTGATATCAAGAGCTTGTTTTGAAAATATTTTTGTTTTATTTAATTGGTATCAAAAGCATGTTTTAGAAATTTATATGTTTTAATTGGTATCAAGAGCATGTTTTAGGAATTTATATGTTTTATGCATGAACATTCATTGCATACGTATATGTTTATTGTGATGCATGAGTTAAGGGGGAGCTTCCTTGAAGCTTAACTTTAATCCATGCATATATAACTCCATGAGTTTTGTCATCATCAAAAAGGGGGAGATTGTTGGCCCAGAGGCCTTCCACTCTAATTTTGATAATGATTAACTCATGTAGTTATGTGTGCTAATAATCTTGTGATTTTAATTTCAGATCACTAACCAAGATATTAGTTGGTGATTAGCTTCAACAAGATGTCTTGGAAGCTTTCACATGGTGATTCAAGAGCCCGAGCGTCAAAGATCATATATAGCACTCATTGGAGTCTAACTCGGTGGATCACGTAGTTTTGGATCGAGTCGGCTTGGAGACGGCGCTCTACAATAAGACATCGGTACCTAGTTTAGTTTTGTGTCTTAGATCCATTTATAAAGATTAGAATATTATGATATGCTCAAGTTCACAATTCACACTCGTTTAATGTTTTGGTTTTGGTTTTTTGGTTTGATTGGTTTAACCGATCTTGGTTTTCATGAATAGATAGTATCAAAACAAGTTTACATGGTATAATGTATATTAGATGTGTTCTATATATATACATGCTTCAATTATTTAAACAAACTTAGTTTGATAGTCTATATCATGAGTTTGATGTTTTGGTATTTTTAACAAAACATATTTTGGGATTTAAAGGCAAAACTATGATATAATTATGTTTCATGTATATTGGATTTCTATCCATATGCATCATGCTTCAATGTTGTTTCATATCATGTTTTTGTATTTGGATGAGTTTTGGACAAAATGTATTTTCTATTCAAAAATCCAAGTTTCAGAAAATACAGCTTTTGGTTTTTGGCAAAATTTCTATTACACAAAAATAGTCCAAAATGTTTGAAATTTCTGTTGAAATTTTTAACACAAGTTTGTATTTTAATGTAAAATGATAAAACTATTTTTGTGGAATTTTAGAGATTTTATGGAATTTTTAGAATTAAAAATTACCTGTTTTTTGACCCAGAATGGTGCCTGACAGGCTCTGTCGGTCGACCGCACGGTCGACCGACCCAGGAGCCGGTCGACCGGGCGGTCGACTGACATGCACAGCCTGTGCACGTCTGGGCGTGGCATTGGGCCAGTCGACCGGGCGGTCGACCGGACCAGAGAGCAGTGCTCTATGTTTCTGGGCGGTCGACCGGCGGTCGACCAGCCAGAGAGCCGTTGCTCTCTGCTTCTGGACCGGTCGACCGGGCGGTCGACCGGTAGCTGCCAGCGTTCAAAAATTGACTGTAGGCCGGTCGACCGGTAGGCCATTTCTGGCAATATTTGCTGACAACGGCTATATTTTTCTAGGGGCTATAAATACCCCATTAGAAAGAGGTTTTCTTTATGATTTTAAGAGCTAATTTTTCTTGACTCTCTAGTGTTTTCACAGCAATCAAAAGAAGTTTTTGGGCTTTAATTGAACAATCTATTTGGTGTTTTTGCTAGGGTTTGGAAAATCAAAAAAAGTGTTTTTGGGAAAAGTGTTTGATTCAACTTCTTTATCTTGGTTTCTAGTTTTTTCCCAAGGATTTTCCTTGAGTTTTTTATTTCCATTCCTTTGGTTTTCTCCACACTTGAGCTACATCTACTACCTTATTCTATAGGATCTTTGTGTGAGAAAAGAGATTGTTTGTGGTCTTTTGATCACCAAGTTGTAAACCCTATCTTAGCTTGGCTTTGTGCCTTTCCCTCATTGTGTTGAGGATGTTGTGCTATTGGGTTGTATCCCTCAAGGTGTGAGGTGATCCTTGTGTTGCTTTGTGCTAATCCCTCAAATTGTGAGGTAATTGTTTGTTGGCTTGGTGTTGTGCCTCAAGGAGGAGGTTGTGTTTGTAAGGAGGGGAGTTGGGTACTCCTTGTGATTGTATTGCCCCAAATCCTCGGTGGAGGTTCCCTTTGTGGGAGTCTTTTGTGGACAAGCTAGTGGACTAGAAATCCTTCTGTGTGAAGGCGGGGATGTAGAGCTGGGTGCTCGAACCTCGAAACATATCTTGTTGTTTGCGCTTGATCCCTTGACTCTTACTCTCTCTCTCTTTACTTTGTGCCTTGCATCATTTCATATTGATCATTCATATTTATATGCTTGCTAGCTTGTGTGTGCATCATTTGTTGGTTGCATTAATTGTTGTAATTGCAATTAGTTTTTAAATTCCGCATTAAGTTCATTAGATTAGCATTATCACCTATTCACCCCCTCTCTAGGTGATTTCAAGTCAGTTAGGATTGCATGCCGAGAAATCTGTCACTGTCCATAACTGCCCGTACTGAAAAGGGCGTTATACGTTATGAACGTGGGGGGAGGAAGGAGTTGCATAAGTATCGGCTGAGATCATGGATGATATGTCGTTGGAACTTGGGATGGAGATTTCGAAGAGTTAAATGGCTAAGTATAGCGGAATGAGGCTCCAGATTGAGGACGCCTTCGAGATTGAGGATCGCACCACGATAGCCAGGAGTAGCAGAGGCTCCGTGTTGAACTCTGGGAGTTGTGAATTTTTTGAGAAAAGCTTTTGGTAGCTTGGATACGGGTCATCATCCTGGTGAGGGTCAAATTTTAACCATTACAGATGCCCCCGCTTCCCCACTTGTCGGAGTTGGTGGAAGGAAAGTCAGAGAAGTGAAGATACTCTAATAGATTATCAATGTTTTTACACTCATTATGTGCTTACGGACAGAGAAGTGTGCAATGAATCTTTTTGAATCGCTGCAGATCTTCTGGAATTAATTTTTGGTTGCACAGCTAGCTACCAGTTGTCACATCAAGCGGTTGGATCTCTTAAAAGGTTGAGCCTTGCGTCTCCTCGAATACTTGCATCATTATGACTGGGAACGTAGGGTTTTATGGTTTGACAATGACAATTGATCTTCTGCTTTTATTATTGGCCGAAAATCTCAGGATTGTGGGCGAGTTTCCAGAGATTGAAAATTTGAATTTGAGTCGGTTAGGCTTTTCTTCCATCTATAAATAGAGATAGTTCTTTGGGAGGAAATCATCTTTTGTCTTCTTCAAAAAACTCTTACTTCGAAATCCTAACTTCTTCCCTTTCTGGGCCGCCATGTCATCCCTCTTCTTTTCATCAAATGAAGGAAAAGGAGCAGGAGGATAAGAAAATGATGATCAGGCTTTTTTCTAGATAGCCTGAAAGGTGCGTCGCATTAATCGCCATGAAGGGTCTGTTATGACGCATTTGTCGCGTGACAGGGTGCCATCGTGAAGGATGACAGGTAGGATTCTTGCTTCAACTAGGTCGAGCGATCTAGTTTTTAGGTTGCTTGATCTTGGGTAAACAAGCTTTGACTTTGGTCGTCAACCTCTTTCCTGATGACGTGTACGAGGGAGGAGGATAGGGAGCTAATCGGCCGGTTGTGCTGGTGAATTGCTTCGCACCCTGGAGTCCAGAGCTCTTCCTCAGAACACCTCAGAGGTGATGTGATACCATCACCTTCTTGTGTGTCTTGCATGATTCTTTCTTCAGAGAGTTGTTATCTCGCTCTCACACTTGTCGGGTTTTCTGAGAGTTCTCATATTGCTGCTTTGGAGAGACACGGAGGTAGAGACATTGAGTTGCCCATTCAGGAGCCATAACGTGGATCACGGTTCAAAGACTCGGCCGAGTCGGAGATGAGTCAGCCGAGTTGTATCCGTCTCGGCCCGCTCCGAGATGAGTCCGAGTCAAGAGTCAGTTGACTCAATTTAGAGAAGACTGACTCGGTCGAGAATCGGAGTTGACTCGGCCGATTCACGGCAGAATTGGTGCTGGCCTAAAACCCTCGGGCGTGAAAATCAGTAGATAGAGTGGAATGAAAAAGACTGACAAAGAAAAATTGCGGGGTTGTGGATGGAGGTGTCGCGCAGAAGACAACTGCTAATGGATGGGAGGACCGCGTTGAGGATAACTGTGAGTGTGTTGCTGCACTGACAGAGGATAATTGCCTAGAGTGTGGGGTGTGATGTGTATGCTCAGAGGATTAGGGAAGCGATCACCTTCCTATAAGAGAAGAAGGATTATATATACCTGACAATGATACCGGTGTGGAGGCGGGATTAACGGGTTGCTGTAACTGCACGATCTGCACGTGCTGAATTCGTTGTAATGGCTGTGATCATCAATGCTGACTGGTTAGGATTGCATGTCATGAAATCTGCCACCGTTCATAACTGCTTGCACTGAAAGGGACGTTGCACATTACGAACGTGAGGGAGGAAGGAGTTGTATAAATATTGGTAGAGATCATGGACGATCTGTTGTTGGTGCTTCATGTTTGGAGTAGGAACCTTCGAGATGGATGAGACCTCGTAGAGGTCTCGGAATGGTGGAATGGGGCTCCGAACTGAGGACGTCTTTGAGAGGGGGGTAGCTCCGGGATGGCCAGGATTGGCGAAAACTCCAGTTGGACTCTGGGAGTTGTGGATTTCTCGGGGGAAGCTCTTGGTAGCTTAGATACGTGTCATCATCCTGATGAGGGTCAAATTTTGACCAGTACAGGGGGCAATTTATAGTTTTCTATGCCCTATCTTACTTTTTCCTGTGATAGAGTTTTAGCTTACCGTCTCAAAAAAGATCTTAGAATAATATGCAGGGGATTCAAGATAAAATGTTCTAGATTGCGAATGTTGAAGCCTGTAAATTATTTGCTTGTTTAATGTCAAAATAGTCCAGATCACCATCTCAATGTTCAAACATTTACTTGTTTGATGTTGCAAGGGCATTGATTTTCTATGTTGGTATGTTGAAGTGTAGATGTTACTTGTCCTCTTTATCTTCAAAACCTGTTTATTTCTAAGTTTTCTTCTTAGTCCTAGTGATTCTAGTTGCAGATGTGGCTTATGGTGTTGGCGAGACTGAAATTTTCTAGATTTCAATCTATAAACTGTTAACTGTTTTGATTTTGAAATAGTCTGCATTCCATCTGAATACCCAAAACATTTATGTTCAGTGCTTATGGACACATTTTCCTAGGTTTGGTTATCATCATGTTGTCTGAAGTTTATTATTAATATTTAATATTGCAATTTCTGCTAGCTTCTTGTTTACTTTATTTTATCCCTTACTTTGTCTAGAACTGTTTGGAATCTAAAACTATAAGAACGGGGCAAACTAGAAACCATGTATGAACTAACTGCTGCCATTATTGCTATCAGGTTGCACATCATGTCTGCATGCAGTGGAGGGATTCCTGATATTAGATGGAGGATCAGTTTGTCTTTCTGTTAAAAAGCTGTTTCAAATGTAAGCAAGAATATCCTATGCTATATGGTTTTATTCTAAGACTATTTGTATGTTTATTTAACTAAGACAGGGATTATGGATGTAATAAGTTTCTGTTATCTATTGTTGAAATGTGTATGCTTACATGTATTATGATAAGAAATGGTTTGTGACTATTATGCTCGTCTCAATGATTCAGAGAAGTAGTAACTATGTCATGTGTATCTTACTGGAGTTGTGAACATGACTGATTACTTTCATAAAACCAGAATTATATTGCTCCTAATTTGCATCTGAGCAAAATCCCACCCTTTGATGATCATAGTAGAATCATAAATGTAAGGTTGTAACCCACCACCCAGCATAACTAATGCGAGTGGATGATGAATTAATTCATCAGAACATCAACTGGATTATTGACAAAACTTTTGAAAGCAAAAATATTAAAATGGAATTCATGAGTGTCTTTGTAAGTTTATAGAAGGAAGCTCATGATTCTAAAATGAACAAAAAGTATAAGTTACAGGGTTTTAGTAGTGGAAGGGAGGTTCAAGCTCTAGAATGGATCTGAGTTAACAATTAGCAGGTTAGCTTGTTGGTGACACCCCTCCTAAAAGGGAGGTTTCAGGTTCAATATTGGTTGTTGCTGAATGGGGGATTTAACTTAAATAATTAGTGTTGGGTGCATCCTGTGTGTGAGCTGTAGTGTATCCTCTCTCCTCTTTCTCTAAAAAAATAATAAAAAAATAACTAGCACGATTCCATCCCAAGGCCACATTCAGTCCGGAGTCACTCTCCCATACTCTCCATCACAGTCTGGAGGCCCACCCTCTAAAACAAAAACCCTCCACAAAGATTGCCGCTTTTATGCTGTTTACAACTTAGTGGTTACACGGTTAGATCATCCCCATATTTAGACGTTACAGTGCCCCATATCAATGCAGGCTGTTTTGAATAGTGGCAAATATCTCTGCATAACAAACTCAACAATCAAGTGGTGCGATCTGAAATGTTATTAGGAAATCACAATATGCCAATTGTCCATTTGCAGAGATCCAAAATATCCGTGTGTGCATCAATAGCTCAGTCAGGTATTACTATTGCTTATTCACCAACGGGGATGCAGTTCGCTTCTAATTCCACCCAAAACACCACACACGAGTAATCTCTTTTCTTTTTCTTAACAAGAATACTTATTCTCACACCCGAGGGTTCTTGGTTGGCAGCATACTCACCGGCGCTCTTGACCTGAAAGGTTTGTTTTTCTTATTGTGCGTTTCTTGACGTATCCAACAGAAGGGTCCCAATCGTTTGTAACAGAAAATCTCCACCACAAAAATCAAGCAATTAAAGTCATAGGATTATACCCAAATATAGAATGACTTCAAATTACCAATGATGAGAAATATTGCGAGCTGATAAAAACAAGACATCATTGTTGCCACCTTGATCTTGAGCACAGCATCTTTAGACTTTGGGTATATATCTTCTTTGTGGGACTGCTTCTATTTATGGTTCTTAGCTGTCTTCAAGAGATTAACAATATACTAAGTGTTAAACATTAATTAGGGACACATAAGCACTAATTTTCTTTAGAATAAATAATAAAAAACAATTAAGCACTAAGCCTTTAAGGATTAACCAGCTTTCTGGCCCTCTCTAAAGAGAGACTAAAATCATTTCAAAAGGATCCAGATCCGGACTCGAATCCTTCCCATTGAATTTCAACCCCACGACATTTAAATTCAAGATCCACTTTATTGAAGTTGATCTACATTATTTTAAGTATCTAAAAATAAAAAATTATGTCGTTTGAATACTTTTTGCTTATCCATCAAGTGGGCGCAATACGAATGGCCGAAAGTAATGGGTTGTTAGTTTAACCGCGCATAATATTTGAAATCTAAAAAAAATTGGTCGTAGGGGTTTTAAATGTTTAGATGATGATCAAATGATCGGATCAAGAATTTGTGTGATTAAAATCATAGATCTAGGCAAAATACTATTTTTAGTCGTCCATTTTACGTAAACTTGATGAACAAGAAAAAAAATATTCGCATGACATGAATTTTGGTTTTTAAAAGCTTCAAATAATGTAGGTCAACTTCAACGGAGTGGATCTTATATTTGAGTATCAGGGATTGAATTTTAATAAGAAGAATTCGGGCTCAAATCCTTTTGAAAGGAGCGAAACCTATATATATGTAGATAGAGAGAGAGAGAGGGAGAGAGACTTGTGCTATTCCGCAAGGAGTTGAGGCTGAATCTTTTCCACTCAAATACAACTCTATGACATCTGAATGCAAGGTACACTTTATTGAAGTTGATCTATATTATTCAAGTAATTAAAAATAAAAATTCATATATTTTGAATACTTTTAGCCCATCTATCAAGTGGGTATAAAATGGATGACTGAAATAGTGAGTTGGTAATTTCTCAATGTGATCGCATGTACTTGCCTATTTTGATTTTTCTCGGTGTTGCTCAATATCAATCCTTGAGTTCATGTAGAGAGTATGTTAGCAATTTGCCCCACCTAAACTTTGAGATTATGGATGGAGGCTGCTTGATTTCTAATGAAGGCTTTTTGATTCTCTATCATTGATTCAGTCTTTGCTAAGAAGTACTCGAATTTATCCATGAATTTTGCAAAGGCTTATTTCAAATTTACTTTCTACTCTTTCACTTGTTGGTATTGTTATTGTTGATAGTTGCTGGCCCAAGATAGATTTGGATGATTCTTCCATGCAGGGTTGTACGTGTTGGATAAAGATTTTTGGGCCTTTGGAAATTGTTGACGAAGTTGATTTGTTCGATTTGAACATCTGAAAAAGTATTGCCAATTTGACAATCTCTACTAGAATGTGCTCCTCTGTAAAAATCACAAATTGAATTAAGAGTATGAATTGCACTTACATTGAACGTACCAAGTCATTTTTGTTGAAACCTGCTGCCCCTACATGTTCATCACATAGTTACATATCCATTGGTTTTGATGATAACAAGCTTAGGGTTATATACACACACACACTTATTTATATATGTATTTTGTACTCACATATGTTTTGCAGATCAAAAGGAGGATATTTTGATGGAAACATAGCACATACATGTTGATCAAAGAGTGCAAGATATTAGTCGACTAACCCTAAACCTAGTTGACTAAGTTAAGTCTGATATTCTTTCTTTTTTAATTCATATACATACTAGTTGACTACCCTTCCTAGTCGACTTATAGAAATTTATAGAGACCAATCTGCTTACAGTTTAGGTTGTTTAGTCCACTAATAAATGATTGATACATTTACCTATATAACTAATTTTACAAAGACATGAAATTTTTTTCTATTTCAACTGTAGTCGACTACCCCAATTAATTAGTCGACTAATATAAGAAAATTATGATACTTAGTCGACTAACTCCAAATCCTGGTCAACTATGCAGTCAGTTTCTGACTGTTGGATAGTTGTCTAAGTTTTTTTTTTTGATACTTTTCCACTCTTTTATTATTCAAATTCAAATCAAATAACCACACCAACTGCCTAAATTCTTCAATTATAAATACGGGTTAATTTTTTAATTTTTACACAACTTTCTATAGATAAAATCTGTCAAAATTATGAAAAACGTCTTGTACTTTAGAAATTTTTTCTCTTTGATTCTTTCTTTACCCAATTCAATTCTTAGTGAGAAAAATTGAGAGTTCCACTATAAGATCCCTGTAAATTCACTCCCACACAAAAGTCAAGGCTTATAGGACAATTGTACTCATTGCACAGGTCTTGGTGTAGAGAAGAGGTGTACAGATTTGATGAAGAAGTTTGTCAAGTAGTGTACTGTTTGTTAGTTTTGAGGGTTTTCAAAATCAGGTTAAGAAAATTCTTAAATAGGTACTTGGAGACTGGATGTAGGTCAAGAGGACCGAATCAGGATAAAATATTTTATGTTTGCATTTGCTTTTTCGTGTTTGACTCTATGCATATTTACTTTTATTGAAAGTTAATTACATTTCTTATTTAGAATTTTAAAATACTATTCACCCCCCTAAGTGTTTGTTTTGCCATAGTTTTAGATTCTAATTTGGTATAAAAGCAAGGAACAAAGATGAAAACAGATTTTTCTTTATCTCAATTCAAAGAAGGTCATTCTACACAACGACCACCATTGTTCGACGGTTTAAACTATAACTTTTGGAAGTGTAGACTGAAAATCTATTTACAGTCAATCAACTATGAACTCTGAAATATCGTGAAAGTGACATATGAGAATCCAT
The DNA here is from genome assembly GCA_038442645.1 of Agave tequilana. NCBI lineage: Eukaryota > Viridiplantae > Streptophyta > Magnoliopsida > Asparagales > Asparagaceae > Agave > Agave tequilana. The sequence goes on along the minus strand of JAVJIF010029691.1, from coordinate 2,449,735 downwards.
CTACAAACTACGACCAATGGTCTGAGGAACAAAAAAAATCGGTCAACCTTGATACAACAGCAATAAACTCATTTTTTTGTGCCTTGAACAAAGAAGAATTTAATCATGTGTCAACAGCCACAACAACACATCAAATATGACAAATACTATAGGTAACACACAAAGTAAAAGATCTAAAATTTCTATTCTTATTCACATGTTTTAACTATTCAAGATGAAAAAGAATGAAATTATTGCAGAAATGATTACAAGGTTCACCGACATCACAAACTCTTTGGTATCCCTTGGAAAGGAGTACACACAAGTGGAGAAAGTTAGAAAAGTTCTTCGTACGCTCAAGTTTAATTGGGAAAAGAAGACCACTGCCATAGAAGAAGCCACTAATTTATCAACAATGACATTGGAGAACCTCATTGGAAACTTGATGGCATATGAAATCCAAATTGAAGACAGAAAGAAGGATGAATAACAATATCAATTAAAAAAAGTCCCCGTCTTTCATGTATCTTCAGACATGGAGGATTTAGTGAAATCACCTAGAGGGGGGTTGAATAGGTGATATGGCTAATCTATGAACTAAATGCGAAATTTAAAAACTAATTGCAAATTACACTTAAGTACAATCAACAAGTGATGCACACAACCAAGCAAATATATGTATAGCAATATGCACAAAGTAAAGAGAGAGAGTAAGAGAAGAGTTAAGGGATCAAGCGCAAACAACAAGATATGTTACGAGGTTCGAGCACCCAGCTCTACATCCCCGCCTTTGACACACGAATGATTTTCAATCCACTAGCTTGTCCACAAAGGACTCCCACAAAGGGAACCTCCACCGAGGTTTTGGGGCAATCACAATACAAGGAGTACCCAACTCCTCTCCTTACAAACACAACCTCCTCCTTGAGGCACAACTCCAAGCCAACAAACAATCACCTCACAACTTGAGGGATTAGCACAAAGCTTACAAGGATCACCTCACAACTTGAGGGATACAGCTCAATAGCACAACCTCCTCAACACAATGAGGGAAAGGCACAAAGCCAAGCTAAGTTAGGGTTTACAACTTGGTGGTCTAAAAAGCAACCACAAACAATCTCTTTCTCCCACACAAAGATCCTATAGAATAAGAAAGTAGATGTAGCTCAAGTGTGGAGAAAACCAATGGAATGGAAATCAAAATCACAAAGAAAATCTTTGGGAAAAACTAGAAATCAAGATGAAGAAGTTCAATCAAAATCTTTTCCCAAACACCCTTTTCTTTGATAGTCCAAACCCTAGCAAAAACACAAAATAGATTGTTCAATTTAAGTCCAAAAACTTCTTTTGATTGCTGTGAAAACACCAGAGAGTAAGAAAAAATTCGCACCAAAAATCTTAGAGAAAACAGGCAACAAATGGGGTATTTATAGACCCCAGAAAAATATAGCCATTTACAGCAGAAACTGCCAAAATTGGCCTACCAGTCGACCGGTCGGTCGACCGGCCAACGGTCATATTTTGACCGTTGCCAGCTACCGGTCGACCGCCCGATCGACCGAAACAAACAGAGACTAGCCTGCATGCAGTCGGTCGACCGTGCGGTCGATCGGCCCAATAGGCAGCCAGCGTGCACGTATCCGTGCACGTCGGTCGACTGATACGGTCAACCGGCTACATGGTGCGGTCGACCGTAGCGGTCGACGGTCATAGCCTGGCAGAGGCTGTTCTGGTCAGCAAAAACATGGTGAAAATAATTTTAAAACTTCTTGTAAAATACTTAAAAATCCCCAAAAATAGTTTTATCATTTTGCATTGATATATAAACATGTGATAAAAATTTCAACTCAAATATCATGCAGTATGAACTATTTTTGTGTCTAATCATTTTTACTAAAAACCAAACCGTATTTTCTAAAACTTGGATTTTGAATAGAAAATACATTTTGTCCAAAACTTATCCAAATACAAAAACATGATATTTAAACACTATTGAAGTATAATGCATATGGATAGAAATCCAATATACATGAAACATATATATCATAGTTTTTGTCTATAATTCCAAAAATAAGTTTTGTTAAAACATAAAACCTAAAACACATGAATAGGTATATCAAAGTAAGTTTGTCTAAGTAGTTGAAGCATGCATGTATATAGAACAAATCTAGTATACATTAAACCATGTAAACTTGTTTTGATATAATATCTATTCATGAAAACTAAGATCGGTTAAACCATAAACCAAAACTAATATTCAACACATGAAATGTGTGTGTGTGTTGTGAACTTGAGCATATCATACTATTCTAATCTTTACAATTTGGATCTAAACACAAAACTAAACTAAGGTACCGATGTCTTCTTGTAGAGCGCAATCTCCAAGTTGACTCGATCCAAAGCTTGATTCGCCGAGCTTGACTCCAATGAGTGCTAGATATCATCTTTGACGCTCGGGCTCTTGAATCATCATGTAAAAGCTTCCAAACCATCTTATTGAAGCTAATCACCTACTAATATCTTGATTAATAATCTGAAACTAAAATCACAAGATAATTAGTACACATAACTACATGAGTTAATCGTCATCAAAATTAGAGTGGAAGGCCTTTGGGCCAACATTTAGATGATGAAGAAGAGCAAATTGCTATGATTTCAAGAAAAATTTAGGATGTTTTGAAACAAGATAAGTTTAAAAAAAATAAGGACACTAAAGATAATCTTTTTTATTTTAAATGTAATAAATCGGATCATATGAAGAAGGATTGCTTATTGCTTAAACCGAAAGGCAACTTCAAAAGTTTCAACAAATTCAAGAAGAAAAAAGAAGCTATTCAAGTAACATGGGATGATAGTGATACGTCTTCCTCTGATGAAGAAGAGATCACAGAATTGACAAATATTTGTTTTATGGCTCAAGAAGATAAAGTAATGAAATTTGAAAATAATGATGAATTGTTTGATGCGTTTCATGAATTATTTCTTGAGTTTAAAAAAGTCAATACTAAATATAAAGATTTAAAAATGAAAATAATATTTTAATGAAAGAAAATAATAAAAATAAAGAATTAAAAAAGAAAAATGAGATTTTGATACAAGAAAATATTTTTCTTATAAATGAAATAACTTCTTTGAATTCACGAATTTCTTTTTTGGATAAAGATATTTCATGTTTTAAAAATAAGTATGATTTTTTTTTTAAAAATGTAACAAAATTCAATAAAGAAAATGAGAATTTGAATGATTTATTATCTTCTCAAAAGATTTTCAATAATCATTTTGGTCTTGGATTTTTTAAAGATAAATATGAAAAATATTTTCATGTTCATGTTTATAAGAACAATAATCATAATTCGTATAATTCTTTTATAAAGAAGAATTAAAATTTATTTACAAATAGACCAAATTATAAATATATTTTGATTCTCTTTGGATAAAATGCCTATCTTGCATCATATTTGAATCGTGTATGCGATTCTAGCAATTATTTTTATACTAATAAACGGAAATCAAATTCCAATTGGGTTTTGGTTCCTAAAGGCTAATCTTTTTCAGACCCTATCATAATGGGTATAATACTCAATATTTTATTTTATAGGCACCTCATAAAGATAAATGTATATTTGATAATAGTTGTTACAAACACATGACTAGCCATATTCAACTACTTTCTTCTGCTCAAAATAAGAAAGGAGGAACAATAATATTCAGAGACAATAACAAAGAAAAGATTATTGGTATCTATATACTTGGTAATACAACAAAACCTCTTATTGAAAATGCTCTTTTGGTAAAAAGTTTAAAATATAATCTTTTAATTATAAGTCAATTATGAAATAATGATTATAAAATAGTTTTTGAAAAAGATGCTTGTCTTATACATGATACTAATACGAAAGATATTTTATTTAAATGTACTCGTAATAATAATACTTATGAGTTATTAGTGACTTGTTTATCTTCAAATGATAATTTTTATTTAATTGCATCTAACAATGATTCTTCTATTTGGCATAAAAGATTTGGGCATTTAAATATGAAAACTATTTTGAAAAGTTTGAAAATTTGATTTAGTTAAAGGTCTTCCAAAACTTATTTTTAAAAATGTCATTTTTTGTGATTCTTGTCAATTAAGAAAATAAGTTAATTCATTTTTAAATCTAAAGATCTAGTTACTATTCATAAACCTCTAGAACTATTGCATTTGGATTTATTTGGCCCTTCTCGTGTTCCCTTTCTAAATAAAAGTAGGTACATATTTGTTATTGTGGATGATTGTTCTCAATTTACATGGATTCTCTTTTTGAAAAATAAAATAATACTTTTGATGAATTATTGCAAAAGAATTCAAATTAAAAATCTCTAACCATAGTCATAATCTAAAGTGATTATGGAGGAGAGTTTGAGAACGAATATTTTGCAAATTTCTGCAATAAGTTTTGTATTACACATAACTTTGGATTTCCTATAGAATCTTCTGAAAATGGTGTCGTTGAAAGGAAGAATAGGACATTACAAGAATGTGCTAGAACTATGCTTGTTGAAAGTAACTTGCCAAAAATATTTTTGGGCTGGATCAGTAGCTACTGCATGCTATATTTTAAATCGTGTTCTTATTCAATCTACATGTTATGAACTTTTCTCTAATAGGATTCCAAAAATTTCTTATTTTAAGTTTTTTGGATATAAATGTTTTTTTTTAAATACTAGAGATGCTTTAGATAAATTTGATGCTAGATCTAATGAAAGTATTTTCGTTGGTTATTCTACTCGTAGTAAAATATTTAAAATCTTTAATAAAAAAACCATTACCATTTAAGAATCTTTACATGCTAAGTTTGATGAATCTCTATCTAAATCTTCTATTGATATTTCTTTACATGATGATGATATAATAGATACTTCTTCTATTAATAATACTATTACATCTTATGTTAATACTAACATTTCTAATAAGGATAAAACTCCTACTGAGTTACCTAAAGCATTTGTTGAGGTAAGAAATCATCCTCATGATTTGTTTATTGGAGATATTTCTCAAAGTGTTTAGACTCAATCCAAATTGAATTAAGGTTGCATTCATATCTCTTATTGAACCAAATAATTTTAAAGAAGCATGTGTTAATGATTTTTGGATTATTACAATGCAAGAAAAGTTGAATCAATTTGTTAGAAATGATGTATGAGATCTTGTACAATAACCAATGATCATATGGTTATCGGTACCAAGTTGGTATTTAAGAACAACCATGACTAATCTGGACAAGTAATAAAGAACAAAGCAAGGTTGCTTGTACATGGTTACAAGGTATTGATTATGATGAAACATATACACCTGTCTCTAGGCAAGAATCTATTCGTATTTTACTTGCTTATGCACGTATCATGAATTTCAAACTTTACCAAATGGATGTAAAAGTGCTTTTTTAAATAACTTTATTAAGGAAACTGTTTATGTAGAACAACCTCCGCGTTTCAGAAAGGAAAAGTTTCTTATCATGTTTTCAAACTTAAGAAGACTTTATATGACCTTAAACAAGCACCTCATGCATGATATTATAGACTCAAAAGTTTTTTTTTTGAATTCTAGTTTTGATATTGGCAAAATTGATACAATATTTTTTATTAAACATGTAAATAAAGATATTTGATTTTACAAGTTACATGGATGAACTAATTTACTTTCTCGGTCTGCAAATCAAGCAATTAAATGATGGAATATTCATTAGTCAAAGTAAGTATCCCAAGGAACTTCTCAAGAGATTTGGTATGAAAAATTTTAGAAGCAAGAGAACTCTAATGGGTACTACTACCTTTCTAGACAAAGATAAGAATGATAAGAGTGTTGATTAAAAAACTATATAGAGGTATGACCGGCTCACTCTTATATATTACTGCTAGTAAACCTTATATTATGTTCAGTTTTTTTATGTGCTAGATATTAGTCAATCCTAAAGAGACACATTTTAAAGTAGTGAAAAAGATTTTTAGATAAATTAATAACACTGTTAATTATGGTTTTTACCCAAAATCAAGCATATTTGATTTAATGTCATATAGTGATGTTGATTTTGCTGAATGCAATCCAATATGAAAAATACTAGTGATACTTATCACTTTTTGGGACATTCTCTAATATCGTGGTTTAGCAAAAATCAAAACTTTGTATTATTATCTACAACTAAAGAAGAATAAATTGCTACTAGTGTTGCATATGCACAAATTTTTTGGATGAAATAAACTCTAGTTAATTATGGTGTTACTAGCATAACTTTTTCTATCATGTGTGATAGTATAAGTACTATCAATCTATCTAAAAGTCCTATTCAATATTCACGTACAAAACATATCGATATCTTACATCACTTTTTATATGATCATACTGTTAAGGGTGATATCTCTTTAAATTTTATATCTATTGATAGTCAAATAGCTGATATTTTTACAAAACCTCTTAAAGAGGATGCTTTTATGAAAAGAGAACTGGGCATTTGTGCAATTTCTGATATATAAAAACTCATTGCATATGGATTGCATTTCATATAGTATATTTTCTCTTTATTAGTCGACTTATACTCTTTATTAGTCGACTGGATAGCAGAGTAGTCGACTTATTGCATCAAACAGAGACTTGGTTATTTTAGGATACTTGACTTAGTTGACTAAGATTGCCTATTAGTCAACTAATTCATATTATTAGTTGACTACGCCATGTACTTAATCGACTATTACAGAAAAACTGTGTTTTTTAAAATGGATATTTACATCAAAACCTAACCCATTTAACTTATATCTGGGATCTGAAATATTTCTTACTCAATCCTAATCATTGATTTTCATTCTCGTACTTATATTTATCCTTCCCCATCTCTTTCATACTCTCCAAACCTAGAAATTACTCTCCCACTGTGCTGCTGAAACCAGTTGATTACTGCTCTTCTCCTTCTTTCAGAATTATAATAATTTTTTTTTCAAATTTAAGCGTCTCTCATGGTTGTAAGTCTTTTTCCTCAGTAATTGTCATATCTAGGGCTAAGAAAGCTAAGTGTACAGCTTCTTCATCTTCCAAATCAGCTTATTTTAGAGCCTTTCTAAAATATTTAGGTTTAGAGGCTGATTACCTGAGAATCTCTCAAATAGAAATCATCCCTAGTAGGTTTGTGTACTTTAATGATTTCATTGAGTATGATATCTCATCCTATCTTCAAAATACTTGCATATATGATCTATTTTTAATTGACCAAAAACAAGGCTATTATCCATCTCTTACATATCTGTTTTTCACAAATCTTATATATAAAGATGATGATAATTCAGTTCTATTGTCGACCTTAGTTAATGGTATTGACATTGAGTTAACTCCAAAATCTTTAGGCAAGATTCTCAATATTCCATATCAAAGCTTATTGTAATTGAGATGACTATTGATGAAGTTTTCTCTAAGATCTATCTTCCTCGTCAAAGTCCTCCTATAGCTAGTAATAAGCTTCAACCTATCCCTAAGCTTATTGGTCGTATTCTTACATATAATATTTGTCCTAAGACTGAAAACTAAAATTATTATTTTAGAGATCTTGCTACTTATATTTATGCCATCATAGTAAAACTTGAGGTCAATTGGGCTCATGTTATGTTTGATACACTTGTCAAGTAACCATTTACTTTTCTTTCCTATGGTGCTTTCCTCACTCATATCTTTCGTAAGTTCAAGATTAACTTAGCTTCAAAAACCAATGTGGTCAAGGTGTTTGAATCCTTTGATAAATTAGTTCTTTTTTGCGTGAAGCTATTGGAAACATCTCCACCATAACCTACTTTTTCTTCTCATACTTCTCATAAAGCCTCTAAATCATCCACTCCTCCTACTACTGATGCATTCTATAACTCTCTTTCTGCTGAAATCTTGGATATAAAAATTAAACAAACTTCAGTGATGAAATCACAATCTTTCATTATCAATAATCAAAGTCTTATTCTGGATCAATTTCTGAATTTAATCATTAGGATAGACCATTTGGACTCCACTCAACAAGAAATTTTGCACTACTTCAAGACAAACTTTCTACCACCACCTCCACCATCCGACTCTGGTGTGTGATGCTCAAGCAAGCTGAAAAACTACACCTCATATCATCTAGGATTCATGGGTATTGTTTTTTGATGTTGCTTTTCTACATGTAGCTTTTTGTGTTGTGTTCTCAAGATTTGTTTCTATGTAGTAACTCTATGTTATGTTTTTTTTAAAACTTGCTTTTCTATAATAAAGATATTAGACTCATTTGTAATAATTTCTCATTTGTGATATATCTATGTTTCTCTTCCTTGTGTTTTCTTTGCGTTAATGACAAAGGGGAAGACAATCTTATATCTAATATATATTATGATATATGTCTATATATTAATGACTTATGTCTCTATTGGTATATATGTGTAATGACAGGGGGAGCTTAAACATATATATCTCTATATATTTTTTATGCAGAGGTGGCTTAACTTATCTTATACCTTATGTTAGACACACACACACACATACTTGTTTGTCATCATCAAAAAGGGAGAGAATGTTGAATCTTGCTGCCCTTACATGTTCGTCGCATGGTTACATATCCATTGGTTTTGATGATAACAAACTTAGGGTTATAAATATATACACTTTTGTGTGTGTGTATGTGTGTGTGTGTGTATTACTGACATATGTCTTGCAGATCAAAAGGAGGACATTTTGATGGAGATATAGCACATACTTGTTGATCAATGAGTACAAGATATTACAAGTCTTTTTTATAATATTTGTAATTTTTTTAGATTTTCAAAAATTTATCAAAAACCTTGAACACATAATTTTTACACATCCCTAGTCGACTAACACCTACACCTTGTCGACTAAGTTAAATCTAATATTCCTTCTTTTTCAATTCATATTGACTACCTTTATTTCCTAGTCAACTTATAGAATTTTATAAAGACCAATTTGTTTACAGTTTAGGTTGTTTAGTCAACTAATAGATGACTGATATACATATTTAGTGGACTACCAAAGACCTAGTCGACCATAACTAATTTTATAGAGACATGAAATTTGTTTCTATTTCAACTGTAGTCGACTACCCCAATTAATTAGTCGACTAATAAAGGAAAATTGTAATACCTAGTTGCCTAACTCCATATTCTATTCAACTATACAGTCAGTTTCTTACTGTTGGACAGTTGTGTAGGTTTTTTCTGATTTTTTTCCACTCTTTTATGTTCCAAATTCAAATTAAAAAACCACTCCAACTACATGAATTCTTCAACTATATTTGGGGATTGATTTCTTTTATTTTTACGTAACTTTCCATAGATAAAATTCTGTCAAAATTCTGAGAAAAAATTTTGTTCTTCAGAAAAATTTTCTCTTTGATTTTTTCTTCATCCAATTCAATTTCTAGTGAAGAAAATCTGAGAGTTTCACTATAAGATTCTTGTAAATTCACTTTCAACAAAAGTTAAGGCTTATAGTACTCAGTGCAAAGGTCTTCTCGGTGTAGAGAAGAGGTGTACAGATTTGGCTAAATAGTTTGTCAAGTGGTATACAGTTTGTTGGTTTTGATGGTTTTCAAAATTAGGTTAAGGAAAATCTCAAGCGGGTGCTTGGGGACTGGATGTAGATCAAGAGGACCAAACCAGGATAAATTATCTTGTGTTTGCGTATGCTTTTTTGTGTTTGATTTTGTGCATATTTATTTTTGTTAAAATTTATTTATATTTCTTGTTTAGAATTTTTAAAACACTATTCACCCCCTCTAATGTTTGTGTTGCCATAGTTTTAGATCCTAGATTTTTGTCAAAAGAACTAGGTGTGCATGGATCACCAAGATACCCGCAACTTTTTTTGGTGTCGTCTTTTCTGCTTGCCATTGAAAATTATTCGTAGATATCTACTCTATTAGCACATATTCTTCAGCTTGCTCTTTGCCCATTAGAGCTCCACTAGATACCGCATCAACTAGTATGTGTTTAGTTGCAGCCTATTGTAAAAGAACTCGATCTCCAACTAAAAAGAGAGTCCATGATGTGAGCATTTTCTAATCAAGTCCTTGTATCTTTTCCATAGTTCATATATAGGTTCATTATGAAACTGAGAAAAGGATGTGATATTACCTCGTAGTTTCACCAATTTTGAAGGTGGGAAGTATTTGATTAGAAACTTGTTCGCCATTTCCTCCAACATAGCAATTGATTCTTTCGATAATAAATAGAACCACATCTTCGCCTTGTCCTTCAAAGAGAAAAGGAAAAGCAATAAACAAACCAACAACCATTGTGCTTTTAAGTATCGCTTATTGATTAGTATCCAATTTTGCATCTGCATATTGTATTCCTTACCGATTTTTGAATAAATATCGCCTCTAAATCGTGTTTTTGTCTACTTTGCAGATAGTCAAGAGTTTAAGGCCAAAGTCAGAATAAGAGGCTATTAAACCCAATTTTGGGTAATTAAATTATATTTCTTAGAAATCAAGCTAGAGAGTTCTAGAAGATACATTGGATCCAAAAATTGTGGATGCATATAGAGAAATACCTATCCAAAATACCAAAAATCAGATACATATAGAAACTTCTCGCAGCTGAATGAAGCATCAGGGCAAAACCATGGACCTAAGTCCCTGGTATTGACGTAAAAAAGGTGGCAATTGCCAGGATTCGCAGCAATATGGTGGGCCCACATGTCGATCTTTGACGCATGACTTTGTCTCGTCAACCAGAGCCTTCCTTTTCCAAGAAATTCTGCATTTAGAGACCAAAATTGAGGTTGGAGAGAAGTAGGCTAAGGTTTTCTCCCATTTAGTGTAGCTTAGTGTAGTTTTCTTCTTCTTCTTCTTCTTTTGTGTTTTTTTTATTTTATATCATGTATTAGGGCAGAGTCGTTTTAGGAGAGAAAGAGAGATTGATGTAATAAAGAGTGACAATCTATAAATGCTTCCTCCTTTTCTTCCATGGTTTCTTATCTAACGTCTAGAGTGACTACTAGCTAACATTTCTTCTCATGGCAATCTAAGAAGTAACCACTAATCATCTGACCTCTTATTTGATAATCAACATGAATCTAATAGCCTCTACAAGGCCTTGCTCTTGGAAGACCCATTGATGGCTCGTGATGATGGGTTCTAACTTCTAAACTTGCTAACTTGATAACTATCTTATTTCATACTTGTCTCTAAATGATTTTGATGATCTAGTATTTGTACTAGCTTGCTCTTGATGTAAGTTTAATGTGTAGAACCATCTGATTTGTCATGCTTTATAACATCTCTTGAAGCTAAGGATTAGTGATGACTAAGGATCCAAATGAGGCAACTATCACTAAGAGGTTAGCATGATTATTGGAGTATTTAGTAGTTAGTAGCCATGTGTTTTCTTCTCTTTTACTTTGTTTTCGAAACCATTTTTAAAACCACTTTATTAATTTCTTAAAGTTATTTTCATCATCTTCTTAGTTCACCACTTGTTTTCATTTCTTCACCATAAGTTTTTCTCTTTTCTATTCTCCAAATCACTTCACCACAGTTTTCATTTCGCCTATTTCGTGTTTTACCTTGCCTTTTTTGCTTTCTTGTTTTTTCTTCACCGATTTCAAAACCCCCAATACCATTCTTGTATTCACTATTTTCATCACCTTTTCCTTCTATCACTTCAAGTTTCTGTTCTTTACTCTTCACTATCTTTAACAAAGAAAAACTTGTTAACAACCATCATGAATGAACTATTAATGCTTCTATTGCCTCCCATCCCTGTGGATTCGACCAGATAGCCTATATGCTAAAATGAAAGTATCAAGGAAGCCAAAGTATATAACACTTAAACTCTTCATTTCAAAATACACATTTCGTGCACGCTGTACCTCTGATCAAATTTTAGCACGTTGTCGGGGATGTGAATGGTTTGAACTGATATTTTTGTTAACATTTTCTTCTTTATTTTGGTATGCATGTCAATTTTTACAGAAATTAAGTATTACAGAAAGCTAACTTTGCTTGCATCTCCCTGCTCTTGAAAGCAGGGAGGCCAGTTCCACTAAATTGCCATGGCCAGGGTTTTGTAATCACAGAAACGTGGCCTCTTTTAGGCCTTTGGACATTTTTTTTTGCAGGATTCTTCTAAATGCTATATCTTGCTGTATTCTGCCGCTAGTTTTCTGTAATTTGCCCGAACACTGTAATAATTAATTACTAAAATCAGTAATTATATATTTTTAAATAGTTTAGACATTGCATCACAGACACATGTCGATTTTATTCCAATATACTGTATTTGTTCTATTGTTGTGATCTGAACTGACGTGTACATAGTTAGAACAAACACGTGGATAATTTACGCGCTTTGTGTGTTAATCTTATCTATATTTCACACTTGCATGAATTGAAATTAAGGGCATAACCTGTTACAAGATAAGGTGGGGAAGTTATTACCCTTCCTTAGCCCAAAAACTACCTCCCCACTCACACAACTCAAACCTAAATAAAACCTTCTAGGCATTGGCCCCAAAGGACATCTCGGACTCATTAAGAGATAGACCTCGGGAGAAAGTTGTTAGTACCAGACTCTTACCGAGTCAGTGTCTAAAGATTGGGAATTAAGAGAAAACATCTCAAAGATCTGGTGGTTTGGCATAATTAAGGCCTATCATTTATGCACAGATACCTCCCACCACATTTTGTCCCTACCTGGCTGATTAGCTCATAGTCCGATGCTGCAATATCCCTCTCCTGGACAGTCGACCAGTTAGGAGTCGTCTAGGACAATGTAACCTCTGATTTCATATGTACGTCGGTCAATACTGGTATCCGATATTCAGCTTAATCATCCTGATAGTCGAATTAAGGTTGTTTCAGTTCAAGACATTATTTTTCAATATTTTGAATTTTTTTGGATTTTTTGAATTTTTTTGAGATTTATTGGAGAAGAGCTCAATTCGGGGTCGATCGGTGTCACAGACTGACTCAAAAAATTTTAATTAGCAATTTGCCAGATGAATTTCAGGGATCTGACTTTACAACAAGATTAAGGATGACATTTTTTTTTGTAAATTTTTAGGATTTTTCTGAATTAATAGGAACTTAATTCTATAAACTAATGATGAAATACTTATTTATTAAAAAAATGCAATTAATATAAAGCCAAAATAAAAATATAAAAATAAAACCTTTTATTTTTGAGTCCACAATTTCAAACCTGTGACTCTTCATCAAGGAATTTAATTCATCAACCACAATGCTTTCATGGCTTTTGCATAAAGAAGTAGCCATATAAATTTAACAATTATATGAATTCACCCTTTAAGCCTTCCAACAGAAAATAAAACAAAATGCCATATAATTAGCGTATCCATATCTCCCCCATCTCCCCGCCTTCTCCATTTCCCTCTCTCTCTCACTCACATTCTCCAGCTCCTTCACTCACCTCTTAACTGCACTCTATATATATATATATAGGGGTTACTGTACCTCAACCAACAGCTGAGAGAGTTTCTCAGCCGGAATGATGTGGCTTCATATTAACCTAGAGAAGTCAAAATTTTAGGCGGTAAAAGAAGACCCTCAACCACTTTTCGTTGCCTAATGACTAAAATATCCTCAGTTTCATTTTTAACCTGACTTCAACTGTACCTCCACTAAAAAAAATTACAGATCTGAAAATTTTGAGTTTTTTCAAACAAAAAATTTTTTTAATATCATTTTCACTTCTTAGATTTATTTTTATTTTACATTGTGACCTTTGGTCGTAGTGTTGCAGCCTTTTTTTTATTTTTTCGATTAGAGTCGCAGTATTTTTTTGACCTTACTAAGCTAAATAGGATACTGCGACCGTGGTCGCAGTCTTATGAAATAAGAGTCGCAGTCAATTAAAGCAGTGACAATAATCTCATAAGTAATTAATTAAGATAATTAGAAGAGTACGACCTCGGTCACTATAACATCCCTAGTTAGTAATACCGTATTTTTAATTTTCCTACAGTATTTATTCTGCATTACAAATTATTTTATTAAGATTATCAATTAACCTAATTTATTAATTCTTCTTGTGATTTTTAATATATTAAATATGCAAATTATTTTAGTATAGTAAATGATAAATTGGCTTATATATTATTACCATTATTTATTATTATTAATTGATAGTTGTTATTGTGATTATTACTAATGTTATTATTTATTTCATTTACTCTACATTTTATTTAATTCCCCTGTTATGTGCATGTGATTTATCCTATTATCCATTGAGTTCCAAACCCATATCCAATAGGCTATTTCCTCAAATTCAACCCAAACCTAATTGGACCCAATACCCATCACCCATTATATTTACCTATATAATCTCCTAATTATAACCTAACCAAAGCATCAACCCTAATGACCAACTTCTCCCCTATTGCCGCAGCCACGCTGCCCTTTCCCCCTCTCGTGCATCCTCTCTGGCGCGCACGACAACACTGTCGCCCAGATCTGTAGCGCACAGCCCGGCCGAGCACGGCTGCACCCATTTTTCTCCAGCAGCCAGCGCGCCTTCCCGAGCCCCCTGTGCAAGACCCAGCAGCACCTTAGCATAGCCATGGCCACGCACATACTGTCCAGCCAGCGCACAGTCCTCTCGCCATGATCCGCAGCCCGTGCGCTGGCTGTCTGCATCCGCACCACCATGGCCGAGACCTCCAACAGCCCACCTCTGCCATTCCCACTTGCGCCATGCTCCACCTCTACCGGAATCCCAACAACGGACGCCTTTCCTTGGCCGAGGTCTAGTCGGCAGCACAGCAATACCCTTGCATCCCATGGCGGCTGCCTCCTCTCTTAACAGGCAACGCCCTCCTCAACCCAAGACAGTAGCAGCCCGGAGCATCCCATGCCTCTCCACCTCCTTTTGCTGCCACCCACCCCCACCATTGGCCGAGCTTTTCCCCTGGCCAAATCCCATGGCACAGCAGCAGCCCATCATTGAGGTTGTCGACTCCTCCGCGAGCCTCCGCGATGCTCCGTGACTCTCCGATCTCCTCCATCGAGCAACCGGAGTTGTCCGCGAGATCCGCCGGGGTTCCGACTTCATTGTCGTGGCCTACTCCTCCCCACCATGCCTCCAGGTCATACCCTTGCTGTGAGTTATCTCCCCTTTCTCTCCCTTTATTATTTTTGCATGCATGAGTGAGTTTTATTAAAGTAATTTTATATTATATTAATGAATGTAATGTTAATGAATTAGCGTGGGTTATCATATACATATGTGTGTCTATATATTGTGGGTGAAGGTTGTGTATGTATGAATGGGCGTTTCTAAGTAACGTGTAGTGTGTGTACTGTAAATAGTGGGCAAGTATTTTATTATGGTGGTGTGTTAATAAAGTATAGGTGGGCGTGTTGCATTGGTGTATGTGTGAGTGTGTTGCGTGAATGAGTTCATGGGTAAGTGTATATTTTTACATATGTATGTATTAGTGTGTATATAGAAAGTATTGTGTGTATGTACAAGTATGCATGTGTATTAGTAAGTGATTGGACGAGTTTGTGTTTCAGTTGCGACACTCAGACCCATTCGGTGAGATCCGAACCCAGGTACAGGAGACCCGGACCCGATCTGGATTCGTGCTCGTTATAGCCCGATACAATGGTGATTCGAAGACCGATCTATGAGATGAGTCGTAGATCAGTACTGGTTCGTGTAGTGAAGACCAGATGACAATTCGGTTCCGAAACCGCATCATTTCTTGTGAGTGTTTGTTCTCACGCCTTTTCTTTAATTACTGTTGCCAGTAGTGTTCATGTCTTTATTTGTATCATTTCATGTTATTATATGACATATTTTACCAATATGGTTACCCGTGTCACTTCATATGACATCATGATTGTACACCTTATATTTTTCATTGATATGTGCATTTATTGATGTCACTTTATGTATTAGTAATTCATCATTGCTTGGCCTAGTATTGTTATACTCTAGACTAGACTTGATTTGGTATCTAACTTAATTGTGATAATCTTAGAATGTTACTGAAAGATACTAGGAAAGTATCATTAGACCGTAACGCTCGGTAGAGCACTATTCATCGTATACACGGTTACTGTTACTGTTCATTATTCTTATTACTGTTCACCTTGTATATGATTACTGTTACTATACTGTATTGTTACTATCACCATATCGTCCCAGTGTTCTAGATAATATGGACATTGACTGATTTAACTGAATTGAATAAATAATAGAGTAATTGAACAACATACATCGGGATTGGGGAAATTGATGGAGGAGACAACGTCTGTATTTTGGGTGGACCTAAGATTTAGGTTGCACAGTCAAAAGAGGGTTACACTGCAGGGTTCCGGTGGGTTGACTGGCACCCCGTCTTGTTCCTTTTATTCATGTTATATATGTACCTATTCCTGTTTACATGTTCCTGACTACCTTGCGGTAGGCCCTGGTTCAGCACCAGAAGTCTGGGCCGTGGTCCTGGGTATGCACGGGACCCACCTAAAGCATGGACAATGTCTCAAACCGATCAGTTTCAATAACTGAGGATCACGATTGGCATGTTTGGTAGGCGTAGTATGGGATGCGTCTATTACATGTGGCAATTGGTGTTCGCTGACATAATTAATAATAAACTGTTAATGTATTGCGACTAACTGTGATCACCCGACTGTATATATATATATATATATATATATATATATATATATATATATATATATAAACAATGATATATATAGGATTTCATACCAGATTAGTGATATTGATAGGATACACACCTAGACTTCAGTTGTTTGTTTAAAATTGTTTTACTTGTCTTTTATCCGCACACTTATTCATATTATTGTTATTCAGTTGTTTATTTATCATGTTATTTAGTGTTGCAGTTATTCTTGTTATTATTTTATGCACACTGTTTATATGCATGAGTTCTCCTCTTTACACACACACTCACCAGGTCTCTTTATGACGATCCTGAATTTGCACGTCCAGATATTGGACGCTTTGTTTCTATCGTGCAGGTGTTCGATGAGATGGTATGCTTTGCGAGGAGCTAGACGCTCTCCCTTTTTATTCTGGTATTCTTGCATTTTTCCTGCTATTATTCTTTGATTCTTGTATATCACACTTAGCTTCTATTTCATTTCTTATTTCATTTGGGATCATGTATAGCCTTATATGTATTATTGCAATGATCACTGATTATTATAGTTCAGATTTATAGCTTGTTCAGGTTAATTTAGGCTTAGTGTGTATACGTGGGGTATTTTCCTCACGTATATATGTCACCGACTCTCGTCGCGACTCCGTTTCCACGTATTTTGGGAAGCGGGGCGTGACAGGTTTTTTTGGTATCAGAGCCAGGTTCGACATAAAAGAGGACCTAGTTCATACCAATAACTTGAAACAAGTTATATTTATACTGCAATATACATATACTACCCATACGATGATATTGACTCCATTTGGAATTGATCGTTCTCTCTTTTGGAATCCACCCCTTGATCTTTTGATATCTCTGAATTCAACTCTTCTTCTAAAGTGATCTTGGTCCTATCTTCATTCTTATTGTTTCTTCCGTTTCTATTTTCTCTGCTTTTATCCCCTAAGTATGATCGCTCCAAGTTAAACTCGTAGCAGAGATCAGAGCGCGCAGCGGAATCGTGGTGTCTCAGCGAAGCGAGTTGAAGCTTGTTTGTTTCTCTCTTGACTTTGATTCTTTTATCATTCCCTACTTCATTGAAATTTCGAGGATGAAATTTTTATTAAGGTGGGTAGAATGTAACATCCCTAGTTAGTAATACCGTATTTTTAATTTTCCTATAGTATTTATTCTGCGTTACAAATTATTTTATTAAGATTATCAATTAACCTAATTTATTAATTCTTCTTGTGATTTTTAATGTATTAAATATGCAAATTATTTTAGTATAGTAAATGATAAATTGGCTTTATATATTATTACCATTATTTATTATTATTAATTGATAGTTGTTATTGTGATTATTACTAATGTTATTATTTATTTCATTTACTCTACGTTCTATTTAATTCCCCTATTATATGCATGTGATTTATCCTATTATCCATTAAGATCCAAACCCATATCCAATAGGCTATTTCCTCAACTTCAATCCAAACCTAATTGGACCCAATACCCATCACCCATTATATTTACCTATATAATCTCCTAATTATAACCTAACCTAAGCATCAACCCTAATCACCAACTTCTCCCCTATTGCCGCAGCCACACTGTCCTTTCCCCCTCTCGTGCATCCTCTCTGGCGCGCACGACAACACTGCCGCCCAGATCTGTAGCGCACAGCCCGGCCGAGCACGACTGCACCCATTTTTCTCCAGCAGCCAGCGCGCCTTCCCGAGCCCCCTGTGCAAGACCCAGCAGCACCCTAGCATAGCCATGGCCACGCACATACTGTCCAGCCAGCGCACAGTCCTCTCGCCATGATCCGCAGCTCGTGCGCTGGCTGTCTGCATCTGCAGCACCATGGCCGAGACCTCCAACAGCCCACCTCTGCCATTCCCACTTGCGCCATGCTCCACCTCCACCGGAGTCCCGGCAATGGACTCTTTTCCTTGGCCTAGGTCTAGTCGGTAGCACAGCAACACCCTTGCACCCCATGGCGGCTACCTCCTCTCTTAACAGGCAACGCCCTCCTCAACCCAGGACAGCAGCAGCCCGGAGCATCCCGGCCTCTCCACCTCCTTTTGCTGCCGCCCACCCCCACCATTGGCCGAGCTTTTCCCTAGGCCAAATCCCATGGCACAGCAGCAGCCCATCATTGAGGCCGTCGACTCCTCCGCGAGCCTCCGCGATGCTCCGTGACTCTCCGATCTCCTTCATCAAGCAACCGAAGTTGTCCGCGAGATCCGCCGGGGTTCCGACTTCATTGTCATGGCCTACTCCTCCCCGCTACACCTCCAGGTCATACCCTTGCCGTGAGTTATCTCCCCTCTCTCTCCCTTTATTATTTTTGCATGCATGAGTGAGTTTTATTAAAGTAATTTTATATTATATTAATGAATGCAATGTTAATGAATTAGCGTGGGATATCATATACAGATGTGTGTCTATATATTGTGGGTGAAGGTTGTGTATGTATGAATGGATGTTTCTAAGTAACGTGTAGTGTGGGTGCTGTAAACAGTGGGCAAGTATTTTATTATGGTGGTGTGTTAATAAAGTATAGGTGGGCGTGTTGCATTGGCGTGTGTGAGTGTGTTGCGTGAATGAGTTCATGGGTAAGTGTATATTTTTACGTATGTATGTATTAGTGTGTTTATAAAAAGTATTGTGTGTATGTACAAGTATGCATGTGTATTAGTAAGTGATTGGACGAGTTTGTGTTTCAGTTGCGGCACTCGGACCCGTTCGGTGGATCCGAACCCAGGTACAGGAGACCCGGACCCGATCCAGATTCGTGCTCGTTGTGGACCCAATACAATGGTGATTCGAAGACCGATCCATGGGATGAGTCATAGATCAGTACCGGTTCGTGTAGTGAAGACCAGATGGCGATTCGGTTCCGAAATCACATCATTTCTTGTGAGTGTTTGTTCTCACATCTTTTCTTTAATTACTGTTGCCAGTAGTGTTCATGTCTTTATTCGTATCATTTCTTGTTATTATATGACATATTTTACCAATAGGGTTACCCGTGTCACTTCATATGACATCATGATTGTACACCTTATATTTTTCATTGATATGTGCATTTACTGATGTCATTTTATGTATTAGTGTATTAGTAATTCATCGTTGCTTGGCCTAGTATTGTTATACTCTAGACTGGACTTGATTTGGTATCTAACTTAATTGTGATAATCTTGGAATGTTACTGAAAGATACTGGGAAGTAACGTTAGACTGTAACGCTCGGTACAGCTCTATTCATCGTATGCATGGTTACTGTTACTGTTCATTGTTCTTATTACTGTTCACCGTGTATACGATTACTGTTACTGTACTGTATTGTTACCGTCACCATATCGTCCCAATGTTCTAGATAATATGGACATTGACTGATTTAACTGAATTGAATAAATAATAGAGTAATTGAACAACTTACACCGGGATTGGGGAAATTGATGGAGGAGACACCGTCTATATTTTTGGTGGATCTAGGATTTAGATTGCGCAGCCGAAAGAGGGTTCCACTGCAGGGTTTCCGTAGGGTGACTGGCACCCCGTCTTGTTCCTGTTATACATGTTATATATGTACCTATTCCTGTTTACATGTTCCTGACTACCTTGCGGTAGGTCCTGGTTCAGCGCCAGGAGTCTGGGCCGTGGTTCTGGGTATGAACGGGACCCACCTAAAGCATGGACAATGTCTCCATCCAATCAGTTTCAATAACTGAGGACCTCAATTGGCATGTGTGGTAGGCGTAGTATGGGATGCGTCTATTACATGTGGCAATTGGTGTTCGCTGACATAATTAATAATAAACTGTCAATGTATTGTGACTAACTGTGATCACCCGACTGTATATATATATAAAAACAATGATATATATAGGATTTTATACCAGATTAGTGATATTGATAGGATACACACCTAGACATCAGTTGTTTGTTTACAATTGTTTTACATGTCTTTTATCCACACACTTATTCATATTACTGTTATTCAGTTGTTTATTTATCATGTTATTTAGTGTTGCAGTTATTCTTGTTATTATTTTATGCACACTGTTTATATGCACGAGTTCTCCTCTTTACAAACACGCACTCACCAGGTCGCTTTCTGACGATCATAGATTGCACGTCCAGATATTGGATGCTTTGTTTCTATCGTGCAGGTGTTCGATGAGATGGTACGCTTTGCGAGGAGCTGGACGCTCTCCCTTTTTATTCTGGTATTCTTGCATTTTTTTGGCTATTATTCTTTGATTCCTGTATATCACACTTAGCTTCTATTTCATTCCTTATTTCATTTGGGATCATGTGTAGCCTTATATGTATTATTGCAGTGATCGTTGATTATTATAGTTTAGATTTATAACTTATTCAGGTTAATTTAGGCTTAGCGTGTATACGTGGGGTATTTTCCTCGCGTATATACATCGCCGACTCTCATCGCGACTCCGTTTTCACGTATTTTTGGAAGCGGGGCGTGACAGTCACAGTCTTATGTAACAACAGTCTCTTTGAGAATGTTTTGTTTAATAACAATGCGACCTTGGTCATAATATTTTTTATTAAATAATCTAAATAGAATACTGCGACCATAGTCGCATTCTTATGAAACAAGAGACATAGTCAATTGAAGCAGTGAACAAGGTCTCCAAAGTTAAGTAATTAAGATGGTTAGAAGACTACGACCGAAGACTGCGACATTGTTCGCAGTCTTATGTAATAGCAGACTTTTTGAAAAGTTTTGTTTGATAACACTGTGACCTTGGTCGCAGTATTTTATAACTTATTTTTCTAAGGTCGCAGTCTTTTTATTAATAAATTTTAATTGGACTGCGACTTTTGGTCGCATTCTTAATAATAAATTTTCAGATAAAATTGAATTCTGTGATCATAGTCGCAGTATGAAATTTCATCTTCAAACCATTTATTTTACAAGACAGCGACCAAGATCTGACAGCGTGAAGAGACATAGAGAGATAGACATATAAAAGGAGAGAAAATATAATAATAAAGAATATAAAACTAATACATCATTCCAAGAAAAAACAAACGATAGGGGCTTTTAGTAATTTCAATTATCTTCAAAAGCGGGATGTCATTTTAAATTGGCGAATTATGTGGCTCAAAATGTGCCACGTCACCATAGGCTGAGAGGGACTCTCTGTTGTCGGCTGATATACATATTTCTGATATATATATATATATATATATATATATATATATATATATATATATATATTAGAGAAATATGTATATCAGCCGACGGCTAAGAGACTCTCTCAGCCTGCGGTGACGTGGCACAATTTTTGCTACACTAATAAGTTGTGGCCAGCTTACTGAAAGAAGTTAAAATATTAAATACCCCTTGATAAAAGGTACTCAATCCACTATTATTTATTATTATTTTCTCTTCTATTTCTTTTACTGCTCTTTGTCAAATTTAGGGTTAACTTTTCTGCCATAAAGTTTTTTCTGAAAATAGCGATATCCAATTTCCCTGCCAATTTTCTCCTTTTTATTTTAATGTCGACGTCGGAGCAGTCCACTTCCCCTGCAATTCTGATCGCGGTCATAAGCGATCTCTATCTCTCGATCTAAATAAGGATCATATATCATCTGGTTCAACTTTCTCTCAGAATATTGGAAGTATTGAAGAGTTGAGATCTTTGCATACTGATCAAGAGGTTATTATTTTATCAATTTTTCTTGCAATTTCTTAAATTTAGAAGATTTATGTGTAGCATATATGTTAAATGTGATATTAGTCGCACCTATTTAAATTAATATTTTTATGAACTGTGACCACTAATTTAATACACTATATTTTACTAACTGCGACGAAGGTCGAAGTTTGTATTAAAAACATTTTTCTAGTTGTCAAAGCTAGCTTTATAACTGCGACCTTAGTCGCAGTCCTATTTTTTTCATATTTCTGACACTTGTCCATGTCAATTATATCTATCTTATACACTAAATTTTAAGAACTACGACTTAAGGTCGCAGTATATACTAATGAGAGAGTTGCAAAGTTATTATTCACGTTGTTAAAAAAACTTGGACATACGAAAACTGCGACTACAGTCGCAGTCTATTATTCAGAAGTTATAGATTTCTTTACTTTTGCGACCTTGGTCACAGTTTTAGTTATTATAGTTCAGACGTTTGATATTCAATTATTTGTTTTTATTTAGTTTAGTAATTTGTTTTGTAGGATCTGAATTCACATGCAAAAATGTCTCGAAGCTCAAATCTATTTTTAGGGAAATAGTTTTTTATGGATGACGAAGCATACAACTTCTATAATTCTTATATAAGGAACAGTGGTTTTGGCGTCAGAAGAAAAGAAATAGATAAGTCACGGAGGCCTCCTCATGAAATTATTTACAGGAAATTTTGTTGCAACAAGGAGGGTGTGAAGATTAGGCCAAACGGGGTCTCTTTCATCGCATCTACAAAATTGGGGGAACATGCTCTTAATTACTGATTTTTGTTCCTCAAAATTTCAATTTCTTCAGCTTGTTCATCCCATGGTGCTGAAAAATAACCTGAAATAGTTGCTTCTTGTTCATTCGTTGGTTCCTCAACTATTTTGACAGGATCTGGTTCTGTTTTTGAAGGGATGTCAGTTTCTATATTTATATCTTCTTCTTCTTCTTTTTCATCTTCTTCTTCTCCTCCTCCTCCTCCTCCAACAGGAAGGCCAATCATATTTTTTCATCATTAGAAATGTTGGTCATTCGACAAAAAATCTGAAAAATAAAAAACTAAGATCTTAGATAAATCTTATAGTTATATCGCAGATGAATGAAACATTTATTAGAATAGCTATCAAGGAATTGCGACCGTGGTCGCGGTCATAAACATTAAATCAGACAAGTAAAAACGTAATGCGACCACAGTCGCAGCAAAAACTAATGAAATAAATATAACTGTGACCAAGGTTGCAGTTTATTTACAACGAGTTATAAGGAAATGCGATCACGGTCGCACACTATTGTACTTTGATCAAATGAATTGCGACTGTGGTCCATTTAAATGAATAAAATTATAATCAACAGTATATGATTGATAACTATTAAAAACTTATGAAATCTGCGTCAATATCATTTAGATCAATTTCAGCTAGAGCTCTGCTAATGTTTTGGAGGTCCCATCTTACTGCCCGTGGGGTTTTGTCCTCCAAACCAGATCTCGGCTCAAAAATAACAGCCTTTTCACAGAGCCAATACTGTAAAATATATTATTACATTAGGTTACATAAACATTGACAATATATAAGGAAATTTCAACAATGTTTGCCAACTATGATATCCATACTTACAATAATTTACACTGAGCATCCTTGCAGCTCATATGTGGTTTGCCTGAAGATGTCCATTGACTCAATCAGGAATTGACAAACAGCTTTAGCCCAACATATTGTCTTCATCAGCTGCATATTGGCAATTTGTTCCACAATATGCCACGACACCATGCATTTACTGTCAGAAAAGAATAGAGTGGCCGACATATACAGGATGATTATTGTTGTAAAGTCTTGAGTTGCAAGTCTTTGTATGCCTCTTATAATTTCATTTACAGTTAGGTCCTGATCAAGTTGTTCATCCTTGGTCACATCTGATTCAGTCCTCAATCTTTTCTTTACTAGAAGATCCTCCTTCGCGATCTTCTTTATATTAGAAAAATAATGTTTAATAAACCCCTTGTCCTTCATTATACTGGTCTTATTCATAATAAAATCCGCCCCATTGATAGGTAGACTAAAAGTAAGGGCAACATCCTCCATAGTTAACTCAATTAGTTTGCCCCCAACTTTAAAGGTCCTTGTATCTCTATCATACTGGTCTACAATTTTCAGCAAACTAATGTTTGATTTTAAACCTTTTTCAGCACCAAACTTCTCATTGTAGAAGGCCATAAAGATTGGGCCAAATGGGTCACCTTCATGGCATCTACAAAATCAGTCTGAATGTGCTTTTTGAATCTTCTAATGAATTCGTACATAGGCTTTAGGCTTGATCTCATAAGATGAACCTTCAGTTCTTGTTTACCTATAGATGCAGAAAAAAACATTAGTATAAAATACTGGGTCTCAGTACGTTTATTTAAAAGTTAAAAAAAAAGGACGGTGACCTTGGTCGCAATAGGCATTAATAAACTATAATACTTTGCAACCAAGGTCACAATAGGCTTTTAATAAACTAAAATATTCTGCGACCAAGGTCGCTGTAACGCCCCGATCCTAAAGATACGGAGTCGTTATGGCGACGCATATACGCAAGGGAAATACCCCACGTATACGCGCTAAGCCTAAGTTGTAACCTGAACAAGCTATAATCTCAACCATGAAAATCACTGCAATATGACATATAAAAACTATACATGATAACAATATGAATGACTGAAAGAAAATGGCAGCTGAATGCAATACAGATAGAGTCATGGAGTAACAGGAATAAGGGAGAAATGAGGATACCAGAATGAAGAGAGGAAGACTGTGTCTAACTCCTCGCAAAGCGTACCGCCTCATCAAACACCTGCACATTAGAAACAATCGTCCAATAACTGGACGTGCAAATCCAGGGTCGTCAGAACGCGACCATAATGAGTGTGTGTGTAAAGGGGAAATAGCTCGTGCAGAAGAAACCATGTGCATATATAATAATAAGGACAACTGCAGATAGAAAGACTAAATAACACAATAAATAACTGAACAGTAACACATATGATGACATGAATACAGATAGTAGTCAAATGGCACAACTGTAAATATGCAATCAATGTCAAATAGGTATCCATCACATGTCACTAAACTGGTATCCAAGTCTGGTCATAAGTCTGGTCCTGGTCATAATCATGTGGTCCTAGTTACAATCATGTATACAGTCATGTGTCATAAGACAGGGTAACCATTCAGGGTATAACACAATGTGTTCATTCAATTCATTCAATAACAATCAGTAATGTTCTACATTATCTTTATCACTTTCCCATCGGCGTCCCACAACATCCGACAGTTCACCCGGGAGCCCGCACATCCAGTAGAACTCATCCGAACTCCGATATGCGGGTATCATTGTTCGAATAGGGAAAGAGAACCAAATAACATGCATCCTAGGGGTTATCATCATACAAGTGCGTGTGGATGCTAATAGGCACGGAGAATGCAATATCACGCTAACACCAGGCGTCACGTACAATAGATAGCCCTACAGATTCAAGAGGTGGCCCCCACAGATTCAAGAGGTGGCCCCCACCATGTCTATGGTGTGGCACATTGCTCCGTGTGGCACTTTGCTCTGAGGGAAACAAGATTCTAGAGGTGGCCCCCGTGGATTCAAGAGGTGGCCCCCACCATGTGTATGGTGTGGCACTTTGCTCCACGTGGCACTTAGTTCCTTTCAAGATCCGCCAGACGCTAGCACGATTGTGGGATACATCCTCGTCAATCCCGACACCAGGCGGCAAACCGCCGGACGCCGGTTTGACTGTGCTATTAACAGGTCAATAGTACATGGGATATGGGTACCGGGTACAGGAGTCCAGATGTCAAGTAACAGTGATACAGTCATACGTCAAGGTCCAGTGAAAGGTGTCTAGTGTACAGTCAGTGAGGTAATGCCATCAAAAACAATCCATACCTTATGCCATTTCAATTACTGGGAGGCTACTGGACGGTAACAATATCAGTACAGTAACAGTCAATCAATAATCGTATACACGGTGAACAATATCAGTAACAGTAACAGTAACAGTAACAGTAACCGTGTATACGATGAACAATAGAACTGTACCGTGGTTACGGTCAAACAATCATTTCCCAGTAACTTCCAGTAATCTGAACATAACTAATAGTAAAAGTCTAGACACTGATCCTCAAGTCACCAATAACAGAGATCAAATAGTAAAAGCTATCAAACTCTGAATATATATAAAATCACCGATATCGCTAATTCACTCTCACAATAATTATATCCATATCACTGAGTAACCCAGTCTCTAACATCGCAACAAGTCTATATCAATATCTGAATGAGTCATCACCAATAAAAGAATATCAAGTCTAGAAAGTCCCCTACCTGAAATATATCAAACTCATCTTAATGCATATCAGGTTTAATCATAAAGAATGTAAATCCAATATCATCTATATCACAAGTTCAGTCCAATTCTGAATAAGTTCATGTACCAATCCAATCGTCATTATCTTTTAGTAAGGTAAGTGCACATCCAATATGTCCTCGATCAACTGCAATATAGAATAGCTACCACTGATACTTAACATCAACAACATATCATCTAATGAATCTCAAATGCCAACAACGTCAATCTCATCTCAAGACAAGTCAGACTCCAATATAAGGAACATAGATTCTGGATAACCTCTAACTCAAGATCAATCTAAATCACAACTCAACTAACCCAGTCATATCTGATATGTCCTCAATACTCAACTAATAAAGTCAGGTCTAATTACTGATCATCATACAATGTAAATAGCACAAGTCCCAGGTCAATCCAAAGTCAATACAATCAAGAAATGATTTCAATAGTTCCATAATCATCTAGTGTCAATACACAACAAGAAATCTGATAGAATAATTGGTGTACCAACATATAACATTATCCATTACTAGTCCTCTCACTCTAACAAACAACTCTGACTCCCAAGTCTTCACAATCCACTTCTTTTAAGATTAATCATAGTATCCCAACACTCCGCAATATAGCATGTACATGTATCTAAGTTATACTAGATTAAGTCGTTACCACCAATAACTATCTCAATTACTCTCATGCTACATCCTGATATGTCTACAACTTTACTCTAGATATACATAGGACAAACATGGGAGTTCTAACATGTATCAAGAATCATGCATATCATATTCCTATACATTCAATATATAAAATAAACGGGAGATGACCGTCCACCTTCATGCTCGGCGATCTCCACACATAAACATGTAATCTAAGTATTCTACTCAACAATTACATCACATATAAAATAATAGCTGCGATCACTTAATAAAAGAGAGAAGGAGGAAGAGACACTCACATTGGGAATCTGGTCGTTACCGGGCGAGTCGCCGTTACGGTCGCTGTGGTGTCGTTCCTCGCCATCGGACTGCACGGGAGGGTGGCCAAGGCACTGGAGAAGGTCACTGTGCTGGTCTCCGATGACGGGTAGGCGTGGATCAGGAGAACGGCCTGCTCGCTCGCCGACGGCGTTCAACGGCATCCCGCAGAGAGCCCGAAAATGGTTCGGAGCAAGATTTTGCCGCACACAACCAAACAAATATGAATTAGTACACTTACATAATTAATTAATAACACTCATGATATAAATACTATACATGAAAATAACAGGGAAGGGAGAGAGCTCACGCACCCAAAAATGTTGAGTAACTGATAGTAAGCCATTGTTCATTGCTGGAAATGGCTTTCATAACCAGTAAATTTGATATATATATATATATATATATATATATATATATATATATATATATATATATATTCCTTAAAAGTATAAGTTATGATGCCTTATTCCTCAAAGACCATCATATTGATCTGTTCGTTCTTATGTTCGTCAGTGAACTCTAAATTGATCATTCCCTTCCACTTCATTTGACTGCTACAAATACAATTCCCATTAAAAACCTTTAATAAATCAAAGGTAGCAATTCAAGAATTTAATTTAAAGTACCAAGAATCAACACTTCAAACGAGAAAACAAAGAACTTCCAATTAAAAGATTGAAGCCCAAATCAGATCACCTGAGAGAGAGAGAGAGAGAGAAGAAGGGTTCCACGCAATGGGGGAGCTCAGCCAAGTGCTGGATCTCGAAGGTTGGGCTGGTTCTGCGGAGGTTGCACAGCAAAGGAAGGAGGCAGGTGAGGTGATCTATAGAAGTCGAGTCCTGGGTTTGAGAGGATGGAGGAGAAGGCCTCGGTTGTTGGATGTTGTTGTGGATCTGCAGTGGGCTGATTTTCGACTGGTGGTTGATTGGGAGGGAAGGAGTAGACATGGCCCGCATCCTTGGGTGCGGCATGAAGAGGAGCTCCGAAGTTTCGCTCGCCGACGGTGAGGATGGGGTCACGGTGGAGCAGAGGTGGCGCATGGCCGGATCGGGTGCTCTGATGGGAGGCAGCCGGGGAGGTTGGTGTTCGGCGGGTGGCGGAGATCGAAGAGGAGGCGGTGCTGGCCTGTGGCTGCTGCCGCGTGGACTGCGGCCAGGGGTGGTTGGGCGCGCCAAGGAGGGGAGATGGGGCTGCTCGCTGGATCTGGAGAGAGGGGAGGTGGCTGTGCGAATAAGGAGGAGAAGAGAGAGATTAGGTTTAGGATTAGAGATAATATAGGGATTAAATTGGGTTAGTGGGTATCGGGTGTCAGGCTGGAAAATTTAGATGGGTTAAAAGAGTAATAAAGCTTAAATAAAATGGTGGGTGCCCTTTTGCAACAAAAGCTAAAGTAGCCAAGATGGTTAAAGCATTAATGTTATATGGCATTGGCCTAGGTTCGAAACCTGTTGCTCCTGTTGGGGTTTCTAATTTCTTTTTTTTTTTTTTTGAATTGGATTTGGGCTAAAAACAAAAGAAAATAAGAATGAGGTAAAAAGAGATAATAAAAAATAATAATCATGATGTTAACGATGATCAGAAAATAATTAGAAATAATGGAAATAATATCTCAACTTTAAAAATGACAATTTTTCTTAAAACAAAATACACATACACTTAATAAGTATTATTTTTCACAATTAATTCATGTATTGCAAGATATGGGTATTACAGTCGCACTACAAATTTGTAATTAATCAAAATATTTTACCATGAAGATGGTTGTGTATCAACATACTGTGACCAAAGTCGCAATATTCAGTCAGGCTAACTTAGTTAACAGACTGTGACCATACCCCCAGAAAGGAGAAAACGAAGAAAACACTACGACTTCAGTTGCAAGGTTTTATTAAAAAAACCTTAAAAAACGGACGTGAATAATTTTAAAAACAAATGATTTTTTAATGTCTATGACCAAGGTCGTAAAAACCTAAGATGCTAACTCAGATAACTGCGACCCAAGTCGACATAAAAGGAAATGGAAAAAAACTTTTGACCTTGGTCACTGTTAAAAAATACAAAAATTTATAAAAAAATTCTCTAAAATAAAACTCTTTTTATCTTAAACTTTAATCTTTGTTTAAAGTTTTAGTGTAAAAATAAAATAGCTTTAAACCACATAAATATACTTAATTTTGATGATTACCTCTTTAAATCATAAAAAGCGAATCTTTCTCTCTTATTTGCGACCATGGTCGCAATTTTTACAAAAAAGTTTTAAAAAAAACAAGAATCTTGACATTTCATAAACATTTCGTAAAAAAATAGTTCATCTGACACTTTTAAATTAAGTTAAGTTAAAATAGGAATATTTTTGAAAAAAAGGATTCAAAACTGAAAAAAATTTACCTATTAAAATTTACAAACCCTAAAAAAAAACTTGGCTTCCCCATTACCTTTTTCCGCGGATGATTTCTTTGGAGCCATCTTTAGCAGATAATTTTTTTAAAAAAACTAGTTTTGAACGAAATTGATCAGAAAATTTGGGAATCAGTAGCACTAAATTTTTCTGATGATCAAATGATAATTTTAGATCTGCAATTTTTTTTGAAAGGAAAGGTTTTTCATCCTGTGCCCCGAGTCCTTTTCCCTCTCCTACAAACCCGCTGGCATCCACCGAGAGCTCCGCCGCGCCCCACCGTATGCCCACCCCCACGTCATCAGGCCGGCCAGCCTCGAGGTATGCTTTTAATTTATAAATATTTTTGTTTGGTTTGTTACAAATCATTTAAGGTTACAAATGAACTTTGTTTTTAAAAGAATCTTAGTTAGCAAATAAATAAATAAGTTAATGGATAATATTTTAAGTAGTAACATAATGTTTTTAAAAATTATATGAATAGTAGGTACTAGTACATGTAACTAATAATTTTAACACTACACCTATATCTAATAATGATAGATAATAAATTAAATAACTAGCTAACGATAATATGTATAGATGAATAACAAAAAAACATATTTGGTAGAAATTAAATGCTTGAAATATATACAATAATTATCACAAAATATTGAATGGCTAATGTTAATAAATAATTAGCTTTTAAATATTAAAAGAATAGTACTTAAAATATATAACCAAATTTAGAATTAGTAACAAGTGTAAAATAATTAATTAATATCTAAAATTCATATAACTATTTAATAATTAGCATTTATAACTAATTAAAAATTAGTATTCAATTGCAATAATTATTATTTAAAGTGACTATTGAATTATAAATAGCCAGTATCTTCATGGCTAATATAACAACACTGAATAAAGTAAAGGAACCTAGGATTCAGTTAATACCACTTCAAAAACTTAAGAAAATGAAACTAACGTGAGCTATCTAAATATCTATGCCCCAAAATTGACTCATGGAAGTTTCTATTAAGGGACAATTGGACCCCAATGACATCATGCAAGTGTACAGAATACTCTCCTCGTTGACTTTCATCTTCATCTTAATTTTGTCTCTTAATTATAAATCATGGTTATCATATCGCATGATCATCAACACTATCCTGACATCATATTTAGATATCAGCTTTTCCTCTTCTGATTATATGACTAATTATTCTATTCTTGATATTATTACCGATACCGTCTCGTGATCATGTTTCATTACCTTATATATCATGTTTGCATCTTGTTCCTAGACATGAATGCATCCAACTAAAATTGACATGATTTTCTTGTATGTGATAGATCATGGCATATACACCTATCTTTATTGTGATTAAATGTATGACCTGGATTGTTCGAGGATAGATAAATTATGATAGTCGGATGTAATGACTATCTTGATCGTTTAAGATTTTCAGGAATTATTGTGATCCTGATACTACTAAAAATTAATCGAGAAAACTGACCGTTACATTCAGAGAAATTATTCAAGAATACTTATTGGATTATGAATATATGATCATGAACACTTTACTTTGACCTTTGGATTACGTGACACTAACATCACCTGTGCTACTTTGCATTTGTCAAACATCACTTGCACTACCTTGTATTTGTTATTACCACTGTCTACAATGTCCCATGATCTTGATACACATTGTAATCATTATCTAAAACTGATATTCTTTACACTGTTTTCGGATAATACACACTGAGTCACATTATCTTGCACGTACATTCAACTAAGCCGGGGTTACTGAGGGAGACCGTAGCAGAGAAAATCCAGGAAGGTGTGCTTGGAAGGGCGACCCCTTATGGGTTTGGATGCCACACGTGATCTCGTTATTTATGCGTGCTCCTGTTATTACATGTTACATGATACATGAGTACATTGAACTGTTTCTCCCTGCTATCAGGATCCACTAACGCATCACTTGTTTGATATGCAGTTGTCCTGGGGGATGGGACACAAGCTAGTTGCATTAGTATAAGATTAATAAAATGCTAGACATATACACTTGCATCATATCCTGCATTGTCTTCAATGATCTAGTAACTGACATATATTTTATGATACTTATACTTGAGACTTATATGATATGCATTATCTTGACTACATGACGTTCCTAGACATACCATGTTATTTGATTGAGGCTAAACCTGCACAAAAAATACAAGATTATAGAACTTAAGAAAGGAATGTGCAAGTGCTCAATACTTCCGCTATAGCAAGTGGCTAATGCGGGTCGTGATCCACAAGGAGGGTTTGCGATGGAAGCGTTTACAGTTTTATTGAAATCGTTATCAAAACTAAGCGAAGGTTCTTCTCTGTTTTTAGTTATGAAAATGAAAAAAGAAAGTTAATGGTTAAAGTTAAGAAGAAAGCGATAGATGAAGAAGGTGGAAAATCAGAAAACGATAAAAAGCGACTATGTACAAATGGAATGAGTTGAGAAGAAAGAATGAAAACGGTTTGGAAGAAGTGGTGTTTGTGATTTACTTTACATAAATGAAAGAAAGAAATAAAAGAGTTACTTACCTTCTTTTCGTCAAATGCTTACCTTTAGATCTTAGCTACGAAGTTACCTTGAATTAGAGGCATTCAGTGCATAACCCATAAGATTTGAGTATTGGTCTTCGTCCACATTACATCATCAAGACTACTTCAAGAATGAAATGATACAGAGAGAGACTCTACTCCATCGTCATGAGCTATCGATGGCACTCGCAATGGCAAGGCTCTTTCGATGCTTCTAGACTCACTTGGAAGACGATTGTACGAAAAAGAAGAGTAAAATAGAAAAGAAGAAGAAGACTAAAAGAAACTACATACAAAGAGAAAACATTGATTCGATCTCATTACAATCAAAGAAAAGAAATTCATCTTACACCGGTTTCACTCCAGCTCTAGCTTCATTCTTCTTCTTCGATGAAAGTCTGATCTCCTCTTATTTACATAAATGAAAAGTACAATTACATGAAAAAGAAAAGCAAAAACCTAAACTAAGAAATGGAAAAACTAGTCTAAAATCCTAATCTGCATTGGCGTCCATTTTCAGTGCACAATATGGCCTTTTATAGGCAGAAACCCTAACAACCAGAATCCCGGGGAGGTCGGGGGAGCAAACGCTCCCCCTAACTCCCCAACAAAGCCGCGGATCCGCGGCTTTTGCCGCGGATCCGCGGCAAGGGTGTGGCCAGATGGCCACACCCTGTTGGTGGATCATCTGGAGAGTTTCTTCTGGCTTTATCCTTTGTTGGTTTCTTTGTTTGATCCCTGGATTCTGACGAAATGGCCTTGGCTTTAACCGATCGATTCTGAGAGGATTCTTCTCAACCGGTTTCAACCTCTTGATTTTGCCTTGATTTAGTGTGTGCGAATTTATTCTGATTTAATTCAGAATTCTGGTGGGCTTTTGGGCTCATTTCTCTTCATCTCCTTAAGGATTGGGCCTGCAAATAAATCAAACAAATAATTAGGACAATGCAGGCTTTTATTCGAAAATAAGTATGGAAATGTGATATTAAATATGCAACATTAGTAACCAATCACACCCCCATACCTATCTTTTGCTCGTCCTCGAGCAAAACAACTAAGCTATACTAAGGATTATTGGACCACTTTCGCAGGTCACGCGATTGCACTGAGCATGTGCAACAAGCCGTTAAACCTCTAGGTTCCCCCTAGAGGACGAGTTTTGTCTCGTGAGGGTTTTCAGCGGATTGCACCCACAAAATCCATAAAGAAAGAGAAATAAAGAGTTAGTATTTTCAAAAAGCATTTTGAAAGAGAAAAATATTTGAAATATGATTGTAAGATCTAAGCAATCTATAAGTTATAGGAAAATCGAATTTTTCATTCCTAAACTTAGTCTCTATTCAAAAATTTGTTATCAATCAAAGTAAGGAGTCAAATTGTACTTCTCATTTAGTCTATTACTTTACCCTAAGTCATATGCACTTGTGACTGTGAAAATTTTGACTAAGGGTTCATTAACTCTAACTCTTATGCCTTATTTATTTATATATATATATATATTTTGGTGGTATTATGCCTTAGTTCTATTAGGCTTTCTAATCTGCCCATGTAACGAGCCTTTAATCGATGACTCCCAAACCAGACGGTCTTAGGGCACCGGGTGAGAAAACACCCCTAGGACTTAAGGACTCGAGCAGACAAGGCCACAAAACTAAGGACTTTATTATATGAACCTCTTTTAGGCGTGAATACTTATGCTTTATTAGGCACAAATACCCAGCTTAATCAGAGGATTTTTTTTTTCAAACTTATCTAATCATCTTTCGCGTAAATACTAAGGCTTGCTTAGGCCAAAGCACCTAGCTAATCAACAATTAGATTTGTTTATTTCTTTCTTTCTTTTTTTTAATATTTTTTTATAAGGCATAAGAATCTTTGTTTTGAACCCTAAGTGTGTAAGTGTATGAGGTGTGCATATTTCATCAAGGTAAAGATCAAGAGCAAATTACTTTGACAAATTATCTTCCTAACTTTAAAAATCAAACAAATAATCTTATTTTGACCAAGTATAAGAAATCCTAATTTGGATTTTCCTATTCCTTAAAATTAACTTAATTTCTTACAAAAATAAGTCAAAATATTGTTTCTATTTTTCAAAAAGTTTTTAAAAGTAAAGAAAAATGTTAATTTTTTTTTTATTTTAAAGAAAAAGAAAAGTTATGTTAGACCCTCCCCCACACCTATCTCATGCATTGTCCTCAATGTATGAATTAATGTATAGATGCATGAAAAAGAAGAAAGGGAAGGAAAAGGTTACCTTAAGGTGGTGGTTCCGGTGGTGGTCTGATTGGTCCACGAAACGCGGCCCAATCAACTTTTCTTGGGTCTCGAAGGAACCCACCAGCACTATCTTTAATATAACCCATTAAAAAGATATATCCATGAAGGATCTTTATTAAATATTTAACCCCATCTAATTTCCATATTCCATAATTAATTTCGGAGTCAAATTTGTCAACCACCTCGTCCCAGAATGGAGTATGAAATGATAGAACGGTTGACTTGGACTCAGGAAGGACAGGAACTAATACCGACTCAGGAAGGTGACTTAAGTCAAGTAAAGGTTCAGGAGTCGAAATGGGTTCAGGAATTGGGTCCAAGTCAAGAAGTTGAAACTCCAGTCCACATGTATTTTCCAACAATGGAATGTGACCTAATATGGGTGATTCCAGTTCAGGAATGATAGGTGGAGGAATCAAGACTGACTCTAAAATATTACTCAAGTTTGGTAACACAACAGGAGTCAATATTGATTCAGAAAGTTGAACTGGATCACAGATTTGGGAATCTAGGTCACATATCTCATTGAGTTCAATATCAAAAAATTGAGAACTTGCCAATTTGTCAATAGGATCTTCAAAAGTGTATAATTGGTCAAGTTCAATATGATCCTCAAAGATGGGTGATTCAATTTCATTATGAATTGGTACAGGATCCAATGTTGACTCCGGGAAAAGATTGAAGTCAGGTGAAGATACCGGAGTCATTATTGAATCAGGAAATAAAATTGAATCACTAAGTTCTAGTTCATGATCATATTCATCTTCAAGTTCTATTTCAGGCAAGGGATAACTTGCCAAACTATCAATTTTATTTGGAGTTTGGGCAAGTTCAAAAGGTTGTTCTGAAATAGAATCTTGATTTCCAAAACTACATGACTCATCGGCTCTAACAGAATGGTAAGTGACATCAGGACGGTGGGAACGTAGAGATTCGACCATCATATCTATGTCACGATTTCTAGCATTTTGAGCATGAGTCAAGGCTTCTAGCATCTTTTCATAGTTGATGGGTTCATTGTCTTGTTGAAAAGATGAAGAGTTGTTTTGGAAGTGGTATTGAAATTGTGAGTCCATCAGATTTTGTGATTGTTGTTTGGACTCACGCATACTCCGTTCCAAAATTGATGGTTTCTTATTTTGGACGGGTGGAACTGAGTATGACTCTTGAAAATATTGTGGACTAGGTGGAGAAGGAGGACAAGGTGGTTGGAAATTATGCTCGGGGGAGGTGAATCCCCACTGACTCGGTAAAGAGTTGAAGTCATTATGGAAATTATAGTTATTAGATGGGGGGTATGGGTCATATTGATTCGGATAAGACCAATCCGGCACACTAGGTTGGTCAAAGTTATGATATGCCGGGTTGGTAATATCCGAAAATGAACTCGGAGTGTAATATGGATTATTATTGTAGTTGAAAAAATTATTATTATAGTCCATATCACACAATAGAATACAAACAAAGAAAAAAACAAACAAATAAACAAACAAAAAAGAAAAAATTCTAGCCTAGGTTAGGGTAGACTTAGGACCTAGACGACTCCTAACTGGTTAGACTTTCCACGGGAGGTCTAATGTAGACTTTAACCACAAGCTAATCAGCCAGGTCAGGGCAAGGTTGGTGGGAGGTTTTCCGTCAAAGACGTTCCTTAATTAAATAACCACCAACCTTCGGGCTTTCGGCCCTCAATCCCTTTCCTAGACACTGATTTTGCAGGAGTTAGATTCCAACATTTTTCCCCCTTAGGATAATCTCCTAATTGAGTCCGAGATGTCCCTAGGGCCAACGTCTACTCATTTTAAGTTAGGCTTGGGTTAGTGAGTGCTTGGAGATGGTTTTTGGGCTAAGGAAGGGTGATCAAATCCCCACCTTATCTTGATTTGGGTTTTGCCCTTAGAATTAATTCGTGCAAGTGTGCAAGATATAGGAAAGTAGCATTCAAAAGCAAAATCACCCAAGAATGTTTCCTAAACTATATGCTATGCATACATACCTTGTCTCCAGCTCTCTTCAACAGTAAAGTAAAAGAATTGAAAAGACTTGTGCCTAGAATGCAAATGTCTAATCAATTTTTAACTTTCAACGAATCTTTTACTGTTGATTATTAGCAGGCTTATGTTATGGCATATAAGAAAAATTAAAGTTGCAGCAAACTTGAATTTGTAAACTAAGCAGCCCTGCAAAAAGCTGTTAGTAGTCAACTCGTCCTTGCCGCGGATCCGCGGCTTTTGCCGTGGAAATGCGGCAATTCAGAGGGCCCTTGGTCTCTGCTTTTTGGAGCAGAGGCCCAAGGCCACTTGTATGTCACTGCAATAATAATTTTCTGCTTTGCTTGCCCTGTAACCTGCAACAGAGAAGAAAAATCGTTTAGTTCTAAAAGATTTGCAAGAAAAATTCAGATTTCAATAAAAAAAACATGTTACCCTCCCCGGCAACGGCGCCAAAATTTGATTGCTAAAATAAATGAAACAACCAATGAAGTTAAGAATGTACCGTGTAGCTTGTGGCTAACGGGTCGAGTCCACGAGGAGGGATGCGATAGAAGCGTTTCGGTGCAGTAAATAGAAACAAAGAAGTGTGTTAGTTTTTTTTTTTTAAGAAAAAGAAAATGGAAGGAAAAGAGATGAAAAAGAGAAATTTCAACTTTCGGAAAAGGATTTGGAGAAAGTGATTTGTAAAAAGCTTTAAGAGTTGTGATGTTGTTTTATTATATGAAATCAAATCTGGGCTTACTATCTTCCTACTCAATTGTTCATTCTTCTCTTAAAATATTAAGTCCCTCGGGTTCATTTGCAAGACTTAAAGTTGATTCTTTTTAGAGAGGTTTGAGTAAAGCACATAAGATGTAGAGGGGTTGAGTTCCTTATCTTCAAGAAAGAGTTGGAATCAGATATTAAAACATAAAGCGCGAAGAAGCAAGAATGAATTAAAAATGATTCACAAGAAGATCAAGAGAGAATAGTGAATTCAACTATCTATGCCCATCCTCATGTGCCTTCAAGAACACTTTCAAAAAGAAAGGCTTGTAAAGGAGGCATGCATATGAGTCATCGGGACTTGTTCTTTAAAAAACAGAGGAGAAGAAAACAAGAGAGATTCTGATAGCAAGCCCAGAAAAAGCGTTTAGTTACTCATGGAAAACAAAGAACACAACGACATAATAACAAGCATACCGTACTGCAAGTGAAAGAGAAATCGGCTCGACCTTTGTATTGCTGTCACTTCAATCCTTCAAGCACAAGCTCTCTGTCCTCTCTCTCACAAGTTTTTGAAACTGGATTACAACTTAAAAAACAAAATTACAACTTGAGTTCTAGCTAACAAATGACCTAGATCCTAAGAAAATAAAAGCAAAGTTTAATCCTAGTCTTCGCTGCTTTTTGCCTTGCTGAAAGAGGTATTTATAGCCAAAAACCCAACAACCAAGATCCCGGGAGGTCGGGGGAGCAAACGCTCCCCCTAACTCCCCAACAAAGCCGCGGATCCGCGGCTTTTGCCGCGGATCCGCGGCAAGGGTGTGGCCAGATGGCCACACCCTGTTGGTGGATCATCTGGAGAGTTTCTTCTGGCTTTATCCTTTGTTGGTTTCTTTGTTTGATCCCTGGATTCTGACGAAATGGCCTTGGCTTTAACCGATCGATTCTGAGAGGATTCTTCTCAACCGGTTTCAACCTCTTGATTTTGCCCTGATTTAGTGTGTGCGAATTTATTCTGATTTAATTCAGAATTCTGGTGGGCTTTTGGGCTCATTTCTCTTCATCTCCTTAAGGATTGGGCCTGCAAATAAATCAAACAAATAATTAGGACAATGCAGGCTTTTATTCGAAAATAAGTATGGAAATGTGATATTAAATATGCAACATTAGTAACCAATCATTATTGTTATATCGTGTTCTTATGATCTTGTGATTATACTACACAACAGTTACTCGTCCAGGATATGTCATGTTCATTATACACATGTCAGACCATACAAGCACGGTCTTCTTGTACATGATCTAATGTTTCGATTATTCCTTTTATTGTTATTACTTTTAGTTCTTAATACTGCCGTTCATATTATTTTTGTTATTTCAATGCCCTACTTGTACAGTTACTACATTTTCATTTTTTCTCTTTTATTGTTCCTTTCCTTCGTGTATTCTTCCTGGCCCATTTTTGATGGACCTTTATTATTTTTTAGTATTTAGATTAGAAAACTGGTATAGAGAGTTGATCGTTAATCGTATTCTGGTTCTCCGCTCAGTTCAGTTCTTTTCTTGAACTTATCTTATTTAGATATGGTGGATGATATTATTTATGATTTTGTATTTCATATATGTGCTTTTACCAATACGCTTGGTTGTATATGAATATATATGTGCTATCCTGCTCGTTGCTAACAGCCTAGGGTATTCATAGAAGAGATTTCACTCTTCGTGAGTATCTGCTAGCCATCATCACATACCCATATTCTGTATTTTGGGAAGCGGGGCATGACAATCAACCCTAATATATGCTTGGCTTTGATTTTTTTTTCTTTTTTTTACTTGTTGTTTGCTTATTTTGGTTTGTGTTTGTTTGTGAAATGGATTTCAATAACAATAATTTTTTTAATGCTAATATGAATTCATATTTCAGCCCGACCTTAGTTAACTCAGATAACTCCATCTCGACTTTGTATAACATGAACCA
Organism: Agave tequilana; assembly: GCA_038442645.1. NCBI lineage: Eukaryota > Viridiplantae > Streptophyta > Magnoliopsida > Asparagales > Asparagaceae > Agave > Agave tequilana. The sequence continues at coordinate 2,410,092 of JAVJIF010029691.1, read as the reverse complement.
ATCGAATATGCTGGATTAGATTTATCCGACTAAAATATATCCCATATCTCTATTCTAATAACCAAAATTTTTAAAAGAATTTTCACTCTTCACAAAGTCAATAGAGATTCAACTCCTAGAAGTCAAATTTGCAATCACCTTATCCACAATCATATCCCTCTTTTACGTCATATACTCTTTTTCTAGAACAACCGACTGAAGAAAAATGCGAAGTAGAAAAGAGTATGAAAGCCGTAAAAACCATGCTTGAGTCCCAACAATAAATTCAAAACATGTTGAACTCACAAACTTCACAAATTTTTTTTGAAACCAAGATTATACACTCCCTTTCTAGAACAACCATTTGAGAAAAAATTCGAGCTAGAAAAGAGTATAGAACTCTTGCATGAGACTGCACAATAATTTCAAAAATCTTCTATCCACGATAAGTTAGAAGCACAACTGAGTTAATTGGTTAACATTTATAAGAATAAGAAATCTCTCTCTTATCAATCTTTGACCAATCCATATTTCTCTAACTCTACCGTTCTGGCCCAGGAATCATGTTTTGAAAACTAATATTCAATTTTAGCACACTCATTTGAACTTGACTAAACTCCAAGTTTTGAGAATCACATTGATATTTTGGTAAGTCATCCCTTTTCTGAATCGAACTTGAGCATGAATGTGATGATTTGAATCTCAACTTGGTAATTTAATTCCACGTCTTTAATCAATATTGACTCTAGTATGTTTACCTGATTTTAATTACATTTCTGAGTTAGTATTGAATCCTGTGTCCATTTATCATGAAATTGACTCATTTATCATTCAGATCAACATAATGAACTTGACCAATATCATAATTTTGAAAGTCATATTGGCAAATTGTCAAGTTTCCATTTCATAAAATTGGACTCAAAGAGGAATGTGGCCTTATCCTCAATTTTATGATCTAGTTCAAATTTTTGAATTAATATTAATTCTTATTTTGTTACCCAATTTGAGCAACATTTTAGAGTCAGTTTTAGTTCTCATACTTGTCATTCTTCAACTTAAATTACTAATTTTAAAAAGTCACATTCTATTGTGGGAAAATAAATATGGACTAGAGTTTCAATTTCTTGATTTGGTCTCACTTATTGAACAAATCTCGACTCCAGAACTTTAACTTGATTTCAGTCAGTTTTCTGAGTCAGTATTAGTTCACGTACTTCCTGAGTCGGTATTAGTTCATGTACTGCCTGAGTGAAAATCTATTATTCCATAATTTCACACACCATTCTGAGACAAAAATGTTGAAAATAAATGATTCTGAATTTTTTTTAAAATTTTAAAATTAGATGGGGTAAAATTCCTAATAAAAATTATCCATGTATATATTATAATACACAGGTTGAAATCACCTAGAGGGGCGGTGAATAGGTGATAATGCTAATCTAGTTAACTTAATGCAGAATTTAAAAACTAGTTGCAATTACAACCAACAAATGATGCACACACAAGCTAGCCAAGCATATAAATATGAATGATCAATATCAAATGATGCAAGGCACAAAATAAAGAGAGAGAGTAAGAGTCAAGGGATCAAGCGCAAACAACAAGATATGTTTCGAGGTTCGAACACCCAGCTTTACATCCCCGCCTTCACACAGAAGGATTTCTAGTCCACTAGCTTGTCCACACAGGACTCCCACAAAGGGAACCTCAACCGAGGATCTGGGGCAATACAATAACAAGGAGTACCCAACTCCTCTCTTTACAACCACAACCTCCTTCTTAAGGCAAAGCACCAAGCCAACAAACAATCACCGCACAACTTAAGGGATTAGCACAAAGCTTACACAAGGATCACCTCACAACTTGAGGGATACAACCCAAATGCACAACCTCCTCAACACAATGAGGGAAAGGCACAAAGCCAAGCAAAGATTGGGTTTACAACTTGGTGGTCCAACAACCACAAACAATTTCTTTTCCCACACAAAGATCCTATAGAATATGATAGTAGATGTAGCTCAAGTGTGGAGAAAACCAATGGAATGGAAATCAAATAGTCAAAGAAAATCCTTGGGAAAATCTAGAAACCAAGATGAAGAAGATAAATCAAAACACTTTTCCCAAAAACCTTTTTCTTTGATTTTCCAAACCCTAGCAAAAACTCCAAATAGATTGTTCAATTTAAAGCCCAAAAACTTCTTTTGATTGCTGTGAAAACACTAGAGAGTAAGGAAAAATTAGCTCATGAAATCTTAGAGAAAACCTCTTTCTAATGGGGCATTTATAGGCCTTTAAAAATTATAGCCGTTGGCAGCAAATACTGCTAGAAATGGCCTACCAGTCGACCGTGCGGTCGACCGGCCAACGGTCGAATTTTGACAGTTGGCAGCTGCCGGTCGACCGCCCTGTAATACCCCTTTCCCGGAATACGTGCTTAGTTACGTATTCAGTCTTTCGACCGTATTTTCCGGTTTACCTTCCGTATTTGACCGATTTTAATTTCAAATATCATTTTCCAATATTTTAGATTTTATGTGATTTTCTGGAATTTTCTAGAATTAAAATGAATTTCTTCAAAACCGGTGTCGGCCAGTACCGCTGACCGATTCCCGAATTTCTATCTTCCAAACTGTTAGGAATTTCTAGAAAGTCCTTTAGACTTTATTGCTTAGAATCATATTTCCTACTTATATTCTTTTTCTGAGATTTTTATAAATTTATGAAAACTCTTTCGGAGTCGGTAAATAACTGATTCCGGGATTTTTAATTAAAAATCTACACAGTATTTCTTCAAACGAATTTCACCATTGGTCTTCAAATATTTTTCTTGATTTTTGGTAAAATTTTCAGACCAATCCGAGATACTTGAATTTCGGGCACTTTTTCAAAAATTGCAAAATACTTTTCCACCTCATTTCCACCTCATTTCCCACTCACCACTTCACCTAACCCCACTAACTCTCTCTCCATCCCATGGCCGGCCAAGTGTCAAGGGGAGGGACACCGCACCCCTCCCTTTTTGCAAGAAAGCCCCTCTCATCCATCAAATTTCCAATCCCTTTACAAAGACCCCCACCTATAAATGCATTTCATTTGCAAAATTACCCTTTTTCTCTCATTTCTCCAACTAGAGAAGAACTCCTTCCTCCTCTCCACAAACCCTAGCTCCAAGTGAACACCCAACCTCTTCATCTCCACCTCAAGGTCACTAGGGCTTCATCAAGGGAGCTCCATCTTCAATCAACACCCCTCAAAGCAACATCAAGGGCAATTCTTCAACCCTAGCTTCAACAACTTGTGGATGGAAGCCATCACCTTCATCCTTGGAATCAAGCTCCTAATTGGACCATCCTAGTGAGTTCCTTACTCACCAAGACTTAGTTAACATTCCACATGCTTAGGGTAGAGATCCATGTACACTTGTAACATAAAAATCCAATTTTTAGGGCATCACAACTCAAATCCAACATACCCATGTGGACATATAAATCATCATGGCTATTCTCTGTTCTAGTGTACTTGTAGTGATAGATCAGGTCCCCTAATACCTTAAAAACCCTACCTTTAAACTGTTAGAACCAACCCCCTTAAATTCTGATTTTTCTGCCTTAACAGTAGCAGATTTCAGAGGATCGGTCGACCGGCAGTCGACCGACCACTCTGCCGACGTGCACAGAGTGCACGGTTTTGAGCTGGCGGTCGACTGGCATTCGACCGACCACTCGACCGGCTTAGGATTTAGGTGTGGGCCAGTCGACCGGCAGTCGACCGGCCAAAGACTGGAGCTCACGCACCTTGTACGGTCGACCGGCAGTCGACCGGCACTCGACCGCCTTTGTAAATCCCAGTCGACCGGCAGTCGACCGGAGGTCGACCGCTAGGTCAAATTCTGGGACAGAATTCAGATTCCTTTCCTCTTTGAGTTTTGATAATTCCCTGATATATATATATGATGTTTTAGTCTTGTTTATGCTTCATACCTGTACTGCATGACATGATACCTGATAAATCTTGCTTTAGTATGCTTCGTGACTTGTTGTTACTTATTATCACCCCATGACTTGTTAAATATGAAATATCACCACCCCTTCATGCTATCACTATAACACCAAGCATGATGTACCCGACTTTTAATTAAAATAGACCAACTTACATTGGGGACAGGGGGAAATGAGCGGAATATCGATATGTGTTCGTGTTTACAGTGGTATTAGGTTGTGCACTATATTGTCCGGTCTTACCTGCGGTACTCCAGGGGACCGAGGGGAGTGCTTCCTCCCTTTCCTGTTTACTGTCATGACAAGGGCATACATAAGACCCTCCTGTTAGCCTAGCGGCAGGTTCCGTCTTCAAGCAACGAAACAATACTGGGCCGTGGTCCCGGGCATGCACGGGACCCACTGTAAACATAGTTCGTCGATACAACCGCTGTTTCCAATAACCACCTTGTTTCACTAGGATATGGATCTATGTGCTCTGGGACGCTGGGTCACATAGCTAGATATCACAGTAAGACAAGTAATAATAATAAGACGTTAATTGTAGATTTATTGCGTGTGCCCTTATCTTGTTGAGTTTACATCACTCGTCGTGCATTGTTACTTAGTACTATTTCATTATCTCTATTCATGATCCTTGTCACTTGACTATCTTTTATTTATTATTACATGTCTTGACCCTTTGGATTTGCATATTCAGATTCCGAGGCCTGGAACGAAGTGGAGCCTTCCACAGAGGACTTGGCTTACCTAGGAGAGCAGGCTGACCAGCTCTAGATCTATCCTGCCCGACACTTCTTTTCGTTCACGGATCTCCATCCTTACGTGAGCACTTTTGTATTTTGATTGTATATCGTTCTTTTGGACTTGGGTTGTGATAAGGGACACTTGTAAAGTGATGTCGCTTGTTATAACTTGTATAACTTTGTATTTACCTTTTTTAAGTTGGCATATGATATACCACGCTGTGTGTGTTGTACTCTGATACTTGTTGTATTTATGCTTAGCGTATATACGTGGGGGCACCATCTGACCTACGTATATGCGTCGCAGTGACGTCCCCGTATCATTGGGATCGGGGCGTTACAGGTTGGTATCAGAGCCTAGGCTCTCAAACCTAAAAGTACAACCAAGTGGCAAATCCTAGTGATTTGCTAATGCCAACTACAATGTACAAAGTTATCTAGTCCTTCTCGATTCCGCCCTTGATTCATTTCCTCCTATCCTAAACTTCTCTCCTTTGTTTCCAATTCCAGACCTTATCCCTTTCGGTATGGAGAGGCGTTCGGGTCGTAGCAATGTCGGGCAAGTACCGAATGGACCCGTTGGAGGAGTGGGCGCTGATATCCTGAGGATCATTCAGACTATGCTGGGAAACCAGCAACAGCAGATGGAGAATCAGCATCAGCAGACTGAGCTCCTCAGGCAGGAGTTGGCAGCCCCGAAGGAGCAGAAGCCGGGGAACATCTCAGACTTCCGACGGCTACAGCCGGCCGTATTCACGGGAGTCGAGAGGCCATTGGAGGCTGAACAGTGGTTGACAGACACCACCGATCTGCTGAACGCCGCCAGGGTGCCTAAGGAGAACCAAGTGGAGGTTGCAAAGATCCAGCTGAAGGACATAGCCAGGACTTGGTGGCTTGCAGAGGAGGCTCGCTTGGAGAAACCTATCTCTTGGGATACGTTCTCCAAGAGCTTTTATAGCAGGTTCTTTCCCGCCACTGCTCAGAAGGACATGGAGGAGCAGTTCATCAGGCTTCAACAGGGGGATAGATCCGTAGATGAGTATGCTGCAGAATTTCTCAGGCTGAGTCGCTTCACCCCGTACATGGTGACAGATGAGGAGAAGAGGGCAAGCCGGTTCCAGCAAGGTCTGCAAATGGACATTCAGATGTTCCTAATGCCCCATCATCTGAAGACCTATGCAGAAGTTCTCACCAGCGCTCGAGAGGTGGAGCGTGGGTTCGAGAAGAAGCAAGGAGATCAGAGGAAGGACCAGGCCATGAAGAGGCCGTTTGTACCGGTGGGCAGAGGAGGACCATCCAGAGCAGCGAAGGTCCAGGCCAGGCAACCATTCAGGGCAGCTCCTTACCAGGTGGCTCGACCAGGTCTTATCTGCAATTTCTGCAAGAAGCCAGGACACTCCCAGCAGAATTGCCGGAGGGCGAACGGTTTGTGTTTGGTGTGTGGAGCACGAGACCACGCCGTGGAGACCTGTCCGCACAGGAGGATGGGATTTGCTAACCAGACCTTGCCGGCACCTCAAGGACAGAATGGGCAGAGGACGCTACCAGGGCCAGTTGGGCAGAGGGACCGGGGACCAGTGATGAGGAGAGCTCTTCCCCTTCCTCCACCGCGTGTTGCTCGCCCAGCGCAGAGAGGAGCCCGGACAGCAGCAGGGCGTGGCAGAGGTCAGGCCTACAACCTGACGGCAGAGGAGGCTGAAGCTTCAGAGGAGGTGATTACAGGTAACATCAGAGTTCATTCTATACCTGTTCTCGCTCTCTTCGATTCAGGTGCATCCCACTGTTATATCTCCGATCACTTTGTGGCTTTACATTCCATACCTGTTAAGGCTTTAGACCGCAAGTGGGAGATAAGTACTGGGAATGGGGTAGTTTTATCTTCTAGAGTTTGTGCTGACTGTCCAATGGAACTTTGTGGGAAGATCTTGGCCATAGATATGCTCGTACTAGACACCAAAGGGTACGACGTAATCTTAGGCATGACTTGGCTCAGTCAGTACTACGCAGTGATTGATTGTAGAGGAAGGAAGATCAATTTCAGAATCCCACAGCAACCGGAGTTCCAGTTTAGTGGAGAGGTGAAGCCTGCTAAGAAGAAGATTCAGATGACCACTTCGGAGGTTCAGAAGGGAGTGCCAGTGTGGGATGAATTTCCAGAAGTCTTTGCTGAGATTTCAGGACTTCCACCGGAGAGGATAGTGGAGTTCTCCATTGATACAATTCCAGGGACAGCTCCTATATCTAAGGCTCCGTACAGGATGGCACCGACGGAGTTGGAGATCTTGAAGAAGCAACTGCAGGAATATTCAGACAAGGGATTGATTCGGCCAAGCACTTCACCATGGGGAGCCCCAGTACTTCTGGCGAGCAAGAAGGATGGTGGTAAGAGACTTTGTATTGATTATAGGGAATTGAACAAGGTCACCATCAAGAACAAGTACCCCTTGCCCAGGATTGATGATTTGTTTGATCAGCTCCATGGAGCCCGTGTATTTTCTAAGTTAGATTTGCAGTCGGGTTACCATCAGCTGAGGGTGAAGAAGGAGGATGTTCCGAAGACGGCATTCAGGACCCGATATGGCCACTATGAGTTTCTAGTTATGCCTTTCGGAGTCACAAATGCCCCTGCAGTTTTCATGGACTTGATGAACCGAGTGTTCTCTCCTTACCTGGATCAGTTTGTAGTTGTATTTATAGATGACATTCTGATCTATTCAAAGAGTTATAAGGAGCATGCAGAGCACTTGAGAATTGTGTTGCAGACTCTTCAGCAGGAGCAGCTTCATGCCAAGAGGAGCAAGTGTGAATTCTGGTTGGACAGCATAGCTTTCCTTGGACATATAGTTTCAGCAGAAGGAATTTCAGTTGATCCTAGTAAAGTCCAGGCAGTGAAGGATTGGCCAGTTCCGAAGACGGTGACTGAGATAAAGAGCTTTCTGGGACTAGCCGGATACTACAGGCGCTTTGTCCAGGATTTCTCTAGACTTGCGGCTCCGTTGACCAGGCTCACCAGGAAAAGGGAGAGATACATATGGACAGAGGAATGTGATGCAGCTTTTGAGCAGTTGAAGCAGAGGCTTATATCAGCTCCAATCTTGAGGACCCCTTCAGGAAGAGGAGGGATGGTCATTTTCTGTGATGCATCAGGTAAAGGCCTGGGGTGTGTGCTTATGCAACATGATCATGTTATAGCATATGCATCTAGGCAATTGAAGCCTCACGAGAGGAATTACCCAACTCATGACTTGGAGTTGGCAGCTGTGATATTTGCTTTGAAGATCTGGAGACACTACCTTCTGGGAGACAAAGTGTTGATATATACAGATCACAAGAGCCTCAAGTATATTTTCTCACAAAAGGAGTTGAATATGAGGCAGAGGAGGTGGTTGGAGCTTATGGCGGACTATGATATTGACTTGCAGTATCATCCAGGCAAAGTCAATACAGTTCCAGATGCACTGAGCAGGATGCCAGAGAACAGAGTGCTAGTCCACCTTACTCAGCAGGAGGAATTGATTCAAGAATTCATCAGATTGGATTTGATGTTGGTGCAAGGAGGTGATAAGGCCGGGCAGTTCATGGCTTTACAGATCCAGTCATCATTGATAGAGGAGATCAAGGAAGCCCAGAAGGAGGATTCAAGATTGCAGACATTCAGAGCTCAGGTGGAAGCTGGTTTGAGGTCGGATATCTGCATTCGTCCAGATGGTGCATTGTGTTTTGGAGATAGACTTTGTGTTCCCCAAGGAGAAGTCAGACAGAAGATTTTGGAGGAAGCACACAGTTCAGCTTATTCTATACATCCAGGAGGAAACAAGATGTATCAGGACCTGAAGAAGCACTTTTGGTGGAATGCCATGAAGAGAGAGATAGCCCAGTTTGTTGCCAAGTGTTTGGTCTGCCAGCAGATAAAGATTGAGCATCAGAGACCAGCCGGACTTCTTCAACCTTTGCCGATACCCGAATGGAAGTGGGAGCACATCACCATGGATTTTGTGACGGCATTGCCTCGGAGTCCCAGGGGTAACAATGCGGTGTGGGTAATAGTTGATCGCCTCACCAAGTCAGCTCACTTCATACCATTCCGGGTGGGTCAGTCGACAGAGGTTCTGGCAGATAAGTATATGAAGGAGGTGGTTCGTCTGCATGGAGTTCCAGTCAGTATTGTGTCAGATAGAGACACCAGATTCAGATCTCATTTCTGGGAGAGTCTCCAAGAAAGTCTGGGAACTCGTCTGAAATTCAGTACTTCTTATCATCCTCAGACAGACGGACAATCTGAGAGGACTATCCAGATCCTTGAGGATATGTTGAGGGCTTGCATGATTGACTTTGGGGGATCTTGGGAAGACCATCTTCACTTGGCTGAGTTTTCATATAACAACAGCTATCAGGCAAGTATTAAGATGGCACCTTTTGAGGCATTGTATGGAAGGAAGTGCCGATCACCGATTTGTTGGGATGAAGTCGGTGAGAGGAGTCTTTTGGGACCAGAGATCCTGATGCAGACGACAGAGAAGGTCAGGGTTATCCGAGATCATCTCAGGGCTGCTCAGAGTAGGCAGAAGAGTTGGGCAGACACCCGGAGGAGGCCATTGGAGTTCCAGACCGGAGACCATGTGTTCTTGAAGATATCACCTACCAAGGGAGTTATCCGGTTCGGTACACGTGGGAAGCTTAGTCCGAGGTATATCGGCCCATTCGAGATCCTGGATCGTGTGGGAGATGTGTCTTATAGATTGGCGTTGCCGCCATCCTTGGACGGGGTGCATAATGTCTTCCACGTGTCTCAGTTGAGGAAATATGTCAGGGATGACAGCCATATTCTGGATCATTCCGAGCTGGAGCTTCAACCGGATTTATCATACCAAGAGCAGCCGTTGGCCATTCTGGACAGGAGTGTCAAGACACTGAAGAACAGAGCTATTCCATTGGTATTGGTGTCTTGGAGCAGGCATGCACCAGGAGAGGCCACTTGGGAGCGTGAGGACGTTATCCGGGAGCGTTATCCTCAACTTTTCACATCTTGATTTGGGTAAGGCTCTTTCCTTCTACTCTTCTCCACCGTTATCCTTCCTTGTATCCGTATCTATCCATTGCTCTTCCTGTTATCTCTCACCTTATGAAATTTCGAGGACGAAATTTTTGTAAGGTGGGTAGGTTGTAATACCCCTTTCCCGGAATACGTGCTTAGTTACGTATTCAGTCTTTCGACCGTATTTTCCGGTTTACCTTCCGTATTTGACCGATTTTAATTTCAAATATCATTTTCCAATATTTTAGATTTTATGTGATTTTCTGGAATTTTCTAGAATTAAAATGAATTTCTTCAAAACCGGTGTCGGCCAGTACCGCTGACCGATTCCCGAATTTCTATCTTCCAAACTGTTAGGAATTTCTAGAAAGTCCTTTAGACTTTATTGCTTAGAATCATATTTCCTACTTATATTCTTTTTCTGAGATTTTTATAAATTTATGAAAACTCTTTCGGAGTCGGTAAATAACTGATTCCGGGATTTTTAATTAAAAATCTACACAGTATTTCTTCAAACGAATTTCACCATTGGTCTTCAAATATTTTTCTTGATTTTTGATAAAATTTTCAGACCAATCCGAGATACTTGAATTTCGGGCACTTTTTCAAAAATTGCAAAATACTTTTCCACCTCATTTCCACCTCATTTCCCACTCACCACTTCACCTAACCCCACTAACTCTCTCTCCATCCCATGGCCGGCCAAGTGTCAAGGGGAGGGACACCTCACCCCTCCCTTTTTGCAAGAAAGCCCCTCTCATCCATCAAATTTCCAATCCCTTTACAAAGACCCCCACCTATAAATGCATTTCATTTGCAAAATTACCCTTTTTCTCTCATTTCTCCAACTAGAGAAGAACTCCTTCCTCCTCTCCACAAACCCTAGCTCCAAGTGAACACCCAACCTCTTCATCTCCACCTCAAGGTCACTAGGGCTTCATCAAGGGAGCTCCATCTTCAATCAACACCCCTCAAAGCAACATCAAGGGCAATTCTTCAACCCTAGCTTCAACAACTTGTGGATGGAAGCCATCACCTTCATCCTTGGAATCAAGCTCCTAATTGGACCATCCTAGTGAGTTCCTTACTCACCAAGACTTAGTTAACATTCCACATGCTTAGGGTAGAGATCCATGTACACTTGTAACATAAAAATCCAATTTTTAGGGCATCACAACTCAAATCCAACATACCCATGTGGACATATAAATCATCATGGCTATTCTCTGTTCTAGTGTACTTGTAGTGATAGATCAGGTCCCCTAATACCTTAAAAACCCTACCTTTAAACTGTTAGAACCAACCCCCTTAAATTCTGATTTTTCTGCCTTAACAGTAGCAGATTTCAGAGGATCGGTCGACCGGCAGTCGACCGACCACTCTGCCGACGTGCACAGAGTGCACGGTTTTGAGCTGGCGGTCGACTGGCAGTCGACCGACCACTCGACCGGCTTAGGATTTAGGTGTGGGCCAGTCGACCGGCAGTCGACCGGCCAAAGACTGGAGCTCACGCACCTTGTACGGTCGACCGGCAGTCGACCGGCACTCGACCGCCTTTGTAAATCCCAGTCGACCGGCAGTCGACCGGAGGTCGACCGCTAGGTCAAATTCTGGGACAGAATTCAGATTCCTTTCCTCTTTGAGTTTTGATAATTCCCTGATATATATATATGATGTTTTAGTCTTGTTTATGCTTCATACCTGTACTGCATGACATGATACCTGATAAATCTTGCTTTAGTATGCTTCGTGACTTGTTGTTACTTATTATCACCCCATGACTTGTTAAATATGAAATATCACCACCCCTTCATGCTATCACTATAACACCAAGCATGATGTACCCGACTTTTAATTAAAATAGACCAACTTACATTGGGGACAGGGGGAAATGAGCGGAATATCGATATGTGTTCGTGTTTACAGTGGTATTAGGTTGTGCACTATATTGTCCGGTCTTACCTGCGGTACTCCAGGGGACCGAGGGGAGTGCTTCCTCCCTTTCCTGTTTACTGTCATGACAAGGGCATACATAAGACCCTCCTGTTAGCCTAGCGGCAGGTTCCGTCTTCAAGCAACGGAACAATACTGGGCCGTGGTCCCGGGCATGCACGGGACCCACTGTAAACATAGTTCGTCGATACAACCGCTGTTTCCAATAACCACCTTGTTTCACTAGGATATGGATCTATGTGCTCTGGGACGCTGGGTCACATAGCTAGATATCACAGTAAGACAAGTAATAATAATAAGACGTTAATTGTAGATTTATTGCGTGTGCCCTTATCTTGTTGAGTTTACATCACTCGTCGTGCATTGTTACTTAGTACTATTTCATTATCTCTATTCATGATCCTTGTCACTTGACTATCTTTTATTTATTATTACATGTCTTGACCCTTTGGATTTGCATATTCAGATTCCGAGGCCTGGAACGAAGTGGAGCCTTCCACAGAGGACTTGGCTTACCTAGGAGAGCAGGCTGACCAGCTCTAGATCTATCCTGCCCGACACTTCTTTTGGTTCACGGATCTCCATCCTTACGTGAGCACTTTTGTATTTTGATTGTATATCGTTCTTTTGGACTTGGGTTGTGATAAGGGACACTTGTAAAGTGATGTCGCTTGTTATAACTTGTATAACTTTGTATTTACCTTTTTTAAGTTGGCATATGATATACCACGCTGTGTGTGTTGTACTCTGATACTTGTTGTATTTATGCTTAGCGTATATACGTGGGGGCACCATCTGACCTACGTATATGCGTCGCAGTGACGTCCCCGTATCATTGGGATCGGGGCGTTACACGCCCGGTCGACAGGCCCCTAGATACAGAGAGCAACACTCTCTGGCCGGTCGACCGCTCGGTTGATCGGGAGCAACTCGAGAGTGGGTTGCTCTCAGTCGGTCGACCGTCCGACTTACACGGTTACATGCACAACCTTGTGCACGTTCGGTCGACCGCTACGGTCGACCGACTCCTGGCCCGATCGACCGTAACGGTCGACCGCTAGAGCCTGGCAGCCAAAATCTGGGACTGAAAAACTGGATTTTTAATGTCTTAAAAATTCCCATAAAATCTCTAAAAATTCACAAAAATAGTTTTATCAGTTTACATTGAAATACAAACTTGTGTTAAAATTTTCAACACAAATTTCAAACATTTTGATCTATTTTTGTGTTATGGAAATTTTGCCAAAAACCAAAAACCATATTTTTTAATACTTGAATTTTTGAATTGAAAATACGTTTTGTCCAAAACTCATCAAAATACAAAAGCATGATATTAAACAACATTTAGGCATGATGTATATGGATATAATCCAATATACATGAAACAATATAAATATCCATGTTTTTGACTTTAGATCCCAAAATATGTTTTGTTAAAAATACCAAAACACTAAACTTATAATATAGACTATCAAAATAAGTTTGTTTAAATAGTTGAAGCATGTATGTATATAGAACACATCTAATATACATAAAAACATGTAAACTTGTTTTGATACTATCTATTCATGAAAACCAAGATCGGTTAACCTAATCAAACCGAAAACCAAAACCAAAACATGAAACGTATGTGTATTATGAACTTGAGCATATCATACTATTCTAATCTTTACAAATGGATCTAAACACAAAACTAAACTAGGTACCGATGTCTTCTTGTAGAGCGACGTCTCCAAGCTGACTCGATCCAAAACATCGTGATCTACCGAGCTTGACTCCAATGAGTGCTATATGTGATCTTTGACGCTCGGGCTCTTGAATCACCATGTGAAAGCTTCCGAAACTATCTTGCTGAAGCTAATCACCAACTAATATCTTGATTAATGATCTGAAACTAAAATCACAAGATTATTAGTACACATAACTACATGAGTTAATCATCATCAAAACTAGAGTGGAAGGCCTTTGGGCCAACAATCTCCCCCTTTTTGATGATGACAAAACTCATGGAGTTATATATGCATGGATTAAAGTTAAGCTTCAAATAAGCTCCCCTTAACTCATGCATCAAGATAAACAAATAAGTATGCAATGAATGTTCATGCATAAAACACATAAATTTCTAAAATATGCTCTTGATACCAATAAAACAAATACATTTTCAAAACAATCTCTTGATACTAATTTGCAAAACAAAACTAATGAAGCTCTTGATAACAAAAATAAACATTTAAACATGTTCTTTAAATAATGTTTTTATTATCAATTGAACTTTAATAAAAACATAAAACATGCATACAAAAACATGCATATAAACTACAAACTCAAATTCTTCTCCCCCTTTTTGTCAATCATCAACAAAGGGGTAAAAGTAAAAACAAAATCTTCTCCCCCTTTTTGTTCGAAACAAAGAATCAATAAGGGGTGACATCAAACATGATACCAATAAAAAATGTTAATAAAAATAATTTAAGGAATGCCTATATCAGAAGATACCAAATGAAATAAAGGTAAACAAGGCATTGAAGCATAAACCAATTGAAAACAAAAATCTTGATACCAATTGATACGTAAACAAATGACATACCAATTGTAAGAAAAACAATCTTGATATGATACCAATTGAAATTAAACATACTAAATTTTGAATTTTTCAAGAATGATACCAATTGTAAATATATGTCATTTTGAATCTGTGATACCAAATTGAAATTATAAATCATAAAGAATGGGAGTGAAAATCAAATACCAATTGAAAGATGAAATACAAGTTTTCTCCCCTTTATGAAATACCAAATGAAATCATGCATAAGCTTGTTTTAGGATACCAATTGAAAACTACTCAATTGAAATAAAATTAAAACTCAAGCTTTAGCATAAACAAACTTTGTGCTTAAAAATATAGGGATATGATAAGCACAAGTAAAACATATATATGTATGAAAAATTAGATACCAATAGAAATTGATATTCTTTGAAGTGCAAGCATACATATACAAAAAGATATACGAGTATACAAGAAAAATGTTAATATTGATACCAATTGAAATAATCCAATGATACCAATTGAAATAACAATAAGATCAAATGTATATCTCATATTACCTATCCTCCCAATCTTGTTCAAGTTTAAAAAAATTTTCATTATAAAGCATACATGAGCATGATCGCCCATCCATCCGCCCGTAGAAGGTAGCATTTTCAAAAATAGATTTGAAGATATGGTGTGTTTGAAAGACTCTACCAAAATGAAGAATATCACAACTAGTTAAATGGAAAAACTAGTACGAAATCCTTCAAGTAAGGAATAAAACAAAATTCTTTTTCATAGAAAACATGTAAATCACATAATCATTAAACGCTCAAAATCTATATAGCCCATATCATACTCATGAAAACAAAATCATGAGTAAACTAATAAAGAGAGTGTACAAATGTTATGTGAGACATATCATCATGAAAATATGCAATTTATGCTCAATTTAAATTCCTTTAAACATGAAACATGAAAATCTAAAATTTTCATTAAATAAATCATACTCCAAGGCATATGTATGTTTTGACAAACAAGAAGCATACATACATATCCCTAAACACAATTTGAGTCCATAATAAAGATTTGCAAGAAAAGCAAATGGCTCAAATGGGTATACATGTATATCTTAAGGTTTGGCAAAATAGACATATACATGAAGTGAAAACACAAGATCATAAAACATATCCAAAATGGGGAATACAAGTTAGAATGCATGAATCATCAAAATTTGACTATACTAGCATATCTAATGGGAACAAATAAGCATTCAAGTGCAAACATATAATAATTTACTTGTGTCCCACTCTATGTACAAGTATGTATCCTAGTTTTAATGAAAACTAGCATCTAATCATATATTCAAGACATAAATCATAATAAACATAAACAAGATCATTATGTAATTATTTGAACAATGATGTACATAATAGTTAAACAAATGGTGAGAACACAACAAATGATCCATATAAACAAGTGTGATCTCAAATAACTAAACATGTATATCACTAATCTAACAAACATGGCATATAGCATAATGAACAATAAAACATGTCATAAATCGATGAACAAGAAAATCATGTAAATATAAACAGGAGTTAGAGATTGATACCAAAACCGATGAAGGCACTTCTCTAGTTCTCCAAACCATGGTGGTCCTCTCCACCAAGCTCCCCTTGAAAGTGATGCATCCAAATTGTTTTCTTTAAGCACGGAATGCATCCACTTCAAGGTACCGCCACTCTCACGTGATGCGAGAGCCCACACCTACATCAAATACCATAGGGGTGGTCTTTGGTACCCATTTTCTTTTGGGTCCATAGGGGTTAGTGCCTTTCCTAACCCAAACAAAATCATTTGCTAAATTTTCAACATGTATACGATCATAGCAAAATCTAGCAAGGTGGCCCTTACGACCACAATGTGTACAAGTGTACACATGAGCATACTTAGTGTGATGGTGGTGACCGTGGGAAGCATGCGTATGCCGTGATGGGTGTACATGCAAAGATGGAACTTGCTTCTTGCGAACCAAGGTTTCCAAGCGTGTATGATTTAAAGTACATTGGCTCAATGTGGAGCCCAAACAATCTACACTTTTCTTCAAAACATTTATGTCATTTTCAATACTAGAAGATAAAGTGAAGCATGCAAAAGATGTGCTAGGTGAAGCTACACTAGCATGGCAAACATGTGAAGACAACACAATTTTCAAAGATTCATTTTTCTTTAAAACTAAATCTAATTCTTTTGTAATGAAATCAATTTCAGTTTTCAAAGTAAGGTTATCTTTTAAAATAAAATCTAATTTAGAAGATAAAACCTCATTGTTTTTCACAACGTCATCACAATCAATTTTGCTTTTCAAAAATTCATTTTCCTTTAAGACAAGGTAAAGTTGAGATTTAAGTGAGTCACGTTCACTAGCAATCTCTTCCTTCTCTTGCAAAATCAATTCAAAACTTCAACACAAATCCTTCATTTCTTCTTTTAGTTCAAAGTTCTTCTTTTTCAAAAACTCATGTTTTTCCAAGAAATTTTCAAGCTTTGTGGCAAGTTCTACATTTAAGGTTTGAACTTCTAAACATCCATAGCAATAAGAGCTAGACCTATCATCTAGTTAAGAATTCGATTGTACCTCAAGGGAGTCTTTCCCTTGAACCATGAGGCAATACTCGTCGGACATGTCTCTCCTAGATCTCCTCATTTTGTTAATGATCCTTGAAAGCTCGGGAGAAGTCAAAATGTCCAAACTGCAAAAGCTGAATCATAATGAGCAAACACATGTAAAAGATCTTTATCAAGAGATGCTCTAAGTGTCTTAAGGGCTAATGCATTTGCCTTTTTATGCTTGCTATCATTTGGATAGGATTCTTTAGTAGTGGCTTGATAAACTAGATGTCCTAGGGTTTTCAAATGACAACTCATCGTGGCCTTCCAAATATCATGTCTAGAAAAATCAAACATAGGAGGGCTATCCATGAGTGCAAACTAAATGTGTGCAAATGAAAATGCAAATTAAGATTAGCAACCAAGATCTCACTCCTAGGCGGTTAAATCAAATATCAGGAGCGTAGGCTCTGATAACAATTGAAATCACCTAGAGGGGGGTGAATAGGTGATAATGCTAATCTAGTTAACTTAATGCGGAATTTAAAAACTAATTTCAATTACAACCAACAAATGATGCACACACAAGCTAGCCAAGCATATAAATATGAATGATCAATATGAAATGATGCAAGGCACAAAATAAAGAGAGATAGTAAGAGTCAAGGGATCAAGCCCAAACAATAAGATATGTTTCGAGGTTCGAGCACCCAGGTCTACATCCCCGCCTTCACACAGAAGGATTTCTAGTCCACTAGCTTGTCCACACAGGACTCCCACAAAGGGAACCTCCACCGAGGATTTGGGGCAATACAATAACAAGGAGTACCCAACTCCTCTCTTTACAACCACAACCTCCTTCTTGAGGCAAAGCACCAAGCCAACAAACAATCACCTCACAACATGAGGGATTAGCATAAAGCTTACACAAGGATCACCTCACAACTTGAGGGATACAACTCAAATGCATAACCTCCTCAACACAATGTGGGAAAGGCACAAGGCCAAGCAAAGATTGGGTTAACAACTTGGTGGTCTAACAACCACAAACAATTTCTTTTCCCACACAAAGATCATATAGAATAAGATAGTAGATGTAGCTCAAGTGTGGAGAAAACCAATGGAATGGAAATCAAATAGTCAAAGAAAATCCTTGGGAAAATCTAGAAACCAAGATGAAGAAGATGAAACAAAACACTTTTCCCAAAAACCCTTT
The DNA here is from genome assembly GCA_038442645.1 of Agave tequilana. NCBI lineage: Eukaryota > Viridiplantae > Streptophyta > Magnoliopsida > Asparagales > Asparagaceae > Agave > Agave tequilana. The sequence continues at coordinate 2,392,022 of JAVJIF010029691.1, read as the reverse complement.
TCTTTGATTTTCCAAACCCTAGCAAAAACTCCAAATAGATTGTTCAATTTAAAGCCCAAAAACTTCTTTTGATTGCTGTGAAAACACTAGAGAGTCAGGAAAAATTAGCTCATGAAATCTTAGAGAAAACCTCTTTCCAATGGGGTATTTATAGGCCTTTAAAAATTATAGCCGTTAGCAGCAAATACTGCCAGAAATGGCCAACCAGTCGACCGTGCGATCGATCGGCCAACGGTCGAATTTTGACCGTTGGCAGCTATCGGTCGACCGCCCGATCGACCGGCCCCCAGATATAGAGAGCAACACTCTCTGGCCAGTCGATCGCTCGGTCGACCGGGAGCAACCCGAGAGTGTGCTGCTCTCAGTCGGTCGACCAGTCGGTCGACCGACCGACTAACACGGCTACGAGCACAACCTTGTGCACGTCCGGTCGACCGCTATGGTCGACTGGGTCCTGGCCCGGTCGACCGTAATGGTCGACCGCCAGAGCCTGGCAGCCAAATCTCGGACTGAAAAACTGGATTTTTAATGTCTTAAAAATTCCCATAAAATCTCTAAAAATCCACAAAAATAGTTTTATTAGTTTACATTGAAATACAAACTTGTGTTAAAAATTTCAACACTAATTTTAAACATTTTGAACTATTTTTGTGTTATGGAAATTTTGCCAAAAACCAAAAACCGTATTTTCTAAAACTTGGATTTTTGAATTGAAAATATGTCTTGTCCAAAACTCATCCAAATACAAAAGCATGATATTAAGCAACATTTAGGCATGATGTATATGGATATAATCCAATATACATGAAACAATATAAATATCCATGTTTTTGACTTTATATCCCAAAATATGTTTTGTTAAAAATACCAAAACACTAAACTCATGATATAGACTATCAAACTAAGTTTGTTTAAATAGTTGAAGCATGTATGTATATAGAACACATCTAATATACATAAAAACATGTAAACTTGTTTTGATACTATCTATTCTTGAAAACCAAGATCGGTTAAACCAATCAAACCGAAAACCAAAACCAAAACATGAAACGTATGTGTATAGTGAACTTGAGCATATCATACTATTCTAATCTTTACAAATGGATCTAAACACAAAACTAAACTAGGTCCCGATGTCTTCTTGTAGAGCGATGTCTCCAAGCCGACTCGATCCAAAACATCGTGATCCACCGAGCTTGACTCCAACGAGTGCTATATGTGATCTTTGACGCTCGGGCTCTTGAATCACCATGTGAAAGCTTCCGAAGCTATCTTGTTGAAGCTAATCACCAACTAATATCTTAATTAATGATCAAAAACTCAAATCACAAGATTATTAGTACACATAACTACATGAGTTAATCATCATCAAAACTAGAGTGGAAGGCCTTTGGGCCAACACAGGTCACTGGTAAGTTCCTACAAACTCCACATAATCTTGATTGGTTTCGTCATCAATCAGACCTCCACCAGAGCCTCACCCTGAGGTGAATTCTTCTTCCCTTTATTTTTTAATGCATAAATACATTCACGATGCATTAAGGACAATGCATGGGATAAGTGTGGAGGAGGTCTATTAAAATAGAGTTTTTAGTTTTTCCTTCCTTTTCACTTCTTTTAGGATATTTTTAGAATTTTACCTTTTGTATAGGATTTTTTCCTTTCTTAAAAAACTTTTTGAACAAGAGATAAAGTTTTGATCTATTTTTAAGAAAATTATGATCTTAGAAATTAAGGAAGCCTTGAATATGATATCTTAAACCTAGTCGAAATAATGGAACTTGTTTAGAATAATAGATTCAGAAAAATTAGAAAGATAATTTGATCTTGAATTTTTTACCTTAGAGAATATACACTCCACAATTACACATTTTTGGTATGGAAATAAAGACTTAAAATGTCATAAACAAAAAAAATAAAATGAAAAAATATGGTATATATGAATAAAAAATCACCTATTAAAACTTGATAATTATGCCTCAGGAAGTATGATTATTCACACCTAATGGTGGTGAAAAGAAATAAACAATCCCTCTTAGTTTTGTGGCCTTATTTACTTAAGCCCGAAGGATGTTTTCTTATCTGATGCCCTAAGATCATCTAATTTGGGAGTCATCGACTAAAGGCTTATTATCCGGGTAAATTAGAAAGCCTAAGAAAACTATAGAAGAAAGAATATATATATATATATATGGCTTGATGGTTAGAGTTAAAATCCAAATATCTACATTATCACAAAGTGCATATTATCCATTTAATTATGAGAGATCAATTTATTCAATCCAATTTTGAACTTTTATCTTAATTGAAAGTAAGATCTTGTATATATACTAAGTTTAAGAACGAATAATTTTTGGAGAACTTATGACATCAGATCACTTAATTTTTTGCAAAAATATTTCAAAAACTTTACTCTCTTTCAAATGCATTTTCAAAAATACTAACTTTTATTTTTTTCTTTATGAATTTTGTGGGTTAATACGCTGAAAACCCTCAGGAGACAAAACTCCTCATTTAGGGAAACCTATAGTTTTAAAGGCTTGTTGCACACACTTAGTGCAGTTGGGTCACCTTCGAAAGTGGTGTATTAGTTTCGTTTTTTTTTCTTGTTTTTCTCGGGACGGGCAAAAGATAAGTGTGAGGGTGTGATTAGTATCCAATTCTGCATCTGCATATCGTATTCCTTATCTATTTATGAATAAAATTTCGCGTTTGAATCATGCTTTGATCTATTTTATAGATAATCAAGAGTTTAAGAGTAAAGTCAGAATAAAATCCTAATTAAACAAAATTTTTTGTTAATTAAATCACATTTCTTGGAGACCAAGGTAGAGAGCTTGTAGAAGATGCTTAGATCAAAAATTGAGGATGTAACTGGAGAAATACAGGTCCAAAATACCAAAAATCAGATACATACAGAAGCTTCTCGCTGCTGGACGAAGCATCAGGGAAACACCAACGACCTAAATCTCTTGTATTACCATGGATCCATGATTGTTATCCAATTTTGCATATTCTACCACATCATTCCCATGCATATTGCAAATAAAAATATGATTTTTAATGTTCTTCTCTCTATTTTTGTAGGTTCACATCTGAAATAAGAAAAGGCCCAAAATTCCTTTAATTAGCAATAATTAAATGGAATTAATTTCAAGCCCAAAAGAGAGCCCAAGTTTGAGCCCAGGATCTGGAGAATTCTACGCGCCAACTCAAGATTCCAGAAGGTCCACGTGGCTAACAAACTTGTAACAACTTCGCAACAGAAATCTGTTACCCAACGGCCTTGAAACTGCCGCGCTTTACCGCTTATCTGCGGCAGATCTGGGGCCGTTGGGCGCCAGATTCTGCCAGCTGTCTCATCTTCTGGAGCCTTCTCTCTGAATGCTATAAATACAGGACCAGGGCCTTCGTAAAATGGGGTTGAAGAGAGGAGAGATTAGAGATTAGATGCTTGTATTTTGTAGGTTTTTTCTCTAGGATTTTTGTGGTGCTCTAGATCTTCTTCTTCCCTAGAAATTCTGCAAAAGAGAGTTGTAAGAGAGAGAAAGCTTGTGTAGACCAAGGTGTGACAACTTATGAAGTAAGGATTCATCCATTCTCTTCTCTCTACTTGAGCATTTTCTAGTTTACTTGCTTTCTTTAATTCAAGCTTTACTTTCATTGCACTTTTATTTCATGCATTGTTTTCCTCTTCTTGTAATGGCTAGTAGCTAACTTCTTCTACATGACTAGCTAACAACTAATCTTGCTTAACTTCTAACTCTTGTGTGAATACAAATACTTCATCTTGCAAGTTGTTGAGTCTTTTTCATCCCCGATGGGTTACTATCATGCTTGGCAAGTTCTTGTTGTAATTCTCCATATGATTCATGTGAGCCTCATTTAGAGCCTTATCTTTAGAACAAGTGCCTTGATGGAACATGGAGATGGATCACCAATCATATGCTATTTGTTGTACAACTTCTTTGCTTCTATTAATGAATGTTGTATCTTCTTCCTTAGCATCCCTTGAGTGACTACTCTTTTGATTCCACCATTGAAAGTCTATCTTGTAGGCCAATGACATCTATGAGGCTACAAGACAAGTCCAAGAATGATCACCCGTCATCCAAGTGGGAAAGCAACTAGACTAACACGCAAGACAAATATATGCCGATGAATCAACATGAGGCATGCATCACCATTACGGAGTTTAGTAAGTGAGCAAGTTAGTATTTTTAGCTAGTCATGGTTTTCTCCATCTTTAAAGTCTTCTACAAAGTTTTCATTCTTTTAGTGTTAATCCAAAAGCCAATCTTGTTTTGATTTCTTTTCATTTTTCCATCATGAACATATCCACCGATTCTTTTACTTCTTTTTCCATGTTTTATTCATTCTTTTAAGACAAAGAAGAATCTTCGTTTTCTTTCTTCACAACGAACCGTAACGCTTCCATCGCAAGCTCTCCCTGAGAATCGACTCGGTATAGCCCATGCTATAACGGAGATAGGAAAGGGTATATTAATCATTTTGAATACATATGTGGAGTGATCAAAGAACTTGAGGTTGTTTCTAAACCTTATTTCTTTTTATTGAATATATTTTGTGTGCAAATTATACTCCACAATACAACACCTTTCCCGCCTAAACAAATTGGCGCCGTTGCCGGGGAGAGCAACGGTTTTTGATTTAAAGTGAGAAACTAAACGAATTTTCTTCTCTGTTGCAGGTTACAGGTGAAGAAACAGGAAAATTTGCATTGCAGTGACATATAAGTGGACATGGGCCTCTGCTCTAGAAAGCAGAGACCAGGATCCCTCTGAATTGCCGCAGAATTGTGGCAAAAGCTGCAGATCTGCGGCAAGGAGGAGTGAACTCCTAACAATTTTTCTGTAGGGTTTCCAGCTCTGCAAAATACATCTGCTGCAATAATTCTTTTCCTGTATGCTTCACCATACTCCTGCTAAATAAACAACAGTAAAAAATTGGTTGAAACGTTAAAAATTGATTAGACATTTGCATTTCTAGGCACGTGCCTTTTCAATTCATTTACTTTTACTGTTGAAGAGTGCTGGAGGCAAGGTACGTTTCGCATTGCATGTAGACTAGGAATCATCTCTTGCTTGATTTTCATGCTTTGAGTGTATCCTAGCTATATATGTTGTACACTTGCACAAATCGATCTTAATGGCACTAACCCATAAATAAGATAAGGTGGGGATTTCATTACCCTTTCCTTAGCCCAAAAACCACCATCCCAGCACTCACTAACCCAAGCCTAATTTAATAAAAAAGTAGACGTTTGCCCTAGGGACATCTCGGACTCATTTAGGAGATTATCCTAAGGGGGAAAAGTGTTGGAATTTGACTCTTGCAAAATCAGTGTCTAGGAAAGGGATTGAGGACCGAAAGCCCGAAGGTTGGTGGTTACTTAATTAAGGAACGTCTCTGACGGAAAACCTCCCAACAACCTTGCCCTGACCTGGCTGATTAGCTTGTGGTCAAAGTCTACACTAAACCTCCCGTGGATGGTCTAATCAGTTAGGAGTCGTCTAGGTCATAAGTCTACCCTAACTTAGGTTAGAATTTTTTTTCCTTTTTGTTTGTTTATTTGTTTGTTTTTGTTTGTGTTTCATTGTGTGATATGGCTTATAATAACAATTTTTCCAACTTCAATAATAATCCATATTACACACCGACTTCATTTTCGGATAATACCAAACCGGCATATCATAACTTTTACCAACCTAGTGTGCCGGATTGGTCTTATCCGAATCAATATGACCCATACCCCCCATCTAATAACTATAATTTCCATAATAATTTCAACTCTTCACCGAGTCAGTGGGGATTCACTTACCCCGAGCATAATTTCCAACCACCTTGTCCTCCTTCTCCACCCAGTCCACAATATTTTCAAGACACAGACTCATTTCCACCAGTCCAAAATAGAACACCGTCAATTTTGGAAATGAGTATGCGTGAGTCCAAACACAAATCCCAAAATCTGATGGACTCATAATTTCACTATCATTTCCAAGACAACACTTCATCTTTTCATCAAAACAATGAATTCATCAATTATGGAAAGATGCTTGAAGCCATGACTCATGCTCAAAATGCTAGAAATCGTGATATAGATATGATGGTCGAATCTCTACGTTCTCACCGTTTGACCAGATCTGGTGTCACTAACCACTCTGTTAAAGCCGATGAGTCATGTTGTTTTGGAAATCAAGATTCTATTTCAGCACGCTCATCTGAACTTGTCCAAACTTCAAATTCCATTGACATTTTGGCAAGTTTTCCTTTTCCTGAAATAGAACTTGAAAATGATTATGATCCTAAATCCCAACTTAGTGATTCAATTCTATTTCCTGATTCGATTATGACTCTGGTATCTTCACCTGACTTCAATCTTTTTCCGGAGTCAACATTGGATCCTGTACCAATTCATAAAGAAATTGAATCACCCAACTTTGAGGATCATGTTGAACTTGACCAATTTTACAATTTTAAAAATCCCATGGATGAATTGGCAAGTTCTCCATTTTTTGATATTGAACTCAATGAGATATGTGACCTAGATTCTCACAATCTCTTTACTTCTGAAACTGATTGTCCAATTCTGACGGAAAACATTGATCTTAGTTTTGAAGAATTGTATGGCGATGAGCTAGAATTCCTTAATATTGGAAGTAAAGAGATATCACCCATATTAGGTCACATTTCATTGTTGGACAATACATGTGGATTGGAGTTTCAATTTCTTGACTTGGACCCAATTCCTGAACTCATTTTGACTCCTGAACCTTTACTTGACTTAAGTCACCTTCCTGAGTTGGTATTAGTTCCTGTCCTTCCTGAGTCCAAGTCAACCGTTCTATCATTTCATACACCATTCTGGAACGAGGTGGTTGACAAATTTGACTCCGAAATTACTTATGGAAAATGGAAATTAGATGGGGTCAAATACTTAATAAAGATCCTTCATGGATTTATCTTTTTAGTGGGTTGTATTCATGATATTTCTGGTGGGTTCCTCCAAACCCAAAGTAAAGTTGATTGGGCCATGTTTCGTGGACCAATCAGACCACCACCGGAACCACCACCTTAAGGTAATTTTTTTTCCCTCTCTATTTGTTTCATGCATACATATATCACGATGCATTGAGGACAATGCATGAAATAAGTGTGGGGGAGAGTTTACTAACATAGAGTTTTTAGATTTTCTTTCTTTTACACTTCTTTTAGAAATAAAAAAATAATTAAAAAATAATTAAAAAAACTTTTTGACATAAGAGACAAAGTTTTGATCTATTTTTAAGAAAATTAAGATGTATCTTAGAAATTAAGAAAGCCTTAATTATGACATCTTAAACCTAGTTGAAATAATAGATCTTGTTTGAAACTATAGGCTAAGTAAGAAAAATTGGGGAGATATTCTTATCTTGAATTTTTTGCCTTAGATAAGTATGCACTTCACACTTACACATTTCTGGGAAGGAAACAAAGACCAAAATGCCATAAAAATATTAAAAAAATTTATATATAATAAAACATCACTTATTAATCTGGATAATTGTGCCTCAAGAAACATGATTATTCACGCCTAACGGTGGTAAAGAAAATAAATAATCCCCTTTAGTTTTGTGGCCTTGTTTACTCGAGTCCTTAAACCCGAGGGATGTTTTCTCATCTGGTGCCCTAAGAGCATCTGGTTTGGGAGTCATCGATTATAGGCTCGTTATAAGGGTGAACTAGAAAGCCTAAGAAAACTAAGGGAAGAAAAAAAAGAAAAAAACAATATATATAGATAAATAAATGGCTTGATGGTTAGAGTTGAAATCCCAGAAATCTTCACTATCACGGTGTGCATACTATCTAGGTTTTATGAAAGATAAAATATTCAATCCAATTTTGAATTCTTACCTTAATTGAAGACAAGATCTTGCATAGAGACTAAGTTTAAGAAAGAATGATTATAGGTGGACTTATGACCTTAGATCACTTATATTTTTGCAAAAATAGTTCGAAAACATGTCTCTCTTTCAAATTGCGTTTTCAAAACACTAACATTTGTCTTCTTTCTTTATGGATTTTGTGGGTGCAATCCGCTGAAAACCCTCAGGAAACAACACTCCTCCTCTAGGGTAACCTAGATGTTTAACGGCTTGTTGCACATGCTCAGTGCAATCGCGTCACCTGCGAAAGTGGTGTAATAAAATTGGTAGTATAGTTTTTCTTTTCTTTGTTTTGCTTGGGACGAGCAAAAGAATAAGTGTGGGGGTGTGATTGTTATCCAATTTTGCATATTCTACCACATCATTCCCATGCATATTGCAAATAAAAATATAATTTTTAATGTTCTTCTCTCTATTTTTGTAGGTTCATATCTGAAATAAGAAAAGGCCCAAAATTCCTTTAATTAGCAATAATTAAATGGAATTAATTTCCAGCCCAAAAGAGAGCCCAAGTTTGAGCCCAGGATCTGGAGAATTCTACGCGCTAACTCAAGATTCCAGAAGGTCCACGTGGCTAACAAACTTGTAACAACTTCGCAACAGAAATCTGTTACCCAACGGCCTTGAAATTGCCGCGCTTTGCCGCGCATCTGCGGCAGATCTGGGGCCGTTGGGCGCCAGATTCTGCCAGCTGTCTCATCTTCTAGAGCCTTCTCTCTGAATGCTATAAATACAGGACCAGGGCCTTCATAAAATGGGTTGAAGAGAGGAGAGATTAGAGATTAGATGCTTGTATTTTGTAGGTTTTTTCTCTAGGATTTTTGTAGTGCTCTAGATCTTCTTCTTCCCAAGAAATTCTGCAAAAGAGAGTTGTAAGAGAGAGAAAGCTTGTGTAGATCAAGGTGTGACAACTTGTGAAGCAAGGATTCATCCATTCTCTTCTCTCTACTTGAGCATTTTCTAGTTTACTTGCTTTCTTTAATTCAAGCTTTACTTTCATTGCACTTTTATTTCATGCATTGTTTTCCTCTTCTTGTAATGGCTAGTAGCTAACTTCTTCTACATGACTAGCTAACAACTAATCTTGCTTAACTTCTAACTCTTGTGTGAATGCAAATACTTCATCTTGCAAGTTGTTGAGTCTTTTTCATCCCTGATGGGTTACTATCATGCTTGGCAAGTTTTTGTTGTAATTCTCCATATGATTCATGTGAGCCTCATTTAGAGCCTTGTCTTTAGAACAAGTGCCTTGATGGAACATGGAGATGGATCACCAATCATATGCTATTTGTTGTACAACTTCTTTGCTTCTATTAATGAATGTTGTATCTTCTTCCTTAGCATCCCTTGAGTGACTACTCTTTTGATTCCACCATTGAAAGTCTATCTTTTAGGCCAATGACATCTATGAGGCTACAAGACAAGTCCAAGAATGATCACCCGTCATCCAAGTGGGAAAGCAACTAGTCTAACACGCAAGACAAATATATGCCGATGAATCAACATGAGGCATGCATCACCATTACGGAGTTTAGTAAGTGAGCAAGTTAGTATTTTTAGCTAGTCATGGTTTTCTCCATCTTTAAAGTCTTCTACAAAGTTTTCATTCTTTTAGTGTTAATCCAAAAGCCAATCTTGTTTTGATTTCTTTTCATTTTTCCATCATGAACATATCCACCGATTCTTTTACTTCTTTTTCCATGTTTTATTCATTCTTTTAAGACAAAGAAGAATCTTCGTTTTCTTTCTTCACAACGAACCGTAACGCTTCCATCACAAGCTCTCCCTGAGAATCGACTCGGTATAGCCCATGCTATAACGGAGATAGGAAAGGGTATATTAATCATTTTGAATACATATGTGGAGTGATCAAAGAACTTGAGGTTGTTTCTAAACCTTATCTCTTTTTATTGAATATATTTTGTGTGCAAATTATACTCCACAATACAACACCTTTCCCGTCTAAACAATCCACGGTAATATGGTGGGTCCACGCGTTAATCTTCGATGCGTGGCTTCATCTCGTTATCGAAAGCCTTCCTTTGCCTATAAATACTGCATTTGAAAATCAAAATCAAGGTTGAAAAGCAGTAGGCTAAGGTTTTCTCCCATTTAGTATAGCTTAGTGTACTTTTCTTTTTCTTCTTCTTCTTTTGTATTTTCCTTTTGTTTTAGATCATATATTAGGCTAGAATTGATTCAGGAGAGAAAGAGAGAGATTGATGTAATAGAAAGTGATAATCTATGAAAGCTTCCTTCTTTCCTTCTATGGTTTCTTCTCTAACATCTAATATGACTACTAGCTAACTTTTCTTCTCATGACAATCTAACTGCTAACCACTAATCATCTAACCCTTAATTGATAATTTACATGAATCTAATAGCCTCTACAAGACCTTACTCTTGCAAGAGCTATTGATGGCTTATGATGATGAGTTCTAACATCTAACTTGCTAACTTGCTACTCTATTATTTTATGCTTGCCTCTAACTTGTTTTGCTGATCTAATATTTGTATAAGCTTGCCCTTGACGCAAGTTTTAATGTGAAAAATCATCTTACGTGCCATGCTTTATACTCTTGAAGCCAAGGATTAGTAATAGTTAATGATCCATGTGAGGCAACTATCACTAAGAGCTTAGCATGATTAATGAAGTGTTTAGTAGTTAGTATCCATGAGTTTTCTTCTCTTATTGCTTTATTTTCAAAACCATTTTTAAAAATCACTTTATCATTTTCTTATCATTGTTTTCATCTTCTTAGTTCACTACTTGTTTTCATTTTTTGACCACAAATTCTTCTTTTTTTCATTTTCCAAATAACTTCACCACACTTTCCACTTCGCTTATCTCATGTTTTATCTTGCTTTTTTACTTTCTTGCTTTTCCTTCACAGATTTCAAAACCAACAATACTATTTCTTGCATTCACTATTTTCATCGCCTTCTCCTTCCATCACTTCTTGTTTTCTTTTCTTTTCTTTTTCTTCTTTAACCAAGAAGACTTTGTTAACAACCATTGTGAATGAACTATTAATACTTCTATCACCTCCTGTCCCTGTGGATTCGACTTGTATAGCCTATATGCTATAACGGAAGTAACGAGAAAGCCAAAGCATCATAACACTTAAACTCTTCATTTCAAAATTCACATTTTCGTGCATGCTTTACCTTCAATCACTTATCATGAGGAAACTTGCAATGTGTTCGTTCGGATCATCGTTGGGAAGACCTCCAAACTGACATTAACTTTGCACAAACTAAATTATACCATGATTCAACCCAAAGTTGTTTGCATTGATTGTTGGCTTCTTTATGTATGATGTTGCTCCAATTAAGGATGGAACTGCAAAGTCCCTTATATTAGCCCACAAAACCATCACTCTAGTTTTGATGATGATTAACTCATATAGTTATAGTACTAATGACCTTGTTGTGTTTAAGCTTTAGATATTGATCAAGATCTTAGTTGGTGTTTAGCTTTTTTGAACCTAACATATGGTGATTCAAGAGCTCAAGCTTATAGTGTATATCTAGCACTTAAGATGGAGCCTACCTCGAAGAATCAAGTTTGGATCAAGTCTACTTGAAGAAAAAGATCTACAAGAAGATTTGTCTAGAGTTTATGAATTTAGATCTCTTACAAAGAATAGATTAGTTTTGATTGCTCAAGCTCACACACACACAAGTTTTTATACCTAGTTTTTTAGTTTTAGTATTTAACAAGGATTAATTTTTGATATATATCAAATATTTTCCAAATTTTTATTTCATGTTTCAAACATGTATCTCAAACCTTATGTATTTCCAAAACACTTTTTAAACAAATACTAAATATTTAAAAATAATTTTAATTTCAAAAATTATCTGGAAACTATTTTTAGGCCAGGTCGGTCAACCCTCTTGGCCATTTCTGGGTGCTCACTTGTGCACGTTGTGCACGTTTGTCGGATGACCGACCGGTCGACTGGTAACCCGAGCGATCGATCAGGCGGTCCACTGACTGTCACACCCAAGTCTATATTGAGATTGGCTGACTGGACAGTCGATCGGGCGGTCAGTTAGTTCAATATTTGGAATTACCAGTCTGCCGGCCAGTCGATCGATCTGCTGATTTGCTCGTCACCCTTCTAGTGATTTGACTATTAATTTTTATTTTGATATTCAATCTATATGATTCAAATTGCATTACAAATATAACTTTCCAGACTATATTTTTTATTCAATAATCATTTTCTGATCCAAATATTAAAGATGCCAAATATTAGTTTGAAGTCAATTCATGTTCTGAAAATAGTTTACATTTTTCTGATTTGACACCTTTTAGTATTTTAATCACAAATTTTTACTCTAATATCCTATCGATTTGATTTAAGTTGTATCAGATAGAAGACATAATAATCTATAAATTCTTATTATATGATAATTTCAAACTCGAACATTTTATACCTCAAAACTGTGCTCAAAGTTAACTTATTGCACAGACTAGTCTCTAGTCGGGTGACTGACCGGTTGATTGCCAGGCTTCATCGGTCAGAAATTTGATTGTTGGATGATCAACTGACAGCCATTTCTAGCGTCTTTTTGATCCTAATGGCTAGTTTTTCTTGAGGCTATATATATGGGGGTTTTGGTTGAGTTTTGTACAAGTGTTTTAAGAGCAAATATTCTCACTTTCAACAGAGTTTTTCAAGGAAAATAAGTTTTAAAAATTCTCGTTTCAAATTTTCAATTTCTATATTATTCAAGAAGTTTTCCCAAGTATTTTCTTTTGTACTTCACTTCAAAAAATTTTGTTTTCTCACAAATTTAAGCTGTTCATTGCAAAATCTGTCCCCTAGAATCTTATATTGTGAGAGGTGTTATTTGTGATCTTTGTGTGGGCTCAAAGGCCGATCACTCTATTTTTGATGACGATTAACTCATGTAGTTATAATACTAATGATCTGTGTATATTTAGTCTCAGATATTTGATCAAGATCTAAGTAGGTGCTTAGCTTCAACAAAAGATTTAAAGTCAAGTATTAGAGCTAGCACGGGTTGATTCAAGAGCTCACGCATTAATATCACATCAAGTGCTCAAGAAGAGTCTTGCTCATGAATTAAGGTTTGGACCAAATCAAGAAGGAGAAGAAGATTTTCATGGAGACTTGTCTCATGTTTGTAAGTATTAAGATTTATTTTTAGATAAAATGTAAGGGATAGATTAGTTGTGGATTGCTCAAGCTCATTTACACACACACAAAATTTATATGTATCTTCATATGGTATTTTTGATTTTGGATTTATCAAAACCTATTTTAGAGCTTATTGTCAAAAACATAGATATTTCATCTTATATGTATATTGGATCATATCCATACACACTAAGCTTCAAAAATGTTTTCAATAACTTGTTTTTGTATTTGGAGAAGTTTTGAAAAAATTATTTTTCAAATAAAAGATTATTTTTGAAAAATACAGATTTTTGTTTAAGGTAAAATTTTTATATTACAAAAAAGGTTGAAAATGTTTGTAATATGTGTTAATTTTTGATCACACATATTTGTAATTCAAAGTATTTCAAAGAACTCATTTTTGTAGATTTTTAGTGATTTTATTGTATTTTATAAGAAAATATAAAACCAAGTTTTAATCCCTATAAATGGCTGGCCAGGTCTTCTGGCGGTCGACCGACCGGTCGACCATACCAGAAGTCGATCGACTGGGTGGTCGACCGATGAGCACAAATATGCACAGCCAGTTTTGGCTTGAGAGCTGGTCGACCGGGCGGTCGACCGCTAAGGCCCCGGTCGATCGACTGGTCGATCATCTAGAGAGCTTTGCACTCTCGATCTGGCCTCGATCGACCGAGCGATTGACCGATAGGTCACAGCCTTGGATCGATCGACCAGGCGGTCGACAAGCAGGCTGCAATGGTCATAAATTTGACCATTGGCCGGTCAACCGGTCGGTCGACCAACAGCAGGATTTCCTGCTGAGTTGGACCCCAAGGGCTAGATTTTGGAGGCCTATATTATGGGGCTGTTTTGGGCTGTATTAGACAAGATTTTAAGTGGGTTTTCAAGCTAGTTTTTCCTATATATTTCAGAGATTTTGTCTACTTGTATTAGAGCAAATACTTTCATATCAAAAGAAGAGTTTTCAAGAGTGGTTTTCAAAAGTGATTTCTTGAGTTTTTCACATCTCTATCCTAGTTTTCTCACACATACTTGAACTTTTCATTGTCATATCTATCTTATAGGAGCTTTGTTGTGAGAGTATTTTAGGTGATCAAAGTGTTGAGATCACCAAGTATTTTATCTTGTATTTGAGGAGGCAAACTTGCGGGTTCGTGTTATTTTCGAGTTCTTATGGGAGCTCAGTGTAGAGGTACGGCCTCGGCAAGCTAGTGTGATTTTGTGTGTTGTTTGTACGTGAACAAGAGAGGGACTAGTGAGTCTAAGAGTTCTAGTGTGAACTCCTTGTTGGTGTTGCGACACCGAGTGATCCGGTGGGATCGATTTTAGTGGAAATCCTTCATAGTGTTGAAGGCGGGGACATAAGGCAAGGGTTCTCGAACCTCAAAACAAATCTCCCGTGTTTGCAATTGCTCTCTTTCTATCTCTTACTTGTATTTATATCTTGAGTACTTACATTGCTTATCTCTTTATATGCTTGATATATCTTGTGCTTAATTGTTATATGCTTGGGATTGTTTGCTCACACTTGTATTTAAATAAAGAGAGCTAGAGTGGCACCTCAACTTTTAATCTACAGGAGCCCTTCACCAGGAATTTGGCTACACTCTTGTGTTATACTTTGTGTGTTTAGCTTAATAGTTTTAACTTGCATAAATAGTTTTTAATTTCGCATTTGTTCATCATTAGATTAGCTAACACCTATTCACCTCCCCTCTAGGTGACCTATAATTGATATCAGAGCTTGGTGCTCTTTATTAAGGTCTAACAACCTTGAGTTAAATATCCTCATTTTTAGCTAATCATAATATTTGTTTACACACAAATGGATTTCATGACACCTTCCATGTTTGATATTCTTAACATCCAAATTTGGAAGGTTAAGATGTAAATGTACCTCAAAGCCCTAGGTATTCATGTTTATTTTGTCACTATTAAAGATACATATTGTTTAAATGGCAAAAACCTTGAGGCTAATGCAAATTCCCTTCAATTTTTAAGATCTACCCTAAATGATGAATATTTATCTAGGGTTGCTAATTTAGATTCGGCTTTTGTAGTATGGAACACTATAGTCTCCCTTAGCGAACAAAAGCAATATTATGTGGGGATCGACTCGGATGATGGAAGTGATGCTTCCAACATATGCTACATGGTCCAAAGGGAAAACCACCTTGAGATAAAATCTGAATCCGAGCTTGATGAGGATGTTGACATGTCATATGATGATGTCAACAACTTCTTGAAAAATATGATTTGATCAAAAAGGATAATAAAAGATTGAAAAATAAATATGATTCCATTTTAAAAGAAAAGATTCTTTTCAAAATATATTTGAATACATTTCAAAAGAAAATGAATTTTTGATAAAGGAGAAATTTCCTTAGCTTCAAAATTAAATGATATTTGTGAAGGAATTAATTCTTTGAAAAATAAAATTAATTTGGTGGAAAAAGAAAAAGAAATTGTTTTGGAAGCAAACAACTCTTTGAAAAGAAAACATTTCTAAAAAGAAAAAGATTGTTGATTCTCATTCTTACCATGCTCTTCATGCTACTATTGATAAAAATGAGATTCAAGTCCTGAAAAATAGAATAAATTGTTTGAGCTCAACTTTGAGCAATTGTGCATTCAATCATTCTAGATTAGAAACCTTATTTCAAAAGAAACAAACTTCACATGTTCATGCACATAACCCATGACATACATATGCACACTATGTTCACATTCACACCCATTCTCATATGCATGCTAAAGTGTACAAATGTACACGTTGCGGTCACAAAGGGCATCTTGCAAAATTTTATTTTGATAGATTAAATTTTATAAATTTTGTAAATAATAAAAATGTTTGGGTTCCTTATGATGCTATCCCCCGTGGACCCAAAAAGAAATGAGTGCCAAAATCCTCATCATTTGTATTTAATGTAGATGCGGGCTCTCACAAAACGTGAGAGGTATGGTGCCTTGGTGGTGGATGCATGATGAGCTAGATAGACATACCCTATTAATGCATCACTATCAAGAAAGTTTAGTGAGAGGACCACCATGATTCGGAGTCTTAGAGAATAGTGCATATGGTTTGGTAACTATCTCTAAAACTTCTATTTTAGTTTACATGCTTTTACATAGATAATTTTAGCATGTTTTGGTTTAATGACAAATAATCATGTTTTGTAATTCATGTGGTGAATACTTGTTTAGCTGTAGTTTTTATTAAAACTTGTGTTTATACTTATACAAGTAGTGAGGCATACTTGATTATTATATGTTTGTATCTCATTGCTCATTTGTACTCATTACATGTACATGTATAACCTAGTTTTAATGATTCTTTCATTTACACTCGTTTTCCCAAATTTTGTAAATATTTTGCTTTATGTATATACTATTTTGTCTAAAACTAATAAATATACATGTATACCCTTTAGTCACTTGCCTTCGCGCAAATTCTATTATGGATTCTTTTGCATTTGGAATATGTATGTATACTTTTAGTTTTGATAAAACATACATATACCTTAAAGTTTATTTAGTTTTAATGAAAAATGAATTTTTATGATTTTCACTTTTTTTGATAAAAGAATTTCATGTTTGTTTTGAGTCTTATTGACTATTTCATGAATATGCTATTCACATGATTCTTGTGCACTCATATTATTTTTTTTTCTCATGACTTAGTTTTCATGAGTTTTATATGAGCCTTATAGATCATGAGTGACAATTTTTATGTACTTAGCAAAGTTTCATGATATATATATAATTTGTTTTCATGTTTGAAGGATCTTTAACTAGTTTTTTAAAAAATTACCTTAAACTAGTTATTTATTCTTCATTTGGTAGTGTTTTTTTAATCTACAACTATTTTCAAATCTTATTTTTGAAAACTTCTACCTTTTAAAGAGCGGTTGGATGGGATGATCATGCCTTGTATGCTCAAATTGAAAATCTATTTAAACATGTGCATGAATAGGGTGGTAGTTATGAGTTAATACACATGATCTTCATGTTATTTCATCTTTGTATACTCATATATGTTTTCTTATATATGTATGATTCAAAATATCAATTAGTATCAATTTCAATTGGTTTATTCATTTTCGTACATATATATGATTTGATTGTGCTTACAATATCTTTACATCTTAAAGCACAAATTATTTTTATGCTAAGCTTGACTTAAATTTAAATTTCAATTGGCATCTTAATAAGTATATGCATTGTTCTCTTTTGGTATCCCAAAAATTTTTATTTATCTACAAGTGGTACCAATTTTAGTTTTGTCAACTAAAATTTGATTTGATTTAAATTAAATTTTATTTTGTTGACTTCTAAAAGTTAAATTTTTTTTAAAAGTGGTTTCAAAATATTTTGATATGTATTACCTATATGCAAGGGGAGCTTAACATATTCTCTATATATAGATTCTTATTGAGTGTATCTCAAATTGAGGAGCTTGACATCTCTTCTTTATATTGGAGCTTGACATCTCTTCTTTATATGGTACACGTGTGTAGGGGGAGCTTAACATCCCTACTTATACATTGTATATTATGCTTTATGTGGGTTAGGGTCTTATCATTCCTTCTTCATGTAAGGCATGTATGCAGAGGAAGCTAACTTTACGTCTCTCTTCTTCATGAATATATATCACATATATAACTTTATTGTTTGATTTATTTTTGCCGCTTTGTTGATGAATTGACAAAAATGGGGAGAAGAATTTTGAGAGTTTATATATGCATGTTTATTTTATTTTCTTGTTTATGCAAAAAGGGGAGAAGAATTTTGAGAGTTTATATATGCATGTTTATTTTATTTTCTTGTTTATGCAAAAAGGGAAGAAGAATTTGGTGAGTTTATGCATGTTTATCTCCTTGTTTATGCATATATGTTTATGTTTAGTTTATGCACTTTATTGAATATTGTTATGTTTATTACTATGCATGTGTTAAGGGGGAGCTTCTATGAAGCGTAACTGTAATCCATGCATATATAACTCCATGAGTTTTTTCATCATCAAAAAGGGGGAGATTGTTGGCCTAAAGGCCCATCACTCTAGTTTTGATGATGATTAATTCATTTAGTTATAGTACTAATGATCTTGTATTTATTTAGTCTCAGATATTTGATTAAGATCTTAGTAGGAGTTTAGCTTCAACAAAAGATATGAAGTCAAGTTTTGGAGCTAGCACGCGTTGATTCAAGAGCTCATGCATCAAGATTGCATCAAGTACTTAAGAGGAGTCCAGTTCATGGATCAAGGTTTGGACCAAGTCAAGAAAGAGAAGAAGATTTTCAAGAGAGATTTTTATGGAGACTTGTATCATGTTTGTAAGTGTTAAGATTTTTTTTAGATAAAATGAAAAGGATAGATTAGTTGTGGATTTCTCAAGCTCATTTACACACACAATTTATATGTCTTCATAAGGTAGTTTTGATTTTGGATTTATTAAAACCTATTTTAGAGCTTATTGTCAAAAATATAGATATTTCATCTTATATGTGTATTGGATCATATCCATACACACTAAGCTTCCAAAGTATTTACAATATCTTGTTTTTGTATTTGGAAAAGTTTTGAAAAAATCGTTTTTCAAATAAAAAATTATTTTTGAAAAAAACAGATTTTTGTTTAAGGCAAAATTTCTATATTACAAAAATGGTTCAAAAAGTTTATAATATGTGTTGATTTTTTATCACACATATTTGTACTTCAAAGAACTCATTTTTGTAGATTTTTAGTGATTTAATGGGATTTTATAAGAAAATATAAAACCAAGTTTTAATCCCTATAAATGGCTGATCAGGTTTTCTGGCGATCGACCGACCGATTGACCGTTCCAGAAGTCAGTCGACCGATGTGCACAAACGTACACAACCAGTTTTGGCTTGAGGGCTGGTCGACCGGGCGGTCGACCGCTAAGGCCCTTGTCGACTGACT
Source organism: Agave tequilana (assembly GCA_038442645.1). Taxonomy (NCBI): domain Eukaryota; kingdom Viridiplantae; phylum Streptophyta; class Magnoliopsida; order Asparagales; family Asparagaceae; genus Agave; species Agave tequilana. The sequence goes on along the minus strand of JAVJIF010029691.1, from coordinate 2,372,955 downwards.
GGTCCACCGTCCAGAGAGCTTTGCTCTCTAGATCTGGCCTCGGTCGACCGGGCGGTCGACCGATAGGTCACAACTTTAGATTGGTCAACCGGGTGGTCGACCAGCAGGCTGCAACGGTCATAAATTTGACCATTGGCCAGTTGATCGGCCGGTTGACCGAGAGCAGGATTTCCTGTTGAGTTGGACCCCAACGGCTAGATTTTGGAGGCCTATATAATGGGGCTATTTTGGGCCATTTTAAACAAGATTTCAAGTGGGGTTTTCAAGCTAATTTTTTCCATCTATTTCAGAGGTTTTCTTCACTTGTATTAGAGCAAATACTTTCATATCAAAAATAGAGTTTTCAAAAGTGGTTTTCAAAAGTGATTTCTAAAGTTTTTCACCACATATCTATCCTAATTTTTCTTACACATATTTGAGCTTTCCATTGCCATATCTATCCTATAGGAGTTTTGTTGTGAGAGTGTTTTAGGTGATCAAAGTGTTGAGATTACCAAGTGTTTCATCTTGTATTTGAGAAGGCGAACTTGCGGGTTCTTGTTGTTTTGAGTTCTTGTGGGAGCTTGGTGTAGAGGTGCGGCCTCGGCAATCTAGTGTGCTTGCGTGTGTTGTTCTTACATGAACAAGAGAGGGACTAGTGAGTCTAAGAGTTCTAGTGTGAACTCTTTGTAGGTGTTGAGGCACAAGTGATCCGGTGGGATCGATTTTAGTGGAAATCCTTCATAGTGTTGAAGGCGGGGACATAGAGCAAGGGTGCTCAAACCTCAAAATAAATCTTCCGTGTTTGCGATTGCTCTCTCTCTCTCTATCTCTCACTTGTATTAATATCTTGCATACTTACATTGCTTATCTCTTTATATGCTTGATATATCTTGTGTTTAATTGTTATATGCTTGGAATTGTTTGGTCACACTTGTATTCAACCAAGAGAGCCATAGTGGCACCTCAACTCTTAATCTAGAGGAATCTTGAGGAAATAGATCAGAGCCCTTCACCGAAAATTCAGTTACACTCTTGTGTTATACTTTGTGTGTTTAGCTTAATAGTTTTAATTTGCATAAATAGTTTTTAATTCTGCATTTGTTCATCATTAGATTAGCTAGTCACTTATTCACCCCCCTCTAGGTGACCTACACTTTGTGATCACAAAGTGCTGTAACTACTGTTTTGCTTTGTGCTTTTGCTTTGTACCTTCCCTCTTGTGTAGAGGTGATTACTTTATGTATAGGCTTTATTTCTTGGCTCTATGCCTCTTCTTGTGTAAAAGATTGGATTGTATCCTTTGTGAAGTTTCTTAGTGGAGATTGTAGAAATCCTTCACGCAGTGAAGGCGAGGACGTAAGGCTTAGTGCTCGAACCTCGAAATATATCCTTGTATTAGCGTTTGACTATATCTCTCTAAAATCCACTCCCTTTATATCTTGCATTGCTACTATTGTTCATTTATATGTGCTTGATGTTGTTTGTGTGCTCATACTTTTTATAATTCAAGCATCTCAACTCTTATAAAAGTAGAAGCTTGAGGAGAAGTTCTAGAGCACTTCACCAGAAATTCGACTTCACTCTTTGGATATCTATTATGGTAGTGTAATAGTTTTAATTTTATATTATTGATCATTTGATTAGCACTACACCTATTCACTCTCCTCTATGTGTACTTTCAATTGCTATCAGAGCTAGTGCTTCTGATATTCAGTTTAACAACTAAGGAGTGATCTTTTATTTTCTAATCACATATGCTTTACACATTCATATTTTCTTCACACACTCATGGATTATCTTGCTCCACCTACATTTGATGTTTCTAATATCGGCATGTGAAAATTTAAAATGAGTTCATATCTTAAAGCTTTAGGATTACATGTTTATCTTGCCACCACTAAGAAATCATATATTGAAAATGTCAAATACTTAGAGGCTAATGCATAAGCTATGATTGCACTAAAAGAAACACTTAGCAATACTTATCTTTTTATGATTTCTCATTGTGATTCTACTTTTGTAGTGGAACAGGTTGATCTCCATTAAAGGAGAAAGTTCAAACGATTTAAAGAGAGAATCTAGTGACTTGTTTCATGGTCCAAGGAAATGACTTCCTTAAGGTAAACTCGGAATCTGAACATGATGATTGTGCAAGTATGTCTAATGATAATGCTAGTATGTCTAGTAAAGAAGCACACATTTTGAATGATGAGCTTGCTACATTTTGTGAGGATTTACTTGTAAAATATAAATTATTGAAAAATAAAAGTTTACAATTAAATAAAATGATTCTTTATCTTCAAAATTAGAATGTGTTTTGAAAAAAAAAATTCAAAAGAGAAGGATATTGTTTTAAAGTAAAATGAGCTTTTATCTTCAAAACTTAATTTGATTTTAAATGAAAGTGAAGTTATTTTAAATGAAAATGAGATTTTGAAAAAAATATGATTAAAGAAAAGGTAATTGTCTTAAAAGAAAATAAGTCTTTCAAAATGAAAATTGTTTTGAAAAAAGGACTTCTTTTGATGTTTCCCGCACATGCCATGTTTCTCATGCTAAAAAAAGTTACATTTTCTATTGATAACAATGAGATTCATGTTTTGAATGATAGTATTGATTGTCTGAGCTTAACCTTGAGCCATTACGCAATTGACCATAAGAGGAATTCTTATTTCAAACGAAACAAGCTTCACATTTGCATGCACATCCTCCATGGCATGCACAAGCACACCATGTTACTATGTATGTTAGAGTGTGTACATATACACATTGCGGTCGTAAAAGTCATCTTGTAAAATTTTTTCATGAGAAATTAAATGATTCTAATTTTGGAAGTAAATATATCTGGATTAGAAAATATACTAACTTTCAAGGACCAAGAAAGCTTGAGTATCAAATTCCACTCCTATTTATTTCTGATTCATGCTTTATCTTCTATAAGATTATTTTTCATTGTTTTTGCTTCATGTAAATGTAAACCTTGCTAAAACAATGAGATATACATGTAATATCCGTGGGTTACTTATTTTATATATCATATATTCTAGTGTTGACTTAATCATGTTTGAATATGTATGTATGCTTTAGTTTTTATAAAGTTTACATATATCTTGAAGAATTATCTCATGTGCTTCTTGAATATCTTGTTGGTGGAAATGTTGATGTTTTGAGTTTATCGCTTCTATTGATCTTGATATTGTTTATATATCTTATTTGAGAAAAAGAAATTTTCTTGATTTATATTTTCATGTTTCACAAATCTAGCTTTCTCATCTCAAAGTTTAAAAAGAATTTCATATGAGTTATTTTTGAGCCATACAGTTTTATCTTCATGAATGTGTTATTTACACGTTTCTTCTGCACTCACTTTTATGTTTACCTCATGATTTTATATTCATGAGCTTGCATGTGCGATATAGATTTTGAGTGATAATTCTTATGTAATTAGTATGTTTGATGAGATATATGATTTGTTTCACATTTAAAATTTTTTTGAAATAGTTTTCAAAAATATTTTAAACTAGTTCTTTTAATTCTTTTGAAAATATTACTATGTTCAAACTTTTTAAATTGACATCTATTGTTTTTTATTTTCTTGATATTTTCAATTTGTACTCAACTATTTTCAAAATTATTATTTTGAAATCTTCTACTCTTGGTGGGAGGTTGGTTGGGTTATCATACTATAGTTTGCTTAAGTGACTATTTCTTAACATGTACTTGTTGGTTGGTGATCCAATGAGTTATACACATGATTCTCATGATAATTGATTTTTGTATACTCATTCTTATTTATCTATATATGTATGCTCTTTATTATAAATGGTATTTCTATTGACATATATACATATATATGATTTAGTTGATTGTGTATGTTTCGTGCATATCCGTGCAAAGTCCATGCATGTTTTAGCACAATCTTCTTTTTGCATGGATTGAATATGCTTTAATATATAAATTGATATCACCTTCAATTAATATCATCACTTTTCAAAGCTTATACATTAATTTTGTGATTATTTAAAAAAAAGGGGAGAACTTTCTTGATTTAAATTTTAATTGGTATCTTATTTCCTACATTTTGGAAAAAATACTTTAATAGTTCATATTATCAATTGGTATTAATTATCACAATTAGTATCTATTTTTTAAAATTATTTAGAATTTCAAAATTGGTATCATGAGCCTTCACTTTCTATTCAATTAGTATCATGTTTAAACCTTCAGTTTGTATCAAAATTATTTTGTAAATTGTTACCTATGTTGGTTTCAAAATTGTTTTCAATTTCAAGTGTTATTTCTAGTTTTTTTAATTAATACCTATGTTTCTTTCACAATTGGTAACTAGTTTTAAAAATTTGTTTTGATACTTATTGCCTATATGCAAGGGAATTTAATTTAACGTCTCCTCCATATATAAATTTATAATTAGTGATTGTATAAAGAAGAGATTGATCTCTCTTTTCCATATCGAACACATGTATAGGGGGAGCTTAACTTCTCCATCTATATATTGTATATTATGCTTATATGGATTAGGGTTTAGTCGTCCCTTCTCCATGTAATGCATTTATGGAAGGGGAGTTTAACTTGATGTCTCTCCTCTTCATAGATTTGTATCGCATATGTTTTTATCATATATTCTTTATCCTTTTGTGGATGAATTGACAAAAAAGGAGGAGAAACTAGAGTTTATTTATGCATATCATGTGTGTGTTTATGCATATGTTTGTTATGCTTGTTTGGTACCCGTAACTTAAATTGGAAATCTATATTGTTTATTTGCTATGCATGGGTTAAAGGGGGAGTTTTTACAAAGCTTTTCTCTATTCATGCAAATATAACTCTTTGAGTTTTATCATCATCAAAAGGGAAAGACTGTTGGCCTAAAAGGCTTCTCCTTTTTGATGATGACTAACTCGTGTATTTATAGTACTAATAATCTTGTTGTATTTAAGTTTCAGATATTGATCAAGACTTAGTTGGTATTTAGCTTCTTTGAAGCTAACACATGGTGATTTAAGGGCTCAAGTTTATATTACGTATCCAGTACTCAAGATGGAGTCTAGCTCGGAGAATCAAGTTTGAATCAAGTTTACTTGAAGAAGAAGATCTACAAGAAGACTTATGTAGAGTTTGTAAGTTTAGATCTCTTTTAAAGAATAGATTAGTTTTGATTGTTCAAGGTTACACATACAAAAGTTTTCATATGTAGTTTTATGATTTTGGTATTTTACAAGAATTGGTTTTTGAAACATGTCCAATATTTTTCAATTTTTTATATCATGTTTCAAACATGTATCTTATAGGATTTGTATAGCCAAATTTTTTTTTAAACCAATAAAAAATATTTAAAAATAAGTTTAATTTCAAAAATTATCCAAAAAACTATATTTAGGCTAGGTCGGTCAATCGCCCTCTTGGTTGTTTCTGGGTGTTCACTTGTGCATGTTGTGCACATTTGTCGATGATCGACCGGTCAACTAGAAAACCTAGTGGTCAACCGAGCGGTTGACCAACTGTCACACCTAAGTCTCTGTTGAGATCAGCTGATCGAACGGTCGACCGATGTCTATCGGCTAGTTCAATATTTTGAATTACCAGTCGACCGGCCTGTCGACCAATCTACTACTCGTTACACTTTTAGCGTTTGAATATAGTTTTTTATTTTTATATTCAATCAATCTGATTCAAATTACATTACAAAAATAACTTTTATAACTTTTAGGACTACATTTTTTATTCAATAGTTGTTTTCTGATTCAAACGTTAAAGATGTCAAATATTAGTTTGAAGTCAGTTCATGTTCTGAAAATAATTTATAATTTTTTGATTTGACACCTTTCAGTATTTTAATCACTCTAGTTTTGAAGATGATTAACTCATGTAGCTAAAGTACTAATGATCTTGTTGTGTTTAAGGTTCAGATATTGCTCAATGTCTTAGTTGGTATTTAGTTTCTTTGAAGCTAACACATTGCGATTCAAGAGCTCAAGCATATAATACATATCTAGTATTTAAGATGGAGTCTACCTCAGAGAATCAAGTTTGGATCAAGTTTACTTAGAAAAGAATAGTTTTGATTGCTCAAGATTACACACACAAAAAGTTTTCATATATAGTTTTCTGATTTTGATATTTTACAAGGATTAGTTTTTGATACATGTCCAATATTTTCCAAATTTTAGTATCATGTTTCAATCATGTATCACATAGCCTGTGAATTACTAAAACACTTTATAACTAATACAAAATATTTAAAAATAAGTTTGATTTAAAAAATTATCTGAAAATCTATTTTTAGGCCAGGTCAGTTGACTGGGCGGTCGACTGAGCCTTTTAGCTATTTCTGGGTGTTTGCTTGTGCATGTTGTGCACATTTTTTGGATGATCGACCGATCGACCGACAAATCTAGCAATCGATCAGACGGTCGATTGACTGTCACATCCAAGTCTCTATTAAGATCAGTCGATCGGGCAGTCGACCGATGCCTCTCGGCTAGTTCAATATTTTTAATTACCGATTGACTGGTCGCTTGACCGATCTGCTGATTTGCTCGTCACCCTTATAGTTTTTTTACTATAATTTTTTTATTTTTATATTCAATCAATGTAATTCAAATTGCATTACAAAGATTACTTTCAATAATCATTTTCTGATTCCAAAGTTAAAGATGTCAAATATTAGTTTGAAATCAGTTCATGTTCTGAAAACAGTTTATAGTTTTCTGATTTAATAGCTTTTAGTATTTTAATCATAACATTTTACATTAATATCCTATCAATTTGATTTAAGTTGCATTAGACAGAAGACTTAACTATCTACAAATTCTTTCTATATGATTTTTTTTCAAATTCTAACATGTTCGACCTCAAAACTATGCTCATAGTTGACCTATTGCACAGACTGGTGTCTAGTCAGTTGACTGCCAGGCTCCAACGGTCAAAAATTTGATCATTGGATGGTCGACCGGCCGATCGATCGGTAGACCATTTTTGGTATCTTTTTAATCCTAACAGCTATTTTTATTGTGGCTATATATGTGGGTTTTGGGTGAGTTTTGTACAAGGATTTTAGGAGATAATATTCTCACTTTCAACCGAGTTTTTCAATAAGTTTTTCAAAAGTTTTTGCTAAATCGATATCCCTATTGGGTTTCAAAGTTTTGAAAAATCAAAGAAAACAAGTTATGGGAAATTCTAGTTTCAAGTTTTCAATTTCTATCTCATTCAAGAAGTTTTTCCAAGTGCCTACTTTTTTGCTTCACTTTCAAAATCTTTGTTTTCTACAAGTTTGAATTATTCATTGCAAAATTTATCCTTTATGATTTTGTATTGTGAGAGGTATTGTTTGTGATTTTTGTGATCACCAAGTGTTGTCACCAGTCTTTTGCTTTGTGTTTTGGCTTTGTGCCTTCCCTCTTATGTAGAGCTGATTGCTTTGTGCCTCCTCTTGTATAGAGGATTGAGTTTTTATCCTTTGTGGAGTTTCTTAGTGGATAGAGTAGAAATTTTCCACGCGGTGAAGACGATGACGTAGAGCTTGGTGCCTGAACCTCGAAACATATCCTTGTATTTGTTTTTAGCTATCTCTCTCTAAACTCTACTCTCTTTATATCTTATTTTGTAACTATTGTTCATTTATACATACTTGATATTGTTTGTGTGCTCATACTTGTTATAATCTAAGAGAGCTACTGAAGCACCTCAACTCTTATAAAGGAGGAATCTTGAGGAGAAGTTCAAGAGCCCTTCACCAGGAATTCAGCTTCTCTTTTTGTATATCTATTGTGGTAGTGTAGTAGTTTTAATTCCATATTATTTGCCATTAGATTAGCACTACACTTATTCACCCCATAGGTGTACTTTCACCTTTGTTCTCTCTTCTCTTCATTGCTTGCCATGGCCGCTTCTCAGTCTTTCTTCTCTCTTAAAAGTCATTGAAAAGTTCTATCTACCTCTGGATCAATATATTTACCAATTCATCACTTCTGAATCTTCATATGAATCAATTAGGAAACAATCTCTGAAGGCTCAACCGTTGCTTTGCAAGGGGGATGACTGCATGGCCGAGCTTTGATCTCTGTTGATGAAACACCTTTTTCAGTCTAGAGAATAAAAAGTCTTGATGTTAATTTTATAGACTAAATTCAAATTAAAACTATTATCAAATATTGTTGATATCAATAGGAAACAAATAATCCCCAATAATGGCGCTAAAAACTTGATGTGCGCTTTGACAAGTGCATAAATTATTTAGCAAATAATAGAGTAGTGAGTAGAGTATCATCCCACAGGATTTATGTCTATTGAAACTAAACTATTTTGTCCTAGTTTTATTTGAAGAAACAGTTGTAAAGTAAAAGTAAAATAGATTATAAAAATGAAAGTAAACATATTGATTTTTTGGATATGATAAAATTGGCCTAAAAGCTCATCACTCTAGTTTTGATGATGATTAAACTCATGTAGTTTGTACTAATGATCTTTTGATGCTTTAGTTTCAAGTTTAATCAGGATCATTGTTTAGTTTTTAGCTTCAACAAGTGAGTCAAGTCAAGTTTTTCAAGCAAATAGTGTTGATTTAAGAGCTCAAGTATAAAAATCATATCAAGAACTCAAGAAGGAGTCTAACTCGAAAGAACCAAGTTTGGTCGAGTCAAAATGAAGAAAAAGATCATTTCAAGAAGAAGACTCTAGTTTGTAAGGATTTAGATTTTTGTAAAGAATAGATTAGTTTTGATTGCTCAAGTTCTCTCTCACATACACATCAAATTTTGATATTTATTTATAGATCAAAAATTTCTGTTTTTGGTTTAATCGGCTTATGCTTTTAAAGTATATTATTTTTTAGAAAATCAAGTTTTTACGTTTTCAAAATGAATTTGAAAATACAAAACAAGTATACAAGTCATAATATATATTGATTTTTAATCCCACATGTTTGTGCTCAATTATATTTATATGAACCTATTTTTTGTGTAATTTATAGAAATTTATTTGGATTTAAAAAAGAGTTTAAAAAACTACTATTTTTTGGCCTAGGCCGGTCAACTGAGTAGTCCACCAGATGTGTCATAAGCCTATTGGCTTGCGTACATGATCGATCGGGCAGTCTATCTGGTGGCACAGAAGCCAAGTGCTTGTGACATGGTCAACTAGGAGGTTGAGCATTAGCCTTAAGAGCTAAGGAGCTCTTTGGTTGATCGATCGGACGGTCAACCGCCAATTATGCAGCGCAGAAACTCTGCACAGAAAGGCCAAATGCTGACTCTGATGGCTATTTTATAGATGTTGGTGCTTGACCGAGCGGTCGACCGCTCTACTGCCAAAAGCAGCGTATTGCCTCAAACAGCTAGTTTTTGGATTTTTCTGTTTTGTTTTGTTTCCAAACGGATAGCATTTACTTTATTTGGGTTTAAACATGTTTTTAATGACTGAAATTAGTTTCTAATTATCTCATCCTATTCCCTGTAAATATGACCTATAAGAGAGAGTTTTGAACTAAGATTTTCAAGCCTATATTCAGCTTTAAATTTTTGAAATGTTTTGAAAAATTAAGAAAACAAGTTTTGGGAGAAATTAATTTTTGTGCCACAAATTCTTTTATCTTCAGAGAAGTTTTTCAAATTGTTTTCTCTAGAGCTTCAATTTTAAATTCCTGAGCTTTCTCACACAAGCTTGAGCTATCATCTCTATCTGTCCTATAAGATCCTTATTTTGTGAGAAATTCTTAGTTTGTGATCTTTAGGTCACCGAGTGGGTATAATCTTCATTAGCTTTATGCTCTTTTCTTATGTAGAATATCATTAGCGTTGTGCTCTCCTCTTGGACAGAGCATTGGAGGTTAGAGTTGATGCTCTGGGTCTTATATTGTTGAATCCTCAGCGGAGAAGTGAAAATTAATCATTGTGGTGAATGTGGGTACGTAGAGCAAGTGACTCGAACCTCAAAACAGATCTCTCGTGTTAGCATTTGCTCATATCTCTCTTAACTCAACTCTCTTGTGTTTATATCTTTCTTACTTATTGTACCTTTTTTTACCTGCTTGATATAGTTTTGTATATGTTTACACTTGTTTGATCCAAGAAAGCAAACTGAACACCTCAACTTTATTATAGAGGAATCTTGAGAAGAAGTTTTAGAGCCCTTCACCAGAAATTCAGCTTTGCTTCTTAGTATCATTTGTGTGCTGAATTTTTATTAGTTAAAGTTTTTTGTTTTTGCATTTGATTAGCACATCACATATTCACCCCTCTTAGGTGATTTTACAATTGGTATCAAACCTTAATGCTCTTGATATTCTGTTTAACCACCAAAGAAAGATCCTTATTTTTCTAGTCACATTTTTATTTACACATACTCATGGATTTTCTTGCACCACCTATGTTTGATATTTTTAACTTTCAAATTTAGAATATTAGGATAAGTGTATATCTTAAAGCTCTCAAAATAGATGTTTATCTTGCCACAACAAAAAAATTATATATTAAAAATGACAAATATCTGAGGCTAATGCAAAAGCCACATATGCTCTAATGCAAGCCCTTAATGATGATTATATCTCTAGGATTTCTAATTGTGGTTCTACTTTTGTAGTTAGGAATACGTTTATCTCCCTTTGTGAAATTCAAAATATAAATAGATAAATGGATAGAGAGAAGATCAACAAATGAGATGAAGTAATTTAGACTCAGATTCAGACTAGATATATTTTAGTATTTTAATCATACCTTTCGCTATTGAAACTCAAATCTAATGATTTAAGATGATCCAGAAAGAAAACTTAAAGGGCTATAATCTTACGTTGATAATTATTTCTAATTCTATCATTTGATAAGTTATATTCAGCAATCAACCCGCCAATAAGCTGCAGATCAGAATTAAATATCCAAATCAAATCAAGTTTAGAGGTAAGGGGAGAATTCAAATTAAGAAATAGCCAGCTCCCCCTATCTACTCACTCATTCTCTTATCCATTTCTATCCTATTATACCTACAAATTAGAGACAGAGAGACGATCAAGCAGAGAGTAGAAGTTAGGCTATTCTGTAGTTTATAACTTAGCCTTTTTATTTTCTTTTATGTAATTTTTATTTTATTTATGTAACTGAGAGGAGAGGAGAGTTTCATGGACGAATGAGAGAAAAGCTTGTACTGAGGGTCATACCAGTATAAGTAAGTCTTTTCTTTCATTGTTATTTGAATCAAATCGAAGTTTCTTTTTTTCTTTGCTCTTGTTTTTATTTGTTTCCCTCTTCTGTGTTTGTGAATCCAAATGATTCCAATAACCTCGAAGTTGCCTTGCCCTTGCAAGTGTTGTTGATGGCTTATGGTGATGGATAGCCATTCCTATGCTAGTGTAACTTGGCCTTTCATTTCATAGTGTAATCTCAGGAATTGGGAAGATCCTATTTGTCATAGTTCACTTGCCTTCAGATAAAGGTACATCGTCGATACGGGTTAAAGATAAGTAAGTATTTTTTAGGGTTTAACTTTCTTTCTTTTATTTTTTTAGTTTAGATCACTAGCATCACTATCTCAACTCTATTCATTATTTTTCACTTTCTTTGTACAAAATCATCTCTATTTTTCTCCATCTTCTCAATCTACCACTTTATTTTTAACTATAACTCTTTTTCTTCAGTTTTTTCAAGAATTAAAAGAACTTTAACCATTTCAAGTGAACTAAGTGAACTTACTAAAAAGCTTCCATCGCTAGTTCCTCCTTGTGGATCACGATTCGCATAGCCACTCGCTATCGCAGTAGTATTGAGCACCTTGCACTCTTTATTCTTAAGTTCTGAAATTCTATATTTTCTGTTTGCAGGTCTAAACTCAATTATAGATCTAGCTCTAGTTCTCTAACCTCTGTACGAAGGGCACGAAACCTTCTAACGTCGATATCGCTGTCATTAATAATGGGCAATGCATGACATACCAGGCCATCATGTATGTGTATAGTAGCTCGACTCAAGGATTGAGCGTTTTAAGTTGGGGCTTGCCATTTTGTTACATGAGCGGGTTGCCCTCTTTATCCACAAAAGTCCCATCTTACAGAAGCTTCTCTCAGCGCTCGCAGCCCACTTTGAAGTAGCCCGCCATTGCTGGGAGAAGGACAATAAACTGACCATGCGCCAACAAAACTACCAAATACACCACGTTGGCAACAATTACTTCATGAGGGGGTGTTGGCACCACACATCGCTTCAGCCATATCATCAGAAATCCCCCCAGTAAAGCTCTGTCAGAAATTAGGACCCTGGCCTGATGATGAAAACTTTCAAAAACTGTATCGAGATTAAAAGTGTCCTCATTTGATTCTGTGGTGTATGAGCTGGTGGACGAGTTGATCCTTTCTTCGATCTCTTCATCCATTCAGGGGGCCAAGTGAGTCATTGGGCCAGTCTTATCATTCAGATCGTAGAAAAGATAGCTCGTCCATGCCATTTCCTTAATTTCCCCAAACATCCATCCGGTTATCTATGCACAAATATGAAAGTGACACAACACTTCTCAGTAGGTCTCATAGACCGAAGGATCATCCTTCTTCAGTAGATGCAACTCCTCTGTAGATGAGATATATTCCTCATAAATATGGAGCACCCCTTATCATCCACCTTGAGACTTCGTACATCATACTAGGTGAACCCTATCTCTCCGACAGGAGTAAAAAATGTACATGTTATTGGATTATAATGCTCCAAGGCTGCATAGAAGTGATGATTGCTTTGTGGGATATCATGCATGACGGCCCTGACTGTCCCATATAAACCCACTTGCCATAACAAATCTTCAAACAGAGTGAATCCATTCTATCACATGGAATTCACCAGGGGAAAATTACCCTTCGCAGCCATAAACTAATTGATGAAGGTAGCCACTCACTGAGGAGTCTCTCATGTCGGATGCTCAGATCTGACCAATTTGGGTTGTAATCTGATTACTTCTCTACCATGGCCAGCTAGGAAACCGAGTTAACACTAATCTTCCCCAAAGAAATGTCCGACAAAGACTTGATCAACTCCCAATCCATTAGCCGGCGTATAGATATAGGTTGTAGATATGACAAAGGAAACATCCGCTTCATGTTGGGGTGAAAGAACCTCTTGTGTCCAATCTGTCGAAGCTATTTGTAATTACCATCATATAAAACTTCTTCATCTTTATTGATTGAATCACCAAAGAAGAAGTCCAGCTTCCTTAACAGAGTATAGGAGCCTGATTCAAACTGCCCGTCTGAGAGAAGTCCCCGAAGAGTCAACATGCTGGCCATGCTCAGCTTAGTTTGTCGCTCTCGTTTCTCCCTAGTAAACACTGAAGCAGTCTTTCAGAGGCTGTAACCGATGTTAAATTTTGCACCACACGTGTCAAAAGTGACACTTCTTAGACAAAGGGTCAGAAGAATATCTCACTGCAAATAAAAGAACACCAAGTTAGTATCTTAAAGATAGTGAAAGTATACCAAGTGTTGATGTGTTGAGCCCCGTGTTTACTAACTAAAACGCGAGGATTACATGAAGCCCGCGTCTAGACTTCATACTTAGAAAAAATTTACTAAGTCTTTAGGCTCAAACACGAGTCTTATAAATGAGACCCGCATTCAGAAGCCTCAAAATGCAAGGTTCATCAGACTCGCATTTGATTCACAAATGCAAGGGTCGCGTTAACATGACAAAATGCGAGGATCACCAAATCCACATTTTTGACATCAATGTGAGGGTCACGTCTACAAATCAAATGCGAATTTGTGATCCCTACATCGACTGTTCAACTTCAAAAGAAGTTTCAAAACTTCAAAAAAAGTTTAAAGATGAAGTTCTTTGTATTCTCAATAATGGCGAAATCCATTCTACTTACAAGAAATTGGGGCCTCTTGAGGAGAAGAACAGTCCATGGTGATTGGCACAACGACAACGCTTGAAGAAGCAGCAGTCTGCTTAGGCTTAAGAGCCATTTCACTGGTGAAAATCTCGAGAAAGATTGGAAAAAGCTTGAAGTTTTATGGGTTCTTAAGAAAGCTCAAGAGCTTTTAATCTTCAGACATGGGTCTGATTAAGAGAGATGAAAAGTTAAGTTAATTTAATGTTGAAAGACCTGGGTCTTTTACAGACCTCCGAACGACTGAGATATGTGGTGCATATCTCAAGCTCAAATTGAGCTAATGCATGGCACTGAGGAGTCCTGAGTTTCCAATGATATCCGCGTAAGAAATGGTCTAACGCGACCTTCGCGCTTGAAGCTAATGAAGCTCGCATCCGGAAGCTTCCAATGCAACCCCCACATTTCATAGAGCCGCTTATCAAACAAAGCTCAACGCGAGGCTCGCGTTTAACATGATTCCCGCATTTCAAATTCAAGACAAGAGTTGCATCTTCAACAGATGAGACCCGTATCTTCATCAACAAAGCCCGCACTTTTTCCTGCCAATACTAAAGTATGTTCCCACTTTTTCAATCAATTCAATAGTACATTGGCAAAAGCAATCGACAACTCTACTGATTCAATAGTACAGAGACAAACAAATCGGAGCTCATATAAGTGCTAGAATGAGTTTCTATGAGACTCGTGATGATATTTCCTGAAGGCTTCAAGTGGTTCAATAGTACACTCACGAAGACTGAAATCCCCAGAAGATCAAACTCGGGGCATCTCAAAAGATTACCAGTCCAATCATGGGGAGACTGAAATCAACATGAATTCTAAAGTACTCCTAAATCCATCCTAGTTAATCATAGAATTCCGAAAACTTTGGAGGGGACTCTGTAGGATGTCTAAAAATCATTAAGACAAGTCCTCAGATGCGAACATCACTTCACTGTGAAGATCGCCTTTCAACTGAAATGCAAACTCACGTCTAAGGGTAAACGCAGACTTCAAACGCGGGTCTGAGCAACTTCGTATTTCACTTTAAATGCAGGTCTGAACAACTGCACATTTCTGAAAATCACCTAGAGGGGGGGTGAATAGGTGATGGCTAATCTAATGGTCACTAAATGCGGAATGAACAACTATTATGACCTAAACTAAACTTATTACACTAAAGACCAAGTTTAACACAAGAGTGTAGCCGAATTCCCCGTGAAGGGCTTTGGACTAACTCCTCAAGATTCCCCTAGATATGGGTTGAGGTGTCGCGTTGGCTCTCTAGGTTGAAAATTAGTGTTAGCAAACAATCCCAAGCATATACAATATGAGCACAAATAGATATCAAGCATGTAAAGATAAACACAATAAAAGCATGCAAGATATAAACAATAAGGGGGAGTGAGAGAGTAAGAGCAATCGCAAACACGAGGGATTTGTTTCGAGGTTCGAGCAGACTTGCTCTACATCCCCGCCTTCGACACTACGAAGGATTTCCACTAAGCTCGATCCCACCGGATCACTCAGTGCCGCAACACCTACAAGCCCTCGGACTCTCTAGTCCCGTACACACCGCGAGCCCACTAGCTCGCCGAGGCGGCACCTCAAACAAAGAGTTCACACACGAACTCGAAACCACCGCGAACACACTTGTCCGCCTTCTCAAAGTACAAGAAAGATCTCTTGGTGATCTAAACACTTTGATCACCAATAAACACTCTCACAATAACACTCCTATAGGTAGATATAGCAATGGATTGCTTAAGTGTTGTGTGAGAAAACAAGGATGGAATCTATGATGAAAAACACAAGAAAATCTCTTTTGAAACACTCTTGATAAACTCTCCTTTTGAATGGAAGTATTTAGCCCAAATACAAGTGGAGAAAACCTCTTAAAAGAGTTGGAAAAACTAGCCCAAAACCACTTGAAAATCTTAGAGAAAATAGCACCCAAACCCCCAAATTAATAGGGCTAGAAAAACTAGCCGTTGGGAGCCAGGTGGCCTGTCGGTCGACCGTCCGGTCGACCGGCCAACGGTCAGATTTCTGACCGTTGAGCCGCAGTCGACCGGCCGGTCGACCATGGCCAGGATACAGAGAGCAATGCTCTCTGTCCAGTCGACCGGTCGGTCGACCGGGGCCTTTCCAGAGAGCAGAGCTCTCTGGACGGTCGACCAGGTCGGTCGACCGGCCGTCCTACCAGAACTGGCGTGCACGTCTCTGAACGTCGGTTGACCGTCCGGTCGACCGACTTCAAGCCCGGTCGACCGGGTCGGTCGACCGGTAGAAGCCAGTACAAAATTTCTGAGACAAAAATCTTGGTCTTTTTGGTTAAAATAAAATCCCATAAAATCATGAAAAATCTACAAAAATAGTTTTAACACTTTACTTTTATAATCAAACATGCTTGCACAAAATCAAGGCATGTTACAAAAGATTTGAACTATTTTTGTAACTTGGAAAAATTGGCTCAAAACAAAAACTGTATTTTTCCAAATTGATTTTTCCAAAACTTCACCAAATACAAAAACAAGATATTTAAACTCATTTAAAGCACAGAGTGTATGGATATGATCCACTACACATATATGGTGAAATATCTATGTTTTTGACAATAATATCTAAATATGGTTTTGGTTAAAGCATGTATATAAGAAATACCAAGAATCAAACCAGTATTTTTCCAAAATGAAAAGTCTTTTCTAAAATGAAAATTCTTTTATGAAAAACAAAACTAAACAAGAGTGTGTGTGTATGGTATACTTGAGCAATACACAAACTAATCTATCCTTTACATTTTAACTAAAAACAAAATCTTACAAAAACAAACATAGACACAAGTCTTTATGAAATCTTCACTTGAAGTCTTCTCTTCTTCTTGACTTGGTCTAAACCGTGCTAGCTCCAAAACATGACTTTAAATCCTTTGTTGAAGCTACACACCTACTAAGATCTTGATAATGAATCTGTCACTAATTAAACACAAGATCATTAGTACTATAACTACATGAGTTTATCATCATCAAAACTAGAGTGATGGGCCTTTGGGCCAACAATCTCCCCCTTTTTGATGATGACAAAACTCATAAAGTTATATATGCATAGATTAAAGTAAAGCTTCAAAGAAGCTCCCCCTTAACTCATGCATAGCAAATAAATAAATAGATATGCAATGAAAGCTCATAAACATGTATGCAAATGTATTGAGATAAACATGCTACTCAAGCATAAAACAATTCAAATTTGTTTTCTCCTATTTGCAAAACAAGAACATATATGCGTAAACATAAATACTTCTCCCCTTTAATAATAAAGGAAGGAAAACATGCATATATATCAAAGAAATCACAAATACTTCTCCCCCTTTTTGTCAATCATCAACAAAGGGGTTAAAGTAAAAACAAAACCAAATAAATTCTTCTCCCCCTTTTTGTCCGAAACAAAGAATCAATAAAGGTGTAAACACAAATCAATCAGTAAAGGATATATGCGATATACATTCATGAAGAGGAAGACGCTAAGTTAACTTCCCTACACATATACATTACATGAAAGAAGGATGACAAGCCCTAATTCACTTAACGTATAGTATGTAATGCATAAGAGGAGATGTGAAGCTCCCCCTACACACGTGTATCACATAAAGAAGAGTTGTCAAGCTCCTCAATACAAGATACACTCAACATGAATCTATATGTAGAAGAGATGTTAATCTCTCCTTGCATATAGGCAATACACATCAAAACATTTTCAATTTTCCTTATTAAAACAAAATTTTGAAATATTTTAAGATATCAAATAAACACAATTTTGATACCAAATTTAGAACATAATGCATAAGCTTATAAAAAAATTTGAATTAAGCTTAGCATAAACTAATTTTGTGCTTTAACATGTAAAACAATTTTAACTCAAGTACAAATAACTCATATATATATATGAAAAGAGAATACCAATAGAAATTGATATTATTTGAATTTGAAAGCATACATGTATATAAACAAAATATGAATATATACAAAAATATCAAGATTGATACCAATTGAAAAGATCCAATGATACCAATTGAACATAACAATGTAAAGCATGTATATAACTCATAAAGTATCAAATTTGAAGAATAATAACTAGTTAAAGATAATTTTTGAAAAACTAGTTAAAGAACCTTCAAAAACATGAAATCAAGTCATATGTATTTCATGAAGCAAACTAAATACACAAAAATTTAAGCACTCATTGTCCATAAAGCTCAAAATGATCATGAAACAAAGTCATGAATAAACAAATAAAAGTGTGAGTGTTCAAAGATCATGTAAATAGCATTTTCATGAAAATAGTCAATAAAGCTCAAATCAAACATGAATCTTGTTTTATCAAAACAAATCATGAAAATTTATTTTTCATATAAAAACAAACTTCAAGGTATATGTATGTATTTATCCAAAGCTAACAATATGCATACATATCCCAAATATAAAAGAGTCTATTAATAATATTTGCATGAAGGCAAGAGACTCACGGGTACACATGTATATTTATTAGATTTGAATTCAAAAATACATATACATGAAGTAAAACACGAAAATAGGTAAAACATGAATAAATGAGAGAATCATCCAAACTAGCCTATACATGTGCATATAGTGGGTACAAATGAGCATTAAAGTGCAAACATATATGAATCAATTTGTAGCTCACTATTTGTACATGTATAAATACAAGTTTTGATAAAAGCTACATTTAAACTAGTTTTTACCACATGAAGCACAAAAATAACTAAAATATGAACATGCTAAACAATCATCAATATATGAAAAAGCATGTAAACTAAACTAAGAGTTTTAGAGATAGTTACCAACACATGAACTATACTCCAAAGCTCCAAACATGGTGGTTGTCCCACCAAAACTCTTTGATAGTGGTGCATCAAATGTGTGTCCATCAAGTCCATACATCCACCATCAAGGCACCATCCCTCTCACGTGTTGTGAGAGCCCTCACCTACATCAAATACACAAGGTGGGGGTTTTGGTACCCATTTTCTTTTGGGTCATTGGGGGTTAGTCTTATAAGGGACCCAAACATTTTTATTATTCGCAAAATTTAAAGCATTAATCCTATCATAACAAAATTTTGCTAAATGGCCTTTGCGGACACAATGTGTACACTTGTACACCTTGGGATGCTTATGTGTGTGTGGTCATGACGTGCAACATAAGCATATGAATGATCAGGATGTGCATGAACATGTAGAGCTTGTTTCTTTGAAAACAAAGACTCCAATCTCTTTTGGTTAAATGCACAATTGCTCAAAGTTGAGCTCAAACAAATAATCCTATTTTTTAAAACATTAATCTCACTATTATCAATGGTGGCATATAAAGCATGTTGAGATTGAGAATCATTTTTCTTTTTCTTTTGAAAAATATTTTCTTTCTCTTTTTCAACAAGTTTTCTTTTTAAAGAAGTATTTTCTTGAAAAACAACTTCCTTTTGTTTTTCCACCAAAACAATTTTATTTTTCAAAGATGTGTTTCCTTCACAAAGATACTTAATTTAGAAAGCAAGGAAACAGTTTCATTTTTCAAAATTTCATTTTCTTTTTCAACACATGCAATTCTATTTCTAAATGAATCATTTTCTTCTAGCATGCAATCAAAATTCTTTTTCAAATTTTTATTATCTTTCTTAAGCATGTCATATTTTTCTAGAAGTTGTTGACAAAAAGATGCAAGCTCATCATAGGTCATATCAACATCTTCGTCTAGCTCAGATTTGGTGTTTACCTCAAGGGGATATCCCCTTGGACCATGTAGCACGTGTTGGAGGTATCACTACCAACATCCGAATCGCTCCCCGCATAATATAGATCTTTTTCGCCAAGGGAGGTGATGATGTTCGATGCTACAAAAGCCGAATCAATGTTAGATACCCTAGATAAATAATCATCATTTAGGGTAGATTTTAAAGCATGTAGGGCTTTTGTATTGGCCTCATTATTTTTGCCATTTAAACAATAATCATCTCTAGTAGTGGCAAAATAAACATGCATGCCTAGGGCCTTGAGGTACAAAGACATCTTAACCTTCCAAGTTTGGATGTTAAGAATGTCAAAAGTGGGTGGTGACATGAAATCCATGGTGTGTGTACAAAATATTGTGATTAGCCTAAAAATGAGGATCTTTAACTCTAGGTTGTAAGACTCAAATCAAGAGCACTTGGCTCTGATACAATTTGAAAATCACCTAGAGGGGGTGAATAGGTGATGGCTAATCTAATGGTCACTAAATACGGAATTAAAAACTATTATGACCTAAACTAAACTTATTACACTAAACACCAAATTTAACACAAGAGTGTAGTCGAATTCCCCGTGAAGGGCTCTGGACTAACTCCTCAAGATTCCCCTAGATATGGGTTGAGGTGCCGCGTTGGCTCTCTTGGTTGAAACTAGTGTTAGCAAACAATCCCAAGCATATACAATATGAGCACAAATAGATATCAAGCATGTAAAGATAAACACAACAAAAGCATGCATGATATAAACAATAAATGGGAGAGAGAGAGTAAGAGCAATCACAAACACGAGGGATTTGTTTAGAGGTTCGAGCACACTTGCTCTACATCCCCGCCTTTGACACAACGAAGGATTTTCACTAAGCTCGATCCCACCAGATCACTCGGTGCCGCAACACCTACAAGCCCTCGGACTCTCTAGTCCTGTACACACCGCGAGCCCACTAGCTCGCCGAGGCCGCACCTCAAACAATGAGTTCACACACGAACTCAAAACCACCGCGAATACACTTGTCCGCCTTCTCAAAGTACAAGAAAGATCTCTTGGTGATCTAAACACTTTGATCACCAATAAACACTTTCACAATAACACTCCTATAGGTAGATATAGCAATGGATAGCTCAAGTGTTGTGTGAGAAAACAAGAATGGAATCTTTGGTGAAAAACACAAGAAAATCTCTTTTGAAACACTCTTGATAAAGTCTCCTTTTCAATGGAAGTATTTAGCCTAAATACAAGTGGAGAAAACCTCTTAAAAGAGTTGGAAAAACTGGCCCAAAAACACTTGAAAATCTTAGAGAAAATAGCACCCAAACCCCCAAATTTATAGGGCTAGAAAAACTAGCCGTTGGGAGCCAGGTGGCCTGTCGGTCGACTGCCCGGTCGACCGGCCAACGGTCAGATTTCTGACCGTTGATCCAGCGGTCAACCTGCCGGTCGACCGTGGCCAGGATACAGAGAGCAATGCTCTCTGTCCAGTCGACCGGTCGGTCGACCGGGGCCTTTCCAGAGAGCAGAGCTCTCTGGACGGTCGACCGGGTCGTCGACCGGCCCTCCTGCCAGAACTGGCGTGCACGTCTGTGCACGTCAGTCGACTGCCCGGTCGATCGACTCCAAGCCCGGTCGACTGGGTCAGTCGACCGGCAGAAGCCAGTACAGAATTTATGGGACAAAAATCTTGGTCTTTTTGGTTGAAATAACATCTCATAAAATCATGAAATATCTACAAAAATAGTTTTAACACTTTACTTTGATAATCGAACATGCTTGCACAAAATCAAGGCATGTTACAAAAGATTTGAACTATTTTTGTAACTTGGAAAAATTGGCTCAAAACAAAACTGTATTTTTTCAAATTGATTTTTCCAAAACTTCACCAAATACAAAAACAAGATATTTAAACTCTTTTAAGGCACAGAGTGTCTGGATATGATCCACTACACATACATGGTGAAATATCTATGTTTTTGAGAATAAGATCTAAATATGGTTTTGGTTAAAACATGTATATAAGAAATACCAAGAACCAAACCGGTATTTTTCCAAAATGAAAAGTCTTTTCTAAAATGAAAATTCTTTTATGAAAAACAAAACTAAACAAGAGTGTGTGTGTATAGTATACTTGAGCAATCCACCAACTAAGCTATCCTTTACATTTTAACTAAAAACAAAATCTTACAAAAACAAACCTAGACACAAGCCTTCATGAAGTCTTCACTTGAAGTCTTCTCTTCTTGTTGACTTGGTCCAAACCGTGCTAGTTCCAAAACATGACTTTAAATCCTTTGTTGCAGCTACACGCCTACTAAGATCTTGATAATGAATCTGTCACTAATTAAACACAAGAGTTAATCATCATCAAAACTAGAGTGATGGGCCTTTGGGCCAACAATTTTAGTTTCAACACATTCCTATGAGCTTCGCGTTTTGACTTCAATTGCGACCATGAGAAGCCTGTGAGAGCTGCATCTACACAACAGAATGAGGTTCACGTCAGAAGCGAGACCCCGCGTTTCTGTTATAACTGACCCCCATTACTGGGTCAATTAACTCCCAACGTAATGTTAGAGTTAATCTCCATTATGGAGGGATTCTAGGGGACAATTATACCCCTATAAATAGCCTCGAGAGCTATAAAGAAAAAAGGAGAAATTTTTTTCCTACAGATGCGGGCCTGATAATTTTCAAGCTAAAGACTTCTTCCTTTCAAAGGTTCAGATAGAGAGAAAGAAATCAGAGAACTTTAAATACTTATTGTGTTAAAAATAGAGTTCTTTTCTGAATACATTTTTGAGAGCACCCCGAAGAAGATCTCGAAGAGAAGTTTGTCGTTCAACCAGGAGAACAAGAATCACTCTCCATCACCACATCAAGAACCCAACATTATACAAATGAGGAATTTAATTTTTCTCCTATCTTTTTTAATCGGATTTTGATCTGTTGTAATTTTCTTTTCATATTAACCAAATTTTTCACTGAACAATTAGTTCTCATATATATTCTTAAGTAGAGAGTCATAAAAATAGAGAACAATTATACCCTTGGGTCAACAATCTCTCCATTTTAGATGATGACAAAACTCATGAATTTTAGGAAAAGAGTTTATAAATAAATTCCCCATGAAATGATGCATATAATAAACATGACATATATCATCCATAAATAATTGCATAAAAGAAATATATCAATGAATATAATATGCAAAAATAAACTGCCAACCATCCATACCACCATCTACCATCTAGATAACATAATCTCAGAAAAGATATCATAAGCATTTAAAACACCATTCTACTAAAAATATTGCATAAACATGCATAGCAAAAGCTTTAAAGCATAGCAAGAGTTTAAGAAGTACAATAACAAGCAAAGTTTGAAATATGTCCACTTAAATAAACAATAAAAATCCACTAAACAAAAAGATCCAAATGATATGTAATGTGCGCCTTTCTGAAATGATTCTCTTCCTTTTTGTCATCGATCAAAAAGAGTCAGAGGCACTGCCATATTGTATCTCCATGATGTGGATGGTCATCAGCAGGAGCAGCTCATGGATCATTAAGAGGAAATGGAGGATCAGTAGGAGGAAGAGGATTAATGTACTGTGTCGGTGGTGGAATCTCATACCCCAAGTGATGTTGAATTTGCGTGAGATGCAGCTCAATATGCCTCTATGATATTGCAAAGTGGGAGACCATGGAATAAAAGTCATCATGGAGTTGATTGTGAGAGAAAGTGAGCTCGGCTACAGAGACAAGAAGTATGGAATAGGGATCTGTAGGAGGGACAGGTGGACGAGAAGTATGTTGGGGTTCAGGATCAGGAATATATTCTTCCTCATCAGGAGGGGCATCTTTAGTAGGTTTAGAAAGATGGCTCAACATAAGGTTTATGAAGCTCCTATCAAAAGGTCTAGAAGGAGTAATGAAAGGTTCCTCAGATAAGTCAACTTACCAAAAATCAAGAAAACAGTTAGGATCATACCATAGGATAAGTTCTTATACTCGAAATTATCCGCAGTCAGATTGTCAAAAAAAAGTTTAGAGAGATTAACAGGAAGACTTATTATAATACAGTAAATTAAGAAAGTAATACACCCTCTTACTTTACCATATTCTCTCGATTTGGGGAGAATGTAGAGCATGATTATTTTGGCTAAAATTTGACAAGGAATAGTGAGCAAAGAGACCTTGTCATTCAGGGTAAGATATAGATTGCCATCATTGTGGATAAACATAGATGTAGTCTCACGAGATTCTCCTTCAGGATAGTTTCAAAAAGAGTTTAAATGTTCAAAAAATGTATCAAAACCTTCACTAAGAAGGGAAAGATGTTGGCAATATGTGAGCAAAATGATCAATAGATAATGAAACATCAACACTATCATTACGACTATGAATAACATTGTTTTCGTCCAAAGAAAGATTTGCATAAAAAGTTTGAACCAAATTGAAATAAGATATTTCATTGATTTGAAGAAAATTTTCCAATCCATTCTATCAAAAAGAGATTCAATATGATAATTAGCAAAGCTAGGAAGATTAATGGGTTTTCCAGTAAGAACAGATTTCTAGTAAATGAAGTATTGAATTTCTCAAGAGCATTGGGGATCACAAATTTCTGAAATGAGGGTGGAGTTCTAGAACTAGTAACTCTGGGCATCTTAGTTCTAGAAGAAAATAGTTTAGAAACCCTAGAAGATCCTGCATCAGTCCTAGATTTCTTAGGTTGAGATATATGAAAGAAATTGACAATACTAGGTTTTGAAAAATGGAAGAGAGGAGAAGATTACCCAACAATCTTTCTCAATAAGAGATGGAAATGGAGATCTAAAGATTTAAACCTTGAGAGACACCTAAAATGGATGCAAGAGGGTATATGGAGCTGCTTAAGAATTGAAGAAAAAACTAGGGGTTTGGGTGGAGGAGTCGATAAGAGAGAAATGGGGGTAGAGAAATAAAGTGGGAAAGAGTTATTAAATAGGCTGCTGCTACTGTAGCCATTCTTACTATCAACAGGTCGATAGAATTGTCACAGTCCTCTATCAATAATTCTATTTGACTGTTGACAGATTGAGAAAAATTGAAATATAAGTGAAATTTGTAGCTACAGTAACAAAAATCATAAAGGTTATCAACATGTCATTCTAACTATTGTCTGTCATCCACTGATAGATGTATAAAACTGTCAACATTAACAGTCATAAAATAGAAAATTTAAATGAGTGTTTAATATATTGATCAGTTAAAAATCATAAGAATTCAAAATAAATAGAGAAATATTTTATAACAGATAAGCATGAAAATTAATTATCCATAATGCATAAATTTAATTCACTACAAATATACGTAAATTGGTTAAAATTCAATGATTTAGTGAAAATATCCGCTAATTGTATGTGAGTAGATACATAATCTATATCAGAATCTCTTTTTTCAAAGTGATCTCTTAGAAAATGATACATAGTCTCAATATATTTGGTTTTACTACGTTGATTTGTATTTTTCGTCATGTGTATAGTGCTATTATTATTACAAAATATCTTGGTATGATCGAAATGCAAATTATAATCGAGTAGAGTTGTTCCATTCAAAGTACTTGTGCACAACTAGCACACGCTGCAGTATACTCTGCCTCGACGGTTGAAAGTTCTATTGAATTTTACTTTCTAGGGGACCATGAAACAAGACAATTATCAAGAAATTGACATGTTCCACTTGTACTCTTTTTATCCACTCCACAACCTGCATAGTCAATATCTGAAAAACTCATCATTGTAAATTGAGCCGTTTTCATAAACCAGAAACCCATGTTAATTGTGCTCTTTAGATATCTTAAAATGCATTTTACTGCAATTAAATGTAATTCTGTTGGACGAGGTTGAAAACGAGCATACAAACAAACACCATACATGATATTCAACCTACTAGCCATTAAATAAAGTATGCTACCTAACATGCCTCTATAAATTTTAATATCAACACACTTATCGTGATCGTCCTTGTCAAGCTTTGTAGTGATAGCCATGGGTGTTTTGCAAGGTTTAGTTCTTTTTAGACTAAACTTCTTGATCAACTCTTTTGTGTACTTGACTTGATTCAAGAAGATCCATCCTTCTTTTGCTTGATATGGAGTCCAAGAAAGTAGTTAAATTCGCCCATCATGCTGATCTCAAACTCTTCTTTCATACAACTTTCGAAATCTTTACATAAATCATTTTTAGTTGAACCAAATATAATATCATCTATATAGTTTTTATAATTAAAATATCTTTATCACCATGCTTAGTAAAAAGTGTGGTGTCACCTTACCTTAAGCAAAACCCTTGTTAAGAAGAAAATTACTAAGCATATCATATCGAGCTCTTGAAGTTTTTTTAAAACCATAAAGCGCTTTATCCAACTTGAATACATAATCGGAATGTACATGATCAACAAACTCAGAGGGTTGTTCAACATACACTTTCTCTTCTATGAATCTATATAGAAAAGCACACTTTACATCCATCTGATATAATGTGAAATCTTTATATGATGCAAGCGAGAGTCATTCTAATGTCTTTGAGTCCTGCAACCGGTGCATAGATTTCCTCAAAATCAATTCTCTCGATTTGATTGTAACCTAGGGCGAGTAGTCTAGCCTTATTTCTAATAATATTACCTGACTCATTTAGATTGTTTATAAATACCCATTTAGTACCAATGATTGGTCTATCTTAGGGTCAAGGAACAAGTCTCGGTACTTGATTACGCTCGAATTGATTGAGCTCCTCTTGCATAGCAAACAATCAATAGGAGTCTACCTTGGCCTCATGAATATTTTTAGGCTCTACGTGTGAAATAAAAGCAATATAATCACATAAATATGAACTATAGATCTAGTAGCTACCACTTTTGACACTTCACCTGATGAGATCCTTTGGATGACTTGAGGTATACTTACAATCTCTTGGAAGAGTTGAGAAGGTTGAACTTCTTCTAGGCATTCTTCTTGATCATTTTTACTTGGTTCTTCATCCTCAAATTTTTCTTGAATGGGAGCGTCCTTAAGTGTGGCTTTATCCATATCTTTACATAAAGAATTTATCTGAACATCTACAATATTCTTAACAAACTTGTTAGATTCTTTAAACTTTGCATGCATGGATTCTTCAATGGTTAAAGTATACCTATTGAAAATCCTATAAGCTTTGCTAGTTGAAGAATATGCAACAAAAATTCCTTCAAAAACTTTTGAATCTAATTTTCCCAAAATTTCTCTTATATTTAAAAGAAAAATTTTGCAACCAAAAGCCTTTAAATAAGATACATTTCACTTTTTGAAATGATAAATCTCAAAAAGAGTTTTCTTAATTTTCTTTTAAAAATAAATTCTGTTATTAATGTAACATGAAGTATTAATGGCATCAGCCCATAGATATTGAGAGAGACCATACTCATTTATCATGGTTCTTGCTATCTCTTGTAGAGTACTATTTTTCTTTCAACTACCCATTTTTAGGGTTCACGGGCAAGAAAATTCATATTTTATTCTATGTTTTTGTAAGATACCTAGCTAGTAATATTGTATTTTCATTTTTCTAAAGTATTTATTTTTATTTACTAATTAAATTTTATTTAATCAACTCGATTTATTATTTTCTTTCTTGAGATTATTTCTATTATTAAATATGGGAATTTATTTTGAGATAGTGAATGGTAATTTAATTGTATGTTTACCATTATTTATCATTGACATTTCTCTTACTAATTATTATTATTTTATTTCTGTTAGTTGTTAATATTATTAGTGGTTAATTCAATTATTATTATTATTCTTTTATTACAATTATTATTTATTTATTTTTCTATTGCTATTATTGATAGATATTATTGGTAGTGGATATTTCTATTATTATTTAATTGTTAATAATTTTTTTTATTATTATTGTGTTATTATTATTAATAACATTATTGTTATTATTATGATGTATCAGTATATCGTTTGTTAACTATTAATATTAGTATATGGTTATGAGCATTTTAATTATTATTAGTATTTATTACTATGGTTATTACTAATTAATTATGATTATCTAGTTTATTAATTGTTATTGTTTATATGTTATAAACATTTATTTTTCTTTTAGCCCAAGGGACCTTAGCCCACATCAATTGTATTTATCTCTTGTGCTAATTTGAGCCCATTTCCTTATAGCCCATAGACCCAATACCCAAATCCATATTATATTTCCTAATCTAAACCAAAAACCTAGTTAATAATCCCTAATCTAATCTCCTTCAGCAACCGCCGCCTCCCCTTGCGCCATCACCAAGATCCCCGACCATGGCGACATCATCTCCACCATGGAAGCACGAGCAACCCCCTTTCCAGGTTGCGTAGCCCCTCCTCCTTGGCCTGGTCGTCTCTCTCCCTTCAGCAGCAACATTGGCGCCTCCTCCTTCCCGGCGCGACCACCAGCAGCAGGCTGTCCAGCCGGCCTCCCCCCTGTTGCAGCCCCATCACAGCAGCGCTGCAAGACTCCACCGGATCCCCCTGCTCCCAGGCGCGATTGCAACAGCAACAGCACCAGGCCGCCAAAGCTCTCCATGGCGTGATCCCCTCTGCCCAGGCAGCGCAGCACCCATCTGTCAGCAGCACGGCAGGCCCAGGCCGAGCCCCCTTTGGCAGCGTCCTCCCCAGGCCGCCGGACCTCCTTCGGGCCGCCCATTTCCACAGCCTTGTGCCGCTGTATGTGCTGGGAATTCAGCCCGCGATGCAAATTCGATTCGTTGGATTCTAGCATGTGCGGTCGGTGGAGCATATGGCCGCTATGGGCGTCTTCTTCCTGGTGCAGGCCACCACAACATGGCCCAGCCGAGCTTCAGTCCCCTTTGGCCGTGAGCTCCTCCTCTCCCTTAATATTTTTGGATGCAATAACATTTAAATAGTACTATGTTTATTATATTAATGTATATAATTTAGTGAATACGCATGTGTATTATTTTATGTAGGAAATTCTTGTGTAGTGATTTTGATTGGTGTGTGTTTTATTTCATGTGCGACAAAATCCTTACTCCGAGCCATTTTCCAGCCCTCCGCGGGATGCCGTAGATCGCCGTCGGCAAGCCCGAACGCACCCCATGCCTTCACGGCGAGTTGCTCTATCCAACGACACCCTCCGCGGGTCTGGATGCCTCCGTCGGAGCCTCCGTCGGCGTGCCGCAAGGCACCTAGTTGTCATTTTGAATTTGTTTGGTGAGATCCGGACCAGCAGCCCAGGAAGGAGAGCAGCAGCACGGCCGCGAGCGAGCAGCGAGTTCTCCCGATCCACGCCAGCCCATCGTTGGAGACCGGCACGGTGGCCTTCTCCAGCACCCTGGCCAACCTCCCATGCAGTCCGACAACGAGGAACCGCACCACAGCAATCGTAACGGCGACTCGCCCGGTAACGACCAGATTCCCCGATGTGAGTGTTTACTCCTTTCGGTTCCTTTTATTTATATGTAATTGATTCTATTCTGATCCAATTGTGTATATAGAATAATGTGGATATTATGTATGTTGACGTGTGAGAGAGAGGAGGCATATATGTGTTTTATTATGTGAGAGATCAGATCTTAGGATGCCTCTAATATGTGTTCTGACAGAGGAGTTAGTCGACTTGCCCATGATTATAGTCGACTAACACCACTGTTAGTCGACTATCCCAGGACCCTAGTCGACTAGTATACCCTCCAGAAGAATAGAAGATCTCTGTATTTCCACTGTTAGACGACTTGATCACCTTTATAGTCGACTAACAGTGTGTGTAGTCGACTTACCCTATAGCCCTAGTCAACTAATACTTCTCTAGTCGACTAATATCTTCCCTTAGTCGACTAATATGAGTCTGACTGCTGTGTATGGTTACTTGATGGATTATGGACTTCACCCATGGATTATGTATTGGTTATTGATAGATGTATATGATATCGAGAGATGGATATTGGTGGTAATGACTTGATCTAATAGAACTTAGATACATGTACATGTTATGGTACCTAGTATCGAGATATTATGATAGAACTTATATGCATGAATATGTCGTGATACCGAGTATTGGGAACTGATGATTGATCTTAATAGAAATGTGAACTCTTGAGGAATTGTGAATACTTATGAATCAGAGTTGTATGTTAGAGTGAGAGGATTAGTACTGGATATTGTTATATGATGGAACAACAATTATTAGATCAGATTACTAGACGTGTAATGGAACTAGATGATTATAGAACTATTGGGATTATGAATTGGTTGTAATGATTTGGATCTATAGTTGAGTATATGAGAACTAACAGATGATATGTCATTGATGTTTAGTATTAGAAGTTGCTATTCTACATTGCAGTTGATCGAGGACATATTGGATGTGAACTTACCTTACTAAAAGATTATGACGATTGGATTGGTGCATGAACTTATTCGGAGTTGGACTGAACCTGTGTTATAGATGATATTGGATTTACATTCTTTATGGTTAAACCTGATATGCATTAAGATGAGCTTGACATATTTCATGTAGAGGACCTTCCAGATTGATATTCTTTTATTGGTGATGACTTATTCAGATATTGATATGGTTATTGATTACTTTGATTCGTAGAGATGAGTTACGGTGATAGTGATCTATTTGATATCAGTGATGTTGTACTTCGGATTTACCAGTTACCAGTTTATCACTTATTAGAGAGATTACTTGTTGATTACATGATGTATCCAGAGTTTATAGCAGTTATCAGCTTATCAGTTGGTGAGACTATTTGTTGGTGATCATATGATATGTACTTCAGAGTTACATGAGTTGGCAGAGATCTGTACCAGTTATAGTTGTTAGTGACACTAGTTGTCTGTGACACTATTGTGTTAGTGGCACTATTGTGTTAGTGGCTATATCTCCAGTATCTTATTTCAGATGTCAGATATTAGTTGTCAGCTACTCAGTTGTCAGATATCACAATTGTCAGATTATCAGCTAGTATTGACATCAGCAGTTGTTGGAGATACAGTTACTATTACATAATAACAAATTGATTGCTTATTAATAAAAGACACCATAACCCGGGAGGAACAGGGGTAATTGCCTGATGATGCATGTCGTGTATTTTGGAAGGATTCTTATGGTACCGAGTTGTGGGTTCCAACCATGGGGAACCAAGGTAGTACTGGCTACCCATTCAGTTGTCAGTTGTCAGGGCTATGCCCAGATTACGGCGCCACACTAGTTATCTTTTCGTGTGGGGCTGTGGTCTTCAGTTGTCAGAGCCTAGCGGCTTGTCCTGGTTCAGTGCCAGGGGTGTTAGACCGTGGTACCGGGCATGCACGGTACTCTTCCAAAACACATGTACTACATTGGCAGGCAGTTACAACAACGATAACATTGTTTGATATGTGGGAAAACGGATGTGGTATGGGACACAGCTAAGTACTACATTAGTTAGGTTAATAACAACCAACCAGATTAGTGACATATAGGTTACACATTCAGACATCAGCTATTAGTCTACATTTGTGTTAGTTGACTTTGATATCAGTTGCTTGTTCACAGTTGTGATAGTTATCTTATATCATTGTTCATGTTATTATCAGATATACTATTGATCAGTTACTATATCATGTTATTCAGTTGACTTATATTTGCAGTTGTCTTGTTATTTCTTTATGCACATGTTTATATGCACGAGCTTTCCCTTTACACACACACTCACCATGGTCGCTTTCTGACGACCCTGGATTTGCACGTCCAGATATTGGACGGTTTATTTCTAATGTGCAGGTGTTCGTTGAGGCTGTACGCTTCGCGAATAGCTGGAGCTTCTCCCTATTCTATTCTGGTACTTTTATCTTTCTAGCCTTCGTATCATTTCCTGTTTCTTGTTATATCAGTTTAGTTGTTATTCCAGTCTTGATTCATATGATATCATGCGTGGTTGCTTATATGCGATATTGCAGTATTCATTATTCATTACAGTTTAGATTTATACCTTGTTTCGGGTTACTTAAGGCTTAGCGCGTATACGTGAGGGATTTTCCTAGCGTATATGCGTCGCCGACTCATGTCGCGTCTCTGCTCCAGCGTATTTTGGGAAGCGGGGCGTGACAGGGTTTTCTTGGTATCAGAGCCAGTTTGACATAAAATGAGAATCTAGTTCTTACTGGTTACCTGAGACAAGTTATAATGACACTGTAATATACATATACTATTCACGTGATAATATTGACTCCATTTGGAATTAACCGTCCTTCTTTTGGAAATTCTCATCTTTGAATCTTCTGATATCCTTAATCTCTTCTCATCTTTTGAGTTATCTGTATTTTCATCTTGCTTCTTGCCATCCTTCTCGATTCTATTCCTTAACTTTGTCTCTTGAGATTGGTTATTTTGTGTTGAAGCCAGTAGCAGAATCAGAGTAGCGCAGCGGAAGCGTGGTGGATTTATGATGTGCAGTGCAGTGAAGTGATGTGAAGTTTGTTTGTCCTTTCCTTGGTTTTTGGGATTCTTTTACCATTCCCTACTTTATTTGAATTTCGGGGACGAAATTTTAATAAGGTGGGTAGAGTGTAAAATTCCTAGCTAGTAATACTGTATTTTCATTTTTCTAAAGTATTTATTTTTATTTACTGATTAAATTTTATTTAATCAACTCGATTTATTATTTTCTTTCTTTAGATTATTTCTATTATTAAATATGGGAATTTATTTTGAGATAGTGAATGGTAATTTGATTGTATGTTTACCATTATTTATCATTGACATTTCTTTTACTAATTATTATTATTTTATTTCTGTTAGTTGTTAATATTATTAGTGGTTAATTCAATTATTATTATTATTCTTTTATTACAATTATTATTTATTTATTTTTCTATTGCTATTATTGATAGATATTATTGGTAGTGGATATTTCTATTAACATTTCGTTGTTAATTATTTTTATTATTATTATTGTGTTATTATTATTAATAACATTATTGTTATTATTATGATGTATCAGTATATCGTTTGTTAACTATTAATATTAGTATATGGTTATGAGCATTTTAATTATTATTAGTATTTATTACTATGATTATTACTAATTAATTATGATTATCTAGTTTATTAATTGTTATTGTTTATATGTTATAAACATTTATTTTTCTTTTAGCCCAAGGGACCTTAGCCCACATCAATTGTATTTATCTCTTGTGCTAATTTGAGCCCATTTCCTTATAGCCCATAGACCCAATACCCAAATCCATATTATATTTCCTAATCTAACCTAAAAACCTAGTTAATAATCCCTAATCTAATCTCCTTCAGCAACCGCCGCCTCCCCTTGCGCCATCACCAACATCCCCGGCCATGGCGACATCATCTCCACCATGGAAGCCCGAGCAACCCCCTTTCCAGGTTGCGTAGCCCTCCTCCTTGGCCTGGCCGTCCCTCTCCTTTCAGCAGCAACATTGGCGCCTCCTCCTTGCCGACGCGACCACCAGCAGCAGGCTGTCCAGCCGGCCTCCCCCCTGTTGCAGCCCCATCACAGCAGCGCTGCAAGACTCCACCGGATCCCCTACCTGCTCCCAGGCGTGATGGCAACAGCAACAGCACCAGGTCGCCGGAGCTCTCCCTGGCGTGATCCCCTCTCCCCAGGCAGCGCAGCCCCCGTCGGTTAGCAGCACGGCAGGCCCAGGCCGAGCCCCCTTTGGCTGCGTCCTCCCCAGGCCACCGGACCTCCTTCAGGCCGCCCACTTCCACAGCCTTGTGCCGCTGTATGTGCTGGGAATTCAGCCCGCGATGCAGATTCGATTCGTTGGATTCTAGCATGTGCGGTCGGTGGAGCATATGGCCGCTATGGGCGTCTTCTTCCTGGTGCAGGCCACCACAACATGGCCCAGCCGAGCTTCAGTCTCCTTTGGCCTTGAGCTCCTCTCTCTCCCTTAATATTTTTGGATGCAATAACATTTAAATAGTACTATGTTTATTATATTAATGTATATAATTTAGTGAATAGGCATGTGTATTATTTTATGTAGGAAATTCTTGTGTAGTGATTTTGATTGGTGTGTGTTTTATTTCATGTGCGACAAAATCCTTACTCCGAGCCATTTTCCGGCCCTCCGCGGGATGCCGTAGATCGCCGTCGGCAAGCGCGAACGCACCCCACGCCTTCACGGCGAGTTGCTCTATCCAACGACACCCTCCGCGGGTCTGGATGCCTCCATCGGAGCCTCCGTCGGCGTACCGCAAGGCACCTAGTTGTCATTTTGAATTTGTTTTGTGAGATCCAGACAAGCAGCCTAGGAAGGAGAGCAGCAGCACGGCCGCGAGCGAGCAGCGAGTTCTCCCGATCCACGCCAGCCCATCGTTGGAGACCGGCACGGTGGCCTTCTCCAGCACCCTGGCCACCCTCCCATGCAGTCCGACAGCGAGGAACCGCACCACAGCAATCGTAACGGCGACTCGCCCGGTAACGACCAGATTCCCCGATGTGACTGTTTACTCCTTTCAGTTCCTTTTATTTATATGTAATTGATTCTATTCTGATCCAATTGTGTACATAGAATAATGTGGATATTATGTATGTTGATGTGTGAGAGAGAGGAGGCATATATGTGTTTTATTGTGTGAGAGATCAAATCTTAGGATGCCTCTGATATGTGTTCTGACAGAGGAGTTAGTCGACCTGCCCATGATTATAGTCGACTAACACCACTGTTAGTCGACTATCCCAGGACCCTAGTCGACTAGTATACCCTCCAGAAGAATAGCAGATCTCTGTATTTCCACTGTTAGACGACTTGATCACCTTTATAGTCGACTAACAGTGTGTGTAATCGACTTACCCTATAGCCCTAGTCGACTAATACTTCTCTAGTCGACTAGTATCTTCCCTTAGTCGACTAATATGAGTCTGACTGCTGTGTATGGTTACTTGATGGATTGTGGACTTCACCCATGGATTATGTATTGGTTATTGATAGACGTATATGATATCGAGAGATGGATATTGGTGGTAATGACTTGATCTAATAGAACTTAGATACATGTACATGTTATGGTACCTAGTATCGAGATATTATGATAGAACTTATATGCATGAATATGTCGTGATACCGAGTATTGGGAACTGATGATTGATCTTAATAGAAATGTGAACTCTTGAGAAATTGTGAATACTTATGAATCAGAGTTGTATGTTAGAGTGAGAGGATTAGTACTGGATATTGTTATATGTTGGAACAACAATTATTATATCAGATTACTAGACGTGTAATGGAACTAGATGATTATAGAACTATTGGGATTATGAATTGGTTGTAAAGATTTGGATCTATAGTTGAGTATATGAGAACTAACAGATGATATGTCGTTGATGTTTAGTATTAGAAGTTGCTATTCTACATTGCAGTTGATCGAGGACATATTGGATGTGAACTTACCTTACTAAAAGATTATGACGATTGGATTGGTGCATGAACTTATTCGGAGTTGGACTGAACCTGTGTTATAGATGATATTGGATTTACATTCTTTATGGTTAAACCTGATATGCATTAAGATGAGCTTGACATATTTCATGTAGAGGAACTACCAGATTGATATTCTTTTATTGGTGATGACTTATTCAGATATTGATATGGTTATTGATTACTTTGATTCGTAGAGATGAGTTACGGTGATAGTGATCTATTTGATATCAGTGATGTTGTACTTCGGATTTACCAGTTACCAGTTTATCACTTATTAGTGAGATTACTTGTTGATTATATGATGTATCCAGAGTTTATAGCAGTTATCAGCTTATCAGTTGGTGAGACTATTTGTTGGTGATCATATGATATGTACTTCAGAGTTACATGAGTTGGCAGAGATCTGTACCAGTTATAGTTGTTAGTGACACTAGTTGTCTGTGACACTATTATGTTAGTGGCACTATTGTGTTAGTGGCTATATCTCCAGTATCTTATTTCAGATGTCAGATATTAGTTGTCAGCTACTCAGTTGTCAGATATCACAGTTGTCAGATTATCCGCTAGTATTGACATCAGCAGTTGTTGGAGATACAGTTACTATTACATAATAACAAATTGATTGCTTATTAATAAAAGATACCATAACCCGGGAGAAACAGGGGTAATTGCCTGATGATGCATGTCGTGTATTTTGGAAGGATTCTTATGGTACCGAGTTGTGGGTTCCAACCATGGGGAACCAGGGTAGTACTGGCTACCCATTCAGTTGTCAGTTGTCAGGGCTATGCCCAGATTACGGTGCCACACTAGTTGTCTTTTCGTGTGGGGCTGTGGTCTTCAGTTGTCAGAGCCTAGCGGCTTGTCCTGGTTCAGTGCCAGGGGTGTTAGACCGTGGTACCGGGCATGCACGGTACTCTTCCAAAACACATGCACTACATTGGCAGGCAGTTACAACAACGATAACATTGTTTGATATGTGGGAAAACGGCTGTGGTATGGGACACAGCTAAGTACTACATTAGTTAGGTTAATAATAACCAACCAGATTAGTGACATATAGGTTACACATTCAGACATCAGCTATTAGTCTACATTTGTGTTAGTTGACTTTGATATCAGTTGCTTGTTCACAGTTGTGATAGTTGTCTTATATCCTTGTTCATGTTATTATCAGATATACTATTGATCAGTTACTATATCATGTTATTCAGTTGACTTATATTTGCAGTTGTCTTGTTATTTCTTTATGCACATGTTTATATGCATGAGCTTTCCCTTTACACACACACTCACCATGGTCGCTTTCTG
This sequence comes from Agave tequilana, assembly GCA_038442645.1. Taxonomy (NCBI): domain Eukaryota; kingdom Viridiplantae; phylum Streptophyta; class Magnoliopsida; order Asparagales; family Asparagaceae; genus Agave; species Agave tequilana. The sequence continues at coordinate 2,336,528 of JAVJIF010029691.1, read as the reverse complement.
ACGACCCTGGATTTGCACGTCCAGATATTGGACGGTTTGTTTCTAATGTGCAGGTGTTCATTGAGGCTGTACGCTTCGCGAATAGCTGGAGCTTCTCCCTATTCTATTCTGGTACTTTTATCTTTCTAGCCTTCGTATCATTTCCTGTTTCTTGTTATATCAGTTCAGTTGTTATTCCAGTCTTGATTCATATGATATCATGCGTGGTTGCTTATATGCGATATTGCAGTATTCAGTATTCATTACAGTTTAGATTTATAGCTTGTTTCGGGTTACTTAAGGCTTAGCGCGTATACGTGAGGGATTTTCCTAGCATATATGCGTCGCTGACTCATGTCGCGTCTCCGCTCCAGCGTATTTTGGGAAGCGGGGCGTGATAGTTTTTCATAATAGTTAATGAAATAGTGGTTGATAAACTCACCGCCTTTATCACTATGAATGTGCAAAATCGAAAAACCTTTTTTATACTCTTTTGCTAATATATTGAAAAATGAAAAAGTTTCATCTTTGTGTCCAATATAGAAAACCCAAGTAAAACTTGAGAAATCATAGACTAAAACAAAAACATATCTATTGCCATTTAAACTCTTGACTTGAGTAGGACCAAACTAGTCCATATGTATTAATTCTAAAGGACGAGTAGTTATAACATCCTTAATTTATTTAAAAGATGATTTAGTTTGTTTACCATGTTGGCATGCGTCACATGACAGTCTTTTTCAAACTTCAATTTTAGAATGCCTCTTACTGCATTCTTAGAACTAATATGAGCTAGATGATCAAAAGAAATATGTCCTAGTCTTTCATGCCAAAGCCAAGAATCTTCATTTAAAGTAGAAAAATATTTAACATTGCAATCAAAATTACGTAAATCAATAATATAAACATTGTTCTCTTTAAATTGGAAAAATATGCAAGTATTTTTATCATCTATAATCATGTAAGAAGTAGAACAAAAAATGACTTCAATTATCACAAAGCTCACTTATACTTAGAAGGTTATGCTTTCAACTATTTGCTAAAGCAATATTTTCAATAGTAGGAGATATACCAATTTTAACATTGTCATAACCGATGACATGTCCTTTGGAATCATCTCCGAAGGTGATGTTTTCACCTTTCTTTGACCTTTTTATTCTTGCAAAATTGTTGATATCTCAAGTCATATGCATAGTATTGTTAATCATATGTGCATATTTTTAGTTATATTTTCACATTTATTTTTATAATTGTATTTTTCCTTAGTAATGTGCAGGCCTCTATAATTAGAAAAAGAAAAGAAAAGAAGCCCAAAAGATTAAAAAGAAGCCTAAAAGCCAAAAAAGCCAAAGAAAGTTAGAGATAATCCCATTCTAATTGAAAATAAAGAAGAAAATCAACTTAAATTCAGGTTGTTTAAGCTCCAAGTCAAAGATAATGAGAGAGAATTTAAATTTAAACTCAAATTTTGAGATGATTTGCTTCTCAAGTTAAAGAGAAAGAATATTCTCTCAAAATTCAGAGTTCAAATGAAGCCTCTAAAGTTATATCCCTTGATGAATGGACGAGATGAAGCAACCATAATTGGAGATAAATCAATTAAGACTCAGATTTAAACTGGATACTTTTTAGTATTTTGGGCATAACTGTCGCTATAAAAACTCAAATCTAATGATTCAAAATGATTCAAAAAGAGAAATTAAAGCGCTACAATTCTTATGTTCACCACCAATTCCAAATATGTCGTTTGACAAGTCATAATCAACAATCAACATGCCAACTGTTGCAAACCAATTCAGAAATGAATTTTCACATAAAATTCTGAATAAATCAAATCAAGTTTGAATATAAAGAGAGAATTTAAATTCAAAAATTGATAATAACTTGCTCTCCAAGTCAGGAGTAATGATATTATCTTAATATCTAAAGTTCATATTCAAGTTCTGAAGATATATCTCTTAATGGTCGCACAACTTCCATTAGGAGTCTATCCACTATTTCTGCTATAAATAAAGAGGTAGAGCATATGAAAATGGGAATCTCCAAGTAGAGATCAAAGCTTAGGGTTTTCTTTAGTTTTATTTTTTGAATTCCAAGTGTAATTTCTAGGATTTAGTTTGGGAGTTATTTTATAGAGAAAAATGAGTTCATATAATTGGCGGTGACTGCTTCAATAAAGGTTTTACTATTCTTTTCTTTAGTGTTTCTCTTTTTGTTTTACTTACTTTAATTGCTTTATTTTTTTCTTTATAGCTTAGATTAGATAAAGTTTTCATGATAGAAAAGGGAGGAAGAATTGTATTTAGAGTGACACTAGACGTAATTTTCTTTAAAGAGAGTTGCATTGAGAGTGACAATCAACATAACTTTCCTACTTTTCTTCATCGTTACTCATTTTAGTTGATCACAGTTTCTAAGATATTTTCAACACTTGCTTTAATCTAATCCAAGGCATGTTATTTTTTCTTTTAATTTAATAACTCTTTTAACTCAAAATGATTTCAAAACCATCTTCTAGCATTTACCTTTTTTTATTCTAACTTAATTTAGTATTCTTTTTTATTTACTTTTTCAAACAAAGAAGATCTTTAACCTTTTTCGTAATTTAGAAAGAGAACTTACCCATATGCTTCCACCGTTGTCCCTCCTTTTGATCACGACCCACATAGCTACTTACTATAGATGTAGAATTGAGCAACCTAGTATATTTCTAAACTTTACATTTAATGTGCAGGTAAGAACTCGATTAAATTTTGGCGACATTGCCTGGGAGAGATGGTAAGTTTCTTTTTAAGTTTACTAACAGTTAAACCTTCTTCTTTTTTTTTTCTGTACAGAGAATGATTTCAAGAAAATGAGAATTGCAGAATACATATAAGTGTCTCAGGACTCTACTCTAGAAAGCAGAGCCCAGAAGACCTCAGTATTATCATGCAAATGCAACAAAAGCAGCGTTTCCATGGTAATCTGAGTTGATTTCTCACCCTACTTTATTGAAGGGTGACTAAATTTTATTTATCTAGCTTTTGCGTGTTTTAGTTTCTCTGTTTGATATACTTATACAATGTTTCTAATTCAACAGTAACTTGTTACTTGTTAATGTTAAAAATAGTTTAGACTATTGCATCTTAGGGCACATGTCTAATTCTATTTTATTTTTTTGCTATTATTGAAGAGCGATGGAGTAAAGGTACGTTTGGATCGCATATAGCTTAGGAAAAACACTTGTATGTTTAATTATTTGACTGTTGTTTTGCCATGCACACATGTACTAAAATGAATTAGGGATTATCCTATAAATAAGATAAGGTGGCAAAGTCATTACCCTTCCTTAGCTCAAAAATCATTTTCTCACTTATTAACCCAATTCTAATATAAAATCAAGTAGACGTTGGCTCTAGAGACATTTCAGACTCAATAGGAGATTAACCTAAGGAGGAAGAAGAATGGGGATTGAGAGGTGAAACCTCGAAGAACAGTGGTTTGCATGATTAGACCCATTGCTTAGGCATGGATAACTCCTACTGATCTTGTCCCTACCTGGCCGATTAACTTGTGGTTAGATTGCTACAATATGTCTCCCGTAGATAGCCTAGTTAGAAGTCATCTAGGTCTAAGGTCTACCCAAATATAAGTTAAATTTTTCTTTCTTTCTTTTGTTTGTTTGTTTTTCGTTATTTGTTTTTTGTCATTTTGTGTGAAATGGATTAGAACAATAATTTTTTCAATTTTAATAATAATCCATATTACACACCTACTTTTTTTTCAGATAACACTAACTGGTATTTCATAATTTTTAACCAACAAAGTATGCCGGATTGGTCTTATTCGAATCAATATATATCCTAACCCCTGTATTATGAACAAGATTAGGATGATCATCACCACTCTTCACCGAGTTAGTGGGGATACAACTCTCCAGAGTCATGCTATCAACAACCTGACCAACATTCAGCTTCTTATACTCAATATCAAGATTACCCTATAGAATAAAAATCTTCTTTAGAAAAGAGTTTCAAAACCTTTCTTGAGTCCACATGGTATTTTCAAATTTCGATGGACTTAATACTTGCAAACAATGCCAAGTCTCCAAGTCCCACCATAACAAGAACCTATTGACTTTGAAAAGAGTATGAAATACATGATTCAGAGCGAAAATTCTTGTACCCCTTCCATTAATATGCTAGAAGCAAGAGTTAATCAAATGGACATGTATAGGAATGAGGAAACTCTCCCTATCAAATTTTTGACTATACCCGATTTCTCTAACTATATTGATAGGAATAAAGAATCATGGTGCCTTTAAAACTTTAACCAACATTCAATTTTACCACAATGTCTTAAACTAGAGCAATACCAAACCATTGACAAATTGGCATGTTTTTATTTCAATAAAATTGAACTTGAACATTAATGTGAACCCGATCTTCAAATTTATGATTTAGCTTCAATTTCTGAATTTATGTTGACCCCGGTATCCTTACCTGATTTGGACTCAATTTTCCATTCCAACACTGATTCCCGTACCTATAAATCTGAAACATGAACCACTTGTTTTGGATAGTTACATTTCAGTTTTGGGAAAGAATGTGAATCTCACTTTTTTGATTTGGACTCGACTTTTGAACATAAATAGACTCTTGAACCTAAATTTGATTTAATTCAATTCTTCTAGTCAACAATGTGAAAAGTCACCTAGAGGGGGGGGGTGAATAGGTGATATAGCTAATCTATGAACTAAATGCGGAATTTAAAAACTTAATAGCAATACACTCAAGTGTGATCAACAAATGATGCACACACAACCAAGCCAAGCAATTATGAATGCTCAATATGAATAGTTGCAAGGCACAAAGTAAAGAGAGAGATAGAGAGAGTCAATGGATCAAGTGCAAACAACAAGATATGTTTCGAGGTTCGAGCACCCAGCTCTACATCCCCGCCTTCGACACACGAAGGATTTCTAATCCACTAGCTAGTCCACAAAGAACTCTCACAAGGAGTACCCAACTCCTCTCTTTACAACCACAACATCCTCCTTGAGGCAAGCTCCAATCCAACAAAACAATCACCTCACAACTTGAGGGATTAGCACAAAGCAAACAAGGATCACCTCACAACTTGAGGGATACAACCCAAAGGCACAAAGCCAAGAAAAGATTGGGTTTACAACTTGGTGGTCCAAAAGGCAACCACAAACAATTCTTTCTCTGACACAAATATCCTATAGAATGAGATAGTAGATTTTAGCTCAAGTGTGGAGAAAACCAAAGGAATGGAAATCAAAAATCACAAAGAAAAATCCTTGGGAAAAACTGAAATAAGATAGAGAAGTTCAATCAAAATCTTTTCCCAAAAACCCTTTCTTTGATTTTCCAAACCCTAGTAAAAACACCAAATAGATTGTTCAATTCAAGTCCAAAAACTTCTTTTGATTGTTGTGAAAACACCAGAGAGTAGGAAAAAATTCGCACAAAAAATCTTCGAGAAAAACTCTTTCCAATGGGGTATTTATAGGCAAATCTGGAAACTAGCCGTTGGCAGCAGATTTGGCCAAAATAACCCTACCGGTCGACCGTCCAACGGTCAAATTCTGCCCGTTGGCAGCTACCGGTCGACCGCCCCGGTCGACCCAAACAAACAGAGAGCTCTGCTCTCAGACCCGGTCGACCGGCCCGATCGACCGTCCCTGTCTGCCAAACGTGCACAGATTTGTGCACGTCGGTCGACCGAATCTGTGCACGTCGGTCGACCAACCCGGTCGACCGACCCGGTCGACCGACTTCATGCCAAGTCGACTTGGTCAGAAGACTAGTCGACTGGTGAAGCCTGGAACAGAAAAATAGTTTAAAAATATTTTGAAAAAATCTTTTAACACTTCTAAAAATCACCAAAAATAGTTTTATCATTTTGCATTGATATATAAACATGTGGTAAAAAGTTTAGCTCAAATATCAATCGATATGAACTATTTTTGTGTCTTATCATTTTTACCAAAAACCAAAAACTGTTTTTTATAAAACTTGGATTTTGAATAGAAAATACGTTTTGTCAAAAACTCTTTCAAATACAAAAACATGATATTTAAATACTTTGAAGCATGATGCATATGGATAGAAATCCAATATACATGAAATAAATATATATCATAGTTTTTGTCCTTAATTCCAAAAATAAGTTTTGTTAAAACACAAAACCTAAAACACATGAAATAGGTATATCAAAGTAAGTTTGTCTAAGAGTTGAAGCATGCATGTATATAGAACAAATCTAATATACATTAAACCATGTAAACTTGTTTTGATATAAAATCTATTAATGCAAACCAAGATTGGTTAAACCAAAAACCGAAAACCAAAACATGAAACGTGTGTGTTGTGAACTTGAGCTTATCATACTATTCTAATCTTTACAATTTAGATCTAAACACAAAACTAAACTATGGTACCGATGTCTTCTTGTAGAGCGCAATCTCCAAGCCGACTCGATCCAAAACTCTTTGATCCACCGAGCAAGTGCTATATGTGATCTTTGACGCTCGGGCTCTTGAATCAACATGTGAAAGATGTGTGGAAGCTTTTACCAACTAATATCTTGATTAATGATCTGAAACTTAAACATCACAAGATAATTAGTACACTTAACTACATGAGTTAATCATCATCAAAACTAGAGTGGAAGGCCTTTGGGCCAACAATCTCCCCCTTTTTGATGATGACAAAACTCATGGAGTTATATATGCATGGATTAAAGTTAAGCTTCAAAGAAGCTCCCCCTTAACTCATGCATAGGATAAACAACTAATAAATGGCTCTATATACCAATGAAATTATAAAACATGAAACATGCATAGATATGCATAATACAATAAATGGCTCTAGAAACCAATGGAAGATACCAATGAAATTTTCAAAAACAATTAAACATGTTCTAGATACCAATTAGCAAAAACAAACAAACATGCTCTTGATACCAATTAAACTAAACAAATAAACATGCTTTGGATACCAATTGAACTTAATAAAAATGCATGTAACTTAATAAAAACACATAAAACATGCATGCAAACATGCATATAAACTCAAATTCTTCTCCCCCTTTTTGTCAATCATCAACAAAGGGGTTAAAAACAACTAATAAAAACATATTCCGATTAAAAGAAATTCTTCTCCCCCTTATTTACAAAACTAATAAAAATATATTCTTTTTATATTCAAAACAAGGAATCAATCAAGGGATGCTCTTCCCCTTTTTGTCTAAACTCAAATATGATACCAATTAAAAATGTGTTAATGAAGTGCATTTTGATACCAATTTAAAAAGTGAAACTATACCAATTGAAAAAAAATCTTGATACCAATTGATAAGTAAAAAAACATCACATCAATTGTAAATAAACAATTTTGATATTAATTGAAATTATTGACAATCTCTATCATAAAGTGAAGGAGTGGAATACTAAATACCAATTGAAAGAAGAAATACAAGATTTTCTTCCCCTTTATGAAATACCAATAAAAACTATGATAAGGCTCAAATTAAGATACCAATTGAAAACTAAATCAATTGAAACAAAGTTGAAGCTCAAGCTTATCATAAACAAAATCTTGTGCTTAAAGATATAGGGATATAATAAGCACAAATAAAACATATATATGTATGAAAAGTAGATACTAATTGAAATTTGATATTCTTTGAAATGTAAGCATACATATACGAAAATATATGAGTATACAAGAAATGTCAAGATTGATACCAATTGAAAGAATTCAATAATACCAATTGAAACAACAATAAGATCAAGTGTATATCTCATATTGCCTACCACCCATTTCATGTTCAAGTTTACTATGATTTTCACTATAAAGCATACATGAGCATGATCTCCCATCCAACCACCCTTTGATGGTAGGGGTTTTCAAAAATAGGTTTACAAATATAGTGTGTTTGAAAACTACTACCAAGGAAGAATATCACAACTAGTTATATGAATCAACTAGTACGAGATTCTTCAAACAAAAAAAATATTTTTCATGAAGACACATGTAAACCACATGGCACTAAAACACTCAAAATCCATATAGTACAATTTGTACTCATGAAAACTAAGTCATGAGAAAATATTAAATAAGGTGAGTGTACAAGTGTTGTGAGAAACATATCAACATGAAAATGTACAATCAAGCTCAATATTGAAAACATGAAATTCATCTAGGATGTGAAATCACCTAGCAAACATGAAATTCATCCAAACGATTTAAACTTTAAGGCATATGTATGTCATGTACAAACTAAAGTATACATACATATCCTAAACACAATGAGTCCACAAAAGTATATGCATGAAGGTACGTGGCTCAAGGATGTATATATATAAATGATAGTTTGGACACGATGGACATATACATGAAGTTAAAACCAAAATATGTAAAATGATGAATACAAGTCAAATGCAAGAATCATCAAAACTAGACTATACTAGTACATCAAGTGAATACAAATGAGTGTTCAAGCACAAACATATATAAAGGTCTATTTGTAGCTCACTAGTTGTACAAGCATAAATCCAAGTCTTAATGAAAACTATCATTCAAGCAAGAATTCAAAACATGAAGCATAAAACGGGAATCATAACCCAACATGATAAACAAAATAATCAAAACATGAATTATTAAAACAAAAAAGTCATAGTCAACCATATGATAAGTATGACAAAGACATGTGCATTAGATCTATGATTAACATGATAGCTAAAACATAAAGAGAAAACAAAATATTGATCCATACTAAACATGGGTGATCTCAAAAGCTATACATGCATGTCAAGGGTCTAATAAACATGGCATTCAACATACTAAGCAAAACATGAATCATCAAAACAAAAATCATACAATTATAAACATCCAAATGGTCATAATGCATATGCATGTACATTAGATCTAGGGCATACATGATAGTAATAAACAAGGTGAGAACACAAAGATAAGATCCATATAAAACATGGGTGTCTCAAGTAACTAAACATGTATAACACTAATCAAATCAACATGACATAAGCATAATGAGCAATAAAACAAGACATGCTATGAATAGATGAACATGAAAAGCATGCAAATAAAAATGGGAGTTAGAGAATGATACCAAAACCGATGAAGGTGCATCTCTAGTTCTCCAAACCACGGTGGTCCTCCCACCAAATCCCCTTGAGAGTGAAGCATCCAAATAGTTCTCTTTAGGCACGGAATGCATCCACTTCAAGGCACCAACACTCTCATGTTATGCGAGAGCTTCCACCTACATCAAAAAATATAGAGGTGGTCTTTGGTACCCATTTCCTTTTGGGTCCATAGGGGTTAGTATCTTTCCTAACCCAAACAAGATTATTTGCTAAATTTTCAATATGTAAACGATCATAGCAAAATCTAACAAGATGGCCTTTTCGGCCACAATGTGTACATGTGTACACATGAGCATACATGTTATGGTTGTGTCCGTGATGAGCATGTGTATGCCGTGGAGGGTGTGCATGCAAAGATGGACCTTGTTTCTTGCGAACCAAGGTTTCCAAACGTGTATGATTCAAAGCACATTGGCTCAAAGTGGAGCCCAAACAATCAACACTTTTCTTCAAAACATTTATGTCATTTTCAATAGTGGAAGACAAAGTGGAGCATGCAATAGGTGTGCAAGAAGAAGAGGAAGCTATACTAGCATGGCACACATGAGAATCAATATCAAATTTTAAAGATTCATTTTTCTTTAAAACCAAATCCAATTCTTTTGTAATGGACTCAATTTTATTTTTCAAAACAAGGTTATCATTTAGAACAAAATCCAATTTAGAAGATAAAACCTCATTGTTTTTCACAACATCATCACAATCATCTTTACTTTTTAAAAGTTCATTTTCCTTTAAAGCAAGTTCAAGTTGAGATTTAAGTGAGTCACGTTCACTTGCAATCTCTTCTTTTTCTTGCAAAATCAATTCAAAATTAGAACACAAATCCTTTAATTCATTTGTCAAAACAAGGTTGTCCTCTTTCAAAAGATTGTGTTTTTCCAAGAAATTTTCAAGCTTTTGAGCAAGTTCCAAATTTAAGGATTGAACTTCTAAACATCCATAGCAATAGGAACTAGAGCTATCATCTAATTGAGTGTCCGATTGTACCTCAAGGGAGTTATTCCCTTGGACCATGAAGCAATGCTCTTCGGACTTTTCACTCTTAGATCTCCTCATCTTGTTGATAATCCTTGGAAGCTCGGGAGACGTCAATAAGCTCCAAACTGCAAAAGCTGAGTCATAACGATCAAAAACGGTAAAAGATGTTCACTAAGAGATGCTCTAAGTGCTCTAAGTGCTAATGCATTAGCCATTTTATGCTTGCTACTATTAGGGAAGGATTCCATAGTGGAGGCTTGATAAACTAGATGTCCTAGTCTTTTCAAATGGCTACTCATATTGGCCTTCCAAGCATCAAATCTAATATGGTCAAACTTAGGAGGGTTATCCATGAGAGCAAACTAAATGAGTGCAAATGAACAATGCAAATGAAGATTAGCAAACTAAGATCTCACTCCTAGGTGGTTAAACCTAAATATCAGGAGCGTAGGCCCTGATACCAATTGAAAAGTCACCTAGAGGGGGGGGAGGGTGAATAGGTGATATAGCTAATCTATGAACTAAATGCGGAATTTAAAAACTTAATAGCAATACACTCAAGTGTGATCAACAAAAGATGCACACACAACCAAGCCAAGCAATTATGAATGCTCAATATGAATAGTTGCAAGGCACAAAGTAAAGAGAGAGATAGAGAGAGTCAATGGATCAAGCACAAATAACAAGATATGTTTCGAGGTTCGAGCACCCATCTCTACATCCCCGCCTTCGACACACGAAGGATTTCTAATCCACTAGCTAGTCCACAAAGAACTCTCACAAGGAGTACCAACCTCCTCTCTTTACAACCACAACCTCCTCCTTGAGGCAAGCTCCAATCCAACAAAACAATCACCTCACAACTTGAGGGATTAGCACAAAGCAAACAAGGATCACCTCACAACTTGAGGGATACAACCCAAAGGCACAAAGCCAAGAAAAGATTGGGTTTACAACTTGGTGGTCCAAAAAGGCAACCACAAACAATTCTTTCTCTCACACAAAGATCCTATAGAATGAGATAGTAGATTTTAGCTCAAGTGTGGAGAAAACTAAAGGAATGGAAATCAAAAATCACAAAGAAAAATCCTTGGGAAAACTGAAATAAGATAGAGAAGTTCAATCAAATCTTTTCCCAAAAACCCTTTCTTTGATTTTCCAAACCCTAGCAAAAACACCAAATAGATTGTTCAATTCAAGTCCAAAAACTTCTTTTGATTGTTGTGAAAACACCATAGAGTAGGGAAAAATTCGCACAAAAAATCTTCGAGAAAAACTCTTTCCAATGGGGTATTTATAGGCAAATCTGGAAACTAATCGTTGGCAGCAGATTTGGGCAAAATAACCCTACCGATCGACCGGCCAGTCGACCGTCCAACGATCAAATTCTGCCTTCCCGGTCGACCCAAACAAACAGAGAGCTCTGCTCTCAGGCCCGGTCGACTGGCCCGGTCGACCGTCCCTGTCTGCCAAACGTGCACAGATTTGTGCACGTCGGTCGACCAACCCGGTCGACCGACCCGGTCGACCGACTTCATGCCAAGTCGACTTGGTCAGAAGACTAGTCGACTGGTGAAGCCTGGAACAGAAAAATAGTTTAAAAATATTTTGAAAAAATCTTTTAACATTTCTAAAAATCACCAAAAATAGTTTTATCATTTTGCATTGATATATAAACACGTGGTAAAAAGTTTAGCTCAAATATCAATCGATATGAACTATTTTTGTGTCTTATCATTTTTACCAAAAACCAAAAACTGTTTTTTATAAAACTTGGATTTTGGATAGAAAATACGTTTTGTCAAAAACTCTTTCAAATACAAAAACATGATATTTAAATACTTTGAAGCATGATGCATATGGATAGAAATCCAATATACATGAAACAAATATATATCATAGTTTTTGTCCTTAATTCCAAAAATAAGTTTTGTTAAAACACAAAACCTAAAACACATGAAATAGGTATATCAAAGTAAGTTTGTCTAAGAGTTGAAGCATGCATGTATATAGAACAAATCTAATATACATTAAACCATGTAAACTTGTTTTGATATAAAATCTATTCATGCAAACCAAGATTGGTTAAACCAAAAACCGAAAACCAAAACATGAAACGTGTGTGTTGTGAACTTGAGCTTATCATACTATTCTAATCTTTACAATTTGGATCTAAACACAAAACTAAACTATGGTACCAATGTCTTCTTGTAGAGCGCAATCTCCAAGCCGACTCGATCCAAAACTCTTTGATCCACCGAGCAAGTGCTATATGTGATCTTTGACGCTCGGGAACTTGAATCAACATGTGAAAGATGTGTGGAAGCTTTCACCAACTAATATCTTGATTAATGATCTGAAACTTAAACATCACAAGATAATTAGTACACTTAACTACATGAGTTAATCATCATCAAAACTAGAGTGGAAGGCCTTTGGGCCAACACAATGGTTCTCATTCCTTCCACTTCTGAGTCCAAATCAACAATTTCTTAGAATCATATTCTATTGTTGGACCTAGGTAAAAATCATAATGACTCCACGATGAAATTTCAAGATTGGTCATATAATAGGGACAAATTTCATGATAGAATCTTGTATGATCCTATTCATCTTGAGGATTGAAAACATGTTAATAAGAAAGAGGCAATTAAAGTGGAATCTATGAGCCACCACATGATTTAAATTGGGCAACAATGCTTGCACCAATCCGACCACCACCAGAACCACCACCTTGAGGTAACATCTTTTTTTCCTTTCTTCTTTTTCATGCATATATGCATTCATTCATACATTGAGGATTATGCATGAGATAGGTGCGAAAAACACCTAGAGGGGGGTTAATAGGTGTTAATGCTAATCTAATGATCTTTTTAAACAACTAAGTAAAAATGATGCAAGCGGTCACTCAAAATAAGAATTGAAGCCGAATTTCCCGTGAAGGGCTCTAGAACTTCTCCTCTTTGATTCCTCTAGATTATGAGTTGAGGTGTGCAATTGCTTTCTTATTGAGATGAGTAAAGACCGAAAAATACAAGTCAATAAAATGATTGAAATGATGAAGAGCAAATAAATAATATCACCAGTTAGGAATGTAAAACAATAGAGAGCAAAAAGGAAACTAATCGTAAACACAAGTAATTTGTTTCGAGGTTCAAACCACTGCTCTACGTCCTCGCCTTCACCACTATGAAGGATTTTCACTAAATCCACAAGGAAAATTTTCACACCGGAACCTTTACACCCAAGGGGATTACAAATGGTCTATACAAGACTGGAGTACCCAACTCTACCAAATCCAATCTCTACACAAGAGGATCTCAACACAATGAAATACAAGTCACTTGGTGATCAAAAGACTACAAACTCTCTCTTACAACTTCTTATAGAGTGGAGATGATTTTTTGCTCAAGAAGTAAAGTGAGAAAAATTTCAGTTCAAAAGAAGCAAAGAGAACTTGTAAACAAACTAAAAAACTTTTACAAATGAAAGATCTTTGAAAATGAAAGCAAGTAAACTTTTCTTCTCTTCTGAAAACTTGAAACTTGGATATTTTTCTTGTGTAAAACAAATAACCAATGACCCCTATTTATAGGAAGTGAATACATATCATCCATAATTGATACTAGGTCATTAGGGTAGAGTTTAGCCACTAGGAATTCAGAAATAGGTATAGGAAGCATTAAAAACAAAACAGAATTTAAGAAATAGTCGTTGGGTCTTTTGACAGCTGCCGGTCGACCGGTAGGCCACATGGTAAAAAAGCCGTTGGCTTCAGTCGACTGGTCCGATCAAATGCAGGCTAAACAAAAAGAAAATTTTGACTGGCGGTCGACCGGGCCAATCGACCGACAAAACCCAAGAGCTAGGGTCATGCAGTCGATCGACCGGTCGGTCGACCGCAAGGTCTATCGGTCGACTGGCCCGGTCGACCGGAAGACGTGCACGAACGTGCAAGCCCAAGGCTACAAGGCCCGATCGACCAGACGGTCGACCGATCTGGCCTGAAATAGATCTGATCGACCGCCCAGTCAACCGTAAAGCCTGAAACAGATTTTTAAAGAAAGGAATTTTGAATTTTGAATAATTTTGAAATATTTTTAAATGGTTTAAAGTTTAAGTAGCATGCTATAAGGGATGGAATACATGTTTAAAACTAGATGTAAAAATATGAAATATTTTGAGACATGTATATCAATCAAACATGCACCGAAACCAACAAACCCAGAAACTTGTATTTTGAAGAGTGAATTGGTGTGTGTGTGTGTGTGTGTTTTCTTGAGCACAGCTATCATATTCTTACTCTTTAATATACTAATTCTTACAATGGTTCTAGGTGACTACAAGATCTTCAATATAGGCTTTTCCATAGGCAATGTTGAATGACTTGAAATCTTGATCCATTGAGTCAACTTGAGTCAATCACCACCTTCCGTTAGGAAGCATACACCATGAATCCTTAGAACCCTGTAACAATCTTAAATACTTAAACAAGATTAGTATAAATAACTATATATGTTTTGTAATCATCAAAACTCTAAAACCGGGTGATTGTACCCTTGGGCAAACAATCTCCCCCTTTTTGATGATGACAAAACATATGAGTTATTTAACAAACAAATGGGAAAAAGGAGCTTGGAGGCTCCCCCTCAAATCATGCTATATACATGAATGGCTATATACATGAATGGATTGTATGAGAAAGAAATCATCAAGAAAAATAATAGCTCAAAACAATAAACTAACTTTTTCTCCCCCTTTTGTCATGCATCAAAAAGGGTTAAAAAGAATAATAATAAACATTGTTTGAAAAATTTTCATGAATCCATAACATAAACATTCAATTCACCACAAATAAAAGAAAATTTATTATAGTCTAGTGGTTTTGTAAAAATATCGGCAAGTTGAAATCCGATAGAAACATAATCAGTTTTAATATCACCTCTCTCATAATGATCTCTAAGAAAGTGATATCGAATGTCAATGTGCTTAGTCTTACTATGTTGATTTGTATTTTAGTCATATGAATAGTATTAGTATTATCACAAAATATTTTAATATGGTTATAATGCAAATCATAGTCAAGGAGAGTATGTTTCATCCAAAGGACTTGTGCATAACAAGCCCCACCGTAACATACTCCGCCTCGGCGGTTGAGAGGGCCACCGAATTTTGTTTCTTGAAAGACCATGAAACAAGACAATTATCGAGAAATTGACATGTTCCACTTATACTCTTCCTATCCACTCTACAACCTGCATAGTCGGCATCCGAAAAACCCGTCATGAAAAATTGTCCGGTCTTCGGTTACCACAAACCCATTTCAATTGTGCCCTTAAGGTATCTAATAATGCGTTTTACTACAATCAATTGGGACTCTTTAGGACACAATTGAAATCGAGCACAAAGACATACACAAAACATAATGTCCGACCTACTAACCGTTAAATATAACAAACTGTCAATCATGCTACGAAAAAGTTTAATGTCTACATTTGTACCTTGTTCATCCTTGTCAAGCTTTGTGGTGGTAGCCATGGGAGTTTTGCTTGTCTTAGCCCCTTCAAGCCCAAATTTCTTGATAAGTTCCTTCGTGTACTTGGTTTGATTGATGAAAATCTCATCCTTCTTTTGCTTGATTTGGAGACCAAGGAAGTAGTTAAGCTCACCCATCATAAACATCTCAAATTCCTCCTTCATGCATGATTCAAAAGCTTTGCAAAGATTTTCATTAGTAGAGCCAAATATGATATCATCAACATATATTTGAACTACAAGCATTTCATTTTCAACATGTTTTGTAAACAAAGTAGTATCTATTTTTTCTTTAGTAAAACTATTTGAAATAAGAAATGAAGAAAGCCTTTCATACCTAGCCCTAGGGGCTTGTTTTAAACCATAAAGAGCTTTGTCTAGTTTGAACACAAAATCCGGATGTGTAGGATCAACAAACCGGGGGGTTGTTCAATATAGACCTCCTCTTTAATAAATCCATTTAAGAAAGTACTTTTTACATCCATTTGAAAAAGTTTAAAATCTTTATATGAAGCAAATGCAAGTGTCATCCGTATGGTTTCAAGCCGTGCTACGGGTGCAAAAGTTTCCTCAAAATCGATATCTTTGACTTGAGTGTAACCTTGGGCCACTAACCTAGCTTTATTTCTAACAACATTACCTGACTCATCCAACTTGTTCCTAAAAATCCATTTAGTACCAATTGTTGGTCTATCATGGGGCCTAGGAACAAGATGCCAAACTTTGTTATGCTCGAATTGATTGAGCTCCTCTTGCATGGCAAGCAACCAATATGAGTCGCCCTCGGCTTCGAGGATGTTCTTTGGTTCAAAATGAGAAATAAATGCATAGTGTCCACAAAGATCATGAAGTTTAGAACGAGTAGTTACCCATTTTGATACTTCACCTATAATAAGATCCCTGGGATGATGTGGTGTGAATCTCCAATCCTTTGAAAGTGATTGTGATGGTTCCACTTTAACTTCTTGAACTTCACTTCCTCATCAACTTTAGGCATGTCTTCTAGTGTAGGTGAATCTTTCAAGGTAATTCTCTCCATGTCTTCATTTAGGGAATCTATTTCTACAACATTCTCAACAAACACATTAGATTCCTCAAACTTTACATGTAGAGATAGTTCAATAGTCAAGGATGACTTATTGAAGACTCTATAAGCTTTACTAATGTTAGAATAACAAACAAAAATAGCTTCATATGATTTTGCATCAAATTTACCTAAGTTATCTTTAGTATTTAAAATAAAATATTTACAACTAAAAACTTTAAAGTATGAAACATTCGTTTTCTTGAATAATAAATCTCAAAAGATGTTTTGGAAGTGTTTTTGCATAAGAAAATCCTATTTGATATGTAGCAAGATGTGTTTATAGTCTCGGCCCATAGGGATTTAGAAAGACCGTACTCATTTATTATTGTCCTAGCCATCTCTTGTAATGTACGATTTTTCCCCTCAATGACTCCATTTTGTTGTGGAGTTCTAGGACAAGATAGTTCTTGCTTAATTCCATGTTCTTCGTAAAAAGTGGTAAAGGGTTGGTTATTGAATTCACCACCTCTATCACTTCTTATTATTAAAATAGAAGAATCTTTTTCCTTTTCAACTCTTTTTCTAAAGGCTTAAAAATGTGAAAAGACTTGATTTTTATGTTCTAAAAAGAAAACCCAAGTAAAATGAGAAAAATCATCAACTAAAATGAAAGCAAAACGATTCCCACTTAGACTTTTGGTTTTAGTATGACCAAACAAATCCATATGGATCAACTCCAAGGGTCGTGATGTCATGATATCCTTGATGGATTTGAAAGAGGACTTGGTTTGTTTTTCAAGTTGGCACGCATCGCAAATGCAGTCCTTTTCAAATTTCAAGCAAGGAATACCTTTCACCATTTCCTTGTTGTTTAATCTAGATAGATGGTCAAAAGAAATATGGCCTAATCTCCTATGCCATAACCAAGAGTCATCATTGAAGGCATTCAAACAAGTAACATTGCTTTACATATTAGACATATCAATCATGTATACATTATTTTCACGAAATTCAAAAAATATACATGCATTTGTTTGTCTATCAATTATACTACAAGCTAAGTTATTGAAAACAACATTAAAACCTTTATCACAAAGTTGACTAACACTCAAGAGATTATGCTTGAGGTTATCAACTAAAACAACATTTTCTATTAAAGGAGATGTACCAAGTTTAACATTACCAATACCAATGATTATTCCTTTGGCGTCATCTCCGAAGGTGACGGTGCCACCTTCATGCTATCTTGATAGGGTTGCAAAGTTGTTGATATCCCAAGTCATGTGCCTTGAGCAACCACTATCAAGATACCACCGCTCCCTACGTCGTTGGGCTTTAGAATCTACCTTGCTTGTGCTTTTATTTGCCATGAAGCACATATTGGCTGTGTCAACTTTCTCATCGGATTCACTCTCCGAATCCCAAGTAGCCTTTAAAGCCTTCTATTTGTATGGCTTCTTAAAAGTGGAGGGTTTGCCTTTGTTCTCCGGACATTCCGCGACTATGTGTCCTGACTTTTGACAATTGAAGCAAATGATTTTCTTCTCTTCTTTACCTTGCCATCTCCTTCTATTTTTGAATTTGGCCTTGTTGTATATTCTCCGAACGTTCTTCACAAGAAGAGAAAGATCATCATCCTCTTCATCATCATCTTCGTCAGAGTAGGTGGAAGAGCTTTTAAAAGCGATTGCTTTCTTCTTTGGAGGAACCATCTCTTCTCTTGCTTTTCTTTCCATCTCATTGGTCTTGAGATTCCCAATGAGACCGATGAGCTCCATTTCTTTCTTGTCATTCAGCTCCTTCAAAGTTGTGGCTTTGACTTCCCAAGATGGAGGGAGTGCACGGATAATATTCCTCACCTTTTGGTCATTGTCAATGTCGTCACCTAAAGAATAAAGACCGTTAGTAATTCTTGTAAATTTTGTAACCATATCATCTATGGTTTCATTCTCTTACATGAAAAAGTTTTCATATTGGGAACGAAGAAGGTCAATTTTGGCCCTCTTTACTTGTGAAGTTCCCTCATGAGTGACTAGTAGGTGAGTCCAAATCTCATAAGCAGATTTGCAGTGAATGACTCTAGCAATATCATCGTCATTAAGAGCTTGAAGTAAGGCATAGTGTGCCCTAGCATTAGTATCAAACTCTTTCATGACAATGTCGAACCAAGTGTCCTCATCACCAAGGGGTGCGCTAAATGGTTTGGTCACTGCCTTTGCAACCCGGCTCCCTAAGGATTGCAAAAAACGGTCATCTTAACCTTCCATTTGGGAAAGTTAAGGCCATCAAACTTGGGTGGGGTCTTAATTCCTTCGGCCATTTTTACTAAGTGTATGAGGATGAAATATGAATAGAGTGATTAACAATAGAGGATCTCTCTAAGGATGTTAAGCCAAGAACCTTGTAAGGTCCCTAGTTGAAAATACTGTATTTTCATTTTCCTAAAGTATTTATTTCGATTTATTGATTATTTTTTTTATAATCAACTTAATTTATTATTTTCCCTCTCGCGATTATTATTATTATTATTAAATATGGAAATTATTTATGAGATAATAAATGGTATTTTAGCTTTATGTATTATTACCATTATTATTGTTAATTATTACTAGTATTATTAATTATTATTATTAGTGTCTATTAATATTACTATTCATAATTATGATTATTACTTATTATTATTAATAGCATTATTGTACTACTAAGTGTGATTATTATCATTTGCTAATATTATTATTTAGTTAATGTTGTCATTATTTGGTTAACAATTATTATTACTATTATTTCTTATTGTTACTATTATTTATTATTATTTGTTTTAGTAGTAGTATTATTCCTTCTCCTTCCTTATTCCTATTCCCTTTACCCATTTAAATCCAAACCCATTTGGATCAAGTCCACTACCCGTTACTCTATTTGGGTCATAACCCGTTAATCCAAACCCTCAAACCCATATCCATATTATATAATCCTCCCCTAACCTAAACCTAATCCCTAATTAACTAATCCTTCTCTCCCTCATCCAGCCGCACCCCCTTCCACAGCCTGGCAGCAGATCCATGCCGCCATCACCTCACCTTTCATAGCAGCACATCGCCAACCTCTTCCCTGCGTGCACAAGCTTCAGGCCGAGTCCCTCCTTCTCCTCCAGGCCACCCCCTCTCCAACTCCCCATTGACCGCACCCCATCTAGCCAAGAACCCTATCTGTCGTACCTTCTCCCACTCCGGTGAGATCCGACCCCAAGCTTCTCCTCCGCGGT
Organism: Agave tequilana; assembly: GCA_038442645.1. Lineage (NCBI taxonomy): Eukaryota > Viridiplantae > Streptophyta > Magnoliopsida > Asparagales > Asparagaceae > Agave > Agave tequilana. The sequence continues at coordinate 2,316,566 of JAVJIF010029691.1, read as the reverse complement.
GCACCGGATCCCATCCTTGCTGCACCAGACCTCCCCACTGGCTCTCTTGCTCCATCCTCCCTTGTTGCACACACCCCTGCATCACCCCTACACATCCAGCGCCCCCTGCAGACCAGACCGCCCAGGCCACCCCCTTCAGACCAGCACGCACCCTCATCTGCAGATCCGTGCACCCAGCCCCCTCATTAGTCGCTGCTCCCTGCCGCACAACAGCAGCCGCGGCAGCGCAACGACAGCCCAGGCCGTGCACCAGCCCAGCATGCCATTCCAGCAGGCCGCCCCACCACATCCGGCAGCCCAGCAGCCGCGGCTTCCCCTTGCTGCGCCCGGCAGCCCTGCAGACCAGCAGATGGCAGCCAGATCCAGCCTCTTGCTGCGCCTCCCTTTGCCAACAGATCCAGGCTGCTTCTCCCCACTTCAGACCAGCAGGCCGGCGCCGGAGTTCCCCTTCCAGCCTACAACAGAACCACAGAACAGCGAACGATAGCCCAAATCAGCGCACACGGCAGCGAGCGAGCAGCGAGTTCTCCCGATCCAAGCCAGCCCATCGTCAGAGATTGGCACGGTGACCTTCCCCAGCAACCTGGCCACCCTCCCGTGCAGTCCGATGGCGAGGAACGACACCACAGCGACCGCGGCAGCGACTCGCCCGGCGACGCGCACAGCAGCAACCACCCAAACTAGCAGCACAGGCAGCGAGCGATCGGCGATTCCAGGCCCTTCCGGCGAGCGCGAGACCTCAAGATTGCAGCCAGGTCTTCCCCAGGACCCTGGCTACTGTCCTATGCAGTCCGACAGCGAAGAGCGGCGCCACGGTGACCGTAACGGCGACTCGCCCGGTAACGTGCAGATTCCCCAAGGTGAGTGTTTACTCCTTTCGGTTCCGTTTCGTCATATGTAATTGATTATATTTTGATTTAATTGTGTACATAGAATAATGTGGACATCGTGTATGTTGATATTTACAAGAGAGGTTACATTTACATATACATATTTTATTGTGTGGGAGATTAGGTTTCAGTGTACCTCTGATTCGGATTGACAGAGCTTGGTTTAGTCGACTTGCCTATGTTATTAGTCGACTAACACCTCTGTTAGTCGACTAACCCCAGTCCCTAGTCGACTAGTATAGCTTCCAGAATAAGTGTTGAGTCTCTGTATTTCTCTGCTGGTTGACTTGGACACCTTTATAGTCGACTAGCAGTTGGATTAGTCGACCTATCCACTTGACCTAGTCGACTAATGTTGACCTGTCAGATTGGTGTAGCCCCTTTATTGGATTGTAGACATTAACCTTGGGTTATGTAATGGATATGGATGGATTGTAGGTGACCTCTAGAGATATATATTGGTGATAATGATTCGATCATGATAGATCTTAGTTGCATGTACAGGATATATTGTCGTGTGGGGATATCATAATTGATCTTAATAGAAGAAGATATTGTGTAGCCTTATGAATCAGATATAGTTTGTCAGAGTGAGTAGACTAGTACTGATTATGGACATAAGTTAGAACAACAACTATTGCATCTGATTACTCGATGTGTATTGGAACAAGATGATTATAGAACTATTAGAATATGAATTGGTTGTAATGACTTTGGATTGATCTGGGACTTATGATATTTACATTGGATGATGACCAGTTATTGAATATGACTTTATTAGTTAAGTTGTGCTAGAGATTGATGATGAGTTAGAATTATCCAGAATATATATATTCCGTTTATTGGAGCTTGACTTGCTTTGAGACGAGATTGACGTTGTTGGCATTTGGGATCTGTTAGATGACATGTTGTTAATGATGGGTACCAAGACGTAGATATTCTAGATTACATGTTGTTGAGGATGTTGACTAATTAAATATGATTCAGTATGTGTTGACTTGATATCCTTTTATTGGTGATGATTCATTCAGATATTGTTGTTGACTTGTTACGATGTTCTTAGAGGATGTTCCCTATATAGATATGATTGTGCTGTGTGTTGACATATTGTTCTCAAAGATATACCTTATGATTCATTTGAGTATTGATGTGGACTTATTAAGATGTTAGAGACTGGATTACTTCAGTTAGTAGAGGTTGAGCTAATGTGTTAGTGACCAAGTTGATATTAATGATCTTGTACTTCAGAGTCACCAGATACTAATTATCAGTTTACTACTTATTGGTGAGATACTTGTTGGTGATTATAAGATGTTCATGTTCAGAGTTTATATGAGTTGTCAGTGATACATTGTGGTAGGGATCAGTGATCATGTATTTCATTGTTGATATGAGATGGCAGAGATCAGTTACTAGTTATAGTTGTCAGTGAGACTAGTTGTCTGTTTCACCTTTGTGTTAGTGGCTTTATCTCCAGTATCTTATTTCAAATGTCAGATATTAGTTGTCAGCTACTCAGTTATCAGATATCACAATTCTCAAATATCACAGATGTCGGATATCACAGTTGTCAGATATCACAGTTGTCAGATATCAGTTATCAGTTACCAGTTGTCAGATTATCAGCTAGTGTTGACATCAGCAGTTATTGGAGATATTGGTTACTACTACATATTAAATAACATTGATTGCTTATTAATAAAAGACACCATAACCCGGGGAACAAGGGGTAATTGCCTGATGATGCATGTCATGTATTTTGGAAGGATTCTTATGGTACCGAGTTGTGGGTTCCAACCATAGGGAACCAAGGTAGTACTGGCTACCAATTCAGTTGTCAGTTGTCAGGGCTATGCCCGGATTACAGCGCCACACTAGTTGTCTTTTCGTGTGGGGCTGTGGTCTTCAGTTGTCAGAGCCTTGCGGCTTGTCCTGGTTCAGTGCCAGGGGTGTTAGATCGTGGTACCGGGCATGCACGGTACTCTTCCAAAAAACATGCACTACATTGGCAGGCAGTTACAACAATGATAACATTGTTTGATATGTGGGAAAACGGCTGTGGTATGGGACACCGCTAAGTACTACATTAGTTAGGTTAATAATAACCAACTAGACTAGTGACATATCTAGGTTACACTTTCAGGCATCAGCTATTAGTCTACATTTGTGATAGTTGAATTTGATATCAGATGTTAGTTTACGGATGTGATAGTTGTCTTATATCTTTGTTGATATTGATATTAGATATGCTTCAGTTCAGTTACTTTATCATGTTATTCAGTTGTCTTATATTTACAGTTTATCTTATTGTCTTATGCACATGTTTCTATGCACGAGCTTTCCCTTTACACACACACTCACCATGGTCGCGTTCTGACGACCCTGGATTTGCACGTCCAGATATTGGACGGTTTGTTTCTAATGTGTAGGTGTTCGTTGAGGCTGTACGCTTCGTGAATAGCTGGAGCTTCTCCTATTCTATTCTGGTACTTTTATCTTTCTAGCCTTCGTATCATTTCCTGTTTCTTGTTATATCAGTTCAGTTGTTATTCTAGTCTTGATTCATATGATATCATGCGTGGTTGCTTATATGCGATATTGCAGTATTCAGTATTCATTACAGTTTAGATTTATAGCTTATTTCGGGTTACTTAAGGCTTAGCGCGTATACGTGAGGGATTTTCCTTGCGTATATGCGTCGCTGACTCGTTTCGCATCTCCGCTCCAACGTATTTTGGGAAGCGGGGCGTGACAGGGTTTTCGTGGTATCAGAGCCTAGGTTTTCGACTTGTGATGTGAAATTTTGACTTTTGTTTCGCAAGAGAGACCTAGCTCTTACCGGTAACTTGAAAATAAGCTATTGTTATACTACAATATACATATACTATCCATTATGATATTCAGTCCATTTGGAATTGGCCATCCATCCTTTCGAAATTCTCATCTTTGATCTTTCGATATCCTTGATCTCTACTCTTCTTTTGAGTGATTTTGATTTCCATTTTGATTTCATCCTTCCTTTCTATTCTATTTCTTTCCATTCTATATCTTGGGAGTGGTTACTTCATGTTGAAGCTGGTAGCAGAATCAGAGTAGCGCAGCAGAAGCGTGGTGGATTTATGATGTTTTAAGAAGTGATGTGAGTTTGTTTGTTTTCTCCTTTGATTTTGGGATTATTTTTGTCATTTCCTACTTTATTTGAATTTCGGGGACGAAATTTTTATAAGGTGGGTAGAGTGTAAGGTCCCTAGTTGGAAATACTGTATTTTCATTTTCCTAAAGTATTTATTTCGATTTATTGATTATTTTTTTATAATCAACTTAATTTATTATTTTCTCTCTCGTGATTATTATTATTATTATTATTAAATATGGAAATTATTTATGAGATAATAAATGGTATTTTAGCTTTATGTATTATTACCATTATTATTATTGTTAATTATTACTAGTATTATTAATTATTATTATTAGTGTCTATTAATATTACTATTCATTATTATGATTATTACTTATTATTATTAATAGTATTATTGTACTACTAAGTGTGATTATTATCATTTGCTAATATTATTATTTAGTTAATGTTGTCATTATTTGGTTAACTATTATTATTACTATTATTTCTTATTGTTACTATTATTTATTATTATTTGTTTTAGTAGTAGTATTATTCCTTCTCCTTCCTTATTCCTATTCCCTTTACCCATTTGAATCCAAACCCATTTGGATCAAATCCACTACCCGTTACTCTATTTGGATCATAACCCGTTAATCCAAACCCTCAAACCCATATCCATATTATATAATCCTCCCCTAACCTAAACCTAATCCCTAATTAACTAATCCTTCTCTCCCTCATCCAGCCGCACCCCCTTCCACAGCCTGGCAGCAGATCCATGCCACCATCACCTCCCCTTTCATAGCAGCACATCCCCAACCTCTTCCCTGCGTGCACATGCTCCAGGCCGAGTCCCTCCTTCTCCTCCAGGCCACCCCCTCGCCAACTCCCCATTGACCGCACCCCATCCAGCCAAGAACCCTATTTGTCGTGCCTTCCCCCACTCCGGTGAGATCCGACCCCAAGCTTCTCCTCCGCGGCGCACCGGATCCCATCCTTGCTGCACCAGTGCTTCCCACTAGCTCCTTTTCTCCATCCTCCCTTGTTGCACACACCCCTGCATCACCCCCACACATCCAGCGCCCCCTGCAGACCAGACCGCCCAGGCCACCCCCTTCAGACCAGCACGCACCCTCCTCTGCAGATCCGTGCGCCCAGCCCCCTCATTGGCCGTTGCTCCCTGCCACATAGCAGCAGCCGCGGTAGCGCAACGGCAGCCCAGGTCGTGCACCAGCCCAGCATGCCAATTCCAACAGGCCGCCCCACCACATCCGGCAGCCCAGCAGCCGCGGCTTCCCCTTGCTCCGCCCGGCATCCCTGCAGACCAGCAGATGGCAGCCAGATCCAGCCTCTTGCTGCGCCTCCCTTTGCCAACAGATCCAGGCTGCTTCTCCCCACTTCAGACCAGCAGGCCGGCCTCGGAGTTCCCCTTCCAGCCTACAACTGAACCACAGAACAGCGAACGACAGCCCAGATCAGCGCACACGGTAGCGAGCGAGTAGTGAGTTCTCCCAATCCACGCCAGCCCATCGTCGGAGATTGGCACGGTGGCCTTCCCCAGCAACCTGGCCACCCTCCCTTGTAGTCCGATGGTGAGGAATGACACCACAGCGACCGCGGCAGCGACTCGCCCGGCGACACGCACAGCAGCAACCACCCAGACCAGCAGCACAGGCAGCGAGCGAGCGGCGATTCCAGGCCCTTCCGACGAGCGCGAGACCTCCAGATTGCAGCCAGGTCTTCCCCAGGACCCTGGCTACTGTCCTATGCAGTCCGACAGCGAAGTGCGGCGCCACAGCGACCTAACGGCGACTCGCCCGGTAACGTACAGATTCCCCAAGGTGAGTGTTTACTCCTTTCGGTTTCGTTTCTTTATATGTAATTGATTATATTTTGATTTAATTGTGTACATAGAATAATGTGGTCATCGTGTATGTTGATATGTGCAAGAGAGGTTGCAGATACATATTTTATTGTGTGGGAGATTAGGTTTCAGTGTACCTCTGATTCGGATTGACAGAGCTTGGTTAGTCGACTTGCCTATGTTATTAGTCGACTAACACCTCTGTTAGTCGACTAACCCCAGTCCCTAGTCGACTAGTATAGCTTCCAGAATAATTGTTGAGTCTCTGTATTTCTCTGCTGGTCGACTTGGACAACTTTATAGTCGACTAGCAGTTGGATTAGTCGACCTATCCACTTGACCTAGTTGACTAATGTTGACCTGTCAGATTGGTGTAGCCCCTTTATTGGATTGTAGACATTAATCTTGGGTTATGTGATGGATATGGATGGATTGTAGGTGACCTCTAGAGATATATATTGGTGATAATGATTCGATCATGATAGATCTTAGTTGCATGTACAGGATATATTGTCGTGTGGGGATATCATAATTGATCTTAATAGAAGAAGGTATTGTGTAGCCTTATGAATCAAATATAGTTTGTCAGAGTGAGTAGACTAGTACTGATTAAGGACATATGTTAGAACAACAACTATTGCATCTGATTACTCGATGTGTATTGGAACAAGATGATTATAGAACTATTGGAATATGAATTGGTTGTAATGACTTTGGATTGATCTGGGACTTATGATATTTACATTGGATGATGACCAGTTATTGAATATGACTTTATTAGTTAAGTTGTGCTAGAGATTGATGATGAGTTAGAATTATCCAGAATATATATATTCCGTTTATTGGAGCTTGACTTGCTTTGAGACGAGATTGACGTTGTTGGCATTTGGGATCTGTTAGATGACATGTTGTTAATGATGCGTACCAAGACGTAGATATTCTAGATTACATGTTGTTGAGGATGTTGACTAATTAAATATGATTCAGTATGTGTTGACTTGATATCCTTTTATTGGTGATGATTCATTCAGATATTGTTGTTGACTTGTTACGATGTTCTTAGAGGATGTTCCCTATATAGATATGATTGTGCTGTGTGTTGACATATTGTTCTCGAAGATATACCTTATGATTCATTTGAGTATTGATGTGGACTTATTAAGATGTTAGAGACTGGATTACTTCAGTTAGTAGAGGTTGAGCTAATGTGTTAGTGACCAAGTTGATATTAATGATCTTGTACTTCAGAGTCACCATATACTAATTATCAGTTTACTACATTTTGGTGAGATACTTGTTGGTGATTATAAGATGTTCATGTTCAGAGTTTATATGAGTTGTCAGTGATACATTGTGGTAGGGATCAGTGATCATGTATTTCATTGTTGATATGAGATGGCAAAGATCAGTTACTAGTTATAGTTGTCAGTGAGACTAGTTGTCTGTATCACCTTTGTGTTAGTGGCTTTATCTCCAGTATCTTATTTCAAATGTCAGATATTAGTTATCGCTACTCAGTTATCAGATATCACAGTTGTCAGATATCACAGATGTCGGATATCACAGTTGTCAGATATCACAGTAATCAGATATCAGTTATCAGTTACCAGTTGTCAGATTATCAGCTAGTGTTGACATCAGCAGTTATTGGAGATATTGGTTACTACTACATATTAAATAATATTGATTGCTTATTAATAAAAGACACCATAACCCGGGGAACAAGGGGTAATTGCCTGATGATGCATGTCGTGTATTTTGGAAGGATTCTTATGGTACCGAGTTGTGGGTTCCAACCATAGGGAACCAGGGTAGTACTGGCTACCCATTCAGTTGTCAGTTGTCAGGGCTATGCCCAGATTACAACGCCACACTAGTTGTCTTTTCGTGTGGGGCTGTGGTCTTCAGTTGTCAGAGCCTTGCGGCTTGTCCTGGTTCAGTGCCAGGAGTGTTAGACCGTGGTACCGGGCATGCACGGTACTCTTCCAAAACACATGCACTACATTGGCAGGCAGTTACAACAACGATAACATTGTTTGATATGTGTGAAAATGGCTGTGGTATGGGACACAGCTAAGTACTACATTAGTTAGGTTAATAATAACCAACCAGACTAGTGACATATCTAGGTTACACTTTCAGACATCAGCTATTAGTCTACATTTGTGATAGTTGACTTTGATATCAGATGTTAGTTTACGGATGTGATAGTTGTCTTATATCTTTGTTGATATTGATATCAGATATGCTTCAGTTCAGTTAATTTATCATGTTATTCAGTTGTCTTATATTTGCAGTTTATCTTATTGCCTTATGCACATGTTTCTATGCACGAGCTTTCCCTTTACACACACACTCACCATGGTCGCGTTCTGACGACCCTGGATTTACACATCCAGATATTGGACGGTTTGTTTCTAATATGCAAGTGTTCGTTGAGGTTGTACGCTTCGCGAATAGCTGGAGCTTCTCCCTATTCTATTCTGGTACTTTTATCTTTCTAGCCTTCGTATCATTTCCTGTTTCTTGTTATATCTGTTCAGTTGTTATTCCAGTCTTGATTCATATGATATCATGCGTGGTTGCTTATATGCGATATTGCAGTATTCAGTATTCATTACAGTTTAGATTTATAGCTTGTTTCAGGTTACTTAAGGCTTAGCGCGTATACGTGAGGGATTTTCCTTGCGTATATGCGTCGCCGACTCGTGTCGCGTCTCCGCTCCAACGTATTTTGGGAAGCGGGGCGTCACAAACCTAGAGACCAAAGCTCTGATACCAATTGAAAAATACCTAGAGGGGGGTGAATTGGTGTTAATGCTAATCTAAAGATGTTTTTAAACAACTAAGTATAAATGATGCAAGCGGTCACTATAAATAAGAAATTGAAGCAGAATTCCCCGTGAAGGGCTCTAGAACTTCTCCTCTTTGATTCCTCTAGATTATGAGTTAAGGTGCACAATTGCGTTCTTGTTGAGATAAGTAAAGACCGAAAAATGCAAGTCAATGAAATGATTGAAATGATGAAGAGCAAACAAATAATATTACAAGTTAGGAATGTAAAACAATAAAGAGCAAAAAGGAAACCAATCACAAACACTAGTAATTTATTTCGAAGTTCGAGCTACTGCTCTACGGACCCGCCTTCACCACTATGAAGGATTTCACTAAATCTACAAAGAAAATTTTCACACCAGAACCTTTACATCCAAGGGGATTACAAATGGTCTACACAAGACCAGAGTACCCAACTCCACCAAATCCAACCTCTACACAAGAGGGATCTCAACACAATGAAATACAAGTCACTTGGTGATCAAAAGACCACAAACTCTCTCTTACAACTTCTTATAGAGTGGAGATGATTTTTGGCTCAAGAAGTAAAGTAAGAGAAAAATTTCAGTTGAAAAGAAGTAAAGAGAACTTGTAAACCAACTGAAAAACTTTTACAAATGAAAGATCTTTGAAAATGAAAGCAAGTAAACTTTTCTTCTCTTTTGAAAACTTGAAACTTGAATATTTTTCATGTGTAAAACAAATAACCAATGACCTCTATTTATAGGGAGTGAATGCATATCATCCATAATTGATACTAGTCATTAGGTAGAGTTTAGCCACTAGAAATTTAGAAATAGGTATAAGAAGCATTAAAACAAACCAGATTCAAGAAAGAGCCGTTGGGGTCTTTTGACGGCTGTCAGTCACCCGTGCCGGTCGACCAGTAGGCCACATGGCAAAAGAGCCTTTGGCTTTAGTCGACTGGTCCGGTCAACCGCAGGCTAAACAAAAAGAAATTTTTGATCTGTCGGTCGACCGGGCCGGTCGACCGACAAAACCCGAGAGCTAGGGTCTTGCAGTCGGTCGACCGGTTGGTCAACCGCAAGGTCTGTCGGTCGACTAGCCTAGTCAACCGGCAGACGTGCACGGACGTGCACGCCCAAGGCCACAAGGCCCGGTCGACCGAACGGTCAACTAATCTGGTCTGAAATAGATCCGACCGACCCGGTCGACCGTAAGGCCTGAAATAGATTTTTAAAGAAAGGAATTTTGAATTTTGAATAATTTTTGAAATATTTTTAAATGGTTTGAAGTTTAAGTAGCCTACTATAAGGGATGAAATACATGTTTTAAACTGGATGTAAAAATATGAAATATTTTGAGATATGTTTATCAATCAAACTTGCACTGAAACCGACAAATCCAAAAACTTGTATTTTGAAGAGTGTATTTGTGTGCGTGTGTTTTCTTGAGCACGACTATTATATTCTTATTCATTAACATACTAATTCTTATAATGGTTCTAGGTGACTACAAGATCTTCAATATGGGCTTTTCTATAGGCAATATTGAATAACTTGAAATTTTGATCCTTTGAGTCAACTTGAGTCAATCACCTCCTTCCTTTTGGAAGAATACATCTTGAATCCTTAGAACCCTGAAACAATTTTAAACACTTCAACAAGATTAGTACAAATAACTATATATATTTTGTAATCATCAAAACTCTAAAATTGGGTGATTGTACCGTTGGGCCAACAAGGTGGGAGGTTTACTAACATACTAACATAAGTTTTTACTAATATAAAAAAATCACAAAAAAAAAACTTTTTGAAAAGGGAAATAATATTTTGACTTATTTTTGTAAATAATTAAGTTAATTTTAAGGATTAGAGAAATCATAATTATAATTTCTTAATACTTCATTAAAATAAGATTATTGTTTGATTTTTTGCTTTAGAAAGAAAAATTGAAAAAATAATTTAGTCTTGATTTTTACCTCGACGAAATATACATACTTAATACACTAACATACTTAGGATTCAAAATAAAGACTCTTGTGCCTTATAAAAAATAAAAAAGTAGAAAAATAAATATATATTATTTATCCTCTAATTAAGCTGGTAATTGTATCTCACAGAGCATAAGTATTCACCTTAAAAGTGGTTTATATCGCAAATGAAACCCTTATTTTTTGTGGCCTTATTTTCTTGAGTCCTTAAGTCCTTGGGGGTGTTTACTCACCCGGTGCCCTAAAACCGTCCTGTTTGGGAGTCACCGACCTAAGGCTCATTACATAGGCAAATTAGAAGGCCTAAGAGAACTAAGGATATTACCGCCATATATAAAAATAAAAATAAAAAGTAAAATGAGGTGTAAGAGTTAGAGTTGAAGAATCATGAGTTAAAATTCACGGTCACGAAGGTGCACATGATTTAGGGTAAACTAAAAGGCTAGAAGAGAAAATATAGTCTTAATCCTAAACTTAGATTGATAATGAATTCTTGCATGAAAACTATGTCTAAGAATGAATAGTTTTGTGATCCTAAGACTTATACATTACTTCATTTTTGCAAAAAAGCTTCAAATATTTTCTCTTTTTTGAAATGTGTTTTCAAAAATACTAACAATTTCTTTTTCTTTCTTTATGGATTTTATGGGTATAATTCACTGAAAACTCTCATGACATAACACTTGACCTCTAGGGATAGCATATAGGTTTAATGGATTATTGCATATGCTAAGTGCAACCGTGATTCCTACGAAAGTGAGTTAGATTAGTTTAGTTTTTTTTCTATTGTTTTACTCGAGGATGAGCAAAAAGATAGGTGCGGTGGTGTGATTGTTCATCAAATGAACATATTTTTAGTCATATTTTCACATTTATTTTTATGAAATAATGCTATGTAATAGTATTTTTGCTTAATAATGTGTAGGCCTTTATAATTAAAAGAAGAAAAGAAAAAACCCAAAAGATTAAAAAGAAGCCCAATAAGCTAAAGAAATTTAGAGATAATCCCAATTCTAATTGGAGATAAAGGAGAAAATTAACTTAAATTCAGGTTGCTTAAGCTCCAAGTCAAAGATAAAGAGGGAGAATTCAAATTTAAACTCGGATTTGGAGAAGACTTGTTTGCCAAGTTAAAGAGAAAGAATATTCACTCAAAATTCAAAGTTCAAATAAAAATTCTAAGAAATATCTCTTGATGAATGGATGAGATCAAGCAATCATAATTGGAGATAAAGAGGAAAATCCAGGTAAATTCGGAATTCTAAATCAATTTAGACACAGATTTAGACTGAATATATTTTAGTATTTTAATCGTACCTTTCGCTACAGCAAATAGAATCTAATGATTTAAGATGACCCAGAAAGAGTAGTTAAAGGGCTATAATACTTATGTTGACCATTATTTTTAATTATGTCATTTGATGAGTCATATTTAGCAATTAATATGCTAACTAGCTGCAGATCAATTCAGAATTGAATTTTTACATAAAATTCTGAATAAACCAAGTTAAGTATGGAGATAAGGGGACAATACAAATTCAAAAATTGATAATAGCTTGATCTCCAAGTCAAGAGAAATGATATTATCTTAAATTCAAAGTTCAAATTCAAGTTCTGAAGATATATCTCTTGATGGTTACACAACTTCTTCTAGGAGTCTATCCACTACTTCTACTATAAATAGAGAGACAGAGCATAGGAAAAATGGTATCTCTAAGGAGAGATCAAAGCTTAGGGGTTTTTTAGTTTTCTTTTTCAAATTTCAAGTGTAATTTTTAAGATTTAGTTTAAGAGATTTTGTAGGGAAGAAAGAGTTCTTGTAGTTGACGTTGACTGCTTTAATAAAGATTCTTCTATTTTTTCTTTAGATTTTCCTTTGTAAATGTTTCCATGTATTACTCATCCTGAGACAACATGATTGTGTTCGTTTAGCCTATAATCATACGAGACACATGTTATATACATGAGATTTTTCTTATTTAGATTATCCCCTCGATGTACTAGTTTCGTGTGATTAGAAGTTTGGCATATGTAGTCTTGTCAGCCCAGTCTATTAAATTTATGCCTTGCACTAACTTATAATGCGGCATCTAAACATTTAATTTAAGTTGTTTTTTTACATGCTTTTGTGCACATCATCCCTCCATTGTGGGTCAACGGGAATTCGTACCCCTGCTAGTTTTTCTCCATCGAAAATACAAACGCCAGACCAGGGATATGACTTTGCTGCTGGGATTTTCCCCAGTCGGAGGGTCGACTTTGTTGTAAGGATTTTTCTCTCTCATAGTCTCAAGTTCTCAGCTCGTAATAGGTTAAACCCCCACTTGTAATGTAGCACTCGGGTTATTAAACCTTAATTTAATATTCTTATTTTTATTAATAAGATTTAAACAAAATAATTAGAGAATGTTTTGGTTAATTAGTGTGAAGTGGATTCCGAAAAATGTTGGGAAAATTTGAGAGTAGGATAAATTGGATACTTGAATATATATACTATGTAAGTGTGAAAATTTTATGAATGCGATCATTCTTGTATGAGTACAGGTATGCATATATTTTAACAATATTGTGTATGTAATTATATGTATTAAGTTGTTATATAAATATATTGTATAAACATAAGAAAAAACAACCATGTAAAATTTAGACACCATCTTAATATATTTTTAATATTTAGTAAGACGGGGTAGGTGTGCATGAGATTGGTTGATGAAAGGTGAGGATTCATTTTGAGTAATGTGTGTATAGGTGGCATGATGAGAGAAAGGGAGAGGGATTGAATAAGGGTAATATATATAAGTGGAGGGTGGTATATGCAAAAGGAAAGATATATTTTTCTCACTCTCTCTATCACCCTCATTTTCAGCCGAACCTCCCCTCTCCCCTTCTTCTTCAAAATTTCCCAAAATCTTGAATTTCTCTTTCTCAATTCCTATCTCAACCTCCCTCTCTCTTTCCCCGTCTTTCATTTTCTCCCCCTCCCTCCTTATTCCTCTCTTTTCCTCACTCACTCTCCCTCCCTGTTTGATCCCCGTGTGGTAGCAGCAGCATGTCACAGGCCGGCGACACGCAGCCAGCCACAGCGACGCCTGGCGGCGGTTCAGTGCAAGCATGGTGCGGCAGCGGTGACCTCGGAGTGCGGTAGTAACCCTCCACCTCTCTCTTCTCTTCCATCTTCTCCTTGTTCCTCTTACACTTGGACTAGGGCAGCATCAAAGGGGACAGGGCGATGGAGCGCCATGGTCGACGATGACCTATAGGGAGGATAGGTGACCGCGGCGGCAGGGCATGTGGACGGCCATGATAAGAAGGTGAGGGAGTTTTTTAGTGATCCTCTTATCTTCTTCTACCTTGAAATTAATTTTATCACCTTTCTATCATGGAAAGCAATCTCTGTTATCGTCATATATATGATAGCATTATTATCTGATGTCATGGATTGTTCAACCAAGAAGATTATTTATCTTGTGATTTGGGTTGGCAGTTAGCATATTGTCATGGTCTCTGGTACAGTCTTAATTGATTATCCTCTGTTATGGACATGAGATAGTGGTGTTTTAGGGCGTTATGATGTTTATATTGTAAATTGGAAACAGTAATAACTTCGGGGGTTTAGGTGAATGGTATAATTTAACGGAAACAAATGGAGAAGAAATTTCACAACTTTTGGGTCTTATTTTTAACTTGCTAAAACATGACTATGCACAATATATATGCCACGGTTGCCTACTCATTATTTGTTGAAACCTTAATGATATTATTGTGCACTTTAGTACATAATTTCACTTTTGTTTATGTAATACTAGATACCGTAGGTAAACTACATTTTTCATCCAAGTTTTATTGAAGTTTATGTTGTCCAAATATTTTATTGTTTTAGTAACATTACATCTTTGTGACACTATGTAATTCACTATGTAATTCACCTGTGGTTTATGCGATGTTCTGTCCTTGCGGCTACTTTGTCAGATGATTGCTTCATTACAACATTTATTTGTCCAATTTAGCAATCATTTGATGAATGTAGAGTTTTATTTTAGTAAATTATCTTGCATTCTGTTTAACATAGTTGCAACTTTTGTCTCGTTCTTGGGCGACATTTGTCTTACAATAGTGTTTATGCTATTCTTATGCATGTCATAACAACATCCTAATTCTTTCAATTTAGTGTGAAAAGAAAGATACTATGCTTCCCTCTTGTTTTAACCACCCCTTCGAGCAATTCCTTGGAAACCCGAAAAACATAGCATTGTGAAAATTTCTCTTTTGAGTAGAGTGACACCATCACTGTAAATAAAGCTTTTACATTCCTTGCATGGTAGTTGTGTCTATCCCCAAGCTTTCCCATTGGTGGTCCTATAAACTAAAGCTACAATTAGGCTTTGTTCTAAGCAATCGAAACTGTATTATTTTCTCCTTGACAGTTATTTTTAGTTTTGGTGAACAACTATAGTAGATCTCTGTAATCAAACCTTAAAATTGTAGTTTTGTTGCTTTATGCAAATTTACTGCATGAATAAAGTTTAAAAGTGTTGATGAGAAATTGTAGCGGTCCTAGTTTTCTTAAATCTCAATTAACATAACATTCATTTAAACTGACTGATTATTATAATTATTTTCAAATTTTTAAAAATTTCAGCAGCACCATCTTTGTAAATATTGGTCGGATATGATATCCAATATAAATACGATAATTTCGGCTAAAATCAGCCTATTTATTCATAATCCAATCACATAACTGAACTTAAGAATCATCCAGGCAATCATAAGGATGTTTCGGCATGACATCGCGTACTTATGGAGAAACATAATAATATGAGCTCGAGAGTACCCCTCTCGGCATTCATAGAAGTTCTAAAATAAATAATTTTAACTTGTCATAATCATCACATTGATAATACACTCTTTGATATCACAACCCAATAAAATTATCTCAAATGCCAACCTGAAAAGAATCTACGACAACAGTTTTTTACATATATACAAGATTAACCATCTATCCCATAACCAATATGTATCATCTACAAGCACAATTATTCTAGAAGTACAATATGATTAGGTTATAAAAAGTTTAGATTGATTCAGAACAAACTCACGCAACATAAATCGGACCCCTGCCTTAAAGCAACCTGTAGTATACCAGTTTGCAGGGGAGCGAGCTCGACAGCTCAGTTAGTAGATATAGATGAAAATCAGAGAATGGTGAATATAATCAATAATGAGCATGATTTTTCGAGTAATAAAGTAGATCTGGATGAATAAGAGAAACAGAAACTCAATAACATATGATGAAATAATTGGGCTCCATAATCTTGGGGGACGGTCTGACTCTTTGGGCCATTGATTTGTTATGACATTCCATGTAATCTATGCCACACGCCACAAGGTCTATAAATTCAGTAAAATATTAGCTCGGCAAAAGAGTTTTCTTATGTATTCATAGTATGTATCACATAATTATTTCATATATCATGCACGGGCATGCCAATCACACTCCCACTATCTTATATATAGTGTATGCATTCAGATAACATATGCATCACAAAACATACTTTTATATCATGTAATCTTATCACACTTCACATATAGCAATATCACATACACTTCACAATATTCACATGTCATATTTAATGAGATGCGTATTATACGTTATTCATATGCATATGTAATTCACATATGAAGTGTGAAAATTTGCCGACTTCCCCTTGGCCAGCTCCGCCCGGCCCCTTCCTCCTTACACAAAGATATATAATACAATGACACCATCTTCCCTTCCTATCGGCTCCCGCTAGGCCCCTTCCTCCTATACACACACACGTGTGTGTGTACGTATAAACATTATATAGCAATAATATCGTCTTCCCCCTCCTACTGGCTCCCGCCCGGCCCCTTCCTCCTATACACACACACGTGTGTGTGTACGTATAAACATTATATAGCAATAATATCGTCTTCCCCCTCCTACTGGCTCCCGCCCGGCCCCTTCTTCCTATGTATATGTACGTATATAATGCAATAACACCGTCTTTTCCCTCCTACCGGCTCCCGCCTGACCCCTTTCTCCGATGAGCATGAAAGCAAAAGACATGCTTATATTTACACGCAAATAACAACCAGTATAGTAACAATATGAATATCTATTAAACACTATAGTTTGCTTTGTAGCTCATCAACTCCATTACCAAAGAATTTCATGTGGTTCACTACATGTGTATACATACACCCAGATAATAATCACTTCATCATATTACAACAATTTGACCATTTATTATAGTTTGATTCTTAGCTTATCAATTCTATTATTGGAGAATGTATGTGGTTCACTGAATATGCGTATGCAAATGTAAGTTACAATTCATCTTCCTATATAGTAATTATATTATTAATAAGATGTATATGGTTCACTGGTTATATATTCACACATGAGTTGTAAGTCAACAGTAAAGTGATCTACGTATCTCATTCATATAGATTGAGTTCTTATTCATATTATTAGCAACTGCATATCTAAATAGAGGTGTGTGTGTATGAGCATGTATAACTGTATACATCATGTCACACTTAATCACATTTATGCTTCTGTATCATTGATATGCAACAATCATTTTACACACAAAGTATACATTATGTCACACTTAATCACATTCATACTTCAGTATCATTCTTATGCAACAATCATTTTGCATACAAAATATTATCAATGCCAACCATTCAATATTTCATCTAACCATTGATTACACTTTTAATACAGATATTCCTAATTTGTACTGATAGTCTTGTAGTTAGTTGCACTCCACCCTTCATATATCTTATTGTATAACTGATAGAGTTGATTAGTCCACCAACCAGGTTTTCGACTTACTATAATTTCTCACTATAGATGAATGCTCAACAGTTATACTCAAACAATATTCTCATTTCTTTTTATTAAAATTTTTACGTGTAGTCACAAAGTATAATACTTAATGATTTAAGTTCAGTATGCAAGTGTAAATAATCATCAAATTTCACATCGGGTCCTGAGTTTATCATGAATTTATTGGTTCTTCCATTCTACTTTAAGGTGATTAAGTGTTATTATCACCAGCCTACATATTATGTTCGAGTAATTATATTTTGGTTGTTATATGTGGTAATTATTCATACACAATCTCATTAGTCATTCTAGTTTCATATGATTGGATTACATTAAGAGCTTTAGGCTTATTCACTTGACCGTAGTCACTTCCAATTAGTAATTTAGAATTACAAATTTTTACTTGTACACTAATATAGTTTTTACTTACTGTGTCATCATATCTTCTTCTTATTCTTTCACTAATTAATTGACCGCTTTGCACATGTAATTTGGGAAGAGGTTTAGAAGTCCAAAGTTAGAGTACGAGGGCACTTAATTAAGCAGGCATATATACAAGATCAACTCTTATGCATCTTGCTATCGAATGTAGTCTTGCCTAATCTTTCTTAATCTCTAATCATTGTATTCATAGTCATAACGAATACTTGACTTCTGAACCCAAATTTGTATCCTACGGCCTTCAACCGTTCATCGAGCTAACTTGATTATTCATTAAATGAGCTATCACAAAATCTTTCTTGCCTGTGAAAATCATATCATTACTTTGCGACATGGATAACCCAGTCTAATGCAGTATACGAAATCAAAATGGAAGATACTAGAATGACTTCATCAACTTGCAATGCAATTATTTGTGAAAAAATTGAATGATGATAGAATGATGGAACATAACCAAAACTTACTAGAATTTATTAATTATTGCGTAAAAGATCCTTAAGAATGATAAACATAGGTTACTTGCCCATAACTTGATCTAATAGTCTTCGATAAATTTCTCAACTACTCTATATACAATTCAGGCCCTTCCCACCCATTGAATAACCATTGAATCATTTCATTATAGAAGTTTTCCTACAGTTGGAGTTACATTTTTCAAGCTTCACCTATCATACTCACATTTTAAGGTGTACTAGTTATGAATTTAAATACACAATCTCGATATAGAAGGTAAAATAGTGATGTTGCAGGAGTCACTTGAGTATTTCACTTCTTTGTACATATGATGTATACAACACTACTGCAATATAGTCCAAAGGCCTAGAAGGAGTTCAAGTATAGATGATTAAAGGATATGGAGGATGATATGACATACCAAAATAATTACCTTATCAAATAAGTGTCAAAGCAAGTAAATAAAGAATTAGACTACACTTGAGTTATGTATTAAACTATACTCTTATTATATTCGTGGTTGCTCTTGTTACTTAATAGAGTTCCCCTAGAAATGTGGTAGCCCTGGGAGAAAGTTAGAGGAGGTTGTTAAATTAACAATGAATAGTCAAAACGAGCAATGGTAGAGTTCCAACCTACTATCTCTTCATTACAGGGTCAAGGTATCCTTTAAGGCTTCCATGACTTATATTTTTCTAATTACAAACTTTTGGAAATAACTTAATTAAATCTTTTATTATAAGATCATGAGATTTTATCATCTCTTCTACCTCTTAGACTTTCTTAGAGCATCAACCAAGGCATTATAGTTGTAGGTATTTAGAGTACAATCTCATCTTCTTTGTATACAAAATTTTAATGAAAGAAGAGCATAGGTTTAATTGAGAGACTTCGTTCTTAAAATTTCTCTTTTAGATATCTAGGGATAAAATTTAACTTTGTAAGTTAATGAACTTGTAGTCAAGTCCTACACATTAAAGGTTTGTGGGGCCTTTACAATATCAACAAAAATTAGTCTTTTTCAAATACCTCTGATGAATTTAGATATTTTCATGAAAACACCCGCCCCCTTGCCTCTTCTATTGACATAAAAAAAATAGAAATTTTGATCCTTCAAACCGATTTTTGTAGGTTAAGTTCACGCCCAACGTTATGTAGTTCATATGATTTGTAATCAGTTGTACATAAGGGACCAGAATGGCAAGTGGTTTATACCATGCTAGAGTTTTACATAAAGACATCTCTAAGTAAACCACTAACATAATCATCTATCGATTCCTTTTATGCAATTCAAGAACCAATATGGGATTTTAATCATCCATTTAATATAAGCCCACAAAAAAAAATTGAACCCATGTAACATCAAGGGAAGGAAGAAACAAATGGGAAAGAACTTGAGTTTAATGATGAAAACCCCTTCATCTATTCAAGAATCCAACACCTATAAATTCAAATCTAGGTATACTTGAAGAATAAATCATGGAATCTTAACCCAAGATGAGAATTTATAGAAATAAAAAATTAAGAAAATGAATTTAGGTCAAAATAGGAGATATCTCTCTCACCTGCCCTCCGCTGCTCGCCTGGCCGGCCGCGCCGCGCGAGTCCCCCATGCCTACATGTCGGGAGGGGAGGGAGAGTGAGGGGAGAGGTAGAGAGGAATTTTATTAGGGGCAGATTTGAGGAGATTTGGGGTTTTAGGTTTTTGGGTTTCATAAAGAGGAGAGGAAGAAGATGAAGCCCCTTTTCATTCTCTCTCTATACTTTTTTCAAGCTTATCATGGCCTTACACTTGCTCTTTATCAAGATCAATTAAATCTTGGCCTTCCATTATCCTTACCTACTCCCTCCACTAACACTAGGAAATACTAAAGTATTTTTGTTTGCATATGGTTACTATTATTCATTTATTATTATTTTTTATTTTTATTTTTCCTTATATACACAGAATATACTCATGCATTATGTATGTGTATATGCATACACCTAATCACACCCACATATACATCCCACTCATATATACATTTAATATGTTTACACACCATTCCCTTGAAATTAACTCCTTCAATTCTCTAGAGAATCGCCTCATTAAATCTGAAAAAATATATTACCAACAATAAGGAAAATTTTCATCACCGATTCGATATTTCTATCAAATCTCATTACTCAAGTATTACGGATTAAAACCAAGATATAAAAATTGGGTTGTTACAGAAATAGTAGACAATCATGGATATTTTATCTTTAATATTTGAAATGCCTAAGCGGAGCTCTGTCACTTAGTCAACTCAAGAGTCTTGTAATCGATTATTTTGTTTGGACTTGAAAGTTCTCAACTTTTTGGATTTCGATTGCTTTATTTATCTTTGTGTAATCAAGTTGAACCATAAGAAGCAAAAAGATCAAGAGCTTATAAGAATTAGTGCTCAAGTAGAATATCAGATCTGAAAGTTCAATGTAGAAATTTTATTTCTTGAAATGCCAAGGGAGAAGTCCTGTTAATATGTAGAAAATATTCAAGAGTTAAAAGAAAAGAACATAATCGGTGACATGAACCATGAATATGGGTCTCTCTGGAACCAGACTTTTTGTAACACCTTGTTTTTTTCCTTTTTGCTCTCCTTTCAACATATTTGGTTTATGCATGTAGTATTAGTCCGTAAATACTATCAGTGCTAGTTTAACTAGCTGATAAGTCTTAATTTGGAGCAATAGGTGAGCTGGTAGGATGGGTGTGTTAGTTAAATATAATCTTAGGAAAATCTTATAGTTTGAAAGAAGATGTCAATAAAACTCAAAATTAATTACTTTGAGTTTTGGTCAAACCATCAAAGGATCTCGCTGGTTAACACACTCCTTTGTTACCTTAACTATTTTCTCTACCTATGATCTGTTTCACTGTCATAGAGTTAAGGTTGTGCTAATCAGTAGTTGAGTATTGAAGCCGATTGCTTCTATTAGCTTTTACAACCATTACAACAGAGAAGTACCTAAAAGTGTGCAAAGTTATCAAGCTCAGGGGAGTGTCCCTTGAGCTACCCTTGCAGGACTCGTAACCGTAAAAATGCAGATAGTTAACAGGTGTGTTCGGTGGCCTTTGTGTCTTGTTCGAGGACAAATGCAACCACACAGAACGTGACAGATGCCTCTTTCGTCAGAAGCTGGGCCCCGCCAACAGACATCAAACATAGATACGAAAGGCAACATAGATAGGAAAGCCGAGAGGAGGGCATGGTAAGTCTTCCGTCCAAAGTCCATAATAGACACATACCCTTGTGGAAATTGATATTCAGACCGGACCAAAACTTGAAACACCAATGCATCCATTGGAGCACCATTGCTTCTTCTGAACAATAGTGTATCATTGTTTATTGCAAAATCAAAATCCCTCTGAGAGTCGTATTTGTGGCCACGCCGTGAATGGATCCCGAGTTCTTACAATCAAGAACCAGCTTGGTGAGAATGTCCGGTACAGACATCGACAGTGTTAAATGCATTACTTCTGTTCTTTATCTATCATGAAAATAATCGGTCAAGAAAATAATAGGTCGACGCGAATTTTTTATTTTTTTTAAGATAAGGCTACCACGTGAGGGCATGTGAATCTAATAAATTGTACCCGCTTTGTGTTCTTTTTCTATCATGCCTCTTGCCAAATAGGTTTTAAAAAAGGGTACTACAATACAATGAATATTTTTTCTCCTTGATTGTGAGTCGGTGAATTAGTGAATATATAGTATTTAGAAAGACAAAAAAACTTGTCTGTGCAAAGAAGGCACGTGAATCTAATAAATTGTACCCGCTTTGTATTCTTTTTCTATCATGCCTCTTGCCAAATTGGTTTTAAAAAAGGGCATTGCAATACAATGAATTTTTTCTTCCTTGATTGCGAGTCGGCAGATTCGTGAATATATAGTATTTAGAAAGACAAAAAACTTGTCTGTGCAAAGAAGGCACGTGAATCTAATAAATTGTACCCACTTTGTGTTCTTTTTCTATCATGCCTCTTGCCAAATTGGTTTTAAAAAAATGCATTGCAATATAATGAATTTTTTTCCTCCTTGATTGCGAGTCGGCGGACAAGTGAATATATAGTATTTAGAAAGACAAATAACTTGTCTGTATAAAAAAGGCACGTGAATCTAATAAATTGTACCCGCTTTGCGTTCTTTTTCTATCATGCCTCTTGTTAAATTTGTTTTAAAAAGGGCACTGCAATATAATGAATTTTTTTCCTCCTTGATGGCCAGTCGGCGGGCTAGTGAATATATAGTATTTAGAAAGACAAAAAACTTGTCTGTGCAAAAAAGGCACGTGAATTAAATAAATTGTACCCATTTTGTGATCTTTTTCTATCATGCCTCTTGCCAAATTAGTTTTAAAAATGGGCACTGCAATACAATGAATTTTTTTCCTTCTTGATTGCGAGTCGGCGGATTAGTGAATATATATAGTATTTAGAAGGACAAAGAATTTGTCTGTGCAAAGAAGGCACGTGAATCTAATAAATTGCACCCGCTTTGTGCTCTTTTTCTATCATGCCTCTTGCCAAATTGGTTTTAAAAAAGGGCACTGCAATTCAATGATTTTTTTCTCCTTGATTGCCAGTCAGCTGATTAGTGAATATATAGTATTTAAAAAGACAAAAAACTTGTTTATACAAAAAAGGCTCGCGAATTTAATAAATTGTACCCGCTTTGTGTTCATTTTCTATCTTGCCTCTTGCCAAATTGGTTTTAAAAAGGGCGCTGCAATACAATGAATTTTTTCCTCCTTGATTGCGAGTCGGCGGACTAGTGAATATATAGTATTTAGAAAGACAAATAACTTGTCTGTATAAAAAAGGCACGTGAATCTAATAAATTGTACCCGCTTTACGTTCTTTTTCTATCATGCCTCTTGTTAAATTGGTTTTAAAAAGGGCACTGCAATACAATGAATTTTTTCCTCCTTGATTGCGAGTCGGCGGGCTAGTGAATATATAGTATTTAGAAAGACAAAAAACTTGTCTGTGTAAAAAAGGCATGTGAATCAAATAAATTGTACCCGTTTTGTGTTCTTTTTCTATCATGCCTCTTGCCAAATTGGTTTTAAAAATGGGCACTGCAATACAATGAATTTTTTTCCTCCTTGATTGTGAGTCAACAGGTGGGCCCCACCAACGGGCGGGGCCTCCGGGCGGCTGATGCCACCCCCAAATATATTCGGATCTCTTTTCTTGTTATTTTTTGTCCTAAGCTCCAAACCCAAACTGTGAGCAGAGCGATGGCGAGCAACAATGAGACCTCTTCTTCCTCTTTGCCTTCAAAAATGGAATCTTTAACCCTAAACACTCCACCATGGCTTGATCTCCCGAATCCTCTAACTGAGAACATCTTGAAGGCCTCCCGCTCTCCGATTACATTCGACTTGGTTCAGTCTGCCCTAATTAGCTCTCCATCCAAACCGCCCACCGCCGCCTCCACACTCCGATGCCGCCTCCGATGATCAACCTCCCATGGTTCGTCTCCGACAGGCCAGAACAAGATTCTGTGCTTTGCCTCAGCCCCTTCGAGCAGCGAACCCATCGCCTTAGAGTGCCCCTCACACCTCGCTATCTTGAGTACCAGAGAGAAAGATCAAGGAAGACAGAGAAAATACGTTCCTTCTCTTTCCCCAATGGCTGGTTGCTGCTCGACGACCTCCCGTACCGGCCTCCTCGCAGCTACGTTTTCACCCTCGTGAATCCCGTCTCTGGCGCCCAAATAGAAACCCAAGATATCGGCTACGAGTTGTGCTCTGACTGTAAGGCCGCCGTCTCAGCCCCTTCCGGCGGCGGCTCCTCCGTGCTCCTTCTCACAACCAACAAGTGGGGAAATAGTTTCGAGTTGTTCCGGTAGGGGACCCACCATGACGACTGGTATCGACTATCGTTCCCCGACAATAAAATGGGATGGGACAGGGTCCCTGAGTTTGTGATTAGTTCGATCTTTTGGAGGGGGAAGTTTTACTGCATTTATTTGAGCAGGGGTCTCATCGTCATCGATCCTCTTCCCGGCAAGCCCACGATGCAGTTCTTGGAGATGGACCAGAGCCAGCTGCCGGTGCTCGAGAACAGATGGGAGGACTACGTGGAGGAAAGGATGAAACTCTTTTTGGTGGAATCAAATGGGAAGCTATTGCTGGTTGTGGAGTTCTTCGAGTTCAACCCGACTCACGCCACCTGCGGACTTGCAGGGTTCCAAGTGTTTGAGGCTGATTTCTCTGAGAGGAAGAGGTGGGTGAGGATGGAAAGCCTTAGAGATCGAGTGCTGTTCATTTATCGAGATTTTGCAGCTTCTCTGTTAGCAGCTGATGTTGGAGTCAAAGAGAACTGCATCTATTGTATAGATCCATCTAAAGAAGAGCCGATGCCATGGAGCGTATTCGATTTGAGTAATGGGAGTGTGACGGATGCGCTACTCCCATGTCCTCCTTTGCCTTCTGCTTATCTTATGTTTGTGCCGAGCATATGCTAATCCTGCAAGATCCGGTAACATTTCAAGCCTCTTAGATTTCTTTCTATTAGCTGATTTTATTTATATAGCTTTTCTCTCAGTTTAATTCCAATGAAGCTTTTTTTTTGACATATATAGCTTAATGCTAGTGTAGGAAGTTTGAGAAAATTCATTTCTATGTTTTTGATTGCATTTCTTGTATTCCGTTTGTCTGTCATGGTTTTTGACATACAGGCTGAATGATTTCTACACTAGTTGACCCAATGGTATTTCTATATGGTGATGCCATCTATTCAGAAGAAACAAATGGGTTATGATATATATTTTCTATTTGTTATTTTTTATTCATTACTAATGACCTGAAATCAAAGCTTACAAGATAGTGGCAATTATAACAAGCAATTCTTGCAAATTTTGCCAAAGATAGAATATCCCTCTTTATTATAACCAAGACATAACAGTTGTTGTAATAGTCCCAATTAATAATTTCCATTCAGATTACAATCATCACCGATTATCCAAGCGTGGGACCCATCACGTACAATATTTCATTTTGGCTAACATCAGACTGATCTATACTTTACATCATTATCCACTTTGATAGCATGTATGATCTTAACATGATTTGGCATTTTTCAAAACATTGATCTGACTACTCATATGAAAACATAGTCTAATACATTACTATTCCACAATATTCTACAGGATTTGAGTCAACACCAAGCATTTTAATATTTACAAGTTCATAGCAACATCCAAATAGAAATTTTGCATAGTTTTCTAAAACAATATACATATCACAAGAACATGCTAAAAGGTGAAAATGTCTCCGTTGACATCTATCCCGCATGTATTGCCACTAAACGGGTCCCTTGCCTTTGTCCAAACCTGAAGGTGATAGTAAAAACAGAGTGAGCTCGACAGCTCAGTGAGTAAAACAATATTTGTATGCATGCCCATTATGTAGGTCTATTTGGAATTTATCATTAGGTTAGCAATTATATTTTTATACCATTTTTACATATTTCTGGGTATTTACTGAAGTCCTGACCAAAACACAGTAACAGGTCCTGATTTGTTGACTTACTCATACCTATAGTCGACTAATTACACTTTAAGTTGACTTATATAGAAGCTATAGTCGACTGGGGTCTCTTCTTATTAAAGGTGTTAACTCTTTGTTAGCTGCCTATAACTTACCTAGTCGACTAATCTATCTGGTATAGTCGACTATACTTGGTAATAGTCGACTTACAATTAAATTGTAGTCGACTAATTTTGGATCAAAAACATAGGTGCTCTCTGTTTGTCACTTAACTAATTATAGTCGACTACCCTTTCTGGTGTAGTCGACTACTATAGACTCTAGTCGACTATTCACCATCGATAGTCGACTAATCATGGACAAAAGAAAATGTCTACTCTCTATTTATTTCCTGTAACTGAGGCTAGTCGACTAACCTATTATATATGGTCAACTAAGGTTGTTGTCTCGAGACTTACATATCAATTTTTCCCATCTATAGTCGACTTAGCCCCAAGGGCTAGTCGACTAACCCTGTTGAAAATGCCTGGATAAGTCGACTATTACAGAGTCTAGTTTTAAGATTTATATATAATTTCAACATGTAATTTCTATCTTAACCACATTAACATACTTGTTAATCATAACATTGGGCTCCCCCTTCGGTCTCCTCTGGTTTAACCCGGTCCCTTCCTCATATACGTTATTCAACGTAATAATTTTCCTTTCGATCACCACCAGTTCAACCTGGTCCCTTCCTCCTATACATTACTGCATATTCTCCCTTTCAGTCACCTCCGGTTCAACCCAGTCTCTCTTCCTCCAAATATGCAATAATCACGTCCTTCATGTAATAACAACATGCAAGGACTCATAGAGCAATGACAATATAATAATTTCATAGTTTCTACTTTACAACATGTCAATATCATGGAAGTCATTAACATGCATGAGTAACTACTAGCTAAATTATCAATTTGCATGTCTTTTCAAGATAACCAACATATCATGTTATCTTAATATATGCATAGCCATAAATATATGCATAGCATCAAGTATCATATTTATCTATAGAACTATTTCTCTCAAAAGCATGTAGTAGACTACCATGTATACACACAATCATATACAATGTTAAACATACATGAACATAACTACTACATGATTGCAATGATTATGTACACACAAAATCTATAATTTATACGCATGAATTATCCTTCAATTTCATGTTCATTTATAACTTAGAAATTTTCCTTTATTTCAAGCTTTACACTCCTACTATTTTACTAGGGTTCGGATGTTCTACTCACCCTTGAATAGAGTATTTCCTTATCAAGCTTGGTCTCCCGCTATATTGGAGTCTACAAGTCCACAATAATATCATAATTAGTTCTTAGTTAAAAGAGCATAAGAGGGGTAGAAATATTAAAATTTTGCTTACCTTTCAACCAATATCGCCCTCCTAACTCGCAAGTCCTAGATCAACCTTATCTTCAAGGATTTCCTTTTTATGGTGATGGTAGATCACCACTATACCTTGTTCTATTAGTTTTTGGAGGAGGGAAAATAGGTAAAGGATGCCCTTTTCTCGTATAAAGGAAGTAAGGCAAGTTTTGTGAGGGAATGAGAGGGAGAGAGAGAGTGTGTATGGCTGCAGAAAATGGGCTATTTTTGGGCTGCTGCTGCTATTGTTTTGGCTAGCAGCAAAAAGGAGAGAGAGGAGTTTTGTGGAGTTAGAATGAAGAGAGAGCCAAATTGGATTGTTCTCTTCATCCCCCTCCTATTTATACTCCAATCTCTTCAATAATATCATGACAAGTGCCCCCTAACACCATCCCTCTACACCTATATCTTACACCTATAGGTAAGGCTCCAGCCCTCCCCCCTTCATGTGGTACTAGTACCCACAAGCATGGTGGGGGTATGGTAGCAAAGTCAACATGCATGTGGGTGTATTTCATTTCATATATATATATATACATATATATACATACTAATGTGTATAGTATGGTGTATAGTTTAAGTATCTTACATGAATACTTGTATCCACATCACCTCCCTAAATCATTTTATAAGTTAGGAAAAGTGATTAGTTTAAGGCAAATGTTACATTCTACCCTCCTTATATAAGTTTCGTCCTCGAAACTTAACGTACCTCGAAACAAATGTGGATAGTCCTTCCGTATCTCCTCTTCCAGTTCCTAAGTTGTTTCTTCTATATTTTGATTCCTCCATAAAACCTTTACCAAAGGAATATTTTTTTGCTTCTTAATTGTTTCTCCTTGCGATCTAGGATTTGCATTGGCTCTTCCGTGTATAACATATCTTGTTGTATTTGCAATGGTCCATAGGAGACTATGTGATCAGGATCAGATACATACTTCCTCAGCTGAGAGACACAAAATATATTGTGCATCCTCTCCAAAGTAGGAGGTAAGGCTAAACGATAAGCAACCGGTCCAATTCTATCCAATATTTTGAACGGTCCAACATATCTAGGAGTTAATTTGTTCTTACTGCCGGTGCGTCTTACTCCCTTCATTGGAGATACCTTCAAGAAAACTTTATCCCTACCTCAAATTCCAGTGGTCTGCGGCGATTGTCTGCTTAAGCTTTCTGCCTGCTCTGAGATGCTTTCATCCTTTCCTTAATCAACTTGATCTTCTCAGTAGCTTCTTGAATTAGGTCAGGGCCGAATATCCTTCTATCCCCAACTTCTTCCCAACAGATTGGCGATCTACATTTTCTACCATACAATGCTTCAAACGGAGGCATACCAATGGTGGACTGATAACTATTATTATAAGCAAAGTCCGCTAAGGGTAAATAGTTGTCCCAACTTCCCCCAAAATCTAATACACAAGTTCTCAACATATCTTCCAATATTTGAATGGTCCTCTCTGACTGTCCATCTGTTTGGGGTGTGTGTTATTGTATAGAGTTGCAATTTAGTGCCCATGGCTGCGGATAGATTCCTCCAAAATCTAGATTGAAATCTAGGATCCCGATCTGATACAATAGACACAGGCACTCCATGCAGTTTAACTATTTCTCGGATATATACTTAAGCCAGTCTTCCCATTGAATAATTGATCCGGATAGGCAGAAAGTGGGCAGATTTAGTAAGTCTATCTACCACTACCCAGACTATACCTAATCCTTGGGATGTCCGAGGAAGTCCAGTAACAATGTCCATAGCAATTTGACAACATTTCCATTCAGGAATTGGTAATGGTACTAGCAATCCTAGGGGCTTGTTATGTTCTGCTTTTACTTGCGACAGACTAAACACTTGTGGACAAAATTAGAAATATTCATTTTCATTCCATCCCACCAGAAGTTATGACAGTGATCCTGATACATTTTTGTACTTCTCGGATGAGTTGTATACGATGTACAATGAGCCTCCTGCATTATTTCTTCTTTGATCTCTGTGACATCCGGCACACATATTCTGCGTCTAAATCTCAGTACTTTATCTTCTATTTGAAACTCCTTGAGTTCTCCTTCTTGTACTTTCTTCATAACTTTCCTTATTTGAGTATCTCTTTGTTGGGCCTCTTTGATTTTGTCATATAGATCAAATTGAATGCTTACTTAATTCAGTTGATATTTAGTATTGGAAGAATCAATGACTCGTACCTCTATTTGCATTTTCTCTAGATCCCTTAATATTCTTACTTGGCGAGTTATCAGAGTGGCCACTGTTCCTCCTGATTTCTGACTCAAGGCATCAGCCACCACATTGGCCTTCCCAGGGTGGTATTGGATAGTAATATCATAGTCCTTCATTAATTCTAGCCATCTCCTCTACCTCATATTCAGTCTTTATGTGTGAAAATGTACCTCAAACTTTTATGATCAGTTACAAGTAGTGTCGCCAGATCTTTAAGAAAAAATCACAGCAGCTAATTCCAAATCATGAGTGGGGTAATCTCTTTCATGAATTTTCAATTGTCGGGATGCATAGGCAATAACTCTCCCATATTGCATTAACACACATCCCAGTCCCAATTTTGACGCATCACTATAGATGGCAAATCCTTCAGTTCCCGAAGGTACAATTAGAACAGGAGCAGATGTTAGCTTTGTCTTAACTTCAAGGAAGCTCTTATCTTGTTCTTCTCCCCATACAAACTACTTATTCTTTCTAGTTGTGTCAATGGTTCCACAATTAGAGAGAATCTGTATCCAGCTAACCCCAAGAAACTTTGAACTTCAGTAACATTTGTGGGTCTAGGCCAGTCCTTGATTGCTTCAATTTTCATTGGATCTATAGATATTCCCTCCTTGGATATAATATGGTCAGGAAACCCTACTTGTTCCAACCAAAATTCACATTTCTTCAATTTTACATAAAGTTGCTTTTCCCTCAAGATTTGGAGGACAATTTTAAGATGATTCTCATGATCTTCCCTATTCTTTGAATAGATCAAAATATCATCGATAAATACCTCCACAAACTCATCAAGATATGTTTGGAACACTCGATTCATTAGGTCCATAAATGCTGTTGGGGCATTGTGAGTCCAAAAGGTATGACTAGGAATTCAAAATGCCCATATCATGTCCTAAAAGTCGATTTAGACACATCTTCTGGCTTGACCTTTAACTGATGATACCCCGATTTAAGGTCTATCTTAGAAAATACACAACACCCTTGTAATTGAACAAATAAGTCATCAATCCGAGGAAGAGGGTACCTATTTTTGATAGTGGCCTTATTCAATTCTCGGTAGTCAACTTATAATCTCATTCTCCCATCCTTCTTCTTAACAAATAGTACTGGTGCTCCCCAGGGAGACAATTGGTCGGATGAAACCTTTATCTAATAATTCCTATAGCTGAGTTTTAAGTTCCTTCATTTCTGTACTGGCCATACGATATGGTGCCTTAGAAATGGGGGCAGTACCGGCATCACATCTATAGCAAATTCTACATCCCGATCTGGGGGCAAGCCTGGTAAATCTTCGGGGAATACATCAGGAAACTCATTCACAACTGGAATAGTCTCAATTTTGATATCAGTTCTAGTGGTATCTAAAACTGAAGCCAGAAATCCTTGACATCCCTGTCTCATTAACTTGGTGGCTTTAATGGCCAATATGTAGGGTATATCGTGACTAACTTTTACCCCTTCAAAATAAACTCCAGGGTTCCTCCCATTTTGAAGATGATCCTCTTCCTATTACAATTCACATGGGCACCACAAGCGGACAACCAGTCCATTCCTAGTATTGCATCAAACTCCATCTTGCCCAGTTTTATTAAATCAATAGATATTTTCATCTCCCCAATCATCACTTCACAATTCATATATCTAGTGCTAACTATTATATTTACCCCTATAGGTGTGGATACAACCAACTAAAATCCTAGGGATTCTGATACTTGATTCAATTTATAAGCAAAAGCACTAGATATGAATGAATGAGTAGCTGCAGGATCAAACAATGCATGGGCAATATGTCCTGATAAGGTGATCATACCTTCCACTACTGCATTTGAGGCCATTGCTTCTCGATGGGTTAATGTAAAAGTTCTTCATTGAACTCGTGGCTGTTGGACGGATGACTGAGTTGCAGCAGGTCATGGAGCGTTACTGGGCTGCATAAAATTACTGGTTGGCCCCCTGGGAGGGTTCATTCTCGTAGCTAGCCTCCCACTTCCCCTACTCTGCCCTTGGCTTTCGCTCCTCATCGGACAATTTTTCTTTAAATGCCCTACTCCTCCACAATTATAGCAAGCCCTATCTTGGAGGCAGTTTCCAAAATGGTGGGACACAGAAGTAGTCTGTGCTTTCGAGAAAGTGTCTCTATTTCTTAACCATGTTCCTTTGCCTCTGGCCCATCCTCCTTTTTGAAGAGTGGCATTAAATCCAAATCCCTTGCTACTGGTGGATCCTGATGCCACCGTCATTGATGGTCCTTGACATCGGGGGCGCTTTGAGTTGGGAATTTCCTTCACCCAGTCTTTATGACCCTCTTGCATATCCATTTCTACCTCTAAGGCTCTTTCCACAGCTTGGAGATAATTCTTCAGTTGTAGAGGAATCAATCTGCCTCAAATTTCTGATCTCAGGCCCTTCACGAACCTCTTTGTTTTTTCTGCTTCACTCTTCACCAAGGCATCAGCACACCTGGATAATTGGGTAAACTTCTAGTGATATTGGGACACATTCATCAGGCCTTGTCGTAATTCCAAGAATTCTATGCCATCTTGTCTCTGGCCGTCTCTGGGATATATTTTTCAGTGAATTTATTCACTAAAAATTCCCAGGTGATTGATTCTTTTGTACTTTTCACACTATTCTTTACCGCCCTCTGTATGACCCGAAAAAGAGAAAGAGAGTGATGTAAAGATTTCCTTGAATCAAATGAAAAGGTTACAACAAAACTTTTCCTTCCAGTTACAAGGGAGGGAGGATGATGAATCTTGGATCCCCCTTTGTTTAATGATGGGTTTTTCGTGTGGCGGTGGAGAGTGAATCTTGTTCTCCGTTGACCGGATGACCGTCTGGATCATCAAGGGTCTTCTCTCTGGTCGGTAGAAAGAGTAACTCAGCTCCGTCTACCAAAACTCTAAAAGAGAAGGTAGGCAAAGGACAGCTTGTACGCAGCAAGCTTGATGAAGAGTTGGGCTCTCTCCTTTTTCTGCCGTGTCTGGTCGTCTCTTCTCTCGTTGTCCTCCCTCTTTTCATAGCGACGGGGCTATTTATAGAGGTCCTAGGGGGTGAACGTGCCCCCTGAAAGCGCTCCACAATGAGGGGCCACTTTCCGCTACTTGTGCGGTGACTGGCCCCACGATCAGGGCGGTTATAACTGAGGCGCGGGTTTAGACCCACGCGCCTTGATGCTGAGACGCAGGTGTCGGGCCAACGCGCCTTGATGCTGAGACGCGGGTGTCGAGCCAACGCGCCTTGATGCTGAGACGCGGGTGTCGAGCCAACGCGCCTTGATGCTGAGACGCGGGTGTCGAGCCAACGCGCCTTGATGCTGAGACGCGGGTGTCGAGCCAACGCGCCTTGATGCTGAGACGCGGGTGTCGAGCCAACGCGCCTTGATGCTGAGACGCGAGTGTCGATACCTCGCGTCTAGAACTTGAGACTCTGCTTTTATTGGCTTGTCTTTTTTAGACAGCCTACAGAACCCCCTCCAAAGTTTTCGATATTCCGCAGTTAACTGGAACGGATTTCGAAATACTTTGGACTCTAGCTGAATTCACCTTCATGATTGGACTGTTGATGCTCCGGGTTTGATCTTATCTGGAGTTGGTCTTCGTGAGTGTACTATTGAACTCTTTGAAATCACCAGAGTTGATCGTGTTGAGTGTCTAGATGCACAGTCTAAACCTCCCCGATTGCTTTTTAAGTCTGTCGTGGGTGTGCTTTAAACCAAAAGTGGTTGGTCTTCTGCTTGTACCAGTGTACTGTTGAACTGATTTGCAGAAGCAGGAGGCCGAATGCAAGTTCCTTTTGAAAAGCAGAGATGGTACTGCTTTAAAGACGCGACTTCCATAGGGGGCGTCTTTTGGCAATGGAAACGCGACTGATCTTCCATAAGGCAGACGCGATGTTAGGCCCGCTTGGACGGACGCGGACTTAGGAAAGACGCACCTCTAATAAAGACGCGATTTTCTGAGCACAACGCGACTTTCTGGGTGCATTTATGGTGGTGCTGACGGGGCACAACCATTGAAGAGACTTGGCCGTCGGATGCGAATCCGTGCCATGTCATGATTACGCCGCCAGTTGGCCAGGGGAACCGGCGGGATTTTACCTTTAGGCGCGCGGACTTCCCGGTTCATTAAATGAACTGCTCCACGTGTCGAATGACGACTCGCTGCGGAGCCATGGTGCATGATCTTCCCTGTTCAAAAATGATTTGATGCCACGCGTCATGCGGTGATTCGCTGTAGAATTTATCAGGCCACACGCCGCGTATCTTCGCGAATCCTTGTGCCTATAAAAGGCAACAGTTGGAGAGACATCTCTTCTTCTCCGAACGCACTTGCTTAAGAAAGAGAATTTTTCTTCTCTGTTCATCTCTTAACTATTCAACTCCGTTACTGGATTTTCGAACTGTTCATCTCCATTACCGGATTTTCGAACTAGCGATGGCACCCAAGACCAACCAACCGCATCGTCCTCAAAGGCGACCGTCGCCGCGGCCCAGAGGGGCGCTTCTTCTGCGCAGGGCATTGTTTTCTGAGGTAAAATGCCATTTAGGTTAAACTTCACCATTACTGAAAGTTTAAGGAACCCTAAAAGACATCTTTTTGGAGGAGAACCATTAACACAGGATATGAACCGGTTTGATTCTCAGACGCGGTCTCAGACGCGATCTTTGAGTTGATAACCAAGGCGCGGGTTTGATGTCCTGGTGCCAGTGGGCTCTGCACTTCAGATCCTTCACTTAGAATATTTCTAATTGTGAAGGGTTCGGACGCGGTCTTGGTTTGCAGAACGCGGGTTTAATCCTTGCGTTCTGTGCCATCTGCAGAACGTGGATTTGATCCTTGCGTTCTGTGCTATCTGCAGAACGTGAATTTGATCCTTGCGTTCTGCGCCATCAGCTGCCAATTTTGATGAATCTGGCACCTGAGTCCAAGCACTTAGAAATTTTTTATAAGTCTTGGTTTGCAGAACGCGGATTTGATCCTTGCGTTTCTTTCACCTTGACGCGGATTTGCAGGTCTGGACGCAGATTTTGACAATTTCTGTGTCTAGTGTCTTTTCTGCGTCTGAATTGTAGACACTTAACACCTTTTTCTTTTCTGACAAGACGTCTAATCAAGTGTCTTTTTCTTTTGTAGTGCCACACCCTGCTGCGCCACTTGCCAAGATAGCCACTTCGGGCGCGTAGGTGGTGCCGACCGCAATCTGACCTTTGTGCTGCAAAGGACTGTACCTGCGACTACTGACAAGTCGCAGGAGCGCAAGGAAAGGATCTCTAATGTTGACGGGAGAACCTTTCGGGTGCTCATGACTGATGCAGCATTCAAAATGGATGCTCACATCAAGCTGGAGAAGCCTGCCTTCTTCTTTGGAGACCATGTCGGCGATGGCGGCTATCGTATGTATGACGGGACTTACAAGTGGCTCCATCAGATAGGGGATAGGAGGTACTTTATTCCAGCCATGGAGAGGATGCTCCCGCTGTCTTATCTCCAACACATGTCTGTCCCTCGGAAGATGAAGTGGGACGTTTCCCGGTATATTCCTGAGATTACTCTCGGTGATTTGGGCTCCCATAAAGTATACCGTCATGATTGTCATGATAGGACGGTCCTCGGCCTGTTCCCCGGGTCACGTAAGTCTGAGCTCCCAGTTGGAGAGATACCGAAGCTCGCCACTACCTTCCTCAACAACTTCATGGAAGCGGAGGGTGATTATCCGGTTGAGTTCCGTCCGCCTGGGTGGGTCCATTCCACGGAGAATTATTGGTGGGGCAGGATGGTGGGTTTCGTCCTCACCGATCTTAGAGATCTGCTAGAGCATGTGGGATTACGCTCAGCAGTCAGGGCCGTGCAGTGGGGTATCCCGCCAAGTTCTCACAACTTCTTCGGGATCCTGGAGCGCTACAATCCTCTGACGGGGACATTCTTCACCCCGGTCGGAGAGATGGGCCTTGCTCTGCACGAGTTGCATGAGGTCTCGGGGCTGGCGACAGAGGACTCACCCTATGAGGAGTATGTCCCAACCACCGAGGAGCTCAATCTTCTGAAGAAAGGTCTCCTGAAGTGTATGAGACTTATTGGGAAGTGATGTGTCACTTCCACATTTGTGGTCAGGTAACTGCCTGGAGGTCAGGAGGAGTCAAGCAGTTGTCTTGGGCCAACTACTTGTTTAACAATGTCAATAAGAAAGACCATTCGATAACCCGACTGGCTTCCAGCTCTGACCAGGAGATTGACGACATGGTCCCCTGAAGGCTTCTACACCACAGACTCGAACGAGGATGGCTTCGAACCTGATACGCTTTTCGAAAGCTATCATCATCAAGCCCGGACTCCTATCTCTAGTCGAGCACTGTTGGCGGGCTTCTTGATGTTGTGGCTGAAGCGTTGTGTGGTGCCCACGCTGCCACACGAAGTTATTGTTGCTGACGTGGTGTACCCAGGGGTGCTCTTGGCTCAAGGCCGTCCCATAGCCCTCCTCCAGGCTGTGGCGGCTGGCATTCAGAGCGGGTTACGGGCGTTAACCCAGAGCTTCTACGAGCCAAAGAAGGCTGTCGACTCTCTTGACTCAAAGGGGAAGCCGACGGTGAAGCGTCCCAACCCTCGTGTCGAGCTGCCTTACACGTATCTCCTGGCTTGGTACATGATGCACTGCCCATCCCAGATGACGCCGGTGCGTGGGAGTGCGGGTTCTGTCCCTTTTGTGCAGCGGTTGGAACGTTCAGACTGGCGTGATACCTACATATACTTCGTTCGGAAGTGTCTTTCAGATGCCACGAACTACTAGCTCAACCGCTGCTTCCCAGAGATTCCTGGTGCATCTTTCGGGGAGCAATTCACTGATTCTGCAGGCCAGGATGACTTCACGCAGCTGTCCGCGGGAATCTTCTGGTGGTTGATCAACATCCGGCCAGGATATGTGCTATTCCGGCAAGGGACTTCAAGCACAATCGAGCCTTATATGCCGAGTGGTTTCGCCCGACAGTTCGGATAAGATCAACTCTACGTCGGTAATCCGAACGCTCGACTCGCCTTCGACGGGAATTTGTTCGAAGGTGCCCGAGCTTGGTACTACAGCATGGCTGGAGGGACAGAAGTAACTTTCCGTTTGCCTGTCGAGGGGCCGAAGAGCCGCACCAGCTTCGCCTTCTGCATCTAGTACTCTCAGGTTAACCAGTCACCGGACTTCGCTCCGGGGTATACGTGTATCGAGAGTATCAATGCCCGTCTCAAAACACGGTCAGAGTCTGGCAAACATTTACAAATGGTCGACCGGTATCTAAAGGCTCAGAAGGAGCTCGGGAGAGCATCTCAGAGAGAGGCCGGGAGAGGATCAAGAGAGGAGCCCCGAGTAACCCAAAGGGAGACCAGGAAAGGACCAAGGGAGGAGCCCTCTACAACAAAGGCTTGACAGCCGGTGGGTAAGCGTCGTCAGGGTTCTACTTCCACTGCTGAGCCTGCCCCTAAGAAGGTTCGGAGAGACTTGACAGCCGAAGTCTCTCGATCCGAAGACATCCCTGCTGGTGTTGGGGAGCCGAGGGAGGAAGAGGTGGACAAGGAGGACATTCCCTTAGTCCGTACCCGCAGGTTAGACCGCAGGAGCCTTAGGATTGCAGAGGAGGGGGAGCCTGCTGACAAACCCACTGCCACTGATGAGACCGAGCAGCTCGAGGTCGATATAATGAGCGGGGGCAATGTTGAGATTCTGAGGATCTCAGCTCAGCCCGAGTCTTCCTCAGCTCAGAGGAGGGATGAGGGACAACAGTCTGGATCTCCCTCAGCTCAGAGGAGAGATGAGACACAACAGTCTGGGTCTCCTTCTGTCTTCATCTCCAGTCCTCGGATGGCTGACCCCAGCCCTACCACTGGGGTGTTTAAAGGCAAGGCTCCGGTTACCGAGGCCTCTCACGCTGAACTGTCGACTTCCTCATCCGCAGAGGAAAGCGATTTTGAAGATGAGGTCGACTATGGTGACGAACCCGCTCCTCCTGATCCGAGCAAATTCTCACACATCTCGGAGGAGGAAATACATGGGTGTGAGCCGGTGATGACGTCACCGCCAGCGGTTGCTCCTGCTGAAGGTATTCTTTTCATCTTTTGACCTGATCTCTCTTTTAATTTTGAAGAGGAGGTTTTAACATTCTCCTTTTATGCTGCAGGATTGGCTGAGAATGTCGAGGCTGCATCCTCCTCGCATATCGAGTAGATGGTACAAGAGTTGACCCAGCCAGAAGGAGTTGAGGCTTCAGTTGCCGAGATAACTTCTGAGAGGGCAACTACTGAAATTGGGGAGATCTCCACTTTGCCGGAAGAGGGGGTAACTCCTGAAGTCGGGAAGACTCCCATTCCGCAGGATTCACCCAAGGGTTCGACATCCCTGGACCTCCAACCTGGTAAGTAAGCTTTGATGTCTTGAGTGTTTTCTGCTTTTCACCATTGTGGCTAATGTCGCGATAATTTGAAGAGAGAACTTAGGGAGCTCAGGTGGAGGAATTGACGCTCAGTGCCCCTCCAGAAGGCCACACAACTCAAGCCCTGGCCGAGGTTTCTGAGGAGATTGTATTTGCTACTCCGTCATCGGCCGTGGAGGTTCCTGCAGAGATAGCACCTCCGGAGGCGCCAGTGGCTACCCTAGCTCTTGCCGTAACAGCGGCCAGTACGATTCTTGTGCGAGAAGATCCGCCTTACATCCCTTATCCTGTGATAGAAAAGAGGTCGGGGAGCACCTCGGGCGACGACACCATGGAATTCCTAGCACGCAAATCGGTGCAACAGTTCTTTGACTCGATGCGAGAATGCATCGATTTCATCCTGTCTGGAGGTAGCTCCTTTGAATTTGCCGAGATGTTTCTCAGAAACATGGCCGAGAACATCAGGTTGGCCGGAGGCCCTTCGTTAGCTCGAGCGTGTCTGTCGGTGGTGGGGCAGCTTGGGCAAGACCTGAGAGAGCTTCGATCCCTAGAGGATGCTGGCTCAATCTATGACGCCCAGGAAACCCTGGATAGGCTCCTCGCTATCCGAGAGCAGGAGCGACGGGAGGTGGAGGAGAAGATAAATGACAATACCCGTCTTCTTGAAGGTTTCCAGGCTGATCATAAAAGGCTGGCAGTTGAGTCCAAGGAATCACAAATGACTATGCAGGCTGCAAAACAAGCTATCCTTGACTCTCGGGCCGCTATAGCCAGGGCTGAGGCCATGATCATTCTTAATGAACAGAGGCTCGCCGATTCTGAAAAGAAGCTGGCGGAGTTGGAGGCTGCCAAGACGCAAGTTGAAGCAAACCTCTCGGTTCGTTCAGCCGAACTGGAATCCCTTCGGGTACAAGCGCAGGGATTTTTGTCTGATGATGATCTGCGGGCCCAGGCTTTCATGGAGGCTGAGGAGGTGCGTCAGCACAAGATTCATCGCCTCAGGGAACAAATCCGTTCCTTGGCGAATCAAGACTTTTAGCCTTTTCTTCTTCTCTTCCTTTTTTTTGAAAAAGACACTCTATTTACAAAGAGTGTGTGTATTCACTTTTATCATTTTGATATAATAAAAGTCCTTTGAAGTTTCTGTTCCATATTCATTGCCTCACAATCTTTGATTAATTGACTGTGAATGCTGAATTTAGGTGAAACGCGGCATTACTCCTGAGGGAGACACGGTCATCAACTCATTTGAGAAACGCGGTTACCAATCCATAGGAACTTGGGCAGACCCAAGTCTTTCTGATGAAACGCAGCGTTAACTCATAGGGAAACGCGGTCGTTAGCTCATAGGAACTTAGGTAAACTAAGTCCTTTATAATGAGGCGCGGCGTCGACTCATGGGGAGACGCGGCTCGGAGTAACGCGCATCTATGCTGCTAATGCAAACGCGGTTCGAGCGGATGCGAGTGATGCATCCTTCTGTATTTTCCTTCAGAATGGACTAAGTGTTTTTCCCTTAGAAGGGGGCCCATTTGCCGAAGGGACGCGACTTTGAGTCACGCGGACATTCCTATGGAACGCGGGTGGACGCCATTTAATCTGAAAGGGAGACGCGGATTCCTGGACGCGACTTTTACGCCTGCGTCTTGGTGCAACTTCCGAGGCGTTACATGCAGCCTGACATAAAGATTTTTAGGAGATCTTTGAACGTCAAGTCTTTACTGTCGATTGGGAAACTGGGTCATCCGTTATTTTCCAAGGCAGTTGTCCATGCGTCGATTTTTCATTGGACTGAAGGCGTTAATGCCTTTTAATGCAAAACGGCGCTGGCGGTTGGAGACTAGTGTCTTCGATGGTTCCCAAAGCGGCGTTCCACGCGTCAGTCCTCCATTGGACTTTGACAGTCGTGCGCGACGGTTCCGTTGATGCACCATTAATAACAGTTATTAGGGTCTACCTATAAATAGGGCTCACCCTCTTCCCCTTTAACAATCCAAAGTTGGATTGTTTCCTTTTGTTTTGCTCCGAGAAATCCTGCCTTCTCTAGAGTTTCCAACAGGGATTCTGCCTCCATGGACGAAGGTGACTTCGTGGACGAAGATAACCCAGAGCCTTCATGCTTCTGTTTGGTCTCTTCAGACGGAAGCGTCTCTTTGATCGCCTTTCAGGTCTCTGTTCTGATGCAGAGAAATCTGCTCTTGATGGAGGCCTCTGCTGGTATGCCTTTCCGACCCGCCATGATGTCTTTAGTCCACCCAAACTTGCACTTTGGCATCTCCTGAAGAGATTGTCATATGGAATTTTCTCATGAAGTCTGAGTTGGTGCATTCCTTCTGGAATTTGCGCTGCCAACTTCCTCTCTGGACGCGAGTGCTGAAATCCTTGGCACTTGGCGCGGGCTTTGCTCATGAAGCTCGCGTTTTAAGGCCATTGACTTGAACGAATTCCAAATTGGGCTGAAGTTTTCAGACCCGAATCTTGCAACTCCTGTTTATTCAACAGGGAGATGGCAATTTTCGGCGTCTGAAGTTTCTCGCGTCTTGTGCTTTTAGGTGCGGGCGTAAGATGAGGCTGTGATTCGAGGCCAAACATGCACAAAGAATACAAAATTTTAGAACTTAAGAATATAAATGTGCAAGTGCTCAATTCTTCCGCTATAGCAAGTGGCTATGCGGGTCGTGATCCACAAAGAGGGTTTGCGATGGAAGCGTTACGGTTCTTTATTGAAATATTTTAAGAAAATAAAACGAAGGTTCTTCTCTGTTTTTAGTTATGAAAATGAAAAAAGAAAGTTATATTAAAGTTAGAAGAAAGTGAAAGATGAAGAAGGTGGAAAATCAGAAAATAATAAAAGCGACTATGTACAATGAAGTGAGTGGAGAAGAAAGAGTTGAAAGATGTGGAGATTTAATTTACAGAAATGAAAAAGAAAAGAAAACAAATATTTACCTTCTTTTCACCAAAAGCTTACCTTGAGTTCTTAGCTTCAATGTTACCTTGAATTGGAGGCAATTAGCGCATAGCCTATAAGAGTCGAGTGTTGGTCTCTTCCACATTACATCATCAAGATACGCAAGCATGAAATGATACAGAGAGACTCACAATTCCATCGTCATGAGCTATCGGTGGCACTCGCAAAGGCAAGGCTCTTTCGATGCTTTTAGACTCACTTGGAAGACAGTTGTACCAAAAAGAAAGGTAAAATAGAAGAGAAGAAGAGAACTAAAAAGAACATACAAGGAAATAGCATTGATTTGATTTCATAACAATCGAAGAAAAGAAATAAAACCTTACACCAATTGTCACTTTTAGCTCAAGCTTCAGTCTTGTTCTTCGATGAAAGTTGATCTCCTCAGAATTACATAAATGAAAACTAAATTACATGAAAAAGAAAAGCAAAAACCTAAACTAAGAAATGAAAAACTAGGCTAAATCCTAATCTGCATTGGCGTCTTTTGCCTTTGAGTGCAGGTATTTATAGGAGAAATGGAGGGGAAGAGTTGGATATTCAGTTCTGATCTGCTGTTTGTTGGCTTGTTGATTGCTGTATATCTCTTAACAACTGACAGAATTAGAAATAATGATCAACATAAGAGTTGTAGCTCTATCAGTCTGCTTTCAAGATCATCTTGAATCATCAGAATTGAGATTCTGTAGCAAAAGTTATGATTCGAATACTAGAATGTATCCAGTCAGAATCTGAATCAAACTTGCTTGATCTTTGCTTCAACCGATCGATTCTGAGAGGATTCTTCTCAACCAGTTTTCAATCTCTTGATTTTTCCCTGATTTACTGAGTATGAATTAATTCTGATTTAATTCAGAATTTTGGTGGGCTTTGGGCTCATTTCTCTTCATCTCCTTAAGGATTGGGCCTGCAAATAAATTCAACAATTAATTAGGACAATGCAGGCTTTTATTCTAAAATAAGTATGGAAATATGATACTAAATATGCAACTTTAGTGACCAGTCACACCCCCATACCTATCTTTTGCTCGTCCTCGAGCAAAACCACTAAACTATACTAAGGATTATTAGACCACTTTCGCAGGTCGTGCGATTGCACTGAGCATGTGCAATAAGCCGTTAAACCTCTAGGTTACCCCTAGAGGACGAGTTTTTTCTCGTGAGGGTTTTCAGCGGATTGCACCCACAAAATCCATAAAGAAAGGGAAATAAAGAGATAGTATTTTCAAAAAGCATTTTGAAAGAGAAAAATATTTGAAATATGATTGTAAGATCTAAGCAATCTATAAGTTATAGAAAAATTGAATTTTTCATTCTTAAACTTAGTCTCTACTCAAAAATTTGTTATCAATCAAAGTAAGGAGTCAAATTGTACTTCTCATCTAGTCTATTACTTTACCCTAAGTCATATGCACTTGTGACTGTGAAAATTTTGACTAAGGGTTCATTAACTCTAACTCTTATGCCTTATTTATTTATATATATATATATTTTTTGTGGTATTATTCCTTAGTTCTATTAGGCTTTCTAATCTGCCCATGTAACGAGCCTTTAATCGATGACTCCCAAACCAGACGGTCTTAGGGCACCGGGTGAGAAAACACCCCTAGGACTTAAGGACTCGAGCAGACAAGGCCACAAAACTAAGGACTTTATTATATGAACCTCTTTTA
The DNA here is from genome assembly GCA_038442645.1 of Agave tequilana. Classification (NCBI taxonomy): domain Eukaryota; kingdom Viridiplantae; phylum Streptophyta; class Magnoliopsida; order Asparagales; family Asparagaceae; genus Agave; species Agave tequilana. The sequence continues at coordinate 2,273,922 of JAVJIF010029691.1, read as the reverse complement.
GGCGTGAATACTTATGCTTTATTAGGCACAAATACCCAGCTTAATCAGAGGATTTTTTATTTTTTTTTCAAACTTATCTAATCATCTTTCGCGTAAATACTAAGGCTTGCTTAGGCCAAAGCACCTAGCTAATCAATAATTAGATTTGTTTATTTCTTTCTTTCTTTTTTTTTATATATATATATTTTTATAAGGCATAAGAATCTTTGTTTTTGAACCCTAAGTGTGTAAGTGTATGAGGTGTGCATATTTCATCAAGGTAAAGATCAAGACTAAATTACTTTGACAAATTATCTTCCTAACCCTAAAATCAAACAAATGATATTATTTTGACAAAGTATAAGAAATCCTAATTTGTATTTTCCTATTCCTTAAAATTAACTTAATTTCTTACAAAAATAAGTCAAAATATTATTTCTATTTTTCAAAAAGTTTTAAAAAGTAAAGAAAAATGTTAATTTTTTTAATTTTTTTTAAAGAAAAAGAAAAGTTATGCTAGACCCTCCCCTACACCTATCTCATGCATTGTCCTCAATGTATGAATTAATGCATAGATGCATGAAAAAGAAGAAAGGGAAGGAAAAAGGTTACCTTAAGGTGGTGGTTCCGGTGGTGGTCTGATTGGTCCACAAAACGCGGCCCAATCAACTTTTCTTGGGTCTCGGAGGAACCCACCAAAAGTATCTTTAATATGACCCATTAAAAAGATGAATCCATAAAGGATCTTTATTAAATATTTAACCCCATCTAATGTCCATATTCCATAACTAATTTCGGAGTCAAATTTGTCAACCACCTCGTCCCAGAATGGAGTATGAAATGATAGAACCATTGACTTGGATTCAGGAAGGACAGGAACTAATACTGACTCAGGAAGGTGATTTAAGTCAAGTAAAGGTTTAAGAGTCGAAGTAGGTTCAGAAATTGGGTCCGAGTCAAGAAGTTGAAACTCTAGTCCACATTTATTTTCCAACAATGGAATGTGACCTAATATGGGTGATTCCAGTTCAGGAATGATAGGTGGAGGAATCAAAACTGACTCTAAAATATTACTCAAGTTTGGTAACACAACAGGAGTCAATATTGATTCAGAAAGTTGAACTGGGTCACAGATATGAGAATCTAGGTCACATATCTCATTGAGTTCAATATTAAAAAATTGAAAACTTGCCAATTTGTCAATGGGACTTTCAAAATTGTATAATTGGTCAAGTTCAATATGATCCTCAAGAATGGGTGATTCAAATTCATGATGAATAGGCACAGGATCCAACGTTGACTCAGGGAAAAGATCGAAATCAGGTGAAGATACCGGAGTCATAATCGAATCAGGAAGTAGAATTGAATCACTAAGTTGGGGTTCAAGATCATATTCATTTTCAAGTTCTATTTCAGGAAAAGGATAACTTGCTAAACTATCAATATCTTTTTCAAAATTTGGAGTTTGGGCAAGTTCAAATGGTTGTTCTGAAATAGAATCTTGATTTCCAAAACTACATGACTCATCGGCTCTAACAGAATGGTTAGTGACATCAGGACGGTGGGAACGTAGAGATTCGACCATCATATCTATGTCACGATTACGAGTGTTTTGAGCCTGAGTCATGGCTTCAAGCATCTTTTCATAGTTGATAGGTTCATTGTTTTGATGAAAAGATGAAGAATTGTCTTGGAAGTGGTAGTGAAATTGTGAGTCCATCAGATCTTGGGATTTGTGTTTGGACTCACGCATACTCATTTCCAAAATTGATGGTTTCTTATTTTGGACGGGTGGAACTGAGTATGACTCTTGAAAATATTGTGGACTAGGTGGAGAGGGAGGACAAGGTGGTTGGTAATTATGCTCGGGGGAGGTGAATCCCCACTGACTCGGTAAAGAGTTGAAGTCATTATGGAAATTATAGTTATTAGATGGGGGGTATGGGTCATATTGATTCGGATAAGACCGATCCGGTACACTAGGTTGGTCAAAGTTATGATATGCCGGTTGGTAATATCCGAAAATGAAGTCGGTGTGTAATATGGATTATTATTGTAGTTGAAAAAATTATTATTATAGTCCATGTCACACAATAGAATACAAACAAAGAAAAATAAACAAATAAACAAACAAAAAAGAAAAAATTCTAGCCTAAGTTATGGTAGACTTAGGACCTAGACGACTCCTAACTGGTTAGACTGTCCACGGGAGGTCTAATGTAGACTTTAACCACAAGCTAATCAGCCAGGTCAGGGCAAGGTTGGTGGGAGGTTTTCCGTCAAAGACGTTCCTTAATTAAATAACCACCAACCTTCGGGCTTTCGGCCCTCAATCCCTTTCCTAGACACTGATTTTGCAGGAGTTAGATTCCAACATTTTTCCCCCTTAGGATAGTCTCCTAATTGAGTCCGAGATGTCCCTAGGGCCAACGTCTACTCATTTTAAGTTAGGCTTGGGTTAGTGAGTGCTTGGAGATGGTTTTTGGGCTAAGGAAGGGTGGTCAAATCCCCACCTTATCTTGATTTGGGTTTTGCCCTTAGAATTGATTCGTGCAAGTGTGCAAGATATAGGAAAGTAGCATTCAAAAGAAAAATCACCCAAGAATGTTTCCTAAACTATATGCTATGCATACATACCTTGTCTCCAGCTCTCTTCAACAGTAAAGTAAAAGAATTGAAAAGACTTGTGCCTAGAATGCAAATGTCTAATCAATTTTTAACTTTCAACGAATCTTTTACTGTTGATTATTAGCAGGCTTATGTTATGGCATATAACAAAAATTAAAGTTGCAACAAACTAGAAATTGTAAACTAAGCAGCCCTGCAAAAAGCTGTTAGTAGTCAACTCGTTCTTGCCGCGGATCCGCGGCTTTTGCCGTGGAAATGCGGCAATTCAGAGGGCCCTTTGTCTCTGCTCTTTGGAGCAGAGGCCCAAGGCCACTTGTATGTCACTGCAATAATAATTTTCTGCTTTGCTTGCCCTGTAACCTGCAACAGAGAAGAAAATTCGTTTAGTTCTAAAGAATTTGCAATAAAAATTCAGATTTCAATAAAAACTATTTTACCCTCCCCGGCAACGGCGCCAAAATTTGATTCGAGGCCAAACCTGCACAAAGAATACGAAATTTTAGAACTTAAGAATATAAATGTGCAAGTGCTCAATTCTTCCGCTATAGCAAGTGGCTATGCGGGTCGTGATCCACAAGGAGGGTTTGCGATGGAAGCGTTACGGTTCTTTATTGAAATCTTTTAAGAAAATAAAACGAAGGTTCTTCTCTGTTTTTAGTTATGAAAATGAAAAAAGAAAGTTATATTAAAGTTAGAAGAAAGTGAAAGATGAAGAAGGTGAAAATCAGAAAACAATAAAAGCGACTATGTACAATGAAGTGAGTGGAGAAGAAAGAGTTGAAAGATGTGGAGATTTAATTTACAGAAATGAAAAAGAAAAGAAAACAAATATTTACCTTCTTTTCACCAAAAGCTTACCTTGAGTTCTTAGCTTCAATGTTACCTTGAATTGGAGGCAAATAGCGCATAGCCTATAAGAGTCGAGTGTTGGTCTCTTCCACATTACATCATCAAGATACGCAAGCATGAAATGATACAGAGAGACTCACAATTCCATCGTCATGAGCTATCGGTGGCACTCGCAAAGGCAAGGCTCTTTCGATGCTTTTAGACTCACTTGGAAGACAGTTGTACCAAAAAGAAAGGTAAAATAGAAGAGAAGAAGAGAACTAAAAAGAACATACAAGGAAATAGCATTGATTTGATTTCATAACAATCGAAGAAAAGAAATAAAACCTTACACCAATTGTCACTTTTAGCTCAAGCTTCAGTCTTGTTCTTCGATGAAAGTTGATCTCCTAAGAATTACATAAATGAAAACTAAATTACATGAAAAAGAAAAGTAAAAACCTAAACTAAGAAATGAAAATCTAGGCTAAATTCTAATCTGCATTGGCGTCTTTTGCCTTTGAGTGCAGGTATTTATAGGAGAAATGGAGGGGAAGAGGTGGATATTCAGTTCTGATCTGCTGTTTGTTGGCTTGTTGATTGCTGAATATCTCTTAATAAATGACAGAATTAGAAATAATGATCAACATAAGAGTTGTAGCTCTATCCGTCTGCTTTCTAGATCATCTTGAATCATCAGAATTGAGATTCTGTAGCAAAAGTTATGATTTAAATACTAGAATGTATCTAGTCAGAATCTGAATCAAACTTGCTTGATCTTTGCTTCAACCGATCGATTCTGAGAGGATTCTTCTCAACCAGTTTTCAATCTCTTGATTTTTCCCTGATTTACTGAGTGTGAATTAATTCTGATTTAATTCAGAATTTTGGTGGGCTTTGGGCTCATTTCTCTTCATCTCCTTAAGGATTGGGCCTGCAAATAAATTCAACAATTAATTAGGACAATGCAGGCTTTTATTCTAAAATAAGTATGGAAATATGATACTAAATATGCAACTTTAGTGACCAGTCAGGCTGTGTTTGAATCCTGTGTGTTCCACAGTTCTGATTCACGTCTGTCTCTGTTGGCGCGGTAGTTTAATTGACTGCGCGGGCTCATTCCCGCATCTGCAGCCTTTGACAATGCCGCGTCTGTCTCTTAGTATTCTTTTGCAGAAGTACACTAAGTTCCAGATTTTCTAACCCCCTTATTTATTCTTTGCAGGTAGGCTTGATTGTCCTTTTTCAGGTTCGCTGGGCCCCTGGAAGAATATTTCAGCCGGCGGACTCGTTCGATGTTCGTCCACAAGGGAATATATTATAGTCCTCGTCGTCCACAAGGGAATATATTATGTCCCTGACGAGGAATCGACGTTCGCCAAGGTCTCTTTAGGTCTACTGCACCATTCATGCCTGCTGGCAAGGGATGGTCAGGGTGAGTATGGAGGCGAGGGGGTCTGTGGTGGATATGGTGGCAACTTGCATCCCCTTCCTCCCTCGCCTCAGAAGTGACATCGAGGACTCTTCATGTCTGCTGGATGGCCTTCTGGTGGAAGAGCGACGCTTATGAATGAAGTGTTGCAGGGCTTTCTGCTGCCACCGGACCTCAAGACCCCCGTTCGATCTTAAAAATACCATTGCTCTTAGCTTAGTTAGCTAGGGCTCTTTCGATGTTTACATCATGCATCGTGGTGTAACCAGCTTCTATTGTAGCCACAAAATATTGCGCACTTGGAATTAGACGCGGCTTTAAGGAGTGAGTGCAACCTCTGAGAGAGAGAGGGACTTCTTTGTACTCCTTAATTGTAACACTCAATCTTATTGTATAAGAGAGCGTTTTTACTGTAACACTCAATGTTATTGTATAAGAGAGCATTTTGTATCACTTTCATATGTTTAGAAATAAATAAAAGTGACACTTTTCTTTTTTGCCTCTTTCATTGTCTTGAACTTTTTGTCTTAGACTCATAGAAGCAAAGAATCTCTGACTTTGTCAAAATTATGATGATAATCTCAACAAGTCAAACTTTGGAGGGAAAGATCCTATTTCAGGAACTCTCACAATACTGTCAGAGGTGTAATATTAACTCGACAGAGATAAAATAATTTTTGGTGGACCTGCCACTTTATAAGAGAAAGCGACAAGTAAAATTGGTACCCCCAGGGAGGGTGAACTTTTATCAAGTGTTTGGGATTAACTTGATTAAGCTCAACTGGGGATTTGATGGAAACACTATTGATGGTGTAGTATTAACCTAACAATGTTTTTAGGTAAACTTGTTATTCTGTTGAAGAGAATAACAAGTGAAGCTACACTCATGGGGAATCTAGGAAAGTTTGTTACCGTTAGAGGTGTGATGTTAACTTAACGGGTTGAAAGTGGTCTTGTCAGAAGTGTAATGTTAACTTGACAAGGATGTGAGTCAGAGGTGTGGTATTAACTTAACTCAGAAGCGTCACTGTCATAGGTGTAATGTTTAACTTAACAGTGAGGGTAATGCTATAGGTGTAATGTTGAACTTAGCATTGGTCATCTCGGCTTGGATAAGGAAGTCGAGGAAAAGGTCAAAGCCATAGATGTATTGTTGAACTTAGCAATGACTTGGATGCTAGAGGTGTGGTGTTAACTTAGCATCATCCATTTCAGCTTCGATATGGAAGTCGGAAGAAAAGTGACTGTCAGAGGTGTAATATTAAACCTGACAGAAACTCGATTACTGTTTAGAGGTGTGGTGTTAAACTTTAACAGTAATTTGTCAGAGGTGTGATATTAACTTGACAAAGATTGCCTCATGATAAGAGCAATTTGAGGACCTGTCATTCTATTGGTGAGAATTGACAAGTGAAAATTTTGAAATGCCAAAGGTGTAGTGTTAACTTGGCAAATTTGAAAATTCGATACTCCGTGTAGAGTTGACAAACAAAACTTGTACTCGATAAGGAATATTGAAAAATTTCCATTACCAGAGGTATAGTGTTAACTTAGTAATGGTTGTATTTTGTAGACCTACCATTCTGTGGATGAGAATTGGTAGGGGATTTTGGAGGAAAGAGTGGAGCCAAGTCCACTTAGGGATTTTAGCAAACCCTCAGCTATCAACAGATTTGAGGTGCCTTTACCAACTACCGTTTGAGTTGGGCTAGCCATACTATTCCCCTCAGCATGATGAGTTGTCGAAGACTTATGTTGGGCTTAAAAGCCAACATTTTCCTCTATTCTTCGCCGTCGGGGGCGTCGAATGCAAGGGGAACATGTCCCTTAGGATTTTTAGCAAATCCTCAGCTATCAACGGGTTTGATATGCCTTTACCAACTACCGTTTGAGTTGAGCTAGCCATGCTATTCCCCTCAGCATGATGAGTTGTCGAAGACTTATGTTGGGCTTAAAAGCCAACATTTTCCTCTATTCTTCGCCGTCGGGGGCGTCGGATATTAATGAAGAAGCTCTTCTTGTTTTGATCAGAGGTGTATTTTTAACTTGATCAGCGGAAGAATACCATCTAAGGATAGTATTTCTTCAGGAACCTGCCATTGATCGGCATCATGAGTGAATCGCCATTCGAGGTTATGGGGCAATATGATCCATCTGAGTAGACTGACTCTACTATAAATGGTCCTTCCCACTTGGGCTGAAATTTGCCTTTTGTCTTGTGCGTCATCACCATGGGCCTTCTGACGGCTAAGACAAGATCGCCTTTCTTGAAAGTTCGCACTTTAACTTTCTTGTTGAAGGCTCTGGTAATTCGAGCCTGGTAGAGCTCGATTTGCTGTTGGGCCTGCAGACGCTTACCGTCTAAGGCCTCCAATTCCTGGAGTCGCTGTCGATGCTTCTCCTCTGTCGTCATCTCCGCTGTCAGGGCGACGCGTAGAGATGGAATTTGAATTTCGAGTGGAAGGACGGCTTCGCACCCGTATACCAAAGAAAATGGCGTAGCTTTAGTTGGGGTTCGCACAGTTGTGCGGTAAGCCCATAAGCATTCACCCAGCTTGTCGTCCCAATCACGTTGACTTTTTGAGACGAACTTCTTAAGAAGCTTGCCAATGGTCTTATTGAAAGCTTCTGCGAGGCCATTAGCGGCAGGATAGTATGCCGTTGAGGACACACTCTGGATTCTGAACTTAGCGCAGAATCTCTGGAATGCCTGGCTGACGAACTGGGGTCCATTGTCATGGACAATTCACCGAGGTACACCGAAACGGTAAATAACGTGGTGTTTCACGAACTTGATCACGTTCGGCGACTTGACTTCCTTCAAGGGAATGGGTTCAGCCCACTTAGAGAAATAATCGGTTATTGCCAAAATGAACCGATGTCCTTTTGATGATGGTAGGCTGATAGGGCCAACCACATCCATCCCCCACATTTCAAATGGCCAAGTAGAGGTCGTAGAGTGGAGGTACCCTGGTGCTTGATGGATGAAATCCCCATGCACTTGGCAAGCGTGACACCTTTTAGCATAGGTGACGGCGTCAGCAATCATCTTGGGCCAATAGTAACCCAATCTTTGGAGTCGATGTGCCAGTTTCGGGCCAGGTTGATGGGCTCCACACATACTGTCGTGGGCCTCCCTCAATATCTCTTGGGCTTCTTTTGGTGAGAGGCACCGGAGTAAGATCTCGTCATGCGATCTGATTGGTAATCAAAAGTGCATTTTTATCATCATATTTACCATCACATTTTCATATTTATTCATTTAATTCTGCACATTTATTAATAATTTGTAATTTATTATGTGCAGGCCTCAAATTATTATTTTAACAATAAATAAAGCTTAAAGAGCCCAAAAGCCCAGATCCAAGCCCATATTTGAAGTCCAATAGTCAAAGTGCAAATAGCAGATTGTCAAAGTGCAAATATACAAGGGCTAAAGTTGCAATTATCAGAGATTAGGGAAGGATAGACTTCTATCCAACCCTAAACACCTGCAAGATGAGGATAAAAGGCCAAGATAAAGAGGAATTTCGTGGAGAGAAGATTTGAAGAAATCTGGATTAAGGGTAACTTGATTACAAAGTTATCTCGAAAATCCAGATTAAAAGGCCAGGATCACACTTCTAGAAGCGGAATCCCACATGGACGGACCAGGAGAGGCCACGCGCCAAAGCGCGTGGCCAGAAACCCTAACTTTGCCGCAAATTGGCAGCAAAACTAGGGTTTTTGCGGCATTTTGAGCTTATCCAGAGCCCAGTTTTCGTGGGCAGCTTCATCCGGGACTCCTCAGCATTCTGCACTATAAATATCTATGCAGTCGCAACAGGGAGGGGCATGCAGAGACGACTAGGGTTTTCTTTAGCCACTTTTATTTAAAGTTGTAATTTTTATTTCATGCTCGTTGTGGAGAAGAAGGAGACGATTGTGTAACCGAAGATTCATCTGAAATAAAGGTCACTCTTTTGTTCTCTTTTAATTTCTGCAAATTTTATTTCTTTTTGTGATCTCTTTGATTTTCAATCTGTGATTTCGTCTTGCTTTCTTTTTCTTTATTTTGCAATCTTTCTCATTAAATAAAAACTAAAAAAAATATAAATAATTTGAAAAGAAAAAAAATAATGATGAAGAACTAATCCTCTTAGTGGTTTGCTGAGATTCTTAAAGCAACCCTAGAGCAATTAAAACTTGATCCGATTAATGAACATCCCTAGAAACCCTAGGTTTAAAGGCAACTAATTCTAGAAGATTAAAAAATACTTAAAATTCTTAATCTAGGTTGCATGTTAAAAGAACTTTTCATGACTTCAAACATAAGAACTAGGACAGCATAAATTTGAGATTAGTCTTTTATTAGGCTGTACCTAGATGTTAGGTTGAACCATAGTTGGTTTTTGAATAATGCAACTTAGTTAGAATTGTGTATTAATTTTTCTTGCTTGATATATTTGTAATGACCTAGGGTGAATCATATCAATCTTAAGATGAAGATCAAGCTCTTTAATTTGCAATAGGGTTGTGGTAGAAGATCAGCAAAACCACGTCTTTAATCTCATATTTTCATCACCAATCTAATCTCTTCTCTCCTATTTTTGAAGACACAGAGGAATCGAGTCGAAAAGCTTGCATCGCATCCTTCCCTGAGGATCACGACCCGCTTGAGCCCTTGCTACAGCGGATTCGCATTGAGACTAAGAATTCTGAACTCTATTTCAATCTATAAAATCTCAATCAAATTTTGGCGCCGTTGCCGGGGAGGGACGGTAAGTTTATCTCTAATAAAAATTTAATTTTTAACTAATTCTTTATTCTTTTCTGTTTGCAGGTTTGGAGAACAGGAAACAGAAACAGAGCAATAGCAAGGACATACAGCAACCCAGTGCCTCTGCCCTCGAAGGCAGAGCACGAGGGCCTGCAAGTTTGCCGCGAAAACGCGGCCAGAGCCGCGGATCCGCGGCAAGTGCAGTGAACTACTAATTCAGTTTTTTTGCAGATTGCTGAAATTTGAGATTACTGCTTACTGCTCTATTCTGTTTTGTTCTGTGATATACCTGTAAATTGCTAATAATTCAATAGTAAATCATTGGTTGTTAAAAATAAAAATTGATTAGACGTTTGCATATTAGGCACGTGTCTTTTCAATTATTTTTTACTGTTGAAGAGTGCTTGAGAAGCAAGGTACGTACGCATTGCATGTAGAATAGGACTCATCTCTTGGTTGATTTTCTGTTTTGAGTAATTCTTATCTATTTATCTTGTACACTTGCACTAATTCATTTTAAGGGCATAACCCATTAACAAGATAAGGTGGGGATTTCATCACCCTTCCTTAGCCCAAAAATCATATCCCAAGCACTCACTAACCCAAGCCTAACTTAAAAATTAGTAGACGTTGGCCCTAGGGACATCTCGGACTCAATAGGAGATTATCCTAAGGGGGAACGGCGTTGGAAGTTGACTCTTGCCAAATCAGTGTCTAGGAAGGGGATTGAGGGCCGAAAGCCCGAAGTGTGGTAGTTATTTAATTAAGGAACGTCTTTGACGGAAAACCTCCCACCACTCTTGCCCCGACCTGGCTGATTAACTTGTGGTCAAAGTCTACACCCTACCTCCCGTGGACAGTCTAACCAGTTAGGAGTCGTCTAGGTCTAGGTCTACCCTAACTTAGGTTAGAATTTTTTCTTTTTTGTTTGTTTATTTGTTTGTTTTGTTTGTGTTGGTGTGATATGGCATATAATAATAATTCCAATTTTAATCCATATTACACACCTAACTGTTATTCGGATATTACCAACCCGGCATATCATAACTTTGACCAATCTAGTGTGCCGGAATGGTCTTATCCGAATGAATATAACCCACACCCTCCATCTTATGACTATAATTTCCATAATAATTTCAACTCGTCACAGAGTTCATGGGGTTTCGAGTCCCCCGAGTCTAATTATCAACCGAATTGTCCTTCATATCCATCTAGTCCACATTCTTCCCAAGATTCATACTTAGATCCACCCATTCAGAATAGAAATCCATCTATCTTGGAAATGATGAGTATGAATGAGTCCAAGCAAAAATCACCATCAATCTTAGACATGATGATGCGTGAGTCCACCGACTCACAACTTCATCACGATTACCCGTCCTATTTTCAAGTCCAATCAGAACATGATGCACCTATCGACTATGAAGGGATGCTTGCTGCCATGACTGAGGCTAAATTAGCCCGTGATCATGACATAGATTTGATGGTTCAATCTTTACGTTCTCACCGTTCGGCCATTTCTGCTTTCATTGACCACTCGATTAGAGCCGACGAACCAAGTTGCTTTGGACAACAAGAGTCTAATTCAGTACCATCATGTGAACTTGCCGAAATTTCAAATTCTGATAACTTGGCAAGTTTTTCCTTTCCTGAATTAGAACTTGAACATGAATATGATCATGATTTTCCACTCGATGATTCAATTTTATTTCCTGATCCAATAATGACTCCAGTGTCTTCACCTGATTTCACTTTTCCCGAGTCAACATTAGATCCTATTCCAATTCATTATGAAATTGAATCACCCATTTTAGATGAGCATATTGAACTTGACCTAGATTCTCACAATCTCTTTACTTCTGAAACTGATTGTACAATTCTGACGGAAGATGTTGACCTTAGTTTTGAAGAATTGTATGGCGATGAGCTAGAATTCCTTAATATTGGAAGTAAAGAGATATCACCCATATTAGGTCACATTTCATTGTGGGAAGAAGATTGTGGACTTGAGTTTCTATTTCTTGACTTGGACCCACTTCCTGAACTTAGCCCGACTCCTGAGCCATTACTTGATTTGAGCTTCTTCCCTGAGTCGGTATTCGTTCCCGCACCAATAATATCCAAGTCAATAATTCCATCTTTTCATACTCCATTTTGGGACAAGGAGGTTGACACAATTAACTCTGAAATTTAATATGAAATTTGGAAATTTGATGGGGTGGAAATACTAAAAAGTGATTATACATATATTTTAGTGGGTTATGTAAGGAAAATTTCTAGTGGGTTCCACCAAATTATATGTTATCTTGATTGGGTAGCAACGCTTGGCCCAATTAGACCACCTCCGGAACCACCACCCTAAGGTAACTTCCGCCTTCCCTTGTTCTGTTTCATGCATATATGCATACATTCATACATTGAGGACAATGCATGAGATAAGTGTGGGGGTGGGCTTTACTAACATACTAACATAAGTAGACACTAACAAAATTTGCTAATAAAAAAAAATTTTTTAAAAACAAATTGTTATAAAAAGGAAGTATTTTGACTTATTTTTTGAAAGAAATCTAAGTTAGTTTTAAGGATTAGGAAAATCATGATTAGGATTTCTAAAGACTTGGTCAAAATAAATAAATTGTTTAAATTTTAGGTATAGGAGAGAAATTGAATAAATAATTAGTCTTGATTTTTACCTTAATGAATATTGCATACCTAATGCATATCTAGGATTCTAAGATAAAGACCCTTGTGCCTCATATAAAAAAAAAAAAATATTTATATATATCAACCACTAATTAAGCTGGATACATGTGCCTCAAGAAGCATAAGTATTCACGCCTAAAGGTGAGTGTAAAAAAATATAAAATAATAAAACCTTAGTTTCGTGGCCTAGTTCACTCGAATTTGAGTCCGCGGGGTGTTTTCTCACCTGGTGCCCTAAAGCCAACCGGTTTGGGAGTCATCGACTTTAAGTTCGTTACATGGGTGGATTAGAAAGCCTAAGGAAATTAAGGAAAAATTACTTATATGTATTAACACATCTAATAGTCAATTAGTTAGGTATTAGGGCCTCAGGAAGCCTTGATACTTACACGAAAGAATATTAGATGAGTTATACATATCAAAAAAAATATATATATATATGTATTAAATAAAGAGGCATGAGAGTCAAAGTTAAGGAGTTCCTAGTAAAAACATAAGGATGCATATGATTTTTGGTAACGAAAAAGACTATATTAGAAATTCAATTTTAATTCTTACCTAAAATGGACAACAATTGACTTTATTAAGACTAGGTTTGAGGAATGAATAAAAATGAGGATCCTAAAAACTTATAGACTACTTAGTCTCTTCAAATATAATTCAAATACCTCCTTTTTATGGATTTTGTGGGTGTAATCCGCTGAAAACCCTCACGAGACAACACTCATCCTCTAGGGTAACCTAGAGGTTTAACGGCTTGTTGCACGTGCTAAGTGCAATCGTGATTCCTACGAAAGTGAGTTAGGTTAGATTAACTTTTCATTTATTTTTCTTTTTCTTTGTTTTTACTCGAGGACGAGCAAAAAGATAAGTGTGGGGGTGTGATTGGTAGTCAAAAGTACATTTTTATCATCATATTTACCATCACATTTTCATATTTATTCATTTAATTCTGCACATTTATTAATAATTTGTAATTTATTGTGTGCAGGCCTCGAATTATTATTTTAACAATAAATAAAGCTTAAAGAGCCCAAAAGCCCAGATCCAAGCCCATATTTGAAGCCCAAGAGTCAAAGTGCAAATAGCAGATTGTCAAAGTGCAAATATACAAGGGCTAAAGTTGCAATTATTAAAGATGAGGGAAGGATAGAATTCTACCCAACCCTAAACTCTTGCAGGATGAGCATAAAAGCCAAAGATGAAAAGGAAATTCGTTTAAAAGAGATTGGGAGAATTAAAAATCTAGGTAACTTGATTATCAAGTTATCTCGAAATCCCAATATGAAAGGCCAGGATACAACTTCTAGAAGCAGGCGCCCACATGGACGGACCAGGAGAGGCCACGCGCCAAAGCGCGTGGCCAGAAGCCACTAAACTGCCGCGGCCGCGGCAAACCGCGGCAAGTTGATGACATCATGATCCCAGATTTCGTGGGCAAATTCATCCGGGACTCCTCGGCCTTCTACACCTATAAATATCCCCTTCAGTGCAACGTACAGAGTCGTCCAGAGGCGAGCCAAGGGCCAAAAGCTAGGGTTTAGGTTTTAGGTTAGATTTTATTTTGTAAATTTTGTAACGAAGAGTGGAGATGCTTTCATGGAGGAAGGAATCATACTTGTACCAGGTGACATCGGTGTAAGTTTTTATTTTTCCCCCATTGTTAATAAAAATCTGCTCGAGGTTGGTTTGTTTTTATTCTTGTTTCATTGTTTCTTTATTCTCGCTTTATCTTTGTTTTTCTAATCTTGTTCTATGTCATTGTTTCTCTCTGATGACTTGTAATCCGTGAGATCCGATTGTTTCGAGACTGCCTAGCCAACGAAGATCCCTTGATGGCTTATGGCGATGAACATCCTATACGCCATACTTGCAAATCTTCTGAGAAAAAGTAAGTCGTCGCAAAAGGATCGAAGGCAAGCAGACTAAAGAGATAAGTTTTCTTTCCTTTTCTTTTCTTTTCTTTTTGTAGATTAAATCCACATCTTCCACAATTCTTTCCCACAACTCATTGTAAATACCACTTTTCATTGTAAATACCATCGTGACTAACAAAATAACTAAAAAAGATAAATTTTTAGAGAAACTTGCTTAACGCTTCTACCGCAGTCCCTCCCTGAGGATCACGACCCGCATAGCCCTGCTACCGCGGATTAGAACTGAGAACCTCACACTATTATTTCTAAATCTAATATCCTTATTTTTGTGTGCAGGAAAACTCAGTCAACAAATTGAAAGTCGTTGACTCCCAAACCGGTTGGCTTTAGGGCACCAGTCAACACGATCGACGATACAATGTTCGCGTAATCGCATTATAATAGAATTTGGGGGCTTTCCTTCGAATGGCAGCCGCCTCTTTGGTGTCTTCAGGCAGAATGCCGTATAAGACGAAATCAATGTAGGGGAATCGCCGGTCTCTAGGCTCTTGACCAGTTGATGCTTCAAGTGCTTCTTCGCGGTGACGACCTCCCGCCGACTCCTGATAATCGTCGAGAGCATTTCTCGGGCAATATAGGTCGTGGCTGTAGACGAATATCTTCTCCGTTGCTCTAGCTGGAAGAGCTAAGGAGGCAGCCAGGGATGCGAGTGCATCTGCGTGCGCATTTTGCCTGGCGGTACATGGTCGATGTAGAAGCTTGTAAACCCCTCGGCCATGTGGATAGTTGCATTGTGGTAAGGTACTAAGTCTTCATGTCTGACTTCGTACTCCCCGCGAACTTGGCTGACGATGAGTTTAGAGTCGCCGTATGCCTCGAGATTCTTAACGCCAATCTCATCGGCGAATTGCATCCCAATCAAAAGTGCATTGTACTCCGCCACATTGTTGGAACAAGGCTCAGTTAATGAGACGGCTCGGGGAATCACATAATTTTGTGGGGATACGAGTACTACTCCTACCCCCGCTACTACGTGTCCCTTCGGGCTTGTTCTTGATGCACCGTCGAAGAAAAGTTGCCTTACTTGACTTTCGAACGATGTCTGAGTCAGGCAAGCTTCAGCAACTTCATCTGGGAGATCCTCGTAGACTTTGGCTGCCCTCGGATCTGGGTGCTCAGCTAGGAAATCTGCGACTGCTTGTCCCTTAATGGCTTTTTGTGGTAAAAAGCGCATCTCATATTGGGAGAGCAATATAGCCCATTTTGCCAGTCGGCCATTTAGCGATGAAGGTTTAGTCATAAATAACCTCAGGGGGTTGACTTTTGATATGACGTTTATAGTTTGGCCTACCAGATAGTGTCGCATTTTCTGGATAGCGAATACCAGCGCCAAACATTCCTTCTCGATCGGATTATACCGATGTTCGACTCCGATCATTGTTCTACTCAGATAGTAGATTGCTTGCTCACGTCCTTGATCGTCATTCTGAGCTAGTAGAGCTCCCAAAGAATGATCCATTGCTCGGACGTACACCAGAAACGGCTTTCCAGATACTGGAGCTGTAAGGACTGGTGGTTGGGTGAGGTATTGCTTGATTTCCTCGAACGCTTGTTGGCAACCGTCATCCCAAATGAATGAGACACCCTTCTTCATTAGCTTAGCAAAGGGTTGGCATCTTCCGGAGAGGTTCGAGATAAACCTGCGGATGTACGACAATCATCCCTGCAATCCTCTGAGTTCTTTAAGATTTCTCGGGGGTTGCATCTCCTGGATAGCGCGAACCTTTTCTGGGTCCAAGTGAATTCCGGTGGATGTTACAACAAATCCTAAGAATTTGCCACTGGCCACCCCAAGGAAGGACTTTGGGATTCATCTTCAATTGATGAGCCCGCATGATGTCGAAGACCACCTTCAGGTCTGCTATGTGGTCACCTTTAGTGCGGCTTTTTACCACGATGTCATCGACATAACATTCCACCGTTTTGCATATCTGCTGATGGAAAATGGCATTCATGGCCCTTTGGTATGTTGCCCCTGCATTTTTCAGTCCGAAGGGCATGACGGTGTAGCAATATACCCCTAGAGGTGTTCTGAAGGAGGTATGCTTTTCGTCATCAGGATACATTTTGATTTGATTGTATCCTGAGAATCCATCCATGAAGGACATTCGTTCGAATCCACAAGTATTGTCAATCATGACATCTGTGATTGGCAATGGGAATTCGTCCTTGGGGCAGGCCTCATTTAGATCGCGAAAGTCGATGCAAATCCGGATCTTCCCGTTCTTCTTGGAGACGGGGACGATGTTGGCTACCCAGTCGGGATGTTGTTCTTCCCTGACGAAGCCAGAATCAATAAGTTTTCTGACTTCTGATTGAATTTCCTCCATTATTTCTGGGCGAAACCGTCGCTGCTGTTGTTTGACAGGCTTTACGTCCGGATTGATGTTGAGGCGGTGCATGGCCACTTGAGGATCAAGTCCTGGCATGTCCTCATAATTCCAGGCGAAGACGTCTATATACTCTTGTACAAGAGATATTAGATCCTTCTTCTCCGAAGGTGACAGGCCGTCACTTATGAAGATGGGCTTGGGGTTAGCCTCATCTCCTAGGTTGATCTGAACAACCTTGTCTTCTGTGGGTGGCTCACGCTGTTCAAAGCGGGTATCCCAAAGAGCATTTAAATGTTTGATCCAAGGGTCTGTATCAGATTGGATCATTTCTTCATTTCCATCTTCCAGGTGGCTTGTCGAAACCATGTTCACTGAAAGTTCCTTGAAGATGTTGCCGACACTGACATCTGACTCCCAAGATGATGTGTCTGAAGAGTAATCGTTGCTCGACGATTCTTGAGAATCAGAGGCTGATGGGACCGGAATTGATATGTAGCCCAACCCCCGGCGCGTCCGATGATAATAATCGGGGGCCTTCCCTTTCGGCACAAAGGATTGAAGCAACGTCCTCCTTCCTTTACTGAAGTTCAACCCGGGTTTGTTGGTCAGGTTGTACCCCATGCATCTCATCATTCTGAGTGCCTTTGGCTCGTAATGATCGAACTGAGGTGACTTTTCCTCGCCTTCCGATTCGTCGCGGGGCGTTGGTTCAGACGAGATTCGCCCAAAAAGAATTGGTTTTTGGCCTTTCCGTCTTGCTGGAACCATGAATATAGATTCTTGCGCATTACCATTGTCTTGGTATGTTTCGAAGGACGATTTCACTGGTACATGCAATGATGTCAAGGCACCCATTGCCGACCAGAGATCGTCATCTATATCAGTGCTAGTGTCTGACGGTATTGAATCAGAAGCACACACAGAAAAATACGCAAAATCTAAATCTTCATTAATATACCAACCGCCTACATCATCGGTGGTATTATCGACATCGGGCTTATTATTACTCGTTGCTAGTGGTTCTAACTCCCACAGGCACTCTTCTTTTTCAGGCTCAGTGTCAGCCTCATTACCAGAGTCTGGCTCCTCTGGTCGCGATACTTCATCCGTCTCCACCGGATCTTGGTACAGCAAAGAGTCGGTGAAATAATTCTCGACCCCTTTGAACGGATACCTTTCGGCAATCAACGTCTGCACCTTTCCACTCCCGTCCATGTATTTCATGACTTCGTGGAGAGTGGAGGGAACGATGGAGTTGCGGTGAATCCACGATCGTCCCAGCAATAGATTGTAGGAAGTGTCGGCGTGGATGATGTAGCATGTCACTTCCCACTTAAGGCTTCCAATCTGACACCTGAGCTTGATTTTCCCCATCGGACGGGTCTGGTTGGCATTGAACCCATAGATAGTCGTCTGGGTAGGGCTCAAACTATGGGTAGGAATGCCGAGATGTTGCATGACCCGGCGAGGCATGATGCTCAATGCGGACCCTGGATCTACCTGGATGTGGTTCACCTCAGACGATCCGATATACCCTGTGAAGTACAAGGGTCGATCATGCTTCCCTTTAACCTGCATATCATCTGCCGTGAAGGTGATGCAGGGGGCATTCTGGGAGGTGTGGAGGCAATCCTCTACATCTTCCTCCTTCGGCACCTGGGTCATAAAGACCTCCGCATTTGCCAGAGCTTCTTGTAAAGCTTCTCTGGTCGACTTTGATAGTCTAAGAAGTTCATACAAGGTAATGTGTGCCAGGATGTTGGCTAGCTGAGCCAGGACATCAAAGCGGTAAGGTGTCGTGGATCCTTCCGCCATATCTCTCGAAAGAACTCGAGAAAACTGAGTTTCTTTCTGTTTCTCCACAGGTTGTCTTGTGGAGGGCTTGGTTGGCTCTGCAGCTGGTGGTGGAGGGGCTATTGCCGTTTCACCATACTGCTTCAAGTACGGCTGTCTCGAACGGGTCCCCGCCATTGGTTGGTTGGGCTCTGCGGCCAAGACTATCGTTTCCTCCTCTGAGTCGGTCAGTGAAGGGATATCAGTCTCCGCTTCTCGGGAAGAGGCGCATACCACGTTACAAGATAAGGCTTTTGCCTTGCCTTTGGATTTCCTGTTGGTCACAGTAGTCCATTGCTGTTCATTGGCAAGGTCAGGGTGGACCCATATGATTTCTCCCTGAGAGGTGGAAACGGGAACCAAGCCTTTCTCTTGCTGCTGGTGAGGGTCTGTGTTGACTATTTTCAGTTCTCCTCTTGGAATAGGGACCACCCCCGCAGGCGTTGGGGTTGTCTTTCGAACTGGAGAGCTGACGTCACATTAGCCGTCACCTTCTTCTGCTCTGGTCGGAGTTTTAACACCTCCGCGTCAATCAGAGCTTGAAGGACGTCCTTGAAGACGTAGCAGCTTTTGGTAGGGTGTCCCAACATTCTGTGGTATAGACAGTAGTTGGGATTGTCGGTCTTGCCGACTTCCTCTGGGCGCCTAGCTTCAAGGAGCTTCAGTCGGTTGCTCTTGTTGAGTAGTTTAAAGAGTGAATCAACATGTTCCTCCTTGAAGGAATATTGCTTGTTGGTGCGAGGCTGACTTGAAGAGCCACTCGCCCTGCCTGATTGAGGTTTGGCGGGAGATTTAGTCTCCGTTGCTAAATTATCCTTCTGCTTTGTTTGGAGGGATGTGTCTGGCGCACGCCTTGTCGACCTTTCCGGCCTGGGCTTACCTTCCTCCGCTCTGACGCGGGCAACAATCTCCTCAGCCTGTTCACCTTGTTGGACTAATTGTTTCCAGGTGCGGCTTTCAGCAACTCCTATTTGAGCAAGGAGTGAGGTTTGGAGATTATGGCGGCATGTTTCCACCAGGGTGGCCTGGGTCATACCGCTTGGACACCGGAGTGCCGTGTTCCGAAATCTTTCCACGAAAGATTTGACGGACTTCCCTTTCCGCTGTTTGGTAGCCAAAAGGGTGGGCATCGTGACTTCGGAGTCATCCTCAAAGAAGCGTGTTAAGAATAGCTTCTCCACATCGCCCCAATTCTTGATAGAACCTTCTGGGAGCTTCATGAACCATTCAAAGGCCAACCCTTTCAGGGTGCCGATGAACAGACGCGCCAGGATAGCATCGTTGTCTACTACATTCCTGGTTTGGGATTTGAAGTAGTAGATGTGCTAGTTGGGTGACCCCTTCCCGTCGAATGCTTGAAGGGTTGGAGCCTTGAACTTAGGAGGGTATGGAACTAAGTCCCACTCAGCCGGATAGGGCCGGACCACTTCCGCTTCTTGGAGGCCTTTACGGTTGGTGAGGGCCTCGATGCGTTGCTCCAATTGACTCATTCTTTTAGCATGAGCTTTTCCCTGGTCTTGGTCGCCTTTTACTTGCGACGAGGATTTGGGCGAATCCACAGCAGATCGCCGCGTCTCCTCAGAAGGTTCGGAAGATGAGCTTTCTCCCTCTCTCTTTTTGTCCTTTGACTTTTTAGGAGGAGATTTCCTCCTGTCTTCGAGCAGCTGTGCAATTGCCTGCTTGAGGGAGTTGATAGATTCCTGCTGAGAAAGAATCATATCCATTTGCGCCTTCTGGATCTGCTCTAAACGTCTAGCCGTCTCCTCAGGAGTGCCTGTCATGTAAGCGGAGGTCTCCTTCTCGACAGAAGAGTTCGAGGCCCTAGATTCCGCTACGGCGGAGTGAGAATCGTTCACTTCAATGCCATGGGCTAAGGCATTATAGTTAATTGGGGGAATGGCCCCCGTCCGGGTGCGAGTGTGTCGATACACCCCTTCCGGTTCAGAGTCAGACTCGGACTCATCTGAGCTGACTGTAAATTGTTTTCCCTTGCTCCTGCTTGTCATATTCGCAGTGAGCTCCGGGTACTCAACGTCAGAGAAGGTTCTCCTTCTGTGGGAGCGTCTTCTTTTAGCTGACGGGGGAATCAGGGTCAGCTGTCTGATCAAAGACTGCTGGTTCACGCCTGATTCGCAACGGCACTTAGAGAGCATAGAGATGAGCCGTTAGCATCAGCATGATGAAGTGACCTTTTTTGCACTTCTTTTCTTCGTCAAGTAATCCCTCAAATTCATAGGAGGGGGATTAAAGAGACTAGCCTCGTAACGTCGAAGACGGGAGGCATCCATGTGCTGTGCAGTCTGGACGCAGACTTCAGGGACGCGGTTCTCGCATCGCGGCTGAAGAACATGCGTCTGGCGTCTCTGTTGAGATGAGACGCGAGTCTCGCGTTGCTGCCTGGTGCGTCCGGGCAGAGACGTGTGAGAGAGAGTGGGCTGCTGGGCCCCTCGCCTCTGGGCGCGTGCTTCTTGCACTTGACGAGACGCAGAAGCTTCGTCTTGGCGTTTGGTAAGTTGGTCTTCAGAAGACTCAACTTGAGGAGTTACGCATTTGGGCCGCCAAACGCGGATTTCACGTACTGGACGTGCCGCGGGCAAAGCGCCAGATTGCATATCGCGTTTAGCCTCAGTCGGACAACCAACGGTTCCAACTTGAAGCTGACGCGCGCGCCTCCTCTGTCGACGCTCGGCGTTTCGGTTGCGTCGTGGAGGCGGAGAGTAACCAACGATGACCTGATGCTGGACATCAGAGAGTTTAACCACGCGGGCCTCCTGAGAGACGCTGACATGGGTCTTCTGTGCGACGGAGTTGGTCGCAACAGCAGTTGTGCTTGCGAACACGCGGGCCTTCTGGGAGGCGTTGACGCGTGTACCTTGCTTGGCACAGTCGGCAGCAGGGGAGCTCGAGAAAGCCACAGATCGGGCCTCGAGGCCATTCCCCATCGAGACCCAGCGGCAGATGCGGGTCTTTGGGCTCTTGGAGCCAGAAGAGAGGAACTCTTCGTACTTCGCCTGGTCGAACTTGACAACGAGCGATTCGACCATCTTCCCCTTACGGAGGACGTCATCCTGCGCCACGATCTGTTCGTCAGTGACGAAAGTAGTCCCCAGCGGAGTCGCCATCTCTTGTATGACCCGGAAAAGAGAAAGAGAGTGATGTAAAGATTTCCTTGAATCAAATGAAAAAGTTACAACAAAACTTTTCCTTCTAGTTACAAGGGAGGGAGGATGCTGAATCTTGGATCCTCCCTTTGTTTAATGCTGGGTTCTTCGTGTGGCGGTGGAGAGTGAATCTTGTTCTCCGTTGACCGGATGACCGTCAAGATCGTCAAGGGTCTTCTCTCTGGTCGGTAGAAAGAGTAACTCAGCTCCGTCTATCAAAACTCTAAAAGAGAAGGTAGGCAAAGGACAGCTTGTACGCAGCAAGCTTGACGAAGAGTTGGGCTCTCTCCTTTTTCTGCCGTGTCTGGTCGTCTCTTCTCTCGTTGTCCTCCCTCTTTTCATAGCGACGGGGCTATTTATAGAGGTCCTAGGGGGTGAACGTGCCCCCTGAAAGCGCTCCACAATGAGGGGCCACTTCCCGCTACTTGTGCGGTGACTGGCCCCACGATCAGGGCGGTTATAACTGAGGCGCGGGTTTAGACCCACGCGCCTTGATGCTGAGACGCAGGTGTCGGGCCAACGCACCTTGATGCTGAGACGCGGGTGTCGAGCCAACGCGCCTTGATGCTGAGATGCGGGTGTCGAGCCAACGCGCCTTGATGCTGAGATGCGGGTGTCGAGCCAACGCGCCTTGATGCTGAGACGCGGGTGTCGAGCCAACGCGCCTTGAAGCTGAGACGCGGGTGTCGAACCAACGCGCCTTGATGCTGAGACGCGGGTGTCGAGCCAACGCGCCATGATGCTGAGACGCGGGTGTCGAGCCAACGCGCCTTGATACTGAGACGCGGGTGTCGAGCCAACGCGCCTTGATGCTGAGACGCGGGTGTCGATACCTCGCGTCTAGAACTTGAGACTCTGCTTTTATTGGCTTGTCTTTTTTAGACAGCCTACACCCTCCACCAATGTTCTGCTTCCTTTTGAAACATAAAGAAGAGAAAGATACTCTCTGCTCATCGGTGTAGTTCATTACATCTAGGATCTTCTCTTTCTGGAGAAGCCATGCTTCAGCTTGTAAGGAATCCACCTCCCCTTCAAATACCGGCAGTTTCATTTTTTGAAATTGTTCTAATGCTCGGTGGGAGTTATTATTATTTGCTCTTGTCATTAACTGAGTGAGCCACTCCGGTATCGCCCCTGGAGTTCCATGACCTCCTCCTATTTGGACTTTAGAATCATCATTGTTGTCCATGGGGTGTGCACTTTCCATCACACTATAGTGTGACACACCGAGCGATAAAGACTCATTGAGTGGTAGTTGATTGAGATTCATGCGTCCTTCCTATAAGATAAGGATGTCTAGTAAACATACCTTACATATATGGAAACAATTTTAGATAAAACTTTAGTGTCATGCAATCACTCTAATACAATACTCATTATCACTTTGCAAACAAGTAACTTGCTATATATATATTTATATGTACATCCCAAAATGGATACGAAGATATTACACTGATATATCTACCCTTTGGATATCCAAACTAACCCATGTGCATACATATAAGATGTGCCCGGGTATATACAACAAACTCTTAAGATATCTATCAACTAGCACACTAGGCTTACACGTACATATACATATCAAAAGTAATTGTTCATAGGTTCATCCTTCATAGGGTAGAGTCTCCCTACTCGAGTCCCCGCTAGTACTTCTGTTATCCTCACTATCATCCATGTCTTCCTCGGAGTCTTCCCCTGGTAATTCATCTCCTGCGCAACACCAGTCATCCAGATCATCATACAGGTCCATGTCGTCTTCCCGTGTTTCATCCCAAGAGACACCTCCGTAAGTGAATCCTCTTTGGATCACTTCCTTTATTGTACTAGTATCCTCCATCTCCAGTACATCAAGTGAATCCCCAACTGAACTCTCCGTATCATCAATGGTTAGTTCAGGCTCATTAGACGCCTGAAACTCAACCTCCTCATAGTCTATGTGGTCTGGGGATACAAATATGTCCTCTGAGTTAGTCTCATCAGACTCGTATCCCCAATCCATAGAACCTGCCGCCCAACTCACACTCGAACTACCCAAGCTAGAGACTAGCCAATATATGTCAGAGTCCCCCATCTACATGCAAACAAAGAGCAATATCAATCTTAATCTCATAAAATACTCTCAACATACTGCTATAATAAGAAAGAAGCAATATATATATATATATACACACACTTGCACTTACAATTATCCTTAGTCTACCCGTAAGTCTCATGTTTTAGAGTAACTTAGGTTCAATAGATAATTTAATGCATTCCCTCGTCCCAGTATTCCATACCACTAGAAGCTGTTACTGAGAGCCTGCACCTTCGGCCAACTCACCCGAATCGGAATGTGCGGGCACCCCGATTCTGATGCGAGGAAATAATTAATTATCGCTTGACTTACGGTTACTCTGTCACATAAAACCCACTTCCTAACTACAATCACATATCCATACAGATAAGCCTGACAATTCTATTACCCCTACCTCCGACTTAACCTTCTCCTTCTACCTATAAACCTTAGCTTTGATACCAACTGTAACAGTCCAAATTAATAATTTCTATTCAGATTAAATCATTACAGATTATCCAAGCATGGGACCCATTACGATACAATACTTCAATTCAGCTAACATCAGACTCATCTATACTTTACATCATTATCCACTTTGATAGCATGTATGATCTTAACATGATTTGGCATTTTCCAAAATATTGATCCTACAACTCATAAGAAAATATAGTCCAATACATTACTATTCCACAATATTCTACAGGATTTGAATCAGCACCACGCATTTTAATATTTACAAGTTCATGGCAACATCCAAATAGAAATTTTGCATAGTTTTCTAAAACAATATACATATCACAAGAACATGCTAAAAGGTGAAAATGTCTCCGTTGACATCTATCCTGCATGTATTGCCATTAAACGGGTCCCTTGCCTTTGTCTAAACCTGAAGGTGATAGTAAAAATAGAGTGAGCTGACAGCTCAGTGAGTAAAACAGTATTTCTATGCATGCCCATTATGTAGGTCTATTTGGAATTTATCATCAGCTTAGCAATTGTATTTTTATACCATTTTTACAAATTTCTAGGTATTTACTGAAGTCCTGACCAAAATATAATAACAGGTCCTGATTAGTCAACTTACTCAAACTTATAATCGACTAATTACACCTTAAGTCAACTTATATAGAAGCTATAGTCGACTGGAGTCTCTTCTTATTAAAGGTGTTAACTCTCTGTTGGCTGCCAATAACTTACCTAGTCGACTAATCTATCTGGTATAGTCGACTATACTTGGTAATAGTCGACTTACAATTAAACTGTCGTCGACTAATTCTGGATTAAAAACATAGGTGCTCTCTGTTTGTCACTTAACCAATTCTAGTCGACTACCCTTTTGGTGTAGTTGACTACTATAGACTCTAGACAACTATTCACCATCTATAGTCGACTAATCATAGCCAAAAGAAGATGTCTACTCTCTGTTTATTCCCTGTAACTGAGGCTAGTCGAATAACCTATTATATATGGTCGACTAAGTTTGTTGTCCCAAGACTTAAATATCAATTTTTCCCATCTATAGTCGACTTAGCCCCAAGGGCTAGTCGACTAACCCTGTTGAAAATGCCTGGATAAGTCGACTATTACAGAGTCTAGTTTTAAGATTTATATATAATTTCAACATGTAATTTCTATCTTAACCATATTAACATACTTGTTAATCATAACATTGGGCTCCCCCTTCGGTCTCCTCTGGTTTAACCTGGTCTCTTCCTCCTATACATTATTCAACGCAATAATCCCCCTTCGATCATCACCGGTTCAACCCGGTCCCTTCCTCCTATACATTATAGTATATTCTCCCCTTCGGGCACCTCCGGTTCAACCCAGTCCCTTCCTCTAAATATGCAATAATCACATCCTTCATGTAATAACAACATGCAAGGACTCATAGAGCAATGACAACATAATAATTTCATAGTTTCTACTTTACAACATGTCAATATCATAGAAGTCATTAACATGCATCAGTAACTACTAGCTAAATTATCAATATACAAGTCTTTTCAAGATAACCAACATATCGTGTTATCATAATATATGCGTAGCCATAAATATATGCATAGCATCAAGTATCATATTTATCTATAGAACTATTTCTCTCAAAAGCATGTGGTGGACTACCATGTATACACACAATCATATACAATGTTAAGCATACATGTACATAATTACTACATGATTGCAAAGATTATGTACACATAAAATCTATAATTTATACGCATGAATTATCCTTCAATTTCATGTTCATTTATAACTTAGAAATTCCCCTTTATTTCAAGCTTTACACTCCTACTATTTTACTAGGGTTTGAATGTTCTACTCACCATTGAAGAGAGTATTTCCTTATCAAGCTTGGTCTCCGGCTATATTGGAGTCTACAAGTCCACAATAATATCAAAATTAGTTCTTAGTTAAAAGAGCATAAGAGGGGTAGAAATCTTAAAGTTTTGCTTACATTTCAACCAATGTCGCCCTCCTAACTCGCAAGTCCTAGATCAACCTTATCTTCAAGGATTTCTTTTTTATGGTGATGGTAGATCACCACTATACCTTGTTCTATTGGTCTTTGGAGGAGGAAAAATAGGTAAAGGAAGCCCTTTTCTCGTATAAAGGAAGTAAGAGAAGTTTTGTGAGGGAATGAAAGGGAGAGAGAGGGTGTATAGCTGCAAAAAATGGGCTGTTTTTGGGCTGTTGCTGCTGCTGTTTTGGATGCTGCAGCTGCTATTGTTTTGGCTGCTGCTGCTGTTTTGACTGGCAGCAAAAAGGAGAGAGAGAAATTTTGTGGAGTTAGAATGAAGAGAGAGAGAGGGTGTCACCAAAAGAGATTGTTCTCTTCATCCCCCTCCTATTTATACTCCAATCTCTTCAATAATATCATGACAAGTGCCCCTCTAACACCATCCCTCTACACCTATATCTTACACTTATCGGCAAGGTTCCATCCCTCCCCCCTTCATGTGGTACTAGTACCCACAAGCATGGTGGGGGTATGGTAGCAAAGTCAACATGCATGTGGGTGTATTTCATTTCATATATATATATATATATATACACACAGACACATACTAATGTGTATAGTATGGTGTATAGTTTAAGTATCTTACATGAATACTTTTATCCACATCACCTCCCTAAAGCATTTTATAAGTTAGGAAAAAGTGATTAGTTTAAGGCAAGTATTACAGTCGTGGTTTGTATTCTCTCAGAAAAAAGGTCGTGGTTTCTAATAGGAGGTGTTTCCTTTAAGCTGTATTTGCTCTGAACACAAGAACTTAATTAGTTTAGAATTGTAGTGGCCATTTCAGCCTCTCTTGAAATTATGACACTTGTCTCGCGACAGAGAGGCACTTTAGGAAGTCAACAACAATTTATCAAATCAAATCCACATTTACAAGTGAGAGGCGGTTACACTCCAAGATTGGAGCAGATATGAATAAATACATAATCGTACAATTACAACCACAAAGATTGCATGGTTACAACTACCCGAGATACCAGCAACCTCGATATCATCTCTCAACTTGTATAAATACCCCTTCTCCTCAACAAGAGGGGAGGAAAAAATAATTAAACACCCGATCACTTGTAACAACACTGTAATCCTTCTCTTAAAGATTAGCACATCCTATCTTCTCCCTATGGTTTTTTTGTTCATTCTCGAGTTTTTCCATGTAAAAAACTACCTTTGTGATTTTGTCTCTCCATTATCACCTTTTTTTATGTTTGTGGTTGAAGTCTTATTTTGGGATTTTTTTGTCATCACAAATTGGTGCTTTCATTGAGAGCCTCTCAGTCTACACACAAAGTATCCTCCCCTTCCGGTAAATTCTCTAGCCAAAATGCCTTCAAAGAAACAAGCTATCATTCATAATGGGGTTGATTCTTGCACCAAACCTGTTTCCATCGCCAACGACATCGCTGCCGCATGCCAGTTGGATGTCGAGACTCCGCGTCCTCTATCCCATAGGGGGTAACCAATGACGCTTATCCAGCTCCACTCCCCAAAGGCCAGCTCCTCTAGATGATTGCTGAAATGAAAGCACAGATGAAAGAGTGATAGGCACAGACAAATCTTGAGCGAGAGTAGGCGGTTCTCGATCGCGAGAATGCCAGGAGGGCCCGTGAGCAGGCCGCCCTTGACCGAGAAAATGTTTTCGAGCACGAGAAGCGTTAGAACAAACAAACGAACAACTCCATGTCCAGATCGCGACGCTTAAAGACTCCCAGAAGCGTCAAAGATTCTTTCCTTAACCAGATAAAGATTCTGATGGGGAAATCAGTCAGTGCAGTTCTCCTTGGAAGAAGGCTTAGGAGATACCCAGCCTATGGAGTATAGAAGAATTCGTCCTGTGACGAATCAAGGAAGCTGAGATAGATCACTTCAGAGAGCCCAATGTCGCTACAACAAGGGAATCCAAACCCCTCCCTCGATAGACATTCTAACTTGTGAATTTCTCAAGAAATTCATAACTCCGACTATCAATCCCTTCATGAGTGACCTGATGAAACATCTCTGACACTATCAAGACGTGATGGCAGTCCGCTCCCCTAATGATCGTTTCATGTGCCGCGTCTTCCCGACCAGTTTGAAGGGTATAACCTCTGACTAGTTCTACTCGCTTCCTCCACTCTCCCTTTGCAACTTCAAAGAGATGTCTGGGGCATTCTTCACCTAGTATGCCTCCTGTTAGGAAATCAAGAAGAACAGCAGCCACGTGCTGACGGTCAAGATGATATCAGGTGACAGCCTCAAGGGCTATATGAACTATTTCTAGAACCAGCTTACCAGAGTTCACAACTGCAGTGACATTGTTGCCGCCCTAGCATTCATCTATGGGGTGCAGACTATTCATCGCTTGCACAAACATCTGCTTAAATACAATGTCACACATATGAAGAAAGTCCTTACGAGAGCCCAACAATACATCCAGCTCGAAGAAGCAATAAAAGGTTTCTCCGATCCACCCTCCAAATATAACAGCGGAGGTAAGAAATAATTCGACTTCGGCAACCAGAGTCGGGGGGCAAGACTCTGATAGGATAAACGCGCCTTTGAACTCATCTCAGTATGTGTTTCATGCATACACTGCATGTAATACACTATATGAGTTTTACCCAAAATAATAATAATACATAATATGAATAATAAAAAAATGATAACTTATATGCAAGCGCTGGGGATCGAACTCGGGTCCCCAGCAAGGGAGAGGAGAGAGTAAACCATTATGCCACATTGGTGTGTAATCTAAAAGCACTCGAAATTAAATTTGAACCTAATAAGCTAGACAATCTATAATTTCCAAATCTAAACTGAATCTCATTGAGATTTTTTTAGCAATCTTCAATTCTTTTCTGAACTGCTAAATTAAGCAATCTAAGCCTAATTGGAATTCAGGTTTCTAAAATCTCTAATAACCTATATAAAGACTTAAACCCTTTCTTTCTCTTCTACCTCAAGAGAAAACCCTAATCTAAAATCTCCCCACTTTCATTTCTTCCTTCTCCTCAAGCGGATCGTGAACAAAAAGGGCTTCGAGGTATAGGAATTGAGGAGAAAGCAAGTAGGATCAACTCAAGTAAGTAAAAATCAAACCTTTATGAACTAAAATTTGATTTAATGTTTCATGATTATATTTATATTCCCATAAAATTTTCATCTAGAATTCTTGTCTAAGCTCTAATAAAAAAAATTAAATTGTGAAACTTGAATTTAAGTAATTTATAATGTTTAACTCTTTCCATGAATCGTTTCCTTTCATTAAAAATATCACCTTTGTTTATTAAAAATATATAAAAGTCATACATTATTACCCCAACTGGAATATTAAAAAGAAAAAAAATGAAGAATTGGTTTGATCTAATAAATTGCATATTAAAATTTTTTATTCCAAAAAGAAAATTTTTAGAACTTAATTTCAACGATCTAAATTAGACACATAGGCTAATCTATAAATATATCAAAACTCAATTCCAAAAATTCAACAAAAAATGCATGTGGTAATACATTATTAATGAAAAATAAAAAAGGAAGAAATTTTAACATTTAAAAAAATAAAAAAAATATTCTGCAGCTACTCTCGACCAAGGCCGAGGCAGCTCGGCACTACACAGACTCGCTTGGGTCTGTGCAGGGCCTAGCCCAGTCAGGCCGCATCGGGCTGGCCTGGCCCTGGCCCTCCCGGGCTCGCCCTGCCCAGCCTAGGGATGGGTTGGTCCTGGCCCGCCCGGGCCCGGGCTGGCCCGCTTGGGTACGGGCTGGGCTGCACAAGGGCAGCCCCTGTGCAGGAGCTACCAAAACAGAAAAAGAATTCTTTTATTTTGGCTGAGGCCCACAAGCCTGTTTTCAGCCCAGTTCTGTATGGGCTGCCCCTTCTGGATCCGCACCCACACAATAAAACCCGACCCAACAGAAAAATCTAGATTTGTAAACCTGCAGAAAAATAATTAAAATAATTAGTTATTAATATCAAAAAGTTAGAGAAAAATATAAATAACAATCTACACTACTTCTACTTGTCATGATAAAATTTTCAGAAGAATAGCAACATAAATTAAATCAAATTACCCCCTTTAAAGTCAGTTTTGTTAAATGATAAATTCGAGCCCGTTAAGAAATTTAATGTTAAAAAGTTTTTTTAAAACCCAATAAAAGAGAATTTAAAATTTGATAAATTAAACTTATTAATTTCATGCAATTTAAAAGATCATATCCCCAATCTTAAGCTAATTAATGAAGATTAAATAAATAAAAGATCCTAACAATTTCTATTGAAATAATTTGTGTAGATTTATCGGGATTCTATGATTGCAGTGCTTTGGATTGTGATCTAGCTCAGATGAGTGCTTTTTTCTCCTTCAGTTAACAAGAATTCTTGTGATGAAAGATTTTATCTAGTTATTTAATTATGTTATTAAGGTGATTTAAATGATTAAGCTAATTTTCTAGTATT
Source organism: Agave tequilana (assembly GCA_038442645.1). NCBI lineage: Eukaryota > Viridiplantae > Streptophyta > Magnoliopsida > Asparagales > Asparagaceae > Agave > Agave tequilana. Next base: position 2,243,320 of record JAVJIF010029691.1, on the reverse strand, counting down.
TAGAAATTTTATAGTTCATGAATTACCTCCACGTATTATTTGTAATATATTTATGTATTCCTTTATGCAATTAAGTTCATTTGTTCTTAATAATAAACCTTCAAGATCACTACATGATATCGGCTAAACTTTGCCACTAAGACTTACCTGGATGATATTTGTGACCATTTATCTGATGACCATTATGTTCATGTTATCTAACTACTGGAAAAAATATTGTTAGACGGTAACAACCTCGTCATGTTTATTATGTTCACTAACATATATATCCTGTTGTACATGTATAACGATTTCACTTTTGATGTTACTATTATCATTACCTAGTTATCCCAGTAAATTTAGGCAACATGTACATTAATAATTTTGACAACTAAATTAAACAACTTACACTGGGATTGGAAAAATTGATGGAGGAGACACCGTTTGTATTTTGGGTAGACCTATGATTTAGGTTGCGCAGCCGAAAGAGGGTTCCACTGCAGGATTCCCGTGGGGTGACTGGCACTCCGTCCTGATCTTGTTCCTGTTATACATGTTATACATGTACTTGTTCCTGTTATATATGTTCCTGGCTATCTTGCGGTAAGTCCTGGTTCAGCGCCAGGGGTTTGGACCGTGGTCGTGGGTGTGCACGGGACCCACCTAAAACACAAACAATGTCTCTAATCGATCAATTTCAATAACTAAGGACCTCGATTGACACGTGTAATAGGCATAGTATGGGATGTGTCTTTTACATGTGGCAATTGGTGTTCGCTGACATAATTAATAACGAAAACTGAATTCTTACCTTGACATAACTAATAAACTGAACTTGACATTTGCCTGCATGTTATGATAGACATTGATTATACTCATGACCTGATGTACTCTTGATTATATCACTGACTGACTTAGTTATTATTCATTTATTGTTTGCATGTTATTCCAATCTTATCATATATATTTTCTTTCCATATGCTTATACGTTACATGCATGTGCACCTTCCCTTTTCATTTTACCACTCACTAGGTAGCTTATTGACGACCTTGAGTTTGCTATGTTTAGATTCAGATCTGAGGACATTGCAGGGCCAGGGGTACTTTGAGTGTGTTGCAGATCTCCAGTAGACCATCCGCAGTTCAGTTCGTGAGGACTTTTAGTATTTTTGATTTTATTCTTGTTATGCTTATAATAAGTGAACTTTCAAGACATTATTGTACTTGCTTTTTAATGCTGGAATAAGTTGTGAACTTTATGTTTTGATTTAATACATTGAGGCTTAGAGTATTTTTATTGAAAATACGTCGCCGACTCTTGTCACGTACCCAATTTTGTGTATTTTAAGAAGTGGGGCGTGACAGTGCAGAAGAATTCTTCACTCTGCTAATACTTCCCATCGAAGAGGGGTTTTCGATCATCAAAGATGAACCATGGGTGAAGCGATCGTCACCAATCCAAAGTGATCCTTCTCAGCCCGGAGCAAAGGAATACTGTTCTTTTCATGATGGCGTAGGCCACAGGACCGACCAATGTCACTCGCTCCAAAGGTACCTAAAGAGTTTCATCCGCCAAGGCTACCTCAAAGATTTCGTCCTGAACCCTGGCGCCATCTCGAAGTAAGGACAACCGACAACTCCCGAAGTCTAGTAGATTGCCAACCAGTCTTAACATCCATGATTCCAGTATAAAGCGATCAATTAAGATCAGTCCTTGGTCAAGGGAAGTACCCCTGACCACTCTTGTTTTGTTTTATTCTTTATTATTTCAAATAAATTTTAGGTTTTCTTCTTCAAACTTATGTTTATTTATCACATACAACCCGGACCTCACGACGGTTGCATAAGCAACCTTGCCTTCTGAGGTCTCTGTCCACTAGATCGTGAGGGAAAAAAGTGCCTTTCGAGGCTCCCCGCTTACTCCATGTGGCGAAAGGGTTTCAAAGCCACTCTTCGGGGTGCACCTGTCCAAGGCCCTCCCGTTGTGGTATAGGTGAGGAAAAAAGTCACCTTTCAAGCCCTCCAACTACTCCATAGTTGATGAGCGGAAAAACCGTCCACGGGATGCACCTTCCCAAAGCCGTCTGACGAGATGCATCTAAGTTGTCTGGGTTAAGACGCGCCCACACCTTCTCAATGAGCCTGATGGAGCTACCACCGTACCAGCAAAGTGTCAACCTCTCATCTGCCTGGGAAGATGAGTTCCTCCCTGGTGGGAAATCCAAACCACCCAGAGGAGACTGCAACAAGACCGTCTTATCCCCTACTCGGCCTTTCCACTATGATGGGAAATCCAAATCATTCAAAGTCGGACACCTCTACTCTGCTGTCGAAAAATCCTGACCACTCAGGGAAACTGCAACGAGATGGTCTCACCCCCTACTCGGCCTTTCCACTCCAATAGGAAATTCAAACCATTCAAAGTCACACACCTCTACCTCGTTGTCAAAAAATCCAAACAGGTCTCACCCCTATTGGCTTTTCCACTCTGATGGGAAATCCAAACTATTCGGAGTCAGACAGCTCTACTATGTTGTCGAGAAATCTAAACCACTAGGGGAACCGCAACGAGATGGGTCTCATCTCTACTAAACTTTTCCACTTTGCTGGGAAATTCAAATCATTCGGAGTCGGACACCTCTACTCCGCTGTCGGGAAATCTAAACCACTCGGAGAATCGCAACTAGATGGGTCTCACCCCCTACTTGGATTTTCCATTCCGATAGGATGTCAAACAATTCAGAGTTGGACACCTCTACTCCGCTGTTGGCAAATCCAAACGCTCGGAGAACCGCAACGAGATGGGTGTCACCCCCACTCGGCCTTTCTACTCCGCTGGGAAATCTAAAGCATTCAGAGTCGGACACCTCTACTCCGCTGTCTGAAAATCCAAACCACTCGGAGTAGACCGCAATGAGATGGGTCTCACCCCTAACTCGGCCTTTCCCCTCTGGTCCAAGATCCAACTGGTCACTCCGAGGTCGATTGGTCTGTTCTTAGGTTTGATTGGTTCACTCTGCTTTGAGATTCGACTGGTCAACTCCGAGGTCTTATTGGTCCTCTCTGAGGTCTCATTGGTCCTCTCTGCCCCCTTCTAACTCCAAGGTTGACCCGCGAACAACCTGCGAAGGGTGAAGAAATCATCAAGGCGATAATTGGTTTTGCAACGTAACACTGCGTCTTCCAAATGGGATTAACCTGCTTGCCCAGTCCATGCCAACCCGAAGACAGTGAAATCAGGATGCGACCGGCAAAATGACAGTCGGTTCTACTATGACTTACCGTGCTCTCAGAAGTGGAGTGGCAGAATTTCTAGTGGCCATTTTTCAGCCTCCCTCAAAATCATGGCACTTGTCCTGCGACAGAGGGGCACTTTGGAAAACCAACAACTATTTCACCAAATCAAATCCACATTTAAAACTGGGAGGTGGTTACACCCCTAGATTGGAGCAGATATGAATAGATGCAGAATCATACTGTTACAACCACAAAGATTGTATGGTTACAACCACTCAAGATACCAGCAACTTCGATATCATTTCTCAACTTGTATAAATACCCCTTCTCCAACGAGAGAGGGGGACGAAAAAAAATCAAACACCTGATCACTTGTAATATCACCACTGTAATCTCTCTCTTAAAGTCTAGCACACCCTCTCTTCCCCTGTTGTTTGTTTTACCATTCTCGGAATTTTCCACGTAAAAAACTGTCTTTACGATTGTGATTTTCTCTCTCCATTTCCACCTTTCCTTCTTTTTATGTTTATGGGCTGAGGTCTTATCTTGAGATTTTTTTTTACCACCACAAGAATGCAAGTTTAGTGCATAGGGAAGAGTCTTCTTTTGCTTCCTACGGTCCAAAGATAACAGTTTGCTGAATCTGTAGCCACGGTTTGGAGTAGGGCGCACCCAATGTTGTATATGGAGTTTCCTGCAAACTTGAAACCCGCCTAATCAGCAGTATCATTCCATATGTGAGAGGAGTTCCAACATTATACGAAAAAGTGCTTTCTATTTTGCACTGGTGGTCACAGTGCACAGCTTGTCAATGAAGTTGAAATGGAAAGCTTTAAATGGTTATGATATATTGATAAAGCTCTCTATAGGCTCCAAGACTAGATCATTTTGAACAAGATATTCTATAAATTGTTGTTTGTCAATTGTGTTGTTTGAAGTTTCTTGGTGTTTGGACATATGAATACTTTTAAAGGCAATTGTCTGGATGAAGTTGCTTTCTCAGTAGTATGAAGTGTACAATCATTATGGTAATGTCAGAATTTTTTTAAGAATGATTCTCTATGCCAATACATATTAGTAAAATTCATGTTTTCTTATATTAATTTTTAAATTTGTCTTTCCATTTAAAGAGTCCTTCAAACCATTTAAATTTCTTGAGATCAGATATATTAGGTTTGTATATGGGGGAGAGTTTTCATTTAATATCTTTAATTACAAAGCTTCTACAATAATGATGACGAGGTCTGACTTGCTGATCAATGTTGCCAGAAAATAAAAGTATATATGTTACAAAAATAGCTATAGCGTATCCTTAGATCATTATGATAGCTTATGTTTTCACTATTTTTCTCTGTTTCCACTAGTTCTGCTTTGTGGAGATTCTTTCTTCTTATTCTCCTTACTGTGATATATTTCATTTTCATTACTGTTTTCAGAAAGTCTTTGAAGATTTGAAGCTGCTATCAGTCAATTTTATCTTTTAAAACACAAAACGATAATAGCTTTGCAGCCTTGCTGCCTAGAAAACATCTGTTCTTTTTGTCATTACATATCTGGAGGTTTGAGCTTCTTACACTAATTAATGTTTTTGTTTTGGGGTTTAGATATGTACCCCCAAATCATTCATATTTAAAAATTTACCCTTAAATTATTGATATTGCTTACATAGATATTGCTTACATACCCTTCAAATTTTCGAGTTATCAATAAGTTATTCTCAGTGTTAGTTTATTGATGGAATATGAATGATTTACCCTTTATACCCTTATTCTTATATTTTCTTTAAAAAAATAAAAAAATAAAAGAGAAGGTCTCTCTAAGAGCTCTCCTCCCCTAATTCTGCCCGTCTCTTCACTCTCCCTCCAAATATCCCCACCTCTCCTCCCCCCCGAACTCGTCTCTTTCTCTCTCTCTCTCCCCCCTCCCTCCAATCCCGCCTTTCTCCCCCTCCCCAATCCCCCTTTCTCTCTGTCTCTCTCTCCCCCTCACCCAATCTCATCCTCTCTTTCTCTCATAATCGCTCTCTCCCACCTCCCCCATTCCTGGCCCTATTTCTCCAGCATAATCTTATTTGTTCGTGATTAATTCTTTTTTTTTGAACTTTCTTTTGAGAAAAGAGAAGCGGTGAAAATAAGAACGAGGACTAAGTTATAATTAGAGTGTAAATTATAGTATAGAGGGTATATTAGTCATTTTTAATATTTTAACAACAAAAAAGAAATATTGTCTTTTGATCTTAAATAATAATAGTTGGGGGGTAATTTTTTGTCTTCAAAATTTTGGAGGTATGTCGGCAATATTAATGATTTTAGAGGAAAATTTATAAGTATAGGGGTACATACCTAATAAACCCTTTTGTTTTTCACCTATGTTGGGGATTCCTATATTGGTTAAGATTTGAGATTCCTATATTTGAAGAGAGATTACGACATTGTTTTGGAGAAATTCAATTTCTCTGGAAAAAATTAATGCTAATGAAACAATTTCCAACTCTCTTAGGTAATTGTGAGTTATGCTCTTTCCGGTTGCATTTCTGATTTTTTTAATCATCATGATGTTTTATATCTAGATAAAGTTGTGGGACCTATCTTTTTGGCTTAGTGCTATTCTTTGATGGCCTTTGGTAGCCCGTATAACAAGTAATTTTGCAGTGAGTAAGATGTTTTTGTGTACGTTACTTTATTTGAAGTCACATGTCAATTACTGTAGAAATGCTACAAGTTCCTTTTTGTGGGTGAAACATTTAGCTTTATACAAGAAAAATTACGAGGAAATTATTATTACAAATTAACGGACCAAAAAAAAACAGGTGATATGTTTCAAATAATCAGAAAGGCAAAGGTTCCTCCTCCATCCTCTTGTTGTGGACCAAAGAATTTAAGTTGCAAAAAAGTGACGACATAATAATGTAGAATCAAATGGAGTGCCTAACAAGAAAATGTGGAAGTGATCAGTGATGCTACTTACTGTATGCATTATGAGGGGGTTCTGATTTGCTAACGTCATGTCGCTAGGGCTATGGTCGATAAAAAATGGCTTACCATGAATTGAATCCATCACAAGAAATTTGAGGAGCTCCCTGGATGGTACATGTCTGATCACACACGAAAAAAGTACCTTTTAGGTTAGGAGAACCGATGTGGTGCCAACCTAAGACCCTTGGGCGTGAGAATCATAGGTGTGAAATGGAAAAGATCCATAGAGGAAAATTGCCAGAGATGTGAATGGAGGTGTCATGTAGAGGACAACTGTGAACGTGATAGGAAGGACCAGCAGCGGATAACTGCCAGTGTAATGGATGAGAGAACGCACAGAGGACAATGTGGGTATGTTGATGAATTGGTAGAGGAGAGCTGCCTGGAGTGGTGTGATGTGTATGCTCAGAGGATTAGGGAACCGATCACTTTTCCTTAGGAGAAGGATCATATATAAGTAACAATGATGCCAGCTAGAGGCGGGATTGACGGGTTGCTGTAACTGCACGACCTAGACGTGCTGAATTCGTTACAATGACTATGATCATTGGTGTTAGTAAGTTAGAATTGCATGCCAAGAAATCTGTCACTGTCCATAACTTCTCGTACCGAAAAGGGCGTTATACGTTATGAACGCGAGGGGAGGAAGGAGTTGCATAAGTATCAGCTGAGATTATGGATGATGTGTCATTGGAACTTGGGTTGGAGGTCTCGAAGAGTTAAATGGCTAAGAATGGTGGAATGAGGCTCTAGATTGAGGATAGCTCCAGGATAGCCAGGAGTAGCAGAGGCTCCGTGTTGAACTCTGGGAATTGTGAATTTTTTGAGGAAAGCTTTTGGTAGCTTGGATACGGGTCATCATCCTGGTAAGGGTCAAATTTTGACCATTACAGATGCCCCCGCTTCCCAACTTGTCAGAGTTGGTGGAAGGAAAGTCAGAGAAGTGAAGATACTCTAATAGATTATCAATGTTTTTACACTCATTATGTGCTTGCGGACAGAGGAGTGTGCAGTGAATCTTTTTGAATCGCTGCAGATCTTCTGAAATTAATTTTTGGTTGCACAGCTGGCTACTAGTTGTCACATCAAGCGATTGGATCTCTTAAAAGGTTGAGCCTTGCGTCTCCTCGAATACTTGCATCATTTTGACTGGGAACGTAGGTGACTGGGAATGTAGGGTTTTATGGTTTGACGATGACAATTGATCTTCTGCTTTTATTGTCGGCTGAAAATCTCAGGATTTTGGGCGAGTTTCCAGAGATTGAAAATTTGAATTTGAGTCGGTTGGGCTTTTCTTCCATCTATAAATAGAGATTGTTCTTTGGGAGGAAATCATCTTCTGTCTTCTTCAAAAAACTCTTACTTCGAAATCCTAACTTCTTCCCTTTCTGGGCCGCCATGTCATCCCTCTTCTTTTCATCAAATGAAGGAAAAGGAGCAGGAGGATAAGAAAATGATGATCAGGCTCTTTTCTAGATAGCCTGAAAGGTACATCGCATTGATCGCCATGAAGGTTCTGTTATGACGCATTTGTCGCGTGACAGCGTGCCACCGTGAAGGATGAAAGGTAGGATTCTTGCTTCAACTAGATCGAGCGATCTGGTTTTTAGGTTGCTTGATCTTGGGTATGCAAGCTTTGACTTTGGTCATCAACCTCTTTCCTGATGGCATGTACGAGGGAGGAGGAGAGGGAGCTAATCGGCCGGTTGTGCTGGTGAATTGCTTCTCACCCTGGAGTCCGGAGCTCTCCCTCAGAACACCTTAGAGGTGATGTGATACCATCACCTTCTTGTGTGTCTTGCATGATTCTTTCTTCAGAGAGTTGCTGCCTCGCTCTCACACTTGCAAGATTTTCTGAGAGTTCTCATTTTGCTGCTTTGGAGAGACTCGGAGGCAGAGACATTGAGTTACCCGTTCAGGAGCCATGACATGGATCATGGTTCAAAGACTCGGCCAAGTCGGAGACGAGTCAGCCGAGTCATTTCCGTCACGGCCCTCTCCGAGATGATTTTGAGTCACTAGTCGGTCGACTCAATTTAGAGGAGACCGACTCGGTCGAGAATCGGAGTTGACTCGGCCGATTCACGGCAGAATTGGTGCTGGCCTAAAACTTTCGGGTGTGAAAATCAGTAGATAGAGTGGAATGAAAAAGACTGACAGAGAAAAATTGCGGGGTTGTGGATGGAGGCGTCACGCAGAAGGCAACTGCTAATGGATTGGAGGACCGCGTTGAGGACAACTGTGAGTGTGTTGCTGCACTGACAGAGGATAATTGCTTGGAGTGGGGTGTGATGTGTATGCTCAGAGGATTAGGGAAGCGATCACCTTCCCATAAGAGAAGAAAGATTATATATACTTGACAATGATGCCGGTGTGGAGGCAGGATTGACGGGTTGCTGTAACTGCACAATTTGCATGTGCTGAATTCGTTGTAATAGCTGTGATCATCAATGCTGACCGGTTAGGATTGCATGCCGTGAAATCTGCCATCGTTCAGAACTGCTTGCACTGAAAGAGATGTTGCACGTTACGAACGTGAGGGAGGAAGGAGTTGTATAAATATTGGTAGAGATCATGGACTGTTGTTGGTGCTTCATGTTTGGAGTGGGAACCTTCGAGATGGATGAGACCCATAGAGGTCTCGGAATGGTGGAATAGGGCTCCAGACTGAGGACGTCTTCGCAAGGGGGGTAGCTCCAAGATGGCCGGGATTGGCGAAAACTCTGGTTGGACTCTGAGAGTTGTGGATTTCTTGGGGGAAGCCTTGGTAGCTTGGATACGTGTCATCATCCTAATGAGGGTCAAATTTTGACCAGTACAGGGGGCAATTTATAGTTTTCTATGCCCTATCTTACTTTTTCCTGTGATAGAGTTTTAGCTTACCGTCTCAAAACAAGATCTCAGAATAATATGCAGGAGACTCAAGATAAAATGTTCTAGATTGCTAATGTTGAAGTCTGTAAACTATTTGCTTGTTTAATGTCAAAATAGTCCAGATCACAATCTCAATGTTCAAACATTTACTTGTTCGATGTTGCAAGGGCATTGATTTTCTATGTTGGTATGTTGAAGTGTAGATGTTACTTGTCCTCTTTATCTTCAAAACCTGTTTATTTCTAAGTTTTCTACTTAGTCCCAGTGATTCTAGTTGCAGATGTGGCTTATGGTGTTGGCGAGACTGAAATTTTCTAGATTTCAGTCTATAAACTGTTAACTGTTTTGATTTTGAAATAGTCTGCATTCCATCTGAATACCCAAAACATTTATGTTCAATGCTTATGGACACATTTTCCTAGGTTTGGTTATCATCATGTTGTCTGAATTTTATTATTAATATTTAATATTGCAATTTCTGCAAGATTCTTGTTTACTTTATTTTATCCCTTACTTTGTCCAGAACTGTTTGGAATCTAAAACTGAAGAACGGGGCAAACTAGAAACCATGTATGAACTTACTGTTGCCATTATTGCTATCAGGTTGCACATCATGTCTGCATGCAGTGGAGGTATTCCTGATATTAGGTGAAGGATCAGTTTGTCTTTCTGTTAAAAAGCTGTTTCAAATGTAAGCAAGAACATCCTATGCTATATGGTTTTATTCTGAGACTATTTGTATGTTTATTTAACTAAGACAGGGATTATGGATGTGATAAGTTTCCGTTATATATAGTTGAAATGTGTATGCTTACTACATGTATTATGATAAAAAAAATGGTTTTCGACTATTATGCTCGTCTCAATGATTCAACGTAGTAGTAACTATGTCATGTGTATCTTACTAGAGTTGTGAACATGACTGATGATTTTCATAAAACCAGAATTATATTGCTCCTAATTTGCATCTGAGCAAAATCCCCCCTTTGATCATCATAGTTGAATCATAAATGTAAGGCTGTAACCCACCATCCAACATAACTAATGTAAGTGGAGGATGAATTAATTCATCAGAACATCAACTGGATTATTGACAAAACTATTGAAAGCAAAAATATTAAAATCTTGGAGTTCATGAGTGTCTTTGTAAGTTTATATAGGAAAAGGGAGCTCATGATTCTAAAATGAACAAAAGGTATTAGTTACAGGGTTTTAGTAGTCAAGGGAGGTTCAGGATTCATGATTCTAGAATGGATCTGAGTTAGCAATCAGCAGTTAACTTGTTGGTGAGACCCCTCCTATAAGGAGGTTCCAGGTTCATTCTCGGTTGTTGTTGAACGAGGGATTTAGCTTAAATAATTAGTGTTGGATGCATCTTGTGCGTATCCTCTCTCCTCTTTTTCAGGAAAAAAAAAGTAAATAAATAAAAGAAAAGGAAAAAAAATATGGATCTCAGTTATTGATGCGATTTTTTTCTTTCAATTGCTTTCCATTGTTGGGATATCAATGGGTCGCACTAATTTTTAAGGACGGCCCACTTAACATGATGTACCATTAAGAAGAAGTTGCGTCTATCCTGGGGCTTTAGATATTGAGGATGGGCAAAAACCACTCTTTGCATGTGTAGTGGCAAGTTTTTCACTTTCATCAAGATCATGGCACATGTTCTGCTATCGAAAGGTACCCGAGCGTTGAACGACTTCTCCATCAAGTCTAGCATGGGCAATGAAAAAACTATCACGATTCCATCCTGAAGCCACAATCAGTCTGGAGTCACTCTCCCACACACTCGATCGCAGTCCGGAGGCCCCAGCCTATGAAACAAAAACCCTTCGCAAAGACTGTCGCTTTTACGCTATTTACAGCTTAGCGGTCACACTGTTAGATCATCCCCACATTCAGACGTTGCAGTGCCCCTATATCAATGCGGGCTGTTTTGAATAGTGGCAAATCTCTCTACATAGCAAACCATCAATTTGCGCGATCTGAAAGGTTATTAGGAAATCACAACATGCCAAATTGTGCATTTGCAGAGATTCAAAATATCTGTGTGTGCATCAATAGCTCAATCAGGTATTCGTATTGCTTATTCTCCAACGGGGATGCGGTTCACGTCTAATTCCACCAAAAGCACCAAACACGAGCAATCTCTTTGCTTTTTCTCAATGAGAATACTCATTCTCACGCTCGAGGGTTCTTGGCTGGCATCACACTCACCAGAGCTCCTGACGTGCAAGGTTCCGCCCCCTCCCTAATTGTATGTTTCTTGACAGATCCAATCAGAAGCATCCCAATCATTTGTGACGGAAAATCCCCACGAGAAAAATCAAGCAATTAAAGTCATAAGATTATACTCAAATATAAATATGACTTAAAATTATCAATGATGGTGAGAAATATTGCGGGCTGATAATAACAAGACATCATTGTTGCCACCTTGATCTTGAGCGCAACTTCTTTAGACTTTGGGTATATATCTTCTTTGTGGGACTGCTTCTATTTTAGGGTCTTAGCTGTCTTCAAGAGATTAACAATAAACAAAGTGTTAAACATTAATTAGGGACACATAAGCACTAATTTTCTTTAGAATAAATAATAAAAAACAATTAAGCACTAAGCCTTCAAGGATTAACCAGCTTTTTGCCTCTCTCTAAAGAGAGAGACTAGGATCATTTCATAAGGATCCAGATCCAAACTCGAATCCTTCCCATTGAATTTCAACCCCACGACATTTAAATTCAAGATCCACTCTGTTGAATTGATCTACATTATTTGAAGTCTCTAAAAACAAAAAATTATGTCATTTGAATACTTTTTGTTTATCCATCAAGTGGGCGCAATACGAACGGCTGAAAGTAGTGGGTTGTTAGTTTAACCGTGTATAATATTTGAAATCTGAAAAAAATTGTTCTATAGGGGTTTTTAAATGTTTAGATGATGATCAAATGATCGGATCAAGAATTTGTGCGTTTAAAATCATAGATCTAGGCAAAATACTTTTTTCAGTTGTCATTTTACGCAAACTTGATGAATAAGAAAAAAATTTCGAATGACATGAATTTTGGTTTTTAAAGGCTTCAAAATAATGTAGGTCAACTTCAATGGAGTGGATCTTATATTTGAGTATCGGGGCATTGAATTTTAATAAGAAGAATTCGGGCTCAAATCCTTTTGAAAGGAGCCAAACATATATATATGTATATATATATATATATATATATATATATATATATATATATATATATATATATATATATATATATATATAAAGAGAGAGAGAGAGAAACTTGTGTTATTCCGAAAGGATTTGAGGCCGAAACTTTTTCACTCAAATACAACTCTATGACATCTGAATACAAGATCCACTTCATTGAAGTTGATCTATATTATTCAAGTAATTAAAAATAAAAATTCATATATTTTGAATACTTTTAGCCCATCTATCAAGTAGGTATAAAATGGATGACCGAAATAGTGAGTTGTAATTTCTCAATGTGATCGCATGTACTTGCCTAGTTTGATTTTTCTTGGTGTTGCTCAATAGCAATCCTTGCGTTCATGTAGAGAGTAGGTTAGCAATTTGCCCCACCTAAACTTTGAGATTATGGATGGAGGCTACTTGATTTCTAATGAAGGTTTTTTGATTCTCTGTCATTGACTCGGTCTTTGCCAAGAAGTACTCGAATTTATCCATGAATTTTGCAAAGGCTTATTTCAAATTTACGTTCTACTCTTGCACTTGTTGGTATTGTTATTGTTGATAGTTGCTAGCCCAAGATATTTGGATGATTCTTCCATGCAGGGTTGTACGTGTTGGATAAAGATTTTTGGGCCTTTGGAAATTGTTGACGAAGTTGGTTGTTCGATTTGAACATCTGAAAAAGTGTTGCCAATTTGACAATCTCTACTAGAATGTGCTCCTCCGCAAAAATCCCAAATTGAATTAAGAGTATGAATTGCACTTACATTGAACGTACCAAGTCATTTTTGTTGAAACCTGCTGCCCCTACATGTTCATCACATAGTTACATATCCATTGGTTTTGATGATAACAAGCTTAGGGTTATATATACACACACTTATTTATATATGTATTTTGTACTCACATTTGTTTTGTAGATCAAAAGGAGGATATTTTGATGGAGACATAGCACATACATGTTGATCAAAGAGTGCAAGATATTACAAGGCTTTTTTATATTTTTTTCTAATTTTTTTAGATTTTTAAAATTTTGTCAAAAGACTTGAATATACAATTTTTACACATCCCTAGTCGACTAACCCTAAACTTAGTCGACTAAGTTAAGTCTGATATTCTTTTTTTTTGTAATTCATATACATACTAGTTGACTACCCTTCCTAGTCGACTTATAGAAATTTATAGAGACCAATTTGTTTACAGTTTAGGTTGTTTAGTCAACTAATAAATGACTGATGCATTTACCTATATAACTAATTTTACAAGGACATGAAAATTTTTTCTATTTCAACTGTAGTCGACTACCCCAATTAATTAGTCGACTAATATAAGAAAATTGTGATACTTAGTCGACTAACTCTAACTCCTGGTTAACTATGCAGTCAGTTTCTGACTGTTAGACAGTTGTATAAGTTTTTTTTTGGTATTTTCCCACTCTTTTATTATTCAAATTCAATTCAAATAACCACCTCAACTGCATGAGTTCTTCAATTATAAATAGGGATTAATTTCTTTGATTTTTACACAACTTTCTATAGATAAAATCTGTCAAAATTATTAAAAAAGTCTTGTACTTCAAAAAAATTTTCTCTTTGATTCTTTCTTTATCCAATTCAATTCTTAATGAGAAAAATTGAGAGTTCCACTATAAGATCCCCATAAATTCACACCTACACAAAAGTCAAGGCTTGTAGGATAATTGTACTCATTGCTCAGAAGGTCTTCTTGGAGTAGAGAAGAGGTGTACAGATTTGACGAAGAAGTTTATCAAGTGGTGTACTGTTTGTTAGTTTTGAGGGTTTTCAAAATCAGGTTAAGAAAATTCTCAAACAAGTGCTTGGAGACTGGATGCAGGTCAAGAGAATCGAACCAGGATAAAATATCTTATGTTTGCGTTTGCTTTTTCGTGTTTGACTCTGTGCATATTTACTTTTCTTGAAAGTTAATTACATTTCTTATTCAGAATTTTTAAAATACTATTCACCCCCCTTAGTGTTTGTTTTGCCATAGTTTCAGATTCTAATTTGGTATAAGAGCAAGGAATAAAGATGAAAACAGATTTTCCGTCATCTCAATTCAAAGAAGGGCATTCTACACAACAACCACCATTGTTCGACGGTTTAAACTATAACTTTTGGAAGTGTAGAATGAAAATCTATTTACATTCAATCAACTATGAACTCTGAAATATCGTGAAAGCGACATATGAGAATCCACCAACAACTATGAGCAATGGTCTGAGGAACAGAAAAAATTAGTCAACCTTGATACAAAAGCAATGAACTCATTTTTTTGTGCCTTGAACAAAGAAGAATTTAATCGTATGTCAACAGCCACAACAGCACATCAAATATGGCAAATACTACAGGTAACACACAAAGTAAAAGATCTAAAATTTCTATTGTTATTCACATGTTTGAACTATTCAAGATGAAAAAGAATGAAATTATTGCGGAAATGATTACAAGGTTCACCGACATCACAAACTCTTTGGTATCCCTTGGAAAGGAGTACACACAAGTGGAGAAAGTTAAAAAAGTTCTTCGTACGCTCATGTTTAATTGGGAAAAGAAGACCATTGCCATAGAAGAAGCCACCGATTTATCAACAATGACATTGGAGAACCTCATTAGAAACTTGATGGCATATGAAGTCTAAATTGAAGATAGAAAGAAGGATGAACAACAACATCAATTAAGAAAAAAGTCCCCGCCTTCCATATATCTTCAGACACAGAGGATTTAGATGATGAAGAAGAGGAAATTGCCATGATTTCAAGAAAATTTAGAAAGTTTTTGAAACAAGATAAGTTTAAAAAGAATAAGGACACTAATGATAATCTTTTTTATTTTAAATGTAATAAATCGAATTATATGAAGAAGGATTGCTCATTGCTCAAACCGAAAGGCAACTTCAAAAGTTTCAACAAATTCAAGAAGAAAAAAGACCTTTCAAGTAACATGGGATGATAGTAATACATCTTCCTCTGATGAAGAAGAGATCACAGAATCGACAAATATTTGTTTTATGGCTCAAGAAGATAAAGTAATTAAATTTGAAAATAATGATGAATTGTTTGATGAGTTTCATGAATTATTTCTTGAGTTTAAAAAAGTCATTACTAAATATAAAGATTTAAAAAAGGAAAATAATATTTTAATGAAAGAAAATAATAAAAATAAAGAATTAAAAAAGAAAAATGAGATTTTGATACAAGAAAATATTTTTCTTAAAAATGAAATGACTTCTTTGAATTCACGAATTTCTTTTTTGGATAAAGATATTTCATGTTTTAAAAATAAGTATGATTTTTTTTTGAAAAATGTAACAAAATTCAATAAAGGAAATGAGAATTTGAATGATTTATTATCTTCTCAAAAGATTTTCAATAATCATTTTGGTCTTGGATTTTTTAAAGATAAATATGAAAAATATTTTCATGTTCATGTTTATAAGAACAATAATCATAATTCTTATAATTCTTTAATAAAAAGAAGAATTACAATTTATGTACAAATAGACCAAATTATAAATATATTTGGATTCTCTTTTGATAAAATGCCTATCTTACATCATATTTGAATCGTGTATGCAATTCTAGCAATTATATTTATACTAATAAATGGAAATCAAATTCCAATTGGGTTTTGGTTCCCAAAGGCTAATCTTTTTCAGACCTTATCATAATGGGTATAATACAAAATATTTTATTTATAGGCACCTCATAAAGATAAATGGATATTTGATAATTGTTGTTACAAACACATGACTAGCCATATTCAACTACTTTCTTCTGCTCAAAATAAGAAAGGAGGAACAAAAACATTCGGAGACAATAACAAAGAAAAGATTATTGGTATCTGTATGCTTGGTAATACAGCAAAACCTCTTATTGAAAATGCTCTTTTGGTAAAAAGTATAAAATATAATCTTTTAAGTATATGTCAATTATGTAATAATGATTATAAAATAGTTTTTGAAAAAGATGCTTGTCTTATACATGATACTAATACGATAGATATTTTATTTAAATTTACTCGTAAAAATAGTACTTATGACTTATTAGTGACTTGTTTATCTTCAAATGATAATTTTTGTTTAGTTGCATCTAACAATGATTCTTCGATTTGGCATAAAAGATTTGGGCATTTAAATATTAAAACTATTTTGAAAATTTTATTTAATTAAAGGACTTCCAAAACTTATTTTTAAAAACATCATTTTTGTGTTCTTGTCAATTAAGAAAATAAGTTAATTCATTTTAAATCTAATGATCTAGTTATTATTAATAAACCTTTAGAACTACTGCATTTGGATTTATTTGGCCCTTCTCGTGTTCCCTTTCTAAATAAAAGTAGATACGTATTTGTTATTGTGGATGATTGTTCTCAATTTACATGGGTTCTTTTTTTTGAAAAATAAAAATAATACTTTTGATGAATTATTCTAAAAGAGTTCAAAATCAAAAATATATAACCATAGTCATAATCTGAAGTGATTATGGAGGAGAGTTTGAGAACGAATCTTTTGCAAATTTCTGCAATAAGTTTTGTATTACACATAACTTTGTATTTCCTATAGAATCTTCTCAAAACGGTGCTGTTGAAAGGAAGAATAGGACATTACAAGAATGTGTTAGAACTATGCTTGTTGAAAGCAACTTGCCAAATATTTTTGGGCTGGATCAGTAGCTACTGCGTGCTATGTTTTAAATCGTGTTCTTATTCAATCTATCTTGAACTAAACATGTTATGAACTTTTCTTTAATAGGATTCCAAAAATTTCTTATTTTAAGGTTTTTGGTTATAAACATTTTTTTTTTAAATACTAGATATGCTTTAGATACAATTGATGCTAGATCTAATGAAAGTATTTTCGTTGGTTATTCTACTCGTAGTAAAATATTTAAAATCTTTAATAAAAAAACATTTACCATTGAAGAACCTTTACAGGTTAAGTTTGATGAATCTCTATCTAAATCTTCTATTGATATTTCTTCACATGATGATGATATAATAGATACTTCTTCTATTAATAATACTATTACATCTTATGTTAATACTAACATTTCTAATAAGGATGAAACTCCTACTGAGTTACCTAAAGCATTTGTTGAGGTAAGAAATCATCCTCATGATTTATTTATTGGAGATATTTCTCAAGGTGTTCAGACTCAATCCAAATTTAATTAAGGTTGCATTCATATCTCTTATTGAACCAAATAATTTTAAAGAAGCATGTGTTAATGATTTTTGGATCATTACAATATAAGAAAAGTTGAACCAATTTGTTAGAAATGATGTAATAGATCTTGTACAATAACCAATGATCATACAGTTATTGGTACCAAGTGGGTATTTAAGAACAACCATGACTAATCCAGACAAGTAATAAAGAACAAAGCAAGGTTGCTTGTACAAGGTTACAATCAAGAAGAAGGTATTGATTATGATGAAACATATACACCTATAGCTAGGCTAGAATCTATTCGTCTTTTACTTGCTTATGCATGTATTATGAATTTCAAACTTTACCAAATGGATGTAAAAGTGCTTTTTTAAATAACTTTATTAAGGAAACTGTTTATGTAGAACAACCTCCGCGTTTCGGGCAGGAAAAGTTTCTTATCATGATTTCAAACTTAAGAAGACTTTATATGACCTTAAACAAGAACCTCATGCATGATATGATAGACTCAAAAGTTTTTTTTTGAATTCTAGTTTTGATATTGGCAAAATTGATACCATATTTTTATTAAACATGTAAATAAAGATATTCGATTTTTCAAATTAGATGGGTGAACTAAATTACTTTCTCGGTCTACAAATCAAGCAATTAAATGATGGAATATTCATTACCCAAACTAAGTATCCCAAGGAACTTCTCAAGAGATTCGGTATGAAAAATTTGGAAGCAAGAGATCTCTAATGGGTACTACTACCTTTCTAGACAAAGATGAGAATGATAAGAATGTTGATTAAAAAAACATATAGAGGTATTAAAAATCACCTAGAGGGGGGGTGAATAGGTGATAATGCTAATCAATGCACAATTTAAAACTATGATGCAACAATCTCCCAAAACAAGACTAAGAGCCGAATGCCCCGTGAAGGGTTCTGAACTCCTTCCTCCTGATTCCTCGTAAATATGAGTTGGAGGTGCGCAATGCAACCTTGTTGTATGGGACAATTATTGACAAGATGAATGACAACAAGTGAATATAGAAATGACAAACAAAAGCAAGCAACACTAGCAATGAAAGTAGTGCAAGAACAAGGAAAGTAAACCAAGCGCAAATACAAAGAATTGTTATCGAGGTTCGATCACCCAGCTCTACTTTCCTGCCTTCCCCAGAAGGATTCCACCTACTTCCACTATCACAAAGATGTCACAAATACACCGGAGTACCCAACTCCACAATCTCAAGTACAAGTTCTCTCTTGGTAGTCAAAAGTCCATAAACTTTCTCTTTCAAAATTCTCTTCCCTTACAAAGGTCCTTAGAGAACAATGAGTAGGAATGAAGCTCTTGTGTGCAAAGAGAAAAGAAAATGAAATCAAAGAATTCTTGAAAGCACTTCAGAAAATGAGAGAGAATTTCCGCACAAAAACCAAGAAACCAAGTCTTTTTGAAAGCCTTAAACTTGTGGAAGTTTTGATAATTTTTCTAGTAACCAAACTCTCCCCAAACACCCCTATTTATAGGAGAGGGCTAGGGTTTAAAGATAAACCATATTTAAGGCTAATCAGAATGCATTAAACCCAAACAAACCATTTAAACTCACTTAAGAGAGAAAAAGACAAAAACAAATCTGCTCAGAAAAATGCCCGTTACTGTTCAAACAGCTAGTCCGGTCGACCGGGCCGGTCGACTGCTCTTTCAAAAAAATTGCCGTTACGGGTTACCGGTCGACCGGGGCGGTCGACCGAAACAAACAGAGAGCAAGGACTTACAGTCAGGCTCATCTCGGTTGACCGTGAAACGTGCACACTGATATGTGCACTGCCAGAATCACGGTCGACCGCCCGGGTCGACCGGCAGAGCCTGTCATAGCCACGGTCGACCGGGCCGGTCGACCGGCTCAGGCCAAAAACCAATTTTCAAACAGAATTTTGAGGAGAAAAATATTTTTATCAAAGATGTTTTAAATAGGAATAAGTATAAAACATAAATATAGATTTACAAGCAGAGGATTTTGTATCAAAATATTTTTGTATAATTTATATGAAATAAACTTAGAAATAGGATGTGCGCAAAAACGTGTGTGTTAGAGCTTCAAACCTATTCACTATTCTTTAACAAAAACTCTAAACTAAACAAAAATCTAATTAAGTCTCTTGAGCAATCTTGAGCCATGCAATGCCTTACTAGAGCCTTCTCTTCTATGTTCCTTCCTTGATGTGCAATTTGCCTTCTTTGCTTCATGAACCTAGAAGTTGTTGCAACAGCTAAGCAATGGCCTCCAAACTATGGTACAAACCTGAAACTTATCTCAACAAACTAATTAGTACCATATAGCTCCTATTTGGTTTGTTATCATCAAAACTATTAGTAAATGGAGGGTGTAACCTTATGGGCCAACAATCTCCCCCTTTTTGATGATGACAAAACAAATAGGCTATAAACAAAAATATAGGGGAGGAGAAAGCTCCCCCTTAAATTATGCTATATTAAACAAGAAAAAATAATGTAATTTGTAATTTGCAAGTAAACATCACGAAACCAAAACCATGAAAATATAAAACACTTAAACTCAAATTACATATATGAACTCACATGGAACCAAAACCAAATGAAGTCATAATTTTATCATAAAACTCATTCTCCCCCTTTTTGTCATACATCAAAAAGGGTTATGAAAATATTTTTATTCAATAACACAAACATTAAGTTCACCACAAATGAAAGAAAATCTAGCAAAATCAAGTGGTTTAGTGAAAATATCGGCTAGTTGTAAATCCGTAGAAACATAATCAATAACTATATCTCCTTTCTCAAAATGATCTCTAAGAAAGTGATACCTAATCTCAATGTGCTTGGTCTTACTATGTTGATTTGCATTCTTTGTCATATGTATAGTACTAGTATTATCACAAAATATTTTTATATGATCAAAATGCAAATCATAATCAAGGAGAGTATGTTTCATCCAAAGGACTTGTGCACAACAAGCCCCCGCGGCAACATACTCCGCCTCGGCGGTTGAGAGAGCTCGGAATTTTGTTTCCTAGAGGACCATGAAACAAGACAATTACCAAGAAATTGACATGTCCCACTAGTACTCTTTCTATCTACTCTACAACCCACATAATCGGCATCCGAATAACTCGTCATTGAGAAATCTCCGGTTTTCGGATACCATAGACCCATTCCAATCGTTCCCTTAATATAACGAATAATGCGTTTTACCGCAATAAGATGAGACTCTTTGGGACACGATTGAAATCTAGCACAAAGACACACACTAAACATGATATCCGTCCTACTTGCCGTCAAATACAAAAGACTACCTATCATGCTTCTATATAATTTTAATATCAAAATTTTTACCTTGGTCGTCCTTATCAAGCTTGGTGGTAGTTGCCATGGGAGTGTTGCAAACCTTTGAGTCTTCAAGTCCAAACCTCTTTACGAGTTCCTTTGCGTATTTGGCTTGACATATGAAGTTCCCATCTTGCAATTGCTTGATTTGGAGTCCAAGAAAGAAATTAAGCTCACCCATTGAAGACATTTCAAACTCACATTGCATAACCTTTTCAAATTCCTTGCATAAAAACTCATTAGTAGAACCAAAAATTATATCATCAACATAAATTTGCACAATCAAAATGTCATTATCAACATGCTTAGTGAATAGAGTTGTGTCTACTTTGCCTTTAATAAAATCATTTGAAATGAGAAAACTAGAAAGCCTTTCATACCAAGCTCTTGGAGCTTGTTTCAATCCATACAAAGCTTTATCAAGTTTAAAAACAAAATCGGGATGAACATGATCAACAAAACCGGGAGGTTGAGCAACAAAAACTTCTTCATTTATAAAACCATTCAAAAATGCACTTTTCACATCCATTTGAAAAAGTTTAAAATTTTTGAAAGATGCAAAAGCTACTGTCATCCATATGGCTTCAAGCCGTGCTACGGGTGCAAAGGTCTCCTCAAAGTCAATTCCTTCAACTTGAATGTAACCTTGGGCCACTAACCTAGCTTTATTCCTAATCACATTTCCGGACTCATCCATCTTGTTTCTAAAGATCCACTTAGTACCAATAATTGGTCTATCGTGGGGCCTAGGAACAAGGTGCCAAACTTGGTTGCGTTCAAATTGATTGAGTTCCTCTTGCATGGCAAGCAACCAATATGAGTCCGCCTCGGCTTCGAGGTTGCTTTTGGGTTCAAAATGAGAAATGAAAGCAAAGTTACCACATAGGTCATGGAGTTTGGAGCGAGTTGTTACCCCTTTAGATGCATCACCTAAGATGAGCTCCTTGGGATGATTTGTAGCGTATCTCCAAGCTTTAGGAAGCGATTTTGAGCTTTCCTCTTTATCCTCTTGAACATCACCAATAGATTCTAGCTTTTCTTCTTGAGCGGGTGAGTCCTTCAAGGATAGTCTCTCCAAGTCTTCACCTAATGGGTCAATCTCTACAACAATCTCAACAACCACATTAGATTATACAAATTTAACATGCATGGATTCTTCAATGGTAAGTGAAGATCTATTGAATACTTTATAAGCTTTACTAGTTGTAGAATATCCAACAAAGATTGCTTCATAAGCCTTAGCATCAAATTTACCCAAGTTATCTTTAGTGTTCAAAACAAAACACTTGCATCCAAAAACTTTGAAATATGCAACATTAGGTTTTCTAGAATGATACATTTAAAATGATGTTTTTGAAGAATTTTTACACAAATAAATACGATTTGATATATAGCATGCGGTGTTTACGGCCTCGGCCCATAGATATTGAGGGAGGTCATATTCACTAATCATTGTCCTAGCCATCTCTTGAAGTGTTCTATTTTTCCTTTCTACAACTCCATTTTGTTGTGGAGTTCTAGGACAAGACATTTCATGCTTAATTTCCTTTTCATCACAATAAGTCATAAAGAGTTGGTTAACAAACTCACCACCTCTATCACTCCTTATTCTCAAAATCGAAAAACCCTTTTCTTTTTCAATTCTTTTTCGAAAAACCTTAAAATGGGAAAAAGTTTGATCTTTGTGTTCTAAGAAAAAAACCCAAGTAAAACGGGAAAAATCATCAACTAAAACAAATACAAATCTACTACCATTTAAGCTCTTAGTTTTAGTAGGTCCAAAAAGATCCATATGAATTAATTCTAAAGGCCTAGTTGACATGATATCCTTGATTGGTTTGAAGGAAGACTTGGTTTGTTTGCCAAGTTGGCACGCACCACAAATGCGGTCTTTCTCAAACTTCAAGCAAGGTATACCCTTCACCAATTCCTTTGAATTAATCCTAGAAAGATGGTCAAAAGATGCATGTCCTAATCTTCTATGCCAAAGCCAAGAATTTTCATCAAAAGCATTTAAGCATTTAGTAGAACATTCCACATTAAGCATGTCAATGATATAAACATTATAATCATGAAAACCGGTAAGAATACAATCATTGGATTTAATATCAAAAATCTTGCAAGAGGTATCATCAAAAACAACTTTAAGACCACGATCACAAAATTGACTAATACTAAGCAAATTATGTTTCAAACCATCAACAAGTACAACATTTTCTATAGTAGGAGATGAACCAATTTGAATGTTACCTATACTGATGATAGTGCCCTTGGAGTCATCCCCGAAGGTGACGGAGCCACCTTCTTCGTACCTTGATAGGGTTGTAAAGTTATTGATGTCCCACGTCATGTGTCTTGAACAACCACTATCAAGGTACCACCGTTCCCTACGTCTTGGAGCCTTGGTGTGTACCTACATCAAATAATTTAGGACTTGATTTTGGTACCCACATTTTCTTGGGTCCTAAAGGGTTAGTTTCATTAACCCAAACGAGATTATTTGATCTATTTACTTGGTCATAACAAAATTTAGCTAAATGTCCATTTTTACCACAATATGTGCATCTATACACTCTACCATATTTAAAAGCATAGTGAGTGTGTGATTTGTGAGCATGAGTATTGTGAGCATGAAAAGATTTAGCATGATAAGTGTTATGTGTAGTGTGAGTATGAGAAAACTTAGCATGTGAATCTTTAGCATGAGAGGTGTGCTTTTTAGAAAATTTTTCTTCAAGTTTCTTAGTGTTAAAAGCACAATTTTTCAAAACTTTTTCAAAATCAACCATTTTAGTTCTTAGAGAAGAAATTTCTTTTTCATCAACAATAGGAGATTTTCCCTTACAAGAAACCTTGTAGGCATTAAACTCATTTTGAATAGAAATAAGATTAGAAGAAATATCATCCTTTTCTTTAGAAACCATAGCAAGTTGATTTTTGAGAAAAACAACTTCCTTTTGCAATTTAAGACATTCAATTTTCTTGTTATCATAAGTTTCGGAAAGTTCAACAAAAGCATGAACAAGAACTTCCTTACTTAATTCATCATCTTCATCATCAAGAGATTGAGGGGTTACCTTTGGTGTGTTTGCCATGAAACACATGTTCGCCGTATCCACCTCTTCTTCGGATTCGCTTTCCGAATCCCATGTTGCTTTATAAGCATTCTTCTCCACCGGCTTCTTTGGCTTGAAGGAGGAAGTCATCTTCTTCTTGAACTCCGGGCAATCCGCCATGATATGTCCGGGCTTTCTACAATTGTAGCAAATGATTCTTCTCTCCTCTTTACCTTCAAGTTTCCTTCGGAAGTTGAGCTTGTTTTTCCGGTACATCCTCTTCACATTGCGAACAAGTAGTGATAGCTCCTCATCTTCTTCTTCATCTTCTTCATCGTCATCAAGAGTGGAGGAAGACTTGAAAGCTATGGATTTCTTCTTTGAAGGAGCGGCTTCTTCTCTTGCCTTCTTTTCCATCTCATGGGTCTTTAAGTTCCCAATGAGACTAATGAGGTCCATCTCATCCTTGTCGTTCAACTCTTTCAAGGTGGTGGCCTTTATCTCCATGAAGTAGGAAGAGCCCGAATCACTTTCCGCACCTTTTGATCATTGGAGATATCATCACCTAAAGAAGAAAGACCATTGGTGATTTTTGTGAATCTAGTAATCATACAATCAATAGATTCATCCTCAAGCATTTTAAATGATTCATATTGAGACCTCAAGAGATCTATTTTAGCTCTCTTGACTTGTGAAGTCCCTTCGTGTGTGACCAATAGATGTTGCCAAATCTCATAAGCGGATTGGCAATGAATTACCCGTGTAAGGTCATCCTCATTCAAGGCGGTTAATAGGGAGTTTTGGGCCTTGAAGTTAGCCTCATATTCTCTAAATGTAAAGTCGGCCCATGTGCTCTCATCACTATCGGGTGCTACATAGGGTTTGGTCAAGGATTTAGCCACTAAGCTACCCAAAGATTGTAAGAATATAGTCATCCTAACCTTCCAAATAGGAAAATTAAGTCCATCAAATTTAGGAGGGGTTTTGATGTTATCGGCCATGTTTACTAGTGATGACAAATGGAATGCAAATGTTGATTAGCAAATTTTAAGGATCTCTCTATGGATGTTAAGCCAAACCTAGAGTCCAAGCTCTGATACCACTTGAAAATCACCTAGAGGGGGGGTGAATAGGTGATAATGCTAATCAATGCACAATTTAAAACTATGATGCAACAATCTCCCAAAATAAGACTAAGAGCCGAATGCCCCGTGAAGGGTTCTGAACTCCTTCCTCCTGATTCCTCGTAAATATGAGTTGGAGGTTCACAATGCAACCTTGTTGTATGGGACAATGATTGACAAGATGAATGACAACAAGTGAATATAGCAATGACAAACAAAAGCAAGCAACACTAGCAATGAAAGTAGTGCAAGAACAAGGAAAGTAAACCAAACGCAAACACAAAGAATTGTTATCGAGGTTCGAGCACCCAGCTCTACTTCCCCGCCTTCCCCAAAAGGATTCCAACCACTTCCACTATCACAAAGATGTCACAAATACACCGGAGTACCCAACTCCACAATCTCAAGTACAAGTTCTCTCTTGGTAGTCAAAAGACCACAAACTTTCTCTTTCAAAATTCTCTTCCCTTACAAAGGTCCTTAGAGAACAATGAGTAGGAATGAAGCTCTTGTGTGCAAAGAGAAAAGAAAATGAAATCAGAGAATTCTTGAAAGCACTTCAGAAAATGAGAGAGAATTTCAGCACAAAAACCAAGAAACCAAGTCTTTTTGAAAACCTTAAACTTGTGGAAATTTTGATAATTTTTCTAGTAACCAAACTCTCCCCAAACACCCCTATTTATAGGAGAGGGCTAGGGTTTAAAGATAAACCATATTTAAGGCTAATCAGAATGCATTAAACCCAAACAAACCATTTAAACTCACTTAAGAGAGAAAAAGACAAAAACAAATCTGCTCAGAAAAATGCCCGTTACTGTTCAAACGGCTAGTCCGGTCGACCGGGCCGGTCGATCTCTCTTTCAAAAAAACAGCCGTTACGGGTTACCGGTCGACCGGGGCGGTCGACCGAAACAAACAGAGAGCAAGAACTTACAATCAGGCTCGTCTTGGTCGACCGTCACGGTCGACCGTGAAACGTGCACACTGATACGTGCACTGCCAGAACCACGGTCGACCGTCCGGGTCGATCGGCAGAGCCTGTCATAGCCACGGTCGACCGGGGCGGTCGACCGGCTCAGGCCAAAAACCAATTTTCAAACAAAATTTTGAGGAGAAAAATATTTTAATCAAAGATGTTTTAAATAGGAATAAGTATAAAACATAAATATAGATTTACAAGCAGAGGATTTTGTATCAAAATATTTTTGTATAATTTATATGAAATAAACTTAGAAATAGGATGTGCGCAAAAACGTGTGTGTTAGAGCTTCAAACCTATTCACTATTCTTTAACAAAAACTCTAAACTAAACATAAATCTAATTAAGTCTCTTGAGCAATCTTGAGCCATGCAATGCCTTGCTAGAGCCTTCTCTTCTGTGTTCCTTCCTTGATGTGCAATTTGCCTTCTTTGCTTCATGAACCTAGAAGTTGTTGCAACAGCTAAGCAATGGCCTCCAAACTATGGTACAAACCTGAAACTTATCTCAACAAACTAATTAGTACCATATAGCTCCTATTTGGTTTGTTATCATCAAAACTATAAGTAAATGGAGAGTGTAACCTTATGGGCCAACAGGTATGACCGGCTCACTCTTATATATTACTGCTAGTAAACCAGATATTATGTTTAGTTTTTTTATATGCTAGATATTAGTCAATCCTAAAGAGACACATTTTAAAGTAGTGAAAAAGATTTTTAGATACATTAATAACACTGTTAATTATGGTTTATTTTACCCAAAATCAAGCATATTTGATTTAGTGCCAAATAGTGATGTTGATTTTGCTGAATGCAAATCCAATAAGAAAAATACTAGTGATACTTGTTACTTTTTGGGACATTCTCTAATATCGTGGTTCAGCAAAAATCAAAACTTTGTATTATTATCTACAACTGAAGCAGAATGTATTGCTGCTAGTATTGCATGTGCACAAATTTTATGGATGAAATAAACTCTAGTTAATTATGGTGTTACTAGCATAACTTTTCCTATCATGTGTGATAATGTAAGTACTAGTTGATATTTTTACAAAACCTCTTAAAGAGGATGCTTTTATGAAATTTAGAAGCGAACTGAGCATTTGTGCAATTTCTGATATATAAAAACTCATTGCATATGGATTGCATTTCATATAGTATATTTTCTCTTTATTAGTCGACTTATACTCTTTATTAGTCGACTGGACTACAGAGTAGTCGACTTCTTGCATCAAATTGAGACTTGGTTACTTTAGGATACTTGAGTTAGTTGACTAAGATTGCCTATTAGTCGACTAATTCATATTATTAGTCGACTACACCATGGACTTAGTCAACTAATACGGAAAAAGTGTGTTTTTTAAAATGGATATTTACTTCAAAACCCGACCCATTTAACTTATATCTGGGATCCGAAATATTTCTTACTCAATCCTAATCATTGATTTTCATTCTCCCACTTATATTGACCCTTCCCCATCTCTTTCTTACTCTCCAAACCATAGACATTACTCTCCCACTGTGCTGCTGAAACTAGTCGACTACTGCTCTTCTCCCTCTTCTAGAATTATAATATATTTTTTCAAATTTAAGCATCTCTCATGGTTGTAAGTCTTTTTCCTCAGTAATTGTCATATCTAGGGCTAAGAAAGCTAAGTTTACAGCCTCTTCATCTTCCAAATCAGCTAATTTTAGAACCTTTCTAAAATATTCAGGTTTAGAGGTTGTTTACCTTAGAATCTCTCAAATAGAAATCATCCCTGGTAGGTTTGTGTACTTTAATGATTTCATTGAGTATGATATCTCATCCTATCTTCAAAATACTGGCCTATATGATCTATTTTTAATTGACTAAAAAAAGGCTATTATCCATCTCTTACATATATGTTTTTCACAAATCTTATATATGAAGATGATGATAATTCAGTTCTAATTTCTACCTTAGTTAATGGTATTAACTCCAAGATCTTTAGGCAAGATTCTCAATATTCCATATCAAAGCTTAATGTAATTGAGATGACTATTGATGAAGTTTTCTCTAAGATCTATCTTCCTTGTCAAGGTCCTCCTATAGCCAGTAATAAGCTTCAACCTATCCCTAAGCTTATTGGTCGTTTTCTTGCATATAATATTTGTCATAAGACTGAAAACTACAATTATTATTTTAGAGATCTTGCTACTTAAATTTATGCCATCATAGAAAAAATTGAGGTCAATTGGGCTCATGTTATGTTTGATACACTTGTCAAGGAACCATCTACTTTTCTTTCTTATGGTGCTTTCCTCACTCATATCTTTCGTAAGTTCAAGATTGACTTAGCTTCAAAGACCAATGTAGTCAAGGTGTTTGAATCCTTTGATAAATTAGTTCTTTTTTTTGCATGAAGCTATTGAAAACACCTCCACTATAACCTACTTTTTCTTCTCATGCTTCTCATAAAGCCTCCAAATCATCCACTCCTCCTACTACTGATGCATTCTATAACTCTCTTTCTGTTGAAATCTTGGATATAAAGTCTAAACAAACTTCAGTGATGAAATTACAATCTTTCATTATCAATAATCAAAGTCTTATTCTGGATCAGTTTCTGAATTTAATCATTAGGATAGATTGTTTGGACTCCACTAAACAAGAAATTTTGCACTACTTCAAGTCAAACTTTCTACCACCACCTCCACCATCCGGCTCTGGTGTGTGATGCTCAAGCAAGCTGAAAAACTACACCTCATATCATCTAGGATTCATAGGTATTGCTTTTTGATGTTGCTTTTCTACATGTAGCTTTTTGTGTTGTGTTCTCAAGATTTGTTTCTATATAATAACTCTATGTTATGTTTTTTTTAAAACTTGCTTTTCTGTAATAAAGATATTAGACTCCTTTGTAATAATTTCTTATTTGTGATATATCTATGTTTCTCTTCTTTGTGTTAATGACAAAGGGGAAGAAAATCTTATATCTAATATATATTATGATATATGTCTATATATTAATGACTTATGTCTCTATTGGTATATATGTGTTATGACAGGGGGAGCTTAAACATATATATCTCTATATATTTTTTATGCAAGGGTGGCTTAACTTATCTTATACCTTATGTTAGACACACACACACACACACACACACACACACACACACACACACTCACTTACACTTATTTGTCATCATCAAAAAGGGAGAGAATGTTGAATCTTGCTGTCCTTACATGTTCATCACATGGTTACATATCCATTGGTTTTGATGATAACAAACTTAGGGTTACACAAACATATACTTTTGTGTATGTGTGCGTGTGTGCATTACTCACATATGTCTTGCAGATCAAAAGGAGGACATTTTGATGGAGATATAGCACATACTTGTTGATCAATGAGTACAAGATATTACAAGGCTTTTTCATATTATTTGTAATTTTTTAGTTTTTTAAAAATTTGTCAAAAACCTTGATCACATAATTTTTACACATCCCTAATCGACTAACCCTACACCTAGTCGACTAAGTTAAATATGATATTCCTTCTTTTTCAATTCATATCGACTACCCTTATTTCCTAGTCAACTTGTAGAATTTTATAAAGACAGTTTTGTTTACAGTTTAGGTTGTTTAGTCAACTAATAGATGACTGATACACATACTTAGTGGACTACCCATAGACCTAGTCGACCATAACTAATTTTATAGAGACATGAAATTCGTTTCTATTTCAACTGTAGTCAACTACCCTAATTAATTAGTCCACTAATAAAGGAAAATTGTGATACCTAGTTGCCTAACTCGAGATCCTATTCAACTATACAGTCATTTTCTTACTATTGGACAGTTGTGTAAGTTTTTTCTAATTATTTTCCACTCTTTTATGTTCCAAATTCAAATCAAATAACCACTCCAACTGCCTGAATTCTTCAACTATAAATAGGGGTTGATTTCTTTTATTTTTATGTAACTTTCCATAAATAAAATTCTGTCAAATTTCTGAGAAAAAAATTTTGTTCTTCAGAAAAATTTTCTCTTTTATTTTTTCTTCATCCAATTCAATTTCTAGTGAAGAAAATCTTAGAGTTTCACTATAAATTACTGTAAATTCACTTTCAACAAAAGTCAAGGCTTATAGTACTCAGCACGAAGAAGGTCTTCTCGGTGTAGAGAAGAGGTGAACAGTTTGGCTAAACAATTTGTCAAGTGGTATACAGTTTGTTAGTTTTGAGGGTTTTCAAAACTAGGTTAAGGAAAATCTCAAGCGGGTGGTTGGGGACTGGATGTAGGTCAAGAGGACCAAACCGTGCTAAAATATCTTGTGTTTGCGTATGCTTTTCTATGTTTGATTTTGTGCATATTTATTTTTGTTACAAGTTATTTATATTTCTTGTTTAGAATTTTTTAAAACACTATTCACCCCCTCTAGTGTTTGTGCTGTCATAATTTTAGATCCTACAATTTTGTCAAAAGAACTAGGTGTGCATGGATCACCAAGATACCAGCAACCTTTTTCGATGTCGTCTTTTCAGTTTGCCGTTGAAAATTATTTGAAGACTTCTACTTTAGCAGCTCATATCCTTCAGTTCGCTCTTTGCCCATTAGAGCTCCACTGGGTACCACATCAACTAGTATGTGTTCAGTTGTAGCTTATTGTAAAAGAACTGGATCTCCAACTAAAAAGGAAGTCCATCATGTGAGCATTTTCTAATCAAGTCCTTGTATCTTTTCCACGACTCATATATAGGTTCATTATCAAACTGAGAAAAGGATGTGATATTACCTTGTAGTTTCGCCAATTTTGAAGGTGGGAAGTATTTGATGAGAAACTTGTTCGCCATTTCCTCCCACATAGCAATTGATTCTTTCGATAATGAATTGAACCACATCTTCGCCTTGTCCTTCAAAGAGAAAAGGAAAAGCAACAAACAAACCAACAACCATTGTGCTTTTGAGTATCGCTTATTGATTAGCATCCAATTCTGCATCTGTATATTGCATTCCTTACCGATTTTTGAATAAAATATTGCCTCTAAATCGTGTCTTGGTCTACTTTGCAGATAGTCAAGAGTTTAAGGCCAAAGTCAGAATAAGAGGCTATTAAACCCAATTTTGGATAATTAAATTATATTTCTTAGAGATCAAGCTAGAGAGCTCTAGAAGATACATTGGATCTAAAAATTGAGGATGCATATAGAGAAATACCTATCCAAAATACCAAAAATCAGATACATGTAGAAGCTTTTCGCAGCTGAATGAAGCATCAGGGCAAAACAAGGGACCTAAGTCCCTGGTATTGCCGCAAAAATGCGACAATTGCTAGGATCCACAGCAATATGGTGGGCCCACATGTCGATCTTCGACGCATGACTTCGTCTCGTCAACCAGAGCCTTCCTTTTCCAAGAAATACTGCATCTGGAAACCAAAATTGAGGTTGGAGAGCAGTAAGCTCGGGTGTTCTCCCATTTAGTGTAGTTTTCTTCTTCTTCTTCTTCTTCTTTTGTGTTTTTTTATTTTATATCATGTATTAGGGCAGAGTCATTTTAGGAGAGAAAAAGAGATTGGTGTAATAGAGAGTGATAATCAATGAAAGCTTCCTCCTTTTCTTCCATGGTTTCTTATCTAACCTCTAGTGTGAGTACTAGCTAACATTTCTTCTCATGGCAATCTAAGAAGTAACCACTAATCATCTGACCCCTTACTTGATAATCAACATGAATCTAATAGCCTCTACAAGGCCTTGCTCTTGGAAGTCCCATTGATGGCTCGTGATGATGAGTTCTAACTTCTAAACTTGCTAACCTGCTAAGTTTCTTATTTCATACTTGTCTCTAAATGATTTTGATGATCTAGTATTTGCATTAGCTTGCTCTTGATGCAAGGTTAATGTGTAGAACCATCTGATGTGCCATGCTTTATAACATCTCTTGAAGCCAAGGATTAGTGATGGCTTAGGATCCATATGAGGCAACTATCACTAAGAGGTTAGCATGATTAGTGGAGTATTTAGTAGTTAGTAGCCGTGGGTTTTTCATCTTTTATTTTGTTTTCAAAACCATTTTTAAAACCACTTTATTAATTTCTTATCGTTGTTTTCATCATCTTCTTAGTTCACCACTTGTTTTCATTTCTTCACCATAAGTTTTTCTCTTTTCCATTCTCCAAATCACTTCACCACAGTTTTCACTTCGCCTATTTCGTGTTTTACCTTGCCTTTTTTACTTTCTTGTTTTTTCTTCACCGATTTCAAAACCATCAATACCATTTCTTGCATTCACTATTTTCATCGCCTTCTCCTTCCATCACTTCTAGTTACTGTTCTTTTCTTTTCTCTATCTTTAACAATGAAAAACTTGTTAACAACCAATATGAATGAACTGTTAATGCTTCTATCGCCTCCCATCCCTGTGGATTCGACCAGATAGCCTATATGCTATAATGAAAGTATCATGGAAGCCAAAGTATATAACACTTAAACTCTTCATTTCAAAATACACATTTCGTGCATGCTTTACCTCAGATCAAATTTTGGCACCGTTGTCGGGGATGTGAATGGTTTGAACTGATATTTTTGTTAACATTTTCTTCTTTGTTTTGGTATGCAGGTCAATTTTTATAGAAATTAAGTATTATAGAAAGCTAACTTTGCTTGCATCTCCCTACTTTTGAAAGCAGGGAGGCCAGTTCCACTAAATTGCCATGGCCAGGGTTTTGTAACCGCGAAAATGTGGCTTCTTTTAGGCCTTTGGACAATTTTTTTTGCAGGATTCTTCTAAATGCTATATCTTGCTGTTTCTGCCACTAGTTTTCTGTAATTTGCCCTAACACTGCTATAATTAAGAACTAAAATCAATAATTAGATATTTTTAAATAGTTTTGACATTTGCATCATAGGCACATGTCGATTTTATTCCAATATACTGTATTTGTTCTGTTGTTGTGATCTGAACTGAGGTGTACATATTGCATTACATTTAGTTATAACAAACACGTGGGTAATTTACTCGCTTTGTGTGTTAATCTTATCTATATTTCACACTTGCATGAATTGAAATTAAGGGCATAATCCATTATAAGATAAGGTTGGGGAGTTATTACCCTTCATTAGCCCAAAAACTACCTCCTCACTCACACAACCCAAACCTAAATAAAACTTGCTAGACATTGGGCCCAAGGGACATCTCGAACTCATTAAAAGATAGACATCGGGAGAAAGTTGTTAGTACCAGACTCTTACCAAATCAGTGTCTAAAGATTAGGGATTAAGAGAAAACATCTCAAAGATCTGGTGGTTTGGCGTAATTAAGGCCCATCACTTATGCTCAGATACCTCCCACCACATTTTGTCCCTACCTGGTTGATTAGCTCATAGTCTGATGCTGCAATATCCCTCTCCTGGACAGTGGACCAGTTAGGAGTTGTCTAGGTCTTGTCAATGTAACCTCCGATTTCATATATACGTCGGTCAATACTGGTATCCGATATTCGGCTTAATCATCTTGGTAGCCAGATTGAGGCCATTTCAGCTCAAGATATTATTTTTTAATATTTTGAATTTTTTTGATTTTTTTTGAAAATTTTTGGGATTTATTAGAAAAGATCTCAATTCGGGGTTGATCGGTGCCACAGACTGGCTCGGAAAATTTTAATTAGAAACTCATCAGATGAATTTCAGAGATCCAACTTTACAACAAGGTTCAGGATGACATTTTTTATTTTTGTGAATTTTTAGGATTTTTCTGAATTAATAGGAACTTAACTCTATAAACTAATGACGAAATACTTATTTATTAAAAAAATGCAAATAATATAAAGCCAAAATAAAAATATGAAAATAAAACCTTTTATTTTTGAGTCCACAATTTCAAACCTGTGACTCTTCATTAAGGAATTTAATCCAGCAACCACAATGTTTTCATGGCTTTTGCATATAGAAGTAGCCAAATAAATTTAACAATTATATGAATTCACCCATTAAGCCTTCCAACAGAAAACAAAACAAAATGCCATATTATTTGCGTCTCCATATCTCCCCCATCTCTCCACCTTCTCCATTTCCCTCTATCTCTCGCTCACATTCTCCAGCTCCTCCACTCACCTCTTAACCACACTATTTCTCTCTCTTTCTCTCTCTCTCTCTCTCTCTCTCTCTATATATATATATATATATATATATATATATATATATATATATATATATATATATATATATATATATATATATATATATATATATATAGGGGTTATTGTACCTCAGCCGATAGCTGAGAGAGTTTCTCAGCCGGCATGACGTGGCTTCATATTAGCTGCAGAGAAGTCAAAAATTTAGGCCGTAAAAGAAGACCCTCAATCACTTTTCGTTGCCCAATGACTAAAATACCCTCAATTTCACTTTTAACCTGGCTTCAACTGTTCCTCCACTAAAAAAATTACAGATCTAAAAATTTTGAGTTTTTTCAAACAAATTTTTTTCAATATCATTTTCACTTTTTAGATTTATTTTTATTTTACATTGCAACCTTTGGTCGCAGTGTTGCAGCCTTTTTTTAATTTTTTCGATTAGGGTCGCAGTATTTTTTCGACCTTGCTAAGCTAAATAGGATACTGCGACGTGATCGCAGTCTTATGAAATAAGAGTTGCAGTCAATTGAAGCAGTGACAATAATCTCATAAGTTAATTAATTAAGATGACTAGAAGAGTGCGACTTCGGTCGCTGTCTTATGTAACAACAGTCTCTTTGTTGATAACAATGCGACCTTGGTCATAATATTTTTATTAAATAATCTAAATAGAATACTGCGACCATGGTCGCATTCTTATGAAACAAGAGACATAGTCAATTGAAGCAGTGAACAAGGTCTCAAAAGTTAAGTAATTAAGATGGTTAGAAGACTGCGACCGAAGACTACGACATTGGTCGCAGTCTTATGTAATAGCAGTCTTTTTGAAAAGTTTTGTTTGATAACACTGCGATGTTGGTCGCGGTATTTTATAACTTATTTTTTTAAGGTCGCAGTATTTTTATTAATAAATTTTAATTAGACTGTGATTTTTGGTCGTATTCATAATAATAAATTGTCAGATAAAATTGAATTCTGTGATCAAAGTCGCAGTATGAAATTTCATCTTCAAACCATTTGTTTTACAAGACAGCGACCAAGATTTGACAGCGTGAAGAGACATAGAGGATAGACATATAAAATGAGAGAAAAAATAATAATAAAGAATATAAAACTAATACATCATTCCAAGAAAAGACAAACGATAGCAGCTTTTAGTAATTTCAATTATTTTCAAAAGCGAGATGTCATTTTAAATTGGCGAATTATGTGGCTCATAATGTGCCATGTCATCGCGGGCTGAGAGGGACTCTCAGCCGTCGGCTGATATACATATTTCTGATACATATATATATATATATCAGAAATATGTATATCAGCCATATATATCAGAAATATGTATATCAGCCGACGGCTGAGAGACTCTCTCAACCTGCTGTGACGTGGCACAATTTTTGCCACACCAATAAGTTGCGGCCCGCTTACTAGAAGAAGTTAAATTATTAAATGCCCCTCGGTAAAAGGTACTTGATCCGCTATTGTTTATTATTATTCTCCCCCAATTTCTTTTACCGCTCTTTGTCAAATTTAGGGTTAACTTTTCTGCCATAAAGTTTTTTTTTGAAAATAGCGATATCCAATTTCCCTGCCAAATTTTTCCCTTTTTATTTTAATGTTGACGTCAAAGTAGTTCACTTTCCCTACCAATTCTGGTCATAGTCGTAAGCGATCTCTATGTCCTGATCTAAATATTGACCATATATCATCTGGATCAACTTTCTCTCAGAATATTGAAAGTATTGAAGGGTTGAGCTCTTGCATGCTGATCAAGAGGTTATTATTTTTACAATTTTTTCTAGCAATTTCTTAAATTTAGAAGATTTATGTGCAACGTATATGTTAAATGTGATATCAGTCGCACCTATTTAAATTAATAGATTTATGAACTGCGACCACTAATTTAATACACTATGTTTTACTAACTTCGACCACTGTCGAAGTTTATATTAAAAACATTTTTTCGGTTGTCAAAGCTAGCTTTATAACTGCGACCTTAGTCGCAGTCCTATTTTTTTCATATTTCTGACACGTGTCCATGTCATTTATATCTATCTTATATACTAAATTTTAAGAACTGTGACTTAAGGTCGCAGTATATACTAATGAGAGAGTTGCAAAGTTATTATTCACGTTTTTAAAAACCTGGACATACGGAAAACTGCGACTACGATCGCAGTCTATTATTCAGAAGTTATAGATTTCTTTACTTCTGCGAACTTGGTCGTAGTTTTAGTTATTATAGTTCAGACGTTTGATATTCAATTATTTGTTTTTATTTAGTTTAGCAATTTGTTTTGTAGGATCTGAATTCACATGGAGAAATGTCTGGAAGCTCAAATCTGTTTTTAGGGAAATAGTTTTTTATGGATGATGAAGCATACAACTTCTACAATTCTTATGCAAGGAACAGAGGTTTTGGCGTTAGAAGAAAAGGAAAAGATAAGTCACAGAGGCCTCCTCATGAAATTATTTGCAGGAAATTTTGTTACAACAAGGAGGGTGTGAAGATTGGGCTAAACGGGGTCTCCTTCATCGCATCTACAAAATTGGGGAAACATGCTCTCATTCTAATTTTTGTTCCTCAAAGTTTCAATTTCTTTAGTTTGTTCATCCTGTGGTGCTGACAAATAACCTATAATAGTTGCTTCTTATTCACTCATTGGTTCCTCAACTATTTCGACAGGCTCTAGTTCTGTTTTCGAAAGGATGTTAGTTTCTATATTTATATCTTCTTCTTCTTCTTCTTCTTCTCCTCCTCCTCCTCCTCCTCCTTCAATAGGAAGGCCAATCATATTTCTTTCATCATTAGAAATGTTGGCCATTTGACAAAAAATCTGAAAAAAAAACTAAGATCTTAGATAAATCTTATAGTTATATCGCAGATGAATAAAACATTTACTAGAATAGCTATCAAGGAACTGCGACCGTGATCGCGGTCATAAACATTAAATCAGATAAGTAAAAAACGTGATGTGACCATAGTCGCAACAAAAACCAGTGAAATAAATATAACTGCGACCAAGGTCGCAGTTTATTTAAAATGAGTTATCAAGGAAATGTGACCATGGTCGCACACTGTTGTACGTTAATCAAATGAACTACAACCGTGGTC
Organism: Agave tequilana; assembly: GCA_038442645.1. Classification (NCBI taxonomy): domain Eukaryota; kingdom Viridiplantae; phylum Streptophyta; class Magnoliopsida; order Asparagales; family Asparagaceae; genus Agave; species Agave tequilana. Next base: position 2,206,143 of record JAVJIF010029691.1, on the reverse strand, counting down.
CATTTAAATGAATAAAATTATAATCAATAGTATATGATCGCTAACTATTAAAAACTTATGATATCTGCGTCAATATCATTTAGATCAATTTCAGCCAGAGCTCTACTAATTTTTTGAAGGTCCCATCTTACTACCCATGGGTTTTGTCCTTCAAACCAGACCTCGGCTCAAAAGTAGCAGCCCTTTCACAGAGCCAATACTGCAAAATATATTATTATATTAGTTTACATAAATATTGACAATATATAAGGAAATTTCAATAATGTTTGCTAACTATGATATCCATACTTACAATAATTTGCACGGAGCATCCTTGCAGCTCATATGTGGTTTGCCTGAAGATGTACATTGATTTAATCAGGAATTGCGAAACAGCTTTAACCCAGCATATTGTCTTCATCAGCTGCATATTGGCAATTTGTTCCATAATATTCCATGACACTGTGCATTTACTACCAGAAAAGAATAGAGCGGCCGGCATATACAGGATGATTATTGTCATAAAGTCTTGAGTTGTAAGTCTTTGTATATCTCTTATAATTTCATTTAAAGTCAGGTGCTGCTCAAGCTGTTCATCCTTAGTCACATCTGATTCAGTCATCAATCTTTTCATGACTACAAGATCATCCAAAGCTTTTTCAATTGATACTTTCGTGATCTTCTTTATATTAGGGAAATACTGTTTAATAACCCCCTGTCCTTCATTGTATAGGTCTTATTCATAATAAAATTTGCCCCATTGATAGATAGACCAAAAGTAAGGGCAACATCCTCCACAGTTAACTCAATTAGTTTGCCCCAACTCTAAACGTCATTGTATCCTTATCATACTGGTCTACAATTTTCAGCAAATTAATGTTTGATTTTAGACCTTTTTTCAGCACCAAACTCCTCTTTGTAGAAGGCTATGAAGATTGGGCCAAACGGGGTCACCTTCATCGCATCTACAAAATCGACCTGAATGTGCTTTTTAAATCTTCTAATGAATTTGCACATAGGCCTTAAGCACGATCTCATAGGACGAACCTTCAGTTCTTGTTTACCTATAGATGCAAAAATATTAAAAACATTAGTATAAAATACCGGGTCTCAGTATGTTTATTTAAAAGTATAAAAAAAAGGAAGGCGACCTTGGTCGCAATAGGCATTAATAAATTATAATACACTGCAACCAAGGTCGCATAGGCTTTAACTAAAATATCCTGCGACCAAGGTCACACTGCAATTTTGTAATTAACCAAAATATTTTACCATGAAGGTGGCTGTGTATCATCATACTGCGACCAAGGTCGCAATATTCAATCAGGCTAACTTAGTTAACAGACTGCGACCATATCCCTAGAAAGGATAAAATGAAGGAAATATTTTATCATGGTCGCATTCTCCTAATAATACCGTTTACATAAAATGTGACCATGGTCGCAGTATTAAGCTGCAAATCTTCGCAGTTAAATTTACGTGCTAGACAAACAAACTGCGACCATGGTCGCATTCTATCTTAATAGTTAATAAATAAACTGCGACCTTGGTCGCAGTATAATTATTTCAAATAATTGGTTTTAACTTTATTTTTTTATTTTTTTTCAGATTTTGTGTCGAATGGCCAACATCTCTAATGAAGAAAAAATTATGATTGGCCTTCATGTTGAAGGGGAAGAGAAGGAGGAAGAAGAAGCAGAAGATGAAGATGAAGAAGAAGAAGAAGAAGAAAATACATATAATCAAGCTAACATTTCGTCAGAAAAGAAGCCAGAAGCGGCACAAATAATTGAGCAAGAAGAGACGAGTGAGCAAGAACCAACTGTTACAGGTTATTTGCCACCATAACGGGATGAACAAGCTAAAGAAATTGAAGAGATGAGTAATCAAAATCAGTACTTGAGAGAAAATATTTCTCAGCTTGAAAGAAAAATTGAAAAAAATGGAGACTGAGAACAGACTCAAGGCTGAATTAAAGAAAAAAAAGAAGAGAAATAAGAGAGAAGAAAAAATTAAAAAAGCAGTAGAGAAAATTAAAAGTGAAAGAAGAAGAAGAAGAAGAGCTGCTGAGAGCAGCCGCTGCTGTGGAGGAGAAGGAAACGGAGAAGAGAAGGAGGGTAGAGGAGGAGAATGAGAGGAGAATGAGGGAAGAAGAGGAGAAGGAGAAGAGGAGGAAAGAGGAGGGGCAGGAGAGGAGGAGGAGAATAAGAAGAGAAGGGAAGACGAGGATAGGAGAAGGGAAGAGGAGGTGGAGCAGAAGAGGAGGAGTGTAATGGAGAAGAAGGAGAAGAAGAAGAGGAGGAAAGAAGAGGAGGAGCAGGAAAAGGAGAAGAGGAGGAAGTTAGAGGAGGAGAAGAAGAGGCAGGAGAGGATGAAAAAGAGGAGAGGAGAAGGAAGAAGGGAGAAGAGGAGAAGAAGCAGAAAATAATTATGGAGCAGATGGAGAAGCAGGCTGAAGAGAAGAAGAAAAAAAATTGGGAAGAGGATTAAAAACATGGGTTCTGAATTTATTGTAAATATTTCTGGGGAAGATATCCCCAGTTTTGTCTTTGAATATAACTCAACAGATTCAAGAACTCCAAAGAGATAGAGCTTCTGAAGAAAAACTTCAAGAACATACTCCGGTTCAGAAGTAATCCTTAAAAGAAAAAGTTTTGGATTACTCTAAAGGAACGATAGAAAGGGGAGTCAAAGAACGCAAGCGCGCTGAAAGAGATCGCGATGATTCCGACTTCGTTTATTCAAAACAGAAGAAGAAAATTAATGAACATCCTCTTCCACAGCCTGCGGCTCAGAGTTCTGCCGCTGGTTTCGGCGACAAAGAGATTTCCCCCACTCAGCCAAAAATGAGGGAATTGACTGAAATCACAACATACATAATTCTGCAGCCCCATCAATAAGCTCTTATAAAAAAATTCTTGGACAAGTCCTTCTCTGAGTAAGTTAATTAATTTTATTAAAAATAATATCAAAAATTTGTTATATATATATATAAGAACAATTTAATTACTAACTTTGTTTTGAATATCTTGCAGTTCTACTGCATATCAGGATACTGACAACGGAATCATTGTTACAAAGAATGACATTGAGGACCTGATGTTCAGTAGAGAGTTAGATGCGAATATAATTCATTTCTACATGCAACATCTACAGAAAGGAGGAGGACTAAAAAGTATATTCTTTCAGAGCGAAGCTTGGGTAAACATCTATTTTCTCCTTTACGGTTTAATGTAATATCAATTTCCTACTTAATTTGGTGAATTAAATCTTTGAACGTTAAATATTCTACTAATATTCTTTATCGTTGTTTAGGCATAACGAATGTACTGCGATTAAGGTCGCAGTTTATAATTAAATTAATTCACCTCAATATCAATTTGAAATGAAGGTTACGACTGCGGTCGCAGTTGCTGGCGGCAGTCTTAATCAACAACAACACTGCGACCTTCGTAGTTATGCGTCCTAATATAAAAGGAGCAGCTACCTAATGTACTGTGACCTAAGTCGCATTCCATGATAATATTAATCACCACGAATATAATTTTAGTAATAAAAAGTATGCGACCTAGATTGTAATTCCTGGCGGTCTTTATCAACAACAACACTACGACCTTGGTCGCTATGCGTCCTAATATAAAAGGAGCAGCTACCTAATGTACTGCGACCTAAGTCGCAGTCTATGATAATATTAATTACCACGAATATAATTTTAGTAATGAAAAGTATGCGACCTAGATTGCAATTCCTGGCGGTCTTTATCAATAACAACACTGCGACTTTGGTCGCTATATTAATTAATATAAAAATGTGATAATTAAGAAACACTCCGACCATGATCGCAGTCTGTTGTCTTGACGTAATGACTTCTAATTTTCATAAATTTTTTATATACTTTAAATTCATTTTGTATTTTTTTTTGTCCGCAGCACGGTGTTGTATCTAAAAGTAAAAATCTGGAAGATCATTCCATCAAGCAGTAGCTGTTGAAAAACTGGACAGATGATGTGCAGTACATGTTCTTCCCGATCAATCACAAACAGAGTGCCACCGATCCCGGATTTCACTGGACTTTATTGGTATTTGATTGCCATACAGAAGAGTGGATTTTTTACAACTCTTTGGTCCCAGCTGAAAAAACTAGTAGTATATTAAAGCTTTATCAAAAAGATGCAAGAATAATGGTGTGTTGAAATTTAATATTTCGATTACTGAAAACTTACATTTAATTTGATTAATACTGATTTTTTCTACTGACATTACAGAAAGAAAGATTATTACAGATTTTTGAGATTGATTTCAATAAATTAATGAGAAAAACAAATATAAAATACACAAGATGACCCCAATAAGCAAACAGATATATAAATTTTTGACATCTCCTTACCTATCATATTTTTTACCTTTTTTTAGTACAAAAATCTAATTTCATTTAATAATTACTCTTTGCAAATTTTAGTGTTGATTGCGCTGTATATGTATGCAGGTACATGCAAAGTATAACATTTGGTAGTCCACCAGCTGTTGATACTGTTACGACTGCTGATGTACAGAGTCTAAGAAGTGAGCTTGCATACATGATACTTGCAGATAGAGAGAAGAGTTGGGATGAAGAAACATAAATCATACGAAGGATGGTATTTGAAGACTGACAGTGGGAAATTTATTGATATACCACATTTTTTTATGTATAAATGTAAAAATATTTGCAATTCATTGATTTTTTTTGTTTTATTAATTTAATTTATAAATATTTTTATACATTTATTTATTATAAATTCCATTGATTATTTCCAATCTACATTTGTTACACCGTGGATTTGACTACTGCGTGCTGATATTAGAAACAAACATGCATTCAACAGTTGTATTGCGACCAAAGTTGCTTTAATGACCTGTTTTAGTTACAGTGTTTCCTTATATTGCTATACTGTAATCGAGACAGCGATCATGGTCGCAGTTACTTAATCATTTATCAGTTCCCAATGCGACTGTGGTCGCAATAATGAACTGTTTTGGAGTGCAAAGTAATTTAATGTAAGACTGTATTAACTTTTAAACTGTTTTGGATAACTGAACAGTCACCTAGGAAGTATACAATTTTTGAGAAAAGGTAGAAAATAAATTTGGGACATATTCACGTGGTTTGGGAGCTTAAACCTTTTGGAATTCTGGGATTAAAAATATATAAAGGGTCATCAGGACAGGATTATAAACATACTAAATTGGTTTTGCTCAAACTCGTTACTTTCACTGTTCGGAATCAGATTCAAAAATGTCTTCTCCACCGTCTTCACCGGAAAGAAGCCAATCATCTAATGAAAATTGGATGTATAGTTCTGAAGTGATGCCTTGCTACGGATACAGACGACCCATTCTGGGAGTTCATTGATGAACCAAAATACATACATGAAGATGAGAAAGCGAAGAGGAGATTTTTGGTAAAGAGGTGAAAGAGACGGAAAGCGATATGGAAGATGAACGCGGTAATAATCTTGACGACGAATATGATTATGATGGTGATGACGAGAAGGAGTAGATTAAAAGTTTAAAATTTGTATCTTGATTTTTTTACATATATAACACTATTTTCTAAGGTTAATTGTGTGAATTATAGTTTTTACTACTTAATCTTGGTTTGAATGTTGTACATTTGTCACAAATTTTATTTCAACGAACTGCGACTCTGGTCGCAGTCATGAAACTAGTGTACACATCCAGACAATATGTTCAAATGGTCAAAAAGGTCGACACTGCGACCAAGGTCGCAGTTTTAATTTATATTCAGTGGACTAAAGCAAAAATATAGGGCGAAAATTAGAAATGGAAGTTACAATTAAAAAATAAAGGGAAAGCTACGACTGTAGGCAAAAAAATTCTAAAAAAATCTGTCAGGCAACTGCGACTCGGGTTGCAGTGAATGAGCTGTTGTATATAAGGAGAAAGTCAATATTCAAATGTGTAAATATCGATGTGACCATGGTCACAGTGGTACTTTACGTTGAGTGGAATTAAAAAAGAACATAGCGCTAAAATTGTCGAAATTATAATAGTGCGGAGAATCTTCTACTATATTCAAAAGTTACAATAATATACCAAGAGACGGGGGCAATTTTAAAAGCAACAAATCAATTTCCACGATATAGGAACACTGCGACCACGGTCGCAATTAACCACGTACACTGCGACCAAAGTCGCTGTCTACGTTATAGTAAACAAAAATTAAACTAAATATGAGAATTTTATAACAGTAAAACTTTAAAGTACAACTAATTACAAAAATAATACAACAGAAATCAAAAAATGAGAATAAAATCTGATTATACTGACACGCCAGTGGCAGACTGCGACATGAATCTCTCTACACTGTGCGACCTTGGTCGCAGTTCATGAAAAAAATGAAGACTTTATTCCTTCAAGATGGACGCAACCCAAACCTACTTCTTCTGCCATTAAAAAAAAGGAATAATAAGAATTTTAAACATAAATCATTATAAAAAATTGTTTAATAGGTTTAATGTATAACCAGTAACGGACAACCAGTCCTGTAGCCCAGCTCTTGACAGTTACCACATCTTTGATGCTTAACTTCCTTCTGATAAATAGAATCTTCAAAACCAGACTTAAGCCTGGATGCAGCTCTAGGCCTCCCCTTGGTTGGTACAGGACCAATTGGATCACGTATATTCAATTCTTCACCATTTCGCAGAACGACAACAGATCCACTGGAACCAACTGTAGTTTTAGGCTGTGATGACTGATAATTTCCTGACATGGCTCTGTATTCACTAGTGGTTTCTTCAGTAAAACTTTTCAAAACTGCGTCTAACTTTGAAAGATGGATATCAGAATCAGCGACCATCTCAAGAATTGCATTAAATTTTGAACGAATTGTCCACAATATAGCCGTCCGTGGAGTGCCTTGACTGGGAAAAAGCCTGAAGCTATTTTCAATTGCAACATTTTTGTAAGGAGCATCCAACATCCATCTCTGAAGTATATATGATTCCGGTATATGTAAAACGTGATTGCGCCATAAAACACACAGAATATGTCTACATAGGATACCCTCTGTTTCAAATAACGTGCAACTACAAGAAGCATGAAGTTCCTCACGCTTATCATAACTGACCTTTTCCCAGCTGTCTTTTGATTCTGAAAAATCACCAACCAAATATTGTGATCCAGGTTTGTCATGTTCCAACTCTTCTGAAAATAGTGTCATTACAACTGCCCATTCATTTTGGAATAACTAAAAAATCTTCGGTGTATACAACTTTGAAACCTGTATCTCATATGGATTCGATGTACAGTTGGGCACAGAATTCAAACCCCGAAAATCTTGTTGAGATTCAGAGGTACGACAGGCAGCAACAGCTTTATCATATTGGTGAACAAATTTCACTAATTTCGTGTTTGCATTAACAAAACCATAAAAGAAGGAATTATTACTCTCGGACCTCTGGCTGGTTGTCATTCCAGCACAGAAAACATCCTTGAGATATGCATTAACCCAATGTCCGTGCAGTCTGTGCATCTTCAACAACCAACTGTCTTCTTCTTCTTCTTCTAAATGATATTTTTCATTCATCAGACGCCATCGTTCCTCGCATGTGCTTATATCACGGGAGGTGTACCAATCATGGAAATCAGAGACCATATCTTCTCCATACTTGTTTGTCATCAGTATTTGTTGCTCGGCAATATGTTTCCGTACATGCCAGAAACAAAACCGGTGCTGAGTAGTTGGAAAAACAATCTTGATGGCGTCACCAATCTGGGCATCCTGATCAGTAATAATCAACTTTGGTGCAACTCCATGCATGCACTTGAGCCATTTTTGGAATAGCCACACAAACGTATTCCTCTGCTCATCAGCAAGCAATGCACAGCCGAACAAAATTGACTGCCAATGATGATTTACTCCAGTGAATGGGGCAAATGGCAAGCTCAATTAATTAGTCTTCTATGTTGTGTCAAAAATTATCACATCACAGAACCTCAAATACGAGGAAATAGCTCTTCCATCACCCCAAAAAATTCTTCTAAGTGTGCCCACGTTATCGACTTCACTTGCAAAGAAAAATTCTGGATCGGTCTTGGCTTTCTCTTGGAAATATTTGATAATAACAATAAATTTATGGCCAATATTATTTCTACGTTGACGAGTAAAATCAGTAACTTGTTGTGGGCTCACTTCTTCACAGCCTTCTCCATGGCTCATTGCATTCTCAACACGGGAAATATTTGAAGGGCGCATTCCCACATCAATCAGATTGCTCATAGTGCTTCTGCTAATCTTCGAACGATGAGTCTGGTGAGAGTAATGGTGATGTACCTTATCCAGGCTTGACAATTCATATGAATGAGAATCAACAAATTTTGTGACAACCTAATATCTTCTGTCAAAAAGAAAACGAAGACGGACATGCATCTCAGCAAGACAAGCTACTTTATTGTCAATTCGACGATGCACTGTAAGCCCCTCTTGTCTTTTGTCACACAACTTCTTCACACCTTGTTGCAGAAAAATTTTCTATAAATTACTTCATGAGGAGGCTTCCGTGACTTATCTATTCCTTTTCTTCTAACACCAAAACCTCTGTTCCTTGCATAAGAATTATAGAAATTGTATGCTTTCACATCCGTCAGGAACTGTTTCCCTTGAAACTTATTTGAGCTTCCAGACATTTCTCCATGTGCATTCATATCCTACAAAAACAATTTGATGAACTACATAAATATAAATAGTTTTTAGATATCACACGTCTGAAATATAATTTCTAAAACTGCGACCAAGGTCGCAAAGGTAATGAAATCTATTTAACTTCTTACTAAAGACTGCGATCGTAGTCGCAGTTATCCGTATGAACATATTTTTAGAAAAATCAGAATAATAACTGTGCAACAATCTAATGAATATATAAAATGGATATAATTTACATAGAAACGTGTAAGAATTATGACAACAAAGAATGCGACTTGGGTCGCAGTCACAAAAATCAAATTGCGACCGTGATCGCTGTTCTAAAAAGATTAAAACAAGTGATTATTCTATTCTGTAAAACAAATTATAGTTCGAATAAGGAATGCGACTTGGGTCGCAGTCACAAAAAAAAGATTTTACAACCGGAGATTATTTTCAAATAAGATTGCGACCGTGGTCGCATTTCTGAAACTTTAGAACAAGTGATTATAGGTCGCAGTACCATATATACAAAAGAGAAAAATTCTATATTTAACAAATTGCGGGAAAAAATTGACACAATTAAAACCTGTTGATCGGCATGCAAAGATGTCAACCCTTCAATATTATCAATATTTTGAGAGAAAGTTGAACCAGATGATATATCCTCCATATTTAGATCGCCAGATAAAGATCGCTTACGACTGCGACCAGAATTGGCATGGGAAGTAGACTGCTCAGACGTAGACATGAAATAAAAAGGATAAAAAATTGCTCTGAAAAAAGGATATTTTCAGAAAAAAGTTTATCGCAGGCTGAAAAGGAGAACCTAAATCTGACAAAGAGAGGTAAGGAAATAGGGGAAAATAATAATAAACAATAACCTAAATCCTATAAAGAGCGGCAAAAAAAGGGGGAAAAATAATAATAAACAATAACCTAAATCTGACAACGAGCGGTCAAAAAATTGCCTTGTGGGGAAAAATAATAAACAATAACGGAAGTTGTGGAACGAGTGTCTTTTAACAAGGGGTATTTAGTAATTTAACTTCTTCCTATAACCGGCCCGCAAGTTAGTGCGTTGACAAATATTGAGCCACGTCACCGCAGGCTGAGAGAGTTCTCTCAGCCGTCGGCTGATATACATTTTTCTATATATATATATATATATATATATATATATATATATATCTTCCCCCCATCTCTATTTAACCTAGCTGTGACCTGCATCCATCTTCAAGCTAGGCTGCCTCCTCACCTGGTCGTGTCAAACCAAAGGTACCCCCTCTCGGCCATCCCGTAGCCGGAGCACCTCCGCCGTGGCGTCGAGCAACCTCCGAGCATCTCTCTCACCGGAGCCCGACGCACCATCTTCCGCCACTCGCAGCCGTGAGCACCCTCTGACATCCACCTCCATGCCATGGCCGAGGTCCAATGCCACCACTCATGGCCGTAGCCCATGCCTCCTCCCCTCGCAGGAGTGCACATCCTCTCCCCATAAAAGCCGAGTCCTTTTCCCTCTCCTGTAAACCCGCTGGCATCCACCGCGAGCTCCATCACGCCCCACCTTGTGCCCACCCCCACGTCACCAGGCCGGCCAGCCTCGAGGTAAGCTTTTAATTTCAAAATATTATTGTTTCATTTGTTACAAATCCTTTAAGGTTACAAATGAACTTTGTTTTTAAAAGAATCTTAGCTAGTACATAAATAAATAAGTTAATGGATAATATTTTAAGTAGTAACATAATGTTTTTAAAAATTATATGAGTAGTAGGTACTAGTAGATGTAACTAATAATTCTAACACTACACCTATATCTAATAATGATAGATAATAAATTAAATAACTAGGTAGAAGCTAATATGTATAGATGAATAACAAATAAACATATTTGGTAGAAATTAAATGCTATGAAATATATGCAACAATTATCACAAAATATTGAATGGCTAATGTTAATAAATAATTAGCTTTTAAATATTAAAAGAATAGTACTTAAAATATATAACCAAATTTAGAATTAGAAACAAGTGTAAAATAATTAATTAATATCCAAAATTCATATAACTATTTAATAATTAGCATTTATAACTAATTAAAAATTAGTATTTAATTGCAATAATTATTATTTAAAGTGACTATTGGATTATAAATAGCCGGTATCTTCATGGCTAATATAACAACACTGAATAAAGTAAAGGAACCTAAGATTCAGTTAATACCACTCTAAAAACTTGAGAAAATGAAAGTAATGTGAGCTGTCTAAATATCTAGGCACCAAAACTGACTTGTGCAAGTTTCTATTAAGGGATAGTTGGACCCCAATGACATCATGCAAGTGTACAGGATACTCTCCTCATTGAATTTCTTCTTCATCTTAATTTTGTCTCTTAATTATAAATCATGGTTATCATATCGCATGATCCTCAACACTATCTTGTGATCATATTTACATATCAACTTTTCCTCTTCTGATTATATGACTAATTATTCTATTCTTGATATTATTACCGATGCCGTCTCGTGATCTTGTTTCATTACCTTACATATCATGTTTGCATCTTGTTCCTAGACATGCATGCATCCAACTAAAATTGACATGATTTTCTTCTATGTGATAGATCCTGGCATGTACACCTATATTGATTGTGATTAACTGTATGACCTGGATTGTTCGAGGATAGATAAATTATGATAATCGGATGTAATGACTATCTTGATTGTTTAAGATTTTCAGGAATTATTGTGATTCTGATACTACTGAAAATTAATCGAGGAAATTGACCATTACATTCTGAGAAATTATTTGAGGATACTTATTGGATTATGAATATATGATCATGACCGATTTACTTTGCTCTTTGGATTACATGACACTGACATTACCTGCGCTACTTTGCATTTGTCAGACATCACTTGCACTACCTTGTATTTGTTATTACCACTATCTACATTGTTCCGTGATCTTGATACACATTGTAATCACTATCTAAACCTAATATTCTTTACACTGTTTTCGGATCATGCACACTGAGTCACATTATCTTGCACTTACATTGATTAATGAAATTAACCAAGCCGGGGTTACTGAGGGAGACTGTTGCAGGGAAAATCTAGGAAGGTGTGCTTGGAAGGGCGATCCCTTGTGGGTTTGGATGCCACACGTGATCTCGTTATTTATGCGTGCTCCTTTTTACTTGTTACATGATACCTGAGTACAGTGAACTGTTTCTCCCTGCTATCAGGATCTACTAACGCGTCACTTGTTTGATATGCAACTGTCCTGGGGGATGAGGCACATGATAGTTGTATTAGTATAAGATTAATAAAATGCTAGACATATACACTTGCATCATATCCTGCATTGTCCTCAATGATCTAGTAACTGACATATATTTTTATGATACTGATACTTGAAACTTATATGACATGCATTATCCTGACTACATGACGTTCCTAGATATACCATGTTATTGTGATCTCGTGTTCTTATGATCTTATGATTATACTACACAACAGTTACTCGTTCAGGACATTTCATGTTCATTATACACATGTCAGATCATACAAGCACGGTCTTCTTGTACATGATCTAATGTCTTGATTATTCCTGTTATTGTTATTACTTTTAGTTCTTGATACTGCAAATCATATTATTTTTGTTATTTCAATGCCCTACTTGTACAGTTGCTACATTTTCATTTTTTCTCTTTTATTGTTCCTTTCCTTCGTGTACTCTTCCTGGCCCATTTCCGACGGACCTTTATTATTTTTCAGTATTTAGATTAGAAAACTGGTATAGAGAGTTGATCCTTGATTGTATTCTGGTTCTCCGATCAGTTCAGTTCTTTTTTTGGACTTATCTTATTCAGATATGGTGGATGATATTGTTTATGGTTTTGTATTTCATATATGCGCTTTTATCAATATGCTTGGTTGTATATGAATATATATGTGCTATCCTGCTTTTTGTTGACAGCTTAAGGTATTCATGAAAGAGATTTCACTCTTCGTTAGTATCTACTGGCCATCATCACATACCTATATCCATATTTTGGGAAGCGAGGCATGACAATCAACCCTAGTATATGCTTGGTTTTGATTTTTTTTTTTTTTTTGTTTGTTGTTTGCTTTTTTTGGTTTGTGTTTGTTTGTGAAATGGATTTCAACAACAATAATTTTTTTTAACGCTAATATGAATTCATATTTCACCCCGACCTCAGTTGACTCGGATAACTCCATCCCAACTTTGTATAACATGAACCAATCGAATATGCTGGATTAGATTTATCCGACTCAAATATAACCCATATCTTTATTCTAATAACCAAAAATTTTAAAATAGTTTTCACTCTTCACAAAGTCAATAGAGATTCACCTCCCAGAAGTCAAATTTGCAATCACATCCACAATCATATCCCTCTTTTACGTCATATACTCTTTTTCTAGAATAACCGATTGAAGAAAAATGCGAAGTAGAAAAGAGTATGAAAGCCGTAAAAACCATGCTTGAGTCCCAATAACAAATTCAAAACATGTTGAACTCACAATCTTCACAATTTTTTGAAACCAAGATTATACACTCCCTTTCTAGAACAACCATCTGAGAAAAAATTAGAGGTAGAAAACAGCATAGAACTCTTGCAGGAGAATGCACAATAATTTCAAAAATCTTCTACTCAGTCTATCGATAAGTTAGAAGCATAACTGAGTAAATTGGTTAACATTTATAAGAATAAGAAAACTCTCCCTTATCAATCTTTGACCAATCCAGATTTCTCTAACTTTACCGTTTTGGCTCAGGAATCATGTTTTGAAAACTAAGATTCAATTTTAGCACACCCATTTGAACTAAACTAAACTCCAAGGTTTGAGAATCACATTGATATTTTAGTAAGTTATCCCTTTTCTGAGTCGAACTTGAGCATGAATGTGATGATTTGAATCTCAACTTTGTAATTTAATTCCAATTCTTGAATCAATATTGACTCCAATATGTTTATCCGATTTTAATTACTTTTACGAGTCAGTATTGAATCCTGTGTCCATTCATCATGAAATTGACTCATTTATCTTTCAGATCAACATAATGAACTTGACCAATATCATAATTTTGAAAGTCATATTGGCAAGTTGACAAGTTTCCATTTTCATAAAATTGGACTCAAAGGGGAATGTGGCATTATCCTCAATTTTGTAATCTAGTTCAAATTTCTGAATCAATATTGATTCCTGCTTTGTTACCCAATTTGAGCAACATTTTAGAGTCAGTTTTAGTTCTCATACTTGTCATTCTTAAACTTAAATCACTAATTTTAAAAAGTCACATTCTAATGTGGGAAAATGAATATGGACTAGAGTTTCAACTTCTTGATTTGGACCCACTTACTGAACAAATCTCGACTCCAGAACTTTTACTTGATTTCAGTCAATTTCCTGAGTCAGTATTAGTTCTTGTACTTCCTGAGTCCAAATCTATCATTTCATCATTTCACACACCATTTTGAGACAACAGTGTTGAAAAAAAATGATTCCAAAATTATTTTTAAAATTTTAAAATTAGATGGGGTAAAATTCCTAATAAAAATTATCTATGTATATATTATAATACACAGGTCACTGGTAAGTTCCTACAAATTCCACATAATCTTGATTGGGCTGCATTTCGTACATCAATCAGACCTCCACCAGAGCCACTATCCTGAGGTGAATTCTTCTTCTCTTTATATTTTAATGCAAAGATACATTCACAATGCATTAAGGACAATGCATGAGATAAGTGTGGAGGAGGTCTATTAAAATAGAGTTTTTAGTTTTTCCTTCCTTTTCACTTCTTTTAGGATTTTGTTTTAGAATTTTACCTTTTGTATAGGATATTTTCCTTTCTTAAACAACTTTTTGAACAAGAGATAAATTTTTTATCTATTTTTAAGAAAATTATGATCTTAGAAATTAAGAAGCCTTAAATATGATATCTTAAACCTAGTCAAAATAATGGATCTTGTTTAGAATAATAGGTTCAGAAAAATTGAAAAGATAATTTGATCTTGAATTTTTTGGCTTAGAGAATATACACTCCACAATTACACATTTTTGGTATGGAAATAAAGACTTAAAATGTCATAAACAAAAAAAATAAAATGAAAAAATATGGTATATATGAATAAAAACTCACCTATTAAAACTGGATAATTATGCCTCAGGAAGTATGATTATTCACGCGTAACGGTGGTGAAAAGAAACAAACAATTCCTCTTAGTTTTGTGGCCTTATTTATTTAAGCCCGAGGGATGTTTTCTTATCTGATGCCCTAAGATCATCTGATTTGGGAGTCATTGACTAAAGGCTTATTATCCGGGTAAATTAGAAAGCCTAAGAAAAGTAAAGAAAAAAATATATATATATATATATATATATATATATATATATATATATAAATGACTTGATGGTTGGAGTTGAAATCCAAATATCTACATTATTACAAAGTGCATATTATCTATGAAATTATGAGAGATCAATTTATTCAATTCAATTTTGAATTTTTATCTTAATTGAAAGCAAGATCTTGTATATAAACTAAGTTTAAGAATTTTTGGTGAACTTATGACATCAGATCACTTAATTTTTTGCAAAAATATTTCAAAAACTTTATTCTCTTTCAAAATGAATTTTCAAAAATATTAAATTTTATTTTCTTTCTTTATGAATTTTGTGGGTGTAATATGCTAAAAACCCTCAGGAGACAAAACTCCTCATTTAGGGAAACCTATAGTTTTAAAGGCTTGTTGCTCACGCTTAGTGTAGTTGGGTCACCTTCGAATGTGGTGTATTAGTTTAGTTTTTTTCTTGTTTTGCTTGAGACGAGTAAAAGATAAGTGTGAGAGTATGATTAGTATCCAATTCTGCATCTGCATATTGTATTCCTTATCTTTTTATGAATAAAATATCGCTTCTAAATCATGTTTTAGTCTATTTTGCAGATAATCAAGAGTTTAAGAGTAAAGTCAGAATAAAAGTCTAATTAAACTAAATTTTGGGTAATTAAATCACATTTCTTGGAGACTAAGGTAGAGAGCTTCTAGAAGATGCTTAGATCCTAAAATTGAGGATGAATCTGAAGAAATACAGGTCAAAAATACCAAAAATCAGATACATACAGAAGCTTCTTCCAGCTGGACGAAGCATCAAAAAAAAACCAACGACCTAAATCTCTTGTATTGCCATTGATCCATGGCAATATGGTGGGCCTACGCGTTAATCTTCGATGCATGGCTTCATCTCGTCATCGAAAGCCTTCCTTTGCCTATAAATACTGCATTTGGAAATCAAAATCAAGGTTGAAGAGCGGTAGGCTAAGGTTTTTTCCCATTTAGTATATCTTAGTGTACTTTTTCTTTTTCTTCTTCTTCTTTTGTATTTTCTTTTTGTTTTAGATCATATATTAGGCCAGAATTGATTCAGGAGAGAAAGAGAGAGATTGATGCAATAGAAAGTGATCATCTATGAAAGTTTTCTTCTTTCCTTCTATGGTTTCTTCTCTAACATCTAATATACTACTAACTAACTTTTCTTCTCATGATAATCTAACTACTAACCACTAATCATCTAACCCCTTACTTGATAATTCACATGAATCTAATAACCTCTACAAGACCTTACTCTTGCAAGAGCTATTGGTGGCCTATGATGATGAGTTCTAACAACTAACTTGCTAACATGCTAATTCTATTATTTTATGCTTGCCTCTAACTTGTTTTGTTGATCTAATATTTGCATTAGTTTGCTCTTGGTGCAAGTTTTAATGTGAAAAATCATCTTATGTGACATACTTTATAACGTCTCTTGAAGCCAAGGATTAGTAATAGTTAAGGATCCATGTAAGGCAACTATCACGAAGAGGTTAGCATGATTAGTGAAGTATTTAGTAGTTAGTATCCAGGAGTTTTCTTCTCTTATTGCTTTATTTTCAAAACCATTTTGAAAATCACTTTATCATTTTCTTATCATTGTTTTCATCATCTTCTTAGTTCACTATTGTTTTCATTTTTTTACCACAAATTCTTCTTTTTTTCATTTTCCAAATAAATTCACCACACTTTCCACTTCTCTTATCTCGTGTTTTATCTTGCTTTTTTACTTTCTTGCTTTTCCTTCACTGATTTCAAAACCACAAATACTATTTCTTGCATTCACTGTTTTCTTTGCCTTCTCCTTCCATCACTTCTAGTTTTCTTTTCTTTTCTTTTTCTTCTTTAACAAAGAAGACTTTGTTAACCACCAACATGAATGAACTATTAATGCTTCTACCACGTCCTATCCCTGTAGATTCGACCCGTATTTCCTATATGGTATAACGGAAGTAACGAGAAAGCCAAAGCACCATAACACTTAAACTCTTCACTTCAAAATTCACATTTTCGTGCACAATTTACCTTCAATCACTTATCATGAGGAAACTTGCAATGTGTTCGTTCAGATCATCATTGGGAAGACCTCCAAACTGACATTGATTTAGCACAAACTAAATTATACCAGGATTCAACCCAAAGTTGTTTGCATTGATTATTGGCTTCTTTATGTATGATGTTGCTCAAATCAGGGATGGAACCGCATAGTCCCTTATATTGGCCCACATGACCATCGCTCTAGTTTTGATGATGATTAACTCATGTAGTTATAGTACTAATGATCTTGTTGTATTTAAGTTTCAGATATTGATCAAGATCTTAGTTGGTGTTTAGTTTTTTTGAACCTAACATATGGTGATTCAAGAGCTCAAGCTTATAGTGTATATCTAGCACTCAAGATGGAGTCTACCTCGAAGAATCAAGTTTGGATCAAGTCTACTTGGAGAAAAAGATCTACCAGAAGATTTGTCTAGAGATTGTGAGTTTAGATCTCTTATAAAGAATCGATTAGTTTTGATTGCTCAAGCTTACACACACACAAAAGTTTTTATATCTAATTTTTCAGTTTTAGTATTTAACAAGGATTGATTTTTGATATATATCAAATATTTTTCAATTTTTTTCATGTTTCAAACATGTATCTCAAACCTTATGTATTGCCAAAAAACTTTTTTAAACAAATACTAAATATTTAAAAATAAATTTAATTTCAAAAATTATCTGAAAACTATTTTTAGGCCAGGTCGGTCAACCCTCTTGGCCATTTTTGGGTGCTCACTTGTGCACGTTGCGCACGTTTGTCGGACGACCGGTCGACTAGTAAACCGAGCGATCGATCAGGCTGTCCACTGACTGTCACACCCAAGTCTCTATTGAGATCGGCTGACAGGACAGTCGACCAGGCAGTCGGTTAATTCAATATTTTGAATTACCAGTCAACCAGACTGTTGACCGATCTGCTGATTTGCTCGTCACTCTTGTAGTTATTTGACTATAATTTTTTTATTTTGACATTCAATCTATGTGATTCAAATTGCATTACAAATATAACTTTCAGGACTATATTTTTTATTCAATAATCATTTTCTAATTCAAATGTTAAAGATGCCAAATATTAGTTTGAAGTCAATTCATGTTTTGAAAATAGTTTACCATTTTCTGATTTGACACCTTTCATTGTTTTAATCACAAATTTTTACTGTAATATCCTATTGATCTGATTTAAGTCGTATTAGACAGAAGACATAATAATCTATAAATTCTTATTATATGATAATTTCAAACTCAAACATTTTATACCACAAAATTGTGCTCAAAATTAACTTATTGCACATACTAGTCTCTAGTCGGCCGACGGACCGGTCGATCGCCAGGTTCATCAGTCAGAAATTTGACTGTTGGACGGTCAACTGACAAGCCATTTCTGGAGTCTTTTTGATCCTAATGGCTAGTTTTTCTTCAGGCTATATACATGGGGGTTTTGGGTGAGTTTTGTACAAATGTTTTAAGAGCTAATATTCTCACTTTCAACAGAGTTTTTTTTTAAGGAAAATAAGTTTTAAAAAATTCTAGTTTAAAGTTTTCAATTTCTATATTATTCAAGAAGTTTTCCCAAGTATTCTCTTTTGTTCTTCACTTCAAAAATTTTTGTTTTCTCACAAGTTTGAGCTGTTCATTGCAAAATCTATCATCTAGAATCTTGTATTGTGAGAGGTGTTATTTCTGATCTTTTTGTGGGCCCAAAGGCCCATCACTCTAGTTTTGATGATGATTAACTCATTTAGTTATGATACTAATGATCGGTATTTATTTAGTCTCAGATATGTGATCAAGATCTTAGTGGGTGTTTAGCTTCAACAAAAGATTTGAAGTCAAGTTTTGGAGCTAGCACGTGTTGATTCAAGAGCTCGCGCATCAAGATCACATCAAGTACTCAAAAAGAGTCTAGTTCATTAATTAAGGTTTGGACCAAGTCAAGAAGGAGAAGAAGATTTTCATGGAGACTTGTCTTATGTTTGTAAGTGTCAAGATTTATTTTTAGATAAAATTTAAGGGATAGATTAGTTGTGGATTGCTCAAGCTCATTTACACACACAAAATTTACAGGTATCTTCATAAGGTAGTTTTGATTTTGGATTTATCAAAACCTATTTTAGAGCTTATTGTCAAAAATATAGATATTTTAACTTATATGTGTATTGGATCATATCCATACATACTAAGCTTCAAAAGTGTTTACAATATCTTGTTTTTGTATTTGGAGAAGTTTTGAAAAAATTATTTTTCAAATAAAAGATTATTTTTGAAAAATACAGATTTTTGTTTAAGGCAAAATTTTTATATTACAAAAATGGTTCAAAATATTTGTAATATGTGTTAATTTTTTATCACACATATTTGTACTTCAAAGTATTAAAAGAACTCATTTTTGTACATTTTTAGTGATTTTATTGGATTTTATAAGAAAATATAAAACCAAGTTTTAATCCCTATAAATGGCTAACCAGGTCTTGTGGCGGTCGACCGTACCAGAAGTCGCTCGATCGGGTGGTCGACCTATGTACACAAATGTGCACAGCCAGTTTTGGCTTGAGGGCCGATTGACCGACTGGTCGATTGTCGAAAGATCTTTGCTCTCTGGATCTGGCCTCGATCGACCGGGCGATCGACTGATAAGTCACGGCCTTAGATCGATCGACCAGGCGATCGACCTGCAGGCTGCAAAGGTCATAAATTTGACCATTGGCCAGTCGACCGACAGTAGGATTTCCTGCTGAGTTGGACCCCAAGGGCTAGATTTTGGAGGCCTATATAATGGGGTTGTTTTGGGCGTTGTTAGACAAGATTTCAGGTGGGTTTTCAAGCTAGTTTTTCTCATCTATTTAAGAGGTTTTGTCCGCTTATATTAGAGCAAATACTTCCATATCAAAAGGAGAGTTTTCAAGGGTGGTTTTCAAAAGTGATTTCTTGAGTTTTTCACTACATCTCTATCCTAGTTTTTCTTACACATACTTGAGCTTTCCATTGCCATATCTATCCTATAGGAGCTTTGTTGTGAGAGTGTTTTAGTGATCAAAGTGTTGAGATCACCAAGTGTTTTATCTTGTATTTGAGGAGGCGAACTTACGAGTTCTTATGGGAGCTCAGTGTAGAGGTGCGGCCTCGGCAAGCTAATGTGCTAGCGTATGTTGTTCTTACATGAACAAGAGATGGACTAGTGAGTCCAAGAGTTCTAGTGTGAACTCCTTGTAGGTGTTGCGGCACCGAGTGATCCGGTGGGATCGCTTTTAGTGAAAATTCTTCATAGTGTTGAAGGCGGAGACGTAGAGCAAGGGTTCTCGAATCTCAAAACAAATCTCCTGTATTTGTGATTGCTCTCTTTCTATCTCTCACTTGTGTTTATATCTTGCATACTTACATTGCTTATCTCTTTATATGCTTGATATATCTTGTGCTTAATTGTTATATGCTTGGGATTGTTTGCTCACACTTGTATTCAAACCAAGAGAGCCAAAGTGGCACCTCAACTTTTAATCTAGAGGAGCCCTTTACCGGGAATTCAGTTACACTCTTGTGTTATACTTTGTGTGTTTAACTTAATAGTTTTAATTTGCATAAATAGTTTTTAATTTCGCATTTGTTCATCATTAGATTAGCGAACACCTATTCACCTCCACTCTAGATGACCTATAATTGGTATCAGAGCTAGGTGCTCTTTGTTAGGGTCTAACAACCTTGAGTTAAATATCCTCATTTTTAGCTAATCACAATATTTGTTTACATACAAATGGATTTCATGACACCTTTCATGTTTGATATTCTTAACATCCAAATTTGGAAGGTTAAGATGTCAATGTATCTCAAAGCACTAGGTATTCATGTTTATTTTGTCACTATTAAAGATACCTATTGTTTAAATGGCAAAATCCTTGTGGCTAATGCAAATTCCCTTCATGCTTTAAGATCTACCCTAAATGATGAATATTTATCTAGGGTTGCTAATTTTGATTCGACTTTTGTAATATGAAACACTATAGTCTCCCCTGATGAACAAAAGTAATATTATACGTGGATCGACTCAGATGATGGAAGTGATGCTTCCCCAACATATGCTACATGATCCAAGGGGAAAACACCCTTGAGATAAAATCTGAATCCGAGCTTGATGAGGATGTTGACATGTCATATGATGAGCTTGGTATATTTTGTCAACAACTTATTGAAAAATATGATTTGCTCAAAAAGGATAATAGAAGATTGAAAAATAAATATGATTCCATTTTAAAAAAAAAAATTCTTTTCAAAATAAATTTGAATGACATTTCAAAAGAAAATGAATTTTTGAAAAAAGAAGAAATTTCCTTAGCTTCAAAATTAAATGATATTCGTGAAGGAAATAATTCTTTGAAAAATAAAATTAATTTGGTGGAAAAAGAAAAAGAAATTGTTTTGGAAGAAAACAACTGTTTGAAAAGAAAATTTTTTTCAAAAGAAAAAGAAAACATTTCTAAAAAGAAAAAGATTGTTGATTCTAATTCTTGCCATACTCTTCATGCTACTATTGATAAAAAAGATTCAATTTTTGAAAAATAGAATAAATTATTTGAGCTCAACTTTGAGCAATTATGCATTCAATCATTCTAAACTGAAAACCTTGTTTTAAAAGAAATAAACTTTACATGTTCATGCACATAACCTACGGCATACATTTGCACGCTATGCTCACATTCACACCCATTCTCATATGCATACTAAAGTGTACAAATGTACACATTGCGATCGCAAAGGCCATCTTGCAAGATTTTACTTTGATAGATTAAATTTTATACATTTTGCAAATAATAAAAATGTTTGGGTTCCTTATGATGCTAGCCCCCGTGGACCGAAAAAGAAATGGGTAAAATCCTCACCATTTGTATTTGATGTAGGTACGGGCTCACACAAAATGTGAGAGGTATGGTGCCTTGGTGGTGGATGCATGATGAACTAGATGGACTTACCCTGTTAATGCATTACTATCAAGAAAGTTTGGTGAGAGCACCACCATGATTTGGAGACTTAGAGAATAGTGCGTATGATTTGGTAACTATCTCTAAAACTTCTATTTTAGTTTACATGCTTTTACATAGATAATTTTAGCATATTTTGGTTTTATGATAAATAATCATGTTTCGTAATTCATGTGGTGAATACTTGTTTAGATGTAGTTGTTATTAAAACTTGTGTTTATACTTATACAAGTAGTGAGGTACCCTTGATTATTATATGTTTGTGCCTCATTGCTCATTTGTACTCATTACATGTACATGTATAACATAGTTTTGATGATTCTTTCATTTACACTCGTTTTCTCAAATTTTGTAAATATTTTGCTTCATGTATATATTATTTTGTCTAAAACTAATAAATATACATGTATACCCTTGAGTCACTTGCCTTCACGCAAATTCTATTATGGACTCTTTTGTATTTGGAATATGTATTTATACTTTTAGTTTTGATAAAACATACATATACCTTAAAGTTTATTTAGTTTTAATGAAAAATAAATTTTTATGATTTTCACTTTTTTTGATAAAAGAATTTCATGTTTGTTTTGAGTCTTATTGACTATTTCATGAATATGCTATTCACATGATTCTTGTGCACTCATATTATTTTTCTTTTCTCATGACTTAGTTTTCATGAGTTTTATATGAGCCTTATAGATCTTGAGGGACAATTTTTTTGTACTTAGCAAAGTTTCATGATATATATATATATATATATATATATATATATATATATATATATATGTATATATATATGATTTGTTTTCATGTTTGAAGGATCTTTAACTAGTTTTTCAAAAAAATTACCTTAAACTAGTTATTTATTCTTCATTTGGTTGTGTTTTTAATCTACAACTATTTTAAATCTTAATTTTGAAAACTTCTACCTTTTAAAGGGCGGTTGGATGGGCGATCATGCCTTGTATGTGAAAATCACCTAGAGGGGGGGTGAATAGGTGATATTGCTAATCAATGGACAATTTAACATTTATGATGCAACAATCAACCAACAAGATTCACAAGATGAATGAAAGCAAGTAAATATAGCAATGATGATGATAAGCAAGTAATAAGTGCAAGAATGTAAACCAAACGCAAACACAAGGATATGTTATCGAGGTTCGAGCACCCAGCTCTACTCCCCGCCTCCCCCAGAAGGATTCTAGCTACTTCCACTATCACAAAGATCACAAATACAATGGAGTACCCAACTCCACAATCTCAAGTACAAGGAATTTCTGAGTAGTCAAAAGACCACAAACTCTCTCTTTCAATTGTCTCTTCCCTTACAAAAGGTCCTTAGAGAACAATGAGTAGGAAAGAAGCTCTAGTGTGCAAGGAGAAAAGAAAATGAAATCAGAGAGTTCTTCTGAAAACACTTCAGAAAATGAGAGAGAATTTCAGCACAAAAACCAAAAACCAAGCTCTTTTGAATGCCTTAAACTTTTGAATTTTCTAGCAATGATTGTTGTAATGAATCTCTCCCTAAACACCCCTATTTATAGGAGAGGGCTAGGTTAAGAGATAAAACAAACTTAAGGCTAATTAAGTAATATTAGATTCAAAATATATCCCTAAATTGAATTTTAAACACAAAAAGACAAAACTTAAAACAGCCCAGAAAATAGCCGTTTACTGTTCAACGGATCTGTCGGTCGACCGGCCGGTCGACCGCAAGATCAAATATATGACCATTGCAGGCCAGCGGTCGACCGCCCGGTCGACCCATTTTAACCGAGAGCAAAGTTGCTTACAGTCGGTTGTCAGGTCGGTCGACCGATACAACGTGCACACAGAAACCTGCACAGCCAGAGCCACGGTCGACTGGGACGGTCGACCGGCCAAACCTGTCATAGGTCCGGCCGACTGTCCGGTCGACTGGCTCAGGTCAAAAATCAGGATTTGAAGAGAAAATAAAAGGGATTTTGATTTTGACAAAAATAATTTTGAACATAGATTTGTATAAAATACAAATATATATCTGTAGACAAAATCTTGTAAGCAAAATGTTTTTGTATAAATTATAAGAAAACATTTTGGAATAAACATGTGCGCAAAAACGTGTGTGATAGAGCTTCAAACCTATCCACTATTCTTTAACAAACTATAAAACTAAAAATACAATGATTAAATAATTTTTGAGCAATCTTCAAGTCTTTGAGCCATCCAATGCCTTGCTAGTGCCTTCTCTTCTATGATCCTTCCTTGATTGTGCAATTTGCCTTCCTTGCTTTGTTGATCCTAGAAGTTCTTGCAATAGCTAAGCGAATGGTCTCCAAACATGGTACAAAACCTGAAACTTATCTTGAACAAATTCATTAGTACCAAATAGCTCTTATTTGGTTTGTCATCATCAAAACACAAAACAAGAGTGTGTAACCTCTTGGGCCAACAATCTCCCCCTTTTTGATGATGACAAAACAAATAGGCTATAAACAAAAATATAGGGGAGAGAAAACTCCCCCTCAAATTATGCTATACATAAACCACAATATACCAATTGAGAAACATAAGAGCAAACATGCTATTGATACCAATTGAAACAAAGATACAAGAATTCATTGATAACACAAAAACATGCTCTTGATATCAATTAAAACTAATTGAAACAATACCAATCAATAAAACACAAGAATTCACAATGTTATAAAAATACAAGACTCATAACATACAAGACTCATAACAAAACTCATAAACCAAAACATATAAATTCATATGGAACCAAGACCAAATGAACTTATTTTTGTCCATGTTAACTAATTCTCCCCCTTATTGTCATACATCAAAAAGGGTTATGAAAAACATGTCTATTCAATAATACAAAAATTAAGTTCTCCACAAATAAACGAAAATCTAGCAAAATCAAGAGGTTTAGTGAAAATATCGGCTAGTTGTAAATCCGTGGAAACATAATCAATATCTATATCACCTTTCTCAAAATGATCTCTAAGAAAGTGATATCTAATCTCAATGTGTTTGGTCTTACTATGTTGATTTGCATTTTTGGTCAAGTGTATAGTACTAGTATTATCACAAAATATTTTAATATTTTTATAATGCAAATCTTAATCAAGGAGAGTATGTTTCATCCAAAGGACTTGTGCACAACAAGCCCCCGCGGCAACATACTCCGCCTCGGCGGTTGAGAGAGCTACGGAATTTTGTTTCCTAGAGGACCATGAAACAAGACAATTACCAAGAAATTGACATGTCCCACTAGTACTCTTTCTATCTACTCTACAACCCGCATAGTCGGCATCCGAATAACTCGTCATTGAGAAATCTCCGGTTTTCGGATACCCTAGACCCATTCCAATTGTTCCCTTAATATAACGAATAATACGTTTTACGGCAATAAGATGAGACTCTTTGGGACACGATTGAAATCTAGCACAAAGACACACACTAAACATGATATCCGGCCTACTTGCCGTTAAATACAAAAGACTACCTATCATGCTTCTAAACAATTTAATATCAACATTTTTACCTTGGTCGTCCTTATCAAGCTTGGTTGTAGTTGCCATGGGAGTGTTGCACGCTTTTGAATCTTCAAGTCCAAACTTCTTCACGAGTTCCTTTGCGTATTTGGCTTGACAAATGAAGTTCCCATCTTGCAATTGCTTGACTTGGAGTCCAAGAAAGAAATTGAGCTCACCCATTGAAGACATTTCAAATTCACTTTGCATTACCTTTTCAAAATCCTTGCATAAGACTTCATTAGTAGAACCAAAAATTATATCATCAACATAAATTTGCACAATTAAAATGTCATTATCAACATGCTTAGTAAAGAGAGTTGTGTCTACTTTGCCTTTAATAAAATCATTTGAAATAAGAAAACTAGAAAGCCTTTCATACCAAGCTCTAGGAGCTTGTTTCAATCCATACAAAGCTTTGTCAAGTTTAAAAACGAAATCGGGATGAACATGATCAATAATACCGGGAGGTTGAGAAACATAAACTTCTTCATTGATAAAACCATTCAAAAATGCACTTTTCACATCCATTTGAAAAAGTTTAAAATTTTTGAAAGATGCAAAAGCTAGTGTCATCCGTATGGCTTCAAGCCGTGCAACGGGTGCAAAGGTCTCCTCAAAGTCAATTCCCTCAACTTGAGTGTAACCTTGGGCCACTAACCTAGCTTTATTCCTAATGACATTTCCGGACTCATCCATCTTGTTTCTAAAGATCCACTTAGTACCAATTATTGGTCTATCGTGGGGCTTAGGAACAAGGTGCCAAACTTGGTTGCGCTCAAATTGATTGAGTTCCTCTTGCATGGCAAGCAACCAATATGGGTCCGTCTCGGCTTCGAGAATGCCTTTGGGTTCAAAATGAGAAATGAAAGCAAAGTTACCACATAGGTCATGGAGTTTGGAGCGCGTTGTGACTCCTTTAGATGCATCACCCAAGATGAGCTCCTTAGGATGATTTGTAGCGTATCTCCAAGCTTTAGGAAGCGGTTGAGAGCTTTCCTCTATATCCTCTTGAACATCACCAATTGATTCTAGCTTTTCTTCTTGAGCGGGTGAGCCCTTCAAGGATAGTCTCTCCATGTCTTCACCTAATGGTTCAATCTCTACAACATTCTCAACAACCACATTAGATTCTTCAAATTTAACATGCATGGTTTCTTCAATAGTAAGTGAAGATCTATTAAATACTCTATATGCTTTGCTAGTAGAAGAATATCCATCAAAGATAGCTTCATAAGCCTTAGCGTCAAACTTACCCAAATTATCCTTAGTATTTAAAACAAAGCACTTGCATCCAAAAACTTTGAAATATGCAACATTTGGTTTTCTAGAATGATACATTTCAAAAGAAGTTTTTGAAGACTTTTTGCATAAATAAATACGATTCGATATATAGCATGCGGTGTTTACGGCCTCGGCCCATAAATATTGAGGGAGGTCATATTTACTTATCATTGTCCTAGCCATCTCTTCAAGTTTTCTATTTTTCCTTTCTACAACTCCATTTTGTTGTGGAGTTCTAGGACAAGATATTTCATGCTTAATTCCTTTTTCATCACAATAAGTCATGAAGAGTTGGTTAATAAACTCACCACCTCTATCACTCCTTATTTTCAAAATCGGAAAACCCTTTTCTTTTTCAACTCTTTTTCGAAAAATCTTAAAATGAGAAAAAGTTTGATCTTTGTGTTCTAAGAAGAAAACCCAAGTGAAACGGGAAAAATCATCAACCAAAACATATGCATATGTATTACCATTTAAACTCTTAGTCTTAGTAGGTCCAAAAAGATCCATATGAATTAATTCTAAAGGCCTAGTTGACATGATATCCTTGATTGGTTTAAAGGAAGACTTGGTTTGTTTCCCAAGTTGGCACGCACCACAAATGCGGTCTTTCTCAAAATTCAAGCAAGGCATACCCTTCACCAATTCCTTCGAATTAATCCTAGAAATATGGTCAAAGGATGCATGTCCTAATCTTCTATGCCAAAGCCAAGAATTTTCATCAAAAGCATTCAAGAATTTAGTAGAACAATCTAGATTAAGCATGTCATTGATATAAACATTATTGTCACGAAAACCGGTAAGAATACAAACATCGGATTTAACATCAAAAATCTTGCAAGAAGAATCATCAAAAATAACTTTAAGTTCACGGTCACAAAGTTGACTAATGCTAAGCAAATTATGTTTTAAACCATCTACTAAAACAACATTTTCTATAATAGGAGATGCACCAATTTGAATGTTACCTATACCGATGATAGTCCCTTTGGAGTCATCCCCGAAGGTGACGGAGCCACCTTCCATGTACCTTGATAGGGTTGTGAAGTTATTGATGTCCCATGTCATGTGTCTTGAACAACCACTATCAAGGTACCACCGCTCCCTACGTCTTGGAGCCTTGGTGTGTACCTACATCAAATAATTTAGGACTTGATTTTGGTACCCACATTTTCTTGGGTCCTAAAGAGTTAGTTTCATTAACCCAAACAAGATTATTGGTTCTATTTACTTGGTCATAACAAAATTTAGCTAAATGTCCATTCTTACCACAATAAGTACATCTATACACTCTACCATATTTAAAGGCATAGTGAGTGTGTGATTTGTGAGCATGAGAGTTGTGAGGATGAAAAGATTTATGTGTAGTGTGAGCATGGGGAGTCTTAGCATGAGAAGTGTGCTTTTTAGAAAACATGTCATCAAGTTTCTTAGTGTTAAAAGCACAATCCTTTAAAACTTTTTCAAAATCATTTATTTTAGTTTTAAAGGAAGAAATTTCTTTTACATCAACAATAGGAGATTTTGCCTTACAAGAAGCCTTGTAGGCACAAAATTCTTCTTGAATAGAAACAAGATTAGAAGAAATATCATCTTTTTCTTTAGAAACTATGGCAAGTTGATTTTTGAGAAAAGCAACTTCCTTTTGCAATTTTAAGCATTCAAGTTTCTTGTTATCATAAGTTTCAGAAAGTTCAACAAAAGCATGTACAAGAACTTCTTTACTTAATTCATCATCATCATCATCAAGAGATTGAGAGGTTACCTTTGGAGTGTTTGCCATGAAACACATGTTAGCCGTATCCACCTCTTCTTCGGACTCGCTTTTCGAATCCCACGTTGCCTTGTACGCTTTCTTTTCCTCCGGCTTCTTTGGCTTGAAGGAGGAAGTCATCTTCTTCTTGAATTCCGGGCAATCCGCCATGATATGTCCGGGTTTGCGGCAATTGTAGCAAATGATCCTTCGCTCCTCTTTGCCTTCAAATTTTCTCCGGAAGTTGAGCTTGTTCTTCCGGTACAACCTCTTGACGTTTCGCACAAGTAGTGTTAGCTCCTCATCTTCTTCTTCGTCTTCTTCATCGTCATCAATGGTGGATGAAGTCTTGAAGGCTATGGATTTCTTCTTTGAAGTAGTGGCCTCTTCTCTTGCCTTCTTCTCCATCTCATGGGTCTTTAGGTTCCCAATGAGACTAATGAGGTCCATCTCGTCCTTGTCGTTCAATTCCTTTAAGGTTGTGGCCTTTATCTCCCATGAAGATGGAAGAGCCCGAATCACTTTCCGCACCTTTTGATCGTTGGAGATGTCATCACCTAATGAAGAAAGACCATTAGTGATTTTAGTGAAACGAGTAATCATACTATCAATAGATTCTTCATCAAGCATTTTAAATGACTCATATTGGGACCTCAAGAGATCTATCTTAGCTCTCTTGACTTGTGAAGTCCCTTCGTGTGTGACCAATAAATGTTGCCAAATCTAATAGGCGGATTGGCAATGAATTACCCGTGTAAGGTCATCCTCATTCAAGGCGGTTAAAAGGGAATTTTGGGCTTTTGAGTTAGCCTCATATTCTTTAAAGTTGAAGTCGGTCCATGTGCTCTCAGCACCATCGGGTGCTACATAGGGTTTGGTCAAGGACTTGGCCACTAAGCTACCCAAAAATTGCAAAAATATAGTCATTCTAACCTTCCAAATAGGAAAATTGAGTCCATCAAATTTAGGTGGGGATTTAATGTTGTCGGCCATGTTTACTAGTGTATGAAAGATGGAATGAGAAATGTTGATTAGCAAGTTTTAAGGATCTCTCTATGGATGTTAAGCCAAAACCTAGAGTCCAGGCTCTGATACCAATTGAAAATCACCTAGAGGGGGGGGTGAATAGGTGATATTGCTAATCAATGGACAATTTAACAATTATGATGCAACAATCAACCAACAAGATTCACAAGATGAATGAAAGCAAGTAAATATAGCAATGATGATGATAAGCAAGTAATAAGTGCAAGAATGTAAACCAAACGCAAACACAAGGATATGTTATCGAGGTTCGAGCACCCAGCTCTACTCCCCGCCTTCCCCAGAAGGATTCTAGCTACTTCCACTATCACAAAGATCACAAATACAATGGAGTACCTAACTCCACAATCTCAAGTACAAGGAATTTCTGAGTAGTCAAAAGACCACAAACTCTCTCTTTCAATTGTCTCTTCCCTTATAAAAGGTCCTTAGAGAACAATGAGTAGGAATGAAGCTCTAGTGTGCAAGGAGAAAAGAAAATAAAATCAGAGAGTTCTTTTTAAAATACTTCAGAAAATGAGAGAGAATTTCAGCACAAAACCAAAAACCAAGCTCTTTTGAATGCCTTAAATTTTTGAATTTTCTAGCAATGATTGTTGTAATGAATCTCTCCCTAAACACCCCTATTTATAGGAGAGGGCTAGGTTAAGAGATAAAACAAACTTAAGGCTAATTAAGTAATATTAGATTCAAAATATATCCCTAAATTGAATTTTAAACACAAAAAGACAAAACTTAAAACAGCCCAGAAAATAGCCGTTTACTGTTCAACGGATCTGTCGGTCGACCGGCCGGTCGATCGCAAGATCAAATATATGACCGTTGCAGGCCAGCGGTCGACCGTCCGGTCGACCCATTTTAACCGAGAGCAAAGTTGCATACAGTCGGTCGTCAGGTCGGTCGACCGATACAACGTGCACACAGAAACCTGCACAGCCAGAGCCACGGTCGACTGGGACGGTCGACCGGCCAAACCTGTCATAGGTCCGGTCGACTGTCCGGTCGACTGGCTCAGGTCAAAAATCAAGATTTGAAGAGAAAATAAAAGGGATTTTGATTTTGACAAAAATAATTTTGAACATAGATTTGTATAAAATACAAATATATATCTGTAGACAAAATCATGTAAGCAAAATGTTTTTGTATAAATTATAAGAAAACATTTTGGAATAAACATGTGCGCAAAAACGTGTGTGATAGAGCCTCAAACCTATCCACTATTCTTTAACAAACTATAAAACTAAAAATACAATGATTAAATAATTTTTGAGCAATCTTCAAGTCTTTGAGCCATCCAATGCCTTGCTAGTGCCTTCTCTTCTATGATCCTTCCTTGATTGTGTAATTTGCCTTCCTTGCTTTGTTGATCCTAGAAGTTCTTGCAATAGCTAAGCGAATGGTCTCCAAACATGGTACAAAACCTGAAACTTATCTTGAACAAATTCATTAGTACCAAATAGCTCTTATTTGGTTTGTCATCATCAAAACACAAATCAAGTGAGTGTAACCTCTTGGGCCAACAATATGCTCAAATTGAAAATCTATTTAAACATGTGCATGAATAGGGTGATAATTATGAGTTATACACATGATCTTCATGTTATTTCATCTTTGTATACTCATATATGTTTTTTTATATACGTATGATTCAAAATATCAATTAGTATCAATTTCAGTTGGTTTATTCATTTTCATACATATATATGATTTGATTGTGCTTATAATATCTTTACATCTTAAAGCACAAATTATTTTTATTCTAAGCTTGACTTAAATTTAAATTTCAATTGATATCTTAATAAGTTTATGCATTGTTCTCTTTTGGTATCTCAAAAATTTTTATTTATCTATAAGTGGGACCAATTTTAGTTTTGTCAACTACAATTTGATTTCATTTGTATTAAAATTTATTTTGTTGACTTCTAAAAGTTTAAATTTTTTTTAAAAGTGGTTTCAAAATATTTTGATATGTATTACCTATATGCAAGGGAAGCTTAACATCTTCTCTATATATAGATTCATGTTGAGTGTATCTCAAATTGAGGAGCTTGACAACTCTTCTTTATATGGTACACGTGTGTAGGGGGAGCTTAACATCACTGCTTATACATTGTATATTATGCTTTATGTGGGTTAGGGTCTTATCATCCCTTCTTCATGTAAGGCATGTATGCAGGGTGAGCTAACTTTATGTTTCTCTTCTTCATGAATGTATATCGCATATATAACTTTATTGTTTGATTTATTTTCGCCCCTTTTTTGATGAATTGACAAAAAGGGGAAGAAGAATTTTGAGAGTCTATATATGCATGTTTATTTTATTTTCTTGTTTATACAAAAAGGGGAGAAGAATTTGATGAGTTTATGCATGTTTATCTCCTTGTTTATGCATATATGTTTATATTTAGTTTGTACACTTTATTGAATATTTTTATGTTTATTGCTATGCATGAGTTAAGGGGAAGCATCTATGAAGCTTAACTTTAATCCATGCATATATAACTTAATGAGTTTTGTCATCATCAAAAAGGGGGAGATTGTTGGCCCAAAGGCCCATCACTCTAGTTTTGATGATGATTAACTCATGTAGTTATGGTACTAATGATCTTGTATTTATTTAGTCTCAGATATTTAATCAAGATCTTAGTAGGAGTTTAGCTTCAACAAAAGATTTGAAGTCAAGTTTTGGAGCTAACACGTGTTGATTCAAGAGCTCACGCATCAAGATTGCATCAAGTACTTAAGAGGAGTCTAGCTCATGGGTCAAGATTTGGACCAAGTCAAGAAGGAGAAAAAAATTTTCAAGAGAAGATTTTCATGGAGACTTGTGTCATGTTTGTAAGTGTTAAGATATTTTTTAGATAAAATGTAAATGATATATTAGTTGTGAATTGCTCAAGCTCATTTACACACACACAATTTATATGTGTCTTCATAAGGTAGTTTTGATTTTGGATTTATCAAAACCTATTTTAGAGCTTATTATCAAAAACATAAATATTTCATCTTATATGTCTATTGGATCATATCCATGCACACTAAGCTTCAGTATTTACAATATCTTGTTTTTGTATTTGGAGAAGTTTTGAAAAAATCGTTTTCAAATAAAAAATTATTTTTGAAAAAAACAAATTTTTGTTTAAGGCAAAATTTCTATATTACAAAAATGGTTCAAAAAGTTTGTAATATGTGTTGATTTTTTATCACCATATTGTGCTTCAAAATATTTCAAAGAACTAATTTTTGTAGATTTTTAGTGATTTTATGAGATTTTATAAGAAAATATAAAACCAAGTTTTAATCCCTATAAATGTGATCAGGTTTTCTGGCGGTCGACTGACCGGCTGACCGTGCCAGAAGTCGGTCGACTGGGCGGTCGACCGATGTGCACAAACGTGCACAACCAGTTTTGGCTTGAGGGCCGGTCAACTGGGCGGTCGACTGCTAAGGCCCTTGTTGACCGACCGGTCGACCGTCCAGAGAGCTTTGCTCTCTGGATCTGGCCTAAGTCGATCGGGCGATCGACCGATAGTCGCGGCCTTAGATCGGTCAACTAGGCAGTCAACCAGTAGGCTGCAACAGTTATAAATTTGACCGTTGGCCGGTCGACCGGCCGGTTGACCGACAGTAGGATTTCCTGGTGAGTTGGACCCCAACGGTTAGATTTTGGAGGCCTATATAATGGGGCTATTTTGGGTTATTTTAGACAAGATTTCAAGTGAGTTTTCAGGCTAATTTTTTCCATCTATTTCAGAGGTTTTCTGATCGGGATTGGGAGTTTTACTAGTATTCAGAGAGAGGGTTTAGAGTAAACCTTTGATGTTCGTATGTTGATGTTCAAAAGCTCCAAATTTATTTGTCAGTTTACTATACTTCTTCTGAATCACCGTCGTAGCACAAGCTATTACAGGTCAATTCCACAGGGAGAGTTGGCGATAGAAGCATTCACGGTTTTGATATTGAGATTGTTTTAAGAAGGAAAACGAAGATTCTTCTTTGTTTTAAGAGAAAACAAAATGATGGAGAAATTAAATGAGAAATTCTTTGTGGGTTTTGTAAAAGAAAAAGGAAACGAATGGAAAGAACGATGAAATGAAAATGGTTGTATTTTGAAAAAGTGAACGTGTTAAGAAAAGAAACTTTGAAGTACTATGGGAAGAGAAACAATGACTAACTAACACTCTAATTTACTAACTTACTAATCTCATAGGGTGATGCATGCCTCATATTGATTCATCGGCAAAGATTTGTCTTGCTTGTTTGGTCAAAATTTTGTCCCATGTAGAGGATGAGTTATCTTCTCAGCTTAACTCGTTGCCTCATTGATTCATTAGCTCCCGAGATAGATTTTTAGTGATGGAATCAAGGATAGTCACCCAAGGATACGCTAAGAAAGAAAATACAAGATTCATTAGTCCATCAAAGCTATACTCAAGCTAACATTGAAGTAAGAAAATTGTACTACTAATCAATAGCATAGTTAAGTCTCCATCTTCATGTTCCATTAAGGTACTTGTTCTAAAGACAAGGCTCTAAATGAGGTTCACATGAATCATATGGAAGGAGAACAAACATTTGCTAAGAATTAAAAGTAACTCATCTTCATTGGGGATAATAGAGACTTGAAATTTTCAAGACTATAATAAAGCATCCAATGATTCACATGAGTTAGCAATCACCCAAGAGTTAGTAGTTAGTAAAGTTAGAGGTTAGTTAGTCATGTTAGGAAGTTAGCTAGACATTGAAGTAAAAAGCAAACAACAATTCATTGTAGAAGGTAACGCAAAAGTAGTAAAAGCTTGAAGAAAATAATGCTCTAGAATGAAAAAAGATGGGAAGAAAGAAGGATCAATTCTTGCATTGAGTTGTCACCTACTCTAATTACAAGATTTCTCACTATCTCTCTCTCTCTCTCTCTCTTTGCTGAATTCTAGAAGGAGAAAGAAGATTACAATAGACTCTAAAGAAAAACCTAGAGAAAATCCTAACAATTTCCTCAAAAATACAAAGCTCTTCTCTCCTCTTCGATTACAGAGGCCCTAGGGGTCTATTTATAGGCTCCAGGGAGTGAGGCCTTCCAATCACAGTCGTGGGATTAAACGCTGGCTCAACGACCAAATGATTGCCGTGGATCTGCGGCCTAAGCCGCGTTTCCGCGGCAGAATCTTTGCCGTTGCACCAGCGATTTCTTCTGACATTCTGTTGTTCTTCATGTGCCTTACTGGACCTTCTAGAATGTAGGGAATATCCGTGGATGAATCCAGATATGGGCTTCTTCTTTGGGCTTCTCAATTAATCCCTTAATTCCTTTAAAAATTCATTGTTGATGGGCCTTCATCTCCATTAATGTTGGACCTGAAAAAAGAGAGAAAAAAGTAATAAAAATCTCATTTTTATTTATATAAAGTATAATATGGTAGTGAAAAATGATACAATAATGAACTCCAATTACACCCCCATACCTAGCTTTTGCTCGTCCCCGAGCAAAAAGAAAAAGAGAAAAAAATCCTAACTAAATTATTAAACTACTTTTGTAGGTGACACAATTGCACTGAGCTCGTGCAACAAGCCGTTAAACCTCTAGGTTACCCTAGAGGAGGAGCGTTGTCTCCTGAGGGTTTTCAGCGGATTGCACCCACAAAATCCAAGAAAGAAAAATGTTAGTGAAAAAATTTTTATGATCCATGTTTTTCAAGAATTTCATTGAACTTGTCTTTCTTTTTATAAGTTTCTATTTAAAGTTTTATCTTCAACTTAGGTTAAGTTTTTAAGAAATAGAGAGAAAACTGGATTTTGCATCAAGCCTAACATATATACATCTATGTATGTGAGGAATTTTTCTTAGACTAGAGTTTATTTATTTACTTATATATACATATCTATATATTTCTTTTTTTATTTTTTTATTTATTATTGAAATCACCTAGAGGGGGGTGAATAGGTGATAATGCTAATCAATGCACAATTAAAAATTTATGATGCAACAATAACCCAAAACAAGACTAGAAGCCAAATTCCCCGTGAAGGGCTCTGAACTCCTTCCTCGTGATTCCTTGATTAGTCTCTAATTTTGCATAATTATCATCACATTCTCATATTTATTTAAAGCTAAAATTTGCTAATAAAGTTTTGCTTGCTTCAATCTAGGTCCATGGTGTGCAAAAGAAGAAAAAGACCTAAATCACCATTTAATTGGTGATTAAAAGCCTATTAAAGATAGCCATTGACCTAGAGAGCTGATTCTGTGAAAATCAGGGGCTGCAAAGACGAAACCGGGCATAGGACCTGACAGTGGACAGACGGGACCGCGCGCGGCTCGAAGCGCCGCGCGGGCGGCGCCAGCACTGCCGCGAAAACGCGGCTTTGGCCGAGTTTTCATGGCCGCGTTTCGGGTCAGGGCCTGTCCCCTGGCCCCCTGTTCCCCTGATGCCTATAAATACCCCCTTGGGGTTCCAGAGCCAGATATGCAAGGTTTAGGGTAGTTTCCATTTTCCATTTTGTAGTTTAGGGTAGTGTAGTGTAGTTGTTCTTCTTCTTCTTCCTCCCTTGTATTTTCCATTTTGTAGATCTCATATTAGGGAGAGAGAGTGGTACATGTGGGGAAGCAAGAGTGCTTCTAATAGAAGGTGACAATCCATGAAAGGTGCTCCCTTACCTTATCTATGTTTTCTT
Source organism: Agave tequilana (assembly GCA_038442645.1). NCBI lineage: Eukaryota > Viridiplantae > Streptophyta > Magnoliopsida > Asparagales > Asparagaceae > Agave > Agave tequilana. The sequence goes on along the minus strand of JAVJIF010029691.1, from coordinate 2,169,787 downwards.
CTCTCCAATCTCTTTTACATGTTTAGCTAATCTTTTCTCTCATGGCACTAACTACTAACCACCAACTTGCTAACTTCTTTTATGATAATCCACATGAATCTAATAGCCTCGTTTTGGCCTTGCTCTTGCAAGAGCCATTGATGGCTCATGATGATGGATCTAACTCTAACTTCCTAACCACTAACAAGCTTACATTACTTTATTTCATGCTTTCTCTTATTGGGTTTTGATGATTTAAGTGTAGCTTGCACTTGTTTGTTGAGTTGAGTTGTGAAGAGTTATATATGGGCCATGCTTTGTAATGCTCTTGAACCAAGGACTAGTGATGGCCAATGATACATGTGAGGCAACTATCACTAAGAGGTTAGCGTATTGGTGGAGTCATTAGTAGTTAGTAGCTGTGAGATTTCTTTCTTTTTCACTTATTTTAGAAATACAAACAAAAACACAAACATATTCTTTTCTATGCTTCCCACTTCTTTGTGTTTCACCGTACCTCTCTTTTCACTCTTTCTTTTCTTTTCTTTTCATTCTTTATAACTTTGAAGAACCGTTAACATACACATGAACATACCGTGTAAGCTTCTATCGCCTCCCGTCCTTGTGGATACGACCCGTATAGCCACTTCGCTACTACGGAAGAATCGCAAAAGCAGTAACTTCGACCCACACTCTTTTTACTTATTCTTGTGCTTGCTTTTTGCCGATCAAATTTTGGTGCCGTTGTCGGGGATGGGAACGGTTTAAGTTCACATTTTTGTTAACTTTTCTTCTTTGTTTTTTGGTGTGCAGGTTAAAGTTTTAGCATTGCAGAAGTCCACACTTGCTCAAGTGTGGTCGGGTAAATTTCTGTATCTTCTTATACTCTGCTGCTAATTTTTTTTATATTACCTGTACACTGTAAATATTTGTGAGAACTAAAATACGGAAATTGGATGCTTTAAAACTGTTTAGATATTTGCATTTAGGCACGTGTCAAATTACATTCCAATATACTGTATTTTATTCTTACGTTGTTGTGATTTTGATGGAGGTGTACATATTACATAGCATATAGTTAGGACAAACACTTCAGTGATTTACTCGCTTTTTTGTGTTCATCTTATCTATACTGCACACTTGCACAAATTTAACTTAAGGGCAAAACCCAAGACAACATAAGGTGGGGAAGTTATTACCCTCCCTTGGCCCAAAAATCACCTCCCCACTCACACAACCCAAGCCTTAATAAAAATTGCTAGACGTTGGCCCCTAGGGACATCTCAGACTCATTTAAGAGATTGACCTAAGGGGGAAGTTGTTAGAATCTGACTCTTGCTAAATCGGTGTCTAAGGTTGGGGATTGAGAGGTGAAACCTCGAAGAACAGTGGTTTGGCATAATTAGGCCCGTTGCTCCGGCACGGATACCTTCCACTGATCTTGCCCCTACCTGGCCGATTAACTCGTGGTCAGCTTCCGATAATAGACCCCCCGTGGATAGTCTAACCAGTTAGGAGTCATCTAGGTCTAAGTCAACCCTAGCTTAGGCTTGTTTTCTTTTTCTTTTTCTTTGTTTGGTTGTTTATTTGTTTGTTCATTTTTCTTTCTTTTTTGTAACTTGTGAAATAGATTTTAACAACAACAATTCTTTCAATCCTAACATGAATCCATATTTCACTCTGACCTCATTTGACTCGGATAATTTTGACCCGGCTATGTACAATATGAACCAACCATATATGCCGAGTTGGGATTATCCGACTCAATACGACCCATATCTCCAATCCTATAACCAAGATTTTCAAAATAATTTCAACTTTTCACAGAGTTCATGGGGATTCAACTACCCCGAGTCAAATTTTCAACCATCTTGTCCACAATTTTCACAATATTCATTCCCCAATTTTGATTTATATACTCCTTCCTGAACCACCAATTGAAGAAAAATCATCATTGGAAAGGAGTATAGAAGAGTCCCTACAACAAATGCAAAATTTTCTCAATTCACAATCCTTCCCACATCAAACTTCACATACTCCTTTTCTAGAGTGTCCAATTGAAGACGAATCTGAGCTAGAAAAGCGTTTGGAAGTCTTTTGTGATAGAGTGCAAAACAAGTTTGACTCTTCATCTCAACCAAATTTTCTAGAGCCCTACTCATGTTTTCTAGTCTCCCCAATTCAAAATGAACAACCATCAATACTGGACTTGAGTATGGAACCCTTGTGTGAGTCAGATCAAATTCCAATGGACTCACAATTTCACCACAATTTCCAAAGTCAACTTCCATACTCACCTTTTCAAGAAGAACCAATTGCAAAGAGTATGGAAGACATGATTCCGAATCCAAATTCTATTACACGGCCTATAAGTAGGTTAGACTCACTTATGAGGAATTGATCAATGAGAGCGAGGAAAGTCTTTCTTGTCAACCTTTGACTGATCCTTATATCCCTAACTCTACTGATTGGACCCATGAATCATGTCATTTTGGAAATCCAGATTCAATTTCAGACCATACATTTGAACTTGACCACACTCCAAGTTATTAAAATTACCTGGACATTCTGGCAAGTTATCCCTTTCCTGAAATTGAAACTGAACCAGAATGTGATCCTGAACCTCATGTTAGTGATTCCACTTCACTTTTTGATTCAATAATGACCCCGGTATCTTTACCAGATTTTTTCTCTATTCCGGAGTCAACATTGAATCCTGTACCAGTACACCGTGAAATGGAATCACCAATCTCTTACGATCACACTTCATTCATGGGAAAGTGTGTGAACATCAATTCTTTGGTTTGGACCCTGTTTTTGAATCAATTTTGACTCTCATTGTTGACTCTCGACTTGATCTGAGTCAACTTCCCGAGTCAGTATCAGTTTTTATTCCTGATCCCTTTGAGTCCAAATCCATCATCTTCCAAAATCACACTTCATTGTTGGACAAGAATGTTGACAAAAATGACTCAATAATTATTTTTGAAAATAGGAAATTAGATGGGGATAATTTTTTTAATAAAACCATTCAGTCCATCATTTCTTTACTAGGTCATATCAGAGGGGACATTGGTGGATTCCTACACAATCCACGCTATTTTGATTGGGTCGCAACGCTTGGCCCAATCAGACCACCACCAGAGCCACCCCCTTGAGGTAATCTTCCTTCCCTCTCCATTTGTTTCATGTATTTACACATTCACGATGCATTGAGGACCATGCATGAGATAAGTGTGGGGGAGGGTTTACTAAAATAGTTAGTTTTATATTTTCTTTCTTTTACACTTCTTTTTAATTAAAAAAATTCTTTTATAAAAACTTTTCTTTTCTTTTTACAAAACTTTTTGAAGGAAGAGAAATAGTTTTGATCCATTTTTAAGAAGATTAAGATTATCTTAGGAATTAGGAAGACCTAAAATTATGAAATTTTAAACCGAGTCAAAATAATAGATCTTGTTTAAATTTGATCTTGAATTTTTTTGCCTTACATTTATGCACTCCACACTTACACAATTTTTGGGATTGAAACAAAGACAGAAAATGCCATAAAAATATATATATATTGAAACAAAAAAAATTATGATAAATAAAAACCACTTATTGAAGTTGGATAATTATGCCTCAGGAAGCATGATTATTCACACCTAAAATAGTGGATAAAAAAATAAAATAATCCCCTTTAGTTTTGTGGCCTTGTTTACTCGAGTCCTTAAGTCCGAGGGATGTTTTCTCATCTGGTGCCCTAAGACCATCTGGTTTGGGAGTCACCAGCTAAAGGCTCACTACCCGGGTAAATAAGAAAGCCTAAGAAAACTAAGGGAAGAAAAAAAAGAAAAAAAGAAAAAAATAATAATATATATTAAATAAATGGCATAAAAGTTTGAGTCGATATCCCAAAAATCTTCACAGTTTACAAAGTGCATATTTTCTAAGAGTTTTATGAAAGATCAAAGAGTCAATTCAATTTTAAATTCTTACATTTAATTTATGACAAGATTTTTTTGCATTCTGACTTAGTTTAAGAAAGAAAAATTTCTGGTTAACCTTTGACCTTGGATCACTTATATTTTCGAAAAAATACTTCAACACTTTCCTCTATTTCAAAAATGTGTTTCTTTCTTTATGGATTTTATGGGTGTAATCCGTTGAAAACCCTCAGGAGACAAAACTCCTCCTCTAGGGGAAACTTAGAGGTTTAACGGCTTATTGCACATGCTCAGTGCAATCGCGTCACCTGCGAAAGTAGTGTAATAATAATTACTTAGTTTTTTGTTTTGCTCGGGACAAGCAAAAGATATGTGTGGGGGTGTGATTAGTCTCTAATTTTGCATAATTATCATCACATTCTCATATTTATTTAATGCTAAATTTTGCTAATAAAGCTTTGCTTGCTTCAATCTAGGTCCATGGTGTGCAAATGAAGAAGAAGACCTAAATCACCATTTAATTGGTGATTAAAAGCCTAATAAAGATAGCCATTGACCTAGAGAGCTGATTTTGTGAAAACCAGGGGCTGCAAAGATGAAACCGGGCACAAGACCTGACAGGGGACAGACGGGACCGCGCGCGGCGCCAGCACTGCCTCGGAAACGCAATCTTGTTGTATGAGTCTTTGATTGACACTCTTTTTCTTGTGTTTTTTGCCGATAATTCCTCTAGATAAGAGTTTGAGGTGCATAATGCAATCTTGTTGTATGAGTCTTTGATTGACAATATGAATATGAAACAAGTGAATATTGCAATGGAAATAGAGAGCAAGTAATTGGAGCAATGAAAGTAAAGCAAGAAGTAAGAGCAAGTAAACCAAATGCAAACACCGAGAATTTTTTCGAGGTTCAAGCACCCAGCTCTACGTCCCCGCCTTCCCCAGAAGGATTTCTAACCACTATAACTTCACAAAGAGGTTACAATCACACTGGAGTACCCAACCCCATAATCTCAAGTACAAGTATTCTCTTGGTGATCAAAAGACCACAAACTCTCTTTTGAAAAATTCTTTTCCCTTACAAAATCCTTGTAGAGCAATGAGTAGGATTGAAGCTCTAGTATGTAAGTGGAAAAAGAAAATGAAAATCAGAGAGTTTTGAAATAAACACTTCAGAAAATGAGAGAGATTTTCAGTACAAAAACCAAGAATAAAAACTCTTTTGAATGCCATAAACTTTTAAAACTTTTTGTTAATTCTTGTTGTAAAAAACCTCACCCTAATCACCCCTATTTATAGGATAGGGTTAGGGATTAAAGAGTAAACCCACATAATGGTAATTAGGAAGTATTAGACCTAGAAAATATCATTTAAACTCATTTAGAGAGGAAAAAGAAAATTTTAAAAAGTGTTTAAAAACTAGCCGTTATGGCTGAAAAATCACTCACGGTCGACCGGCCGGTCGACCGGGGTTCAAAATAAAAGAGCCGTTGCAGGCTCTCGGTTGACCGCCCGGTCGACCGAAACAAACAGAGACTTACTGTCTTGCAGTCGGCCGACCGCCCGATCGACCGGAAAACGTGCACACATGCACGCACCCAACTGTCAGAAGCCCAATCGACCGGGTCGGTCGACCGTTCTGACCTGACCTAGTGTCGGTCGACCGGTTGGTCGACCAGCTCAGGCCAAAAACTGAGTTTGAAAAAGAATTTTGAGGAGATTTTGAAGTTTAACAAAATACTTTTGATTAGAGATATATATAAAACATAAAATTGAGTTTATAAGCAAAAGATTGTATTTAAAAATATTTTGTACATATTATAGGAGAAATCTCTAGGAAAGACATGTGCGCAAAAACGTGTGTGTGGAAACTTTGAGCTTCAAACCTATTCACAATTATTTAACAAAACTATAAAACAAAAAACAAATCTAATGAAGTCTCTTGAGCCAAAATGAAATCTTGAGCCATGCAATGCCTTGCTAGAGCCTTCTCTTCTATATTCCTTCCTTGTTGTGCCATATGCCTTATTTGCTCCATAAACCTAGAAATTCTTGCAAAAACTAAGCAATTGCCTCCAAACATGGTACTAGCCTGAAACTTATCTTGAACAAACTTATTAGTACCAAATAGCTCTTATTTGTTTTGTTATGATCAAAACTCTAAACAATTGGAGAGTGTAACCTTTTGGGCCAACAATCTCCCCCTTTTTGATGTTGACAAAACAAATAGGCTATGTTAAAAGATAAAAGAGAGGTGTAAGCTCCCCCTCAAATTATGCTATATTAAACAAATAAAAATGATTTAAATTGCAAGCAAAAACCATGAGACTAATGATTGGTAGTGAAAAGTGCATTTTTATCATAACATTTACCATCACATTTTCATATTTATTCATTTAATTCTGCACATTTATTAATATTTTGTGATTTATTATGTGCAGGCCTCGAAATAATAAAAAGAAAGAATTAAAGCTTAAAAAGAGCCCAAAAGCCCACATTTGAAGCCCAAGTGCAAAAGTGCAAATATCAATTGTCAAAGTGCAAATACACAAGAGCTAAAGTTGTAATTATCAAAGAAGAGGGAAGGATAGACTTCTATTCAACCCTAAATGCTTGCAGGATGAGGATAAAGATCAAAGGAGAAGAGTTTAAAGATAAATTCAGATTCAGACTGTATACGTTTTAGTATTCAGATCATATCTTTTGCTACAGATATGCAAATCCGATGATTCAAAATGCTCCAGAAGGAAGACTTGAAGCCCTACAACTCTTATGTTGATCAAACTTTCTAATTCAGTCCGTAGATAAGCTAAATTTGGCGATCAACAGATAATAAGTTGCAGGACAGATTTGATTTGAACTTCTATGGATAAGTGCCACAAGTCTGGAGATAAGATCTTTTTGGGAGAGTTGTAGTAGGACTCTACATCTTCCAACTCCTATAAATATCCCTGCAGATGCAACACAGAAAGCGTCCAGCGTCCAGCAAAGGGCCAAAGTTAGGATTTTTAGGGTTTTTCTTCTTTCTTCTAGGTTAGATTTTGTTTTCTTTTTATTTTCAAGAGAGGGAGATGGCTATGTTGAGGGTGACACTGATGTATGCTTCTCTTCTCCATTGTATCAAGTAATGAAGGTAATTTTTATTTTTTATGTCATTGCTTTACTTTTCTTTTTGTTCTCTTTTTCTTTTCTACTTTATTTCTCTTGATCTTTGATGAGCATGCAAGCGATTACCGAACCACAAGTATAACAAATCTTGGTGGTGCCAACGATATTCCATGGAGATGTTCTCCTCCTCGAGGCGTATCAATTCACACTTGCCCAAGGCTTGATGATCTAATGCGAACAGCGGACTGAGATCGATCCCAAGGTTTATGCGTTCAACGCCTCCGAAATAAGGTAGAAAGTGTTAGGTTTTCACATATTTTCTCCAACAAAGGTTAGTTTTCTTTCCTTTTCTTTTCTTTTCTTTTTTGTAGATTAAATCCACATCTTCCACAATTCTTTTCTTCACTTCATTGTAAATACCATCCATTGTAAATACTACTACTAATAATAAAAAAGATAAAAAAAGAGATAACTTGCTTAACGCTTCCATCGCAGTCCCTCCCTGAGGATCACGACCCGCATAGCCCTGCTACCGCGGATTAGAATTGAGAACCTCACACTATTATTTCTAAATCTAATATCCTTATTTTTGTGTGCAGGAAAACTCAGTCAAAAAAAATTGGCGCCGTTGCCGGGGATGGACGGTAAGTTATTCTCTAAAACAAAAATTTAATTTTTAACTAATTATTTATTCTTTTCTGTTTGCAGGTTTGGAGAACAGGAAACAGAAACATAACAGCAGCAGTGGACATATTGCTATTCTGTGCCTCTGCCCTCGAAGGCAGAGCACCAGAACCTACTGTATTGCCGCGGATCCGCGGCCAGAGCCGCGGAAACGCGGCAACAGTAGAGAACTACTGATTGATCTTTTTGCAGGTTGCTGCAAATTGTAAATTCTGTTTACTGCTCTGTTTATTTTGTTCTGTGATATACCTGTAAATTGCTAATAATTCAACAGTAAATTATTAGTTGTTAAAAATAAAGATTGATTAGACGTTTGCATATTAGGCACGTGTCTTTTCAATTATTTTTATTTACTGTTGAAGAGTGCTGGAGAAGCAAGGTATGAACGCATTGCATGTAGAATAGGAATCATCTCTTGGTTGATTATCTGCTTTGAGTGAATCTTATCTATTTATCTTGTACACTTGCACTAATTCATCTTAAGGGCATAACCCATTAACAAGATAAGGTGGGGATTTCATCACCCTTAGCCCAAAAATCATATCCCAAGCACTCACTAACCCAAGCCTAACTTAAAATTAGTAGACGTTGGCCCTAGGGACATCTCGGACTCATTTAGGAGATTATCCTAAGGGGGAACGGTGTTGGAAGTTGACTCCTGCCAAATCAGTGTCTAGGAAGGGGATTGAGGGCCGAAAGCCCGAAGTGTGGTGGTTATTTAATTAAGGAACGTCTTTTACGGAAAACCTCCCACCACTCTTGCCCTGACCTGGCTGATTAACTTGTGGTCAAAGTCTACACCCTACCTCCCGTGGACAGTCTAACCACTTAGGAGTCGTCTAGGTCTTGGTCTACCCTAACCTAGGTTAGAATTTTTCTCTTTTTTGTTTGTTTATTTGTTTGTTTTTTTTTTTTGTTTGTGTTGGTGTGATATGGCATATAATAATAATTCCAATTTTAATCCATATTACACACCTAACTATTATTCGGATATTACCAACCAGGCATATCATAATTTTGATCAACCTAGTGTGCCGGAACGGTCTTATCCGAATGACTATAACCCACACCCCCCATCTTATGACTATAATTTCCATAATAATTTCAACTCGTCACAGAGTTCATGGGGTTTCGATTCCCCCGAGTTTAATTCTCAACCAAATTGTCCTCCATATCCATCTAGTCCACATTCTTTCCAAGATTCATACTTAGATCCACCCATTCAGAATAGAAATCCATCTATCTTGGAAATGATGAGTATGAATGAGTCCAAGCAAAAATCACCATCAATCTTAGACATGATGATGCGTGAGTCCACCGACTCACAACTTCATCACGATTACCCATCCTATTTTCAAGTCCAATCAGAACATGATGCACCTATCGACTATGAAGGGATGCTTGCTGCCATGAATCAGGCTAGATTAGCCCATGATCATGACCTAGATTTGATGGTTGAATCTTTACGTTCTCACCGTTCGGCCATTTCTGCTTTCATTGACCACTCGATTAGAGCCGACGAACCAAGTTGCTTTGGACAACAAGATTCTAATTCAGTACCATCATGTGAACTTGCCGAAACTTCAAATTCTGATAACTTGGCAAGTTGTTTCTTTCCTGAATTAGAACTTGAACATGAATATGATCATGATCTTCCACTTGATGATTCAATTTTATTTCCTGATCCAATAATGACTCCAGTGTCTCCACCTGATTTCACTTTTCCCGAGTCAACATTGGATCCTATTCCAATTCATTATGAAATTGAATCACCCATTTTAGATGATCATATTGACCTTGACCAATTGTGCAATTTTGAAAATCCTATGGATAAATTGGCAAGTTCTTACATTGAACCCAATGAGATATGCGACCTAGATTCTCACAATCTCTTTACTTCTGAAACTGATTGTACAATTCTGACGGAAGATGTTGACCTTAGTTTTGAAGAATTGTATGGCGATGAGCTAGAATTCCTTAATATTGGAAGTAAAGAGATATCACCCATATTAGGTCACATTCCATTGTGGGAAGAAGATTGTGGACTTGAGTTTCAATTTCTTGACTTGGACTCAATTCTTGAACATAGCCCGACTCTTGAGCCCTTACTTGATTTGAGCATCTTCCTTGAGTCGGTATTCGTTCCCGTACCTATAATGTCCAAGTCAATAATTCCATCTTTTCGTACTCCATTTTGGGACAAGGAGGTTGACACAATTAACTCCGTAATTTATTATGAAATTTGGAAATTTGATGGGGTGAAAATACTAAAAATTGATTATACATATATTTTAGTGGGTTATGTAAGGAAAATTTCTGGTGGGTTCCACCATATTATCTGTTATCTTGATTGGGCCGCATTTCGTGGACCAATTAGACCACCTCCGGAACCACCACCTTGAGGTAACTTCCGCCTTCCCTTTCTCTGTTTCATGCATATATGCATTCATTCATACATTGAGGACAATGCATGAGATAAGTGTGGGGGTGGGCTTTACTAACATACTAACATAGGTAGAAACTAACAAAAATTGCTAATAAAAAAAATTTAAAAAAAAATTTTTGTTATAAAAAGGAAGTATTTTGACTTATTTTTTTGAAAGAAATCTAAGTTAGTTTTAAGGATTAGGAAAATCATGATTAGGATTTCTAAAAACTTGGTCAAAATAAATAAAATTGTTTAAATTTTAGGTATAGGAGGAAAAATTGAATAAATAATTAGTCTTGATTTTTACCTTAATGAAATCTGCATACCTAATGCATACCTAGGATTCTAAGACAAAGACCCTTGTGCCTCATATATATTAAAAAAAAATCACTAATTAAGCTGGATACATGTGCCTCAAGAAGCATAAGTATTCACGCCTAAAGGTGAGTAAAAAAAAAAATATAAAATAATATAACCTTAGTTTCGTGGCCTAGTTCACTCGAATTTGAGTCCGCGGGGTGTTTTCTCACCTGGTGCCCTAAAGCCAACCGGTTTGGGAGTCATCGACTTTAAGTTCGCTACATGGGTGGATTAGAAAGCCTAAGGAAATTAAGGAAAAATTACTTATATATGTATTAACACATCTAATAATCAATTAGTTAGGTATTAGGGCCTCAAGAAGCCTTGATACTTACACGAAAGAATATTAGATGAGTTATACATATCAAAAATATATATATATATATTGATAAATAATAAAGAAGCATGAGAGTCCAAGTTAAGGAATTCCTAGTAAAAACATAAGGATGCATATGATTTTTGGTAACGAAAAAGACTATATTAGAAATTCAATTTTAATTCTTACCTAAAATGAAAAACAATTAACTTTATAAAAACTAAGTTTGAAGAATGAATAAAAATGAGGATCCTAAAACTTATAGACTACTTAGTCTCTTCAAATATAATTCAAATATTTTCCTTTTTATGGATTTTGTGGGTGCAATCCGCTGAAAACCCTCACGAGACAACACTCGTCCTCTAGGGTAACTTAGAGGTTTAACGGCTTGTTGCACGTGCTAAGTGCAACCGTGATTCCTACGAAAGTGAGTTAGGTTAGATTAATTTTTTCTTTTTCTTTGTTTTTACTCGAGGACGAGCAAAAAGATAAGTGTGGGGGTGTGATTGGTAGTGAAAAGTGCATTTTTATCATAACATTTACCATCACATTTTCATATTTATTCATTTAATTCTGCACATTTATTAATATTTTGTGATTTATTATGTGCAGGCCTCGAAATAATAAAAAGAAAGAATTAAAGCTTAAAAAGAGCCCAAAAGCTCACATTTGAAGCCCAAGTGCAAAAGTGCAAATATCAATTGTCAAAGTGCAAATACACAAGGGCTAAAGTTGTAATTATCAAAGAAGAGGGAAGGATAAACTTCTATTCAACCCTAAATGCTTGCAGGATGAGGATAAAGATCAAAGGAGAAGAGTTTAAAGATAAATTCGGATTCAGACTGTATACGTTTTAGTATTCAGATCATATCGTTTGCTACATATATGCAAATCCGATGATTCAAAATGCTCCAGAAAGAAGACTTGAAGCCCTACAACTCTTATGTTGATCAAACTTTCTAATTCAGTCCGTAGATAAGCTAATTTCGGCGATCAACAGATAATAAGTTGCAGGACAGATTTGATTTGAACTTCTATGGATAAGTGCCACAAGTCTGGAGATAATATCTTTTTGGGAGAGTTGTAGTAGGACTCTACATCTTCCAACTCCTATAAATATCCCTGCAGATGCAACACAGAAAGCGTCCAGCGTCCAGCAAAGGGCCAAAGTTAGGATTTTTAGGGTTTTTCTTCTTTCTTCTAGGTTAGATTTTGTTTTCTTTTTATTTTCAAGAGAGGGAGATGGCTATGTTGAGGGTGACACTGATGTATGCTTCTCTTCTCCATTGTATCAAGTAATGAAGGTAATTTTTATTTTTTATGTCATTGCTTTACTTTTCTTTTTGTTCTCTTTTTCTTTTCTACTTTATTTCTCTTGATTTTTGATGAGCATGCAAGCGATTACCGAACCACAAGTATAACAAATCTTGGTGGTGCCAACGATATTCCATGGAGATGTTATCCTCCTCGAGGCGTATCAATTCACACTTGCCCAAGGCTTGATGATCTAATGCGAACAGCGGACTGAGATCGATCCCAAGGTTTATGCGTTCAACGCCTCCGAAATAAGGTAGAAAGTGTTAGGTTTTCACATATTTTCTCCAACAAAGGTTAGTTTTCTTTCCTTTTCTTTTCTTTTCTTTTTTGTAGATTAAATCCACATCTTCGACAATTCTTTTCTTCACTTCATTGTAAATACCATCCATTGTAAATACTACTACTAACATAAAAAAGATAAAAAAAAGAGATAACTTGCTTAACGCTTCCATCGCAGTCCCTCCCTAAGGATCACGACCCGCATAGCCCTGCTACCGCGGATTAGAATTGAGAACATCACACTATTATTTCTAAATCTAATATCCTTATTTTTGTGTGCAGGAAAACTCAGTCAAAAAACTAAAAACCATGAGATATAAAACACTTGCAAAACACTTACACTCAAATACAAGAATTTATAAAAACACTTCACTTTGCAAAAATCAAAACCGTATATGAACTCATATGGAACCAAAACCATATAAACTCATATTTCCATATAAACTCATTCTCCCCCTTTTTGTCATACATCCAAAAGGGATAAGAAAAATATTTTTATTCAATAACACAAACATTAAGTTCACCACAAATAAAGGAAAATCTATTAAAATCAAGTGGTTTAGTAAAAATATCGGCAAGTTGCAAATCCGTGGAAACGTAATCAATATATATATGACCTTTCTCAAAATGATCTCTAAGAAAGTGATATCTAATCTCAATGTGCTTGGTCTTACTATGTTGATTTGCATTCTTAGTCATATGAATAGTACTAGTATTATCACAAAATATTTTTATATGGTTATAATGCAAATCATAATCAAAGAGAGTATGTTTCATCCAAAGGACTTGTGCACAACAAGCCCCCGCCACAACATACTCCGCCTCGGCGGTTGAGAGAGCTACGGAATTTTATTTCTTAGAGGACCATGAAACAAGATAATTACCAAGAAATTGACATGTTCCACTAGTACTCTTTCTATCTACTCTACAACCCGCATAGTCAGCATCCGAATAACTCGTCATTTAGAAATCTCCGGTTTTCTGATACCAAAGACCCATTCCAATTGTGCCCTTAATATAACGAATGATGCATTTCACTGCAATAAGATGGGACTCTTTAGGACACGATTGAAATCTAGCACAAAGACACACACTAAATATGATATCCAGCCTACTCGCCATAAGATACAACAAACTACATATCATGCTTCTATATAACTTAATATCAACACATTACCTTGGTCATCCTTATCAAGCTTAGTTGTAGTTGCCATGGGAGTGTTGCAAACTTTAGAGCCTTCAAGTCCAAATTTCTTTACAAGATCCTTTGCGTACTTGGCTTGACATATGAATATCCCATCTTGCAATTGCTTGACTTGGAGTCCAAGAAAGAAATTTAATTCACCCATTGAAGACATTTCAAATTCAAGTTGCATACACTTTTCAAACTCCTTGCAAAGTAACTCATTAGTAGAACCAAAAATTATATCATAAACATAAATTTGCACTATTAGAATTTCATTATCAACATGCTTAGTAAATAATGTTGTGTCTACTTTGCTTTTAACAAAATCATTTAAAATGAGAAAACTAGAAAGCCTTTCATACCAAGCTCTTGGAGCTTGTTTCAATCCATACAAAGCTTTATCAAGTTTAAAATAAAATTAGGATGAACATGATCAACAAAACCGGGAGGTTGTTCAACATAAACTTCTTCATTTATAAATCCATTTAAAAATGCACATTTTACATCCATTTGAAAAAGTTTAAAATTTTTAAAAGATGCAAAAGCTAGTGTCATCCGTATGGCTTCAAGCCGTGCTACGGGTGCAAAGGTCTCCTCAAAGTCAATTCCCTCAACTTGAGTGTAACCTTGGGCCACTAACCTAGCTTTATCTTTAATGACATTTCCGGACTCATCCATCTTATTCCTAAAGATCCACTTAGTACCAATTATTGGTCTATCGTGGGGCCTAGGAACAAGGTGCCAAACTTGGTTGCGCTCAAATTAATTGAGTTTCTCTTGCATGGCTAGCAACCAATATGAGTCCCCCTCGGCTTCGAGGATGTTTTTGGGTTCAAAATGAGAAATGAATGCAAAGTTACCACATAAGTCATGGAGTTTGGAGCGAGTTGTTACCCCTTTAGATACATCAGCTAAGATGAGATCCTTGGGATGATTTGGAGCATATCTCCAATCCTTGGGAAGCGGTTGAGAGCTTTCCTCTTTATCCTTTTGAACATCACCAATGGGTTCTTGCTTTTCTTCTTAAGCGGGTGAGTCCTTCAAGGATAATCTCTCATGTCTTCACCTAATGGGTCAATCTCTACAACATTCTCAACAACAATATTAGATTCTTCAAATTTAACATGCATGGATTCTTCAATGGTAAGAGAAGATCTATTGAATACTCTATAAGCTTTACTAGTAGTAGAATATCCAACAAATATTGCTTCATAAGCCTTAGCATCAAATTTACCCAAGTTATCTTTAGTATTCAAAACAAAAAACTTGCATCCAAAAACTTTGAAATATGAAACATTAGGTTTTCTAGAATGATAAATTTCAAAAGATGTTTTGGAAGAATTCTTACACAAATAAATACGATTTGATATGTAGCATGCGGTATTTACGGCCTCGGCCTATAGATATTGAGGGAGGTCATATTCACTTATCATAGTCCTAGCCATCTCTTGAAGTGTTCTATTCTTTCTTTCTACAACTCCATTTTGTTATGGAGTTCTAGGACATGACATTTCATGCTTGATTCCCTTTTCATCACAATAAGTTTTGAAGAGTTGGTTAACAAACTCACCACCTCTATCACTTCTTATTTTCAAAATCGAAAAACCTTTTTCTTTTTCAACCCTTTTTCAAAAAACCTTAAAATGCGAAAAAGTTTGATCTTTCTGTTCCAAAAAGAAAACCCAAGTAAATTGGAAAAATCATCAACTAAAACAAATGCATATCTACTACCATTTAAGCTCTTAGTTTTAGTTGTCCAAAAAGATCCATATGAATTAATTCTAATGGCCTAGTTGACATGATATCCTTGATTGGTTTGAAGGAAGACTTGGTTTGTTTCCCAAGTTGGCACGCACCACAAATGCGGTCTTTCTCAAACTTTAAGCAAGGAATACCCTTCACCAATTTCTTAGAATTAATCCTAGCAAGATGATCAAAAGATGTATGTCTTAATCTTCTATGCCAAAGACAAGAATTCTCATCAAAAGCATTCAAGCATTTAGTAGAACAATCCAAATTAAGCATGTCAATGATATAAACATTATTATCACGAAATCTGGTGAGAATACAATCATTGGTTTTACAATCAAAAATTTTGCAAGAAGAATCATCAAAAATAACTTTAAGTCCACGGTCACAAAGTTGACTTATGCTAAGCAAGTTATGTTTTAAACCATCAACAAGAACAACATTTTCTATAATAGAAGATGCACCAAATTGAATGTTACCTATACCGATGATAGTGCCCTTGGAGTCATCTCCGAAGGTGACGGTGCCACCTTCAATGTACCTTGATAGGGTTGTAAAGTTGTTGATATCCCATGTCATGTGTCTTGAACAACCACTATCAAGGTACCACCGCTCCTTACGTCTTGGAGCCTTGGTGTGTACCTACATCAAATAATTTAGGACTTGATTTTGGTACCCACATTTTCTTGGGTGCTAAAAAGTTAGTGTCATGAACCCATACAAGATTATTTGTTCTATTAATTTGGTCAGAACAAAACTTAGCTAAATGTCCATTCTTACCACAATAGGTACATCTATAAACTCTACCATATTTAAATGCATAGTGAGTGTGTGACTTGTGAGCATGTGTGGATTTAACATGAGTGTTATGTGAAGTGTGAACATGATGAGCATGAGAATTTTTAACATGAGTTGCTTTTAGCATGAGAAGTGTGCTTCTTCGAAAACATTTCCTCAAGTTTCTTAGTATAGAAAGCACAATCCTTCAAAACATTTTCAAAATCAACAATTCTAGTTTTTAACAAAGAAATTTCTTTTTCATCAATCTTTGGAAATTTTGCTTTATAAGCAACTTTGTAAGCATTAAATTCTTTTTGAGTAGAAACAAGATTAGAAGAAATTTCATCCTTTTCTTTTGAAACAATAGCAAGTTGATTTTTAAGAAATACAATTTCTTTTTCCAATTTAGAACATTCTACCTTTTATCATCATAACTTTTGAAAGTTCAACAAAAACATGTACAATCATTTCTCTACTAAATTCATCTTCTTCATCAAGAGGTTGAGTGTTTACCTTGGGTGTGTTTGCCATGAAACACATGTTCGCCATGTCCACCTCATCTTCGGACTCGCTTTCTGAATCCCAAGTGGCTTTGTAAGCTTTCTTTTCAACTGGCCTCTTTTGCTTGATGGAGGAAGTCACCTTTTTCTTGAAATCCGGGCAATCGACCATGATGTGTCCGGGCTTTCGGCAATTGTAGCAAATGATTCTTCTCTCCTCTTTCTCTTCCAATTTCCTTCTAAAGTTGAGCTTGTTCTTGCGGTACATTCTCTTCACATTTCTCACTAGGAGGGATAGCTCATCATCTTCTTCATCTTCTTCATCGTCATCAAGAGTGGAGGAAGACTTGAAGGCTATAGATTTCTTCTTTTGAGGAGCCGCTTCTTCTCTTGCCTTCTTTTCCATCTTATGCGTCTTAATGTTTCCAATAAGACTTATGAGATCCATTTCATCTTTATCATTCAACTCTTTTAAGGTGGTAGCCTTTATCTCCCATGAAGAAGGAAGAGCTCGAGTCACTTTTCGCACCTTTTGGTCATTGCTAATATCATCACCTAAAGAGGAAAGAGCATTGGTGATTTTAGTAAACCTTGTAATTATAGAATCAATAGACTCATCATCAATCATTTTAAAACTTTCAAATTGGGACCTCAAGAGATCTATCTTAGCTCTTTTTACTTGTGATGTCCCCTCGTGTGTGACCAACAAATGTTGCCAAATCTCATAGGCGGATTGGAAATGTATTACCCGTGTAAGATCATCCTCATTCAAGGCGGTAAGAAGGGAATTTTGGGCCTTAGAATTAGCCTCATATTCTCTAAAGGTAAAGTCAGACCAAGTGCTTTCCTCACTATCGGGTCTAACATAGGGTTTGGTCAAGGATTTTGCAACTATGCTACCTAAAGATTGTAGAAAAATAGTCATCCTAACCTTCCAAATGGGGAAACTAAGTCCATTAAATTTAGGAGGGGTCTTAATGTTGTCGGTCATGTTTACTAGTGAATGAATGAAAGAATGCAAATGGTCATTAGCAAATTTTTAAGATCTCTCTAAGGATGTTAAGCCAAAACCTAGAGTCCAACCTCTGATACCAATTGAAATCACCTAGAGGGGGGTGAATAGGTGATAATGCTAATCAATGCACAATTAAGAATTTATGATGCAACAATCACCCAAAACAAGACTAGAAGCCGAATTCCCCGTGAAAGACTCTGAACTCCTTCCTCGTGATTCCTCTAGATACGAGTTTGAGGTGCACAATGCAATCTTGTTGTATGAGTCTTTGATTGACAATATGAATATAAAACAAGTGAATATTGCAATGGAAATAGAGAGCAAGTAATTGGAGCAATGAAAGTAAAGCAAGAAGTAAGAGCAAGTAAACCAAACGCAAACACCGAGAATTTTTCCGAGGTTCGAGCACCCAGCTCTACGTCCCCGCCTTCCCCAGAAGGATTTCTAACCACTATAACTTCACAAAGAGGATACAATCACACCGGAGTACCCAACTCCACAATCTCAAGTACAAGTATTCTCTTGGTGATCAAAAGACCACAAACTCTCTTTTGAAAAATTCTTTTCCCTTACAAAATCCTTGTAGAACAATGAGTAGGATTGAAGCTCTAGTATGTAAGTGGAAAAAAAAAATGAAAATCAGAGAGTTTTGAAATAAACACTCCAAAAATGAGAGAGATTTTCAGCACAAAAACCAAGAACAAAAACTCTTTTGAATGTCTTAAACTTTTGAAACTTTTTGTTAATTCTTGTTGTAAAAAACCTCACCCTAATCACCCCTATTTATAGGATAGGGCTAGGGATTAAAGAGTAAACCCACATAATGGTAATTAGGAAGTATTAGACCCAGAAAATATCATTTAAACTCGTTTAGAGAGGAAAAAGACAAATTTAAAACGTGTTTCAAAACTAGCTGTTATGGCTGAAAAATCACTCACGGTCGACCAACCGGTCGACCGGGATTCAAAATAAAAGAGCTGTTGCAGGCTCTCGGTCGACCGCCCGGTCGACCGAAACAAACAGAGACTTACTGTCTTGCAGTCGGCCGACCGCCCGGTCAACCGGGAAACGTGCACACATGCACACACCCAACTGTCAGAAGCCCGTTCGACCGGGTCGGTCTACCGTTTTGACCTGACCTAGTGTCGGTCAACCGGCTCAGGCCAAAAATTGAGTTTGAAAAAGAATTTTGAGGAGATTTTAAAGTTTAACAAAATAGTTTTGATTAGAGAAAAATTGAGTTTATAAGCAAAAGATTGTATTTAAAAATATTTTGTACATATTATAGGAGAAATCTTTAGGAAAGACATGTGCGCAAAAACGTGTGTGTAGAAACTTTGAGCTTCAAACCTATTCACAATTCTTTAACAAAACTATAAAACTAAAAACAAATCTAATGAAGTCTCTTGAACCAAAATGAAGTCTTGAGCCATGCAATGCCTTGCTAGAGCCTTCACTTCTATGTTCCTTCCTTGTTGTGCCATATGCCTTATTTGCTCCATGAACCTAGAAATTCTTGCAAAAACTAAGCAATGCCCTCCAAACATGGTACTAACCTGAAACTTATATTGAACAAACTTATTTGTACCAAATAGCTCTTATTTGTTTTGTTATCATCAAAACTCTAAACAATTGGAGAGTGTAACCTTTTGGGCCAACAATTATTTATTTATATTTACATCTCCTTAGCTTCCTTAGGTTTTCTAATTTACCCATGTAGCGAGCCTTTTACCGATGACTCCCAAACCAGTCGGTCTTAGGGCACCAGATGAAGATACATCCCTAAGGTCCAAGGACTCGAGTAAACTAGGCCACGAATGCTAAGGACTTAACCACCTTTAGGCGTGACCGGCCATGCTTCTTAAGGCACAACTAACCAGCTTAATTAGTGATTAAGTTTTTATTTTATTTACCTATATATTTTTCTTTTTTTAATATATATATGTGTAAATAGAATCACTAAGTCTTTGATTAATCACTCAATATGTAAATGTATATAATGCTCAAGAAAGAATCAAAATCTAGCTATCTTTTCTATTCTTTTTTTTCTTAACCTAAAGGTCCAACAAAACTTTTTGTTCAATTTATATTAAGAAATCTTAGTTTAGAATATCCGTAATTCCTAAGATCAAGTTTAATTCTTTAAAAATGGATCAAAATATTTTTTCTCTTTTTTTTATATTTTAAGGTTATCCTAAAAGAAAATGAAAAATCTAAAGAGAAAATAAAAAATCCTAAAAAGAAAATGAAAAATCTAAAAAGAAAATAAAAAATCCTAAAAAGAAAATGAAAAATCTAAAAAGAAAATGAAAAATCCTATGTTAGTATCTACCCCCCATACAGATCTCATGCATTGTCCCCAATGTATGCAAGATAATGTATGCATGAAATAGATAAAGAAAAAGTGTCACCCTCTCCGTCGGCTTGGACCAGCGGTGGTGCTAGGTCCAGCTGACTGTGAACACCGCAGACCTTCCTCAATTCAGTCGAAACGTGACGTCTACTCCCCAACTTATTTGCGCAATCTAATTTGTCCCCGGAATATCTTCTTCATGCCTCGCCAAATGGTAGAAATGAAGGCACGTGAATTAGCAGGGGGGTCATGTTGCCAAAAGGCAGGCTCATCCTCTTCCTCTAAAAGTTCCTCTGAAGAGGACTCAACTGGTGCATCTTTGGACTGGACACTAGGAGTCCAGGCCGCATGAAGACAACTGTTATAGGCACTAGTGGCCCTCTCTGATGCTATGAATACCCTCTCGTATGAGTCAACAACATTATATGATAGGAAAGTCCTACACAGACTGGGTGTGAGTACTTAGCACCACGTGTGCATGAGGAATTTGCAATTATACTATGGAAGTTGTTTTATTAATGCAGATCGTGTGCTGCCGAGTCATGAGGTCATGTATGATTTGTAGCACCGGCCTGTTAAAGGAGGTTGTGTGGTCCAGTCCTAAAATGTTGCGTTGAATCCAGCGACCAACGCAATGTATATTTTTAAACATGGTACTGGCTTTGAACCCCCTTGTCTTGCTCTGTACAGTGAGCCCCCATGATAGACATGTAATCGATGAGAGGAAGGGGGTCGCTATGATGTGGGTTACATGGGACATGTGTGAGTTCCTCTAGTAGAGGAAGCATGACAATGATGTCTCCCGTGGGGCATATGTACCATGATTTGGTAATTGTCAAAGTTCACAGAAGCATGGTTTTATGGAAGTGTAGAACAATTTGACTAACTCAGGACAATAATACGCTTCTCTATCTGAATTATCATATATTAAAGCATATCAATCCCAAGCACGGATTCGATCTAAGAAAATATGCCCATATCCGTTAACATCACTAAGGATTCGAGAAAAATCTTTTTCTGCAAATATTGACGGTGCCATGATAAAGAATATAAAGCAACGGGAAGATTTCAGAGAATATATCGCAAACCTCCCCCGGACTATGTGGGGGAAAACACAAAATTGATTGCAGAGAGCAATAGGCTGTGGAAATAGATGATCAGGCACTGGATCTGGAGATTGCATAGGGCTGTGACAGCACCGAATTTTGGCGGCGCTCCAGATGTGCTCAGACGGCTGCGGACACGCGACTTCTGCCGAGGAAACGCGACAGAGTTGAGGAGGCAGAGGGGGAGAAAAATTTAAGGGGCGGCGCTGGCTTTGTGTTTTTCAGATCTGGGTTGAGAGCTAGGGTAAGGAAGAAGATACAGGGTAGAGAGTATTTATAGATAGCTGAGAGAGATAAACTTCCTAAATTACCCTAGTTGGAATTAGGAATTTACAACCCTAGGGTAATTTAAAAGAGTTTATGGAGAGAGAAAAGTTCTAGGTGCTATTTAGCACCTAAGTCCATTTATTTGTAGTTATTTTTATTTTTATTATTGATTATTTTTATTTTTATATTTAATTATTTTTATTATTTTTTTATTTTTTTAAACTTTTATTTATATATATATTTCTTTTATCATTTTTTATTATTTATTATTTAAAGGAGAGGTCCCAAAATGATATGCAGGGGGTATTGGAAAAATTTTACAAATGATGTGGTCACATGTAGACTGGGTCAAAAAGACCCAGTTCATGAACATCGTGTGACTCGAATTCTGTGGCAAAAAATGGCTTTAGGCGTTGACCATTGGCTGTAAAAGTATTGCCATTTTTAGGATCAAAAACTTCAATGGCACCATGAGGGAAGACTCTTTGAATGATGTATGGACCTGACCACCTGGTTTTTAATTTACCAGGAAAGAGGTGGAGTCTTGAGTTATACAACAGAACTTTTTGTCCTGAGACAAAAGTTTTCCTATGAATTAATTTATCGTGGAAGAGATTAGTTCTGTGTTTTGCAATCCGAGTGTTATCATATGCATCGTTTCTCAGTTCTTCTAATTCAGATATTTGCAATTTTCTCAAAGCACCGGCTTTGTCTAAGTCCAAATTCAGCTGTTTCAATGCCCACATAGCTCGGTGTTCTAACTCCACAGGCAAGTGGCAGGGTTTTTCATATACAACTCGATATGGAGACATACCGAGGACAGTCTTATAGGCGGTCCTATATGCCCATAAGGCATCAATGAGTTTGATGGACCAGTCCTTACGATTCTGTCCAACAGTTTTCTCTAATATTAGTTTGATTTGTCTGTTGGTGACTTCCACTTGCCCGTTCGTCTGAGGATGATAGGCCGTGGATAATTTGTGAGAAATAGAGTATTTTCGCATTAGGGCTTCAAAAGCCCGGTTGCAGAAATGACTCCCGTTATCATTAATTATCGTACGGGGAGCTCTGAAGCGTGAAATGATATTTTCTCGTAAAAACTTAATGACAACTTGGTTGTCATTTGTCCTAGTTGGAATAGCTTCAGCCCACTTGGAAACGTAGTCTATAGCCACCAAAACATATTGGTTGCCATAAGACAGAGGGAAGGGTCCCATGAAGTCAATGCCCCACAAATCAAGAAAATCAACCTCCAAGATAGGTGTAAGGGGCATCATGTCTCTATGTGTGATTTGACCCATCATTTGACATATGGCATAAAGCTTGCAGAATATAAGCGTCTTTAAAGAGAGTTGGCCAGTAGAATCCACTCTGAAGTACTTTTTCAGCAGTCTTTCGTGGACCGAAATGTCCACCGCAAGCTAACTTGTGACAGAATGTCAAAACACTCTGATGTTCATCCTCAGGAAGACACCTTCGTATTACCTGGTCAGGACAATATTTGAATAAATACGGTTCATCCCAAAAGAAAAACCGTATTTGACTCATAAAGTGGTGTTTGTCCTGACCTGACCAATCGGAAGGTGTTCGCCTAGTTGTAAGGTAATTTGCTATATCAGCATACCGTTCCTATATCAGCATACCAGGGCTCTTTACACATTGTAAAAATGCGTTTGTCAGGAAAGTTGTCATTTATTGGGATTGTCTCCTTTGGTGCATTGGGAATTCGTGAAAGGTGATCTGCTACCACATTCTTAACACCCTTTTTGTCCTTAATTTCCAAATCAAACTCTTGCAAAAGAAGTATCCATCGAATCAGTCTAGCCTTTGTGTCCTTTTTTTGCATTAAGTATCTAAGGGCGTAGTGATCAGTGAAAATCGTTGTCTTGGACCCTAGTAGGTATTGACGAAATTTCTCCAACGCAAACACAACAGCTAAAAATTCCTTTTCAACAGTTGTGTAATTTAGTTGGGCTTTATTAAGCGTCTTACTAGCATAGTACATCACGTGTTGCCTATTATCAATCCGCTGTCCTAGAACAGCTCCTATAGCGTAATCAGAGGCATCACACATGATCTCGAATGGCCTTGTCCAATCAGGTGCAGAAATTATCGGTGCTAAGACAAGTCTGTGTTTAAGCTCCTCCCAAGCTTGTAAACATTCTTCATCAAATTTGAAGGGTATACCTTTTCCTAAGATATTTTTCAAAGGTCTAGCAATTTTGCTAAACCCTTGAATGAATCGTCTATAGAAACCAGCGTGCCCTAGAAATGATCTAAAGTCTTTTACGCATTTTGGCTCAGGGAGCTTTGTTATTACTTCCACTTTATATTTATCAACCTCATTTCCCTTGTTTGAAACTGTTGGCCCAAAGGCCCATCACTCTAGTTTTAATGATGATCAACTCATGTAGTTATAGTACTAATGATCTTGTGTTTAATTAGTAATAGATTCATGATCAAGATCTTAGTAGGTGCATAGCTTCAACAAAGGATTTAAAGCCATATTTTGGAGCTAGCACGATGTTTGGACCAAGTCAAGAAGGCTTCAAGAGAAGACTTCAAGAAGATGAAGACTTGAGTCTAGGTCTGTTTTTAGAAGATTTTGTTTTAGTTAAAATGTAAAGGATAGAATAGTTGGTAGATTGCTCAAGTACATATACACACACACTCTTGATTTAGTTTATTTTAGAAAAGAATTTTCATTTTGGAAAATACTATTTTGGTTTTTGGTATTCAATGTTTACATGTTTTTATCCAAAATAAAGTTTAGATCTTAATGTCAAAAACATAGATATTCCACCATGATTGTGCAGTGGATCATATCCATACACACTATGCTTTAAAAAGAGTTTAAATATCTTGTTTTTGTATTTGGTGAAGTTTTGGAAAACAAGTTTTAGAAAAATCAAGTTTTGGAAAATACTGTTTTTCATTTGAGCCAATTTTTCCAAGCTACAAAAATAGTCCAAATTATTTGTAACATGTCTTGTTTTTTGTGCAAGCATGTTTGATTATCAAAGTAAAGTGTTAAAACTATTTTTGTAGATTTTTGTAATTTTATGGGATTTTATGTGAGCCAAAAAGACCAAGTTTTAAATTCAGTTTTCTGTTTCTAGGCTTCAGCCGGTCGACCGGGCGGTCGACCGACGTGCACAGGCGTGCACGCCTTTGTGCACTGGAGGGCCGGTCGACTGACCCGGTCGACCGCCAGAGAGCTTCTACTCTCTGGAAAGCCCCAGTCGACCGGACCGGTCGACCAAAAGAGAGCTCTGCTCTCTGTTCCCGTAGCTCGGTCGACCGAGCAGTCGACCGTTGCTCCAACGGTCAGAAAAATGACCGTTGGCGGTCGAACGGCCGGTCGGCCGGCAGTTTTGACAGACCCCAACGGCTAGTTTTTCTAGCCCTATAAATTTGGGGTTTTGCGCATTGTTTTCTCTAGGATTTTAAGAATAGTTTTGGGCTAGTTTTTCCCACTCATTTCAGTGGTTATATCCACTTGTTTTAGAGCTTCATTTCCAAATCAAAAAGAGAGTTTTTTCAAGAGTGTTTAAAAGAGATTTCTTGAGTTTTCCTCCACCACTTCCATCCTAGTTTTTCTCACACAAACACTTGAGCTATCCACTGCTATATCTACCTATAGGGTTTTGTTGTGAGAGTGTTTATTGGTGATCAAAGTGTTTAGATCACCAAGAGATCATTTCATTGTTCTTTGAGGAGAAGGACAAGTGTGTTCGCGTTGTTTAGAGTTTGTGTGTAAACTCTTGGTTTGAGCTGCGGCTCGACAAGCTTGTGGGGCTCGCGGTGTGTACGGGACTAGGGAGTCCGAGGGATTGTAGGTGTTGCGGCACCGAGGAGTGATCCATTGGGATCAAGCATAGTGGAAATCCTTCGTGTGTCGAAGGAGGGGATGTAGAGCAAGTGTGCTCGAACCTCGAAAAAAATCCCTTATGTTTGCGATTGCTCTTTCCCACTCTCCATTACTTGTTTATATCTTGCATGCTATTATTGCTTTCATCTTTATATGCTTGATATACTTGTGTGCTTAATTGTTATATGCTTGGGGATTGTTTGCTAACACTTGTATTCAACGAAGAGAGCCAACACGGCACCTCAACTCTTATTTAGAGGAATCTTGAGGAGTTAGTCCAGAGCCCTTCACGGGGAATTCTGCTACACTCTTGTGTTATACGTAGTGTTTAGTTTAAATAGTTTGTTTAGGTCATAATAGTTTTTAATTCCGCATTATTTATCATTAAGTGACCATTAGATTAGCCATCACCTATTCACCCCCCCTCTAGGTGATTTACAATTGGTATCAGAGCCAAGTGCTCTTGATTTAGGTCTTACAACCGAGAGTTAAAGATCCTCATTTTTTGGGCTAATCACTATTTTTGTACACACACCATGGACTTCATGTCACCACCCACCTTTGACATTCTTAGCATCCAAATTTGGAAAGTTAAGATGTCTTTATTCCTCAAAGCCCTAGGCATTCATGTCTATCTTGCCACAACTAATGATGCATATTGTTTAAATGGTAAGAATATTGAGGCTAATGCAGAAGACCTACATGCTTTAAGATCTACCCTAAATGATGATTATTTATCTAGGGTTGCTAATCTTGATTTGGCTTCTGTAGTTTGGAACACCCTCCTCTCCCTTGGTGAAAATGATCAATACTATGCGGGGAGTGACTCGGATGTTGGAAGCGACACTTCCAACTTGTGCTACATGGTCCAAGGGGACAACCCCCTTAAGGTAACTATCGAATTCGAGGTAGAAGATGTTAACATGTAATCTGATGAGCTCACATCTTTTTGTCAATTACTTCTTGAAAAATATGACATGATTAAAAAGGAAAAAAATTTGAAAAAGAATTTTGATTGCATGCTAAAAGAAAATGATTCATTTAGAAATAAAGTTGCATGCATTGAAAAAGAAAAAGAATTTTTGAAAAATGAAAATGTTTCCTTAATGTCTAAATTGAATGATTTATGTGAAGGAAACACTTGTTTGAAAAATAAAATTGTTTTGGTTGAAAAACAAAAGGAGGCTGCTTTAAATGAAAACACTTCTTTGAAAAGAAAAATTTGTGAAAAAGAAAAAGAAATTTTTTCTAAAAAGACTAAGAAAAATGATCCTTTATCTCGTTATGCTTTACATGCCACCTCTAATGAGATAAATGTTTTGAAAAATAAAATGGATTGTTTGAGCTCAACTTTGACCAAATGTGCATTTAATCATTCTAGGTTGGAGTCTATATTTTCAAAGAAACAAGCTCCACATGTTCATGCACATCATTATCATGCATATGCTTATGTTGCACGTCATGATCACACTCACAAACATAAGCATCCTAAGGTGTACACTTGTACACATTGTGGCTGCAAAGGCCATTTAGCAAAATTTTGTTATGATAGGATACATCATTTAAATTTTGCTTATCATAAATATGTTTGGGTTCCTTACAAGACAAACCCCCAACGACCCAAAAGAAAATGGGTACCAAAACCCCCACCTTGTGTTTTTGATGTAGGTGAGGGCTCTCACAAAACGTGAGAGGGATGGTGCCTTGATGGTGGATGCACATGGACTTGATGGACACATATATAGATGCATCGCTATCAAGGAGGTTTGGTGGGTTAACCACCATGTTTGGAGATTTGGAACATAGTTCCCTAGTTGGTAACTATTTCTAAACTCTTAATTTATGTACATGCTTTTATTTTCATGATATCATATTGCATGTTCATGTTTTATGTAGTTTTGTGCTTCATGTGGTATATATATGGTAAATGTAGTTTCTATCAAAACTTGTATTTATACATGTACCAATAGTGAGCAACAAATTGATTCATATATGTTTGCACTTCATGCTCATTTGTACCCACTATATGCACATGCATAGGCTAGTTTTGATGATTCTCTCATTTACACTTGTTTTGCCTATTTTCATGTTTTATTTCATGTATATGTAATTTTTATTCAAATCTAATAAATATACATGTATACCCGTGAGTCTCTTGCCTCATGCAAATACCTTAATAGACTCTTTTATGTTTGGGATATGTATGCATATTGTTAGCTTTGGATAAAATCGTACATATACCTAGAAGTGTGTTTTTAATATGAAAAATAAATTTTCATGTTTTGTTTGAGAAATAAGATTCATGTTTAAATTGAGCTTCATTGATTATTTTCATGAAAATGCTATTTACATGATTTTTGAACACTCACACTTCATTTGTTTTGTCATGGCTTTGTTTCATGAACACTTTTATGAGCTTTATCGAATTCGTGTGTCAATTCTTGTGTATTTGGTATGATTCATGAAATACATATGTTTTGATTTCATGTTTTTGAAGGATCTTTAACTAGTTTTTCAAAATTACTTTAACTAGTTAATTATTCTTCATTGGGTAGTGGTTTTCACTATAAAATATTTTTTTCAAACCCTATTTTCGAAAACCCCTTCCTACCCATTTAATGGGAGGATGGATGGGCGTGTATGCCTTGCAAACCTTATTGAAAAATCCTTTACCTTGAGCATATGAAGGGTGGTAGGTTATGAGTTATATACTTGATTTACATTGTTATTTTCAATTGGTATCTAAATTGATACTTTTGTATATACTCATACTTTGTTTCCTATATATGTATGCTTCATAATTTCCATAATATCAATTTCTATTCGTATTCTATTTCTCATACATATATATGATTTTCATGTGCTTGCTTTACAATTGGTTTACATATTTAAATCACAAAATTAGTTTATTCTAAGCTTGATTTAAAACTTTATTTTCAATTGGTATCTCAATTAACAATTTAATAAAGCTTATGCATAGTTTTTCAATTGGTATCAATATGCTTCAACTTCAAATTTGCTATAAATTTACAATTGATATCAATATGTTTTATTTGTTTGAAAAATTCAAAATTTGTAATGATTACTTACATTTGGTATCTTAAAATTTGTTTTACTAAAGATATCTCAAAATTTGTTTTATTGAGAAAAATTCAAAATTTTCATTGAACAATTAAAAATTAAAACATTTTTGATTTGTATTGACTATATACAAGGAGAGCTTAACATCTCTTCTACATATAGATTCATGTTGAGTATATCTTGTATTGAGGAGCTTGACAACTCTTCTTTATGTGATACACGTGTGTAGGGGGAGCTTCACATCTCCTCTTATGCATTGCATATTTTACGTTATGTGAATTAGGGCTTGTCATCCCTCTTTCATGTAATGTATATATGTTGGAAAGTTAACTTAGCGTCTTCCTCTTCATGAATGTATATCGCATATACCATTTATTGATTGCTTTGTGTTTACCCCTTCATTGGTTCCTTATTTCGGACAAAAAGGGGGAGAAATTTTTGATGATTTTGTTTTTGCTTTAACCCCTTTGTTGATGATTGACAAAAAGGGGGAGAAGTATTTTAGATATATGCATGTTTTCCTTGCTTTATTCATAAAGGGGGAGAAGTATTTATGTTTATGCATATATGTTTTGTTTTGTGAATAAGAGAAAAAGAATTTGATGTGTTTTATGCTTGTTAGCATGTTTTATCTCCATACATTTGCATACATGTTTATGAGATTTATTGCATATCTAGTTGTTTATTTGAGATGCATGAGTTAAGGGGGAGCGTCTTTGAAGCTTTACTTTAATCCATGCATATATAACTTCATGAGTTTTGTCATCATCAAAAAGGGGGAGATTGTTGGCCCAAGGCCCATCACTCTAGTTTTGATGATGATCAACTCATGTAGTTATAGTACTAATGATCTTGTGTTTAATTAGTAATAGATTCATGATCAAGATCTTAGTAGGTGCATAGCTTCAACAAAGGATTTAAAGCCATATTTTGGAGCTAGCACGATGTTTGGACCAAATCAAGAAGGCTTCAAGAGAAGACTTCAAGAAGATGAAGACTTGAGTCTAGGTCTGTTTTTAGAAGATTTTGTTTTAGTTAAAATGTAAAGGATAAAGTAGTTGGTGGATTGCTCAAGTACATATACACACACACTCTTGATTTAGTTTGTTTAAGAAAAGAATTTTCGATTTGGAAAAATACTATTTTGGTTTTTGGTATTCAATGTTTACATGTTTTTATCCAAAACAAAGTTTAGATCTTAATGTCAAAAACATAGATATTCCACCATGTTTGTGCAGTGGATCATATCCATACACACTATGCTTTAAAAAGAGTTTAAATATCTTGTTTTTGTATTTGGTGAAGTTTTGGAAAACAAGTTTTAGAAAAATCAAGTTTTGGAAAATACTATTTTTCATTTGAGCTAATTTTTCCAAGCTACAAAAATAGTCCAAATTATTTGTAACATGTCTTGTTTTTGTGCAAGCATGTTTGATTATCAAAGTAAAGTGTTAAAACTATTTTTGTAGATTTTCTGTGATTTTATGGGATTTTATATGAGCCAAAAAGACCAAGTTTTAAATCCCATTTTCTGTTTCCAGGCTTCAGCCGGTCGACCGGGCGGTCGACCGACGTGCACAGACGTGCACGCCTTTGTGCACTGGAGGGGCCGTCGACCGACCCGGTCGACCGCCGGAAGCTTCTGCTCTCTGGAAAGCCTCGGTCGACCGGACCGGTCAACCGGAAGAGCGCTCTGCTCTCTGTTCCAGTAGCTCGGTCGACCGAGCGGTCGACCATTGCTCCAACGGTCGGAAAAATGACCGTTGGCGGTCGACCGGCCGGTCGACCGACAGTTCTGACAGACCCCAACGGCTAGTTTTTCTAGCCCTATAAATTTGGGGGTTTGGGCATTGTTTTCTCTAGGATTTTAAGAATAGTTTTGGCTAGTTTTTCCCACTCATTTCAGTGGTTATATCCACTAGTTTTAGAGCTTCATTTCCAAATCAAAAAGAGAGTTTTTATCAAGAGTGTTTAAAAGAGATTTCTTGAGTTTTCCTCCACCACTTCCATCCTAATTTTTCTTACACAAACACTTGAGCTGTCCACTGCTATATCTACTTATAGGGTTATGTTGTGAGAGTGTTTATTGGTGATCAAAGTGTTTAGATCACAAAGAGATCTTTTCTTTGTTCTTTAAGGAGGCGGACAAGTGTGTTCGCGTTGTTTAGAGTTTGCGTGTGAACTCTAGGTTTGAGGTGCGGCCTCGGCGAGCATGTAGGGCTCGCGGTGTGTACGGGACTAGGGAGTCTGAGGGATTGTAGGTGTTGCGGCACCGAGGAGTGATCCATTGGGATCAAGCAAAGTGGAAATCCTTCGTGTGTCGAAGGCAGGGATGTAGAGCAAGTGTGCTCGAACCTCGAAACAAATCCCTTGTGTTTGCGATTGCTCTTTTTCACTCTCCCTTACTTGTTTATATCTTGCATGCTATTATTGCTTTCATCTTTATATGTTTGATATACTTGTGTGCTTAATTGTTATATGCTTGGGGATTGTTTGCTAACACTTGTATTCAACCAAGAGAGCCAACGTGGCACCTCAACTCTTATTTTGAGGAATCTTGAGGAGTTAGTTCAGAGCCCTTCACAGGGAATTCGGCTACACTATTGTGTTATACATGTTGTTTAGTTTAAATAGTTTGTTTAGGTCATAATAGTTTTTAATTCCGCATTATTTGTCATTAAGTGACCATTAGATTAGCCATCACCTATTCACCCCCTCTAGGTGATTTCGGGCCCTAGAACGATTCCTTGCTTGACCATAATGTGACACTTCTCCTAGTTGAGTGTCAAGTTTTTCTCCATGCATCATTGTAAAACCAGCTTAAGATGGTACAAGCATTGTTCAAAAGAATCGCCATAAATCAAGAAATCATCCATGCAAATCTCCAAAAATCTCTCCACTATGTCTGAAAAAAGACTAAGCATGCAACGTTGAAACGTTGCGGGAGCATTGCATAGGCCGAAGGGCATTCTTCGGTATGCAAATGTTCCAAAGGGACAGGTGAAGGTGGTTTTGTCTTGATCCCCGGGAGCGATAGGGATTTGATTATATCCTGAATATCCATCCAGGAAACAGTAGTACTCATGTCCCGCTAGTCTTTCGAGCATTTGGTCAATGAACGGAAGGGGAAAGTGGTCTTTACACGTGGCATTGTTAAACTTTCGGTAATCAATATAGACTCGAATCTTCGTAGGAAGTCAAGTTTGTACCAGTTCTTTTTTATCGTTTTCTACCACGGTAAACCTGCTTTCTTTGGCACAGCGTGGACTGGACTTACCCATTGGCTATCGGATATGGGATAGATAATCTCATTATCTAACAGCTTCAAAATTTCAGCTCTAATAGCCTCCTGCATGATTGGGTTTAGTCTACGTTGTGGGTCATGTTTTGGTTTAGTATCCTCCGTCAAATGAATCCGGTGTTGTACTATGGAAGGACTAATCCCCTTTATGTCAACCATGGTCCAATCAGTGGCTTCTCGATTTTTTTTAACACTGTAAGAAGATCCTCTTCTTGTTGTTTTGTGAGATGGGATGTAATGATCACGGGAAAAACTTCCTTCTCATCCAAGTATTGGTACTTGAGATGGTTGGGAAGAACCTTAAGCTCGGAAGAAGGGGCAGGATCTATTAATGATTGTTCTTTGTGCAAGGGAAGGATAGGGGTGGTATTAGTGGCCCATTCCACAGTCGACTCAACGATCTGATCAAGATTGGAGTCATCAGACTCCAACTCAAATTCTTCATCGGACTCATATTCAATCTCCATGTCATGTTCACTTGTTAATCCCTCGATTAAGTTCACTTCAAATGACTCATTATCCAAATCTCTGGGTTGTTTTTCCAGGTGGAAAACATTCACCTCTTTTGTCATATCTCCAAAAGTTAGACGCATTGAGCCATTCCTACAGTTGATGATTGCGTTTGCAGTGGCTAGGAAGGGTTGTCCTATACGGGTTGCGTCTCTAGAAAAATGAAGTCTACGGGGTAAATGAATTCCCCGACCCGTATTAGAACATCTGTAATCTCCCCTTTGGGAATCTTTACAGATCGATCAGCCAGTTGTATAGTAACTTTGGTTGGACGGAGATCGCCCAACCCAAGTTGCTGATACACAGAGAAGGGAAGAAGATTGATGCTGGCTCCTAGATAAAGTAATGCCCTGTTAATCGTGGTCTGTCCTATAATACAGGAAATGGTTGGACTCCCTGGGTCCTTATATTTCACAGGAATTGGCCCAGTTAGCAACTCACTTATGTTTGAAGCTAGGAAGATCTTCTTTGAGACATTTGCTTTCCTTTTCTTGGTGCACATTTCTTTTAGGAACTTGGCATATGATGGGACTTGTTGTATGGCATCAAGAAGGGGTACATTGCTCTGGACCTGATTAAACATTTCCCTAATCTTCTCCATATGAGCATTAATCTTTTGGTTTGCTAGCCTATTAGGAAATGGTACAATAGGCTTGTATGGTTGCTCATTTGTCCTGTCTTTGTCATTGGATTTGGAAGTTGACGGTTGTGAACTTGAAGATGGATTGTCTTGAGTTGGTTGTACCAGAACAGGAGGTGTTGATGCTGATACTGATTTATTAGGTTGATTGGAAACCTTATTGTCTATCCGCTTTCAAGATCTCAAAATATGAACAGTGTTGCATTGACTTGGGCCTATGTCCTCAACTTCATGAATAGGGAAGGAGTTTTTAGGATTAGGCAATGGCTGACTTGGTAGTGTTCCTTTTTGTCTTTCATTCAAAGAGTTAGCCAGTTGACCTATCTGAACCTCTAACCTATTCATATCCTGATGGTGGGTGTTCATCATAGAGTCCTGGGTTTTAGATAAGGTTTCAATCATTCTTTCTAAATCTGACAGTTTTTTATCTGGATGATTTTATGTTTGTTGCTGATATGTGGGCTGGAAGTTTGCTTAAAAATGTGGTGGACTCTGATATGATTGGAAATTTGATGGACTCTGGTGGAAATTGGGTTGACGAGACTGAGCAGGATATTAATGTGAGAATGGTTGCCTTGGTTGCTCATGATCAGACTGACTCCATGAGAAATTTTGATGGTTTCGCCATCCCGGGTTGTATGTTTTGGAGTATGGATTGTAGTTGGGTCTGGTGTAAGCTGCATTCATATTTTCAGGGTACATTTGAGCTTGGTAGATAGGACACTATTCAAACAGGTGATTCAGAGCATGGCAGTAGGTATAACCTGGGTTGATAACAGGTGATGGGTTGACCTGATTCACAGCAGTTGGTTCCCTAGCTTCAAGCAGTTCTAGCCTTTTCATCAATTGTGTTATTTTCGCCTCGGCAGCTATGGAGGATTCAATCGAATGCATACCAGTTCTGGAAGTGGTGGGATTGGGTTTCTCTGGGCATGATTCCCATTGAATGATTTTTTCTGCTAAAGCTTCAAAGAGGTCCCAACCCTGGTTCTCATCTTTTTTCAAAAATTCCCCTTGGTATATGGTTTCAAGGAGTGTCTTAGTTTGGTAGTCAAGTCCATCATAGAAATTTGGCACTGCCGCCACTTCTCTATGCCGTGATGAGGACATAGGGCTAGTAAATCTTTAAATCGTTCGAAATACTTCCAAAATGGTTCATTAGATTCCTGCTTGAACTGCATTATGTTTTTTTCTGATGAGGGCTGTCTTATGAATGGGATAGAACTTCTTAAGAAAGACTTTGACAAAATCATCCCATGAAGAGATAGAACTGGCGGGCAGATTATATAGCCATTTCTTAGCTATATCCTTAAGCGTGAAGGGTATGAACCTTAATCTAACAGCGTCCTCCCCCAGTTGGGGAATTTTCATCATCACACACACTTCTTCAAACTCACGAATGAAGAAATATGCATCCTCAGACTCTAAGCCATGAAACCTTGGGAGTGTGTTTATAAATTGTGGTTTAAGCTCAAAGTTGTTTCCTTTTATCTTAGGTAATAGAATGCATGAAAGAAGTGAAGTGCGAATAGGGTAGAACTTGTCTTGGAGAGAAGTATTGTTGGCCATAATTGGGATTGTGTCAAGAGGTGGTGTTTGTGCAAGTGTAGAAATCCTAACAAGTCTTGCAGAAATTAGATCCCGGTACCACTCTTGCATGCACAATCACAGACAACGTTCACCGATCAAGCAAGCGAAGAAAAAGGAAAATAACAAACAAGAAAAGAAAAAGCAATCACAAGCTATCTAGGATACCTGGACCTAGATGACTCTTAACTATTCGATGAACCAAAGAAGGTTATTGCTCGAGTCAGACCACAGTTAATCAGCCAGGTAGGGGCAAAATACGGTGGAAGGTATCCGTGCATAAGCAACGGGCCTTAATTACGCCAAACCATGGTATCTTCGAGGCTTAACCTCTTAATCCCCAACCTTAGACACTAATTTGACTGGAATATGAATCAAAAATAATTTCCAACTTCAACTGATCTCTTAATGAGTCTGGATGTCCCTAGGGGCCAACGTCTATCAATTTTTATTAAAGAGATTGGGATTGTGAGTGTTTGGATTATGATTTTTGGGCCAAGGAAAGGGTGATGAAATCCCCACCTTATCTTGTTATTGGGTGATGCCCTTAGATCAATTTGTGCAAGTGTACAATATATGCAAAAATATTCACTCAAAGCGATGTAAATCAACCAAACAGGTGAGTCTTATTCTAAATGCAATGCGAACGTACCTTGCTCCAGCACTCTTCAACAGTAAAGTAAATGAATTGAAAAGACACGTGCCTAAATGCAAACGTCTAATCAATTTTTAAAAATTTTCAACAAATGTTTTACTGTTGAGTTATTAGCAGGCTCCTGGTGATAGCATACAAGAAATAAAATTTGTAGCAAGCTATGTTTTTGCAAAGCAAGCAGCCCTGCACAAAACCTGTTAGTAGTCAACTCTTCTTTGCCGCGGTTCCGCGGCTTTGGCCGAGAAGACAAGGCAAATCAGAGGGTACTTGGTCTCTGCTTTCTTGAGCCGAGGCCCAAGACCACTTATATGTTACTGTAAGTCTTTGTTTCCTGTTTCCCTAACCTGTAACCTGCAACAGAGAAGAAAAATTCGTTTTAATTCTAAAAAACTCAAATAAAAACTGTTACTCTCCCCGACAACGGCGCCAAAAATTTGATTGGGATTGGGAGTTTTACTAGTATTCAGAGAGAGGGTTTAGAGTAAACCATTGATGTTCGTATGTTGATGTTCAAAAGCTCTAAATGTATTTGTCGGTTTACTATACTCCTTCCGAATCACCGTCGTAGCACAAGCTATTACGGGTCGGTTCCACAGGGAGAGTTGGCGATAGAAGCATTCACAGTTTTGATATTGAGATTGTTTTAAGAAGGAAAATGAAGATTCTTCTTTGTTTTAAGAGAAAACAAAATGATGGAGAAATTGAATGAGAAATTCTTTGTGGGTTTTGTAAAAGAAAAAGGAAAAGAATGGAAAGAACGATGAAATGAAAATTGTTGTATTTTGAGAAAGAGAACGTGTTAAGAAAAGAAACTTTGAAGTACTATGGGAAGAGAAACCATGACTAACTAACACTCTAATTTACTAACTTACTAATCTCATAGGGTGATGCATGCCTCATATTGATTCATCGGCAAAGATTTATCTTGCTTGTTTGGTCAAAATTTTGTCCCATGTAGAGGATGAGTTATCTTCTCCGATTGACTCGTTGCCTCATTGATTCATTGGCTCCTGAGATAGATTTTCAGTGATGGAATCAAGGATAGTCACTCAAGGATACGCTAAGAAAGAAAGTACAAGATTCATTAGTCCATCAAAGCTATACTCAAGCTAGCATTGAAGTAAGAAAATTGTACTACTAATCAATAGCATAGTTAAGTGCTCCATATTCATATTCCATCAAGGCACTTGTTCTAAAGACAAGGCTCTAAATGAGGCTCACATGAATCATATGGAAGGAGAACAAGCATTTGCTAAGAATTAAAAGTAACTCATCTTCATTGGGGATAATAGAGACTTGAAATTTGCAAGACTATAATAAAGCATTCAATGATTCACATGAGTTAGCAATCACCCAAGAGTTAGTAGTTAGTAAAGTTAGAGGTTAGTTAGTCATGTTAGGAAGTTAGCTAGGCATTGATGTAAAAAAGCAAACAATAATCCATTGTAGAAGGTAATGCAAAAGTAGTAAAAGCTTGAAGAAAATGATGCACTAGAATGAAAAAAGATGGGAAGAAAGAAGGATCAATTCTCGCATTGAGTTGTCACCTACTCTAATTATAATATTTCTCACTATCTCTCTATCTCTCTATCTCTTTGCTGAATTCTAGAAGGAGAAAGAAGATTACAATATACTCTAAAGAAAAACCTAGAGAAAATCCTAACAGTTTCCTCAAAAATACAAAGCTCTTCTCTCCTCTTCGATTACAGAGGCCCTAGGGGTCTATTTATAGACTCCAGGGAGTGAGGCCTTCCAATCACAGCCGTGGGATTAAACGCAGGCTCAACGGCCAGATGATTGTCGTGGATCCGCGGCCAAAGCCGCATTTCCGCGGCAGAATCTGAAATACCTAGAGGGGGTGACTAGGTGATGGCTATACTAATTGACAAATAATACGGATTTAAAAACTATATAAACAATAAGCAACAATAAAAGACTTGCAAGAAATTAGATAAGTAATAAAGCAAGTAAAGGAGAGATAGAGTTTAGAGAAAAGTGGACAATCGCAAACACGAAGATATTTTTCGAGGTTCGAGCCACGCTCTACGTCCCCGCCTTCAACACGATGAAGGATTTGCACAATTGGTGATCCCACCGGATCGTCAATACAAGGACACACTTGTCCTATCTCTCGCGGTGCCGCAACACCCACTTGGAGCACACTAGCTTGCTTGAGGCCGATGCCTCTACAACTTCTCACAATGAAGAAAAGGTGATCACACTTGATCAAAAAGGCTCACTTGCACAACCCTACAACCAAGATGAGGAGATGATACTTTGGGATTGTGTAGTGCACAAAAACTAGAGAGAAGTAGAGGAATACTTCAAGCTAAGGGTTGGAAATTTTGGCTCAAAGAAAATTCTTTTGCTAAAGGCTAAACTTTTGAAAAATTTGATTTTTGCTTGTAAATCTTGTATCAAACTTGTTGAAACCTCCCTCTATTTATAGAGGATGAAAAATTAGGTTCCAAGGGTCAAAAGAGTCATTGGGGAGAAACCCCACACAAAAAGGAGTCAGAAAAATATAACTGTTGGAGTCTGTCAGAATTTTCTGACTGAAGCTGGTCGACCGTCAACGGTCGGATTTCTGACCGTTGGGAAGTCGGTCAACCGGGTCCGTCGACCGAGACCCAAAACAGAGAGCAAGTCTCTCTATCGGTCGACCGGTCCGGTCGACCGGGGAGAAACAGAGAGCACTGTAATTGCTCCCCATCGACCGGTCGGTCGACATATGTGCACACATGCACAGTGGTGCATGTCAGTCGACCGCCTAGTCGACCGACAGAGCAATTCTGCTCTGCCAGCGGTCGACCGCACGGTCGACCAGACTAGGCCAAAATTATTTTTCCCAAAGGCTATTTTTAAGATGGAAATTTTGGTATAAAATCTTTGGATTGAGAATATACAAAATGAAGTTCTAGGCTTATAAATACCAAAGTGTGATCATAGATCAACACCAAAAATGTTTGAACTTTATTTTGATGAAAATCCCTTTTTCTAAATGAAAACCGGTTTTTCCCAAAAGCTTGTTTTTCTAAACATGATGTTTCCAAATTTTGTTTTTCCAAAACTAAGTTAGAAAATTTTGAATAAAAATTTGTTTGAAGGCATGAAGTAATACCAAAAGTGTGTGTGTGACAATCCCAAAGTAATCTACCTCTATCATCTAGGTTTTAACAAAATCAACTATAAATCCTAACTAAAAATGAAAAATACAAATCTTGTATTGTCTTCAATCTTGTTTGATCCTGGAGCTCTTCTATTGTGCTAGGCTCGGGGATCCAAATCTTTGCGGCGTCCAAAAGTGTGAGTCTTGTGTTGGAGCCATCAAATTCCCTATGATTTTTACCTAAAACTTATTTAAACAAACTTGTTAAAAACATAACTATATATGGTTTGTTATCATCAAAATGTCGGGCTAATGGCCTTTGGCCAACAATGTCCCCCTTTTTGATGATGACAAAACATATAGAGTTATCACAAATATTTTGGGTGAAGACTTCAAGTGAAGCTCCCCCTTAACACATGCATATATAAAATAATCATGACTAGAGGTACATAGGCATAACACAGGCATATAGGATATAGAAATGATACACATGCCAACCATCCATGCATACAAAAAAATACAGAAATAAAGGTGTATGCATACATGGTTACCTCCATCCATCCAATAATACCACCATCCTCCAAAAAGGTGATTGGGTCAATAAAAGCAAAAACATAATAGACACAAATACAACCAATCACATACGCCATAGAACTGTCATAATATAGAAAAACACATGTTCATACAAATAAGTCCACAAGCATCAAAATATAAAACACATGTCCACAAGCAACAAAATACACATGTCCACATACTCCAAATACATGAAAACACAACCCAAAATATAAAAAGCACATGACAGCCCAAATGTCTCTTCCCTTTTTGACATCATCAAAAGGGGGTCACTCCTCATCCTCATCCTCATCAGAATCCTCTACAATAGCTGCCTGTGGTGGAGAGGAAGGAGTCCGGGAGGGAAATGGAGGGCCGGTAGGAGTGTAATACCCCATTCCCGGAATACGTACTTAGTTGCGTATTCAGATTTTCGATCGTATTTTTTCGATTTGTTTTCCTGTATTTATTCTGTATTATGAACTCCTTGTATGATTATTCTATATTGGATTTGAATTCGTGGACTCGGAGTCAGCCCTAGTCTGAGCCGAGGGCCCGATCATAGTATATCCTTCAATTTAGTCCTTCTGATGTGTAGAATTGACCGATTTCGGTTTCAAATATTATTTTCCAATATATTAGATTTTTTGTGATTTTCTGGATTTTTCCTGAATTAAAAGGAATTTCTTCGAAACCGGTGTCGGCCAGCGTCGCTGACCGATTCCCGGATTTTTAATTCCCAAACTGTTTGGAATTTCATGATGGTCCTTTAGACTTTATCTCTTAGAATTGCAATTCCTACTTATATTCTTTTTCTGAGAATTTTATGATTTTATGGAAATTCAAACGGAGTCGGTAGGTAACTGATTCTGGGATTTTTAGTTTCAAAACTATAAAGTATTTCATCAAACGGATTTCACTATTAGTCTTTATATAATATTATTGATTTTTGGTAATTATTTCGAGTCGTTCCGAAATGCTTGAATTTCGGACGATTCCGGCATTTTCCGAAGTGTTTTCCACATCTTTGACTTTAACCCGAGTATCAGTATTTTCATCAGTTTCATCTTGAGCCCTAGAGAAAATATCTTCTCATTTCAATTTCTTTTCCATTTTTCCTTTTCCTCTAATTCATTCCTTTCTCCACAAGCCAAGTCATTTTCCAATTTCCCAATTTTCCAAATAATGGCAATTCTCCACAAATTCCACCTCATTTTCCACTCACTCTCTCTCTCTCCCATGGCCGGCCAAGTGGCCTTAGTAAGGACACCTCACCCCTCTCTTGGCAAGCCATGATTGGCCAAGAGATCACCTCACTCCCTCATTTGCAAAGAGCCCCCTTCCATCTACTCTAATTTCTTCTCCTTCACAAAACCTAAATCATATATAACCCTTCCCTTTTCATTTCCAACCCTTTTCTCTTCTCCTCACCAAAGAAATCTCCTCCACAAGACTTCACTTCACCAAGAACCCTAATCTCCACCATCTTCCTCAACTCCACCACCACCAACTTCAAGAGCTTCATCAAGGGCCATCATCTCCACCTTGGGATCTTTTGAGTACATCGAGCTTCAATCAAGCCTTTCCAAGTGAGTAATTTTACTCACCAAGACTTGTTCCATTCCTATTGTACTTACATCTTCTTATCTTGTGTTCATATGTCATAAAAATCATATTTTTAGACCATCAAACCCAACCACCAGATTCAGTTCTGTACACTGTGTTCGACCAGTATTAGTCGACTTGACCTAGGACCTAGTCGACTAGAAACCCTTAAAATGAAACATAGTCTTTTCTGATTTCACAGTTTTAGTCGACTCATCTTGTTTATTAGTCGACTATAGATCCCTATTAGTCGACTACACCTTGACCCTAGTCGACTCCTGAAACAAAACCAACTCTCTGTATCACAGATTTAGTCGACTTAAGTGTCTGTTAGTCGACTTGATCCTTCTATTAGTCGACTACCCTATTTTCCTAGTCGACTAATCCCTCTATTAGTCGACTACTACTCCAACCTAGTCGACTAATTATTGGCTGTCTGTTATAGTTGTTTACCTTCTTAACTTTGGATCTTATGCTTTGGTCATATGTTTGTATATTGTACTTCATGACCTATTACTTGAAGTACACCACCACTAGTCACTTCATATTTTCATGTTTATGTATTGCCCTGTAATTGCTTGTTTCATTCTTATACTTGTACCTTGCCGTGATACTATTGCTTCCTTATTTATAGCATGCGTGGCAGACCCTTTGAGGTCGTTGAACCCTAAGTTGTTTCTATGTTTCCACTTGCCTTACCTTAATACAGCCTTGTCAGTTATCTATTTCCTTTTAACACATGTATATCACATGACACCTAATATGTTATCACCTGACCAACTGACACGCCACTACCTTGTTAGACCCTCTTGTTAGGTCATGAGTGACCCGGCCAATTGTTAATTCTTCGTTATGTTTTATTGCTTGTTATATATCACCACCATGTCATGCTATCCTTTAAAACCAAGCATGATACACTTGACCTTATGGTTATCTTGTTTACGGGAACCCTGCCTGGTTTTATGGAACTAAGTGCCACACCATACTCGGTGGGGGCCACCTCTAGAATCCACTCCCTCAGAACAAGGTGCCACACCATACACGGTGGGGGCCACCTCTTGAATCTGTTGGGTTATTACTGTTATAATTATTTATTCCCGTAACCTGATAATTATGTTAATAAGCTACAACTTGTGTGGGTATGGGAGGAAGTGATGGATGCCGGAATGATACCTTGCTTATAGTGATGGATATGATATATGCGGCGGAAAGTTGTAGTGGGACTTAGGGCCCACATGATTACCTATAGGGGGACTTTGGGCCTCCAAACCGGTCCCAGGTGGTGGGAACCGTTGGGCCACTAAACTGGTCCCCGGTGTATGAGTACCACTATAAGAGGTGATATCAGTTCTCCATCTACTTCCGTTAACAAACCTCGAATAGCTTATATATGGATGTATGTGAGTTGGGATCGATACCGAGACACATACCTAGATATATGGGTTAGGCGAGTAATAATAATAATAGATGTCAATTATGTTCTCTGTTATAGTTACTGTTATGTGTACCAGCTATGATTCCTGTCTTAGTTCCTGTTATGACTATTATTTACTTGTTGTGATTCCAGTGATGATTCCGGTTATTGGCTTATGTCATTCCCATTGTGATTCATGTCTTCTTGTTATGTATCCTTGTTATGATTATCATATGATTTGCAACTCTGATTCTATATGCTTAGATTACTGTGGCATGAGATAGAGGTATATAGATGAGGGTTTCCTTGTTTGGATTATTCCTTCGATGTACTAGTCTCATGGGACCGTGACCTAAGCGTATACAATCACTTTTGCTTGTGATCGGCTTTACCCTGGATTTCCTGTTTTATGATGCTTACGTTATACCCGTTCATATATATTTCATTTGTGTTCTAACCCTCCTGTCTTCTGTACTTGACTCTTGTACTCACCCCTGGCTCGCCACCTGGCTTTGTATCATACTCGCCTGGGGAGTTTCACTGACTCCCCTGGATTCTCATGTCCAGGTCCTGGAGCCCGGAGCGTGTGGATTTCCCCCTTTGCTGCTCAGAGTAGCGCAGCGGTAGCGTGGACCTCCAGCCGACCTATCGGAGCTCCATCCTTCCAGACCCCTTTTTGTGCCTCTCGAGTTTTCCCTTAGCAAACTCGTGAGTGCTCTTTTATACTTTTCATACTTGTACTTCTTTGTATACTTGTATGTGAGCTCCCTTTTGTACCGTTCATATATATGTATATCTTTTGTACTCTCGCATTTGCGCATGTCTGTGATGTTATATTATTGTAATATTCATCACCTCTGGTGATAACCCTGTGATTGTATATATGTGTTGGAATGTATGATGCACCATTTGCTTCCGCACTCTGATTCTTGTCTGTACTGATGCTTAGCGTATATACGGGAAGGTACTTCGGACTTACGTATATACGTTGCAGTGACGTCCCCGTATTCGTGGAATCGGGGCGTTACAAGGAGGAAGTGGCCTAGCATGAGCAGTTGGAACAGGAGCCGACAACTCATGCTTCAGAAAGAAGCTGCCAAGATGTGACTCCAAGTAGCGAATGGAATCACAAATGTAGCCCATGTCATTATGCAAGGGCTGATAATGACCGGACATCTCCTCGAAAAGCTGCTGACGATGCGCCACCATCTCAATAGAGATCTGCTCATGGTGCTCCCGAATCTGGGTAGATAAGGCAGTATATGGATCGGAAGGAGCAGACGAGCCAGAGGAACTAGGGACATGAACAGCAGGAGGGATAGGCTGCTGCTGAGGAGCAGGAGGACGCACCCCAACACGCATCCTCTTGAGAAGAGTGTTGTTGATGTCTACTGAAGGTTCAACTGACCGTTCAGCAAAAAGATCGAAATTCAATTGCTTCAGTAAATGAGTAATGACCATCCCAAATGGCAAGTGCCAAGTGGGGACAAGGAGATGGTCAGAGGTCATGAAGCTGATGATGAGCTTAGGGATATTTATTCTAATGCCTCGCAGAAGGCAATAGATGATCAGAGGAACAAATCCCCTGGCATGACTATACTCTCCCGATTTTGGCAGGAGGTTATAGAAAACTATTTTGGCTAGGACTTGAGCAATAAGAGTGTATCGTTTTACTTCCTCATTCCTAACCAAGTCAGGGTTGTCATCACCGTGAAGCAACGTGGGAGTGGTGAGGGCAGACTCACCGTCCGGAAACACGAAATCATGAAGATCTAGGTTGTAAATGTCTTCACCCTCAAAGGAGAGGTGAAGAAGATGAGCAAACTCTTGGAGGGAGATGTCTATGTCTCTCCTCAAAACTCTAGACCTAATCTGGTTTGACTCGAAAGAAAGATTAGAATAGAAATATTGAACAAGGGATGGGTAAACAGGTTCTGTAATGGACAGAAAATAGTCCAGTGATTAGCTCTTAAAATGTGGGCTAAATTAAGGTG
Organism: Agave tequilana; assembly: GCA_038442645.1. Lineage (NCBI taxonomy): Eukaryota > Viridiplantae > Streptophyta > Magnoliopsida > Asparagales > Asparagaceae > Agave > Agave tequilana. The sequence continues at coordinate 2,126,113 of JAVJIF010029691.1, read as the reverse complement.
TTCAAAATCATTTATCACCACATATCTCCCAGAGCTAACATTTTTTGTAGAAAGAATGATATTTCTATATTGAGCTTAGGATGAAACAAATGGAGATGATTTGGAAGAGGATTGAGCAGTTTTACCTTTCTCAGAACGAGTTCTCTTCGACATGATGAAGTGAAACACAAGATTTAAGGCTAGATCTAGGAAAAGGAAGTGAAAATAAAGCAAGGAATTTTAGGGATCTAGAAAAGAAATTTTTACCTTAAATTAGATGGAGAGAAACCAAGAAAACCTTAATAGAGTGCGGATCCAGGCCTGAAACTACAAATTTTAGGGTTTTTAGGAAAGGATTTAGGTTTAATGGAGTGGGAGAAGGGTTGGAGGGAGTTAGGGTTTTATGAGAGAAAAAATAGAAGAGGAGGCGGATGAATGAGTGAAAAAGGGAGTTGAGGGCTTTATAAAGGTCGGGTGAAAAAACTGTGTGCCCGTCGCCCGGTCGACCGGGCCGGTCGACCGGCAGAAACCGAGACCAAGCCCACTACAGTCAGTCGACCGCCCGGTCGACCGGATAGGGGTAAAAATTAAAATTTTTATATCAGGTTAGAACGGTCGGCCCCTCCGGTCGACCGGGCCTATGCCAGGCCAGATCGGTCGACCGGGCCGGTCGACCGGTCTTTCCCAAAAAAACAGAGGCCAGCCAGTTTTAATTTTTTTTAAATTTAATCTAATATTCATCATTAAAGCGAACATGTATATTTATCATAAAAATGATGTTAAAATACTTTAAATCTTCTTGACATGAAAAACAACACAAAAATATATTTTTTTTAATAATTATTTAATATTTATTTATATTTATTAATAAATCGATAAATTAGAGATGTTGAAGCCGAATACCCCGTTAAGGGTTCTGAACTTCTCCTTGAGATTCCTCTAGATATGAGTTGAGGCGCGCAATTGCCATCTCTATATATTTGCTTTAAAATAAATTTTAATTTTTTTTGGCAAAATCATATAAAACATCAAGTTAACAATATCTTGATATATGGATATATATCATTGTTGACACTTAAAAAAGACAAGATTCTTACTTGCCTGAATAATGTCTAAACTTGTTGACATTTACAAAAGACAAGTGACAGACAAGCTGATGACTAGTTTTCACTCATCTCCGAGGGACAAGAAAGCAACTTGGACTGCACTGATCCAGCAAGCAGACAGTGAGCCCGGATTGTCTCTAAACATACCTCAGTAGGTCTAAGATGCTAGCACTTAGCATCACATGAGCCCAAAGGGATAGCCTCGCTTGAGAGGCTAAGATCATCCAACTTCACCTTGAAGCCATTCAAAGCTCCGCCGGGAAGCTAACTTATAGCTTCGCCTGAACTGCTGAAGCCACACGCAACCGCGCAGAAAGGGTATATGGTAGCTTCGCTACAGACGACATCTAGCTTCGCCGAAGAGCCTTCTTCTAACTTCGCCAGATACTGCCTCCAGCTTCGCTGTGAGTTCAAAGTGGGCAGCGCCGCTGCAGGTTTGCTATGGTCAACCTTTGACCAATCAAATCTCCAGATGAGATCAGATCTAATCAGGATCAATATCAAATCCAATTAAGATCAAATCTGAGATCAAATTTGGCAGTTGATTGCCACAATCTCTTGACTCTCCTAAAACGAGTAAGAAGATCAGGAGAGATCTTTCAACTATATGAAAAGAATCAAAATAAATTAAGAGGATCAACTGACCTGCCATTTCTAGCTTCGCAGAAGCTGATCCTAGCCTCACAGCAAGGCTACTTTCCAGATTTAAACAGATTTGATTTGATCTATTTCTATAACTTCAAGAGACAATTATTCTCTTACTCTCCTTATAAATAGCTCACCAGGGGCACAAGGAAAAGAGGCCACGCATACGCACAAGAGACCCCCGACAAAGAGAGAGAGAGGACTCCACAAGCAGAGACTTCTTCACGACGCACCGTGCGCACAAGAATTCAGAGACATTTTAGAGAATCACTACTCTAATCAGGGTGCTGATACCCTAATACCTTCTTCTCAAGGAATCTTCAGAACCAGGCGAGAAGGAATTCCTAACTGAAGGCAGTTTTGAGAAGTAACAATAGGGTTCTACGAACATTCTATTCTCTGATTCCCCGAACCAGGCGAGAAGGGAATCTCATCGCTCGCATCGTCAAAGGGACAAAGTGGTCGCGCGATGACCAGACTCCCATCGGCACACTTCTCTAGAATCTCTGAGGAGATCTACTTGTAATCTTTTTAAGAATACTTGTAACTTAGATCCTCAACCCTTTTTATTGTAAGTTTTCCCCTTTGCAAATCAATGGAAAACAAGATGGCGACTCCGCTGGGGAATGAATTCTCCACTGCCGAGAATCAAGTGTCGCAATGCGACGAACAGACCTTCAGGTCTAACTCTGAATTCAGAAAAGCCGGTGCAGCCAGAGTCTCTCTGGCTAAATCTTCAAGGAAAATCTCTGCGGAGACGGAAAAGGTTCTCTGCGAACCTACTGCGGTTCTCTGGCGCAACGAGGAAGCACGTCCGCAGTCCAAGTCCTTCACTTTCGAGAACTTGGTCATTCAATTCGATCAAGAAAGATTTGAAGAAGTCCTCTCTGGGGGTAGCCTAATGCTTCGTGCACAGAAGCATAGGAAGGTCTCCATGACCAAGGTTTCAAAGCAGAAACCAGAAGCAGAATTCTGCCAACACCTTCCAATCTCGCAGGTGGCTAATCAGGTTCCTTGCGAACCTAAGTATCCTCTGTCAAAGTACATATGGAGGCCTAAACAGAAGTCTCTGGCCGAAGCCTCTAGCGTAGCTATGCCAAAACCGTGCCTCTCTCGCGAAGAAAAAAGGCAAGATGCATGTCTGCTCCAACAATGCTGCCAGCCGCGAAGACATGACGGCAATCATACCGTCGCCCAATTCAAGAGCAGCAATGCCTGGCGGCTGCCTTATTCTCACGAGCGAAGCCACTGTACCACAGCGTACGAGCCAGGTTCATGGCCGCGAAGCTAAAGCCAAAGTATTATCTAAGGCTAATCCTCTTCACAGCAGCATAGCAGATAAAGCACTACAGCATGCTCCGCTCTCCAGTTCGTCAAGCACTAAACTAGCGTCTGGCGGTGAGCTAGAACTGAAGCGCTATTCAGTGCTAATCCCTTCCGCAGGGATAAAAAGAATAGGACATTATCCTATGTACGAACCAAAAGAGCCTCTGCGCTGGATTGTTTAGGCCCAAGCGGGTCTGATTTGCAGGAATTGTTTACAAATAAATGAACCTCTTCCTCCTGTTGTCAACAAGTGGGATGTCAGGTGGTGACAATCCACTCAATCCATTGCTAGCTAGGATCAATCCCCGCCACTTCTCCAGGCCGACGATCAGTTTTTGATCGACTATCGGTACAAGCCCTAATGAAGCATCACAAAAGGAGCATCTCACGAGATCCAGCCTCTGCATCCGCCAACATGACCGAAAGAGGATGAGAGTTACGCAGGGGAAGACAAACATCTGACGACACCCCCTACAGCTCCCCGGATCCAGATTACAGCCCAGGCTTAGGCGAAGTCTTGGTGCATGAAGAGGGTGTTTTTTGAAACACCAGATCTAGGGTGGCAATACCCTACAATTACGAACAGCCTTCCTCTTCAACGACCCTAGCCTCACCGGAGCCCAGGAAATCACTTCAACCATCGGATGAAGAAGATGAAGACAGTGGTTATGCCTCTTCGGCAACAGTCAGCTCAGTGCGAACGGACAGAGCATCGTCAACATGGCTGATAACGCTAACGACGACCTCCGTCGACGTTTGGAAGCTCAGGAGCAAACTTTCAAAACCCAGCAAGAAGCTCTGGACAACATTAAACAGATGCTTGCTCGACTCCTCACCAATGGGAATGACAATGATGCCGAGAGCAATCATGATGAGGAGGAACATTTTAGCAATGAGCAGCCAAAGACGGACAAATCCAAGGAGGGTTCTTCTTTAGACGTTGAAGTTCTTAAGGGCCTCCAAGCTCAAATTGCTTCCCTAGCTCAGAGGGATGAACTAAAGAAAGTAGGGGCAGTCCGTCCTTACTCATTGGAGTGGGATTTAGTGCCATACCCACCGAAGTTCAAACCACCAACGTTGCATACGTATGATGGTAAAAGCTCGCCAAACCAGCACATCTACTACTTCTGGTCTCAGACTGGTAATGTTATAAGAAACGATGTCATCATGGCTAGGCTGTTCATTGGCACCATAAAGGGGTGGCATTTGACTGGTTCCGAAGTCTCCCTCCAGGCTCTGTCAATTCCTGGATCGACCTGGAAACACGATTCCTCTCTCATTTCTATAAGGACGATACCGAGGTGACCATGGACAAGCTCCTCTCCGCCATGCAGAAGAATGGCGAATCTGTCTGTAACTACATTGAGCGGTTCAGAAACTTATCCTTGATGTGCCCAGCAGGGATGCCACTACCCATGCTCTTACAGACGTGCAGGCATAACTTCCTGGATCAGGTAGAAGTTTGCATGGGGGTGTCAAAGCCCACACCTGGAAGGAATTTATTGAACAAGCTGAGATAGCCGAAAAGTCAGCTAAAAAGTTCGAACCATCTACCCCTAAAGGCAAATGGGGTATTAACAATAAAGGACGTAGCGACATGGCGCAGTCTTCTCAAGCCAAGGGAAAAGAGACTATGTCTATGGAATTGTCCGGGGACGTGCAGTCGAAGGCCAAGAAGAGCGGCTTCAATAATCAGGAGTCTAAGTTCCCTCCAAAATAGTACTCTTTCAGAGACAATCAGGTGGTCACGATATTTCATTTGCTCCACAAAGGGAAGAAAATGAAGCTACCAGATGCTCGACGTCCTAACGAGATAGGACGCACAAATGACCCCAAATACTGTCTCTACCACAGGATGATTCACCATCCTACCGACAAGTGCTATGTCCTCAAGGACAAAATATAAGCCTTAATCGACGCCGGGGTCCTGACACTGAAGATAGAGCAAAAGAAAGTCACTGCCAATATGGTGACCCTCGAGTTCGGTAAAACCCCGAAGGTCACAGTTCCTGACGGGACCTATCCAGCCCCCGCGCCACGATTGGAAGTCAGGCATCCTTCAGCTATAACTCAAGATAATAAGGGTCTCGTTCCCTTAACATTGGAGACAGGGGAAGTCATGTGGATACACCCAGACCTCGTCCAAGATGTACAACGGAATTCAAAGAAGCCCAAGTCAAAGGGTAAAGCTTGCAATGTCATTTCTGTCCTGCCAGACGATGACAATCTTACGTCAGCTTTCTTCAGTGATTCAGAAGGAGAAAAGCATGCCTGCACAACACAGGCCGACGCACCTCAACAGACGGGCACCCGATCTGAAAAATCATACTTAAGGCAGTATGAGAAGTCTACTGACGAGATACAACAGCAAACACAGTCAGTACAAATATTAGCATCCACTCCAGTTCCAACCAAAGGAAACTAGAAGCCTAAGGAAGTCCGGTTCGACCATGTGTTGAAGAAACCTTCAGGCCCAAGGCTTGATACGCCCTTTCGTTTTGACATATTGGCCCATTTGGCTAATATCCCAGCTCGTATTACAATCCACGAGCTCCTTCGCCTCTCAAAAGAGACAAGAGAAGCACTCAGAGATAGGCTGGCTAATTCAGAATCATTTCTGACATGCATGCAAAAGGTCCCTATTTTTCATTGATTTGCAAAGGGGAAAAAACTTACAATAAAAAGAGTTGAAGAGCTAAATTACAAGTATTCTTAAAAAGATTACAAGTAGATCTCCTCAGAGATTCTGGAGAAGTGTGCCGATAGGAGTCTGGTCAGCGCGCGACCACTTTGTCCCTTTGACGATGCGAGCGATGAGATTCCCTTCTCGCCTGATTCGGGGAATCAGAGAATAGAAGGTTGGTAGAACCCTCTTGCTACTTCTCAAAACAGCCTTCAATTAGGAATTCCTTCTCGTCTGGCTCTGGAGATTCCTTGAGAAGAAGGTGTTAGGGTATAAGCACCCTAAATAGAGAAGTGATTCTCTAAAGTCTCTAAATTCTTGTGCGTACGGTGCGTTGTGAAGAAGTCTCTGCTTGTGGAGTCCCCTTTCTCTCTTTGCCGGTCTTCGTGTGCACGCGCCTCGTGGTCCTCTCTCCTTGTACCCCTGGAGGGCTATCTATAAGGAGAGCAAGGGTATAATTGTCCCTTGAAAATATGTAAACAGATTGAATTAAATCTGTTTAAATCCAGAAAGTAGCCTTGCTGTGAGGCTAAGATCAGCTTCTGTGAAGCTAGAAATGATAGGTCGGTTGATCCTCCTGATCTGTTTTGAATCTTTTCATATAGTTGAAAGATCTCTCCTTGATCTTCTTACTCGTTTTAGGAGATTCAAGAGATTGTGGCAATCAACTGCCAAATTTGATCTCAGATTTAATCTTGATTGAATTTGATCTGATTAGATCTGATCTCATCTGGATATTTGGTTGGTCAAAGGTTGACCATAGCAGACCCGCAGCGGAGCTGCCCGCTTTGAACTCACAGCGGAGCTGGAGGCAATATCTAACGAAGTCAGAAGAAGGCTCTTCGGCGGAGCTAGATGTCATCTGTGGCGAAGCTACCATATACCCTTTCTGCGCAGTTGCGTATGGCTTCAGGCGAAGCTAACTCTCTTTGCAGAGTTGCGCTTCAGCAGTTCAAGCGAAGCTATAGGTTAGCTTCCTGGCAGAGCTTTGAATGGCTTCAAGGCGAAGTTGGATGATCTTAGCCTCTCAGATGAGGCTATCCCTTTGGGCTTATGTGATGCTAAGTGCTAGAATCTTAGACCTACTGAGGTCTATTTAGAGACAATTTAGGCTCACCGTCTGCTTGCTAGATCAGTGGAGTCCAAGTTGCTTCCTTGTCCCTCGGAGATGGGTGAAAACTGGTTGTCAGCTCGTCTGTCACTTGTCTTTTGTAAATGTCAACAAGTTTAGACATTGTTCAGGTCAGTAAGAATCTTGTCTTTTTTAAGTGTCAACAAGACCCCCTTCAAAGTTTTCGAAAGTCTGCAATGGCTCAGAATTCGAAATACTTTGAACTGCTTTGATTGGTGGTATGTGAAGTACGAACGTCGCCATGATAGTTGAGTTCAGCTTCAATTTCAATCCTGCTTTGGGATAAGTTCGCTGGAGAATCATATAGATTCGCATCTGGGTAGCTTCGCGACTGGATAGGTTCGCATCTGGGCTTCCCGGAATAAGTTCGCTCTGGAGCATATGTTTCTTTCCCGAGGCCAACTGCTGTGGGCTGGTTACGAGAAGGATTACTTCTTCTCTCGCACTGATCGAGGGAGATATTATCCTTTTGTGCGTTTCTGAGGGAGGATATTCCCTTTCTTCAAGGCGTAATGAATGCCTTTTATGAGGAAGACGTTTCTTCCTTTGCACGGTTCGAAGGGAAACCGTTCCTTTTCTCAAGGCGCAATAAATGCCTTGAATGCGCTCGTGCTTCCACGCTTGAGGCGGCAGCGCTCAGGCCGTGAGGCCTATAAATAGGACGCCTGTGGTCCTCTGAAGAGAAGTGATCTGCTCTTCTTCTCCTCTCTTGGTTGAGAGAGATACTCAGATCTCTGAATTAGTGGGGATGCCCACTCTGGTTATTACCCAGCCAAGGACCGGTAAGCCTTGCTCATTCAAAGACTTCACCAATGATCTTTTAGGGAGTTTATCTCTCTTAGTTTAGCTTCAACAGCTGCTTCAGGGATTAATTTACCTTATTCTTCATTTTGCAATTGACTGATCTGTAGAGAAGGATTTCATCATAGCTTCCCAGCGAAGCTATCATTCTTACTTGATCAAAGAAAGATCACTGCATGTTAAGTCCGCTACACAGGAAAAACTTGGGACTTGGCCTCTTCAAAGTTGAGCCAGTCTTGCCATATAGGTGGGGCCAAGACTGTGTCCCACAGGATCAGTCTGGCTTATCCATATAGACAAGGCTAGGACTTGGCGTTTGTTGAGCTAGCCCATCATCACTGTGCAAGCGAGGCTATCCTCTGCTTTAACTGAAATCAATATTTAACTGAATCAGATTGATTCGCCCCAATGAATTTGACTTTAGTGCTTTTGCAGCTTCTCCTGTATTTAACTGCTAATTAGTTCCAATTTGCATTGCAGTGAGCTATGTTCGCCATTCTTTTGTTCTGATGAAAGAGACCGAAAAGTTGCCTTATTCTTCCCCAGTTGAAGCTTTACTCTTAAACATGAGGAACAAACTGGGGCAGCTGATGTGCGTCCCAGAGGAGGTTGGCAGTCGCTTATCCGAGATTATCCACTTCGAGGCAAGGCTGGTAGCCGCTTATCCGAGATGATCCACTTCGGGATAGCGGACGTCACCAGTAAGGTCACGGATCTTCCCATTGCCAATTTTCATTAAATAAGATCCAACCTGCTAGTGGCGATCAGTCCTTTGCCAATTTTGATCAAAGACGATCCGGCTTTCTGGTGGCAAAATCTGCCATTAAGCGAAAGATCACGGCCCTGTCCCAGTGGCACAATCTATCCTGGTGGCACCATCTGTTCTTATGCGAAGGCTTACGGCCTTGTGCAGGAGGAAGGACTTTCGTGTCCAGTTGGTTTCGTTTGGAAGTAGATAAGACCACTTGCATGCCTTTTGAGCAAATGACTCTGTTGAGCAACTGAATCTGTTGTATGAAACACAACCTTGATGTAGTATCAATGTATCTTTCCTTTTAAATCAATGAAAGTTCATTTTCTGCTCATTTGATTTTTGCCTTGCCTTCATCATGAATTTGGCGATAGCGGAGCTAAACTCCATGTGAGGTTAAAAGATAGGATTCCATCTGAAACAGGAACAAGCTTCCAGCGAAGCTAGTATATCTGCGAAGTTTGGCCTATGCCTTCAGCGAAGCTAAGGCAATCCTATTGGCGATGTTCGCATCTGACTTATGGCGAAGTTAGCCCTTAGTGGGGCTGAATCAGCGCTTCTCAGGAAGGCGCTTTTAGGCGCCATTTCAAATTAATTCGAAACGACAGCCTGTGCTCTTTATGAGGCATCGTTTCAGGCACTCATTGGCCTATAAAAGCCTGATCGGACTGAGAAAGAACAGATCTCTTTGCTTAAAATTTTCAGAGAACTTTGACTCTTTTTCTTCCTCTTTCCTATTCAAAAAGTTTGAGAACTTCCACAGCTCTTCAATGGTGCCCAAGAGACGAGCGGGGAAAGAAGTGGCAACTTCTGCAACGGAGGGTCCTTCTCCTCCTCCGGTCATTGAGCGACCAATCACCGGTGGGGAACTCTTCCTTTTCGTTAGAGACTGTCGTCTCTCTTTTAAAGCCGATGCCTGGCTATCTTTGGATGAATCTGGAACGATCAAGCATGATCTGTTATTGTTAGGGAATTCAATTCCCTAGATCTCCCTTGATTTGTTGATCGGGAGTCCAAGAACTGAAGAGTTCTACTTTAAGCTTCCAGGCGAAGCTGTCCCTTAGGCTATTTACATCGTATTAAACAATAGGATGCGAAGCTGTCCTTTCAAACATGACTGATAAGGACTTTAATACCCTTACAATGTCTTTTGACCATAATATCTTTCTGGCGAAGTTGGTCCTCAGGGCTGCATCACATTTTGTTCAAGCTTCTAAAGCGAAGCTAGCACTTGGATGTTTTCTTGTATCCGACTTTTGTCGCGAAGTGCGGAATCAACCGCAACTGTGAGGCTAAACTTCAGGGCGAAGCTATCATCCTGCTAGCTTCGCTCGGAGAGCGAGGCTATGCCTTGCGGAAATTGCATTTTTGTCTTCGCTTGACTGATGAACTAATCATAATTCTTCTTTGTTTCTGCAGTGCACAACACTCCTGGTCCTTTGAACAATCTATTTGGGATGACCAGAGGAATGGACGACAATATCAGCCTTTAATTCCAAGGGCAGGCTTCTCTATTTAGTGAGCGGAGCTCTCTTGTTCGAGACACGCTTATCCATGGTGGTGATCAACACACCACGAGGAGTATTTTGACTACGGCTCCCCTTGAAGATATTGACCGTCGAACCTACAGAAAGCCCGACTTCATGTTCGAGGATGCCGCACCAGACCCTGATCGCCAGCTGCTGGCCGGGGAGGGGCCATGGATTTTCCAGTTGGATGGCGAGAAGTTTTATCTTTCGTCTAACAAGCGGCATTTTTCTTTGTCTTCTTTCCAATGCGTGATGCAGGCTCGGAAGATGTCATGGGAAGTGAGCCAGAGTACCGACTCTATCCATGTAGGAAGATTGATGCTCCAGTCTCCTGGTTATGCAAGAGTGGGGCCTCCTTGTTGCATAATGGGCCTTCATCCAGGGAACGTATCGCGAGAGATCCCAGTAAGGGAAAATCCTGCGGTGGCGCTGACCTTTGGGAATCAGTTCTTCAAAGTCAATGGGAACTACCCAGCCACCGACTTCAGGGCTCCAGGCTGGATTCACCCTCTGAAGGCATGGTGGAGGGATTTAACTACATATATCCTCGCTCATTTCGAGGAGGATCTGGAGAGGCTGAATCTTTATGAGGTCGTCAGGGCGACCTGCTACGGTATTGAAATAAACGTGGCGTGCTTCTACGCCATCTTTGAATTGTATTGCCCAGCTTCAGGGACTTTCTTTACCCCTGTGGGTGAACTGGGTATGGCTCTGCACGATATGTGAGAAATTTCTGCCCTGCCTTTGGGATCACTCCCATATGAAGAATACTTCCCGTGCGAGGCGGAATTAGAGCTCCTAGAGAAGCAGGAGCCAGCCTTGTTCGAGACCTACTGGGAGTTAATGTGCCATTTGCACATCTGCTTCAGCATGCACGGGGGCAGCAAGGGAACATCCTGCAGCTTGAAAAGCTGGGGAGATTACTTGTTCCCAAAAATGGAGAATGCTCCAGAAGCAGCTCACTGTCGAGTTGCTGATGAAGACATCTTTGACCGAATGCGAAAGCATTCTCAAGGGGATCTGATTGTGGAAGAAGACGACGGTCCCTATAAGAAAGGTGATGTCCTTCGGAGTTTCCATTACTAGGCTCGTCGGCCGATGTCCCGAAAGGCGCTGCTGGCTGGTTTTTTGACGGTCTGGTTGAAGAGGTGTGTGGTGCCGTCTTCTTCGAGTGACGTTGTTCATCCGAATGTCTTACTGCCTGCTATTCGTTTGGTCCATGGTCGTCCTCTGGGTCTTCTTCCGGCCATGGTGTGCTGTATCCAGAGAGGCCTCGCGCATTAACAGAGGCTTTTTGTAGGCCACCAGTGACGAAGCGTGGAAAGGGAGCCACTTCGCCCCGCGATGGACCTAATCCCAGGATAGGTCTGCCGTACACTTATTTGATGGCGTGGTTCACCATGCATTGTCCTTCTTTGATTGAATCTGGAGAGGACCCCCCGCAAGGTGTTTGAATGGCGCTTGTCTGTTGATTCGAAGGATGCTCATGGTAGAAGACTTACGTGGCTGAGGCCCGTAAATTGGTACGTCGTTATGACGTCTATAGTTTCTTCCACTGTTTCCCCCGTATTTAGGATGCAGGCTATGAGGAAGAGTTTAAAGATGCGGGGATAGAGCAGTCATCCTTGAGCCGGGGAATTTTTGAGTGGCTGGTCAGCATCCAGCCTTCACATTTATTGTACAAAAGCGGGGATATCAGCTACTTGGAGCCTTATGTTCCAAGTTGGTTTTCCCGACAGTTTGGGTACGACCAACTGTATGTGGGCACCCCAAACCTCAATCTGGCTTTGATGGGGAGCCTCATTGATGGGCCCCGTGCCTGGTGCTTCTTTATTGCCGGCTGTACCGGGGCGCGGTTGCGGATGTCGTTGAGGGCTCCGAACCTTCTGATGACCTTGGGCTTCTGCTAGTGGTACGCAACTTCCAACTCCACACCTCTCAGATTCAATGTTAACAATTCTGGTATGATGTTAATTCTCAGCGACTGAAGCGGAAGGTCTCTGAGAAAAAGGAAGGTAAGAGGGTTCGCGTCCCAAGCATCGAGGAATTCGTTGTTGTTGATGACAGTGAAGCCTCAGATGCTGAGAGCCCTCGCTTCGAAGCGGAGGCAGGTGCTGAGACTCCTGCAGCTGGTTCTGGCGTGATGGGGACAGCTTCAGTGGAAGAGGAGGATCCGGACGTTCCTCTTAAGCGCAAACGGACAGGTGGGTCCTGTAGGAAACAGTTGGTGAAGAAGCCCCGTCGCTAAGCTCCTACGGTCGTTGTAGAGGGTGAACCATCTGTAGCGTTTCCTCCTGATGCCCCATTGGTAGTTGAACTATCAGTTGCTGAACCGGGGACTGGCGAAGTTGCTCCTGATTTGGGTAAAATCAACTCCGTCCTTGTAATATACCTCATATGTGTTCTGGATAACTCATTATTCGTTTTGTGATGCAGGAACTGGGGTGGCGATAAGCTCGAGAGCCGAGGCCACTAGAGAACATGGGGAACATTATGATCCCCTGTTTACTTATAGAGAAGGCGATGAAGCTGGTTATTTCACTGTTTCGAAAGAGTCTGGAGGTAATGCGGCTGATGTAGGTCCTTCAAGCGCTGGAACTTCAAAAGGAAGTCCTGTGGCCTCAAGCTCTTTTGGGTGGACCACGGAGGATTCGGCAAGCGGAAGCGGGTCGGCCATTCCTATTGACTCCGCCAAGGATTTTCCAATGGGGCCTGTAGAGAGTGATGTGGCCGCCAAGATGTTTGAGGCGACATCATCCTTTGGTATTGTTCCTGACCTTTTGGCTTCTACTATTTATTGTGTCCTGCCTAAACACAATCTTGTTGCAGGTGTTCCACCTTTGGGTGCGTCAACTTCAGGGGAGCCCGCCGATTTTCCCGAGGGGTCTAGGGGTGATATGAGCACTTCGACCGCGATGGATGCTGCTGTGTTGGATGCTCTGTATGGTGACCTACCCCCTTATCGGCCTGAGCCAGCCGAAAGAACAGGGATTGAAGGGACAGTAGTCACGGTGGCATCTTCACTCCCAATTATACCAACGAGTAAGGTGCCATCAGTTATGTCGGGTGCGGAGCTGAGGTGATCACAAGTCCTACTTCTCCAACGCTGGTGGTTGAGCCGGCTGTCCAGGAATAGTCACTAGTCCTGCCTCAGTTGTGGCTAGTGTACTGGTTTCCATGAAGACTCCGCCGAGGTCATCACTGACCTGTCATGCCGCTGTAACCAGTGTTCCCGCTATTCCTTCCACAATAATGTCAACAAGGCCGGAGGAATCTTCTGAGGCCGCCCGTCTGCCAGGAGTGGCCGAGGCTGAAAACGAATTTGTAGCTGAGATAGTCGACAGCTTTTATAAGGGCCTGAAGCGATCCATCGATCTGGTCTTGAAAGGCTCGACTAAGTCATTTTCTACATTAAAGGTGGTCCTCTCCCGCAGTATTGAGAATATCTGGGACTTTGGAGGGGATAGCCAGGCCACTGCATTAGAGCTTCTGGTAGATCAATTTGAGAAGGACGTAGAGGAATGGCGCCGTCTCAGCCGTTCAGATCTGGAGTCTTCGGTTGACGAGCAGCTTAAGTACCTTGTCGCTGAAATGCATGAAGCCCATCTTGCCACTCAGGAATCGGCTAAGGCCATTTGACTGAGATTTTCCTGCACACAAAATATAGAATATCAGATTGACAAGTAAAGGTGTGCGAGGTGCTCAATACTATCCGCGGTAGCAGTGGCTATGCGGGTCGTGATCCTCAGGGAGGGACTAGCGATGGAAGCTTTGTCAATAAGTTATCTCTAAAGTTTTTATTAATTTAAAGTTAAGTTAGAAAGAAAGTAGATGAAGAAAAAGAAGTGATATTTACAATGAAATTGAGGAAAAGAATTTGGAAAGATGGAGATGGTGATCTAAACTAAAGAAATAAAAGAAAGCAAACTAAAAACTATACATACCTGCCTCTTCAGTTTGCTTACCGTTGAACCGTTGCGACGACTTACCTTTTCTTGGAAGGCATACAAGTATGGCGTATAGGATCGTCCACCTTCGCGATCTACACTACAAAAAAAAGACTGGCAAGCAATGGCTTGTTCATCTCCATAGGCCATCAAGGGCTCTTCTTCGGCGAAGCAGTCTCGAAGCGATCGGTTCTCACGGTTTGCAAGACATCAGAGAGAATCAATCGAAGAAAACAAGAACAAAAGAACAAAAATAAAAAAAGAACAAAACGAACCTCGAGTCGATTTATTTGACAATGGAAGAAAAGCAAAACTTACACCGATTGTCACCCTCAGTACAAGTAGATCTTCTTCCTTCATGAGAACATCCTCTCCTCTCAGTTTACAAAAAATAAAAATTACAAAAAAAAAGAGAAGAAAACCTAAACTAGAAGTATAAAATCCTAGATTTGGCCCTCTGGCTCTGGACGCTCTTCTCGGTTGCACTGCAGGGGGTATTTATAGGTGCAGAAGGAGGTAGAGTCCAGATTGAACTCCTCCACGAAAACGGGTCCCCAGATACACTGGATTGCCGCAGCCTTATGGTGGCGGCTGGCCACGTGCTTTGGCGCGTGGCTTCTCCTAGTCCGTCCATCTGGTCGTTTCCTTCTGGAAGCTGCATCCTGGCTCTTAATCTTTGGATTTGGATATAACTTGGGAATCAAGTTACCTAGATCCCAAATCTTTTATCCACGAATTTGTGATCATAAATTCTCCTTCTTTGGCTTTTATCCTCATCTGCAAGTTTTTAGGGTTGAATAGAAGTCTATCCTTCCCTCTTCTTTTGGTATTTGCAACTCTTGCCCTTAGTAATTGCAATTTTGGCAATTAATATTTGCAACTTTTACATTGGGCTTGAATATGGGCTTTTGGGCTTTTTTTAAGCTTTATTTCTTTATTTTAATATTTCGAGGCCTGCACACAATAAATCATAAAATATTAGTAAATGGGCAGAATTATAGGAAAAAATATGAAAATGTGATGGTAAATATAATGATAAAAATGCACTTTTCACTACAGAGACTTCTGTTTAGGCCTCCACATGCGCTTTGGCAGAGGATCCTTAGGTTCGCAAAGAACCTGATTAGCCACCCGCGAGGCTAAAAGGATTTGGCAGAATTCTGCTTCCGGTTTCTGCTTTGAAACCTTGGCAAATGAGACATTTCTATACTTTCATGCTCGCAGCATTAGACCACCCCTAGAGAGGACTTCTTCAAATCTTCCTTGGTTAAATTGAACAACCAGGTTCTCGAAAGTGAAAGACTTGGACTGTGAACGTGCTTCCTTGTTGCGCCAGATAACCGCAGTAGGTTCGTAGAGAATCTTTTTCGTCTCCGCGGAGACTTTCCTTGAAGATTTAGCCAGAGAGGCTCTGGCTGGACCGGCTTTCTGAATTCAGAGTTAGACCCGAAGGTCTGTTCGTCGCATTGTGACACTTGATTCTCGACAGTGGAGAATTTGTTCCCCAGCGGAGTCGCCATCTTGTTTTCCATTGATTTGCAAAGGGGGGAAACTTACAATGAAAAGGGTTGAAGAGCTAAATTACAAGTATTCTTAAAAAGATTACAAGTAGATCTCCTCAGAGATTCTGGAGAAGTGTGCCGATAGGAGTATGGTCAGCGCGCGACCACTTTATCCCTTTGACGATGCGAGCAATGAGATTCCCTTCTCGCCTGGTTCGGGGAATCAGAGAATAGAAGGTTGGTAGAACCCTCTTGCTACTTCTCAAAACAGCCTTCAATTAGGAATTCCTTCTCGCCTAGTTTCGGAGATTCCTTGAGAAGAAGGTGTTAGGGTATCAGCACCCTGAATAGAGAAGTGATTCTCTAAAAGTCTCTGAATTCTTGTGTGTACGGCGCGCTATGAAGAAGTCTCTGCTTGTGGAGTCCTCTTTCTCTCTTTGCCGGTCTTCATGTGCGCGCGCCTCGTGGTCCTCTCTCCTTGTACCCCTGGAGGGCTATTTATAAGGAGAACAAGGGTATAATTGTCCCTTGAAAATATGGAAACAGATTGAAGCAAATCTGTTTAAATCAGGAAAGTAGCCTTGCTGCGAGGCTAAGATCAGCTTCTGCGAAGCTAGAAATGGCAGGCCGGTTGATCCTCCTGATCTGTTTTCAATCTTTTCATATAGTTGAAAGATCTCTCCTTGATCTTTTTACTCGTTTTAGGAGATTCAAGAGATTGTGGCAATCAACTGCCAAATTTGATCTCAGATTTGATCTTGATCTGATTAGATCTGATCTCATCTGCAGATTTGATTGGTCAAAGGTTGACCATAGCAGACCCGCAGCGGAGCTGCCCGCTTTGAACTCACAGTGGAGCTGGAGACAATATCTGACGAAGTCAGAAGAAGGCTCTTCGGCGGAGCTAGATGTCATCTGTGGCGAAGCTACCATATACCCTTTCTGCGCAGTTGCGTATGGCTTCAGGCGAAGCTAACTCTCTCTGCGGAGTTGCGTTTCAGCAGTTCAAGCGAAGCTATAGGTTAGCTTCCTGGCGGAGCTTTGAATGGCTTCAAGGCGAAGTTGGATGATCTTAGCCTCTCAGACGAGGCTATCCCTTTAGGCTCATGTGATGCTAAGTGATAGCATCTTAGACCTGCTGAGGTCTGTTTAGAGACAATCTGGGCTCACCGTCTGCTTGCTGGATCAGTGGAGTCCAAGTTGCTTCCTTGTCCCTCGGAGATGGGTGAAAATTAGTCGTCAGCTCGTCTGTCACTTGTCTTTTGTAAATGTCAACAAGTTTAGATATTGTTCAGGCCAGTAAGAATCTTGTCTTTTTTAAGTGTCAATAGTCCCTAATGATGAAGTTCAGTCTCCTTGCCCAGAATGTCATCACACACAATCAAAGGTGCCCGCTATTACCTTCACAGCAGAAGATATGCTTCTTAAAGATAACAAGCACGATCGACCTCTGTACTACACCGGATATATCGGCTCAACATGCATTGAAAGAGTACAAGTCGACCCGGGGTCCGCACTCAGCATCATCCCTAAAAGGCTTCTTTACTTCCTCAGCATACCACTATATAGGTTGTCCGCAACCACCTCCACAATATACAGTTTAATTACCGGGAGTAGTCATCCACTTGGGAAAATTCGACTCCGTTGCCGAATCGGGAGCCTGAAGTCAGAAGTGACATGCTATGTCATTGACGCCGACACATCATATAACCTGCTGCTAGGATGACCATGGATCCACGCCAACTGGATCGTTCCCTCCACTCTGCACCAGTGCTTCAAATATGTTGATGATGACGCAACAGTACGAACTGTCTTTGCTGAGAAGCAACCATTCAACGGGGTGGAAAATTACTTCACTGACGCTCTCCTATATCAAGAGGCCGGTGGGACACCTAAAGAACCATTGCCAGACGAGGATGAAAGTGGCAATGAGGTGGATTTAGAATCCGAAGCAGGCATGCTAGCCATTCTGATTGGTGAACCAATTATAGCATGTCATAATAATCCCCAATGTAATACCCCTTCTGAAGATGAAGGTGAATGGGTAATTAATGATAATATTTCTTTCGATTATCTTGCGAGTATTGGGTTATTTGAGCTTATTACGAATAGCTCTCTGCATATGCCTTTGCATAAACCAAGTGCGTCCAGTACACCCATGGAAGCTATAGAAGGGGCAACGCTAGTGATCCCTCCGTCCAAAGAAGGTCAGTTACCGATAATTTTTGGTAGAACCCAACCACGGGGACCCACAGCTGTAGATTCAAGTTCAGACTCGGACACCCCACAGTTCTTCCATTACGCGCGGCCAGCGCGCCATATTATGAAGAAAATGGGATACGACCTTAGGCATGGAGCATGCATGAATTTCAGTAAAGGAAGGCGTAGTTTGATTCATAACTTTGTGCCAAAGGGGAAGCCTGCAAATTATTATGATAGTACATGCAGGGGGTTGGGATACGTCACACCCACATTGTCAGCAACGGCTCAAGTCAAAGACGATGAACCAATTCCATCACATTCAGCCTCATCCTCCGAGTGGGAATCAGACGTCAGTGTAGGAGGAATGTTCGAAAACCTCACTGTTAATATTACTTCAAGCAGTCAATCGGAGCCCGCGGAAGCGACTGATGAGGAACCATGGGCCCAGCAATTAGACCTCCAATGAGAAAAGCGATTCGAATTGCGCGAACCACCTACTGAAGACAAGGTGATGCAGGTCAACTTGGGCAGCCAAGATCACCCTAAGCCCATCTTTATAAGTGAAATCTTATCACTTATAGAAAAGGAAGAATTGATAATACTCGTAAAGAAGTATATAGACGTCTTCGCATGGAGCTACGAAGACATGCCCGGACTTGATCCGCAAGTAGCCATGCACCTTCTAAATATCAAGCCCGACGTCAAGCCAGTCAAGCAGCAACAACGTCAATTTCGTCCGAACATTATGGAAGCTATTGAAGCCAAAGTTCACATGCTCATTGCATGTGGCTTCATCCGGGAGGAACAACATCCAGATTGGGTGGCTAATGATTGTAGCTTTACCTGCACAAAAAATACGAAATTTCAGAACTTAAAAATAGAAATGTGCAAGAGCTCAATTCTTACCGCTATAGCAAGTGGCTATGCGGGTCGTGATCCACAAGGAGGGTTTTGCGATATAAGCGTTTACATTTCTTTATTGAAATCCTTATGAAAACAAAATGAAAGTTCTTCTTTGTTTTTAAGTTATGAAAATGGAAAAAGAAAGTTATGTTAAAGTTAGATGAAAACGGTAGAATGAGAAAGTGGAGAAAATTAGAAAGCGACTATGTACAAATGATTATTTACAAAGAAGTGAAAAAGGATGATTTGGAAGAGGTAATGTTGGTGATTTAATTTACAGAAAAAAGAAAAGAAATAAAACAATTACTCACCTTCTTTTCACCAAAAGCTTACCTTGAGTCTTTAGCTACGATGTTACCTTGAAGTGGAGGCAATCAGCGTATAGCCCATAAGATTTGAGTATTGGTCTCTTCCACATTACATCATCAAGACAATTTCAAGAATGAAATGATACAGAGAGAGACTCCATTCAATCGTCATGAGCTATCGGTGGCACTCGCAAAGGCAAGGCTCTTTCGATGCTTTTAGACTCACTTGGAAGACAATTGTACCAAAAAGAAAAGTGAAGTAGAAAAGAAGAAGAAGAAGAAGAAGACTAAAAGAAAGTACATACAAAGAAAGAACATCGATTCGATTTCATAACAAACAAAGAAAAGAAATAAATCTTACACCGGTGTCACTCCAGCTCAAGCTTCATTCTTGTTCTTCGATGAAAGTCTGATCTCCTCTTATTTACATAAATGAAAACTAAAATTACATGAAAAAGAAAACAAAAACCTAAACTAAAAAATGGAAAAATAGTCTAAATCCTATCTCTGCATGGTCGTCCAATTTTCAGCACAAAGACTGTCTTTTTATAGGCAAAAACCTAACAAGCAGGATCCCGGGGAGATCAGGGGAGCAAACCTCCCCATAACTCCCCAACAATGCCGCAAAAACACGGCTTGAGCCGCGTTTCCACGGCCAGGGTGTGGCCAGATGCCACACCCTGTTGGTGGGTCTCTCTGGGATTTCCTTCTGCATTTATCTTCAGTTGATTTCTTCGTTTGAGTCCAGAATTCTGATAAAATGGCCTTAGATTCTTGGCTTTAACCGATCGATTCTGAGAGAATTCTTCTCAACCGGTTTTCAACCTCTTGATTTTGTCCTGATTCAGTGAGTGCGAATTAATTCTGATTTAATTCAGAATTTTGGTGGGCTTTGGGCTCATTTCTCTTCATCTCCTTAAAGAATGGGCCTGCAAATAAATTAAGCAATTAATTAAGACAATGCAAAGTTTATTCTATAATAAGTATGGAAATATGACACTAAATATGCAACATTAGCGACCAATCACACCCCCATACCTATCTTTTGCTCGTCCTCGAGCAAAACAACTAAACTATACTAAGGATTATTAGACCACTTTCGCAAGTCACGCGATTGCATCGAGTATGTGCAACAAGCCGTTAAACCTCTAGGTCTCCCCTAGAGGACGAGTTTTGTCTCGTGAGGGTTTTCAGCGGATTGCACCCACAAAATCCATAAAGAAAGGGAAATAAAGAGTTAGTATTTTCGAAAAGCATTTTGAAAGAGAAAAATATTTGAAATATAATTGTAAGATCTAAGCAATCTATAAATTATAGGAAAACTGAATTTTTCATTCCTAAACTTAGGTTCTATTCAAAAATTTGTTATCAATCAAAGTAAGGAGTCAAATTGTACTTCTCATCAAGTCTATTACTTTACCCTAAGTCATATGCACCTTGTGACTGTGAAAATTTTGACTCAGGGTTCATTAACTCTAACTCTTATGCCTTATTTATTTATATATATATACTTTTTTGGTGGTATTCTTAGTTCTATTAGGCTTTCTAATCTGCCCATGTAACGAGCCTTTAATCGATGACTCCCAAACCAGACGGTCTTAGGGCACCAGGTGAGAAAACAACCCAAGGACTTAAGAACTCGAGCAAACAAGGCCACAAAACTAAGGATTTTATTATATGGACCTCCTTTAGGCGTGAATACTTATGCTTTATTAGGCACAAATACCCAGCTTAATCAAAGGAATTTTTTTTTCAAACTTATCTAATCATCTTTCGCGTAAATACTAAGGCTTGCTTAGGCCAAAGCACCTAGCTAATCAATAATTAGATTTGTTTTTTTCTTTCTTTTTCTTTTTTTTATACATATAATTTTTTTATAAGGCATAAGAATCTTTGTTTTTGAACCCTAAGTGTGTAAGTGTATGAGGTGTGCATACTTCATCAAGGTAAAGATCAAGACTAAATTACTTTGACAAATTATCTTCCTAACCGTAAAAATCAAACAAATAATCTTATTTTGACCAAGTATAAGAAATCCTAATTTAGATTTTCCTATTCCTTAAAATTAACTTAATGTCTTACAAAAAATATGTCAAAATATTATTTCTATTTTCAAAAAGTTTTTAATAAAAAGAAAACCTAAGTTATGTTAGACCCTCCCCCACACCTATCTCATGCATTCTCCTCAATGTATGAATTAATGCATAGATGCATGAAAAAGAAGAAAGGGAAGGAAAGTGTTACCTTAAGGTGGTGGTTCCGGTGGTGGTCTGATTGGTCCACGAAACGCGGCCCAATCGACTTTCCGTGGGATTAGGAGGAACCCACCAGAAATATCTTTAATATAACCCATTAAAAAGATAAATCCATGAAGAATTTTTATTAAAAATTTAACCCCATCTAATTTCCAAATTCCATAACTAATTTCGGAGTCAAATTTGTCAACCACCTCGTCCCAGAATAGAGTATGAAAAGATAGAATGATTGACTTGGACTCAGGAAGTACAGGAACTAATACTGACTCAGGAAAGTGACTTAAGTCAAGTAAAGGTTTAGGAGTCGAGATTGGTTCAAGAAGCGGGTCCAAGTCAAGAAGTTGAAACTCAAGTCCACATGTACTTTCTAACAATGGGATGTGACTTAATATTGGTGATTCAAGTTCAAGAATGATAGGTGGGGGAATCAAAACTGACTCTAAAATATTACTCAAGTTTGGTAACAAAACATGAGTCAATATTGATTCAGAAAGGTGAACTGGATCACAGATTTGACAAACTAGGTCACATATCTCATTGAGTTCAATATCATAAAAATGAGAACTTGTCAATTTGTTAATAGGATCTTCAAAAGTGTATAATTGGTTAAGTTCAATATGATCCTCAAAGATGGGTGATTCAATTTCATTATGAATTGTTACAGGATCCAATGTTGACTCCGGGAAAAGTTTGAAGTCAGGTGAAGATATCAGAGTCATTATTGAATCAGGAAGAAGAATTGAATCACTAAGTTAGGGTTCAAGATCATATTCATTCTCAAGTTCTATTTCAGGTAAGGGATAACTTGCCAAACTATCAATATTATTTGGAGTTTGGGCAAGTTCAAATGACTGTTCTGAAATGGAACCTTGATTTCCAAAAGTACATGACTCTTCGGCTCTAACAGAATGGTTAGTGACATCAGAACTGGTCAAATGGTGAGAACGTAGAGATTCGACCATCATATCTATGTCACGATTACGAGCGTTTTGAGCCTGAGTCATGGCTTCAAGCATCTTTTCATAATTGATGGGTTCATTGTTTTGATGAAAAGATGAAGTGTTGTCTTGGAATTTGTGGTGAAATTGTGAGTCCATCAGATGTTGTGATTGTTGTTTGGACTCACGCATACTCCTTTCCAAAATTGATGGTTTTCTATTTTGGACAGGTGGAACTGAGTATGATTCTTAGAAATATTATGGACTAGGTGGATAATTCTTAGAAATATTATGGACTAGGTGGATAAGAGGGACAAGTTGATTGAAAATTGGACTCGGGGGAGCTGAATCCCCACTGACTCTGTGAAGAGTTGAAATCATTATGGAAATTATAGTCATAAGATTGGGGACATGGGTTATATTGATTCGGATAAGATCAATCTGGCACATTAGGTTGGTTAAAGTTATGATATGCTGGGTTGGTAATATCCGAAAAAGAGTTTGATGTGTAATATGGATTATTATTGAAGTTGGAAAAATTGTTATTATAAGCCATATCACACAATGGAATACAAACAAAAAAAAGAAAAACAAACAAATAAACAAACAAAAAAAAAGGAAAAAATTCTAACCTAAGTTAGGGTAGACCTATGACCTAGACGACTCCTAACTGATTAGACTGTCCACGGGAGGTTTAATACAGACTTTGACCACAAGCTAATCAGCCAGGTCAGGGCAAGGTTGGTGGGAGGTTTTCCGTCAAAGACGTTCCTTAATTAAATAACCACCAATCTTCGGGCTTTCGGCCCTTAATCCCTTTCCTAGACACTGATTTGACAAGAGTCAAATTTCAACACTTTTCCCCCTTAGGATAATCTCCTAATTGAATCTGAGATGTCCCTAGGGCCAACGTCTACTCATTTTTAGTTAGGCTTGGGTTAGTGAGTGCTTGGGATCTAATTTTTGGGCCAAGGAAGGGTGATTAAATTCCCACCTTATCTTGTTATGGGTTAGTGCCTTTAAGATAAGTTTGTGCAAGTGTACAAGATATGTAAATAAGAATCACTCAAAGCAATGAAAATCAACCAAGAGATGAGTCCTATTCTACATGCAATGCGAACGTACCTTGCTCCAGCACTCTTCAACTGTAAAAATAAATGAATTGAAAAGACACGTGCCTAAAATGCAAATGTCTAATCAATTTTTATCTTTTCAACAAATGTTTTACTGTTGATTATTAGCAGGCTTATGTGATGGCATATAAGAAAAAGTAAAGTTACATAAAACTACAATTTACAAAGCAAGCAGCTCTGCAAAAAGAACGTTAGTAGTCCACTCCTTTTTGCCGCGGATCCGCGACTTTGGCCGCGAAAATGCGGCAAAGCAGAGGGCACTTGGTCTCTGCTTTCTAGACCAGAGGCCCAAGGCCACTTATATGTTACTGCAACTTTAATTTCCTGTTTTACTTGCCCTTCCTGCAACAGAGAAGAAAATTCGTTTTACTTTAAAAAAAATTTCAATAAAAATCAGATTTCAATAAAAATGTTACCCTCCCCGGCAACGGCGCCAAAATTTGATTGTAGCTTTACCTGCATAAAAAATACGAAATTTCAGAACTTAAAAATAGAAATGTGCAAGTGCTCAATTCTTACCGCTATAGCAAGTGGCTATGCGGGTCTTGATCCACAAGGAGGGTTTTGCGATAGAAGCGTTTACGTTTCTTTATTGAAATCCTTATGAAAACAAAACGAAAGTTCTTCTTTGTTTTTAAGTTATGAAAATGGAAAAAGAAAGTTATGTTAAAGTTAGAAGAAAACGGTAGAATGAGAAAGTGGAGAAAATTAGAAAGCGACTATGTGCAAATGATTATTTATAAAGAAGTGAAAAAGGATGATTTTGAAGAGGTAATGTTGGTGATTTAATTTACAGAAAAAAAAGAAAAGGAATAAAACAATTACTCACCTTCTTTTCACCAAAAGCTTACCTTGAGTCTTTAGCTACGATGTTACCTTGAAGTGGAGGCAATCAGCGCATAGCCCATAAGATTTGAGTATTGGTCGCTTCCATATTACATCATCAAGACAATTTCAAGAATGAAATGATATAGAGAGAGACTCCATTCCATCGTCATGAGCTATTGGTGGCACTCGCAAAGGTAAGGCTCTTTCGATGCTTTTAGACTCACTTGGAAGACAATTGTACCAAAAAGAAAAGTGAAGTAGAAAAGAAGAAGAAGAAGAAGAAGACTAAAAGAAAGTACATACAAAGAAAGAACATCAATTCAATTTTATAACAATCAAAGAAAAGAAATAAATCTTACACCGGTGTCACTCCAGCTCAAGCTTCATTCTTGTTCTTCGATGAAAGTCTGATCTCCTCTTATTTACATAAATGAAAACTAAAATTACATGAAAAAGAAAAACAAAAACCTAAACTAAGAAATGGAAAAATCGTCTAAATCCTATCTCTGCATGGTCGTCCCATTTTCAACGCAAAGATTGCCTTTTTATAGGCAAAAACCCAACAAGCAGGATCTCGGGGAGATCGGGGGAGCAAACGCTCCCCCTAACTCCCCAACAATGCCGCAGAAACGCGACTTGGGCCGCGTTTTCACGGCCAGGGTGTGGCCAGATGGCCACACCCTGTTGGTGGGTCTCTCTGGGATTTCCTTCTGCATTTATCTTCAGTCGATTTCTTCATTTGAGTCAGAATTCTGACAAAATGGCCTTAGATTCTTGGCTTTAACCGATCGATTCTGAGAGGATTCTTCTCAACCGGTTTTCAACCTCTTAATTTTGCCCTGATTCAGTGAGTGCGAATTAATTCTGATTTAATTCAGAATTTTGGTGGGCTTTGGGTTCATTTCTCTTCATCTCCTTAAAGAATGGGCCTGCAAATAAATTAAACAATTAATTAAGACAATGCAAAGTTTATTCTATAATAAGTATGGAAATATGACACTAAATATGCAACATTAGCGGCCAATCAGCTAACATCGTCCCCGTCCTCAAGAAGAACGGGAAAATACGGATCTGTATCGACTACCGTGATCTCAATATGGCTTGTCCTAAAAATGAATTCCCAGTGCCCATCACCAATGTCATGATCGACAACACATGTGGATTCGAAAGAATGTCATCCATGGACGGCTTTTCAGGGTACAATCAGATTAAAATGTACCCTCACGATGAAAAGTATACTTCATTCCGAACACCCTTGGGGGTATACTACTACACTGTGATGCCCTTTGGATTGAAGAACGCTGGAGCGACCTATCAGCGGGTAATGAGTAAAATCTTCCGCGATCAACTCCGAAAAACGGTGGAATGCTATGTCGACGATATTGCTGTCAAAAGCCGCAATAAGGACGACCATCTTCGCGATCTGAGAACGATGTTCGACATAATGCAGGCTCATCAACTGAAAATGAATCCGACAAAATCCTTCTTGGGAGTGTCAAGTGGCAAGTTCCTTGGGTTTATTGTTACATCAAAAGGAATTCATCTTGACCCAGGCAAGGTCAAAGCCATTCAAAGAATGCATCCACTGAGGAATCTTAAAGAGCTTAGAGGCTTGCAAGGAAGGCTAGCTTATATCAGAAGATTCATCGCAAATCTCTCAGGCCGCTGTCAACCGTTCACCCGACTCATGAAAAAGGGTGTTTCCTTCGTATGGGATCAAGCTTGTAAGGAAGCTTATGAAGACATCAAGAGATACCTCATGAAGCCTCCAGTCTTAGTGGCCCCCACATCGGGGAAACCAATCTTGCTTTATGTGAAAGCTATGGACTATTCTCTCGGTGCCATTCTCGCTCAAAAAGATGACAATGGTCACGAGCAGGCCATTTATTATCTGAGCAGGACTCTCATAAGAGCAGAATCCCGCTACAACCCTATCGAGAATGAGTGTTTAGCTCTTGTCTTTGTCATTCAGAAGACGCGACATTATTTGGTCGGCCAAACCATACATGTCATCTCCAGAGTGAATCCTTTGCGCCTTCTCATGATGAAGCCAGGATCATTGAATTCAAGATTGGCTAAATGGGCACTTTTATTGTCTCAATACGACATGATCTTTATCCCTCAGAAGGCAGTTAAAGGACAGGCCCTCGCAGAATTCTTGGCTGCTCATCCAGTTCCTGAGAACTCAAAACTTCACGAAGATATTTCGGACGAAGTCTTCGAGTCTAATGCAACCTCAGAAGAGGAAGTGTGGTAGATGTTCTTCGATGGAGCATCACGAATAGGCCCTAAAGGTAAGATCATTGCCGGAGTGGGGGTTGTGTTTATCTCCCCACAGAATCATGTCCTTCCCAGAGCATTTTCTCTGATGGAATCGTGCTCCAACAATGTAGCGAAATATAATGCTCTGCTCATTGGTCTTCAGCTCGCCCATGGAATGGGGGTACGCTACCTCGATGCTTACGGCGATTCAAAACTGATTATTAATCAGGTTAAAGGCAAATATGAGGTCCGTCATGAAGATTTGGTACCTTATTACCACACAGTCATTGAGTTGGCCAATCTATTTGAAGGTTTCTACATCTGGCATGTGTCTCGATCTCAGAATCCAGGGCAGATGGTCTTGCTACATTAGCAACAACACTGGCCCTCCCAGCCGACACCGAGTATCACCTCACAGTGGCAACTCGACACCTTGTATGCTCTAAGCATATGCTAGGAACCCGAGAAGTCTATAATGTCTCCACGGATCTTGAGCCGAGAGACTGGTGATTTTCTCTCATCGACTATGCTTTACATGGTCAGCTGCCAGATGATCCTAAAGAGGCGACATCTATCAGACGAAGGTCTCTTCGTTTCTACTACGATCCAACGCTTGGCCCAATCAGACCACCACTAGAGCCACCCCCTTGAGGTAATCTTCCTTCCCTCTCCATTTGTTTCATGTATTTACACATTCACAATGCATTGAGGACCATGCATGAGATAAGTGTGGGGGAGGGTTTACTAACATAGTTAGTTTTATATTTCTTTCTTTTACACTTCTTTTTATAAAATTTAAAAAAAAATTTATAAAAACTTTTCTTTTCTTTTTACAAAAATTTTGAAACAAGATAAATAGTTTTGATCCATTTTTAAGAAAATTAAGATTATCTTAGGAAATAGGAGGACCTAAAATTTTGAAGTTTTAAACCAAGTCAAAATAATAGATCTTATTTAAATTTTAGGATAAGAAAGAAAAATTGAAAAGATTATTTGATCTTGAATTTTTTTCCTTAGATTTATGCACTTCACACTTACACAATTTTTGGGATTGAAACAAAGACTGGAAATGCCATAAAAATATATTAAAAAAATGATGATAATAAAAATCACTATTGAAGTTGGGTAATTATGCCTCAGGAAGCATGATTATTCACACCTAAAATGGTGGACAAAAATAAAATAATCCCCTTTAGTTTTGTGGCCTTGTTTACACGAGTCCTTAAGTCCGAGGGATGTTTTCTCATCTGGTGCCCTAAGACCAACTGGTTTGGGAGTCAGCGGCTAAAGGCTCACTATTCGGGTAAATAAGAAAGCCTAAGAGAACTAAGGGAAGGAAAAAAAAGAGAGAATATATATATATATAATATAAATAAATGGCATGAATGTTAGAGTCGATATCCCAAAAACCTTCACTATTCACAAAGTGCATATTTTCTAAGAGTTTTCTGAATGATCAAAGAGTCAATTCAATTTTAAATTCTTACATTTAATTTATAACAAGATTTTTTGTATTTTGACTTAGTTTAAGAAAGAACAATTTCTGGTTAACCTCTGACCTTGGATCACTTATATTTTCACAAAAATACTTCAACACTTTTCTCTATTTCAAAAATGCATTTTCAAAATATTAACATTTGATTTCTTTCTTTATGGATTTTGTGGGTGTAATCCGCTGAAAACCCTCAGGAGACAAAGCTCCTCCTCTAGGGGAAACTTAGAGGTTTAACGGCTTGTTGCACATGCACAGTGCAATCGCGTCACCTGCGAAAGTGGTGTAATAATAATCCCTTAGTTTTTTTGTTTTGCTCGGGATGAGCAAAAGATAAGTGTGGGGGTGTGATTAGTCTCTAATTTTGCATAATTATCATCACATTCTCATATTTATTTAATACTAAATTTTGCTAATAAAGCTTTGCTTGCTTCAATCTAGGTTCATGGTGTGCAAATGAAGAAGAAGACCTAAATCACCATTTAATTGGTGATTAAAAGCCTATTAAAGATAGCCATTAACGTAGAGAGCTAATTCTATCAAAATCAGGAGTTGCAAACCAGAAACCGGGCACAGGGCTGATAGGGGACAGACTAGGCCGCGCGCGGATCGAAGTGCCGCGCGCACGGCGCCATTATTGACGCAGAAACGCGGCCTGTGCCGCGGTTTCGCGGCAATACGGCCGCGGCCGCAGCCGCGTTTTGGGCCAGGCCTTGTACCCTTGCCTCCCTCTTCCCTGGTTCCTATAAATACCCCCTGGGTTCCAGAACAAGAAGATATGCAGAGTTTAGTGTAGTTTTTCTTCTCCATGTTGTATTTTAGGGTAGTTTAGTTTAGTTGTTGTTCTTCTTCTTTTGTATTTTCCATTTTTATAGATAATGTAAAGGAAAGAGAGTGATCATAGGATAGAATAGAAGGTTCTTGTAATAGAGGGTGACCCTCAATGAAAGGTTCTTCCTTTATCTCTATTTGCTTCTTCTCTAACTCTTACTGTCTAACTAATCTTTTCTCTCATGGGAACTAACTACTAACCACAAACTAGTCTAACTTCTTTGATGATAATCCACATGAATCTAATAGCCTCATTTTGGCCTTGCTCTTGCAAGAGCCATTGATGGCTCATGATGATGGATCTAACTCTAACTTCCTAGCCACTAACAAGCTAACATTACTTTACTTCATGCTTGCTCTTATCGGGTTTTGATGATTTATGTGTAGCTTGAGCTTGTTTTGTAGAGTTGGGTTGTGATGAGTTACATATGGGTCATGCTTGAATAGCTCTTAAACCAAGGACTAGTGATGGCCAATGATACATGTGAGGCAACTATCACTAAGAGGTTAGTATGTTGGTGGAGTCATTAGTAGTTAGTAGCCATGGGTTTTCTTTCTTTTTCACTTTATTTTAGATATAAAAACAAAACTACAAAAACTATTCTTTTCTATGTTTTCTACTTCTTTGTGTTTCACCGTATCTCTCTTTTCATTCTTTGTTTTCTTTTCTTTTGATTCTTTAAAACTTTGAAGAACTTTTAACAAACACGTGAATCAACCGGTAAAGCTTCTGTCGCCTCCTGTCCTTGTGGATACGACCCGTATAGCCATTTCGCTACTACGGAAAGATCACAAAAGCAGTAATATCAACCCACACTTCCTTCTGTTATTTAGTGCTTGCTTTTTTTTGATCACCAATTCTCATCCATAGAATGGTAGGACCACATATACATTCCGCTGTTACGTTAACATTAAACCTATGACAATGATTCCCTCGTTTCTCCCTGTGAAAATGAGATCTCCAAAATCATTTACCAATTCTCGTCCATAGAATGGTAAGACCACATATACATCTCGCTGTTACGTTAACATTAAACCTATGACAGTGATCTCCTCGTTTCTCGCCGTGAAAACAAGACCTTTTCCAAAATTCCATTACAATCTTGAGCTTGGTGGCATCTCAATCGGTTATGTCATTGCGACCTCTGAACTAGCGGACAGTGATTGGGCTTAAACCTGCACACAAAATACAAAATTTCAGATCTAAGAATAAAGATGTGCAAGTGCTCAATTCTAACCGCGATAGCAAGTGGCTATGCGAGTCGTGATCCACAAGGAGGGTTTGCGATGGAAGCGTTCAAAGTTTTTTATTGAAATCTTTATGAAGACAAAACGAAAGTTCTTCTTTGTTTTAAGAAATAAAAATGAAAAAGAGTTATGTTAAAGTTAGAAAGAAAACGGTAGAATGAGAAGGTGGAGAAAATCAGAAAGTGACTATGTACAAAAAGAATGAAAACGATTTCGAAAATGTGGTGATCTATACTAAAGAAATAAAAGAAAAGAAAGAAGATTGAAGAAATACTTACCTAGTTTGGTTGATGACTTACCTGGAACCCTTGCATGTTCTACCATGCTTCGGAGGCATTCAACGTATAAGTCATAGGATCGAGCTTAGTCCCCATTGGCATTATATCATCAAGCCGGGCAAGAATGATGTGATATGGATCTTGAGGAGGAGAACGTCTTCATGAACTATCGTTGGCACTCACACAACATCGTTATACTTATGCTTCTCGATTCACTTGCAAGCTCATCAAAAACAAAAGAGGTAAAGTAGACAGAAGAAAAAGAAAAATGAAAGTAAAGAAGAACATAAAAATATTACCTTTTATTGCTCGAAATGATGGAAGAAAGGAGGAGGGTACATCGGTGTCACTCTCAACATAAGCCTCTCTCTCTTACTTACTTGAATCTCAATCTAACCTAAGCTTACATACAAATTAAAGTTACATAAAAAGAAAACAAAACCTATACTACAAAATGGAAAACTAGACTAAATCCTATCTCTGCATGGTCGTCCCTTTTTCCTCAGCTGAAACCTGTATTTATAGGCATAACCCACATGAGGAGAATCCCGGGAAGATTGGGAGAGCAAACGCTCCCCCAACAACCACTAAACAGCCGCGGAAACGCAGCTTTGGCAGCATTTCCGCAGCCAGGGTGTGGCCACACCCTGTTGGTGGGTCTCCCTGCCTTTTTCTTCTGCTTTTATCTTCAGTTGGTTTTCTCGTTTGAGTCCAGGATTGTGACGAAATGGCCTTTGATTCTTGGCTTTAACCGATCGATTCTGAGAGGATTCTTCTCAACTGGTTTTCAACCTCTTGATTTTGCACTGATTCACTGAGTTCGAATTAATTCTGATTTAATTCAGAATTTGGTGGGCTTTTTGGCTCATTCCTCTTCATCTCCTTAAGGAATGGGCCTGCAAATAAATTAAACATTTAATTAGGGCAATGCAGATTTTATTCTATAATAAGTATGGAAATATGATACTAAATATGCAACATTAGCGACAAATCACAACCCCATACCTATCTTTTGCTCGTCCTCGAGCAAAACAACTAAACTATACTAAGGATTATTAGACCACTTTCGCAGGTCACGCGAATGCACTGAGCATGTGCAACAAGCCGTTAAACCTCTAGGTTTCCCCTAGAGGACGAGTTTTGTCTCGTGAGGGTTTTCAACGGATTGCACCCACAAAATACATAAAAAAGAGAAACAAAGAGTTAGTATTTTCGAAAGGCATTTTGAAAGAGAAAAATAATTGAAATGTAATTGTAAGATTTAAGCAATCTATAAGTTATAGAAAAACTGAATTTTTCATTCCTATGCTTAGTCTCTATTCAAAAATTTGTTATCAATCAAAGTAAGGAGTCAAATTGTACTTCTCATCTAGTCTATTACTTTACCCTAAGTCATATGCACCTTGTGATTGTGAAAATTTTGACTAAGGGTTCATTAACTCTAACTCTTATGCCTATATATATATATATATATATATATATATATATATATATATATATATATATATATATATAATTGGTGGTATTATTCCTTAGTTCTATTAGGCTTTCTAATCTGCCCATGTAACGAGCCTTTAATCGATGACTCCCAAATCAAACGGTCTTAGGGCATCAGGTGAGAAAACACCCCAAGGACTTAAGGACTCGAGCAAACAAGGCCACAAAACTAAGGATTTTATTATATGAACCTCTTTTAGGCGTGAATACTTATGCTTTATTAGGCACAAATACCCAGCTTAATCAGAGGAATTTTATAAATATATTTTTCCTTTTCAAACTTATCTAATCATCTTTCGCATAAATACTAAGGCTTGCTTAGGCCAAAGTACCTAGCTAATCAATAATTAGACTTGTTCATTTTTCATAGATATTTTTTCTTTTTTATTTTTATAAGGCATAAGAATCTTTGTTTTTGAACCCTAAGTGTGTAAGTGTATGAAGTGTGCATATTTCATCAAGGTAAAGATCAAGACTAAATTACTTTGACAAATTTTCTTCCTAATCCTAAAAATCAAACAAATAATCTTATTTTGACCAAGTATAAGAAATCCTAATTTAGATTTTCCTATTCCTTAAAATTAACTTAATTTCTTACAAAAAATATGTCAAAATATTATTTCTATTTTCAAAAAGTTTTTAAAAGCAAAGAAAATGTTAAATTTTTTTATTAAAAAGAAAAATAAAAGTTATGTTAGAACCCTCCCCCACACCTATCTCATGCATTGTCCTCAATGTATGAATTAATGCATAGATGCATGAAAAAGACGAAAGGGAAGAAAAATGTTACCTTAAGGTGGTGGTTCCGGTGGTGGTTTGATTGGTCCATGAAAGAGAAGGAACCCACCAGAAATTTCACTAATATAACCCATTAAAATGATAAATCCATAAAGGATTTTTATTAAATATTTGACCCCATCTAATTTCAAAATTTCATAATTAATTTCGGAGTCAAATTTGTCAACCACCTTGTCCCAGAATGGAGTATGAAATGATAGAATGATTGACTTGGACTCAGGAAGTATAGGAACTAATACCAACTCGGGAAGGTGACTTAAGTCAAGTAAAGGTTCAGGAGTCGAGATTGGTTCAAGAAGTGTGTCCAAGTCAAGAAGTTGAAACTCAAGTCCACATTCATTTTCCAACAATAGAATGTGACTTAATATTGGTGATTCAAGTTCAGAAATGATAGGTGTGGGAATCAAAACTGACTCTAAAATATTACCTAAGTCAGGCAACAAAACAAGAGTCAATATTGATTCGGAAATTTGAACTTGATCACAGATTTGAGAATCTAGGTCACATTTCTCATTGAGTTCAATTTCATAAAAATGAAAACTTGCCAATTTATCAATGGGATTTTCAAAATTATAAGATTGGTCAAGTTTAACATGATGATCATCAAAGATAGACGATTCAATTTCATTATGAATTGGCACAGGATTCAATGTTGACTCGGGAAAAAGATTGAAATCAGGTGAAGACACCGGAGTCATAATTGAATCAGGAAGTAGAATTGAATCACTAAGTTGGGGTTCAGGATCATATTCATTCTCAAGTTCTATTTCATGAAAGGAATAACTTGCCAAACTGTCAATATCTTTTTCAAAATTTGGAGTTTGGGCAAGTTCAAATGGTTGTTCTGAAATACAATCTTGATTTCCAAAATAACATGACTCTTCGGCTCTAACAGAATGGTTAGTGACATCAGAACTGGCCAATCGGTGAGAACGTAGAGATTGGACCATCATATCTATGTCACGGTTACGAGTGTTTTGAGCCTGAGTCATGGCTTAAAGCATCTTTTCATAGTTGATAGGTTCATTGTTTTGTTGAAAAGATGAAATGTTGTCTTTAAATTGGTGGTGGAATTGTGAGTCCATCAGATTTTTTAATTGTTGTTTGGACTCACGCATACTCCTTTCCAAAATTGATGGTTTTCTATTTTGGACAGGTGGAACTGAGTAAGATTCTTGGAAATATTGTGGACTAGGTGGATAAGAAGGACAAGTAGGTTGAAAATTATGCTCGGGGGAGGTGAATCCCTACTGACTATGTGAAGAGTTGAAATCATTATGAAAATTATGGTTATAAGATTGGGGACATGGGTTATATTGATTCAGATAAGACCAATCCGGCACACTAGGTTGGTTAAAGTTATGATATGCCGGGTTGGTAATATCTGAAAATGAAGTCGGTGTGTAATATGGATTATTATTGAAGTTAAAAAAATTATTATTATAAGCCATATCACACAATAGAATACAAAGAAAGAAAAACAAACAAATAAGCAAACAAAAAAGAAAAAATTCTAACCTAACTTAGGGTAGACCTATGACCTAGATGACTCCTAACTGGTTAGACCGTCCACGGGAGGTATAATGCAGACTTTGACCACAAGCTAATCAGCCAGGTCAGGGCAAGATTGGTGGGAGGTTTTCTGTCAAAGACGTTCCTTAATTAAATAACCACCAATCTTCGGCTTTCGGCCCTTAATCCCTTTCCTAGACACTGATTTTGTAGGAGTCAAATTCCCACACCTTTCCCCCTTAGGATAATCTCCTAATTGAGTCCGAGATGTCCCTAGGGCCAACGTCTCCTCATTTTTAGTTAGGCTCGGGTTAGTAAGTGCTTGGAATCTGATTTTTGGGCCAAGGAAGGGTGATTAAATCCCCACCTTATCTTGTTAATGGGTGGTGCCCTTAAAATCAATTTGTGCAAGTGTACAAGGTATGTAAATAAGATTCACTCAAAGCGATGTAAATCAACCAAGAGATGAGTCATATTTTACATACAATGTGAACGTACCATGCTCCAACACTCTTCAACAGTAAAAATAAATGAATTGAAAAGACACGTGCCTAAAAATGCAAACGTCTAATCAATTTTTTATCTTTGTCAACAAGTATTTTACTGTTGGTTTATTAGCAGGCTTATATGATGGCATATAAGAATTAAGATTTGCAGCAGCTATGTTTTTGCAAAGAAAGCAACCCTGCAAAAAACTTGTTTAGTAATCAACTCCTTTTTGCCGCGGATCTGCGGCTTTGGCCGAGAAAATGCGACAAATCAGAGGGCACTTGGTCTCTGCTTTCTATAGCAGAGGCCCAAGACCACTTATATGTTACTACAATCTTATTTTCCAGCTTTGCTTGCACTATAACCTGCAACATAGAAGAAAATTCGTTTTAGTTCTAAAAAATTTTCAATAAAAATCAGATTTCAATAAAAATCGTTACCCTCCCCGGCAACGGCGCCAAAATTTGATTGAAGCTTAACCTGCACACAAAATACAGAATTTTAAAACTTTTAATAAAAGTGTGCAAGTGATCAATTCTTACCGCTATAGCAAGTGGCTATGAGGGTCGTGATCCACAAGGAGGGTTTGCGATAGAAGCGTTCAAAGTTTTGTATTGAAATCTTTGTGAAAAAAAATGAAAGTCCTTATTTGTTTAAAGAAATGAAAACGAGTTATGTTAATGTTAGAAAGAAATGGTAGAATGAGAAAGTGGAGAGAATCAGAAAGCGACTATGCACAAATGAGTTGGAAAAGAATGATTTGAGAGATGTGGTGTTGGTAATTTAATTTACAGAAATAAAAGAAAAGAAATAAAAATAATTACTTACCTTCTTTTCACCAAAAGCTTACCTTGAATCTTCAGCGACGATGTTACCTTGAAGTGGAGGCAATCAGTGCATAGCCCATAAGAGTTGATTATTGGTCTCTTCCACATTACATCATCAAGACAATTCAAGCATGAAATGATACAGAGAGACTCAATTCCATCGTCATGAGCTATCAGTGGCACTCGCAAAGGCAAGACTCTTTCGATGCTTTTAGACTCTCTTGGAAGATAATTTGTACCAAAAGAAGAATGAAGTAAAAAAGAAGAAGAAGAAGAAAACTAAAACGAAGTACATACAAAGAGAGAGTACAGATTTTGATTTCATAATGATAAAAGAAAAGAAAGAAACCTTACACCGGTGTCACTCTCAGCACAAGATTCATTCTTGTTCTTCTATGAAAGTCTGATCTCCTCTGAATTACATAAATGAAAACTAAAATTACATGAAAAAGAAAAAGAAAAACCTACACTAAGAAATGGAAAAATAAGCTAAATCCTATCTCTGCATGGTCGTCCCATTTTCAGTGCAAATACTGGCTTTTTATAGGCAAAACCCACACGAGGAGAATCCCGGGAAGATTGGGGGAGCAAACGCTCCCCCAACAACCACTAAACAGCCGCAGAAATGCAGCTTTAGCCGTGTTTTCGCGACCAGGGTGTAGCCAGGTGGCCACACCCTGTTGGTGGGTGTCCCTGATTTTTCCTTCTGCTTTTATCTTCAGTTGGTTTTTTTCATTTGAGTCCAGGATAGTGACGAAATGGCCTTTGATTCTTGGCTTTAACCGATCGACTCTGAGAGGATTCTTCTCAACTGGTTTTCAACCTCTTAATTTTATCCTGATTCACTGAGCTCGAATTAATTCTGATTTACTTCAGAATTTGGTGGGCTTTTGGGCTTATTTCTCTTCATCTCCTTAAGGAATGGGCCTGCAAATAAATTAAACATTTAATTAGGACAATGCAGATTTTATTCTATAATAAGTATGAAAATATGATACTAAATATACAACATTAGCGATCAATCACTTCGCGGCTGGATAGGATTATATCATCAACTTATATTTAGTATCCATATGAACTTATATTTCTACCATAAAAACTCATTCTCTCCCTTTTTGTCATACATCAAAAAGGGTTATGAAAACATTTTTATTCAATAACACAAACATTAAGTTCACAACAAATGAAAGAAAATCTAGCAAAATCAAGTGGTTTAGTGAAAATATCGGCTAGTTGCAAATCCGTAGAAACATAATCAATATCTATATCTCCTTTCTCAAAATGATCTCTAAGAAAGTGATATCTAATCTCAATGTGCATGGTCTTACTATGTTGATTTGCATTCTTTATCATATGTATAGTACTAGTATTATCACAAAATATTTTTATATGGTTATAATGCAAATCATAATCAAGGAGAGTATGTTTCATCCAAAGGACTTGTGCACAACAAGCCCGCGCGGCAACATACTCTGCCTCGGCGGTTGAGAGAGCTACAGAATTTTGTTTCCTAGAGGACCATGAAACAAGACAATTACCAAGAAATTGACATGTCCCACTAGTACTCTTTCTATCTACTCTACAACTCGCATAGTCGGCATCCGAATAACTCGTCATTGAGAAATCTCCGGTTCTCGGATACCATAGACCCATTCCAATTGTGCCCTTAATATAACGAATAATGTGTTTTACCGCAATAAGATGGGACTCCTTAGGACACGATTGAAATCTAGCACAAAGACACACACTAAACATGATGTCCGGCCTACTTGCCGTCAAATACAAAAGACTACCTATCATGCTTCTATACAATTTAATATCAACATTTTTACCTTGGTCATCCTTGTCAAGCTTGATTGTAGTTGCCATAGGAGTGTTGCAAACCTTTGAGCCTTCAAGTCCAAACTTCTTTACGAGTTCCTTTGTGTATTTGGCTTGGCATATGAAGTTCCCATCTTGCAATTGCTTGATTTGGAGTCCAAGAAAGAAATTAAGCTCACCCATTGAAGACATTTCAAATTCACATTGCATGACCTTTTCAAACTCCTTGCATAAAAACTCATTAGTAGAACCAAAGATTATATCATCAACATAAATTTGCACAATTAAAATGTCATTATCAACATGCTTAGTAAAAAGAGTTGTGTCTACTTTGCCTTTAACAAAATCATTTGAAATGAGAAAACTAGAAAGCCTTTCATACCAAGCTCTTGGAGCTTGTTTCAATCCATACAAAGCTTTATCAAGTTTAAAAACAAAATCGGGAGGAACATGATCAATGAAACTAGGAGGTTGAGCAACATAAACTTCTTCATTTATAAAACCATTCAAAAATACACTTTTCACATCCATTTGAAAAAGTTTAAAATTTTTGAAAGATGCAAAAGCTAGTGTCATCCGTATGGCTTCAAGCCGTGCTATGGGTGCAAAAGTCTCCTCAAAGTCAATTCCCTCAACTTGAGTGTAACCTTGGGCCACTAACCTAGCTTTATTCCTAATGATATTTTCGGACTCATCCATCTTGTTTCTAAAGATCCACTTAGTACCAATTATTGGTCTATCATGGGCCTAGGAACAAGGTACCAAACTTTGTTGCGCTCAAATTGATTGAGTTCCTCTTGCATGGCTAGCAACCAATATGAGTCCGCCTCGGCTTCGAGGATGCTTTTGGGTTCAAAATGAGAAATGAAAGCAAAGTTACCACATAGGTCATGGAGTTTGGAGCGAGTTGTTATCCCTTTAGATGCATCACCTAAGATGAGCTCCTTGGGATGATTTGTGGCATATCTCCAAGCTTTAGGAAGCGGTTGAGAGCTTTCCTCTTTATCCTCTTGAACATCACCAATTGATTCTAGCTTTTCTTCTTGAGCGGGTGATTCCTTCAAGGATTGTCTCTCCATGTTATCACCTAATGGTTAAATCTCTACAACATTCTCAACAAACACATTAGATTCTTCAAATTTAACATGCTTGGATTCTTCAATGGTAAGTGAAGATCTATTGAATACTCTATAAGCTTTACTAGTTGTAGAATATCCAATAAAGATTGCTTCATAAGCCTTAGCATCAAATTTACCCAAGTTATCTTTAGTGTTCAAAACAAAACACTTGCATCCTAAAACTTTGAAATATGCAACATTAGGTTTTCTAGAATGATACATTTCAAAAGATGTTTTGGAAGAATTTTTGCATAAATAAATACGATTTGATATATAGCATGCGGTGTTTACGGCCTCGGCCCATAGATATTGAGGGAGGTCATACTCACTTATCATTGTCCTAGCCATCTCTTGAAGTGTTCTATTTTTCCTTTCTACAACTCCATTTTGTTGTGGAGTTCTAGGACAAGACATTTTATGCTTAATTCCCTTTTCATCACAATAAGTCATGAAGAGTTGGTTGACAAACTCACCACCTCTATCACTCCTTATTTTCAAAATCGGAAAACCCTTTTCTTTTTCAACTTTTTTTCGAAAAATCTTAAAATGAGAAAAAGTTTGATCTTTGTGTTCCAAGAAGAAAACCCAAGTGAAACGGGAAAAATCATCAAGTAAAACAAATGCAAATCTACTACCATTTAAGCTCTTAGTTTTAGTAGGTCCAAAAAGATCCATATGAATTAATTCTAATGGTCTAGTTGACATGATATCCGTGATTGGTTTGAAGGAAGACTTGGTTTGTTTCCCAAGTTGGCACGCACCACAAATGCGGTCTTTCTCAAACTTTAAGCAAGGAATACCCTTCACCAATTCTTTGAATTAATCCTAGAAAGATGGTCAAAAGATGCATGTCCTAATCTTCTATGCCAAAGCCAAGAATTTTCATCAAAAGTATTCAAGCATTTAGTAGAACAATCTAAATTAAGCATGTCAATGATATAAACATTTTCATCATGAAAACCGGTGAGAATATAATCATTGGTTTTAACATCAAAGATTTTGCAAGAAGTATCATCAAAAATAACCTTAAGTCCACGGTCACAAAATTGACTAATGCTAAGTAAATTATGCTTCAAACCATCAACAAGTACAATATTTTCTATAATGGGAGATGCACCACTTTGAATGTTACCTATACCAATGATAATGCCTTTGGAGTCATCCCCGAAGGTGACGGAGCCACTTTCCACGTTCCTTGATAGGGTTGTAAAGTTATTGATGTCCCATGTCATATGTCTAGAACAACCACTATCAAGGTACCACCGCTCCCTACGTCTTGGAGCCTTGGTGTGTACCTACATCAAATAATTTAAGACTTGATTTTGGTACCCACATTTTCTTGGGTCCTAAAGAGTTAGTTTCATTGACCCACACAAGATTGTTGGTTCTATTTACTTGGTCATAACAAAATTTAGCCAAATGTCCATTCTTACCACAATATGTGCATCTATACACTCTACCATATTTAAAAGCATAGTGAGTGTGTGATTTGTGAGCATGAGAGTTGTGAGTATGAAAAGATTTAGCATGAGAAGTGTTATGTGTAGTGTGAGCATGAGAAATCTTAACATGTGAATTTTTAGCATGAGAGGTGTGCTTTTTAGAAAATATTTCTTCAAGTTTCTTAGTGTTAAAAGCACAATCCTTTAAAGTCTTTTCAAAGTCAATAATTCTAGTTTTTAAAAAAGAAATTTCTTTTTCATCAATCTTAGGAAATTTGCTTTACAAGCAACTTTGTAAGCATTAAATTCATTTTGGGTAGAAATGAGAGTTGAAGAAATTTCATCTTTTTCTTTAGAAATAATAGTAAGTTGATTCTTAAGAAAAGCAACTTCCTTTTCCAATTTAGAGCATTCAATCTTTTTATTATCATAGGTTTCAGAAAGTTCAACAAAGGCATGAACAAGAACTTCTTTACTTAATTCATCATCTTTATCATCAAGAGTTTGAGGGGTTACCTTTGGTGTGTTTGCCATGAAACACATATTCGCTATATCCGCCTCTTCCTCGGACTCACTTTCTGAATCCCAAGTTGCCTTGTACGCTTTCTTTTCTTCCGAATTCTTTGGCTTGAAGGAGGAGGTCATCTTCTTCTTGAACTCCGGGCAATCGGCCATGATATGTCCGGGTTTTCGGCAATTGTAGCATATAATTCTTCTCTCCTCTTTGCCTTCAAATTTCCTTCGGAAGTTGAGCTTGTTCCTTCGGTACATTCTCTTCACATTGCGAACAAGTAGGGAGAGCTCCTCATCTTCTTCTTCATCTTCTTCATCGTCTTCAAGAGTGGATGAAGACTTGAAGGCTATGGACTTCTTCTTTAGCGAAGCGGCTTCTTCTCTTGCCTTCTTTTCCATCTCATGGGTTTTTAAGTTCCCAATGAGACTAATGAGGTCCATTTCATCCTTGTCGTTCAATTCTTTCAAGGTGGTGGCCTTTATCTCCCATGATGTAGGAAGTGCCTGTTGTCCCAAGAGGTTACACTCTCCAATTGTTTTGTGTTTTGATGATGACAAACTAAATTAGTGCTATTTGGTACTAATCATTTGTTCAAGATAAGTTTCAGGTTTGTACCATGTTTAGAGACCATTCACTTAGCTATTGCAAGAACTTCTTAGTTCCACAAAGCAAGGAAGGCAAATTGCACATCAAGGAAGGATCATAGAAGAGGAGGCACTAGCAAGGCATTGGATGGCTCAAAGACTTGAAGATGGCACAAGAAGTCTTCATGTAATTTGTTTTTCAGTTTATAGTATGTTAAAGAATAGTGGATAGGTTTGAAGCTCTATCACACACGTTTTTGCGCACATGCTCATTCCAAAATAATTTCTTATAAATTATATAAAAATATTTTGCATACAAGTTTTTGCCTACAGATATATATTTATGTTTTATTCTAATCCTTGTTCAAAAGTATTTTTGTTAAAATCAAAATCCTCTTTATTTTCTTTTCCAAAAATGATTTTTGACCTGATCCGGTCGACCGGGTAGTCGACCGAGTCTGTGTCAGTATGGTCCGGTCGACCGGACCAGTCGACCGGAGTTCTGGCAGATGCACGTATCAGTGTGCATGCCTGCCAGTCGACCGGGGCGGTCGACCGATATAATGTTTTTGCTCACAGGTTTTATCAGTCGACCGGGTCGGTCGACCGATGGCCTATAACGGTCAAATTTTTTAACTACCGGTCGACCGGCCCAGTCGACCGATCTGACCGTTTGAACAGTAACGGGCAGATTTTTAAGTGCTGTTTATTTTTGTCTTTTGTTTTTAAAAATTCGTTTAAGAAT
Organism: Agave tequilana; assembly: GCA_038442645.1. NCBI lineage: Eukaryota > Viridiplantae > Streptophyta > Magnoliopsida > Asparagales > Asparagaceae > Agave > Agave tequilana. Next base: position 2,084,687 of record JAVJIF010029691.1, on the reverse strand, counting down.
ATATCTTGAGTTAATTACCTCCTAAACTTCAGTAATTATATCTTATCCCTAATCCCTAGCCCTCTCCTATAAATAGGGGTGTTTGGGGAGAGATTGGTTACAATAATTATTGCTAGAAAATTCAAAAGATTAAGGCTTTCAAAAGAGACTTGTTTCTTGGTTTTTGTGCTGAATTTCTCACTGATTTTCTGAAGGGTTTTCAAATACTCTCTGATTTAATTCTCTTTCTTCACTTACAACAAGAGCTTCATTCCTACTCAATATTCTCTAAGGACCTTTGTAAGGGAAAAGATATTTGAAAGAGAGAGTTTGTGGTCTTTTGACTACCAAGGAAATTACTTATACTTGAGATTGTAGGAGTTGGGTACTCCATTGTAATTGAGATCTTTGTGATAGTGGAAGTAGCTAGAATCCTTCTGGGGAAGGCGGGGAGTAGAGCTGGGTGCTTGAACCTCGATAACATATCCTTGTGTTTGCGATTGGTTTACATTCTTGCATTCCTTACTCTACTTTGCTTGCACTTATTACTTGCTCATCATACTCATTGTCATACCTACTTGCTTGCATTCATCTTGTGATTCTTGATTGTGATTGTTGTAGCTTTAATTTTTTATTTGCCCTTTGATTAGCATTGTCACCTATTCACCCCCCTCTAGGTGACTTTTCAATTTGTATCAGAGCTTGGACTCTAGGTTTGGCTTAACATCCATAGAGAGATCCTTAAAATATTGCTAATCAACATTTTCATTCATACATTCATACACTAGTAAACATGGCCGACAACATTAAAACCCCACCTAAATTTGATGGACTCAACTTCCCTATTTGGAAGGTTAGGATGACTATCTTTTTGCAATCACTAGGTAGTTTAGTGACTAAGTCTTTGACCAAACCCTATGTAGCACCCAATGAAGATGAGAGCACTTGGACCGACTTCAACTTTAGAGAATATGAGGCAAACTCCAAGGCCCAAAACTCCCTATTAACCGCCTTGAATGAGGATGACCTTACACGTGTTATTCATTGCCAATCCGCCTATGAGATTTGGCAACATCTATTGGTCACACATGAAGGGACTTCACAAGTCAAGAGAGCTAAAATAGATTTCTTGAGGTCTCAATATGAGTCATTCAAAATGCTTGATGAAGAATCTATTGATAGTATGATTACTCGTTTCACTAAAATCACTAATGGTCTTTCTTCATTAGGTGATGACATTTCTAACGATCAAAAGGTGCGGAAAGTGATTCGGGCGCTTCCTTCTTCATGGGAGATCAAGGCCACCACCTTAAAGGAGTTGAACGACAAGGACGAGATGGACATCATTAGTCTCATTGGGAACCTAAAGACCCATGAGATGGAGAAGAAGGCAAGAGAAGAAGCCACTACTTCAAAGAAGAAATCCATAGCCTTCAAGACTTCTTCCACCAATGATGACGATGAAGAAGAAGAAGAAGATGATGAGGAGCTAACTCTTCTTGTGCGGAATGTCAAGAGATTGTACCGGAAGAACAAGCTCAACTTCCGAAGAAAATTCGAAGGCAAAGAGGAGCGGAGGATCATTTGCTATAATTGCCGCAAACCCGGACATATCATGGCGGATTGTCCGGAGTTCAAGAAGAAGATGACTTCCTCCTTCAAGCCAAAGAAGCCGGAGGAGAAGAAAGCCTACAAAGCAACATGGGATTCGGAAAGCGAGTCCGAAGAGGAGGTGGATCAAGCTAATATGTGTTTCATGGCAAACACACCTAAGGTAACCCCTCAATCCCTTGATGATGAAGATGATGAACTAAGTAAGGAAGTTCTAGTACATGCCTTTGTAGAACTTTCTGAAACTTATGATAATAAGAAACTTGAATGCTTAAAATTACAAAAAGAAGTTGCTTTTCTTAAGAATCAACTTGCCATTGTTTCTAAAGAAAAAGATGATATTTCTTCTAATTTCATTTCCATGCAAAAAGAATTTTGTGCCTACAAGAGTTCTTGTAAGGCAAAATCTCCTATTATTGATGAAAAAGAAATTTCTTCTTTTAAATCCAAAATGAATGATTTTGAAAAAGTGTTAAATGATTGTGCTTTTAATTCCAAGAAACTTGAGAACATGTTTTCTAAAAAGCACACTTCACATGCTAACACTTCACAAGCTAAGAATTCTCATGCTCACACCACTCATGCTAAAGTTTCTCATGCTCATAAATCACACACACACTATGCTTTTAAATATGGTAGAGTGTATAGATGCACATATTGTGGTAAAAATGGACATTAAGCTAAGTTTTGATATGATCAACTAAATAGAACAAATAATCTTGTTTGGGTTCATGACACTAACCCTAGAGGACCCAAGAAAATGTGGGTACCAAAATCAAGTCTTAAATTGTTTGATGTAGGTACACACCAAAGCTCCGAGACGTAGGGAGCGGTGGTACCTTGATAGTGGTTGTTCTAGACACATGACATGGGACATCAACAACTTCACAACCCTATCAAGGTACATGGAAGGTGGCACCGTCACCTTCGGGGATGACTCCAAAGGGACTATCATCGGTATAGGTAACATTCAAATTGGTGCATCTCCTATTATAGAAAATGTTGTTTTAGTAGATGGTTTGAAACATAATTTGCTTAGCATTAGTCAACTTTGTGACCGTGGACTTAAAGTTATTTTTGATGATTCCTCATGCAAGATTTTTGATGTTAAATCCGATGTTTGTATTCTTACCGGTTTTCGTGACAACAATGTTTATATCATTGACATGCTTAATTTAGATTGTTCTACTAAATGCTTGAATGCTTTTGATGAAAATTCTTGGCTTTGCCATAGAAACTAGGACATGCATCTTTTGACCATATTTATAGGATTAATTCAAAGGAATTGGCGAAGGGTATACCTTGCTTGAATTTTGAGAAAGACCGCATTTGTGGTGCGTGTCAACTTGGGAAACAAACCAAGTCTTCCTTTAAACCAATCAAGGATATCATGTCAACTAGGCCTTTAGAATTAATTCATATGGATCTTTTTGGACCAACTAAAACTAAGAGTTTAAATGGTAGTAGATTTGCATTTGTTTTAGTTGATGATTTTTCCCGTTTCACTTGGGTTTTCTTCTTGCAAAATAAAGATCAAACATTTTCTCATTTTAAGATTTTTCGAAAAAGAGTTGAAAAAGAAAAAGGTTTTCCGATTTTGAAAATAAGGAGTGATAGAGGTGGTGAGTTTGTTAACCAACTCTTCATGACTTATTGTGATGAAAAAGGAATTAAGCATGAAATGTCTTGTCCTAGAACTCCACAACAAAATAGAGTTGTAGAAAGGAAAAATAGAACACTTCAAGAGATGGCTAGGACAATGATAAGTGAGTATGACCTCCCTCAATATTTATGGGCCGAGGTCGTAAACACCGCATGCTATATATCGAATCGTATTTATTTGTGCAAAAATTCTTCAAAAACATCATTTGAAATGTATCATTCTAGAAAACCAAATGTTGCATATTTCAAAGTTTTTGGATGCAAGTGTTTTGTTTTAAATACTAAGGATAATTTGGGTAAGTTTGATGCTAAAGCTTATGAAGCTATCTTTGTTGGATATTCTTCTACTAGCAAAGCATATAGAGTTTTTAATAGATCTACACTTACTATTGAAGAATCCATGCATGTAAAGTTTGAAGAATCTAATGTGGTTGTTGAGAATGTTGTAGAGATTGAACCATTAGGTGAAGACATGGAGAGACTATCCTTGAAGGACTCACCCGCTCAAGAAGAAAAGCAAGAACCTATAGGTGGTGATGTTCAAGAGGATAAAGAGGAAGGCACTCAACCGCTTCCTAAAGCTTGGAGATACGCTACAAATCATCCTAAGGAGCTCATCTTGGGTGACGCTTCAAAAGGAGTCACAACGCGCTCCAAACTCCATGACCTATGTGGTAACTTTGCTTCTATTTCTCATTTTGAACCCAAAGGCATTCTCGAAGCCGAGACGGACCCATATTGGTTGCTTGCCATGCAAGAGGAACTCAATCAATTTGAGCGCAACCAAGTTTGGCATCTTATTCCTAAGCCCCACGATAGACCAATAATTGGTACTAAGTGGATCTTTAGAAACAAGATGGATGAGTCCGGAAATATCATTAGGAATAAAGCTAGGTTAGTGGCCCAAGGTTACACTCAAGTTGAGGGAATTGACTTTGAGGAGACCTTTGCACCCGTAGCACGGCTTGAAGCCATACGGATGACACTAGCTTTTGCATCTTTCAAAAATTTTAAACTTTTTCAAATGGATGTAAGAAGTGCATTTTTGAATGGTTTTATCAATGAAGAAATTTTTGTTTCTCAACCTCCCGATTTTGTTGATCATGTTCATCCCGATTTTGTTTTTAAACTTGATAAAGCTTTGTATGGATTGAAACAAGCTCCAAGAGCTTGGTATGAAAGGCTTTCTAGTTTTCTCATTTCAAATGATTTTATTAAAGGCAAAGTAGACACTACTCTCTTCACTAAGCATGTTGATAATGATATTTTAATTGTGCAAATTTATGTTGATGATATAATTTTTTGTTCTACTAATGAAGTTTTATGCAAGGATTTTGAAAAGGTAATGCAACAAGAATTTGAAATGTCCTCAATAGGTGAGCTCAATTTCTTCCTTGGACTCCAAATCAAGCAATTGCAAGATGGAACCTTCATTAACCAAGCCAAGTACGCAAAGGAGCTAGTAAAGAAGTTTGGACTTGAAGGATCAAAGGCTTGCAACACTCCAATGGCAACTACAACCAAGCTTGATAAGGACGAACAAGGTAAAAATGTTGATATTAAATTATATAGAAGCATGATAGGAAGTCTTTTATTTTTGACGGCAAGTAGGCCGGATATCATGTTTAGTGTGTTTCTTTGTGCTAGATTTCAATCGTGTCCTAAAGAGTCTCATCTTATTGCGGTAAAACGCATTATTCGTTATATTAAAGGCACAATTGGAATGGGTCTTTGGTATCCGAAAACTAGAGATTTTTCAATGACTAGTTATTCGGATGCCGACTATGCGGGTTGTAGAGTTGATAGAAAGAGTACTAGTGGGACATGTCAATTTCTTGGTAATTGTCTTGTTTCATGGTCCTCTAGGAAGCAAAATTCCGTAGCTCTCTCAACCGCCGAGGCGGAGTATGTTGCCGCGGGGGCTTGTTGTGCACAAGTCCTTTGGATGAAACATACTCTCCTTGATTTTGATTTGCACTTTGATCATATAAAAATATTTTGTGATAATACTAGTACTATACACATGACCAAAAATGCAAATCAACATAGTAAGACCAAGCACATTGAGATTAGATATCACTTTCTTAGAGATCATTTTGAGAAAGGTGATATAGATATTGATTATGTTTCCACCGATTTACAACTAGCCGATATTTTCACTAAACCTCTTGATTTTGCTAGATTTTCGTTTATTTGTGGAGAACTTAATGTTTGTATTATTGATTAGACATGTTTTTCATAACCCTTTTTGATGTATGACAAAAAGGGGGAGAATAAGTTTACATGGACAAAAATAAGTTCATTTGGTCTTGGTTCCATATGAATTTATATGTTTTTGTTTTAATAAGTTTTGATATGAGTTTTGTGTTTTAAATGAATTCTTGTGTTTTAGTTTAAATTGGTATCAAGAGCAATTTTTTTCTGAATTTATATGTTTTGTTTTTGTGTTTTATGTATAGCATAATTTGAGGGGAGTTTTCTCCTCCCTATATTTTTGTCAATAGCCTATTTGTTTTGTCATCATCAAAAAGGGGGAGATTGTTGGCCTAAGAGGTTACACTCTCCAATTGTTTTGTGTTTTGATGATGACAAACTAAATTAGTGCTATTTGGTACTAATCATTTGTTCAAGATAAGTTTCAGGTTTGTACCATGTTTAGAGACCATTCACTTAGCTATTGCAAGAACTTCTTAGTTCCACAAAGCAAGGAAGGCAAATTGCACATCAAGGAAGGATCATAGAAGAGAAGGCACTAGCAAGGCATTGGATGGCTTAAAGACTTGAAGATAGCACAAGAAGTCTTCATGTAATTTGTTTTTCAGTTTATAGTATGTTAAAGAATAGTGGATAGGTTTGAAGCTCTATCACACACGTTTTTGCGCACATGCTCATTCCAAAATAATTTCTTATAAATTATACAAAAATATTTTGCATACAAGTTTTTGCCTACAGATATATATTTATGTTTTATTCTAATCCCTGTTCAAAAGTATTTTTGTTAAAATCAAAATCCTCTTTATTTTCTTTTCCAAAAATGATTTTTGACCTGATCCGGTCGACCGGGTAGTCGACCGAGTCTGTGTCAGTATGGTCCGGTCGACCGGACCAGTCGACCGGAGTTCTGGCAGATGCACGAATTAGTGTGCATGTCTGCCAGTCGACCGGGGCGGTCGACCGATATAATGTTTTTGCTCACAGGTTTTATCAGTCGACCGGGTCGGTTGACCGATGGCCTATAACGGTCAAATTTTTGAACTACCGGTCGACCGGCCCAGTCGACCGATCTGACCGTTTGAACAGTAACGGGCAGATTTTTAAGTGCTGTTTATTTTTGTTTTTAAAAATTCATTTAAGAATATATCTTGAGTTAATTGCCTCCTAAACTTCAGTAATTATATCTTATCCCTAATCCCTAGCCCTCTCCTATAAATAGGGGTGTTTGGGGAGAGATTGGTTACAACAATTATTGCTAGAAAATTCAAAAGTTTAAGGCTTTCAAAAGAGACTTGTTTCTTGGTTTTTGTGCTGAATTTCTCACTGATTTTCTGAAGGGTTTTCAAATACTCTCTGATTTAATTCTCTTTCTTCACTTACAACAAGAGCTTCATTCCTACTCAATATTCTCTAAGGTCCTTTGTAAGGGAAGAGATATTTGAAAGAGAGAGTTTGTGGTCTTTTGACTACCAAGGAAATTACTTGTACTTGAGATTGAGGAGTTGGGTACTCCATTGTAATTGAGATCTTTGTGATAGTGGAAGTAGCTAGAATCCTTCTGGGGAAGGCGGGGAGTAGAGCTGGGTGCTCGAACCTCGATAACATATCCTTGTGTTTGCGATTGGTTTACATTCTTGCATTCCTTACTCTACTTTGCTTGCACTTATTACTTGCTCATCATACTCATTGTCATACCTACTTGCTTGCATTCATCTTGTGATTCTTGATTGTGATTGTTGTAGCTTTAATTTTTTATTTGCCCTTTGATTAGCATTGTCACCTATTCACCCCCCTCTAGGTGACTTTTCAGTGCCCAAATCACTTTCCACACCTTTTGATCATTTGAAATATCATCACCTAAAAAAGAAAGAGCATTGGTGATTTTAGTAAATCGAGTAATCATACAATCAATAGATTCTTCATCAATTATTTTAAAGGATTCATATTGGGACCTTAAGAGATCTACCTTAGCTCTCTTAACTTGTGAAGTCCCCTCGTGTGTGACCAACAAATGTTGCCAAATCTCATAGGCGGATTGGCAATGAATTACACGTGTAAGGTCATCCTCATTCAAGGCGGTTAGAAGGGAATTTTGGGGTTTGGAGTTAGCCTCATATTCTCTAAAGGTAAAGTCGGTCCATGTGCTCTCATCACTATCGGGTGCTACATAGGGTTTGGTCAAGGATTTAGCTATTAAGCTACCTGAAGATTGCAAAAAGATAGTCATCCTAACCTTCCAAATAGGGAAATTTAGTCCATCAAATTTAGGAGGGGTTTTGATGTTATCGGCCATGTTTACTAGTGATGAAAGAATGAATGAAAATGTTGATTAGCAAATTTTAAGGATCTCTCTATGGATGTTAAGCCAAACCTAGAGTCCAAGCTCTGATACCAATTGAACATCACCTAGAGGGGGGGTGAACAGGTGATAATGCTAATTAATGCACAATTTAAAATTTATGATGCAACAATCTCACAAAGCAAGTGAATATAGCAATGAATGTAGAGAGCAAGTAATAAGTGCAATGAAAATAGAGCAAGAAATAAGAGCAAGTAAACCAAACGCAAACACCGAGAATTGTTATCGAGGTTTGAGCACCCAGCTCTACTTCCCCGCCTTCCCCAAAAGGATTCCAACCACTTCCACTATCACAAAGATGTTACAAATCCACCGGAGTACCCAACTCTACAATCTCAAGTACAAGCAATCTCTTAGTAGTCAAAAGACCGCAAACTCTCTCTTGCAAAATTCTCTTCCCTTACAAGGTCTTTAGAGAACAATGAGTAGGAATGAAGCTCTTGTGTGCAAGGAGAAAAGAAAAAGAAATCAGAGAGTTCTTGAAAACACTTCAGAAAATGAGAGAGAATTTCAGCACAAAAACCAAGAAACCAAGTCTTTTTGAATGCCTTAAACTTGAGAAAATTTTGATAATTTTTCTTGTCAAGATTGGTAAATGAACCTCTCCCCAAACACCCCTATTTATAGGAGAGGGCTAGGGTTTAGAGATAAAACAGATTTAAGGCTAATCAGAAAGTATTAAAACCAAAACATGTTATTTAAACACACTTAAGTGAGAAAAAGACAAAATTTAAACTGCTCAGAAAAATAGCCGTTACTGTTCAAATGGCTAGCTCGGTCGACTGGTCGGTCGACCGACGCTCAAAAATAAGAGCCGTTGCCGGCTCTCGGTCGACCGGCCGGTCGACTGAAATAAACAGAGAGCAGAGGTCTTGCAGTCAGGTAGGTATCAGTCGACCGCCCGGTCGACCGTGAAACATGCACACGGATACGCACTGCTGCCAGAACCTCGGTCGACTGGGTCGGTCGACCGACTTAACCTGCCACAGTGTCGGTCGGCCGGTCGGTCGGCCGGCTCAGGCCAAAAGACAAGTTTGAAAAGGAATTTTGAAGGGAATTTAAAATCAAACAAAATAGTTTTGAATAGAGGTATGTATAAAACATAGAAATGAGTTTGTAGGCAAAAGATTGCATATAAAAATATTTTGTACATATTATAGGAAATGTTTTTGGAAATAAGATGTGCGCAAAAACGTGTGTGATAGAGCTTCAAACCTATTCACTATTCTTTAACAAAACTATAAAACTATAAAAAAACCTACAGAAATATTCTTGAGCAATCTTGAAGTCTTGAGCCATGCAATGCCTTGCTAGAGCCTTCTCTTCTATGTTCCTTCCTTGATGTGCAAAAAGCCTTCTTTGCTTTATGAACCTAGAATTTCTTGCAATAGCTAAGCAATGGCCTCCAAATATGGTACAAACCTGAAACTTATCTTAAACAAACTAATTAGTACCAAATAGCTCTTATTTGTTTTGTTATCATCAAAACTCTAAACAAGTGGAGAGTGTAACCTTTTGGGCCAACAAGGCTCACGTTTAACATGATTCCTGTATTTCAAAGACAAGACAAGAGTTGCGTCTTCAATAGATGAGACCCGTATCTTCATTAACAAAGACCACACTTTTTCCTGCCAATACAAAAGTATGTTCCTGCTTTTGCAATCAATTCAATAGTACACTGGCAAAAGTAATCAACAACTCTACTAATTCAATAGTACAGAGAAAAACAAACCGGAGCTCATACAAGTGCCAGACTGAGTTTCTATGAGACTCGTGATGATATATCCTGAAGGCTTCAAGCAGGTCAATAGTACACTCACGAAGACTGAAATCCAGACAAGATCAAACGCGGGGCATCTCAAAAGATTATCAGTCTAATCATGGGGAGCCCGAAATCAACATGAAGTCTAAAGTATTCCAAAATCCATCCCAGTCAACCGTGAAGCTTCGAAAACTTTGGAGGGGACTCTATAGGATGTCTAAAAACCATTAAGACAAGTCCTCAGATACGGACATCACTTCACTTGGAAGATCGCCTTTCAACTAAAATGCAAACTTCGCGTCCAAGGGTAAACGCGGACTTCATAAGCGGGTCTGAGCAACTTTGTATTTCACTTTAAACGTAGGTCTGAACAACTCCACATTTCAGTTTCAACGCATTCCTGTGATCTTCGCGTTTTGACTTCAATGCGACCATGAGAAGCCTGTGAGAGCTACGTCTACACAACAGAGTGAGGTTCACATCAGAAGCGAGACCCCGCGTTTCTGTTGTAACTGACCCCCATTACTGGGTCAATTAACTCCCAACGTAATGTTGGAGTTAATCTCCATTATGGAGGGATTCTAGGGGACAATTATACCCCTATAAATAGCCTCGAGAGCTATAAAGAAAAAAGGAGAAATTTTTTTTCTAGAGATGCGAGCCTGATAATTTTCAAGCTAAAGACTTCTTCCTTTCAAAGGTTCAGATAGAGAGAAAGAAATCAGAGAACTTTAAATACTTATTGTGTTAAAAACAGAGTTCTTTTCTGATTACATTTTTGAGAGCATCCCGAAGCAATCGTTCAACCAGGAGAACAAGATCACTCTCCATCACCACATCAAGAACCCAACATTATACAAATGATAAATTTAATTTTTCTCCTATCTTTTTTAATTGGATTTTGATCCGTTGTAATTTTCTTTTCATATTAATGAAATTTTTCACCGAACAATTAGTTCTCATATATATTCTTAAGAAGAGAGTCATCAAAATAGAGAACAATTATACCCTTGGGCCAACAATCTCCCCATTTTAGATGATGACAAAACTCATGAATTTTAGGAAAAGAGTTTATAAATAAACTCCCCATGAAATGATGCATATAATAAACATGACATATATCATCTATAAATAATTGCATAAAAGAAATATATCAATGAGTATAATATGCAAAAATAAACTGCCAACCATCCATACCACCATCTACCATCTAGATAACATAATCTCAGGAAAAATATCATAAACATTTAAAACACCATTCTACTAAAAATATTGCATAAACATGCATAGCAAAAGCTTTAAAGCATAGCAAGATTTAAGAAGTACAATAACAAGCAAAGTTTGAAATATGTCCACTTAAATAAATAATGAAAATCCACTAAACAAAAAGATCCAAAAGATATGTAATGTGTGCCTTCTTGAAATGATTCTCTTCCTTTTTGTCATCGATCAAAAAGAGCCGAAGGCACTGCCATATTGTATCTCCATTGTTGGCCCAAAGGCCCATCACTCTAGTTTTGATGATGATCAACTCATGTAGTTATAGTACTAATGATCTTGTGTTTAATTAGTGACAGATTCATTATCAAGATCTTAGTAGGTGTAGAGCTTCAACAAAGGATTTGGAGCTTGCATGGTTTGATGCAAAGAGCTTTCGAATTGTGTTTTGGACCAAGTCAAGGAGATGGGAAGACTTCGAGTGAAGACTTCATGAAGACTTGTGTCTAGGTTTGTTTTTAGAAGATTTTATTTTTAGATAAAATGTAAAGGATAGAATAGTGGTGGATTGCTCAAGTATACTATACACACACACTCTTGATATATGCTTGTTTTCAAAAAAGAATTTTTAGTTTAGAAAATACTTTTGGTTTTTGGTACTTCCTATATACATGTCTTTAACCAAAATCATGTTTAGATCTTAATGTCAAAAACATAGATATTTCACCATGTTTGTGTAGTGGATCATATCCATGCACCATATGCTTTAAAAGTGTTTAGAATATCTTGTTTTTGTCTTTGGTAAAGTTTTGAAAAAATAAGTTTTGAAAAAATCTAGTTTTGGAAAATACAGTTTTCATTTTGAACCAATATTTCCAAGTTACAAAAATAGTTCAAATCTTTTGTAACATGCCTTGATTTTGTGCAAGCATGTTTGATTTTCAAAGTATTGGTAAAACTATTTTTGTAGATTTTTTCATGATTTTATGGGATTTTATTTGAGCCAAAAAGATAAACTTTTTAATCCCAAATTTCTGTTCCAGGCTTCAGCCGGTCGACCGACCCGGTCGACCGAAGTCTGAAGTCGGTCGACCGAGCGATCGACCGACGTGCACAGACGTGCACGCCTTTGTGCACTGGAGGGCCGGTCGACCGACCCGGTCGACCGCCAGAGAGCTTCTGCTCTCTGGAAAACCCCGGTCGACCGGATCGGTCGACCGATAGAGAAACTGCTCTCTGTTCCGGAGGCTCGGTCGACCGGGCCGGTCGAACGAAGCCCCAATGGTCGGATTTCTGACCGTTGGCGGTCGACCGACCGGTCGACCGGCAGTTCTGACAGACCCCACCGGCTAGTTTTTCTAGCCCTATAAATTTGGGGGTTTGGGTATTGTTTTCTTTAAGACTTTTGGAGACTTTTAGAGCCAATTTTTCCTACTCTTTTAAGAGGTTTTTCTCCACAAAATTGAGAGCAAATATTTCCGATCAAAAGGGGAGTTTTATCAAGAGTGTTTAAAAGTGATTTCTTGAGTATTCCTCCACCATTTCCATCCTAGTTTTCTCACACAAACACTTGAGCATCCCATTGATTATTCATCCTATAGGAGTGTTGTAGTGAGATTGTTTTTAGGTGATCAAAGTGTTGTGAACACCAAAGACTTTTTCTTTGTTCGAGGAGGCGGACAAGTGTGTTCGCGGTGGTTTAGAGTTCGTGTGTGATCTCTTGGTTTAAGATGCGGCCTCGGCGAGCTAGTGAGCTTGCGGTGTGTATGGGACTAGAGAGTCCGAGGGATTGTAGGTGTTGCGGCACCAAGGAGTGATCCATTGGGATCAAACATAGTGGAAATCCTTCGTGTGTCAAAGGCAGGGATGTAGAGCAAGTGTGCTCGAACCTCGAAACAAATCCCTTGTGTTTGCGATTGCTCACTCTCTCTCTCCCTTACTAGTTTATATCTTGCATTCCTTTATTTTGTTTATCCTTATATGCATGATATATTGTGTGCTTAAATTGTATATGCTTGGGGATTGTTTGCTAACACTTGTATTCAACCAAGAGAGCCAACGCGGCACCTCAACCCATATCTAGGGGAACTTGAGGAGTTAGTCCAGAGCTCTTCACGGGGAATTCGACTACACTCTTGTGTTATACGTGGTGTTCAGTGTAATAAGTTTGTTTAGGTCATAATAGTTTTTAATTCTGCATTATTTGTCATTAAGTGACCATTAGATTAGCCATCACCTATTCACCCCCCTCTTGGTGATTTCATCCATGACGTGGATGGTCATCAGCAGGAGCAGGTCATGGATCATAAGGAGGGAATGGAGGATCAGTAGGAGGAAGAGGATTAATATACTGTGTCGGTGGTGGAATCTCATACCCCAAGTGATGCTGAATCTGCGTGAGGTGCAGCTCAATATGCCTCTATGATATTGAAAAGTGGGAGATCATGGAATAAAAGTCATCATGGAGTTGATTGTGAGATAAAGTGAGCTCGGCTACAGAGACAAGAAGTACGGAATAGGGATCTGTAGGAGGGACAGGTGGACGAGAAGTATGTTGGGGTTCAGGTTGAAGAATATCTTCTTCCTCAACAGGAGGGGCATCTTTAGTAGGTTTAGAAAGATGGCTCAACATAAGGTTTATGAAGCTCCTATCAAAAGGTCTAGAAGGAGTAATGAAAGGTTCCTCAGATAAGTCAACTCCCCAAAAATCAAGAAAATAGTTAGGATCATACCATAGGATAAGTTCTTATACTCGAAATTATCCGCAGTCAGATTGTCAAAAATAAGTTTAGAGAAATTAAAAGGAAGACTTATTATAATACAGTAAATTAAGAAAGTAATACACCCTCTTACTTTACCATATTCCCTTGATTTTGGGATAATATTGAGCATGATTATTTTCGCTAAAATTTGACAAGGAATAGTGAGCAAAGAGACCTTGTCATTCAGGGTAAGATATAGATTGCCATCATTATGAATAAGCATAGATGTAGTCTCACGAGATTCTCCATCAGGATAGTTTTAAAAAGAGTTCAAATGTTCAGATAATGTATCAAAACCCTCACTAAGAAGGGAAAAATTGTTGGCCCATAAGGTTACACTCTCCAATTGTTTAGAGTTTTGATGATAACAAAACAAACAGGAGCTATATGGTACTAATTAGTTTGTTAAGATAAGTTTCAGGTTTGTACCATATTTGGAGACCATTGCTTAGCTATTGCAAGAAATTCTAGGTTCATAAAGCAAAGAAGGCTTTTTGCACATCAAGGAAGGAACATAGAAGAGAAGGCCCTAGCAAGGCATTGCATGGCTCAAGACTTCAAGATTGCTCAAGATAATTTATTAGATTGTTTTTTAGTTTAGAGTTTTGTTAAAGAATAGTGAATAGGTTTGAAGCTCCATCACACACGTTTTTGCGCACATCTTGTTTCTAAGTTTATTTCATATAAATTATACAAAAATATTTTTATACAAAATCCTCTGCCTGTAAATCTATATTTATGTTTTATACTTATTCCTATTTAAAACATCTTTTGATAAAAATATTCATCTCCTCAAAATTCTGTTTAAAATTTGATTTTTGGCCTGAGCCGGTCGACCGCCCGAGTTGACCGTGCCTATATCAGGTGTTGCCGGTCGACCGCCCGAGTCGACCATGCCTATATCAGGTGTTGCCGGTCGACCGCCCGAGTCGACCGTGGTTCTGGCAGATGCACATATAAGTGTGCACGTTTCACGGTCGACCGTGACGGTCGACCGAGACCTGCCTGACTGAAACACTTTGCTCTCTGTTTGCTTGGGTCGATCGGCACGGTCGACCGTCAGCCTGCAACGGCTATTTCTTTTGAACTAGCGGTCGACCGGGCAGTCGACCGGACTAGCCGTTTGAACAGTAACGGCTAGTCTTCTGAGCAGATTTGTTTTTGTCCTTTTCTCACTTAAGTGTGTTTAAGTGACATGTTTTGGTTTTAATACATTCTGATTAGCCTTAAAAATGTTTTATATCTAAACCCTAGCCCTCTCCTATAAATAGGGGTGTTTAGGGAGAGATTTGTTACTAGAAAAATTATTAAAATTTCCACAAGTTTAAGGCTTTCAAAAAGACTTGGTTTCTTGGTTTTTGTGCTGAAATTCGCTCATTTTCTGAAGTGCTTTCAAGAATTCTCTGATTTCATTTTCTTTTCTCTTTACACACAAGAGCTTCATTCCTACTCATTGTTCTCTAAGGACCATTGTAAGGGAAGAGAATTTTGAAAGAGAAAGTTTGTGGTCTTTTGACTACCAAGAGAGAACTTGTACTTGAGATTGTGGAGTTGGGTACTCCGGTGTATTTGTGACATCTTTGTGATAGTGGAAGTGGTTGGAATCCTTCTGGGGAAGGCGGGGAAGTAGAGCTGGGTGCTCGAACCTCGATAACAATTCTTTGTGTTTGTGTTTGGTTTACTTTTCTTGTTCTTACTCTACTTTCATTGCTATTGTTGCTTGCTTTTGTTTGTCATTGCTATATTCACTTGTTGTCATTCATCTTGTCAATCATTGTCCCATACAACAAGGTTGCATTGCGCACCTCCAACTCATATTTACGAGGAATCAGGAGGAAGGAGTTCAAAACCCTTCACGGGGCATTCGGCTCTTAGTCTTGTGTTGGGAGATTGTTGCATCATATTTTTAAATTGTGCATTGATTAGCATTATCACCTATTCACCCCCCTCTAGGTGATTTTCAATTGGTATCAGAGATTGGACTCTAGGTTTGGCTTAACATCCTTAGAGAGATCCTTAAATTTGCTAATCAACATTTGCATTCCATTTGTCATCACTAGTAAACATGGCCGATAACATCAAAACCCCTCCTAAATTTGATGGACTTAATTTCCCTATTTGGAAGGTTAGGATGACTATCTTTTTGCAATCATTAGGTAGCTTAGTTGCAAAATCTTTGAGCAAACCCTATGTTGCACCCGATAGTGATGAGAGCACTTGGACCGACTTTACCTTTAGAGAATATGAGGCTAACTCAAAGGTCCAAAACTCCCTATTAACCGCCTTGAATGAGGATGACCTTACACGGGTAATTCATTGCCAATCCGCCTATGAGATTTGGCAACATTTATTGGTCACACACGAGGGGACTTCACAAGTCAAGAAAGCTAAGATAGATCTCTTGAGGTCCCAATATGAATCCTTTAAAATGATTGATGAAGAATCTATTGATTGTATGATTACTAGATTTACTAAAATCACCAATGCTCTTTCTTCTTTAGGTGATGATATTTCCAATGATCAAAAGGTGCAGAAAGTGATTCGGGCTCTTCCTACATCTTGGGAGATCAAGGCCACCACCTTCAAAGAATTAAACGACAAGGATGAGATGGACCTCATTAGTCTCATTGGGAACTTAAAAACCCATGAGATGGAAAAGAAAGAAAGAGAAGAGGCCGCTCCACCAAAGAAGTCCATGGCCTTCAAACCTTCATCCACACTTGAGGACGATGAAGAAGATGAGGAAGAAGATGAGGAGCTATCACTACTTGTTCGCAATGTGAAGAGAATGTACCGGAGGAACAAGCTCAACTTCCGAAGGAAATTCGAAGGCAAAGAGGAGAGAAGAATTATATGCTACAATTGCCGAAAGCCCGGACACATCATGGCAGATTGCCCGGAGTTCAAGAAGAAGATGACCTCCTCCTTCAAGCCAAAGAAACCGAAAGAAAAGAAAGCTTACAAGGCAACTTGGGATTCGGAAAGCGAGTCCGAGGAAGAGACGGATATAGCGAATATGTGTTTCATGGCAAACACACTAAAGGTAACCCCTCAACCTCTTGATGATTAAAATGATGAATTAAGTAAGGAAGTTCTTGTTCATGCTTTTGTTGAACTTTCCGAAACTTATGATAATAAGAAGATTGAATGTTTTAAATTGCAAAAAGAAGTTACTTTTCTCAAAAATCAACTTTCTATGGTTTCTAATGAAAAAGATGAAATTTCTTCAAATCTCATTTCTACCCAAAATGAATTTAGTACTTACAAAGTTGCTTGTAAGGCAAAATCTCCTATGGTTGATGAAAAAGATATTTCTTCTTTAAAATCTAAAATGGTTGATTTTGAAAAAGTTTTGAAAGATTGTGCTTTTAACACTAAGAAACTTGAAGAAAAATTTTCTAAAAAGCACACCTCTCATGCTAAAGATTCACATGTTAAGTCTACTCATGCTCACACTACACATAACACTTCTCATGCTAAATCTTTTCATGCTCACAATTCCCATGCTCACAAATCACACACTCACTATGCTTTTAAATATGGTAGAGTGTATAGATGCACATATTGTGGTAAGAATGGGCATTTAGCTAAATTTTGTTATGACCAAGTTAATAGATCAAATAATCTTGTTTGGGTTAATGAAACTAACCCTTTAGGACCCAAGAAAATGTGGGTACCAAAATCAAGTCCTAAATTATTTGATGTAGGTACACACCAAGGCTCCAAGACGTAGGGAGCGGTGGTACCTTGATAGTGGTTGTTCAAGACACATGACATGGGATATCAATAACTTTACAACCCTATCAAGGTACGAGGAAGGTGGCTCCGTCACCTTCGGGGATGACTCTAAAGGCACTATCATCGTTATAGGTAACATTCAAATTGTTCATCTCCTACTATAGAAAATATTGTACTTGTTGATGGTTTGAAACATAATTTGCTTAGTATTAGTCAATTTTGTGATCGTGGACTTAAAGTTGTTTTTGATGATTCTTCTTGCAAGATTTTTGAAGTTAAAACCAATGATTGTATTCTCACCGGTTTTCGTGATGATAATGTTTATATCATTGACATGCTTAATGTGGAATGTTCTACTAAATGCTTAAATGCTTTTGATGAAAATTCTTGGCTTTGGCATAGAACATTAGGACATGCATCTTTTGACCATCTTTCTAGGATTAATTCAAAGGAATTGGTGAAGGGTATACCTTGCTTGAAGTTTGAGAAAGACCACATTTGTGGTGCGTGCCAACTTGGGAAACAAACCAAGTCTTCCTTCAAACCAATCAAGGATATCATGTCAACTAGGCCTTTAGAATTAATTCATATGGATCTTTTTGGACCTACTAAAACTAAGAGTTTAAATGGTAGTAGATATGCATATGTTTTGCTTGATGATTTTTCCCGTTTCACTTGGGTTTTCTTCTTAGAACACAAAGATCAAACTTTTTCTCATTTTAAGATTTTCCGAAAAAGAGTTGAAAAAGAAAAAGGTTTTTCGATTTTGAAAATAAGAAGTGATAGAGGTGGTGAGTTTGTTAACCAACTCTTCATGACTTATTGTGATGAAAAGGGAATTAAGCATTAAATGTCTTGTCTTAGAACTCCACAACAAAATGGAGTTGTAGAAAGAAAAAATAGAACACTTCAAGAGATGGCTAGGACAATGATAAGTGAGTATGACCTCCCTCAATATCTATGGGCCGAGGCCGTAAACACCGCATGCTATATATCAAATTGTATTTATTTGTGTAAAAATTCTTCCAAAACATCTTTTGAAATGTATCATTCTAGAAAACCTAATGTTGCATATTTCAAAGTTTTTGGATGCAAGTATTTTGTTTTGAACACTAAAGAGAACTTGGGTAAATTTGATGCTAAAGCTTATGAAGCAATCTTTGTTGGATATTCTACAACTAGTAAAGCTTATAGAGTATTCAATAGATCTTCACTTACCATTGAAGAATCCATGCATGTTAAATTTGAAGAATCTAATGTGGTTGTTCAGAATGTTGTAGAGATTGACCCATTAGGTGAATTCATGGAGAGACTATCCTTGAAGGACTCACCCGCTCAAGAAGAAAAGCTAGAATCAATTGGTGATGTTCAAGCGGATAAGGAGGAAAGCTCTCAACCGCTTCCTACAGCTTGGAGATACGCTACAAATCATCCCAAGGAGCTCATCTTAGGTGATGCATCTAAAGGGGTAACAACTCGCTCCAAACTCTATGACCTATGAGGTAACTTTGCTTTCATTTCTCATTTTGAACCCAAAAGCATCCTCGAAGCTGAGGCGGACTCTTATTGGTTGCTAGCCATGCAAGAGGAACTCAATCAATTTGAGCGCAACCAAGTTTGGCACCGTGTTCCTAGGCCCCACGATAGACCAATAATTGGTACTAAGTGGATCTTTAGAAACAAGATGGATGAGTCCGGAAATGTGATTAGGAATAAGGCTAGGTTAGTGTCCCAAGGTTACACTCAAGTTGAGGGAATTGACTTTGAGGAGACATTTGCACCCGTAGCACGGCTTGAAGCCATACGGATGACACAAGCTTTTGCATCTTTCAAAAATTTTAAACTTTTTCAAATGGATGTGAAAAGTGCATTTTTGAATGGTTTTATAAATGAAGAAGTTTATGTTGCTCAACCTCCCGGTTTTATTGATCATGTTCATCCCGATTTTGTTTTTAAACTTGATAAAGCTTTGTATGGATTGAAACAAGCTCCAAGAGCTTGGTATGAAAGGCTTTCTAGTTTTCTCATTTCAAATGATTTTATTAAAGGCAAAGTAGATACAACACTATTCACTAAGCATGTTGATAATGACATTTTAATTGTGCAAATTTATGCTGATGATATAATTTTTGGTTCTACTAATGAGTTTTTATGCAAGGAATTTGAAAAGGTTATGCAATGTGAGTTTGAAAAGTCTTCAATGGGTGAGCTTAATTTCTTTCTTGGACTCCAAATCAAGCAATTGCAAGATGGGAAATTCATATGTCAAGCCAAATACGCAAAGGAACTCGTAAAGAGGTTTGGACTTGAAGACTCAAAGGTTTGCAACACTCCCATGGCAACTACTACCAAGCTTGATAAGGATGACCAAGGTAAAAATGTTGATATTAAATTATATAGAAGCATGATAGGTAGTCTTTTGTATTTGACGGCAAGTAGGCCGGATATCATGTTTAGTGTGTGTCTTTGTGCTAGATTTCAATCGTGTCCCAAAGAGTCTCATCTTATTATGGTAAAACGCATTATTCGTTATATTAAGGGAACGATTGGAATGGGTCTATGGTATCCGAAAACCGGAGATTTCTCAATGACGAGTTATTCGGATGCCGACTATGCGGGTTGTAGAGTAGATAGAAAGAGTACTAGTGGGACATGTAAATTTCTTGGTAATTGTCTTGTTTCATGGTCCTCTAGGAAACAAAATTCCGTAGCTCTCTCAATCACCGAGGCGGAGTATGTTGCCGCGGGGACTTGTTGTGCACAAGTCCTTTGGATGAAACATACTCTCCTTGATTATGATTTGCATTTTGACCATATAAAAATATTTTGTGATAATACTAGTACTATACATATGACAAAGAATGCAAATCAACATAGTAAGACCAAGCACATTGAGATTAGATATCACTTTTTTAGAGATCATTTTGAGAAATGAGATATAGATATTGATTATGTTTCTACGAATTTGCGACTAGCCGATATTTTCACTAAACCACTTGATTTTGCTAGATTCTTTCATTTGTGGTGAACATAATGTTTGTGTTATTGAATAAAAATGTTTTCATAACCCTTTTTGATGTATGACAAAAAGTGGGAGAATGAGCTTTTATGGTAGAATCATGAGTTCATATGGTTTTGGTTCCATATGAGTTTATATGAGTTTAAAAATGTTTAATTAGTTTTCATGAATTCTAGTAATTTGAGTTTAGTTTAAGTGTTTTGCAAGTGTTTTATATGAGTTTATAAATATTTAATTAGTTTTCATGAATTCTAGTAATTTGAGTTTAGTTTAAGTGTTTTGCAAGTGTTTTATATTTTTCGTGGTTTTTGGTTTCATGATGTTTACTTGCTAATTACAGATTACATTGTTTTTCCTTGTTTAATATAGCATAATTTGAGGGGGAGCTTTCTCCTCCCCTATATTTTTGTTTAAAGCCTATTTATTTTGTCATCACCAAAAAGGGGGAGATTGTTGGCCCATAAGGTTACACTCTCCAATTGTTTAGAGTTTTGATGATAACAAAACAAATAGGAGCTATATGGTACTAATTAGTTTGTTAAGATAAGTTTCAGGTTTGTACCATATTTGGAGACCATTGCTTAGCTATTGCAAGAAATTCTAGGTTCATAAAGCAAAGAAGGCTTTTTGCACATCAAGGAAGGAATATAGAAGAGAAGGCTCAAGCAAGACATTGCATGGCTCAAGACTTCAAGATTGCTCAAGATAAATTATTAGATTGTTTTTCAGTTTAGAGTTTTGTTAAAGAATAGTGAATAGGTTTGAAGCTCTATCACACACGTTTTTGCGCACATCTTGTTTCTAAGTTTATTTCATATAAATTATACAAAAATATTTTTATACAAAATCCTCTGCCTGTAAATCTATATTTATGTTTTATACTTATTCCTATTTAAAACATCTTTTGATAAAAATATTCATCTCCTCAAAATTCTGTTTAAAATTTGATTTTTGGCCTGAGCCGGTCGACCGCCCGAGTCGACCGTGCCTATATCAGGTGTTGTCGGTCGACCGCCCTTGTCGACCATGCCTATATCAGGTGTTGCCGGTCGACCGCCTGAGTCGACCATGGTTCTGGCAGATGCACATATCAGTGTGCACGTTTCACGGTCGACCGTGATGATCGACCGAGACCTGCCTGACTGAAACACTTTGCTCTCTGTTTGTTTGGGTCGACCGGCACGGTCGACCGTCAGCCTGCAACGGCTATTTCTTTTGAACTAGCGGTCGACCGGGCGGTCGACCGGACTAGCCGTTTGAACAGTAACGGCTAGTCCTCTGAGCAGATTTGTTTTTGTCCTTTTCTCACTTAAGTGTGTTTAAGTGACATGTTTTGGTTTTAATACATTCTGATTAGCGTTAAAAATGTTTTATATCTAAACCCTAGCCCTCTCCTATAAATAGGGGTGTTTAGGGAGAGATTTGTTACTAGAAAAATTATCAAAATTTCCACAAGTTTAAGGCTTTCAAAAAGACTTGGTTTCCTGGTTTTTTGTTCTGAAATTCTCTCTCATTTTCTGAAGTGCTTTCAAGAATTCTCTGATTTCATTTTCTTTCTCTTTGCACACAAGAGCTTGATTCCTACTCATTGTTCTCTAAGGACCTTTGTAAGGGAAGAGAATTTTGAAAGAGAAAGTTTGTGGTCTTTTGACTACCAAGAGAGAACTTGTACTTGAGATTGTGGAGTTGGGTACTCCGGTGTATTTGTGACATCTTTGTGATAGCGGAAGTGGTTGGAATCCTTCTGGGGAAGGCGGGGAAGTAGAGCTGGGTGCTCGAACCTCGATAACAATTCTTTGTGTTTGCGTTTGGTTTACTTTTCTTGTTCTTGCTCTACTTTCGTTGCTATTGTTGCTTGCTTTTGCTTGTCATTGCTATATTCACTTGTTGTCATTCATCTTGTCAATCATTGTCCCATACAACAAGGTTGCATTGCACACCTCCAACTCATATTTACGAGGAATCAGGAGGAAGGAGTTCAGAACCCTTCACGGGGCATTCGACTCTTAGTCTTGTTTTGGGAGATTGTTGCATCATATTTTTAAATTGTGCATTGATTAGCATTATCACCTATTCGCCCCCCCTCTAGGTGATTTTAAAAATGTTGGCAAGATGTGAGCAATATGATTAATAGATAATGAAACATCAACACTATCAACACGACTATGAATAACATTGTTTTCATCCAAAGAAAGATTTGCATAAAAAGTTTGAACCAAATTGAAATAAGATATTTCATTGATTTGAAGAAAATTTTCCAGTCCATTCTATCAAAAAGGGATTCAATATGATAATTGGCAAAGCTAGGAAGATTAATGGGTTTTCCAGTAAGAACAGATTTCTAGTAAATGAAGTATTGAATTTCTCAATAGCATTTGGGCTAACAAATTTCTGAAATGAGGGTGGAGTTCTAGAACTAGTAACTCCGGACATCTTAGTTCTAGAAGAAAATACTTTAGAAGCCATAGAAGATTTTGCATCAGTTCTAGATTTCTTAGGTTGAGATATATGAAAGAAATTGACAATACTAGGGTTTGAAAAATGGAAGAGAGGAGAAGATTACCCAATAATCTTACCCAATAAGAGATAGAAATGGAGATCTAAAGAATTAAACCTTGAGTGACACCTAAAATGGATGCAAGAGGATATATGAAGCTGCTCAAGAAATGAAGAGAAAACCAGGGTTTGGGTGGAGGAGTCGATAGGAGAGAAATGGGGGTAGAGAAATAAAGTGGGTAAGGGTTATTAAATAGGCTGTTGCTACTGTAGCCATTCTTACTATCGACAGGTCGATAGAATTGTCACAATCCTCTGTCGATAATTCTATTTGACTGTCGACAGACTGAGAAAAAATTGAAATATAAGTAAAATTTGTAGCTGCAGTAGCAAAAATCATAAAGGTTATCAACATGTCATTCTGACTGTTGTCAGTCATCCATTGACAGATGTATAAAACTGTCGACACTAACAGTCATAAAATAGAAAATTTAAATGTGTGTTTAATATATTGATCAGTTAAAAATCATATGAATTCAAAATAAATAGAGAAATATTTAATAACAGATATGCATGAAAATTAATTATCCATATGCATAAATTTAATTCACCATAAATATACATAAATTTGTTAAAATTCAATGATTTAGTGAAAATATCTGCTAATTGTATGTGAATAGATACATAATCTATATCAGAATCTCTTTTTTCAAAATGATCTCTTAGAAAATGATACATAATTTCAATATATTTTGTTTTACTATGCTGATTTGTATTTTTCGTCATGTGTATAGTGCTATTATTATAACAAAGTATCTTGGTATGATCGAAATGCAAATTATAATCGAATAGAGTATGTTCCATTCAAAGTATTTGTGTACAACTAGCACACGCTGCAGTATACTCCGCCTCGACGGTTGAAAGTGCTATTGAATTTTCCTTTCTAGGGGACCATGAAACAAGACAATTATCAAGAAATTGAAATATTCCACTTGTACTCTTTTAATCCACTCCACATCCTGCATAGTCAATATTTGAATAACTCATCATTGTAAATTGAGCAATTTTCATAAACCACAAACCCATGTTAATTGTGCTCTTTAGATATCTTATAATGCGTTTTACTGCAATTAAATGTAATTCTTTTGGACAAGGTTGAAAATGAGCATACAAACAAACACTATACATGATATTCAGCCTACTTGCCATTAAATATTGTATGCTACCTAACATGCCTCTATAAATTTTAATATCAACACACTTACCTTGATCGTCCTTGTCAAGCTTTGTAGTGATAGCCATGGGTGTTTTGCAAGGTTTAGAGCTTTTTAGACTAAACTCTTGATCAACTCTTTTGTGCACTTGACTTGATTCAAGAAGATCCATCCTTCTTTTGCTTGATATAGAGTCCAAGAAAGTAGTTAAATTCGGCTATCATGCTGATCTCAAACTCTTCTTTCATACAACTTTCGAAATCTTTACATAAATCATTGTTAGTTAAATCAAATATAATATCATCTATATAGTTTTGATAATTAAAATATCTTTATCAACATGCTTAGTAAAAAGTGTGGTGTCACCTTACCTTAAGCAAAACCCTTGTTAAGAAGAAAATTACTAAGCCTATCATATCAAGCTCTTGAAGCTTGTTTAAAACCATAAAGGGTTTTATCCAACTTGAATACAGAGTCAGAATGTATATGATCAACCAACCCAGAGGGTTGTTCAACATAAACTTTCTCTTCTATGAATCTATTTAGAAAAGCACTCTTTACATCCACCTGATATAATGTGAAATCTTTATATGATGCATATGCGAGAGTAATTCTAATGTCTTTGAGTCATGCAACCGGTGCATAGATTTCCTCAAAATTGGTTCTCTCGATTCAATTGTAACCTAGGGCCACTAGTCTAGCCTTATTTCTAATAATATTACCTGACTCATTTAGATTGTTTATAAATACCCACTTAGTACCAATGATTGGTCTATCTTAGGGTCTAGGAACAAGTCTCCATACTTGATTACGCTCGAATTGATTGACCTCCTCTTGCATAGCAAACAATCAATAGGAGTCTACCTTGGCCTCATGAATATTTTTAGGCTCTCTGTGTGAAATAAAAGCAAGATAATCACATAAATATGAACTGTAGATCTAGTAGCTACTACTTTTGACACTTCACCTGATGAGATCCTTTGGATGACTTGAGGTGTACTCCCAATCTCTTGGAAGAGGTTGAGAAGGTTGAACTTCTTCTAGGCATTCTTCTTGATCATTTTTACTTGGTTCTTCATCCTTAGATTTTTCTTGAATAGGAGCGTCCTTAAGTGTGGCTTTATCCATATCTTTACATAAAGAATTTATCTGAACATCTACAATATTCTTAACAAACTTGTTAGATTCTTTAAACTTAACATGCATGGATTCTTCAATTGTTA
This sequence comes from Agave tequilana, assembly GCA_038442645.1. Lineage (NCBI taxonomy): Eukaryota > Viridiplantae > Streptophyta > Magnoliopsida > Asparagales > Asparagaceae > Agave > Agave tequilana. Next base: position 2,059,430 of record JAVJIF010029691.1, on the reverse strand, counting down.
AAGTATACCTATTGAAAATCCTATAAGTTTTGCTAGTTGAAGAATACGCAAGAAAAATTCCTTCAAAAACTTTTGAATCGAATTTACCCAAAATTTCTCTTATATTTAAAAGAAAACTTTTGCAACCAAAATCCTTTAAGATACATTTCACTTTTTCAAATGATAAATCTCAAAAAGAGTTTTCTTAATTTTCTTTCAAAAATAAATTCGGTTATTAATGTAACATGAAGTATTAATGGCATCAGCCCATAGATATTGATAGAGACCACACTCATTTATGATGGTTCTTGCTATCTCTTGGAGAGTACTATTTTTCTTTTAACTACCCTATATTGTTTAGGGTTCACGGGCAAGAAAACTCATATTTTATTCTATGTTTTTCACAATAGTTAATGAAATAGTGGTTGATAAACTCACCGCCTCTATCACTATGAATGTGCAAAATCGAAAAACTTTTTTTTATACTCTTTTGCCAATACACTGAAAAATGAAAAAGTTTCATCTTTGTGTCCAATATAGAAAACCCAAGTAAAACTTGAGAAATCATAGACTAAAACAAAAACATATCTATTACCATTTAAACCCTTGACTTGAGTAGGACCAAACTAGTCCATATGTATTAATTCTAAAGGACGAGTAGCTATAACATCCTTAATAGATTTAAAAGATAATTTAGTTTGTTTACCATGTTGGCATGCATCACATGACAGTCTTTTTCAAACTTCAATTTTAGAATGCCTCTTACTGCATTCTTAGAACTAATATGAGCTAGATGATCAAAAGAAATATGTCCAAGTCTTTTATGCCAAAGCCAAAAATCTTCATTTAAAGCCGAAAAATATTTAACATTGCAATCAAGATTAAGTAAATCAATAATACAAACATTGTTCTCTTTAAATCCGAAAAATATGCAAGTATTTTTATCGTCTATAATCATGCAAGAAGTAGAACAAAAAATGACTTTAATTATCACAAAGCTCACTTATACTTAGAAGGTTATGCTTTAAACTATTTGCTAAAGCAATATTTTCAATAGTAGGAGATATATCAATTTTAACATTATCATAACCGATGACATGTCCTTTGGAATCATCTCCGAAGGTGATGTTTTCACCTTCCTTTGACCTTTTTATTCTTGCAAAATTGTTGATGTCACACGTCATGTGCATAGTAATTGTTAATCATATGTGCATATTTTTAGTTATATTTTCACATTTATTTTTATAATTGTATTTTTCCTTAGTAATGTGCAGGCCTCTATAATTAAAAAAAGAAAAGAAAACAAGCCCAAAAGATTAAAAAGAAGCCCAAAAGCCAAACAAGCCAAAGAAATTCAGAGATAATCCTATTCTAATTGAAAATAAAGAAGAAAATCAACTTAAATTCAGGTTGCTTAAGCTCCAAGTCAAAGATAAGGAGAGGAAATTTACATTTAAACTCGAATTTGGAGATGATTTGCTTCTCAAGTTAAAGAGAAAGAATATTCTATCAAAATTCAGAGTTCAAATGAAGCCTCTAAAGTTATATCCCTTGATGAATGGACGAGATGAAGCAATCATAATTGGAGATAAATCAATTTATACTCAGATTCAGACTAGATACTTTTTAGTATTTTTGTCATAACTTTCGCTATAAAAACTCAAATCTGATGATTCAAAATGATTCAAAAAGAGAAATTAAAGGGCTACAATTCTTATGTTCACCACCAATTCCAAATATGTCGTTTGACAAGTCATAATCAGCAATCAGCACGCCAACTGCTGCAAACCAATTCAGAAATGAATTTTCACATAAAATTCTGAATAAATCAAATTAAGTTTGAAGATAAAGAGAGAATTTAAATTCAAAAATTGATAATAACTTGCTCTCCAAGTCAAGAGAAATGATATTACCTTAATATCTAAAGTTCATATTCAAGTTCTGAAGATATATCTCTTAATGGTCGCACAACTTCTATTAGGAATCTATCCACTACTTCTGCTATGAATAAAGAGGTAGAGCATATGAAAATGGAAATCTCCAAGTAGAGATCAAATCATAGGGTTTTCTTTAGTTTTATTTTTTAAAATTTAAGTGTAATTTCTAGGATTTAATTTGAGAGTTATTTTATAGAGAAGAACGAGTTCATATAATTGGCGATGACTGCTTCAATAAAGGTTCTTCTACTCTTTTCTTTAGTGTTTCTCTTTTTGTTTTACTTACTTTAATTGCTTTGTTTTTTTTTCTTTTAGCTTAGATTAGATAGAGTTTTCATGATTGAAAAGGGAGGAAGAATTGTATTTAGAGTGACACTAGATGTAATGTTCTTTAAAGAGAGTTGCATTGAGAGTGACAATCAATATAACTTTCCTACTTTTCTTCATCATTACTCATTTTAGTTGATCACAGTTTCTACGATATTTTCATCACTTGCTTTAATCTAATCCAAGGTATGTTATTTTTTCTTTTAATTTAATAACTCTTTTAACTCAAAATGATTTCAAAACCATCTTATAGCATTTACCTTCTTTATTCTAACTTAATTTAGTATTCTTTTTTATTTACTTTTTCAAACAAAGAAGATCTTAAACCTTTTTCATAATTTAGAAAGAGAACTTACCCATACGCTTCCACCGCAGTCCCTCCTTTTGGATCACGACCCGCATAGCTACTACTATAGAGGTAGAATTGAGCAATCTAGCATGTTTCTAAACTTTACATTTAAAGTGCAGGTAAGAACTTGATTAAATTTTGGCGACGTTGCCGGGGATAGATGGTAAGTTTCTTTTTAAGTTTACTAACAGTTAAACCTTCTTCTTTGTTTTTGTGTATAAAGGTTGATTTCAAGAAAATGAGAATTACAGAATACATATAAGCGTCTCATGACTCTACTCTAGAAAGCAGAGCCCAGAAGACCTTAGTATTGTCATGAAAACGCAACAAAAGCCGCGTTTCCATGGTAATCTGAGTTGATTTCTCACCCTACATTATTGAAGGGTGACTAAATTTTAGTTATCTAGCTTTTGCATGTTTTAGTTTCTCTATTTGATATACTTGTACACTGTTTCTAATTCAACAGTAACTTGTTGCTTGTTAATGTTAAAACAGTTTAGACTCTTGCATCTTAGGGCACATGTCTAACTTTACTTTATTTTTTTTGCTATTATTGAAGAACGTTGGAGTAAAGGTACATTTGGATCGCATATAGCTTAGGAAAAACACTTATATGCTTAATTGTTTGACTGTTATTTAGCTATATACATGCACATGTGCACTAAAATGAATTAAGGGATTGTCCTATAAATAAGATAAGGTGGGAAAGTCATTACCCTTCCTTAACTCAAAAAATCATTTTCTCACTTACTAACCCAATTCTAATATAAAATAAAGTAGACATTGACTCTAGAGACATCTCAGACTCAATAGGAGATTAACCTAAGGAGGAAGAAGAATGGAGATTGAGAGGCGAAACCTCGAAGAACAGTGGTTTGCATAATTGGACCCATTTCTTAGGCATGGATAACTCCTACTAATCTTGTCCCTATCAGGCCGATTAACTTATGGTCAGATTGCTGCAATATGCCTCTCATAGATAGTCTAGTTAGAAGTCATCTAGGTCTAAGATCTACCCTAATATAAGTTAAATTTTTCTTTCTTTCTTTTGTTTGTTTGTTTTTCTTTGTTTGTTTTTGTCATTTTGTGTGAAATGGATTAGAACAACAATTTTTTTCAATTTTAATAATAATCCATATTACACACCGACATTTTTTTGGATAACACTAACCTGTATTTCATAATTTTTAACCAACAAAGTATGCCGGATTGGTTTTATTCGAATCAGTATATGTCCTAACCCCAGTATTATGAACATGATTAGGATGATCATCACCACTCTTCACCGAGTCAGTGGGGATACAACTCTCCTAAGTCATGCTATCAATAACATGACCAACATTCAGCTTCTTATACTCAATATCTAGATCAACCTATAGAAGAAAAATCTTCTTTAGAAAAGAGTTTCAAAACCTTTCTTGAGTCCACACGGCATTTCCAAATTTTGACAGACTTAATACTTGCAAAAAATGCCCAAGTCTCCAAGTCCCACCATAACAAGAACCTATTGACTTTGAAAAGAGTATGAAATACATGATTCAGAGCAAAAATTCTTGTACCCCTTCCATCAATATGCTAGAAGCAAGAGTTAATCAAATGGACAACATGTATAGGAATGAGGAAACTCTCCCTATCTAATTTTGACTATACCCAATTTCTCTAACTATATTGATAGGAATCAAGAATCATGGTGTCTTTAAAACTTTATCCAAGATTTAATTTTACCACAATGTCTTAAACTTGAGCAATACCAAACCATTGACACATTGGCAAGTTTCTATTTCAATAAAATTGAACTTGAGCATGAATGTGAACCCAATCTTCAAATTTATGATTCAGTTTCAATTTCTGAATTTATGTTGACCTCGGTATCCTTACCCGATTTGGACTCAATTTCCATTCCAGCACTGATTCCCGTACCTATAAATCTGAAACATGAACCACTTGTTTTGGATAGTTACATTCCACTTTTGGGAAAAGAATGTGAATTTCAATTTTTTGATTTGGACTCGACTTTTGAACATAAATAGACTCTTGAACCTAAATTTGATTTAAGTCAATTCTTCTAGTTAACATTGTTCTCATTCCTTCCACTCTTGAGTCCAAATCAACCATTCCTTAGAATCATATTCTATTGTTGGACCTAGGTATAAATCATTATGACACCGCGATGATATTCCAAGATTGGTCATATAATAGGGATAAATTTCATAATAGAATCTTGTATGATCATATTCATCTTGAGGATTGAAAACATGTAAATAAGAAAGAGGTAATCAAAGGTGGGATCTATGAGCCACCAGATGATTTAAATTGGGTAACAACGCTTGCACCAATCGACCACCACCGGAACCACCACCTTGAGGTAACATTTTTTCTTTCCTTTATTCTTTTTAATGCATATATGCATTCATTTATACATTGAGGACTATGCTTGAGATAGGTGGGTGGTTTACTAACATATTAACATAAGTTTTTACTAACAGAAAAAAATCGCTAAAAAAAACTTTTTGAAAAGGGAAATAATATTTTGACTTATTTTTGTAAATAATTAAGTTAATTTTAAGGATTAGATGAATCATAATTATAATTTCTTAATACTTCATTAAAATAAGATTATTGTTTGATTTTTTGCTTTAGAAAGAAAAATTGAAAAAGTAATTTAGTCTTGATTTTTACCTCGACGAAATATACATACTTAATACATTAATATACTTAGAATTCAAAACAAAGACACTTATACCTTATAAAAAATAAAAAAGAGAAAAAATACATATATATTATTTATCCACTAATTAAGCCAGTAATTGTATCTCATAGAGCAAAAGTATTCACCTTAAAAGTGGTTTTTATCGCAAATGAAACCCTTAGTTTTTGTGGCCTTATTTGCTTGAGTCTTTAAGTCCTTGGGGGTGTTTACTCACCCGGTGCCCTAAAACAAGTCCTGTTTGAGAGTCACCGACCTAAGGCTCATTACATAGGCAAACTAGAAAGCCTAAGAGAACTATGGATATTACTGCCATATATAAAAATAAAAATAAAAAATAAAATGAGGTGTAAGAGTTAGAGTTGAAGAATCCCGAGTTAAAATTCACGGTCACAAAGGTGCACATGATTTAGGGTAAACTAAAAGACTAGAAGAGAAAATATAGTTTTAATCCTAAACTTAGATTGATAACGAATTCTTGCAAGAAAACTATGTCCAAGAATGAATAGTTTGGTGATCCTAAGACTTATAGATTACTTCATTTTTGCAAAAAATCTTCAAATATTTTCTCTCTTTTTCAAAATGTGTTTTCAAAAATACTAATAATTTATTTTTTCTTTATGGATTTTATGGGTGTAATTCACTGAAAACTCTCATAAGACAATACTTGACCTCTAGGGGTAACATAGAGGTTTAATGGCTTATTGCATATGCTAAGTGCAACCGTGATTCCTACGAAAGTGAGTTAGATAAGTTTAATTTTTTTCTTTTATTTTACTCGAATACGAGCAAAAAGATAGGTGTGGTGGTGTGATTGTTCATCAAATGTACATATTTTTAGTCATATTTTCACATTTATTTTTATAAAATAATGTTATGTAATTGTATTTTTGCTTAATAATGTGTAGGCCTTTATAATTAAAAGAAGAAAAGAAAAAATCAAAAGATTAAAAAGAAGCTCAAAAGCCCAATAAACTAAAGAAATTTAGAGATAATTGCAATTCTAATTGGAGATAAAGGAGAAAATCATCTTAAATTCAGGTTGCTTAAGCTCCAAGTCAAAGATAAAGAGGGAGAATTCAAATTTAAACTCGGATTTGGAGAAGACTTGCTTGCCAAGTTAAAGAGAAAGAATATTCGCTCAAAATTCAAAGTTCAAATAAAAATTCTAAGAATATATCTCATGATGAATGGATGAGATCAAGCAATTATAATTGGAGATAAGGAGGAAAATCTAGGTAAATTCAAAGTTCTAAATCAATTTAGACTCAGATTTAGACTGAATATATTTTAGTATTTTAATCATACCTTTCGCTACAGAAAATCTAAGCTAATGATTTAAGATGACCCAAAAAGAGTACTTAAAGGGCTACAATACTTATGTTGACCACTATTTTCAATTATGTCATTTGATGAGTCATATTTAGCAATTAACATGCTAACTAGCTGCAGATCAATTCATAATTGAATTTTCACATAAAAATTTGAATAAACCAAGTCAAGTATGAAGATAAAGGGACAATACAAATTAAAAAATTGATAATAGCTTGATCTCCAAGTCAAGGGAAATGATATTATCTTAATATTCAAAGTCTAAAATTCAAGTTCTGAAGATAAATCTCTTGATGGTTACACAACTTCTTCTAGGAGTCTATCCACTACTTCTACTATAAATAGAGAGATAGAGCATAGGAAAAAAGGGCATCTCCAAGGAGAGATCAAAGATTAGGGGTTTTTTAGTTTTCTTTTTCGAATTTTAAATGTAATTTCTAAGATTTAGTTTGAGAGATTTTGTAGAGAAGATAGAGTTCTTGTAGTTGATGTTGACAACTTCAATAAAGGTTCTTCTATTTTTTTCTTTAGTTTTTCATTTGTAAATGTTTCCATGTATTACTCATCCTGAGATGACATGATTGTGTTCGTTTAGCCTATAATCGTACGAGACACATGGTATATACATGAGAGTTTTCTTGTTTAGATTATCCCATCGATGTACTAGTTTTGTGTGATTAGAAGTTGGGCATATGTAGTCTTGTCAGCCCAGTCTATTAAATTTTTGCCTTACACTAACTTATAATGCTGCATCTAACATTTAACTTAAGTTGTTTTATTACATGCTTTTGTGCACATCATCCCTCCATTGTGGGTCAACGGGCATTCGTACCCCTGCTAGTTTTCCTCCATCGAAAACACAAACGCCAGACCAGGGACATGACTTCGCTGTTGGGATTTTCCCCGTCGGAGCACCGACTCTGCTGTAAGGATTTTTCTCTCTCTTAGTCTCAAGTTCTCAGCCCACTAATGGGTTAAACCCCCACTTGTAATGTAACACCCGGGTTATTAAATCCTAATTTAATATTCTAATTTTTATTAATAAGATTTAAAAAGAATAATTAGAGAATGTTTTGGTTAATTAGTGTGAAGTGGATTCTGAAAAATGTTGGGAAAGTTTGAAGTAGGATAAATTGGATACTTGAATATATATACTATGTAAGTGTGAAAATTTTATGAATACGATCATTTTTGTATGAGTACAGGTATACATATATTTACACAATATTGTGTATGTAATTATATCTATTAAGTTGGTATATAAGTATATTGTATAAACACAAGAAAATACAGTCATGTAAAATTGAAACACCATCTTAATATATTTTTAATATTTAGTAAGACGGGGTAGGTGTGCATGAGATGGGTTGATGAAGGGTGAGGATTCTTCTTGAGTAATGTGTGTATAGGTGGCATGATGAGAGAAAGGGAGACAGATTGAATAAGGATAATATATATAAGTGTAAGGTGGTATATACAAAAGGGAAGGTATAATTTTCTCACCTTTTTCTATCACCCTCATTTTCAGCCGATCCTCCCCTCTCCCCTTCTTCTCCAAAATTCCCCAAAATCCTGGATTTCTCTTTCTCAATTCCTCTCTCAACCTCCCTCTCTCTTTCCCCGTCTCTTATTTTTCCCCCTCCATCCTTATTCCTCTCTTTTTCTCACTCACTCCCCCTCCCCATTTGATCCTCGTGTGGCAGCATCAGAATGTCACAGGATGGCGGCACGCAGCCAGCCACAGCGGTGCCTGGCGACGGTTTAGTGCAAGCATGGTGTGACAGCGTCGACCTCGGAGTGCGGCAGTAACCCTCCACCTCTCTCTTCTCTTCCATCTTCTCCTTGTTCCTCTTACACTTGGACTAGGGTAGCATCAAAGGAGACAGAGCGACGGCGGCGCCATGGTCGACGATGACCTGTAGGGAGGATAGATGACCGCGGGGGCAGGGCATGTGGACGACCTCGACAAGAAGGTGAGGGAGTTTTTTGTGATCTTCTTATCTTCTTCTACCTTGAAATTAATTTTATCACCTTTCTATCGTGGAAAGCAATCTCTGTTATCATCATATATATATATATATATATATATATATATATATATATATATATATATATATATATATATATATATATATATATATGATAGTATTATTATCTGATGTGATGGATTGTTCAACCAAGAAGATTATTTATCTTGTGATTTGGGTTGGCAGTTGGAATATTGTCATGGTCTCTGGTACAGTCTTAATTGATACTCCTCTGTTATAGACATAAGGTAGTGGTGTTTTAGAGTGTTATGATGTTTATATTATAAATTGGAAACAGTAATAACTTCGGGGGTTTAGGTGAATGGTATACATTAACGGAAACAAATGGAGAAGAAATTTCACAACTTTTGGGTCTTATTTTTAACTTGCTAAAACATGACTATGCACAATATATATGCCATTGTTGCCTACTCATTATTTTTTGAAACCTTAATGATATTATTGTGCACTTTAATACATAATTTCCCATTTGTTTATGTAATACTGATTGGTATTCAATTCTGCATATTTTACCTCATAATTCCCGTGCATTTAGTTAATAAATACATGATTTTTACTAATTTTCTCTATATTCTTACAGGTCTACACTCAAATGGAGAGAAAACCAAATAATCACTTTAATTAGCAATAATTAAAGTGATTTATTCAAAGCCCAAGATAGAGCCCAAGATTTGAATTTGGATTCAGTTCAGATCCGCGCGCCAATTGAAGATTTCAGAAGGTCCACGTGGCTAAATAAACTCGTAACAACCTACAACAGAAAGCTGTTAGCCAACTGAATCAGTTAGGCCGCGCCCTTGCCGCGCCAATGCGGCAGATCTGGGGCCATTGAGCCCCAGATTTTGCGCCAACAGAATGGGTTCTGGATCCTTCTCCTGGGGGCTATAAATACTTCACTTGGACCTGCGAGCAAAGACTGATCAGAGAAGAGAGAGAGATTAGTGTAAAGCTTTGTATTTTTCTAGGATTTTTTGTAGCTCTCTATGATCTTCTTCTTCCCTAGATACCTTGTAAAAGAGAGAGTTGTGAGAGAGAGAGCTTGTGTAATCAAGGTGTGACAACTTGAAGCAACAAGGATTCATCCATTCTCCATCCTCTACTTGAGCTTGGTTCTAGTTTAATTGCTTTCTTTACTTGCTTTCTTTACTTTCTTGCAATTTACTTCATGCTTTGCTTTGCTTTTGTTATGGCTTGTAGCTAACTCTTTCTTCTACATGTGCTAGCTAACACTACCTTGCTAACTACTAGCTCATGGGTGATTGCTATCTCTAATCTTGCAAGTTGGATGGTCTTCACTTCTCCGACGGTTTAAACCACCCGTCATCTAAGTGAGAAAGTAATTAGATCAACACGCAAGACGAAACCTACGCCGATGGAGTGACAACATGAGGCACGCATTCATTATCACGGAGTTTAGTAAGTTGTAGCAAGGAAGTAAGGTAGCTAGCCATAGTTTTCTCCATTCCAAGCAATTCTATTCTTGATCTTGATTTCTTTTTCCTTTTTCATCATGAACAATTCCACCACTTCTTTCATCTCTTGTTCCATGCTTTATTTATTCTTTTAAGCAAAGAAGACACTTCGTTTACTATTCTCACTACTATTCGTAACGCTTCCATCGCTAGCTCTCCCCGAGAATCGACTCGGTATAGCCCTATGCTATAGCGGAGACAAGAAAGGGTACATTGAACATATAAATACTTTTCCTACATTTACATACACCTTTCACGTCTAATCAAATTTTGGCGCCGTTGCCGGGGAGAGCAACGGATTTTCTTTAAAAGTGAGAAACTAAACGAATTTTCTTCTCTGTTGCAGGTTACAGGTTGAAGATACAACAAAATTTGCAAAGCAAGGACATATAAGTGGACCTGGGCCTCTGCTCTCGAAGCAGAGACCAGGATCCCTCTGACTTGCCGCGTTCCCACGGCAAAAGCCGCGCGGGCGCGGCAAGAAGGAGATCACTACTGACCTAATTTCTGCAGGGGCTCTGATTCTGCAAAATACATCTGCTGCTATACTTGAATTCCTGTATTTTTCACCTATTACCTGCTAATTTAAACAACAGTAAAAAATTGGTTGAAATTGTTAAAAATTGTTTAGACATTTGCATTTCTAGGCACGTGTCTTTTCAATTCATTTACTTTTACTGTTGAAGAGTGCTGGAGGCAAGGTACGTTTCGCATTGCATATAGACTAGGAATCACCTCTTGCTTGATTTTCATGCTTTGAGTGTATTCTAGTTATATCTCTTGTACACTTGCACAAATCAATTCTAAGGGCATAACCCATAAATAAGATAAGGTGGGGATTTCATCACCCTTTCCTTAGCCCAAAAACCACCATCCTAGCACTCACTAACCCAAGCCTAATTTAATAAAAAAATAGACGTTGGCCCTAGGGACATCTCGGACTCATCTAGGAGATTATCCTAAGGGGGAAAAGTGTTGGAAATAGACTCTTGCAAAATCAGTGTCTAGGAAAGGGATTGAGGGCCGAAAGCCCGAAGGTTGCTGGTTACTTAATTAAGGAACGTCTCTGACGGAAAACCTCCCACCAACCTTGACCTTTCCTGGCTGATTAACTTGTGGTCTACGTCTACACTAAACCTCCTGTGGACGATCTAATCAGTTAGGAGTCGTCTAGGTCTAGGTCAACATTCTTTTGGCTTGGTTTTGATTTTTTCTTTTCTTTTTGTTTGTTGTTTGATTTTTCTTTTTTGTTTGTGATTGTTTGTGATATGGCATTCAACTATAATAATTCTTTCAATCCGAACATGAATCCATATTTCACACCAACTTCATTTTATTCGAATAATTCCAACCCGGCGTTTTACAATACGCACCAACCACATACACCGGGTTGGCCTTATCCGAATCAATATGACCCATACCCCCCATCTAATAACTATAATTTCCAAAATAATTTCAACTCTTCACCGAGTCATTGGGGATTCACGTACCCCGAGCATAATTTTCAACCTCCTTGTCCACCATATTCACCTTGTCCACAGTATTCATTTCCTGATTCTGCTTCATATACTCCACCAATTGAAGAAAAATCTGAGTTACTCAGGAGTATAGAAGCCAATTTACAGAGAGTCGAGCAAAAACTTCAAGAACCATTTGTCTCTCCAATTCCATCATATTTTCAAGAGTCTTACTCAGTTCCACCTTTTCCTAATGAACAACCATTTGTTATGGAAACGAGTAAAGATCTCTTGTGTGAGTCCACTCTTCCATCACCACACACTTGTGACTCACATTATTCTCAAACTTTCCAAAGTCAAGATTCTTATACTCCCATTCTAGAGCAACCATTTGCAGATACATCAATTCTAGAAAAGAGTATAGAAATCTTGGAGGAGTCTATATTACAATATCAAAAATCACATGCCAACTCTATCAATAAGGTGGAAGATCAATTAAGTCAAATGGTTAACATTTTTAGGAAGGAGGAAACTCTATCTTATCAACCTTTGACCAATTCAACTATTCCACATTCTATTGATATGACTCAAGACTCCTATTATTTTGGAAATCAAGATTCAATTTCAGCACAACCACCTGAACTTGTCCAAACTTCAAATCCCATTGACATTTTGGCAAGTTTTCCATTTCCTGAAATTGAACTTAAACATGATTATGATCCTGAACTTCCACTTGATGATTCAATTCTACTTTCTGATTCAATTATGACTCCGGTGTCTTCACCTGATTTCACTTCATTTCCCGAGTCAGTATTGGATCCAGTTCCTATCAATTTTGAAATTGAATCACCAATCTTTTATGATGATCATAGTGAACTTGACCAATTCCATACTTTTGAAAATTCCATTGATAAATTGGCAAGTTCACATTTTTGTGGAATTGAACTACATGAGGAATATGATCTTGAACCCCAACTTCGTGATTCACTTCTTTTTCCTGATTCAATAATGACTCCGGTAACTTTACCTGACTTCAATCTTTTCCCGGAGTCAACATTGGATCCGATCCCAATTCATAATGAAGTCGAATCACCCATCTTTGAGGATCATATTGAACTTGACCAATTCATTTCTGAAGATACTATTGACAAATTGGCAAGTTTTTCATGTATTGAACTACATGAGGAAAGTGACCTAGAATTTCACATATGTGATCTAGTTCAAATCCCTGAATCATTATTGACTCCTGTTATATTACCCAATTTGAGTAATATTCTAGAGTCAGTTTTGATTCCCAACCTTCCTGAACTTGAATCACCAATTTTAGAGAGTCACATTCCATCATGGGGAAATGATTGTGGACTTGAGCTTCATTTTCTTGACTTGGACCCAATTCATGAACTCACTTCGACTCCTGAACCTTTACTTCACTTCAGTCACCATCCTGAGTCAGTGTTAGTTTCTGTCCATCCCGAGTCCAAGTCTACCATTCTATCATTTCATAATCCATTCTGGGACAAGGATCTTGATAAATTTGACTCTGAAATTATTTTAGAAATTTGGAAAGTATATGGGGTCATGTACTTAATAAAAATCTTTAAAGGATTTATCTTTTTAGTGGGTCATATTCCTGATATTTTTGGTGGGTTCTGCAAAACCCAACGTAAAGATGATTGGGCCATGTTTCGTGGACCAATCCGACCACCACCGGAACCACCACCTTGAGGTGATTTTTCTTTCCCTCTCCATTTTCTTTCATGCATACATATATCACGATGCATTGAGGACAATGCATGAAATAAGTGTGGGGGAGGGTTTACTAACATAGGATTTTTTATTTTCTAGGATTTTTATTTTCTTTTTAGGTTTTTATTTTCTTTTAGATTTTACATTTCTTTATAGATTTTCTATTTTCTTTTAGAATTTACTTTTAATAAAAATAAAAATAAAAAATAAAAAATAAAAACTTTTTTAAATAAGAGACAAAGTTTTGATCTATTTTTAAGAAAATTAAGATGTATCTTAGAAATTAAGAAAGCCTTAATTATGACATCTTAAACATCGTTGAAATAATAGATCTTGTTTGAATTTATAGGCCAAGTAAGTAAAATTGGTGAGATATTTTTATCTTGAATTTTTTGCCTTAGATAAATATGCACTTTACACTTACACATTTCTTGGGATGGAAACAAAGACCAAAAAAAAGCCATAAAATAAAAAGAAAAAGAAAAAGAAAGAATATATATATAATAAAACATCACCTATTAAGCTTGGTAATTGTGCCTCAAGAAGCATGATTATTCACGCCTAACGGTGGTGAAGTAAATAAATAATCCCCTTTAGTTTTGTGGCCTTTTTCACTCGAGTCCTTTAACCCGAGGGATGTTTTCTCATCTGGTGCCCTAAGACCATCTGGTTTGGGAGTCATCGGTTATAGGCTCGCTACATGGGTGAACTAGAAAGCCTAATAAAACTAAGGGAAGAAAAAAAAAAGAAGAAAAAAGAATATAAATATATATAAATAAATGGCTTGATGGTTGGAGTTGAAATCCCAGAAATTTTCACTGAGCACGGTGTGCATATTATCTAGGTTTTATGAAAGATAAAATATTCAATCCAATTTTGAATTCTTACCTTAATTGAAAACAAGATCCTGCATGGAGACTAAGTTTAAGGAAGAATGATTATAGGTGGACTTATGACCTTGGATCACTTATATTTTTGCAAAAATAGTTTGTAAACATGTCTCTTGTTCAAAATGCGTTTTCAAAACACTAACATTTGTTTTCTTTCTTTATGGATTTTGTGGGTGTAATCCGCTGAAAACCCTCAGGAGACAACACTCCTCATCTAGGGTAACCTAGAGGTTTAAAGGCTTGTTGCACATGCTCAGTGCAATCGCGTCACCTGCGAAAGTGGTGTAATAAAATTGGTAGTTAGGATTTTCTTTTCTTTTCTTTGTTTTGCTCGGGACGAGCAAAAGAATAAGTGTGGGGGTGTGATTGGTATTCAATTCTGCATATTTTACCTCATAATTCCCATGCATTTAGTTAATAAATACATGATTTTTACTAATTTTCTCTATATTCTTACAGGTCTACACTCAAATGGAGAGAAAGCCAAATAATCACTTTAATTAGCAATAATTAAAGTGATTTGTTCAAAGCCCAAGATAGAGCCCAAGATTTGAATTTGGATTCAGTTCAGATCCGCGCGCCAATTGAAGATTCCAGAAGGTCCACGTGGCTAAACAAACTCGTAACAACCTACAACAGAAAGCTGTTAGCCAACTGAATCAGTTAGGCCGCGCCCTTGCCGTGCCAATGCGGCAGATCTGGGGCCGTTGAGCCCCAGATTTTGCGCCAACAGAATGGGTTCTGGATCCTTCTCCTGGGGGCTATAAATACTTCACTTCGACCTGCGAGCAAAGACTGATCAGAGAAGAGAGAGAGATTAGTGTAAAGCTTTGTATTTTTCTAGGATTTTTTGTAGCTCTCTATGATCTTCTTCTTCCCTAGATACCTTGTAAAAGAGAGAGATTGTGAGAGAGAGAGCTTGTGTAATCAAGGTGTGACAACTTGAAGCAACAAGGATTCATCCATTCTCCATCCTCTACTTGAGCTTGGTTCTAGTTTAATTGCTTTCTTTACTTGCTTTCTTTACTTTCTTGCAATTTACTTCATGCTTTGCTTTGCTTTTGTTATCGCTTGTAGCTAACTTTTTCTTCTACATGTGCTAGCTAACACTACCTTGCTAACTACTAGCTCATGGGTGATTGCTATCTCTAATCTTGCAAGTTGGATGGTCTTCTCTTCTCCGACGGTTTAAACCACCCGTCATCTAAGTGAGAAAGTAATTAGATCAACACGCAAGACGAAACCTACGCCGATGGAGTGACAACATGAGGCACGCATTCATTATCACGGAGTTTAGTAAGTTGTAGCAAGGAAGTAAGGTAGCTAGCCATAGTTTTCTCCATTCCAAGCAATTCTATTCTTGATCTTGATTTCTTTTTCCTTTTTCATCATGAACAATTCCACCACTTCTTTCATCTCTTGTTCCATGCTTTATTTATTCTTTTAAGCAAAGAAGACACTTCGTTTACTATTCTCACTACTATTCGTAATGCTTCCGTCGCTAGCTCTCCCCGAGAATCGACTCGGTATAGCCCTATGCTATAGCGGAGACAAGAAAGGGTACATTGAACATATAAATACTTTTCCTACATTTACATACACCTTTCACGTCTAATCAAATACTAGATGCGGTAGGTAAACTACATTTTCATCCAAGTTTTATTGAAGTTTATGTTGTCCAAATATTTTATTGTTTTAGTAACATTGCATCTTTGTGACACTATGTAATTCACTATGCAATTCACCTGTGGTTTATGCTAAGTTCCGTCCTTGCGTCTACTTTGTCAGATGATTGCTTCATTACAACGTTTATTTGTCCGATTTAGCAATCATTTGATGAATGTAGAGTTTTATTTTAGTAAATTATCTTGCATTCTGCTTAACATAGTTGCAACTTTTATCTCGTTCTTGGGCAATATTTGTCTTACAACATGTTTATATTGTTCTTATACATGTCATAACAGCATCCTAATTCTTTCCGTTTAGTGTAAACAGAAAAGACACTATGCTTCACTCTTGTTTTTACCACCTCTTCGAGCAATTCCTTGGAAACCTGAAAAACATAACATTGTGAAAATTTCTCTTTTGAGTAGAGTGACACCATCACTGTAAATAAAGTTTTTACATTCTTTGCATGGTAGTTGTGTCTACCCCCAAGCTTTCCCATTGGTGGTCCTATAAACTAAAGCTACAATTAGGCTTTGTTCCAAGCAATCGAAACTGTATTATTTTCTCCTTGACAATGATTTTTAGTTTTGGTGACAACTTGATCTAGGTCACGAACAACTATAGTAGATCTCTGTAATCAAGCCTTAAAATTATAGTTTTGTTGCTTTATGCAAATTTACTACATGAATAAATTTTAAAAGTGTTGATGAAAAATTGTAACGGTCCCAGTTTTCGTAAATCCTCAATTAACATAACATTCATTTAAACCGACCGATTATTATAATTATTTTCAAATTTTTAAAAATTTCAGCAGTACCTTCTTTGTAAATACTGGTCGGATATGATATTCGATACAAATACGATAATTTCGGCTAACATCAGCCTACTTATTATCAATCCAATCATATAACTGAACACAAGAATCATCCAGGCAATCATGAGGATGTTTCGGCTTGACATCACGTACTTATGGAGAAACATAATAATATAAGCTCGAGAGTACCCCTCTTGGCATCCATAGAAGTTCAGAAATGAATAATTTTAACTTGTCATAATCATCACATTGATAATACACTCGTTGATATCACAACCCAATAAAAGTATCTCAAATGCCAACCTGAAAAAAATCTACGACAACAGTTTTTTACATTTATACAAGATTAACCATCCATCCCACAACCAACATATATCATCTACAAGCACAATTATTTTAGAAGTACAATATGATTAGGTTATAAAAAGTTTAGATTGATTTAGAACGAACTCAGCGCAACATAAACCGGACCCCTGCCTTAAAGCAACCTGTAATAAACCAGTCTGTAGGGGAGTGAGCTCAACAGCTCAGTTAGTAGATATAGATGAAAATCAGAGAATGGTGAATATAATCAATAATGAGCATGATTTTGAGTAATAAAGCAGATCTGGATGAATAAAAGAAACAAAAACTCAATAACATATGATGAAACAATTAGGCTCCATAATCCTGGGGGACGGTCTGACTCTTTGGGCCATTGCTTTCTTATGACAACCTGTAATCTATGCCACAGGCCACAAGGTCTATAAGTTCAGTAAAATATTAGCTCGACAAAAGAGTTTTCTTATGTATTCATAGTATGTATCACATAAGTATTTCATATATCATGCACGGGCACGCCAATCACACTCCCACTATCTTATATATAGTGTATGCATTCAGATAACATATGCATCACAAAACATATTTTTATATAATGTAATCTTATCACACTTCACATATAGCAGTATCACATTACACTTCACAACATTCAAATGCCATATTTAATGAGATGCGTATTATACATTATTCATATGCATATGAAATTCACATGTGAAGTGTGAAAATTCTTCGTCTTACCCTTGGCAGGCTCCGCCCGGTCCCTTCCTCCTTATATAAAGATATATAACACAATGACACCATCTTCTCCCTCCTACCGGCTCCCGCCTGGCCCCTTCCTCCTATACACACACAGGTGTGCGTATGTATAAACATCATATGACAATAACATCATCTTTTTCCTCCTACCAGCTCCCGCCCAGCCCCTTCTTCCTATGTATATGTACGTATATAATGCAATAACACCGTCTTCCCCCTTCTACCGGCTCCCGCCCGGCCCCTTTCTCCAATGAGCATGAAAGCAAAATACATGCTTATATTACACGCAAATAACAACCAGTGTAGTAACAATATGAATTTCTATTAAACACTATGGTTTGCTTTGCAGCTCATCAACTCCATTACCGAAGAATTTCATGTGGTTCACTGCATGTGTATACATATACCCAGATAAAAATTACTTCATCATATTACAACAATTTGACCATTTATTATAATTTGATTCTTAGCTTATCAATTCTATCACTGGGGAATATTTGTGGTTCACTGAACATGCGTATGCAAATGTAAGTTACAGTTCATCTTCCTATTTAGTAATTAGATTATTAATAAGATGTATATGGTTCACTGGTTATATATTCATACATGAGTTGTAAGTCAACAGTAAAGTGATCTACGTATCTCATTCATATAAATTGAGTTCTTATTCATATTATTAGCTATTCATATTATTAGCAACTGCGTATCTAAATAGAAGTGTATGCGTATGAGCATGTATAACTGTATACATCATGTCACATTTAATCACATTTACGCTTCTGTATCATTCATATGCAACAATCATTTTACACACAAAGTATACATTATGTCGCACTTAATCACATTCATGCTTCAGTATCATTTATATGTAACAATCATTTTGCACACAAACTATTATCAATGCCAATTGTTCAATATTTCATCTAACCATTGATTACACTTTTAATGGAGAAATTCCTAATTTGTACTAGTAAGTCTTGTAGTTAGTTGTACTCCACCCTTCATACATCTTATTGTTTAACTGATAGAGTTGATTAGTCCACCAACCAAGTTATCGACTTACTATAATTGCTCACTATAGATGATTGCTCAACAGTTATACTCAAACAACATTCTCATTTCTTTTTATCAAATTTTTTACGTGCAGTCACGAAGTATAATACTTAATGATTTAAGTTCAATATTCAAGTGTAAATAATCATCAAATTTTACATCGGGTCCCGAGTTTATCATGAATTTATTGGTTCTTCCATTCTACTTTAAGGTGATTACGTGTTATTATCACCATCCCACATATTACTTTCGAGTAATTATGTATTAGTTGTTATCTGTGACAATTATTCATATACAATCTCATTAGTCATTCTACTTTCATATGACTTGATTACATTAAGAGCTTCAGACTTATTCACTTGACCGTAGTCACTTCCAGTTAGTACATTTAGAATTTTAAATTTTTACTTGTACACTAGTATAGTTTTTACTTACTGTGCCATCACATTTTCTTCTTATTCTTGCACTAATTAATTGACCCCTTTACACATGTAATTTGGAAAAGGTTTAGATATCCAAAGTTATAGTACGAGGGTACTTAATTAAGCAAGCATATACAAGATTAACTCTTATGCATCTTACTATCGAATGTAGTCTTGCCTTATCTTTCTTAATTTCTAATCGTTGTATTCATAGTCATAATGAATACTTGACTTCTAAACCCAAATTTGTATCCTACGACATTCAATCGTTCATCGAGCTATTTTGATTATTCATTAAATGAGCCATCACAAAATCTTTCCATCTTGCCTGTGAAAACCATATCATTGCTTTGCGACATGGATAACCCAGTCTAATGCAGTATTCGAAATCAAAATGGAAGATACTAGAATGATTTCATCAAGTTGCAATCAATTATTTGTGATAAAACTGAATGACGACAGTAAGAAAGAACATCGCCAAAACTTACTAGAATTTATTAATTAATGCGTAAAAGATCCTTAAGAATGATAAACATGGGTTACTTGCCCATAACCTGATCTAACAGCCTTCGATAAATTTCTCAACTACTCTATGTTTAATTCAGGCCTTTCCCACTCATTGAATAGTCATTGAATCATTTCACTATAGAAGTTTTCCTACAGTTGGAGTTATATTTTTCAAGCTTCACCTACTATACTCACATTTTAAGGTGTACTATTTATGAATTTAATTACACAATCTCGATTTAGAAGGTAAAATAGTGATGTTGTAGGAGTCACTTGAGTATTTCGCTTTCTCATACATATGATGCATACAACACTACTGCAATATAGTCTAAAGGCCTAGAAGGAGTTCAAGTATAGATGATTAAAGGATATGGAGGATGATATGGCATACCCAAATAATTACCTTATCAAATAGGTGTCAAAGCAAGTAAATAAGGAATTAGACTACACTTGAGTTATGTATTAAACTATACTCTTATTGTATTCGTGATTGCTCTTGTTACTTAATAGAGTTCCCCTAGAAATGTGGTAGCCTTGGAAGAAATTTTGGGAGAAAGTTAGAGGAGGTTGTTAAATTAACAATAAATAGTCAAAACGAGCAATGGGAGAGTTCCAACATACTATCTCTTCTTTACAGGGTCAAGATATCCTTTAAGACTTTCATGACTTATATTTTTCTAATTACAAACTTTCAGATATAACTTAATTAAATCTTTTATTATAAGATCATGAGATTTTATCATCTCTTCTACCTCTTAAACTTTCTTAGAGCATCAACCAAGGCATTATAGGTGTAGACATTCAGAGTACAATCTCATCTTCGTTGTATACAAAATTTTAATGAAAGGAGAGCTTAGGTTTAATTGAGAGACTTCCGTGTTCTTAAAATTTCTCTTTTAGATATCCAGAGACAAAATTTAACTTTGTAAATTAATAAACTTGAAGTCAAGTCCTACACATTAAAGGCTTTGTGTTCTTTTTCTATCATGCCTCTTGCCAAATTGGTTTTAAAAATGGGAACTACAATACAATGAATTTTTTTCCTCCTTGTTTACGAATCGGCGGATTAGTGAATATATAGTATTTAGAAAGACAAAAAATTTGTCTGTGCGAAGAAGGCACGTGAATTTAATAAGTTGTACCTGCTTTGTGTTCTTTTTCTATCATCGCTCTTGCCAAATTAGTTTTAAAAATGGCACTACAATACAATGAATTATTTTTCTCCTTGATTGCGAGTCGGAGGATTAGTGAACATATAGTATTTAAAAGATAAAAAACCTTTCTGTGTAAAGAAGGCACGTGAATCTAATAAACTGCTCCCGCTTTGTGTTCTTTTTCTATCATTCCTCTTGCCAAATTGGTTTTAAAAAAGGGCACTGCAATACAATTAATTTTTTTCCTCCTTGATTGTGAGTCGGCGGATTAGGGAATATATAGTATTTAGAAAGACAAAAAACTTGTCTGTGCAAAGAAGGCACGTGAATCTAATAAATTGTACCCGCTTTGTGTTTTTTCTATCATGCCTCTTACTAAATTGGTTTTAAAAAAGGGCACTACAATACAATGAATTTTTTCCCTCCTTGATTGCGAGTCGGCGGATTAGTGAATATATAGTATTTAGAATGACAAAAAACTTGTCTGTGCAAAGAACGCACGTGAATCTAATAAATTGTACCCGCTTTGTGTTCTTTTTCTATCATGCCTCTTGCCAAATTGGTTTTAAAAAAGGGCACTGCAATACAATGAATTTTTTCTCCTTCATTGCGAGTCGACGGATTAGTGAATATATAGTATTTAGAAAGAAAAAAAACTTATATGTGCAAAGAAGGCACGTGAATCTAATAAATTGTACCTGCTTTGTGTTCTTTTTCTATCATGCCTCTTGCCAAATTGATTTTAAAAAAGAGCATTGCAATACAATGAATTATTTTTCTCCTTGATTGCGAGTTGGAGAATTAGTGAATATATAGTATTTAGAAAGACAAAAAACTTGTCTGTGCAAAGAAGGCACGTGAATCTAATAAATTGTACCCGTTTTGTGTTCTTTTTCTATCATGCCTCTTGCTAAATAGGTTTTAAAAAAGGGCACTGTAATATAATGAATTTTTTTCCTCCTTGATTGCGAGTCGGCGGATTAGTGAATACAGAGTATTTAGAAAGACAAAAAACTTATCTGTGCAAAGAAGGCACGTGAATTTAGTTAATTGTACCCGCTTTGTGTTCTTTTTCTATCATGCCTTTTACCAATTTGGTTTTAAAAAAGGGCACTGCAATAGAATGAATTTTTTTCCTCCTTGATTGCGAGTCAGCGGATTAGTGAATATATAGTATTTAGAAAGACAAAAAACTTGTCTGTGCAAAGAAGGCACATGGATCTAATAAATTGTACCCGCTTTTTATTCTTTTTCTAACATGCCTCTTGCCAAATTGGTTTTAAAAAAGGGCACTACAATACAATGAATTTTTTCTCTTTGATTGCGAATCGGCGGATTAGTGAATATATAGTATTTAGAATGACAAAAAACTTGTCTGTGCAAAGAACGCACGTGAATCTAATAAATTGTACCCGCTTGATGTTCTTTTTCTATCGTGCCACTTGCCAAATTGGTTTTAAAAAAGAGCACTGCAATACAATGAATTATTTTTCTCCTTAATTGTGAGTCAGAGGATTAGTGAATATATAGTATTTAGAAAGACAAAAAACTTGTTTGTGCAAAGAAGGCACGTGAATCTAATAAATTGTACCTGCTTTGTGTTCTTTTTCTATCATGCCTCTTGCCAAATTGGTTTTAAAAAAGGGCTTTGCAATACAATGAATTTTTTTCCTCCTTGATTGCGAGTCGGCAGATTCGTGAATATATCATATTTAGAAAGACAAAAAACATGTCTGTGCAAAGAAGGCACATGAATCTAATAAATTATACCCGCTTTGTGTTCTTTTTCTATCATGCCTCTTGCCAAATTGGTTTTAGAAAAGGGCACTGTAATACAATGAATTTTTTTCCTCCTTGATTGCGAGTCAGCAGGTGAGCCCCACCAACAGGCGGGGCCTCCGGGCGGCTGATGCCACCCCCAAATATATTCTGATCTCTTTTCTTGTTGTTTTTTGTCCTGACCCAAACCGTAAGCTCCAAACCTAAACTGTGAGCAGAGCGATGGCGAGCAACAATTAGACCTCTTCTTCCTCTTTGCCTTCGAAAATGGAATCTTTAACCCTAAACACTCTACCATGGCTCGATCTCCCGAATCCTCTAACTGAGAACATCTTGAAGCGCCTCCCGCTCTCCGATTACATTCGTTTTGGTGCAGTCTGCCCCAATTGGCTCTCCATCCAAAACCGCCCACCGCCGCCTCCACGCTCCGATGCCGCCGCCGATGATCAACCTCCCATGGTTCATATCCTACAGGCCAGAACAAGATTCTGTGCTTTGCCTCAGCCTTCCTCAGCCCCTTCGAGCAACGAACCCATCGCCTTAGAGTCCCCCTCACACCCCGCTATCTTGAGTACCAGAGAGAAAGTTCAAGGAAGACAGAAAATATGTTCCTTCTCTTTCCCCAATGGCTGGTTGCTACTCGACGACCTCCCGTACCGGCCTCCTCGCAGCTTCGTTTTCACCCTCGTGAATCTCGTCTCCGGCGCCCAAATCGAAACCTATGATATCGGAGAGGGGTTGTGTTTTGACTGTAAGGCCGCCGTCTCAGCCCCTTCCGGCGGCGGCTCCTCCGTGCTCCTTCTCACAACCGACAAGTGGGGGAAGATGTTCGAGTTGTTCCGGTAGGGGACCGACCATGACGACTGGTACCGGCTGCCGTTCCCTGACAATAAAATGGGATGGGATGGCGTCCATGTGTCCGTGATCAATTCGATCTTTTGGAGGGGGAAGTTTTACTGCATTTATTTGAGCAGGGGTCTCATCGTCATCGATCCTCTCCCCGGCGAGCCCATGATGCAGTTCTTGGAGATGGACCAGAGCCAGCTGCCGGTGCTCGGGAACAGATGGGAGGATGACGTGGAGGACAGGATGGAACTCTTTTTGGTGGAATCTAATGGGAAGCTATTGCTGGTTGTGGAGTTCTTCGAGTTCGACCCGACTCACACCACCCGCGAACTCGCAGGGTTCCAAGTGTTTGAGGCTGATTTTTCTGAGAGGAAGAGGTGGGTGAGGGTGGAAAGCCTTGGAGATCGAGTGTTGTTCATTTATCGAAATTTTGCAGCTTCTCTGTAGCAGCTAATGTTGGAGTCAAAGGGAACTGCATCAATTGTATAGATCCATCTAAAGAAGAGCCGATGCCATGGAGTGTATTCGATTTGAGTAATGGGAGTGTGATGGATGCGCTACTCCCATGTCCTCATTCGCCTTCTGCTCATCTTATGTTTGTGCCGAGCATATGCTAATCCTGCAAGATCCGGTAACATTTCAAGCCTCTTAGATTTCTTTCTATTAGCTGATTTTATTTATATAGCTTTTGGCTCAGTTTAATTCCAATGAAGCTTTTTTTTTTGACATATATAGCTTAATGCTAGTGTAGGAAGTTTGAGAAAATTCATTTCTATGTTTTTGATTGCATTTCTTGTATTCCGTTTGTCTGTCATGGTTTTTAACATACAGGCTGAATGATTTCCACTAGTTGACCCAATGGTATTTCTATATGGTCATGCCATCTATTCAGAAGAAACAAATGGTTATGATATATATTTTCTATTTGTTATTTTTATTCATTACTAATGACCTGAAATCAAAGCTTACAAGATAGTGGCAATTATAACAAGCAATTCTTGCAAATTTTGTCCAAAATAGGATATCCCTCTTTATTGTAACCAAGACATAACAGTCGTTGTAACGGTCCCAGTTAATAATTTCCATTCAGATTACAATCATCACAGATTATCCAAGCGTGGGACCTATCATGATATAATACTTCATTTCGATTAACATCAGACTCATCTATACTTTACATGATTATCCACTTTAATAGCATGTATGATCTTAACATTATTTGGCATTTTTCAAAACATTGATCCGACTACTCATAAGAAAACATAGTCTAATACATTATTATTCTACAATATTCTACAGGATTTGAGTCTAGTACCAAGCATTTTAATATTTACAATTTCATAGCAACATCCAAATAGAAATTTTGCATAGTTTTCTAAAACAATATACATATCACAAGAACATGCTAAAAGGTGAAAATGTCTCCGTTGACATCTATCCCGCATGTATTGCCATTAAACGGGTCCCTTACCTTTGTCCAAACCTGAAGGTGATAGTAAAAACAGAGTGAGCTCGACAGCTCAGTGAGTAAAATAGTATTTGTATGCATGCCCATTATGTAGGTCTATTTGGAATTTATCATTAGGTTAGCAATTATATTTTTATACCATTTTTACACATTTTTGTGTATTTACTGAAGTCCTGACTAAAACACAGTAACAGGTCCTGATTTGACTTATTCATACCTATAGTCGACTAATTACACTTTAAGTTGACTTATACAGAAGCTATAGTCGACTGGGGTCTCCTCTTATTAAAGGTGTTAACTCTCTGTTGGCTGCCTATAACTTACCTAGTTGACTAATCTATCTGGTATAGTCAACTATACTTGGTAATAGACGACTTACAATTAAATTGTAGTCGATTAATTCTGGATCAAAAACATAGGTGCTCTCTGTTTGTCACTTAACCAATTCGAGTCGACTACCCTTTCTGGTGTAGTCGACTACTACAGACTCTAGTCGACTATTCACCATCTATAGTCGACTAATCATGGCCAAAAGAAGATGTCTACTTTCTGTTTATTTCATGTAACTGAGGTTAGTCGACTAACCTATTATATATGGTCGACTAAGGTTGTTGTCTCGAGACTTACATATCAATTTTTCCCATCCATAGTTGACTTAGCCCCAAGGGCTAATCGACTAACCCTGTTGAAAATGCCTTGATAAGTCGACTATTACAGAGTCTAGTTTTAAGACTTATATATAATTTCAACATGTAATTTCTATCTTAACCACATTAACATACTTATTAATCATAACATTGGGCTCCCCCTTCGGTCTCCTCCGGTTTAACCCGGTCCCTTCCTCCTATACGTTATTCAACGCAATAATTCCCCTTTAGATCACCACCAGTTCAACCCGGTCCCTTCCTCCTATACATTAACACATATTCTCCCCTTCGGTCACCTCCAACCCGGTCTCTTCCTCCAAATATGCAATAATCACGTCCTTCGTGTATTCATAGTTTCTACTTTACAACATGTCAATATCATGGAACTCATTAACATGCATGAGTAACTACTAGCTAAATTATCAATATGCAAGTCTTTTCAAGATAACCAACATATCATGTTATCTTAATATATGTGTAGCCATAAATATATGCATAGCATCAAGTATCATATTTATCCATAGAACTATTTCTCTCAAAAGCATGTGGTAAACTACCATGTATACACACAATCAAATACAATGTTAGACATACATGAACATAACTACTACATGATTGCAAAGATTATGTACACATAAAATCTATAATTTATACGCATGAATTATCCTTCAATTTCATGTTCATTTATAACTTAGAAATTTCCCTTTTTTCAAGCTTTACACTCCTACTATTTTACTAGGGTTCGGATGTTCTACTCACCCTTGAAGAAAGTATTTCCTTATCAAGCTTGGTCTCCCGCTATATTGGAGTCTACAAGTCCACAATAATATCATAATTAGTTCTTAGTTAAAAGAGCATAAGAGGAGTAGAAATATTAAAGTTTTGCTTACCCTTCAACCAATATCGCCCTCCTAACTCGCAAGTCCTAGATCAACCTATCTTCTTCAAGGATTTCCTTTTTATGGTGATGTTAGATCACCACTATACCTTATTCTATTAGTTTTTGGAGGAGGGAAAATAGGTAAAGAAAGCCCTTTTCTCGTATAAAGGAAGTAAGGCAAGTTTTGTTAGGGAATGAGAGGGAGAGAGATGAAAATCACCTAGAGGGGGGGTGAATAGGTGATTATGCTAATCAATACACAATTTAAATATATGATGCAACAATCGCCCAAAACAAGACTAAGAGCCGAATGCCCCGTGAAGGGTTCTATACTCCTTCCTCCTGATTCCTTGTGAAATGAGTTGGAGGTGCGCAATGCAACCTTGTTGTATGGGACAAAGATTGACAAGATGAATGACAACAAGTGAATATAGCAATGACAATCAAAAGCAAGTAATAATAGCAATGAAAGTAGAGCAAGAACAAGGAAAAGTAAACCAAATGCAAACACCAAGAATTGTTATCGAGGTTCGAGCACCCAGCCCTACTTCCCCGCCTTCCCCAGAAGGATTCCAACCACTTCCACTATCACAAAGATGTCACAAATACACCGGAGTACCCAACTCCACAATCTTAAGTACAAGCAATCTCTTAGTAGTCAAAAGACCACAAACTTTCTCTTTCAAAATTCTCTTCCCTTACAAAGGTCCTTAGAGAACAATGAGTAGGAATGAAGCTCTTGTGTGTAAGGAGAAAAGAAAATGAAATCAGAGAATTCTTGAAAACACTTCAGAAATTTAAGAGAGAATTTCAGCACAAAACCAAGAAATCAAGCTCTTTTGAATGCCTTAAACTTTTGAAACTTTTGCAAATTTTTCTTTTTAAGATTGGTAAATGAACCTCTCCCCAAACACCCCTATTTATAGGAGAGGGCTAGGGTTTAGAGATAAAACATATTTAAGGCTAATCAGAAAGTATTAAAACCAAAACATGTCATTTAAACACACTTAAGTGAGAAAAGGACAAAAAATAAACCAGCTTAGGAAATAACTATTACTGTTCAAACGGCTACCTCGGTCGACCGGGCGGTCGACTGCTAGTTCAAAAAAATAGCTGTTGCAGGCTAACGGTCGACCGGCCGGTCGACCCAAAAATACAGAGAGCAGAAGTCTTGCAGTCAGGCAGGTGTCGGTCGACCGTCCGGGTCGACCGTGAAACGTGCATACGGATACGCACTGCTGCCAGAAACACGGTCGCCTGAAATGGTCGATCGGATTGACCTGACACAGGGACAGTCGACCGATCCGGTCGACCGGCTTAGGTCAAAAGTCAAAAACAAAACATAGTTTTGAAGAGGTTTTGAAATCTAACAACATAGTCTTCATTTTAAACAAGTCTGATACCCAAAATATAGCTTATAAACGAAAAGCTTTAGTTTAAAATAATTTTTACACATTTATGGGAAATATATTTGGAAATAAGATGTGCGCAAAAACGTGTGTGATAGAGCTTCAAACCTATTCACTATTCTTTAACAAAACTATAAAACTAGAAACAAATCTAATAAATTATCTTGAGCAATCTTGAAGTCATGAGCCAAGTAATGCCTTGCTAGAGCCTTCTTTTCTATGTTCCTCCCTTGATGTGCAAAAGGCCTTCTTTTCTTTATGAACTTAGAATTTCTTGCAATAGCTAAGCAATGGCCTCCAAATCATGGTACAAACATGAAACTTATCTTAACAAACTAATTAGTACCATATAGCTCCTATTTGTTTTGTTATCATCAAAACTCTAAACAAATGGAGAGTGTAACCTTATGGGCCAACAATCTCCCCCTTTTTGATGATGACAAAACAAATAGGCTATAAGCAAAAATATAGAGGAGGAGTAAGCTCCCCCTCAAATAATGCTATCATAAAAACAATGTAAGGTGCAAGCAAAAATCATCAAACAAAAACCATATTATAAAAAATCATGAAATATGCTTGCAAGAAACATTTCTACTCAAAAACAAGAATTCATGAAAACACATCAAAAACTTAAAAACTATATAAACTCATATGGAATCAAAACAATATGAACTTATATTTCTATCATAAAAACTCATTCTCCCCCTTTTTGTCATACATCAAAAAGGGTTATGAAGACATTTTTATTCAATAACACAAACATTAAGTTCACCACAAATGAAAGAAAATCTAGCAAAATCAAGTGGTTTAGTGAAAATATCGGCTAGTTGCAAATCCGTAGAAACATAATCAATCTCTATATCTCCTTTCTCAAAATGATCTCTAAGAAAGTGATATCTAATCTCAATGTGCTTGGTCTTACTATGTTGATTTGCATTTTTAGTCATATGTATAGTACTAGTATTATCACAAAATTTTTTTATATGGTTATAATGCAAATCATAATCAAGGAGAGTATGCTTCAGCCAAAGAACTTGTGCACAACAAGCCCCCGCGGCAACATACTCCGCCTCGGCGGTTGAGAGAGCTACGGAATTTTATTTCCTAGAGGACCATGAAACAAGACAATTACCAAGAAATTGACATGTCCCACTAGTACTCTTTCTATCTACTCTACAACCCGCATAGTCGGCATCTGAATAACTCGTCATTGAGAAATCTCCGGTTTTCGGATACCATAGACCCATTCGAATTGTGCCCTTAATATAACGAATAATGCGTTTTACCGCAATAAGATGGGACTCCTTAGGACACGATTGAAATCTAGCACAAAGACACAAACTAAACATGATGTCCGGCCTACTTGCCGTCAAATACAAAAGACTACCTATCATGCTTCTATACAATTTAATATCAACATTTTTATCTTGGTCATCCTTATCAAGCTTGGTTGTAGTTGCCATGGGAGTGTTGCAAGCTTTAGAGTCTTCAAGTCCAAACTTCTTTACGAGTACCTTTGCATATTTGGCTTAGCATATAAAGTTCCCATCTTGCAATTGCTTGATTTGGAGTCCAAGAAAGAAATTAAGCTCACTCATTGAAGACATTTCAAATTCACATTGCATAACCTTTTCAAATTCCTTGCATAAAAAATCATTAGTAGAACCAAAAATTATATCATCAACATAAATTTGCACAATTAAAAAGTCATTATCAACATGCTTAGTGAATAGAGTTGTGTCTACTTTGCCTTTAACAAAATCATTTGAAATGAGAAAACTAGAAAGCCTTTCATACCAAGCTCTTGGAGCTTGTTTCAATCCATACAAAGCTTTATCAAGTTTAAAAACAAAATCGGGATGAACATGATCAACAAAACTGGGAGGTTGAGCAACATAAACTTCTTCATTTATAAAACCATTCAAAAATGTACTTTTCACATCCATTTGAAAAAGTTTAAAATTTTTGAAAGATGCAAAAGCTAGTATCATCCGTATGGCTTCAAGCAGTGCTACGGGTGCAAAGGTCTCCTCAAAGTCAATTCCCTCAACTTGAGTGTAACCTTGGGTCACTAACCTAGCTTTATTCCTAATGACATTTCTGGACTCATCCATCTTGTTTCTAAAGATCCACTTAGTACCAATTATTTGTCTATCGTGAGGCTTAGGAACAAGGTGCCAAACTTGGTTGCGCTCAAATTGATTGAGTTCCCCTTGCATGGCTAGCAACCAATATGAGTCCGCCTCGGCTTCGAGGATGCTTTTGGGTTCAAAATGAGAAATGAAAGCAAAGTTACCACATAGGTCATGGAGTTTGGAGCGAGTTGTTACTCCTTTAGATGCATCACCTTAGATGAGCT
Source organism: Agave tequilana (assembly GCA_038442645.1). Lineage (NCBI taxonomy): Eukaryota > Viridiplantae > Streptophyta > Magnoliopsida > Asparagales > Asparagaceae > Agave > Agave tequilana. The sequence goes on along the minus strand of JAVJIF010029691.1, from coordinate 2,029,103 downwards.
CCTTGGGATGGTTTGTTGCATATCTCCAAGCTTTAGGAAGCAGTTGAGAGCTTTCCTCTTTATCCTCTTGAACATCACCAATTGATTCTAGCTTTTCTTCTTGAGCGCGGGTGAGTCCTTCAAGGATAGTCTCTCCATGTTATCACCTAATGGTTCAATCTCTACAACATTCTCAACAAACATATTAGATTCTTCAAATTTAACATGCATGGATTCTTCAATGGTAAGTGAAGATCTATTGAATACTATATAAGCTTTACTAGTTGTAGAATATCTAACAAAGATTGCTTCATAAGCCTTAGCATCAAATTTACCCAAGTTATCTTTAGTGTTCAAAATAAAACAATTGCATCCAAAATCTTTTAAATATGCAACATTAGGTTTTCTAGAATGATACATTTCAAAAGATGTTTTGGAAGAATTTTTACACAAATAAATACGATTTGAAATATAGCATGCGGTGTTTACGGCCTCGGCCCATAAATATTGAGGGAGGTCATACTCACTTATCATTGTCCTAGCCATCTCTTAAAGTGTTCTATTTTTTCTTTCTACAACTCCATTTTGTTGTGGAGTTCTAGGACAAGACATTTCATGCTTAATTCTCTTTTCATCACAATAAGTCATGAAGAGTTGGTTAACAAACTCACCACCTCTATCACTCCTTATTTTCAAAATCGAAAAACCTTTTTCTTTTTCAACCCTTTTTCGAAAAATCTTGAAATGAGAAAAAGTTTGATCTTTGTGTTCCAAAAAGAAAACCCAAGTGAAACGGGAAAAATCATCAACCAAAACATATGCATATCTACTACCATTTAAACTCTTAGTTTTAGTAGGTCCAAAAAGATCCATATGAATTAATTCTAAAGGCCTAGTTGACATGATATCCTTGATTGGTTTGAAGGAAGACTTGGTTTGTTTACCAAGTTGGCACGCACCACAAATGCGGTCTTTCTCAAACTTCAAGCAAGGTATACCCTTCACCAATTCCTTACAATTAATCCTAGAAAGATGGTCAAAAGATGCATGTCCTAATCTTCTATGCCAAAGCCAAGAATTTTCATCAAAAGCATTTAAGCATTTAGTAGAACATACCACATTAAGCATGTCAATGATATAAACATTATCATCATGAAAACCGGTGAGAATACAATCATTGGTTTTAACATCAATGATTTTGCAAGAAGAATCATCAAAAATAACCTTAAGTCCACAGTCACAAAATTGACTAATGCTAAGCAAATTATGCTTCAAACCATCAACAAGTACAACATTTTCTATAATGGGAGATGCACCAATTTGAATGTTACCTATACCGATGATAGTGCCTTTGGAGTCAACCCCGAAGGTGACGGAGTCACCTTCCTCGTACCTTGATAGGGTTGTAAATTTATTGATGTCCCACGTCATGTGTCTTGAATAACCACTATCAAGGTACCACCGCTCCCTACGTCTTGGAGGCCTGGTGTGTACCTACATCAAATAATTTAGGACTTAATTTTGGTACCCACATGTTCTTGGGTCCTAAAGAGTTAGTTCCATGAATCCAAACAAGATTATTTGATCTATTTACTTGGTCATAACAAAATTTAGCCAAATGTCCATTCTTACCACAATATGTGCATCTATACACTCTACCATATTTAAAAGCATAGTGAGTGTGTGATTTGTGAGCATGAGAATTGTTAGCATGAAAAGATTTAGCATGAGAAGTGTTATGTGTAGTGTGAGCATGAGGAATCTTAACATGTGAATCTTTAGCATGAGAGGTGTGCTTTTTAGAAAACATTTCTTCAAGTTTCTTAGTATTAAAAGCACAATCCTTTAAAGTCTTTTCAAAATCAACAATTTTAGTTTTTAAAGAGGAAATTTCTTTTTCATCAATCTTAGGAAATTTAGCTTTACAAGCAACTTTGTAAGTACTAAATTCATTTTGGGTAGAAATGAGATTTGAAGAAATTTCATCTTTTTCTTTAGAAATAATAGCAAGTTGATTTTTGAGAAAAACAACTTCCTTTTCCAATTTAGAGCATTCAATCTTTTTATTATCATAGGTCTCTGAAAGTTCAACAAAGGCATGAACAAGAACTTCTTTACTTAATTCATCATCTTCATCATCAAGAGGTTGAGGGGTTACCTTTGGTGTGTTTGCCATGAAACACATATTCGCTATATCCGCCTCTTCCTCGGACTCGCTTTCCAAATCCCAAGTTGCCTTGTACGCTTTCTTTTCTTCCGATTTCTTTGGCTTGAAGGAGGAGGTCATCTTCTTCTTGAACTCTGGGCAATCGGCCATGATATGTCCTGGTTTTCGGCAATTATAGCATATAATTCTTCTCTCCTCTTTGCCTTCAAATTTCCTTCGGAAGTTGAGCTTGTTTCTCCGGTACATTCTCTTCACATTGCGAACAAGTAGAGATAGCTCCTCATCTTCTTCTTCATCTTCTTCATCGTCTTCAAGAGTGGATGAAGACTTGAAGGCTATAGATTTTTTTTTTAGTGGAGCAGCCTCTTCTCTTGCTTTCTTCTCCATCTCATGGGTTTTTAAGTTCCCAATGAGACTAATGAGGTCCATCTCATCCTTGTCATTCAACTCTTTCAAGGTGGTGGCCTTTATCTCCCAAGATGAAGGAAGAGCCCGAATTACTTTTTGCACCTTTTGGTCATTTGAGATATCATCACCTAAAGAAGAAAGAGCATTGGTGATTTTAGTAAATCTAGTAATCATACAATGAATAGATTCTTCATCAATCATTTTAAAGGATTCATATTGGGACCTTAAGAGATCTATCTTAGCTCTCTTAACTTGTGAAGTCCCCTCGTGTGTGACCAACAAATGTTGCCAAATCTCATAGGCAGATTGGCAATGAATTACCCGTGTAAAGTCATCCTCATTCAAGGCGGTTAAGAGGGAATTTTGGACCTTAGAGTTAGCCTCATATTCTCTAAAGGTGAAGTCGGTCCATGTGCTCTCATCACTATCGGATGCAACATAGGGTTTGGTCAAAGATTTAGCTACTAGGCTTCCTAAAGATTGCAAGAAAATAGTCATCCTAACCTTCCAAATAGGGAAATTAAGTCCATCAAATTTAGGAGGGATTTTGATGTTATCGGCCATGTTTACTAGTGAAGAATGAATGAATGAAAATGTTGATTAGCAAATTTTAAGGATCTCTCTATGGATGTTAAGCCAAACCTAGAATCCAAGCTCTGATACCAATTGAAAATCACCTAGAGGGGGGGTGAATAGGTGATTATGCTAATCAATGCACAATTTAAAAATATGATGCAACAATCGCCCAAAATAAGACTAAGAGCCGAATGCCCCGTGAAGGGTTCTGAACTCCTTCCTCCTGAATCCTCGTGAAATGAGTTGGAGGTGCGCAATGCAACCATATTGTATGGGACAAAGATTGACAAGATGAATGACAACAAGTGAATATAGCAATGACAATCAAAAGCAAGTAATAATAGCAATGAAAGTAGAGCAAGAACAAGGAAAAGTAAACCAAACACAAACACCAAGAATTGTTATCGAGGTTCGAGCACCCAGCTCTACTTCCCCGCCTTCCCCAGAAGGATTCCAACCACTTCCACTATCACAAAGATGTCACAAATACACCGGAGTACCCAACTCTACAATCTCAAGTACAAGCAATCTCTTAGTAGTCAAAAGACCACAAACTTTCTCTTTTAAAATTCTCTTCCTTACAAAGGTCCTTAGAGAACAATGAGTAGGAATGAAGCTCTTGTGTGTAAGGAGAAAAGAAAATGAAATCAGAGAATTCTTGAAAACACTTCAGAAATTTGAGAGAGAATTTCAGCACAAAACTAAGAAATCAAGCTCTTTTGAATGCCTTAAACTTTTGAAACTTTTGCAAATTTTTCTTTTTAAGATTGGTAAATGAACCTCTCCCTAAACACCCCTATTTATAGGAGAGGGCTAGGATTTAGAGATAAAACATATTTAAGGCTAATCAGAGAGTATTAAAACCAAAATATGTCATTTAAACACACGTAAGTGAGAAAAGGACAAAAAATAAACCAGCTTAGGAAATAGTCGTTACTGTTCAAACGGCTATCTCGGTCGACCGGGCGGTCGACCGCTAGTTCAAAAAAATAGCCGTTGCAGGCTAACAGTCGACCTGCCGGTCGACCCAAAAATACAGAGAGCAGAAGTCTTGCAGTCAGGCATGTGTCGGTCGACCGTCCGGGTCGACCGTGAAACGTGCACACGGATACGCACTGCTGCCAAAAACACGGTCGCCTGAAACGGTCGACCGGATTGACCTGACACAGGGACGGTCGACCGATCCAGTCGACTGGCTCAGGTCAAAAGTCAAAAGCAAAACATAGTTTTGAGAGGTTTTGAAATCTAACAACATAGTCTTGATTTGAAACAAGTCTGATACCCAAAATAGAGCTTATAAACGAAAATCTTTAGTTTAAAATAATTTTTACACATTTATGGGAAATATATTTGGAAATAATATGTGCGCAAAAACGTGTGTGATAGAGCTTCAAACCTATTCACTATTCTTTAACAAAACTATAAAACTAGAAATAAATCTAATAAATTATCTTGAGCAATCTTGAAGTCTTGAGCCAAGTAATGCCTTGCTAGAGCCTTCTTTTCTATGTTCCTCTCTTGATGTGCAAAAGGCCTTCTTTTCTTTATGAACTTAGAATTTCTTGCAATAGCTAAGCAATGGCCTCCAAATCATGGTACAAACCTGAAACTTATCTTAACAAACTAATTAGTACCATATAGCTCCTATTTGTTTTGTTATCATCAAAACTCAAAACAAATGGAGAATGTAACCTTATGGGCCAACAAGAGAGTGTGTATGGCTGCAGAAAATGGGCTATTTTTGGGTTGTTGCTACTGCTGTTTTGCCTGCTGCTGCTGTTGTTTTGGCTGGCAGTAAAAAGGAGAGAGAGGAGTTTTGTGAAGTTACAATGAAGAGAGCCAAATAATATTGTTCTCTTCATCCCCCTCCTATTTATACTGCAATCTCTTCAATAATATCATGACAAGTGCCCCCTAACACCATCCCTCTACAACTATATCTTACACCTATAGGCAAGGTTCCATCCCTCCCCCCTTCATGTGGTACTAGTACCCACAAGCATGGTGGGGGTATGGTAGCAAAGTAAACATGCATGTGGGTATATTTCATTTCATATACATACATACATATATATACATACTAATATGTATAGTATGGTGTATAGTTTAAGTATCTTACATGAATACTTGTGTCCACCTTATCTCCCTAAAGCATTTTATTGATTAGTTTAAGGCAAGTGTTACATTCTACCCTCCTTATATAAGTTTCATCCTCGAAACTTAATGTACCTTGGAACAAATGTGGATAGTCCTTCCGTATCTCCTCTTCCAGTTCCCAAGTTGCTTCTTCTATATTTTGATTCCTCCATAAAACCTTTACCAAAGGAATATTTTTTCTTCTTAATTGTTTCTCCTTGCGATCTAGGATTTGTATTGGCTCTTCGTGTATGACATATCTTGTTGTATTTGCAATGGTCCATAGGAGACTGTGATCAGGATCAGGTACATACTTCTTCAGCTGAGAGACATGAAATACATTGTGCATCCACTCCAAAGCAGAAGGTAAGGCTAAACGATAAGCAACGGTCCAATTCTATCCAATATTTTGAATGGTCCAAAATATCTAGGAGCTAATTTGTTCTTACTGCCGGTGCGTTTTACTCCCTTCATTGGAGATACCTTCGGGAAAACTTTATCCCCCACCTCAAATTTCAGTGGTCTGCGGCGATTGTCTGCATAAGCTTTCTGCTTGCTCTGGGCTGCTTTCATCCTTTCCTTAATCAACTTGATCTTCTCAGTAGCTTCTTGAGTTAGGTCAGAGCAAGATATCCTTCTATCCTCAACTTCTTCCCAACAGATTGGTGATCTGCATTTTCTACCATACAATGCTTTAAACAGAGGCATACCAATGGTGGACTGATAATATTATTATAAGCAAAGTCCGCTAAGGGTAAATATTTGTCCCAACTTCCCCCAAAATCTAATACACAAGTTCTTAACATATCTTCCAATATTTGAATGGTCCTCTCTGACTGTCCATCTGTATGGGGTGTGTGCTGCTGTATAGAGTTGCAATTTAGTGCCAATGGCTGCGGATAGACTCCTCCAAAATCTAGATTGAAATTTAGGATCCCGATCTGATACAATAGACTCAGGCATTCCATGCAGTTTAACTATTTCTCGGATATATACTCGAGCCAGTCTTTCCATTGAATAATTGATCCGGATAAGCAGAAAGTGGGCAGATTTAGTAAGTCTGTCTACCACTACCCAGACTGTACCTAGTCCTTGGGATGTCCGAGGAAGTCCAGTAACAAAGTCCATAGCAATTTGACACCATTTCTATTCAGGAATTGGTAATAGTACTAGCAATCCTGGGGGCTTCTTATGTTCTGCTTTTACTTGCTGACAGACTAAACACTTGTGGACAAAATTAGAAATATTCATTTTCATTCCATCCCACCAGAAGTTATGACGCAGATCCTGATACATTTTTGTACTTCCTGGATGAGCTGTATACGGTGTACAATGAGCCTCCTGCATTATTTCTTCTTTGATCTCTGCTACATCCGGCACACATAATATGCGTCTAAATCTCAGTACATCATCTTCTATTCGAAACTCCTTGAGTTCTCCTTCATGTACTTTCTTCATAACTTTCCTTATTTGAGTATCTCTTTGTTAGGCCTCTTTGATTTTGTCATATAGATCAAATTGAATGCCTACTTGATTCAGTTGATCTTAGTATTGGAAGAATCAATGACTCATACCTCTATTTGCACTTTCTCTAGATCCCTTAATATTCTTACTTAGCGAGTTATCAGAGTGGCCACTGTTCCTCCTGATTTCTGACTCAAGGCATCAGCCACCACATTAGCCTTCCCAGAGTGGTATTGGATAGTAATATCATAGTCCTTCATTAATTCTAGCCATCTCCTCTGTCTCATATTCAGTTCTTTTTGTGTGAAAATGTACCTCAAACTTTTATGATTAGTAAAAATTTCACAAGACAGTCCATACAAGTAGTGTCGCCAGATCTTCAAAGCAAAATCATAGCGGCTAAATCCAAATCATGAGTGGGGTAATCTCTTTAATGAATTTTCAATTGTCAGGATGCATAGGCAATAACTCTCCCATGTTGAATTAACACACATCCATGTCCCAATTTTGACGCAACACTATAGATGGCAAATCCTTCAGTTCTTGAAGGTACAATTAGAACAGGAGCAGACGTTAGCTTCGTCTTAACTTCAAGGAAGCTCTTATCTTGTTCTTCTCCCCATATAAACTTCTTATTCTTTCTAGTTGTGTCAATGGTGCCACAATTAGAGAGAATCTCTCTATAAATCTTCTGTAGTATCCAGCTAACCCCAAGAAACTTCAAACATCAGTAACATTTGTGGGTCTAGGCCAGTCCTTGATTGCTTCAATTTCATTGGATTTACATATATTCCCTCCTTGGATATAATATGGTCAGGAAACCCTACTTGTTCTAACCAAAATTCGCATTTCTTAAATTTTGCATAAAGTTTCTTCTCCCTCAAGAATTGGACGATAATTTTAAGATGATTCTCATGATCTTCCCTATTCTTTGAATAGATCAAAATATCATCGATAAATAACACCATAAACTCATCAAGATATGGTTGGAACACTCGATTCATTAGGTCCATAAATGCTGCTGGGGCATTAATGAGTCCAAAAGGCATGATTAGGAATTCAAAATGTCCATATCTTGTCCTAAAAGCCAATTTAGACACATCTTCTGCTTGACCTTTAACTGATGGTACCCTGATTTAAGGTCTATCTTAGGAAATACACAAGACCCTTGTAATTGAACAAATAAATCATCAACCTGAGAAAGAGGGTACCTATTTTTGATAGTGGCCTTATTCAATTCAAGGTAGTCAACTTATAATCTCAAACTCCCATCTTTCTTCTTAACAAATGGTACTGGTGCTCCCCAGGGAGATACACTTGGTCAGATGAAACCTTTATCTAATAATTCCTGTAGTTAAGTTTTAAGTTCCTTCATTTCTGCAGGGGCATACGATATGGTGCCTTAGAAATTGGGGCAGTACCGAGCATCACATCTATATCAAATTCTACATCCCGATCTGGGGGCAAGCCTGGTAAATCTTCTGGGAATACATCAGGAAACTCATTCACAACTGAATAGTCTCAATTTTGATATCAGTTCTAGCGGTATCCAAAACTGAAGCCAGAAATCCTTGACATCCCTGTCTAATTAACTTGGTGGCTTTAATGGCTGATATGTAGGGTATATCGTGACTAACTTTTACCCCTTCAAAATAAAATCCAAGGCTCCTCCCATTTTAAAGATGATCCTCTTCCTATTACAATCCACATGGGCACCACAAGCGGACAACCAGTCCATTCCTAGTATTGCATCAAACTCCATCTCGCCCAGCTTAATCAAATCAATAGATATTTTCATCTCCCCAATCATTACTTCACAATTCATATATCTAGTGCTAGCTATTATATTTACCCATATGGGTGTGGATACAACCAATAGAAATCCTAGGGGTTCTGATACTTGATTCAATTTATAAGCAAAAGCACTAGATATGAATGAATGAGTAGCTGCAGGATCAAACAATGCATGGGAAATATGTCCTGATAAGGAGATCATACCTTCCACTACTGCATTTGAGGCCATTGCTTCTCGATGGGTTAATGTAAAAGTTCTTCCTTGAACCCGTGGCTGTTGGACGGATGACTGAGTTGCAGCAGGTCGTGGAGCATTACTGGGCGGCATAAAATTACTGGTTGGCCCCCTGGGAGGGTTCATTCTCGTAGCTGGCCTCCCACTTCCCCTACTCTGCCCTTGGCTTTCGTGGCTCGTCGGGCAATTTTTCTTTAAAGGCCGTACTCCTCCACAATTATAGCAAGCCGTATCTTGGAGGCAGTTTACAAAATAGTTTGCTCTGCACTTCTGGCACCAATGGGCCTCCGAGATTCTTGTGGGGACACAGAGGTAGCCTGTACTTTCGAGAATGTGTCATTATTTCTTAACCATGTTCCTTTGCCTCTGGCCCATCCTCCTCTTTGAAGAATGGCATTAAATCCAAATCACTAGCTACTGGTGGATCCTGATGCCACCGTCATTGATGGTCCTTGACATCGGGGGCGCTTTTAGTAAGGAATTTCCTTTACCCAGACTTCATGACCCTCTTGCATATCCATTTCTACCTCCAAGACTCTTTCCACAGCTTGGAGATAATTCTTCAGTTGTAGAGGAATCAATCTGCCTCGAATTTCTAATCTCAGGCCCTTCACAAACATCTTTGTCCTTTCTGCTTCACTCTTCACCAAAGCATCAGCATACCTAGATAATTGGGCAAACTTCTGGTCATATTGGGAAACATTCATCAGGCCTTGTTGTAATTCTAAGAATTCTGATGCCATCTTGTCTCTGGCTGTCTCTGGGATATATTTTTTAGTGAATTTATTCACTAAAAATTCCCAGGTGATTGATTCTCTTGTACTTTTCACACTATTCTTCACCGCCCTCCACCAATGTTCTGCTTCCTTTTGAAACATAAAGGAAGAGAAAGATACTCTCTGCTCATCGGTGCAGTTCATTACATCTAGGATCTTCTCTATCTGGAGAAGTCATGCTTCAGCTTGTAAGGGATCCACCTCCCCTTCAAATACAGGCGGTTTCATTTTCTGAAATTGTTCTAATGCTCGGTGGGAGTTATTATTATTTGCTCTTGTCATTAACTGAGTGAGTCACTCCGATATCGCCCCTGGAGTTCCATGACCTCATACCTGGACTTTAGAATCTTCATTGTTGTCTATGGGGTGTGCACTCCCATCACACTATAGTGTGACACACCGAGCGATAAAGACTCATTGGGTGGTAGTTAATTGAGATCCATGCGTCCTTCCTATAAGATAGGGATGTCTAGTCAACATACCTTACATATATGGAAACAATTTTAGATAAAACTTTAGTGTCGTGCAATCACTCTAATACAATACTCATTATCACTTTGTAAACAAGCAACTTACTATATATATATATATATATTTATATGTACATCCCAAAATGGATACAAAGATATTACACTGATATATCTACCCTTTGGATATCCAAACTAACCCATGTGCATGCATATAAGATGTGCTAGGGCATATACAACAAACTCTTAAGATATCTATCAACTAGCACACTAGGCTTACACGTACATATACATATCAAAAGTAATTGTTCATAGGTTCATCCTTCATAGGGTAGAGTCTCCCTACTCGAGTCCCCGCTAGTACTGCTATTATCCTAACTATCATCCATGTCTTCCTCGGAGTCTTCCCCAGTAATTCATCTCCTGTGCAGCACCAGTCATCCAGATCATCATAGAGGTCCATGTCGTCTTCCCATGTTTCATCCCAAGAGACACCTCCATAAGTGAATCCTCTTCGGGTCTCTTCCTTTATTGTACTAGTATCCTCCATCTCCAATACATCAAGTGAATCCCCAACTGAACTCTCCGTATCATCAATGGTTAGTTCAGGCTCATTAGACGCCTGAAACTCAACCTCCTAATAGTCTATGCGGTCTGGGGCTGCAAATATGTCCTCTGGGTCAGTCTCATCAGACTCGTATCCCCAATCCATAGAACCTGCTGCCTAACTCACACTCGAACTACCCGCGCTAGAGACTGGACAATTGTTGATTGAGATTTACCTACACATGAAATAAAGAATATTAGATTTAAGAAAAGTATGTGTGAGGTACTCAATTCTAATCCGCGGTAGTAGTGGCTATGCGGGTCGTGATCCTCAGGGAGGGACTAGCGATGGAAGCTTTGTCAATAAGTTATCTCTAAAGTTTTTATTAATTTATTTATAGTTAGAAAGAAAGAAGATGAAGAATTAGAAGTGATATTTACAATGAGATGGTGAAAGAAATTGGAGAGAGATGGAGATCTAAACTAGAATTAGAAAGAAAGAAAACTATACATACATACCTCTTCAATCTGCTTACCTTTGATCCGTGCGATGACTTACCTTGTCTTGGAAGGCGTACAAGTATGGCTTATAGGATCATCCGCCTTCTTAATCTACACTATGAAATAAAAGACAACTATGAAGACCTGTTCATTGCCATAGGCCATCAAGGGCTCTTCTTCGGCTAGGTAGTCTCGAAGCAGTTGGTTCTCATGGTGGGCAAGACATTAGAGAGAAAATAGAAGAAAGCAAATACTGAGATACACAAGATTAAACAAGAACAAAAAAACAAAAATAATAAAAGAACAAAAACAAACCTCGATTCGATTATTAAACAATGGTGGAAAAATAAAACTTACACCGACTGTCACCATCAGTACAAGTAGATCCCTTCCTCCATGAGAACATCATCTCCTCACAGTTTTTACAAAAAGGAAAAAAATAAAAATTACAATGGAGGAAAGAAAATCTAAACTACAAGAAGAAAACCTAAACCCTAGATTTGGCCCTTTGGCTCTGCCTCTGGACGCTCTGTACGTTGCACTGCAGGGGGTATTTATAGGTGCAGAAAGAAGTAGAGTCCCATCATAACTCCTTCACGAAAACAGGTGACGGGATAAGTGATTGGTCACTAATGTTGCATATTTAATGTCACATTTCCATACTTATTTTAGAATAAAAGCCTGCATTGTCCTAATTATTTGGTTGATTTATTTGCAGGCCCAATCCTTAAGGAGATGAAGAGAAATGAGCCCAAAAGCCCACCAGAATTTTGAATTTAATCAGAGTTAATTCGCACACATAAAATCAGGGCAAAATCAAGAGGTTGAAACCGGTTGAGAAGAATCCTCTCAGAATCGATCGGTTAAAGCCAAGAATCCAAGGCCATTTCGTCAGAATTCGGGGCTCAAACGAAGAAACCAACAAAGGATAAAGTCAGAAGATAATCCCCAGATGATCCACCAACAGGGTGTGGCCATCTGGCCACACCCTTGCCGCGGATCCGCGTCTTTGTTAGGGAGTTAGGGGGAGCGTTTGCTCCCCCGACCTCCCCGGGATCTTGGTGATTGGGTTTTCTTCCTATAAAAGGCCATATTGTGCACTGAAATTGGATGATTATGCAGATTAGGATTTTAGACTAGTTTTTCCATTTCTTAGTTTAGGTTTTTGTTTTTCTTTTCCATGTAATTGTAATTTTCATTTATGTAAATAAGAGGAGATCAGACTTTCATCAAAGAACAAGAATGAAGCTAGAGCTGGAGTGACACTGGTGTAAGATGAATTTCTTTTCTTTAATTGTTATGAGATCGAATCGATGTTTTCTCTTTATATGTAGTTTCTTTTAGTATTCTTCTTCTTTTCTACTTTACTTTTCTTTTTGGTACAACTGTCTTCCAAGTGAGTCTAAAGCATCGAAAGAGCCTTGCCTTTGCGAGTGCCACCGATAGCTCATGACGATGGAATTGTGAGTCTCTCTGTATCATTTCATGCTTGTGTATCTTGATGATGTAATGTGGAAGAGACCAACATTCGACTCTTATGGGCTATGCGCTGCTTGCATCCAATTCAAGGTAACATCGAAGCTAAAAACTCAAGGCAAGCTTTTGGTGAAAAGAAGTTAAGTAACTCTTTTATTTCTTTCTTTCATTTTTGTAAATTAAATCACCATCTCTTCAAAATCACTCTTTTTCCTCCACTTCATTTGTACGTAGTCGCTTTTATTGTTTTCTGAATTTTCCACCTTCTTCATCTTCCATTTTCTTCTAACATAACATAATTCTTTTTCCCTTTTCATAACTAAAAACAGAGAAGAACCTTCGTTTTATTTTCTTAAAAGATTTCAATAAAGAACTGTAACGCTTCCATCGCAAACCCTCCTTGTGGATCACGACCCGCATAGCCACTTGCTATAGTGGAAGAATTGAGCACTTGCACATTTTTATTATAAGTTCTGAAATTTCGTATTTTTTGTGCAGGTTTTGCCTCAATCAAATTTTGGCGCCGTTGTCGCGGAGGGTAAAACGGTTTTTATTGAAATCTGAATTTTTATTGCAAATTTTTTTAGAACTAAACGAATTTTCTTCTCTGTTGCAGGTTACAGGGCAAGCAAAGCAGGGAAATAAGTTTGCAGTGACATACAAGTGGCCTTGGGCCTCTACTCCAAAAAGCAGAGACCAAGGGCCCTCTGAATTGCCGCGTTTCCACGGCAAAAGCCGCGGATCCGCGGCAAGGAAGAGCTGACTACTAACAGCTTTTTGCAGGGCTGCTTAGTTTGCAAATTCTAGTTTGCTGCAATTATTTATTTCTTATATGCCATCACCATAACCTACTAATAATCAACAGTAAAACATTTGTTGAAAAGATAAAAATTGATTAGACATTTGCATTTTAGGCACATGTCTTTTAATTCCTTTATTTTTTTTACTGTTGAAGAGTGCTGGAGCAAGGTACGTATGCATTGCATTTAGCATAGGACTCACTTCTTGGTTGATTTATATCGCTTTGAGTGAATCTTACATATCTTGTACACTTGCACAAATTGATCTTAAGGGCACAACCCAATAATAAGATATGGTGGGGATTTAATCACCCTTCCTTAGCCAAAAAATCAGAATCCAAGCACTCACTAACCCAAGCCTAACTAAAATTGAGTAGACGTTGGCCCTAGGGATATCTCGGACTCAATTAGGAGATTATACTAAGGGGAAAAAATGTTGGAATCTAACTCCTGCAAAATCAGTGTCTAGGAAAGGGATTAAGGGCCGAAAGCCCGAAGGTTGGTGGTTATTTAATTAAGGAACGTCTTTGACGGAAAACCTCCCACCAACCTTGCCCTGACCTGGCTGATTAGCTTGTGGTTAAAGTCTACATTAGACCTCCCGTGGACAGGCTAACCAGTTAGGAGTCGTCTAGGTCCTAAGTCTACCCTAACTTAGGCTAGAATTTTTTCTTTTTTGTTTGTTTATTTGTTTGTTTTTCTTTGTTTGTATTCTATTGTGTGATATGGACTATAATAATAATTTTTTCAACTACAATAATAATCCATATTACACACCGACTTCATTTTCGGATATTACCAACCCGGCATATCATAACTTTGACCAACCTAGTGTGCCGGATTGGTCTTATCCGAATCAATATGACCCATACCCCCCATCTAATAATTATAATTTCCATAATGATTTCAACTCTTCACTGGGTCAGTGGGGATTCACCTCCCCCGAGCATAATTTCCAACCACCTTGTCCTTCTTCTCTTCCTAGTCCACAATATTTTCAAGATTCATACTCAGTTCCACCCGTCCAAAATAGGAAACCATCAATTATGGAAATGAGTATGCGTGAGTCCAAACACGAATCCCAAAATCTGATGGACTCACAATTTCACTACCACTTCCAAAACAATTCTTCATCTTTTCATCAAAACAATGAACCTATCAACTATGAAAAGATGCTTGAAGCCATGACTCAGGCTCAAAACACTCGTAATCGTGACATAGATATGATGGTCGAATCTCTACGTTCCCACCATCCTGATGTCACTAACCATTCTGTTAGAGCCGATGAGTCATGTAGTTTTGGAAATCAAGATTCTATTTCAGAACAACCTTTTGAATTTGCCCAAACTCCAAATAAAATTGATAGTTTGGTAAGTTATCCCTTGCCTGAAATAGAACTTGAAGATGAATATGATCATGAACTAGAACTTAGTGATTCAATTTTATTTCCTGATTCAATAATGACTCCGGTATCTTCACCAGACTTCAATCTTTTACCGGAGTCCACATTGGATCCTGTACCAATTCATAATGAAATTGAATCACCCATCTTTGAGGATCATATTAAACTTGACCAATTATACAATTTTGAAAGTCCTATTGACAAATTGGCAAGTTCTCAATTTTTTAATATTGAACTCAATGAGATATGTGACCTAAATTCTCATTTCTGTGACCCAGTTCAACTTTCTGAATCAATATTGACTCCTGTTGTGTTACCAAACTTGAGTAATATTTTAGAGTCAGTTTTGATTCCTCCACCTATCATTCCTGAACTGGAATCACCCAAATTAGGTCACATTCCATTGTTAGAAAATACATGTGGACTAGAGTTTCAATTTCTTGACTTGGACCCGCTTCTTGAACCAATTTCGACTCCTGAACCTTTACTTGACTTAAGTCACCTTCATGAGTCGGTATTAGTTCCTGTCTTTCCTGAGTCCAAGTCAACCGTTCTATCATTTCATACTCCATTCTGGGACGAGGTGGTTGACAAATTTGACTCCGAAATCAGTTATGAAATTTGGAAATTAGATGGGGTTAAATATTTAATAAAAATCCTTCATGGATTTTTCTTTTAAGTGGGTTATATTAAAGATATTTCTGGTGGGTTCCTCCGAACCCAAAGCAAAGTTGATTAGGCCACATTTTGTGGACCAATCAGACCATCACTGGAACCACCACCTTAAGGTAACCTTTTCCTTCCCTTTCTTCTTTTTCATGCATCTATGCATTAATTCATATATTGAGGACAATGCATGAGATATGTGTGGGGGAGGGTCTAACATAACTTTTCTTTTTGTTAAAAAAAAATTTCTTTACTTTTAAAAAACTTTTTGAAAATAGAAACAATACTTTGACATATTTTTTGTATGAAATTAAGTTAATTTTAAGGAATAGGAAAATCCAAATTAGGATTTCTTATACTTGGTCAAAATAAGATTATTTGTTTGATTTTTAGGGTTTGGAAGATAACTTGTCAAAGTAATTTAGTCTTGATCTTTACCTTGATGAAATATGCACACTTCATATACTTACACACTTAGGGTTCAAAAACAAAGATTCTTATGCCTTAATAAAAAAGAAAAAAAAGATAAACAAATCTAATTATTGATTAGCTAGGTGCTTTGGCCTAAGCAAGCCTTAGTATTTACGCGAAAGATGATTAGATAAGTTTGAAAAGAAAAAATATATATAAATAAAAATCCTTTGATTAAGCTGGGTATTTGTGCCTAATAAAGCATAAGTATTCACGCCTAAAAGAGGTTCATATAATAAAATCCTTTGTTTTGTGGCCTTGTTTGCTCGAGTCCTTAAGTCCTAGGGGTGTCTTCTCACCCGGTGCCCTAAGACCGTCTGGTTTGGGAGTCATCGATTAAAGGCTCGTTACATGGGCAGATTAGAAAGCCTAATAGAACTAAGGAATAATACAACTAAAAATATATATATATATATATATATATATAAGGCATAAGAGTTAGAATTAATGAACCCTTAGTCAAAACTTTCACAGTCACAAGTGCATATGACTTAGGGTAAAGTAATAGACTAGATGAGAAGTACAATTTGACTCCTTACTTTGATTGATAACAAATTTTTGAATAGAAACTAAGTTTAGGAATGAAAGCTTTGGTTTTCCTATAACTTATAGATTGCTTAGATCTTACAATCATATTTCAAATATTTTTCTCTTTCAAAATGCTTTTCGAAAATACTAACTCTTTATTTCCCTTTCTTTATGGATTTTGTGGGTGCAATCCGCTGAAAATTCTCACGAGACAAAACTCGTCCTCTAGGGGGAACCTAGAGGTTTAACGGCTTGTTGCACGTGCTCAGTGCAATCGCGCGACCTGCGAAAGTGGTCCATTAATCCTTAGTATAGTTTATGTTTTGCTCGAGGACGAGCAAAAGATAGGTATAGGGGTGTGATTGGTCACTAATGTTGCATATTTAATGTCACATTTTCATACTTATTTTAGAATAAAAGCCTGCATTGTCCTAATTATTTGTTTGATTTATTTGCAGGCCCAATCCTTAAGGAGATGAAGAGAAATGAGCCCAAAAGCCCACCAGAATTCTGAATTTAATCAGAGTTAATTCGCACACATAAAATCAGGGCAAAATCAAGAGGTTGAAACCGGTTGAGAAGAATCCTCTCAGAATCGATCGGTTAAAGCCAAGAATCCAAGGCCATTTCGTCAGAATCCGGGGCTCAAACGAAGAAACCAACAAAGGATAAAGTCAGAAGATAATCCCCAGATGATCCACCAACAGGGTGTGGCCTTCTGGCCACACCCTTGCCGCAGATCCACGGCAAAAGCCGCGGATCCGCGGCTTTGTTGGGCAGTTAGGGGGAGCGTTTGCTCCCCCGACCTCCCCGGGATCTTGGTGGTTGGGTTTTCTTCCTATAAAAGGCCATATTGTGCACTGAAATTGGACGACCATGCAGATTAGGATTTTAGACTAGTTTTTCCATTTCTTAGTTTAGGTTTTTCTTTTTCTTTTTCATGTAATTGTAATTTTCATTTATGTAAATAAGAGGAGATCAGACTTTCATCAAAGAACAAGAATGAAGCTAGAGCTGGAGTGACACCGGTGTAAGATGAATTTCTTTTCTTTGATTGTTATGAGATCGAATCGATGTTTTCTCTTTATATGTAGTTTCTTTTAGTTTTCTTCTTCTTTTCTACTTTACTTTTCTTTTTGGTACAACTGTCTTCCAAGTGAGTCTAAAGCATCGAAAGAGCCTTGCCTTTGCGAGTGCCACCGATAGCTCATGACGATGGAATTGTGAGTCTCTCTGTATCATTTCATGCTTGCGTATCTTGATGATGTAATGTGGAAGAGACCAACATTCGACTCTTATGGGCTATGCGCTGTTTGCCTCCAATTCAAGGTAACATCGAAGCTAAAAACTCAAGGTAAGCTTTTGGTGAAAAGAAGGTAAGTAACTCTTTTATTTCTTTCTTTCATTTTTGTAAATTAAATCACCATCTCTTCAAAATCACTCTTTTTCCTCCACTTCATTTGTACATAGTCGCTTTTATTGTTTTCTGAATTTTCCACCTTCTTCATCTTCCATTTTCTTCTAACATAACATAATTCTTTTTCCCTTTTCATAACTAAAAACAGAGAAGAACCTTCGTTTTATTTTCTTAAAAGATTTCAATAAAGAACTGTAACGCTTCCATCGCAAACCCTCCTTGTGGATCACGACCCGCATAGCCACTTGCTATAGCGGAAGAATTGAGCACTTGCACATTTTTATTATAAGTTCTGAAATTTCGTATTTTTTGTGCAGGTTTTGCCTCAATCAATAAGGCAGGATTGCCGCGGAAACGCGGCTTAGGCCGCGTTTTCGCGGCACTACAGTGGCTGCTGGCCACGCGCTTTGGCGCGTGGCTTTTCCTGGTCCGTCCATCTGGTCGTTTTCTTCTGGAAGCTTGATCCTGGCTCTTTATCTTGGGATTTCGAGATAACTTAGAAATCAAGTTATCTAGATCTCAAATCTCCCAATATCTTTATCCACGAATTTCCTTATCTTTGCACTCTCGTCTTTGGCTTTTATCCTCATCCTGCAAGTGTTTAGGGTTGAATAGAAGTCTATCCTTCCCTCTTCTTTAATATTTGCAACTTTAGCCCCTGTGTATTTGCATTTTTGACATTTGATATTTGCACTTTTGCACTTGGGCTTCAAACATGGGCTTTTGGGCTCTTTTTAGGCTTTAATTCTTTCTTTTTATTATTTCGAGGCCTGCACACAATAAATTACAAAATATTAATAAATGCGCAGAATTAAATGAATAAATATGAAAATGTGATGGTAAATGTTATGATAAAAATGCATTTTTCACTACCAATCACACCCCCACACTTATCTTTTTGCTCGTCCTCAAGTAAAAACAAAGAAAAAAAAAGAAAAATTAATCTAACCTAACTCACTTTCGTAGGAATCACGGTTGCACTTAGCATGTGCAACAAGCCGTTAAACCTCTAGGTTACCCTAGAGGACGAGTGTTGTCTTGTGAGGGTTTTCAGCGGATTGCACCCACAAAATCCATAAAAAGGAAAATATTTAAAATACTTTTGAAAAGACTAAGTAGTCTATAAGTTTTAGGATTATCATTTTTATTCATTCTTAGACTTAGTCTTTATAAAGTAAATTGTTTTCATTTTAAGTAAGGATCAAAATCGAATTTTGTGTATAGTCTTTTTCGTTACCAAAAGTCATATGCATCCTTGTGAATTTTTACTAGGAATTCCTTAACTTGGACTCTCATGCCTCTTTTTTTGTTTAATTTTTTTTAATATGTATAACGCATCTAATTTTCTTTCGTATAAGCATCAAGGCTTCTTGAGGCCCTCATACCAAACTAATTGACTATTAGATGTGTTAATACATATATAAGTAATTTTTCCTTAATTTTCTTAGGCTTTCTAATCCACCTATGTAACGAACTTAAAGTCGATGACTCCCAAACCGGTTGGCTTTAGGGTACCAGGTGAGAAAACACCCCGCGGACTCAAATTCGAATGAACTAGGCCCCAAAACTAAGGACTTTATTATATTTATTCACTTTTAGGCACAAATACTTATGCTTCTTGAGGCACATGTATCCAGCTTAATTAGTGATTTTTTTCTTTATTTTTTATTTTTTTTTAATGAGGCACAAAGGTCTTCGTCTTAGAATCCTAGATATGCATTAGGTATGCACATTTCATTAAGGTAAAAATTAAGACTAACTACTTATTCAATTTCTCCTCCTATACCTAAAAATTCAACAATTTATTTATTTTGACCAAGTTTTTAGAAATCCTAATCATGATTTTCCTAATTCTTAAGATTAACTTAGATTTTTTTCAAAAGATACGTCAAAATATTGTTCTTTTTATAACATTTTTTTTGATTTTTTTTTTAGCAGATTTTTGTTAGTTTCTACCTATGTTAGTATGTTAGTAAAACCTACCCCCCACACTTATCTCATGCATTGTCCTCAATATATGAATGTATGCATGTATGCATGAAAAAGAACAAGGGAAGGTAGAAGTACCTCAAGGTGGTGGTTCCGGTGGTGGTTCCGGTGGTGGTCTAATTGGTCCACGAAATGTGGCCCAATCTACTTTTTGTGGAATTCGAGGGAACCCACCGGAAATTTTTCTTATATAACCCATGAAAATGTATGTGTGATCATTTTTTAAAATTTCACCCCATCAAATTTCCATAATTCATAATTATATTCAGAGTCAATTGTGTCAACCGCCTTGTCCCAGAATGGAGAGTGAAAGATGGAATGATTGACTTGGACGTCATAAGTGCGGGAACGAATACCGACTCAGGAAAGAAACTTAAATCAAGTAAGGGTTCAGGAGTCGGGCTAGGTTCAGGAAGTGGGTCCAAATCAATAAGTTGAAGCTCAAGTCCACAATAATCTTCCCACAATGGAATGTGACTCAATGGTGGTGATTCAAGTTCAGGAATGATAGGTGTGGGAATCAAAACTGACTCTAAAAGATTACCTAAGTCGGGTAACAAAACAGGAGTCAATAATGATTCGGGAATTTGAACTTGATCACAGATTTGAGAATCTAGGTCACATATCTCATTGAGCTCAATATCAAAATAAGAACTTGCCAATTTATCCATGGGACTTTCAAAATTGTAAAATTGGTCAAGTTCAATATGATCATCAAAAATAGGTGATTCAATTTCATGATGAATTGGAACATGATCTAATGTTGACTCAGAAGAAGTGAAATTAGGTGGAGACACCGGAGTCATTATTGAATCAGGAAGCAAAATTGAATCATCAAGTTGGGGTTCATGATCATATTCATGCTCAAGATCTATTGCAGGAAAGGAAAAACTTGTCAAGTTATCAAAATTTGAAGTTTCGGCAAGTTCACATGATGGCACTGAATTAGAATCTTGTTGTCCAAAGCAACTAGGTTCGTCGGCTCTAAGAGAGTGGTCAGTGATATTAGAATTGGCCGGATGGTGAGAACACAAAGATTGAACCATTATATCTATATCATGCTCACGAGCTAATCTAGCTTGAGTCATGGATTCAAGCCTCTTTTGTGATTGGACTTGGAAAAAGGAAGTGTAATCGTGATAAAGTTGTGAGTCGGTGGACTCACGCATCATCATGTCTAAGATTGATGGTGATTGTTGCTTGGATTTATTCATACTCATCATTTCCCGGATAGATGGTTTTCTATTCTGAATGGGTGGATCAGAGTATGAATCTTGGGAATATTGTGGACAAGGTGGAGACGGAGGACAAGTCGGTTGAAAATTGGACTCGGGGGAAGCGAAACCCCATGAACTCTGTGAAGAGTTGAAAGTATGAAAATTATGGTCATAAGATGGGGTGCATGGGTTATAGTCATTCGGATAAGACCATTCCGGCACACTAGGTTGGTCAAAGTTATGATATGCCGGGTTGGTAATATCCGAAAAAGAGTTAGGTGTGTAATATGGATTAAAATTGGAAAAATTATTATTATATGACATATCACACACAAACAAAAGAAAAAGAAAACAAACAAATAAACAAACAAAAAGAAAAAGAAAAAAAATCTAACCTAAGTTAGGGTAGACCTATGACCTAGACGACTCCTAATTGGTTAGACTGTCCACGGGAGGTTGGGTGCAGACTTTGACTACAAGTTAATCAGCCAGGTCAGGGCAAGATTGGTGGGAGGTTTTCCATCAAAGACGTTCCTTAATTAAATAACCACCAATCTTCGGGCTTTCGGCCCTCAATCCCCTTCCTAGACACTGATTTAGTAAGAGTCAACTTCCAGCATCGTTCCCCCTTAGGATAATCTCCTAATTGAGTCCGAGAAGTCCCTAGGGCCAACGTTTAGTCAATTTTTAATTAGGGTTAAGGGTTGTGAGTGCAACGGAGATGATTTGTGGGCCAAGGAAGGGTGATGAAATCCCCACCTTATGTTATTTATGGGTTATGCCCTTAAAATTTTTTTTTGTGTACGTGTAAAGCAGTAGACAAATATTCACTCAAAGGAGAAAATCAGCCAAGGGTGCTTCCTAGTCTATATGCAATGCGAACGTACCTTGTCTCCAGCACTCTTCAACAGAAATTAAAAAAAAATTAAATAGACACGTACCTAAATGCAAGAGTCTAAAATTTTTTTATTTATCAACAAATAAGTTACTGTTAATTAGTTAGCAGTATACAGGTTGATCACAGAAAATATTTAACAGAGCAGAAAAATCAAATTTGCAGATTGTAGCAACCTGCAGAAAATTGAATCAGTAGTTCACTGCTACTGCCGCGGAACCGCGGCTATTGCCGCATTTGCGCGGCAAAGTAACAGGCTCTACTGCTCTGCCTTCGAGGGCAGAGGCACAGAGTTGCTATATGTCCACTTCTGCGGCTGTTTTTCTGTTCTCCAAACCTGCAAACAGAAAAGAATAAAAGAATTAGTTAATTATTTTTATTTTAGAAAAAAACTTACCGTCCCTCCCCAGCAACGGCGCCAATTTGTTGATTGAGATTTACCTGCACATGAAATAAAGAATATTAGATTTAAGAAAAGTATGTGCGAGGTACTCAATTCTAATCTGCGGTAGCAGTGGCTATGCGAGTCGTGATCCTCAGGGAGGGACTAGCGATGGAAGCTTTGTCAATAAGTTATCTCTAAAGTTTTTATTAATTTATTTACAGTTAAAAAGAAAGAAGATGAAGAATTAGAAGTGATATTTACAATGAGATGGTGAAAGAAATTGGAGAGAGATGGAGATCTAAACTAGAATTAGAAAAAAAGAAAACTATACATACATACCTCTTCAATCTGCTTACCTTTGATCCGTGCGATGACTTACCTTGTCTTGGAAGGCGTACAAGTATGGCTTTAGGATCGTCCGCCTTTTTAATCTACACTATGAAATAAAAGACAACTATGAAGACCTGTTCATCGCCATAGGCCATCAAGGGCTCTTCTTCGGCTAGGTAGTCTCGAAGCAGTTGGTTCTCATGGTGGGCAAGACATTAGAGAGAAAATAGAAGAAAGCAAATACTGAGATACACAAGATTAAACAAGAACAAAAAAACAAAAATAATAAAAGAACAAAAACAAACCTCGATTCGATTATTAAACAATGGTGGAAAAATAAAACTTACACCGACTGTCACCATCAGTACAAGTAGATCCCTTCCTAATGAGAACATCATCTCCTCACAGTTTTTACAAAAAGGAAAAAAATAAAAATTACAATGGAGGAAAGAAAATCTAAACTACAAGAAGAAAACCTAAACCCTAGATTTGGCCCTCTGGCTCTACCTCTGGACGCTCTGTACGTTGCACTGCAGGGGGTATTTATAGGTGCAGAAGGAAGTAGAGTCCCATCACAACTCCTTCACGAAAACAGGTGATGGGATAAGGCAGGATTGCCGCAAAAACGCGGCTTGGGCCGCGTTTCCGCGGCACTACAGTGGCTGCTGGCCACGCGCTTTGGCGCGTGGCTTCTCCTGGTCCGTCCATCTAGTCGTTTTCTTCCGAAAGCTTGATCCTGGCTCTTTATCTTGGGATTTCGAGATAACTTAGAAATCAAGTTATCTAGATCTCAAATCTCCCAATATCTTTATCCACGAATTTCCTTATCTTTGCACTCTCTTCTTTGGCTTTTATCCTCATCCTGCAAGTGTTTAGGGTTGAATAGAAGTCTATCCTTCCCTCTTCTTTAATATTTGCAACTTTAGCCCTTGTGTATTTGCATTTTTGACATTTGATATTTGCACTTTTGCACTTGGGCTTCAAACATGGGCTTTTGGGCTCTTTTTAGGCTTTAATTCTTTCTTTTTATTATTTCGAGGCCTGCACACAATAAATTACAAAATATTAATAAATGTGCAGAATTAAATGAGTAAATATGAAAATGTGATGGTAAATGTTATGATAAAAATTCATTTTTCACTACCAATCAACAATATATGTCAGAGTCCCAATCTACATGCAAACAAAGAGTCATATCAATCTCATTCCCATAAAATACTCTCAACATACTGCTATAATAAGAAAGAAGAAATATATATATACACACACACACTTGCACTTACACTTATCCTTAGTCTACCCGTAAGTCTCATGTTTTAGAATAACTTAGGTTCAATAGATAATTTAATGCATTCCCTCGTCCCAGTGTCCCATACCACTAGAAGCTGTTACTGAGAGCCCGTACCTTCGGCCAACTCACCCGAATCGGAATGTGCGGGCACCCCGATTCTAATGTGAGGAAATAATCAATTACCGCTTGACTCACGGTCACTCTTTCACATAAAACCCACTTCCTAACTACAATCACATATCCATACATATAAGCCTAACAATTCTGTTGCCCCCTACCTCTGACTTAACCTTCTCCTTCTACCTATAAACCTTAGCTTTGATACCAACAGTAACGGTCCCAGTTAATAATTTTCATTCAGATTACAATCATCACAGATTATCCAAGCGTGAGACCCATCACGATACAATACTTCAATTCGGCTAACATCTGACTCATCTATACTTTACATCATTATCCACTTTGATAGCATGTATGATCTTAACATGATTTGGCATTTTTCAAAATATTGATCTGACAACTCATAAGAAAACATAGTCCAATACATTACTATTCCACAATATTCTATAGGATTTGAGTCTAGCACCAAGCATTTTAATATTTACAAGTTCATGGCAACATCCAAATAGAAATTTTGCATAGTTTTCTAAAACAATATACATATCACAAGAACATGTTAAAAGGTGAAAATGTCTCCGTTGACATCTATCCCGCATGTATTGCCATTAAGCGGGTCCCTTACCTTTGTCCAAACCTGAAGGTGATAGTAAAAACAGAGTAAGCTCGACAGCTCAGTGAGTAAAACAGTATTCTATGCATGCCAATTATGTAGGTCTATTTGAAATTTATCATCAGGTTAGCAATTGTATTTTTATACCATTTTTACAAATTTCTGGGTATTTACTGAAGTCCAGACCAAAACACAATAACAGGTACTGATTAGTCGACTTACTCATACCTATAGTCGACTTATATAGAAGCTATAGTCGACTGGAGTCTCTTCTTATTAAAGGTGTTAACTCTCTGTTGGCTGCCAATAACTTACCTAGTCGACTAATCTATCTGGTATAGTCGACTATACTTGGTAATAGTCGACTTACTATTAAACTGTCGTCAACTAATTCTGGATTAAAAACATAGGTGCTCTCTGTTTGTCACTTAACCAATTCTAGTTGACTACCCTTTCTGGTGTAGTCGACTATAGTCGACTAATCATGGCCAAAAAAAGATGTCTACTCTCTGTTTATTTCCTGTAACTGAGGCTAGTCGACTAACCTATTATATATGGTCGACTAAGGTTGTTGTCCCGAGACTTAAATATCAATTTTTCCCATCTATATTCGACTTAGCCCCAAGGGCTAGTCGACTAACCTGTTGAAAATGCCTGGATGTAGACTATTACAGAGTCTAGTTTTAAGATTTATATATAATTTCAACATGTAATTTCTATCTTAACTATATTAAAATACTTGTTAATCATAACATTGGGCTCCCCCTTCGGTCTCCTCCGGTTTAGCCCGGTCCCTTCCTCCTATACATTATTCAACGCAATAATCCCCCTTCGATCACCACCGGTTCAACCCAGTCCCTTCCACCTATACATTATAGTACATTCTCCCCTTCGGTCACCTCTGGTTCAACCCGGTCTCTTCCTCCAAATATGCAATAATCACGTCGTTCATGTAATAACAACATGCAAGGACTCATAGAGCAATGACAACATAATAATTTCATAGTTTCTACTTTACAACATGTCAAAATCATAGAAGTCATTAACATGCATCAGTAACTACTAGCTAAATTATCAATATGCAAGTCTTTTCAAGATAACCAACATATCGTGTTATCTTAATATATGTGTAGCCATAAATATATGCATAGCATCAAGTATCATATTTATCTATATAACTATTTCTCTCAAAAGCATGTGGTGGATTACTATGTATACACACAATCAAATACAATGTTAATCATACATGCACATAACTACTACATGATTGCAAAGATTATGTACACATAAAATCTATAATTTATACGCATGAATTATCCTTCAATTTCATGTTCATTTATAACTTAGAAATTTCCCTTTATTTCAAGCTTTACGCTCCTACTATTTTACTAGGGTTCACATGTTCTACTCACAATTAAAGAGAGTATTTCCTTATCAAGCTTGGTCTCCCGCTATATTGGAGTCTACAAGTCCACAACAATATCATAATTAGTTTTTAGTTAAAAGAGTATAAGAGGGGTACAAATCTTAAAGTTTTGCTTACATTTTAACCAATATCGCCCTCCTAACTCGCAAGTCCTAGATCAACCTTATCTTCAAGGATTTCCTTTTTATGGTGATGGTAGATCACCACTATACCTTGTTCTATTGGTCTTTGGAGGAGGAAAAATAGGTAAAGGAAGCCCTTTTCTCGTATAAAGGAAGTAAGGGAAGTTTTGTGAGGGAATGAGAGGGAGAGAGAGTGTGTGTATGGCTGCAGAAAATGGCCTGTTTTTGGGCTGCTGCTGCTGTTTTGGCTGCTGCCACTGCTGTTCTTTTGGCTGCTGCTGCTGTTTTGACTGGCAGCAAAAAGGGGAGAGAGAGAAGTTTTGTGGAGTTTGAATGAAGAGAGAGAGGGTGTCGCCAAAAGAGATTGTTCTCTTCATCCCTCCCTATTTATACTCCAATCTCTTCAATAATATCATGACCAGTGCCCCCCTAACACCATCCCTCTACACCTATATCTTACACCTATAGACAAGGTTCCATCCATCCCCACTTCATATGTTACTAGTACCCACAAGCATGGTGGGGGTATAGTAGCAAAGTCAACATGCATGTGGGTGTATTTCATTTCATATACATACATACATATATATATACATACTAATATGTATAGTATGGTGTATAGTTTAAGTATCTTACATGAATACTTGTATCCACATCACCTCCCTAAAGCATTTTATAAGTTAGGAAAAGTGATTAGTTTAAGGCAAGTGTTACAGTCGTGGTTTGTATTCTCTCAGAAAAAAGGTCATGGTTTCTAATAGGAGGTGTTTCCTCTAAGCTGTATTTGCTCTGAACACAAGAACTTAATTAGTTTAGAATTGTAGTGGCCATTTCAGCTTCCCTTGAAATCATGACACTTGTCTCACGACAGAGAGGCACTTTAGGAAATCAACAACATTTTATCAAATCAGATCCACATTTACAAGTGGGAGGCGGTTACACTCCAAGATTTGAGCAGATATGAGTAAATACATAATCGTACAATTACAACCACAAAGATTGCACGGTTACCACCGCCCGAGATACCAGCAACCTCGATATCATCTCTCAACTTGTATAAATACCCCTTCTCCTCCAACAAGAGGGGAGGAAAAAATAATAAAACACCCGATACTTGTAACAACACTATAATCCTTCTCTTAAAGATTACCACATCCTCTCTTCTCCGTGTGGTTTTTTTTTCCATTCTCGAGTTTTTCCATGTAAAAAACTGTCTTTGTGATTTTGTCTCTCCATTATCACCTTTTTTTATGTTTGTCGTTGAGGTCTTATTTTGGGATTTTTTTTTTGTCACCACAAATTGGTGCTTTCATTGAGAGCCTCTGACTATACACAGAAAGTATCCTCACCTTTCGGTAAATTTTCTAGCCAAAATGCCTTCAAAGAAACAAGCTATCATTCATAATGGGTTTGATTCTTGCGCCAAACCTGTTTCCATTGCCAACGACATCGTTGCAAATGCCAGTTGGATGTCGAGACTCCGCGTCCTCTATCCCGCAGGGGGGCAACAAACGACGCTTATCCATCTCCACTCCCTGAAGGCTAGCTCCTCCAGATGATTGCTAAAATGAAAGCGCAGATGAAAGAGTGACAGGTGCAGATGAATCTCGAGCGAGAGTAGGCGGTTCTTATCACGAGAATGCCAGGAGGGCCCGTAAGCAGGCCGCCCTTGACCGAGAAAATGTTTTCGAGCACGAGAAGCGTTAGAACAAACAAACGAACAACTCCATGTCCAGATCACGACGCTTCAAGATTCCCAGAAGCGTCAAAGATCCTTTCCTTAACCAGATAAAGATTCTGATGGGGAAATCATTTGGCGCAGTTCTCCTCGGAAGAAGGCTTAGGAGATACCCGGCCACGGAGTATAGAAGAATTCGTCCTCTAACGAATCGAGGAAGCTAAGCTAGATCACTTCATAGAGCCCAATGTCACTACAACAAGGGCATCCAAACCCCCCCTCGATAGACATTCTAACTTGTGAATTTCTCAAGAAATTCATAACTCTGACTATCAATCCCTTCATGAGCGACCTGACGAAACATCTCTGGCACTATCAAGACGTGATGCGGTCCGCTCCCCTAATGATTGTTTCATGTGCCGCGTCTTCCTGACCAGTTTGAAGGGTATAGCCTCTGACTAGTTCTACTCGCTTCCTCCACTCTCCCTCTACAACTTCGAAGAGATGTCTGAGGCATTCTTCACCTAGTATGCCTCCTGTTAGGAAATCAAGAAGAACAACAGCCACGTCCTGACGGTCAGGATGATATCAGGTGACAGCCTCAAGGGCAACATGAACTATTCTAGAACCAGCTTACCAGAGTTCACAACTGCAGTGACATTGTTGCCGCCATAGCCTTCATCTACGTGCTGCAGATTATTCATCGCTTGCACAAACATCTACTTAAATAAAATGTCACACATATGAAGAAAGTCCTTACGCGAGCCCAACAATACATCCAGCTCGAAGAAGCAATAAAAGGTTTCTCTGATCCACCCTCCAAATACAACAACGGAGGTAAGAAATAATTCGACTTCGGCAACAAGAGTCGGGGGGCAAGACTCTGACAGGATACACGCGCCTTCGAACTCATCTTAGTACGTGTTTCATGCCTACAGGGCATGTAATACACTATATGAGTTTTACCCAAAATAATAATCATATATAATAAGAATAATAAAAAAATGATAACTTATATGCAGGCGCTGGGGATCGAACTCGGGTCCCCAGCAAGGAAGAGGATAGAGTAAACCATTATGCCACATTGGTGTGTAATCTAAAGGCACTCGAAATTAAATTTGAACCTAATAAGCTAGACAATCTATAATTTCCAAATCTAAACTGAATCTCTTTGAGATTTTTTTAGCGATCTTCAATTCTTTCCTGAACTGCTAAATTAAGCAATCTAAACCTAATTGGAATTCAGGTTTCTAAAATCTCTAATAACCTATATAAAGACCTAAACCATTTCTTTCTCTTCTACCTCAAGAGAAAACCCTAATCTAAAATCTTCCCACTTTCATCTCTTCCTTCTCCTCAAGCGGATCATGAACGAAAAGGGCTTCGAGGTACATGGATTGAGGAGAAAGCAAGTAGAATCAACTCAAGTAAGCAAAAATCAAACCTTTATGAATTAAAATTTGATTTAATGTTTCATGATTAGATTTATATTCCCATAAATTTTTCATCTAGAATTCTTGTCTAAGCTCTAATAAAAAAAAATTAAATTGTGGAACTTGAATTTAAGTAATTTATAATGTTTAACTCTTTCCATGAATCGTTTCCTTTCATTAAAAATATCACCTTTGTTTATTAAAAATATATAACAGTCATAAATTATTACCCCAATTGGAATATTAAAAGGAAAAAAATGAAGAATTGGTTTGGATCTAATAAATTGTTTGCATATTAAAAATTTTTATTCCAAAAGAAAATTTTTAGAACTTAATTTCAACGATCTAAATTAGACACATAGGTTAATCTATCAATACATCAAAACTCAATTCCAAAAATTCAAAAAAAAATGCATGTGGTAATATATTATTAACGAAAAAATAAAAAAGGAAGAAATTTTAACATTTAAAAAAATAAAAAAATATTCTGCCGCTACTCTCGACCATGGCCGAGGCAGCTCGGCACTGCACAGACCCGCTTGGGTCTGTGCAGGGCCTAGCACGGTCAGGCCACACCGGGCCTAGCCTGGCCCTGGCCCTCCCAGGCTCACCTTGGCCAGCCCAGGGCTGGGCTGGTCCTGGCCCGCCCGGGCCCGGGCTCGCCCTGGCCAGCCCAGGCTGGGCTGGTCCTGGCCCGCCCGGGCCCGGGCTAGCCCGCTTAGATGCGGGCTGGGCTGCACAGGGGTAGCCCCTGTGCAAGAGCTCCCAAAACAGAAAAAGAATTCTTTTATTTTGGCTGAGGCCCACAAGCTTGTTTTCAGCCCAGTTCTGTATGGGCTGCCCCTTCTGGATCCACACCCGCACAATAAAACCCGACCCAACAGAAAAACCAGATTTGTAAACCTGCAGAAAAATAATTAAAATAATTAGTTAATCATATCAAAAAATTAGAGAAAAATATAAATAACAATCTACACTACTTCTACTTGTCATGATAAAATTTTCAGAAGAATAGCAAAATAAATTAAATCAAATTACCCCCTTTAAAGTCAGGTTTGTTAAATGGTAAATTCGAGCCCGTTAAAAAATTTAATGTTAAAAAGTTTTTTTAAAACCGAATAAAAGAGAATTTAAATTTTGATAAATTAAACTTATTCATTTCATGTAATTTAAAAGATTATATCCCCAATCTTAAGCTAATTAATCAAGATTAAATAAATAAAAGATCCTAACAATTACTATTGAAATAATTTGTGTAGATTTACCGGGATTCTAGGATTGCAGTGCTTTGGATTATGATCTAGCTCAGGTGAGTGCTTTTTCCTACTTCAGTTAACAAGAATTCTTGTGATAAAGGATTTTATCTAGTTATTTAATTATGTTATTAAGGTGATTTAAATGATTAAGCTAATTTTCTAGTATTTAGAAATTTTATAGTTCATGAATTACCTCCATGTATTATTTGTAATATATTTATGTATTCCTGTATGCAATTAAGTTCATTTGTTCTTAATAATAAACCTTCAAGATTACTACATGATATCGGTTAAACTTTGCCACTAAGACTCACCTGGATGATATTTGTGACCATTTATTTGATGACCATCATGTTCATGTTATCTAACTACTGGAAAAAATATTGTTAGACGGTAACAACCTCGTCCTGTTTATCATGTTCACTGACATATATATCCGGTTGTACATGTATCACGATTTCACTTTTGATGTTACTATTATCATTACCGAGTTATCCCAGTAAATTTAGGCAACATGTACATTAATAATCTTGACAACTAAATTAAACAACTTACACTGGGATTGGGGAAATTGATGAAGGAGACAGCGTCTGTATTTTGGGTGGACTTAGGAATTAGGTTGCGCAGCCGAAAGAGGGTTCCACTGCAGGATTCCCGTGGGGTGACTGGCACCCCGTCCTGATCTTGTTCCTGTTATACATGTTATACATGTACATGTTCCTGTCATATATGTTCCTGACTACCTTGCGGTAGGTCCTGGTTCAGCGCCAGGGGTCTGAGCCGTGGTCGTGAGTATGCACGGGACCCACCTAAAACATAAACAATGTCTCCAATCGATCATTTTCAATAACGAGGACCTCGATTGGCACGTGTAATAGGCATAGTATGGGATGTGACTATTACATGTGGCAATTGGTGTTCGCTGACATAATTAATAATGAAAACTAAATTTTTACCTTGACATAACTAATAAACTGAACTTGACGTCTGCCTGCATGTTATGATAGACATTGATTATACTCATGACCTGATGTACTCTTGATTATATCACTGACTGACTTAGTTATTATTCATTTATTGTTGGCATGCTATTCCAATCTTATCATATATATTTTCTTTCCATTTGCTTATACGTTACATGCATGTGCACCTTCCCTTCTTATTTTACCACTCACTAGGTAGCTTATTGATGAACCTGAGTTTACTATGTTTAGATTCAGATCTGAGGACATTGCAGGGCCAGGAGTACTTTGAGTGTGTTGTAGATCTCCAGTAGACCAGCCGCAGTTCAATTCGTGAGGACTTTTAGTCTTTTTGATTTTATTCTTGTTATGCTTATAATAAGTGAACTTTCAAGACATTATTGTACTTGCTTTTGAATGCTGGAATAAGTTGTGAACTTTATGTTTTGATTTAATACATTGAGGCTTAGTGTATTTTTATCGAAGATACGTCGTCGACTCTTGTCACGTACCCAATTTTGTGTATTTTGAGAAGTGGGGCGTGACAGTACAGAAAAATTCTTCACTCTGCTAATACTTCCCATCGAAGAGGAGTTTCCAATCATCAAAGATGAACCATGGGTGAAGCGATCGTCACCAATCCAAAGTGATCCTTCTCAGCCCGGAGCAAAGGAGTATTGTTCTTTTTCATGATGGCATAGGCCACAGGACCGACCAGTGTCACTTGCTCCGAAGGTACCTAAAGAGTTTCATCCGCCAAGGCTACCTCAAAGATTTCGTGCTGAACCCCGGCGCCATCTCGAAGTAAGGACAACCGACAACTCCCGAAGTCTAGCAGATTGCCAACCAGTCTTAACATGCTTCCAGTATAAAGCGATCAATTAAGATCAGTCCTTTGTCAAGGGAAGTACCCCCAACCACTTTTGTTTTGTTTTATCCTTTATTATTTCAAATAAATTTTGGGTTTTCTTCTTCAAACTTATGTTTATTTATAACATACGACCCGGACCTCATGACGGTTGCATAAGCAACCTTGCCTTCTGAGGTCCTCTGTCCACTAGATCGTGAGGGAAAAAAGCGCCTTTCGAGGCTCCCCTCTTACTCCATGTGGCGAAAGAATTTCAAAGCCACTCTTCGGTGTGCACCTGTCCAAGGCCCTCTCATTGTGGTATAGGTGACGAAAAAAGTCACCTTTCGAGCCCTCCAACTACTCTATGGCTGATGAGCGAAAAAATCGTCCTACGGGACGCACCTTCCCAAAGCCGTCAGACGAGATGCATCTACGTCGTCTGGGTTAAGACGCTCCCACACCTTCTCAATGAGGGGTGATGGAGCCACCACCATACCAGCGAAGTGTCAGCCTCTCGTCTGCCTGGGAAGATGAGTTCCTCCATGGTGGGAAATCCAAACCACCTAGAGGAGACCGCAACGAGACGGTCTTACCCCCCTACTCGGCCTTTCCACTATGATGGGAAATCCAAATCATTCAGAGTCGGATACCTCTACTCCGCTGTCGAAAAATCCTGACGACTCGGGGGAACTGCAACAAGATGGTCTCACCCCCTACTCAGCCTTTCCACTCCAATAGGAAATTCAAACCATTCAAAGTCAGACACCTCTACTTAGCTGTCAGAAAATCCAAACAGGTCTCACTCTATTGGCTTTTCCACTCTGATGGGAAATCCAAACCATTCGGAGTCAGACAGCTCTTCTATGTTGTCGGGAAATCTAAACCACTAGGGGAACCGCAACGAGATGGGTCTCATCTCTATTCAACTTTTCCACTTTGCTGGGAAATTCAAATCATTCGGAGTTAGACACCTCTACTCCGCTGTCGGGAAATCTAAACCACTCGGAGAATCGCAACTAGACGGGTCTCACCCCCTACTTGGCTTTTCCATTCCAATAGGATGTCCAAACCATTCGGAGTTGGACACCTCTACTCCGCTGTTGGCAAATCCAAATGCTCGAAGAACCGCAACGAGATGGGTGTCACCCCCACTCGGCCTTTCTACTCCACTGGGAAATCTAAAGCATTCGGAGTCGGACACCTTTACTCCGCTGTCTGAAAATCCAAACCACTCGGAGGAGACCGCAACGAGTTGGGTCTCACCCCTAACTCGGCCTTTCCCCTATGCTCCGAGATCCGACTGGTCACTCCGAGGTCTGATTGGTCTGCTCTGAGGTTTGATTGGTTCACTCCTCTCTGAAATTTGACTAGT
Source organism: Agave tequilana (assembly GCA_038442645.1). Classification (NCBI taxonomy): domain Eukaryota; kingdom Viridiplantae; phylum Streptophyta; class Magnoliopsida; order Asparagales; family Asparagaceae; genus Agave; species Agave tequilana. Next base: position 1,995,358 of record JAVJIF010029691.1, on the reverse strand, counting down.
CAACTCTGAGGTCTGATTGGTCCTCTCCGAGGTCTCATTAGTCCTCTCTGTCCCCTTCCAACTCCGAGGTTGACCCGCGAACAACCTGCGAAGGGTGAAGAAATCATCAAGGCGATAATTGGGTTTCGCAACTTAACAACTGTGTCTTCCAAATGGGATTAACCTGCCTGCCCAGTCCATGCCAACCCGAAGACAATGAAATCTGGATGAGACTCAAAAATGACAGTCGGTTCTACTCTGACTTCCCGTGCTTTGAGAAGTGGAGTGGGGGAATTTGTAGTGGCCATTTTTCAGCCTCCCTCGAAATCATGGCACTTGTCCTGCGACAGAGGGGCACTTTGGAAAATCAACAACTATTTTACCAAATCAAATCCACATTTATAGCTGGGAAGTGGTTACACCCCTAGATTGGAGCAGATATGAATAGATACAGAATCATACGGTTACAACCACAAAGCTTGTACGGTTATAACCACTCGAGATACCAGCAACTTCGATATCATTTCTCAACTTGTATAAATACCCCTTCTCCAACGAGAGAGGGAGAGGAAAAAAATCAAACACCTGATCACTTGTAATATCACCACTGTAATCTCTCTTAAAGTCTAGCGCACCCTCTCTTCCCCCAGTTGTTTTTTTACCATTCTGGGATTTTCCACGTAAAAAACTGTCTTTGCGATTGTGATTTTCTCTCTCCATTTCCACCTTTCCTTCTTTTTATGTTTGTGGGCTGAGGTCCTATTTTGAGATTTTTTTCCACCACAAGAATGCAAGTTTAGTGCACAGGGAAGAGTCTTCTTTTGCTTCCTACGGCCCAAAGATGACTGTTTGCTGAATCTGTAGCATGGTTTGGAGTAGGACGCACCCAATGTTGTCTGTGGAGTTTCCTGTGAACTTGAAACCCGCCTAATCAGTTGTATCATTCCATATGTGAGAGGAGTTCCAACATTATACGAAAAAGTGCTTTCTGCTTTGCACTGGTGGTCATAGTGCACAGCTTGTCAGTGAAGTTGAAATGGAAAGCTTTAAATGGTTATGATATATTGATAAAGCTCTCTGTAGGCTCCAAGACTAGATCGTTTTGAACAAGATATTCTATAAATTGTTGTTTGTCAATTGTGTTGTTTGAAGTTTCTTGGTGTCTGAACATAGGAATACTTTTAAAGGCAATTGTCTGGATGAAGTTGCTTTCTTAGTAGTATGAAGTGTACAATCATTATGGTAATGTCAGAATTTTTTTAAGAATGATTCTCTATGCCAATACATATTAGCAAAATTCATGTTTTCTTATATTAATTTTTAAATTTGTCCTGCCATTAAAAGAGTCCTTCAAACCATTTAAATTTCTTGAGATCAGATATATTAGGTTTGTATATGGGGGGAAGTTTTCATTTAATATCTTTAATTACAAAGCTTCTACAACAATGATGACGAGGTTTGACTTGCTGATCAATGTTGTGCAAAGCTTGGCGTTGCCAGAAAATAAAAATATATATGTTACAAAAATAGCTATAGCGTATCCTTAGATCATTATGATAGCTTATGCTTTCATTATTTTTCTCTGTTTCCACTTGTTCTGCTTTGTGGAGATTCTTTCTTCTTATTCTCCTTGCTGTGATATAATTCATTTTCATTACTGTTTTCAGAAAGTCTTTGAAGATTTGAAGCTGCTATCGGTCAATTTTATCTTTTTAAAACACAATACGATAATAGCTTTGCAGACTTGCTGTCTGGAAAACATCTGTTCTTTTTGTCATTACATATCTGAAGGTTTGAGCTTCTTACACTAATTAATGTTTTTGTTTTGGGGTTTAGATATGTACCCCCAAATCATTCATATTTAAAAACTTACCCCTTAAATTATTGATATTGCTTACATAGATATTGCTTACATACCCTTCAAATTTTTGAGTTATCAATAAGTTATTCTCAGTGTTAGTTTATAGATGGAATATAAATGATTTACCCTTTATACCCTTATTCTTATATTTTCTTTAAAAAAATAAAAAAATAAAAGAGAAGGTCTCTCTAAGAGCTCTCCTCCCCAAATTCTGCCCGTCTCTTCACTCTCCCTCCAAATATCCCCACCTCTCCTTCCCCACCGAACTCGTCTCTCTCTCTCCCCCTCCCTCCAATCCCGCCTTTCTCCCCCTCCCCCTCCCAAATCCCCCCTTTCTCTCTGTCCCTCTCTCCCCTCCCCTAATCTCATCCTCTCTTTCTCTTATAATCGCTCTCTCCTACCTCCCCCATTCCTGCCCCTCTTTCTCCAACATAATCTTATTTGTTCGTGATTAATTCTTTTTTTTGAATTTTCTTTTGAGAAAAGAGAAGCGGGGAAAATAAGAACGAGGACTAAGTTATGATTAGAGTGTAAATTATAGTATAGAGGGTATATTAGTCATTTTTAATATTTTAACAACAAAAAAAAATATTGTCTTTTGATCTTAAATAATAACAGTTGGGGGGTAATTTTTTTGGCTTCAAAAATTTGGAGGTATGTCGGCAATATTAATGATTTTAGAGGAAAATTTATAAATATAGTGGTACATATCTAATAAACCCTTTTGTTTTTCACCTATATTGGGGATTCCTATATTGGTTAAGATTTGAAATTCCTATATTTGAAGAGAGATTCCGATATTGTTTTGGAGAAATTCAATTTCTCTGGAGAAAATTAATGCTAATGAAACAATTTGCATGCGAGTTCTGCTCTTTCCGGTTGCATTTCTGATGTTTTTAACCATCATGATGTTTTATATCTAGATAAAGTTGTGGGACCTATCTTTTTGGCTTAGTGCTATTCTTCGATGGCCTTTGGTAGCCCATATAACAAGGAATTTTGCAGTGAGTAAGATGTTTTTGTGTATGTTACATTATTTGAAGTCACATGTCAATTACTGTAGAAATGCTACAAGTTCCTTTTTGTGGGTGAAACATTTAGCTTTATACAAGAAAAATTACGAAGAAATTATTATTACAAATTAACAGACAAAAAAAATAAAACAGGTGATATGTTTAAAATAATTTGAAAGGCAAGGTTCCTCCTCCATCCTCTTGTTATTGACCAAAGAATTTAAGTTGCAAAAAAGTGACAACATAGTAATGTAAAATCAAATGGAGTGCCTAACAAGAAAATGTGGAAGTGATCAGTGATGCTACTTGTAGTATACATTATCAGGGGGTTCTGATTTGCTAACGTTGTGTCGCTAGGGCTGTGGTCGATAAAAACCGGCTTACCATGAATTGAATCCATCATAAGCAATTTGAGGAGCTCCCTGGATGATACATGTCTGATCACACACGAAAAAAGTTCCTTTAGGTTAGGAGTACCTGTGTGATGCCAACCTAAGACCCTTGGGCGTGAGAATCATAGGTGGTGTGAAATGGAAAAGATCCATAGAGGAAAATTGTCGGAGTTGTGAATGGAGGTATCGTGTAGAGGACAACTGCGAGCGTGATAGGAAGGACCGACAGCGGATAACTGTCGGTGTAATGGATGGGAGAACGCACAGAGGACAATTGCAGGTATGTTGATGAATTGGTAGAGGAGAACTGGCTGGAGTGCGGTGATGTGTATGCTCAGAGGATTAGGGAACCGAACACTTTTCCTTACGAGAAGGATCATATATAATTAATAAAGATGCCATCTGGTGACGGGTTGCTGTAACTGCACGATTTAGACGTGCTGAATTCTTTGCAATGACTGTGATCATCGGTGTTAGTCATGTTGGCCCAGAGGCCTTCCACTCTAGTTTTGATGATGATTAACTCATGTAGTTATGTGTGCTAATAATCTTGTGATTTTAGTTTCAGATCATTAACCAAGATATTAGTTGGTGATTAGCTTCAACAAGATGTCTTGGAAGCTTTCACATGGTGATTCAAGAGCCAGAGCGTCAAAGATCATATATAGCACTCATTGGAGTCTAGCTCGGTGGATCACGTAGTTTTGGATCGAGTTCGCTTGGAGACGGCGCTCTACAAGAAGACATCGGTACCTAGTTTAGTTTTGTGTCTTAGATCCATTTGTAAAGATTAGAATAGTATGATATGCTCAAGTTCACAATTCACACACGTTTCATGTTTTGGTTTTGGTTTTCAGTTTGATTGGTTTAACCGATCTTGGTTTTCATGAATAGATAGTATCAAAACAAGTTTACATAGTTTAATGTATATTAGATGTGTTCTATATACATACATGCTTCAATTATTTAAACAAACTTAGTTTGATAGTCTATATCATGAGTTTGATGTTTTGGTATTTTTAACAAAACATATTTTGGGATTTAAAGACAAAAACTATGATCTAATTATGTTTCATGTATATTGGATTTCTATCCATATGCATCATGCTTCAATGTTGTTTAATATCATGTTTTTGTATTTGGATGAGTTTTGGACAAAACGTATTTTCTATTCAAAAATCTACGTTTCAAAAAATACAATTTTTGGTTTTTGGCAAAATTTCTATTACACAAAAATAGTCCAAAATGTTTGAAATTTGTGTTGAAATTTTTAACACAAGTTTGTATTTTAATGTAAAATGATAAAACTATTTTTGTGGAATTTTAGAGATTTTATGGAATTTTTAGAATTAAAAATTACCTGTTTTTCTGACCCAGAACAGTGCCTGACAGGCTCTGTCGGTTGATCGCACGGTCAACCGACCTAGGAGCCGGTCGACCGGGCGGTCGACCGACGTGCACAGCGTGTGCATGTCTGGGCATGGCATTGGGTCGGTCGACCGGGCGGTCGACCGGACCAGAGAGCAGTGCTCTCTGTTTCTGGGCAGTCGATCGGCCAGAGAGCCGTTGCTCTCTGCTTCTGGGCCGGTCGACAGGGCGGCCGACCGGTAGCTACCAGCGGTCAAAAATTGACCGTTGGCCGGTCGGCCGACCGGTCGACCGGTAGGCCATTCTGGCAGTATTTGCTGCCAACGGCTATATTTTTCTAGGGGCTATAAATACCCCATTAGAAAGAGGTTTTCTCTAAGATTTTAAGAGCTAATTTTTCCTGACTCTCTAGTGTTTTTAGAGCAATCAAAAGAAGTTTTTGGGATTTAATTGAACAATCTATTTGGTGTTTTTGCTAGGGTTTGAAAAATCAAAGAAAAGGGTTTTTGGGAAAAGTGTTTGAGTCAACTTCTTTATCTTGGTTTCTAGTTTTTTCCCACGGATTTTCTTTGAGTTTTTTATTTTCATTCCTTTGGTTTTCTCCACACTTGAGCTACATCTACTATCTTATTCTATAGGATCTTTTTGTGTGAAAAGAGATTGTTTGTGGTCTTTTGATCACCAAGTTGTAAACCCTATCTTAGCTTGGCTTTGTGCCTTTCCCTCATTGTATTGAGGAGGTTGTGCTATTGGGTTGTATCCCTCAAGGTGTGAGGTGATCCTTGTGTTGCTTTGTGCTAATCCCTCAAGTTGTGAGGTGATTGTTTGTTGGCTTGGTGTTGTGCCTCAAGGAGGAGGTTGTGTTTGTAAGGAGAGGAGTTGGGTACTTCTTGTGATTGTATTGCCCCAAATCCTCGGTGGAGGTTTCCTTTGTGGGAGTCCTTTGTGGACAAGCTAGTGGACTATAAATCCTTTTATGTGAAGGCTGGGATGTAGAGCTGGGTGATCGAACCTCGAAACGTATCTTGTTGTTTGCGCGTGATCCCTTGACTCTTACTCTCTCTCTCTTTACTTTGTGCCTTGCATCATTTCATATTGATCATTCATATTTATATGCTTGGCTAGCTTGTTTGTGCATCATTTGTTGGTTGCATTAATTGTTGTAATTGCAATTAGTTTTTAAATTCCGCATTAAGTTTATTAGATTAGCATTATCACCTATTCACCCCCCTTTAGATGATTTCAATTGGTATCAGAGCCTACGCTCCTGATATTTGGTTTAACCGCCTAGGAGTGAGATCTTGGTTTGCTAATATTCATTTTCATTTTCATTTGCACACATTTAGTTTGCACTCATGGATATCCCTCCTATGTTTAATTTTTCTAGACATGACATATGGAAGGCCAAGATGAGTTGTCATTTAAAAAGCCTAGAATATCTAGTTTATCAAGCCACTACTCAAGAATCCTACCCAAATGCTAGCAAGCATAGAAAGGCAAATGCATTAGCACTTAAGATACTTAGAGCATCTCTTAATAATGATCTTTTACATGTGTTTGCTCATTATGATTCGGCTTTTGCAGTTTGGAGCATTTTGACTTCTCCCGAGCTACCTGGGATTATCAACAAGTTAAGAAGATCTAGGAGAGACAAGTCCGATGAGCATTGCCTCATGGTCCAAGGGAAAGACTCCCTTGAGGTACAATCGGAATCTCAACTAGATGATAGCTCTAGTTCCTATTGCTATGGATGTTTAGAAGTTCAATCATTAAATTTGGAACTTGCTACAATACTTGAAAAGTTTTTGGAAAAACATGACCTTTTGAAAAAGAACAATTTTGAACTAAAAGAAGAATTAAAGGATTTGTGTTCAAAATTTGAATTGATTTTGCAAGAGAAGGAAGAGATTACTAGTGAACGTGACTCACTTAAATCTCAACTAGAACTTGCTCTAAAGGAAAATGAGTTTTTGAAAAGCAAAAAGGATTGTGATGTTGTTGTGAAAAACAATGAGGTTTTATCTTCTAAATTAGATTTTATTTTAAAAGATAACCTTTCTTTGAAAAATGAAATTGATTTCATTACAAAAGAATTGGATTTGGTTTTAAAGAAAAATGATTCTTTGAAAATTGAATTGTCTTCACATGTTTGCCTTACTAGTGTGGCTTCACCTAGCACATCTTTTGCATGCTCCACTTTATCTTCTAGTATTGAAAATGACATAAATGTTTTGAAGAAAAGTGTAGATTGTTTGAGCTCCACTTTGAGCCAATGTGCTTTAAATCATACACGTTCGGAAACCTTGGTTCAAAAGAAACAAGTTCCATCCTTGCATGCACACCCATCACGGCATACACATGCTTTGCACGATCACCACCATCACATGTATGCTCATGTGTACACATGTACACATTGTGGTCGTAAGGGCCACCTTGCTAGATTTTGTTATGATCGTATATATATTGAAAATTTAGCAAATAATGTTTGGGTTAGGAAAGCTACTAACCCCTATGAACCCAAAAGAAAATGGGTACCAAAGACCACCCCTACGGTTTTTGATGTAGGTGTGGGCTCTCGCATCACGTGAGAAGGGCGGTGCCTTGGAGTGGATGCGTTCCGTGCTTAAAGAAAACAATTTGGATGCATCACTTTCAAGGGGAGCTTGGTGGAGAGGACCACCATTGGTTTGGAGAACTAGAGAAGTGCCTTCATCGGTTTTGGTATCAATCTCTAACTCCCGTTTACTTTTACATGATTTTCATGTTCATCAATTTATAGCATGTCATGTTTTATTGTTCATTATGCCTATGCCATGTTTATTAGAATAGTGATGTACATGTTTAGTTTTTTGAGACACCCATAGACCTATCCTTGTGTTCTCACCTCGTTTTTAAACTAATATGTATGTCCTAGATCAAATGCATGTGCATGTACATGATGATCATATACATATTTATGATGTTTTGCTTTGGTGCTTCATGTTTTGATTAGTATGTCAAATGCCATGATTATTAGACCATTGACATGCATGTATAGCTCTTGAGTTCATCTATGTTTATATTGATCCATATGTTGTGTTCTCACTCTTATTTAGCTATTATGTATATCATAGCTCTAATAGCATGTGGATTTACATAATGAACTTATTTATGTTTATCATGTTGATTTATGTCTTGTTTTATGCTTCATATTTTGAATATATGATTAGATGTTAGTTTTCATTAAAACTAGGATATATACTTGTACATAGAGTGGGACACAAGTAAATTATTATATGTTTGTGCTTGAATGCTTATTTGTACCCATTAGATGTGCTAGTATAGTCTAGTTTTGATGATTCATGCATTCTAACTTGTATTCCCCATTTTGGATATTTTTTTGATTTTGTGTTTTCACCTCATGTATATGTCTATTTTGCAAAACCTTAAGATATACATGTGTGCCCCTTGAGTCATTTACTTTTCATGCAAATCTTTATTATGGACTCAATTGTGTTTAGGGATATGTATGTATACTTCTCGTTTTGTCAAAACATACATATGCCTTAGAGTATGATTTTTTTTAAATGAAAATTTAGTTTTTCATATTTTCATGTTTAAATTAATTTCAATTGAGCTTAATTGAACATTTTTATGATTATGTGTATCACATTACACTTGTTCACTCACTTTATTAGTTTTCTCATGATTTTGTTTTCATGAGTATGATATGAGCTTTATGGATTTTTTAGTATTTAGTGATCATGTGATTTACATGTGTTTCATGAAAAATAATTTTGTTTTATTCCTTACTTGAAGGATTTCATACTAGTTATCAAGTTTTCCTTTTAACTAGTTGCGATATTCTTCGTTTTGGTAGTTGAAAAACTCTACCATAAAGAAACTATATTTTTTTCAAACACACATTATTTTCAAACCTATTCTTGAAAACCCCTACCATCAACGGGCGGTTGGTTGGGAGATCATGCTCATGTATGCTTTATAGTGAAAATCTTTTAAACTTGAACATGATTGGGAGGATAGGTTATATGAGATATACACTTGATCTTATTGTTGTTTCAATTGGTATCATTGGATTCTTTCAATTGGTATCAATATTGACATTTCTTGTATTCTCATATATTTTTGTATATGTATGCTTTCATTTCAAATAATATCAATTTCAATTGGTATTAACTTTTCATACATATATATGAATTTTGTTTATGCTAAGCTTGAGTTTCTATTTTGTTTCAATTGATTAGTTTCAATTGGTATCTTAATACAAGCTTATGTATTTTTTTGTTGGTATGTTATTTGTTTACGTATCAATTGGTATCAAGATTTTGTTTTTACAATCAATTGGTATCATATCAAGATTTTTGTTTTCTATTAGTTTATGTTTTCAATGCCTCGTTTACCTTTATTTCAATTGGTATTATTTGTTATAGGCATTCCTCAAAATATTTTTATGCTCATTTCAATTTGATATCATTATGAATTTCATTGACACATTTTTTATTGGTATCATGTTTGATGTCAGCCTTTATTGATTCTTTGTTTCGAACAATATGGGGGAGAACATTTTGTCTTTACGTATACCCCTTTGTTGATGATTGACAAAAGGGGGGAGAAGAATTTGAGTTTGTAGTTTATATGCATGTTTTTGGTATGCATGTTTTATGTTTTTATTAAAGTTCAATTGGTATCAAAAGCACTAGTAATAGATTATGTTTATTTTTGATATCAAGAGCTTCACTAGTTTTGTTTTGCAAATTGATATCAAGAGCTTGTTTTGAAAATATATTTGTTTTATTTAATTGGTATCAAAAGCATGTTTTAGAAATTTATGTGTTTTAATTGGAATCAAGAGAATGTTTTAGAAATTTATATGTTTTATGCATGAACATTCATTGCATACGTATATGTTTATTGTGATGCATGAGTTAAGGGGGAGCTTCCTTGAAGCTTAACTTCAATCCATGCATATATAACTCCATGAGTTTTGTCATCATCAAAAAGGGGGAGATTGTTGGCCCAGAGGCCTTCCACTCTAATTTTGATAATGATTAACTCATGTAGTTATGTGTGCTAATAATCTTGTGATTTTAGTTTCAGATCATTAACCAAGATATTAGTTGGTGATTAGCTTCAACAAGATGTCTTGGAAGCTTTCACATGGTGATTCAAGAGCCCGAGCGTCAAAGATCATATATAGCACTCATTGGAGTCTAACTCGGTGGATCACGTAGTTTTGGATCGAGTCGGCTTGGAGACGGCGCTCTACAAGAAGACATCGGTACCTAGTTTAGTTTTGTGTCTTAGATCCATTTATAAAGATTAGAATATTATGATATGCTCAAGTTCACAATTCACACTCGTTTCATGTTTTGGTTTTGGTTTTTGGTTTAATTGGTTTAACCGATCTTGGTTTTCATGAATAGATAGTATCAAAACAAGTTTACATGGTATAATGTATATTAGATGTGTTCTATATACATACATGCTTCAATTATTTAAACAAACTTAGTTTGATAGTCTATATCATGAGTTTGATGTTTTGGTATTTTTAACAAAACGTATTTTGGGATTTAAAGACAAAAACTATGATATAATTATGTTTCATGTATATTGGATTTCTATCCATATGCATCATGCTTCAATGTTGTTTAATATCATGTTTTTGTATTTGGATGAGTTTTGTACAAAACGTATTTTCTATTCAAAAATCCAAGTTTCAGAAAATACAGCTTTTGGTTTTTGGCAAAATTTCTATTACACAAAAATAGTCCAAAATGTTTGAAATTTGTGTTGAAAATTTTAACACAAGTTTGTATTTTATTGAAAAATGATAAAACTATTTTTGTGGAATTTTAGAGATTTTATGGAATTTTTAGAATTAAAAATTACCTGTTTTTTGACCCAGAACAGTGCCTGACAGGCTCTGTCGGTCGACCGCACGGTCGACCGACCCAGTAGCCGGTCAACCGGGCAGTCGACCGACGTGCACAGCCTGTGCACGTCTGGGCGTGGCATTGGGCCGGTCGACCGGGTGGTCGACCGGACCAGAGAGCAGTGCTCTCTGTTTCCGGGCGGTCGACCGGCCAGAGAGCCGTTGCTCTCTGCTTCTGGGCCGGTCGACTGGGCGGTCAACTGGTAGCTGCCAGCGTTCAAAAATTGACCGTAGGCCGGTCGACCGACCGGTCGACCGGTAGGCCATTTCTGGCAATATTTGCTGACAACGGCTATATTTTTCTAGGGGCTTAAAATACCCCATTAGAAAGAGGTTTTCTTTAAGATTTTAAGAGATAATTTTTCTTGACTCTCTAGTGTTTTCACAGCAATCAAAAGAAGTTTTTGGGCTTTAATTGAACAATCTATTTGGTATTTTTGCTAGGGTTTGGAAAATCAAAGAAAAGGATTTTTGGGAAAAGTGTTTGATTCAACTTCTTTATCTTGGTTTCTAGTTTTTTCCCAAGGATTTTCCTTGAGTTTTTGATTTCAATTCCTTTGGTTTTCTCCACACTTGAGCTACATCTACTGTCTTATTCTATAGGATCTTTGTGTGAGAAAAGAGATTGTTTGTGGTCTTTTGATCACCAAGTTGTAAACCCTACCTTAGCTTGGCTTTGTGCCTTTCCCTCATTGTGTTGAGGATGTTGTGCTATTGGGTTGTATCCCTCAAGGTGTGAGGTGATCCTTGTGTTGCTTTGTACTAATCCCTCAAGTTGTGAGGTAATTGTTTGTTGGCTTGGTGTTGTGCCTCAAGGAGGAGGTTGTGTTTGTAAGGAGAGGAGTTGGGTACTCCTTGTGATTGTATTGCCCCAAATCCTCGGTGGAGGTTCCCTTTGTGGGAGTCCTTTGTGGACAAGCTAGTGGACTAGAAATCCTTCTGTGTGAAGGCGGGGATGTAGAGCTGGGTGCTCGAACCTCGAAACATATCTTGTTGTTTGCGCTTGATCCCTTGACTCTTACTATCTCTCTCTCTTTACTTTGTGCCTTGCATCATTTCATATTGATCATTCATATTTATATGCTTGCTAGCTTGTGTGTGCATCATTTATTGGTTGCATTAATTGTTGTAATTGCAATTAGTTTTTAAATTCCGCATTAAGTTCATTAGATTAGCATTATCACCTATTCACCCCCTCTCTAGGTGATTTCAAGTCAGTTAGGATTGCATGCCGAGAAATCTGTTACTGTCCATAACTGCTCGTACAGAAAAGGGCGTTATACGTTATGAACGTGGGGGGAGGAAGGAGTTGCATAAGTATCGGCTGAGATCATGGATGATATGTCGTTGGAACTTGGGATGGAGATTTCGAAGAGTTAAATTGCTAAGAATAGTGGAATGAGGCTCCAGATTGAGGACGCCTTCGAGATTGAGGATCGCTCCACGATAGCCAGGAGTAGCGGAGGCTCCGTGTTGAACTCTGGGAGTTGTGAATTTTTTGAGAAAAGCTTTTGGTATCTTGGATACGGGTCATCATCCTGGTGAGGGTCAAATTTTAACCATTACAGATGCCCCCGCTTCCCCACTTGTCAGAGTTGGTGGAAGGAAAGTCAGAGAAGTGAAGATACTCTAATAGATTATCAATGTTTTTACACTCATTATGTGCTTGCGGACAGAGAAGTGTGCAATGAATCTTTTTGAATCGCTGCAGATCTTCTGGAATTAATTTTTGGTTGCACAGCTAGCTACCAGTTGTCACATCAAGCGATTGGATCTCTTAAAAGGTTGAGCCTTGCGTCTCCTCGAATACTTGCATCATTATGACTGGGAACGTAGGGTTTTATGGTTTGACGATGACAATTGATCTTCTGCTTTTATTGTTGGCCGAAAATCTCAGGATTTTGGGCGAGTTTCCAGAGATTGAAAATATGAATTTGAGTCGGTTGGGATTTTCTTCCATCTATAAATAGAGATAGTTCTTTGGGAGGAAATCATCTTTTGTCTTCTTCAACAAACTCTTACTTCAAAATCCTAACTTCTTCCCTTTATGGGCCGCCATGTCATCCCTCTTCTTTTCATCAAATGAAGGAAAAGGAGCAGGAGGATAAGAAAATGATGATCAGGCTCTTTTCTAGATAGCCTGAAAGGTGCGTCGCATTAATCGCCATGAAGGGTCTGTTATGACGCATTTGTCGCATGACAGGGTGCCACCGTGAAGGATGACAGGTAGGATTCTTGCTTCAACTAGATCGAGCAATCTGGTTTTTAGGTTGCTTGATCTTGGGTAAACAAGCTTTGACTTTGGTCGTCAACCTCTTTCCTGATGACATGTACGAGGGAGGAGGATAGGGTGCTAATCGGCCGGTTGTGCTGGTGAATTTCTTCTAACCCTGGAGTCCGGAGCTCTTCCTCAGAACACCTCAGAGGTGGTGTGATACCATCACCTTCTTGTGTGTCTTGCATGATTCTTTCTTCAGAGAGTTGTTGTCTCGCTCTCACACTTGCCGGGTTTTCTGAGAGTTCTCATTTTGCTGCTTTGGAGAGACACGGAGGTAGAGACATTGAGTTGCCCATTCAGGAGCCATGACGTGGATCACGGTTCAAAGACTCGGCCGAGTCGGAAATGAGTCAGCCGAGTTGTATCCGTCTCGGCCCGCTCCGAGATCAGTCCGAGTTAAGAGTCGGTTGACTCAATTTAGAGAAGACTGACTCAGTCGAGAATCGGAGTTGACTCGGCCGATTCACGGCAGAATTGGTGCCGGCCTAAAACCCTCGGGCGTGAATATCAGTAGATAGAGTGGAATGAAAAAGACTGACAAAGAAAAATTGCGGGGTTGTGGATGGAGGTGTCGCGCAGAAGACAACTGCTAATGGATGGGAGGACCGCGTTGAGGATAACTGTGAGTGTGTTGCTGCAATGACAGAGGATAATTGCCTAGAGTGGGGTGTGATGTGTATGCTCAGAGGATTAGGGAAGCGATCACCTTCCTATAAGAGAAGAAGGATTATATATACCTGGCAATGATCCCGGTGTGGAGGCAGGATTAACGGGTTGTTGTAACTGCACGATCTGCACGTGCTGAATTCGTTGTAATGGCTGTGATCATCAATGCTGACTGGTTAGAATTGCATGTCGTGAAATCTGCCACCGTTCATAACTGCTTGCACTAAAAGGGACGTTGCACATTACGAACGTGAGGGAGGAAGGAGTTGTATAAATATTGGTAGAGATCATGGACGATCTGTTGTTGGTGCTTCATGTTTGGAGTAGGAACCTTCGAGATAGATGAGACCTCGTAGAGGTCTCGGAATGGTGGAATGGGGCTCCGAACTGAGGACATCTTTGAGAGGGGGGTAGCTCCGGGATGGCCGAGATTGGCGAAAACTCCAGTTGGACTCTGGGAGTTGTGGATTTCTCGGGGGAAGCTCTTGGTAGCTTAGATACGTGTCATCATCCTGATGAGGGTCAAATTTTGACCAGTACAGGGGGCAATTTATAGTTTTCTATGCCCTATCTTACTTTTTCCTGTGATAGAGTTTTAGCTTACCGTCTCAAAACAAGATCTTAGAATAATATGCAGGGGACTCAAGATAAAATGTTCTAGATTGCGAATGTTGAAGCATGTAAACTATTTGCTTGTTTAATGTCAAAATAGTCCAGATCACCATCTCAATGTTCAAACATTTACTTGTTTGATGTTGCAAGGGCATTGATTTTCTATGTTGGTATGTTGAAGTGTAGATGTTACTTGTCCTCTTTATCTTCAAAACCTGTTTATTTCTAAGTTTTCTACTTAGTCCTAGTGATTCTAGTTGCAGATGTGGCTTATGGTGTTGGCGAGACTGAAATTTTCCAGATTTCAGTCTATAAACTGTTAACTGTTTTGATTTTGAAATAGTCTGCATTCCATCTGAATACCCAAAACATTTATGTTCAATGCTTATGGACACATTTTCCTAGGTTTGGTTATCATTATGTTGTCTGAATTTTATTATTAATTTTAATATTGCAATTTCTGCAAGCTTTTTGTTTACTTTATTTTATCCCTTACTTTGTCTAGAACTGTTTGGACTCTAAAACTATAAGAACGGGGCAAACTAGAAACCATGTATGAACTAACTGCTGCCATTATTGCTATCAGGTTGCACATCATGTCTGCATGCAGTGGAGGGATTCCTAATATTAGATGGAGGATCAGTTTGTCTTTCTATTAAAAAGCTGTTTCAAATGTAAGCAAGAATATCCTATGCTATATGGTTTTATTCTGAGACTATTTGTATGTTTATTTAACTAAGACAGGGATTATGGATGTGATAAGTTTCTGTTATCTATAGTTGAAATGTGAACATGACTGATGACTTTCATAAAACCAGAATTATATTGCTCCTAATTTGCATCTGAGCAAAATCCCGCCCTTTGATGATCATAGTAGAATCATAAATGTAAGGTTGTAACCCACCACCCAGCATAAGTAATGCGAGTGGATGATGAATTAATTCATCAGAACATCAACTGGATTATTGACAAAACTTTTGAAAGCAAAAATATTAAAATGGAATTCATGAGTGTCTTTGTAAGTTTATAGGAGAAGGAAGCTCACGATTCTAAAATGAACAAAAAGTATAAGTTACAGGGTTTTAGTAGTGGAAGGGAGGTTCAGGCTCTAGAATGGATCTGAGTTAACAATTAGCAGGTTAGCTTGTTGGTGACACCCCTCCTAAAAGGGAGGTTTCAGGTTCAATATTGGTTGTTGCTGAATGGGGGATTTAACTTAAATAATTAGTGTTGGGTGCATCCTGTGTGTGAGCTGTAGTGTATCCTCTCTCCTCTTTCTCTAAAAAAAATAATAAAAAAATAACTGTCACGATTCCATCCCAAGGCCACATTCAGTCCGGAGTCACTTTCCCAGACTCGCCACCACAGTCTGGAGGCCCACCCTCTAAAACAAAAACCCTCCACAAAGATTGCCGCTTTTATGCTGTTTACAGCTTAGTGGTTACACTGTTAGATCATCCCCGTATTTAGACGTTACAGTGCCCCATATCAATGCAGGCTGTTTTGAATAGTGGCAAATATCTCTGCATAACAAACTCAACAATCAAGTGGTGCGATCTGAAAGGTTATTAGGAAATCACAATATGCCAATTGTACATTTGCAGAGATCCAAAATATATGTGTGTGCATCAATAGCTCAGTCAGGTATTACTATTGCTTATTCTCCAACGGGGATGCAGTTCACTTCTAATTCCACCTAAAACACCACACACGAGTAATCTCTTTGCTTTTTCTCAACAAGAATACTCATTCTCACACCCGAGGGTTCTTGGTTGGCACCATACTCA
This sequence comes from Agave tequilana, assembly GCA_038442645.1. Taxonomy (NCBI): domain Eukaryota; kingdom Viridiplantae; phylum Streptophyta; class Magnoliopsida; order Asparagales; family Asparagaceae; genus Agave; species Agave tequilana. Next base: position 1,979,470 of record JAVJIF010029691.1, on the reverse strand, counting down.
CCGGCGCTCTTGACCTGAAAGGTTTTTTTTTCTTATTGTGCGTTTCTTGACATATCCAATCAAAAGGGTCCAATCGTTTGTAACAAAAAATCTCCACCACAAAAATCAAGCAATTAAAGTCATAGGATTATACCCAAATATAGAATGACTTCAAATTACCAACGATGAGAAATATTGCGAGCTGATAACAACAAGACATCATTGTTGCCACCTTGATCTTGAGCACAGCATCTTTAGACTTTGGGTATATATCTTCTTTGTGGGACTGCTTCTATTTATGGGTCTTAGCTGTCTTCAAGAGATTAACAATATACTAAGTGTTAAACATTAATTAGGGACACATAAGCACTAATTTTCTTTAGAATAAATAATAAAAAACAATTAAGCGCTAAGCCTTTAAGGATTAACCAGCTTTCTAGCCCTCTCTAAAGAGAGACTAAAATCATTTCAAAAGGATCCAGATCCGGACTCGAATCCTTCCCATTGAATTTCAACCCCACGACATTTAAATTCAAGATCCACTCTATTAAAGTTGATCTACATTATTTTAAGTATCTAAAAATAAAAAATTATGTCGTTTGAATACTTTTTGCTTATCCATCAAGTGGGCGCAATACGAATGGCCGAAAGTAATGGGTTGTTAGTTTAACCGCGCAAAATATTTGAAATCTAAAAAAAATTGGTCGTAGGGGTTTTAAATGTTTAGATGATGATCAAATGATCGGATCAAGAATTTGTGTGTTTAAAATCATAGATCTAGGCAAAATACTATTTTTAGTCGTCAATTTTACGTAAACTTTATGAATAAGAAAAAAAAATTCGCATGACATGAATTTTGGTTTTTAAAGGCTTCAAATAATGTAGGTCAACTTCAACGGAGTGGATCTTATATTTGAGTATCAGGAGATTGAATTTTAATAAGAAGAATTCGGGCTCAAATCCTTTTGAAAGGAGCGAAACCTATATATATGTAGATAGAGAGAGAGAGAGAGGGAGAGAGACTTGTGCTATTCCGCAAGGAGTTGAGGCTGAATCTTTTCCACTCAAATATAACTCTATGACATCTGAATGCAAGATACACTTCATTGAAGTTGATCTATATTATTCAAGTAATTAAAAATAAAAATTCATATATTTTGAATACTTTTAGCCCATCTATCAAGTGGGTATAAAATGGATGACTGAAATAGTGAGTTGGTAATTTCTCAATGTGATCGCATGTACTTGCCTATTTTAATTTTTCTCAGTGTTATTCAATAGCAATCCTTGCGTTCATGTAGAGAGTAGGCTAGCAATTTGCCCCACCTAAACTTTGAGATTATGGATGGAGGCTGCTTGATTTCTAATGAAGGCTTTTTGATTCTCTATCATTGACTCAGTCTTTGCTAAGAAGTACTCGAATTTATCCATGAATTTTGCAAAGGCTTATTTCTAATTTACTTTCTACTCTTTCACTTGTTGGTATTGTTATTGTTGATAGTTGCTGGCCCAAGATAGATTTGGATGATTCTTCCATGCAGGGTTGTACGTGTTGGATAAAGATTTTTGGGCCTTTGGAAATTGTTGAAGAAGTTGATTTGTTCGATTTGAACATCTGAAAAAGTATTGCCAATTTGACAATCTCTACTAGAATGTGCTCCTCTATAAAAATCACAAATTGAATTATGAGTATGAATTGCACTTACATTGAACGTACCAAGTCATTTTTGTTGAAACCTGCTGCCCCTACATGTTCATCACATAGTTACATATCCATTGGTTTTGATGATAACAAGCTTAGGGTTATATACACACACACACTTATTTATATATGTATTTTGTACTCACATATGTTTTACAGATCAAAAGGAGGATATTTTGATGGAAACATAGCACATACATGTTGATCAAAGAGTGCAAGATATTAGTCGACTAACCCTAAACCTAGTCGACTAAGTTAATTCTGATATTCTTTCTTTTTTAATTCATATACATACTACTTGACTACCCTTCCTAGTCGACTTATAGAAATTTATAGACCAATCTGCTTACAGTTTAGGTTGTTTAGTCCACTAATAAATGATTGATACATTTACCTATATAACTAATTTTACTAAGACATGAAATTTTTTTCTATTTCAACTGTAGTCGACTACCCCAATTGATTAGTCGACTAATATAAGAAAATTATGATACTTAGTCGACTAACTGCAAATCCTGGTCAACTATGCAATCAGTTTCTGACTGTTGGACAGTTGTGTAAGTTTTTTTTGATACTTTTCCACTCTTTTATTATTCAAATTCAAATCAAATAACCACACCAACTGCCTAAATTCTTCAATTATAAATACGGGTTAATTTCTTTGATTTTTACACAACTTTCTATAGATAAAATCTATCAAAATTAAGAAAAACGTCTTGTACTTTAGAAATTTTTTCTCTTTGATTCTTTCTTTACCCAATTCAATTCTTAGTGAGAAAAATTGAGAGTTCCACTATAAGATCCCTTTAAATTCACTCACACACAAAAGTCAAGGCTTATAGGACAATTGTACTCATTGCACAGGTCTTGGTGTAGATAAGAGGTGTACAGATTTGATGAAGAAGTTTGTCAAGTAGTGTACTGTTTGTTAGTTTTGAGGGTTTTCAAAATTAGGTTAAGAAAATTCTTAAATAGGTACTTGGAGACTGGATGTAGGTCAAGAGGACCGAATATGGATAAAATATTTTATGTTTGCATTTGCTTTTTCGTGTTTTACTCCATGCATATTTACTTTTATTGAAAGTTAATTACATTTCTTATTTAGAATTTTTAAAATACTATTCACCCCCCCTTAGTGTTTGTTTTGCCATAGTTTTAGATTCTAATTTGGTATAAAAGCAAGGAACAAAGATGAAAACAGATTTTTCTTTATCTCAATTCAAAGAAGGTCATTCTACACAACGACCACCATTGTTCGACGGTTTAAACTATAACTTTTGGAAGTGTAGACTGAAAATCTATTTACAGTCAATCAACTATGAACTCTGAAATATCGTGAAAGTGACATATGAGAATCCATCTACAAACTACGACCAATGGTCTGAGGAACAAAAAAAATCGGTCAACCTTGATACAACAGCAATAAACTCATTTTTTTGTGCCTTGAACAAAGAAGAATTTAATCATGTGTCAACAGCCACAACAACACATCAAATATGACAAATACTATATGTAACACAGAAAGTAAAAGATCTAAAATTTCTATTCTTATTCACATGTTTTAACTATTCAAGATGAAAAAGAATGAAATTATTGCGGAAATGATTACAAGGTTCACCGACATCACAAACTCTTTGGTATCCCTTGGAAAGGAGTACACACAAGTGGAGAAAGTTAGAAAAGTTCTTCGTACGCTCAAGTTTAATTGGGAAAAGAAGACCACTGCCATAGAAGAAGCCACCGATTTATCAACAATGACATTGGAGAACCTCATTGGAAACTTGATGGCATATGAAATCCAAATTGAAGACATAAAGAAGGATGAATAACAATATCAATTAAAAAAAGTCCCCGTCTTTCATGTATCTTCAGACATGGAGGATTTAGTGAAATCACCTAGAGGGGGGGTGAATAGGTGATATGGCTAATCTATGAACTAAATGCGGAATTTAAAAACTAATTGCAAATTACACTTAAGTGCAATCAACAAGTGATGCACACAACCAAGCAAATATATGTATAGCAATATGCACAAAGTAAAGAGAGAGAGTAAGAGAAAAGTCAAGGGAACAAGCGCAAACAACAAGATATGTTACGAGGTTCGAGCACCCAGCTCTACATCCCCGCCTTTAACACACGAAGGATTTTCAATCCACTAGCTTGTCCACAAAGGACTCCCACAAAGGAAACCTCCACCGAGGATTTGGGGCAATCACAATATAAGGAGTACCCAACTCCTCTCCTTACAAACACAACCTCCTCCTTGAGGCACAACTCCAAGCCAACAAACAATCACCTCACGACTTGAGGGATTAGCACAAAGCTTACAAGGATCACCTCACAACTTGAGGGATACAACTCAATAGCACAACCTCCTCAACACAATGAGGGAAAGGCACAAAGCCAAGCTAAGTTAGGGTTTACAACTTGGTGGTCCAAAAAGCAACCACAAACAATCTCTTTCTCCCACACAAAGATCCTATAGAATAAGAAAGTAGATGTAGCTCAAGTGTGGAGAAAACCAATGGAATGGAAATCAAAATCACAAAGAAAATCTTTGGGAAAAACTAGAAATCAAGATGAAGAAGTTCAATCAAAATCTTTTCCCAAACACCCTTTTCTTTGATAGTCCAAACCCTAGCAAAAACACCAAATAGATTGTTCAATTTAAGTCTAAAAACTTCTTTTGATTGCTGTGAAAACACCAGAGAGTAACGAAAAATTCGCACCAAAAATCTTAGAGAAAACAGGCTACAAATGGGGTATTTATAGACCCCAGAAAAATATAGCCGTTGGCAGCAGAAACTGCCAAAATTGGCCTACCGGTCAACCGTCGGTCGACCGGCCAATGGTCACATTTTGACCGTTGCCCGCTACCGGTCGACCGCCCGGTCGACCGAAACAAACAGAGACTAGCCTGCATGCAGTCGGTCGACCGTGCGGTCGGCCGGCCCAATAGGCAGCCAGCGTGCACGTATCCGTGCACGTCGGTCGACTGATACGGTCGACCGGCTACATGCTGCGGTCGACCGTAGCGGTCGACCGACCTAGCCTGGCAGAGGCTGTTCTGGTCAGCAAAAACATGGTGAAAATAATTTTAAAACTTCTTGTAAAATACTTAAAAATCCCCAAAAATAGTTTTATCATTTTGCATTGATATATAAACATGTGATAAAAATTTCAACTCAAATATCATGCAGTATGAACTATTTTTGTGTCTAATCATTTTTACCAAAAACCAAAACCGTATTTTCTAAAACTTGGATTTTGAATAGAAAATACATTTTGTCCAAAACTTATCCAAATACAAAAACATGATATTTAAACACTATTGAAGTATAATGCATATGGATAGAAATCCAATATACATGAAACATATATATCATAGTTTTTGTGTATAATTCCAAAAATAAGTTTTGTTAAAACACAAAACCTAAAACACATGAATAGGTATATCAAAGTAAGTTTGTCTAAGTAGTTGAAGCATGCATGTATATAGAACAAATCTAATATACATTAAACCATGTAAACTTGTTTTGATATAATATCTATTCATGAAAACCAAGATCGGTTAAACCATAAACCAAAACTAATATTCAACACATGAAATGTGTGTGTGTGTGTTATGAACTTGAGCATATCATACTATTCTAATCTTTACAATTTGGATCTAAACACAAAACTAAACTGAGGTACCGATGTCTTCTTGTAGAGCGCAATCTCCAAGTTGACTCGATCCAAAGCTTGATTCACCGAGCTTGACTCCAATGAGTGCTAGATATCATCTTTGAAACTCGGGATCTTGAATCATCATGTGAAAGCTTCCAAACTATCTTATTGAAGCTAATCACCTACTAATATCTTGATTAATGATCTGAAACTAAAATCACAAGATAATTAGTACACATAACTACATGAGTTAATCATTATCAAAACTAGAGTGGAAGGCCTTTGGGCCCACATTTAGATGATGAAGAAGAGCAAATTGCTATGATTTCAAGAAAAATTTAGGAAGTTTTGAAACAAGATAAGTTAAAAAAAATAAGGACACTAAAGATAATCTTTTTTATTTTAAATGTAATAAATCGGATCATATGAAGAAGGATTGCTCATTGCTTAAACCGAAAGGCAACTTCAAAAGTTTCAACAAATTCAAGAAGAAAAAAGAAGCCTTTCAAGTAACATGGGATGATAGTGATACGTCTTCCTCTGATGAAGAAGAGATCACAGAATCGACAAATATTTGTTTTATGGCTCAAGAAGATAAAGTAATGAAATTTGAAAATAATGATGAATTGTTTGATGCGTTTCATGAATTATTTCTTGAGTTTAAAAAAGTCAATACTAAATATAAAGATTTAAAAATGAAAATAATATTTTAATGAAAGAAAATAATAAAAATAAAGAATTAAAAAAGAAAAATGAGATTTTGATACAAGAAAATATTTTTCTTAAAATGAAATAACTTCTTTGAATTCACGAATTTCTTTTTTGGATAAAGATATTTCATGTTTAAAAATAAGTATGATTTTTTTTTTGAAAAATGTAACAAAATTCAATAAAGAAAATGAGAATTTGAATGATTTATTATCTTCTCAAAAGATTTTCAATAATCATTTTGGTCTTGGATTTTTTAAAGATAAATATGAAAAATATTTTTATGTTCATGTTTATAAGAACAATAATCATAATTCGTATAATTCTTTTATAAAGAAGAATTACAATTTATCTACAAATAGACCAAATTATAAATATATTTTGATTCTCTTTGGATAAAATGCCTATCTTGCATCATATTTGAATCGTATGCGATTCTAGCAATTATTTTTATACTAATAAATGAAAATCAAATTCCAATTGGATTTTGGTTCCCAAAGGCTAATCTTTTTCAGACCCTATCATAATGGGTATAATACTCAATATTTTATTTTATAGGCACGTCATAAAGATAAATGGATATTTGATAATAGTTGTTACAAACACATGACTATCCATATTCAACTACTTTCTTCTGCTCAAAATAAGAAAGGAGGAACAATAATATTCAGAGACAATAACAAAGAAAAGATTATTGGTATCTATATACTTGGTAATACAACAAAACCTCTTATTGAAAATGCTCTTTTGGTAAAAAGTTTAAACTATAATCTTTTAATTATAAGTCAATTATGTAATAATGATTATAAAATAGTTTTTGAAAAATATGCTTGTCTTATACATGATACTAATACGAAAGATATTTTATTTAAATGTACTCGTAATAATAATACTTATGAGTTATTAGTGACTTGTTTATCTTCAAATGATAATTTTTGTTTAATTGCATCTAACAATGATTCTTCTATTTGGCATAAAAGATTTGGGCATTTAAATATGAAAACTATTTTGAAAATTTTGAAAATTTGATTTAATTAAAGGTCTTCCAAAACTTATTTTTAAAAATGTCATTTTTGTGATTTTTGTCAATTAAGAAAATAAGTTAATTCATTTTTAAATCTAAAGATCTAGTTACAATTCATAAACCTCTAGAACTATTGCATTTGGATTTATTTGGCCCTTCTCGTGTACCCTTTCTAAATAAAAGTAGGTACATATTTGTTATTGTGGATGATTGTTCTCAATTTACATGGATTCTCTTTTTGAAAAATAAAAATAATACTTTTTATGAATTATTGCAAAAGAGTTCAAATTAAAAATCTCTAACCATAGTCATAATCTAAAGTGATTATGAAGGAGAGTTTGAGAACGAATCTTTTGCAAATTTCTGCAATAAGTTTTGTATTACACATAACTTTGGATTTCCTATAGAATCTTCTCAAAATGGTGTTGTTGAAAGGAAGAATAGGACATTACAAGAATGTGCTAGAACTATGCTTGTTGAAAGTAACTTGCCAAAAATATTTTTGGGCTGGATCAGTAGCTACTGCATGCTATATTTTAAATCGTGTTCTTATTCAATCTACATGTTATGAACTTTTCTCTAATAGGATTCCAAAAATTTCTTATTTTAAGTTTTTTGGATATAAATGTTTTTTTTAAATACTAGAGATGCTTTAGATAAAGTTGATGCTAGATCTAATGAAAGTATTTTCGTTGGTTATTCTACTCGTAGTAAAATATTTAAAATCTTTAATAAAAAAACCATTACCATTTAAGAATCTTTACATGCTAAGTTTGATGAATCTCTATCTAAATCTTCTATTGATATTTCTTTACATGATGATGATATAATAGATACTTCTTCTATTAATAATACTATTACATCTTATGTTAATACTAACATTTCTAATAAGGATAAAACTCCTACTGAGTTACCTAAAGTATTTGTTGAGGTAAGAAATCATTCTCATGATTTGTTTATTGGAGATATTTCTCAAAGTGTTTAGACTCAATCCAAATTGAATTAAGGTTGCATTCATATCTCTTATTGAACCAAATAATTTTAAAGAAGCATGTGTTAATGATTTTTGGATCATTACAATGCAAGAAAAGTTGAATCAATTTGTTAGAAATGATGTATGAGATCTTGTACAATAACCAATGATCATATGGTTATCGGTACCAAGTGGGTATTTAAGAACAACCATGACTAATCTGGACAAGTAATAAAGAACAAAGCAAGGTTGCTTGTACATGGTTACAAGGTATTGATTATGATGAAACATATAGACCTGTAGCTAGGCAAGAATCTATTCGTATTTTACTTGCTTATGCACGTATCATGAATTTCAAACTTTACCAAATGGATGTAAAAGTGCTTTTTTAAATAACTTTATTAAGGAAACTGTATATGTAGAACAACCTCCGCGTTTCGGAAAGGAAAAGTTTCTTATCATGTTTTCAAACTTAAGAAGACTTTATATGACCTTAAACAAGCACCTCATGCATGATATGATAGACTCAAAAGTTTTTTTTTTAATTCTAGTTTTGATATTGGCAAAATTGATACAATATTTTTTATTAAACATGTAAATAAAGATATTTGATTTTCCAAATTACATGGATGAACTAATTTACTTTCTCGGTCTGCAAATCAAGCAATTAAATGATGGAATATTCATTAGTCAAAGTAAGTATCCCAAGCAACTTCTCAAGAGATTCAGTATGAAAAATTTTAGAAGAAAGAGAACTCTAATGGGTACTACTACCTTTGTAGACAAAGATAAGAATGATAAGAGTGTTGATTAAAAAACTATATAGAGGTATGACCGGCTCACTCTTATATATTACTGCTAGTAAACCTTATATTATGTTCAGTTTTTTTATGTGCTAGATATTAGTCAATCCTAAAGAGACACATTTTAAAGTAGTGAAAAAGATTTTTAGATAAATTAATAACACTGTTAATTATGGTTTTTACCCAAAATCAAGCATATTTTATTTAATGTCATATAGTGATGTTGATTTTGCTGAATGCAATCCAATATGAAAAATACTAGTGATACTTATCACTTTTTGGGACATTCTCTAATATCGTGGTTTAGCAAAAATCAAAACTTTGTATTATTATCTACAACTGAAGAAGAATATATTGCTACTAGTGTTGCATATGCACAAATTTTTTGGATGAAATAAACTCTAGTTAATTATGGTGTTACTAGCATAACTTTTTCTATCATGTGTGATAGTATAAGTACTATCAATCTATCTAAAAGTCCTATTCAATATTCACGTACAAAACATATCGATATCTTACATCACTTTTTATATGATCATACTGTTAAGGGTGATATCTCTTTAAATTTTATATCTACTGATAGTCAAATAGCTGATATTTTTACAAAAGCTCTTAAAGAGGATGCTTTTATGAAAAGAGAACTGGGCATTTGTGCAATTTCTGATATATAAAAACTCATTGCATATGGATTGCATTTCATATAGTATATTTTCTCTTTATTAGTCGACTTATACTCTTTATTAGTCGACTGGACAGCAGAGTAGTCGACTTATTGCATCAAACAGAGACTTGGTTATTTTAGGATACTTGACTTAGTTGACTAAGATTGCCTATTAGTCAACTAATTCATATTATTAGTCGACTACGCCATGGACTTAATCGACTAATATAGAAAAACTGTGTTTTTTAAAATGGATATTTACATCAAAACCTGACCCATTTAACTTATATCTGGGATCTGAAATATTTCTTACTCAATCCTAATCATTGATTTTCATTCTTGCACTTATATTTATCCTTCCCCATCTCTTTCATACTCTCCAAATCTAGAAATTACTCTCCCACTGTGCTGCTGAAACCAGTTGATTACTGCTCTTCTCCTTCTTTCAGAATTATAATAATTTTTTTTTCAAATTTAAGCATCTCCCATGGTTGTAAGTCTTTTTCCTCAGTAATTGTCATATCTATGGCTAAGAAAGCTAAGTGTACAGCTTCTTCATCTTCCAAATCAGCTAATTTTAGAGCCTTTCTAAAATATTTAGGTTTAGAGGCTGATTACCTGAGAATCTCTCAAATAGAAATCATCCCTAGTAGGTTTGTGTACTTTAATGATTTCTTTGAGTATGATATCTCATCCTATCTTCAAAATACTGGCATATATGATCTATTTTTAATTGACCAAAAATAAGGCTATTATCCATCTCTTACATATCTGTTTTTCACAAATCTTATATATAAAGATGATGATAATTCAGTTCTATTGTCGACCTTAGTTAATGGTATTGACATTGAGTTAACTCCAAAATCTTTAGGCAAGATTCTCAATATTCCATATCAAAGCTTATTGTAATTGAGATGACTATTGATGAAGTTTTCTCTAAGATCTATCTTCCTCGTCAAAGTCCTCTTATAGCTAGTAATAAGCTTCAACCTATCCCTAAGCTTATTGGTCGTATTCTTGCATATAATATTTGTCCTAAGACTGAAAACTAAAATTATTATTTTAGAGATCTTGCTACTTATATTTATGCCATCATAGTAAAACTTGAGGTCAATTGGGCTCATGTTATGTTTGATACACTTGTCAAGGAACCATCTACCTTTCTTTCCTATGGTGCTTTCCTCACTCATATCTTTCGTAAGTTCAAGATTAACTTAGCTTCAAAAACCAATGTGGTCAAGGTGTTTGAATCCTTTGATAAATTAGTTCTTTTTTGCGTGAAGCTATTGGAAACATCTCCACCATAACCTACTTTTTCTTCTCATACTTCTCATAAAGCCTCTAAATCATCCACTCCTCCTACTGCTGATGCATTCTATAACTCTCTTTCTGCTGAAATCTTGGATATAAAGTTTAAACAAACTTCAGTGATGAAATCACAATCTTTCATTATCAATAATCAAAGTCTTATTCTGGATCAATTTCTGAATTTAATCATTAGGATAGACCATTTGGACTCCACTCAACAAGAAATTTTGCACTACTTCAAGACAAACTTTCTACCACCACCTCCACCATCCGACTCTGGTGTGTGATGCTCAAGCAAGCTGAAAAATTACACCTCATATCATCTAGGATTCATGGGTATTGCATTTTGATGTTGCTTTTCTACATGTAGCTTTTTGTGTTGTGTTCTCAAGATTTGTTTCTATGTAATAACTCTATGTTATGTTTTTTTTAAAACTTGCTTTTCTGTAATAAAGATATTAGACTCATTTGTAATAATTTCTCATTTATGATATATCTATTTTTCTCTTCTTTGTGTTTTCTTTGCGTTAATGACAAAGGGGAAGACAATCTTATATCTAATATATATTATGATATATGTCTATATATTAATGACTTATGTCTCTATTGGTATATATGTGTAATGACAGGGGGAGCTTAAACATATATATCTCTATATATTTTTTATGCAGAGGTGGCTTAACTTATCTTATACCTTATGTTAGACACACACACACACATACTTGTTTGTCATCATCAAAAAGGGAGAGAATGTTGAATCTTACTGCCCTTACATGTTCGTCGCATGGTTACATATCCATTGGTTTTAATGATAACAAACTTAGGGTTATGCATATATACACTTTTGTGTGTGTGTATGTGTCTGTGTGTGTGTATTACTGACATATGTCTTGCAGATCAAAAGGAGGACATTTTGATGGAGATATAGCACATACATGTTGATCAATGAGTACAAGATATTACAAGGCTTTTTTATATTATTTGTAATTTTTTTAGATTTTCAAAAATTTGTCAAAAACCTTGAACACATAATTTTTACACATCCCTAGTCGACTAACCCCTACACCTAGTCGACTAAGTTAAATCTAATATTCCTTCTTTTTCAATTCATATCGACTACCTTTATTTCCTAGTCAACTTATAGAATTTTATAAAGACCAATTTGTTTACAGTTTAGGTTGTTTAGTCAACTAATAGATGACTGATATACATATTTAGTGGACTACCAAAGACCTAGTCGACCATAACTAATTTTATAGAGACATGAAATTAGTTTCTATTTCAACTGTAGTCGACTACCCCAATTAATAAGTCGACTAATAAAGGAAAATTGTGATACCTAGTTGCCTAACTCCATATTCTATTCAACTATACAGTCAGTTTCTTACTGTTGGACAGTTGTGTAGGTTTTTTTCTGATTTTTTTCCACTCTATTATGTTCCAAATTCAAATCAAAAAACCACTCCAACTACCTGAATTCTTCAACTATAAATGGGGATTGATTTCTTTTATTTTTACGTAACTTTCCATAGATAAAATTCTGTCAAAATTCTGAGAAAAAATTTTGTTCTTCAGAAAAATTTTCTCTTTGATTTTTTCTTCATCCAATTCAATTTCTAGTGAAGAAAATCTGAGAGTTTCACTATAAGATTCTTGTAAATTCACTTTCAACAAAAGTTAAGGCTTATAGTACTCAGTTCGACGGTCTTCTCAGTGTAGAGAAGAGGTGTACAGATTTGGCTAAACAGTTTGTCAAGTGGTATACAGTTTGTTGGTTTTGATGGTTTTCAAAATTAGGTTAAGGAAAATCTCAAGTGGGTGCTTGGGGACTGGATGTAGATCAAGAGGACCAAACCGGGATAAATTATCTTGTGTTTGTGTATGCTTTTTTGTGTTTGATTTTGTGCATATTTATTTTTGTTAAAATTTATTTATATTTCTTGTTTAGAATTTTTAAAACACTATTCACCCCCTCTAATGTTTGTGTTGCCATAGTTTTAGATCGTGCAGTTTTGTCAAAAGAACTAGGTGTGCATGGATCACCAAGATACCCGCAACTTTTTTTGGTGTCATCTTTTCTTCTTGCCATTGAAAATTATTCGTAGATATCTAATCTAGTAGCACCTATTCCTCAGCTTGCTCTTTGCCCATTAGAGCTCCACTAGATACCGCATCAACTAGTATGTGTTTAGTTGCAGCCTATTGTAAAAGAACTCGATCTCCAACTAAAAAGAGAGTCCATGATGTGAGCATTTTCTAATCAAGTCCTTGTATCTTTTCCATAGTTCATATATAGGTTCATTATCAAACTGAGAAAAGGATGTGATATTACCTCGTAGTTTCACCAATTTTGAAGGTTGGAAGTATTTGATGAGAAACTTGTTCGCCATTTCCTCCAACATAGCAATTGATTCTTTCGATAATGAATTGAACCACATCTTCGCCTTGTCCTTCAAAGAGAAAAGGAAAAGAAATAAACAAACCAACAACCATTGTGCTTTTAAGTATCGCTTATTGATTAGTATCCAATTTTGCATCTGCATATTGCATTCCTTACCAATTTTTGAATAAATATCGCCTCTAAATCGTGTTTTTGTCTACTTTGCAGATAGTCAAGAGTTTAAGGCCAAAGTCAGAATAAGAGGCTATTAAACCCAATTTTGGGTAATTAAATTATATTTCTTAGAGATCAAGCTAGAGAGTTCTAGAAGATACATTGGATCCAAAAATTGTGGATGCATATAGAGAAATACCTATCCAAAATACCAAAAATCAGATACATATAGAAACTTCTCGCAGCTGAATTAAGCATCAGGGCAAAACCATGGACCTAAGTCCCTGGTATTGACGTAAAAAAGGCGGCAATTGCCAGGATTCGCAGCAATATGGTGGGCCCACATGTCGATCTTCGACGCATGACTTCGTCTCGTCAACAAGAGCCTTCCTTTTCCAAGAAATTCTGCATTTAGAGACCAAAATTGAGGTTGGAGAGAAGTAGGCTAAGGTTTTCTCCCATTTAGTGTAGCTTAGTGTAGTTTTCTTCTTCTTCTTCTTCTTGTGTGTTTTATTTTATTTTATATCATGTATTAGGGCAGAGTCGTTTTAGGAGAGAAAGAGGGATTGATGTAATAAAGAGTGACAATCTATAAATGCTTCCTCCTTTTCTTCCATGGTTTCTTATCTAACGTCTAGTGTGACTACTAGCTAACATTTCTTCTCATGGCAATCTAAGAAGTAACCACTAATCATCTGTCCTCTTATTTGATAATCAACATGAATCTAATAGCCTCTACAAGGCCTTACTCTTGGAAGACCCATTGATGGCTCGTGATGATGGGTTCTAACTTCTAAACTTGCTAACTTGATAACTATCTTATTTCATACTTGTCTCTAAATGATTTTGATGATCTAGTATTTGTACTAGCTTGCTCTTGATGTAAGCTTAATGTGTAGAACCATCTGATTTGTCATGCTTTATAACATCTCCTGAAGCTAAGGATTAGTGATGACTAAGGATCCATATGAGGCAACTATCACCAAGAGGTTAGCATGATTAGTGGAGTATTTAGTAGTTAGTAGCCATGTGTTTTCTTCTCTTTTACTTTGTTTTCAAAACCATTTTTAAAACCACTTTATTAATCTCTTATAGTTATTTTCATCATCTTCTTAGTTCACCACTTGTTTTCATTTCTTCACCATAAGTTTTTCTCTTTTCTATTCTCCAAATCACTTCACCACAGTTTTCATTTCGCCTATTTCGTGTTTTACCTTGCCTTTTTTGCTTTCTTGTTTTTTCTTCACCAATTTCAAAGCCCCCAATACCATTCTTGTATTCACTATTTTCATCACCTTTTCCTTCCATCACTTCAAGTTTCTGTTCTTTTCTTTTCACTATCTTTAACAAAGAAAAACTTGTTAACAACCAACATGAATGAACTGTTAATGCTTCTATCGCCTCCCATCCCTGTGGATTCGACCAGATAGCCTATATGCTAAAATGAAAGTATCAAGGAAGCCAAAGTATATAACACTTAAACTCTTCATTTCAAAATACACATTTCGTGCACGCTGTACCTCTGATCAAATTTTAGCACGTTGTCGGGGATGTGAATGGTTTGAACTGATATTTTTGTTAACATTTTCTTCTTTATTTTGGTATGCAGGTCAATTTACAGAAATTAAGTATTACAGAAAGCTAACTTTGCTTGCATCTCCCTGCTCTTGAAAGCAGGGAGGCCAGTTCCACTAAATTGCCATGGCCAGGGTTTTGTAATCACAGAAACGTGGCCTCTTTTAGGCCTTTGGACATTTTTTTTGCAGGATTCTTCTAAATGCTATATCTTGCTGTATTCTGCCGCTAGTTTTCTGTAATTTGCCCGAACACTGCAATAATTAAGAACTAAAATCAGTAATTATATATTTTTAAATAGTTTAGACATTGCATCACAGACACTTGTCGATTTTATTCCAATATACTGTATTTGTTCTGTTATTGTGATCTGAACTGACGTGTACATAGTTAGAACAAACACGTGGGTAATTTACGCGCTTTGTGTGTTAATCTTATCTATATTTCACACTTACATGAATTGAAATTAAGGGCATAACCTGTTACAAGATAAGGTGGGGGAGTTATTACCCTTCCTTAGCCCAAAAACTACCTCCCAACTCACACAACTCAAACCTAAATAAAACCTTCTAGGAATTGGCCCCAAAGGACATCTCGGACTCATTAAGAGATAGACCTCGGGAGAAAGTTGTTAGTACCAGACTCTTACCAAGTCAGTGTCTAAAGATTGGGAATTAACAGAAAACATCTCAAAGATCTGGTGGTTTGGCGTAATTAAGGCCTATCACTTATGCACAGATACCTCCCACCACATTTTGTCCCTACCTGGCTGATTAGCTCATAGTCCAATGCTGCAATATCCCTCTCCTGGACAGTCGACCAGTTAGGAGTCGTCTAGGACAATGTAACCTCCTATTTCATATGTACGTCGGTCAATACTGGTATCCGATATTCAGCTTAATCATCCTGATAGTCGAATTAAGGTCGTTTCAGTTCAAGACATTATTTTTCAATATTTTGAAATTTTTTGGATTTTGAATTTTGTTGAGATTTATTGGAGAAGAGCTCAATTCGGGGTCGATCGGTGTCACAGACTGACTCAAAAAATTTTAATTAGCAATTTGCCAGATGAATTTCAGGGATCCGACTTTACGGCAAGGTTAAGGATGACATTTTTTATTTTTGTAAATTTTTAGGATTTTTCTGAATTAATAGGAACTTAATTCTATAAACTAATGATGAAATACTTATTTATTAAAAAATGCAATTAATATAAAGCCAAAATAAAAATATAAAAATAAAACCTTTTATTTTTGAGTCCACAATTTCAAACCTGTGACTCTTCATCAAGGAATTTAATTCATCAACCACAATGCTTTCATGGCTTTTGCATAAAGATGTAGCCATATAAATTTAACAATTATATGAATTCACCCTTTAAGCCTTCCAACAGAAAATAAAACAAAATACCATATAATTAGCGTATCCATATCTCCCCCATCTCCCCGCCTTCTCCATTTCCCTCTCTCTCACTCACATTCTCCAGCTCCTTCACTCACCTCTTAACCGCACTCTATATATATATAGGGGTTACTGTACCTCAACCGACAGCTGAGAGAGTTTCTCAGCCGGAATGATGTGGCTTCATATTAATGTAGAGAAGTCAAAATTTTAGGCGGTAAAAGAAGACCCTCAATCACTTTTCGCTGCCTAATGACTAAAATATCCTCAGTTTCATTTTTAACCTGACTTCAACTGTACCTCCATTAAAAAAAATTACAGATCTGAAAATTTTGAGTTTTTTCAAACAAAAAATTTTTTTAATATCATTTTCACTTCTTAGATTTAATTTTATTTTATATTGTGACCTTTGGTCGCAGTGTTGCAGCCTTTTTTTATTTTTTCGATTAGAGTTGCAGTATTTTTTCGACCTTACTAAGCTAAATAGGATACTGCGACCGTGGTCGCAGTCTTATGAAATAAGAGTCGCAGTCAATTAAAGCAGTGACAATAATCTCATAATTTAATTAATTAAGATGATTAGAAGAGTGCGACCTCGGTCACTATAACATCCCTAGTTAGTAATACCGTATTTTTAATTTTCCTACAGTATTTATTCTGCGTTACAAATTATTTTATTAAGATTATCAATTAACCTAATTTATTAATTCTTCTTGTGATTTTTAATATATTAAATGTGCAAATTATTTTAGTATAGTAAATGATAAATTGGCTTATATATTATTACCATTATTTATTATTATTAATTGATAGTTGTTATTGTGATTATTACTGATGTTATTATTTATTTCATTTACTCTACGTTCTATTTAATTCCCCTGTTATATGCATGTGATTTATCCTATTATCCTGATTTGTCACATACATTGCATTCATGTTGTCACTTTACCATACTTGTTTGCTAATAAATGATATTAATAATTGTCTTTTTCTTTGCTAAATGTAGGCCCAAATGCTCAAAGAAATAAATGAGGAACAAGCCCAAAAGCCCACTTTATTCTGAATTAATTCAGAATAAACTCGAAGTGAAGAAATCTGGGCTATCAAGGAGTTGAGAAAATCCCTCCTTGAATCGAGGAATCGGAGCCAAGAAAATCAAATGCTGATTCAGTCAGTGGTTGAAGAAGAAACAAGAAAATCAACCAGATATGCGAGAAGCCCTTCACCCCAGGGAGCTGCCCCCTTGTAGTGGCCACCTGGCCACAACAATGCCGCAAAAACGCGGCAATAGCCGCGTATTTGCGGTAATCTTGGGGAGTTAGGGGGAGCGTTTGCTCCCCCGACCTCCCCGGGATCATGGTTGTTGGGTTTTTGGCTATAAATACCTCTTTCAGCAAGGCAAAAAGCAGCGAAGATTAGGATTAAGTTTTGCACTTATTTTCTTAGGATCTAGGTTGATTGTTAGCTAGAAAGAAAGTTGTAATCTTGCTTTTTAAGTTGTAGTCCAGTTTCATAAACTTGTGAGAGAGAACTGAAAGCTTGTACTTGAAGATTGAAGTGACAACAATACAAGAGTCGGGCCGATTTCTCCTTCACTTGCAGTACGGTATGCTTATTATTATGTCGTTGTTTTCTTCGCTTTCCATGAGTAACTAAACACGTTTTCTGGGCTAGCTATCGACTCTCTTTTGTTTTCTTCTCTTCTATTTTTAAAAGAAAAAGTCCCGATGACTCATATGCATGCCTCCCTTAAAAGCCTTTCTTTTTGAAAGTGTTCTTGAAGGCACATGAGGATGGGTATGGATAGTTGAATTCACCACTCTTTCTTGAACTTCTTGCGAATCGTTTTTAATTCATTCTTGCTTCTTCGCGCTTTATGTTTTAATATCCGATTCCAACTCTTTCTTGAAGAAAAAGAACTCAAACCTTCTGCATCTTATGTGCTTTACTCAAAGCTTTCTAAAAAAAGCAACTTTAAGTTTTGCAAATGAGAACTTCAGGGACTTAATACTTTAAGAGAAGAATGAACAATTGAGTAGGAAGATAGTAAGCCCAGATTTGATTTCATATTATAAAACAACATCACATCTCTTAAAGCTTTTTACAAATCACCTTCTCCAAATCCTTTTCTGAAAGTTGAAATTTCTCTTTTTCATCTCTTTTCCTTCCATTCTCTTTTTCCTAAAAAACGAACACAAGTTTCTTGTTTTTAAGCAACTCATCGAAAAGCTTCCATCGCATCCCTCCTTGTGGACACGACCCGTTAGCCACAAGCTACATGGTACATTCTTAAACTCATTGGTTGTTTCATTTATTTTAGCAATCAAATTTTGGCGCCGTTGCCGGGAGGGTAAAACGGTTTTTATTGAAATCTGAATTTTTATTGCAAATTTTTTAGAACTAAACGAATTTTTTTCTCTGTTGCGGGTTACAGGGCAAGCAAAGCAAGAAATTAATATTGCAGTGACATACAAGTGGCCTTGGGCCTCTGCTCTAAAAAGCAGAGACCAATGGCCCTCTGAATTGCCGCGTTTCCACGGCAAAAGCCGCGGATCCGCGGCAAGGACGAGTTGACTACTAACAGCTTTTTGCAGGGCTGCTTAGTTTACAAATTCTAGTTTGCTGCAACTTTAATTTTTCTTATATGCCATAACATAAGCCTGCTAATAATCAACAGTAAAATATTTGTTGAAAAGATAAAAAATTGATTAGACATTTGCATTTTAGGCACGTGTCTTTTTAATTCCTTTATTTTTTACTGTTGAAGAGTGCTGGAGCAAGGTATGTTTGCATTGCATCTAGAATAGGACTATCTCTTGGTTGATTTATATCGCTTTGAGTGCATCTTATTCATCTTGTACACTTGCACAAAAATTGATCTTAAGGGCACTAACCCATTAACAAGATAAGGTGAGGATTTGATCACCCTTCCTTAGCCCAAAAATCACATTCCAAGCACTCACTAACCCAAGCCTAACTAAAATTGAGTAGACATTGGCCCTAGGGACATCTCGGACTCAATTAGGAGATTATCCTAAGGGGAAAAAATGTTAGAATCTAACTCCTGCAAAATCAGTGTCTAGGAAAGGGATTGAGGGCCGAAAGCCCGAAGGTTGGTGTTTATTTAATTAAGGAACGTCTTTGACGGAAAACCTCCCACCAACCTTGCCATGACCTGGCTGATTAGCTTGTGGTTAAAGTCTATATTAGACCTCCCGTGGACAGTCTAACCAGTTAGGAGTCGTCTAGGTCCTAAGTCTACCCTAACTTAGGCTAGAATTTTTGCTAAACATGTTTGTTTATTTGTTTGTTTTTCTTTGTTTGTATTCTATTGTGTGATATGGACTATAATAATAATTTTTTCAACTACAATAATAATCCATATTACACACCGACTTTATTTTCGGATATTACCAACCCGGCATATCATAACTTTGATCAACCTAGTGTGCCGGATTGGTCTTATCCGAATCAATATGAACCATACCCCCCATCTAATAACTATAATTTCCAAAATGACTTCAACTCTTCACCGAGTCAGTGGGGATTCACCCCCCCGAGCATAATTTCCAACCACCTTGTCCTCCTTCTCCACCTAGTCCACAATATTTTCAAGAGTCATACTCAGTTCCACCCGTCCAAAATAAGAAACCATCAATTTTGGAAATAAGTATGCGTGAGTCCAAACACAAATCCCAATATCTGATGGACTCACAATTTCACTACCACTTCCAAGACAATTCTTCATCTTTTCATCAAAACAATGAACATATCACTTATGAAGAGATGCTTGAATCCATGACTCAGGCTCAAAACACTCGTAATCGTGACATAGATATGATGGTCGAATCACTACGTTCCCATCGTCCTGATGTCACTAACCATTCTGTTAGAGCCGATGAGTCATGTAGTTTTGGAAATCAAGATTCTAATTCAGAACAACCATGTGAACTTACCCAAACTTTAAATGATATTGATAGTTTGGCTAGTTTTTCTTTTCCTGAAATAGAACTTGAAAATGATTATGATCCTGAACCCCAACTTAGTGATTCAATTCTATTTCCTGATTCGATTATGACTCCGGTATCTTCACCTGACTTCAATCTTTTTCCGGAGTCAACATTGGATCCTGTTCCAATTCATAAAGAAATTGAATCACCCATCTTTGAGGATCATGTTGAACTTGACCAACTTTACAATTTTGAAAATCCCATGGATAAATTGGCAAGTTCTCCATTTTTTGATATTGAACTCAATGAGATATGTGACCTAGATTCTCACATATGTGATCCAGTTCAACTTTCTAAATCAATATTGACTCCTGTTTTATTACCAAACTTGAATAATATTCTAGAGTCAGTTTTGATTCCTCCACCTATCATTCCTGAACTAGAATCACCCACATTAGTCACATTCCATTGTTAGAAAATACATGTGGACTAGAGTTTCAACTTCTTGACTTGGACCCAATTTCTGAATCTATTTCGACTCTTGAACCTTTACTTGATTTAAGTCACCTTCCAGAGTCGGTATTAGTTCCTGTTCTTCCTGAGTCCAAGTCAACCGTTCTATCATTTCATACTCCATTCTGGGACGAGGTGGTTGACAAATATGACTCCGAAATTAATTATGGAATATAGAAATTAGATGGGGTTAAATATTTAATAAAGATCCTTCATGGATATATCTTTTTAATGGGTTATATTAAAGATAGTGCTGGTGGGTTCCTCCGAGACCCAAGCAAAGTTAATTGGGCCGTGTTTCGTGGACCAATCAGACCACCACCGGAACCACCACCTTAAGGTAACATTTCCTTCCATGTCGTCTTTTTCATGCATCCATGCATTAATTCATACATTGAGGACAATGCATGAGATAGGTGTGGGGGATGGTCTAACATAACTTTTCTTTTTCTTTAAAATAAAAAAAAAAATTTAACATTTTTCTTTACTTTTAAAAACTTTTTGAAAAATAGAAACAATATTTTGACTTATTTTTGTAAGAAATTAAGTTAATTTTAAGGAATAGGAAAATCCAAATTAGGATTTCTTATACTTGGTCAAAATAAGATTATTTGTTTGATTTTTAGGGTTAGGAAGAAAATTTGTCAAAGTAATTTGGTCTTGATCTTTACCTTGATGAAATATGCATACCTCATACACTTACACACTCAGGGTTCAAAAACAAAGATTCTTATGCCTTATAAAAATATATATGTAAAAAAAAAAGAAAGAAAGAAATAAACAAATTTAATTATTGATTAGCTAGGTGCTTCGGCCTAAGCAAGCCTTAGTATTTACGCGAAAGATGATTAGATAAGTTTGAAAAAAAATAAAATAAAAAATCCTCTAATTAAGCTGGGTATTTGTGCCTAATAAAGCACAAGTATTCACGTCTAAAAGAGGTTCATATAATAAAATCCTGAGTTTTGTGGCCTTGTTTGCTCGAGTCCTTAAGTCCGAGGGTGTTTTCTCACCCGGTGCCCTAAGACCGTCTGGTTTGGGAGTCATCGATTAAAGGCTCGTTACATGGGCAGATTAGAAAGCCTAAACTAAGGAATAATACCACCAAAAATATATATATATATAAATAAATGAGGCATAAGAGTTAGAGTTAATGAACCCTTAGTCAAAATTTTCACAGTCACAAGTGCATATGACTTAGGGTAAAGTAATAGACTAGATGAGAAGTACAATTTGACTCCTTACTTTAATTTGATAACAAATTTTTGAATAGAGACTAAGTTTAGGAATGAAAAATTAAGTTTTCCTATAACTTATAGATTGCTTAGATCTTACAATTATATGCCAAATATTTTTCTCTTTCAAAATGCTTTTCGAAAATACTAACTCTTTGTTTCCCTTTCTTTATGGATTTTGTGGGTGTAATCCGCTGAAAACCCCACGAGACAAAACTCGTCCTCTAGGGAAACCTAGAGGTTTAACGGCTTATTGCACATGCTCAGTGCAATCGCGCGACCTGCGAAAGTGGTATAATAATCCTTGGTATAGTTTAGTTGTTTTGCTCGAGGACGAGCAAAAGATAGGTATGGGGTGTGATTAGTCACTAATGTTGCATATTAAATATCATATTTCCATACTTATTTTAGAATAAAAGCCTGTATTATCCTAATTAAATGCTAATTTTATTTGCAGGCCCATTCTTCAAGGAGATGAAGAGAAATGAGCCCAAAGCCCACCAAAATTCTGAATTAAATCAGAATTAATTCACACACACTGAATCAGGGCAAAATCAAGAGGTTGAAAACTGGTTGAGAAGAATCCTCTCAGAATCGATCGGTTAAAGCAAAGATCAAGCAAGTTTGATTCAGATTCTGACTGGATACATTTTAGTATTTGAATCATAACGTTTGCTACAGAATCTTAATTCTGATGATTCAAGATGATCCAGAAAGCAGACTGACAGAGCTACAACTCTTATGTTGATCATTATTTTTAATTCTGTCATTTGATAAGTGATATTCAGCAATCAACAGGCCAACAAACTGCAGATCAGAACTGAATATCCACCTCAAATCAAGTTTGAAGATAAGGGGAGTTCAAAAATTGCCAGATTTACTTATCTTCATACTCCTCTACCCTCTCCATTTTCTCCTATAAATACCTGCACTCAAAGGAAAAAGGGACGACCATGCAGAGATAGGAATTTAGCCTAGTTTTCATTTCTTAGTTTAGGTTTTTAGTCTTTCTTTTCATGTAATTTTAGTTTTCATTTATGTAATTCAGAGGAGATCGACTTTCATCGAAGAACAAGACTGAAGCTAGAGCTGGAGTGACACCGGTGTAAGACTTATTTCTTTTCTTTGATTGTAATGAAATCAAATCGATGTTCTTTTTGTGTATGTACTTCTTTTTAGTCTTCTTCTTCTTCTTTTCTATTTTACCTTTCTTTTTGGTACAACTGTCTTCCAAGTGAGTCTAAAAGCATCGAAAGAGCCTTGCCTTTGCGAGTGCCACCGATAGCTCATGACGATGGAATTGTGAGTCTCTCTGTATCATTTCATGCTTGCGTATCTTGATGATGTAATGTGGAAGAGACCAACATTCGACTCTTATGGGCTATGCGCTGCTTGCCTCCAATTCAAGGTAACATCGAAGCTAAAAACTCAAGGTAAGCTTTTGGTGAAAAGAAGGTAAGTAACTCTTTTATTTCTTTCTTTCATTTTTGTAAATTAAATCACCATCTCTTCAAAATCACTCTTTTTTTCTCCACTTCATTTGTACATATTCGCTTCATTATGTTCTGATTTTTTTCCACCTTCTTCATCTTTCACTTTCTCTCTAATTTTAACATAATTCTTTTTCCTTTTATTAACTTAAAAACAGAGAAGAATCTTCACTTTTCTTGTTAACGATTTCAATAAAGAACTGTAACGCTTCCATCGCAAACCCTCCTTGTGGATCACGACCCGCATAGCCACTTGCTATAGCGGAAGAATTGAGCACTTGCACATCCTAATCTTAAGTTCTATAATTTCGTATTTTTTTTGGCGCCGTTGCCTCAATCAAATTTGGCTGAGGATCCTTCATTCAATCAATGTAACGCTGTGCATACATTGAGGTCAGGAAAGAGAGTTGATAATCAAGTGTCAATACCACCCAATCCAACTCAGCACAACCATAATCAAGCTTCCACTTCATCCAATCCCATTTCTTCCAATTCTGACGAGTCTGAAAAAGACAAGTCAGCCAGCCAGGTGCACCAGCCTATAGTACCATTTCCGAATAGGCTGAAAAACAATAAGCAAAATCCGCACATGGACAAGATAATAGAGATGTTTAATCAAGTGAAAATAAATGTGCCACTTCTTGATGCCATCCAACAAGTTCCTTCCTATGCTAAGTTTCTTAAGGACATGTGCACCAAGAAGAGAAAGACTAATGTTCCAAAGAAGGTCTTCTTAGCCACTAATATTAGTGAGCTATTTTCGGGTCCTATCCCTGTTAAGTACAGAGATCCAGGTAGCCCCACCATTGCCTGCACAATAGGACAAGCCGAGATTAGTCGTGCACTTCTTGACTTGGGAGCAAGTATCAACTTGCTTCCATTCTCTGTTTATCAACAACTCGGGTTGGGTGACCTTAGTCCAACTCGAGTCACCATCCAACTGGCTGACCGTTCTGTTAAAGTTCCAAAAGGGGAAATTAACGATGTCCTGATCCGGGTAGGAGAGTTCATATACCCTGTCGATTTCATAGTTTTGGAGACACAACCTGTGTCCAACTCCAATCGTAGGGCTCAAACTCCGGTCATCCTAGGTCGACCATTCCTTGCCACTGCTAATGCCATCATCAATTGCAGGAATGGGTCTATGAGGTTAACCTTTGGAGACATGACTAGAGAAGTCAATGTCTTCCATCTAGGAAAACAACCCCGTGACATCGAGGACCAAACTTTTGAAGTAAACTAAATTGAGAACTTGACAAGTGAACACGGGGAAGAATTGGAATCAGAAATGGAGATTGACTTCGAGTTAGAGTCTGATGACTTTAATCTCGATCAGGTGGTAGATTCTGCCGTGAATTGGGCTTCAAACCCG
The DNA here is from genome assembly GCA_038442645.1 of Agave tequilana. Lineage (NCBI taxonomy): Eukaryota > Viridiplantae > Streptophyta > Magnoliopsida > Asparagales > Asparagaceae > Agave > Agave tequilana. The sequence continues at coordinate 1,954,553 of JAVJIF010029691.1, read as the reverse complement.
ATTTCACCGACAATGGAGCCAACAGATTTGACTAGTCCTTCTAGTGAGCCTGCCTCTTCCTTAGAATTGAAAGCCCTTCCTGCGCATCTCAAGTACGCCTATCTAGGTGAACAAGAGACCTTTCCCGTCATCATTTCCTCTCATCTAAATGACGGGGAAGAAAAAGATTTGAAAGATATTCTAAGAAAACATAAGGAAGCCATCGGGTGGACTATGACTGATATTAAGGGATTAAGTCCAACCATCGTTCAACACCGCATCCATCTCAATGAAGATGCCACACCCAAGAGAGACCCGCAGCGTAGGTTAAACCCTATAATGCAAGTGGCTGTTCATGCTGAAATCATAAAACTCTTAGACAATGGGATAATTTATCCCATTTCGGATAGCCAATGGGTCAGTTCTGTCCATGCGGTCCCAAAGAAATCTGGTTTCACCGTCGTGGAAAACGAGAACAAAGAGCTGGTTCAAGCTCGACTTCCCACGAAGATCCGAGTTTGCATCGACTATAGAAAACTGAATGCTGCAACTCGTAAGGACCATTTTCCACTTCCCTTCATTGATCAGATGCTTGAACGTTTGGCGGGTCACGAGTACTACTGCTTCTTGGACGGGTACTCGGGCTATAACCAGATCCCTATCGCTCCTGAGGACCAAGAGAAAACCACGTTCACATGTCCATTTGGGACATTTTCTTATCGTCGAATGCCATTCGGCTTATGCAATGCCCCAGCAACGTTTCAACGTTGCATGTTGAGTCTTTTCTCTGATATGGTAGAGCGCTTCTTAGAAATCTTCATGGATGATTTCTCCATTTACGGAGATTCATTCACTCAATGTCTCCACCATCTAGAACTCGTCCTCCAACGTTGTGCTGAAAAACATTTGACACTAAACTTGGAGAAATGCCACTTCATGGTGAAACATGGAATTGTCTTGGGTCATGAAATATCCAAGAAAGGAATAGAAGTGGATAGAGCCAAAATCGAGGTTATTTTTAAGCTTCCCATGCCCAAATGCGTTAAGGACATTAGATCCTTCTTAGGACACGCTGGATTCTACCAGAGATTTATCAAGGATTTTAGCAAAATTGCTAGGCCCTTGACTAATCTGTTAGCTAAGGATGTGCCCTTCACTTTCGATGCTGAATGCATAAATTCTTGGGAGAAGCTTAAGAGAGAGCTGATTTCTGCACCAATCATATCTGCACCGGATTGGTCTAAGCCGTTTGAGATTATGTGCGATGCTTCTGATTTTGCCATAGGCGCTGTCCTAGGACAACATATTGATAGCAAGCAGCACGTGATCTACTACTCTAGTAGGACTCTCAATGACGCTCAACTGAACTACACTACGACCGAGAAGGAATTCTTGGCAGTAGTGTTTGCCTTAGAGAAGTTTCGTCCCTACCTACTAGGGTCCAAAACCACCATCTTCACCGATCATTCTGCACTTAGGTATCTCATGATGAAGAGGGATGCCAAGGCCCGACTCATTCGTTGGATCCTCCTTCTTCAAGAATTTGATCTCGAAATTCGAGACAAGAAAGGTGTAGAAAATGTCGTTGCTGACCATCTCTCACGGATTCCCAATTCTCCATGCAACAAATTACCCATCAATGAGGATTTTCCTGATGAACATCTCTTAGCTATCTCTAGGGAACCTTGGTTTGCTGATATAGTGAATTACTTAGTCACAAACCAAACTCCGTCTCATTGGTCCAAAAATGATGTGTACCGGTTCTTATCCCAAGTCCGGTATTTCTTTTGGGAGGAACCGTATCTTTTCAAGTACTGTTCCGACCAAATTATTAGGAGATGCATTCCCGATGAGGAGGTTAGGAGTGTTCTGTCCTTTTGTCACGAACTTGCATGCGGTGGACACTTTGGTCCCCGTAAGACTGCTGAAAAGGTGTTACAAAGTGGGTTTTATTGGCCCACTCTGTTCAAGGATGCCTATGAATATTGCAAGACGTGCCCTAGATGCCAAATGGTAGGTAGGATCTCACCTCGAAATATGATGCCCCTCAACCCAATTCTAGAAATAGAACTCTTTGATGTTTGGGGCATCGACTTTATGGGTCCATTTCCTAACTCATTTGGGAACCAATACATATTGGTTGCTGTGACTACGTGTCCAAGTGGGTAGAAGCCATTCCTTGTAAAACTAATGATAACAAAGTTGTCATAAAGTTTTTGAGAGAGAACATTTTTTCCCGCTTCGGAACCCCTCGTGCTATCATCAGTGATAATGGCACCCATTTTTGCAATAGATCTTTTGAAGCCCTTATGCGAAAGTATGCCATAACTCACAAGTTGTCCACATCATATCATCCTCAAACCAGTGGGCAAGTTGAGGTTTCAAATAGACAGGTCAAACTTATATTGGAGAAAACTGTGAACCAAAACCGGAAAGATTGGTCCTTAAAACTTGTAGATGCTCTATGGGCCTACAGGACCGCTTTCAAGACGATTTTAGGAATGTCTCCCTATAGGTTAGTCTATGGCAAACCTTGTCACTTGCCGTTGAGTTAGAGCACCGAGCCTTATGGGCAATCAAGCAGTTGAATTTCGATTTGACTAAGGCCGGTGACCTTCGAAATTACAAATTTCCGAATTGGAGGAATTGAGAAATGAGGCCTATGAAAATGCTAGGATCACTAAAGATAGAGTGAAGATTTTCCATGACAAGCACATCATAAGAAAAACCTTTGTCCCTAGTCAAAAAGTCTTACTCTACAATTCTAGGCTTCATCTTTTCCCAGGAAAATTGAAATCACGATGGACTGGGCCATTCGTTGTAAAGACCGTGTTTCCACATGGCGCAGTTGAGATCAGTGACCCCAAGAATGGAAATGACTTTAAGGTAAATGGTCAACGCCTTAAACCTTTCTTGGAATCGGTGCCGGTAGATGAAACGGTAATGGGTCTTTTTGACCCAGTGTATCAGTAACTTTCCTCCTTTCCATTTTATTTCATGCAATTATACATTTCTTTCATATATTGGGGACAATGCATGAGATAAGTGTGGGGGAGGGTTCTAACATAGCTGATAAGAAGAAAGAAAAAAAAGAAAAAAAGAAAAAAAAATGGATATATATAAAAAAAAATTTTGAAAAGGGTAGACAATATTTTGATATATTTTTTGTAAGTATTTAAGTCAATTTTAAGGAATAGGAGAATCATAATTAGGATTTCTTTCACTTGGTCAAAATAAGATAACTTGTTTGATTTTTAGGGTTAGGAAGAAAATCTGGGAAAGTAATTTAGTCTTGATATTTACCTTGATGACATATGCACACAAAATACACTTACACACTTAGGGTTTGGAAACAGAGACTCTTATGCCTTATAAAAAAAAGTCTAATTATTGAGTAGCTAGGTGCTTTGGCCTAAGCAAGCCTTAGTATTTATGCAAAAGATAATTAGACAAGTTTAAGAAAAAAAAGTATTCTCTGATTAAGCTGGGTACTTATGCCTCAGGAAGCATAAGTATTCACGCCTAAAAGGGGTACCTCGTATAAATAATGTGTATACTCTGATTAAGCTGGGTATTTATGCCTCAGGAAGCATAAGTATTCACGCCTAAAAGGGTTACATAGTATAAATAAAAACCTTGGTTTCGTGGCCTTATCTGCTCGGGTGTTTAGGTCCTTAGGGGTGTTTTCTCACATGGTGCCCTAAAACCGTCTGGTTTTGGTGTCACCGACTGAAAGCTCGTTACATGGGCAGATTAGAAAGCCTAATGAAATGGAGGAATAAAAGTTCACAATAAAATAAATAAATATGAGGCATAGGAGTTAATGTTGAAGAACCCTTAGTAAACTTCACAGTCACGAGGTGCATACAACTCAGGGTAAATTAATAGACTAGATGAGAAGTACAGTTTGACTCCTTACTTTAATTGACAACTTGTTTTTGAATGGAGACTAAGTTTAGGAATGAAAAATTTGATATTCCTATAACTTATAGATTACTTAAACTCTCACAAATATACTTCAAATATTTTCTCCTTCCATAAAAAAATAAAAAATAATAATAAAAAAAATACTTTTCGAAAATACTAACCTTTTCTCTTCCTTTTTGGATTTTGTAGGTGTAATCCGCTGAAAACCCTCACGAGACAAAACTCGTCCTCTAGGGGTGACCTAGAGGTTTAACGGCTTGTTGCACATGCTCAGTGCAATCGAGTGACCTGCGAAAGTGGTCTAATAATTGATTCGAGTAGTTTAATGTTTTGCTCGAGGGCGAGCAAAAGATAAGTGTGGGGGTGTGATTTGTCACATACATTGTATTCATGTTGTCACTTTACCATACTTGTTTGCTAATAAATGATATTAATAATTTCTTTTTCTTTGCTAAATGTAGGCCCAAATGCTCAAAGAAATAAATGAGGAACAAACCCAAAAGCCCACTTTATTCTGAATTAATTCAGAATAAACTCGAAGTGAAGAAATCTGGGCTATCAAGGAGTTGAGAAAATCCCTCCTTGAATCGAGGAATCGGAGCCAAGAAAATCAAATGCTGATTCAGTCAGTGGTTGAAGAAGAAACAAGAAAATCAACCAGATATGCGAGAAGCCCTTCACCCCAGGGAGCTGCCCCCCCTTGTTGTGGCCACCTGGCCACAACAATGCCGCAAAAACGCGGCAATAGCCGCGTTTTTGCGGCAATCTTGGGGAGTTAGGGGGAGCGTTTGCTCCCCCGACCTCCCCGGGATCATGGTTGTTGGGTTTTTGGCTATAAATACCTCTTTCAGCAAGGCAAAAAGCAGCGAAGATTAGGATTAAGTTTTGCACTTATTTTCTTAGGATCTAGGTTGATTGTTAGCTAGAAAGAAAGTTTTAATCTTGCTTTTTAAGTTGTAGTCCAGTTTCATAAACTTGTGAGAGAGAGAACTGAAAGCTTGTACTTGAAGATTGAAGTGACAGCAATACAAGAGTTGGGCCGATTTCTCCTTCACTTGCAGTACGGTATGCTTATTATTATGTCGTTGTTTTCTTCGCTTTCCATGAGTAACTAAACACGTTTTCTGGGCTAGCTATCGACTCTTTTTTGTTTTCTTCTCTTCTGTTTTTAAAAGAAAAAGTCCTGATGACTCATATGCATGCCTCCCTTAAAAGCCTTCCTTTTTGAAAGTGTTCTTGAAGGCACATGAGGATGGGTATGGATAGTTGAATTCACCACTCTTTCTTGAACTTCTTGCGAATCGTTTTTAATTCATTCTTGCTTCTTCGCGCTTTATGTTTTAATATCCGATTCCAACTCTTTCTTGAAGAAAAAGAACTCAAACCTTCTGCATCTTATGTGCTTTACTCAAAGCTTTCTAAAAAAAGCAACTTTAAGTTTTGCAAATGAGAACTTGAGGGACTTAATACTTTAAGAGAAGAATGAACAGTTGAGTAGGAAGATAGTAACCCCATATTTGATTTCATATTATAAAACAACATCACATCTCTTAAAGCTTTTTACAAATAACCTTCTCCAAATCCTTTTTCTGAAAGTTGAAATTTCTCTTTTTCATCTCTTTTCCTTCCATTCTCTTTTTCCTAAAAAACGAACACAAGTTTCTTGTTTTTAAGCAACTCATCGAAAAGCTTCCATCGCATCCCTCCTTGTGGACACGACCCGTTAGCCACAAGCTACACGGTACATTCTTAAACTCATTGGTTGTTTCATTTATTTTAGCAATCATATCCATTGAGTTCCAAACCCATATCCAATAGGCTATTTCCTCAACTTCAACCCAAACCTAATTGGACCCAATACCCATCACCCATTATATTTACCTATATAATCTCCTAATTATAACCTAACCAAAGCATCAACCCTAATCACCAACTTCTCCCCTATTGCCGCAGCCACGCTGCCCTTTCCCCCTCTCGTGCATCCTCTCCGGCGCGTACGACAACACTGCCGCCCAGATCTGTAGCGCACAGCCCGGCCGAGCACGGCTGCACCCATTTTTCTCCAGCAGCCAGCGCGCCTTCCCGAGCCCCCTGTGCAAGACCCAGCAGTACCCTAGCATAGCCATGGCCACGCACATACTGTCCAGCCAGCGCACAGTCCTCTCGTCATGATCCGCAGCCCATGCACTGGCTGTCTGCATCCGCAGCACCATGGCTGAGACCTCCAACAGCCCACCTCTGCCATTCCCACTTGCGCCATGCTCCACCTCTACCGGAATCCCGACAACGGACGCCTTTCCTTGGCCGAGGTCTAGTCGGCAGCACAACAATACCCTTGCATCCCATGGCGGCTGCCTCCTCACTTAACAGGCAACGCCCTCCTCAACCCAAGACAGTAGCAGCCCGGAGCATCCCAGGCCTCTCCACCTCCTTTTGCTGCCACCCACCCCCACCATTGGCCGAGCTTTTCCCTTGGCCAAATCCCATGGCACAGCAGCAGCCCATAATTGAGGTTGTTGACTCCTCCGCGAGCCTCCACGATGCTCAGTGACTCTCCGATCTCCTCCATTGAGCAACCGGAGTTGTCCATGAGATCCGCCGGGGTTCCGACTTCATTGCCGTGGCCTACTCCTCCCCACTATGCCTCCAGGTCATACCCTTGCTGTGAGTTATCTCCCCTCTCTCTCCCTTTATTATTTTTGCATGCATGAGTGAGTTTTATTAAAGTAATTTTATATTATATTAATGAATGTAATGTTAATGAATTAGCGTGGGTTATCATATACAGATGTGTGTCTATATATTGTGGGTGAAGGTTGTGTATGTATGAATGGGCGTTTCTAAGTAACGTGTAGTGTGGGTGCTGTAAATAGTGGGCAAGTATTTTATTATGGTGGTGTGTTAATAAAGTATAGGTGGGCGTGTTGCATTGGTGTGTGTGAGTGTGTTGCGTGAATGAGTTCATGGGTAAGTGTATATTTTTACATATGTATGTATTAGTGTGTATATAGAAAGTATTGTGTGTATGTACAAGTATGCATGTGTATTAGTAAGTGATTGGATGAGTATGTGTTTCAGTTGCGACACTCAGACCCATTCGGTGAGATCCGAACCCAGGTACAGGAGACCCGGACCTGATCTGGATTCGTTCTCGTTATGGACCCGATACAATGGTGATTCGAAGACCGATCTATGAGATGAGTCGTAGATCAGTACTGGTTCGTGTAGTGAAAACTAGATGACAATTCAGTTCCGAAACCGCATCATTTCTTGTGAGTGTTTGTTCTTGTTGGCCCAAAGGCCATTAGCCCTATATCTTGATGGATATTTTGATGATAACAAATCATATCTAGTTATGTATTTAACAATTTTTGTTTAAAAGAATTTTAGGTTAAAATAGGTTGATTTGACGGCTCCACAATCAAGACTCACAAGTTTGGAGTTCGCCAAAGATTTGCATTCCCAAGTTAAGCACAATAGGAAGCTTCAGGAACAAGACGATGAAGAAAAGACCAAGTCAAGATCAAGACTATAAAGAATACCAAGATTTGTATTTGTATTTTTCATTTTAGATATTTTGTCAAAACCTAGATGTTAGAAGTAGAGTTATGGGATTACCACCTACACACACGTTTTAATTTGGTTCATGACTTCAAAAAGGATTTTTAATTTCTATTTTCAATTTAGAGTTAACATGTTTAGATTAAGCTTTTGGAAAATAGTTTAAGTTTTTGGAAAAACATTTATTTGGAAAAACAAGTTTTATCACAGAAATTTTTATAAAAATGTTTCAAACGTGGTAGAGTAGTGACATAGGCTCACACTCTAAGTTTTACAAGATACAAAACTTCATATCCAAAACCATTTCCAAAAACCCAAAGTTCTGGTTTCTGGAAGTTCTGATTTTTCAGAACTGACAGAAACCGGTCGACCGTCCCGGTCGACCGATGCGCACAATCTGTGCATGTGCGTGTCAGTCGACCGACCTGGTCGACCGAGAACTGTACAGTGCTCTCGGGTAGATTCGGTCGACCGGGGGTCGACCGCTGAGCCCCAACGGTCGGATTTTTGACCGTTGGCTGTCGACCAGCCGGTCGACCGGATGCTGTCAGAAGTTCTGACAAACTCCAACAGCTATATTTTCTGACAGATTTTCTTTTAAGATTTGATCCCAACGAATCTCTGAAGGCATTTTTGACCCCTATAAATAGGAGGTCACTTCAATATGATACAACAACCATTAAGAACATTTTCACAAGAGTTTTTCAAACAATTTACAAGTTTTCAAAAGGATTTCATTTAGACAAGATTTTCTCTCCAAAAGCCCTAAATTTCTATACACCCATTTGAAGTCTTTACCTCTACTTCTCACTAGCTTTTGCACTACACAATCCCATAATTCTTCATCTACATATCGGTTCTAGGATTGTGCAAGTGAGCGAATTTTTGATCAAGTGTGATCATCTTCTTATTGAGTGAAGTTGTAGAGGCATCGGCCTCAAGCGAGCTAGTGTGCTCCGGGTGGTGTTGCGGCATCACGAGAGATAGGACAAGTGTGTCCTTGTATTGGTGATCCAGTGGGATCTTCAATAGTGGAAATCCTTCAAGTGTGAAGGCGGGGACGTAGAGCGTGGCTCGAACCTCGGAAACATATCTGCGTGTTTGCGTTTGCTCAAATCTCTCTAAACTCTAAACTCTTTAATTCTTGCACTATTGATTACTTTATTTACTGCAAGTCTTTTATTTGAGCAATTTGTGTTAGTTGAATTTTAAATTCCGCATTTGTGCCATTTACATATAGCCATCACCTATTCACCCCCTCTAGGTGATTTCAATTGGTATCAGAGCCTAACCCTAGTATTTGGTTTAACCACCTTAGGGAGATCCTTTCATTTGGCTATATATTTACTTGTTGCATTTATATTTTATTGTGCATTTACTTTGTATTCATGGCATCCATTGACTTTTCTAGCATCAAGTCCCCACCCAAGTTTGATGGCTTGAACTTCCCCATTTGGAAGGTCAAGATGAACCTCTTCCTTAAGTCCCTAGGAGTTAGAGTAGCTAGGGCCATAACTAAAGAATTTGTAGAACCTCTCACCAATGAGAGAACATGGTCCGAGGACACTACCAAGGACTATGAGGCTAATACTAGGGCTCAATATGCTTTAACCCAAGCCCTTAATGAAGATGACCTCTCACGCATTATTAACTATAAATCTGCATATGAAGTATGGAATGTTTTGATTGTGACTCATGAGGGAACGTCACAAGTCAAGAGATCCAAGATTGACTTGCTTCGTTCTCAATATGAGAATTTTTATATTCTTGAGAATAAGAGCATTGATGACATGCTCACTCGTTTCACCAAGATCACTAATGCCTTATCTTCTCTAGGTGACACGATCGACAATGACCAAAAGATTAGCAAGGTCATTAGAGCTCTTCCCAAAGCTTGGGAAGTCAAGGCGACTACTCTCAAAGAGCTTAACGATCGGGAGGAGATGGACTTCTCCGGCTTCATCGGTAATCTCAAAACCCATGAGATGGAGATGAAGGTAAGAGAAGAAAGGGAGGCACCCAAGAAGAAAACAATCGCCTTCAAAGCCACTCCAACCACTATTGAAGAGGACGACTCATCGGAGGATTGCGATGAGGACTTCGCCATGCTCATCCGGAAGGTGGGCAAAATGTTTTACAAGAAGGGGAGACAAAGCAACTTCCGAAGAGGGAGACCTCAAGGAAGATACGAGAAGAAAAGAGAGGAGCCCGGTCCTTGCTTCCATTGCAAGAAGATCGGACATCTCATAGCGGATTGCCCCGCTCTTCAAGCGACCACCTCCAAGCATGTACCAAGGAAGAAGAAGGCTATGGTAGCAACGTGGGATGACACGGAGTCGGAATCCGAGGAGGAGAACGACGCCGCTCATATGTGCTTCATGGCACAAGGTGAGGATGCTTCTAAGGTAACCCTTGATAACACTTTAGAAGATGATGATCTTACCATGGATGAACTTGCACATTTCTTTGAGGAATTACAACATAGATATGAGATTTCGCAATCTCATAATAAAAAGTTAAAAAGGAAAATGAGTCTTTGAAAGAAAAGATTAAGATTATTGAAAAAGAGAAAAATGACTTGTCTAGTTCTTTTGAGAAAATAAAAATTGATTTTGCAAATTATAAACTAGCTTGTAAAGGGAAAACCCCCATTGCATCATGTAGTAAAAATGATTTTGTTGAAATGCAAAAACGGGTTGAAGTATTAGACTCAACTCTTAAACAATGTGCTTTTGATTTAAAGAAATTTGCTTCTAGGTTTCCTAAGGGAGTAACCCAAGGGAAACACACTCACCATACACATGCACGGAAACATGCACACACACATAAGCATGCACATATGTAAGGTAGTGGTAAAATTTATGTATGCACGCATTATGGCCGCAAAGGCCATTTAGAAAAGTTTTGTTTTGCTAAAAATAATGTGCATAATAAATATGTTTGGGTTCGCCCCGGTACTAACCTAAAAGGACCCAAGAAAGTATGGGTACCAAAAGACCCACCAATTTTAGATGAAACAGGTGGATCTTCTTCCTCCAAGACTTAGGGGGAAATGGTGCCCGGGTGGTGGATGCAACAAAGCCCAAAGATCACATCAAGCTTGCATCGCTATCATGAAGGCACCTATATTTTGGAGATTGCCCTTGTTCGGTAACTTCTCAATTTAAAAGTTTTTAAATTTTTTGTTATACATATACATGTGTAGGTTTGTTAGTTTACCTTTATAATACATTGATATATGCTTGTGGTAAACATACATTTCCATCATGTTTGTGTATATGCCATGTTTTAATATCTTTTATACCATGTCCATTGTATGTCCACATGTCATGCCTAGACTAGCTTATTTATATATATACACTTTGTATTTTCAAAACTAAGAAATAAATTTTGTAAAATTTCATATTTGAGTAAATACCTTAGAGATGGCAATTGCGCGCACCTCAACTCATTCAAGAGGAATCAAGAGGATGAAGTTCAGAACCCGTCACTGGGTATTCGGCTTCAACATCTCTAAAATATTGTTTTTATATGAAAATTAAAATAAAATGTCTTGTATGTAATTTTGGTTGATAAGTTGACCTAATAAAGATTAAAACATGTTGTGTGTATAATTATATCATCCTTGTATTTAATTAAAATTTATTTTAAATTTTTTTTCTGGCTGATGTTGCAGAGATGTCTTTCAGGCAAAGCCGGTCGACCGGAAATAGTCGCGGTCGACCGAGTTCGCCTGAAATAAATTGCCTTTATTTTTTTATCTGCCATCGGTCGACCGACCTTAGATCTGGTCGACCGCTGCAAGTCTGCAAAGGTCTCGGGTTTTCTGGGTCGACCGACCGGTCGACCGCTGGAAGTCTGCAGAGCTCTCGGGATCCTTGGGTCGACCGACCGGTCGACCGTTCTGAGATTTCAGAGCTCTCGGGTTTGCTGGGTCGACCGACCGGTCGACCGTTCGTCTAATCCTGCCCTAAACTGCTATTTATTTTCACTTTTTCTCTCTCTCTCTCACTTTTACAGCCGACTAACCCATCTCCCCTCTTCTCAAAAATTTTATCTAACTCTCTAATGGATTTATGATGTGTCGAGAAGTGATGTGAAGTTTGTTTGTTTTCTCCTTTGATTTTGGGATTATTTTTGCCATTTCCTACTTTATTTGAATTTCGGGGACGAAATTTTTAATAAGGTGGGTAGAGTGTAAGATCCCTAGCTAGTAATACAGTAGTTTCATTTTTCTAAAAGTATTTATTTTGAATTACTGATTATCTTTATTACATCAACTTGATTTATTATTTTCTTCCTTTTGATTATTTCTATTATTAAATATGGAAATTTATTTTTAAGATAGTAAATGGTAATTTGGTATTATGTTTACCGTTATTTATCATTGACATTTCTTTTGCTAAATTATTATTATTATTTCATTTCCATTAGTTGTTAATATTATAATAGTTATTTCTATTATCTATATTTTATTATGATTATTTGTTGCTATTACGAATTTTGATTGATATTATTGGTAGTGGATATTCTATTATCATTTTGTTGTTAATTATTATTATTATTAGTGCTACCATTATTTTATTTATTTTAATATTAGTAATATTAGTGGTGATTATTATTATTATTGTTGTTATTAGTGTTAATTATTTAATATTATTATTTGTTCTTTAATTAGTAGTAGCATTATTCCTTTCCCTTGTATTCTTGTTCCTACCCATCTAGACCCACTACCCAAACCCATTCCTAATCTTACCCATTACTCTATTTGGATATAACCCAAAACCCATAACCCATAACCCAATACCCTTATATATAATCCTAATTCTGAACCCTAATCTAATCTCCATCACCCTCCAACATATCCAGCCACCTCCATGTCCTGGCTACTCCCTGCGCATCCCAACAGCCGAGCTCCCCTTTGTTTGGTCGATCTCCTCCACCATCCTCCGATCTCTTCCGTTGGAGCATCCATCGCGGCACGGCGAGTCCCCTTCAACCATGGCCGTGAACCGCCACATCCCCAAGCCTTGCCGTGAGCATCTCTCCAAGCCGCAGCCACCAGGCCATGATAGCCCATGCACCAGGCCTGTGCATCCCTGCCGAATCTTCTTCCCCATGGTAACATGCTCTCCCTCTTCCTATATTGTAGGTGTATTAAAATGCATGCTGCCGAAACCCCCAGCCAATGGCCGCCCCTTTCCCTGTTTAGTGTATTTGGATAGGTGTAATTTATTTGTGTATGTATAAATATAATATATCAATGTGTTTTATAGTTGTGAAAGAGTGTGTGTAGGTGGGTGTGTTGCATTGGCCGACTCCAACCACCACAGCCAGGTGAGTCTTCATCTTTGTTTCTCTCTTTTTTATTTAAGATACATGTGTGTATATATATATATATATATATATATATATATATATATATATATATATATATATATATATATATATATATATATATATATATATAATTGTTATGGATGCTATATATTTTATGTAACCTCTTAAAGAGAAGTATTTTATTTGGGTTTGCTTTTTATTTATTTTGAAGGAGAGTTTTCATTGCATGTGCGGCAAATACCTTACCCGAGCCATTTTCGGGCTCTCCGCGGGATGCCGTTGATCGTCGTCGGCGAGCGCGAACGCACCCCCCTTCACGGCGAGTTGCTCTATCCAACGACACCCTCCGCGGCCCCGTACGCCTCCGTCGGCGTGCTGCAAATCACTCGGTTGTGTGAGTAATTTTCCCCCTTTCTATTTATTTCCTTTTTCATATGTTATATTGTGAAAGCCATTTTACATGCATGGGTGGAATTTAATTAATGTATAGATATTTATAATTAATAATAGGTATTTATTAGATTGGACATGTATGTATGCATATGTATGCTTGTATACGTATGTGTACATGTACGCGCATATGTTCGTTTGCACGTGTGGGTGTTTAGCGTGTATTTATAATTATTTGTATGTATTGGTTGCGTGTTATAGCATTTTGGATTTATTTGGTGAGATCCAAACCAGCAACAGTGACAACAACAACAAGGACAGCCGTGCACCATCCAGACCGCCCCCATCTTCCCCGGGCGAGCAGCGAGTTCTCTTGATCCATGCCAAGCCGTCGTCGGAGACTGGCACAGTGACCTTCTCCAGTGCCTTGGCCACCCTCCCGTGCAGTCCGATGGTGAGGAACGACACCAGGCAGCGACTCGCCCGGTGACGCGCACAGCAGCAACCACCCAGATCCAGCGCGCAGGCAGTGAGCGAGCGGCAATTCCAGGCCCTTCCGGCGAGCGCGAGATCCCCAGCTTGCAGCCATGCCTTCCTCAGTACCCTGGCTACCCTCTTATGCAGTCCAACAGCGAAGAGCGGCACCACAGCGACCGTAACGGTGACTCGCCCGGCAACGACCAGATTCCCCAATGTGAGTGTCTCTTCCTCCTTCTCTCTTTTATTAAGTGGTTGCAGCTATTATTGTATATGTTATGTAATTGTTGAGTAGAATACTTAGATTACATGTTTATGTATGGGGATCTTTAAGAATGGTAGTGGATTATCTTTGCCCTTTATGTTACATGATGAATGCATAGAAACAGGAGATGCATACCATATGAATGCTTAGATTTCTAGTGTAGTCATGTGTGTTGAAGAGTATGTAAGTACTGGAGAGAGTATGAGAAGAATAAGTGATGGTGTATCTCTGATTTCTATTCTGGCAGGGGAGTTAGTCGACTTGGCCCACTTGATTAGTCGACTATACTTTCCCCCAGCCGACTTGTATATAGCCTTAGTCGACTAATATGAGTCTGTCAGCTGTGTATGGTTACTTGATGGATTGTGGACTTCACCCATGGATTATGTATTGGTTATTGATAGATGTATATGATATCGAGAGATGGATATTGGTGGTAATGACTTGATCTAATAGAACTTAGATACATGTACATGTTATGGTACTTAGTATCGAGATATCATGATATAACTCAGAGGCATGTATATGATATGTTGCCAAATGCTGGGAACTGATATATGACCTTAATAGAGATGTGAACTCTTGGAGACTTGGGAATCAGATTAAATTGTTAGAGTGAGAGAGCTGAGCTTGTTTATGGATATATGTTAAAAAAATAATTATTATATCAGATTACTAGACGTGTAATGGAACTAGATGATTATAGAACTGTTGGGATTATGAATTGGTTGTAATGATTTGGATCTATAGTTGAGTATATGAGAACTAACAGATGATATGTCGTTGATGTTTAGTATTAGAAGTTACTATTCTACATTGCAGTTGATTGAGGACATATTGGATGTGAACTTACCTTACTAAAAGATTATGACGATTGGATTGGTACATGAACTTATTCGGAGTTGGACTGAACTTGTGTTATAGATGATATTGGATTTACATTCTTTATGGTTAAACCTGATATGCATTAAGATGAGCTTGATATATTTCATGTAGAGGACTTTCCAAATTTGATATTCTTTTATTGGTGATGACTTATTCAGATATTGATATGGTTATTGATTACTTTGAATTGTAGAGATGAGTTACGGTGATAGTGATCTATTTGATATCAGTGATGTTGTACTTCGGATTTATCAGTTACCAGTTTATCACTTATTAGTGAAATTACTTGTTGTTGATTATATGATGTATACAGAGTTTATAGCAGTTATCAGTTTATCAGTTGGTGAGACTGTTTGTTGGTGATCATAAGATATGTACTTCAGAGTTATATGAGTTGGTAGAGATCTGTACCAGTCACCAGTTGTTTGTGACACTATTTTGTTAGTGGCTATATCTCCAGTATCTTATTTCAGATGTCAGATATTAGTTGTCAGCTACTCAGTTGTCAGATATCACAGTTGTCAGATATCATAGTTGTCAGATTATCAGCTAGTGTTGACATCAGCAGTTATTGGAGATATTGGTTACTACTACATATTAAATAACTCATTGATTGATTATTAATAAAAGATACCATAACCCAGGGGACAAGGGGTAATTGCCTGATGATGCATGTCGTGTATTTTGGAAGGATTCTTATGGTACCGAGTTGTGGGTTCCAACCATGGGGAACCAGGGTAGTACTGGCTACCCATTCAGTTATCAGTTGTCAGGGCTATGCCCGGATTACGGCACCACACTAGTTGTCTTTTCGTGTGAGGCTGTGGTCTTCAGTTGTCAGAGCCTAGCGGCTTGTCCTGGTTCAGTGCCAGGGGTGTTAGACCGTGGTACCGGGCATGCACGGTACTCTTCCAAAATACATGCACTACATTGGCAGGCAGTTACAACAACGATAACATTGTTTGATATGTGGGAAAACGGCTGTGGTATGGGACACAGCTAAGTACTACATTAGTTAGGTTAATAATAACCAACCAGACTAGTGACATATAGGTTACACATTCAGACATCAGCTATTAGTCTACATTTGTGATAGTTGACTTTGATATCAGTTGTTAGTTTACAGACGTGATAGTTGTCTTATATCTTTGTTCAAGCTGTTATCAGTTATACTTCAGTTCAGTTACTTTATTATGTTATTCAGTTGTCTTATATCTTCAGTTGTTCTTGATATTTCTTTATGCACATGTTTATATGCACGAGCTTTTCCTTTACACACACACTCACCATGGTCCCTTTCTGACGACCCTGGATTTGCACGTCCAGACATTGGACGGTTTGTTCCTATTGTGCAGGTGTACGATGAGACTGTACGCTTCGCGAATAGCTGGAGCTTCTCCCTATTCTATTCTGGTACTCTTTATCTTTCTAGCTTTCATATTATTTCCTGTTCTTATTATATCAGTTCAGTTCTAATTCAAGTCTTGATTCATATGATATCATGCGTGGTTGCTTATATGTGGTATTGCAGTATTCAGTATTCATTACAGTTGGGATTTATTATAGCTTGTTTCGGGTTACTTAAGGCATAGCGCGTATACGTGAGGGATTTTCCTTGCGTATATGCGTCGCCGACTCGTGTCGCGTCTCCGCTCCAGCTTATTTTGGGAAGCGGGGCGTGACAAATAGGCTATTTCCTCAACTTCAATCAAAACCTAATTGGACCCAATAACCATCACCCATTATATTTACCTATATAATCTCCTAATTATAACCTAACCTAAGCATCAACCCTAATCACCAACTTCTCCCCTATTGCCGCAGCCACGCTGCCCTTTCCCCCTCTCGTGCATCCTCTCCGGCGCGTACGACAACACTGCCGCCCAGATCTGTAGCGCACAGCCCGGCCGAGCACGGCTGCACCCATTTTTCTCCAGCAGCCAGCGCGCCTTCCCGAGCCCCCTGTGCAAGACCCAGCAGTACCCTAGCATAGCCATGGCCACGCACATACTGTCCAGCCAGCGCACAGTGCTCTCGCCCTGATCCGCAGCCCGTGCGCTGGCTGTCTGCATCCGCAGCACCATGGCCAAGACCTCCAACAGCCCACCTCTGCCATTCCCACTTGCGCCATGCTCCACCTCCACCGGAGTCCCGGCAACGGACGCCTTTCCTTGGCCTAGGTCTAGTCGGTAGCACAGCAACACCCTTGCACCCCATGGCGGCTACCTCCACTCTTAACAGGCAACGCCCTCCTCAACCCAGGACAGCAGCAGCCCAGAGCATCACGGCCTCTCCACCTTCTTTTGCTGCCGCCCACCCCCACCATTGGCCGAGCTTTTCCCTAGGCCAAATCCCATGGCACAGCAGCAGCCCATCATTGAGGCCGTCGACTCCTCCGCGAGCCTCCGCGATGCTCCGTGACTCTCCGATCTCCTTCGTCAAGCAACCGAAGTTGTCCGCGAGATCCGCCGGGGTTCCGACTTCATTATCATGGCCTACTCCTCCCCGCTACGCCTCCAGGTCATACCCTTGCCGTGAGTTATCTCCCCTCTCTCTCCCTTTATTATTTTTGCATGCATGAGTGAGTTTTATTAAAGTAATTCTATATTATGTTAATGAATGCAATGTTAATGAATTAGCGTGGGTTATCATATACAGATGTGTGTCTATATATTGTGGGTGAAGGTTGTGTATGTATGAATGGGTGTTTCTAAGTAACGTGTAGTGTGGGTGCTGTAAATAGTGGGCAAGTATTTTATTATGGTGGTGTGTTAATAAAGTATAGGTGGGCGTGTTGCATTGGCGTGTGTGAGTGTGTTGCGTGAATGAGTTCATGGGTAAGTGTATATTTTTACGTATGTATGTATTAGTGTGTTTATAAAAAGTATTATGTGTATGTACAAGTATGCATGTGTATTAGTAAGTGATTGGGCGAGTTTGTGTTTCAGTTGCGGCACTCGGACCCGTTCGGTGAGATCCGAACCCAGGTACAGGAGACCCGGACCCGATCCAGATTCGTGCTCGTTGTGGACCCAATACAATGGTGATTCGAAGACCGATCCATGGGATGAGTCATAGATCAGTACCGGTTCGTGTAGTGAAGACCAGACGGCGATTCGGTTCCGAAACCGCGTCATTTCTTGTGAGTGTTTGTTCTCACATCTTTTCTTTAATTACTGTTGCCAGTAGTGTTCATGTCTTTATTCGTATCATTTCATGTTATTATATGACATATTTTACCAATAGGGTTACCCGTGTCACTTCATATGACATCATGATTGTACACCTTATATTTTTCATTGATATGTGCATTTATTGTCGTCATTTTATGTATTAGTGTTTTAGTAATTCATCGTTGCTTGGCCTAGTATTGTTATACTCTAGACTGGACTTGATTTGGTATCTAACTTAATTGTGATAATCGTGGAATGTTACTGAAAGATACTGGGAAAGTAACGTTAGACCGTAACGCTCGGTACAGCTCTATTCATCGTATACATGGTTACTATTACTGTTCATTGTTCTTATTACTATTTACCGTGTATACGATTACTGTTACTGTACTGTATTGTTATCGTCACCATATCGTCCCAGTGTTCTAGATAATATGGACATTGACTGATTTAACTGAATTGAATAAATAATAGAGTAATTGAACAACTTACACTGGGATTGGGGAAATTGATGGAGGAGACAGCGTCTATATTTTGGGTGGATCTAGGATTTAGATTGCGCAGCCGAAAGAGGGTTCCACTGTAGGGTTTCCGTAGGGTGACTGGCACCCCGTCCTGTTCCTATTATACATGTTATATATGTACCTATTCCTGTTTACATGTTCCTGACTACCTTGCGGTAGATCCTGTTTCAGCGCCAGGAGTCTGGGTCGTGGTTCTGGGTATGAACGGGACCCACCTAAAGCATGGACAATGTCTCCATCCGATCAGTTTCAATAACTGAGGACCTCGATTGGCATGTGTGGTAGGCGTAGTATGGGATGCATCTATTACATGTGGCAATTGGTGTTCGCTGACATAATTAATAATAAACTGTCAATGTATTGTGACTAACTGTGATCACCCGACTGTATATATATAAAAACAATGATATATATAGGATTTTATACCAAATTAGTGATATTGATAGCATACACACCTAGACATCAGTTGTTTGTTTGCAATTGTTTTACTTGTCTTTTATCCGCACACTTATTCATATTACTGTTATTCAGTTGTTTATTTATCATGTTATTTAGTGTTGCAGTTATTCTTGTTATTATTTTATGCACACTGTTTATATATACGAGTTCTCCTTTTTACAAACACGCACTCACCAGGTCGCTTTCTGACGATCCTAGATTGCACGTCCAGATATTGGACGCTTTGTTTCTATCGTGCAGGTGTTCGATGAGATGGTACGCTTTGCGAGGAGCTGGATGCTCTCCCTTTTTATTCTGGTATTCTTGCATTTTTTTTGCTATTATTCTTTGATTCCTGTATATCACACTTAGCTTCTATTTCATTCCTTATTTCATTTGGGATCATGTGTAGCCTTATATGTATTATTGCAGTGATCGTTGATTATTATAGTTTAGATTTATAACTTATTCAGGTTAATTTAGGCTTAGCGTGTATACGTGGGGTATTTTCCTCGCGTATATACATCGCCGACTCTCATCGCGACTCCGTTTTCACGTATTTTGGGAAGCAGGGCATGACAGTCACAATCTTATGTAACAACAGTCTCTTTGAGAATGTTTTGTTTAATAACAATGCGACCTTGGTCATAATATTTTTTATTAAATAATCTAAATAGAATACTGTGACCATAGTCGCATTCTTATGAAACTAGAGACATAGTCAATTAAAGCAGTGAACAAGGTCTCCAAAGTTAAGTAATTAAGATGGTTAGAAGACTACGACCGAAGACTGCGACATTGTTCGCAGTCTTATGTAATAGCAGACTTTTTGAAAAGTTTTGTTTGATAACACTGTGACCTTGGTCGCAGTATTTTATAACTTATTTTTCTAAGGTCGCAGTCTTTTTATTAATAAATTTTAATTGGACTGCGACTTTTGGTCGCATTCTTAATAATAAATTGTCAGATAAAATTGAATTCTGTGATCATAGTCGTAGTATGAAATTTCATCTTCAAACCATTTATTTTACAAGACAGCAACCAAGATCTGACAGCGTGAAGAGACATAGAGAGATAGACATATAAAAGGAGAGAAAATATAATAATAAAGAATATAAAACTAATACATCATTCCAAGAAAAAACAAACGATAGGGGTTTTTAGTAATTTCAATTATCTTCAAAAGCGGGATGTCATTTTAAATTGGCGAATTATGTGGCTCATAATGTGCCACGTCACCATAGGCTGAGAGGGACTCTCTGTTGTCAGCTGATATACATATTTCTGATATATATATATATATATATATATATATATATATATATATATATATATATATATATGAGAAATATGTATATCAGCCGACGGCTAAGAGACTCTCTCAGCCTACGGTGACGTGGCACAATTTTTGCTACACCAATAAGTTGTGGCTCGCTTACTGAAAGAAGTTAAAATATTAAATACCCCTTGATAAAAGGTACTCAATCCACTATTATTTATTATTATTTTCTCTCCTATTTCTTTTACTGCTCTTTGTCAAATTTAGGGTTAACTTTTCTGCCATAAAGTTTTTTCTGAAAATAGCGATATCCAATTTCCCTGCCAATTTTCTCCTTTTTATTTTAATGTCGACGTCGGAGCAGTCCACTTCCCCTGCAATTCTGATCGCAGTCGTAAGCGATCTCTATCTCCCGATCTAAATAAGGATCATATATCATCTGGTTCAACTTTCTCTTAGAATATTGGAAGTATTGAAGAGTTGAGATCTTTGCATACTGATCAAGCGGTTATTATTTTATCAATTTTTCTTGCAATTTCTTAAATTTAGAAGATTTATGTGTAGCGTATATGTTAAATGCGATATTAGTCGCACCTATTTAAATTAATATTTTTATGAACTGTGACCACTAATTTAATACACTATATTTTACTAACTGCGACGAAGGTCGAAGTTTGTATTAAAAACATTTTTCTAGTTGTCAAAGCTAGCTTTATAACTGCGACCTTAGTCGCAGTCCTATTTTTTTCATATTTCTGACACTTGTCCATGTCAATTATATCTATCTTATACACTAAATTTTAAGAACTACGACTTAAGGTCGCAGTATATACTAATGAGAGAGTTGCAAAGTTATTATTCACGTTGTTAAAAAAACTTGGACATACGAAAACTGCGACTACAGTCGCAGTCTATTATTCAGAAGTTATAGATTTCTTTACTTTTGCGACCTTGGTCGCAGTTTTAGTTATTATAGTTCAGACGTTTGATATTCAATTATTTGTTTTTATTTAGTTTAGTAATTTGTTTTGTAGGATCTGAATTCACATGCAGAAATGTCTAGAAGCTCAAATCTATTTTTAGGGAAATAGTTTTTTATGGATGATGAAGCATACAACTTCTATAATTCTTATGTAAGGAACAGTGGTTTTGGCATCAGAAGAAAAGAAATAGATAAGTCATGGAGGCCTCCTCATGAAATTATTTGCAGGAAATTTTGTCGCAACATGGAGGGTGTGAAGATTAGGCCAAACGGGGTCTCTTTCATCACATCTACAAAATTGGGGGAACATGCTCTTAATTACTAATTTTTGTTCCTCAAAATTTCAATTTCTTCAGCTTGTTCACCCGTGGTGCTGACAAATAACCTGCAATAGTTGCTTCTTGTTCATTCGTTGGTTCCTCAACTATTTTGACAGGATCTGGTTCTGT
Source organism: Agave tequilana (assembly GCA_038442645.1). Lineage (NCBI taxonomy): Eukaryota > Viridiplantae > Streptophyta > Magnoliopsida > Asparagales > Asparagaceae > Agave > Agave tequilana. Next base: position 1,932,884 of record JAVJIF010029691.1, on the reverse strand, counting down.
TTTTGAAGGGATGTCAGTTTCTATATTTATATCTTCTTCTTCTTCTTTTTCATCTTCTTCTTCTTCTCCTCCTCCTCCTCCAACAGGAAGGCCAATCATATTTTTCATCATTAGAAATGTTGGTCATTCGATAAAAAATCTGAAAAATAAAAAAACTAAGATCTTAGATAAATCTTATAGTTATATCGCAGATGAATGAAACATTTATTAGAATAGCTATCAAGGAATTGCGACCGTGGTCGCGGTCATAAACATTAAATCAGACAAGTAAAAACGTAATGCGACCACAATCGCAGCAAAAACTAATGAAATAAATATAACTGTGACCAAGGTTGTAGTTTATTTACAACGAGTTATAAGGAAATGCGACCACGGTCGCACACTATTGTACTTTAATCAAATGAATTGCGACCGTGGTCCATTTAAATGAATAAAATTATAATCAACAGTATATGATTGATAACTATTAAAAACTTATGAAATCTGTGTCAATATCATTTATATCAATTTCAGCTAGAGCTATGCTAATGTTTTGGAGGTCCCATCTTACTGCCCGTGGGGTTTTATCCTCCAAACCAGATCTCGGCTCAAAAATAGCAGCTTTTTCACAGAGCCAATACTGTAAAATATATTATTACATTAGGTTGCATAAATATTGACAATATATAAGGAAATTTCAACATTGTTTGCCAACTATGATATCCATACTTACAATAATTTACACGGAGCATCCTTGCAGCTCATATGTGGTTTGCCTGAAGATATCCATTGACTCAATCAGGAATTGACAAACAGCTTTAGCCCAACATATTGTCTTCATCAGCTGCATATTGGCAATTTGTTCCACAATATGCCACGACACCATGCATTTACTCACAGAAAAGAATAGAGTGGCCGACATATACAAGATGATTATTGTTGTAAAGTCTTGAGTTGCAAGTCTTTGTATGCCTCTTATAATTTCATTTACAGTTAGGTCCTGATCAAGTTGTTCATCCTTGGTCACATCTGATCCAGTCCTTAATCTTTTCTTGACTAGAAGATCCTCCTTCGCGATCTTCTTTATATTAGAAAAATATTGTTTAATAAACCCCTTGTCCTTCATTATACTGGTCTTATTCATAATAAAATCCGCCCCATTGATAGGTAGACTAAAAGTAAGGGCAACATCCTCCATAGTTAACTCAATTAGTTTGCCCCCAACTTTAAAGGTCCTTGTATCTTTATCATACTGGTCTACAATTTTCAGCAAACTAATGTTTGATTTTAAACCTTTTTCAGCACCAAACTACTCATTGTAGAAGGCCATGAAGATTGGGCCAAATGGGTCACCTTCATTGCATCTACAAAATCGGTCTGAATGTGCTTTTTGAATCTTCTAATGAATTCGTACATAGGCTTTAGGCTTGATCTCATAAGATGAACCTTCAGTTATTATTTACCTATAGATGCAGAAAAAAACATTAGTATAAAATACTGGGTCTCAGTACGTTTATTTAAAAGTTAAAAAAAAGGACGGTGACCTTGGTCGCAATAGGCAATAATAAACTATAATACTTTGCAACCAAGGTCACAATAGGCTTTAATAAACTAAAATATTCTGCGACCAAGGTCGCACTACAAATTTGTAATTAATCAAAATATTTTACCATGAAGATGGCCGTGTATCATCATACTGCGACCAAAGTCGCAATATTCAATCAGGCTAACTTAGTTAACAGACTGTGACCATACCCCCAGAAAGGAGAAAACGAAGAAAACACTACGACTTCAGTTGCAAAGTTTTAATAAAAAAACCTTAAAAAACGGACGTGAATAATTTTAAAAACAAATGATTTTTTAATGTCATGACCAAGGTCGTAAAGACCTAAAACGCTAACTCAGATAACTGCGACCCAAGTCGACATAAAAGAAAATGGAAAAAAACTTTTGACCTTGGTCACTGTGTTAAAAAATACAAAAATTTATAAAAAAATTCTCTAAAATAAAACTCTTTTTATCTTAAACTTTAATCTTTGTTTAAAGTTTCAGTGTAAAAATAAATAGCTTTAAACCACATAAATATACTTATTTTTGATGATTACCTCTTTAAATCATAAAAAGCGAATCTTTCTCTCTTATTTACGACCATGGTCGCAATTTTTAACAAAAAATTTTTTTTAAAAAAACAAGAATCTTGACATTTCATAAACATTTCATAAAAAAATAGTTCATCTGACACTTTTAAATTAAGTTAAGGTAAAATAGGAATATTTTTGAAAAAAACAAAAAAGGATTCAAAACTGAAAAAAAATTATCTATTAAAATTTACAAACCCTAAAAAAAAACTTGGCTTCCCCATTACCTTTTTCCGCGGATGATTTCTTTGGAGCCATCTTTAGCAGATAATTTTTTTAAAAAAACTAGTTTTTGAACGAAAATGATCAGAAAATTTGGGAATCAGTAGCACTAAATTTTTCTGATGATCAAATGATAATTTTAGATCTGCAATTTTTTTTGAAAGGAAAGGTTTTTCATCCTGTGCCCCGAGTCCTTTTCCCTCTCCTACAAACCCGCTGGCATCCACCGAGAGCTCCGCCGCGCCCCACCGTATGCCCACCCCCACGTCATCAGGCCGGCCAGCCTCGAGGTAAGCTTTTAATTTCAAAATATTTTTGTTTGGTTTGTTACAAATCATTTAAGGTTACAAATGAACTTTGTTTTCAAAAGAATCTTAGTTAGCAAATAAATAAATAAGTTAATGGATAATATTTTATGTAGTAACATAATGTTTTTAAAAATTATATGAATAGTAGGTACTAGTACATGTAACTAATAATTTTAACACTACACCTATATCTAATAATGATAGATAATAAATTAAATAACTAGCTAAAGCTAATATGTATAGATGAATAACAAAAAAACATATTTGGTAGAAATTAAATGCTTGAAATATATACAATAATTATCACAAAATATTGAATGGCTAATGTTAATAAATAATTAGCTTTTAAATATTAAAAGAATAGTACTTAAAATATATAACCAAATTTAGAATTAGTAACAAGTGTAAAATAATTAATTAATATCTAAAATTCATATAACTATTTAATAATTAGCATTTATAACTAATTAAAAATTAGTATTTAATTGCAATAATTATTATTTAAAGTGACTATTGAATTATAAATAGCCAGTATCTTCATGGCTAATATAACAACACTGAATAAAGTAAAGGAACCTAGGATTCAGTTAATACCACTCCAAAAACTTAAGAAAATGAAACTAACGTGAGCTATCTAAATATCTAGGCCCCAAAACTGACTCATGGAAGTTTCTATTAAGGGAGAATTGGACCCCAATGACATCATGCAAGTGTACAGAATACTCTCCTCGTTGACTTTCATCTTCATCTTAATTTTGTCTCTTAATTATAAATCATGGTTATCATATCGCATGATCGTCAACACTATCCTGAGATCATATTTACATAACAGCTTTTCCTCTTCTGATTATATGACTAATTATTCTATTCTTGATATTATTACCGATACTGTCTCGTGATCATGTTTCATTACCTTATATATCATGTTTGCATCTTGTTCCTAGACATGAATGCATCCAACTAAAATTGACATGATTTTCTTGTATATGATAGATCATGGCATGTACACCTATCTTTATTGTGATTAAATGTATGACGTGGATTGTTCGAGGATAGATAAATTATGATAGTCAGATGTAATGACTATCTTGATCGTTTAAGATTTTCAGGAATTATTGTGATCCTGATACTACTAAAAATTAATCGAGGAAACTGACCGTTACATTCAGAGAAATTATTCAAGAATACTTATTGGATTATGAATATATGATCATGAACACTTTACTTTGACCTTTGGATTACGTGACACTAACATCACCTGTGCTACTTTGCATTTGTCAAACATCACTTGCACTACCTTGTATTTGTCATTACCACTGTCTACATTGTCCCATGATCTTGATACACATTGTAATCATTATCTAAAACTGATATTCTTTACACTGTTTTCGGATCATGCACACTGAGTCACATTATCTTGCACGTACATTCAACTAAGCCGGGGTTACTGAGGGAGACTGTAGCAGAGGAAATCCAGGAAGGTGTGCTTAGAAGGGCGACCCCTTATGGGTTTAGATGCCACACGTGATCTCGTTATTTATGCGTGCTCCTGTTATTACTTGTTACATGATACATGAGTACATTGAACGGTTTCTCCCTGCTATCAGGATCCACTAACGCATCACTTGTTTGATATGCAGTTGTCCTAGGGGATGGGGCACAGGATAGTTGCATTAGTATAAGATTAATAAAATGCTAGACATATACACTTGCATCATATCCTGCATTGTCTTCAATGATCTAGTAACTGACATATATTTTATGATACTGATACTTGAGACTTATATGATATGCATTATCTTGACTACATGACGTTCCTAGACATATGATTGAGACGGAAAAGGTGTATGTAAATGTTGTTTAGAATTTACCTTTGTGCTATGTATTTATAAAGTTCAATATCACCTTTTCTTGTCTCCGATATAGTATAGAGCTATACCGTGTCGAACCTCAGGGAGAGCTAGCGATGGAAGCGTTACGAATCGTGGTGAGAAGATGTAAACGAAGTGTCTTCTTTGCTTAGAAGAATAAACAAAACATGGAACAAGAAATGCAAGAAGTGGAAGAATTGTTCATGATGAGAATGGAAAAGAGATCAAGAATAGAATTGCTTGGAAAGAAGCAAACCATGTCTAGCTCACCTCACTTCCTTACCAAAGCTTACCAAACTCCGTGATAATGAATGCATGCCTCATGTTGTCACTCCATTGGCGTAGGTTTCGTCTTGCGTGTTGATCTAATTACTTTCTCACTAGGATGACGGGTGGTTTAAACCGTCGGAGAAGAGAAGACCATCCACTTGCAAGATGAAGTAAAGCAATCACCCATGAGTTGGTGAAGATGGCAAGGCTAGTGGTTAGCTAGTACATGGAGAAAGAGTTAGCTACAAGCCATAGCACAAGAAAAGCAAAGCATGAAGTAAATTGAAAGCAAGTAAAGAAAGCAAGTAAAGAAAGCAATAAAAGAAAGCAAGTAAACTAGAACCAAGCTCAAGTAGAGTTGAAGAGAATGGATCAATCCTTGTATTGCTTCAAGTCATGTCACCTCCTTGATTGTACAAGCTCTCTCTCTCTTACAATCTCTCTCTTGTAAAGTATCTAGGGAAGAAGAAGATCATAGAGAGCTACAAAAAATCCTAGAAAAATACAAAGCTTTACACTAATCTCTCTCTCTTCTCTGATCAGTCTTTGCTCGCAGGTCCAAGTGAAGTATTTATAGCCCCCAGGAGAAGGATCCAGAACCCAGTCTGTTGGCGCAAAATCTGGGGCTCAACGGCCTCCAAACTGCCGCAGATCCTCAAGGATCTCCCAGATTCCACCGCAAAATCTGGGCCGTTGAGCCCAGATTTTCTGTTGGGATCTTCTTGTTAGGTGGTTATCCACGTGGCCTTCTGGATTCTTCATTGGGCGCGCGGATCTCTCTGGATCTTGAATTCAAATCTTTGGCTTATCTTAATCTTGAATTTAATCACTTTAATTATTGCTAATTAAAGTGATTAATTTGCTTTATCTCCTTTAGAGTGTGTACCTGCAAATATGTAGAGAAGATGAGTAAAAATCATATATTTATTAACTAAATGCATGGGAATTATGAGGTAAAATATGCAATATTGGATTACAATCACACCCCCACACTTATTCTTTTGCTCGTCCCGAGCAAAACAAAGAAAATAAAAGAAAATCCTAACTACCAATTTTATTATACCACTTTCGCAGGTGACGCGATTGCACTGAGCACGTGCAACAAGCCTTTAAACCTCTAGATTACCCTAGAGGAGGAGTGTTGTCTCCTGAGGGTTTTCAGCGGATTACACCCACAAAATCCATAAAGAAAGAAGACAAATGTTAGTGTTTTGAAAACGCATTTTGAACAAGAGACATGTTTACAAACTATTTTTGCAAAAATATAAGTGATCCTAGGTCATAAGTCCACCTATAATCATTCTTCCTTAAACTTAGTCTCCATGCAAGATCTTGTTTTCAATTAAGGTAAGAATTCAAAATTGGATTGAATATTTTATCTTTCATAAAACCTAGATAATATGCACACCGTGCTCAGTGAAAATTTCTGGGATTTCAACTCCAACCATCAAGCCATTTATTTATATATATATATTTTTTTTTCTTTTTCTTCCCTTAGTTTTATTAGGCTTTCTAGTTCACCCATGTAGCGAGCCTATAACTGATGACTCCCAAACCAGATGGTCTTAGGGCACCAGATGAGAAAACATCCCTCGGGTTAAAGGACTCGAGTGAAAAAGGCCACAAAACTAAGGGGGATTATTTATTTTCTTCACCACCGTTAGGCGTGAATAATTATGCTTCTTGAGGCACAATTACCCAGCTTAATAGGTGATGTTTTATTTATAGATATATTTTTCTTCTTTTTTTTCTCTTTATTTATATGGCATTTTTGGTCTTTGTTTCCATCCCAAGAAATGTGTAAGTGTAAAGTGCATATTTATCTAAGGCAAAAAATTCAAGATAAAAATATCTCACCAATTTTACTTACTTAGCCTATAATTTCAAACAAGATCTATTATTTCAACTATGTTTAAGATGTCATAATTAAGGCTTTCTTAATTTCTAAGATACATCTTAATTTTCTTAAAAATAGATCAAAACTTTGTCTCTTATTTCAAAAAAGTTTTTATTATTTTTTTATTATTATTTTTTTTATTAAAAGAAAAATCTAAAAGAAAATAGAAAATCTATAAAGAAATATAAAATCTAAAAGAAAATAAAAACCTAAAAAGAAAATGAAAATCCTAAAAAAAATGAAAATCCTATGTTAGTAAACCCTGTTATTAGATGGGGGGTATGGTATGTAAATTTAAACAACAGCAAAAATTTGATTGAGACGAAAAAGGTGTATGTAAATGTTGTTTAGAATTTACCTTTGTGCTATGTATTTATAAAGTTCAATATCACCTTTTCTTGTCTCCGATATAGTATATAGCTATACCGTGTCGAACCTCAGGGAGAGCTAGCGATGGAAGCATTACGAATCGTGGTGAGAAGATGTAAACGAAGTGTCTTCTTTGCTTAGAAGAATAAACAAAATATGGAACAAGAAATGCAAGAAGTGGAAGAATTGTTCATGATGAGAATGGAAAAGAGATCAAGAATAGAATTGCTTGGAAAGAAGCAAACCATGTCTAGCTCACCTCACTTCCTTACCAAAGCTTACCAAACTCCGTGATAATGAATGCGTGCCTCATGTTGTCACTCCATTGGCGTAGGTTTCGTCTTGCGTGTTGATCTAATTACTTTCTCACTAGGATGACGGGTGGTTTAAACCGTCGGAGAAGAGAAGACCATCCACTTGCAAGATGAAGTAAAGCAATCACCCATGAGTTGGTGAAGATGGCAAGGCTAGTGGTTAGCTAGTACATGGAGAAAGAGTTAGCTACAAGCCATAGCACAAGAAAAGCAAAGCATGAAGTAAATTGAAAGCAAGTAAAGAAAAAAAGTAAAGAAAGCAATAAAAGAAAGCAAGTAAACTAGAACCAAGCTCAAGTAGAGTTGAAGAGAATGGATCAATCCTTGTATTGCTTCAAGTCATGTCACCTCCTTGATTGTACAAGCTCTCTCTCTTACAATCTCTCTCTTGCAAAGTATCTAGGGAAGAAGAAGATCATAGAGAGCTACAAAAAATCCTAGAAAAATACAAACCTTTACACTAATCTCTCTCTCTCTTCTCTGATCAGTCTTTGCTCGCAGGTCCAAGTGAAGTATTTATAGCCCCCAGGAGAAGGATCCAGAACCCAGTCTGTTGGCGCAAAATCTGGGGCTCAACGGCCTCCAAACTGCCGCAGATCCTCAAGGATCTCCCAGATTCCACCGCAAAATCTGGGCCGTTGAGCCCAGATTTTCTGTTGGGATCTTCTTGTTAGGTGGTTATCCACGTGGCCTTCTGGATTCTTCATTGGGCGCGCGGATCTCTCTGGATCTTGAATTCAAATCTTTGGCTTATCTTAATCTTGAATTTAATCACTTTAATTATTGCTAATTAAAGTGATTAATTTGCTTTATCTCCTTTAGAGTGTGTACCTGCAAATATGTAGAGAAGATGAGTAAAAATCATATATTTATTAACTAAATGCATGGGAATTATGAGGTAAAATATGCAATATTGGATTACAATCACACCCCCACACTTATTCTTTTGCTCGTCCCGAGCAAAACAAAGAAAAGAAAAGAAAATCCTAACTACCAATTTTATTATACCACTTTCGCAGGTGACGCGATTGCACTGAGCACGTGCAACAAGCCTTTAAACCTCTAGATTACCCTAGAGGAGGAGTGTTGTCTCCTGAGGGTTTTCAGCGGATTACACCCACAAAATCCATAAAGAAAGAAGACAAATGTTAGTGTTTTGAAAACGCATTTTGAACAAGAGACATGTTTACAAACTATTTTTGCAAAAATATAAGTGATCCTAGGTCATAAGTCCACCTATAATCATTCTTCCTTAAACTTAGTCTCCATGCAAGATCTTGTTTTCAATTAAGGTAAGAATTCAAAATTGGATTGAATATTTTATCTTTCATAAAACCTAGATAATATGCACACCGTGCTCAGTGAAAATTTCTGGGATTTCAACTCCAACCATCAAGCCATTTATTTATATATATATATTTTTTTTCTTTTTCTTCCCTTAGTTTTATTAGGCTTTCTAGTTCACCCATGTAGCGAGCCTATAACCGATGACTCCCAAACCAGATGGTCTTAGGGCACCAGATGAGAAAACATCCCTCGGGTTAAAGGACTCGAGTGAAAAAGGCCACAAAACTAAGGGGGATTATTTATTTTCTTCACCACCGTTAGGCGTGAATAATTATGCTTCTTGAGGCACAATTACCCAGCTTAATAGGTGATGTTTTATTTATAGATATATTTTTCTTCTTTTTTTTTCTTTATTTATATGGCATTTTTGGTCTTTGTTTCCATCCCAAGAAATGTGTAAGTGTAAAGTGCATATTTATCTAAGGCAAAAAATTCAAGATAAAAATATCTCACCAATTTTACTTACTTAGCCTATAATTTCAAACAAGATCTATTATTTCAACTATGTTTAAGATGTCATAATTAAGGTTTTCTTAATTTCTAAGATACATCTTAATTTTCTTAAAAATAGATCAAAACTTTGTCTCTTATTTCAAAAAAGTTTTTATTATTTTTTTTTATTATTATTTTTTTTATTAAAAGAAAAATCTAAAAGAAAATAGAAAATCTATAAAGAAATATAAAATCTAAAAGAAAATAAAAACCTAAAAAGAAAATGAAAATCCAAAAAAAAATGAAAATCCTATGTTAGTAAACCCTCCCCCACACTTATTTCATGCATTGTCCTCAATGCATCGTGATATATGTATGCATGAAAGAAAATGGAAAGGGAAGGAACAAAAATTACCTGAAGGTGGTGGTTCCGGTGGTGGTCTGATTGGTCCACGAAGCATGGCCCAATCAACTTTTCTTTGGGTTTTGAGGAACCCACCAAAAATATAATGAATATGACCCACTAAAAAGATGAATCCATTAAGGATCTTTATTAAATACATGACCCCATCTAATTTCCATTTTCCATAATAAATTTCAGAGTCAAATTTGTCAACCACCTTGTCCCAGAATGGTTTATGGAATGATAGAACATTTGACTTGGACTCAGGATAGACAGGAATTAATATCGACTCAGGAAGATGATTCAAGTCGAGTAAAGGTTCAGGAGTCGGAATGAGTTCAGGAATTTGATCCAAGTCAAGAAATTGAAGCTCAAGTCCACAATCATTTCCCCATGATGGAATGTGACTATCTAAAATTAGGGATTCAAGTTCAGGAGGATTGGGAATCAAAACTGACTCTAGAATGTTACTCAAATTGGGTAATATAACAGGAGTCAATAATGATTCAGGTATTTGAACTAAATCACAGATGGGAAAATCTAGGTCACATTCCTCATGTAGTTTAATTCCACAAAAATGTGAACTTGCCAATTTGTCCATGGAATTTTCAAAATTATAAAGTTGGTCAAGTTCAACATGATCATCATAAAAGATTGGTGATTCAATTTCACAATGGATGGGTACAGGATTCAATAATGACTCGGGAAATGAAGTGAATTCATGTGAAGACACCGAAGTCATAATTGAATCATGAAGTAGAATTGAATCATCAAGTGGAAGTTCAGGATCATAATCATGTTCAAGTTCAATCTCAGGAAAAGGAAAACTTGCCAGAATATCAATGGGATCTGAAGTTTGGACAAGTTCAGGAGAGTGTGCTGAAATTGAATCTTGATTTCCAAACTACATGACTCTTTGGCTCGGATAGAACGGTTAGTGACAATAGAAGTAGGATGAGAATGAAGAGTTTGGATCATCAACTCTACATCACGATTACGAGTATTTCGAGTCTGAGTCAAGAATTCAAGCATCTTTTCACAATTCATTGGTTCATCATTTTGTGAATAAGATGAAGTGTTGTCTTGAAAGTGGTGATGAAATTGTGAGTCAAAAATTTGTGGTGATGGAAGAATGGACTCACACAAGAGATCTTTACTCGTTTCCATGACAAATGGTTGTTCATTAGAAAAAGATGGAACTAAGTAAGATTCTTGAAAATATGGTGGAATTGGAGAGACAAATGATTCTTGAAGTTGTTGCTCGACTCTCTGTAAATCGCTTCTATACTCCTTATTAACTCAGATTTTTCCTCAATTGGTGGAGTATAAGAAGGAGTATATGAAGCGGAATCAGGAAATGAATACTGTGGACAAGGTGAATATGGTGGACAAGGAGGTTGATAATTAAACTCGGGGGACTGGAATCCCCAATGACTCGGTAAAGAGTTGAAATTATTATGGAAGTTATAGTTATTAGATGGGGGGTATGGGTCATATGTATTCGGATAAGGCCAACCCGGTGTATGTGGTTGGTGCGTATTGTAAAACGCCGGGTTGGAATTATCAGAATATGAAGTCTGTGTGAAATATGGATTATTATTAAGATGGAAAGAATTGTTATTATAAGCCATCTCACATAAACAATCACAAACAAAAAAGAAAAATCAAACAACAAACAAAAAGAAACGAAAAAATCAAAACCAAGCCAAAAGAATGGTTGACCTCGACCTAGACGACTCCTAACTGATTAGATCGTCCACGGGAGGTTTAGTGTAGACGTAGACCACAAGCTAATCAGCCAGGGAAGGGCAAGGTTGGTGGGAGGTTTTCCGTCCGAAGACGTTCCTTAATTAAGTAACCAGCAACCTTCGGGCTTTCGGCCCTCAATCCCTTTCCTAGACACTGATTTTGCAAGAGTCTATTTCCAACACTTTTCCCCCTTAGGATAATCTCCTAGATGAGTCCGAGATGTCCCTAGGGCCAACGTCTATTTTTTTTTATTAAATTATGCTTGGGTTAGTGAGTGCTGGGATGGTGATTTTTGGGCTAAGGAAAGGGTGATGAAATCCCCCACCTTATCTTATTTATGGGTTATGCCCTTAAAATTGATTTGTGCAAGTGTACAAAAGATATAACTAGGATACACTCAAAGCATGAAAATCAAGCAAGAGGTGATTCCTAGTCTACATGCAATGCGAAACGTACCTTGCCACTAGCACTCTTCAACAGTAAAAGTAAATGAATTGAAAAGACACGTGCCTAGAATGCAAATGTCTAAACAATTTTTAACAATTTCAACCAATTTTTTACTGTTGTTTAAATTAGCAGATATCAGGTGAAAAATACAGGAATTCAAGTATATCAGCAGCTGTATTTTTGCAGAATCAGAGCCCCTGCAGAAAATTTGTGAGTAGTCAACTCAGTTCTGCCGCAGAACCGCGGCTTTTGCCGTGGGAACGCGGCAGAACTGAGGGATCCTGGTCTCTGCTTTCTAGAGCAGAGGCCCAGGTCCACTTATGTGTTACTGCAATGCAAAATTTCCTGTTCTTCAACCTGTAACCTGCAACAGAGAAGAAAATTCGTTTAGTTTCTCACTTTAAAGAAAATCCGTTGCTCTCCCCGACAACGGCGCCAAAAATTTGATTGAGACGGAAAAGGTGTATGTAAATGTTGTTTAGAATTTACCTTTGTGCTATGTATTTATAAAGTTCAATATCACCTTTTCTTGTCTCCGATATAGTATAGAGCTATACCATGTCAAACCTCAGGGAGAGCTAGCGATGGAAGCGTTACGAATCGTGGTGAGAAGATGTAAACGAAGTGTCTTCTTTGCTTAGAAGAATAAACAAAACATGGAACAAGAAATGCAAGAAGTGGAAGAATTGTTCATGATGAGAATGGAAAAGAGATCAAGAATAGAATTGCTTGGAAAGAAGCAAACCATGTCTAGCTCACCTCACTTCCTTACCAAAGCTTACCAAACTCCGTGATAATGAATGCGTGCCTCATGTTGTCACTCCATTGGCGTAGGTTTCGTCTTGCGTGTTGATCTAATTACTTTCTCACTAGGATGACGGGTGGTTTAAACCGTCGGAGAAGAGAAGACCATCCACTTGCAAGATGAAGTAAAGCAATCACCCATGAGTTGGTGAAGATGGCAAGGCTAGTGGTTAGCTAGTACATGGAGAAAGAGTTAGCTACAAGCCATAGCACAAGAAAAGCAAAGCATGAAGTAAATTGAAAGCAAGTAAAGAAAGCAAGTAAAGAAAGCAATAAAAGAAAGCAAGTAAACTAGAACCAAGCTCAAGTAGAGTTGAAGAGAATGGGTCAATCCTTGTATTGCTTCAAGTCATGTCACCTCCTTGATTGTACAAGCTCTCTCTCTCTTACAATCTCTCTCTTGCAAAGTATCTAGGGTAGAAGAAGATCATAGAGAGCTATAAAAAATCCTAGAAAAATACAAAGCTTTACACTAATCTCTCTCTCTTCTCTGATTAGTCTTTGCTCGCAGGTCCAAGTGAAGTATTTATAGCCCCCAGGAGAAGGATCCAGAACCCAGTCTGTTGGCGCAAAATCTGGGGCTCAACGGCCTCCAAACTACCGCAGATCCTCAAGGATCTCCCAGATTCCACCGCAAAATCTGGGTCGTTGAGCCCAGATTTTCTGTTGGGATCTTCTTATTAGGTGGTTATCCACGTGGCCTTCTGGATTCTTCATTGGCGCGCGGATCTCTCTGGATCTTGAATTCAAATCTTTGGCTTATCTTAATCTTGAATTTAATCACTTTAATTATTGCTAATTAAAGTGATTAATTTGCTTTATCTCCTTTAGAGTGTGTACCTGCAAATATGTAGAGAAGATGAGTAAAAATCATATATTTATTAACTAAATGCATGGGAATTATGAGGTAAAATATGCAATATTGGATTACAATCAACATACCATGTTATTGTTATGTTGTTTTCTTATGATCTTGTGATTATACTACACAACAGTTACTCGTCCAGGATAAGTCATGTTCATTAAAAAAATGTCAGACCATACAAGCACGGTCTTCTTGTACATGATCTAGTGTTTCGATTATTCCTGTTATTGTTATTACTTTTAGTTCTTAATACTGCCGTTCATATTATTTTTGTTATTTCAATGCCCTACTTGTACAGTTACTACATTTTCATTTTTTCTCTTTTATTGTTCCTTTCCTTCGTGTATTCTTCCTGGCCCATTTTTGATGGACCTTTATTATTTTTTAGTACTTAGATTAGAAAACTGGTATAGAGAGTTGATCGTTAATCGTATTCTGGTTCTCCGGTCAGTTCAGTTCTTTTTTCGAACTTATCTTATTTAGATATGGTGGATGATATTATTTATGATTTTGTATTTCATAAATGTGCTTTTACCAATACGCTTGGTTGTATATGAATATATATGTGCTATCCTGCTCGTTGCTAACAGCCTAGGGTATTCATGGAAGAGATTTCACTCTTCGTGAGTATCTGCTAGCCATCATCACATACCCGTATTCTATATTTTGGGAAGCGGGGCATGACAATCAACCCTAATATATGCTTGGATTTGATTTTTTTTTTTTTTTATTTGTTGTTTGCTTATTTTGGTTTATGTTTGTTTGTGAAATGGATTTCAATAACAATAATTTTTTTAATGCTAATATGAATTCATATTTCAGCCCGACCTTAGTTGACTCGGATAACTCCATCTCAACTTTGTATAACATGAACCAATCGAATATGCTGGATTAGATTTATCCGACTAAATATATCCCATATCTCTATTCTAATAACCAAAATTTTTTAAAAGAATTTTCACTCTTCACAAAGTCAATAGAGATTCAACTCCTAGAAGTCAAATTTGCAATCACCTTATCCACAATCATATCCCTCTTTTACGTCATATACACTTTTTCTAGAACAACCGATTGAAGAAAAATGAGAAGTAGAAAAGAGTATGAAAGCCGTAAAAACGATGCTTGAGTCCCAACAATAAATTCAAAACATGTTGAACTCACAAACTTCATAATTTTTTTTGAAACCAAGATTATACACTCCTTTTTTAGAACAACCATTTGAGAAAAAATTCGAGCTAGAAAAGAGTATAGAACTGTTGCATGAGACTGGACAATAATTTCAAAAATCTTCTACCCACGATAAGTTAGAAGCACAATTGAGTTAATTGGTTAACATTTATAAGAATAAGAAAACTCTCTCTTATCAATCTTTGACCAATCCATATTTCTCTAACTCTACCGTTCTGGCCCAGGAATCATGTTTTGAAAACTAAGATTCAATTTTAGCACACTCATTTGAAATTGACTAAACTCCAAGTTTTAAGAATCACATTGATATTTTTGTAAGTCATCCCTTTTCTGAATCGAACTTGAGCATGAATATGATGATTTGAATCTCAACTTGGTAATTTAATTCCACGTCTTGAATAAATATTGACTCTAGTATGTTTACCTGATTTTAATTACTTTTCTGAGTTAGTATTGAATCATGTGTCCATTTATCATGAAATTGACTCATTTATCTTTTAGATCAACATAATGAACTTGACTAATATCATAATTTGAAAGTCATATTGGCAAATTGGCAAGTTTCCATTTCATAAAATTGGACTCAAAGAGGAATGTGGCCTTATCCTCAATTTTATGATCTAGTTCAAATTTTTGAATTAATATTGATTCTTTTTTGTTACCCAATTTGAGCAACATTTTAGAGTCAGTTTTAGTTCTCATACTTGTCATTCTTCAACTTAAATTACTAATTTTAAAATGTCACATTCTATTGTGAAAAAATAAATATGGACTAGAGTTTCAATTTCTTGATTTGCTCTCACTTACTGAACAAATCTCGACTCCAGAACTTTTACTTGATTTCAGTCAGTTTTCTGAGTCAGTATTAGTTCACGTACTTCCTGAGTCGGTAATAGTTCATGTACTGCCTGAGTCAAAATCTATTATTCCATCATTTCACACACCATTCTAAGACAAAAGTGTTGAAAAAAATTGATTCTGAATTTTTTTTTTAAATTTTAAAATTAGATGGGGTAAAATTCCTAATAAAAATTATCCATGTATATATTATAATACACATGTTGAAATCACCTAAAGGGGGGTGAATAGGTGATAATGCTAATCTAGTTAACTTAATGCGGAATTTAAAAACTAGTTGCAATTACAACCAACAAATGATGCACACACAAGCTAGCCAAGCATATAAATATGAATGATCAATATCAAATGATGCAAGGCACAAAATAAAGAGAGAGTGTAAGAGTCAAGGGATCATGCGCAAATAACAAGATATGTTTCGAGGTTCGAACACCCAGCTCTACATCCCCGCCTTCACACAGAAGGATTTCTAGTCCACTAGCTTGTCCACACAGGACTCCCACAAAGGGAACCTCCACCGAGGATTTGGGGCAATACAATAACAAGGAGTACCCAACTCCTCTCTTTACAACCACAACCTCCTTCTTAAGGCAAAGCACCAAGCCAACAAACAATCACCGCACAACTTAAGGGATTAGCACAAAGCTTACACAAGGATCACCTCACAACTTGAGGGATACAACCCAAATGCACAACCTCCTCAACGCAATGAGGGAAAGGCACAAAGCCAAGCAAAGATTGGGTTTACAACTTGGTGGTCCAACAACCACAAACAATTTCTTTTCCGACACAAAGATCCTATAGAATAAGATAGTAGATGTAGCTCAAGTGTGGAGAAAACCAATGGAATGGAAATCAAATAGTCAAAGAAAATCCTTGGGAAAATCTAGAAACCAAGATGAAGAAGATGAATCAAAATACTTTTCCAAAAACCCTTTTCTTTGATTTTCCAAACCCTAGCAAAAACTCCAAATAGATTGTTTAATTAAAAGCCCAAAAACTTCTTTTGATTGCTGTGAAAACACTAGAGAGTAAGGAAAAATTAGCTCATGAAATCTTAGAGAAAACCTCTTTCTAATGGGGCATTTATTGGCCTTTAAAAATTATAACCGTTGGCAGCAAATACTGCTAGAAATGGCCTACCAGTCGACCGTGCGGTAAACCGGCCAACGGTCGAATTTTGACAGTTGGCAGCTACCGGTCAACCGCCCGGTCGACCGACCCCTAGATACAGAGAGCAACACTCTCTGGCCGGTCGACCGCTCGGTTGATCAGGAGCAACTCGAGAGTGGGTTGCTCTTAGTCGGTCGACCGTCCGACTGACACGGTTACATGCACAACCTTGTACACGTTCGGTCGACCGCTACGGTCGACCGACTCCTGGCCCGGTCGACCATAACGGTCGACCGCCAGAGCCTGGCAGCCAAAATCTGGGACTGAAAAACTGGATTTTTAATGTCTTAAAAATTCCCATAAAATCTCTAAAAATCCACAAAAATAGTTTTATCAGTTTACATTGAAATACAAACTTGTGTTAAAATTTTCAACACAAATTCAACCATTTTGATCTATTTTTGTGTTATGGAAATTTTGCCAAAAACCAAAAACCATATTTTCTAAAACTTGGATTTTTGAATTGAAAATACGTTTTGTCCAAAACTCATCCAAATACAAAAGAATGATATTAAACAACATTTAGGCATGATGTATATGGATATAATCCAATATACATGAAACAATATAAATATCCATGTTTTTGACTTTAGATCCCAAAATATGTTTTGTTAAAAATACCAAAACACTAAACTATAGACTATCAAACTAAGTTTGTTTAAATAGTTGAAGCATGTATGTATATAGAACACATCTAATATACATAAAAACATGTAAACTTGTTTTGATACTATCTATTCATGAAAACCAAGATCGGTTAAACCAATCAAACCGAAAACCAAAACCAAACCATGAAACGTATGTGTATTATGAACTTGAGCATATCATACTATTCTAATCTTTACAAATGGATCTAAACACAAAACTAAACTAGGTACCAATGTCTTCTTGTAGAGCGACGTCTCCAAGCCGACTCGATCCAAAACATCGTGATCCACCGAGCTTGACTCCAATGAGTGCTATATGTGATCTTTGACGCTCGGGCTCTTGAATCACCATGTGAAAGCTTTCGAAACTATCTTGCTGAAGTTAATCACCAACTAATATCTTGATTAATGATCTGAAACTAAAATCACAAGATTATTAGTACACATAACTACATGAGTTAATCATCATCAAAACTAGAGTGGAAGGCCTTTGGGCCAACAATCTCTCCCTTTTTGATGATGACAAAACTCATGGAGTTATATATGCATGGATTAAAGTTAAGCTTCAAAGAAGCTCCCCTTAACTCATGCATCAAGATAAACAAATAATTATGCAATGAATGTTCATGCATAAAACACATAAATTTCTAAAACATGCTCTTGATACCAATAAAACAAATACATTTTCAAAACAATCTCTTGATACTAATTTGCAAAACAAAACTAATGAAGCTCTTGATACCAAAAATAAACATTTAAACATGTTCTTTAAATAATGTTTTTATTATCAATTGAACTTAAATAAAAACATAAAACATGCATACAAAAACATGCATATAAACTACAAACTCAAATTCTTCTCCCCCTTTTTGTCAATCATCAACAAAGAGGTAAAAGTAAAAACAAAATCTTCTCCCCCTTTTTGTTCGAAACAAAGAATCAATAAGGGGTGACATCAAACATGATACCAATAAAAAATGTTAATAAAAATAATTTAAGGAATGCCTATATCAGAAAATACCAAATGAAATAAAGGTAAACGAGGCATTGAAACATAAACCAATTGAAAACAAAAATCTTGATACCAATTGATACGTAAACAAATGACATACCAATTGTAAGAAAAACAATCTTGATATGATACCAATTGAGATTAAACATACTAAATTTTGAATTTTTCAAGAATGATACCAATTGTAAATATATGTCATTTTGAACCTGTGATACCAAATTGAAATTATCAATCATAAAGAATGGGAGTGAAAATAAAATACCAATTGAAAGTTGAAATACAAGTTTTCTCCCCCTTTATGAAATACCAAATGAAATCATGCATAAGCTTGTTTTAGGATACCAATTGAAAACTACTCAATTGAAACAAAATAAAAACTCAAGCTTTAGCATAAACAAACTTTGTGCTTAAAAATATAGGGATATGATAAGCACAAGTAAAACATATATATGTATGAAAAATTAGATACCAATAGAAATTGATATTCTTTGAAGTGCAAGCATACATATACAAAAAGATATATGAGTATACAAGAAAAATGTCAATATTGATACCAATTGAAATAATCCAATGATACCAATTGAAATAACAATAAGATCAAATGTATATCTCATATTACCTATCCTCCCAATCATGTTCAAGTTTAAAAAGATTTTCAATATAAAGCATACATGAGCATGATCGCCCATCCATCCGCCCGTAGAAGGTAGCATTTTCAAAATAGATTTGAAGATATGGTGTGTTTGAAAGACTCTGCCAAAATGAAGAATATCACAACTAGTTAAATGGAAAAATTAGTACGAAATCCTTCAAGCAAGGAATAAAACAAAATTCTTTTTCATACAAAACATGTAAATCACATGATCATTAAACGCTCAAAATCTATATAGCACATATCATACTCATGAAAACAAAATCATGAGTAAACTAATAAAGAGAGTGTACAAATGTTATGTGAGACATATCATCATGAAAATATGTAATTTATGCTCAATTTAAATTCCTTTAAACATGAAACATGAAAATCTAAAATTTTCATTAAATAAATTATACTCCAAGGCATATGTATGTTTTGACAAACAATAAGCATACATACATATCCCTAAACACAATTTGAGTCCATAATAAAGATTTGCATGAAAAGCAAATGGCTCAAATGGGTATACATGTATATCTTAAGGTTTGGCAAAATAGACATATACATGAAGTGAAAACACAAGATCATAAAATATATCCAAAATGGGGAATACAAGTTAGAATGCATGAATCATCAAAACTTGACTATACTAGCACATCTAATGGGAAAAATAATCATTCAAGTGCAAACATATAATAATTTACTTGTGTCCCACTCTATGTACGAGTATGTATCCTAGTTTTAATGAAAACTAGCATCTAATCATATATTCAAGACATAAATCATAATAAACATAAACAAGATCATTATGTAATTATTTGAACAATGATGTACATAATAGTTAAACAAATGGTGAGAACACAACAAATGATCCATATAAACAATGGTGATCTCAAATAACTAAACATGTATATCACTAATCTAACAAACATGGCATATAGCATAATGAACAATAAAACAAGTCATAAATCGATGAACAAGAAAATCATGTAAATATAAACGGGAGTTAGAGATTGATACCAAAACCGATGAAGGCACTTCTCTAGTTCTCCAAACCATGATGGTCCTCTCCACCAAGCTCCCCTTGAAAGTGATGCATCCAAATTGTTTTCTTTAAGCACGGAATGCATCCACTTCAAGGTACCGCCACTCTCACGTGATGCGAGAGCCCACACCTACATCAAATACCATAGGGGTGGTCTTTGGTACCCATTTTCTTTTGGGTCCATAGGGGTTAGTGCCTTTCCTAACCCAAACAAAATCATTTGCTAAATTTTCAACATGTATACGATTATAGCAAAATCTAGCAAGGTGGCCCTTACGACCACAATGTGTACAAGTGTACACATGAGCATACTTAGTGTGATGGTGGTGACCGTGGGAAGCATGTGTATGCCGTGATGGGTGTACATGCAAAGATGGAACTTACTTCTTGCGAACAAAGGTTTCCAAGCGTGTATGATTTAAAGTACATTGGCTCAATGTGGAGCCCAAACAATCTACACTTTTCTTCAAAACATTTATGTCATTTTCAATACTAGAAGATAAAGTGAAGCATGCAAAAGATGTGCTAGGTAAGCTACACTAGCATGGCAAACATGGGAAGACAACACAATTTTTAAAGATTCATTTTTCTTTAAAACTAAATCCAATTTTTTTGTAATAAAATCAATTTCATTTTTCAAAGTAACGTTATCTTTTAAAATAAAATCTAATTTAGAAGATAAAACCTCATTGTTTTTCACAACATCATCACAATCAATTTTGCTTTTCAAAAATTCATTTTCCTTTAAGACAAGGTAAAGTTGAGATTTAAGTGAGTCACGTTCACTAGCAATCTCTTCCTTCTCTTGCAAAATCAATTCAAAACTTCAACACAAATCCTTCATTTCTTCTTTTAGTTCAAAGTTCTTCTTTTTCAAAAACTCATGTTTTTTCAAGAAATTTTCAAGCTTTGTGGCAAGTTCTACATTTAAGGTTTGAACTTCTAAACATCAATAGCAATAAGAGCTAGAGCTATCATCTAGTTGAGAATTCGATTGTACCTCAAGGGAGTCTTTCCCTTGAACCATGAGGCAATACTCGTCGGACATGTCTCTCCTAGATCTCCTCATTTTGTTAATGATCCTTGAAAGCTCGGGAGAAGTCAAAATGCTCCAAACTGTAAAAGCCGAATCATAATGAGCAAACACATGTAAAAGATCTTTATCAAGAGATGCTCTAAGTGTCTTAAGGGCTAATGCATTTCCCTTTTTCTGGTTGCTATCATTTGGATAGGATTCTTTAGTAGTGGCTTGATAAACTAGATGTCCTGGGGTTTTCAAATGACAACTCATCTTGGCCTTCCAAATATCATGTCTAGAAAAATCAAACATAGGAGGGCTATCCATGAGTGCAAACTAAATATGTGCAAATGAAAATGCAAATGAAGATTAGCAACCAAGATCTCACTCCTAGGCGGTTAAACCAAATATCAGGAGCGTAGGCTCTGATACCAATTGAAATCACCTAGAGGGGGGGTGAATAGGTGATAATGCTAATCTAGTTAACTTAATGCGGAATTTAAAAACGAATTGCAATTACAACCAACAAATGATGCACACACAAGCTAGCCAAGAATATAAATATGAATGATCAATATCAAATGATGCAAGGCACAAAATAAAGAGAGAGAGTAAGAGTCAAGGGATCAAGCGCAAACAATAAGATATGTTTCGAGGTTCGAGCACCCAGGTCTACATCCCCGCCTTCACACAGAAGGATTTCTAGTCCACTAGCTTGTCCACACAGGACTCCCACAAAGGGAACCTCCACCGAGGATTTGGGGTAATACAATAACAAGGAGTACCCAACTCCTCTCTTTACAGCCACAACCTCCTTCTTGAGGCAAAGCACCAAGCCAACAAACAATCACCTCACAACTTGAGGGATTAGCATAAAGCTTACACAAGGATCACCTCACAACTTGAGGGATACAACTCAAATGCACAACCTCCTCAACACAATGTGGGAAAGGCACAAGGCCAAGCAAAGATTGGGTTTACAACTTGGTGGTCTAACAACCACAAACAATTTTTTTCCCACACAAAGATCATATAGAATAAGATAGTGGATGTAGCTCAAGTGTGGAGAAAACCAATGGAATGGAAATCAAATAGTCAAAGAAAATCCTTGGGAAAATCTAGAAACCAAGATGAAGAAGATGAAACAAAACACTTTTCCCAAAAACCCTTTTCTTTGATTTTCCAAACCCTAGCAAAAACTCCAAATAGATTGTTCAATTGAAAGCCTAAAAACTTCTTTTGATTGCTGTGAAAAAACTAGAGAGTCAGGAAAAATTAGCTCATGAAATCTTAGAGAAAACCTCTTTCCAATGGGGTATTTATAGGCCTTTAAAAATTATAGCCGTTGGCAGCAAATACTGCCAGAAATGGCCAACCAGTCGACCGTACGGTCGACCGGCCAACGGTCGAATTTTGACCGTTGGCAGCTATCGGTCGACCGTCCGGTCGACCGGCCCCCAGATACAGAGAGCAACACTCTCTGGCCGGTCGATCGCTTGGTCGACCGGGAGCAACCCGAGAGTGTGCTGCTCTCAGTCGGTCGACCAGTCGGTCGACCGGCCGACTAACACGGCTACGTGCACAACCTTGTGTACGTCCGGTCAACCGCTATGGTGGACTGGCTCCTGGCCCGGTCGACCGCCAGAGCCTGGCAGCCAAAATCTGGGACTGAAAAACTGGATTTTTAATGTCTTAAAAATTCCCATAAAATCTCTAAAAATCCACAAAAATAGTTTTATTAGTTTACATTGAAATACAAACTTGTATTAAAAATTTCAACACAAATTTTAAACATTTTGAACTATTTTTGTGTTATGGAAATTTTGCCAAAAACCAAAAACTGTATTTTCTAAAACTTGGATTTTTGAATTGAAAATATGTCTTGTCCAAAACTCATCCAAATACAAAACCATGATATTAAGAAACATTTAGGCATGATGTATATGGATATAATCCAATATACATGAAACAATATAAATATCCATGTTTTTGACTTTAAATCCCAAAATATGTTTTGTTAAAAATACCAAAACACTAAACTCATGATATAGACTATCAAACTAAGTTTGTTTAAATAGTTGAAGCATGTATGTATATAGAACACATCTAATATACATAAAAACATGTAAACTTGTTTTGATACTATCTATTCATGAAAACCAAGATCGGTTAAACCAATCAAACTGAAAACCAAAACCAAAACATGAAATGTATGTGTATTGTGAACTGGAGCATATCATACTATTCTAATCTTTACAAATGGATCTAAACACAAAACTAAACTAGGTACCGATGTCTTCTTGTAGAGCGACGTCTTCAAGCCGACTCGATCCAAAACATCGTGATCCACCGAGCTTGACTCCAACGAGTGCTATATGTGATCTTTGACGCTCGGGCTCTTGAATCACCATGTGAAAGCTTCCGAAGCTATCTTGTTGAAGCTAATCACCAACTAATATCTTGATTAATGATCTGAAACTAAAATCACAAAATTATTAGTACACATAACTACATGAGTTAATCATCATCAAAACTAGAGTGGAAGGCCTTTGGGCCAACACATGTCACTGGTAAGTTCCTACAAACTCCACATAATCTTGATTGGTTTCGTCATCAATCAGACCTCCACCAGAGCCTCACCCTAAGGTGAATTCTTCTTCCCTTTATATTTTAATGCATAAATACATTCACGATGCATTAAGGACAATGCATGGGATAAGTGTGGAGGAGGTCTATTAAAATAGAGTTTTTAGTTTTTCCTTCCTTTTCACTTCTTTTAGGATATTTTTAGAGTTTTACCTTTTGTATAGGATTTTTTCCTTTCTTAAAAAACTTTTTGAACAAGAGATAAAGTTTTGATCTATTTTAAGAAAATTATGATCTTAGAAATTAAGGAAGCCTTGAATATGATATCTTAAACCTAGTCGAAATAATGGATCTGGCTTAGAATAATAGACTCAGAAAAATTAGAAAGATAATTTGATCTTGAATTTTTTGCCTTAGAGAATATACAGTCCACAATTACACATTTTTGGTATGGAAATAAAGACTTAAAATGTCATAAACAAAAAAAATAAAATGAAAAAAATATGGTATATATGAATAAAAAATCACCTATTAAAACTGGATAATTATGACTCAGGAAGTATGATTATTCACACCTAATGGTGGTGGAAAGAAATAAACAATCCCTCTTAGTTTTGTGGCCTTATTTACTTAAGCCCGAAGGATGTTTTCTTATCTGATGCCCTAAGATCATCTGATTTGGGAGTCATCGATTAAAGGTTTATTATCCGGGTAAATTAGAAAGCCTAAGAAAACTATAAAATATATATATATATATATATATATATATATATATATATATATATATATATGGCTTGATGGTTAGAGTTTAAATCCAAATATCTACATTATCACAAAGTGCATATTATCTATTTAATTATGAGAGATCAATTTATTCAATCCAATTTTGAACTTTTATCTTAATTGAAAGTAAGATCTTGTATATAGACTAAGTTTAAGAACGAATAATTTTTGGAGAACTTATGACATCAGATCACTTAATTTTTTGCAAAATATTTCAAAAACTTTACTCTCTTTCAAATGCATTTTCAAAAATACTAACTTTTATTTTTTTTCTTTATGAATTTTGTGGGTGTAATACGCTGAAAACCCTCAGGAGACAAAACTCCTCATTTAGGGAAACCTATAGTTTTAAAGGCTTGTTGGACACACTTAGTGCAGTTGGGTCACCTTCGAAAGTGGTGTATTAGTTTAGTATTTTTCTTGTTTTTCTCGGGACGGGCAAAAGATAAGTGTGAGGGTGTGATTAGTATCCAATTCTGCATCTACATATCGTATTCCTTATCTATTTATGAATAAAATTTCGCGTTTGAATCATGCTTTTATCTATTTTATAGATAATCAAGAGTTTAAGAGTAAAGTCAGAATAAAATCCTAATTAAACTAAATTTTTGTTAATTAAATCACATTTCTTAGAGACCAAGGTAGACAGCTTCTAGAAGATGCTTAGATCCAAAAATTGAGGATGTAACTGGAGAAATACAGGTCCAAAATACCAAAAATCAGATAAATACAGAAGCTTCTCGCAGCTGGACGAAGCATCAGGGAAAAACCAACGACCTAAGTCTCTGGTATTGCCATGGATCCACAGTAATATGGTGGGCCCACGCGTTAATCTTCGATGCGTGGCTTCATCTCGTCATCGAAAGCCTTCCTTTGCCTATAAATACTGCATTTGAAAATCAAAATCAAGGTTGAAAAGCAGTAGGCTAAGGTTTTCTCCCATTTAGTATAGCTTAGTGTACTTTTCTTTTTCTTCTTCTTCTTTTGTATTTTCCTTTTGTTTTAGATCATATATTAGGCTAGAATTGATTCAGGAGAGAAAGAGAGAGAGTGATGTAATAGAAAGTGATAATCTATGGAAGCTTCCTTCTTTCCTTCTATGGTTTCTTCTCTAACATCTAATATGACTACTAGCTAACTTTTCTTCTCATTACAATCTAACTACTAACCCCTAATCATGTAACCCCTTACTTGATAATTTACATGAATCTAATAGCCTCTACAAGACCTTACTCTTGCAAGAGCTATTGATGGCTTATGATGATGAGTTCTAACATCTAACTTGCTAACTTGCTACTCTATTATTTTATGCTTGCCTCTAACTTGTTTTGCTGATCTAATATTTGTATAAGCTTGCCCTTGACGCAAATTTTAATGTGAAAAATCATCGTATGTGCCATGCTTTATACCGTCTTTTGAAGCCAAGGATTAGTAATAGTTAAGGATCCATGTGAGGCAACTATCACTAAGAGCTTAGCATGATTAATGAAGTATTTAGTAGTTAATATCCATGAGTTTTCTTCTCTTATTGCTTTATTTTCAAAACCATTTTTAAAATCACTTTATCATTTTCTTATCATTGTTTTCATCTTCTTAGTTCACTACTTGTTTTCATTTTTTGACCAAAAATTCTTCTTTTTTTCATTTTCCAAATAACTTCACCACACTTTCCACTTCGCTTATCTCGTGTTTTATCTTGCTTTTTACTTTCTTGCTTTTCCTTCACAGATTTCAAAACCAACAATACTATTTCTTGCATTCACTATTTTCATCGCCTTCTCCTTCCATCACTTCTTCCAAACTGACATTAACTTTGCACAAACTAAATTATACCATGATTCAACCCAAAGTTGTTTGCATTGATTGTTGGCTTCTTTATGTATGATGTTGCTCCAATCAAGGATGGAACTGCATAGTCCCTTATATTAGCCCATAAGACCATCACTCTAGTTTTGATGATGATTAACTCATATAGTTATAGTACTAATGATCTTGTTGTGTTTAAGCTTTAGATATTGATCAAGATCTTAGTTGGTGTTTAGCTTTTTTGAACCTAACATATGGTGATTCAAGAGCTCAAGCTTATAGTGTATATCTAGCACTTAAGATGGAGCCTACCTCGAAGAATCAAGTTTGGATCAAGTCTACTTGAAGAAAAAGATCTACAAGAAGATTTGTCTAGAGTTTATGAATTTAGATCTCTTACAAAGAATAGATTAGTTTTGATTGCTCAAGCGCACACACACACACAAGTTTTTATACCAAGTTTTTTAGTTTTAGTATTTAACAAGGATTGATTTTTGATATATATCAAATATTTTCCAAATTTTTATTTCATGTTTCAAACATGTATCTCAAACCATATGTATTGCCAAAACACTTTTTAAACAAATACTAAATATTTAAAAATAATTTTAATTTCAAAAATTATCTGGAAACTATTTTTAGGCCAGGTCGGTCAACCCTCTTGGCCATTTCTGGGTGCTCACTTGTGCACGTTGTGCACGTTTGTCGGACGACCGACCGGTCGACTGGTAAACCGAGCGATCGATCAGGTGGTCCACTGACTATCACACCCAAGTCTATATTGAGATTGGCTGACTGGACAGTCGACCGGGCGGTCAGTTAGTTCAATATTTGGAATTACCAGTCAGCCGACCAGTCGATCGATCTGCTGATTTGCTCGTCACCCTTCTAGTAATTTGACTATTAATTTTTATTTTGATATTCAATCTATGTGATTCAAATTGCATTACAAGTATAACTTTCCAGACTATATTTTTTATTCAATATCATTTTCTGATCCAAATATTAAAGATGCCAAATATTAGTTTGAAGTCAATTCATGTTCTGAAAATAGTTTACATTTTTCTAATTTGACACCTTTTAGTATTTTAATCACAAATTTTTACTCTAATATCCTATCGATTTGATTTAAGTTGTATCAGACAGAAGACATAATAATCTATAAATTCTTATTATATGATAATTTCAAACTCGTACATTTTATACCTCAAAACTGTGCTCAAAGTTAACTTATTGCACATACTAGTCTCTAGTCGGGTGACTGACCGGTTGATCGCCAGGCTTCATCGGTCAGAAATTTGATTGTTGGATGATCAACTGACAGCCATTTCTAGCTTCTTTTTTATCCTAATGGCTAGTTTTTCTTGAGGCTATATTTATGGGGGTTTTGGGTGAGTTTTGTACAAGTGTTTTAAGAGCAAATATTCTCACTTTCAATAGAGTTTTTCAAGGAAAATAAGTTTTAAAAATTCTCGTTTCAAGTTTTCAATATCTATATTATTCAAGAAGTTTTCCCAAGTATTTTCTTTTGTACTTCACTTCAAAAAATTTTGTTTTCTCACAAATTTAAGTTGTTCATTGCAAAATCTATCCCGTAGAATCTTATATTATGAGAGGTGTTATTTGTGATCTTTGTGTGGACTGAAAGGCCCATCACTCTATTTTTGATGACGATTAACTCATGTAATTATAATACTAATGATCTGTGTTTATTTAGTCTCAGATATTTGATCAAGATCTAAGTAGGTGCTTAGCTTCAACAAAAGATTTAAAGTCAAGTTTTAGAGCTAGCACGTGTTGATTCAAGAGTTCGTACATTAATATCACATCAAGTGCTCAAGAAGAGTCTTGCTCATGAATTAAGGTTTGGACCAAGTCAAGAAGGAGAAGAAGATTTTCATGGAGACTTGTCTCATGTTTGTAAATATTAAGATTTATTTTTAGATAAAATGTAAGGGATAGATTAGTTGTGGATTGCTCAAGCTCATTTACACACACACAAAATTTATATGTATCTTCATAAGGTATTTTTGATTTTGGATTTATCAAAACCTATTTTAGAGCTTATTGTCAAAAACATAGATATTTCATCTTATATGTGTATTGGATCATATCCATACACACTAAGCTTCAAAAATATTTTCAATAACTTGTTTTTGTATTTGGAGAAGTTTTGAAAAAATTATTTTTCAAATAAAAGATTATTTTTGAAAAATACAGATTTTTGTTTAAGGCAAAATTTTTATATTACAAAAAAGGTTGAAAATGTTTGTAATATGTGTTAATTTTTGATCACACATATTTGTAATTCAAAGTATTTCAAAGAACTCATTTTTGTAGATTTTTAGTGATTTTATTGTATTTTATAAGAAAATATAAAACCAAGTTTTAATCCCTATAAATGGCTGGCCAGGTCTTCTGGCGGTCGACCGACCGGTCGACCGTACCAGAAGTCGATCGACTGGGTGGTCGACCGATGAGCACAAATATGCACAGCCAGTTTTGGCTTGAGAGCTGGTTGACCGGGCGGTCGACCGCTAAGGCCCCGGTCGATCGACTGGTCGATCGTCTAGAGAGCTTTGCACTCTCGATCTGGCCTCGATCGACTGAGCGATTGACCGATAGGTCACAGCCTTAGATCGATCGACCAGGCGGTCAATAAGCAGGCTGCAACGGTAATAAATTTGACCATTGGCCGGTCGACCGGCCGGTCGACCAACAGCAGGATTTCCTGCTGAGTTGGACTCCAAGGGCTAGATTTTGGAGGCCTATATTATGGGGCTGTTTTGGGCTGTATTAGACAAGATTTTAAGTGGGTTTTCAAGCTAGTTTTTCCTATATATTTCAGAGATTTTGTCTACTTGTACTAGAGCAAATACTTTCATATCAAAAGAAGAGTTTTCAAGAGTAGTTTTCAAAAGTGATTTCTTGAGTTTTTCACATCTCTATCCTAGTTTTCTCACACATACTTGAGCTTTTCATTGTCATATCTATCTTATAGGAGCTTTGTTGTGAGAGTATTTTAGGTGATCAAAGTGTTGAGATCACCAAGTATTTTATCTTGTATTTGAGGAGGCAAACTTGCGGGTTCGTGTTATTTCGAGTTCTTATGGGAGCTCAGTGTAGAGGTACGGCCTCGGCAAGCTAGTGTGCTTCTGTGTGTTGTTCGTATGTGAACAAGAGAGGGACTAGTGAGTCTAAGAGTTCTAGTGTGAACTCCTTGTAGGTGTTGCGACACCGAGTGATCCGGTGGGATTGATTTTAGTGGAAATCCTTCATAGTGTTGAAGGCGGGGACATAAGGCAAGGGTTCTCGAACCTCAAAACAAATCTCCCGTGTTTGCAATTGCTCTCTTTCTATCTCTTACTTGTATTTATATCTTGAGTACTTACATTGCTTATCTCTTTATATGCTTGATATATCTTGTGCTTAATTGTTATATGCTTGGGATTGTTTGCTCACACTTGTATTTAAATAAAGAGAGCTAGAGTGGCACATCAACTTTTAATCTACAGGAGCCCTTCACCGAAAATTTGGCTACACTCTTGTATTATACTTTGTGTGTTTAGCTTAATAGTTTTAACTTGCATAAATAGTTTTTAATTTTGCATTTGTTCATCATTAGATTAGCTAACACCTATTCACCTCCCCTCTAGGTGACCTATAATTGGTATCTGAGCTTGGTGCTCTTTATTAAGGTCTAACAATCTTGAGTTAAATATCCACATTTTTAGCTAATCATAATATTTGTTTACACATAAATGGATTTCATGACACCTTCCATGTTTGATATTCTTAACATCCAAATTTGGAAGGTTAAGATGTAAATGTACCTCAAAGCCCTAGGTATTCATGTTTATTTTGTCACTATTAAAGATACATATTGTTTAAATAGCAAAAACCTTGAGGCTAATGCAAATTCCCTTCAAGTTTTAAGATCTACCCTAAATGATGAATATTTATCTAGGGTTGCTAATTTTGATTCGGCTTTTGTAGTATGGAACACTATAGTCTCCCTTAGCGAACAAAAGCAATATTATGTGGGGATCGACTCGGATGATGTAAGTGATGCTTCCAACATATGCTACATGGTCCAAAGGGAAAACCACCTTGAGATAAAATCTGAATCCGAGCTTGATGAGGATGTTGACATGTCATATGATGATGTCAACAACTTCTTGAAAAATATGATTTGCTCAAAAAGGATAATAAAAGATTGAAAAATAAATATGATTCCATTTTAAAAGAAAAAGATTCTTTTCAAAATATATTTGAATGCATTTCAAAAGAAAATGAATTTTTGAAAAAGGAGAAATTTTCTTAGCTTCAAAATTAAATGATATTTGTGAAGGAATTAATTCTTTGAAAAATAAAATTAATTTGGTGGAAAAAGAAAAAGAAATTGTTTTGGAAGCAAACAACTCTTTGAAAAGAAAACATTTCTAAAAAGAAAAAGATTGCTGATTCTCATTCTTACCAAGCTCTTCATGCTACTATTGATAAAAATGAGATTCAAGTCCTGAAAAATAGAATAAATTATTTGAGCTCAACTTTGAGCAATTGTGCATTCAATCATTCTAGATTGGAAACCTTATTTCAAAAGAAACAAACTTCACATGTTCATGCACATAACCCACGACATACATATGCACACTATGTTCACATTCACACCCATTCTCATATGCATGCTAAAGTGTACAAATGTACACGTTGCGGTCGCAAAGGGCATCTTGCAAGATTTTATTTTGATAGATTAAATTTTATAAATTTTGTAAATAATAAAAATGTTTGGGCTCCTTATGATGCTATCCCCTGTGGACCCAAAAATAAATGAGTGCCAAAATCCTCATCATTTGTATTTGATGTAGATGCGGGCTCTCACAAAACGTGAGAGGTATGGTGCCTTGGTGGTGGATGCATGATGAGCTAGATAGACATACCCTATTAATGCATCACTATCAAGAAAGTTTAGTGAGAGGACCTCCATGATTTGGAGACTTAGAGAATAGTGCGTATGGTTTGGTAACTGTCTCTAAAACTTCTATTTTAGTTTACATGCTTTTACATAGATAATTTTAGCATGTTTTGGTTTAATGACAAATAATCATGTTTTGTAATTCATGTGGTGAATACTTGTTTAGCTGTAATTTTTATTAAAACTTGTGTTTATACTTATACAAGTAGTGAGACATACTTGATTATTATTTGTTTGTACCTCATTGCTCATTTGTACTCATTACATGTACATGTAGTTTTAATGATTCTTTCATTTACACTCGTTTTCCCAAATTTTGTAAATATTTTGCTTTATTTATATACTATTTTGTCTAAAACTAATAAATATACATGTATACCTTGAGTCACTTGCCTTCGCGCAAATTCTATTATGGATTCTTTTGTATTTGGAATATGTATGTATACTTTTAGTTTTGATAAAACATACATATACCTTAAAGTCTATTTAGTTTTAATGAAAAATGATTTTTTATGATTTTCACTTTTTTTGATAAAAGAATTTCATGTTTGTTTAGAGTCTTATTGACTATTTTATGAATATGCTATTCACATGATTCTTGTGCACTCATATTATTTTTTTTTCTCATGACTTAGTTTTCATGAGTTTTATGTGAGCCTTATAGATCTTGAGTGACAATTTTTATGTACTTTGCAAAGTTTCATGATATATATATAATTTGTTTTCATGTTTGAAGGATCTTTAACTAGTTTTTCAAAAAATTACCTTAAACTAGTTATTTATTCTTCATTTGGTAGTGTTTTTTTAATCTACAACTATTTTCAAATCTTATTTTTGAAAACTTCTACCTTTTAAAGAGCGGTTGGATGGGATGATTATGCCTTGTATGCTCAAATTGAAAATCTATTTAAACATGTGCATGAATAGGGTGGTAGTTATGAGTTAATACACATGATCTTCATGTTATTTCATCTTTGTATACTCATATATGTTTTCTTATATATGTATGATTCAAAATATCAATTAGTATCAATTTCAATTGGTTTATTCATTTTCATACATATATATGATTTTATTGTGCTTACAATATCTTTACATCTTAAAGCACAAATTATTTTTATGCTAAGCTTGACTTAAATTTAAATTTCAATTGGCATCTTAATAAGTGTATGCATTGTTCTCTTTTGGCATCCCAAAAATTTTTATTTATCTACAAGTGGTACCAATTTTAGTTTTGTCAACTACAATTTGATTTGATTTAAATTAAATTTTATTTTGTTGACTTCTAAAAGTTAAAATTTTTTTAAAAGTGGTTTCAAAATATTTTGATATGTATTGCCTATATGCAAGGGGAGCTTAACATATTCTCTATATATAGATTCATATTGAGTGTATCTCAAATTGAGGAGCTTGACATCTCTTCTTTATATTGGAGCTTGACATCTCTTCTTTATATGATACACGTGTGTAGGGGGAGCTTAACATCCCTACTTATACATTGTATATTATGCTTTATGTGGGTTAGGGTCTTATCATCCCTTCTTCATGTAAGGCATGTATGCAGAGGAAGCTAACTTTACGTCTCTCTTCTTCATGAATATATATCACATATATAACTTTATTGTTTGATTTATTTTTGCCGCTTTGTTGATGAATTGACAAAAAGGGAGAGAAGAATTTTGAGAGTTTATATATGCATGTTTATTTTATTTTCTTGTTTATGCAAAAAGGGGAGAAGAATTTTGAGAGTTTATATATGCATGTTTATTTTTTTTCTTGTTTATGTAAAAAGGGAAGAAGAATTTGGTGAGTTTATGCATTTTTATTTCCTTGTTTATGCATATATGTTTATGTTTAGTTTATGCACTTTATTGAATATTGTTATGTTTATTACTATGCATGAGTTAAGGAGGAGCTTCTATGAAGCGTAACTGTAATCCATGCATATATAACTCCATGAGTTTTTTCATCATCAAAAAGGGGGAGATTGTTGGCCTAAAGGCCTATAACTCTAGTTTTGATGATGATTAACTCATTTAGTTATAGTACTAATGATCTTGTATTTATTTAGTCTCAGATATTTGATTAAGATCTTAGTAGGAGTTTAGCTTCAACAAAAGATTTGAAGTTAAGTTTTGGAGCTAGCACGTGTTGATTCAAGAGCTCATGCATCAAGATTGCATCAAGTACTTAAGAGGAGTCTAGTTCATGGATCAAGGTTTGGACCAAGTCAAGAAAGAGAAGAAGATTTTCAAGAGAGATTTTTATGGAGACTTGTATCATGTTTGTAAGTGTTAAGATTTTTTTAGATAAAATATAAAGGATAGATTAGTTGTGGATTTCTCAAGCTCATTTACACACACAATTTATATGTGTCTTCATAAGGTAGTTTTGATTTTGGATTTATCAAAACCTATTTTAAAGCTTATTGTCAAAAATATAGATATTTCATCTTATATGTGTATTGGATCATATCCATACACACTAAGCTTCCAAAGTATTTACAATATCTTGTTTTTGTATTTGGAAAAATTTTGAAAAAATCATTTTTCAAATAATAAATTATTTTTGAAAAAAATAGTTTTTCGTTTAAGGCAAAATTTCTATATTACAAAAATGGTTCAAAAAGTTTATAATATGTGTTGATTTTTTATCACACATATTTGTACTTCAAAGTATTTTAAAGAACTCATTTTTGTAGATTTTTAGTGATTTAATGGGATTTTATAAGAAAATATAAAACCAAGTTTTAATCCCTATAAATGGCTGATCAGGTTTTCTGTCGATCGACTGACCGATTGACCGTGCCAGAAGTCAGTCGACCGATGTGCACAAACGTACACAACCAGTTTTGGCTTGAGGGCTAGTCGACCGGGCGGTCGACCGCTAAGGCCCTTGTCGACTGACTGGTCAACCGTCCAGAGAGCTTTGCTCTCTAGATCTGGCCTCGGTCGACCGGGCGGTCGACCGATAGGTCACAACCTTAGATTGGTCAACCGGGCGGTCGACCAGCAGGCTGCAACGGTCATAAATTTGACCATTGGCCAGTTGACCGGCCGGTTGACCGACAGCAGGATTTCCTGTTGAGTTGGACCCCAACGGCTAGATTTTTGAGGCCTATATAATGGGGCTATTTTGGGCCATTTTAAACAAGATTTCAAGTTGGGTTTTCAAGCTAATTTTTTCCATCTATTTCAGAGGTTTTCTCCACTTGTATTAGAGCAAATACTTTCATATCAAAAAGAGAGTTTTCAAGAGTGGTTTTCAAAAGTGATTTCTAAAGTTTTTCACCACATATCTATCCTAATTTTTCTTACACATATTTGAGCTTTCCATTGCCATATCTATCATATAGGAGTTTTGTTGTGAGAGTGTTTTAGGTGATCAAAGTGTTGAGATCACCAAGTGTTTCATCTTGTATTTGAGAAGGCGAACTTGCAGGTTCTTGTTGTTTTGAGTTCTTGTGGGAGCTTGGTGTAGAGGTGCGGCCTCGGTAATCTAGTGTGCTTACGTGTGTTGTTCTTGCATGAACAAGAGAGGGACTAGTGAGTCTAAGAGTTCTAGTGTGAACTCTTTGTAGGTGTTGAGGCACAAGTGATCCGGTGGGATCGATTTTAGTGGAAATCCTTCATAGTGATGAAGGCGGGGACATAGAGCAAGGGTGCTCAAACCTCAAAATAAATCTTCCGTGTTTGCGATTGCTCTCTCTCTCTATCTCTCACTTGTATTTATATCTTGCATACTTACATTGCTTATCTCTTTATATGCTTGATATATCTTGTGTTTAATTGTTATATGCTTGGGATTGTTTGGTCACACTTGTATTCAACCAAGAGAGCCATAGTGGCACCTCAACTCTTAATCTAGAGGAATCTTGAGGAAATAGATCAGAGCCCTTCACCGAAAATTCAGTTACACTCTTGTGTTATACTTTGTGTGTTTAGCTTAATAGTTTTAATTTGCATAAATAGTTTTTAATTCTGCATTTGTTCATCATTAGATTAGCTAGTCACTTATTCACCCCCCTCTAGGTGACCTACACTTTGTGATCACCAAGTGTTGTAACTTGATTGGTCACTAAAGTTGCATATTTAGTATCATATTTCCATACTTATTTTAGAATAAAAGCCTGCATTGTCCTAATTAATTGTTGAATTTATTTGCAGGCCCAATCCTTAAGGAGATGAAGAGAAATGAGCCCAAAGCCCACCAAAATTCTGAATTAAATCAGAATTAATTCACACTCAGTAAATCAGGGAAAAATCAAGAGATTAAAAACTGGTTGAGAAGAATCCTCTCAGAATCGATCGGTTGAAGCAAAGATCAAGCAAGTTTGATTCAGATTCTGACTGGATACATTCTAGTATTCGAATCATAACTTTTGCTACAGAATCGCAATTCTGATGATTCAAGATGATCCATAAAGCAGACTGACAGAGCTACAACTCTTACGTTGATCATTATTTCTAATTCTGTCAGTTATTAAGA
Organism: Agave tequilana; assembly: GCA_038442645.1. NCBI lineage: Eukaryota > Viridiplantae > Streptophyta > Magnoliopsida > Asparagales > Asparagaceae > Agave > Agave tequilana. Next base: position 1,897,253 of record JAVJIF010029691.1, on the reverse strand, counting down.
GATATTCAGCAATCAACAAGCCAACAAACAGCAGATCAGAACTGAATATCCACCTCTTCCCCTCCATTTCTCCTATAAATACCTGCACTCAAAGGTAAAAGAGAAAAAGGCAGATTAGGATTTTAGACTAGCTTTTCCATTTTGTAGTTTAGTTTTATGTAACTTTTATGTAGCTTAGGGTAGATGATTCATGTAAGTAAGAGAGAGAGGCTGATGTTGAGAGTGACACCGATGTACTCCTCCTCCTTTCTTTCATTGTCTCAGTAAGCAATAAAGGTAACATTTGTTTATGTTTGTATCTTTACTTTCCGTTTTGTTTTGCTTTCCTCTTCCTCTTCTACTTTACCTTGGTTGTATGTGTTGAGTGTACAAGTGAAGTCCAAAGCATGTATCACTAAGCTACGTGAGAGCCAGCGATAGTTCATGAAGACGATCTCCTCTTCCAAGCTTCGCATCACTTCGTACTTCATATGCTTGACGATATAATGTGCACGGGGATTGAGTTCAAGTTTATGATCTATGCGTTGAATGCCTCCGAAGCAAAGGTAGAACTTGCGCAGGTTTCCAAGTAAGTCATCACCAAACTAGGTAAGTAATTCTTAGCTTTCTTTCTTTTCTTTTATCGCTATAGTATAGATCGCCAACACGATTTCTTTCACCACTTCTTCCCAATCGTTTTCATTCTTTTCCTCCACTTCAGCTGTACATATTCGCTTCATTGTTTTCTGATTTTCCACCTTCTTCATCTCTCGTTTTCTTCTTACTTTAACCATTAACTTTCTTTTCCTTTTTCTTAACTTTAAAAATAGAGAAGAACCTTCGCTTATTTTCATAAGATTTCAATAAAAACACGTAAAGCTTCCATCGCAAACCCTCCTTGTGGATCACGACCCGCATAGCCACTTGCTATAGCGGAAGTATTGAGCACTTGCACATTCCTTTCTTAAGTTCTATAATCTCGTATTTTTTGTGCAGGTTTAGCCTCAATCAAATTTTGGCGCCGTTGCCGGGGAGGGTAACATTTTTTTATTGAAATCTGAATTTTATTTTGAAAATTTTTTAGAACTAAACGAATTTTCTTCTCTGTTGCAGGTTACAGGGCAAGCAAAGCAGAAAATTATTATTGCAGTGACATACAAGTGGCCTTGGGCCTCTACTCCAAAGAGCAGAGACAAAGGGCCCTCTAAATTGCCGCATTTCCACGGCAAAAGCCGCGGATCCGCGGCAAGGACGAGTTGACTACTAACAGCTTTTTGCAGGGCTGCTTAGTTTACAATTTCTAGTTTGCTGCAACTTTAATTTTTGTTAAATGCCATAACATAAGCCTGCTAATAATCAACAGTAAAAGATTCGTTGAAAGTTAAAAATTGATTAGACATTTGCATTCTAGGCACAAGTCTTTTCAATTCTTTTACTTTACTGTTGAAGAGAGCTGGAGACAAGGTATGTATGCATAGCATATAGTTTAGGAAACATTCTTGGGTGATTTTGCTTTTGAATGCTACTTTCCTATATCTTGCACACTTGCACGAATCAATTCTAAGGGCACAACCCAAATCAAGATAAGGTGGGGATTTGATCACCCTTCCTTAGCCCAAAAACCATCTCCAAGCACTCACTTACCCAAGCCTAACTTAAAATGAGTAGACGTTGGCCCTAGGGACATCTCGGACTCAATTAGGAGACTATCCTAAGGGGGAAAAATGTTGGAATCTAACTCCTGCAAAATCAGTGTCTAGGAAAGGGATTGAGGGCCGAAAGCCCGAAGGTTGGTGGTTATTTAATTAAGGAACGTCTTTGACGGAAAACCTCCCACCAACCTTGCCCGGACCTGGCTGATTAGCTTGTGGTTAAAGTCTACATTAGACCTCCCGTGGACAGTCTAACCAGTTAGGAGTCGTCTAGGTCCTAAGTCTACCCTAACTTAGGCTAGAATTTTTTCTTTTTTGTTTGTTTATTTGTTTGTTTTTCTTTGTTTGTATTCTATTGTGTGATATGGACTATAATAATAATTTTTCAACTACAATAATAATCCATATTACACACCGAGTTCATTTTCGGATATTACCAACCCGGCATATCATAACTTTGACCAACCTAGTGTGCCGGATTGGTCTTATCCGAATCAATATGACCCATACCCCCCATCTAATAACTATAATTTCCATAATGACTTCAACTCTTCACCGAGTCAGTGGGGATTCACCTCCCCCGAGCATAATTTCCAATCACCTTGTCCTCCCTCTCCACCTAGTCCACAATATTTTCAAGAGTCATACTCAGTTCCACCCGTCCAAAATAAGAAACCATCAATTTTGGAAATGAGTATGCGTGAGTCCAAACACAAATCCTAAGATCTGATGGACTCACAATTTCACTACCACTTCCAAGACAATTCTTCATCTTTTCATCAAAACAATGAACCTATCAACTATGAAAAGATGCTTGAAGCCATGACTCAGGCTCAAAACACTCGTAATCGTGACATAGATATGATGGTCGAATCTCTACGTTCCCACCGTCCTGATGTCACTAACCATTCTGTTAGAGCCGATGAGTCATGTAGTTTTGGAAATCAAGATTCTATTTCAGAACAACCATTTGAACTTGCCCAAACTCCAAATTTTGAAAAAGATATTGATAGTTTAGCAAGTTATCCTTTTCCTGAAATAGAACTTGAAAATGAACATGATCTTGAACCCCAACTTAGTGATTCAATTCTACTTCCTGATTCGATTATGTCTCCAGTATCTTCACCTGATTTCGATCTTTTCCCTGAGTCAACGTTGGATCCTGTGCCTATTCATCATGAATTTGAATCACCCATTCTTGAGGATCATATTGAACTTGACCAATTATACAATTTTGAAAGTCCCATTGACAAATTGGCAAGTTTTCAATTTTTTAATATTGAACTCAATGAGATATGTGACCTAGATTCTCATATCTGTGACCCAGTTCAACTTTCTGAATCAATATTGACTCCTGTTGTGTTACCAAACTTGAGTAATATTTTAGAGTCAGTTTTGATACCTCCACCTATCATTCCTGAACTGGAATCACCCACATTAAGTCACATTCCATTGTTAGAAAATACATGTGGACTAGAGTTTCAATTTCTTGACATGGAACCACTTTCTGAACCTATTCTGACTCCTGAACCTTTACTTGACTTAAGTTACCTTCCTGAGTCGGTATTAGTTCCTGTCCTTCCTGAATCCAAGTCAACCGTTCTATCATTTCATACTCCATTCTGGGACGAGGTGGTTGACAAATTTGACTCCGAAATCAATTATAGAATATGGACATTAGATGGGGTTAAATATTTAATAAAGATCCTTTATGGATTCATCTTTTTAATGGGTCATATTAAAGATACTTTTGGTGGGTTCCTCCGAGACCCAAGAAAAGTTGATTGGGCCGCGTTTTGTGGACCAATCAGACCACCACCGGAACCACCACCTTAAGGTAACCTTTTTCCTTCCCTTTCTTCTTTTTCATGCATCTATGCATTAATTCATACATTGAGGACAATGCATGAGATAGGTGTAGGGGAGGGTCTAATATAACTTTTCTTTTTCTTTAAAAAAAAATTAAAAAAATTAACATTTTTCTTTACGTTTTAAAACTTTTTGAAAAATAGAAACAATATTTTGACTTATTTTTGTAAGAAATTAAGTTAATTTTATGGAATAGGAAAATACAAATTAGGATTTCTTATACTTGGTCAAAATAAGATCATTTGTTTGATTTTAGGGTTAGGAAGATAATTTGTCAAAGTAATTTAGTCTTGATCTTTACCTTGATGAAATATGCACACCTCATACACTTACACACTTAGGGTTCAAAAACAAAGATTCTTATGCCTTATAAAAATATATATATAAAAAAAAGAAAGAAAGAAATAAACAAATCTAATTATTGATTAGCTAGGTGCTTTGGCCTAAGCAAGCCTTAGTATTTACGCGAAAGATGATTAGATAAGTTTGAAAAAAAAATCCTCTGATTAAGCTGGGTATTTGTGCCTAATAAAGCATAAGTATTCACGCCTAAAAGAGGTTCATATAATAAAGTCCTTAGTTTTGTGGCCTTGTCTGCTCGAGTCCTTAAGTCCTAGGGGTGTTTTCTCACCCGGTGCCCTAAGACCGTCTGGTTTGGGAGTCATCGATTAAAGGCTCGTTACATGGGCAGATTAGAAAGCCTAATAGAACTAAGGAATAATACCACCAAAAAATATATATATATATATATATATAAATAAATAAGGCATAAGAGTTAGAGTTAATGAACCCTTAGTCAAAATGTTCACAGTCACAAGTGCATATGACTTAGGGTAAAGTAATAGACTAGATGAGAAGTACAATTTGACTCCTTACTTTGATTGATAACAAATTTTTGAGTAGAGACTAAGTTTAGGAATGAAAAATTCAATTTTCCTATAACTTATAGATTGCTTAGATCTTACAATCATATTTCAAATATTTTTCTCTTTCAAAATGCTTTTCGAAAATACTAACTCTTTATTTCCCTTTCTTTAAGGATTTTGTGGGTGCAATCCGCTGAAAACCCTCACGAGACAAAACTCGTCCTCTAGGGGTAACCTAGAGGTTTAACGGCTTGTTGCACATGCTCAGTGCAATCGCACGACCTGCGAAAGTGGTCTAATAATCCTTAGTATAGTTTAGTGGTTTTACTCGAGGACGAGCAAAAGATAGGTATGGGGGTGTGATTGGTCACTAAAGTTGCATATTTAGTATCATATTTTCATACTTATTTTAGAATAAAAGCCTGCATTGTCCTAATTAATTGTTGAATTTATTTGCAGGCCCAATCCTTAAGGAGATGAAGAGAAATGAGCCCAAAGCCCACCAAAATTCTGAATTAAATCAGAATTAATTCACACTCAGTAAATCAGGGAAAAATCAAGAGATTGAAAACTGGTTGAGAAGAATCCTCTCAGAATCGATCGGTTGAAGCAAAGATCAAGCAAGTTTGATTCAGATTCTGACTGGATACATTCTAGTATTCGAATCATAACTTTTGCTACAGAATCTCAATTCTGATGATTCAAGATGATCCAGAAAGCAGACTGACAGAGCTACAACTCTTATGTTGATCATTATTTCTAATTCTATCAGTTGTTAAGAGATATTCAGCAATCAACAAGCCAACAAACAGCAGATCAGAACTGAATATCCACCTCTTCCCCTCCATTTCTCCTATAAATACCTGCACTCAAAGGCAAAAGAGAAAAAGGCAGATTAGGATTTTAGACTAGCTTTTCCATTTTGTAGTTTAGTTTTATGTAACTTGTATGTAGCTTAGGGTAGATGATTCATGTAAGTAAGAGAGAGAGGCTGATGTTGAGAGTGACACCGATGTACTCCTCCTCCTTTCTTTCATTGTCTCAGTAAGCAATAAAGGTAACATTTGTTTATGTTTGTATCTTTACTTTCCGTTTTGTTTTGCTTTCCTCTTCCTCTTCTACTTTACCTTGGTTGTATGTGTTGAGTGTACAAGTGAAGTCCAAAGCATGTATCACTAAGCTACGTGAGAGCCAGCGATAGTTCATGAAGACGATCTCCTCTTCCAAGCTTCGCATCACTTCGTACTTCATATGCTTGATGATATAATGTGCACGGGAATTGAGTTCAAGTTTATGATCTATGCGTTGAATGCCTCCGAAGCAAAGGTAGAACTTGCGCAGGTTTCCAAGTAAGTCATCACCAAACTAGGTAAGTAATTCTTAGCTTTCTTTCTTTTCTTTTATCGCTATAGTATAGATCGCCAACACGATTTCTTTCACCACTTCTTCCCAATCTTTTTCATTCTTTTCCTCCACTTCAGTTGTACATATTCGCTTCATTGTTTTCTGATTTTCCACCTTCTTCATCTCTCGTTTTCTTCTTACTTTAACCATTAACTTTCTTTTCCTTTTTCTTAACTTTAAAAACAGAGAAGAACCTTCGCTTATTTTCATAAGATTTCAATAAAAACACGTAAAGCTTCCATCGCAAACCCTCCTTGTGGATCACGACCCGCATAGCCACTTGCTATAGCGAAAGTATTGAGCACTTGCACATTCCTTTCTTAAGTTCTATAATCTCGTATTTTTTGTGCAGGTTTAGCCTCAATCATAACTACTCTTTTGCTTTGTGCTTTTGCTTTGTACCTTCCCTCTTGTGTAGAGGTGATTACTTTATGTACAGACTATTTTTCTTGGCTCTATGCCTCTTCTTGTGTAAATTATTGGATTTGTATCCTTTGTGAAGTTTCTTAGTGGAGATTGTAGAAATCCTTCACGCGGTGAAGGCGAGGACGTAAGGCTTAGTGCTCGAACCTCGAAATATATCCTTGTATTAGCGTTTGACTATATCTCTCTAAAATCCACTCCCTTTATATCTTGCATTGCTACTATTGTTCATTTATATGTGCTTGATGTTGTTGTGTGCTCATACTTTTTATAATTCAAGCATCTCAACTCTAATAAAAGTAGAAGCTTGAGGAGAAGTTCTAGAGCACTTCACCAGAAATTCGACTTCACTCTTTGGATATCTATTATGGTAGTGTAATAGTTTTAATTTCATATTATTGATCATTTGATTAGCACTACACCTATTCACTCTCCTCTATGTGTACTTTCAATTGCTATCAGAGCTAGTGCTTCTGATATTCGGTTTAACAACTAAGGAGTGATCTTTTATTTTCTAATCACATATGCTTTACACATTCATATTTGCTTCACACACTCATGGATTATCTTGCTCCACCTACATTTGATGTTTCTAATATCGGCATGTGAAAATTTAAAATGAGTTCATATCTTAAAGCTTTAGGATTACATGTTTATCTTGCCACCACTAAGAAATCATATATTGAAAATGTCAAATACTTAGAGGCTAATGCATAAGCTATGATTGCACTAAAAGAAACACTTAGCAATACTTATCTTTTATGATTTCTCATTGTGATTCTACTTTTGTAGTGGAGACAGGTTGATCTCCATTAATGGAGAAAGTTCAAACGATTTAAAGAGAGAATCTAGTGAAGATGATTCCGACCAAGCTTGTTTCATGGTCCAAGGAAATGACTCCCTTAAGGTAAACTCGGAATCTGAACATGATGATTGTGCAAGTATGTCTAATGATAATGCTAGTATGTCTAGTAAAGAAGCACACATTTTGAATGATGAGCTTGCTACATTTTGTGAGGATTTACTTGTAAAATATAAATTATTGAAAAATAGAAGTTTACAATTAAATAAAATGATTCTTTATCTTCAAAATTAGAATGTGTTTTGAAAAAAAAAATTTCAAAAGAGATGGATATTGTTTTAAAGTAAAATGAACTTTTATCTTCAAAACTTAATTTGATTTTAAATGAAAGTGAAGTTATTTTAAACAAAAATGAGATTTTGAAAAAAAAATGATTAAAGAAAAGGTAATTGTCTTAAAAGAAAATAAGTCTTTCAAAATGAAAATTGTTTTGAAAAAAGGACATCTTTTGATGTTTCCCGCACTTGCCATGTTTCTCATGCTAAAAAAAGTTACATTTTCTAATGATAACAATGAGATTCATGTTTTGAATGATAGTATTGATTGTCTGAGCTTAACCTTGAGCCATTACGCAATTGACCATAAGAGGAATTCTTATTTCAAACGAAACAAGCTTCACATTTGCATGCACATCCTCCATGGCATGCACAAGCACACCATGTTACTATGTATGTTAGAGTGTGTACATATACACATTGCGGTCGCAAAAGTCATCTTGTAAAATTTTTTCATGATAAATTAAATGATTCTAATTTTGGAAGTAAAAATATCTGGATTAGAAAATATACTAACTTTCAAGGACCAAGAAAGCTTAAGTATCAAATTCCACTCCTATTTATTTTTTATTCATGCTTTATCTTCTATAAGATTATTTTTCATTGTTTTTGCTTCATGTAAATGGAAACCTTGCTAAAACATTGAGATATACATGTAATATCCTTGGGTTACTTATTTTATATATCATATAATCTAGTGTTGACTTAATCATGTTTGAATATGTATGTATGCTTTAGTTTTTATAAAGTTTACATATATCTTGAAGAATTATCTCATGTGCTTCTTGAATATCTCGTTGGTGGAAATGTTGATGTTTTGAGTTTATCGCTTCTATTGATCTTGATATTGTTTATATATCTTATTTGAGAAAAAGAAATTTTCTTGATTTATATTTTCATGTTTCACAAATCTAGCTTTCTCATCTCAAAGTTTAAAAAGAATTTCATATGAGTTATTTCTGAGCCATACAGTTTTATCTTCATGAATGTGTTATTTACACGTTTCTTGTGCACTTACTTTTATGTTTACCTCATGATTTTATATTCATGAGCTTGCATGTGCGATATAGATTTTGAGTGATAATTCTTATGTAATTAGTATGTTTGACGAGATATATGATTTGTTTCACATTTAAATTTTTTTGAAATAGTTTTCAAAAATATTTTAAACTAGTTCTTTTAATTCTTTTGAAAATATTACTATGTTCAAACTTTTTAAATTGACATCTATTATTTTTTATTTTCTTGATATTTTCAATTTGTACTCAACTATTTTCAAAATTATTATTTTGAAATCTTCTACTCTTGGTGGGAGGTTGGTTGGGTTATCATACTATAGTTTGCTTAAGTGACTATTTCTTAACATGTACTTGTTGGTTGGTGATCCAATGAGTTATACACATGATTCTCATGATAATTGATTTTTGTATACTCATTCTTATTTATCTATATATGTATGCTCTTTATTATGAATGGTATTTCTATTGACATATATACATATATATGATTTAGTTGATTGTGTATGTTTCGTGCATATCCGTGCAAAGTCCATGCATGTTTTAGCACAATCTTCTTTTTGCATAGATTGAATTTGCTTTAATATATAAATTGATATCACCTTCAATTAATATCATCACTTTTCAAAGCTTATACATTAATTTTGTGATTATTTAAAAAAAAGGGGAGAACTTTCTTGATTTAAATTTTAATTGGTATCTTATTTCCTACATTTTGGAAAAAATACTTTAATAGTTCATATTATCAATTGGTATTAATTATCACAATTAGTATCTACTTTTTAAAATTGTTTAGAATTTCAAAATTGGTATCATGAGCCTTCACTTTCTATTCAATTAGTATCATGTTTAAACCTTCAGTTGGTATCAAAATTATTTTGTAAATTGTTATCTATGTTGGTTTCAAAATTGTTTTCAATTTCAAGTGTTATTTCTTGTTTTTTTAATTAATACCTATGTTTCTTTCACAATTGGTAACTAGTTTTAAAAATTTGTTTTGATACTTATTGCCTATATGCAAGGGAATTTAATTTAACGTCTCCTCCATATATAAATTTATAATTAGTGATTGTATAAAGAAGAGATTGATCTCTCTTTTCCATATCGAACACATGTATAGGGGGAGCTTAACTTCTCCATCTATATATTGTATATTATGCTTATATGGCTTAGGGTTTAGTCGTCCCTTCTCCATGTAATGAATTTATGGAAGGGGAGTTTAACTTGATGTCTCTCCTCTTCATAGATTTGTATCACATATGTTTTTATCATATATTCTTTATCCTTTTGTGGGTGAATTGACAAAAAAGGAGGAGAAACTAGAGTTTATTTATGCATATCATGTTTGTGTTTATGCATATGTTTGTTATGCTTGTTTGGTACCCGTAACTTAAATTGGAAATCTATATTGTTTATTTGCCATGCATGGGTTAAAGGGGGAGTTTTTACAAAGCTTTTCTCTATTCATGCAAATATAACTCTTTGAGTTTTATCATCATCAAAAAGGGAAAGACTGTTGGCCTAAAAGGCTTCTCCTTTTTGATGATGACTAACTCGTGTATTTATAGTACTAATAATCTTGTTGTATTTAAGTTTCAGATATTGATCAAGACTTAGTTGGTATTTAGCTTCTTTGAAGCTAACACATGGTGATTTAAGGGCTCAAGTTTATATTATGTATCCAGTACTCAAGATGGAGTCTAGCTCGGAGAATCAAGTTTGAATTAAGTTTACTTGAAGAAGAAGATCTACAAGAAGACTTATGTAGAGTTTGTAAGTTTAGATCTCTTTTAAAGAATAGATTAGTTTTGATTGTTCAAGGTTACACATACAAAAGTTTTCATATGTAGTTTTATGATTTTGGTATTTTACAAGAATTGGTTTTTGAAACATGTCCAATATTTTTCAATTTTTTATATCATGTTTCAAACATGTATCTTATAGGATTTGTATTGCCAAATTTTTTTTAAACCAATAAAAAATATTTAAAAATAAGTTTAATTTCAAAAATTATCCAAAAAACTATATTTAGGCTAGGTCGGTCAATCGCCCTCTTGGTTGTTTCTGGGTGTTCACTTGTGCATGTTGTGCACATTTGTCGATGATCGACCGGTCAACTAGGAAACCTAGTGGTCAACCGAGCGGTTGACCAACTGTCACACCTAAGTCTCTGTTGAGATCAGCTGATCGAACGGTCGACCGATGTCTATCGGCTAGTTCAATATTTTAAATTACCAGTCGACCGGCCTGTCGACCAATCTACTACTTGTCACACTTTTAGCGTTTGAATATAGTTTTTTATTTTTATATTCAATCAATCTGATTCAAATTACATTACATAAATAACTTTTATAACTTTTAGGACTACATTTTTTATTCAATAGTTGTTTTCTGATTCAAACGTTAAAGATGTCAAATATTAGTTTGAAGTCAGTTCATGTTCTGAAAATAATTTATAATTTTTTGATTTGACACCTTTCAGTATTTTAATCACTCTAGTTTTGAAGATGATTAACTCATGTAGCTAAAGTACTAATGATCTTGTTGTGTTTAAGGTTCAGATATTGCTCAAGATCTTAGTTGGTATTTAGTTTCTTTGAAGCTAACACATTGTGATTCAAGAGCTCAAGCGTATAATACATATCTAGTATTCAAGATGGAGTCTACCTCAGAGAATCAAGTTTGGATCAAGTTTACTTAGAAAAGAATAGTTTTGATTGCTCAAGATTACACACACAAAAAGTTTTCATATATAGTTTTCTGATTTTGATATTTTACAAGGATTAGTTTTTGATACATGTCCAATATTTTCCGAATTTTAGTATCATGTTTCAAACATGTATCACATAGCCTGTGAATTACTAAAACACTTTATAACTAATACAAAATATTTAAAAATAAGTTTGATTTAAAAAATTATCTAAAAATCTATTTTTAGGCCAGGTCAGTTGACTGGGCGGTCGACTGAGCCTTTTAGCTATTTCTGGGTGTTTGCTTGTGCATGTTGTGCACATTTTTTGGATGATCGACCGACAAATCTAGCAATCGATCAGACGGTCGATTGACTGTCACACCCAAGTCTCTATTAAGATCAGTCGATCGGGCAGTCGACCGATGCCTCTCGGCTAGTTCAATATTTTGAATTACCGATTGACTGGTCGCTTGACCGTTCTGCTGATTTGCTCGTCACCCTTATAGTTTTTTGACTATAATTTTTTTATTTTTATATTCAATCAATGTAATTCAAATTGCATTACAAAGATTACTTTCTATATTTGTTATTCAATAATCATTTTCTGATTCCAAAGTTAAAGATGTCAAATATTAGTTTGAAATCAGTTCATGTTCTGAAAACAGTTTGTAGTTTTCTGATTTAATAACTTTTAGTATTTTAATCATAACATTTTACATTAATATCCTATCAATTTGATTTAAGTTCCATTAGACAGAAGACTTAACTATCTACAAATTCTTTCTATATGATTTTTTTTGAAATTCTAACATGTTCGACCTCAAAACTATGCTCACAGTTGACCTATTGCACAGACTGGTGTCTAGTCAGTTGACTGCCAGGCTCCAACGGTCAAAAATTTGATCATTGGATGGTCGACCAGCCGATCGATCGGTAGACCATTTTTGGTATCTTTTTAATCCTAATAGCTATTTTTATTGTGGCTATATATGTGGGTTTTGGGTGAGTTTTGTACAAGGATTTTAGGAGATAATATTCTCACTTTCAACCGAGTTTTTCAATAAGTTTTCCAAAAGTTTTTGTGCTCTAAATCGATATCCCTACTTGGTTTCAAAGTTTTGAAAAATCAAAGAAAACAAGTTATGGGAAATTCTAGTTTCAAGTTTTCAATTTCTATGTCATTCAAGAAGTTTTTCCAAGTGCCTACTTTTTTGCTTCACTTTCAAAATCTTTGTTTTCTACAAGTTTGAATTATTCATTGCAAAATTTATCCTTTATGATTTTGTATTGTGAGAGGTATTGTTTGTGATTTTTGTGATCACCAAGTGTTGTCATCAGTCTTTTGCTTTGTGTTTTGGCTTTGTGCCTTCCCTCTTATGTAGAGCTGATTGCTTTGTGCCTCCTCTTGTATAGAGGATTGAGTTTTTATCCTTTGTGGAGTTTCTTAGTGGATAGAGTAGAAATTTTCCACGCGGTGAAGACGATGCCGTAGAGCTTGGTGCCCGAACCTCGAAACATATCCTTGTATTTTTTTTAGCTATCTCTCTCTAAACTCTACTCTCTTTATATCTTGTTTTGCAACTATTGTCCATTTATACATTCTTGATATTGTTTGTGTGCTCATACTTGTTATAATCTAAGAGAGCTATTGAAGCACCTCAACTCTTATAAAGGAGGAATCTTGAGGAGAAGTTCAAGAGCCCTTCACCAGGAATTCAGCTTCTCTTTTTGTATATCTATTGTGGTAGTGTAGTAGTTTTAATTCCATATTATTTGCCATTAAATTAGCACTACACTTATTCACCCATAAGTGTACTTTCACCTTTGTTCTCCCTTCTCTTCATTGCTTGCCATGGCCGCTTCTCAGTCTTTCTTCTCTCTTAAAAGTCATTGAAAAGTTCTATCTTCCTCTGGATCAATATATTTACCAATTCATCACTTCTGAATCTTCATATGAATCAATTAGGAAACAGTCTCTGAAGGCTCAACCGTTGCTTTGCAAGGGGGATGACTGCATGGCCGAGCTTTGATCTATGTTGATGAAACACCTTTTTCAGTCTACAGAATAAAAAGTCCTGATGTTAATTTTATAGACTAAATTCAAATTAAAACTATTATCAAATATTGTTGATATCAATAGGAAACAAATAATCCCCAATAATGGCGCTAAAAACGTGATGTGCGCTTTGACAAGTGCATAAATTATTTAGCAAATAATAGAGTAGTGAGTAGAGTATCATCCCACATGATTTATGTCTTTTGAAACTAAACTATTTTGTCCTAGTTTTATTTGAAGAAACAATTGTAAAGTAAAAGTAAAATAGATTATGAAAATGAAAGTAAACATATTGATTTTTGGATTTGATAAAATTGGCCTAAAAGCTCATCACTCTAGTTTTGATGATGATTAAACTCATGTAGTTTGTACTAATGATCTTATGATGCTTTAGTTTCAAGTTTAATCAGGATCATTGTTTAGTTTTTAGCTTCAACAAGTGAGTCAAGTCAAGTTTTTGAAGCAAATAGTGTTGATTTAAGAGCTCAAGTATGAAAATCATATCAAGAACTCAAGAAGGAGTCTAACTCGAAAGAACCAAGTTTGGTCGAGTCAAAATGAAGAAAAAGATCATTTCAAGAAGAAGACTCTAGTTTGTAAGGATTTAGATTTTTGTAAAGAATAGATTAGTTTTGATTGCTCAGGTTCTCTCTCACATACACATCAAATTTTGATATTTATTTATAGATCAAAAATTTCTGTTTTTGGTTTAATCGGCTTATGCTTTTAAAGTATATTATTTTTTAGAAAATCAAGTTTTTACGTTTTCAAAATGAATTTGAAAATACAAAACAAGTATACAAGTCATAATATATATTGATTTTTAATCCCACATGTTTGTGCTCAATTGTATTTATATGAACCTATTTTTTATGTAATTTATAGAAATTTATTTGGATTTAAAAAAGAGTTTAAAAAAAACTACTATTTTTGGGCCTAGGCCGGTCAACTGAGTAGTCCACCAGATGTGTCATAAGCCTATTGGCTTGCGTACATGATCGATCGGGCAGTCTATCTGGTGGCACAGAAGCCAAGTGCTTGTGACATGGTCAACTAGGAGGTTGAGCATTAGCCTTAAGAGCTAAGGAGCTCTTTGGTTGATCGATCGGACGGTCAACCGCCAATTATGCAGCGCAGAAACTCTGCACAGAAGGGCCAAATGCTGACTCTGACGGCTATTTTATAGATGTTGGTGCTTGACCGAGCGGTCGACCGCTCTGCTGCCAAAAGCAGCGTATTGCCTCAAACAGCTAGTTTTTGGACTTTTCTGTTTTGTTTTGTTTCCAAACGGATAGCATTTACTTTATTTGGGTTTAAACATGTTTTTAATGACTGAAATTAGTTTCTAATTATCTCATCCTATTCCCTGTAAATATGACCTATAAGAGAGAGTTTTGAACTAAGATTTTCAAGCCTATATTCAGCTTTAAAATTTTGAAATGTTTTGAAAAATTAAGAAAACAAGTTTTGGGAGAAATTAATTTTTGTGCCACAAATTCTTTTATCTTCAGAGAAGTTTTTCAAATTGTTTTCTCTAGAGCTTCAATTTTAAATTCCTAAGCTTTCTCACACAAGCTTGATCTATCATCTCTATCTGTCCTATAAGATCCTTATTTTGTGAGAAATTCTTAGTTTGTGATCTTTAGGTCACCGAGTGGGTATAATCTTCATTTGCTTTATGCTCTTTTCTTATGTAGAATATCATTAGCGTTGTGCTCTCCTCTTGGACAGAGCATTAGAGGTTAGAGTTGATGCTCTGGGTCTTATATTGTTGAATCCTCCGTGGAGAAGTGAAAATTATTCATTGTGGTGAATGTGGGTACGTAGAGCAAGTGACTCGAACCTCAAAACAGATCTCTCGTGTTAGCATTTGCTCATATCTCTCTTAACTCAACTCTCTTGTGTTTATATCTTTCTTACTTATTGTTTCTTTTTTTACCTGCTTGATATAGTTTTGTATATGTTTACACTTGTTTGATCCAAGAAAGCAAACTGAACACCTCAACTTTATTATAGAGGAATCTTGAGGAGAAGTTTTAGAGCCCTTCACCAGAAATTCAGCTTCGCTTCTTACTATCATTTGTGTGCTGAATTTTTATTAGTTAAAGTTTTTTGTTTTTGCATTTGATTAGCACATCACTTATTCACCCCTCTTAGGTGATTTTACAATTGGTATCAAACCTTGATGCTCTTGATATTCTGTTTAACCACCAAAGAAAGATCCTTATTTTTCTAGTCACATTTTTATTTACACATACTCATGGATTTTCTTGCACCACCTATGTTTGATATTTTTAACTTTTAAATTTAGAAGATTAGGATAAGTGTATATCTTAAAGCTCTCAAAATAGATGTTTATCTTGCCACAACAAAAAAATTATATATTAAAAATGACAAATATCTGAGGCTAATGCAAAAGCCACATATGCTCTAATGCAAGCCCTTAATGATGATTATATCTCTAGGATTTCTAATTGTGGTTCTACTTTTGTAGTTAGGAATACGTTGATCTCCCTTTGTGAAATTCAAAATCTAAATAGATAAATGGATAGAGAGAAGATCAACAAATGAGATGAAGTAATTTAGACTCAGATTCAGACTGGATATATTTTAGTATTTTAATCATACCTTTCGCTATTGAAACTGAAATCTGATGATTCAAGATGATCCAGAAAGAAAACTTAAAGGGCTATAACTCTTACGTTGATAATTATTTCTAATTCTATCATTTGATAAGTTATATTCAGCAATCAACACGCCAATAAGCTGCATATCAGAATTAAATATCCAAATCAAATCAAGTTTAGAGATAAGTGGAGGATTCAAATTAAGAAATAGCCAGCTCCCCCTATCTACTCACTCATTCTCTTATCCATTTCTATCCTATTATACCTACAAATTAGAGACAGAGAGACGATCAAGCAGAGAGTAGAAGTTAGGCTATTCTGTAGTTTGTAACTTAGCCTTTTTATTTTCTTTTATGTAATTTTTATTTTATTTATGTAATTGAGAGGAGAGGAGAGTTTCATGGACGAATGAGAGAAAAACTTGTACTGAGGGTCATACCAGTATAAGTAAGTCTTTTCTTTCATTGTTATTTGAATCAAATCGGAGTTTCTTTTTTTCTTTGCTCTTGTTTTTATTGGTTTTCCTCTTCTGTGTTTGTGAATCCAAATGATTCCAATAACCTCAAAGTTGCCTTGCCCTTGCAAGTGTTGTTGATAGCTTATGGTGATGGATAGCCATTCCTATGCTAGTGTAGCTTGGCCTTTCATTTCATAGTGTAATATCAGGAATTGGGAAGATCCTATTTGTCATAGTTCACTTGCCTTCAGATAAAGGTACATCGTCGATACGGGTTAAAGATAAGTAAGTATTTTTTAGGGTTTAACTTTCTTTCTTTTAATTTTTTTTATTTTAGATCACTAGCATCACTATCTCAACTCTATTCATTATTTTTCACTTTCTTTGTACAAAATCATCTCTATTTTTCTCCACCTTCTCTATCTACCACTTTATTTTTAACTATAACTCTTTTTCTTCAATTTTTTCAAGAATTAAAAGAACTTTAACCATTTCAAGTGAACTAAGTGAACTTACTAAAAAGCTTCCATCGCTAGTTCCTCCTTGTGGATCACGATTTGCATAGCCACTCGCTATCGCAGTAGTATTGAGCACCTTGCACTCTTTATTCTTAAGTTCTGAAATTCTATATTTTCTGTTTGCAGGTCTAAACTCAATCATTGATCTAGCTCTAGTTCTCTAACCTCTGTACGAAGGGCACGAAACCTTCTAACGTTGATATCGCTGTCATTAATAATGGGCAATGCATGACATACCAGGCTATCATGTATGTGTATAGTAGCTCGACTCAAGGATTGGGCGTTTTAAGTTGGGGCTTGCCATTTTGTTACATGAGCGGGTTGCCCTCTTTATCCACAAAAGCCCCATCTGACAGAAGCTTCTCTCAGCGCTCGCAGCCCACTTTGAAGTAGCCCGCCATTGCGAGGAGAAGGACAATAAACTGACCATGCGCCAACAAAACTACCAAATACACCACGTTGGCAACAATTACTTCATGAGGGGGTGTTGGCACCACACATCGCTTCAGCCATATCATCAGAAATCCCGCCATTAAAGCTCTGTCAGAAATTAGGACCCTGGCCTGATGATGAAAACTTTCAAAAACTATATCGAGATTAAAAGTGTCCTCATTTGATTCCGTGGTGTATGAGTTGGTGGACGAGTTCATCCTTTCTTCGATCTCTTCATCCATTCAGGGGGCCAAGTGAGTCATTGGGCCAGTCTTATCATTCAGATCGTAGAAAGATAGCTTGCCCATGCCATTTCCTTAATTTCCCCAAACATCCATCCGGTTATCTATGCACAAATATGAAAGTGACACAACACTTCTCAGTAGGTCTCATAGACCGAAGGATCATCCTTCTTTAGTAGATGCAACTCCTCTGTAGATAAGATATATTCCTCATAAATATGGAGCACCCCTTATCATCCGCCTTGAGACTTCGTACATCATACTAGGTGAACCCCATCTCTCCGACAGGAGTAAAGAATGTACATGTTATTGGATTATAATGCTCCAAGGCTGCATAGAAGTGATGATTGCTTTGTGGGATATCATGCATGACGGCCCTGACTCTCCCATATAAACCCACTTGCCATAACAAATCTTCAAACAGAGTGAATCCATTCTATCGCATGGAATTCACCGGGGAAAATTACCCTTCGCAGCCATAAACTAATTGATGAAGGTAGCCACTCACTGAGGAGTCTCTCATGTCAGATGCTCAGATCTGACCAAGTTGGGTTGTAATCTGATTACTTCTCCACCATGGCCAGCTAGGAAACCGACGTTAACACTAATCTTCCACAAAGAAATGCCCGACAAAGACTTGATCAACTTCCAATCCATTAGCCGGCGTATAGATATGGGTTGTAGATATGACAAAGGAAACATCCGCTCCATGTTGGGGTGAAAGAACCTCTGGTGTCCAATCTGTCGAAGCTATTTGTAATTACCATCATATAAAACTTCTTCATCTTTATTGATTGAATCGCCAAAGAAGAAGTCCAGCTTCCTTAACAGAGTATGGGAGCCTGATTCAAACTGCCCATCCGAGAGAAGTCCCCGAAGAGTCAACATGCTGGCCATGCTCAGCTTAGTTTGTCGCTCTCGTTTCTCCCTAGTAAACACTGAAGCAGTCTTTCAGAGGCTGTAACCGATGTTAAATTTTGCACCACACGTGTCAAAAGTGACACTTCTTAGACAAAGGGTCAGAAGAATATCTCACTGCAAAGAAAAGAACACCAAGTTAGTATCTTAAAGATAGTGAAAGTATACCAAGTGTTGATGTGTTGAGCCCCGCGTTTAATAACTAAAACGCGAGGATTATATGAAGCCCGCGTCTAGACTTCATACTTAGAAAAAATTTACTAAGTCTTTAGGCTCAAACTCGAGTCTTTTAAATGAGACCCGCATTCAGAAGCCTCAAAATGCAAGGTTCATCAGACTCGCATTTGATTCATAAATGCAAGGGTCGCGTTAACATGACAAAATGCGAGGATCACCAAATCCACATTTTTGACATCAATGTGAGGGTCACGTTTACAAATCAAACGCGAATTTGTGATCCCTACATCGACTGTTCAACTTCAAAAGAAGTTTCAAAACTTCAAAAAAAAGTTTAGAGATGAAGTTCTTTGTATTCTCAATAATGGCGAAATCCATTCTACTTACAAGAAATTGGGGCCTCTTGAGGAGAAGAACAGTCCATGGTGATTGGCACAACGAAAACGCTTAAAGAAGCAGCAGTCTGCTTAGGCTTAAGAGCCATTTCACTGGTGAAAATCTTGAGAAAGATTGGAAAAAGCTTGAAGTTTTATGGGTTCTTAAGAAAGCTCAAGAGCTTTTAATCTTCAGGCATGGGTCTGATTAAGAGAGATGAAAAGTTAAGTGAATTTACTGTTCAAAGACCCGGGTCTTTTACAGACCTCCGAACGACTGAGATATGTGGTGCATATCTCAAGCTCAAATTGAGCTAATGCATGGCACTGAGGAGTCCTGAGTTTCCAATGATATCCGCGTAAGAAATGGTCCAACGCGACCTTCGCGCTTGAAGCTAATGAAGCTCGCATCCGGAAGCTTCCAATGCAACCCCCACATTTCATAGAGCCGATTATCAAACAAAGCTCAACGCGAGGCTCGCGTTTAACATGATTCCCGCATTTCAAATTCAAGACAAGAGTTGCATCTTCAACAGATGAGACCCGTATCTTCATCAACAAAGACCGCACTTTTTCCTGCCAATACTAAAGTATGTTCCCACTTTTTCAATCAATTCAATAGTACATTGGCAAAAGCAATCGACAACTCTACTGATTTAATAGTACAGAGACAAACAAATCGGAGCTCATATAAGTGCTAGAATGAGTTTCTATGAGACTCGTGATGATATTTCCTGAAGGCTTCAAGTGGTTCAATAGTACACTCACGAAGACTGAAATCCCCAGAAGATCAAACTCGGGGCATCTCAGAAGATTACCAGTCCAATCATGGGGAGCCCGAAATCAACATGAATTCTAAAGTACTCCTAAATCCATCCCAGTTAATCATAGAGTTCCGAAAACTTTGGAGGGGACTCTGTAGGATGTCTAAAAATCATTAAGACAAGTCCTCAGATGCGAACATCACTTCACTGTGAAGATCGCCTTTCAACTGAAATGGAAACTTCACGTCTAAGGGTAAACGCAGACTTCAAACGCGGGTCTGAGCAACTTCGTATTTCACTTTAAATGCAGGTCTGAACAACTGCACATTTCTAAAAATCACCTAGAGGGGGGGTGAATAGGTGATGGCTAATCAAATGGTCACTAAATGCGGAATGAATAACTATTATGACCTAAACTAAACTTATTACACTAAACACCAAGTTTAACACAAGAGTGTAGCCGAATTCCCCGTGAAGGGCTCTGGACTAACTCCTCAAGATTCCCCTAGATATGGGTTGAGGTGCCGCGTTGGCTCTCTAGGTTGAAAATTAGTGTTAGCAAACGATCCCAAGCATACACAATATGAGCACAAATAGATATCAAGCATGTAAAGATAAACACAATAAAAGCATGCAAGATATAAACAATAAGGGGGAGTGAGAGAGTAAGAGCAATCGCAAACACGAGGGATTTGTTTCAAGGTTCAAGCACACTTGCTCTACATCCCCGCCTTCGACACTACGAAGGATTTCCACTAAGCTCGATCCCACCGGATCACTCGGTGCCGCAACACCTACAAGCCCTCGGACTCTCTAGTCCCGTACACACCGCGAGCCCACTAGCTCGCCGAGGCGGCACCTCAAACAAAGAGTTCACACACGAACTCGAAACCACCGCGAACACACTTGTCCGCCTTCTCAAAGTACAAGAAAGATCTCTTGGTGATCTAAACACTTTGATCACCAATAAAAACTCTCACAATAACACTCCTATAGGTAGATATAGCAATGGATAGCTCAAGTGTTGTGTGAGAAAACAAGGATGGAATCTATGGTGAAAAATACAAGAAAATCTCTTTTGAAACACTCTTGATAAACTCTCCTTTTGAATGGAAGTATTTAGCCCAAATACAAGTGGAGAAAACCTCTTAAAAGAGTTGGAAAAACTAGCCCAAAAACATCTTGAAAATCTTAGAGAAAACAGCACCCAAACCCCCAAATTTATAGGGCTAGAAAAACTAGCCGTTCGGAGCAAGGTGGCCTGTCGGTCGACCGCCCGGTCGACCGGCCAACTGTCAGATTTCTGACCGTTGAGCCAGCGGTCGACCGGCCGGTCGACCATGGCAAGGATACAGAGAGCAATGCTCTTTGTCTAGTCGACCGGTCGGTCGACCGGGGCCTTTCCAGAGAGCAGAGCTCTCTGGACGGTCGACCAGGTCGGTCGACCGACCGTCCTACCAGAACTGGCGTGCACGTATGTGCACGTCGGTCGACTGTCCAGTCGACTGACTTCAAGCCCGGTCGACCGGGTCGGTCGACCGGTAGAAGCCAGTACAGAATTTCTGAGACAAAAATCTTGGTCTTTTTGGTTAAAATAAAATCACACAAAATCTTGAAAAATCTACAAAAAAAGTTTTAACACTTTACTTTGATAATCAAACATGCTTGCACAAAATCAAGATATTTAAACTCTTTTAAAGCACAGAGTGTATGGATATGATCCACTACACATACATGATGAAATATCTATGTTTTTGACAATAAGATCTAAATATGGTTTTGGTTAAAGCATGTATATAAGAAATACCAAGAATCAAACCGGTATTTTTCCAAAATGAAAAGTCTTTTCTAAAATGAAAATTCTTTTATGAAAAAAAAAACTAAACAAGAGTGTGTGTGTATAGTATACTTGAGCAATCCACCAACTAATCTATCCTTTACATTTTAACTAAGAACAAAATCTTACAAAAACAAACCTAGACACAAGTCTTCATGAAGTCTTCACTTGAAGTCTTCTCTTCTTCTTGACTTGGTCTAAACCGTGCTACCTCCAAAACATGACTTTAAATCCTTTGTTGAAGCTACACACCTACTAAGATCTTGATAATGAATCTGTCACTAATTAAACACAAGATAATTAGTACTATAACTACATGAGTTTATCATCATCAAAACTAGAGTGATGGGCCTTTGGGCCAACAATCTCCCCTTTTTGATGATGACAAAACTCATAAAGTTATATATGCATGGATTAAAGTAAAGCTTCAAAGAAGCTCCCCCTTAACTCATGCATAGCAAATAAATAAATAGATATGCAATGAAAGCTCATAAACATGTATGCAAATGTATGGAGATAAACATGCTACTCAAGCATAAAACAATTCAAATTTGTTTTCTCCTATTTGTAAAACAAGAACATATATGCATAAACATAAATACTTCTCCCCCTTTAATAATAATGGAAGGAAAACATGCATATATATCAAAGAAATCACAAATACTTCTCCCCCTTTTTATCAATCATCAACAAAAGGGTTAAAGTAAAAACAAAACCAAATAAATTCTTCTCCCCCTTTTTGTCTGAAACAAAGAATCAATAAAGGGGTAAACACAAATCAATCAATAAAGGATATATGCGATATACATTCATGAAGAGGAAGACGCTAAGTTAACTTTCCTACACATATACATTATATGAAAGAAGGATGACAAGCCCTAATTCACATAACGTATAGTATGTAATGCATAAAAGGAGATGTGAAACTCCCCCTACACACGTGTGTCACATAAAGAAGAGTTGTCAAGCTCCTCAATACAAGATACACTCAACATGAATCTATATGTGGAAGAGATGTTAAGCTCTCCTTACATATAGGCAATACACATCAAAACATTTTCAATTTTCCTTATTAAAACAAAATTTTGAAATATTTTAAGATATCAAATAAACACAATTTTTGATACCAAATTTAGAACATAATGCATAAGCTTATAAAAAAATTTGAATTAAGCTTAGCATAAACTAATTTTGTGCTTTAACATGTAAAACAATTTTAACTCAAGTACAAATAACTCATATATATATATGAAAAGAGAATACCAATAGAAATTGATATTATTTTATTTTTAAAGCATACATATATATAAACAAAATATGAATATATACAAAAATATCAAGATTGATACCAATTGAAAAGATCCAATGATACCAATTGAACATAACAATGTAAAGCATGTATATAACTCATAAAGTATCAAAATTGAAGAATAATAACTAGTTAAAGATAATTTTTGAAAAAACTAGTTAAAGAACCTTCAAAAACATGAAATCAAGTCATATGTATTTCATGAAGCAAACTAAATACACAAAAATTTAAGAACTCATGGTCCATAAAGCTCAAAATGATCATGAAACAAAGTCATGAATAAACAAATAAAAGTGTGAGTGTTCAAAGATCATGTAAATAGCATTTTCATGAAAATAGTCAATAAAGCTCAAATCAAACATGAATCTTGTTTTATCAAAACAAATCATGAAAATTTATTTTTCATATAAAAACAAACTTCAAGGTATATGTATGTATTTATCCGAAGCTAACAATATGCATACATATCCCAAACATAAAAGAGTCTATTAATAATATTTGCATGAAGGCAAGAGACTCATGGGTATACATGTATATTTATTAGATTTGAATTCAAAAATACATATACATGAAGTAAAACACGAAAATAGGTAAAACATGTATAAATGAGAGAATCATCCAAACTAGCCTATACATGTGCATATAGTGGGTACAAATGAGCATTAAAGTGCAAACATATATGAATCAATTTGTAGCTCACTATTTGTACATGTATAAATACAAGTTTTGATAAAAGCTACATTTAAACTAGTTTTTACCACATGAAGCACAAAAATAACTAAAATATGAACTTGCTAAACAATCATCAATATATGAAAAAGCATGTAAACTAAACTAAGAGTTTTAGAGATAGTTACCAACACATGAACTATACTCCAAAGCTCCAAACATGGTGGTTGTCCCACCAAAACTCCTTGATAGTGGTGCATCAAATGTGTGTCCATCAAGTCCATACATCCACCATCAAGGCACCATCCCTCTCACGTGTTGTGAGAGCCCTCACCTACATCAAATACACAAGGTGGGAGTTTTGGTACCCATTTTCTTTTGGGTCCTTGGGGGTTAGTCTTATAAGGAACCCAAACATTTTTATTATTCGCAAAATTTAAAGCATTAATCCTATCATAACAAAATTTTGCTAAATGGCCTTTGCGGCCACAATGTGTACACTTGTACACCTTGGGATGCTTATGTGTGTGTGGTCATGACGTGCAACATAAGCATATGCATGATGAGGATGTGCATGAACATGTAGAGCTTGTTTCTTTGAAAACAAAGACTCCAATCTCTTTTGGTTAAATGCACAATTGCTCAAAGTTGAGCTCAAACAAATAATCCTATTTTTTAAAACTTTAATCTCACTATTATCAATGGTGGCATGTAAAGCATGGTGAGATTGAGAATCATTTTACTTTTTCTTTTGAAAAATATTTTCTTTCTCTTTTTCAACAAGTTTTCTTTTTAAAGAAGTATTTTCTTGAAAAACAACTTCCTTTTGTTTTTCCACCAAAATAATTTTATTTTTCAAAGATGTGTTTCCTTCACAAAGATACTTAATTTAGAAAGCAAGGAAACAGTTTCATTTTTCAAAATTTCATTTTCTTTTTCAACACATGCAATTCTATTTCTAAATGAATCATTTTCTTCTAGCATGCAATCAAAATTCTTTTTTAAATTTTTATTATCTTTCTTAAGCATGTCATATTTTTTCTAGAAGTTGTTGACAAAAAGATCCAAGCTCATCATAGGTCATATCAACATCTTCATCTAGCTCAGATTTGGTGTTTACCTCAAGAGGGTTATCCCTTGGACCATGTAGCACGTGTTGGAGGTATCACTTCCAACATCCGAATCGCTTCCCGCATAATATAGATCTTTTTCGCCAAGGGAGGTGATGATGTTCGATGCTACAAAAGCAGAACCAATGTTAGATACCCTAGATAAATAATCATCATTTAGGGTAGATTTTAAAGCATGTAGGGCTTTTGTATTGGCCTCATTATTTTTGCCATTTAAACAATAATCATCTCTAGTAGTGGCAAAATAAACATGTATGCCTAGGGCCTTGAGGTACAAAGACATCTTAACCTTCCAAGTTTGGATGTTAAGAATGTCAAAAGTGGGTGGTGACATGAAATCCATGGTGTGTGTACAAAATATTATGATTAGCCTAAAAATGAGGATCTTTAACTCTAGGTTGTAAGACCCAAATCAAGAGCACTTGGCTCTGATACCAATTGAAAATCACCTAGAGGGGGGTGAATAGGTGATGGCTAATCTAATGGTCACTAAATACGGAATTAAAAACTATTATGACCTAAACTAAACTTATTACACTAAACACCAAGTTTAACACAAGAGTGTAGCCGAATTCCCCGTGAAGGGCTCTGGACTAACTCCTCAAGATTCCCCTAGATATGGGTTGAGGTGCCGCGTTGGCTCTCTTGGTTGAAAACTAGTGTTAGCAAATAATCCCAAGCATATACAATATGAGCACAAATAGATATCAAGCATGTAAAGATAAACACAACAAAAGCATGCATGATATAAACAATAAATGGGAGAGAGAGGGTAAGAGCAATCGCAAACACGAAGGATTTGTTTCGAGGTTCGAGCACACTTGCTCTACATCCCCGCCTTCGACACTAAGAAGGATTTCCACTAAGCTCGATCCCACCAGATCACTCGGTGTCGCAACACCTACAAGCCCTCAGACTCTCTAGTCCTGTACACACCGCGAGCCCACTAGCTCGCCGACGCCGCACCTCAAACAAAGAGTTCACACACGAACTCGAAACCACCGCGAATACACTTGTCCGCCTTCTCAAAGTACAAGAAAGATCTCTTGGTGATCTAAACACTTTGATCACCAATAAACACTCTCAAAATAACACTCCTATAGGTAGATAAAGCAATGGATAGCTCAAGTGTTGTGTGAGAAAACAAGAATGGAATCTATGGTGAAAAACACAGGAAAATCTCTTTTGAAACACTCTTGATAAACTCTCCTTTTCAATAGAAGTATTTAGCCTAAATACAAGTGGAGAAAACCTCTTAAAAAAGTTGGAAAAACTAGCCCAAAAACCACTTGGAAATCTTAGAGAAAATAGCACCCAAACCCAAAATTTATAGGGCTAGAAAAACTAGCCGTTAGGAGCCAGGTGGCCCGTCGGTCGACCGCCCGGTCGACCGGCCAACGATCAGATTTCTGACCATTGAGCCAGCGGTCAACCGGCCGGTCGACCGTGGCCAGGATACAGAGAGCAATGCTCTCTGTCCGGTCGACCGTTCGGTCGACCGAGGCCTTTCCAGAGAGCAGAGCTCTCTGGACGGTCGACTGGGTCGTCGACCGGCCCTCCTGCCAGAACTGGCGTGCACGTCTGTGCACGTCAGTCGACTGCCCAGTCGATCGACTTCAAGCCCGATCGACCGGGTCAGTCGACCGGCAGAAGCCAGTACAGAATTTCTGGGACAAAAATCTTGGTCTTTTTGGTTGAAATAAAATCTCATAAAATCATGAAAAATCTACAAAAATAGTTTTAACACTTTACTTTGATAATCGAACATTCTTGCACAAAATCAAGGCATGTTACAAAAGATTTGAACTATTTTTGTAACTTGAAAAAATTGGCTCAAAACAAAAACTGTATTTTTCCAAATTGATTTTTCCAAAACTTCACCAAATACAAAAACAAGATATTTAAACTCTTTTAAAGCACAGAGTGTATGGATATGATCCACTACACATACATGGTGAAATATCTATGTTTTTGACAATAAGATCTAAATATGGTTTTGGTTAAAATATGTATATAAGAAATACCAAGAACCAAACCGGTATTTTTCCAAAATGAAAAGTCTTTTCTAAAATGAAAATTCTTTTATGAAAAACAAAACTAAACAAGAGTGTGTGTGTATAGTATACTTGAGCAATCCACCAACTAATCTATCCTTTACATTTTAACTAAAAACAAAATCTTACAAAAACAAACCTTGACACAAGTCTTCATGAAGTCTTCACTTGAAGTCTTCTCTTCTTCTTGACTTGGTCCAAACCGTGCTAGTTCCAAAACATAACTTTAAATCCTTTGTTACAGCTACACGCCAACTAAGATCTTGATAATGAATCTGTCACTAATTAAACACAAGATCATTAGTACTATAACTACATGAGTTAATCATCATCAAAACTAGAGTGATGGGCCTTTGGGCCAACAATTTCAGTTTCAACACATTCCTATGAGCTTCACGTTTTGACTTCAATTGCGACCATGAGAAGCCTGTGAGAGCTGCATCTACACAACAGAATGAGGTTCACGTCAGAAGCGAGACCCCGCGTTTCTGTTATAACTGACCCCCATTACTGGGTCAATTTACTCCCAACGTAATGTTAGAGTTAATCTCCATTATGGAGGGATTCTAGGGGACAATTATACCCCTATAAATAGCCTCGAGAGCTATAAAAAAAAGGAGAAATTTTTTTCCTACAGATGCAGGCCTGATAATTTTCAAGCTAAAGACTTCTTCCTTTCAAAGGTTCAGATAGAGAGAAAGAAATCAGAGAACTTTAAATACTTATTGTGTTAAAATTAGAGTTCTTTTCTGAATACATTTTTGAGAGCACCCCGAAGCAGATCTCGAAGAGAAGTTTGTCGTTCAACCAGGAGAACAAGAATCACACTCCATCACCACATCAAGAACCCAACATTATACAAATGAGGAATTTAATTTTTCTCCTATCTTTTTTAATCGGATTTTGATCTGTTGTAATTTTCTTTTCATATTAACAAAATTTTTCACTGAACAATTAGTTCTCATATATATTCTTAAGTAGAGAGTCATCAAAATAGAGAACAATTATACCCTTGGGCCAACAATCTCTCCGTTTTAGATGATGACAAAACTCATGAATTTTAGGAAAAGAGTTTATAAATAAATTCCCCATGAAATGATGCATATAATAAACATGACATATATCATCCATAAATAATTGCATAAAAGAAATATATCAATGAATATAATATGCAAAAATAAACTGCCAACCATCCATACCACCATCTACCATCTAGATAACATAATCTCAGAAAAGATATCATAAGCATTTAAAACACCATTCTACTAAAAATATTGCATAAACATGCATAACAAAAGCTTTAAAGCATAGCAAGAGTTTAAGAAGTACAATAACAAGCAAAGTTTGAAATATGTCCACTTAAATAAACAATAAATCCACTAAACAAAAAGATCCAAATGATATGTAATGTGCGCCTTTCTGAAATGATTCTCTTCCTTTTTGTCATCGATCAAAAAGAGTCAGAGGCACTGCCATAATGTATCTCCATGACGTGGATGGTCATCAGCAGGAGCAGCTCATGGATCATTAGGAGGGAATGGAGGATCAGTAGGAGGAAGAGGGTTAATGTACTGTGTCGGTGGTGGAATCTCATACCATAAGTGATGCTGAATTTGCGTGAGATGCAGCTCAATATGCCTCTATGATATTGCAAAGTGGGAGACCATGGAATAAAAGTCATCATGGAGTTGATTGTGAGAGAAAGTGAGCTCGGCTACAGAGACAAGAAGTATGGAATAGGGACCTGTAGGAGGGACAGGTGGACGAGAAGTATGTTGGGGTTCAGGTTCAGGTTCAGGAATATCTTCTTCCTCATCAGGAGGGGCATCTTTAGTAGGTTTAAAAAGATGGCTCAACATAAGGTTTATGAAGCTCCTATCAAAAGGTCTAGAAGGAGTAATGAAAGGTTCCTCAGATAAGTCAACTTCCCAAAAATCAAGAATATAGTTAGGATCATACCATAGGATAAGTTCTTATACTCGAAATTATCCGCAGTCAGATTGTCAAAAAAAAGTTTAGAGAGATTAAGAGGAAGACCTATTATAATACAGTAAATTAAGAAAGTAATACACCCTCATACTTTACCATATTCTCTCGATTTGGGGAGAATGTTGAGCAAGATTATTTTGGCTAAAATTTGACAAGGAATAGTGAGCAAAGAGACCTTGTCATTCAGGGTAAGATATAGATTGCCATCATTGTGAATAAACATAGATGTAGTCTCACGAGATTCTCCTTCAGGATAGTTTCAAAAAGAGTTTAAATGTTCAAAAAATGTATCAAAACCTTCACTAAGAAGGGAAAGATGTTGGCAATATGTGAGCAATATGTTCAATAGATAATGAAACATCAACACTATCAATACGACTATGAATAACATTGTTTTCGTCCAAAGAAAGATTTGCATAAAAAGTTTGAACCAAATTGAAATAAGATATTTCATTATTTTGAAGAAAATTTTCCAATCCATTCTATCAAAAAGAGATTCAATATGATAATTAGCAAAGCTAGGAAGATTAATGGGTTTTCCAGTAAGAACAGATTTCTAGTAAATGAAGTATTGAATTTCTCAAGAGCATTGGGGATCACAAATTTCTGAAATGAGGGTGGAGTTCTAGAACTAGTAACTCTGGGCATCTTAGTTCTAGAAGAAAATAGTTTAGAAACCCTAGAAGATCCTGCATCAGTCCTAGATTTCTTAGGTTGAGATATATGAAAGAAATTGACAATACTAGGGTTTGAAAAATGGAAGAGAGGAGAAGATTACCCAACAATCTTTCTCAATAAGAGATAGAAATGGAGATCTAAAGATTTAAACCTTGAGAGACACCTAAAATGGATGCAAGAGGGTATATGGAGCTGCTTAAGAATTGAAGAAAAAACTAGGGTTTGGGTGGAGGAGTCGATAAGAGAGAAATGGGGGTAGAGAAATAAAGTGGGTAAGAGTTATTAAATAGGCTGCTGCTACTATAGCCATTCTTACTATCAACAGGTCGATAGAATTGTCACAGTCCTCTGTCGATAATTCTATTTGACTGTTGACAGATTGAGAAAAATTGAAATATAAGTGAAATTTATAGCTGCAGTAACAAAAATCATAAAGGTTATCAACATGTCATTCTAACTATTGTCTGTCATCCATTGATAGATGTATAAAACTGTCAACATTAACAGTCATAAAATAGAAAATTTAAATGAGTGTTTAATATATTGATCAGTTAAAAATCATAAGAATTCAAAATAAATAGATAAATATTTTATAACAGATAAGCATGAAAATTAATTATCCATAATGCATAAATTTAATTCACCACAAATATACGTAAATTGGTTAAAATTCAATGATTTAGTGAAAATATCCGCTAATTGTATGTGAGTAGATACATAATCTATATCAGAATCTCTTTTTTCAAAGTGATCTCTTAGAAAATGATACATAGTCTCAATATATTTGGTTTTACTACGCTGATTTGTATTTTTCGTCATGTGTATAGTGCTATTATTATTACAAAATATCTTGGTATGATCGAAATGCAAATTATAATCGAGTAGAGTTGTTCCATTCAAAGTACTTGTGCACAACTAGCACACGCTGCAGTATACTCCGCCTCGACGGTTGAAAGTTCTATTGAATTTTACTTTTTAGGGGACCATGAAACAAGACAATTATTAAGAAATTGACATGTTCCACTTGTACTCTTTTTATCCACTCCACAACCAGCATAGTCAATATCTGAAAAACTCATCATTGTAAATTGAGCAGTTTTCATAAACCACAAACCCATGTTAATTGTGCTCTTTAGATATCTTATAATGCATTTTACTGCAATTAAATGTAATTTCTTTGGACGAGGTTGAAAACGAGCATACAAACAAACACTATACATGATATTCAACCTACTAGCCATTAAATAAAGTATGCTACCTAACATGCCTCTATAAATTTTAATATCAACACACTTATCGTGATCGTCCTTGTCAAGCTTTGTAGTGATAGCCATGAGTGTTTTGCAAGGTTTAGTGCTTTTTAGACTAAACTTCTTGATCAACTCTTTTTTGTACTTGACTTGATTCAAGAAGATCCATCCTTCTTTTGCTTGATATGGAGTCCAAGAAAGTAGTTAAATTCGCCCATCATGCTGATCTCAAACTCTTCTTTCATACAACTTTCGAAATCTTTACATAAATCATTGTTAGTTGAACCAAATATAATATCATCTATATAGTTTTTATAATTAAAATATCTTTATCACCATGCTTAGTAAAAAGTGTGGTGTCACCTTACCTTAAGCAAAACCCTTGTTAAGAAGAAAATTACTAAGCATATCATATCGAGCTCTTGAAGTTTTTTTAAAACCATAAAGCGCTTTATCCAACTTGAATACATAATCGGAATGTACATGATCAACAAACTCAGAGGGTTGTTCAACATACACTTTCTCTTCTATGAATCTATTTAGAAAAGCACTCTTTACATCCATCTGATATAATGTGAAATCTTTATATGATGCATATGCGAGAGTCATTCTAATGTCTTTGAATCCTGCAACCGGTGCATAGATTTCCTCAAAATCAATTCTCTCGATTTGATTGTAACCTAGGGCGAGTAGTCTAGACTTATTTCTAATAATATTACCTGACTCATTTAGATTGTTTATAAATACCCATTTAGTACCAATGATTGGTCTATCTTAGGGTCAAGGAACAAGTCTCCGTACTTGATTACGCTCGAATTGATTGAGCTCCTCTTGCATAGCAAACAATCAATAGGAGTCTACCTTGGCCTCATGAATATTTTTAGGCTCTATGTGTGAAATAAAAGCAATATAATCACATAAATATGAACTATAGATCTAGTAGCTACCACTTTTGACACTTCACCTGATGAGATCCTTTGGATGACTTGAGGTATACTTACAATCTCTTGGAAGAGTTGAGAAGGTTGAACTTCTTCTAGGCATTCTTCTTGATCATTTTTACTTGGTTCTTCATCCTCAAATTTTTCTTGAATGGGAGCGTCCTTAAGTGTGGCTTTATCCATATCTTTACATAAAGAATTTATCTGAACATCTACAATATTCTTAACAAACTTGTTAGATTCTTTAAACTTTGCATGCATGGATTCTTCAATGGTTAAAGTATACCTATTGAAAATCCTATAAGCCTTGCTAGTTGAAGAATATGCAACAAAAATTCCTTCAAAAACTTTTGAATCTAATTATCCCAAAATTTCTCTTATATTTAAAAGAAAAATTTTGCAATCAAAAGCCTTTAAATAAGATACATTTCACTTTTTGAAATGATAAATCTCAAAAAGAGTTTTCTTAATTTTCTTTTAAAAATAAATTCTGTTATTAATGTAACATGAAGTATTAATGGCATCAGCCCATAGATATTGAGAGAGACCATACTCATTTATCATGGTTCTTGCTATCTCTTGTAGAGTACTATTTTTCTTTCAACTACCCTATTTTTAGGGTTCACGGGCAAAAAAATTCATATTTTATTCTATGTTTTTCACAATAGTTAATGAAATAGTGGTTGATAAACTCACCGCCTCTATCACTATGAATGTGCAAATTCGAAAAACTTTTTTTTATACTCTTTTGCTAATACATTGAAAAATGAAAAAGTTTCATCTTTGTGTCCAATATAGAAAACCCAAGTAAAACTTGAGAAATCATAGACTAAAACAAAAACATATCTATTGCCATTGAAACTCTTGACTTGAGTAGGACCAAACTAGTCCATATGTATTAATTCTAAAGGAAGAGTAGTTATAACATCCTTAATTGATTTAAAAGACGATTTAGTTTGTTTACCATGTTGGTATGCATCACATGACGGTCTTTTTCAAACTTCAATTTTAGAATGCCTCTTACTGCATTCTTAGAACTAATATGAGCTAGATGATCAAAAGAAATATGTCCTAGTCTTCCATGCAAAAGCCAAGAATCTTCATTTAAAGTAGAAAAATATTTAACATTGCAATCAAAATTACGTAAATCAATAATATAAACATTGTTCTCTTTAAATTTGAAAAATATGCAAGTATTTTTATCATCTATAATCATGTAAGAAGTAGAACAAAAAATGACTTTAATTATCACAAAGCTCACTTATACTTAGAAGGTTATGCTTTCAAATATTTGCTAAAGCAATATTTTCAATAGTAGGAGATATACCAATTTTAACATTATCATAATCGATGACATTTCCTTTGGAATCATCTCCGAAGGTGATGTTTTCACCTTTCTTTGACCTTTTTATTCTTGCAAAATAGTTGATATCTCAAGTCATATGCATAGTATTGTTAATCATATGTGCATATTTTTAGTTATATTTTCACATTTATTTTTATAATTGTATTTTTCCTTAGTAATGTGCAGGCCTCTATAATTAGAAAAAGAAAAGAAAAGAAGCCCAAAAGATTAAAAAGAAGCCTAAAAGCCAAAAAAGCCAAAGAAATTTAGAGATAATCCCATTCTAATTGAAAATAAAGAAGAAAATCAACTTAAATTCAGGTTGTTTAAGCTCCAAGTCAAAGATAATGAGAGAGAATTTAAATTTAAACTCAAATTTGGAGATGATTTGCTTCTCAAGTTAAAGAGAAAGAATATTCTCTC
The DNA here is from genome assembly GCA_038442645.1 of Agave tequilana. Taxonomy (NCBI): domain Eukaryota; kingdom Viridiplantae; phylum Streptophyta; class Magnoliopsida; order Asparagales; family Asparagaceae; genus Agave; species Agave tequilana. Next base: position 1,864,025 of record JAVJIF010029691.1, on the reverse strand, counting down.
AAAATTCAGAGTTCAAATGAATCCTCTAAAGTTATATCCCTTGATGAATGGACGAGATGAAGCAACCATAATTGGAGATAAATCAATTAAGACTCAGATTTAAACTAGATACTTTTTAGTATTTTGGGCATAACTGTCGCTATAAAAACTCAAATCTAATGATTCAAAATGATTCAAAAAGAGAAATTAAAGCGCTACAATTCTTATGTTCACCACCAATTCCAAATATGTCGTTTGACAAGTCATAATCAGCAATCAACATGCCAACTGTTGCAAACCAATTCAGAAATGAATTTTCACATAAAATTCTGAATAAATCAAATCAAGTTTGAATATAAAGAGAGAATTTAAATTCAAAATTTGATAATAACTTGCTCTCCAAGTCAAGAGAAATGATATTATCTTAATATCTAAAGTTCATATTCAAGTTCTGAAGATATATCTCTTAATGGTCGCACAACTTCCATTAGGAGTCTATCCACTATTTCTGCTATAAATAAAGAGGTAGAGCATATGAAAATGGGAATCTCCAAGTAGAGATCAAAGCTTAGGTTTTCTTTAGTTTTATTTTTTGAATTCCAAGTGTAATTTCTAGGATTTAGTTGGAGAGTTATCTTATAGAGAAAAACGAGTTCATATAATTGGCGGTGCCTGCTTCAATAAAGGTTTTTCTATTCTTTTCTTTATTGTTTCTCTTTTTGTTTTACTTACTTTAATTGCTTTATTTTTTTCTTTATAGCTTAGATTAGATAAAGTTTTCATGATAGAAAAGGGAGGAAGAATTGTATTTAGAGTGACACTAGACGTAATTTTCTTTAAAGAGAGTTGCATTGAGAGTGACAATCAACATAACTTTCCTACTTTTCTTCATCGTTACTCATTTTAGTTGATCACAGTTTCTAAGATATTTTCAACACTTGCTTTAATCTAATCCAAGGCATGTTATTTTTTCTTTTAATTTAATAACTCTTTTAACTCAAAATGATTTCAAAACCATCTTCTAGCATTTACCTTTTTTTATTCTAACTTAATTTAGTATTCTTTTTTATTTACTTTTTCAAACAAAGAAGATCTTTAACCTTTTTCGTAATTTAGAAAGAGAACTTACCCATATGCTTCCACCATAGTCCCTCCTTTTGATCACGACCCACATAGCTACTTACTATAGATGTAGAATTGAGCAACCTAGTATATTTCTAAACTTTACATTTAATGTGCAGGTAAGAACTCGATTAAATTTTGGCGACATTGCCTGGGAGAGATGGTAAGTTTCTTTTTAAGTTTACTAACAGTTAAACCTTCTTCTTTTTTTTTTGTGTACAGAGAATGATTTCAAGAAAATGAGAATTGCAGAATACATATAAGTGTCTCAGGACTCTACTCTAGAAAGCAGAGCCCAGAAGACCTCAGTATTGTCATGCAAATGCAACAAAAGCAGCGTTTCCATGGTAATCTGAGTTGATTTCTCACCCTACTTTATTGAAGGGTGACTAAATTTTATTTATCTAGCTTTTGCGTGTTTTAGTTTCTCTGTTTGATATACTTATACACTGTTTCTAATTCAACAGTAACTTGTTACTTGTTAATGTTAAAAACAGTTTAGACTCTTGCATCTTAGGGCACATGTCTAATTCTATTTTATTTTTTTGCTATTATTGAAGAGCGATGGAGTAAAGGTACATTTGGATCGCATATAGCTTAGGAAAAACACTTGTATGTTTAATTATTTGACTGTTATTTTGCCATGCACGCATGCACTAAAATGAATTAAGGGATTATCCTATAAATAAGATAAGGTGGCAAAGTCATTACCCTTCCTTAGCTCAAAAATCATTTTCTCACTTATTAACCCAATTCTAATATAAAATCAAGTAGACGTTGGCTCTAGAGACATTTCAGACTCAATAGGAGATTAACCTAAGGAGGAAGAAGAATGGGGATTGAGAGGTGAAACCTCGAAGAATAGTGGTTTGCATGATTAGACCCATTGCTTAGGCATGGATAACTCCTACTAATCTTGTCCCTACCTGGCCGATTAACTTGTGGTTAGATTGCTGCAATATGTCTCCCGTAGATAGCCTAGTTAGAAGTCATCTAGGTCTAAGGTCTACCCTAATATAAGTTAAATTTTTCTTTCTTTCTTTTGTTTGTTTGTTTTTCTTTATTTGTTTTTGTCATTTTGTGTGAAATGGATTAGAACAATAATTTTTTCAATTTTAATAATAATCCATATTACACACCTACTTTTTTTTCAGATAACACTAACTGGTATTTCATAATTTTTAACCAACAAAGTATGCCGGATTGGTCTTATTCGAATCAATATATGTCCTAACCCCAGTATTATGAACAAGATTAGGATGATCATCACCACTCTTCACCGAGTTAGTGGGGATACAACTCTCCCGAGTCATGCTATCAACAACCTGACCAACATTCAGCTTCTTATACTCAATATCAAGATTACCCTATAGAAGAAAAATCTTCTTTAGAAAAGAGTTTCAAAACCTTTCTTGAGTCCACACGGTATTTTCAAATTTCGATGGACTTAATACTTGCAAACAATGCCAAGTCTCCAAGTCCCACCATAACAAGAACCTATTGACTTTGAAAAGAGTATGAAATACATGATTCAGAGCGAAAATTCTTGTACCCCTTCCATTAATATGCTAGAAGCAAGAGTTAATCAAATGGACATGTATAGGAATGAGGAAACTCTCCCTATCAAATTTTTGACTATACCCGATTTCTCTAACTATATTGATAGGAATAAAGAATCATGGTGCCTTTAAAACTTTAACCAAGATTCAATTTTACCACAATGTCTTAAACTTGAGCAATACCAAACCATTGACAAATTGGCATGTTTTTATTTCAATAAAATTGAACTTGAACATGAATGTGAACCCGATCTTCAAATTTATGATTTAGCTTCAATTTCTGAATTTATGTTGACCCCGGTATCCTTACCTGATTTGGACTCAATTTCCATTCCAACACTGATTCCCGTACCTATAAATCTGAAACATGAACCACTTGTTTTGGATAGTTACATTTCAGTTTTGGGAAAGAATGTGAATCTCACTTTTTTGATTTGGACTCGACTTTTGAACATAAATAGACTCTTGAACCTAAATTTGATTTAATTCAATTCTTCTAGTCAACAATGGTTCTCATTCCTTCCACTTCTGAGTCCAAATCAACCATTTCTTAGAATCATATTCTATTGTTGGACCTAGGTAAAAATCATAATGACTCCACGATGATATTTCAAGATTGGTCATATAATAGGGACAAATTTCATGATAGAATCTTGTATGATCCTATTCATCTTGAGGATTGAAAACATGTTAATAAGAAAGAGGTAATTAAAGTGGAATCTATGAGCCACCACATGATTTAAATTGGGCAACAATGGTTGCACCAATCCGACCACCACCAGAACCACCACCTTGAGGTAACATCTTTTTTTCCTTTCTTCTTTTTCATGCATATATGCATTCATTCATACATTGAGGACTATGCATGAGATAGGTGCGAAAAACACCTAGAGGGGGGTTAATAGGCGTTAATGCTAATCTAATGATCTTTTTAAACAACTAAGTAAAAATGATGCAAGCGGTCACTCAAAATAAGAATTGAAGCCGAATTCCCCGTGAAGGGCTCTAGAACTTCTCCTCTTTGATTCCTCTAGATTATGAGTTGAGGTGCGCAATTGCTTTCTTATTGAGATGAGTAAAGATCGAAAAATACAAGTCAATAAAATGATTGAAATGATGAAGAGTAAACAAATAATATCACCAGTTAGGAATGTAAAACAATAGAGAGCAAAAAGGAAACTAATCGCAAACACAAGTAATTTTTTTCGAGGTTCAAGCCACTGCTCTACGTCCCCGCCTTCACCACTATGAAGGATTTTCACTAAATCCACAAGGAAAATTTTCACACCGGAACCTTTACACCCAAGGGGATTACAAATGGTCTATACAAGACTGGAGTACCCAACTCTACCAAATCCAGTCTCTACACAAGAGGATCTCAACACAATGAAATACAAGTCACTTGGTGATCAAAAGACTACAAACTCTCTCTTACAACTTCTTATAGAGTGGAGATGATTTTTAGCCCAAGAAGTAAAGTTAGAGTAAAATTTCAGTTAAAAAGAAGCAAAGAGAACTTGTAAACCAACTGAAAAACTTTTGCAAATGAATGATCTTTGAAAATGAAAGCAAGTAAACTTTTCTTCTCTTTTGAAAACTTGAAACTTGGATATTTTTCTTGTGTAAAACAAATAACCAATTACCCCTATTTATAGGGAGTGAATACATATCATCCATAATTGATACTAGGTCATTAGGGTAGAGTTTAGCCACTAGGAATTCAGAAATAGGTATAGGAAGCATTAAAAACAAACCAGAATTTAAGAAAGAGTCGTTGGGTCTTTTGACAGCTGCCAGTCGACCGGGCCGGTCGACCGGCAGGCCACATGGCAAAAAAACCGTTGGCTTCGGTCGACTGATCCGGTCAAACGCAGGCTAAACAAAAAGAAAATTTTGACTGGCGGTCGACCGGGCCAATCGACCGACAAAACCCAAGAGCTAGGGTCATGCAGTCGATCGACCGGTCGGTCGACCGCAAGGTCTATCGGTCGACTGGCCCGGTCGACCGGAAGACGTGCACGAACGTGCACGCCCAAGGCTACAAGGCCCGGTCGACCAGACGGTCGACCGATCTGGCCTGAAATAGATCTGATCGACCGCCCGGTCGACCGTAAAGCCTGAAACAGATTTTTAAAGAAAGGAATTTTGAATAATTTTTGAAATATTTTAAAATGGTTTAAAGTTTAAGTAGCATGCTATAAGGGATGGAATACATGTTTTAAACTAGATGTAAAAATATGAAATATTTTGAGACATGTATATCAATCAAACATGCACCGAAACCAACAAATCCAAAAACTTGTATTTTGAAGAGTGTATTTGTGTGTGTGTGTGTGTGTGTGTGTGTTTTCTTGAGTACAGCTATCATATTCTTACTCTTTAATATACTAATTCTTACAATGGTTCTAGGTGACTACAGGATCTTCAATATAGGCTTTTCCATAGGCAATGTTGAATGACTTGAAATCTTGATCCATTGAGTCAACTTGAGTCAATCACCACCTTCCTTTAGGAAGCATACATCATGAATCCTTAGAACCCTGTAACAATCTTAAATACTTAAACAAGATTTGTATAAATAACTATATATGTTTTGTAATCATCAAAACTCTAAAACCGGGTGATTGTACCCTTGGGCCAACAATCTCCCCCTTTTTGATGATGACAAAACATATGAGTTATTTAACAAACAAATGGGAAAAAGGAGCTTGGAGGCTCCCCCTCAAATCATGCTATATACATGAATGGCTATATACATGAATGGATTGTATGAGAAAGAAATCATCAAGAAAAATAATAGCTCAAAACAATAAACTAACTTTTTCTCCCCCTTTTGTCATGCATCAAAAAGGGTTAAAAAAAATAATAAACATTGTTTGAAAAATTTTCATGAATCCATAACATAAACATTCAATTCACCACAAATAAAAGAAAATTTATTATAGTCTAGTGGTTTTGTAAAAATATCGGCAAGTTGAAATCCAATAGAAACATAATCAGTTTTAATATCACCTTTCTCATAATGATCTCTAAGAAAGTGATATCGAATGTCAATGTGCTTAGTCTTACTATGTTGATTTGTATTTTAGTCATATGAATAGTATTTGTATTATCACAAAATATTTTAATATGGTCATAATGCAAATCATAGTCAAGGAGAGTATGTTTCATCCAAAGGACTTGTGCATAACAAGCCCCACCGTAACATACTCCGCCTCGGCGGTTGAGAGGGCTACCGAATTTTGTTTCTTGAAAGACCATGAAATAAGACAATTATCGAGAAATTGACATGTTCCACTTATACTCTTCCTATCCACTCTACAACCTGCATAGTCGGCATCCGAAAAACCCGTCATGAAAAATTGTCCGGTCTTCGGTTACCACAAACCTATTTCAATTGTGCCCTTAAGGTATCTAATAATGCATTTTACTGCAATCAAATGGGACTCTTTAGGACACAATTGAAATCGAGCACAAAGACATACACAAAACATAATGTCCGGCCTACTAACTGTTAAATATAACAAACTACCAATCATGCTACGAAAAAGTTTAATGTCTACATTTGTACCTTGTTCATCCTTGTCAAGCGTTGTGGTGGTAGCCATGGGAGTTTTGCTTGTCTTAGCCCCTTCAAGCCCAAATTTCTTGATAAGTTCCTTCGTGTACTTGGTTTGATTGATGAAAATCTCATCCTTCTTTTGCTTGATTTGGAGACCAAGGAAGTAGTTAAGCTCGCCCATCATAAACATCTCAAATTCCTCCTTCATGCATGATTCAAAAACTTTGCAAAGATTTTCATTAGTAGAGCCAAATATGATATCATCAACATATATTTGAACTACAAGCATTTCATTTTCAACATGTTTGGTAAACAAAGTAGTATCTATTTTTTCTTTAGTAAAACTATTTGAAATAAGAAATGAAGAAAGCCTTTCATACCTAGCCCTAGGGGCTTGTTTTAAACCATAAAGAGCTTTGTCTAGTTTGAACACAAAATCCGGATGTGTAGGATCAACAAACCCGGGGGGTTGTTTAATATACACCTCCTCTTTAATAAATCCATTTAAGAAAGTACTTTTTACATCCATTTGAAAAAGTTTAAAATCTTTATATGAAGCAAATGCAAGTGTCATCCGTATGGTTTCAAGCCGTGCTACGGGTGCAAAAGTTTCCTCAAAATCGATATCTTCGACTTGAGTGTAACCTTGGGCCACTAATCTAGCTTTATTTCTAACAACATTACCTAACTCATCCAACTTGTTCCTAAAAATCCATTTAGTACCAATTGTTGGTCTATCATGGGGCCTAGGAACAAGATGCCAAACTTGGTTATGCTCGAATTGATTGAGCTCCTCTTGCAGGACAAGCAACCAATATGAGTCGCCCTCGGCTTCGAGGTTGTTCTTTGGTTCAAAATGAGAAATAAATGCATAGTGTCCACAAAGATCATGAAGTTTAGAACGAGTAGTTACCCATTTTGATACTTCACCTAAAATAAGATCCCTGGGATGATGTGGTGTGAATCTCCAATCCTTTGAAAGTGATTGTGATGGTTCCACTTTAACTTCTTGAACTTCACTTCCTCATCAACTTTAGGCATGTCTTCTAGTGTAGGTGAATCTTTCAAGGTAATTCTCTCCATGTCTTCATTTAGGGAATCTATTTCTACAACATTCTCAACAAACACATTAGATTCCTCAAACTTTACATATAGAGATACTTCAATAGTCAAGGATGACTTATTGAAGACTCTATAAGCTTTACTAATGTTAGAATAACAAACAAAAATAGCTTCATATGATTTTGCATCAAATTTACCTAAGTTATCTTTAGTATTTAAAATAAAATATTTACAACCAAAAACATTAAAGTATGAAACATTCAGTTTTCTTGAATAATAAATCTCAAAAGATGTTTTGGAAGTGTTTTTGCATAAGAAAATCCTATTTGATATGTAGCAAGATGTGTTTACAGTCTCGGCCCATAGGTATTTAGGGAGACCGTACTCATTTATTATTGTCCTAGCCATCTCTTGTAATGTACGATTTTTCCCCTCAATGACTCCATTTTGTTGTGGAGTTCTAGGACAAGATAGTTCATGCTTAATTCCATGTTCTTCGTAAAAAGTGGTAAAGGGTTGGTTATTTAATTCACCACCTCTATCACTTCTTATTCTTAAAATAGAAGAATCTTTTTCCTTTTCAAGTCTTTTTCTAAAGGCTTAAAAATGTGAAAAGACTTGATTTTTATGTTCTAAAAAGAGAACCCAAGTAAAATGAGAAAAATCATCAACTAAAATGAAAGCAAAACGATTCCCACATAGACTTTTGGTTTTAGTATGACCAAACAAATCCATATGAATCAACTCCGAGGGTCGTGATGTCATGATATCCTTGATGGATTTGAAAGAGGACTTGGTTTGTTTCTCAAGTTGGCACGCATCGTAAATGCAGTCCTTTTCAAATTTCAAGCAAGGAATACCTTTCACCATTTCCTTGTTGTTTAATCTAGATAGATGGTCAAAAGAAATATGGCCTAATCTCCTATGTTATAACCAAGAGTCATCATTGAAGGCATTCAAACAAGTAGCATTGCATTACATATTAGACATATCAATCATGTATACATTGTTTTCACGAAATTCAAAAAATATACATGCATTTGTTTGTCTATCAATTATACTACAAGCTAAGTTATTAAAAACAACATTAAAACCTTTATCATAAAGTTGACTAACACTCATGAGATTATGCTTGAGGTTATCAACTAAAACAACATTTTCTATTAAAGGAGATGTACCAAGTTTAACATTACCAATACCAATGATTATTCCTTTGGCGTCATCTCCGAAGGTGACGGCGCCACCTTCATGGTATCTTGATAGGGTTGCAAAGTTATTGATATCCCAAGTCATGTGCCTTGAGCAACCACTATCAAGATACCACCGCTCCCTACGTCGTTGGGCTTTAGAATGTACCTTGCTTGTGCTTTTATTTTCCATGAAGCACATATTGGCGGTGTCAACTTTCTCATCGGATTCACTCTCCGAATCCCAAGTAGCCTTTAAAGCCTTCTATTTGTATGGCTTCTTAAAAGTGGAGGGTTTGCCTTTGTTCTCCGGACATTCCGCAACTATGTGTCCCGACTTTTGGCAATTGAAGCAAATGATTTTCTTCTCTTCTTTACCTTGCCATCTCCTTCTATTTTTGAATTTGGCCTTGTTGTATATTCTCCGAACGTTCTTCACAAGAAGAGAAAGATCATCATCCTCTTCATCATCATCTTCGTCAGAGTAGGTGGAAGAGCTTTTAAAAGCATTGCTTTCTTCTTTGGAGGAGCCATCTCTTCTCTTGCTTTTCTTTCCATCTCATGGGTCTTGAGATTCCAAATGAGACCGATGAGCTCCATTTCTTTCTTGTCATTCAGCTCCTTCAAAGTTGTGGCTTTGACTTCCCAAGATGGAGGGAGTGCACGAATAATCTTCCTCACCTTTTGGTCATTGTCAATGTCGTCACCTAAAGAATAAAGACCGTTAGTAATTCTTGTAAATTTTGTAACCATATCATCTATGGTTTCATTCTCTTACATGAAAAAGTTTTCATATTGGGAACAAAGAAGGTCAATTTTGGCCCTCTTTACTTGTGAAGTTCCCTCATGAGTGACTAGTAGGTGAGTCCAAATCTCATAAGCAGATTTGCAGTGAATGACTCTAGCAATATCATCGTCATTAAGAGCTTGAAGTAAGGCATAGTGTGCCCTAGCATTAGTGTCAAACTCTTTCATGACAATGTCGAACCAAGTGTCCTCATCGCCAAGGGGTGCGCTAAATGGTTTGGTCACTGCCTTTGCAACCCGGCTCCCTAAGGATTGCAAAAAAACGGTCATCTTAACCTTCCATTGGGGAAAGTTAAGGCCATCAAACTTGGGTGGGGTCTTAATTCCTTCGGCCATTTTTACTAAGTGTATGAGGATGAAATATGAATAGAGTGATTAGCAATAGAGGATCTCTCTAAGGATGTTAAGCCAAGAACCTAGAGACCAAAGCTCTGATACCAATTGAAAAATACCTAGAGGGGGGTGAATTGGTGTTAATGCTAATCTAAAGATCTTTTTAAACAACTAAGTATAAATGATGCAAGCGGTCACTCAAAATAAGAAAATGAAGCAGAATTCCCCGTGAAGGGCTCTAGAACTTCTCCTCTTTGATTCCTCTAGATTATGAGTTAAGGTGCACAATTGCATTCTTGTTGAGATAAGTAAAGACCGAAAAATGCAAGTCAATGAAATGATTGAAATGATGAAGAGCAAACAAATAATATTACAAGTTAGGAATGTAAAACAATAAAGAGCAAAAAGGAAACCAATCACAAACACTAGTAATTTATTTCGAGGTTCGAGCTACTGCTCTACGGACCCGCCTTCACCACTATGAAGGATTTTCACTAAATCTACAAAGAAAATTTTCACACCAGAACCTTTACATCCAAGGGGATTACAAATGGTCTACACAAGACCAGAGTACCTAACTCTACAAAATCCAACCTCTACACAAGAGGGATCTCAACACAATGAAATACAAGTCACTTGGTGACCAAAAGACCACAAACTCTCTCTTACAACTTCTTATAGAGTGAAGAGGATTTTTGGCTCAAGAAGTAAAGTAAGAGAAAAATTTCAGTTGAAAAGAAGTAAAGAGAACTTGTAAACCAACTGAAAAACTTTTACAAATGAAAGATCTTTGAAAATGAAAGCAAGTAAACTTTTCTTCTCTTTTGAAAACTTGAAACTTGAATATTTTTCATGTGTAAAACAAATAACCAATGACCACTATTTATAGGGAGTGAATACATATCATCCATAATTGATACTAGTCATTAGGTAGAGTTTAGCCACTAGAAATTTAGAAATAGGTATAAGAAGCATTAAAAACAAACCAGATTCAAGAAAGAGCCGTTGGGGTCTTTTGACGGCTGTCGGTCACCCGTGCCGGTCGACCAGTAGGCCACATGGCAAAAGAGCCTTTGGCTTTAGTCGACTGGTCCGGTCAACCGCAGGCTAAACAAAAAGAAATTTTTGATCTGTCGGTCGACCGGGCCGGTCGACTGACAAAACCCGAGAGCTAGGGTCTTGCAGTCGGTCGACCGGTCGGTCAACCGCAAGGTATGTCGGTCGACTAGCCTGGTCGACCGGCAGACGTGCACGGACGTGCACGCCCAAGGCCACAAGGCCCGGTCGACCGAACGGTCAACCAATCTGGTCTGAAATAGATCCGATCGACCCGGTCGACCGTAAGGGCTGAAACAGATTTTTAAAGAAAGGAATTTTGAATTTTGAATAATTTTTGAAATATTTTTAAATGGTTTGAAGTTTAAGTAGCCTACTATAAGGGATGAAATACATGTTTTAAACTGGATGTAAAAATATGAAATATTTTGAGACATGTATATCAATCAAACTTAGACTGAAACCGACAAATCCAAAAACTCGTATTTTGAAGAGTGTATTTGTGTGCGTGTGTTTTCTTGGGCACAACTATTATATTCTTATTCATTAACATACTAATTCTTATATTGGTTCTAGGTGACTATAAGATCTTCAATATGGGCTTTTCTATAGGCAATGTTGAATAACTTGAAATTTTGATCCATTGAGTCAACTTGAGTCAATCACCTCCTTCCTTTAGGAAGAATACATCTTGAATCCTTAGAACCCTGAAACAATCTTAAACACTTAAACAAGATTAGTACAAATAACTATATATATTTTGTAATCATCAAAACTCTAAAATTGGGTGATTGTACCGTTGGGCCAACAAGGTGGGGGGTTTACTAACATACTAACATAAGTTTTTACTAATATAAAAAAATTGCCAAAAAAAAACTTTTTGAAAAGGGAAATAATATTATGACTTTTTTTTGTAAATAATTAAGTTAATTTCAAGGATTAGAGAAATCATAATTATAATTTCTTAATACTTCATTAAAATAAGATTATTGTTAGATTTTTTGCTTTAGAAAGAAAAATTGAATAAATAATTTAGTCTTGATTTTTACCTCGACGAAATATACATACTTAATACACTAACATACTTAGGATTCAAAATAAAGACTCATGTGCCTTATAAAAAATAAAAAAGGAGAAAAATAAATATATATTATTTATCCTCTAATTAAGCTGGTAATTGTATCTCACAGAGCATAAGTATTCACCTTAAAAGTGGTTTATATCGCAAATGAAACCCTTATTTTTTGTGGCCTTATTTTCTTGAGTCCTTAAGTCCTTGGGGGTGTTTACTCACCCGGTGCCCTAAAACCGTCCTGTTTGGGAGTCACCGACCTAAGGCTCATTACATAGGCAAACTAGAAGGCCTAAGAGAACTAAGGATATTACCGCCATATATAAAAATAAAAAAAAAAGTAAAATGAGGTGTAAGAGTTAGAGTTGAAGAATCTTGAGTTAAAATTCACGGTCACGAAGGTGCACATGATTTAGGGTAAACTAAAAGGCTAGAAGAGAATATATAGTTTTAATCCTAAACATAGATTGATAATGAATTCTTGCATGAAAACTATGTCTAAGAATGAATAGTTTTGTGATCCTAAGACTTATACATTACTTCATTTTTGCAAAAAATCTTCAAATATTTTCTCTCTTTTTTGAAATGTGTTTTCAAAAATGCTAACAATTTCTTTTTCTTTCTTTATGGATTTTATGGGTATAATTCACTGAAAACTCTCATGACACAACACTTGACCTCTAGGGATAGCATATAGGTTTAATGGATTATTGCATATGCTAAGTGCAACCGTGATTCCTACGAAAGTGAGTTAGATTAGTTTAGTTTTTTTTCTATTGTTTTACTCGAGGATGAGCAAAAAAATAGGTACGGTGGTGTGATTGTTCATCAAATGAACATATTTTTTGTCATATTTTCACATTTATTTTTATAAAATAATGCTATGTAATTGTATTTTTGCTTAATAATGTGTAGGCCTTTATAATTAAAAGAAGAAAAGAAAAAACCCAAAAGATTAAAAAGAAGCCCAAAAGCCCAATAAGCTAAAGAAATTTAGAGATAATACCAATTCTAATTGGAGATAAAGGAGAAAATCAACTTAAATTCAGGTTGCTTAAGCTCCAAGTCAAAGATAAAGAGGGAGAATTCAAATTTAAACTCGGATTTGGAGAAGACTTGTTTGCCAAGTTAAAGAGAAAGAATATTCACTCAAAATTCAAAGTTCAAATAAAAATTCTAAGAATATATCTCTTGATGAATGGATGAGATCAAGCAATCATAATTGGAGATAAAGAGGAAAATCCAGGTAAATTCTGAATTCTAAATCAATTTAGACTCAGATTTAGACTGAATATATTTTAGTATTTTAATCGTACCTTTCGCTACAGCAAATCAAATCTAATGATTTAAGATGACCCAGAAAGAGTAGTTAAAGGGCTATAATACTTATGTTGACCATTATTTTTAATTATGTCATTTGATAAGTCATATTTAGCAATTAATATGCTAACTAGCTGCAGATCAATTCAGAATTGAATTTTTACATAAAATTCTGAATAAACCAAGTTAAGTATGGAGATAAGGGGACAATACAAATTCAAAAATTGATAATAGCTTGATCTCCAAGTCAAGAGAAATGATATTATCTTAAATTCAAAGTTCAAATTCAAGTTCTGAAGATATATCTCTTGATGGTTACACAACTTCTTCTAGGAGTCTATCCACTACTTCTACTATAAATAGAGAGACAGAGCATAGGAAAAATGGTATATCTATGGAGAGATCAAAGCTTAGGGGTTTTTTAGTTTTCTTTTTCGAATTTCAAGTGTAATTTTTAAGATTTAGTTTAAGAGATTTTGTAAAGAAGAAAGAGTTCTTGTAGTTGACGTTGACTGCTTTAATAAAGGTTCTTCTATTTTTTTCTTTAGATTTTCCTTTGTAAATGTTTCCATGTATTACTCATCCTGAGACAACATGATTGTGTTCGTTTAGCCTATAATCATACGAGACACATGTTATATACATGAGATTTTTCTTATTTAGATTATCCCCTCGATGTACTAGTTTCGTGTGATTAGAAGTTGGGCATATGTAGTCTTGTCAGCCCAGTCTATTAAATTTATGCCTTGCACTAACTTATAATGCGGCATCTAACATTTAATTTAAATTGTTTTATTACATGCTTTTGTGCACATCATCCCTCCATTGTGGGTCAACGGGAGTTCGTACCCCTGCTAGTTTTTCTCGATCGAAAATACAAACGCCAGACCAGGGATATGACTTTGCTGCTGGGATTTTCCCCAGTCGGAGGACCGACTTTGTTGTAAGGATTTTTCTCTCTCATAGTCTCAAGTTCTCAGCCCGTAATGGGTTAAACCCCCACTTGTAATGTAGCACTCAGGTTATTAAAACTTAATTTAATATTCTAATTTTTATTAATAAGATTTAAACAAAATAATTAGAGAATGTTTTGGTTAATTAGTGTGAAGTGGATTCCGAAAAATGTTGGGAAAATTTGAGAGTAGGTTAAATTGGATACTTGAATATATATACTATGTAAGTGTGAAAATTTTATGAATACGATCATTCTTGTATGAGTACAGGTATGCATATATTTTCACAATATTGTGTATGTAATTATATGTATTAAGTTGTTATATAAATATATTGTATAAACATAAGAAAAAAACAATCATGTAAAATTTAGACACCATCTTAATATATTTTTAATATTTAGTAAGAGGGGGTAGGTGTGCATGAGATGGGTTGATGAAAGGTGAGGATTCATTTTGAGTAATGTGTGTATAGGTGGCATGATGAGAGAAAGGGAGAGGGATTGAATAAGGGTAATATATATAAGTGGAGGGTGGTATATGCAAAAGGGAAGATATATTTTTCTCACTCTCTCTATCACCCTCATTTTCAGCCGAACCTCCCCTCTCCCCTTCTTCTTCAAAATTCCCCAAAATCTTGAATTTCTCTTTCTCAATTCCTCTCTCAACCTCCCTCTCTCTTTCCCCGTCTTTCATTTTCTCCCCCACCCTCCTTATTACTCTCTTTTCCTCACTCACTCTCCCTCCCCGTTTGATCCCCGTGTGGTAGTAGCAGCACGTCACAGGCCGGCAACACGCAGCCAGCCACAGCGACGCCTGGCGGCGGTTCAGTGAAAGCATGGTGCGGCAGCGGCGACCTCGGAGTGCGGTAGTAACCCTCCACCTCTCTCTTCTCTTCCATCTTCTCCTTGTTCCTCTTACACTTGGACTAGGGCAGCATCAAAGGGGACAGAGCGACGGAGCGCCATGGTCGACGATGACCTATAGGGAGGATAGGTGACCGCGGCGGCAGGGCATGTGGACGGCCATGATAAGAAGGTGAGGGAGTTTTTTAGTGATCCTCTTATCTTCTTCTACCTTGAAATTAATTTTATCACCTTTCTATCATGGAAAGCAATCTCTGTTATCGTCATATATATGATAGTATTATTATCTGATGTCATGGATTGTTCAACCAAGAAGATTATTTATCTTGTGATTTGGGTTGGCAGTTGGCATATTGTCATAGTCTCTGGTACAGTCTTAATTGATTATCCTCTGTTACAGACATGAGATAGTGGTGTTTTAGGGTGTTATGATGTTTATATTGTAAATTGGAAACAGTAATAACTTCGGGGGTTTAGGTGAATGGTATACTTTAATAGAAACAAATGGAGAAGAAATTTCACAACTTTTGGGTCTTATTTTTAACTTGCTAAAACATGACTATGCACAATATATATGCCACGGTTGCCTACTCATTATTTGTTGAAACCTTAATGATATTATTGTGCACTTTAGTACATAATTTCACTTTTGTTTATGTAATACTAGATACCGTAGGTAAACTACATTTTTCATCCAAGTTTTATTGAAGTTTATGTTGTCCAAATATTTTATTGTTTTAGTAACATTGCATCTTTGTGACACTATGTAATTCACCTGTGGTTTATGCGATGTTTTGTCCTTGCGGTTACTTTGTCAGATGATTGCTTCATTACAACATTTATTTGTCCAATTTAGCAATCATTTGATGAATGTAGAGTTTTTTTTTAGTAAATTATCTTGCATTCTGCTTAACATAGTTGCAACTTTTGTCTCATTCTTGGGCGATATTTGTCTTACAATAGTGTTTATGCTATTCTTATGCATGTCATAACAACATCCTAATTCTTTCTATTTAGTGTGAAAAGAAAGATACTATGCTTCCCTCTTGTTTTAACCACCCCTTCGAGCAATTCCTTGGAAACCCGAAACACATAGCATTGTGAAAATTTCTCTTTTGAGTAGAGTGACGCCATCACTGTAAATAAAGTTTTTACATTCCTTGCATGGTAGTTGTGTCTATCCCCAAGCTTTCCCATTGGTGGTCCTATAAACTAAAGCTACAATTAGGCTTTGTTCTATGCAATCGAAACTGTATTATTTTCTCCTTGACAGTTATTTTTAGTTTTGGTGAACAACTATAGTAGATCTCTGTAATCAAACCTTAAAATTGTAGTTTTGTTGCTTTATGAAAATTTACTGCATGAATAAAGTTTAAAAGTGTTGATGAGAAATTGTAGCGGTCCCAGTTTTCTTAAATCCTCAATTAACATAACATTCATTTAAACTGACTGATTATTATAATTATTTTCAAATTTTTAAAAATTTCAGCAGCACCTTCTTTGTAAATATTGGTCGGATATAATATCCAATATAAATATGATAATTTCGGCTAACATCAGCCTATTTATTCACAATCCAATCATATAACTGAACTTAAGAATCATCCAGGCAATCATAAGGATGTTTCGGCTTGACATGGCGTACTTATGGAGAAACATAATAATATGAGCTCGAGAGTACCCCTCTCGGCATTCATAGAAGTTCTAAAATAAATAATTTTAACTTGTCATAATCATCACATTGATAATACCCTCTTTGATATCGCAACCCAATAAAATTATCTCAAATGCAAACCTGAAAAGAATCTACAACAACAGTTTTTTACATATATACAAGATTAACAATCTATCCCATAACCAATATGTATCATCTACAAGCACAATTATTCTAGAAGTACAATATGATTA
The DNA here is from genome assembly GCA_038442645.1 of Agave tequilana. NCBI lineage: Eukaryota > Viridiplantae > Streptophyta > Magnoliopsida > Asparagales > Asparagaceae > Agave > Agave tequilana. Next base: position 1,847,239 of record JAVJIF010029691.1, on the reverse strand, counting down.
GGTTATAAAAAGTTTAGATTGATTCAGAACAAACTCACGCAACATAAATCGGACCCCAGCCTTAAAGCAACCTGTAATATACCAGTTTGCAGGGGAGTGAGCTCGACAGCTCAGTTAGTAGATATAGATGAAAATCAGAGAATGGTGAATATAATCAATAATGAGCATGATTTTTCGAGTAATAAAGTAGATCTGGATGAATAAGAGAAACAGAAACTCAATAACATATGATGAAATAATTGGGCTCCATAATCTTGGGAGACGGTCTGACTCTTTGGGCCATTGATTTGTTATGACATTCCATGTAATCTATGCCACACGCCACAAGGTCTATAAATTCAGTAAAATATTAGCTCGGCAATAGAGTTTTCTTATGTATTCATAGTATGTATCACATAATTATTTCATATATCATGCACGGGCATGCCAATCACACTCCCACTATCTTATATATAGTGTATGCATTCAGATAACATATGCATCACAAAACATACTTTTATATCATGTAATCTTATCACACTTCACATATAGCAATATCACATTACACTTCACAACATTCACATGTCATATTTAATGAGATGCGTATTATACGTTATTCATATGCATATGTAATTCACATATGAAGTGTGAAAATTTGCCGACTTCCCCTTGGCCAGCTCCGCCCGGCCCCTTCCTCCTTACACAAAGATATATAACACAATGACACCATCTTCCCCTCCTATCGGCTCCCGCCCGGCCCCTTCCTCCTATACACACACACACACGTGTGTGTGTGTACGTATAAACATTATATAGCAATAATATCGTCTTCCCCCTCCTACTGGCTCCCGCCCGGCCCCTTCTTCCTATGTATATGCACGTATATAATGCAATAACACCGTCTTTTCCCTCCCACCAGCTCCCGCCTGACCCCTTTCTCCAATGAGCATGAAAGCAAAAGACATGCTTATATTTACACGAAAATAACAACCAGTGTAGTAACAATATGAATATCTATTAAACACTATAGTTTGCTTTGTAGCTCATCAACTCCATTAACAAAGAATTTCATGTGGTTCACTACATGTGTATACATACACCCAGATAATAATCACTGCATCATATTACAACAATTTGACCATTTATTATAGTTTGATTCTTAGCTTATCAATTCTATTATTGGAGAATGTATGTGGTTCACTGAATATGCGTATGCAAATGTAAGTTACAGTTCATCTTCCTATATAGTAATTATATTATTAATAAGATGTATATGGTTCACTGGTTATATATTCACACATGAGTTGTAAGTCAACAGTAAAGTGATCTACGTATCTCATTCATGTAGATTGAGTTCTTATTCATATTATTAGCAACTGCATATCTAAATAGAGGTGTATGTGTATGAGCATGTATAACTAAATACATCATGTCACACTTAATCACATTTATGCTTCTGTATCATTGATATGCAACAATCATTTTACACACAAAGTATACATTATATCACACTTAATCACATTCATACTTCAGTATCATTCATATGCAACAATCATTTTGTATACAAAATATTATCAATGCCAACCATTCAATATTTCATCTAACCATTGATTACCCTTTTAATACAGATATTCCTAATTTGTACTGATAGACTTGTAGTTAGTTGTACTCCACCCTTCATATATCTTATTGTATAACTGATAGAGTTGATTAGTCCACCAACCAGGTTTTCGACTTACTATAATTTCTCACTATAGATGAATGCTCAACAGTTATACTCAAACAACATTCTCATTTCTTTTTATTAAAATTTTTACGTGTAGTCACAAAGTATAATACTTAATGATTTAAGTTCAGTATGCAAGTATAAATAATCATCAAATTTCACATCGGGTCCTGAGTTTATCATGAATTTATTGGTTCTTCCATTCTACTTTAAGGTGATTAAGTGTTATTATCACCAGCCTACATATTATGTTCGAGTAATTATATTTTGGTTGTTATCTGTGGCAATTATTCATACACAATCTCATTAGTCATTCTAGTTTCATATGATTTGATTACATTAAAAGCTTTAGGCTTATTCACTTGACCGTAGTCACTTCCAATTAGTAATTTAGAATTACAAATTTTTACTTGTACACTAATATAGTTTTTACTTACTGTGTCATCATATCTTCTTCTTATTCTTTCACTAATTAATTGACCCCTTTGCACATGTAATTTGGGAAGAGGTTTAGAAGTCCAAAGTTAGAGTACGAGGGCACTTAATTAAGCGGGCGTATATACAAGATTAACTCTTATGCATCTTGCTATCGAATGTAGTCTTGCCTAATCTTTCTTAATCTCTAATCATTGTATTCATAGTCATAACGAATACTTGACTTCTAAACCCAAATTTGTATCCTACGGCCTTCAACCGTTCATCGAGCTAACTTGATTATTCATTAAATGAGCTATCACAAAATCTTTCTTGCCTGTGAAAATCATATCATTACTTTGCGACATGGATAACCCAGTCTAATGCAGTATACAAAATCAAAATGGAAGATACTAGAATGACTTCATCAACTTGCAATGCAATTATTTGTGAAAAAATTGAATGATGATAGAATGATGGAACATAGCCAAAACTTACTAGAATTTATTAATTAATGCGTAAAAGATCCTTAAGAATGATAAACATGGGTTACATGCCCATAACTTGATCTAACAGTCTTCGATAAATTTCTCAACTACTCTATATACAATTCAGGCCCTTCCCACCCATTGAATAACCATTGAATCATTTCATTATAGAAGTTTTTCTACAGTTGGAGTTACATTTTTCAAGCTTCACCTACCATACTCACATTTTAAGGTGTACTATTTATGAATTTAAATACACAATCTCGATTTAGAAGGTAAAATAGTGATGTTGCAGGAGTCACTTGAGTATTTCACTTCTTTGTACATATGATGTATACAACACTACTGCAATATAGTCCAAAGGCCTAGAAGGAGTTCAAGTATAGATGATTAAAGGATATGGAGGATGATATGACATACCCAAATAATTACCTTATCAAATAAGTGTCAAAGCAAGTAAATAAAGAATTAGACTACACTTGAGTTATGTATTAAACTATACTCTTATTATATTCGTGGTTGCTCTTGTTACTTAATAGAGTTCCCCTAGAAATGTGGTAGCCTTGGGAGAAAGTTAGAGGAGGTTGTTAAATTAACAATGAATAGTCAAAACGAGCAATGGTAGAGTTCCAACCTACTATCTCTTCTTTACAGGGTCAAGGTATCCTTTAAGGCTTACATGACTTATATTTTTCTAATTACAAACTTTTGGATATAAGTTAATTAAATCTTTTATTATAAGATCATGAGATTTTATCATCTCTTCTTCCTCTTAGACTTTCTTAGAGCATCAACCAAGTCATTATAGGTGTAGATATTCAGAGTACAATCGCATCTTCTTTGTATACAAAATTTTAATGAAAGAAGAGCATAGGTTTAATTGAGAGACTTCCGTGTTCTTAAAATTTCTCTTTTAGATATCTAGGGATAAAATTTAGTCTTTTTCAAATACCTCTGATGAATTTAGATATTTTCATGAAAACACCCGCCCCCTTGCCTCTTCTATTGACATAAAAAAATAGAAATTTTGATCCTTCAAACCGATTTTTGTAGGTTATGTTCATGCCCAACGTTATGTAGTTCATATGATTTGTAATCAATTGTACATAAGGGACCAGAATGGCAAGTGGTTTATACCATGCTAGAGTTTTACATAAAGACATCTCTAAGTAAACCACTAACATACTCATCTATCGATTCCTATTATGCAATTCAAGAACCAATATGGGATTTTAATCATCCATTTAATATAAGCCCACAAAAAAAATGAACCCATGTAACATCAAGGGAAGGAAGAAACAAATGGGAAAGAACTTGAGTTTAATGATGAAAACCCCTTCATCTATTCAAGAATCCAACACCTATAAATTCAAATCTAGGTATACTTGAAGAATAAATCATGGAATCTTAACCCAAGATGAGAATTTATAGAAATAAAAAATTAAGAAAACGAATTTAGGTCAAAATAGGAGATATCTCTCTCACCTGCCCTCCGCTGCTCGCCTGGCCGGTCGCGCCGCGCGAGTCCCCCATGCCTACATGTCGGGAGGGGAGGGAGAGTGAGGGGAGAGGTAGAGAGGAATTTTATTAGGGGCAGATTTGAGGAGATTTGGGGTTTTAGGTTTTTGGGTTTCATAAAGATGAGAGGAAGAAGATGAAGCCCCTTTTCATTCTTTCTCTATACTTTTTTCAAGCTTATCATGGCCTTACACTTGCTTTTTATCAAGATCAATTAAATCTTGGCCTTCCATTATCCTTACCTACTCCCTCCACTAACACTAGGAAATACTAAAGTATTTTTGTTTGCATATGATTACTATTATTCATTTATTATTACTTTTTATTTTTATTTTTCCTTATATACACAGAATATACTCATGCATTATGTATGTGTATATGCATACACCTAATCACACCCACATATACATCCCACTCATATATACATATTAATATGTTTACACACCATTCCCTTGAAATTAACTCCTTCAATTCTCTAGAGAATCGCCTCATTAAATTTGAAAAAATATATTACCAACAATAAGGAAAATTTTCATCACCGATTCGATATTTCTATCAAATCTCATTACTCAAGTATTACGGATTAAAACCAAGATATAAAAGTCGGGTTGTTACAGAAATAGTAGACAATCATGGATATTTTATCTTTAATATTTGAAATGCCTAAGTGGAGCTCTGTCACTTAGTCAACTCAAGAGTCTTGTAATCGATTATTTTGTTTGGACTTGAAAGTTCTCAACTTTTTGGATTTCGATTGCTTTATTTATCTTTGCGTAATCAAGTTGAACCATAAGATGCAAAAAGATCAAGAGCTTATAAGAATTAGTGCTCAAGTAGAATCTCATATCTGAAAGTTCAATGTAGAAATTTTATTTCTTGAAATGCCAAGGGAGAAGTCCAGTTAATATGTAGAAAATATTCAAGAGTTAAAAGAAAAGAACATAATCGGTGACATGAACCATGAATATGGGTCTCTTTGGAACCAGACTTTTTGTAACACCTTGTTTTTTTTCCTTTTTGCTCTCCTTTCAACATATTTGGTTTATGCATGTAGTATTAGTCAGTAAATACTATCAGTGCTAGTTTCACTAGCTGATAAGTCTTAATTTGGAGCAATAGGTGAGCTGGTAGGATGGGTGTGTTAGTTAAATATAATCTTAGGAAAATCTTATAGTTTGAAAGAAGATGTCAATAAAACTCAAAATTAATTACTTTGAGTTTTGGTCAAACCATCACAGGATCTCGTTGGTTAACACACTCCTTTGTTACCTTAACTATTTTCTCCACCTATGATCTATTTCACTGTTAGAGAGTTAAGGTTGTGCTAATCAGTAGTTGAGTATTGAAGCTGATTGCTTCTATTAGCTTTACAACCATTACAACAGAGAAGTACCTGAAAGTGTGCAAAGTTATCAAGCTCAGGGGAGTGTCCCTTGAGCTACCCTTGCAGGACTCGTAACCGTAAAAATGCAGATAGTTAACAGGTCTGTCCGGTGGCCTTTGTGTCTTGTTCGAGGACAAATGCAACCACACAAAACGTGACAGATGCATGTAAAGATGCCTCTTTCGTCAGAAGCTGGGCCCCGCCAGCAGACATCAAACATAGATACGAAAGGCAACATAGATAGGAAAGCCGAGAGGAGGGCATGGTAAGTCTTCCGTCCAAAGTCCATAATAGACACATACCCTTGTGGAAATTGATATTCAGACCGGACCAAAACTTGAAACACCAATGCATCCATTGGAGCACCATCGCTTCTTTTGAACAATAGTGTATCATTGTTTATTGCAAAATCAAAATCCCTCTGAGAGTCGTATTTGTGGCCATGCCGTGAATGGATCCCGAGTTCTTACAATCTAGAACCAGCTTGGTGAGAATGTCCGGTACAGACATCGACAGTGTTAAATGCATTACTTCTGTTCTTTATCTATCATGAAAATAATCGGTCAAGAAAATAATAGGTCGACGCGAATTTTTATTTTTTTTAAGATAAGGCTACCACGTGAGGGCACGTGAATCTAATAAATTGTACCCGCTTTGTGTTCTTTTTCTATCATGCCTCTTGCCAAATAGGTTTTAAAAAAGGGTACTACAATACAATGAATATTTTTTCTCCTTGATTGCGAGTCGGTGAATTAGTGAATATATAGTATTTAGAAAGACAAAAAACTTGTCTGTGCAAAGAAGGCACGTGAATCTAATAAATTGTACCCGCTTTGTATTCTTTTTCTATCATGCCTCTTGCCAAATTGGTTTTAAAAAGGGCATTGCAATACAATGAATTTTTTCCTCCTTGATTGCGAGTCGGCAGATTCGTGAATATATAGTATTTAGAAAGACAAAAAACTTGTCTGTGCAAAGAAGGCACGTGAATCTAATAAATTGTACCCGCTTTGTGTTCTTTTTCAATCATGCCTCTTGCCAAATTGGTTTTAAAAAAGGGCACTGCAATACAATGAATTTTTTTCCTCCTTGATTGTGAGTCGGCGGACAAGTGAATATATAGTATTTAGAAAGACAAATAACTTGTCTGTATAAAAAAGGCACGTGAATCTAATAAATTGTACCCGCTTTGCGTTCTTTTTCTATCATGCCTCTTGTTAAATTGGTTTTAAAAAGGGCACTACAATACAATGAATTTTTTTCCTCCTTGATTGCCAGTCGGCGGGCTAGTGAATATATAGTATTTAGAAAGACAAAAAACTTGTCTGTGCAAAAAAGGCACGTGAATCAAATAAATTGTACCCGTTTTGTGATCTTTTTCTATCATGCCTCTTGCCAAATTGGTTTTAAAAATGGGCACTGCAATACAATGAATTTTTTTCCTTCTTGATTGCGAGTCGGCGGATTAGTGAATATATAGTATTTAGAAGGACAAAGAATTTGTCTGTGCAAAGAAGGCACGTGAATCTAATAAATTGCACCCGCTTTGTGCTCTTTTTCTATCACGCCTCTTGCCAAATTGGTTTTAAAAAAGGGCACTGCAATTCAATGAATTTTTTTCTCCTTGATTGCCAGTCAGCTGATTAGTGAATATATAGTATTTAAAAAGACAAAAAACTTGTCTGTACAAAAAAGGCTCACGAATTTAATAAATTGTACCCGCTTTGTGTTCTTTTTCTATCTTGCCTCTTGCCAAATTGGTTTTAAAAAAGGACGCTACAATACAATGAATTTTTTCCTCCTTGATTGCAAGTCGGCGGACTAGTGAATATATAGTATTTAGAAAGACAAATAACTTGTCTGTATAAAAAGGCACGTGAATCTAATAAATTGTACCCGCTTTACGTTCTTTTTCTATTATGCCTCTTGTTAAATTGGTTTTAAAAAGGGCACTACAATACAATGAATTTTTTTCCTCCTTGATTGTGAGTCGGCGGGCTAGTGAATATATAGTATTTAGAAAGACAAAAAACTTGTCTGTGTAAAAAAGGCACGTGAATCAAATAAATTGTACCCGTTTTGTGTTCCTTTTCTATCATACCTCTTGCCAAATTGGTTTTAAAAATGGGCACTGCAATACAATGAATTTTTTTCCTCCTTGATTGCGAGTCAACAGGTGGGCCCCACCAACGGGCGGGGCCTCCGGGTGGCTGATGCCACCCCCAAATATATTCGGATCTCTTTTCTTGTTGTTTTTTGTCCTATGCTCCAAACCCAAACTGTGAGCAGAGCGATGGCGAGCAACAATGAGACCTCTTCTTCCTCTTTGCCTTCAAAAATGGAATCTTTAACCCTAAACACTCCACCATGGCTCGATCTCCCGAATCCTCTAACTGAGAACATCTTGAAGCGCCTCCCGCTCTCCGATTACATTCGATTTGGTGCAGTCTGCCCCAATTGGCTCTCCATCCAAACCGCCCACCGCCGCCTCCACGCTCCGATGCCGCCTCCGATGATCAACCTCCCATGGTTCATCTTCGACAGGCCAGAACAAGATTCTGTGCTTTGCCATAGCCCCTTCGAGCAGCGAACCCATCGCCTTAGAGTCCCCCTCACACCCCGCTATCTTGAGTACCAGAGAGAAAGATCAAGGAAGATAGAGAAAATACATTCCTTCTCTTTCCCCAATGGCTGGTTGCTGCTCGACGACCTCCCGTACCGACGTCTTCGCAGCTACGTTTTCACCCTCGTGAATCCCGTCTCTGGCGCCCAAATCGAAACCAAAGATACCGGCTACGATTTGTGTTGTGATTGTAAGGCTGCCGTCTCAGCCCCTTCCGGTGGCGGCTCCTCCGTGCTCCTTCTCACAACCAACAAGTGGGGAAGGAGATTTGAGTTGTTCCGGCAGGGGACCCACCGTGACGACTGGTACCAGCTGTCGTTCCCCGACAATAAAATGGGATGGGACATGGTCCCTGAGTTTGTGATCAGTTCGATCTTTTGGAGGGGGAAGTTTTACTGCATTTATTTGAGCAGGGGTCTCATCGTCATCGATCCTCTCCCCGGCAAGCCCACGATGCAGTTCATGGAGATGGACCAGAGCCAGCTGCCGGTGCTCGGGAACACAGGGGAGGACTTCGTGGAGGAAAGGATGAAACTCTTTTTGGTGGAATCAAATGGGAAGCTATTGCTGGTTGTGGAGTTCTTCGAGTTCGACCCGACTCACGCCACCCGCGGACTTGCAGGGTTCCAAGTGTTTGAGGCTGATTTCTCTGAGAGGAAGAGGTGGGTGAGAATGGAAAGCCTTAGAGATCGAGTGCTATTCATTTATCGAGATTTTGCTGCTTCTCTGTTAGCAGCTGATGTTGGAGTCAAAGGGAACTGCATCTATTGTATAGATCCATCTAAAGAAGAGCCGATGCCATGGAGCGTATTCGATTTGAGTAATGGGAGTGTGACAGATGCGCCACTCCCATGTCCTCCTTCGCCTTCTGCTCATCTTATGTTTGTGCCGAGCATATGCTAATCCTGCAAGATCCGGTAACATTTCAAGCCTCTTAGATTTCTTTCTATTAGCTGATTTTATTTATATAGCTTTTCTCTCAGTTTAATTCCAATGAAGCTTTTTTTTGACATATATAGATTAATGCTAGTGTAGGAAGTTTGAGAAAATTCATTTCTATGTTTTTGATTGCATTTCTTGTATTCCGTTTGTCTGTCATGGTTTTTGACATACAGGCTGAATGATTTCTACACTAGTTGACCCAATGGTATTTCTATATGGTCATGCCATCTATTCAGAAGAAACAAATGGTTATGATATATATTTTCTATTTGTTATTTTTTATTCATTACTAATGACCTGAAATCAAAGCTTACAAGATAGTGGCAATTATAACAAGCAATTCTTGCAAATTTTGCCAAAGATAGAATATCCCTCTTTATTATAACCAAGACATAACAGTTGTTGTAATAGTCCCAATTAATAATTTCCATTCAGATTACAATCATCACAGATTATCCAAGCATGGGACCCATCACGTACAATATTTCATTTCGGCTAACATCAGACTGATCTATACTTTACATCATTATCCACTTTGATAGCATGTATAATCTTAACATGATTTGGCATTTTCCAAAATATTGATCCTACAACTTATAAGAAAATATAGTCCAATACATTACTATTCCACAATATTCTACAGGATTTGAATCAGCACCAAGCATTTTAATATTTACAAGTTCATGGCAACATCCAAATAGAAATTTTGCATAGTTTTCTAAAACAATATACATATCACAAGAATATGCTAAAAGGTGAAAATGTCTCCGTTGACATCTATCCTGCATGTATTGCCATTAAGCGGGTCCCTTGCCTTTGTCTAAACCTGAAGGTGATAGTAAAAATAGAGTGAGCTGACAGCTCAGTGAGTAAAACAGTATTTGTATGCAAGCCCATTATGTAGGTCTATTTGGAATTTATCATTAGGTTAGCAATTATATTTTTATACCATTTTTACATATTTCTGGGTATTTACTGAAGTCCTGACCAAAACACAGTAACAGGTCCTGATTTGTCGACTTACTCATACCTATAGTCGACTAATTACACTTTAAGTTGACTTATATAGAAGCTATAGTCGACTGGGGTCTCTTCTTATTAAAGGTGTTAACTCTTTGTTAGCTGCCTATAACTTACCTAGTCGACTAATCTATCTGGTATAGTCGACTATACTTGGTAATAGTCGACTTACAATTAAATTGTAGTCGAGTAATTCTGGATCAAAAACATAGGTGCTTTCTGTTTGTCACTTAACTAATTCTAGTCGACTACCCTTTCTGGTGTAGTCGACTACTATAGACTCTAGTCGACTATTCACCATCGATAGTCGACTAATCATGTCCAAAAGAAAATGTCTACTCTCTATTTATTTCCTGTAACTGAGGCTAGTCGACTAACCTATTATATATGGTCGACTAACGTTGTTGTCTCGAGACTTACATATCAATTTTTCCCATCTATAGTCGACTTAGCCCCAAGGGCTAGTCGACTAACCCTGTTGAAAATGCCTGGATAAGTCGACTATTACAGGTCTAGTTTTAAGATTTATATATAATTTCAACATGTAATTTCTATCTTAACCACATTAACATACTTGTTAATCATAACATTGGGCTCCCCCTTCGGTCTCCTCTGGTTTAACCCGGTCCCTTCCTCATATACGTTATTCAACGTAATAATTTCCCTTTCGATCACCACCAGTTCAACCCGGTCCCTTCCTCCTATACATTACTGCATATTCTCCCCTTCAGTCACCTCCGGATCAACCCAGTCTCTCTTCCTCCAAATATGCAATAATCACGTCCTTCATGTAATAACAACATGCAAGGACTCATAGAGCAATGACAATATAGTAATTTCATAGTTTCTACTTTACAACATGTCAATATCATGGAAGTCATTAACATGCATGAGTAACTACTAGCTAAATTATCAATATGCATGTCTTTTCAAGATAACCAACATATCATGTTATCTTAATATATGCATAGCCATAAATATATCATAGCATCAAGTATCATATTTATCTATAGAACTATTTCTCTCAAAAGCATGTAGTAGACTACCATGTATACACACAATCATATACAATGTTAAACATACATGAACATAACTACTACATGATTGCAATGATTATGTACACACAAAATCTATAATTTATACGCATGAATTATCCTTCAATTTCATGTTCATTTATAACTTAGAAATTTTCCTTTATTTCAAGCTATACACTCCTACTATTTTACTAGGGTTCGGATGTTCTACTCACCCTTGAAGAGAGTATTTCCTTATCAAGCTTGGTCTCCCGCTATATTGGAGTCTACAAGTCCACAAGAATATCATAATTAGTTCTTAGTTAAAAGAGCATAAGAGGGGTAGAAATATTAAAGTTTTGCTTACCTTTCAACCAATATCGCCCTCCTAACTCGCAAGTCCTAGATCAACCTTATCTTCAAGGATTTCCTTTTTATGGTGATGGTAGATCACCACTATACCTTGTTCTATTAGTTTTTGGAGGAGGGAAAATAGGTAAAGGATGCCCTTTTCTCGTATAAAGGAAGTAAGGCAAGTTTTGTGAGGGAATGAGAGGGGGAGAGAGTGTGTGTATGGCTGCAGAAAATGGGCTATTTTTGGGCTGCTGCTGCTATTGTTTTGGCTAGCAGCAAAAAGGAGAGAGAGGAGTTTTGTGGAGTTAGAATGAAGAGAGAGCCAAATGAGATTATTCTCTTCATCCCCCTCCTATTTATACTCCAATCTCTTCAATAATATCATGACAAGTGCCCCCCTAACACCATCCCTCTACACCTATATCTTACACCTATAGGTAAGGCTCCATCCCTCCCCCCTTCATGTGGTACTAGTACCTACAAGCATGGTGGGGGTATGGTAGAAAAGTCAACATGCATGTGGGTGTATTTCATTTCATATATATACATACATATATATATACATACTAATGTGTATAGTATGGTGTATAGTTTAAGTATCTTACATGAATACTTGTATCCACATCACCTCCCTAAATCATTTTATAAGTTAGGAAAAGTGATTAGTTTAAGGCAAGTGTTACATTCTACCCTCCTTATATAAGTTTCGTCCTCGAAACTTAACGTACCTTGGAACAAATGTGGATAGTCCTTCCGTATCTCCTCTTCCAGTTCCTAAGTTGTTTCTTCTATATTTTGATTCCTCCATAAAACCTTTACCAAAGGAATATTTTTTGCTTCTTAATTATTTCTCCTTGCGATCTAGGATTTGCATTGGCTCTTCCGTGTATGACATATCTTGTTGTATTTGCAATGGTCCATAGGAGACTATGTGATCAGGATCAGATACATACTTCCTCAGCTGAGAGACATGAAATATATTGTGCATCCTCTCCAAAGTAGGAGGTAAGGCTAAACGATAAGCAACCGGTCCAATTCTATCCAATATTTTGAACGGTCCAACATATCTAGGATCTAATTTGTTCTTACTGCCGGTGCGTCTTACTCCCTTCATTGGAGATACCTTCAAGAAAACTTTATCCCCACCTCAAATTCCAGTGGTATGCGGCGATTATCTGCATAAGCTTTCTGCCTGCTCTGAGATGCTTTCATCCTTTCCTTAATCAACTTGATCTTCTCAGTAGCTTCTTGAATTAGGTCCGGGCCGAATATCCTTCTATCCCCAACTTCATCCCAACAGATTGGTGATCTACATTTTCTACCATACAATGCTTCAAACGGAGGCATACCAATGGTAGACTGATAACTACTATTATAAGCAAAGTCCGCTAAGGGTAAATAGTTGTCCCAACTTCCCCCAAAATCTAATACACAAGTTCTCAACATATCTTCCAATATTTGAATGGTCCTCTCTGATTGTCCAACTGTTTGGGGTGTGTTGTTGTTGTATAGAGTTGCAATTTAGTGCCCATGGCTGGGGATAGACTCCTCCAATATCTAGATTGAAATCTAGGATCCCGATCTGATACAATAGACTCAGGCACTCCATGCAGTTTAACTATTTCTCGGATATATACTTGAGCCAGTCTTTCCATTGACTAATTGATCCGGATAGGCAGAAAGTGGGCAGATTTAGTAAGCTATCTACCACTACCCAGACTATACCTAGTCCTTGGGATGTCCGAGGAAGTCCAGTAACAATATCCATAGCAATTTGACACCATTTTCATTCAGGAATTGGTAATGGTACTAGCAATCCTAGGGGCTTGTTATGTTCTGCTTTTACTTGCGACAGACTAAACACTTGTGGAAAAAATTAGAAATATCCATTTTTATTCCATCCCACCAGAAGTTATGACAGTGATCCTGATACATTTTTGTACTTCTCGGATGAGCTGTATACAGTGTACAATGAGCCTCCTGCATTATTTTTTCTTTGATCTCTGCTACATCCGGCACACATATTCTGCGCCTAAATCTCATTACATTATCTTCTATTCGAAACTCCTTGAGTTCTCCTTCCTGTACTTTCTTCATAACTTTCCTTATTTGAGTATCTCTTTGTTGGGCCTCTTTGATTTTTTCATATAGATCAAATTGAATGCTTACTTAATTCAGTTGATATTTAGTATTGGAAGAATCAATGACTCGTACCTCTATTTGTATTTTCTCTAGATCCCTTAATATTCTTACTTGGCGAGTTATCAGAGTGGCCACTGTTCCTCCTGATTTCTGACTCAAGGCATCAACCACCACATTGGCCTTCCCAGGGTGGTATTGGATAGTAATATCATAGTCCTTCATTAATTCTAGCCATCTCCTCTGCCTCATATTCAGTCTTTATGTGTGAAAATGTACCTCAAACTTTTATGATCAGTTACAAGTAGTGTCGCCAGATCTTTAAAGAAAAAATCACAGCGGCTAATTCCAAATCATGAGTGGGGTAATCTCTTTCATGAATTTTCAATTATCGGGATGCATAGGCAATAACTCTCCCATATTACATTAACACACATCCCAGTCCCAATTTTGATGCATCACTATAGATGGCAAATCCTTCAGTTCCCGAAGGTACAAATAGAACAGGAGCAGATGTTAGCTTTGTCTTAACTTCAAGGAAGCTCTTATCTTGTTCTTCTCCCCATACAAACTTCTTATTCTTTCTAGCTGTGTCAATGGTGCCACAATTAGAGAGAATCTCTCTATAAATCTTCTGTAGTATCCAGCTAACCCCAAGAAACTTTGAACTTCAGTAACATTTGTGGGTCTAGGCCAGTCCTTGATTGCTTCAATTTTCATTGGATCTACATATATTCCCTCCTTGGATATAATATGGTCAGGAAACCCTACTTGTTCCAACCAAAATTCACATTTCTTCAATTTTACATAAAGTTGCTTTTCCCTCAAGATTTGGAGGACAATTTTAAGATGATTCTCATGATCTTCCCTATTCTTTGAATAGATCAAAATATCATCGATAAATACCACCACAAACTCATCAAGATATGTTTGGAACACTCGATTCATTAGGTCCATAAATGCTGCTGGGGCATTAGTGAGTCCAAAAGGTATGACTAGGAATTCAAAATGCCCATATCTTGTCCTAAAAGCCGATTTAGACACATCTTCTGGCTTGACCTTTAACTGATGATACCCCGATTTAAGGTCTATCTTAGAAAATACACAAGACCCTTGTAATTGAACAAATAAGTCATCAATCCGAGGAAGAGGGTACCTATTTTTTATAGTGGCCTTATTCAATTCTCGGTAGTTAACTTATAATCTCATACTCCCATCGTTCTTCTTAACAAATAGTACTGGTGCTCCCCAGGGAGACAATTGGTCGGATGAAACCTTTATCTAATAATTCCTGTAGTTGAGTTTTAAGTTCCTTCATTTCTGCACTGTCCATACGATATGGTGCCTTAGAAATGGGGCAGTACCGGCATCACATCTATAGCAAATTCTACATCCCGATCTGGGGGCAAGCCTGGTAAATCTTCAGGGAATACATCAAGAAACTCATTCACAACTGGAATAGTCTCAATTTTGATATCAGTTCTAGTGGTATTCAAAACTGAAGCCAGAAATCCTTGACATCCCTGTCTCATTAACTTGGTGGCTTTAATGGCCGATATGTAGGGTATATCGTGACTAACTTTTACCCCTTCAAAAATAAACTCTAGGGTTCCTCCCATTTTAAAGATGATCCTCTTCCTATTACAATTCACATGGGCACCACAAGCGGACAACCAGTCCATCCCTAGTATTGCATCAAACTCCATCTTGCCCAGTTTATTAAATCAATAGATATTTTCATCTCCCCAATCATCACTTCACAATTCATATATCTAGTGCTAGCTATTATATTTACCCCTATGGGTGTGGATACAACCAACTGAAATCCTGGGGGTTCTGATACTTTATTCAATTTATAAGCAAAAGCACTAGATATGAATGAATGAGCAGCTGCAGGATCAAACAATGCATGGGCAATATGTCCTGATAAGGTGATCATACCTTCCACTACTGCATTTGAGGCCATTACTTCTCGATGGGTTAATGTAAAAGTTCTTCATTGAACACGTGGCTGTTGGACGGATGACTGAGTTGCAGCAGGTCATGGAGCATTACTGGGCGGCATAAAATTACTGGTTGGCCCCCTGGGAGGGTTCATTCTCGTAGCTAGCCTCCCACTTCCCCTACTCTGCCCTTGGCTTTCGCGCCTTATCGGACAATTTTTCTTTAAATGCCCTACTCCTCCACAATTATAGCAAGCCCTATCTTGGAGGCAGTTTCCAAAATGGTGGGACACAGAAGTAGTCTGTGCTTTCGAGAAAGTGTCTCTATTTCTTAACCATGTTCCTTTGCCTCTGGCCCATCCTCCTTTTTGAAGAGTGGCATTAAATCCAAATCCCTTGCTACTGGTGGATCCTGATGCCACCGTCATTGATGGTCCTTGACATCGGGGGCGCTTTGAGTTGGGAATTTCCTTCACCCAGTCTTTATGACCCTCTTGCATATCCATTTCTACCTCTAAGGCTCTTTCCACAGCTTGGAGATAATTCTTCAGTTGTAGAGGAATCAATCTGCCTCAAATTTCTGATCTCAGGCCCTTCACGAACCCTTTGTCCTTTCTGCTTCACTCTTCACCAAGGCATCAGCGTACCTGGATAATTGGGTAAACTTCTGGTCATATTGGGACACATTCATCAGGCCTTGTCGTAATTCCAAGAATTCTATGCCATCTTGTCTCTGGCCGTCTCTGGGATATATTTTTCAGTGAATTTATTCACTAAAAATTCCCAGGTGATTGATTCTCTTGTACTTTTCACACTATTCTTTACCACCCTCCACCAATGTTCTGCTTCCTTTTGAAACATAAAAGAAGAGAAAGATACTCTCTGCTCATCGGTGCAGTTCATTACATCTAGGATCTTCTCTATCTGGAGAAGCCATGCTTCAGCTTGTAAGGAATCCACCTCCCCTTCAAATACAGGCAGTTTCATTTTCTGAAATTGTTCTAATGCTCGGTGGGAGTTATTATTATTTGCTCTTGTCATTAACTGAGTGAGCCACTCCGGTATCGCCCTTGGAGTTCCATGACCTCCTCCTATTTGGACTTTAGAATCATCATTGTTATCCATGGGGTGTGCACTTTCCATCACACTATAGTGTGACACACCAAGTGATAAAGACTCATTGAGTGTTAGTTGATTGAGATTCATGCGTCCTTCCTATAAGATAGGGATGTCTAATCAACATGCCTTACATATATGGAAAAAATTTTAGATAAAACTTTAGTGTCATGCAATCACTCTAATACAATACTCATTATCACTTTGCAAACAAGTAACTTGCTATATATATATATATATTTATATGTACATCCCAAAACGGATACGAAGATATTACACTGATATATCTACCCTTTGGATATCCAAACTAACCCATGTACATACATATAAGATGTGCCAGGGTATATACAACAAACTCTTAAGATATCTATCAACTAGCACACTAGGCTTACACGTACATATACATATCAAAAGTAATTGTTCATAGGTTCATCCTTCATAGGGTAGAGTCTCCCTACTCGAGTCCCCGCTAGTACTTCTATTATCCGTACTATCATCCATGTCTTCCTCAGAGTCTTCCCCTGGTAATTCATCTCCTGCGCAACACCAGTCATCCAGATCATCATATAGGTCCATGTCGTCTTCTCGTGTTTCATCCCAAGAGACACCTCCATAAGTGAATCTTCTTTGGATCACTTCCTTTATTGTACTAGTATCCTCCATCTCCACTACATCAAGTGAATCCCCAACTGAACTCTCCGTATCATCAATGGTTAGTTCAGGCTCATTAGACGCCTGAAACTCAACCTCCTCATAGTCTATGTGGTCTGGGGCTACAAATATGTCCTCTGAGTCATCTCATCAGACTCGTATCCCCAATCCATAGAACCTGCCGCCCAACTCACACTCGAACTACCCAAGCTAGAGACTGGCCAATATATGTCAGAGTCCCCCATCTACATGCAAACAAAGAGCAATATCAATCTCAATCTTATAAAATACTCTCAACATACTGCTATAATAAGAAAGAAGCAATATATATATACACACACTTGCACTTACACTTATCCTTAGTCTACCCGTAAGTCTCATGTTTTAGAATAACTTAGGTTCAATAGATAATTTAATGCATTTCCTCGTCCCAGTGTCCCATACCACTAGAAGCTGTTACTGAGAGCCCGCACCTTCGGCCAACTCACCCGAATCGGAATGTGCGGGCACCCCGATTCTGATGCGAGGAAATAATCAATTACCGCTTGACTCACGGTTACTCTGTCACATAAAACCCACTTCCTAACTACAATCACATATCCATACCGATAAGCCTGACAATTCTATTACCCCCTACCTCCGACTTAACCTTCTCCTTCTACCTATAAACCTTAGCTTTGATACCAACTGTAACAGTCCCAATTAATAATTTCTATTCAGATTAAATCATCACAGATTATCCAAGCATGGGACCTATTACGATACAATACTTCAATTCGGCTAACATCAGACTCATCTATACTTTACATCATTATCCACTTTGATAGCATGTATGATCTTAACATGATTTGGCATTTTCAAAAATATTGATCCTACAATTTATAAGAAAATATAGTCCAATACATTACTATTCCACAATATTCTACAGAATTTGAATCAGCACCAAGCATTTTAATATTTACAAGTTCATGGCAACATCCAAATAGAAATTTTGCATAGTTTTATAAAACAATATACATATCACAAGAACATGCTAAAAGGTGAAAATGTCTCCGTTGACATCTATCCTGCATGTATTGCCATTAAGCGGGTCCCTTACCTTTGTCTAAACCTGAAGGTGATAGTAAAAATAGAGTGAGCTGATAGCTCAGTGAGTAAAACAGTATTTCTATGCATGCCCATTATGTAGGTCTATTTGGAATTTATCATCAGCTTAGCAATTGTATTGTTATACCATTTTTACAAATTTCTGGGTATTTACTGAAGTCCTGACCAAAATATAATAACAGGTCCTGATTAGTCGACTTACTCAAACTTATAATCGACTAATTACACCTTAAGTCGACTTATATAGAAGCTATAGTCGACTGGAGTCTCTTCTTATTAAAGGTATTAACTCTCTGTTGGCTGCCAATAAGTTACCTAGTCGACTAATCTATCTGGTATAGTCGACTATACTTGGTAATAGTCGACTTACAATTAAACTGTCGTCGACTAATTCTGGATTAAAAACATAGGTGCTCTCTGTTTGTCACTTAACCAATTCTAGTCGACTACCCTTTTTGGTGTAGTTGACTACTATAGACTCTAGACGACTATTCACCATCTATAGTCGACTAATCATGGCCAAAAGAAGATGTCTACTCTCTGTTTATTTCCTGTAACTGAGGCTAGTCGACTAACCTATTATATATGGTCGATTAAGTTTGTTGTCCCAAGACTTAAATATCAATTTTTCCCATCTATAGTCGACATAGCCACAAGGGCTAGTCGACTAACCCTGTTGAAAATGCCTAGATAAGTCGACTATTACAGAGTCTAGTTTTAAGATTTATATATAATTTCAACCTGTAATTTCTATCTTAACCATATTAACATACTTGTTGATCATAACATTGGGCTCCCCTTCGGTCTCCTCTGGTTTAACCCGGTCCCTTCCTCCTATACGTTATTCAACGCAATAATCCCCCTTCGATCATCACCGGTTCAACCCGGTCCCTTCCTCCTATACATTATAGTATATTCTCCCCTTCGGGCACCTCCGGTTCAACCCGGTCCCTTCCTCTAAATATGCAATAATCACGTCCTTCATGTAATAACAACATGCAAGGACTCATAGAGCAATGACAACATAATAATTTCATAGTTTCTACTTTACAACATGTCGATATCATAGAAGTCATTAACATGCATCAGTAACTACTAGCTAAATTATCAATATGCAAGTCTTTTCAAGATAACCAACATATCGTGTTATCATAATATATGCGTAGCCATAAATATATGCATAGCATCAAGTATCATATTTATCTATAGAACTATTTCTCTCAAAAGCATGTGGTGGACTACCATGTATAAACACAATCATATACAATGTTAAGCATACATGCACATAATTACTACATGATTGCAAAGATTATGTACACATAAAATCTATAATTTATAGACATGAATTATCCTTCAATTTCATGTTCATTTATAACTTAGAAATTCCCCTTTATTTCAAGCTTTACACTCCTACTATTTTACTAGGGATTGAATGTTCTACTCACCATTGAAGAGAGTATTTCCTTATCAAGCTTGGTCTCCGGCTATATTGGAGTCTACAAGTCCACAATAATATCATAATTAGTTCTTAGTTAAAAGAGCATAAGAGGGGTAGAAATCTTAAAGTTTTGCTTACATTTCAACCAATATCGCCCTCCTAACTCGCAAGTCCTAGATCAACCTTATCTTCAAGGATTTCTTTT
Organism: Agave tequilana; assembly: GCA_038442645.1. Lineage (NCBI taxonomy): Eukaryota > Viridiplantae > Streptophyta > Magnoliopsida > Asparagales > Asparagaceae > Agave > Agave tequilana. The sequence goes on along the minus strand of JAVJIF010029691.1, from coordinate 1,827,179 downwards.
TTATGGTGATGGTAGATCACCACTATACCTTGTTCTATTGGTCTTTGGAGGAGGAAAAATAGGTAAAGGAAGCCCTTTTCTCGTATAAAGGAAGTAAGAGAAGTTTTGTAAGGGAATGAAAGGGAGAGAGAGTGTGTATGGCTACAAAAAATGGGCTGTTTTTGGGCTGTTGCTGCTGCTGTTTTGGATGTTGCCGCTGCTATTGTTTTGGCTGTTGCTGCTGTTTTGACTGGCAGCAAAAAGGAGAGAGAGAAATTTTGTGGAGTTAGAATGAAGAGGAAGAGAGAGAGAGGGTGTCACGAAAAGAGATTGTTCTCTTCATCCCCCTCCTATTTACACTCCAATCTCTTCAATAATATCATGACAAGTGCCCCCCTAACACCATCCCTCTACACCTATATCTTACACTTATCGGCAAGGTTCCATCCCTCCCCCCTTCATGTGGTACTAGTACCCACAAGCATGGTGGGGGTATGGTAGCAAAGTCAACATGCATGTGGGTGTATTTCATTTCATATACATATATATATATACACACACACACATACTAATGTGTATAGTATGGTGTATAGTTTAAGTATCTTACATGAATACTTTTATCCACATCACCTCCCTAAAGCATTTTATAAGTTAGGAAAAAGTGATTAGTTTAAGGCAAGTATTACAGTCGTGGTTTGTATTCTCTCAGAAAAAAGGTCGTGGTTTCTAATAGGAGGTGTTTCCTTTAAGCTGTATTTGCTCTGAACACAAGAACTTAATTAGTTTAGAATTGTAGTGGCCATTTCAGCCTCCCTTAAAATCATGACACTTGTCTCGCGACAAAGAGGCACTTTAGGAAGTCAACAACAATTTATCAAATCAGATCCACATTTACAAGTGAGAGGTGGTTACACTCCAAGATTGGAACAGATATGAATAAATACATAATCGTACAATTACAACCACAAAGATTGCACGGTTACAACTACCCGAGATACCAGCAATCTCGATATCATCTCTCAACTTGTATAAATACCCCTTCTCCTCAACAAGAGGGGAGGAAAAAATAATTAAACACCCGATCACTTGTAACAACACTGTAATCCTTCTCTTAAAGATTAGCACATCCTCTCTTCTCCCTATGGTTTTTTTGTTCATTCTCGAGTTTTTCCATGTAAAAAACTGTCTTTGTGATTTTGTCTCTCCATTATCACCTTTTTTTATGTTTGTGGTTGAGGTCTTATTTGGGATTTTTTTTGTCATCACAAATTGGTGCTTTCATTGAGAGCCTCTGAGTATACACACAAAGTATCCTCCCCTTCCGGTAAATTCTCTAGCCAAAATGCCTTCAAAGAAATAAGCTATCATTCACAATGGGGTGGATTCTTGCACCAAACCTGTTTCCATCGCCAACGACATCGCTGCCGAATGCCAGTTAGATGTCGAGACTCCGCGTCCTCTATGCCGCAGGGGGTAACCAACGACGCTTATCCAGCTCCACTCCCCAAAGGCCAGCTCCTCTAGATGATTGCTGAAATGAAAGCACAGATGAAAGAGTGACAGGCACAGACAAATCTCAAGCGAGAGTAGGCGGTTCTCGATCGCGAGAATGCAAGGAGGGCCCGTGAGCAGGCCGCCCTTGACCGAGAAAATGTTTTCGAGCACGAGAAGCGTTAGAACAAACAAACGAACAACTCCATGTCCAGATCGCGACGCTTAAAGACTCCCAGAAGCGTCAAAGATTCTTTCCTTAACCAGATAAAGATTCTGATGGGGAAATCAGTCAGCGCAGTTCTCCTTGGAAGAAGGCTTAGGAGATACCCAGCCTATGGAGTATAGAAGAAATCGTCCTGTGATGAATCAAGGAAGCAGAGATAGATAACTTCAGAGAGCCCAATGTCGCTACAACAAGGGAATCCAAACCCCTCCCTCGATAGACATTCTAACTTGTGAATTTCTCAAGAAATTCATAACTCCGACTATGAAATCCCTTCATGAGTGACCTGATGAAACATCTCTGACACTATCAAGACGTGATGGCGGTCCGCTCCCCTAATGATCGTTTTATGTGCCGCGTCTTCCCGACCAGTTTGAAGGGTATAACCTCTGACTAGTTCTACTCGCTTCCTCCACTCTCCCTTTGCAACTTCGAAGAGATGTCTGGGGCATTCATCCCCTAGTATGCCTCCTGTTAGGAAATCAAGAAGAACAGCAGCCACGTGCTGACGGTCAAGATGATATCGGTGACAGCCTCAAGGGCTACATGAACTATTTCTAGAACCAGCTTACCAGAGTTCACAACTGCAGTGACATTGTTGCCGCCCTAGCCTTCATCTACGGGGTGCAGACTATTCATCGCTTGCACAAACATCTGCTTAAATACAATGTCACACATATGAAGAAAGTCCTTACGCGAGCCCAACAATACATCCAGCTCGAAGAAGCAATAAAAGGTTTCTCCAATCCACCCTCCAAATACAACAGCGGAGGTAAGAAATAATTCGACTTCGGCAACCAGAGTCGGGGGGCAAGACTCTGACAGGATACACGCGCCTTTGAACTCTTCTCAGTTTGTGTTTCATGCATACACTGCATGTAATACACTATATGAGTTTTACCCAAAATAATAATAGTATATAATATGAATAATAAAAAAATGATAACTTATATGCAAGCGCTGGGGATCGAACTCGGGTCCCCAGCAAGGGAGAGGAGAGAGTAAACCATTATGCCACGTTGGTGTGTAATCTAAAAGCACTCGAAATTAAATTTAAACCTAATAAGCTAGACAATCTATAATTTCCAAATCTAAACTTAATCTCATTGAGATTTTTTTAGCAATCTTCAATTCTTTTCTGAACTGCTAAATTAAGCAATCTAAGCCTAATTGGAATTCAGATTTCTAAAATCTCTAATAACCTATAAAAAGACTTAAACCCTTTCTTCCTCTTCTACCTCAAGAGAAAACCCTAATCTAAAATCTCCCCACTTTCATTTCTTCCTTCTCCTCAAGCGGATTGCGAACAAAAAGGGCTTCGAGGTATAGGAATTGAGGAGAAAGCAAGTAGGATCAACTCAAGTAAGTAAAAATCAAACCTTTATCAACAAAAATTTGATTTAATGTTTCATGATTATATTTATATTCCCATAAAATTTTCATCTAGAATTCTTGTCTAAGCTCTAATAAAAAAATTAAATTGTGAAACTTGAATTTAAGTAATTTATAATGTTTAACTCTTTCCATGAATCGTTTCCTTTCATTAAAAATGTCACCTTTGTTTATTAAAAATATATAAAAGTCATAAATTATTACCCCAACTGGAATATTAAAAAGAAAAAAAATGAAGAATTGGTTTGGATCTAATAAATTGCATATTAAAATTTTTTATTCCAAAAAGAAAATTTTTAGAACTTAATTTCAACGATCTAAATTAGACACATAGGCTAATCTATCAATATATCAAAACTCAATTCCAAAAATTCAACAAAAAAATGCATGTGGTAATACATTATTAATGAAAAATAAAAAAGGAAGAAATTTTAACATTTAAAAAAATAAAAAAAATATTCTGCAGCTACTCTCGACCAAGGCCGAGGCAGCTCGGCATTGCACAGACTCGCTTGGGTCTGTGCAGGGCCTAGCCCAGTCAGGCCGCATCGGGCTAGCCTGGCCCTGGCCCTCCCGGGCTCGCCCTGGCAAGCCCAGGGCTGGGTTGGTCCTGGCCCGCCCGGGCCCGGGCTGGCCCGCTTGGGTACGGGCTGGGCTGCACAAGGGCAGCCCCTGTGCAGGAGTTACCAAAACAGAAAAAGAATTCTTTTATTTTGGCTGAGGCCCACAAGCCTGTTTTCAGCCCAGTTCTGTATGGGCTGCCCCTTCTGGATCCGCACCCACACAATAAAACCCGACCCAACAGAAAAATCTAGATTTGTAAACCTGCAGAAAAATAATTAAAATAATTAGTTAATATATCAAAAAGTTAGAGAAAAATATAAATAACAATCTACACTACTTCTACTTGTCATGATAAAATTTTCAGAGGAATAGCAAGTTAAATTAAATCAAATTACCCCCTTTAAAGTCAGTTTTGTTAAATGGTAAATTCGAGCCCGTTAAGAAATTTAATGTTAAAAAGTTTTTTTAAAACTCAATAAAAGAGAATTTAAAATTTGATAAATTAAACTTATTAATTTCATGTAATTTAAAAGATCATATCCCCAATCTTAAGCTAATTAATCAAGATTAAATAAATAAAAGATCCTAACAATTTCTATTGAAATAATTTGTGCAGATTTATCGGGATTCTAGGATTGCAGTGCTTTGGATTGTGATGTAGCTCAGATGAGTGCTTTTTTCTCCTTAAGTTAACAAGAATTCTTGTGATGAAGGATTTTATCTAGTTATTTAATTATGTTATTAAGGTGATTTAAATGATTAAGCTAATTTTCTAGTATTTAGAAATTTTATAGTTCATGAATTACCTCCATGTATTATTTGTAATATATTTATGTATTCCTTTATGCAATTAAGTTCATTTGTTCTTAATAATAAACCTTCAAGATCACTACATGATATCAGCTAAACTTTGCCACTAAGACTTACCTGGATGATATTTGTGACCATTTATCTGATGACCATTATGTTCATGTTATCTAACTACTGGAAAAAATATTGTTAGACGGTAACAACCTCGTCATGTTTATCATGTTCACCGACATATATATCCTGTTGTACATGTATCACGATTTCACTTTTGATGTTACTATTATCATTACCTAGTTATCCCAGTAAATTTAGGCAACATGTACATTAATAATCTTGACAACTAAATTAAACAACTTACACTGGGATTGGGAAAATTGATGGAGGAGACACCGTCTGTATTTTGGGTGGACCTAGGATTTAGGTTGCGCAGCCGAAAGAGGGTTCCACTGTAGGATTCCCGTGGGGTGACTGGCACTCCGTCCTGATCTTGTTCCTGTTATACATGTTATACATGTACTTGTTCCTGTTATATACGTTCCTGGCTATCTTGCGGTAGGTCCTGGTTCAGCGCCAGGGGTTTGGACCGTGGTCGTGGGTGTGCACGGGACCCACCTAAAACACAAACAATGTCTCTAATCGATCAATTTCAATAACTGAGGACCTCGATTGGCACGTGTAATAGGCATAGTATGGGATGTGTCTTTTACATGTGGCAATTGGTGTTCGCTGACATAATTAATAATGAAAACTGAATTCTTACCTTGACATAACTAATAAACTGAACTTGACATTTGCCTGCATGTTATGATAGACATTGATTATACTCATGACCTGATGTACTTTTGATTATATCACTGACTGACTTAGTTATTATTCATTTATTGTTGGCATGTTATTCCAATCTTATCATATATATTTTCTTTCCATATGCTTATACGTTACATGCATGTGCACCTTCCCTTTTCATTTTACCACTCACTAGGTAGCTTATTGATGACCCTGAGTTTGCTATGTTTAGATTCAGATCTGAGGACATTGCAGGGCCAGGAGTACTTTGAGTGTGTTGCAGATCTCCAGTAGACCATCCGCAGTTCAGTTCGTGAGGACTTTTAGTATTTTTGATTTTATTCTTGTTATGCTTATAATAAGTGAACTTTCAAGACATTATTGTACTTGCTTTTGAATGCTGGAATAAGTTATGAACTTTATGTTTTGATTTAATACATTTAGGCTTAGTGTATTTTTATTGAAAATACGTCGCCGACTCTTGTCACGTACCCAATTTTGTGTATTTTGAGAAGTGGGGCGTGACAGTGCAAAAGAATTCTTCACTCTGCTAATACTTCCCATCGAAGAGGGGTTTTCGATCATCAAAGATGAACCATGGGTGAAGCGATCATCACCAATCCAAAGTGATCCTTCTTAGCCCGGAGCAAAGGAGTACTGTTCTTTTCATGATGGCGTAGGCCACAGGACCGACCAATGTCACTCGCTCCAAAGGTACCTAAAGAGTTTCATCCGCCAAGGCTACCTCAAAGACTTCGTCCTGAACCCCGGTGCCATCTCGATGTAAGGACAACCGACAACTCCCGAAGTCTAGCAAATTGCCAACCAGTCTTAACATCCATGCTTCCAGTATAAACAGATCAATTAAGATCAGTCCTTGGTCAAGGGAAGTACCCCTAACCACTTTTGTTTTGTTTTATTCTTTATTATTTCAAATAAATTTTAGGTTTTCTTCTTCAAACTTATGTTTATTTATCACATATGACCCGGACCTCATGACGGTTGCATAAGCAACCTTGCCTTCTGAGGTCCTCTGTCCACTAGATCGTGAGGGAAAAAAGTGCCTTTCGAGGCTCCCCGCTTACTCCATGTGGCGAAAGGGTTTCAAAGCCACTCTTCGGGGTGCACCTGTCCAAGGGCCCCCCGTTGTGATATAGGTGAGGATAAAAGTCACCTTTCAAGCCCTCCAACTACTCCATAGCTGATGAGCGGAAAAACCGTCCACGGGATGCACCTTCCCAAAGCCGTCTGACGAGATGCATCTAAGTTGTCTGGGTTAAGACGCGCCCACACCTTCTCAATGAGCCTGATGGAGCTACCACCGTACCAGCGAAGTGTCAGCCTCTCGTCTGCCAGGGAAGATGAGTTCCTCCCTGGTGGGAAATCCAAACCACCCAGAGGAGACCGCAACAAGACCGTCTTACCCCCTACTCGGCCTTTCCACTATGATGGGAAATCCAAATCATTCAGAGTCGGACACCTCTACTCTGCTGTCGAAAATTCCTGACCACTCGGGGAAACTGCAATGAGATGGTCTCACCCCCTACTCGGCCTTTCCACTCCAATAGGAAATTCAAGCCATTCAAAGTCAGACACCTCTACTTCACTGTCAAAAAATCCAAACAGATCTCACCCCTATTGGCTTTTCCACTCCGATGGGAAATCCAAACTATTCGGAGTCGGACAGCTCTACTATGTTGTTGGGAAATCTAAACCACTAGGGGAACCGCAACGAGATGGGTCTCATCTCTACTCAACTTTTCCACTTTGCTGGGAAATTCAAATCATTCGGAGTCGGACACCTCTACTCTGCTGTCGGGAAATATAAACCACTCGGAGAATCGCAACTAGATGGGTCTCATCCCCTACTTTGCTTTTCCATTCCGATAGGATGTCAAACCATTCAGAGTTGGACACCTCTACTCCGCTGTTGGCAAATCCAAATGCTCGAAGAACCGCAACGAGATGGGTGTCACCCCCACTCGGCCTTTCTACTCCGCTGGGAAATCTAAAGCATTCAGAGTCGGACACCTCTACTCCGCTGTCTGAAAATCCAAACCACTCGGAGGAGACCGCAACGAGATGGGTCTCACCCCTAACTCGGCCTTTCCCCTCTGGTCCAAGATGCAACTGGTCACTCCGAGGTCTAATTGGTCTGCTCTTAGGTTTGATTGTTTCACTTTGCTTTGAGATTCGACTGGTCAACTCCGAGGTCTTATTGGTCCTCTCTGAGGTCTCATTGGTCCTCTCCGCCCCCTTCTAACTCCGAGGTTGACCCGCGAACAACCTGCGAAGGGTGAAGAAATCATCAAGGCGATAATTAGGTTCCGCAACGTAACACTGCGTCTTCCAAATGGGATTAACCTGCTTGCCCAGTCCATGCCAACCCGAAGACAGTGAAATAAGGATGAGACCGGCAAAATGGTAGTTGTTGGCCCAAGGTTACAATCACCCTTGATTAGTGTATTTTGATGATTACAAAACATATTAGTTATTTGTACTAATAACATTTGTTGTTTAAGTGTGTTTCAGGTTTCTATTCATTTTAGAAGCCTTCTTTCACAAATACAAGGATTTGGACTCAAGTCAACTCCAATTGAGCTCAAGGAACAAGTGTTGAAGATCATATGAAGAAGCCAATTGAAGACCTTGAAGTCTTTTAGAGTTTGTAAGTTTAGAATGTTAAAGTTTGAATGTAGGAAATTTGGCTCTAGGATTTGCACACACACTTGTTTCATATGTTTCCTATGTTTTGAAAATGGTTATTTCTAAGTTTTATGCCTTAGTTTATATATACATGTACCAAAGCTTTATATCTTGAAAATCTTGTTTAAAACACGTGTATAAACTATTTTCTGCATAATACTTAGCTATATGCTTTTTAAAATTTTTCTCAAAATTTTTCTAACTCAAAAACAGCCCAGTTTTTCTGTTTCAGGCAAGTCCGGTCGACCGGCCCGGTCGACCGGCGATGTGTCTGGACATGCACTGTTTGTGCATGTCTGTCAGTCGACCAGACCGGTCGACCGACTAAGAGCATTCTGCTCTCGGGATGTTTCGGTCGACCGGACCGGTCGACCGGAAGAAGGAAACTGTGTTTCCTCCTTTTGGGTCGGTCGACCGGACTGGTCGACCGAGAGCCAACGGCTCTTTCCAGCAGGGCTGGCGGTCGACCGGACCGGTCGACCGCCAAGCCTGCAACAAGGCAACGGCTCTTTCCTCTTTGGGCAATTCTGAAAATCTGTTTCTTTTTTCTGCTTTAACAGATTTTTGGAGAGTTATTGGGGAGCTTTTGCAGGTTAAATTAGGTGTAAAGAAATTGTTTTTAACCTATTTTTCAACCCTATAAATAGAGGAGAAGTTTCTCTTGCACACTACTTAGAAAAATCCTTAAGTTTGTATTGTTTTCAAAAGAGAAAAGAAAAGAGTTTAAAGCTTTCATTCCAATTCTTTTAAAGTTTGTTTTTCAGTTGTGTTTGATTGTCTATATCACTCTACAACTGAAGTTTTCTCACCACACTTCATAGAGCCAAAAATCCTATACTCGTTCTATTGTGAAGTTGTAATTGAAGTGAGAGTGTTTGTAAAAGAGTTTGAGAAAAAGTGTAGTGATCTTGTTGTGATCACTTTGTTCTTGTAATTCTTTCTTTGTGGAGCAACCTCTTCGGTAGAGGTCCTTTGTACTCGGTGGAGCTCGGTGCTCGGTCTTCGGTAGACCCAATTGTAAAGGCATCCTCGGTGGATAGTGGAAACCCTTCACGGAGGTGAAGGCGGGGACTAGAGCAAGTGTGCTCGAACCTCGAAACAAATCATCTTGTTTGCGATTGCCTTTGCGTTATTCTTGCTTACAATTTCTCTTGCTTTATATTGTCTTGAATTATTTGCTTGAGAACTAACCCTTTACTTGTGCAAACTTGTCTTGTTTACTTTACTTGCTATATTGCTTGTGTGTACTTCATCATAGCATTTCATCCTTTGCTTGATCGATCATATCTCAATACAACACGGTTGCATTGCGCACCTCTAACCCATTTTAAGGGGAATTGGGAGGACGGAGTTCAGAACCTCTCACGGGGTATTCGGCTCCTAGTCGTGTTTTGAGAGATCGTTGCATCACTCATTTAATTAAAGTTTAAAAAGACCATTAGATTAGCAATTACACCTATTCACCCCCCCTCTAGGTGTTTTTCAATTGGTATCAGAGCTTGGACTCTAGGATTTGGTTTAATGATTGGTAGTCAAAAGTGCATTTTTATCATCATATTTACCATCACATTTTTATATATATTCATTTAATTCTGCACATTTATTAATAATTTGTAATTTATTGTGTGCAGGCCTCGAATTATTATGTTTATAATAAATAAAGCCTAATGAAGCCCAAAAGCCCATATTTGAAGCCCAAGAGTCAAAGTGCAAATATCAGATTGTCAAAGTGCAATTATGCAAGGGCTAAAGTTGCAATTATTAAAGTTGAGGGAAGGATAGAATTCTACCCAACCCTAAACTCTTGCAGGATGAGCATAAAAGCCAAAGATGAGAAGGAAATTCGTTTAAAAGAGATTGGGAGAATTCAAAATCTAGGTAACTTGATTATCAAGTTATCTCGAAATCCCAATATGAAGAGCCAGGATGATACTTCTAGAAGCAGGCGCCCAGATGGACGGACCAGGAGAGGCCACGCGCCAAAGCGCGTGGCCAGAAGCCACTAAAGTGCCGCGTTTCCGCGGCGTTCCCGCGGCAAAGTTGATGAGTCAGAATCCCAGATTTCGTGGGCAAGTTCATCCAGGACTCCTCGGCCTTCTGCACCTATAAATATCCCCTGCAGTGCAACGTACAGAGTCGTCCAGCGTCCAGCAAAGGGCCAAAAGCTAGGGTTTTTAGGTTTTAGGTTAGATTCCATTGTAAATTTTTATTTTCTTTTTGTGAAAGCTGAGAGGAGATGTTGCATTCATGGAGGAAGGGATCCTCTTGTACCGATGGTGACAGCCGGTGTAAGTTGTAAATTTTCCTCCATTGTTTAAATCAAATCAAAGCTTGTTTTGTTATTTTTATGTTTTATTGTGTCTCTATCTTTGTCTATCATTGTTTTTCTATTTTTGGTTTATGACATTGTTTCTTTCTCTAATGTCTTGCCCACCATGAGATCCAACTGCTTCGAGAATACCTAGCCGAAGAAGGAACCTTGATGGCCTATGGCGATGAACAGGTCTTCATAGTTGCTTTTTATTCCCTAGTTGCTTTTTATTCCATAGTTAAGAAGGCGGACGATCCTATGTGCCATGCTTGTACGCCTTCGAAGGAAAGGAAAATCATCGCAACGGTTCAAACGGCAAGCAGACTAAAGAGATAAGTTTTCTTTCCTTTTCTTTTATTTTCTTTTCTTTGTAGATTAAATACAACTCATCTCCATATTCTTTTCTACCACCCATTGTAAATACCACCATTTAACTAATAAAAATAAAAGCTTTAGAGTATAACTTGCTTAACGCTTCCATCGCAGTCCCTCCTTGAGGATCACGACCCGCATAGCCCTGCTACCGCGGATTAGAACTGAGACTTGCACATCTATTTTTAAACTAACATATTATATTTTGTGTGCAGGAAATCTCAGTCAACAAATTGGCGCCGTTGCCGGGAGGGACGGTAAGTTATTCTCTAACAAAAAAATTAATTTTTAACTAATTCTTTATTTTTTTCTGTTTGCAGGTTTGGAGAACAGGAAACAGAAACAGAGCAGCAGCAAGGACATACAGCAACCCAGTGCCTCTGCCCTCGAAGGCAGAGCACGAGGGCCTGCAAGTTTGCCGCGGAAACGCGGCCAGAGCCGCGGATCCGCGGCAAGTGCAGTGAACTACTAATTCAGTTTTTTGCAGATTGCTGAAATTTGAGATTACTGCTTACTGCTCTATTCTGTTTTGTTCTGTGATATACCTGTAAATTGCTAATAATTCAACAATAAATCATTGGTTGTTAAAAATAAAAATTGATTAGACGTTTGCATATTAGGCACGTGTCTTTTCAATTATTTTTTTTTTACTGTTGAAGAGTGTTGGAGAAGCAAGGTACGTACGCATTGCATGTAGAATAGGATTCATCTCTTGGTTGATTTTCTGCTTTGAGTGATTCTTATCTATTTATCTTGTACACTTGCACTAATTCATCTTAAGGGCATAACCCATTAACAAGATAAGGTGGGGATTTCATCACCCTTCCTTAGCCCAAAAATCATATCCCAAGCACTCACTAACCCAAGCCTAATTTAAAAAAATAGTAGACGTTGGCCCTAGGGACATCTCGGACTCAATAGGAGATTATCCTAAGGGGGAACAGTGCTGGAAGTTGACTCTTGCCAAATCAGTGTCTAGGAAGGGGATTGAGGGCCGAAAGCCCGAAGATTGGTGGTTATTTAATTAAGGAACGTCTTTGACGGAAAACCTCCCACCACTCTTGCCCCGACCTGGCTGATTAACTTGTGGTCAAAGTCTACACCCGACCTCCCGTGGACAGTCTAACCAGTTAGGAGTCGTCTAGGTCATAGGTCTACCCTAACTTAGGATAGAATTTTTATTTTTCTTTTTATTTTTTTTTTGTTTGTTTTGTTTGTGTTGGTGTGATATGGCATATAATAATAATTCCAATTTTAATCCATATTACACACCTAACTATTATTCGGATATTACCAACCCGGCATATCATAACTTTGACCAATCTAGTGTGCCGGAATGGTCTTATCCGAATGAATATAACCCACACCCTCCATCTTATGACTATAATTTCCATAATAATTTCAACTCGTCACAGAGTTCATGGGTTTCGAGTCCCCCGAGTCTAATTCTCAACCAGATTGTCCTCCATATCCATCTAGTCCACATTCTTCCCAAGATTCATACTCAGATCCACCCATTCAGAATAAAAAACCATCTATCTTGGAAATGATGAGTATAAATAAGTCCAAGCAAAAATCACCATCAATCTTAGACATGATGATACGTGAGTCCACCGACTCACAACTTTATCACGATTACCCGTCCTATTTTCAAGTCCAATCAGAATATGAACCATCTATCGACTATGAAGGGATGCTAGCTGCCATGACTGAGGCTCAATTAGCCCGTGATCATGACATAGATTTGATGGTTCAATACTTACGTTCTCACCGTCCGGCTGATTCTGATATCGCTGACCACTTGCTTAGAGCCGACGAACCAAGTTGCTTTGGACAACAAGATTCTAATTCAGTACCATCATGTGAACTTGCCGAAACTCCAATTTTTGATAACTTGGCAAGTTTTTCCTTTCCTGAATTAGAACTTGAGCTTGAATATGATCATGATCTTCCACTTAATGATTCAATTTTATTTCCTGATCCAATAATGACTCCAGTGTCTCCACCAGATTTCACTTTTCCCGAGTCAACATTGGATCCTATTCCAATTCCTTATGAAATTGAATCACCCATTTTAGATGATCATATTGAACTTGACCTAGATTCTCACACTCTCTTTACTTCTGAAATTGATTGTACAATTCTGACGGACGATGTTGACCTTAGTTTTGAAGAATTGTATGGCGATGAGCTAGAATTCCTTAATATTGGAAGTAAAGAGATATCATCCATACTAGGTCACATTCCATTGTGGGAAGAAGATTGTGGACTTGATCTTCAATTTATTAATTTGGACCCACTTCATGAACTTAGCCCGACTCCTGAGCCCTTACTTGATTTGAGCTTCTTCCCTGAGTCGGTATTCATCCCCGCACCTATAATGTCCAAGTCAATTATTCCATCTTTTCATATTCCATTTTGGGACAAGGAGGTTGAGACAATTAACTCTGAAATTTATTATGAAATTTGGAAATTTGATGGGGTGGAAATACTAAAAGATAATTATACATATATTTTAGTGGGTTATGTAAGGAAAGTTTCTGGTGGGTTCCACCAAATTATCTGTTATCTTGATTGGGTAGCAACGCTTGGCCCAATTAGACCACCTCCGGAACCACCACCTTAAGGTAACTTCCGCCTTCCCTTGTTCTGTTTCATGCATATATGCATTCATTCATACATTGAGGACAATGCATGAGATAAGTGTGGGGGTGGGCTTTACTAACATACTAACATAGGTAGAAACTAACAAAAATTGCTAAAAAAAAAAAAAAAAATTTAAAAAAAAATGTTATAAAAAGGAAGTATTTTGACTTATTTTTTGAAAGAAATCTAAGTTAGTTTTAAGGATTAGGAAAATCATGATTAGGATTTCTAAAGACTTGGTCAAAATAAATAAATTGTTTAAATTTTAGGTATAGGAGAAAAATTGAATAAATAATTAGTCTTGATTTTTACCTTAATGAATATTGCATACCTAATGCATACCTATGATTCTAAGACAAAGACCTTTGTGCCTCATATATATTAAAAAAAAAATCACTAATTAAGCTGGATACATGTGCCTCAAGAAGCATAAGTATTCACGCCTAAAGGTGAGTGTAAAAATAAAAAAAATATATAAAACCTTAGTTTCGTGGCCTAATTCACTCGAATTTGAGTCCGCGGGGTGTTTTCTCACCTGGTGCCCTAAAGCCGACCGGTTTGGGAGTCACCGACTTTAAGTTCGCTACAGGGTGGAATAGAAAGCCTAAGGGAACTAAGAAAAATTACTTATATGTATTAACACATCTAATAATCAATTAGTTAGGTATTAGGGCCTCAGGAAGCCTTGATACTTACACGAAAGAATATTAGATGAGTTATACATATCAAAAAAAAATATATATATATATATATATATTAATAAATAATAAAGAGGCATGAGAGTCCAAGTTAAGGAATTCCTAGTAAAAACATAAGGATGCATATGATTTTTGGTAACGAAAAGACTATATTAGAAATTCAATTTTAATTCTTACCTAAAATGGAAAACAATTAACTTTATAAAGACTAGGTTTGAGGAATGAATAAAAGAGGACCCTAAAACTTATAGACTACTTAGTCTCTTCAAATATAATTCAAATATTTTCCTTTTTATGGATTTTGTGGGTGCAATCCGCTGAAAACCCTCACGAGACAACACTCGTCCTCTAGGGTAACCTAGAGGTTTAACGGCTTGTTGCACGTGCTAAGTGTAACCGTGATTCCTACGAAAGTGAGTTAGGTTAGATTAACTTTTCTTTTCTTTTTCTTTTTCTTTGTTTTTACTCGAGGACGAGCAAAAAGATAAGTGTGGGGGTGTGATTGGTAGTCAAAAGTGCATTTTTATCATCATATTTACCATCACATTTTCATATTTATTCATTTAATTCTGCACATTTATTAATAATTTGTAATTTATTGTGTGTAGGCCTCGAATTATTATGTTTATAATAAATAAAGCCTAATGAAGCCCAAAAGCCCATATTTGAAGCCCAAGAGTCAAAGTGCAAATATCAGATTGTCAAAGTGCAATTATGCAAGGGCTAAAGTTGCAATTATTAAAGTTGAGGGAAGGATAGAATTCTACCCAACCCTAAACTCTTGCAGGATGAGCATAAAAGCCAAAGATGAGAAGGAAATTCGTTTAAAAGAGATTGGGAGAATTCAAATCTAGGTAACTTGATTATCAAGTTATCTCGAAATCCCAATATGAAGAGCCAGGATGATACTTCTAGAAGCAGGCGCCCAGATGGACGGACCAGGAGAGGCCACGCGCCAAAGCGCGTGGCCAGAAGCCACTAAAGTGCCGCGTTTCCGCGGCGTTTTCGCGGCAAAGTTGATGAGTCAGAATCCCAGATTTCGTGGGCAAGTTCATCCAGGACTCCTCGGCCTTCTGCACCTATAAATATCCCCTGCAGTGCAACGTACAGAGTCGTCCAGCGTCCAGCAAAGGGCCAAAAGCTAGGGTTTTTAGGTTTTAGGTTAGATTCCATTGTAAATTTTTATTTTCTTTTTGTGAAAGCTGAGAGGAGATGTTGCATTCATGGAGGAAGGGATCCTCTTGTACCGATGGTGACAGCCGGTGTAAGTTGTAAATTTTCCTCCATTGTTTAAATCAAATCAAAGCTTGTTTTGTTATTTTTATATTTTATTGTGTCTCTATCTTTGTCTATCATTGTTTTTCTATTTTTGGTTTATGACATTGTTTCTTTCTCTAATGTCTTGCCCACCATGAGATCCAACTGCTTCGAGAATACCTAGCCGAAGAAGGAACCTTGATGGCCTATGGCGATGAACAGGTCTTCATAGTTGCTTTTTATTCCCTAGTTGCTTTTTATTCCATAGTTAAGAAGGCGGACGATCCTATATGCCATGCTTGTACGCCTTCGAAGAAAGGAAAATCATCGCAACGGTTCAAACGGCAAGCAGACTAAAGAGATAAGTTTTCTTTCCTTTTCTTTTATTTTCTTTTCTTTGTAGATTAAATACAACTCATCTCCATATTCTTTTCTACCACCCATTGTAAATACCACCATTTAACTAATAAAAATAAAAGCTTTAGAGTATAACTTGCTTAACGCTTCCATCGCAGTCCCTCCTTGAGGATCACGACCCGCATAGCCCTGCTACCGCGGATTAGAACTGAGACTTGCACATCTATTTTTAAACTAACATATTATATTTTGTGTGCAGGAAATCTCAGTCAACATTTAACAACCTTAGAGAAGATCCTAATTTGCTAATCATTTCATTCATATTCATATAGTAAAAATGGCCGATGGAATTAAGACCCCTCCTAAGTTTGATGGGCTTAACTTTCCCATATGGAAAGTTAAGATGACCGTGTTTTTTGCAATCTCTAGGTAGCCGAGTTGCAAAAGTCGTGACTAAGTCCTTTAGTGTACCCCCCGGTGACGAATCCACTTGGTCCGAAATAGAGACTAAGGAATTCGAGGCCAATGCCAAAGCTCACTATGCACTTCTACAAGCCCTTAATGATGATGACATTTCTAGGGTTATCCATTGCAAATCCGCATATGAGATTTGGTCACACTTGATAGTCACACATGAGGGGACCTCACAAGTAAAGAAGGCTAAGATTGACCTTCTTCGGTCCCAATATGAAACATTTAGCATGCATGAAAATGAAACCATAGATGATATGGTTACAAGATTTACCAAGATTACTAATGGACTCTCTTCTTTAGGTGAAGATATCAACAATGATCAAAGAATAAGGAAGATCATCCGAGCTCTTCCTACTTCATGGGAAGTTAAAGCAACAACCTTGAAGGAACTCAACGACAATGAAGAGATGGAGCTTATAGGTCTCATTGGGAACCTCAAAACCCATGAGATGGAAAGGAAAGCAAGGGAGGATATGGCTCCTTCCAAAAGAAGACTATCGCCTTCAAGAGTCAAGCTACACACTCCGATGAAGACGATGAAGAAGAAGATGATGAGGAGCTCTCACTCCTTGTTAAGAATGTCCGGAGGATGTACAACAAGGCGAAGTACCAAGGTAGAAGAAGATGGCAAGGAGGCAAAGAAGAAAGAAGGATCACTTGTTTCAATTGCCAAAAGCCCGGACACATTGTTGCGGAATGTCCGGACAAAGCTAAGCCCTCCACATCAAAGAAGCCCTACAAGAAGAAGGCTATGAAGGCAACTTGGGATTCAGAGACCGAATCCGAGGAAGAAATAGACACCGCCAACATGTGCTTCATGGCTAATGAAGGCACAAGCAAGGTAACCTCTTCCCCCTCTCATGATAATGAGCTTTCTATGGATGAATTAGAAGAGGCTTTTGTTGAGTTGTCACAAAATTATGATTTCTTAAAGAAAAAGTACTTGAAAATGAAAAAGGAAAATGAATCTTTAAGTCATCAAGTTTTTACTCTTACAAAAGAAAAGGATGATTTGGTTTCCACCTTGGCCACTACTATAAATGATTTTGAAAAATATAAGACTTCTTGCAAAGGTAAGGCCCCACTAATTGATTCTAATGAAGTTTCTATGCTTAAGGAAAGATTAGACTCATTAAGTGTTGTTTTGAAAAATTGTGAGTTTGATAAGAAAAAGATTGAGGCAATGTTTCCTAAGAAACAAGCCCCTAAGAAAAATGTTCATCATGCTCATGCTCATGTACATGTCACACAACCTAAACAACATGGCAAATCCCCAAAGCATGCTCACACTTCACACACATCATGCATTCATGTATAGAAAAGTGTACTCATGTTCACATTGTGGGCGGAAAGGACACTTAGCTAATTTTTGTTATGATAGACTAAGTGCATCACATCATAATGTTTGGGTTCGTAACACTAACTTTCAAGGACCCAAGAAAGTTTGGGTACCAAAGTCAACAATTGTTTTAAATGATGTAGGTACTTTCCAAAGCTTAAAGACGTAGAGGATTGTGGTATCTTGATAGCGGTTGCTCAAGGCACATGACTTGGGACATCAACAACTTTGCAACCCTATTAAGATATCATGAAGGTGGCACCGTCACCTTCGGAGATGACGCCAAGGGTAAAATCATCGGTATTGGTAATGTAAAACTTGGCACCTCTCCTTTAATTGAAAATGTAGTTTTAGTTGATGGCCTCAAGCATAATCTCTTGAGTGTTAGTCAACTTTGTGATAAAGGCTTTGATGTTGTTTTTGACAATGTTGCTTGTAAAGTAATTGATAGAACTTCTAATGTTTGTGTATTTTCCGGTTTTCATGAAAGTAATGTTTATATGATTGATATGTTAAATATGTCTTGTAATATTACTTGTTTGAAAGCCCTCGATGATGACTCTTGGTTGTCGCATAGGAGATTAGGCCATATTTCTTTTGATCACATTTCAAGGTTAAACACAAAGGAAATGGTGAAAGGTATTCCTTCATTAAATTTTGAAAAGGACCGAGTTTGTGACGCATGTCAATTTGGGAAACAAACTAAGTCTTCTTTCAAGTCAATTAAGGATATCATGTCATCACGTCCTTTGGAGTTAATCCATATGGATCTTTTTGGACTTACACAAATGAAAAGTCTAAGTGGGAATAGATTTGCTTATGTTTTGGTTGATGATTTTTCAAGGTTTACTTGGGTTTTCTTTCTTGAACACAAAAACCAAGCATTTTCGTGTTTCCAAACTTTTAAGAAAAGAGTTGAAAAAGAAAAAGATGTTTCGATTTTGAGAATAAGAAGTGATAGAGGAGGTGAATTCATTAACCAACCCTTTACCACTTTTTTTGATGAACATGGAATAAAGCATGAACTATCTTGTCCTCGAACTCCACAACAAAATGGAGTAGTAGAACGGAAAAATAGAACATTACAAGAGATGGCTAGGACAATGCTTAGTGAATATGGTCTACCACATTATTTGTGGGCCGAGGCCGTTAATACATCATTCTATATATCAAATCGTGTTTTCTTGTGTAAAAATACTACTAAGACTTCTTTTGAAATGTATTTTTCTAGAAAACCTAATGTCTCTTATTTCAAAGTTTTTGGTTGTAAATGTTTTGTTTTAAATACAAATAATAATTTAGGAAAGTTTGATGCTAGATCTTATGAGGCTATTTTTGTAGGTTACTCAAACACTAGTAAGGCTTATAGAGTTTTCATTAGATCATTATTGACTATTGAAGAGTCTATTCATGTTAAGTTTGAGGAATCTAACAAGTTTGTTAAGAATGTTGTAGAAATAGATGCTTTGCATGAAGGCTTGGAGAAAGTCACCTTGGAGGATGCTTCTACCATGGGAGACAAGCCAAAGGATGATGATGGAAGTGAAGCCAAAGTGGAAGAGGCCCAAGGAAATGAACATCAAACAAATGAGGTGGAGCCTACTCAACCACTACCTAAGGATTGGAGATTCAATCCTCATCATCCCAAGGACCTCATCATAGGTGAAGTATCAAAAGGGGTAACTACTCGCTCTAAAATTCAAGATTATTGTGGCCACTTTGCATTTATTTCACACATAGAACCTAAAAATGTCCTCGAGACCGAGGCCGATTCATATTGGTTGCTAGCCATGCAAGAGGAGCTCAATCAATTTGAGCGCAACCAAGTGTGGCACCTTGTTCCTAGGCCCCACGATAGACCAACAATTGGTACTAAGTGGATCTTTAAGAACAAGTTGGATGAATCGGGTAATGTAGTTAGAAACAAGGCTAGGTTAGTTGCCCAAGGTTACACTCAAATCGAAGGGATCGATTTTGAAGAAACCTTTGCACCCGTAGCACGGCTTGAAGCCATACGGATGACCTTAGCTTATACCTCATTCAAAGATTTCAAATTATTTCAAATGGATGTAAAGAGTGCTTTTCTTAATGGTTATATTGATGAGGAGGTGTATGTTGAACAACCCCCCGGGTTTGTTGATCCTACACACCCTAATTTTGTTTACAAATTAGATAAGGCTCTTTATGGTTTAAAACAAGCCCCTAGAGCTTGGTATGAAAGATTGTCTACATTTTTAATTTCAAATGATTTTAAGAAAGGTAAAATTGATAAAACTTTATTTACCAAACTTGTTGACAAAGATATACTCATAGTACAAATATATGTTGATGACATTATTTTTGGATCTACTAATGAGTCTCTTTGCCAAGCTTTTGAGTCATGCATGAAGGACGAATTCGAGATGTCTATGATGGGGGAGCTCAACTACTTCCTTGGACACCAAATCAAGCAACGGAGTGATGGGATATTCATTAATCAAGCCAAGTACACCAAAGAACTCATCAAAAGGTTCAGGCTTGAAGGATCCAAAATAAGCAAGACTCCCATGGCAACCACTACGAAACTTGACAAGGACGAACAAGGTAAGGATGTAGACATCAAATTATTTCGTAGCATGATTGGTAGTTTGCTTTATTTGACGGCTAGTAGGGCGGATATCATGTTTTCCGTTTGTCTTTGTACACGTTTTCAATCATGTCCTAAGGAATCACACTTAATAGCGGTAAAACGCATAATTAGGTATCTTAAGGGCACAATTGAATTAGGTTTGTGGTATCCAAAAACCGGTCAATTTACCATGACTAGTTATTCGGATGCCGACTATGCGGGTTGTAGGGTAGATAGGAAGTGCACAAGTGGAACATGTCAATTCTTGGGTAATTGTCTTGTATCTTGGTCTTCCAAAAAGCAAAACTCCGTAGCCCTATCAACCGCCGAGGCGGAGTATGTTGTGGCCGGAGCTTGTTGTGCACAAGTACTTTGGATGAAACATACTCTACTCGACTTTGATTTACATTTTGATCATGTTAAGATTTTTTGTGATAATACTAGTACAATTCACATGACCAAAAATGCTAATCAACATAGTAAAACCAAACACATTGATATTAGGTATCATTTTCTTAGAGATCACTTTGAAAAAGGTGACATAGATATAGATTATGTTTCTACTGATTTTCAACTCGCCGATATTTTCACTAAACCTTTAGATTATGCAAGATTTTCATTTATTTGTGGTGAGTTGAATGTATGTATGATTGAATCTTAAAATATTTTTGTTTACCTTTGTTTTGATATGTTTGTGTTTTGATATGTTTTAACCCTTTTTGATGTATGACAAAAAGGGGGAGAAAAATATATAAGTTGATTAAAATATATAAGTTTGGAGAAAAATAATATAAGTTGATTAAAATTGTTGGGAGAAAAATATACTAGTTTGAATAGTTAGATATTTGAAAATAATAAATTTGTTCATTATTTGAGTTTCCTTGACAAAATTTATGGTGATGACTTTTTCAAATGCTTTATGTATGCTTACATAGTTTTTCATATTCATGATGGATACATAGCATTGTTTGAGGGGGAGCTTTCCAAGCTTTTTCTCTCTTTTTTGTTTAATAACTCATATGTTTTGTCATCATCAAAAGAGGGAGATTGTTGGCCGAAGGTTACAATCACCCTTGATTAGTGTATTTTGATGATTACAAAACATATTAGTTATTTGTACTAATAACATTTGTTGTTTAAGTGTGTTTCAGGTTTCTATTCATTTTAGAAGCGTTCTTTCACAAATACAAGGATTTGGACTCAAGTCAACTCCAATTGAGCTCAAGGAACAAGTGTTGAAGATCATATGAAGAAGCCAATTGAAGACCTTGAAGTCTTTTAGAGTTTGTAAGTTTAGAATGTTAAAGTTTGAATGTAGGAAATTTGGCTCTAGGATTTGCACACACACTTGTTTCATATGTTTCCTATGTTTTGAAAATGGTTATTTCTAAGTTTTATGCCTTAGTTTATATATACATGTACCAAAGCTTTATATCTTGAAAATCTTGTTTAAAACACGTGTATAAACTATTTTCTGCATAATACTTAGCTATATGCTTTTTAAAATTTTTCTCAAAATTTTTCTAACTCAAAAACAGCCCAGTTTTTCTGTTTCAGGCAAGTCCGGCCGACCGGCCCGGTCGACCGGCGATGTGTCTGGACATGCACTGTTTGTGCATGTCTGTCGGTCGACCGGACCGGTCGACCGACTAAGAGCATTCTGCTCTCGGGATGTTTCGGTCGACCGGACCGGTCGACCGGAAGAAGGAAACTGTGTTTCCTCCTTTTGGGTCGGTCGATCGGACCGGTCGACCGAGAGCCAACGGCTCTTTCCAGCAGGGCTGGCGGTCGACCGGACCGGTCGACCGCCAAGCCTGCAACAAGGCAACGGCTCTTTCCTCTTTGGGCAATTCTGAAAATCTGTTTCTTTTTTCTGCTTTAACAGATTTTTGGAGAGTTGTTGGGGAGCTTTTGCAGGTTAAATTAGGTGTAAAGAAATTGTTTTTAACCTATTTTTCAACCCTATAAATAGAGGAGAAGTTTCTCTTGCACACTACTTAGAAAAATCCTCAAGTTTGTATTGTTTTCAAAAGAGAAAAGAAAAGAGTTTAAAGCTTTCATTCCAATTCTTTTAAAGTTTGTTTTTCAGTTGTGTTTGATTGTCTATATCACTCTACAACTGAAGTTTTCTCACCACACTTCATAGAGCCAAATATCCTATACTCATTCTATAGTGAAGTTGTGATTTAAGTGAGAGTGTTTGTAAAAGAGTTTGAGAAAAAGTGTAGTGATCTTGTTGTGATCACTTTGTTCTTGTAATTCCTTCTTTGTGGAGCAACCTCTTCGGTAGAGGTCCTTTGTACTCGGTGGAGCTCGGTGCTCGGTCTTCGGTAGACCCAATTGTAAAGGCATCCTCGGTGGATAGTGGAAACCCTTCACGGAGGTGAAGGCGGGGACTAGAGCAAGTGTGCTCGAACCTCGAAACAAATCATCTTGTTTGCGATTGCCTTTGCGTTATTCTTGCTTACAATTTCTCTTGCTTTATATTGTCTTAAATTATTTGCTTGAGAACTAACCCTTTACTTGTGCAAACTTGTCTTGTTTACTTTACTTGCTATATTGCTTGTGTGTACTTCATCATAGCATTTCATCCTTTGCTTGATCGATCATATCTCAATACAACACGGTTGCATTGCGCACCTCTAACCCATTTTAAGGGGAATTGGGAGGACGGAGTTCAGAACCTCTCACGGGGTATTCGGCTCCTAGTCGTGTTTTGAGAGATCGTTGCATCACTCATTTAATTAAAGTTTAAAAAGACCATTAGATTAGCAATTACACCTATTCACCCCCCTAGGTGTTTTTCAGTAGTCGGTTCTACTCTTACTTCCCGTGCTCTCAGAAGTGGAGTGGCGAAATTTCTAGTGGCCATTTTTTAGCCTCCCTCAAAATCATGGCACTTGTCCTGCGATAGAGGGGCACTTTGGAAAATCAACAACTATTTTACCAAATCAAATCCACATTTACAACTGGGAGGTGGTTACACCCCTATATTGGAGCAGATATGAATAGATACAGAATCATATTGTTACAACCACAAAGACTGTACGGTTACAACCACTCGAGATACCAGCAACTTCGATATCATTTCTCAACTTGTATAAATACCCCTTCTCCAACGAGAGAGGGGGAGGAAAAAATCAAACACCTGATCACTTGTAATATCACCACTGTAATCTCCCTCTTAAAGTCTAGCACACCCTCTCTTCCCCCTGTTGTTTGTTTTACCATTCTCGGGATTTTCCACGTAAAAAACTGTCTTTACGATTGTGATTTTCTCTCTCCATTTCCACCTTTCCTTCTTTTTATGTTTATGGGATGAGGTCTTATCTTGAGATTTTTTTTTTGCCACCACAAGAATGCAAGTTTAGTGCACAGGGAAGAGTCTTCTTTTGCTTCCTACGGTCCAAAGATGACAGTTTGCTGAATCTGTAGCCACGGTTTGGAGTAGGACGCACCCAATGTTGTTTGTGGAGTTTCCTGCGAACTTGAAACCCGCCTAATCAGCAGTATCATTCCATATTTGAGAGGAGTTCCAACATTATACGAAAAAGTGCTTTCTATTTTGCACTGGTGGTCACAGTGCACAGCTTGTCAATGAAGTTGAAATGGAAAGCTTTAAATGGTTATGATATATTGATAAAGCTCTCTGTAGGCTCCAAGATTAGATCATTTTGAACAAGATATTCTATAAATTGTTGTTTGTCAATTGTGTTGTTTGAAGTTTCTTGGTGTTTGAACATAGGAATACTTTTAAAGGCAATTGTCTGGATGAAGTTGCTTCCTCAGTAGTATGAAGTTTACAATCATTATGGTAATGTCAGAATTTTTATTAAGAATGATTCTCTATGCCAATACATATTAGTAAAATTCATGTTTTCTTATATTAATTTTTAAATTTGTCTTTCCATTAAAAGAGTCCTTCAAACCATTTAAATTTCTTGAGATCAGATATATTATGTTTGTATATGGGGGAGAGTTTTCATTTAATATCTTTAATTACAAAGCTTCTACAACAATGATGACGAGGTCTGACTTGCTGATCAATGTTGTGCAAAGCTTGGCGTTGCCAGAAAATAAAAGTATATATGTTACAAAAATAGCTATAGCGTATCCTTAGATCATTATGATAGCTTATGTTTTCATTATTTTTCTCTGTTTCCACTAGTTCTGCTTTGTGGAGATTCTTTCTTCTTATTCTCCTTACTGTGATATAATTCATTTTCATTACTGTTTTTAGAAAGTCTTTGAAGATTTGAAGCTGCTATCAGTCAATTTTATCTTTTTAAAACACAATACAATAATAGCTTTGAAGCCTTGCTGTCTAGAAAACATCTGTTCTTTTTGTCATTACATATCTGAAGGTTTGAGCTTCTTACACTAATTAATGTTTTTGTTTTGGGGTTTAGATATGTACCCTCAAATCATTCATATTGAAAAATTTACCCCTTAAATTATTGATATTGCTTACATAGATATTGCTTACATACCCTTCAAATTTTTGAGTTATCAATAAGTTATTCTCAGTGTTAGTTTATAGATGGAATATGAATGATTTACCCTTTATACCCTTATTCTTATATTTTCTTTAAAAAAATAAAAAAAATAAAAGAGAAGGTCTCTCTAAGAGGTCTCCTCCCCTAATTCTGCCCGTCTCTTCACTCTCCCTCCAAATATCCCCACCTCTCCTTCCCCCGAACTCGTCTCTTTCTCTCTCTCTCTCTCTCGCCCCCTCCCTCCAATCCCGCCTTTCTCCCCTCCCCAATCCCCCCTTTCTTTCTGTCTCTCTCTCCCCCTCGCCCAATCTCATCCTCTCTTTCTCTCATAATCGCTCTCTCCCACCTCCCCCATTCCTGGCCCTCTTTCTCCAGTATAATCTTATTTGTTCGTGATTAATTCTTTTTTTTTGAACTTTCTTTTGAGAAAAGAGAAGCGGGGAAAATAAGAACGAGGACTAAGTTATAATTAGAGTGTAAATTATAGTATAGAGGGTATATTAGTCATTTTTAAAATTTTAACAACAAAAAAGAAATATTGTCTTTTGATCTTAAATAATAACAGTTGGGGGGTAATTTTTTGTCTTCAAAAATTTGGAGGTATGTCAGCAATATTAATGATTTTAGAGGAAAATTTATAATATAGGGGTACATATCTTATAAACCCTTTTGTTTTCCACCTATGTTGGGGATTCCTATATTGGTTAAGATTTGAGATTCCTATATTTGAAAGAGATTCCGACATTGTTTTGGAGAAATTCAATTTCTCTGGAGAAAATTAATGCTAATGAAACAATTTCCAACTCTCTTAGGTAATTGCGAGTTCTGCTCTTTCGGTTGCATTTCTGATGTTTTATATCTAGATAAAGTTGTGGGACCTATCTTTTTGGCTTAGTGCTATTCTTCGATGGCCTTTGGTAGCCCGTATAACAAGTAATTTAGCAGTGAGTAAGATGTTTTTGTGTATGTTACATTATTTGAAGTCACATGTCAATTACTGTAGAAATGCTACAAGTTCCTTTTTGTGGGTGAAACATTTAGCTTTATACAAGAAAAATTACGAGGAAATTATTATTACAAATTAACGGACAACAAAATAAAACAGGTGATATGTTTCAAATAATCAGAAAGTCAAAGGTTCCTCCTCCATCCTCTTGTTGTGGACCAAAGAATTTAAGTTGCAAAAAAGTGACGACATAATAATGTAGAATCAAATGGAGTGCCTAACAAGAAAATGTGGAAGTGATCAGTGATGCTACTTACAGTATGCATTATAAGGGGGTTCTGATTTGCGAACGTCGTGTCGCTAGGGCTATGATCGATAAAAACTGGCTTACCATGAATTGAATCCATCACAAACAATTTGAGGAGCTCCCTGGATGGTACATGTCTGATCACACACGAAAAAAGTACCTTTTAGGTTAGGAGCACCGATGTGGTGCCAGCCTAAGACCCTTGGGCGTGAGAATCATAGGTGTGAAATGGAAAAGATCCATAGAGGAAAATTGCCATAGTTGTGAATGGAGGTGTCGTGTAGAGGACAACTGTGAACGTAATAGGAAGGACCAGCAGCAGATAACTGCCAGTGTAATGGATGAGAGAACGCACAGACGACAATGTGGGTATGTTGATGAATTGGTAGAGGAGAACTGCCTGGAGTTGTGTGATGTGTATGCTCAGAGGATTAGGGAACCAAACACTTTTCCTTAGGAGAAGGATCATATATAAGTAACAATGATGCCAGCTAGAGGCGGGATTGACGGGTTGCTGTAACTGCACGACCTAGACGTGCTGAATTTGTTGCAATGACCGTGATCATCGGTGTTATTCAGTTAGAATTGCATGCCGAGAAATCTGTCACTGTCCATAACTGCTCGTACCGAAAAGGGCGTTATACGTTATGAACGCGAGGGGAGGAAGGAGTTGCATAAATATCAGCTGAGATTATGGATGATGTGTCGTTGGAACTTGGGTTGGAGGTCTCGAAGAGTTAAATGGCTAAGAATGGTGGAATGAGGCTCTAGATTGAGGATAGCTCCAGGATAGCCAGGAGTAGCAGAGGCTCCGTGTTGAACTCTGGGAATTGTGAATTTTTGAGGAAAGCTTTTGGTAGCTTGGATACGGGTCATCATCCTGGTGAGGGTCAAATTTTGACCATTACAGATGCCCCCGCTTCCCAACTTGTCAAAGTTGGTGGAAGGAAAGTCAGAGAAGTGAAGATACTCTAATAGATTATCAATGTTTTTACACTCATTATGTGCTTGCGGATAGAGGAGTGTGCAGTGAATCTTTTTGAATCGCTGCAGATCTTCTGGAATTAATTTTTGGTTGCACAGCTAGCTACTAGTTGTCACATCAAGCGATTGGATCTCTTAAAAGGTTGAGCCTTGCGTCTCCTCGAATACTTGCATCATCTTGACTGGGAACGTAGGGTTTTATGGTTTGACGATGACAATTGATCTTCTGCTTTTATTGTTGGCCGAAAATCTCAGGATTGTGGGCGAGTTTCTAGAGATTGAAAATTTGAATTTGAGTCGGTTGGGCTTTTCTTCCATCTATAAATAGAGATAGTTCTTTGGGAGGAAATCATCTTCTATCTTCTTAAAAAAACTCTTACTTCGAAATCCTAACTTCTTCCCTTTCTGGGCCGCCATGACATCCCTCTTCTTTTCATCAAATGAAGGAAAAGGAGTAGGAGGATAAGAAAATGATGATCAGGCTCTTTTCTAGATAGCCCGAAGGTGCGTCGCATTAATCGCCATGAAGGGTCTGTTATGATGCATTTGTCGCGTGACAGGGTGCCACCGTGAAGGATGACAGGTAGGATTCTTGCTTCAACTAGATCGAGCGATCTGGTTTTTAGGTTGCTTGATCTTGGGTATGCAAGCTTTGACTTTGGTCGTCAACCTCTTTGCTGATGGCATGTACGAGGGAGGAGGAGAGGAAGCTAATCGGCCGGTTGTGCTGGTGAATTGCTTCTCACCCTGGAGTCCGGAGCTCTTCCTCAGAACACCTCAGAGGTGATGTGATACCATCACCTTCTTGTGTGTCTTGCATGATTCTTTCTTCAGAGAGTTGTTGTCTCGCTCTCACACTTGCAGGATTTTCTGAGAGTTCTCATTTTGCTGCTTTGGAGAGACCCGGAGGTAGAGACATTGAGTTACCCATTCAGGAGCCATGACATGGACACGGTTCAAAGACTCGGCCAAGTCAGAGACGAGTCGGCCGAGTCGTTTCCGTCACGGCACTCTCCGAGATGATTCTGAGTCACTAGTCGGTCGACTCAATTTAGAGGAGACCGACTCGGTCGAGAATCGGAGTTGACTCGACCGATTCACGGCAGAATTGGTGCTGGCCTAAAACCCTCGGGTGTGAAAATTAGTAGATAGAGTGGAATGAAAAAGACTGACATAGAAAAATTGCGGGGTTGTGGATGGAGGCGTCGCGCAGAAGGCAACTGCTAATGGATGGGAGGACCGCGTTGAGGACAACTGTGAGTGTATTGCTGCACTGACAGAGAATAATTGCCTGGAGTGGGGTGTGATGTGTATGCTCAGAGGATTAGGGAAGCGATCACCTTCCCATAAGAGAAGAAATATTATATATACTTGACAATGATGCCGGTGTGGAGGCAGGATTGACGGGTTGCTGTAACTGCACGATTTGCATGTGCTGAATTCATTGTAATAGCTGTGATCATCAATGCTGACCGGTTAGGATTGCATGCCGTGAAATCTGCTATCGTTCAGAACTGCTTGCACTGAAAGAGACGTTGCACGTTACGAACGTGTGGGAGGAAGGAGTTGTATAAATATTGGTAGAGATCATGGACTGTTGTTGGTGCTTCATGTTTGGAATAGGAATCTTCGAGATGGATGAGACCCATAGAGGTCTCGGAATGGTGGAATAGGGCTCCGGACTGAGGACGTCTTCGCAAGGGGGTAGCTCCGAGATGGCCGGGATTGGCGAAAACTCTGGTTGGACTCTGAGAGTTGTGGATTTCTTGGGGGAAGTCTTGGTAGCTTGGATACGTGTCATCATCCTAATGAGGGTCAAATTTTGACCAGTATAGGGGGCAATTTATAGTTTTCTATGCCCTATCTTACTTTTTCCTGTGATAGAGTTTTAGCTTACCGTCTCAAAACAAGATCTCAGAATAATATGCAGGGGACTCAAGATAAAATGTTCTAGATGAAAATCACCTAGAGGGGGGGGTGAATAGGTGATATTGCTAATCAATGGACAATTTAAAAATTAAGATGCAACAATCAACCAACAAGATTCACAAGATGAATGAAAACAAGTAAATATAGCAATGATGATGATAAGCAAGTAATAAGTGCAAGAATGTAAACCAAACGCAAACACAAGGGTATGTTATCGAGGTTCGAGCACCCAGCTCTACTCCCCGCCTTCCCCAGAAGGATTCTAGCTACTTCCACTATCACAAAGATCACAAATACAATGGAGTACCCAACTCCACAATCTCAAGTACAAGGAATTTCTTAGTAGTCAAAAGACCACAAACTCTCTCTTTCAATTGTCTCTTCCCTTACAAAAGGTCCTTAGAGAACAATGAGTAGGAATGAAGCTCTTGTGTACAAGGAGAAAAGAAAATGAAATCAGAGAGTTCTTTTGAAAAACACTTCAGAAAATGAGAGAGAATTTCAGCACAAAAACCAAGAAACAAAGTTCTTTTGGATGCCTTAAACTTTTGAATTTCTCTAGCAATAATTGTTGTTACAAATCTCTCCCCAAACACCCCTATTTATAGGAGAGGGCTAGGTTAAGAGATAAAATAAACATAAGGCTAATTAAGTAATATTAGATTCAAAATATATCCCTAAATCAAATTTTAAACACAAAAAGACAAAACTTAAAACAGCCCAGAAAATAGCCGTTTACTGTTCAACGGATCTGTGGGTCGACCGGTCGGTCGATCGTAAGTTCAAATATATGACCGTTGCAGGCCAGCGGTCGACCGCCCGGTCGACCCATTTTAACCGAGAGCAAAGTTGCTTACAGTCGGTCGACCGGTCGGTCGACCGATACAACGTGCACACAGATACTTGCACAGCCAGAGCCACGGTCGACTGGGACGGTCGACCGGCTAAACCTGTCATAGGTCCGGTCGACTGTTCGGTCGACTGGCTCAGGTCAAAAATCAGGATTTGAAGAGAAAATTAAGGGGATTTTGATTTTGACAAAAATGATTTTGAACATAGATTTGTATAAAACATAAATATATATATGTAGGCAAAATCTTGTAAACAAAATGTTTTTGTAAAAATTATAAGAAAATATTTTGGAATAAACATGTGCGCAAAAACGTGTGTGATAGAGCTTCAAACCTATCCACTATTCTTTAACAAACTATAAAACTAAAAATACAATGATTAAATAATTTTTGAGCAATCTTCAAGTCTTTGAGCCATCCAATGCCTTGCTAGTGCCTTCTCTTCTATGATCCTTCCTTAATTGTGCAATTTGCCTTCCTTGCTATGTGAAACTTAGAAGTTCTTGCAAAAGCTAAGCCAATGGTCTCCAAACATGGTACAAAACCTGAAACTTATCTTGAACAAATTCCTTATTTGGTTTGTCATCATCAAAACACAAAACAAGAGAGTGTAAGCTCTTGGGCCAACAATCTCCCCCTTTTTGATGATGACAAAACAAATAGGCTATAAACAAAAATATAGGGGAGAGAAAACTCCCCCTCAAATTATACTATACATAAAACATAAGATACCAATTGAAAAACATAAGAGCAAACATGCTTTTGATACCAATTGAAACTAAGATACAAGAATTCATTGAAAACACAAAAACATGCTCTTGATATCAATTAAAACTAATTGAAACAATACCAATAATAAAACACAAAACACAAGACTCATAACAAAACTCATAAACCAAAACTCATAAATTCATATGGAACCAAGACCAAATGAACTTATTTTTGTCCATGTAAACTAATTCTCCCCCTTTTTGTCATACATCAAAAAGGGTTATGAAAAACATGTTTTATCAATAACACAAACATTAAGTTCTCCACAAATAAACAAAGATCTAGCAAAATCAAGTGGTTTAGTGAAAATATCGGCTAGTTGTAAATCCGCGGAAACATAATCAATATCTATATCACCTTTCTCAAAATGATCTCTAAGAAAGTGATATCTAATCTCAATGTGCTTGGTCTTACTATGTTGATTTGCATTTTTGGTTAAATGAATAGTACTAGTATTATCACAAAATATTTTAATATTTTTATAATGTAAATCATAATCAAGGAGAGTATGTTTCATCCAAAGGACTTGTGCACAACAAGCCCCCGCGGCAACATACTCCGCCTCGGCGGTTGAGAGAGCTACGGAATTTTGCTTCCTAGAGGACCATGAAACAAGACAATTACCAAGAAATT
Organism: Agave tequilana; assembly: GCA_038442645.1. NCBI lineage: Eukaryota > Viridiplantae > Streptophyta > Magnoliopsida > Asparagales > Asparagaceae > Agave > Agave tequilana. The sequence goes on along the minus strand of JAVJIF010029691.1, from coordinate 1,796,246 downwards.
GACATGTCCCACTAGTACTCTTTCTATCTACTCTACAACCCGCATAGTCGACATCCGAATAACTCGTCATTGAGAAATCTCCGGTTTTTGGATACCATAGACCCATTCCAATCGTTCCCTTAATATAACGAATAATGCGTTTTACGGCAATAAGATGAGACTCTTTGGGACACGATTGAAATCTAGCACAAAGACACACACTAAACATGATATCCAGCCTACTTGCCGTTAAATACAAAAGACTACCTATCATGCTTCTAAACAATTTAATATCAACATTTTTACCTTGGTCGTCCTTATCAAGCTTGGTTGTAGTTGCCATGGGAGTGTTGCACGCTTTTGAATCTTCAAGTCCAAACTTCTTCACGAGTTCCTTTGCGTATTTGGCTTGACAAATGAAGGTCCCATCTTGCAATTGCTTGACTTGGAGTCCAAGAAAGAAATTGAGCTCACCCATTAAAGACATTTCAAATTCACTTTGCATTACCTTTTCAAAATCCTTGCATAAAACTTCATTAGTAGAACCAAAAATTATATCATCATCATAAATTTGAACAATTAAAATGTCATTATCAACATGCTTAGTGAATAGAGTAGTGTCACTTTGCCTTTGATAAAATCATTTGAAACAAGAAAACTAGAAAGCCTTTCATACCAAGCTCTTGGAGCTTGTTTCAATCCATACAAAGCTTTATCAAGTTTAAAAACAAAATCGGGATGAACATGATCAACAAAACTGGGAGGTTGAGCAACATAAACTTCTTCATTGATAAAACCATTCAAAAATGCACTTTTCACATCCATTTGAAAAAGTTTAAAATTTTATAAAGATGCAAAAGCTAGTGTCATCCGTATGGCTTCAAGCCGTGCTACGGGTGCAAAGGTCTCCTCAAAGTCAATTCCCTCAACTTGAGTGTAACCTTGGGCCACTAACCTAGCTTTATTCCTAATGACATTTCCGGACTCATCCATCTTGTTTCTAAAGATCCACTTAGTACCAATTATTTGTCTATCGTGGGGCTTAGGAACAAGGTGCCAAACTTGGTTGCGCTCAAATTGATTGAGTTCCTCTTGCATGGCAAGCAACCAATATGGGTCCGTCTCGGCTTCGAGAATGCCTTTGGGTTCAAAATGAGAAATGAAAGCAAAGTTACCACATAGGTTATGGAGTTTGGAGCGCATTGTGACTCCTTTAGATGCATCACCCAAGATGAGCTCCTTAGGATGATTTGTCGCGTATCTCCAAGCTTTGGGAAGTGGTTGAGAGCTTTCCTCTTTATCCTCTTGAACATCACCAATAGGTTCTTGCTTATCTTCTTGAGCGGGTGAGTCCTTCAAGGATAGTCTCTCCATGTCTTTACCTAATGGTTCAATCTCTACAACATTCTCAACAACCACATTAGATTCTTCAAATTTGACATGCATGGATTCTTCAATAGTTTATGAAGATCTATTAAATACTCTATATGCTTTGCTTGTAGAAGAATATCCAGCAAAGATAGATTCATAAGCCTTAGCATCAAATTTACCCAAATTATCCTTAGTATTTAAAACAAAACACTTGCATCCAAAAACTTTAAAATATGCAACATTTGGTTTTCTAGAATGATACATTTCAAAAGATGTTTTAGAAGAATTTTTGCATAAATAAATACGATTCGATATATAGCATGCGGTGTTTACGGCCTCGGCCCATAAATATTGAGGGAGGTCATATTCACTTATCATTGTCCTAGCCATCTCTTGAAGTGTTCTATTTTTCCTTTCTACAACTCCATTTTGCTGTGGAGTCCTAGGACAAGACATTTCATGCTTAATTCTCTTTTCATCACAATAAGTCATGAAGAGTTGGTTCACAAAATCACCACCTCTATCACTCCTTATTCTCAAAATCAAAAATCCTTTTTCTTTTTCAACTCTTTTTCGAAAAATCTTAAAGTGAGAAAAGGTTTGATCTTTATTTTGCAAGAAGAAAACCCAAGTGAAACGGGAAAAATCATCAACTAAAACAAATGCAAATCTACTACCATTTAAGCTTTTAGTTTTAGTAGGGCCAAAAAGATCCATATGAACTAATTCTAAAGGCCTAGTTGACATGATATCCTTGATTGGTTTGAAGGAAGACTTGGTTTGTTTCCCAAGTTGACACGCACCACAAATGCAGTCTTTCTCAAACTTCAAGCAAGGAATACCCTTCACCAATTCCTTTGAATTAATCCTAGAAAGATGTTCAAAAGATGCATGTCCTAATCTTCTATGCCAAAGCCAAGAATTTTCATCAAAAGCATTTAAGCATTTAGTAGAACACTCTATATTAAGCATGTCAATGATATAAACATTATCATCACGAAGACCGGTGAGAATACAATCATTCGATTTAACATCAAAAATCTTGCAAGAAGTATCATCAAAAACAACTTTAAGTCCACGATCATAAAGTTAACTAATGCTTAGCAAATTATGTTTTAAACCATCAACTAAAACAACATTATCTATAATAGGAGATGCACCAATTTGAATGTTATCTATACCGATGATAGTTCCTTTGGAGTCATCCCCGAAGGTGACGGAGCCACCTTCCATGTACCTTGATAGGGTTGTGAAGTTGTTGGTGTCCCACGTCATGTGTCTTGAACAACCACTATCAAGGTACCACCGCTCCCTACGTCTTGGAGCCTTGGTGTGTACCTACATCAAACAATTTAGGACTTGATTTTGGTACTCACATTTTCTTGGGTCCTAGAGGGTTAGTGCCATGAACCCAAACAAGATTATTAGATCTATTTAATTGATCATAACAAAACTTAGCTAAATGTCCATTTTTACCACAATATGTGCATCTATATACTCTACCATATTTAAAAGCATAATGAGTGTGTGATTTGTGAGCATGGGCATTGTGAGCATGAACATGAGAAGTGTTAGGTGTAGTGTGAGCATGAGGAATCTTAGCATGTGAATCTTTAGCATGAGATGTGTGCTTTTTAGAAAATTTTTCTTCAAGTTTCTTAGTATTAAAGGCACAATCTTTCAAAACCTTTTCAAAGTCAACCATTTTAGATTTCAAGGAGGAAATTTCTTTTTCATCAACAATAGAAGATTTACCCTTACAAGAAATCTTGTATGCATCAAATTCATATTGAATAGAAGTGAGATTTGAAGAAATATCATTTTTTTCTTTTGTAACCAAAGCAAGTTGATTTTTAAGAAAAGCAATTTCTTTTTGTAATTTAAAGCTTTCTATTTTCTTATTATCATAAGTTTCAGAAAGTTCAACAAAAGCATGTACAAGAACTTCCTTACTTAACTCATCATCTTCCTCATCAAGAGATTGAGGGTTTACCTTTGGAGTATTTGCCATGAAGCACATGTTGGCAATATCCGCTTCTTCCTCTTCGGATTCGCTTTCCGAATCCCAAGTGGCCCTGTAAGCTTTCTTTTCTTCCGGCTTCTTTGGCTTGAAGGAGGAAGTCATTTTCTTCTTGAATTCCGGACAATCGGCCATAATGTGTCCGGGCTTTCGGCAATTGTAGCATATAATCCTTCGCTCTTCTTTGCCTTCAAATTTTCTCCGGAAATTGAGCTTGTTCTTCCGGTACATCCTTTTGATGTTGCGCACAAGGAGGGAGAGATCCTCATCTTCTTCTTCGTCTTCTTCATCATCTTCAAGGGTGGATGAAGACTTGAAAGCTATTGACTTCTTCTTTATTGGAGCGGCCTCTTCTCTTGCTTTCTTCTCCATCTTATGGGTCTTTAGGTTCCCAATGAGACTAATGATGTCCATCTCATCCTTGTCGTTCAATTCCTTTAAGGTGGTGGCCTTTATCTCCCAAGATGGAGGAAGAGCCCGTATCACTTTGTGCACCTTTTGATCGTTGGAGATGACGTCACCTAAGGAAGAAAGACCATTAGTGATTTTAGTGAATCTAGTAATCATGCAATCAATAGATTCATCATCAAGAATTTTAAATGATTCATATTGAGACCTCAAGAGATCTATTTTAGCTCTCTTGACTTGTGAAGTCCCTTCATGTGTGACCAATAAGTGTTGCCAAATCTCATAGGCGGATTGGCAATGAATTACCCGTGTAAGGTCATCCTCATTCAAGGCGGTTAAAAGGGAGTTTTGGGCCTTGGAGTTAGCCTCATATTCTCTAAAGTTGAAGTCGGTCCAAGTGCTCTCATCACTATCGGGTGCTACATAGGGTTTGGTCAAAGACATAGCCACTAAACTACCTAATGATTGCAAAAAGATAGTCATCCTAACCTTCCAAATGGGGAAATTGAGTCCATCAAATTTAGGTGGGGATTTAATGTTGTCGGCCATGTTTACTAGTGTATGAATGATGGAATGAGAAATGTTGATTAGCAAGTTTTAAGGATCTCTCTATGGATGTTAAGCCAAAACCTAGAGTCCAAGCTCTGATACCAATTGAAAATCACCTAGAGGGGGGGTGAATAGGTGATATTGCTAATCAATGGACAATTTAAAAATTAAGATGCAACAATCAACCAACAAGATTCACAAGATGAATGAAAGCAAGTAAATATAGCAATGATGATGATAAGAAAGTAATAAGTGCAAGAATGTAAACCAAACGCAAACACAAGGATATGTTATCGAGGTTCGAGCACCCAGCTCTACTCCCCACCTTCCCCAGAAGGATTCTAGCTACTTCCACTATCACAAAGATCACAAATACAATGGAGTACCCAACTCCACAATCTCAAGTACAAGGAATTTCTGAGTAGTCAAAAGACCACAAACTCTCTCTTTCAATTGTCTCTTCCCTTACAAAAGGTCCTTAGAGAACAATGAGTAGGAATGAAGCACTTGTGTGCAAGGAGAAAAGAAAATGAAATCAGAGAGTTCTTTTGAAAAACACTTCAGAAAATGAGAGAGAATTTCAGCACAAAAACCAAGAAACAAAGTTCTTTTGGATGCCTTAAACTTTTGAATTTTTCTAGCAATAATTGTTGTTACAAATCTCTCCCCAAACACCCCTATTTATAGGAGAGGACTAGGTTAAGAGATAAAACAAACTTAAGGCTAATTAAGTAATATTAGATTCAAAATATATCCCTAAATCAAATTTTAAACACAAAAAGACAAAACATAAAACAGCCTAGAAAATAGCCGTTTACTGTTCAACGGATCTGTCGGTCGACCGGTCGGTCAACCGCAAGTTCAAATATATGACCGTTGCAGGCCAGCGGTCGACCGCCCGGTCAACCCATTTTAACCGAGAGCAATGTTGCTTACAGTCGGTCGACCGATACAACGTGCACACAGATACCTGCACAGCAAGAGCCACGGTCGACTGGGACGGTAGACCGGCTAAACCTGTCATAGGTCTGGTCGACTGTTCGGTCGACTGGCTCAGGTCAAAAATCAGATTTGAAGACAAAATTAAAGGGATTTTGATTTTGACAAAAATGATTTTGAACATAGATTTGTATAAACATAAATATATATCTGTAGGCAAAATCTTGTAAACAAAATGTTTTTGTATAAATTATAAGAAAATATTTTGGAATAAACATGTGCGCAAAAACGTGTGTGATAGAGCTTCAAACCTATCCACTATTCTTTAACAAACTATAAAACTAAAAATACAATGATTAAATAATTTTTGAGCAATCTTCAAGTCTTTGAGCCATCCAATGCCTTGCTAGTGCCTTCTCTTCTATGATCCTTCCTTAATTGTGCAATTTGCCTTCCTTGCTATGTGAAACTTAGAAGTTCTTGCAAAAGCTAAGCCAATGGTCTCCAAACATGGTACAAAACCTGAAACTTATCTTGAACAAATTCATTAGTACCAAATAGCTCTTATTTGGTTTGTCATCATCAAAACACAAAACAAGAGAGTGTAAGCTCTTGGGCCAACACTAGATTGCTAATGTTGAAGTCTGTAAACTATTTGCTTGTTTAATGTCAAAATAGTCCAGATCACAATCTCAATGTTCAAACATTTACTTGTTTGATGTTGCAAGGGCATTGATTTTCTATGTTGGTATGTTGAAGTGTAGATGTTACTTGTCCTCTTTATCTTCAAAACCTGTTTATTTCTAAGTTTTCTACTTAGTCCCAGTGATTCTAGTTGCAGATGTGGCTTATGGTGTTGGCGAGACTGAAATTTTCTAGATTTCAGTCTATAAACTGTTAACTGTTTTGATTTTGAAATAGTCTGCATTCCATCTGAATACCCAAAACATTTATGTTCAATGCTTATGGACACATTTTTCTAGGTTTGGTTATAATCATGTTGTCTGAATTTTATTATTAATATTTAATATTGCAATTTCTGCAAGATTCTTGTTTACTTTATTTTTTCCCTTACTTTGTCCAGAACTGTTTGGAATCTAAAACTGAAGAATGGGGCAAACTAGAAACCATGTATGAACTAACTGCTGCCATTATTGCTATCAGGTTGCACATCATGTTTGCATGCAGTGGAGGTATTCCTGATATTAGGTGGAGGATCAGTTTGTCTTTCTGTTAAAAAGCTGTTTCAAATGTAAGCAAGAACATCCTATGCTATATGGTTTTATTCTGAGACTATTTGTATGTTTATTTAACTAAGACAGGGATTATGGAGGTGATAAGTTTCTGTTATATATAGTTGAAATGTGTATGCTTACTACATGTATTATGATAAAAAAATGGTTTTCGACTATTATGCTCGTCTCAATGATTCAACGTAGTAGTAACTATGTCATGTGTATCTTACTAGAGTTGTGAACATGACTGATGATTTTCATAAAACCAGAATTATATTGCTCCTAATTTGCATCTGAGCAAAATCCCCCCTTTGATCATCATAGTAGAATCATAAATGTAAGGCTGTCACCCACCATCCAACATAACTAATGTGAGTGGAGGATGAATTAATTCATCAGAACATCAACTGGATTATTGACAAAACTATTGAAAGCAAAAATATTAAAATCTTGGAGTTCATGAGTGTCTTTGTAAGTTTATATAGGAAAAGGGAGCTCATGATTCTAAAATGAACAAAAAGTATTAGTTATAGGGTTTTAGTAGTCGAAGGGAGGTTCAGGATTCATGATTCTAGAATGGATCTGAGTTAGCAATCAGCAGGTTAACTTGTTGGTGAGACCCCTCCTATAAGGAGGTTCCAGGTTCATTCTCGGTTGTTGTTGAACGAGGGATTTAGCTTAAATAATTAGTGTTGGATGCATCATGTGCGTATCCTCTCTCCTCTTTTTCAGGAAAAAAAAGTAAATAAATAAAAGAAAAGGAAAAAAATATGGATCTCAGTTATTGATGTGATTTTTTTCTTTCAATTGCTTTCCATTGTTGGGATATCAATGGGTCGCACTAATTTTTAAGGACGACCCACTTAACATGATGTACCATTAAGAAGAAGTTGCGCCTATCCTGGGGCTTTGGATATTGAGGATGGGCAAAAATCACTCTTTGCATGTGTAGTGGCATGTTTTTCACTTTCATCAAGATCATGGCACATGTTCTGCTATCGAAAGGTACCCGAGCGTTGAACGACTTCTCCATCAAGTCTAGCATGGACAATGAAAAAACTATCACGATTCCATCCTGAAGCCACAGTCAGTCTGGAGTCACTCTCCCAGACACTCGATCGCAGTCCGGAGGCCCCAGCCTCTGAAACAAAAACCCTTCGCAAAGACTGTCGCTTTTACGCTATTTACAGCTTAGCGGTCACACTGTTAGATCATCCCCACGTTCAGACGTTGCAGTGCCCCTATATCAATGCGGGCTGTTTTGAATAGTGGCAAATCTCTCTACATAACAAACCCAACAATCAATTAGCGCGATCTGAAAGGTTATTAGGAAATCACAACATGCCAAATTGTGCATTTGCAGAGATTCAAAATATCTGTGTGTGCATCAATAGCTCAATCAGGTATTAGTATTGCTTATTCTCCAACGGGGATGCGGTTCGCGTCTAATTCCACCAAAAGCACCATACACGAGTAATCTCTTTGCTTTTTCTCAATGAGAATACTCATTCTCACACTCGAGGGTTCTTGGCTGGCATCACACTCACCAGAGCTCCTGACGTGCAAGGTTCCGCCCCCCTCCCTAATTGTATGTTTCTTGACAGATCCAATCAGAAGCGTCCCAATCATTTGTGACGGAAAATCCCCACGAGAAAAATCAAGCAATTAAAGTCATAAGATTATACTCAAATATAAATATGACTTAAAATTATTAATGATGGTGAGAAATATTGCGGACTGATAATAACAAGACATCATTGTTGCCACCTTGATCTTGAGCGCAACTTCTTTAGACTTTGGGTATATATCTTCTTTGTGGGACTGCTTCTATTTTAGGGTCTTAGCTGTCTTCAAGAGATTAACAATAAACAAAGTGTTAAACATTAATTAGGGACACATAAGCACTAATTTTCTTTAGAATAAATAATAAAAAAACAATTAAGCACTAAGCCTTCAAGGATTAACCAGCTTTTTGGCTCTCTCTAAAGAGAGAGACTAGGATAATTTCATAAGGATCCAGATCCAAACTCGAATCCTTCCCATTGAAATGCAACCCCACGACATTTAAATTCAAGATCCACTCTGTTGAATTGATCTACATTATTTGAAGTCTCTTAAAACAAAAAATTATGTCATTTGAATACTTTTTGTTTATCCATCAAGTGGGCGCAATACGAACGGCTAAAAGTAGTGGGTTGTTAGTTTAACCATGTATAATATTTGAAATCTGAAAAAAAATTGTTCTATAGGGGTTTTTAAATGTTTAGATGATGATCAAATGATCGGATCAAGAATTTGTGCATTTAAAATCATAGATCTAGGCAAAATACTATTTTCAGTCGTCCATTTTACGCAAACTTGATGAATAAGAAAAAAAATTTCGAATGACATGAATTTTGGTTTTTAAAGGCTTCAAAATAATGTAGGTCAACTTCAATGGAGTGGATCTTATATTTGAGTATCGGGGCATTGAATTTTAATAAGAAGAATTGGGGCTCAAATCCTTTTGAAAGGAGCCAAACATATATATATATATATATATATATATATATATATATATATATATATATATATATATAAAGAGAGAGAGAGAGAGAGAGAGAGAGAGAGAGAGAAAGAGAGAAACTTGTGTTATTCCGAAAGGATTTGAGGCCGAAACTTTTCCACTCAAATACAACTCTATGACATCTGAATACAAGATCCACTTCACTGAAGTTGATCTATATTATTCAAGTAATTAAAAATAAAAATTCATATATTTTGAATACTTTTAGCCCATCTATCAAGTAGGTATAAAATGGATGACCGAAATAGTGAGTTGGTAATTTCTCAATGTGATCGCATGTACTTGCCTAGTTTGATTTTTCTTGGTGTTGCTCAATAGCAATCCTTGCGTTCATGTAGAGAGTAGGTTAGCAATTTGCCCCACATAAACTTTGAGATTATGGATGTAGGCTGCTTGATTTCTAATGAAGGTTTTTTGATTCTCTGTCATTGACTCGGTCTTTGCCAAGAAGTACTCGAATTTATCCATGAATTTTGCAAAGGCTTATTTCAAATTTACTTTCTACTCTTGCACTTGTTGGTATTGTTATTGTTGATAGTTGCTGGCCCAAGATATTTGGATGATTCTTCCATGCAGGGTTGTACGTGTTGGATAATGATTTTTGGGCCCTTGGAAATTGTTGACGAAGTTGGTTTGTTCGATTTGAACATCTGAAAAAGTGTTGCCAATTTGACAATCTCTACTAGAATGTGCTCCTCCGCAAAAATCCCAAATTGAATTAAGAGTATGAATTGCACTTACATTGAACGTACCAAGTCATTTTTGTTGAAACCTGCTGCCCCTACATGTTCATCACATAGTTACATATCCATTGGTTTTGATGATAACAAGCTTAGGGTTATATATACACACACTTATTTATATATGTATTTTGTACTCACATTTGTTTTGTATATCAAAAAGAGGATATTTTGATGGAGACATAGCACATACATGTTGATCAAAGAGTGCAAGATATTACAAGGCTTTTTTATATTTTTTCTAATTTTTTGATTTTTAAAATTTTGTCAAAAGACTTGAATATACAATTTTTACACATCCCTAGTCGACTAACCCTAAACTTAGTCGACTAAGTTAAGTCTGATATTCTTTTTTTTTTGTAATTCATATACATACTAGTTGACTACCCTTCCTAGTCGACTTATAGAAATTTATAGAGACCAATTTGTTTACAGTTTAGGTTGTTTAGTCAACTAATAAATGACTGATGCATTTACCTATATAACTAATTTTACAAGGACATGAAAATTTTTTCTATTTCAACTGTAGTCGGCTACCCCAATTATTTAGTCGACTAATATAAGAAAATTGTGATACTTAGTCGACTAACTCTAACTCCTGGTTAACTATGCAGTCAGTTTCTGACTGTTGGACAGTTGTATAAGTTTTTTTTTGGTATTTTCCCACTCTTTTATTATTCAAATTCAAATCAAATAACCACCTCAACTGCATGAATTCTTCAATTATAAATAGGGGTTTATTTCTTTGATTTTTACACAACTTTCTATAGATAAAATCTGTCAAAATTATGAAAAAAGTCTTGTACTTCAAAAAAAATTTCTCTTTGATTCTTTCTTTATCCAATTCAATTCTTAATGAGAAAAATTGAGAGTTCCACTATAAGATCCCCGTAAATTCACACCTACACAAAAGTCAAGGCTTGTAGGATAATTGTACTCATTGCTCAGAAGGTCTTCTTGGTGTAGAGAAGAGGTGTACAGATTTGACGAAGAAGTTTATCAAGTGGTGTAATGTTTGTTAGTTTTGACGATTTTCAAAATCAGGTTAAGAAAATTCTCAAACAGGTGCTTGGAGACTGGATGCAAGTCAAGAGGATCGAACCAGGATAAAATATCTTATGTTTGTGTTTGCTTTTTCGTGTGTGACTCTGTGCATATTTACTTTTCTTGAAAGTTAATTACATTTCTTATTTAGAATTTTTAAAATACTATTCACCCCCCTTAGTGTTTGTTTTGCCATAGTTTCAGATTCTAATTTGGTATAAGAGCAAGGAATAAAGATGAAAACAGATTTTCCTTTATCTCAATTCAAAGAAGGGCATTCTACACAACAACCACCATTATTCGGCAGTTTAAACTATAACTTTTGGAAGTGTAGAATGAAAATCTATTTACAGTCAATCAACTATGAACTCTGAAATATCGTGAAAGCGACATATGAGAATCCACCTACAAACTATGACCAATGGTCTAGGGAACAAAAAAATTAGTCAACCTTGATACAAAAGCAATGAACTCATTTTTTTGTGCCTTGAACAAAGAAGAATTTAATCGTGTGTCAACAGCCACAACAGCACATCAAATATGACAAATACTACAAGTAACACACAAAGTAAAAGATCTAAAATTTCTATTGTTATTCACATGTTTGAACTATTCAAGATGAAAAGGAATGAAATTATTGCGGAAATGATTACAAGGTTCACCGACATCACAAACTCTTTGGTATCCCTTGGAAAGGAGTACACACAAGTGGAGAAAGTTAAAAAAGTTCTTCGTACGCTCATGTTTAATTGGGAAAAGAAGACCATTACCATAGAAGAAGCCACTGATTTATCAACAATGACATTGGAGAACCTCATTAGAAACTTGATGGCATATGAAGTCTAAATTGAATATAGAAAGAAGGATGAACAACAACATCAATTAAAAAAAAGTCCCCGCCTTCCATATATCTTCAGACACAGAGGATTTAGATGATGAAGAAGAGGAAATTGCCATGATTTCAAGAAAATTTAGAAAGTTTTTGAAACAAGATAAGTTTAAAAAGAATAAGGACACTAATGATAATTTTTTTATTTTAAATGTAATAAATCGAATTATATGAAGAAGGATTGCTCATTGCTCAAACCGAAAGGCAACTTCAAAAGTTTCAACAAATTCAAGAAGAAAAAAGACCTTTCAAGTAACATGGGATGATAGTAATACGTCTTCCTTTGATGAAGAAGAGATCACAGAATCAACAAATATTTGTTTTATGGCTCAAGAAGATAAAGTAATGAAATTTGAAAATAATGATCAATTGTTTGATGAGTTTCATGAATTATTTCTTGAGATTAAAAAAGTCATTACTAAATATAAAGGTTTAAAAAAGGAAAATAATATTTTAATGAAAGAAAATAATAAAAATAAAGAATTAAAAAAGAAAAATGAGATTTTGATACAAGAAAATATTTTTCTTAAAAATGAAATGACTTCTTTGAATTCACGAATTTCTTTTTTGGATAAAGATATTTCATGTTTTAAAAATAAGTATGATTTTTTTTGAAAAATGTAACAAAATTCAATAAAGGAAATGAGAATTTGAATGATTTATTATCTTCTCAAAAGATTTTCAATAATCATTTTGGTCTTGGATTTTTTAAAGATAAATATGAAAAATATTTTCATGTTCATGTTTATAAGAACAATAATCATAATTCTTATAATTCTTTAATAAAAAGAAGAATTACAATTTATCTACAAATAGACCAAATTATAAATATATTTGGATTCTCTTTTGATAAAATGCCTATCTTACATCATATTTGAATCGTGTATGCAATTCTAGCAATTATATTTATACTAATAAATTGAAATCAAATTCCAATTGGGTTTTGGTTCCCAAAGGCTAATCTTTTTCAGACCTTATCATAATGGGTATAATACAAAATATTTTATTTATAGGCACCTCATAAAGATAAATGGATATTTGATAATTGTTGTTACAAACACATGACTAGCCATATTCAACTACTTTCTTCTGCTCAAAATAAGAAAGGAGGAACAATAACATTCAGAGACAATAATAAAGAAAAGATTATTGGTATCTGTATGCTTGGTAATACAGCAAAACCTCTTATTGAAAATGCTCTTTTGGTAAAAAGTTTAAAATATAATCTTTTAAGTATATGTCAATTATGTAATAATGATTATAAAATAGTTTTTGAAAAAGATGCTTGTCTTATGCATGATACTAATACGATAGGTATTTTATTTAAATGTACTCGTAAAAATAGTACTTATGACTTATTAGTGACTTGTTTATCTTCAAATGATAATTTTTGTTTAGTTGCATCTAACAATGATTATTCGATTTGGCATAAAAGATTTGGGCATTTAAATATTAAAACTATTTTGAAAATTTGATTTAATTAAAGGACATCAAAACTTATTTTTAAAAACGTCATTTTTGTGTTCTTGTCAATTAAGAAAATAAGTTAATTCATTTTAAATCTAAAGATCTAGTTATTATTCATAAACCTTTTGAACTACTGCATTTGGATTTATTTGGCCCTTCTCGTGTTCCCTTTCTAAATAAAAGTAGATACGTATTTGTTATTGTGGATGATTGTTCTCAATTTACATGGGTTCTTTTTTTTGAAAAATAAAAATAATACTTTTGATGAATTATTGCAAAAGAGTTCAAAATCAAAAATATCTAACCATAGTCATAATCTGAAGTGATTATGGAGGAGAGCTTGAGAATGAATCTTTTGCAAATTTCTGCAATAAGTTTTGTATTATACATAACTTTGTATTTCCTATAGAATCTTCTCAAAACGGTGTTGTTGAAAGGAAGAATATGACATTACAAGAATGTGTTAGAACTATGCTTGTTGAAAGCAACTTGCCAAAATATTTTTGGGCTGGATCAGTAGCTACTGCGTGCCATGTTTTAAATCGTGTTCTTATTCAATCTATCTTGAACTAAACATGTTATGAACTTTTCTTTAATAGGATTCCAAAAATTTCTTATTTTAAGGTTTTTGGTTATAAACGTTTTTTTTAAAATACTAGATATGCTTTAGATACAATTGATGCTAGATCTAATGAAAGTATTTTCATTGGTTATTCTACTCGTAGTAAAATATTAAAAATCTTTAATAAAAAACATTTACCATTGAAGAACCTTTACAGGTTAAGTTTGATTAATCTCTATCTAAATCTTCTATTGATATTTCTTCACATGATGAATGATATAATATATACTTCTTCTATTAATAATACTATTACATCTTATGTTAATACTAAAATTTCTAATAAGGATGAAACTCCTACTGAGTTACCTAAAGCATTTGTTGAGGTAAGAAATCATCCTCATGATTTATTTATTGGAGATATTTCTCAAGGTGTTCAGACTCAATCAAAATTTAATTAAGGTTGCATTCATATCTCTTATTGAACCAAATAATTTTAAAGAAGCATGTGTTAATGATTTTTGGATCATTACAATGCAAGAAAAGTTGAACCAATTTGTTAGAAATGATGTAATAGATATTGTACAATAACCAATGATCATACGGTTATCGGTACCAAGTGGGTATTTAAGAACAACCATAACTAATCCGGACAAGTAATAAAGAACAAAGCAAGGTTGCTTGTACAAGGTTACAATCAAGAAGAAGGTATTGATTACGATGAAACATATACACCTGTAGATAGGCTAGAATCTATTCGTATTTTACTTGCTTATGCATGTATTATGAATTTCAAACTTTACCAAATGGATGTAAAAGTGCTTTTTTAAATAACTTTATTAAGGAAACTGTTTATGTAGAACAACCTCCGCGTTTCGGGCAGGAAAAGTTTCTTATCATGTTTTCAAACTTAAGAAGACTTTATATGACCTTAAACAAGCACCTCATGCATGATATGATAGACTCAAAAGTTTTTTTTTTTTAATTCTAGTTTTGATATTGGCAAAATTGATACAATATTTTTTATTAAACATGTAAATAAAGATATTCGATTTTCCAAATTACATGGGTGAACTAAATTACTTTCTCGGTCTACAAATCAAGCAATTAAATGATGGAATATTCATTAGCCAAACTAAGTATCCCAAGGAACTTCTCAAGAGATTCGGTATGAAAAATTTTGGAAGCAAGAGATCTCTAATGGGTACTGCTACCTTTCTAGACAAAGATGAGAATGATAAGAGTGTTGATTAAAAAAACATATAGAGGTATGACCGGCTCGCTCTTATATATTACTGCTAGTAAACCAGATATTATGTTTAGTTTTTTTATATGCTAGATATTAGTCAATCCTAAAGAGACACATTTTAAAGTAGTGAAAAAGATTTTTAGATACATTAATAACACTGTTAATTATGGTTTATTTTACCCAAAATCAAGCATATTTGATTTAGTGTCATATAGTGATGTTGATTTTGCTGAATGCAAATCCAATAAGAAAAATACTAGTGATACTTGTCACTTTTTGGGACATTCCCTACTATCGTGGTTCAGCAAAAATCAAAACTTTGTATTATTATCTACAACTGAAGTAGAATATATTGCTGCTAGTATTGCATGTGCACAAATTTTATGGATGAAATAAACTCTAGTTAATTATGGTGTTACTAGCATAACTTTTCCTATCATGTGTGATAATGTAAGTACTAGTTGATATTTTTACAAAACCTCTTAAAGAGGATGCTTTTATGAAATTTAGAAGCGAACTGAGCATTTGTGCAATTTCTGATATATAAAAACTCATTGCATATGGATTGCATTTCATATAGTATATTTTCTCTTTATTAGTCGACTGGACTACAAAGTAGTCGACTTCTTGCATCAAATTGAGACTTGGTTACTTTAGGATACTTGACTTAGTTGACTAAGATTGCCTATTAGTCGACTAATTCATATTATTAGTCGACTACACCATGGACTTAGTCAACTAATACGAAAAAAGTGTGTTTTTTAAAATGGATATTTACTTCAAAACCCGACCCATTTAACTTATATCTGGGATCCGAAATATTTCTTACTGAATCCTAATCATTGATTTTCATTCTCGCACTTATATTTACCCTTCCCCATCTCTTTCTTACTCTCCAAACCATAGACATTACTCTCCCACTGTGCTGCTGAAACTAGTCGACTACTGCTCTTCTCCCTCTTCTAGAATTATAATGAATTTTTTCAAATTTAAGCATCTCTCATGGTTGTAAGACTTTTTCCTCAGTAATTGTCATATCTAGGGCTAAGAAAGCTAAGTTTACAGCCTCTTCATCTTCCAAATCAGCTAATTTTAGAACCTTTCTAAAATATTCAGGTTTAGAGGTTGATTACCTGAGAATCTCTCAAATAGAAATCATCCCTGGTAGGTTTGTGTACTTTAATGATTTCATTGAGTATGATATCTCATCCTATCTTCAAAATACTGGCCTATATGATCTATTTTTAATTGACCAAAAAAAAGGCTATTATCCATCTCTTACATATATGTTTTTCACAAATCTTATATATGAAGATGATGATAATTTAGTTCTATTGTCTACCTTAGTTAATGGTATTAACTCCAAGATCTTTAGGCAAGATTCTCAATATTCCATATCAAAGCTTAATGTAATTGAGATGACTATTGATGAAGTTTTCTCTAAGATCTATCTTCCTCGTCAAGGTCCTCCTATAGCCAATAATAAGCTTCAACCTATCCCTAAGCTTATTGGTCGTATTCTTGCATATAATATTTGTCATAAGACTGAAAACTACAATTATTATTTTAGAGATCTTGCTACTTAAATTTATGCCATCATAGCAAAACTTGAGATCAATTGGGCTCATGTTATGTTTGATACACTTTCCAAGGAACCATCTACTTTTCTTTCTTATGGTGCTTTCCTCACTCATATCTTTCGTAAGTTCAAGATTGACTTAGCTTCAAAGACCAATGTGGTCAAGGTGTTTGAATCCTTTGATAAATTAGTTCTTTTTTTTTGCGTGAAGCCATTGAAAACACCTCCACTATAACCTACTTTTTCTTCTCATACTTCTCATAAAGCCTCAAAATCATCCACTCCTCCTACTACTGATGCATTCTATAACTCTCTTTCTGCTGAAATCTTGGGTATAAAGTCTAAACAAACTTCAGTGATGAAATTACAATCTTTCATTATCAATAATCAAAGTCTTATTCTGGATCAGTTTCTGAATTTAATCATTAGGATAGATTGTTTGGACTCCACTCAACAAGAAATTTTGCACTACTTTAAGTCAAACTTTCTACCACCACCTCCACCATCCGGCTCTGGTGTGTGATGCTCAAGCAAGCTGAAAAACTACACCTCATATCATCTAGGATTCATGGGTATTGCTTTTTGATGTTGCTTTTCTACATGTAGCTTTTTGTGTTGTGTTCTCAAGATTTGTTTCTATATAATAACTCTATGTTATGTTTTTTTTTAAAACTTGCTTTTCTGTAATAAAGATATTAGACTCCTTTGTAATAATTTCTCATTTGTGATATATCTATGTTTCTCTTTTTTGTGTTAATGACAAAGGGGAAGAAAATCTTATATCTAATATATATTATGATATATGTCTATATATTAATGACTTATGTCTCTATTGGTATATATGTGTTATGACAGGGGGAGCTTAAACATATATATCTCTATATATTTTTTATGCAAGGGTGGCTTAACTTATCTTATACCTTATGTTAGACACACACACACACACACACACACACACACACACACACACACACTTACACTTATTTGTCATCATCAAAAAGGGAGAGAATGTTGAATCTTGCTGTCCTTACATGTTCATCACATGGTTACATATCCATTGGTTTTGATGATAACAAACTTAGGGTTATACATACATACACTTTTGTGTGTGTGTATGTGAGTGTGTGTGCATTACTCACATATGTCTTGCAGATCAAAAGGAGGACATTTTGATGGACATATAGCACATACTTGTTGATCAATGAGTACAAGATATTACAAGGCTTTTTCATATTATTTGTAATTTTTTAGATTTTTAAATATTTGTCAAAAACCTTGATCACATAATTTTTACACATCCCTAATCGACTAACCCTACACCTAGTCGACTAAGTTAAATATGATATTCCTTCTTTTTCAATTCATATCGACCACCCTTATTTCCTAGTCAACTTGTAGAATTTTATAAAGACAGTTTTGTTTACAGTTTAGGTTGTTTAGTCAACTAATAGATGACTGATACACATACTTAGTGGACTACCCATAGACCTAGTCGACCATAACTAATTTTATAGAGACATGAAATTCGTTTCTATTTCAACTGTAGTCAACTACCCTAATTAATTAGTCCACTAATAAAGGAAAATTGTGATACCTAGTTGCCTAACTCGAGATCCTATTCAACTATACAGTCAGTTTCTTACTATTGGACAGTTGTGTAAGTTTTTTCTAATTATTTTCCACTCTTTTATGTTCCAAATTCAAATCAAATAACCACTCCAACTGCCTGAATTCTTCAACTATAAATAGGGGTTGATTTCTTTTATTTTTATGTAACTTTCCATAGATAAAATTCTGTCAAATTTCTGAGAAAAAAATTCTATTTTTCAGAAAAATTTTCTCTTTGATTTTTTCTTCATCCAATTCAATTTCTAGTGAAGAAAATCTTAGAGTTTCACTATAAATTACTGTAAATTCACTTTCAACAAAAGTCAAGGCTTATAGTACTCAGCACGAAGAAGGTCTTCTCGGTGTAGAGAAGAGGTGTACAGTTTGGCTAAACAATTTGTCAAGTGGTATACAGTTTGTTAGTTTTGAGGGTTTTCAAAATTAGGTTAAGGAAAATCTCAAGCGGGTGGTTGGGGACTGGATGTAGGTCAAGAGGACCAAACCGTGCTAAAATATCTTGTGTTTGCATATGCTTTTCTATGTTTGATTTTGTGCATATTTATTTTTGTTACAAGTTATTTATATTTCTTGTTTAGAATTTTTTAAAACACTATTCACCCCCTCTAGTGTTTGTGTTGCCATAATTTTAGATCCTACAATTTTGTCAAAAGAACTAGGTGTGCACGGATCACCAAGATACCCGCAACCCTTTTCGGTGTCGTCTTTTCAGCTTGCCGTTGAAAATTATTTGAAGACTTCTACTCTAGCAGCTCATATCCTTCAGTTCGTTCTTTGCCCATTAGAGCTCCACTGGATACCGCATCAACTAGTATGTGTTCAGTTGCAGCTTATTGTAAAAGAACTGGATCTCCAACTAAAAAGGAAGTCCATCATGTGAGCATTTTCTAATCAAGTCCTTGTACCTTTTCCACGGCTCATATATAGGTTCATTATCAAACTGAGAAAAGGATGTGATATTACCTTGTAGTTTCGCCAATTTTGAAGGTGGGAAGTGATAGGTAGTGAAAAATGCATAATTGTCATCATATTTACCATCACATTTGCACATTTATTCATATTATAATGCACATTTATTAATATTTTGTTATTTAATGTGCGCAGGCCTCGAATTATTATTTTAATAATAAATAAAGCTTAAAAGAGCCCAAAAGCCCAGATCCAAGCCCATGTTTGAAGCTCAGGTGCAAAAGCGCAATTACAAGAAGTCAAAATGCAAATACAAGGGCTAAAAGTTGCAAATATCAAAGATAAGGGAAGGATAGACTTCTATCCAACCCTAAACACTTGCAGGATGAGGATAAAAGCCCAAGATAAGAAGGAAATTCGTGGATAGAAGATTTGGGATATTTGAGATCAAGGTAACTTGATTACTAAGTTATCTCGAAAAATCCAGAATAAAGAGCCAGGATGCAGCTTCCAGAAGCAGGCGCCCAAATGGATGGACCAGAAGAAGCCACGCGCCAAAGCGCGTGGCCAGATTCCCCAGAAATGCCACAAATCTGCAGCAAAATCCCAGATTTTGCGGCATTTTGGATGAGCCTGACTACCAGCTTTCCTGTGCGATCTTATCCGGGACTCTATCACCTTCTGCACTATAAATATGCCTGCAGGCGCAGCAGAGAGGGCATCCAGAGATGTATTAGGGTTTCTTTTAGCTATTGTCTTTAAATTTCTGCCAAGTTTGTATCTCTCGTTCATGTACATTTTGGAGAAGAAGAAAGCTTTTGTAACTGAAGATTATTCTGCAATAAAGGTCAATTTTTGCTTTCATTTAATTTTTAGCTATTTTATTTTATTTTTGTGATCTCTCTGGTTTGGTTTCTAATCATCGATCTTCTGATTTGTTTTCTTTCTTTCTTTCTCTAATCTCAATTATTAAACAATAAAAAAAATAATAAATAAATTGAAAAGAAAAAATAATGATGATGAACTAATTCTCTCTAGTGGTTTGCTGAGATTCTTAAAGCAACCCTAGAGCAGTTAAGCCTTGATCTGATTAATGACCATCTCTAGAAACCCTAGGTTTAAAAACAACTTTTCTAGAAGATTAAACAAATACCTAGAATTCCTAATCTAGGTTGCATATTAAAAAGACTTTTCATGACTTCAAACTTAAGAACTAGGACAGCATAAATTCGAGATTCATCTTCTATTAAGCTGTACCTAGATGTTAGGATGAACCATAGTTTGGCTTTTAAATAATGTAACTTAGTTAGAGTCTAGTATTGATTTTTCTTGCTTGAATTATTTGTAATAACCTAGGGTGAATCACATACATCTTAAGATGAAGATCAAGCTCCTTAACTTGCAATAGGGTTGTGGTAGAAGATCAGCAAAACCACGTCTTTAATATCATATTTTCATCTCAAATCTAATCTCTTTTCTCTATTTTTGAAGATACAGAGGAATCGGGTTGAAACGCTTGCATCGCATCCTTCCCTGAGGATCACGACCCGCTTTAGCCCTTGCTACAGCGGATTCGCATTGAGACTAAGAAATCTACACTTTCTCATTTACAACTTCTTAAGTTTCAATCAAAATTTTGGCGCCGTTGCTGGGGAAGGGACGGCACGATTTCCTCTTTCTAATAATTTTTTAATTCTTTCTGTTTGCAGATACAGAGAACAGGAAAACAGAGCAGCAGCAAGGACATACAGCAACCCAGTGCCTCTGCCCTCGAAGGCAGAGCACCAGGGCCTACCAATTTGCTGCAAATTTGCGGCAAAAGCCGTAAAATTGCGGCAATTGTAGTGAACTACTAACCTGCTCTTCTGCAGGTTGCTCTGAATTGCAAAAATCTGATTTCTGCTGTGATTATATTTCTCTGTGATCACTTTGCAACTGCTAATTAATAACATTAACCTATTTGTTGAAAAATAAAAAAAATATTTTTAGACTCTTGCATATTAGGGCACGTGTCTATTTTAATTTTTTTTTATTCTGTAGAAGAGTGCTGGTGATAAGGTACGTTTGCATAGCATATATATTAGGAAACACTCTTGGTTGTTTACTGCTTTCTTGAGTGATTACTTCTCTACAGCTTTACACGTACACAAAAATATTTTAAGGGCATAACCCATAAATAAGATAAGGTGGGGATTTCATCACCCTCCCTTGGCCCACAAATCATATCCGTCACACTCACAACCCTAACTTTAAGTAAAACTTGACTAGACGTTGGCCCTAGGTTAACTCAGACTCAATAGGAGATTGACCGAAGAAGGAAAATTGTTCAAAATTAACCCTTGTCAAATCGGTGTCTAGAAAAAGGATTGAGGGTCGAAAGCCCGAAGAACGGTGGTTATTTAATTAAGGAACGTCTCTGACAGAAAACCTCCCACCGGTCTTGCCCTGATCTGGCCGATTAGCTTGTGGTTGACGTCGACAATAGACCTCCTAAGGACAGTCTAAAGTTAGGAGTCGTCTAGGTCAAGGATAACCCTAGAATAGGATTTTTGTTTGTTTTTCTTTTTTGGTTGATTGGGTGAACTTGGTTGCTAATTGTGCATGTCCACTTGGTCGAGAGACCAACTTACATCCAGGCTAACTAGGACTAGTTCACCACCCGAGCAAAAGCCCGACTCTCACATGGCACAACCGCCATACCTCCAAGATAGGTTCTATCCTATTAGAACCTCTATTCCGTCTTGCATCAAGCTGATTAATGAAGGTGTTGACCCATTTGAGCTTAAGCCACAATATATCAACACCCTTCAAGTTTCATGGACTTGAATCTGAAGATGCATACTTCTTCATAAGGGAATTTGAGGAAGTATGTTTAATGATGAATATTCCTAAGTTAGGAAAAGATGCCATCAAACATAGGTTTGTCCCCTTTGCTTTAAAAGATTTAGCAAAGAAATGGCTCTACAGTCTAGAGGTTGGTTCTATATCTACTTGGGACAGTTTCGTTAAGGCCTTCTTAAAGAAATTTTATCCCGTTCACAAGACTGCACTGATTAGGAAGAATATCCTACAGTTTAAGCAAACAGCCAATGAACCTTTTTGGAAATACTTCGAGCGTTTTAAGGATCTCCTTGCCCAATGTCCTCACCATGGGATAGAGAAATGGCGACTTTGCCAAGTTATATATGATGGATTAGATTATTCTACTAAAACACTATTAGAATCCATGTGTCAAGGAGGATTTCTGCAAAAGAATGAAGATGAAGGATGGTTATTGTTTGAGGAATTAGCTGAAAAATCCATCCAATGGGACCCTACTCGTGAAAAAACTAGGACTAATGACCCTACTTCTTCTAGAGGAGGTATCCATTCCATTGAGGCCAACATAGCAAATGATGCTAAGTTAGCTGCTGTTATGCGTAGACTAGAGGCTCTTGAAACTAAAGAGCCAGTCTCTGTGAACCAAGTCAGCCCAACATCTTCAGCGGGCTGTACTTATTGTCAAGATAGGAACCATGTGTTCGAGGAATGTCCTGTTTTCATAGCACATCAAAGTTCACCCGAACATATGAGTGCGGCCTTTACAAGGCCTGCCAATAATCCGTATTCGCCCACCTACAATCCCGGTTGGAGAAACCATCCCAATTTTTCATGGGGGCCAAGCAACAATGAGCAGATTAGGCCAAAATTCTCCAACAATTTCCAAAATCCGCCCTATCAGCAAAGTTTTCCTAGTCAAAATCTGCCACCTTCTTTCCAATATTCACAAATAGAAACAAGGCTCTCCAACATGGAAAGAAAGGTGGATACCCTAGTTAAAAGCCAAGACACGCTGGCTCAAGTCCTAAGTAGGATAGAGATCCAATTGCGCCAGCAAGAGAGACAGAGGGGTACCCTACCGAGTCAACCATTGCCAAATCCTAGGAATCCTAGGCCAGCCAATGAGGCTCAAGACCCAAATCAGTGTCATATGGTTCATACACTCAGATCGGGGAAACAAATTGATAATCAAGTATCCATGCCTTCGGATCCATTCATGCCATCCATTCCATCTAGCTCCACTTCCATTCCATCTAGCTCCACTCCTCCTCCATCCAGCCCCAATGAAACTGAAGCTGAAAAGTCAGCAGGTCAGTTGTACCAGCCTATAGCTCCATTTCCAAATAGGCTTAGAAGCAACAACAATGCACATATGGAGAAATTATTAGAGGTGTTCAATCAAGTGAGGCTCAACATTTCACTTCTTGATGCAATCCAACATGTCCCTAGTTATGCCAAATTCCTTAAGGATATGTGCACCAAGAAAAGAAAGACTAACGTGCCTAAGAAGATTTTTCTAGCCACTAACATTAGTGAGCTATTGTCCAACCAGATCCCTATCAAGTATAAGGACCCAGGTTGCCCCACCATCTCTTGCACCATAGGTCGAGCCGAAATCAATCGAGCACTCCTCGATTTAGGAGCCAGCATCAATTTGCTCCCTTTCTCTGTGTACCAACAACTTGGATTAGGTGAACTCAACCCAACCCAAGTTACTATTCAGTTGGTCGACCGCTCTATCAAAGTTCCTAAGGGAGAAATCAATGTCGTTCTCATACGGGTAGGAGAATTCATTTACCCGGTCGATTTCAATGTCTTAGAGACACAACCTGTATCTAATCCTAGGTCCTAAACTCCCGTCATCTTAGGAAGACCGTTCCTTGCAACTGCAAATGCAATAATCAATTGTAGAAATGGATCCATGAGATTAACTTTTGGGGATATGACCAAGGAAGTCAATGTTTTCAACCTAGGTAAGCATCCCTACGATGTGACCGACAAACCCTTTGAGGTTAACTTCATTGAAAATATGACAAGTGAGCATAATGAGGAGATCATACTTAAGTCAGAGGAATAGGAAGAGTTAGAAACAAGTGATATTAGCCTTGATGAGATCGAATGGGAATCAAATCTGAGTTCCATAGAGATGGGAGATTCTAGCTTAACACCTCCACCCATTGAGCCACCTCCTTCATTGGAGTTAAAAGTCTTGCCCAAACATCTTAAGTACGCCTACCTAGGTGAACAAGAGACGTTACCGGTCATAGTTGCATCTAATTTGACCAATAGGCAAGAGGAGGACCTGCTGGCAACCCTTAGGAGACATAGGGAAGCCATTGGTTGGACTATGGCAGATATCAAGGGACTGAGCCCTACGATAGTCCAGCATCGTATCCATCTAGAGGAAGGGGTTAGACTGAAGAGGGATCCACAGTGTAGGCTAAACCCACTCATGCAGGAGGCTGTACAAGCCGAAATAGTGAAACTGTTAGATAATGGGATCATTTATCCCATTTTCGATAGCGAATGGGTCAGCCCAATGCATGTAGTCCCTAAGAAGTCCAGCTGATTGAGGCAAAACCTGCACAAAGAATATGAAATTTTAGAACTTAAGAAAGGAGATGTGCAAGTGCTCAATTCTTCCGCTATAGCAAGTGGCTATGCGGGTCGTGATCCACAAGGAGGGTTTGCGATGGAAGCGTTTACAGTTTTATTGAAATCGTTATCAAAACTAAGCGAAGGTTCTTCTCTGTTTTTAAGTTATAAAAATGAAAAAGAAAGTTAATGGTTAAAGTTAAGAAGAAAGCGATAGATGAAGAAGGTGAAAAATCAGAAAACGATAAAAAGCGACTATGTACAAATGGAATGAGTGGAGAAGAAAGAATGAAAACGGTTTGGAAGAAGTGGTGTTTGTGATTTACTTTACAGAAATGAAAGAAAGAAATAAAAGATTTACTTACCTTCTTTTCGTCAAATGCTTACCTTGAGATCTTAGCTACCAAGTTACCTTGAATTAGAGGCATTCAGCGCATAGCCCATAAGATTTGAGTGTTGGTCTTCGTCCACATTACATCATCAAGACTACTTCAAGAATGAAATGATACAGAGAGAGACTCTACTCCATCGTCATGAGCTATCGATGGCACTCGCAATGGCAAGGCTCTTTCGATGCTTCTAGACTCACTTGGAAGACGATTGTACGAAAAAGAAGAGTAAAATAGAAAAGAAGAAGAAGAAGAAGACTAAATAGAAGTACATACACAAAAAGAACATTGATTCGATTCCATTACAATCAAAGAAAAGAAATAAGTCTTACACCGGTGTCACTCCAGCTCAAGCTTCAGTCTTGTTCTTCGATGCAAGTCGATCTCCTCTGAATTACATAAATGAAACCTAAAATTACATAAAAAGAAAGACTAAAAACCTAAACTAAGAAATGAAAACTAAGCTAAATCCTAATCTCTGCATTGGCGTCCAATTTCAGTGCACAATATGGCCTTTTATAGGCAGAAAACCCAACCACCAAGATCCCGGGGAGGTCGGGGGAGCAAACGCTCCCCCTAACTCCCCGAGATTGCCGCAAAAACGCGGCTTTTGCCGCGTTTTTGCGGCAATGGTGTGGCCAGGTGGCCACACCAAAATGGGGGAGCTTCCTGGGGTGAAGGGCTTCTCGCATATCTGGTTGATTTTCTTGTTTCTTCTTCAACCACTGACTGAATCAGCATTTGATTTTCTTGGCTCCGATTCCTCGATTCAAGGAGGGATTTTCTCAACTCCTTGATAGCCCAGATTTCTTCACTTCGAGTTTATTCTGAATTAATTCAGAATAAAGTGGGCTTTTGGGCTTGTTCCTCATTTATTTCTTTGAGCATTGGGCCTGCAAATAAATAAACAAATAATTAGGACAATGCAGGCTTTTATTCTAAAATGAGTATGGAAATGTGACATTAAATATGCAACATTAGTGACCAATCACCAGGTTTACTGTGGTAGAGAATGACAAGCACGAGTTAGTGCAAACACGATTGCCTACCAAGGTGAGAGTATGCATAGACTACCGCAAGTTGAACGCAGCCACTAGGAAAGATCATTTTCCCCTCCCTTTTATTGACCAAATGCTGGAAAGATTAGCCGTTCATGAGTATTATTGCTTTTTGGATGGTTATTCAGGGTATAACCAAATCCCTATAGCCCCGGAGGACCAAGAGAAGACAACGTTTACATGTCCATTTGGGACATTTGCCTACCGTCGAATGCCTTTCGGCCTATGCAATGCCCCAGCCACATTCCAACGTTGTATGCTAAGCCTGTTTTCTGATATGGTCGAGCGTTTCTTAGAGATTTTCATGGACAACTTCTCCGTCTATGGAAATTCATTTGACCAGTGTCTCCATCACTTGGAGCTATTGCTGAGTAGGTGCACCAAAAAGAACTTGACCCTTAATTGGGAAAAGTGTCACTTCATGGTGCAACATGGGATTGTCCTAGGTCACGAGATATCTAGGGAAGGGATTAAGGTAGACAAGGCCAAAGTGGAGATCATAGCGAAACTTCCACTTCCTCGATGCGTAAAGGACATTCGGTCCTTTTTAGGACACGCCGGATTTTATCGTAGGTTCATTATGGACTTTAGCAAAATTGCTAGACCCCTTACAAACCTTCTAGCTAAAGACGTGTCCTTCATCTTTGATGATAGGTGCCATAGTGCATGGGAGAAATTGAAAGTGGAACTTATCTCTGCTCCTATCATCTCACCTCCGGACTGGTCCAAGCCTTTTGAGATCATGTGCGATGCTTCTGATTTTGCGATAGGTGCTGTCTTAATACAGCGTAAGGACAACAAGCAGCACGTGATCTACTATTCGAGTAGGACGTTAAATGATGCCCAAATGAACTATACTACCACCGAGAAGGAATTCTTGGCAGTAGTGTTCGCTTTGGAGAAATTCCGTCCATACCTACTTGGGACTAAGACCACGATTTTCACTGACCATTCTGCTCTGCGATACCTTATGCTAAAAAAAGATGCGAAGGCCTGACTCATTCGTTGGATCCTTCTCCTTCAAGAATTTGATCTCGAAATTCGAGATAAAAAAGGTGTCGAAAATGTCGTAGCTGACCATCTCTCTCGTGTGCCAAACGCACCTTCTGACGAGCTGCCCATCAATGACAATTTTCCCGATGAGCAACTTCTAGCCATCTCTAAGGAACCTTGGTTTGCTGACATAGTAAATTACTTATTCACAAACCAAACACCACCTAGTTGGTCTAAATAGGATAGATACCAATTCTTGTCTCAAGTTCGGTATTACATGTTGGAAGATCCTTATCTTTTCAAATACTGTAGCGACCAAATCATTAGGAGATGTGTCCCCGACGAGGAGACTAGAAGTGTTCTAGATTTTTGTCATGAGTTCGCTTGCGGTGGACATTTTGGTCCCCGCAAAACTGCCGAGAAAATTCTGCAAAGTGGCTTTTATTGGCCAACTGTGTTTAGAGACGCATTTGAGTATTGCAAGACTTGCACAAGATGTCAAATGATAGGAAGAATTTCCAAACAAAATATGATGCCCCTAAATCCCATTCTAGAAGTAGAACTTTTCGATGTATGGGGCATCGATTTTATGGGACCCTTCCCTAGTTCGTTTGGGCACCAATACATCTTGTTGGCCGTAGACTATGTGTCGAAATGGGTAGAAGCTGTCCCTTGCAAGACAAATGACAACAAAGTTGTTGTCAAATTCTTGAAAGATAATATCATCTCACGCTTCGGAATCCCTAGAGCCATCATTAGTTACAACGGCACACATTTTTGCAATAGAACTTTTGAAGCTCTTATGCGAAGATATTCCATTACTCACAAGTTGTCTACGCCCTACCATCCTCAAACTAGCGGACAGGTAGAAGTTTCCAATAGACAAGTCAAGCTCATCTTGGAGAAGACTATGAATCAGAATAGGAAGGACTGGTCCACCAAACTGGTAGATGCCCTATAGGTATATAGGACTACCTTTAAGACGATTCTAGGAATGTCTCCTTATAGACTAGTCTTTGGAAAGGCTTGCCACCTTCCTGTCGAGGTAGAGCACCGGGCCCTATGGGCAATTAAGCAGCTAAATTTCGATTTAGAAAAGGCCGGTGAGTTTCGGAAATTACAGATTTCTGAACTAGAGGAGTTGAGGAATGATGCATACGATAATGCAAAGATTGCGAAGGATAGAGTTAAGGTTTTTCATGATAAATTCATCACAAGAAAAACTTTTGTCCAAGGACAAAAAGTTTTACTCTATAACTCTAGACTTCATCTCTTTCCCGGCAAGTTGAAGTCAAGATGGACAGGACCATTCATTGTTAAGACGGTGTTTTCACACGGAGCCATAGAGATATACGATCCCAAAAATGGCAATGCATTCAAGGTAAATGGTCAACGTCTTAAGATCTTTTTGGAGTCTGTACCGGAAGCTAATGCGGCGATGGGTCTTTTTGACCCACTATATTGGTGACTTTATCTTTCTGCCAGTTCATGCATCCATGCATTTCATTCATACATTAGGGACAATGCATGAAACAAGTGTGGGGGAAGGGTATGTAATATATATATATATATATATATATATATATATATATATATATATAAATATATAAAAAAAATATAAAAAAAATTTTTTCCTTTATTTGTTCTAACATTTTGCAAAAAATAAAATAAAAATAAAAATAAAAAAATAATAATATTTTATAAAAAGGACAGTATTTTAACTTATTTTTTGAAAGAAACCTAAGTTAGTTTTAAGGATTAGGAAAATCATGATTAGGATTTCTAAAGACTTAGTCAAAATAAATAAATTGTTTAAATTTTAGGTTTAGGAGAAAAATTGAATAAATAATTAGTCTTGATTTTTACCATAATGAATATTGCATACCTAATGCATATCTAGGATTCTAAGACAAAGACCCTTGTGCCACATATATAAAAAAAAAATATATTATATATATCAACCACTAATTAAGCTGGATACATGTGCCTCAAGAAGCATAAGTATTCAGGCCTAAAGGTGAGTGTAAAAAAAATAATATAAAATAATAAACTTTAGTTTCGTGGCCTAGTTCACTCGAATTTGAGTCTGCGGGGTGTTTTCTCACCTGGTGCCCTAAATCCAACCGGTTTGGGAGTCATCGACTTTAAGTTCGTTACATGGGTGGATTAGAAAGCCTAAGGAAATTAAGGAAAAATTACTTGTATATGTATTAACACATCTAATAGTCAATTAGTTAGGTATGAGGGCCTCAAGAAGCCTTGATACTTACACGAAAGAATATTAGATGAGTTATACATATCAAAATATATATATATATATATATATATTAATAAATAATAAAGAGGCATGAGAGTCCAAGTTAAGGAATTCCTAGTAAAAACATAAGGATGCATATGATTTTTGGTAACGAAAAAGACTATATTAGAAATTCAATTTTAATCCTTACCTAAAATAACAACAATTGACTTTATTAAGACTAGGTTTGAAGAATGAATAAAAATGATAATCCTAAAGTTTATAGACTACTTAGTCTCTTCCAATATAAGTCAAATATTTTTCCTTTTTATGGATTTTGTTGGTATAATCCGCTGAAAACCCTCACGAGACAACACTCATCCTCTAGGGTAACCTAGGGGTTTAACGGCTTGTTGCACACGCTAAGTGCAACCGTGATTCCTACAAAAGTGAGTTAGTTAGATTAGATTTTCTTTTTCTTTTTTGATTTTTACTCGAGGACGAGCAAAATGATAAGTGTGGGGGTGTGATAGGTAGTGAAAAATGCATAATTGTCATCATATTTACCATCACATTTGCACATTTATTCATATTATAATGCACATTTATTAATATTTTGTTATTTAATGTGTGCAGGCCTCGAATTATTATTTTAATAATAAATAAAGCTTAAAAGAGCCCAAAAGCCCAGATCCAAGCCCATGTTTGAAGCCCAGGTGCAAAAGCGCAATTACAAGAAGTCAAAATGCAAATACAAGGGCTAAAAGTTGCAAATATCAAAGATAAGGGATGGATAGACTTCTATCCAACCCTAAACACTTGCAGGATGAGGATAAAAGCCCAAGATAAGAAGGAAATTCGTGGATAGAAGATTTGGGATATTTGAGATCAAGGTAACTTGATTACTAAGTTATCTCGAAAAATCCAGAATAAAGAGCCAGGATGCAGCTTCCAGAAGCAGGCGCCCAAATGGATGGACCAGAAGAAGCCACGCGCCAAAGCGCGTGGCCAGATTCCCCAGAAATGCCGCAAATCTGCGGCAAAATCCCAGATTTTGCGGCATTTTGGATGAGCCTGACTACCAGCTTTCGTGTGCGATCTTATCCGGGACTCTATCACCTTCTGCACTATAAATATCCCTGCAGGAGCAGCAGAGAGGGCATCCAGAGATGTATTAGGGTTTCTTTTAGCTATTATCTTTAAATTTCTGCCAAGTTTGTATCTCTCGTTCATGTACGTTGTGGAGAAGAAGAAAGCTTTTGTAACTGAAGATTATTCTGCAATAAAGGTCATTTTTTGCTTTCATTTAATTTTCAGCTATTTTATTTTATTTTTGTGATCTCTCTGGTTTGGTTTCTAATCATCGATCTTCTGATTTGTTTTCTTTCTTTCTTTCTCTAATCTCAATTATTAAACAATAAAAAATATAATAAATAAATTGAAAAGAAAAAAATAATGATGATGAACTAATTCTCTCTAGTGGTTTGCTGAGATTCTTAAAGCAACCCTATAGCAGTTAAGCCTTGATCTGATTAATGACCATCTCTAGAAACCCTAGGTTTAAAAAAAACTTTTCTAGAAGATTAAACAAATACCTAGAATTCCTAATCTAGGTTGCATATTAAAAAGACTTTTCATGACTTCAAACTTAAGAACTAGGACAGCATAAATTCGAGATTCATCTTCTATTAAGCTGTACCTAGATGTTAGGATGAACCATAGTTTGGCTTTTAAATAATGTAACTTAGTTAGAGTCTAGTATTGATTTTTCTTGCTTGAATTATTTGTAATAACCTAGGGTGAATCACATACATCTTAAGATGAAGATCAAGCTCCTTAACTTGCAATAGGGTTATGGTAGAAGATCAGCAAAACCACGTCTTTAATATCATATTTTCATCTCAAATCTAATCTCTTTTCTCTATTTTTGAAGATACAGAGGAATCGGGTCGAAACGCTTGCATCGCATCCTTCCTTGAGGATCACGACCCGCTTTAGCCCTTGCTACAGCGAATTCGCATTGAGACTAAGAAATCTACACTTTCTCATTTACAACTTCTTATGTTTCAATCAGGAAGTATTTGATGAGAAACTTGTTCGCCATTTCCTCCCACATAGCAATTGATTCTTTTGATAATAAATTAAACCACATCTTCGCCTTGTCCTTCAAAGAGAAAAGGAAAAGCAACAAACAAACCAACAACCATTGTGCTTTTGAGTATCGCTTATTGATTAGCATCCAATTCTGTATCTGTATATTGCATTCCTTACCGATTTTTGAATAAAATATCGCCTCTAAATCGTGTCTTGGTCTACTTTGCAGATAGTCAAGAGTTTAAGGCCAAAGTCAGAATAAGAGGCTATTAAACCCAATTTTGGATAATTAAATTATATTTCTTAGAGATCAAGCTAGAGAGCTCTAGAAGATATATTGGATCTAAAAATTGAGGATGCATATAGAGAAATACCTATCCAAAATACCAAAAAACAGAAACATGTAGAAGCTTTTCGCAGCTGAATGAAGCATCAGGGCAAAACAAGGGACCTAAGTCCCTGGTATTGCCGCAAAACCGCGACAATTGCTAGGATCCACAGCAATATGGTGGGCCCACATGTCGATCTTCGACGCATGACTTCGTCTCGTCAACCAGAGCCTTCCTTTTCCAAGAAATACTGCATCTGGAAACCAAAATTGAGGTTGGAGAGCAGTAAGATCGGGTGTTCTCCCATTTAGTGTAGCTTAGAGTAGTTTTCTTCTTCTTCTTCTTCTTCTTTTTGTGTTTTTTTTTATTTTATATCATGTATTAGGGCAGAGTCATTTTAGGAGAGAAAAAGAGATTGGTGTAATAGAGAGTGATAATCTATGAAAGCTTCCTCCTTTTCTTCTATGGTTTCTTATCTAACCTCAAGTGTGTGTACTAGCTAACATTTCTTCTCATGGCAATCTAAGAAGTAACCACTAATTGTCTGACCCCTTACTTGATAATCAACATGAATCTAATAGCCTCTACAAGGCCTTGCTCTTGGAAGTCCCATTGATGGCTCGTGATGATGAGTTCTAACTTCTAAACTTGCTAACCTGCTAACTTTCTTATTTCATACTTATCTCTAAATGATTTTGATGATCTAGTATTTGCATTAGCTTGCTCTTAATGCAAGTTTAATGTGTAGAACCATCTGATGTGCCATGCTTTATAACATCTCTTGAAGCCAAGGATTAGTGATGGCTTAGGATCCATATGAGGCAACTATCACTAAGAGGTTAGCATGATTAGTGGAGTATTTAGTAGTTAGTAGCCGTGGGTTTTTTCATCTTTTATTTTGTTTTCAAAACCATTTTTAAAACCACTTTATTAATTTCTTATCGTTGTTTTCATCGTCTTCTTAGTTCACCACTTGTTTTCATTTCTTCACCATAAGTTTTTCTCTTTTCCATTCTCCAAATCACTTCACCACAGTTTTCACTTCGCCTATTTCGTGTTTTATACTTTCTTGTTTTTTCTTCACCGATTTCAAAACCATCAATACCATTTCTTGCATTCACTATTTTCATCGCCTTCTCCTTCCATCACTTCTAGTTACTGTTCTTTTCTTTTCTCTATCTTTAACAAAGAAAAACTTGTTAACAACCAATATGAATGAACTGTTAATGCTTCTATTGCCTCCCATCCTTGTGGATTCGACCAGATAGCCTATATGCTATAATAAAAGTATCATGGAAGCCATAGTATATAACACTTAAACTCTTCATTTCAAAATACACATTTCGTGAATGCTTTACCTCAGATCAAATTTTGGCACCGTTGTCGGGGATGTGAATGGTTTGAACTGATATTTTTGTTAACATTTTCTTCTTTATTTTGGTATGCAGGTCAATTTTTACAGAAAGTAAGTATTATAGAAAGCTAACTTTGCTTGCATCTCCCTACTCTTGAAAGCAGGGAGGCCAGTTCCACTAAATTGCCATGGCCAGGGTTTTGTAACCGCGAAAATGTGGCTTCTTTTAGGCCTTTGGACAATTTTTTTCACAGGATTCTTCTAAATGCTATATCTTGCTCTTTCTGCCACTAGTTTTCTGTAATTTACCCAAACACTGCTATAATTAAGAACTAAAATCAATAATTAGATATTTTTAAATAGTTTTGACATTTGCATCATAGGCACATGTCGATTTTATTCCAATATACTGTATTTGTTCTGTTGTTGTGATCTGAACTGAGGTGTACATATTGCATTACATATAGTTAGAATAAACACGTGTGTAATTTACTCGCTTTGTGTGTTAATCTTATTATATTTCACACTTGCATGAATTGAAATTAAGGGCATAATCCATTATAAGATAAGGTTGGGGAGTTATTACCCTTCATTAGCCCAAAAACTACCTCCTCACTAACACAACCCAAACCTAAATAAAACTTGCTAGACATTGGCCCCAAGGGACATCTCGAACTCATTAAGAGATAGACATCGGGAGAAAGTTGTTAGTACCAGACTCTTACCAAATCAGTGTCTAAAGATTATGGATTAAGAGAGAACATCTCAAAGATCTGGTGGTTTGGCGTAATTAAGGCCCATCACTTATGCACAGATACCTCCTACCACATTTTGTCCCTACCTGGTTAATTAGCTCATAGTCTGATGCTGCAATATCCCTCTCCTGGACAGTCGACCAGTTAGGAGTTGTCTAGGTCTTGGTCAATGTAACCTCCGATTTCATATGTACGTCGGTCAATACTGGTATCCGATATTCGGCTTAATCATATTGGTAGCCGGATTGAGGCCATTTCAGCTCAAGATATTATTTTTCAATATTTTGAATTTTTTTGGATTTTTTTTGAAAATTTTTGGGATTTATTGGAAAAGATCTCAATTCGGGGTTGACGGTGTCACAGACTGACTCGGAAAATTTTAATTAGCAACTCCTCAGATGAATTTCAGAGATCCAACTTTACAACAAGGTTCAGGATGACATTTTTTATTTTTGTTAATTTTTAGGATTTTTCTGAATTACTAGGAACTTAACTCTATAAACTAATGACGAAATACTTATTTATTAAAAAAATGCAATTAATATAAAGCCAAAATAAAAATATGAAAATAAAACCTTTTATTTTTGAGTCCACAATTTCAAACCTGTGACTCTTCATCAAGGAATTTAATCCAGCAACCACAATGTTTTCATGGCTTTTGCATAAAGAAGTAGCTAAATAAATTTAATAATTATATGAATTCACCCATTAAGCCTTCCAACAGAAAACAAAACAAAATGCCATATTATTTGCGTCTCCATGTCTCCCCCATCTCTCCACCTTCTCCATTTCCCTCTATCTCTCGCTCACATTCTCCAGCTCCTCCACTCACCTCTTAACCACACTATTTCTCTCTCTTCTCTCTCTCTCTCTCTATATATATATATATATATATATATATATATATATATATATATAGGGGTTATTGTAACTCAGCCGATAACTGAGAGAGTTTCTCAGCCGGCATGACGTGGCTTCATATTAGCTGCAGAGAAGTCAAAAATTTAGGCGGTAAAAGAAGACCCTCAATCACTTTTCGTTGCCCAATGACTAAAATACCCTCAATTTCACTTTTAACCTGGCTTCAACTGTTCCTCCACTAAAAAAATTACAGATCTAAAAATTTTGAGTTTTTTCAAACAAATTTTTTTCAATATCATTTTCACTTTTTAGATTTATTTTTATTTTATATTGTGACCTTTGGTCGCAGTGTTGCAGCCTTTTTTTAATTTTTTCGATTAGGGTCGCAGTATTTTTTCGACCTTGCTAAGCTAAATAGGATACTGCGACGTGATCGCAGTCTTATGAAATAAGAGTTGCTGTCAATTGAAGCAGTGACAATAATCTCATAAGTTAATTAATTAAGATGACTAGAAGAGTGCGACTTCGGTCGCAGTCTTATGTAACAACAGTCTCTTTGAGAATGTTTTGTTTGATAAGAATGCGACCTTGGCCATAATATTTTTATTAAATAATCTAAATAGAATACTGTGACCATGGTCGCATTCTTATGAAACAAGAGACATAGTCAATTGAAGCAGTGAACAAGTTCTCAAAAGTTAAGTAATTAAGATAGTTAGAAGACTGCGACCGAAGACTGCGACATTGGTCGCAGTCTTATGTAATAGCAGTCTTTTTGAAAAGTTTTGTTTGATAACACTGCGATCTTGGTCGCAGTATTTTATAACTTATTTTTTTAAGGTCGCAGTATTTTTATTAATAAATTTTAATTAGACTGTGATTTTTGGTAGTATTCATAATAATAAATTGTCAGATAAAATTAAATTCTGTGATCAAAGTCGCAGTATGAAATTTCATCTTCAAATCATTTGTTTTACAAGACAGCGACCAAGATTTGACAGCGTGAAGAGACACGGAGAGATAGACATATAAAATGAGAGAAAAAATAATAATAAAGAATATAAAACTAATACAACATTCCAAGAAAAGACAAACGATAGCGGCTTTTAGTAATTTCAATTATTTTCAAAAGCGAGATGTCATTTTTAATTGGCGAATTATGTGGCTCATAATGTGCCATGTCACCGCGGGCTAAGAGGGACTCTCAGCCGTCGGCTGATATACATATATCTGATACATATATATATCAGAAATATGTATATCAGCCATATATATCAGAAATATGTATATCAGCCGACGGCTGAGAGACTCTCTCAACCTGCGGTGACGTGGCACAATTTTTGCCTCACCAATAAGTTGCGGCCCGCTTACTGGAAGAAGTTAAATTACTAAATGGCCCTCGGTAGAAGGTACTTGATCCGCTATTGTTTATTATTATTCTCCCCCAATTTCTTTTACCGCTCTTTGTCAAATTTAGGGTTAACTTTTCTGCCATAAAGTTTTTTTCTGAAAATAGCGATATCCAATTTCCCTGCCAAATTTTTCCCTTTTTATTTTAATGTTGACGTCAAAGCAGTCCACTTTCCCGAACAATTCTGGTCATAGTCGTAAGCGATCTCTATGTCCCGATCTAAATATTGACCATATATCATCTGGATCAACTTTCTCTCAGAATATTGAAAGTATTGAAGGGTTGAGCTCTTGCATGCTGATCAAGAGGTTATTATTTTATCAATTTTTTCTAGCAATTTCTTAAATTTAGAAGATTTATGTGTAACGTATATGTTAAATGCGATATCAGTCGCACCTATTTAAATTAATAGATTTATGAACTGCGACCACTAATTTAATACACTATATTTTACTAACTACGACCACTGTCGAAGTTTATATTAAAAACATTTTTTCGGTTGTCAAAGCTAGCTTTATAACTGCGACCTTAGGTCGCAGTCCTATTTTTTTCATATTTCTGACACGTGTCCATGTCATTTATATCTATCTTATATACTAAATTTTAAGAACTGCGACTTAAGGTCGCAGTATATACTAATGAGAGAGTTGCAAAGTTATTATTCACGTTTTTAAAAACCTGGACATACGGAAAACTGCGACTATGGTCGCAGTCTGTTATTCAGAAGTTATAGATTTCTTTACTTCTGCGAACTTGGTCGTAGTTTTAGTTATTATAGTTCAGACGTTTGATATTCAATTATTTGTTTTTATTTAGTTTAGCAATTTGTTTTGTAGGATCTGAATTCACATGGAGAAATGTCTGGAAGCTCAAATCTGTTTTTAGGGAAATAGTTTTTTATGGATGATGAAGCATACAACTTCTACAATTCTTATGCAAGGAACAGAGGTTTTGGCATTAGAAGAAAAGGAAAAGATAAGTCACGGAGGCCTCCTCATGAAATTATTTGCAGGAAATTTTGTTGCAACAAGGAGGGTGTGAAGATTACACTAAACGGGGTCTCATTCATCGCATCTACAAATTTGGGGAAAACATGCTCTCATTCTAACTTTCGTTCCTCAAAGTTTCAATTTCTTTAGCGTGTTCATCCTGTGGTGCTGACAAATAACCTATAATAGTTGCTTCTTGTTCACTCATTGGTTCCTCAACTATTTCGACAGGCTCTAGTTCTGTTTTCGAAGGGATATTAGTTTCAATATTTATATCTTCTTCTTCTTCTTCTTCTTCTCCTCCTCCTCCTCCTCCTCCTTCAATAGGAAGGCCAATCATATTTCTTTCATCATTAGAAATGTTGGCCATTTGACAAAAAATCTGAAAAAAAACTATGATCTTAGATAAATCTTATAGTTATATCGCAGATGAATAAAACATTTACTAGAATAGCTATCAAGGAACTGCGACCGTGATCGCGGTCATAAACATTAAATCAGATAAGTAAAAACGTGATGTGACCATAGTCGCAACAAAAACCAGTGAAATAAATTTAACTGCGACCAAGGTCGCAGTTTATTTAAACGAGTTATCAAGGAAATGCGACCATGGTCGCACACTGTTGTACGTTAATCAAATGAACTACGACCGTGGTCCATTTAGATGAATAAAATTATAATCAATAGTATATGATCGCTAACTATTAAAAACTTATGATATCTGCGTCAATATCATTTAGATCAATTTCAGCCAGAGCTCTACTAATATTTTGAAGGTCCCATCTTACTACCCATGAGTTTTGCCCTCCAAACCAGATCTCGGCTCAAAAATAGCAGCCCTTTCACAGAGCCAATACTGCAAAATATATTATTATATTAGTTTACATAAATATTGACAATATATAAAGAAATTTCAATAATGTTTGCCAACTATGATATCCATACTTACAATAATTTGTACGGAGCATCCTTGCAGCTCATATGTGGTTTGCCTGAAGATGTACATTGATTTAATCAGGAATTGCCAAACAGCTTTAACCCAGCATATTGTCTTCATCAGCTGCATATTGGCAAATTGTTCCACAATTTTCCACGACACTGTGCATTTACTACCAGAAAAGAATAGAGCGGCCGACATATACAGGATGATTATTGTCATAAAGTCTTGAGTTGCAAGTCTTTGTATATCTCTTATAATTTCATTTAAAGTCAGGTGCTGCTCAAGCTGTTCATCCTTAGTAACATCTGATTCAGTCATCAACCTTTTCATGATTAGAAGATCGTCCAAAGCTTTTTCAATTGATACTTTCGTGATCTTCTTTATATTAGGAAAATACTATTTAATAACCCCCTGTCCTTCATTGTATAGGTCTTATTCATAATAAAATTTGCCCCATTGATAGATAGACCAAAAGTAAGGGCAACATCCTCCACAGTTAACTCAATTAGTCTGCCCCAACTCTAAACGTCCTTGTATCCTTATCATACTGGTCTACAATTTTCAGCAAATTAATGTTTGATTTTAGACCTTTTTTCAACACCAAACTCCTCATTGTAGAAGGCTATAAAGATTGGGCAAAACCGGGTCACCTTCATCGCATCTACAAAATCGGCCTGAATGTGCTTTTTAAATCTTCTAATGAATTTGCACATAGGCTTTAACCACGATCTCATAGGACGAACCTTCAGTTCTTGTTTACCGATAGATGAAAAAACATTAAAAACATTAGTATAAAATACCGGGTCTCAGTATGTTTATTTAAAAGTATAAAAAAAAGGACGGCGACCTTGGTCACAATAGGCTTTAATAAATTATAATACACTGCAACCAAGGTCGCAATAGGCTTTTAATAAACTAAAATATCCTGCGACCAAGGTCACACTGCAATTTTGTAATTAACCAAAATATTTTACCATGAAGGTGGCTGTGTATCATCATACTGCGACCAAGGTCGCAATATTCAATCAGGCTAACTTAGTTAACAGACTGCGACCATATCCCTAGAAAGGATAAAATGAAGGAAATATTTTACCATGGTCGCATTCTCCTAATAATACCGTTTACATAAAATGTGACCATGGTCGCAGTATTAAGCTGCAAATCTTCGCAGTTAAATTTACGTGCTAGACAAACTAACTGCGACCATGGTCGCATTCTATCTTAATAGTTAATAAATAAACTGCGACCTTGGTCGCAGTATAATTATTTCAAATAATTGGTTTTAACTTTATTTTTTTTTTTTTCAGATTTTGTGTCTAATGGCCAACATCTCTAATGAAGAAAAAATTATGATTGGCTTTCCTGTTGAAGGGAAGAGAAGGAGGAAGAAGAAGCAGAAGATGAAGATGAAGAAGAAGAAGAAGAAAATACATATAATCAAGCTAACATTTCGTCAGAAAAGAAGCCAGAAGCTGCACAAATAATTGAGCAAGAAGAGACGAGTGAGCAAGAACCAACTTTTACAGGTTATTTGCCACCATAATGGGATGAACAAGCTAAAGAAATTGAAGAGTTGAGGAATCAAAATCAGTATTTGAGAGAAAATATTTCTCAGCTTGAAAGAAAAATTGAAAAAAATGGAGACTGAGAACAGACTCAAGGCTGAATTAAAGAAAAAAAGAAGAGAAATAAGAGAGAAGAAAAAATTAAAAAAATAGTAGATAAAATTAAAAGTGAAAGAAGAAGAAGAAGAGCTGCTGAGAGCAGCCGCTGCTGCGGAGGAGAAGGAAAAGGAGAAGAGAAGGAGGGAAGAGGAGGAGAATGAGAGGAGAATGAGGGAAGAAGAGGAGAAGGAGAAGAGGAGGAGGGAAGAGGAGGGGCAGGAGAGGAGGAGGAGGGAAGAGGAGGAGAATAAGAAGAGAAGGGAAGAGGAGGAGAGGAGAAGGGAAGAGGAGGTGGAGCAGAAGAGGAGGAGTGTAATGGAGAAGAAGGAGAAGGAGAAGAGGAGGAAAGAAGAGGAGGAGCAGGAAAAGGAGAAGAGGAGGAAGTTAGAGGAGGAGAAGAAGAGGCAGGAGAGGATGAAAGAAAAGGAGAGAAGAAGGAAGAAGGGAGAAGAGGAGAAGAAGCAGAAAATAATTATGGAGCAGATGGAGAAGCAGGCTGAAGAGAAGAAGAAAAAAAATTTGAAAGAGGATGAAAACATGGGTTCTGAATTTATTGTAAATATTTCTGGGGAAGATATCCCCAGTTTTTCTTTGATTATAACTCAACAGATTCAAGAACTCCAAAGAGATAGAGCTTCAGAAGAAAAACTTCAAGAACATACTCCGGTTCAGAAGCAATCCTTAAAAGGAAAAGTTTTGGATTACTCTAAAGGAACGATAGAAAGGGAGTCAAAGAACGCAAGCGTGCTGAAAGAGATCGCGATGACTCCGACTTCGTCTATCCAAAACAGAAGAAGAAAATTAATGAACATCCTCTTCCACAGCCTGCGGCTCAGAGTTCTGCCGCTGGTTTCGGCGACAAAGAGATTTCCCCCACTCAGCCAAAAACAAGGGAATTGATTGAAACCACAACATACATAATTCTGCAGCCCCATCAACAAGCTCTTATAAAAAATTTCTTGGACAAGACTTTCTGTCAGTAAGTTAATTAATTTTATTAAAAATAATATCAAAAATCTGTTATATATATAAGAACAATTTAATTAATAACTTTGTTTTGAATATCTTACAGTTCTACTGCATATCAGGATACCGACAACGGAATCATTGTTACAAAGAATGACATTGAGGACCTGATGTTCAGTAGAGAGTTAGATGCGAATATAATTCATTTCTACATGCAGCATCTACAGAAAGGAGGAGGATTAAAAAGTATATTCTTTCGGAGCGAAGCTTGGGTAAACATCTATTTTCTCCTTTACGGTTTAATGTAATATCAATTTCCTAATTAATTTGGTGAATTAAATCTTTAGACGTTAAATATTCTACTAATATTCTTTATCGTTGTTTAGGCATAACGAATGTACTGTGACTAAGGTCGCAGTTTATAATTAAATTAGTTCACCTCAATATCAATTTGAAATGAAGGTTACGACTGTGGTCGCAGTTGCTGGCGGTAGTCTTAATCAACAACAACACTGCGACCTTGGTAGCTATGCGTCCTAATATAAAAGGAGTAGCTATGATTGAGGCAAAACCTGCACAAAAAATACGAAATTTTAGATCTAATAATAAACTTGTACAAGTGCTCAATTCTTTCGCTATAGCAAGTGGCTATGCGGGTCGTGATCCACAAGGAGGGTTTGCGATGGAAGCTTTA
The DNA here is from genome assembly GCA_038442645.1 of Agave tequilana. Classification (NCBI taxonomy): domain Eukaryota; kingdom Viridiplantae; phylum Streptophyta; class Magnoliopsida; order Asparagales; family Asparagaceae; genus Agave; species Agave tequilana. The sequence continues at coordinate 1,754,969 of JAVJIF010029691.1, read as the reverse complement.
CGGTTCTTTATTGAAATCGTTAAGAAAATAAGCGAAAGTTCTTCTCTGTTTTAAAGTTATAAAAATGGAAAAGAAAGTTATAGTTATAGTTAAGAAGAAAGCGAGAGATGAAGAAGGTGAAAATCAGAAAACGATGAAAGCGACTATGTACAAATGAAGTGGAGGAGAAAGAGTGATTTTGAAGAGATGGTGATTTAATTTACAAAAATGAAAGAAAGAAATAAAAGAGTTACTTACCTTTTCACCAAAAGCTTACCTTGAGTTTTTAGCTTCGATGTTACCTTGAATTGGAGGCAAACAGCGCATAGCCCATAAGAGTCGAATGTTGGTCTCTTCCACATTACATCATCAAGATACGCAAGCATGAAATGATACAGAGAGACTCACAATTCCATCGTCATGAGCTATCGGTGGCACTCGCAAAGGCAAGGCTCTTTCGATGCTTTAGCCTCACTTGGAAGACAGTTGTACCAAAAAGAAAAGTAAAGTAGAAAAGAATAAGAAGACTAAAAGAAACTACATACAAAGAGAAAACATCGATTTGATCTCATAACAATCAAAGAAAAGAAATTCATCTTACACCGGTGTCACTCCAGCTCTAGCTTCATTCTTGTTCTTTGATGAAAGTCTGATCTCCTCTATTTACATAAATGAAAATTACAATTACATGAAAAAGAAAAACAAAAACCTAAACTAAGAAATGAAAAACTAATCTAAAATCCTAATCTGCATTGGCCTCCACTTTCAGCACAGAAAATGCCTTTTTATAGGCCAAAAACCCAACAACCAAGATCCCGGGGAGGTCGGGGGAGCAAACGCTCCCCCTAACTCCCCAAGATTGCCGCGAAAACGCGGCCCAAGCCGCGTTTCCGCGGCCAGATGGCCACACCCTGTTGGTGGGTCTGTCTGGGGTCTTCTTCTGGCTTTATCCTTTGTTGGTTTTGTTGTTTGAGCTCCAGATTCTGACGAAATGACCTTGGATTCTTGGCTTTAACCGATTGATTCTGAGAGGATTCTTCTCAACCGATTTCAACCTCTTGATTTTGCCCTGATTTTGTGTGCGCGAATTTATTCTAATTTAATTCAGAATTCTGGTGGGCTTTTGGGCTCATTTCTCTTCATCTCCTTAAGGATTGGGCCTGCAATTAAATTAAACAAATAATTAGGACAATGCAGGCTTTTATTCTAAAATAAGTATGGAAATGTGACATTAAATATGCAACATTAGTGACCAATCACACCCCCATACCTATCTTTTGCTCGTCCTCAAGCAAAACAACTAAACTATACTAAGGATTATTAGACCACTTTCGCAGGTCACGCGATTGCACTGAGCATGTGCAACAAGCCGTTAAACCTCTAGGTTTCCCCTAGAGGACGAGTTTTGTCTCGTGAGGGTTTTCAGCGGATTGCAGCCACAAAATCCATAAAGAAAGGGAAATAAAGAGTTAGTATTTTCGACAAGCATTTTGAAAGAGAAAAATATTTAAAATATGATTGTAAGATCTAAGCAATCTATAAGTTATAGGAAACCCGAATTTTTCATTCCTAAACTTAGTCTCTATTCAAAAATTTGTTATCAATCAAAGTAAGGAGTCAAATTGTACTTCTCATCTAGTCTATTACTTTACCCTAAGTCATATGTACCATCGTGACTGTGAAAATTTTGACTAAGGATTCATTAACTCTAACTCTTATGCCTTATTTATTTATATATATACTTTTTTTGTGGTATTATTCCTTAGTTCTATTAGGCTTTCTAATCTGCCCTTGTAACGAGCCTCTAATCGATGACTCTCAAACCCAACGGTCTTAGGGCACTGGGTGAGAAGACACCCCTAGGACTTAAGGACTCGAGCAGATAAGGCCACAAAACTAAGGATTTTATTATATGAACCTCTTTTAGGCGTGACTACTTATGCTTTATTAGGCACAAATACCCAGCTTAATCAGAGAATTTTTCTTTTCAAACTTATCTAATCATCTTTTGCATAAATACTAAGGCTTGCTTAGGCCAAAGCACCTAGCTAGTCAATAATTAGATTTATTTGTATATATATATTTTTATAACTTATCTAATCATCTTTCGCATAAATACTAAGGCTTGCTTAGGCCAAAGCACCTAGCTAATCAATAATTAGACTTGTTTTTTTTCAAACTCATCTAATTATCTTTTGCATAAATACTAAGGCTTTCTCAGGCCAAAGCACCTAGCTAATCAATAATTAGATTTGTTTATATATATATATATTTATAAGGCATAACGATCTTTGTTTTTGAACCCTAAGTGTGTAAGTGTATGAAGTGTGCATATTTCATCAAGGTAAAGATCAAGACTAAATTACTTTGACAAATTATCTTCCTAACTCTATAAATCAAACAAATAATCTTATTTTGACCAAGTATAAGAAATCCTAATTTGGATTTTCCTATTCCTTAAAATTAACTTAATTTCTTACAAAAATGAGTCAAAATATTGTTTCTATTTTTCAAAAAGTTTTTAAAAGTAAAGAAAAGTGTTAATTTTTTTTTAAAGAAAAAGAAAAGTTATGTTAGACCCTCCCCCACACCTATCTCATGCATTGTCCTCAATGTATGAATTAATGCATAGATGCATGAAAAAGACGAAAGGGAAGGAAAATGTTACCTTAAGGTGGTGGTTCCGGTGGTGGTCTGATTGGTCCACGAAACGCGGCCCAATCAACTTTTCTTGGGTCTCGGAGGAACCCACCAGCAATTACACTAATATAACCCACTAAAATTGTGTATCCCTGAAGGATCTTTATTAAGTATTTAACCCCATCTAATTTCCATATTCCATAATTGATTTCGGAGTCAAATTTGTCAACAACCTCGTCCCAGAAAGGAGTATGAAATGATAGAACGGTTGACTTGGACTCAAGAAGGACAGGAACTAATACCGACTCAGGAAGGTGACTTAAGTCAAGTAAAGGTTCAAGAGTCGAAATAGGTTCAGGAAGTGGGTCCAAGTCAAGAAATTGAAACTCTAGTCCACATGTATTTTCTAACAATGGAATGTGACTTAATGTGGGTGCTTCTAGTTCATGAATGATAGGTGGAGGAATCAAAACTGACTCTAAAATATTACTCAAGTTTGGTAACACAACAGGAGTCAATAATTATTCAGAAAGTTGAACTGTATCACAGATATGAGAATCTAGGTCACATATCTCATTGACTTCAATATCAAAAAATTGAAAACATGCCAATTTGTCAATAGGATCTTCAAGAGTGTATAATTGGTCAAGTTCAATATGATCCTCAGAGATGGGTGATTCAATTTCATTATGGATTGGTACAGGATCTAATGTAGACTCGGGAAAAAGATCAAAATCAGGTGAAGATACCGGAGTCATAATCGAATCAGGAAGAAGAATTGAATCACTAAGTTGGGGTTCAAGATCATATTCATTCTCAAGTTCTATTTCATGGAAGGAATAAATTGCCAAACTGTCAATATCTTTTTCAAAATTTGGAGTTTGGGCAAGTTCAAATGGTTGTTCTGAAATAGAATCTTGATTTCCAAAACAACATGACTCTTCGGCTCTAACAGAATGGTAAGTGACATCAGGACGGTGGGAACGTAGAGATTCGACCATCATATCTATGTCACGATTTCTAGCATTTTGAGCATGAGTCATGGCTTCTAGCATCTTTGCATAGTTGATGGGTTCATTGTCTTGTTGAAAAGATGAAGAGTTGTTTTGGAAGTGGTAGTGAAACTGTGAGTCCATCAGATTTTTTGATTTATGTTTGGACTCACGCATACTCATTTCCATAATTGATGGTTTCCTATTTTGGACGGGTGGAACTGAGTATGAATCTTAAACATAATGTGGACTGGGTGGAGAAGGAGGGCAAGGTGGTTGAAAATTATGCTCGGGGGAGGTGAATCCCCACTGACTCGGTGAAGAGTTGAAATCATTATGGAAATTATAGTTATTAGATAGGGGTATGGGTCATATTGATTCGGATAAGACCAATCCGGCACACTAGGTTGGTCAATGTTATGATATGCCGGGTTGGTAATATCCGAAAATGAAGTCGGTGTGTAATATGGATTATTATTGTAGTTGAAAAAATTATTATTATAATCCATATCACACAATAGAATACAAACAAAGAAAAACAAACAAATAAACAAACAAAAAAAAATTTCTAGCCTAAGTTAGGGTAGACTTAGGACCTAGACGACTCCTAACTGGTTAGACTGTCCACGGGAGGTCTAATGTAGACTTTAACCACAAGCTAATCAGCCAGGTCAGGGCAAGGTTGGTGGGAGGTTTTCCGTCAAAGACGTTCCTTAATTAAATAACCACCAACCTTCGGGCTTTCGGCTCTCAATCCCTTTCCTAGGCACTGATTTTGCAGGAGTTAGATTCCAACATTTTTTTTCCCTTAGGATAATCTCCTAATTGAGTCCGAGATGTCCCTAGGGCCAACGTCTACTCAATTTTAGTTAGGCTTGGGTTAGTGAGTGCTTGGAATCTGATTTTTGGGCTAAGGAAGGGTGACTAAATCCCCACCTTATCTTGTTATGGGTTAGTGCCCTTAAAATAATTTTGTGCAAGTGTACAAGATATGTAAGATTCACTCAAAGCGATATAAATCAACCAAGAAGTGAGTCCTATGCTATATGCAATGCAGACGTACCTTGCTCCAGCACTCTTCAACAGTAAATATAAATGAATTGAAAAGACGCGTGCCTAAAATGCAAATGCTTAATCAATTTTTAACTTTTGCAACAAACTTTTTACTGTTGATTATTAGCAGGTTTTTGTGATGGCATATAAAAAATAAATAATTGCAGCAACTAGAATTTGCAAAGCTAGCAGCCCTGCAAAAATCTGTTAGTAGTCAGCTCTTTATTGCCGCAGATCCGCGGCTTTTGCCGTGGAAACGCGGCAATTCAGAGGGCAATGGGTCTCAGCTTTCTAGAGCAGAGGCCCAAGGCCACTTGTATGTCACTGCAATATTAATTTCCTGCTTTAATTGCCCTGTAACCTACAACAGAGAAGAAAATTCGTTTAGTTCTAAAAAATTTGCAATAAAAATTCAGATTTCAATAAAAACCGTTTTACCCTCCCCGGCAACGGCGCCAAAATTTGATTGAGGCAAAACCTGCACAAAAAATACGAAATTTCGATCTAATAATAAACTTGTGCAAGTGCTCAATTCTTCCGCTATAGCAAGTGGCTATGCGGGTCGTGATCCACAAGGAGGGTTTGCGATGGAAGCTTTACGGTTCTTTATTGAAATTGTTAAGAAAATAAGCGAAAGTTCTTCTCTGTTTTAAAGTTATAAAAATGGAAAAGAAAGTTATAGTTAGAGTTAAGAAGAAAGCGAGAGATAAAGAAGGTGGAAAATCAGAAAATGATGAAAGCGACTATGTACAAATGAAGTGGAGAAAAAAGAGTGATTTTGAAGAGATGGTGATTTAATTTACAAAAATGAAAGAAAGAAATAAAAGAGTTACTTAACTTCTTTTCACCAAAAGCTTACCTTGAGTTTTTAGCTTCGATGTTACCTTGAATTGGAGGCAAGCAGCGCATAGCCCATAAGAGTCGAATGTTGGTCTCTTCCACATTACATCATCAAGATACGCAAGCATGAAATGATACAGAGAGACTCACAATTCCATCGTCATGAGCTATCGGTGGCACTCGCAAAGGCAAGGCTCTTTTGATGCTTTAGACTCACTTGGAAGACAGTTGTACCAAAAATAAAAGTAAAGTAGAAAAGAAGAAGAAGACTAAAAGAAACTACATACAAAGAGAAAACATCGATTCGATCTCATAACAATCAAAGAAAAGAAATTCATCTTACACCGGTGTCACTCCAGCTCTAGCTTCATTCTTGTTCTTTGATGAAAGTCTGATCTCCTCTTATTTACATAAATGAAAATTACAATTACATGAAAAAGAAAAACAAAAACCTAAGCTAAGAAATGGAAAAACTAATCTAAAATCCTAATCTGCATTGGCCTCCACTTTCAGCACAGAAAATGCCTTTTTATAGCCCAAAAACCCAACAACCAAGATCCCGGGGAGGTCGGGGGAGCAAACGCTCCCCCTAACTCCCCAAGATTGCCGTGGAAAGGCGGCCCAAGCCGCGTTTCCGCGGCCAGGGTATGGCCAGATGGCCACACCCTGTAGGTGGGTCTGTCCGGGGTCTTCTTCTGGCTTTATTCTTTGTTAGTTTTGTCGTTTGAGCTCCAGATTCTGACGAAATGACCTTGGATTCTTGGCTTTAACCGATTGATTCTGAGAGGATTCTTCTCAATCGGTTTCAACCTCTTGATTTTGCCCTGATTTTGTGTGTGCGAATTTATTCTGATTTAATTCAGAATTCTGGTGGGCTTTTGGGCTTATTTCTCTTCATCTCCTTAAGGATTGGGCCTGCAATTAAATTAAACAAATAATTAGGACAATGCAGACTTTTATTCTAAAATAAGTATGGAAATGTGACATTAAATATGCAACATTAGTGACCAATCAAGCTACCTAATGTACTGTAACCTAAGTCGCATTCCATGATAATATTAATCACCACGAATATAATTTTAGTAATGAAAAGTATGCGACCTAGATTGCAATTCTTGGCGATCTTTATCAACAACAACACTACGACCTTGGTCGCTATGCATCCTAATATAAAAGGAGCAGCTACGTAATGTACTGCGACCTAAGTCGCAGTCTATGATAATATTAATCACCACGAATATAATTTTAGTAATGAAAAATATGCGACCTAGATTGCAATTCCTTGCAGTCTTTATCAATAACAACACTGCGACTTTGGTCGCTATATTAATTAATATAAAAATGTGATAATTAAGAAACACTGCGACCATGATCGCAGTCTGTTGTCTTGACGTAATGACTTCTAATTTTCATAAATTTTTTATATACTTTAAATTCATTTTGTATTTTATTTTTTTGTTATCTGCAGCACGGTGTTGTATCTAAAAGTAAAGATCTGAAAGATCATTCCATCAAGCAGCAGCTGTTGAAAAACTGGACAGATGATGTGCAGTACATGTTCTTCCCGATCAATCACAAACATAGTGCCACCGATCCCGGATTTCACTGGACCTTATTAGTATTTGATTGCCATACAGAAGAGTGGATTTTTTACAACTCTTTGGTCCCAGCTGAAAAAACTAGTAGTATATTAAAGCTTTATCAAAAAGATGCAAGAATAATTGTGTGTTGAAATTTAATATTTCGATAATTGGAAACTTACATTTAATTTGATTAATATTGATTTTTCTACTGACATTGCAGAAAGAAAGATTATAACAGATTTTGGAGATTGATTTCAATAAATTAATGAGAAAAATAAATATAAAATACAGAAGATGACCCCAATAAGCAAACAGATATATAAATTTTTGACATCTCCTTACCTATCATATTTTTTACCTTTTTTTAGTATAAGAATCTAATTTCATTTAATAATTACTCTGTGCAAATTTCAGTGTTGATTGCGCTGTATATGTATGCAGGTACATGCAAAGTATAGCATTTGGTAGTCCACCAGCTGTTGATACTGTTACGACCGCTGATATACAGAGTCTAAGAAGTGAGCTTGCATACATGATACTTGCAGATAGAGAGAAGAGTTGGGATGAAGAAACATAAATCATACGAAGGATGGTATTTGAAGACTGACAGTGGGAAATTTATTGATATACCACATTTTTTTATGTATAAATGTAAAAATATTTGCAATTCATTAATTTTTTTTGTTTTATTGATTTAATTTATAAACATTTTTATATATTTATTTATTATAAATTCCATTGATTATTTTCAATCTACATTTGTTACACCGTGGATTTGACTACTGCGTGCTGATATTAGAAACAAACATGCATTCAACAGTTGTATTGCGACCAAAGTTGCTTTAATGACCTGTTTTAGTTACAGTGTTTCCTTATATTGCTATACTGTAATCGAGACAGCGATCATGGTCGCAGTTACTTAATCATTTATCAGTTCCCAATGCGACTGTGGTCGCAATAATGAACTATTTTGGAGTACAAAGTAATTTAATGTAAGACTGTATTAACTTTTAAACTGTTTTGGATAACTGAACAGTCACCTAGGAAGTATACAATTTTTGAGAAAAGGTAGAAAATAAATTTGGGACATATTCACGTGGTTTGGGAGCTTAAACCTTTTGGAATTTTGGGATTAAAAATATATAAAGGGTCATCAGGACAGGATTATAAACATACTAAATTGGTTTTGCTCAAACTCGTTACTTTCACTGTTCGGAATCAGATTCAAAAATGTCTTCTCCACCGTCTTCACCGAAAAGAAGCCAATCATCTAATGATAATTGGATGTATAGTTCTGAAGCGATGCCTTGCTACGGGTCAGAGGATGAGCATGATATAGACGACCTATTCTGGGAGTTCATTGATGAACCAAAATACATACATGAAGAGGAAGAAAGCAAAGAGGAGATTTTTGGTAAAGAGGTGGAAGAGACGGAAAGCGATACGGAAGACGAACGCGGTAATAATCTTGATGACGAATCTGATTATGATGGTGATGACGAGAAGGAGTAGACTAGAAGTTTAAAATTTGTATTTTGATTTATATATATATATATATATATATATATATATACCACTATTTTCGAAGGTTAATTGTGTGAATTATAGTTTTTACTACTTAGTCTTGGTTGGAATGCTGTACATTTGTCACAAATTTTATTTCAACGAACTGCGACTCTTGTCGCAGTCATGAAACTGGTGTACACATCCAGACAATACGTTCAAATGGTCAAAAAGGTCGACACTGCGACCAAGGTCGCAGTTTTAATTTATGTTCAGTGGACTAAAGCAAAAACATAGGGCGAAAATTAGAAATGGAAGTTACAATTAAAAAATAAAGGGAAAGCTGCGACTGTAGGCAAAAAAAATCTAAAAAAATCTGTCAGGCAACTGCGACTCGGGTTGCAGTGAATGAGATGTTGTATATAAGGAGAAAGTCAATATTCAAATGTGTAAATATCGATGCGACCATGGTCACAGTGGTACTCTACGTTGAGTGGAATTAAAAAAGAACATAGCGCTAAAATTGTCGAAATTATAATAGTGCGGAGAATCTTCTACTATATTCAGAAGTTACAATAATATACCAAGAGACGGGGGCAATTTTAAAAGCAACAAATCAATTTCCACGATTAGGAACACTGCGACCACGGTCGCAATTAACCACGTACACTGCGACCAAAGTCGCTGTCTACGTTATAGTAAACAAAAATTAAACTAAATATGAGAATTTTATAACAGTAAAACTTTAAAGTACAACTAATTACAAAAATAATACAACAAAAATTAAAAAATTAGAATAAAATCTGATTATACTGACACGCCAGTGGCAGACTGCGACATGAATCTCTCTACACTGTGCGACCCTGGTCGCAGTTCATGAAAAAAATGAAGTCTTTATTCCTTCAAGATGGACGCAACCCAAACCCACTTCTTCTGCCATTAAAAAAAGGAATAATAAAAATTTTAAACATAAATAATTATAAAAAATTGTTTAACAGGTTTAATGTAATACCAGTAACGGACAATCAGTCCTGTAATGGCCCAGCTCTTGACAGTTATCACATCTTTGATGCTTAACTTCCTTATGATATATAGAATCTTCAAAACTAGACTTAAGCCTGGATGCAGCTCTAGGCCTCCCCTTGGTTGGTACAGGACCAATTGGATCACGTATATTCAATTCTTCACCATTTCGCAGAACGACAACGGATCCACTGGAACCAACTGTAGTTTTAGGCTGTGATGACTGATAATTTCCTGACATGGCTCTGTATTCACTAGCGGTTTCTTCGGTAAAACTTTTCAAAATTGTGTCTAACTTTGAAAGATGGATATCAGAATTAGCGACCATCTCAAGAATTGCATTAAATTTTGAACGAATTGTCTACAATATAGCCGTCCGTGGAGTGCCATGACTGGGAAAAGGACTGATGCTATTTTCAATTGCAACATTTTTGTAACGAGCATCCAACCTCCATCTCTGAAGTATATATGATTCCGGTATATGTAAAACGTGATTGCGCCACAAAATACACAGAATATGTCTACATAGGATACCCTCTGTTTCAAATAACGTACAACTACAAGAAGCATGAAGTTCCTCACGCTTATCATAACTGACCTTTTCCCAGCTGTCTTTTGATTCTGAAAAATCACCAACCAAATATTATGATCCCGGTTTGTCATGTTCCAACTCTTCTGAAAATAGTGTCATTACAACTGCCCATTCCTTTTGGAATAACTAAAAAATCTTCGGTGTATACAACTTTGAAACCTGTATCTCATATGGATTCGATGTACAGTTGGGCACAGAATTCAACCTCGAAAATCTTGTTGAGATTCAGAGGTACGACGGGCAGCAACAGCTTTATCATATTGGTGAACAAATTCCACTAGTTTAGTGTTTGCATTAACAAAACCATCAAAGAAGGAATTAATACTCTCGGACCTCTGGCTGGTTGTCATTCCAGCACAGAAAACATCCTTGAGATATGCATTAACCCAATGTCCGCGCAATCTGTGCATCTTCAATAACCAACTGTCTTCTTCTTCTTATAAATGATATTTTTCATTCATTAGACGCCATTGCTCCTCGCATGTGCTTATATCACGGGAGGTGTACCAATCATGGAAATCAGAGACCATATCTTCTCTATACTTTTTTGTCATTAGTATTTGTTGCTCGGCAATATGTTTCTGTACATGCCAGAAACAAAACCGGTGCCGAGTAGTTGGAAAAACAATCTTGATGGCGTCACCAATCTGGGCATCCTGATCAGTAATAATCTACTTTGGTGCAACTCCATGCATGCACTTGAGCCATTTTTGGAATAGCCACACAAACGTATCCCTCTGCTCATCAGCAAGCAATGCACAACAAAATTGACTGCCAATGATGATTTACTCTAGTGAATGGAGCAAATGGCAAGCTCAATTAATTAGTCTTCTATGTTGTGTCAAAAACTATCACATCACAGAACCTCAAATACGAGGAAATAGCTCTTCCATCAGCCTAAAAAATGCTTCTAAGTGTGCCGACGTTATCGATTTCACTTACAAAGAAAAATTCTGGATCGGTCTTGGCTTTCTCTTGGAAATATTTGATAATAACAATAAATTTATGGCCAATATTATTTCTACGTTGACGAGTAAAATCAGTAACTTGTTGCGGGCTCACTTCTTCACAGCCTTCTCCCTGGCTCATTGCATTCTCAACACGGGAAATATTTGAAGGGCGCATTCCCACATCAATCAGATTGCTCATAGTGCTTCTGCTAATCTTCAAACGATGAGTCTAGTGAAAGTAATGGTGATGTACCTTATCCGGGCTTGACAATTCATATGAATGAGAATCAACAAATTTTGTGAAAACCCAATATCTTCTGTCAAAAAGAAAACGAAGATGGACATGCATCTCAGCAGGACAAGCTACTTTTGTGTCAATTTGACGATACACTGTAAGCCCCTCTTGTCTTTTGTCACACAACTTCTTCACACCTTGTTGCAGAAAAATTTTCTACAAATTACTTCATGAGGAGGCTTCCGTGACTTATCTATTCCTTTTCTCCTAACACCAAAACCTCTGTTCCTTGCATAAGAATTGTAGAAATTGTATGCTTTTACATCTGTCAGGAATTGTTTCCCAAGAAACTTATTTGAGCTTCCAGACATTTCTCTATGTGCATTCATATCCTACAAAAACAATTTGATGAACTACATAAATATAAATAGTTTTTAGATATCACACGTCTGAAATATAATTTCTAAAACTGCGACCAAGGTCGCAGAGGTAATGAAATCTATTTAACTTCTTACTAAAGACTGCGACCGTAGTCGTAGTTATCCGTATGAACATATTTTTAGAAAAATCAGAATAATAACTGTGCAACAATCTAATGAATATATAAAATGGATATAATTTACATAGAAACGTGTAAGAATTATGACAACAAAGAATGCGACTTGGGTCGCAGTCACAAAAATCAAATTGCGACCATGATCGCTGTTCTAAAAAGATTAAAACAAGTGATTATTCTATTCTGTAAAACAAATTATAGTTCGAATAAGGAATGCGACTTGGGTTGCATTCACAAAAAAAAAGATTTTACAGCCGGAGATTATTTTCAAATAAGATTGCGACCGTGGTCGCATTTCTGAAACTTTAGAACAAGTGATTATAGGTCGCAGTACCATATATACTAAAGAGAAAAATTCTATATTTAACAAATTGCGGGAAAAATTGACACAATTAAAACCTGTTGATCGGCATGCAAAGATGTCAACCCTTCAATATTTTCAATATTCTGAGAGAAAGTTGAACCAGATGATATATCCTCCATATTTAGATCGCCAGATAAAGATCGCTTACGACTGCGACCAGAATTGGCATGGGAAGTAGACTGCTCAGACGTAGACATTAAATAAAAAGGATAAAAAATTGCTCTAAAAAAAGGATATTTTCAGAAAAAAGTTTATCGCAGGCTGAAAAGGAGAACCAAAATCTGACAAAGAGAGGTAAGGAAATAGGGGGAAAATAATAATAAACAATAACCTAAATCCTATAAAGAGCGACAAAAAAAAGGGGGAAAAATAATAATAAACAATAACCTAAATCTGACAACGAGCGGTCAAAAAATTGCCTTGTGGGAAAAAATAATAAACAATAACGGAAGTTATGGAACGAGTGTCTTTTAACAAGGGGTATTTAGTAATTTAACTTCTTCCTATAACCGGCCCGCAAGTTAGTGCGGTGACAAATATTGAGCCACGTCACCGCAGGCTGAGAGAGTTCTCTCAACCGTCGGCTGATATACATTTTTCTATATATATATATATATATATATATATATATATATATATATATATATATATATATATATATATATATATATATATCTTCCCCCATCTCTATTTAACGTAGCTGTGACCTGCATCCATCTTCAAGCTAGGCCGCCTCCTCACCTGGTTGTGTCAAACCATAGGTACCCCCTCTCGGCCATCCCGTAGCCGGAGCTCCTCCGCCGTGGCGTCGAGCAACCTCCGAGCATCTCTCTCGTCGGAGCCCGACGCACCATCTTCCGCCACTCGCAGCCGTGAGCACCCTCTGACATCCACCTCCATGCCATGGCCGAGGTCCAATGCCACCACTCATGGCCGTAGCCCATGCCTCCTCCCCTCGCAGGAGTGCACATCCTCTCCCCATGGAAGCCGAGTCCTTTTCCCTCTCCTGTAAACCCGCCGGCATCCACCGCGAGCTCCATCACACCCCACCGTGTGCCCACCCCCACGTCACCAGGCCGGCCAGCCTCGAGGTAAGCTTTTAATTTCAAAATATTATTGTTTGGTTTGTTACAAATCCTTTAAGGTTACAAATGAACTTTGTTTTTAAAAGAATCTTAGTTAGTACATAAATAAATAAGTTAATGGATAATATTTTAAGTAGTAACATAATGTTTTTAAAAATTATATGAGTAGTAGGTACTAGTACATGTAACTAATAATTCTAACACTACACCTATATCTAATAATGATAGATAATAAATTAAATAACTAGGTAGAAGCTAATATGTATAGATGAATAACAAATAAACATATTTGGTAGAAATTAAATGCTATGAAATATATGCAACAATTATCACAAAATATTGAATGGCTAATGTTAATAAATAATTAGCTTTTAAATATTAAAAAAATAGTACTTAAAATATATAACCAAATTTAGAATTATTAACAAGTATAAAATAATAAATTAATATCCAAAATTCATATAACTATTTAATAATTAGCATTTATAACTAATTAAAAATTAGTATTTAATTGCAATAATTATTATTTAAAGTGATTATTGAATTATAAATAGCCGGTATCTTCATGCCTAATATAACAACACTGAATAAAGTAAAGGAACCTAAGATTCAGTTAATACCACTCTAAAAACTTGAGAAAATGAAACTAATGTGAGCTGTCTAAATATCTAGGCACCAAAACTGACTCGTGCAAGTTTCTATTAAGGGATAGTTGGACCCCAATGATATCATGCAAGTGTACAGGATACTCTCCTCATTAACTTTCATCTTCATCTTAATTTTGTCTCTTAATTATAAATCATGGTTATCATATCGCATGATCGTCAACACTATCCTGTGATCATATTTACATATCAACTTTTCCTCTTCTGATTATATGACTAATTATTCTATTCTTGATATTATTACCGATGTCGTCTCGTGATCTTGTTTCATTACCTTACATATCATGTTTGCATCTTGTTCCTAGACATGCATGTATCCAACTAAAATTGACATGATTTTCTTCTATGTGATAGATCCGGGCATGTACACCTATCTTGCTTGTGATTAACTGTATGACCTGGATTGTTCGAGGATAGATAAATTATGATAATCGGATGTAATGACTATCTTAATTGTTTGAGATTTTCAGGAATTATTGTGATTCTGATACTACTGAAAATTAATCGAGGAAATTGACCATTACATTCTGAGAAATTATTTGAGGATACTTATTGGATTATGAATATATGATCATGACCGATTTATTTTGCTCTTTGGATTACATGACACTGACATTACCTGCGCTACTTTGAATTTGTCAGACATCACTTGCACTACCTTGTATTTGTTATTACCACTATCTACATTGTTCCGTGATCTTGATACACATTGTAATCACTATCTAAAACTGATATTCTTTACACTGTTTTCGGATCATGCACACTGAGTCACATTATCTTGCACTTACATTGATTAATGAAATTAACCAAGCCGGGGTTACTGAGGGAGACTGTTGCAGGGAAAATCTAGGAAGGTGTGCTTGGAAGGGCGACCCCTTGTGGGTTTGGATGCGACACGTGATCTCGTTTTTTGTGCGTGCTCCTTTTTACTTGTTACATGATACCTGATTACAGTGAACTGTTTCTCCCTGCTATCAAGATCCACTAATGCATCACTTGTTTGATATGCAACTGTCCTGGGGGATGAGGCACATGATAGTTGTATTAGTATAAGATTAATAAAATGCTAGACATATACACTTGCATCATATCCTGCATTGTCTTCAATAATCTAGTAACTGACAAATATTTTTTATGATACTGATACTTGAAACTTATTTGACATGCATTATCTTGACTACTACATGACGTTCCTAGATATACCATATTATTGTGATCTCGTGTTCTTATGATCTTATGATTATACTACACAACAGTTACTCGTTCAGGACATTTCATGTTCATTATACGCATGTCAGATCATACAAGCACGGTCTTCTTGTACATGATCTAATGTCTCGATTATTCCTGTTATTGTTATTACTTTTAGTTCTTGATACTGCCAATCATATTATTTTTGTTATTTCAATGCCCTACTTGTACAGTTGCTACATTTTCATTTTTTCTCTTTTATTGTTCCTTTCCTTCGTGTACTCTTCCTGGCCCATTTCCGACGGACCTTTATTATTTTTCAGTATTTAGATTAGAAAACTGGTATAGAGAGTTGATCCTTGATTGTATTCTGGTTCTCCGATCAGTTCAGTTCTTTTTTTGGACTTATCTTATTCAGATATGGTGGATGATATTGTTTATGATTTTGTATTTCATATATGCGCTTTTATCAATATGCTTGGTTGTATATGAATATATATGTGCTATCCTGCTCGTTGTTGACAGCTTAAGGTATTCATGAAAGAGATTTCACTCTTCGTGAGTATCTACTGGCCATCATCACATACCTGTATCCATATTTTGGGAAGCGGGGCATGACAATCAACCCTAGTATATGCTTGGTTTTGATTTTTTTTCTTTTTTTGTTTGTTGTTTGCTTTTTTTGGTTTGTGTTTGTTTGTGAAATGGATTTCAACAACAATAATTTTTTTTAACGCTAATATGAATTCATATTTCACCCCGACCTCAGTTGACCCGGATAACTCCATCCCAACTTTGTATAACATGAACCAATCGAATATGCTGGATTAGATTTATCCGACTCAAATATAACCCATATCTCTATTCTAATAACGAAAAATTTTAAAATAGTTTTCACTCTTCACAAAGTCAATAGAGATTCACCTCCCAGAAGTCAAATTTGCAATCACATCCACAATCATATCCCTCTTTTACGTCATATACTCTTTTTCTAGAATAACCGATTGAAGAAAAATGCGAAGTAGAAAAGAGTATGAAAGCCGTAAAAATCTTGCTTGAGTCCCAATAACAAATTCAAAACATGTTGAACTCACAATCTTCACAATTTTTTTGAAACCAAGATTATACACTCCCTTTCTAGAACAACCATCTGAGAAAAAATTAGAGGTAGAAAACAGCATTGAACTCTTGCATGAGAATGCACAATAATTTCAAAAATCTTCTACTCAGTCTATCGAGAAGTTAGAAGCATAACTGAGTTAATTGGTTAACATTTATAAGAATAAGAAAACTCTCTCTTATCAATCTTTGACCAATCCAGATTTCTCTAACTTTACCGTTTTGGCTCAGGAATCATGTTTTGAAAACTAAGATTCAATTTTAGCACACCCATTTGAACTAAACTAAACTCCAAGGTTTGAGAATCACATTGATATTTTAGTAAGTTATCCTTTTTCTGAGTCGAACTTGAGCATGAATGTGATGATTTGAATCTCAACTTTGTAATTTAATTCCAATTCTTGAATCAATATTGACTCCAATATGTTTATCCGATTTTAATTACTTTTACGAGTCAGTATTGAATCCTGTGTCCATTCATCATGAAATTGACTCATTTATCTTTCAGATCAACATAATGAACTTGACCAATATCATAATTTTGAAAGTCATATTGGCAACTTGACAAGTTTCCATTTTCATAAAATTGGACTCAAAGGGGAATGTGGCATTATCCTCAATTTTGTGATCTAGTTCAAATTTCTGAATCAATATTGATTCCTGTTTTGTTACCCAATTTGAGCAACATTTTAGAGTCAGTTTTAGTTCTCATACTTGTCATTCTTAAACTTAAATCACTAATTTTAAAAAGTCACATTCTAATGTGGGAAAATGAATATGGACTAGAGTTTCAACTTCTTGATTTGGACCCACTTACTGAACAAATCTCGACTCTAGAACTTTTACTTGATTTCAGTCAATTTCCTGAGTCGGTATTAGTTCATGTACTTCCTGAGTCCAAATCTATCATTCCATCATTTCACACACCATTTTGAGACAACAGTGTTGAAAAAAAAATGATTCTAAAATTATTTTTAAAATTTTAAAATTAGATGGGGTAAAATTCATAATAAAAATTATCTATGTATATATTATAATACACAGGTCACTGGTAAGTTCCTACAAATTCCACATAATCTTGATTGGGCTGCATTTCGTACATCAATTAGACCTCCACCAGAGCCACTATCCAGAGGTGAATTCTTCTTCTCTTTATATTTTAATGCATAGATACATTCACAATGCATTAAGGACAATGCATGAGATAAGTGTGGAGGAGGTCTATTAAAATAGAGTTTTTAGTTTTTCCTTCCTTTTCACTTCTTTTAGGATTTTTTTTAGAATTTTACCTTTTGTATAGGATATTTTCCTTTCTTAAACAACTTTTTGAACAAGAGATAAATTTTTGATCTATTTTTAAGAAAATTATGATCTTAGAAATTAAGAAGCCTTAAATATGATATCTTAAACCTAGTCAAAATAATGGATCTTGTTTAGAATAATAGGTTCAGAAAAATTGAAAAGATAATTTGATCTTGAATTTTTTGGCTTAGAGAATATACACTCCACAATTACACATTTTTGGTATGGAAATAAAGACTTAAAATGTCATAAACAAAAAAAATAAAATGAAAAAATATGGTATATATGAATAAAAACTCACCTATTAAAACTGGATAATTATGCCTCAGGAAGTATGATTATTCACGCCTAACGGTGGTGAAAAGAAACAAACAATTCCTCTTAGTTTTGTGGCCTTATTTATTTAAGCCCGAGGGATGTTTTCTTATCTGATGCCCTAAGATCATCTGATTTGGGAGTCATTGACTAAAGGCTTATTATCCGGGTAAATTAGAAAGCCTAAGAAAAGTAAAGAAAAAAAGATATATATATATATATATATAAATGACTTGATGGTTAGAGTTGAAATCCAAATATCTACATTATTACAAAGTGCATATTATCTATGAAATTATGAGAGATCAATTTATTCAATCCAATTTTGAATTTTTATCTTAATTGAAAGCAAGATCTTATATATAGACTAAGTTTAAGAATTTTTGGTGAACTTATGACATCAGATCACTTAATTTTTTGCAAAAATATTTCAAAAACTTTATTCTCTTTCAAAATGCATTTTCAAAAATATTAAATTTTATTTTCTTTCTTTATGAATTTTGTGGGTGTAATATGCTAAAAAACCCTCAGGAGACAAAACTCCTCATTTAGGGAAACCTATAGTTTTAAAGGCTTGTTGCTCACGCTTAGTGCAGTTGGGTCACCTTCGAATGTGGTGTATTAGTTTAGTTTTTTTCTTGTTTTGCTTGAAACGAGTAAAAGATAAGTGTGAGAGTATGATTAGCATCCAATTCTGCATCTGCATATCGTATTCCTTATCTTTTTATGAATAAAATATCGCTTCTGAATCATGTTTTAGTCTATTTTGCAGATAATCAAGAGTTTAAGAGTAAAGTCAGAATAAAAGTCTAATTAAACTAAATTTTGGGTAATTAAATCACATTTCTTGGAGACTAAGGTAGAGAGCTTCTAGAAGATGCTTAGATCCTAAAATTGAGGATGAATCTGAAGAAATACAGGTCAAAAATACCAAAAATCAGATACATACAGAAGCTTCTCCCAGCTGGACGAAGCATCAGGAAAAAACCAACGACCCAAATCTCTTGTATTGCCATTGATCCATGGCAATATGGTGGGCCTACGCGTTAATCTTCAATGCGTGGCTTCATCTCGTCATCGAAAGCCTTCCTTTGCCTATAAATACTGCATTTGGAAATCAAAATCAAGGTTGAAGAGCGGTAGGCTAAGGTTTTTTCCCATTTAGTATAGCTTAGTGTACTTTTTCTTTTTCTTCTTCTTCTTTTGTATTTTCTTTTTGTTTTAGATCATATATTAGGCCAGAATTGATTCAGGAGAGAAAGAGAGAGATTGATGTAATAGAAAGTGATCATCTATGAAAGTTTTCTTCTTTCCTTCTATGGTTTCTTCTCTAACATATAATATACTACTAACTAACTTTTCTTCTCATGACAATCTAACTACTAACCACTAATCATCTAACTCCTTACTTGATAATTCACATGAATCTAATAACCTCTACAAGACCTTACTCTTGCAAGAGCTATTGGTGGCCTATGATGATGAGTTCTAACAACTAACTTGCTAACATGCTAATTCTATTATTTTATGCTTGCCTCTAACTGGTTTTGCTGATCTAATATTTGCATTAGCTTGCTCTTGGTGCAAGTTTCAATGTGAAAAATCATCTTATGTGACATACTTTATAACGTCTCTTGAAGCCAAGGATTAGTAATAGTTAAGGATCCATGTGAGGCAACTATCACGAAGAGGTTAGCATGATTAGTGAAGTATTTAGTAGTTAGTATCCATGAGTTTTCTTCTCTTATTGCTTTATTTTCAAAACCATTTTGAAAATCATTTTATCATTTTCTTATCATTATTTTCATCATCTTCTTAGTTCACTATTGTTTTAAATTTTTTTACCAAAATTCTTCTATTTTTCATTTTCCAAATAAATTCACCACACTTTCCACTTCTCTTATCTCGTGTTTTATCTTGCTTTTTTACTTTCTTGTTTTTCCTTCACAGATTTCAAAGCCACAAATACTATTTCTTGCATTTACTGTTTTCATCGCCTTCTCCTTCCATCACTTCTAGTTTTCTTTTCTTTTCTTTTTCTTCTTTAACAAAGAAGACTTTGTTAACCACCAACATGAATGAACTATTAATGCTTCTACCACGTCCTATCCCTATAGATTCGACCCGTATTGCCTATATGCTATAACGGAAGTAACGAGAAAGCCAAAGCACCATAACACTTAAACTCTTCATTTCAAAATTCACATTTTCGTGTACACTTTACCTTCAATCACTTATCATGAGGAAACTTGCAATGTGTTCGTTCAGATCATCATTGGGAAGAGCTCCAAACAGACATTGATTTAGCACAAACTAAATTATACCAGGATTCAACCCAAAGTTGTTTGCATTGATTATTGGCTTCTTTATGTATGATGTTGCTCAAATCAGGGATGGAACCGCATAGTCCCTTATATTGTCCCACATGACCATCGCTCTAGTTTTGATGATGATTAACTCATGTAGTTATAGTTCTAATGATCTTGTTGTGTTTAAGTTTCAGATATTGATCAAGATCTTAGTTGGTGTTTAGTTTTTTTGAACCTAACATATGGTGATTCAAGAGCTCAAGCTTATAGTGTATATCTAGCACTCAAGATGGAGTCTACCTCGAAGAATCAAGTTTGGATTAAGTCTACTTGGAGAAAAAGATCTACCAGAAGATTTGTCTAGAGATTGTGAGTTTAGATCTCTTATAAAGAATCGATTAGATTTGATTGCTCAAGCTTACACACACACACAAAAGTTTTTATATCTAGTTTTTCAGTTTTAGTATTTAACAAGGATTGATTTTTTATATATATGAAATATTCTTCAATTTCTTTTTCATGTTTCAAATACGTATCTCAAACCTTATGTATTGCCAAAAAACTTTTTTAAACAAATACTAAATATTTAAAAATAAGTTTAATTTCAAAAATTATCTGAAAACTATTTTTAGGCCAGGTCGGTCAACCCCCTTGGCCATTTTTGGGTGCTCACTTGTGCACGTTGCGCACGTTTGTCGGACGACCGGTCGACTAGTAAACCGATCGATCGATCAGGCGGTCCACTGACTGTCACACCCAAGTCTCTATTGAGATCGGCTGACAGGACAGTCGACCAGTCGGTCGGTTAATTCAATATTTTGAATTACCAGTCAACCAGCCAGTTGACCGATCTGCTGATTTGCTCATCACTCTTCTAGTTATTTGACTATAATTTTTTATTTTGACATTCAATCTATGTGATTCAAATTGCATTACAAATATAACTTTCAGGACTATATTTTTTATTCAATAATCATTTTCTAATCCAAATGTTAAAGATGCCAACTATTAGTTTGAAGTCAATTCATGTTCTGAAAATAGTTTACCATTTTCTGATTTGACACCTTTCATTATTTTAATTTCAAATTTTTACTGTAATATCCTATTGATCTGATTTAAGTTGTATTAGACAGAAGACATAATAATCTATAAATTCTTATTATATGATAATTTCAAACTCAAACATTTTATACCACAAAATTGTGCTCAAAGTTAACTTATTGCACATACTAGTCTCTAGTCGGGCGACGGACCGGTCGATCGCCAGGTTCATCAGTCAGAAATTTGATTGTTGGACGTGAAAATCACCTAGAGGGGGGGTGAATAGGTGATAATGCTAATCAATGCACAATTTAAAAATATGATGCAACAATCTCCCAAAACAAGACTAAGAGCCGAATGCCCCGTGAAGGGTTCTGAACTCCTTCCTCCTGATTCCTCGTAAATATGAGTTGGAGGTGCGCAATGCAACCTTGTGGTATGGGACAATGATTGATAAGATGAATGACAACAAGTGAATATAGCAATGACAAACAAAAGCAAGCAACAATAGCAATGAAAGTAGTGCAAGAACAAGGAAAGTAAACCAAACGCAAACACAAAGAATTGTTATCGAGGTTCGAGCACCCAGCTCTACTTCTCCGCCTTCCCCAGAAGGATTCCAACCACTTCCACTATCACAAAGATGTCACAAATACACCAGAGTACCCAACTCCACAATCTCAAGTACAAGTTCTCTCTTGGTAGTCAAAAGACCACAAACTTTCTCTTTCAAAATTCTCTTCCCTTACAAAGGTCCTTAGAGAACAATGAGTAGGAATGAAGCTCTTGTGTGCAAAGAGAAAAGAAAATAAAATCAGAGAATTCTTGAAAACACTTCAGAAAATGAGAGAGAATTTCAGCACAAAAACCAAGAAACCAAGCTCTTTTGAATTTTTGAATTTTTCTTGTAATGATTAGGTGAATCAATCTCTCCCCAAACACCCCTATTTATAGGAGAGGGCTAGGGTTTAGAGATAAAACATTTTTAAGGCTAATCAGAATGTATTAAACCCAAAACAAGTCATTTAAACTCAGTTATGTGAGAAAAGGACAAAAATAAACAGCTCAGAGAACTAGCCGTTACTGTTCAAACGGCTAGTCCGGTCGACCGGCCCGGTCGACCGCTAGTTCAAAGAAAACGACCGTTGTCGGCTACGGTCGACCGGCCCGGTCGACCGAAACAAACAGAGACTAAGGACTTACAGTCAGGCTCGTCCCGGTCGACCGTGAGACATGCACACTGATACGTGCATTGCCAGAACTATGGTCGACTCGGACTGTCGACCGGCAAAACCTGACACAGGTACGGTCGACCGGGGCGGTCGACCGGCTCAGGCCAAAAATCATTTTTCAGACAAAATTTTGAGGAGATAAAAATTTTATCAGAAGATGTTTTGAATAGTAATTAGTTTAAAACATAAATATAGATTTACAAGCAGAGGATTTTGTATCAAAATATTTTTGTATAATTTATATGAAATAAACTTAGAAATAGGATGTGCGCAAAAACGTGTGTGTTAGAGCTTCAAACCTACTCACTATTCTTTAAAAAAACTCTAAACTAAAAATAAATCTAATTGAGTCTCTTGAGCAATCTTGAGCCATGTAATGCCTTGCTAGAGCCTTCTCTTCTAAGTTCCTTCCTTAATGTGCAAAAAGCCTTCTTTGCTTCATGAACCTAGAATATCTTGCAATAGCTAAGCAATGGCTTCCAACCTATGGTACAAACCTGAAACTTATCTCAACAAACTAGTTAGTACCATATAGCTCATATTTGTTTTGTTATCATCAAAACTCTAAACAAATGGAGAGTGTAACCTTATGGGCCAACAATCTCCCCCTTTTTGATGATGACAAAACAAATAGGCTATCAACAAAAATATAGGGGAGGAGAAAGCTCCCCCTCAAATTATGCTATATTAAACAAGCAAAAACAATGTAATTTGTAATTTGCAAGTAAACATCATGAAACCAAAACCATGAAAATATAAAACGCTTAAACTCAAATACAAGTATTCATGAAAACACATCAAAAACTAAAAACATATATGAACTCATATGGAACCAAAACCATATGAACTCATAATTCTATCATAAAAACTCATTCTCCCCTTTTTGTCATACATCAAAAAGGGTTATGAAAACATTTTTATTCAATAACACAAACATTAAGTTCACCACAAATGAAGGAAAATCTAGCAAAATCAAGTGGTTTAGTGAAAATATCGGCTAGTTGCAAATCTGTAGAAACATAATCAATAACTATATCTCCTTTCTCAAAATGATCTCTAAGAAAGTGATATCTAATCTCAATGTGCTTGGTCTTATTATGTTGATTTGCATTCTTTGTCATATGTATAGTACTAGTATTATCACAAAATATTTTTATATGGTCAAAATGCAAATCATAATCAAGGAGAGTATGTTTCATCCAAAGGACTTGTGCACAACAAGCCCCCGCGGCAACATACTCCGCCTCGGCGGTTGAGAGAGCTACGGAATTTTGTTTCCTAGAGGACCATGAAACAAGACAATTACCAAGAAATTGACATGTCCCACTAGTACTCTTTCTATCTACTCTACAACCCGCATAGTCGGCATCCGAATAACTCGTCATTGAGAAATCTCCGGTTTTCGGATACCATAGACCCATTCCAATCGTTCCCTTAATATAACGAATAATACGTTTTACCGCAATAAGATGAGACTCTTCGGGACACGATTGAAATTTAGCACAAAGACACACACTAAACATGATATCCGGCCTACTTGCCGTCAAATACAAAAGACTACCTATTATGCTTCTATACAATTTAATATCAACATTTTTACCTTGGTCATCCTTATCAAGCTTGGTGGTAGTTGCCATGGGAGTGTTGTAAACTTTTGAGTCTTCAAGTCCAAACCTCTTTACGAGTTCCTTTGCGTATTTGGCTTGACATATGAAGTTCCCATCTTGCAATTGCTTGATTTGGAGTCCAAGAAAGAAATTAAGCTCACCCATTGAAGATATTTCAAATTCACATTGCATGACCTTTTCAAATTCCTTGCATTAAATCTCATTAGTAGAACCAAATATTATATCATCAACATAAATTTGCACAATTAAAATGTCATTTTCAACATGCTTAGTGAATAGTGTTGTATCTACTTTGCATTTAATAAAATCATTTGAAATGAGAAAACTAGAAAGCCTTTCATACCAAGCTCTTGGAGCTTGTTTCAATCCATACAAAGCTTTATCAAGTTTAAAAACAAAATCGGGATGAACATGATCAACAAAACCGGGAGGTTGAGCAACATAAACTTCTTCATTTATAAAACCATTCAAAAATGCACTTTTCACATCCATTTGAAAAAGTTTAAAATTTTTGAAAGATGCAAAAGGTAGTGTCATCCGTATGGCTTCAAGCCGTGCTACGGGTGCAAAGGTCTCCTCAAAGTCAATTCTCTCAACTTGAGTGTAACCTTAGGCCACTAACCTAGCCTTATTCCTAATCACATTTCCGGACTCATCCATCTTGTTTCTAAAGATCCACTTAGTACCAATTATTGGTCTATCATGGGGCTTAGGAACAAGGTGCCAAACTTGGTTGCGCTCAAATTGATTGAGTTTCGCTTGCATGGCTAGCAACCAATATGAGTCCGCCTCGGCTTCGAGGATGCTTTTGGGTTCAAAATGAGAAATGAAAGCAAAGTTACCATATAGGTCATGGAGTTTGGAGCAAGTTGTTACCCCTTTAGATGCATCACCTAAGATGAGCTCCTTGGGATGATTTGTAGCGTATCTCCAAGCTTTAGAAAGCGGTTGAGAGCTTTCCTCTTTATCCTCTTGAACATCACAAATTGAATCTAGCTTTTCTTCTTGAGCGGGTGAGTCCTTCAAGGATAGTCTCTCCATGTCTTCACCTAATGGGTCAATCTGTACAACATTCTCAACAACCACATTAGATTCTTCAAATTTAACATGCATGGACTCTTCAATGGTAAGTGAAGATCTATTAAATACTCTATAAGCTTTACTAGTTGTAGAATATCCAACAAAGATTGCTTCATAAGCCTTAGCATCAAATTTACCCAAGCTATCTTTAGTGTTCAAAACAAAACACTTGCATCCAAAAATTTTGAAATATGGAACATTAGGTTTTCTAGAATGATACATTTCAAAAGATGTTTTGGAAGAATTTTTACACAAATAAATACGATTTGATATATAGCATGCGGTGTTTACGGCCTCGGCCCATAGATATTGAGGGAGGTCATACTAACTTATCATTGTCCTAGCCATCACTTGAAGTGTTCTATTTTTCCTTTCTACAACTCCATTTTGTTGTGGAGTTCTAGGACAAGACATTTCATGCTTAATTCCCTTTTCATCACAATAAGTCATGAAGAGTTGGTTAACAAACTCACCACCTCTATCACTTCTTATTTTCAAAATCGAAAAACCTTTTTCTTTTTAACTCTTTTTCGAAAATTCTTAAAATGAGAAAAAGTTTGATCTTTGTGTTCCAAGAAGAAAACCCAAGTGAAACGGGAATAATCATCAACCAAAACATATGCATATCTACTACCATTTAAACTCTTAGTTTTAGTAGGTCCAAAAAGATCCATATGAATTAATTCTAAAGGCCTAGTTGACATAATATCCTTGATTGGTTTGAAGGAAGACTTGGTTTGTTTACCAAGTTGGCACGCACCACAAATGCTGTCTTTCTTAAACTTCTAGCAAGGAATACCCTTCACCAATTCCTTTGAATTAATCCTAGAAAGATGGTCAAAAGTTGCATGTCCTAATCTTCTATGCCAAAGCCAAGAATTTTCATCAAAAGCATTTAAGCATTTAGTAGAACATTCCACATTAAGCATGTCAATGATATAAACATTATCATCACGAAAACCGGTAAGAATACAATCATTGGATTTAATATCAAAAATCTTGCAAGAAGTATCATCAAAAATAACTTTAAGTCCACGATCACAAAATTGACTAATGCTAAGCAAATTATGTTTCAAACCATCAACAAGTACAACATTTTCTATAGTAGGAGATGAACCAATTTGAATGTTACCTATACCGATGATAGTCCCTTTGGTGTCATCCCCGAAGGTGACGGAGCCACCTTCCTCGTACCTTGATAGGGTTGTAAAGTTATTGATGTCCCACGTCATGTGTCTTGAACAACCACTATCAAGGTACCACCGCTCCCTACGTCCTGGAGCCTTGGTGTGTACCTATATCAAATAATTTAGGACTTGATTTTGGTACCCACATTTTCTTGGGTCCTAAAGGGTTAGTTTCATTAACCCAAACAAGATTATTTGATCTATTAACTTGGTCATAACAAAATTTAGCTAAATGCCCATTTTTACCACAATATGTGCATCTATACACTCTACCATATTTAAAAGCATAGTGAGTGTGAGATTTGTGAGCATGGGAATTGTGAGCATGAAAAGATTTAGCATGAGAAGTGTTATGTGTAGTGTGAGCATGAGTAATCTTAGCATGTGAAATTTTAGCATGAGGGGTGTGCTTTTTAGAAAATTTTTCTTCAAGTTTCTTAGTGTTAAAAGCACAATCTTTCAAAACTTTTTCAAAATCAACCATTTTAGTTTTTAAAGAGGAAATTTCTTTTTCATCAACAATAGGAAATTTTCCCTTACAAGAAACCTTGTAGGCATTAAACTCATTTTGAATAGAAGTGAGATTAGAAGAAATATCATCCTTTTCTTTAGAAACCATAGCAAGTTGATTTTTGAGAAAAGCAACTTCTTTTTGCAATTTAAAACATTCAATTTTCTTGTTATCATACATTTCGGAAAGTTCTACAAAAGCATGAAAAAGAACTTCCTTACTTAATTCATCATCTTCTTCATCAAGAGGTTGAGGGGTTACCTTTGGTGTGTTTGCCATGAAACACATATTCGCTATATCCGCCTCTTCCTCGGACTCGCTTTCCGAATCCCAAGTTGCCTTGTAAGCTTTCTTTTCTTCCGGTTTCTTTGGCTTGAAGGAGGAGGTCATCTTCTTCTTGAACTCCGGGCAATCCGCCATGATGTGTCCGGGTCTTCGGCAATTATAGCATATAATTCTCTTCTCCTCTTTGCCTTCGATTTTTCTTCGGAAGTTGAGCTTGTTCCTCCGGTACATCCTCTTCACATTGCGAACTAGTAATGAAAGCTCCTCATCTTCTTCTTCATCTTCTTCATCGTCCTCAAGAGTGGAAGAGGACTTGAAGGCTATAGACTTCTTCTTTGAAGGAGCGGCTTCTTCTGTTGCCTTCTTTTCCATCTCATGGGTCTTTAAGTTCCCAATGAGACTAATGAGGTCCATCTCATCCTTGTCGTTCAACTCTTTCAAGGTGGTGGTCTTTATCTCCCATGAAGTAGGAAGAGCCCGAATCACTTTCCGCACCTTTTGATCATTGGAGATATCATCACCTAAGGAAGAAAGAGCATTGGTGATTTTAGTAAATCTAGTAATCATGCAATCAATAGATTCATCATCAAGCATTTTAAAAGATTCATATTGAGACCTCAAGAGATCTATTTTAGCTCTCTTGACTTGTGAAGTCCCTTCATGCGTGACTAACAAGTTTTGCCAAATCTCATAAGCGGATTGGCAATGAATTACCCGTGTAAGGTCATCCTCATTCAAGGCGGTTAAAAGGGAGTTTTGGGCCTTGGAGTTAGCCTCATATTCTCTAAATGTAAAGTCGGTCAATGTGCTCTCATCACTATCGGGTGCTACATAGGGTTTGGTCAAGAACTTAGCCACTAAGCTACCCAAAGATTGCAAGAATATAGTCATCCTAACCTTCCAAATAGTGAAATTAAGTCCATCAAATTTAGGAGGGGTTTTGATGTTATCGGCCATGTTTACTAGTGATGAATGAATGAATGAAAATGTTGATTAGCAAATTTTAAGGATCTCTCTACGGATGTTAAGCCAAACCTAGAGTCCAAACTCTGATACCAATTGAAAATCACCTAGAGGGGGGTGAATAGGTGATAATGCTAATCAATGCACAATTTAAAAATATGATGGAACAATCTCCCAAAACAAGACTAAGAGCCGAATGCCCCGTGAAGGGTTCTGAACTCCTTCCTCCTGATTCCTCGTAAATATGAGTTGGAGGTACGCAATGCAACCTTGTTGTATGGTACAATGATTGACAAGATGAATTACAACAAGTGAATATAGCAATGACAAACAAAAGCAAGCAACAATAGCAATGAAAGTAGTGCAAGAACAAGGAAAGTAAACCAAACGCAAACACAAAGAATTGTTATCGAGGTTCGAGCACCCAGCTCTACTTTCCCGCCTTCCCCAGAAGGATTTCAACCACTTCCACTATCACAAAGATGTCACAAATACACCGGAGTACCCAACTCCACAATCTCAAGTACAAGTTCTCTCTTGGTAGTCAAAAGACCACAAACTTTCTCTTTCAAAATTCTCTTCCCTTACAAAGGTCCTTAGAGAACAATGAGTAGGAATGAAGCTCTTGTGTGCAAGGAGAAAAGAAAATGAAATAAGAGAATTCTTGAAAATACTTCAGAAAATGAGAGAGAATTTCAGTACAAAAACCAAGAAACCAAGCTCTTTTGAATGCCTTAAACTTTTGAATTTTTCTTGTAATGATTAGGTGAATCAATCTCTCCCCAAACACCCCTATTTATAGGAGAGGGCTAGGGTTTAGAGATAAAACATTTTTAAGGCTAATCAGAATGTATTAAACCCAAAACAAGTCATTTAAACTCACTTAAGTGAGAAAAGGACAAAAATAAACAGCTCAGAGAACTAGCCGTTATTGTTCAAACGGCTAGTACGGTCGACCGGCCCGGTCGACCGAAACAAAAAGAGACTAAGGACTTACAGTCAGGCTCGTCCCGATCGACCGTCCCGGTCGACCGTGAGACATGCACACTGATACGTGCATTGCCAGAACTACGGTCGACTCGGACTGTCGACCGGCAAAACCTGACACAGGCACAGTCGACCGGGGCGGTCGACCGGCTCAGGCCAAAAATCATTTTTCTGACAAAATTTTGAGGAGATAAAAATTTTATCAGAAGATGTTTTGAATAGTAATTAGTTTAAAACATAAATATAGATTTACACGCAGAGGATTTTGTATCAAAATATTTTTGTATAATTTATATGAAATAAACTTAGAAATAGGATGTGCGCAAAAACGTGTGTGTTAGAGCTTCAAACCTATTCACTATTCTTTAACAAAAACTCTAAACTAAAAATAAATCTAATTGAGTCTCTTGAGCAATCTTGAGCCATGCAATGCCTTGCTAGAGCCTTCTCTTCTAAGTTCCTTCCTTGATGTGCAAAAAGGCTTCTTTGCTTCATGAACCTAGAATATCTTGCAATAGCTAAGCAATGGCCTCCAACCTATGGTACAAACCTGAAACTTATCTCAACAGACTAATTAGTACCATATAGCTCATATTTGTTTTGTTATCATCAAAACTCTAAACAAATGGAGAGTGTAACCTTATGGGCCAACAGGACGGTCAACTGACAAGCCATTTCTGGAGTCTTTTTGATCCTAATGGCTAGTTTTTCTTCAGGCTATATATATGGGGGTTTTGGGTGAGTTTTGTATAAATGTTTAAAGAGCTATATTCTCACTTTCAATAGAGTTTTTTTAAGGAAAATAAGTTTTAAAAAATTCTAGTTTAAAGTTTTCAATTTCTATATTATTCAAGAAGTTTTCCCAAGTATTCTCTTTTGTTCTTCACTTCAAAAATTTTTGTTTTCTCACAAGTTTGAGCTGTTCATTGCAAAATCTATCATCTAGAATCTTGTATTGTGAGAGGTGTTATTAGTGATCTTTTTGTGGGCCCAAAGGCCCATCACTCTAGTTTTGATGATGATTAACTCATTTAGTTATGATACTAATGATCTGTATTTATTTAGTCTCAGATATGTGATCAAGATCTTAGTGGGTGTTTAGCTTCAACAAAAGATTTGAAGTCAAGTTTTGGAGCTAGCACGTGTTGATTCAAGAGCTCGCGCATCAAGATCACATCAAGTACTCAAGAAGAGTCTAGTTCATAAATTAAGGTTTGGACCAAGTCAAGAAGGAGAAGAAGATTTTCATGGAGACTTGTCTTATGTTTGTAAATGTTAAGATTTATTTTAAGATAAAATTTAAGGGATAGATTAGTTGTGGATTGCTCAAGCTCATTTACACACACAAAATTTATAGGTATCTTCATAAGGTAGTTTTGATTTTGGATTTATCAAAACCTATTTTAGAGCTTATTGTCAAAATATAGATATTTTATCTTATATGTGTATTGGATCATATCCATACATACTAAGCTTCAAAAGTGTTTACAATATCTTGTTTTTGTATTTGGAGAAGTTTTGAAAAAATTATTTTTCAAATAAAAGATTATTTTAAAAAAATACAGATTTTTGTTTAAGGCAAAATTTTTATATTACAAAAATGGTTCAAAATATTTGTAATATGTGTTAATTTTTTGATCACACATATTTGTACATTTTTAGTGATTTTATTGGATTTTATAAGAAAATATAAAACCAAGTTTTAATCCCTATAAATGGCTGACCAGGTCTTGTGGCGGTCGACCGTACCAGAAGTTGCTCGATCGGGCGGTCGACCTAAGTACACAAATGTGTACAGCCAGTTTTGGCTTGAGGGCCGATTGACCGACTGGTCGATTGTCGAGAGATCTTTGCTCTCTGGATCTGGCCTCGATCGACCGGGCGATCAACCGATAAGTCACGGCCTTAGATCGATCGACCAGGCGATCGACCTGCAGGCTGCAAAGGTCATAAATTTGACCGTTGGCCGGTCGACCGACAGTAGGATTTCCTGCTGAGTTGGACCCCAAGGGCTAGATTTTGGAGGCCTATATAATGGAGTTATTTTGGGTTGTGTTAGACAAGATTTTAGGTGGGTTTTCAAGCTAGTTTTTCTCATCTATTTAAGAGGTTTTGTCCGCTTATATTAGAGCAAATACTTTCATATCAAAAGGAGAGTTTTCAAGGGTGGTTTTCAAAAGTGATTTCTTGACTTTTTCACTACATCTCTATCCTAGTTTTTCTTACACATACTTGAGCTTTCCATTGCCATATCTATCCTATAGGAGCTTTGTTGTGAGAGTGTTTTAGGTGATCAAAGTGTTGAGATCACCAAGTGTTTTATCTTGTATTTGAGGAGGCGAACTTACGAGTTCTTATGGGAGCTCAGTCTAGAGGTGCGGCCTCGGCAAGCTAATGTGCTAGCGTGTGTTGTTCTTACATTAACAAGAGATGGACTAGTGAGTCCAAGAGTTCTAGTGTGAACTCCTTGTAGGTGTTGCGGCACCGAGTGATCTGGTGGGATCGCTTTTAGTGAAAATTCTTCATAGTGTTGAAGGTGGAGACGTAGAGCAAGGGTTCTCGAACCTCAAAACAAATCTCCTATATTTGTGATTGCTCTCTTTCTATCTCTCACTTGTGTTTATATCTTGCATACTTACATTGCTTATCTCTTTATATGCTTGATATATCTTGTGCTTAATTGTTATATGCTTGGGATTGTTTTCTCACACTTGTATTCAAACCAAGAGAGCCAGAGTGGCACCTCAACTTTTAATCTAGAGGAGCCCTTTACCGGGAATTCAGTTATACTCTTGCGTTATACTTTGTGTGTTTAACTTAATAGTTTTAATTTGCATTAATTGTTTTTAATTTTGAATTTGTTCATCATTAGATTAGCTAACACCTATTCACCTCCCCTCTAGATGACCTATAATTGGTATCAGAGCTAGGTGCTCTTTGTTAGGGTCTAACAACCTTGAGTTAAATATCCTCATTTTTAGCTAATCACAATATTTGTTTACATACAAATGGATTTCATGACACCTTCCATGTTTGATATTCTTAACATCCAAATTTGGAAGGTTAAGATGTCAATGTACCTCAAAGCACTAGGTATTCATGTTTATTTTGTCACTATTAAAGATACCTATTGTTTAAATGGCAAAATCCTTGTGGCTAATGCAAATTCCCTTCATGCTTTAAGATCTACCCTAAATGATGAATATTTATCTAGGGTTGCTAATTTTGATTCGACCTTTGTAATATGGAACACTATAGTCTCCCTTGACGAACAAAAGCAATATTATACGGGGATCGACTCAGATGATGGAAGTGATGCTTCCCCAACATATGCTACATGATCCAAGGGGAAAACCCCCTTGAGATAAAATCTGAATCCGAGCTTGATGAGGATGTTGACATGTCATATGATGAGCTTGGTATATTTTGTCAACAACTTATTGAAAAATATGATTTGCTCAAAAAGGCTAATAGAAGATTGAAAAATAAATATGATTCCATTTTAAAAGAAAAAAATTCTTTTCAAAATAAATTTGAATGACATTTCAAAAGAAAATGAATTTTTGAAAAAGAAGAAATTTCCTTAGCTTCAAAATTAAATGATATTCGTGAAGGAAATAATTCTTTGAAAAATAAAATTAATTTGGTGGAAAAAGAAAAAGAAATTGTTTTGGAAGAAAACAAGTCTTTGAAAAGAAATTTTTTTTCAAAATAAAAAGAAAACATTTCTAAAAAGAAAAAGATTGTTGATTCTAATTCTTGCCATACTCTTCATGCTACTATTGATAAAAATGAGATTCAATTTTTGAAAAATAGAATAAATTGTTTGAGCTCAACTTTGAGCAATTGTGCATTCAATCATTCTAAACTGAAAACCTTGTTTTAAAAGAAATAAACTTTACAGGTTCATGCACATAACCCATGGCATACATATGCATGCTATGCTCACATTCACACCCATTCTCATATGCATACTAAAGTGTACAAATGTACACATTGCGATCGCAAAGGCCATCTTGCAAGATTTTACTTTGATAGATTAAATTTTATAAATTTTGCAAATAATAAAAATGTTTGGGTTCCTTATGATGCTAGCCCCCGTGGACCGAAAAAGAAATGGGTAAAATCCTCACCATTTGTATTTGATGTAGGTATGGGCTCTCACAAAATGTGAGAGGTATGGTGCCTTGGTGGTGGATGCATGATGAACTAGATGGACTTACCCTGTTAATGCATTACTATCAAGAAAGTTTGGTGAGAGCACCACCATGATTTGGAGACTTAGAGAATATTGCGTATGATTTGGTAACTATCTCTAAAACTTCTATTTTAGTTTACATGCTTTTACATAGATAATTTTAGCATATTTTGGTTTTATGATAAATAATCATGTTTTGTAATTCATGTGGTAAATACTTGTTTAGATGTAGTTGTTATTAAAACTTGTGTTTATACTTATACAAGTAGTGAGGTACCCTTGATTATTATATGTTTGTGCCTCATTGCTCATTTGTACTCATTACATGTACATGTATAACCTAGTTTTGATGATTCTTTCATTTACACTTGTTTTCCCAAATTTTGTAAATATTTTGCTTCATGTATATATTATTTTGTCTAAAACTAATAAATATACATGTATACCCTTCAGTCACTTGCCTTCACGCAAATTCTATTATGGACTCTTTTGTATTTGAGATATGTATGTATACTTTTAGTTTTGATAAAACATACATATACCTTAAAGTTTATTTAGTTTTAATGAAAAATAAATTTTTATGATTTTCACTTTTTTATAAAAGAATTTCATGTTTGTTTTGAGTCTTATTGACTATTTCATGAATATGCTATTCACATGATTCTTGTGCACTCATATTATTTTTATTTTCTCATGATTTAGTTTTCATGAGTTTTATATGAGCCTTATAGATCTTAAGTGACAATTTTTTTGTACTTAGCAAAGTTTCATGATATATATATATATATATATATATATATATATATATATATATATGTATGTATATATATATGTATGTATATATATGATTTGTTTTCATGTTTGAAGGTTCTTTAACTAGTTTTTCAAAAAAATTACCTTAAACTAATTATTTATTCTTCATTTGGTTGTGTTTTTAATCTACAACTATTTCAAATCTTAATTTTGAAAACTTCTAACTTTTAAAGGGCGGTTGAATGGGCGACCATGCCTTGTATGCTCAAATTGAAAATCTATTTAAACATGTGCATGAATAGGGTGATAATTATGAGTTATACACATGATCTTCATGTTATTTCATCTTTGTATACTCATATATGTTTTTTATATATGTATGATTCAAATATCAATTAGTATCAATTTCAATTGGTTTATTCATTTTCATACATATATATGATTTGATTGTGCTTATAATATCTTTACATCTTAAAGCACAAATTATTTTTATTCTAAGCTTGACTTAAATTTAAATTTCAATTGATATCTTAATAAGTTTATGCATTGTTCTCTTTTGGTATCTCAAAAATTTTTATTTATCTATAAGTGGTACCAATTTTAGTTTTGTCAACTACAATTTGATTTCATTTGTATTAAAATTTATTTTGTTGACTTCTAAAAGTTTAATTTTTTTTTAAAAGTGGTTTCAAAATATTTTGATATGTATTACCTATATGCAAGGGGAGCTTAACATCTTCTCTATATATAGATTCATGTTGAGTGTATCTCAAATTGAGGAGCTTGACATCTCTTCTTTATATGGTACATGTGTGTAGGGGGAGCTTAATATCACTGCTTATACATTGTATATTATGCTTTATGTGGGTTAGGGTCTTATCATCCCTTCTTCATGTAACGCATGTATGCAGGGTGAGCTAACTTTATGTCTCTCTTCTTCATGAATGTATATCGCATATATAACTTTATTGTTTGATTTATTTTCGCCCCTTTTTTGATGAATTGACAAAAGGGGAAGAAGAATTTTGAGAGTCTATATATGCATGTTTATTTTATTTTCTTGTTTATACAAAAAGGGGAGAAGAATTTGGTGAGTTTATGCATGTTTATCTCCTTGTTTATGCATATATGTTTATATTTAGTTTGTACACTTTATTGAATATTTTTATGTTTATTACTATGCATGAGTTAAGGGGAAGCATCTATGAAGCTTAACTTTAATCCATGCATATATAACTTAATGAGTTTTGTAATCATCAAAAAGGGGGAGATTGTTGGCCCAAAGGCCCATCACTATAGTTTTGTTGATGATTAACTCATGTAGTTATAGTACTAATGATCTTGTATTTATTTAGTCTCAGGTATTTAATCAAGATCTTAGTAGGAGTTTAGCTTCAACAAAAGATTTGTAGTCAAGTTTTGGAGCTAACACGTGTTGATTCAAGAGCTCATGCATCAAGATTGCATCAAGTACTTAAGAGGAGTCTAGCTCATGGGTTAAGATTTGGACCAAGTCAAGAAGGAGAAAAAAATTTTCAAGAGAAGATTTTCATGGAGACTTGTGTCATGTTTGTAAGTGTTAAGATTTTTTTTAGATAAAATGTAAATGATATATTAGTTGTGGATTGCTCAAGCTCATTTACACACACACAATTTATATGTGTCTTCATAAGGTAGTTTTGATTTTGGATTTATCAAAACCTATTTTAGAGCTTATTATCAAAAACATAAATATTTCATCTTATATGTCTATTGGATCATATCCATGCACACTAAGCTTCAGTATTTACAATATCTTGTTTTTGTATTTGGAGAAGTTTTGAAAAAATCGTTTTCAAATAAAAAATTATTTTTGAAAAAAACAAATTTTTGTTTAAGGCAAAATTTCTATATTACAAAAATGGTTCAAAAAGTTTGTAATTTGTGTTGATTTTTTATCACCATATTTGTGCTTCAAAGTATTTCAAAGAACTCATTTTTGTAGATTTTTAGTGATTTTATGAGATTTTATAAGAAAATATAAAACCAAGTTTTAATCCCTATAAATGTGATTAGGTTTTCTGGCGGTCG
Source organism: Agave tequilana (assembly GCA_038442645.1). NCBI lineage: Eukaryota > Viridiplantae > Streptophyta > Magnoliopsida > Asparagales > Asparagaceae > Agave > Agave tequilana. The sequence goes on along the minus strand of JAVJIF010029691.1, from coordinate 1,718,738 downwards.
ACTGACCGGCTGACCGTGCCAGAAGTCGGTCGACTGGGCGGTCGACCGATGTGCACAAACGTGCACAACCAGTTTTGGCTTGAGGGCCGGTCGACTGCTAAGGCCCTTGTTGACCAACCGGTCGACCATTCAGAGAGCTTTGCTCTCTGGATCTTGCCACAGTCGATCGGGCTATCGACCAATAGTCGCAGCCTTAGATCGGTCAACTAGGCAGTCAACCAGTAGGCTGCAACAGTTATAAATTTGACCGTTGGCCGGTCGACCGGCCGGTTGACCGATAGTAGGATTTCCTGCTGAGTTGGACCCCAACGGTTAGATTTTGGAGGCCTATATAATGGAGCTATTTTGGGTTATTTTAGACAAGATTTCAAGTGGGTTTTCAGGCTAATTTTTTCCATCTATTTCAGAGGTTTTCTGATCGGGATTGGGAGTTTTACTAGTATTCAGAGAGAGGGTTTAGAGTAAACCTTTTATGTTCGTATGTTGATGTTCAAAAGCTCCAAATGTATTTGTCAGTTTACTATACTTCTTCTGAATCACCGTCGTAGCACAAGCTATTACAGGTCGATTCCACAGGGAGAGTTGGCGATAGAAGCATTCACGGTTTTGATATTGAGATTATTTTAAGAAGGAAAACGAAGATTCTTCTTTGTTTTAAGAGAAAACAAAATGATGGAGAAATTAAATGAGAAATTCTTTGTGGGTTTTGTAAAAGAAAAAGGAAACGAATGGAAAGAACGATGAAATGAAAATGGTTGTATTTTGAAAAAGAGAACGTGTTAAGAAAAGAAACTTTGAAGTACTATGGGAAGAGAAACCATGACTAACTAACACTCTAATTTACTAACTTACTAATCTCATAGGGTGATGCATGCCTCATATTGATTCATCAGCAAAGATTTGTCTTGCTTGTTTGGTCAAAATTTTGTCCCATGTAGAGGATGAGTTATCTTCTCAGCTTAACTCGTTGCCTCATTGATTCATTAGCTCCCGAGATAGATTTTCAGTGATGGAATCAAGGATAGTCACTCAAGGATACGCTAAGAAAGAAAATACAAGATTTATTAGTCCATCAAAGCTATACTCAAGCTAACATTGATGTAAGAAAATTGTACTACTAATCAATAGCATAGTTAAGTGCTCCATCTTCATGTTCCATTAAGGTACTTTTTCTAAAGACAAGGCTCTAAATGAGGCTCACATGAATCATATGGAAGGAGAACAAACATTTGCTAAGAATTAAAAGTAACTCATCTTCATTGGGGATAATAGAGACTTGAAATTTTCAAGACTATAATAAAGCATCCAATGATTCACATGAGTTAGCAATCACCCAAGAGTTAGTAGTTAGTAAAGTTAGAGGTTAGTTAGTCATGTTAGGAAGTTAGCTAGACATTGAAGTAAAAAGCAAACAACAATTCATTGTAGAAGGTAACGCAAAAGTAGTAAAAGCTTGAAGAAAACAATGCACTAGAATGAAAAAAGATGGGAAGAAAGAAGGATCAATTCTTGCATTGAGTTGTCACCTACTCTAATTACAAGATTTCTCACTATCTCTCTCTCTCTTTGCTGAATTCTAGAAGGAGAAAGAAGATTACAATAGACTCTAAAGAAAAACCGAGAGAAAATCCTAACAATTTCCTCAAAATTACAAAGCTCTTCTCTCCTCTTCGATTACAGAGGCCCTAGGGGTCTATTTATAGGCTCCAGGGAGTGAGGCCTTCCAATCACAGCCGTGGGATTAAACGCTGGCTCAACGGCCAGATGATTGCCGTGGATCTGCGGCCAAAGCCGCGTTTCCGTGGCAGAATCTTGGCCGTTGCACCAGCGATTTCTTCTGACATTCTGTTATCCTTCACGTGCCTTGCTGGACCTTCTAGAATGTAGGGAATATCCGTGGATGAATTCAAATATGGGCTTCTTCTTTGGGCTTCTCAATTAATCCCTTAATTCCTTTAAAAATTCATTGTTGATGGGCCTTCATCTCCATTAATGTTGGACCTGAAAAAAGAGAGAAAAAGTAATAAAAATCTCATTTTTCTTTATATAAAGTATAATATGGTAGTGAAAAATGATACAATAATGAACTCCAATTACACCCCCATACCTATCTTTTGCTCGTCCCCGAGCAAAAAGAAAAAGAGAAAAAAATCCTAACTAAATTATTAAACTACTTTCGTAGGTGACACAATTGCACTGAGCTCGTGCAACAAGCCGTTAAACCTCTAGGTTACCCTAGAGGAGGAGCGTTGTCTCCTGAGGGTTTTCAGCGGATTGCACCCACAAAATCCAAGAAAGAAAAATGTTAGTGAAAAAAATTTTATGATCCATGTTTTTCAAGAATTTCATTGATCTATCGGTTTCGGGTTACCCTAAACTTGTCTTTCTTTTTATAAGTTTCTATTTAAAGTTTTATCTTCAACTTAGGTTAAGTTTTTAAGGAATAGAGAGAAAACTGGATTTTGCATCAAGCCTAACATATATACATCTATGTATGTGAGGAATTTTTCTTAGACTAGAGTTTATTTATTTAATTATATATACATATCTATATATTTCTTTTTTATTTATTTATTTATTATTGAAATCACCTAGAGGGGGGGTGAATAGGTGATAATGCTAATCAATGCACAATTAAAAATTTATGATGCAATAATCACCCAAAACAAGACTAGAAGCCAAATTCCCCGTGAAGGGCTCTAAACTCCTTCCTCGTGATTCCTTGATTAGTCTCTAATTTTGCATAATTATCATCACATTCTCATATTTATTTAAAGCTAAATTTTTCTAATAAAGCTTTGCTTGCTTCAATCTAGGTCCATGGTGTGCAAATGAAGAAGAAGACCTAAATCACCATTTAATTGGTGATTAAAAGCCTATTAAAGATAGTCATTGACCTAGAGAGCCGATTCTATGAAAATCAGGGGCTGCAAAGACAAAACGGGCACAGGACCTGACAGGGGACAGACGGGACCGTGCGCAGCTCGAAGCGCCACGCGCGCAGCGCCATCACTGCGGCGAAAACGCGGCTTTGGCCGCGTTTTCACGACCGCGTTTCGAGTCAGGGCCTGTCCCCTGGCCCCCTGTTCCCCTGATGCCTATAAATACCCCCCTTGGGGTTCCAGAGCCAGATATGCAAGGTTTAGGGTAGTTTCCATTTTCCATTTTGTAGTTTAGGGTAGTGTAGTGTAGTTATTCTTCTTCTTCTTCCTCCCTTGTATTTTCCATTTTGTAGATTTTGTATTAGGGAGAGAGAGTGGTACATGTGGGGAAGCAAGAGTGCTTGTAATAGAAGGTGACAATCCATGAAAGGTGCTCCCTTACCTTATCTATGTTTTCTTCTCTCCAATCTCTTTTACATGTTTAGCTAATCTTTTCTCTCATAGCACTAACTACTAACCACTAACTTGCTAACTTCTTTTATGATAATCCACATGAATCTAATAGCCTCGTTTTGGCCTTGCTCTTGCAAGAGCCATTGATGGCTCATGATGATGGATCTAACTCTAACTTCCTAACCACTAACAAGCTTACATTACTTTATTTCATGCTTTCTCTTATTGGGTTTTGATGATTTAAGTGTAGCTTGCACTTGTTTGTTGAGTTGGGTTGTGAAGAGTTACATATGGGCCATGCTTTGTAATGCTCTTGAACCAAGGACTAGTGATGGCCAATGATACATGTGAGGCAACTATCACTAAGAGGTTAGCGTGTTGGTGGAGTCATTAGTAGTTAGTAGCCGTGAGATTTCTTTCTTTTTCACTTATTTTAGAAATACAAACAAAAACACAAACATATTCTTTTCTATGCTTCCCACTTCTTTGTGTTTCACCGTACCTCACTTTTCACTCTTTCTTTTCTTTTCTTTTCATTCTTTAAAACTTTGAAGAACCGTTAACATACACATGAACATACTGTGTAAGCTTCTATCGCCTCCCGTCCTTGTGGATACGACCCGTATAGCCACTTCGCTACTACGGAAGAATCATAAAAGCAGTAACTTCGACCCACACTCTTTTTACTTATTCTTGTGCTTGCTTTTTGCCGATCAAAATTTGGCGCCGTTGTCGGGGATGGGAACGGTTTAAGTTCACATTTTTGTTAACTTTTCTTCTTTGTTTTTTGGTGTGCAGGTTAAATTTTTAGCATTGCAGAAGTCCACACTTGCTCAAGTGTGTCGGGTAAATTTCTATATCTTCTTATACTCTGCTGCTAATTTTTTATATTACCTGTACACTGTAAATATTTGTAAGAACTAAAATACGAAATTGGATGCTTTAAAACTGTTTAGATATTTGCATTTAGGCACGTGTCAAATTTCATTCCAATATACTGTATTTTATTCTTACGTTGTTGTGATCTTGATGGAGGTGTACATATTGCATAGCATATAGTTAGGACAAACACTTCAGTGATTTACTCGCTTTTTTGTGTTCATCTTATCTATACTACACACTTGCACAAATTTAACTTAAGGGCAAAACCCAAGACAACATAAGGTGGGGAAGTTATTACCCTCCCTTGGCCCAAAAATCACTTCCCCACTCACACAACCCAAGCCTTAATAAAAATTGCTAGATGTTGGCCCCTAGGGACATCTCGGACTCATTTAAGAGATTGACCTAAGGGGGAAGTTGTTAGAATCTGACTCTTGCTAAATCGGTGTCTAAGGTTGGGGATTGAGAGGTGAAACCTTGAAGAACAGTGGTTTGGCATAATTAGGCCCGTTGCTCCGGCACGGATACCTCCCACTGATCTTGCCCCTACCTGGCCGATTAACTCGTGGTCAGCTTCCGACAATAGACCCCCCATGGACAGTCTAACCAGTTAGGAGTCATCTAGGTCTAAGTCAACCCTAGCTTAGGCTTGTTTTCTTTTTTCTTTTTCTTTGTTTGGTTGTTTATTTGTTTGTTTATTTTTCTTTCTTTTTTGTAAATTGTGAATTGGATTTTAACAACAACAATTCTTTCAATCCTAACATGAATCTATATTTCACTCCGACCTCATTTGACTCAGATAATTCTGACCCGGCTATGTACAATATGAACCAACCATATATGCCGAGTTGGGATTATCCGACTCAATACGACCCATATCTCCAATCCTATAACCAAGATTTTCAAAATAATTTCAACTCTTCACAGAGTTCATGGGGATTCAACTACCCCGAGTCAAATTTTCAACCATCTTGTCCACAATTTTCACAATATTCATTCCCCAATTTTGATTTATATACTCCTTTCGTGAACCACCAATTGAAGAAAAATCATCATTGGAAAGGAGTATAGAAGAGTCCCTACAACAAATGCAAAATTTGCTCAATTCACAATCCTTCCCACATCAAACTCCACATACTCCTTTTCTAGAGTGTCCAATTGAAGACGAATCTGAGCTAGAAAAGCGTTTGGAAGTCTTTTGTGATAGAGTGCAAAACATGTTTGACTCTTCATCTCAACCAAATTTTCTAGAGCCCTACTCATGTTTTCCGGTCTCCCCAATTCAAATGAACAACCATCAATACTGGACTTGAGTATGGAACCCTTGTGTGAGTCAGATCAAATTCCAATGGACTCACAATTTTACCACAATTTCCAAAGTCAACTTCCATACTCACCTTTTTAAGAAGAACCAATTGCAAAGAGTATGGAAGACATGATTCCGAATCCAAATTCTATTACACGGCCTATCAGTAGGTTAGACTCGCTTATAAGCGAATTGATCAATGAGAGCGAGGAAAGTCTTTCTTGTCAACCTTTGACCGATCCTTATATCCCTAACTCTACTGATTGGACCCATGAATCATGTCATTTTGGAAATCCAGATTCAATTTCAGACCATACATTTGAACTTGACCACACTCCAAGTTATGAAAATCGCCTGGACATTCTGGCAAGTTATCCCTTTCCTGAAATTGAAACCGAACCAGAATGCGATCCTGAACCTCATGTTAGTGATTTCATTTCACTTTTTGATTCAATAATGACCCCGGTATCTTTACCAGATTTTTTCTCTATTCCGAAATCAACATTGAATCCTGTACCAGTACACCGTGAAATGGAATCACCAATCTCTTACGATCACACTTCATTCATGGGAAAGTGTGTGAACATCAATTCTTTGGTTTGGACCCTGTTTTTGAATTAATTTTGACTCTCATTGTTGACTCTCGACTTGATCTGAGTCAACTTCCCGAGTCAGTATCAGTTTTTATTCCTGATCCCTTTGAGTCCAAATCCATCATCTTCCAAAATCACACTTCATTGTTGGACAAGAATGTTGACAAAAATGACTCAATAATTATTTTTGAAAATAGGAAATTAGATGGGGATAATTTTTTAAATAAAACCATTCAGTCCATCATTTCTTTACTGGGTCATATCAGAGGGGTCATTGGTGGATTCCTACACGATCCACGCTATTTTGATTGGGTCGCAACGCTTGGCCCAATCAGACCACCACCAGAGCCACCCCCTTGAGGTAATCTTCCTTCCCTATCCATTTGTTTCATGTATTTACACATTCATGATGCATTGAGGACCTTGCATGAGATAAGTGTGGGGGAGGGTTTACTAAAATAGTTAGTTTTATATTTTCTTTCTTTTACACTTCTTTTTAATTAAAAAATTGTTTTATAAAAACTTTTCTTTTCTTTTTACAAAACTTTTTGAAGGAAGAGAAATAGTTTTGATCCATTTTTAAGAAGATTAAGATTATCTTAGGAATTAGGAAGACCTAAAATTATGAAATTTTAAACCGAGTCAAAATAATAGATCTTGTTTAAATTTTAGGATAAGAAAGTAAAATTGAAAAGATAATTTGATCTTGAATTTTTTTGCCTTACATTTATGCACTCCACACTTACACAATTTTTGGGATTGAAACAAAGACTGAAAATGCCATAAAAAGATATATATATTGAAACAAAAAAATTATGATAAATAAAAACCACTTATTGAAGTTGGATAATTATGCCTCAGGAAGTATGATTATTCACATCTAAAATAGTGGATAAAAAAATAATCCCCTTAGTTTTGTGGCCTTGTTTACTCGAGTCCTTAAGTCCGAGGGATGTTTTTTCTCATCTGGTGCCCTAAGACCATCTAGTTTGGGAGTCACCGGCTAAAGGCTCACTACCCGGGTAAATAAGAAAGCCTAAGAAAACTAAGGGAAGAAAAAAAGAAAAAAGAAAAAAATAATAATATATATTAAATAAATGGCATAAAAGTTTGAGTCGATATCCCAAAAATCGTCACAGTTCACAAAGTGCATATTTTCTAAGAGTTTTATGAAAGATCAAAGAGTCAATTCAATTTTAAATTCTTACATTTAATTTATGACAAGATTTTTTGCATTCTGACTTAGTTTAAGAAAGAAAATTTTCTGGTTAACCTTTGACCTTGGATCACTTATATTTTCGAAAAAATACTTCAACACTTTCCTCTATTTCAAAAATGCGTTTTCAAAATACTAACATTTGATTTCTTTCTTTATGGATTTTGTGGGTGTAATTCGCTGAAAACCCTCAGGAGACAAAACTCCTCCTCTAGGGGAAACTTAGAAGTTTAACGGCTTGTTGCACATGCTCAGTGCAATCGCGTCACCTACGAAAGTGGTGTAATAATAATTACTTAGTTTTTTGTTTTGCTCGGGACGAGCAAAAGATAAGTGTGGGGGTGTGATTAGTCTCTAATTTTGAATAATTATCATCACATTCTCATATTTATTTAATGCTAAATTTTGCTAATAAAGCTTTGCTTGCTTCAATCTTGGTCCATGGTGTGCAAATGAAGAAGAAGACCTAAATCACCATTTAATTTGTGATTAAAAGCCTGTTAAAGATAGCCATTGACCTAGAGAGCTGATTCTGTGAAAACCAGGGGCTGCAAAGACGAAATCGAGCACGGGACCTGACAGGGGACAGACGGGACCGCGCGCGGCTCGAAACGCCGCGCGCGGCGCCAGGACTGCCGCGGAAATGCGATTTTGGCCGCGTTTCCGCGGCCGCGGCCGCTTTTCGGGTCAGGGCCTGTCCCCTGGCCCTCTGTTCCCCTGATGCCTATAAATACCCCCTTGGGGTTCCAGAGCCAAATATGTAAGGTTTAGGGTAGTTTCCATTTTCCATTTTGTAGTTTAGGGTAGTGTAGTGTAGTTTTTCTTCTTCTTCTTCCTCCCTTGTATTTTCCATTTTGTAGATCTTGTATTAGGGAGAGAGAGTGGTACATGTGGGGAAGCAAGAGTGCTTGTAATAGAAGGTGACAATCTATGAAAGGTGCTCCCTTACCTTATCTATGTTTTCTTCTCTCCAATCTCTTTTACATGTTTAGCTAATCTTTTCTCTCATGGCACTAACAACTAACCACAAACTTGCTAACTTCTTTTATGATAATCCACGTGAATCTAATAGCCTCGTTTTGGACTTGCTCTTGTAAGAGTCATTGATGGCTCATTATGATGGATCTAGCTCTAACTTCCTAACCACTAACAAGCTTACATTACTTTATTTCATGTTTGCTCTTATTGGGTTTTGATGATTTAAGTGTAGCTTGCACTTGTTTGTTGAGTTAGGTTGTGAAGAGTTACATATGGGCCATGCTTTGTAATGCTCTTGAACCAAGGACTAGTGATGGCCAATGATACATGTGAGGCAACTATCACTAAGAGGTTAGCGTGTTGGTGGAGTCATTAGTAGTTAGTAGCCGTGAGATTTCTTTCTTTTTCACTTATTTTAGAAATACAAACAAAAACACAAACATATTCTTTTCTATGTTTCCTACTTCTTTGTGTTTCACTGTACCTCTCTTTTCACTCTTTCTTTTCTTTTCTTTTCATTCTTTAAAACTTTGAAGAACCGTTAACATACACGTGAACATACTGTGTAAGCTTCTATCGCCTCCCGTCCTTGTGGATACGACCCGTATAGCCACTTCGCTACTACGGAAGAATCGCAAAAGCAGTAACTTCGACCCACACTCTTTTTACTTATTCTTGTGCTTTTTGCCGATAATTCCTCTAGATAAGAGTTTGAGGTGCACAATGCAATCTTGTTGTATGAGTCTTTGATTGACAATATGAATATGAAACAAGTGAATATTGCAATGGAAATAGAGAGCAAGTAATTGGAGCAATGAAAGTAAAGCAAGAAGTAAGAGCAAGTAAATCAAATGCAAACACCGAGAATTTTTTTGAGGTTCGAGCACCCAGCTCTACGTCCCCACCTTCCCCAGAAGGATTTCTAACCACTATAACTTCACAAAGAGGTTACAATCACACTGGAGTACCCAACTCCACAATCTCAAGTACAAGTATTCTCTTGGTGATCAAAAGACCACAAACTCTCTTTTGAAAAATTCTTTTCCCTTACAAAATCCTTGTAGAGCAATGAGTAGGATTGAAGCTCTAGTATGTAAGTGGAAAAAGAAAATGAAAATCAGAGAGTTTTGAAATAAACACTTCAGAAAATGAGAGAGATTTTCAGTACAAAAACCAAGAACAAAAACTCTTTTGAATGCCATAAACTTTTGAAACTTTTTGTTAATTCTTGTTGTAAAAAACCTCACCCTAATCACCCCTATTTATATGATGGTTAGGGATTAAAGAGTAAACCCACATAATGGTAATTAGGAAGTATTAGACCCAGAAAATATCATTTAAACTCGTTTAGAGAGAAAAAAGACAAATTTAAAAAGTGTTTAAAAACTAGCCGTTATGGCTGAAAAATCACTCACGGTCGACCGACCGGTCGACCGGGGTTCAAAATAAAAGAGCCGTTGCAGGCTCTCGGTTGACCGCCCGGTCGACCGAAACAAACAGAGACTTACTGTCTTGCAGTCGGCCGACCGCCCGGTCGACCAGGAAACGTGCACACATGTACGCACCCAACTGTCAGAAGCCCGATCGACCGGGTCGGTCGACCGTTCTGAGCTGACCTAGTGTCGGTCGACCGGTTGGTCGACCGGCTCAGGCCAAAAACTGAGTTTGAAAAAGAATTTTGAGGAGATTTTGAAGTTTAACAAAATAGTTTTGATTAGAGACATATATAAAACATAAAATTGAGTTTATAAGCAAAAGATTGTATTTAAAAATATTTTGTACATATTATAGGAGAAATCTTTAGAAAAGACATATGCGCAAAAACGTGTGTGTAGAAACTTTGAGCTTCAAACCTATTCACAATTCTTTAACAAAGCTATAAAACTAAAAACAAATCTAATGAAGTGTCTTGAGCCAAAATGAAATCTTGAGCCGTGCAATGCCTTGCTAGAGCCTTCTCTTCTATGTTCCTTCCTTGTTGTGCCATATGCCTTATTTGCTCCATAAACCTAGAAGTTTGATTGAGGCCAAACATGCACAAAGAATACGAAATTTTAGAACTTAAGAATATAAATGTGCAAGTGCTCAATTCTTCCGCTATAGCAAGTGGCTATGCGGGTCGTGATCCACAAGGAGGGTTTGCGATGGAAGCGTTACAGTTCTTTGTATTGAAATCTTTAAGAAAATCAAACGAAGGTTCTTCTCTGTTTTTAGTTATGAAAATGAAAAAGAAAGTTATATTAAAGTTAAAAGAAAATGGAAGATGAAGAAGGTGGAAAAATCAGATAACAATGAAGCGAATATGTACAAATGAAGTGGAGGAAAAAGAGTTGGAAGAGGTATTGTTGGTGATTTAATTTACAGAAATGAAAAAGAAAAGAAAACAAATATTTACCTTCTTTTCACCAAAAGCTTACCTTGAGTTCTTAGCTTCAATGTTACCTTGAATTGGAGGCAATTAGCGCATAGCTCATAAGAGTCGAGTGTTGGTCTCTTCCACATTACATCATCAAGATACGCAAGCATGAAATGATACGGAGAGACTCACAATTCAATCGTCATGAGCTATCGGTGGCACTCGCAAAGGCAAGGCTCTTTCGATGCTTTAGACTCACTTGGAAGACAGTTGTACCAAAAAGAAAGGTAAAATAGAAAAGAAGAAGAGAACTAAAAAGAAAATACAAGGAAATAGCATCGATTTGATCTCATAACAATTGAAGAAAAGAAATAAAACCTTACACCAATTGTCACTTTTAGCTCAAGCTTCAGTCTTGTTCTTCGATGAAAGTCTGATCTCCTCTTATTTACATAAATGAAAATTACAATTACATGAAAAAGAAAACAAAAACCTAAACTAAGAAATGAAAAAACTAGTCTAAAATCCTAATCTGCATGGTCGTCCCTTTTGCCTTTGAGTGCAGGTATTTATAGGAGAAATGGAGGGGGTAGAGGTGGATATTCAGTTCTGATCTGCAGTTTGTTGGCGTATTGATTGCTGAATATCACTTATCAAATGAAAAAATTAGAAATAATGATCAACATAGGATTTATAGCTCTATCAGTCTGCTTTCTGGATCATCTTTAATCATCAGAATTGAGATTTTGTAGCAAAAGTTATGATTCGAATACTAAAATGTATCCAGTCAGAATCTGAATCAAACTTGCTTGATCTTTGCTTCAACCGATCGATTCTGAGAGAATTCTTCTCAGCCAGTTTTCAACCTCTTGATTTTGCCCTGATTTACTGAGTGTGAATTAACTCTGATTTAATTCAGAATTTTGATGGGCTTTGGGCTCATTTCTCTTCATCTCCTTAAAGAATGGGCCTGCAAATAAATTAAGCAATTAATTAGGACAATACAGATTTTATTCTATAATAAGTATGAAAATATGACACTAAATATGCAACATTAGCGACCAATCACACCCCCATACCTATCTTTTGCTCGTCCTCGAGCAAAACAACTAAACTATACTAAGGATTATTAGACCACTTTCGCAGGTCGCGCGATTGCACTGAGCATGTGCAACAAGCCGTTAAACCTCTAGGTTTCCCCTAGAGGACGAGTTTTGTCTCGTGAGGGTTTTCAGCGGATTGCTCCCACAAAATCCATAAAGAAAGGGAAATAAAGAGTTAGTATTTTCGAAAAGCATTTTGAAAGGGAAAAATATTTGAAATATAATTGTAAGATCTAAGTAATCTATAAGTTATAGGAAAACTAAATTTTTCATTCCTAAACTTAGTCTCTATTCAAAAATTTGTTATCAATCAAGATAAGGAGTCAAATTGTACTTCTCATCTAGTCTATTACTTTACCCTAAGTCATATGCACTTGTGACTGTGAATATTTTGACTAAGGGTTCATTAACTCTGACTCTTATGCCTTATTTATATATATATATATATATATATATATATATATATATATATATATATATATATATATATATATTATATATTATGGTGGGATTATTCCTTAGTTCTATTAGGCTTTCTAATCTGCCCATGTAACGAGCCTTTAATCGATGACTCCCAAACCAGACGGTCTTAGGGCACCAGGTGAGAAAACACCCCTAGGACTTAAGGACTCGAGCAGACAAGGCCACAAAACTAAGGATTTTATTATATGAACCTCTTTTAGGCGTGAATACTTATGCTTTATTAGGCACAAATACCCAGCTTAATCAGAGGATTTTTTTTTCTTTTTTCAAACTTATCTAATCATCTTTCGCGTAAATACTAAGGCTTGCTTAGGCCAAAGCACCTAGCTAATCAATAATTAGATTTGTTTATCTCTTTCCTTTTTTTTTTTATATATATTTTTTATAAGGCATAAGAATCTTTATTTTTGAACCCTAAGTGTGTAAGTGTATGAAGTGTGCATATTTCATCAAGGTAAAGATCAAGACCAAATTACTTTGACAAATTATCTTCCTAACCCTAAAATCAAACAAATGATCTTATTTTGACCAAGTATAAGAAATCCTAATTTGGATTTTCCTATTCCTTAAAATTAACTTAATTTCTTACAAAAATAAGTCAAAATATTGTTTCTATTTTTCAAAAAGTTTTTAAAAGTAAAGAAAAATGTTAAATTTTTTTTTTTTTTAAGAAAAAGAAAAGTTATGTTAGACCCTCCCCCACACCTATCTCATGCATTGTCCTCAATGTATGAATTAATGCATAGATGCATGAAAAAGAAGAAAGGGAAGGAAAATGTTACCTTAAGGTGGTGGTTCCGGTGGTGGTCTGATTGGTCCACGAAACGCGGCCCAATCAACTTTTCTTGGGTCTCGGAGGAACCCACCAGAACTATCTTTAATATAACCCATTAAAAAGATATATCCATTAAGAATTTTTATTAAAAATTTAGCCCCATCTAATTTCCAAATTCCATAATTGATTTCGGAGTCAACTTTGTCAACCACCTCGTCCCAGAATGGAGTATGAAATGATAGAACAGTTGACTTGGACTCAGGAAGGATAGGAACTAATACCGACTCAGGAAGATGACTTAAGTCAAGTAAGGGTTCAGGAGTCGAAATAGGTTCAGAAATTGGGTCCAAGTCAAGAAATTGAAACTCCAGTCCACATGTATTTTCTAACAATGGAATGTGACTTAATGTGGGTGATTCCAGTTCATGAATGATAGGTCGAGGAATCAAAACTGACTCTAAAACATTACTCAAGTTTGGTAACACAACAGGAGTCAAGATTGATTCAGAAAGTTGAACTGGATCATAGATATGAGAATCTAGGTCACATATCTCATTGACTTCAATATCAAAAAATTGAGAACTTGCCAATTTGTCAATAGGATCTTCAAGAGTGTATAATTGGTCAAGTTCAATATGATCCTCACAGATCGGTGATTCAATTTCTTTATGAATTGGCACAGGATCCAATGTTGACTCCGAGAAAAGATTGAAGTCAGGTGAAGATACCGGAGTCATAATCGAATTAGGAAATAGAATTGAATCACTAAGTTGGGGTTCAGGATCATAATCATTTTCAAGTTCTATTTCAGGAAAAGGAAAACTAGCCAAACTATCAATATCATTTGGAGTTTGGGTAAGTTCACATGGTTGTTCTGAACTAGAATCTTGATTTCCAAAACTACATGACTCATCGGCTCTAACAAAATGGTTAGTGACATCAGGACGATGGGAACGTAGTGATTCGACCATCATATCTATGTCACGATTACGAGTGTTTTGAGCCTGAGTCATGGATTCAAGCATCTTTTCATAGTTGATGGGTTCATTTTCTTGTTGAAAAGATGAAGAGTTGTTTTGGAAGTGGTATTGAAATTGTGAGTCCATCAGATTTTGTGATTGTTGTTTGGACTCACGCATACTCCGTTCCAAAATTGATGGTTTTCTATTTTGGACGGGTGGAACTGAGTATGAATCTTGAACATAATGTGGACTGGGTGGAGAAGGAGGACAAGGTGGTTGGAAATTATGCTCGGGAGAGGTGAATCCCCACTGACTCGGTAAAGAGTTGAAGTCATTATGGAAATTATAGTTATTAGATGGGGGGTATGGGTCATATTGATTCGGATAAGACCAATCCGGCACACTAGGTTGGTCAAAGTTATGATATGCCGGGTTGGTAATATCTGAATATGAGCTCGGAGTGTAATATGGATTATTATTGTAGTTGAAAAAATTATTATTATAGTCCATATCACACAATAGAATACAAACAAAGAAAAACAAACAAATAAACAAACAAAAAAACAAAAAAAAAGAAAAAATTCTAGCCTAAGTTAGGGTAGACTTAGGACCTAGACGACTCCTAACTGGTTAGACTGTCCACGGGAGGTCTAATGTAGACTTTAACCACAAGCTAATCAGCCAGGTCAGGGCAAGGTTGGTGGGAGGTTTTCCGTCAAAGACGTTCCTTAATTAAATAACCACCAACCTTCGGGCTTTCGGCCCTCAATCCCTTTCCTAGACACTGATTTTGCAGGAGTTAGATTCCAACATTTTTCCCCCTTAGGATAATCTCCTAATTGAGTCCGAGATGTCCCTAGGGCCAACGTCTACTCATTTTAAGTTAGGCTTGGGTTAGTGAGTGCTTGGAGATGGTTTTTGGGCTAAGGAAGGGTGATCAAATCCCCACCTTATCTTGATTTGGGTTTTGCCCTTAGAATTGATTCGTGCAAGTGTACAAGAAATATAACTAGGATACACTCAAAGCATGAAAATCAAGCAAGAGTTGATTCCTAGTCTACATGCAATGCAAAACGTACCTTTCCTCCAGCACTCTTCAACAGTAAAAGTAAATGAATTGAAAAGACACGTGCCTAGAAATGCAAATGTCTAATCAACTTTTAACTTTCAACGAATCTTTTACTGTTGATTATTAGCAGGATTATGTTATGGCATATAAGAAAAATTAAAGTTGCAGCAAACTAGAATTTGTAAACTAAGCAGCCCTGCAAAAAGCTGTTAGTAGTCAACTCGTCCTTGCCGCGGATCCGCGGCTTTTGCCATGGAAATGCGGCAATTCAGAGGGCCCTTGGTCTCTGCTTTTTGGAGCAGAGGCCCAAGGCCACTTGTATGTCACTGCAATATTAATTTCCTGCTTTGGTTGCCCTGTAACCTGAAACAGAGAAGAAAGTTCATTTTAGTTCTAAAAAATTTTCAAAAAAAAATTCAGATTTCAATAAAAACAAGTTACCCTCCCCGGCAACGGCGCCAAAATTTGATTGAGGCCAAACCTGCACAAAGAATACGAAATTTTAGAACTTAAGAATATAAATGTGCAAGTGCTCAATTCTTCCGCTATAGCAAGTGGCTATGCGGGTCGTGATCCACAAGGAGGGTTTGCGATGGAAGCGTTACAGTTCTTTGTATTGAAATCTTTAAGAAAATCAAACGAAGGTTCTTCTCTGTTTTTAGTTATGAAAATGAAAAAGAAAGTTATATTAAAGTTAAAAGAAAATGGAAGATGAAGAAGGTGGAAAAATCAGATAACAATGAAGCGAATATGTACAAATGAAGTGGAGGAAAAAGAGTTGGAAGAGGTATTGTTAGTGATTTAATTTACAGAAATGAAAAGAAAAGAAAACAAATATTTACTTTCTTTTCACCAAAAGCTTACCTTGAGTTCTTAGCTTCAATGTTACCTTGAATTGGAGGCAATTAGCGCATAGCTCATAAGAGTCGAGTGTTGGTCTCTTCCACATTACATCATCAAGATACGCAAGCATGAAATGATACGGAGAGACTCACAATTCCATCGTCATGAGCTATCGGTGGCACTCGCAAAGGCAAGGCTCTTTCGATGCTTTAGACTCACTTGGAAGACAGTTGTACCAAAAAGAAAGGTAAAATAGAAAAGAAGAAGAGAACTAAAAAGAAAATACAAGGAAATAGCATCGATTTGATCTCATAACAACTGAAGAAAAGAAATAAAACCTTACACCAATTGTCACTTTTAGCTCAAGCTTCAGTCTTGTTCTTCGATGAAAGTCTGATCTCCTCTTATTTACATAAATGAAAATTACAATTACATGAAAAAGAAAAACAAAAACCTAAACTAAGAAATGAAAAAACTAGTCTAAAATCCTAATCTGCATGGTCGTCCCTTTTGCCTTTGAGTGCAGGTATTTATAGGAGAAATGGAGGGGGTAGAGGTGGATATTCAGTTCTGATCTGCAGTTTGTTGGCGTGTTGATTGCTGAATATCACTTATCAAATGAAAAAATTAGAAATAATGATCAACATAGGATTTGTAGCTCTATCAGTCTGCTTTCTGGATCATCTTGAATCATCAGAATTGAGATTTTGTAGCAAAAGTTATGATTCGAATACTAAAATGTATCCAGTCAGAATCTGAATCAAACTTGCTTGATCTTTGCTTCAACCGATCGATTCTGAGAGAATTCTTCTCAACCAGTTTTCAACCTCTTGATTTTGCCCTGATTTACTGAGTGTGAATTAACTCTGATTTAATTCAGAATTTTGATGGGCTTTGGGCTCATTTCTCTTCATCTCCTTAAAGAATGGGCCTGCAAATAAATTAAGCAATTAATTAGGACAATACAGATTTTATTCTATAATAAGTATGAAAATATGACACTAAATATGCAACATTAGCGACCAATCAAAGTTCTTGCAAAAACTAAGCCATGCAATGCCCTCCAAACAATTGGAGAGTGTAACCTTTTGGGCTAACAATCTCCCCCTTTTTGATGATGACAAAACAAATAGGCTATGGTAAAAGATAAAAGAGGTGTGTAAGCTCCCCCTCAAATTATGCTATATTAAACAAATAAAAACGATTTAAATTGCAAGCAAAAATCATGAGATATAAAACACTTGCAAAACACTTACACTCAAATACAAGAATTTATAAAAACACTTCACTTTGCAAAAATCAAAACCATATATGAACTCATATGGAACCAAAACCATATAAACTCATATTTCCATATAAACTCATTCTCCCCTTTTTGTCATACTTCCAAAAGGGATAAGAAAAACATTTTTATTCAATAACACAAACATTAAGTTCACCACAAATAAAGGAAAATCTATTAAAATCAAGTGGTTTAGTAAAAATATCGGCAAGTTGCAAATCCGTGGAAACGTAATCAATATCTATATGACCTTTCTCAAAATGATCTCTAAGAAAGTGATATCTAATCTCAATGTGCTTGGTCTTACTATGTTGATTTGCATTCTTAGTCATATGAATAGTACTAGTATTATCACAAAATATTTTATATGGTTATAATGCAAATCATAATCAAGGAGAGTATGTTTCATCCAAAGGACTTATGCACAACAAGCCCCCGCCGTAACATACTCCGCCTCGGCGGTTGAGAGAGCTATGAAATTTTATTTCTTAGAGGACCATGAAACAAGATAATTACCAAGAAATTGACATGTTCCACTAGTACTCTTTCTATCTACTCTACAACCCGCATAGTCGGCATCCGAATAACTCGTCATTTAAAAATCTCCGTTTTCTGATACCAAAAACCCATTCCAATTGTGCCCTTAATATAACGAATGATGCATTTCACTGCAATAAGATGGGACTCTTTAGGACACGATTGGAATCTAGCACAAAGACACACACTAAACATGATATCCGGCCTACTCGCCGTAAGATACAACAAACTACCTATCATGCTTCTATATAACTTAATATCAACACATTTACCTTGGTCATCCTTATCAAGCTTAGTTGTAGTTGCCATGGGAGTGTTGCAAACTTTAGAGCCTTCAAGTCCAAATTTCTTTACAAGATCCTTTGCGTACTTGGCTTGACATATGAATATCCCATCTTGCAATTGCTTGACTTGGAGTCCAAGAAAGAAATTTAATTCACCCATTGAAGACATTTCAAATTCAAGTTGCATACACTTTTCAAACTCCTTGCAAAGTAACTCATTAGTAGAACCAAAAATTATATCATCAACATAAATTTGCACTATTAGAATTTCATTATCAACATGCTTAGTAAATAATGTTGTGTCTACTTTGCTTTTAACAAAATCATTTGAAATGAGAAAAGTAGAAATCCTTTATACCAAGCTCTTGGAGCTTGTTTCAATCCATACAAAGCTTTATCAAGTTTAAAAATAAAATTAGGATGAACATGATCAACAAAACCGGGAGGTTGTTCAACATAAACTTCTTAATTTATAAATCCATTTAAAAATGCACTATTTACATCCATTTGAAAAAGTTTAAAATTTTTAAAAGATGCAAAAGCTAGTGTCATCCGTATGGCTTCAAGCCGTGCTACGGGTGCAAAGGTCTCCTCAAAGTCAATTCCCTCAACTTGAGTGTAACCTTGGGCCACTAACCTAGCTTTATTCCTAATGACATTTTCGGACTCATCCATCTTATTCCTAAAGATCCACTTAGTACCAATTATTGGTCTATCGTGGGGCCTAGGAACAAGGTGCCAAACTTGGTTGCGCTCAAATTAATTGAGTTCCTCTTGCATGGCTAGCAACCAATATGAGTCTCCCTCGGCTTCGAGGATGTTTTTGGGTTCAAAATGAGAAATGAATGCAAAGTTACCACATAAGTCATGGAGTTTGGAGCGAGTTGTTACCCCTTTAGATACATCACCTAAGATGAGATCCTTGGGATGATTTGGAGCATATCTCCAATCCTTAGGAAGCGGTTGAGAGCTTTCCTCTTTATCCTTTTGAACATCACCAATGGGTTCTTGCTTTTCTTCTTGAGCGGGTGAGTCCTTCAAGGATAATCTCTCCATGTCTTCACCTAATGGGTCAATCTCTACAACATTCTCAACAACAATATTGGATTCTTCAAATTTAACATGCATGGATTCTTCAATGGTAAGAGAAGATCTATTGAATACTCTATAAGCTTTACTAGTAGTAGAATATCCAACAAATATTGCTTCATAAGCCTTACCATCAAATTTACCCAAGTTATCTTTAGTATTCAAAACAAAGCACTTGCATCCAATAACTTTGAAATATGAAACATTAGGTTTTCTAGAATGATAAATTTCAAAAGATGTTTTGGAAGAATTCTTACACAAATAAATATGATTTGATATGTAGCATGCGGTATTTACGGCCTCGGACCATAGATATTGAGGGAGGTCATATTCACTTATCATAGTCCTAGCCATCTCTTGAAGTGTTCTATTCTTTCTTTCTACAACTCCATTTTGTTGTGGAGTTCTAGGAAATGACATTTCATGCTTGATTCCCTTTTCATCACAATAAGTTTTGAAGAGTTGGTTAACAAACTCACCACCTCTATCACTTCTTATTTTCAAATCGAAAAACCTTTTTCTTTTTCAACCCTTTTTCAAAAAACCTTAAAATGCAAAAAAATTTGATCTTTGTGTTCCAAAAAGAAAACCAAGTAAATCGGGAAAAATCATCAACTAAAACAAATGCATATCTACTACCATTTAAGCTCTTAGTTTTAGTTGGTCCAAAAAGATCCATATGAATTAATTCTAATGGCCTAGTTGACATGATATCCTTGATTGGTTTGAAGGAAGACTTGGTTTGTTTCCCAAGTTGGCACGCACCACAAATGCGGTCTTTCTCAAACTTTAAGTAAGGAATACCCTTCACCAATTTCTTAGAATTAATCCTAGCAAGATGATCAAAAGATGTATGTCTTAATCTTCTATGCCAAAGCCAAAAATTCTCATCAAAAGCATTCAAGCATTTAGTAGAACAATCCAAATTAAGCATGTCAATGATATAAACATTATTATCACGAAATCTGGTGAGAATACAATCATTGGTTTTACAATCAAAAATTTCGCAAGAAGAATCATCAAAAACAACTTTTAGTCCACGGTCACAAAGTTGACTTATGCTAAGCAAGTTATATTTTAAACCATCAACAAGAACAACATTTTATATAATAGAAGATGCACCAATTTGAATGTTACCTATACCGATGATAGTGCCCTTGGAGTCATCTCCGAAGGTGACGGTGCCACCTTCAATGTACCTTGATAGGGTTGTAAAGTTGTTGATATCCCATGTCATGTGTCTTGAACAACCACTATCAAGGTACCACCGCTCCTTACATCTTGGAGCCTTGGTGTGTACCTACATCAAATAATTTAGGACTTGATTTTGGTACCCACATTTTCTTGGGTCCTAAAGAGTTAGTGTCATGAACCCATACAAGATTATTTGTTCTATTAATTTGGTCATAACAAAACTTAGCTAAATGTCCATTGTTACCACAATAGGTACATCTATAAACTCTACCATATTTAAATGCATAGTTAGTGTGTGACTTGTGAGCATGTGTGGATTTAACATGAGTGTTATGTGAAGTGTGAACATGATGAGCATGAGAAATTTTAACATGAGTTGCTTTAGCATGAGAAGTGTGCTTCTTTGAAAATATTTCCTCAAGTTTCTTAGTATTGAAAGCACAATCCTTCAAAATATTTTCAAAATCAACAATTCTAGTTTTTAACAAAGAAATTTCTTCTTCATCAATCTTTGGAAATTTTGCTTTACAAGCAACTTTGTAAGCATTAAATTCTTTTTGAGTAGAAACAAGATTAGAAGAAATTTCATCCTTTTCTTTTGAAACAATAGCAAGTTGATTTTTAAGAAATACAATTTCCTTTTCCAATTTAGAACATTCTACCTTTCTATCATCATAACTTTTGAAAGTTCAACAAAAACATGTACAAGCATTTCTCTACTTAATTCATCTTCTTCATCAAGAGGTTGAGTGGTTACCTTGGGTGTGTTTGCCATGAAACACATGTTCGCCATGTCCACCTCATCTACGGACTCGCTTTTCGAATCCCAAGTGGCTTTGTAAGCTTTCTTTTCAACCGGCCTCTTTTGCTTGAAGGAGGAAGTCACCTTTTTCTTGAAATCCGGGCAATCGACCATGATGTGTCCGGGCTTTCGGCAATTGTAGCAAATGATTCTTCTCTCCTCTTTCCCTTCCAATTTCCTTCTAAAGTTGAGCTTGTTCTTGCGGTACATTCTCTTCACATTTCTCACTAGGAGGGATAGCTCATCATCTTCTTCATCTTCTTCATCGTCATCAAGAGTGGAGGAAGACTTGAAGGCTATAGATTTCTTCTTTTGAGGAGCCGCTTCTTCTCTTGCCTTCTTTTCCATCTCATGCGTCTTAATGTTTCCAATAAGAATTATGAGATCCATTTCATCTTTATCATTCAACACTTTTAAGGTGGTAGCCTTTATCTCCCATGAAGAAGGAAGAGCTCGAATCACTTTTCGCACCTTTTGGTCATTGCTAATATCATCACCTAAAGAGGAAAGAGCATTGGTGATTTTAGTAAACCTTGTAATTATAGAATCAATAGACTCATCATCAATCATTTTAAAACTTTCATATTGGGACCTCAAGAGATCTATGTTACCTCTTTTTACTTGTGATGTCCCCTCGTGTGTGACCAACAAATGTTGGCAAATCTCATAGGCAGATTGGGAATGTATTACCCGTGTAAGGTCATCCTCATTCAAGGCGGTAAGAAGGGAATTTTGGGCCTTAGAATTAGGCTCATATTCTCTAAAGGTAAAGTCGGACCAAGTGCTTTCCTCACTATCGGATCTAACATAGGGTTTGGTCAAGGATTTTGCAACTATGCTACCTAAAGATTGTAGAAAAATAGTCATCCTAACCTTCCAAATGGGGAAACTAAGTCCATTAAATTTAGGAGGGGTCTTAATGTTGTCGGTCATGTTTACTAGTGAATGAATGAAAGAATGCAAATGGTGATTAGCAAATTTTTAAGATCTCTCTAAGGATGTTAAGCCAAAACCTAGAGTCCAACCTCTGATACCAATTGAAATCACCTAGAGGGGGGTGAATAGGTGATAATGCTAATTAATGCACAATTAAGAATTTATGATACAACAATCACCCAAAACAAGACTAGAAGCCGAATTCCCCGTGAAGGGCTCTGAACTCCTTCCTCGTGATTCCTCTAGATACGAGTTTGAGCTGCACAATGCAATCTTATTGTATGAGTCTTTGATTGACAATATGAATATGAAACAAGTGAATATTACAATGGAAATAGAGAGCAAGTAATTGGAGCAATGAAAGTAAAGCAAGAAGTAAGAGCAAGTAAACCAAACACAAACACCGAGAATTTTTTCGAGGTTCGAGCACCCAGCTCTACGTCCCCGCCTTCCCCAGAAGGATTTCTAACCACTATAACTTCACAAAGAGGATACAATCACACCGGTGTACCCAACTCCACAATCTCAAGTACAAGTATTCTCTTGGTGATCAAAAGACCACAAAATCTCTTTTGAAAAATTCTTTTCCCTTACAAAATCATTGTAGAACAATGAGTAGGATTGAAGCTCTAGTATGTAAGTGGAAAAAGAAAATGAAAATCAAAGAGTTTTGAAATAAACACTTCAGAAAATGAGAGAGATTTTCAGCACAAAAACCAAGAACAAAAACTCTTTTGAATGCCTTAAACTTTTGAAACTTTTTGTTAATTCTTGTTGTAAAAAACCTCAACCTAATCACCCCTATTTATAGGATAGGGCTAGGGATTAAAGAGTAAACCCACATAATGGTAATTAGGAAGTATTAGACCCAGAAAATATCATTTAAACTCGTTTAGAGAGGAAAAAGACAAATTTAAAACGTGTTTAAAAACTAGCTGTTATGGCTGAAAAATCACTCACGGTCGACCAACCGGTCGACCGGGATTCAAAATAAAAGAGCTGTTGCAGGCTCTCGGTCGACCGCCCGGTCGATCGAAACAAACAGAGACTTACTGTCTTTCAGTCGGCGGACCGCCCGGTCGACCGGGAAACGTGCACACATGCATGCACCCAACTGTCAAAAGCCCGATCGACCGGGTCGGTTGACCGTTTTGGCCTGACCTAGTGTCGGTCGACCGGCTCAGGCTAAAAACTGAGTTTGAAAAAGAATTTTGAGGAGATTTTAAAGTTTAACAAAATAGTTTTGATTAGAGATATATATAAAACATAAAATTGAGTTTATAAGCAAAAGATTGTATTTAAAAATATTTTGTACATATTATAGGAGAAATCTTTAGGAAAGACATGTGCACAAAAACGTGTGTGTAGAAACTTTGAGCTTCAAACCTATTCACAATTCTTTAACAAAACTATAAAACTAAAAACAAATCTAATGAAGTCTCTTGAACCAAAATGAAGTCTTGAGCCATGCAATGCCTTGCTAGAGCCTTCTCTTCTATGTTCCTTCCTTGTTGTGCCATATGCCTTATTTGCTCCATGAACCTAGAAGTTCTTGCAAAAACTAAGCAATGCCCTCCAAACATGGTACTAACCTGAAACTTATATTGAACAAACTTATTTGTACCAAATAGCTCTTATTTGTTTTGTTATCATCAAAACTCTAAACAATTGGAGAGTGTAACTTTTGGGCCAACAATTATTTATTTATATTTACATCTCCTTCGCTTCCTTAGGTTTTCTAATTTACCCATGTAGCGAGCCTTTTACCGATGACTCCCAAACCAGTCGGTCTTAGGGCACCAGATGAAGATACATCCCTAAGGTCCAAGGACTCGAGTAAACTAGGCCACGAATGCTAAGGACTTAACCACCCTTAGGCGTGACCGGTCATGCTTCTTAAGGCACAACTAACCAGCTTAATTAGTGATTAACTTTTTATTTTATTTATCTATATATTTTTCTTTTTTAATATATATATGTGTAAATAGAATCACTAAGTCTTTGATTAATCCCTCAATATGTAAATGTATATAATGCTCAAGAAAGAATCAAAATCTAGCTATCTTTTCTATTCTTTTTCTTTTAACCTAAAGATCCAACAAAACTTTTTGTTCAATTTATATTAAGAAATCTTAGTTTAGAATATCTGTAATTCCTAAGATCAAGTTTAATTCTTTAAAAATGGATCAAAATATTTTTCTCTTTTATTTTATTTTTTAAGGTTATCCTAAAAGAAAATGAAAAATCTAAAAAGAAAATAAAAAATCCTAAAAAGAAAATGAAAAATCTAAAAAGAAAATATAAAATCCTAAAAAGAAAATGAAAAATCTAAAAAGAAAATGAAAAATCCTATGTTAGTATCTACCCCCCCATACCGATCTCATGCATTGTCCCCAATGTCTGCAAGATAATGTATGCATGAAATAGATAAAGAAAAGGTGTCACCCTCTCCGTCGGCTTGGACCAGCGGTGGTGCTAGGTCCAGCTGACTGTGAACGCCGCAGACCTTCCTCAATTCGGTCTAAACGTGACGTCTACTCCTCAACTTATTTGCGCAATCTAATTTGTCCCCGGAATATCTTCTTCATGCCTCGCCAAATGGTAGACATGAAGGCACGTGAATCAGCAGGGGGTCATGTTGCCAAAAGGCAGGCTCATCCTCTTCCTCTAAAAGTTCATCTGAAGAGGACTCAACTGGTGCATCTTCAGACTGGACACTAGGAGTCCAAGCCGCATGAAGACAACTATTATAGGCACTAGTGGCCCTCTCTGATGCTATGAATACCCTCTCGTATGAGTCAACAACATTATATGATAGGAAAGTCCTACACAGACGAGTTATCAGAACTGGGTGTGAGTACTTAGCACCACGTGTGCGTGAGGAATTTGCAATTATACTATGGAAGATTGTTTTATTAATGCAGATTGTGTGCTACCGAGTCATGAGGTCATGTATGATTTGTAGCATCGGCCTGTTAAAGGAGGTTGTGTGGTCCAGTCCTAAAATGTTGCGTTGAATCCAGCGACCAACGCAATGTATATTTCTAAACATGGTACTGGCTTTGAGCCCCCTGTCTTGCTCTGTACAGTGAGCCCCCATGATAGACATGTAATCGATGAGAGGAAGGGGGTCGCTATGATGTGGGTTACATGGGACATGTGTGAGTTCCTCTAGTAGAGGAAGCATGACAATGATGTCTCCCGTGGGGCATATGTACCATGATTTGGTAATTGTCAAAGTTCACAGAAGCATGGTTTATGGAAGTGTAGAACAATTTGACTAACTCAGGACAATAATACGCTTCTCTATCTGAATTATCATATATTAAAGCATATCAATCCCAAGCACAGATTCGATCTAAGAAAATATGCCCATATCCGTTAACATCACTAAGGATTCGAGAAAAATCTTTTTCTATAAATATTGACGGTGCCATGATAAAGAATATAAAGCAACGGGAAGATTTCAGAGAATATATCGCAAACGTCCCCCGGACTACGTGGGGGAAAACAAAAAATTGATTGCAGAGAGCAATCAGCTGTGGAAACAGATGATCAGGAACTGGATCTGGAGATTGCATAGGGCTGTGACAGCAGCGAATTTTGGCGGCGCTCCAGATGTGCTCAGACGGCCGCGGACGCGCGACTTCTGCTGAGGAAACATGACAGAGTTGAGGAGGCGGAGGGGTAGAAAAATTTGAGGGGCGGCGTTGGCTTTGTGTTTTTCAGATCTGGGTTGAGAGCTAGGGTAAGGAAGAAGATACATGGTAGAGAGTATTTATAGATAGCTGAGAGAGATAAACTTCTTAAATTACCCTAGTTGGAATTAGGAATTTACAACCCTAGGGTAATTTAAAAGAGTTTATGGAGAGAGAAAAGTTCTAGGTGCTATTTAGCACCTAAGTTCATTTATATGTAGTTATTTTTATTTTTATTTTTTATTATTTTTTATTTTTATTTTTATATTTTTTATTATTTTTATTATTTTTTTATTTTTTTAACTTTTATTTATATATATATATTTCTTTTATCATTTTTTATTATTTATTATTTAAAGGAGAGGTCCCAAAATGATATACGGGGGGTACTGGAAAAATTTTACAAATGATGTGGTCACATGTAGACTGGGTCAAAAAGACCCAGTTCATGAACATCGTGTGACTCGAATTCTGTGGCAAAAAATGTCTTTAGGCGTTGACCATTGGCTGTAAAAGTATTGCCATTTTTAGGATCAAAAACTTCAATGGCACCATGAGGGAAGACTCTTTGAACGATGAATGGACCTGACCACCTGGTTTTTAATTTACCAGGAAAGAGGTGGAGTCTTGAGTTATACAACAGAACTTTTTGTCCTGAGACAAAAGTTTTCCTATGAATTGATTTATCGTGGAAGAGATTAGTTCTGTGTTTTGCAATCCGAGTGTTATCATATGCATCGTTTCTCAGTTCTTCTAATTCGGATATTTGCAATTTTCTCAAAGCACCGGCTTTGTCTAAGTCCAAATTCAGCTGTTTCAATGCCCACATAGCTCGGTGTTCTAACTCCACAGGCAAGTGGCAGGGTTTTTCAAATACAACTCGATATGGAGACATACCGAGGACAGTCTTGTAGGCGGTCCTATATGCCCATAGGGCATCAATGAGTTTGATGGACCAGTCCTTACGATTCTGTCCAACAGTTTTCTCCAATATTAGTTTGATTTGTCTGTTGGTGACTTTCACTTGCCCGTTCATCTGAGGATGATAGGCCATGGATAATTTGTGAGAAATAGAGTATTTTTGCATTAGGGCTTCAAAAGCCCGGCTGCAGAAATGACTCCCGTTATCATTAATTATCGCACGAGGAGCTCTGAAGCGTGAAATGATATTTTTTCGTAAAAACTTGATGACAACTTGGTTGTCATTTGTCCTAGTTGGAATAGCTTCAGCCCACTTGGAAACATAGTCTATAGCCACCAAAATATATTGGTTGCCATAAGACAGAGAGAAGGGTCCCATGAAGTCAATTCCCCACAAATCAAAAAAATCAACCTCCGAGATAGGTGTAAAGGGCATCATGTCTCTATGTGTGATTTGACCCGTCATTTGACATATGGCATAAAGCTTGCAGAAAGTATACGCGTCTTTAAAGAGAGTTGGCCAGTAGAATCTACTCTGAAGTACTTTTTCAGCAGTCTTTCGTGGACCGAAATGTCCACCGCAAGCTGACTTGTGACAGAATGTCAAAACACTCTGATGTTCATCCTCAGGAAGACACCTTCGATTACCTGGTCAGGACAATATTTGAATAAATACGGTTCATCCCAAAAGAAAAACCGTATTTGACTCATAAAGCGGTGTTTGTCCTGACCTGACCAATCGGAAGGTGTTCGCCTAGTTGTAAGGTAATTTGTTATATCAGCATACCAGTTGCTATATCAGCATACCAGGGCTCTTTACACATTGTAAAAATGCGTTTGTCAGGAAAGTTGTCATTTATTGTGATTGTCTCCTTTGGTGCATTGGGAATTCGTGAAAGGTGATATGCTACCACATTCTTAACACACTTTTTGTCCTTAATTTCCAAATCAAACTCTTGCAAAAGAAGTATCCATCGAATCAGTATAGACTTTGCATCCTTTTTTTGCATTAAGTATCTAAGGGCGTAGTGATCAGTGAAAATCGTTGTCTTGGACCCTAGTAGGTATTGACAAAATTTCTTTTCAATAGCTAAAAATTCCTTTTCAACAGTTGTGTGATTTAGTTGGGCTTTATTAAGCGTCCTACAAGCATAGTATTTCACGTGTTGCCTATTATCAATCCGCTGTCCTAGAACAGCTCCTATAGCGTAATCAGAGGCATCACACATGATCTCGAATGGCCTTGTCCAATCAGGCGCAGAAATTATCGGTGCTAAGACAAGTCTGTGTTTAAGCTCCTCCCAAGCTTGTAAACATTCTTCATCAAATTTGAAGGGCATATCTTTTCCTAAGAGATTTGTCAAAGGTCTAGCAATTTCATTAAACCCTTGAATGAATCGTTTATAGAAACCGGCGTGCCCTAGAAATGATCTAAAGTCTTTTACGCATTTTGGCTCAGGAAGCTTTGTTATTACTTCCACTTTAGATTTATCAACCTCAATTCCCTTGTTTGAAACTGTTGGCCCAAAGGCCCATCACTCTAGTTTTAATGATGATCAACTCATGTAGTTATAGTACTAATGATCTTGTGTTTAATTAGTGACAGTTTCATGATCAAGATCTTAGTAGGTGAATAGCTTCAACAAAGGATTTAAAGCCATATTTTGGAGCTAGCACGATGTTTGGACCAAGTCAAGAAGGCTTCAAGAGAAGACTTCAATAAGATGAAGACTTGAGTCTAGGTCTGTTTTTAGAAGATTTTGTTTTAGTTAAAATGTAAAGGATAGAATAGTTGGTAGATTGCTCAAGTACATATACACACACACTCTTGATTTAGTTTGTTTTAGAAAAGAATTTTCATTTTGGAAAAATACTATTTTGGTTTTTGGTATTCAATGTTTACATGTTTTTATCCAAAACCAAGTTTAGATCTTAATGTCAAAAACATAGATATTCCACCAAGTTTGTGCAGTGGATCATATCCATACACACTATGCTTTAAAAAGAGTTTAAATATCTTGTTTTTGTATTTGGTGAAGTTTTGGAAAACAAGTTTTAGAAAAATCAAGTTTTGGAAAATACTATTTTTCATTTGAGCCAATTTTTCCAAGCTACAAAAATAGTCCAAATTATTTGTAACATGTCTTGTTTTTGTGCAAGCATGTTTGATTATCAAAGTAAAGTGTTAAAACTATTTTTGTAGATTTTCTGTAATTTTATGGGATTTTATGTGAGCCAAAAAGACCTAGTTTTAAATCCCAGTTTTCTGTTTCCAGGCTTCAGCCGGTCGACCGGGCGGTCGACCGACGTGCACAGACGTGCACGCCTTTGTGCACTAAAGGGCCGGTCGACTGACCCGGTTGACAGCCAGAGAGCTTCTACTCTCTGGAAAGCCCTAGTCGACCGGACCGGTCGACCAAAAGAGAGCTTTGCTATCTGTTCCAGTAGCTCGGTCGACCGAGCGGTCGATCGTTGCTCCAACGGTCAGAAAAATGACGGTTGGCGGTCGACCGGCCGGTCGGCCGGCAGTTCTGACAGACCCCAACGGCTAGTTTTTCTAGCCCTATAAATTTGGGGTTTTGGGCATTATTTTCTCTAGGATTTTAAGAATAGTTTTGGGCTAGTTTTTCCCACTCATTTCAGTGGTTATATCCACTTGTTTTAGAGCTTCATTTCCAAATCAAAAAGAGAGTTTTTTCAAGAGTGTTTAAAAGAGATTTCTTAAGTTTTCCTCCACCACTTCCATCCTAGTTTTCCTCACACAAACACTTGAGCTATCCATTGCTATATCTACCTATAGGGTTTTGTTGTGAGAGTGTTTATTGGTGATCAAAGTGTTTAGATCACCAAGAGATCTTTTCTTTGTTCTTTGAGGAGGCGGACAAGTGTGTTCGCGTTGTTTAGAGTTTGTGTGTGAACTCTTGGTTTGAGCTGCGGCCTCGACGAGCTTGTGGGGCTCGCGGTGTGTACGGGACTACGGAGTCCGAGGGATTGTAGGTGTTGCGACACCGAGGAGTGATCCATTGGGATCAAGCATAGTGAAAATCCTTCGTGTGTCGAAGGCGGGGATGTAGAGCAAGTGTGCTCGAACCTCGTAACAAATCCCTTGTGTTTGCGATTGCTCTTTCTCACTCTCCCTTACTTGTTTATATCTTGCATGCTATTATTGCTTTCATCTTTATATGCTTGATATACTTGTGTGCTTAATTGTTATATGCTTGGGGATTGTTTGCTAACACTTGTATTCAACGAAGAGAGCCAACACGACACCTCAACTCTTATTTAGAGGAATCTTGAGGAGTTAGTCCAGAGCCCTTCACGGGGAATTCTGCTACACTCTTGTGTTATACGTAGTGTTTAGTTTAAATAGTTTGTTTAGGTCATAATAGTTTTTAATTCCACATTATTTATCATTAAGTGACCATTAGATTAGCCATCACCTATTCACCCCCCTAGGTGATTTACAATTGGTATCAGAGCCAAGTGCTCTTGATTTGGGTCTTACAACCTAGAGTTAAAGATCCTCATTTTTTGGGCTAATCACTATTTTTGTACATACACCATGGACTTCATGTCACCACCCACCTTTGACATTCTTAACATCCAAATTTGGAAAGTTAAGATGTCTTTATTCCTCAAAGCCCTAGGCATTCATGTCTATCTTGCCACAACTAATGATGCATATTGTTTAAATGGTAAGAATATTGAGGCTAATGCAGAACCCCTACATGCTTTAAGATCTACCCTAAATGATGATTATTTATCTAGGGTTCCTAATCTTGATTTGGCTTTTGTAGTTTGGAACACCCTCCTCTCCCTTGGCGAAAATGATCAATACTATGCGGGGAGTGACTCGGATGTTGGAAGCGACATTTCCAACTTGTGCTACATGGTCCAAGGGGACAACCCCCTTGAGGTAACTATCGAATCCGAGGTAGAAGATGTTAACATGTAATGTGATGAGCTCACATCTTTTTGTCAATTACTTCTTGAAAAATATGACATGATTAAAAAGGAAAATAAAAATTTGAAAAAGAATTTTGATTGCATGCTAAAAGAAAATGATTCATTTAGAAATAAAGTTGCATGCATTGAAAAAGAAAAAGAATTTTGAAAAATGAAAATGTTTCCTTAATGTCTAAATTGAATGATTTATGTGAAGGAAACACTTGCTTGAAAATAAAATTGTTTTGGTTGAAAAATAAAAGGAGGTTGCTTTAAATGAAAACACTTCTTTGAAAAGAAAAATTTTTGAAAAAGAAAAAGAAATTTTTTCTAAAAAGACTAAGAAAAATGATCCTTTATCTCATTATGCTTTACATGCCACCTCTAATGAGATAAATGTTTTGAAAAATAAAATGGATTGTTTGAGCTCAACTTTGACCAAATGTGTATTTAATCATTCTAGGTTGGAGTCTATGTTTTCAAAGAAACAAGCTCCACATGTTCATGCACATCATCATCATGCATATGCTTATGTTGCACGTCATGATCACACTCACACACATAAGCATTCTAAGGTGTACACTTGTACACATTGTGGCCGCAAAGGCCATTTAGCAAAATTTTGTTATGATAGGATACATCATTTAAATTTTGCTTATCATAAAAATGTTTGGGTTCCTTACAAGACAAACCCCCAAGGACCCAAAAGAAAAAGGTTACCAAAACCCCCACCTTGTGTTTTTGATGTAGGTGAGGGCTCTCACAAAACGTGAGAGGGATGGTGCCTTGATGGTGGATGCACATGGACTTGATGGACACATATATGATGCATCGCTATCAAGGAGGTTTGGTGGGTCAACCACCATGTTTGGAGATTTGGAACATAGTTCCCTAGTTGGTAACTATTTCTAAACTCTTAATTTATGTACAAGCTTTTATTTTCATGATATCATATTGCATGTTCATATTTTATGTAGTTTTGTGCTTCATGTGGTATATATGGTAAATGTAGTTTCTATCAAAACTTGTATTTATACATGTAACAATAGTGAGCAACAAATTGATTCATATATGTTTGTACTTCATGCTCATTTGTACCCACTATATGCACATGCATAGGCTAGTTTTGATGATTCTCTCATTTACACTTGTTTTGTCTATTTTCATGTTTTATTTCCTGTATATGTAATTTTTATTCAAATCTAATAAATATACATGTATACCCGTGAGTCTCTTGCCTTCATGCAAATACCTTTAATAGACTCTTTTATGTTTGGGATATGTATGCATATTGTTAGCTTTGGATAAAATCGTATATATACCTAGAAGTGTGTTTTAATATGAAAAATAAATTTTCTTGTTTTGTTTGAGAAAATAAGATTCATGTTTAAATTGAGCTTCATTGATTATTTTCATGAAAATGCTATTTACATGATTTTTGAACACTCACACTTCATTTGTTTTGTCATGGCTTTGTTTCATGAACACTTTTATGAGCTTTATCGAATTCGAGTGTCAATTCTTGTGTATTTGGTATGATTCATGAAATACATATATTTTGATTTCATGTTTTTGAAGGATCTTTAACTAGTTTTTCAGAAATTACTTTAACTAGTTAATTATTCTTCATTGGGTAGTGATTTTCACTATAAAATATTTTTTTTCAAACCCTATTTTCAAAAACCCCTTCCTACCCATTTAATGGGATGATGGATGGGCGTGTATGCCTTGCAAACCTTATTGAAAAATCCTTTACCTTGAGCATATGAAGGGTGGTAGGTTATGAGTTATATACTTGATTTACATTGTTATTTTCAATTGGTATCGTTGGATATTTTCAATTGGTATCTAAATTGATACTTTTGTATATACTCACATTTTGTTTCCTATATATGTATGCTTCATAATTTCCATAATATCAATTTCTATTCGTATTCTATTTCTCATACATATATATGATTTTCATGTGCTTGCTTTACAATTGGTTTACATATTTAAAGCACAAAATTAGTTTATGCTAAGCTTAATTTAAAACTTTATTTTCAATTGGTATCTCAATTGACAATTTAATAAAGCTTATGCATAGTTTTTCAATTGGTATCAATATGCTTCAACTTCAAATTTGCTATAAATTTACAATTGATATCAATATGTTTTATTTATTTGAAAAATTCAAAATTTGTAATGATTACTTACATTTGGTATCTTAAAATTTGTTTTACTAAAGATATCTCAAAATTTGTTTTATTGAGAAAAATTCAAAATTTTGTTTGAACAATTAAAAATCAAAACATTTTTGATTTGTATTGACTATATACAAGGAGAGCTTAACATCTCTTCTACATATAGATTCATGTTGAGTATATCTTGTATTAAGAAGCTTGACAACTCTTCTTTATGTGATACACGTGCGTAGGGGGAGCTTCACATCTCCTCTTATGCATTGTATATTTTACGTTATGTGAATTAGGGCTTGTCATCCCTCTTTCATGTAATGTATATATGTAGGAAAGTTAACTTAGCGTCTTCCTCTTCATGAATGTATATCGCATATACCATTTATTGATTGCTTTGTGTTTACCCCTTCATTGGTTCCTTATTCCGGACAAAAAGGGGGAGAAAATTTTGATGATTTTGTTTTTGCTTTAACCCCTTTGTTGATGATTGACAAAAAGGGGGAGAAGTATTTTAGATATATGCATGTTTTCCTTGCTTTATTCATAAAGGGGGAGAAGTATTTATGTTTATGCATATATGTTTTGTTTTGCGAATAAGAGAAAAAGAATTTGATGTGTTTTATGCTTGTTAGCACGTTTTATCTCCATACATTTGCATACATGTTTATGAGCTTTATTGCATATCTAGTTGTTTATTTGAGATGCATGAGTTAAGGGGGAGCTTCTTTGAAGCTTTACTTTAATCCATGCATATATAACTTCATGAGTTTTTTCAACATCAAAAAGGGGGAGATTGTTGGCCCAAAGGCCCATCACTCTAGTTTTGATGATGATCAACTCATGTAGTTATAGTACCAATGATCTTGTGTTTAATTAGTGACAGATTCATGATCAAGATCTTAGTAGGTGCATAGCTTCAACAAAGGATTTAAAGCCATATTATGGAGCTAGCACGATGTTTGGACCAAATCAAGAAGGCTTCAAGAGAAGACTTCAAGAAGATGAAGACTTGAGTCTAGGTCTGTTTTTAGAAGATTTTGTTTTAGTTAAAATGCAAAGGATAGAATAGTTAGTGGATTGCTCAAGTACATATACACACACACACACTCTTGATTTAGTTTGTTTTAGAAAAGAATTTTCGATTTGGAAAAATACTATTTTGATTTTTGGTATTCAATGTTTACATGTTTTTATCCAAAACCAAGTTTAGATCTTAATGTCAAAAACATAGATATTCCACCATGTTTGTGCAGTGGATCATATCCATACACACTATGCTTTAAAAAGAGTTTAAATATCTTGTTTTTGTATTTGGTGAAGTTTTGGAAAACAAGTTTTAGAAAAATCAAGTTTTGGAAAATACTGTTTTTCATTTGAGCCAATTTTTCCAAGCTACAAAAATAATCCAAATTATTTGTAACATGTCTTGTTTTTGTGCAAGCATGTTTGATTATCAAAGTAAAGTGTTAAAACTATTTTTGTAGATTTTCTGTAATTTTATGGGATTTTATGTGAGCCAAAAAGACCAAGTTTTAAATCTCAGTTTTCTGTTTCCAGGCTTCAGCCGGTCGACCGGGCGGTCGACCGACGTGCACAGACGTGCACGCCTTTGTGCACTGGAGGGGCGGTCGACCGCCGGAAGCTTCTGCTCTCTGGAAAGCCCCGGTCGACCGGACCGGTCAACCGGAAGAGAGCTCTGCTCTCTGTTCTAGTAGCTCGGCCGACCGAGCGGTCGACCATTGCTCCAACGGTCGGAAAAATGACCGTTGGTGGTCGACCGGCCGGTCGACCGACAGTTCTGACAGACCCCAACGGCTAGTTTTTCTAGCCCTATAAATTTGGGGGTTTGGGCATTATTTTCTCTAGGATTTTAAGAATAGTTTTGGGCTAGTTTTTCCCACTCATTTCAGTGGTTATATCCACTTGTTTTAGAGCTTCATTTCCAAATCAAAAAGAGAGTTTTTATCAAGAGTGTTTAAAAGAGATTTCTTGAGTTTTCCTCCACCACTTCCATCCTAGTTTTTCTCACACAAACACTTGAGCTATCCACTGCTATATCTACTTATAGGGTTTTGTTGTGAGAGTGTTTATTGGTGATCAAAGTGTTTAGATCACAAAGAGATCTTTTCTTTGTTCTTTGAGGAGGCAGACAAGTGTGTTCGCGTTGTTTAGAGTTTGTGTGTGAACTCTTGGTTTGAGGTGCGGCCTCGGCGAGCATGTAGGGCTCGCGGTGTGTACGGGACTAGAGAGTCCGAGGGATTGTAGGTGTTGCGACACCGAGGAGTGATCCATTGGGATCAAGCATAGTGGAAATCCTTCGTGTGTCGAAGGCGGGGATGTAGAGCAAGTGTGCTCGAACCTCGAAACAAATCCCTTGTGTTTGCGATTGCTCTTTTTCACTCTCCCTTACTTGTTTATATCTTGCATGCTATTATTGCTTTCATCTTTATATGCTTGATATACTTGTGTGCTTAATTGTTATATGCTTGGGGATTGTTTGCTAACACTTGTATTCAACAAAGAGAGCCAACGTGGCACCTCAACTCTTATTTTGAGGAATCTTGAGGAGTTAGTTCAGAGCCCTTCACGGGGAATTCGGCTACACTATTGTGTTATACGTGGTGTTTAGTTTAAATAGTTTGTTTAGGTCATAATAGTTTTTAATTCCGCATTATTTGTCATTAAGTGACCATTAGATTAGCCATCACCTATTCACCCCCCTCTAGGTGATTTACAGAAACTTCGTGCCCTAGAACGATTCCTTGCTTGACCATAAAGTGACACTTCTCCTAGTTGAGTGTCAAGTTTTTCTCCATGCATCGTTGTAAAACTAGCTTAAGATGGTACAAGCATTGTTCAATGGAATCGCCATAAATCGAGAAATCATCCATGTAAATCTCAAAAAATCTCTCCACTATGTCTGAAAAAAGTCTAAGCATGCAACGTTGAAACGTTGCGGGAGCAATGCATAGGCCGAAGGGCATTCTTCGGTATGCAAATGTTCCAAAGGGACAGGTGAAGGTGGTTTTGTCTTGATCCCCGGGAGCGATAGGGATTTGATTATATCCTGAATATCCATCTAGGAAACACTAGTACTCATGTCCCGCTAGTCTCTCGAGCATTTGGTCAATGAACGGAAGGGGAAAGTGGTCTTTACACGTGGCATTGTTAAACTTTCGGTAATCAATACAGACTCGAATCTTCGTAAGAAGTCAAGTTTGTACTAGTTCTTTTTTATCGTTTTCTACCACGGTAAACCTGCTTTCTTTGGCACAGAGTGGACTGGACTTACCCATTGGCTATTGGATATTGGATAGATAATCTCATTGTCTAACAGTTTCAAAATTTCAGCTCTAATAGCCTCCTACATGATTGGGTTTAGTCTACGTTGTGGGTCATGTTTTGGTTTAGTATCCTCCGTCAAATGAATCCGGTGTTGTACTATGGAAGGACTAATCCCCTTTATGTCAGCCATGGTCCAATCAATGGCTTCTCGATTTTTTTTAACACTGTAAGAAGATCCTCTTCTTGTTGTTTTGTGAGATGGGATGTAATGATCACGGGAAAAGCTTCCTTCTCATCCAAGTATTGGTACTTGAGATGGTTGGGAAGAACCTTAAGCTCGGAAGAAGGGGCATGATCTATTAATGATTGTTCTTTGTGCAAGGGAAGGATAGGGGTGGTATTAGTGGCCCATTCCACAGTCGACTCAACGATCTGATCAAGATTGGAGTCATCAGACTCCAACTCAAATTCTTTATCGGACTCATATTCAATCTCCATGTCATGTTCACTTGTTAATCCCTCGATTAAGTTCACTTCAAATGACTCATTATCCAAATCTCTGGGTTGTTTTCCCAGGTGGAAAACATTCACCTCTTTTGTCATATCTTCAAAAGTTAGACACATTGAGCCATTCCTACAGTTGATGATTGCGTTTGCAGTGGCTAGGAAGGGTCGTCCTAGAATGACAGGTGTCTGAGCTCTGGGATTGTGTACGGGTTGCGTCTCTAGAACAATAAAGTCTACGGGGTAAATGAATTCCCCGACCCGTATTAGAACATCTGTAATCTCCCCCTTGGGAATCTTTACAAATCGATCAGCCAGTTGTATAGTAACTCTGGTTGGACGGAGATCGCCCAACCCAAGTTGCTGATACACAGAGAAGGGAAGAAGATTGATGCTGGCTCCTAGATCAAGTAATGCCCTGTTGATCGTGGTCTGTCCTATAATATAGGAAATGGTTGGACTCCCTGGGTCCTTATATTTCATAGGAATTGGCCCAGTTAGCAACTCACTTATGTTTGAAACTAGGAAGATCTTCTTTGGGACATTTGCTTTCCTTTTCTTGGTTCACATTTCTTTTAAGAACTTGGCATATGATGGGACTTGTTGTATGGCATCAAGAAGGGGTATATTGCTATGAACCTGATTAAACATTTCCCTAATCTTCTCCATATGAGCATTAATCTTTTGGTTTGCTAGCCTATTAGGAAATGGTACAATAGGCTTATATGGTTGCTCATTTGTCTTGTCTTTGTCATTGGATTTTGAAGTTGACGGTTGTGAACTTGAAGATGGATTGTCTTAAGTTGGTTGTACCAGAACAGGAGGTGTTGATGCTGATACTGATTTATTGGGTTGATTGGAAACCTTATTGTCTATCCGCTTTCCAGATCTCAAAATATGAACAGTGTTGCATTGACTTGGGCCTGTGTCCTCAACTTCATGAATAGGGAAGGGGTTTTTACGATTAGGCAATGGCTGACTTGGTAGTGTTCCTTTTTGTCTTTCATTCAAAGAGTTAGCCAGTTGACCTATCTGAACCTCTAACCTATTCATATCCTGATGGTGTGTGTTCATCATTGAGTCCTGGGTTTTAGATAAGGTTTCAATCATTCTTTCTAAATCTGACAGTTTTTTTATCTGGATGATTTTGTGTTTGTTGCTGATATGTGGGCTAGAAGTTTGCCTGAAAATGTGGTGGACTCTGATATGATTGGAAATTTGATGGACTCTGGTGGAAATTGGGTTGATGAGACTGAGTAGGATATTGATGTGAGAATGGTTGCCTTGGTTGCTCATGATCAGACTGACTGCATGAGAAATTTGGATGGTTTCGCCATCCCGGGTTGTATGTTTTGGAGTATGGATTGTAGTTGGGTCTGGTGTAAGCTGCATTCATATTTTCAGGGTACATTTGAGCTTGGTAGATAGGACACTCTTCAAACAGGTGATTCAGAGCATGGCAGTAGGTATAACCCGGGTTGATCACAGGTGATGGGTTGACCTGATTCACAGCAGTTGGTTCCCTAGCTTCAAGCAGTTCTAGCCTTTTCATCAACTGTGTTATTTTCGCCTCGGCAGCTATGGAGGATTCAATCGAATGCATACCAGTTCTGGAAGTGGTGGGATTGGGTTTCTCTGGGCATGATTCCCATTGAATGGTTTTTTCTGCTAAAGCTTCAAAGAGGTCCCAACCCTGGTTCTCATCTTTTTTCAAAAATTCCCCTTGGTATATGGTTTCAAGGAGTGTCTTAGTTTGGTAGACAAGTCCATCATAGATAATTTGGCACTGCCGCCACTTCTCTATGTTGTGATGAGGACACAGGGCTAGTAAATCTTTAAATCGTTCGAAATACTTCCAAAATGGTTCATTAGATTCCTGCTTGAACTGCATTATGTTTTTTCTGATGAGGGCTGTCTTATGAATGGGATAGAACTTCTTAAGAAAGACTTTGACAAAATCATCCCATGAAGAGATAGAACTGGCGGGCAGATTATATAGCCATTTCTTAGCTATATCGTTAAGCGCGAAGGATATGAACCTTAATCTAACAGCGTCCTCCCCCAGTTGGGGAATTTTCATCATCACA
Organism: Agave tequilana; assembly: GCA_038442645.1. Taxonomy (NCBI): domain Eukaryota; kingdom Viridiplantae; phylum Streptophyta; class Magnoliopsida; order Asparagales; family Asparagaceae; genus Agave; species Agave tequilana. The sequence goes on along the minus strand of JAVJIF010029691.1, from coordinate 1,680,096 downwards.
CACACTTCTTCAAACTCACGAATGAAGAAATATGCATCCTCAGACTCTAAGCCATGAAACCTTGGGAGTGTGTTTATAAATTGTGGTTTAAGCTCAAAGTTGTTTCCGTTTATCTTAGGTAAGAGAATACATGAAGGAAGTGAAGTGCGAATAGGGTAGAACTTGTCTTGGAGATAAGTATTGTTGGCCATAATTGGGATTGTGTCAAGAGGTGGTGTTTGTGCAAGTGTAGAAATCCTAACAATTCTTGCAGAAATTAGATCCCGGTACCACTCTTGCATGCACAATCACAGACAATGTTCACCGATCAAGCAAGCGAAGAAGAAGGAAAATAAAAAACAAGAAAAGAAAAAGCAATCACAAGCTATCTAGGATACCTGGACCTAGATGACTCCTAACTGTTCGATGAACCAAAGAAGGTTATTGCTCGAGTCAGACCACAGTTAATCAGCCAGGTAGGGGCAAAATACGGTGGAAGGTATCCGTGCATAAGCAACGGGCCTTAATTACGCCAAACCATGGTATCTTCGAGGCTTAACCTCTTAATCCCCAACCTTTGACACTGATTTGACTGGAATATGAATCAAAAATAATTTCCAACTTCAACTGATCTCTTAATGAGTCCGGATGTCCCTAGGGGCCAACGTCTATCAATTTTTATTAAAGAGATTGGGATTGTGATTGTTTGGATTATGATTTTTGGGCCAAGGAAAGGGTGATGAAATCCCCACGTTATCTTGTTATTGGGTGATGCCCTTAAGATCAATTTGTGCAAGTGTACAATATATGCAAACAAGATTCACACAAAGCGATGTAAATCAACCAAACAGGTGAGTCTTATTCTAAATGCAATGCGAACGTACCTTGCTCCAGCACTCTTCAACAGTAAAGTAAATGAATTGAAAAGACACGTGCCTAAATGCAAACGTCTAATCAATTTTTTAAAATTTTCAACAAATGTTTTACTGTTGAGTTATTAGCAGGCTCCTGGTGATAGCATACAAGAAATAAAATTTGCAGCAAGATATGTTTTTGCAAAGCAAGCAGCCCTGCACAAAACCTGTTAGTAGTCAACTCCTCTTTGCTGCGGTTCCGTGGCTTTGGCCGAGAAAACGAGGCAAATCAGAGGGTACTTGGTCTCTGCTTTCTTGAGCCGAGGTCCAAGACCACTTATATGTTACTGTAAGTCTTTGTTTCCTGTTTTCCTAACCTGTAACCTGCAATAGAGAAGAAAAATTTGTTTTAATTCTAAAAAACTCAAATAAAAACCGTTACTCTCCCCGACAACGGCGCCAAAAATTTGATCGGGATTGGGAGTTTTACTAGTATTCAGAGAGAGGGTTTACAGTAAACCTTTGATGTTCATATGTTGATGTTCAAAAGCTCTAAATGTATTTGTCGGTTTACTATACTGCTTCCGAATCACCGTCGTAGCACAAGCTATTACGGGTCGGTTCCACAGGGAGAGTTGGCGATAGAAGCATTCACGGCTTTGATATTGAGATTGTTTTAAGAAGGAAAATGAAGATTCTTCTTTGTTTTAAGAGAAAACAAATGATGGAGAAATTGAATGAGAAATTCTTTGTGGGTTTTGTAAAAGAAAAAGGAAAAGAATGGAAAGAACGATGAAATGAAAATTGTTGTATTTTGAAAAAGAGAACGTGTTAAGAAAAGAAACTTTGAAGTACTATGGGAAGAGAAACCATGACTAACTAACACTCTAATTTACTAACTTACTAATCTCATAGGGTGATGCATGCCTCATATTGATTCATCGGCAAAGATTTATCTTGCTTGTTTGGTCCAAATATTGTCCCATGTAGAGGATGAGTTATCTTCTCCGCTTGACTCGTTGCCTCATTGATTCATTGGCTCCCGAGATAGATTTTCAGCGATGGAATTGAAATCACCTAGGGGGGGGGTGAATAGGTGATGGCTATATGTAAATGGCACAAATGCGGAATTTAAAAATTCAACTAACACAAATAGCTCAAATAAAAGACTTGCAATAAATGAAGCAATTAATAGTTCAAGAATTAAGGAGTTTAGAGTTTAGAGAAATTTGAGCAAACGCAAACACGCCGATATGTTTCCGAGGTTCGAGCCACGCTCTACGTCCCCGCCTTCACACTTGAAGGATTTCCACTATTGAAGATCCCACGGATCACCAATACAAGGACACACTTGTCCTATCTCTCGTGATGCCGCAACACCACCCGGAGCACACTAGCTCGCTTGAGGCCGATGCCTCTACAACTTCACTCAATAAGAAGATGATCACAATTGATCAAAAAATTTCTCACTTGCACAATCCTAGAACCAATATGTGGATGTAGAATTATGGGATTGTGTAGTGCAAAAGCTAGTGAGAAGTAGAGGTAAAGACTTCAAATGGGTGTCTAGAGATTTAGGGCTTTTGGAGAGAAAATCTTGTCTAAAAGAAATCCTTTTGAAAACTTGTAAATCTTTTGAAAAACTCTTGTGAAATTGTTCTTAAATTGTTGTTCTATCATATAGAAGTGACCTCCTATTTATAGGGGTCAAAAATGGCTTCAGAGATTCATTGGGATCAAGTCCCAAAAGAAAGTCTGTCAGAAAATAGAGCTGTTGGAGTCTGTCAGAACTTCTGACAGCGTCCGGTCGACCGGGCCGGTCGACCGCCAACGGTCAAAAATCTGACCGTTGGGGCTCTGCGGTCGACCGCCCGGTCGACCGATTTTAACCGAGAGCACTGCACAGTTCTCGGTCGACCGGGTCGGTCGACTGACACGCACATGCACAGTTTGTGCGTATCGGTCGACCGGGACGGTCGACCGGTTTCTGTCAGTTCTGAAAAATCAGAACTTCCAGAAACCAGAACTTGGGTTTTTGGAAAAGGTTTTGGATTTGAAGTTTTGTATCTTGTAAAACTTAGAGTGTGAGCCTATGTCACTACTCTACTAAGTTTAAAACATTTTTATAAAAATTTCTTTGATAAAACTTGTTTTTCCAACTAAATGTTTTTCCAAAAACTTTAAACTATTTTTCCAAAAACTTAAACTAAACATGTTAACTCTAAATTGAAAATGGAAATCAAAGATCCTTTTTGAAGTCATGAACCAAAACAAAATGTGTGTGTAGGTGGTAATCCCATAACTCTACTTCTAACATCTAGGTTTTGACAAAATATCTAAAATGAAAAATACAAATACAAATCTTGGTATTCTCAAGGTCTTGATCTTGACTTGGTCTTTTCTTCATCGTCTTGTTCCCGAAACTTCCTATTGTGCTTGACTTGGGAATGCAAATCTTTGGCGAACTCCAAACTTGTGAGTCTTGATTGTGGAGACGTCAAATCAACCTATTTTAACCTGAAATTCTTTTAAACAAAAATTGTTAAATACATAACTAGATATGGTTTGTTATCATCAAAATATCCATCAAGATATAGGGCTAATGGCCTTTGGGCCAACAATCTCCCCCTGTTTGATGATGACAAAACATATTTAGTTATCACAAATAATTTGGGTAGAGACTTCAAATGAAGCTCCCCCTCAACACATGCATATACTAAAAGGTCATACTCAGGCATATATAAATGTTGCAAAAGATAACAATCCATGCCAACAATCTTTCATGACATAAAAGAAGGTGAAAACACATGTTTATAAAAGAAAGTACCATAAACAAGTAGATAACATAAACAAGTAGTCCACACCAAATACATGTCCAGTCACAAAATATAAAGTCAAGTACATCAAAAAGTACATCAAAAAGAGTCTCTCCACAAATAACTCTCCCCCTTTTTGACATCATCAAATAGGGGAAGGTTACTCTCATCACTGGGCAGCATCGTCGTCCTCATCATCTTCCTCTTCTACCTCGTCCTCTGAAGAACTTTTCTCAGATGAGCTCTTCGCAGTGTCCATCTTCTTGTCACCATCGTCGTCTTCCTCCGAAGAAGAAGAAGAAGAAGAAGAAGAAGAAGAGGGAGCTACCTCCGTTGGATCAACGCCGAGCACCTTTGGCCGAGGTGGGGGAACGGATGAAGGAGCTCTGGTAGGAAATGGAGGACCGGTGGAGGGAAGGGGACGAGCAAAGGTAATGGGATCAAGAGGAAACATGTCGAATTTCGTAAACAGAGCCTCAAATTGCATATCCATGAATCTCATGGAGTCGGCAAAATAAGACATATCGTTATGAATTCCACGGATCTGTGAGTTCGTCTCCTCGCGGGAAGCTGCCTCTTGTTTGAAACGGGCGTCCAACTCCGTACGGAAAGCTGTCTCTCGCTGCTCAATCCAGGACTGGTGTTCCTGAATCTGAGAAGAAACCATGGCCTAAAGATCTGAAGGTGAAATAAGGCCAGGAGCAGAAGAAGATCCAGGTGCAGATGAGGATCCAGGAAAAGTAGGAGGAGGAACAGGAGGTTGCACAGGTGCGTGACGACGCAACTGAGCTTCCATCCTTTTCAATAGAACTCCGTCAATGTCTATTTGTGGATCATCAGAAGTCTCAGAAGAAAGATCGAAGCCTAGAGATTTGAGAATACGGGTGATAATCATGCCAAAAGGTAAACCCCTACCGGACATACGAAACTGATCAGATGCCATGTGAGAGGCAATGATGCGGGGAAAATTTACCTTAATGCCTCGCAAGAGACAATAGATAATCAAAGGCACAGAACCCCTAGCATGACTGTATTCTCCAGATTTGGGGATAATGTTATAAAAGATAATCTTGGCTAAGACTTGGGAAGTGAGAGAGAATCTGCTCACAACCTCGTTCCTGACCAAACCGGGATTGTCATCCCCGTGAATCAATGTGGATACGGTGAGCGCAGACTCACCCTCCGGATAATCAAAGTCATGAAGGTCATGTGTATATACATCAGCTCCACCAAGGGAGAGATGAAGGATATCAGCGAACTGACCTATGTATAGGTTAATGTCCCTGCCTAGGACCCTAGAGAAAATACGATTCCCATCGAATGAGAAATTGGCATAGAAATAAGGCACGAGGGATGTGTAAACTTGTTCTTTAATGGTTAAGAACTCGTTTAAAGAGTTATTTTGCAAAATACGGGGGATATCTAGATGATCAAAGTCTTGAATAACTACAAATCTCCCTGAAATAATGTTTCTCTTGGAAAGATTGACATAACGATTTCCAGCAAGCTCATTTATAAAGGGTCTTTTAGGTTTAGGAGTGTGGGAAGAGGTATGAGCTACTGATTTGCCTTTCTCAGTCCTAGTCCTCTTAGATGTAGACATGTTCTTGAAGAAAAATCTGATTTTTAGGTTAAATAAGTTAGGGCTTGATCTAGAGATCTTAGAAACCTAGAAATATTGACAAACAAGGGAAGATCTTGAAGCTAGATGAGAGAATCAAAGGAAAAAATGAATTTTTACCTAAAAGTTGAAGAACCGAAACCCTAGATCAAGAATCAAAAAATTCTTCGAATCCGGCGGAGAGAAGTTCCTCAAATTGAAGATCCAGCACCTATTGATGGAATCTAAAGTGGATTTTGGAAGGAATTTGAAAAAGATTGAGGGATTTGAGAGTTAGAAAAATTTTTGGGAAGAAAGGAGATGGGTTCGTCGGCTGAAGAAGTGAGAGAGAGAGAGAGAAAAAGTGAAAATAAATAGCAGATTTGGGGCAGGATTCGACGAACGGTCGACCAGTCGGTCGACCCAACAAACCCGAGAGCACTGAAATCTCAGAACGGTCGACCGGTCGGTCGACCCAACAAACCCGAGAGCTCTGCAGTCTTGCAGCAGTCGACCGGTCGGTCGACCCAGAAAACCCGAGACCTCTGCAGACTTGCAGCGGTCGACCAGATCTAAGGTCGGTCGACCGATGGCAGAAAAAAAATAAAAGGCAATTTATTTCAGGCAAACTCGGTCGACCGCGACTATTTCCGGTCGACCGGCTTTGCCTGAGACACAGTTCTGCAGCATCAGCCAGAAGAAAAAAAATTTTAAATAAATTTTAATTAAATACAAGGTGATATAATTATACACACAACATGTTTAAATCTTTATTAGGTCAACTTATCAACCAAAATTACATACAAGACATTTTATTTTTAATTTTCATGTAAAAACAAAGTTTTAGAGATGTTGAAGCCGAATACCTAGTGACGGGTTCTGAACTTCATCCTCTTGAGTCCTCTTGAATGAGTTGAGGTGCGCAATTGCCATCTCTAAGGTATTTGCTCAAATATGAAATTTTATAAAATTTATTTCTTAGTTTTTGAAAACACAAAGTGTATATATATATAAATAAGCTAGACTAGGCATGACATGTGGACATACTATGGACATGGTATAAAAGATATTAACATGGTATATACACAAACATGATAGAAGAGTATGTTTACACAGGAATATAACATTGTAGCATAAAAGTAAACTAACAATCCTATACATGTATATGTATAACCAAAATTTAAAAAACTTTAAATGGAGAAGTTACCAATTTTGGGCAATCTCCAAAATATAGGTGCCTCCAAGATAGCGATGCAAGCTTGATGTGATCTTTGGGCTTTGTTGCATCCACCACCCGGGCACCGTTTCCCCCTAAGTCTTGGAGGAAGTAGATCCACCTGTTTCATCTAAAATAGGTGGGTCTTTTGGTACCCATACTTTCTTGGGTCCTTTTAGGTTAGTACCGGGGCGAACCCAAACAAATTTATTATGCACATTATTTTTAGCAAAACAAAACTTTTCTAAATGGCCTTTGCGGCCACAATGTGTGCATACATAAATTTTACCACTACCATACATATGAGCATGCTTATGTGTGTGTGCATGTTTCCGTGCATGAGCATGGTGTGTATGTTTCCCTTGGGTTACTCCCTTAGGAAATCTAGAAGCAAATTTGTTGAGATCAAAAGCACACTTCTTTAAAGTGTTATCCAAATTTTCAACACATTTTTGAATTTCCACAAATTCATTTTTATTACAAGAAACCAAGGGGTTTTTCCCTTATTAGCCAATTTATATTTATCAAAGTAATTTTTCAATTTTTCAAAAGCAATAGATAAAACATTTTTCTCATTAAGACAAGTATCAAGTTTATTCTTTAAACTATCATTTTCCTTTTTCAATTTTTTATTATGAGATTGCGAAATCTCATATCTATGTTGTAATTCCTCAAAGAAATGTGCAAGTTCATCCATGGTAAGATCATCATCTTCTAAAGTGTTATCAAGGGTTACCTTAGAAGCATCCTCACCTTGTGCCATGAAGCACATATGAGCGGCGTCGTTCTCCTCCTCGGATTCCGACTCCGTGTCATCCCATGTTGCTACTATAGCCTTCTTCTTCCTTGGTACATGCTTGGAGGTGGTTGCTTGAAGAGCGGGGCAATCCGCTATGAGATGTCTGATCTTCTTGCAATGGAAGCAAGGACCGGGCTCCTCTCTTTTCTTCTCGTATCTTCCTTGAGGTCTCCCTCTTCAGAAGTTGCTTTGTCTCCCCTTCTTGTAAAACATTTTGCCCACCTTCCGGATTAGCATGGCGAAGTCCTCATCGCAATCCTCCGATGAGTCATCCTCCTCAATAGTGGTTGGAGTGGCTTTGAAGGCAATTGTTTTCTTCTTGGGTGCCTCCCTTTCTTCTCTTACCTTCATCTCCATCTCATGGGTTTTGAGATTACCGATGAAGCCAGAGAAGTCCATCTCCTCCCGATCGTTGAGCTCTTTGAAAGTGGTCGCCTTGACTTCCCAAGCTTTGGGAAGAGCTCTAATGACCTTGCGAATCTATTGGTCATTGTTGATCGTGTCACCTAGAGAAGATAAGGCATTAGTGATCTTGGTGAAACGAGTAAGCATGTCATCAATGCTCTCATTCTCAAGCATATAAAAATTCTCATATTGAGAACGATGCAAGTCAATCTTGGATCTCTTGACTTGTGACGTTCCCTCATGAGTCACAATCAAAACATTCCATACTTCATATGCAGATTTACAGTTAATAATGCGTGAGAGGTCATCTTCATTAAGGGCTTGGGTTAAAGCATATTGAGCCCTAGCATTAGCCTCATAGTCCTTGGTAGTGTCCTCGGACCATATTCTCTCATCGGTGAGAGGTTCTACAAATTCTTTAGTTATGGCCCTAGCTACTCTAACTCCTAGGGACTTAAGGAAGAGGTTCATCTTGACCTTCCAAATGGGGAAGTTCAAGCCATCAAACTTGGGTGGGGACTTGATGCTAGAAAAATCAATGGATGCCATGAATACAAAGTAAATGCACAATCAAATATAAATGCAATAAGTAAATATATAGCCAAATGAAAGGATCTCCCTAAGGTGGTTAAACCAAATACTAGGGTTAGGCTCTGATACCAATTGAAATCACCTAGAGGGGGGTGAATAGGTGATGGCTATATGCAAATGGCACAAATGCAGAATTTAAAAATTCAACTAACACAAATAGCTCAAATAAAAGACTTGCAATAAATGAAGCAATTAATAGTGCAAGAATTAAGGAGTTTAGAGTTTAGAGAAATTTGAGCAAACGCAAACACGCCGATATGTTTCCGAGGTTCGAGCCACGCTCTACGTCCCCGCCTTCACACTTGAAGGATTTCCACTATTGAAGATCCCACCGGATCACAAATACAAGGACACACTTGTCCTATCTCTCGTGAGGCCGCAACACCACCCGGAGCACACTAGCTCGCTTGAGGCCGATGCCTCTACAACTTCACTCAATAAGAAGATGATCACACTTGATCAAAAAATCGCTCACTTGCACAATCCTAGAACCAATATGTAGATGTAGAATTATGGGATTGTGTAGTGCAAAAGCTAGTGAGAAGTATAGGTAAAGACTTCAAATGGGTGTCTAGAGATTTAGGGCTTTTGGAGAGAAAATCTAGTCCAAAAGAAATCCTTTTGAAAACTTGTAAATCCTTTGAAAAACTCTTGTGAAATTGTTCTTAAATTGTTGTTCTATCATATAGAAGTGACCTCCTATTTATACGGGTCAAAAATGGCTTCAGAGATTCGTTGGGATCAAGTCCCAAAAGAAAGTCTGTCAGAAAATAGAGCTGTTGGAGTCTGTCAGAACTTCTGACAGCGTCTGGTCGACCGGGCCGGTCGACCGCCAACGGTCAAAAATCTGACCGTTGGGGCTCTGCGGTCGACCGCCCGGTCGACCGATTTTAACCGAGAGCACTGCACAGTTCTCGGTCGATCGGGTCGGTCGACTGACACGCACATGCACAGTTTGTGCGTATCGGTCGACCGGGACGGTCGACCGATTTCTGTCAGTTCTAAAAAATCAGAACTTCCAGAAACCAGAACGTGGGTTTTTGGAAAAGGTTTTGGATTTGAAGTTTTGTATCTTGTAAAACTTAGAGTGTGAGCCTATGTCACTACTCTACTAAGTTTAAAACATTTTTATAAAAATTTCTTTGATAAAACTTGTTTTTCCAACTAAATGTTTTTCCAAAAACATTAAACTATTTTTCCAAAAACTTAAACTAAACATGTTAACTCTAAATTGAAAATGGAAATCAAAGATCCTTTTTGAAGTCATGAACCAAAACAAAATGTGTGTGTATGTGGTAATCCCATAACTCTACTTCTAACATCTAGGTTTTGATAAAATATCTAAAATGAAAAATACAAATACAAATCTTGGTATTCTTCAAGGTCTTGATCTTGACTTGGTCTTTTCTTCATCGTCTTGTTCCCGAAACTTCCTATTGTGCTTGACTTGGGAATGCAAATCTTTGGCGAACTCCAAACTTGTGAGTCTTGATTGTGGAGCCGTCAAATCAACCTATTTTAACCTGAAATTCTTTTAAACAAAAATTGTTAAATACATAACTAGATATGGTTTGTTATCATCAAAATATCCATCAAGATATAGGGCTAATGGCCTTTGGGCCAACAGGAATCAAGGATAGTCACTCAAGGATATGCTAAGAAAGAAAGTACAAGATTCATTAGTCCATCAAAGCTATACTCAAGCTAGCATTGAAGTAAGAAAATTGTACTACTAATCAATAGAATAGTTAAGTGCTCCATCTTCATATTCCATCAAGGCACTTGTTCTAAAGACAAGGCTCTAAATGAGGCTCACATGAATCATATGGAAGGAGAACAAGCATTTTCTAAGAATTAAAAGTAACTCATCTTCATTGGGGATAATAGAGACTTGAAATTTGCAAGACTATAATAAAGCATTCAATGATTCACATGAGTTAGCAATCACCCAAGAGTTAGTAGTTAGTAAAGTTAGAGGTTAGTTAGTCATGTTAGGAAGTTAGCTAGGCATTGAAGTAAAAAGCAAACAACAATCCATTGTATAAGGTAATGCAAAAGTAGTAAAAGCTTGAAGAAAATAATGCACTAGAATGAAAAAAGATGGGAAGAAAGAAGGATCAATTCTCGCATTGAGTTGTCACCTACTCTAATTATAATATATCTCACTATCTCTCTCCCTATCTCTTTGCTGAATTCTAGAAGGAGAAAGAAGATTACAATATACTTTAAAGAAAAACCTAGAGAAAATCCTAACAATTTCCTCAAAAATAGAAAGCTCTTCTCTCCTCTTCGATTACAGAGGCCCTAGGGGTCTATTTATAGACTCCAGGGAGTGAGGCCTTCCAATCACAGCCGTGGGATTAAACGTAGGCTCAACGGCCAGATGATTGCCATGGATCCGCGGCCAAAGCCGCATTTCCACGGCAGAATTTGAAATACCTAGAGGGGGGTGAATAGGTGATGGCTATACTAATTGACAAATAATACGGATTTAAAAACTATATAAACAATAAGCAACAATAAAAGACTTGCAAGAAATTAGATAAGTAATAGAGCAAGTAAAGGAGAGATAGAGTTTAGAGAAAAGTAGACAATCGCAAACACGAAGATATTTTCGAGGTTCGAGCCACGCTCTACGTCCCCGCCTTCAACACGATGAAGGATTTGCACAATTGGTGATCCCACCAGATCGTCAATACAAGGACACACTTGTCCTATCTCTCGCGGTGCCGCAACACCCACTTGGAGCACACTAGCTTGCTTGAGGCCGATGCCTCTACAACTTCTCACAATGAAGAAAAGGTGAACACACTTGATCAAAAAGGCTCACTTGTACAACCCTACAACCAAGATGAGGAGATTATACTTTGGGATTGTGTAGTGCACAAAAACTAGAGAGAAGTAGAGGAATACTTCAAGCTAAGGGTTGAAATTTGGCTCAAAGAAAATTCTTTTGCTAAAGGCTAAACTTTTGAAAACTTTGATTTTTGCTTGTAAATCTTGTATCAAACTTGTTGAAACCTCCCTCTATTTATAGAGGATGAAAAATTAGGTTACAAGGGTCAAAAGAGTCGTTGGGGAGAAACCCCACACAAAAAGGAGTCAGAAAAATATAACTGTTGGAGTCTGTCAGAATTTTTTGACGGAGCTGGTCGACCGTCAACGGTCGGATTTCTGACCGTTGGGAAGTCGGTCAACGGGTCCGTCGACCGAGACCCAAAACAGAGAGCAAGTCTCTCTGTCGGTTGACCGGTCTGATAGATCGGGGAGAAATAGAGAGCACTGTAATTGCTCCCCGTCGACCGGTCGGTTAACCGATGTGCACACATGCACAGTGGTGCATGTCAGTCGACCGCCTAGTCGACCGACAGAGCAATTCTGCTCTGCCAGCGGTCGACCGCACGTTCGACCAGACTAGGCCAAAACTGTTTTTCCCAAAGGCTATTTTTAAGATGGAAATTTTGGTATAAAATCTTTGGATTGGGAATATACAAAATGAAGTTCTAGGCTTATAAATACTAGAGTGTGATCATAGATCAACACCAAAAATGTTTGAACTTTATTTTGATGAAAATCCCTTTTTCTAAATGAAAACCGATTTTTCCTAAAAGCTTGTTTTTCTAAACATGATGTTTCCAAACTTTGTTTTTCCAAAACTAAGTTAGAAACTTTTGAATAAAAATTTGTTTGAAGGCATAAAGTAATACCAAAAGTGTGTGTGACAATCCCAAAGTAATCTACCTCTATCATCTAGGTTTTAACAAAATCAACTATAAATCCTAACTAAAAATGAAAAATACAAATCTTGTATTGTCTTCAATCTTGTTTGATCCTGGAGCTCTTCTATTGCGCTAGGCTCGGGGATCCAAATCTTTGCGGCGTCCAAAATTGTGAGTCTTGTGTTGGAGCTGTCAAATTCCCTATGATTTTTACCTGAAACTTATTTAAACAAACTTGTTAAAAACATAACTATATATGGTTTGTTATCATCAAAATGTCGGGCTAATGGCCTTTGGGCCAACAATGTCCCCCTTTTTGATGATGACAAAACATATAGAGTTATCACAAATATTTTGGGTGAAGACTTCAAGTGAAGCTCCCCCTTAACACATGCATATATAAAATACTCATGACTAGAGGTACATAGGCATAACACAGGCATATAGGATATAGAAATGATACACATGCCAACCATCCATGCATACAAAAAAATACAGAAATAAAGGTGTATGCATACATGGTTACCTCCATCCATCCAATAATTACCACCATCCTCCAAAAGGTGATTGGGTCAATAAAAGCATAAACATAATAGACACAAATACAACCAATCACATACGCTATAGAACTGTCATAATATAGAAAAACACATGTTTATACAAATAAGTCCACAAGCATCAAAATATAAAACACATGTCCACAAGCAACAAAATATAAAACACATGTCCACAAGCAACAAATACATGAAAACACAACCCAAAATATAAAAAGCACATGACTGCCCAAATGTCTCTCCCCTTTTTGACATCATCAAAAGGGGGTCACTCCTCATCCTCATCCTCATCAGAATCCTCTACAGTAGCTGCTTGTGGTGGAGAGGAAGGAGTCCTGGCGGGAAATGGAGGGCCGGTAGGAGGAAGTGGCCTAGCATGAGCAGTTGGAATAGGAGCCGACAACTCATGCTTCAGAAAGAAGCTGCCAAGATGTGACTCCAAGTAGCGAATGGAATCACAAATGTAGCCCATGTCATTCTGCAAGGGCTGATAATGACCGGACATCTCCTCGAAAAGCTGCTGACGATGCGCCACCATCTCAACAGAGATCTGCTCATGGTGCTCCCGAATCTGGGTAGATAAGGCAGTATATGGATCAGAAGGAGCAGACGAGCCAGAGGAACTAGGGACATGAACAGCATGAGGGATAGGCTGCTGCTGAGGAGCAGGATGACGCACCCCAACACGCATCCTCTTGAGAAGAGTGTTGTTGATGTCTACTGAAGGTTCAACTGACCGTTCAGCAAGAAGATCGAAATTCAATTGCTTCAGTAAATCAGTAATGACCATCCCAAATGGCAAGTGCCAAGTGGGGACAAGGAGATGGTCAGAGGTCATGAAGTTGATGATGAGCTTAGGGATATTTATTCTAATGCCTCGCAGAAGGTAATAGATGATCAGAGGAACAAATCCCCTGGCATGACTATACTCTCCCGATTTTGGCAGGAGGTTATAGAAAACTATTTTGGCTAGGACTTGAGCAATAAGAGTGTATCATTTTACTTCCTCATTCCTAACCAAGTCAGGGTTGTCATCACCGTGAAGCAACGTGGAAGTGGTGATGGTAGACTCACCATCGGAAACACGAAATCATGAAGATCTAGGTTGTAAATGTCTTCACCCTCAAAGGAGAGGTGAAGAAGATAAGCAAACTCTTGGAGGGAGATGTCTATGTCTCTCCCCAAAACTCTAGACCTAATCAGGTTTGACTCGAAAGAAAGATTAGAATAGAAATATTGAACTAGGGATGGGTAAACTGGTTCTCTAATGGACAGAAAATAGTCCAGTGAATTAGCTCTTAAAATGTGGGCTAAATTAAGGTGTTCAAAATCATTTATCACCACACATCTCCCAGAGCTAACATTTTTTGTAGAAAGAATGATATGTCTATATTGAGCTTGGGATGAAACAAATGGAGATGATTTGGAAGTGGATTGAGCAGTTTTACCTTTCTCAGAACGAGTTCTCTTCGACATGATGAAGTGAAACACAAGATTTAAGGCTAGATCTAGGAAAAGGAAGTGAAAATAAAGCAAGGAATTTTAGGGATCTAGAAAAGAAATTTTTACCTTAAATTAGATGGAGAGAAACCAAGAAAACCTTAATAGAGTGCGGATCCAGGCCTGAAACTACAAATTTTAGGGTTTTTAGGAAAGGATTTAGGTTTAATGGAGTGGGAGAAGGGTTGGAGGGAGTTAGGGTTTTATAAGAGAAAAAATAGAAGAGGAGGCGGATGAATGAGTGAAAAAGGGAGTTGAGGGCTTTATAAAGGTCGGGTGAAAAAACTGTGTGCCCGTCGCCCGGTCGACCGGGCCGATCGACCGGCAGAAACCGAGACCAAGCCCACTACAGTCGGTCGACCGCCCGGTCGACCGGCTAGGGGTAAAAATTAAAATTTTTATATCAGGTTAGAACGGTTGGCCCCTCCGGTCGACCGGGCCTATGCCAGGCCAGATCGGTCGACCGGGCCGGTCGACCGGTCTTTCCCAAAAAATCAGAGGCCAGCCAGTTTTAATTTTTTTAATTTAATCTAATATTCATAATTAAAGCAAACATGTATATTTATCATAAAAATGATGTTAAAATACTTTAAATCTTCTTGAAATGAAAAACAACACAAAAATATATTTATTTTTAATAATTATTTAATATTTATTTATATTTATTAATAAAGCGATAAATTAGAGATGTTGAAGCCGAATACCCCGTTAAGGTTCTGAACTTCTCCTCGAGATTCCTCTAGATATGAGTTGAGACGCGCAATTGCCATCTCTATTTATTTGCTTTAAAATAAATTTTAATTTTTTTTGACAAAATCATATAAAACATCAAGTTAACAATATCTTGATATATGGACATATATCATTGTTGACACTTAAAAAAGACAAGATTTTTACAGGCCTGAATAATGTCTAAACTTGTTGACATTTACAAAAGACAAGTGACAGACAAGCTGATGACCAGTTTTTACTCATCTCCGAGGGACAAGAAAGCAACTTGGACTGTACTGATTCAGCAAGTAGACAGTGAGCCCGGATTGTCTCTAAACATACCTCAGTAGGTCTAAGATGCTAGCACTTAGCATCACATGAGCCCAAAGGGATAGCCTCGCTTGAGAGGCTAAGATCATCCAACTTCGCCTTGAAGCCATTCAAAGCTCCGCCAGGAAGCTAACTTATAGCTTCGCCTGAACTGCTAAAGCCACACGCCACCGCGCAGAAAGGGTATATGGTAGCTTCGCTAAAGACGACATCTAGCTTCGCCGAAGAGCCTTCTTCTAACTTCGCCAGATACTGCCTCCAGCTCCGCTGTGAGTTCAAAGTGGGTAGCGCCGCTGCGGGTTTGCTATGGTCAACCTTTGACCAATCAAATCTCCAGATGAGATCAGATCTAATCAGGATCAATATCAAATCCAATTAAGATCAAATCTGAGATCAAATTTGGCAGTTGATTGCCACAATCTCTTGACTCTCCTAAAACGAGTAAGAAGATCAGGAGAGATCTTTCAACCATATGGAAAGAATCAAAATAGATTAAGAGGATCAACCGACCTGCCATTTCTAGCTTCGCAGAAGCTGATCCTAGCCTCGCAGCAAGGCTACTTTCCAGATTTAAACAGATTTGATTCGATCTGTTTCTATAACTTCAAGAGACAATTATTCCCTTACTCTCCTTATAAATAGCCCACCAGGGGCACAAGGAAAAGAGGCCACGCGTATGCACAAGAGACCCCCGGCAAAGAGAGAGAGAGGACTCCACAAGCAGAGACTTCTTCACGACGCACCGTGCGCACAAGAATTCAGAGACATTTTAGAGAATCACTACTCTAATCAGGGTGCTGATACCCTAATACCTTCTTCTCAAGGAATCTTCAGAACCAGGCGAGAAGGAATTCTAACTAAAGGCAGTTTTGAGAAGTAACAATAGGGTTCTACCAACCTTCTATTCTCTGATTCCCCGAACCAGGCGAGAAGGGAATCTCATCGCTCACATCGTCAAAGGGACAAAGTGGTCGCGCGCTGACCAGACTCCCATCGGTAGACTTCTCTAGAATCTCTGAGAAGATCTACTTGTAATCTTTTTAAGAATACTTGTAATTTAGATCCTCAACCCTTTTTACTGTAAGTTTTCCCCTTTGCAAATCAATAGAAAATAAGATGGCGACTCCGCTGGGGAATGAATTCTCCACTGCCGAGAATCAAGTGTCACAATGCGACGAACAGACCTTCGGGTCTAACTCTGAATTCAGAAAAGCCGGTGCAGCCAGAGCCTCTATGGCTAAATCTTCAAGGAAAATCACTGCAGAGACAAAAAAGGTTCTCTGCGAACCTACTGCGGTTCTCTGGCGCAACGAGGAAGCACGTCCGCAGTCCAAGTCCTTCACTTTCGAGAACTTGGTCATTCAATTCGATCAAGAAAGATTTGAAGAAGTCCTCTCTGGGGGTAGCCTAATGCTTCGTGCACGGAAGCATAGGAAGGTCTCCATGACTAAGGTTTCAAAACAGAAACCAGAAGCAGAATTCTGCCAACACCTTCCAATCTCGCAGGTGGCTAATCATGTTCCTTGCGAACCTAAGTATCCTCTGTCAAAGTGCATGTGGAGGCCTAAACAGAAGTCTCTGGCCGAAGACTCAGGCGTAGCTACGCCAAAACCGTGCCTCTCTCACGAAGGAAAATGCAAGATGCATGTCTGCTCCAACAATGCTGCCAGTCGCGAAGTCACGACGGCAATCATATCGTCGCCCAATTCAAGAGCAGCAATGGCTGGCGGCTGTCTCGTTCTCACCAGCGAAGCCACTGTACCACAGCGTACGAACCGGGTTCATGGCCGCGAAGCTAAAGCCAAAGTATTATCTAAGGCTAATCCTCTTCGCAGCAGCATAGCAGATAAAGCACTACAGCGTGCTCCGTTCTCCAGTTTGTCAAGCACTAAACTAGCGCCTGGCGGTGAGCTAGAACTGAAGCGCTATTCAGTGCTAATCCCTTCCGCAGGGATAAAAAGAGCAAGGCATTATCCTATGTACGAACTAAAAGAGCCTCTGCGCTGGATTGTTTAGGCCCAAGCGGGTCTGATTTGCAGGAATTGTTTACAAATAAATGAACCTCTTCCTCATGTTGTCAACAAGTGGGATGTCAGGTGGTGACAGTCCACTCGGTCCATTGCCGGCTAGGATCAATCCCCGCCACTTCTCCAGGCTGACGATCAGTTTTTGATTGACTATCGGTACAAGCCCCAATGAAGCATCACAAAAGGAGCATCTCACGAGATCCAGCCTCTGCATCCGCCAACATGACCGAAAGAGGACGAGAGTTACGCAGGGGAAGACAAACATCTGACGACACCCCCTACAACTCCCCGGATCTAGATTACAGCCCAGGCTTAGGCGAAGTCTTGGTGCATGAAGAGGGTGTTTTTTGAAACACCAGATCTAGGGTGGCAATACCCTACAATTACGAACAACCTTCCTCTTCAACGACCCTAGCCTCACCGGAGCCCAGGAAATCACTTCAACCATCGGATAAAGAAGATGAAGACAGTGGTTATGCCTCTTCGGCGATAGTAAGCTCAGTGCGAACGAACAGAGCATCGTCAACATGGCTGATAATGCTAACGACGACCTCCGTCGACGTTTGGAAGCTCAGGAACAAACTTTCAAAACCCAGAAAGAAGCTCTAGACAACATTAAACAGATGCTTGCTCGACTCCTCACCAATCGGAATGACAATGATGTCGGGAGCAATCATGATGAGGAGGAACATTTTAGCAATGAGCAGCCAAAGACGGACAAATCCAAGGAGGGTTCTTCTTTAGACGCTGAAGTTCTTAAGGGCCTCCAAGCTCAAATTGCTTCCCTAGCTCAGAGGAATGAACTAAAGAAAGTAGGGGCAGTCCGTCATTACCCATTGGAGTGGGATTCAGTGCCATACCCACCGAAGTTCAAACCACCGACGTTGCATACGTATGATGGTAAAAGCTCGCCAAACCAGCACATCTACTACTTCCGGTCTCAGACTGGTAATGTTATAAGCAACGATGCCATCATGGCTAGGCTGTTCATTGGCACCATAAAGGGGGTGGCATTTGACTAGTTCCGAAGTCTCCCTCCAGGCTCTGTCAATTCCTGGATCGACCTGGAAACCCGATTCCTCTCTCGTTTCTATGAGGACGATACCGAGGTGACCATGGACAAGCTCCTCTCCGCCATGTAGAAGAAGGGCGAATCTGTCTGTGACTACATTGAGTGGTTCAGAAACTTATCCTTGATGTGTCCAGCAGGGATGCCACTACCCATGCTCTTACAGACGTGCAGGCATAACTTCATGGATCAGGTAGAAGTTTGCATGGGGCTGTCAAAGCCCACACCTGGAAGGAATTTGTTCAACAAGCTGAGATAGCCGAAAAGTCAGCTAAAAAGTTTGAACCATCTACCCCTAAAGGCAAATGGGGTATTAACAATAAAGGACGTAGCGACATGGCGCAGTCTTCTCAAGCCAAGGGAAAAGAGACTATGTCTATGGAATTGTCCGGGGACGTGCAGTCGAAGGCCAAGAAGAGCAGCTTCAATAATCAGGAGTCTAAGTTCCCTCCAAAACAGTACTCTTTCAGAGACAATCAGGTGGTCACGATATTCCATTTGCTCCACAATGGGAACAAAATGAAGCTACCAGATGCTCGACGTCCTAACGAGATAGGACGCACAAATAACCCCAAATACTGTCTCTACCACAGGATGATTCATCATCATACCGACAAGTGCTATGTCCTCAAGGACAGAATACAAGCCTTAATCGACGCCGGGGTCCTGACACTGAAGACAGAGCAAAAGAAAGTCACTGCTAATATGGTGACCCTCGAGTTCGGTAAAACCCCGAAGGTCACAGTTCCTGACGGGACCTATCCAGGCCCCGCGCCACAGTTGGAAGTCAGGCATCCTTCAGCTATAACTCAAGATAATAAGGGTCTCGTTCCCTTAATATTGGAGACAGGGGAAGTCATGTAGATACACCCAGACCTCGTCCAAGACGTACAGCGGAATTCAAAGAAGCCCAAGTCAAAGGGTAAAGCTTGCAATGTCATTTCTGTCCTGCCAGACGATGACAATCTTACGTCAGCTTTCTTCAGTGATTCAGAAGGAGAAAAGCATGCCTGCACAACACAGGCCGACGCACCTCAATAGACGGGCACCCGATCTGAAAAATCATACTTAAGGCAGTATGAGAAGTCTACTGACGAGATACAACAGCAAACACAGTCAGTACAAATATCAGCATCCACTCCAGTTCCAACCAAGGGAAACGAGAAGCCTAAGGAAGTCCGGTTCGACCATGTGTTGAAGAAACCTTCAGGCCCAGGGCTTGATACGCCCTTTCGTTTTGACATATTGGCCCATTTGGCTAATATCCTAGCTCGTATTACAATCCACGAGCTCCTTCGCCTCTCAAAAGAGATAAGAGAAGCACTCAGAGATAGGCTGGCTAATTAAAAATCATTTCTGACATGCATGCAAAAGGTCCCTGTTTTCCATTGATTTGCAAAGGGGGAAAAACTTACAAAAAAAAAAGTTGAAGAGCTAAATTACAAGTGTTCTTAAAAAGATTACAAGTAGATCTCCTCAGAGATTCTGGAGAAGTGTGCCGATAGGAGTCTGGTGAGCGCGCAACCACTTTGTCCCTTTGACGATCGAGCGATGAGATTCCCTTCTCGCCTGATTCGGGGAATCAGAGAATAGAAGGTTGGTAGAACCCTCTTGCTACTTCTCAAAACAGCCTTCAATTAGGAATTCCTTCTCGCCTGGCTCCGGAGATTCCTTGAGAAGAAGGTGTTAGGGTATCAGCACCCTTAATAGAAAAGTGATTCTCTAAAGTCTCTAAATTCTTGTGCATACGGTGCGTTGTGAAGAAGTCTCTGCTTGTGGAGTCCTCTTTCTCTCTTTGCCGGTCTTCGTGTGCGCGCGCCTCGTGGTCCTCTCTCCTTGTACCCCTGGAGGGCTATCTATAAGGAGAGCAAGGGTATAATTGTCCCTTGAAAATATGGAAACAGATTGAATCAAATCTGTTTAAATCCAGAAAGTAGCCTTGCTGTGAGGCTATGCTCAGCTTCTGTGAAGCTAGAAATGGCAGGTCGGTTGATCCTCCTGATCTGTTTTGAATCTTTTCATATAGTTGAAAGATCTCTCCTTGATCTTTTTACTCGTTTTAGGAGATTCAAGAGATTGTGGCAATCAATTGCCAAATTTGATCTCAGATTTGACCTAGATTGGATTTGATCTGATTAGATCTGATCTCATTTGGAGATTTGATTGGTCAAAGGTTGACCATAGCAGACCCACAGCGGAGCTGCCCGCTTTGAACTCACAGCGGAGCTGGAGGCAATATCTGACGAAGTCAGAAGAAGGCTCTTCGGCGGAGCTAGATGTCATCTGTGGCGAAGCTACCATATACCCTTTCTGCGCAGTTGCGTATGGCTTCAGGCGAAGCTAACTCTCTCTGCAGAGTTACGCTTCAGCAGTTCCAGCGAAGCTATAGGTTAGCTTCCTGGCAGAGCTTTGAATGGCTTCAAGGCAAAGTTGGATGATCTTAGCCTCTCAGATGAGGCTATCCCTTTGGGCTTATGTGATGCTAAGTGCTAGCATCTTAGACCTGCTGAGGTCTATTTAGAGACAATCTAGGCTCACCGTCTGCTTGCTAGATCAGTGGAGTCCAAGTTGCTTCCTTGTCCCTCGGAGATGGGTGAAAACTGGTTATCAGCTCGTCTGTCACTTGTCTTTATAAATGTCAACAAGTTTAGACATTGTTCAGGTCAGTAAGAATCTTGTCTTTTTTAAGTGTCAACTATTGGCCCAAAGGCCTTCCAATCTAGTTTTGATGATGACTCACTCATGTAGTTATGTTTACTAATAATCTTGTGATTCTAAGTTACAGATCATTAGCAAAGATATTAGTTGATGATTAGCTTCAACACGGAGTTTAGAAGCTTATCATGGTGATTCCAGGGCTCAAGCTTCAAGATCTACCTTGCATAGCTCATGGATGGAGTTTGTAGATCGAGTCAACTTGGAGATGAAGATCGTCAAGAAAAGACTTAGGTATCCTAGTTTAGATTGTGAGTTTTAGATCCATTTGTAAAGTTTAGTATAGTTGATATGCTCATGTTCACAATACACACACATAAATTCAATAGGTTTGGTTTTTGATTGAATCGGTTTTGGATTTCAAGGCTTGACACCCTTCTATACTTATTATCATAACTTTTTATTTTTGTATTCAAATAACATGATTTAACTTGCATTTCAAAGATAACTTTCAGATCTAAATTTCTTATTTAATAACCATTTTCTGATTCTAAATTTAAAGTTATCAAATATTTGTTTGAAATCTATTCTTGTTCTAAAAACAGTTTACAATTTCTGTTTTGACACCTTTTAGTAGTTTATTGATAACTTTCAATTATGAAATGATATTGATTCGATTTAAGATGCATTAGAAAGAAAACTTCAATATCTACAACTTCATACTATATACTTATTCCCAAATTCGAACGTTTTAGACCTCAAAAATGTGTTCCAATCTGACCTATTTTGCTGTCTGCCAGGATTGGGCCGGTCGACTGGGACAGTCGACTGGGCCAAGCGGCCAGTCGACCGGCCAGTCGACCGGACGTGCACAAAACTGTGCACGTCAGCTGTTTTGTAGATGGTCGACCGTGCGGTCAACCGACTGAGAGCAGATTGCTCTCGGGTTGTTCGGGTCGACCGGTCAGTCGACCGGAAGCTGTCAACGGCTATTTTTTGACCGTTGGACGGTCGACCGGCCAGTCGACCGTCAGGCCAGTCAGGCTGACACGTCAGCCTAACGGTTAGTTTTGAATTTGGCCTATATGAACCCCATTGTTTGGAGTTTCTCCTTAAGATTTTGAGGCCAAAATTTCCTGACTATTTCCAGTGTTTTAAAAGAGTTTTCAAAAGAGTTTTTGTGCCAAAAAGATTTATCTTTGTATTGTTTTGGGTTTTTGGAAAATCAAAGAAAACTAGGTTTTGGGATTTTGATTTGGTCTTTTATTTCTATCATCTACAAGAGATTTCCCAAGTAGTTTTTCTTTGTTGCTTGTTTCCAAAAACACCTAATTTCCACACTTGAGCTATCATCTATCCTAATCTATTAGGATCTTGTTTTTGTGGAAAAAGAAAAGAAAGAGAGAGTGTTTGAGGTTGTTAAGCCTCCAAGTTGTAAACCCTTTTCATTGTTGGTTGCTCCCTCTTTGGTAGAGGTTAAGGTTGTTGTATTGGGTTGTGATTTGCTCCCTCTTTAGTAGAGGTAGAGATTTGTGGTTGCTCCCTCTTGTGTGAGGTGGAGCTTGGTGGTTGTAACCCTCTTAGGTAGAGGTGTTGGTTGTTTGGCTAAGGGCCTACCCCTCTTGTGTGAGGTGGTGTTTGTATTGAGAGAGGAGTTCGGTACTCCTAGAGTTGTAACAAATCCTCTTTGGTAGAGGTTCCCTCGGTGGGAGTTAGTGGATTGAGAAATCCTACACGGTGGTGTAGGCGGGGATGTAGAGCAAGGTGCTCGAACCTCGAAACATATCGTTGTGTTTGCGTTTGCTCCACTTGTCTCTTTAACTCTCCCTCTTTTATTTGTGCAAAGCATCATACTTCATATCATCATATCATATTTTCTTGTGTTGAGCATAATTCATATTGCCTTATCATATTGCTTGTGTTGCCTTACATTGTTTCATATTGCTATATCCTTGATTGCTTGGATTGCTTGTGTGTGTGCCTAACTTATACTCATCCAACAAGAGCTTCTCATAGCGCCTCAACCCATTTCAAGGGGAATCAAGAGGAGTTAGTCCAGAGCCTCGCAAGGGTAATTCGGCTACACTTGTTGTATTGTATTAGTTTGTGCAACATTTGCATTAGCTTCCGCATTTAGAGCATTAAGTTTCTCATTTAGCCTTAGATTAGCATTTACACCTATTCACCCCCTCTAGGTGTACTTTCAATTGGTATCAGAGCTAGTGCTCCTGATAATTAGGCTTAACATCCTACGAGTGAGATCCATTTGTTTGCTAATCTTATTTTCATTTGTTTGATTGCACACATTTAGTTTGGACCCTTGGACTTCATGACCCCACCTATGTATGATGCTTCCAACATTCTTGTTTGGAAGACTAGGATGTCCATTTACCTACAAACCCTAGGTTTACATGTTTTCCTTGCGGCTACCAAGAAGTGTTATCTTGGTAATTGCATTCATATAGAGGCCAATGCACAAGCCCTAGAGGCTATTAGAAGCACATTATCAAAAGATTATCTTATATGTGTTTCTAACTTTGATTCCGCCTTTGCAGTGTGGAACAAATTGACAACCACAACCACCACCTCCGAGCTTCAATTGCCGATCCAACAAGAGGAGGAATCTAGTGGAGACTCCGAGTCACAATGCTTCATGGTCCAAGGGAATGACTCCCTTGAGGTACATTCGGAACCCCACTTAGATAGTGATGATTGCTCTAGTTCTTCTAATGATCATATTGATGCCCATGCTTTAAATGAAGAACTATCTATTGTGTGTGAAAAATTGATTGAAAAGTATAAGATTTTGAAAAAGAAAAGTCTAGAAATTGGGAAAGAAAATAAAAGTTTGCATTCTAGACTTGATTGTGTTTTGCAAGAGAAGGTTGAGGTCTATAATGATAGGGATTCATTGAGATCTCAATTAGACCTTGCTCTAAAAGAAAATAACTTTTTGAAAAATGAAAATGATTGTCATGTTCTTTTGAAGAAAATTGAAAATTTGTCTTCAAAAGTTGATTTTATTTTAAAAGAGAATGTTGCTTTGAAAAATAAAATTATTTCTATTTCAAATGATTTGGATGCTTGTTTAAAGAAAAACTTAGTTTTGCAAAATAAAATTGATGCACATGTTTGCCATGCTAGTGTAGCTTCTTCATCTAGTCTACCTAATGCATGTACCTCTTCTTCTAGGATAAATGATGATATTTGCTTATTAAAGAAGAGTGTAGATTATTTGGGCTCCACTTTGAGCTAATGTGTAGAAGGGCATACACGTTTGGAATCTTTATTTCGAAAGAAGCAAGATCCATCTTTTCATGCACACCCATCACGGCATACACATGCTCCTCATGGACACCATCACACGTATGCTCATGTGTACACTTGTACACATTGTGGTCGTAAGGGCCATCTTGCTAGATTTTGCTATGATAGACTACATACTTCAAATTTAGCAAAGAATTTTGTTTGGGTTAGAAATGAGACTAACCCCCATGGACCCAAAAGACAATGGGTACCAAAGACCACCCCTCCAATTTTTGATGTAGGTGTGGGCTCTCACATGACGTGAGAGTGGTTGTACCTTGGAGTGGATGCGTTCCGAGCTTCATGGAAATCAATTGGATGCATCACTTTCAAGGAAGTTTGGTGGAGAGGACCACCATATTTTGGAGACAAGGAGAGTTGCCTTCTAGGTTTTGGTAACAATTCCTAACTCCTTATTATAGTTTACATGCCTTCATATTCATTTATTTTATAGTATGTTTTCATTGTCTATGGATTAGTATGTACATGCCATGTTTATTAGATCCTTGACATACATGTATAGTATTTGAGACACACTTGCTTATATGAAACCATATTTAGTGTTCTCACCTTTTGTTTAGCTATAATGTACATCATGAATCAAATACATGTGAATTTATATAGTAATCATGTTTTAGTTTTCTCATGATGATTTTTTGTTGTTTTATGCTTTATGTGGTATAAACTAGTTTAGATGTAAATTTTATCAAAACATGCATGTATGCATGTACACATAGTGAGAACAAATTGACTTTTATATGTTTGCACTTCATGCTCATTTGTACCCACTATATGCACATGTATAAGATAGTTTTGATGATTCCTTCATTTATACTTGCTATGCCTATTTTCATGTTTTTACTTCATGTATATGTATTTTGAATTCAAACCTAATAAATATACATGTATACCCATGAGTCTTTTGCCTTCATGCAAATACTTTTAATAGACTCGTTTACGGTTGGGATATGTATGTATATTGTTAAATTTGGATGAATCATACATATACCTAGAAGTTTGATAAAAGAATTTTTGATGAATCTTTGCTTGTTTTATATAGCAAAATAATATTCGTGTTTGTTTTGATACTTCATGTTTTGAATATATGTTTAGATGTTAGTTTTCATTAAGACTAGGATTTATATTTGTACATATGACGGGCTACAAATAAATCTATATATGTTTGGGATTGAATGCTTGTTTGTTCCCATTAGATGTGCTAGTATAGTCTAGTTTTGATGATTCATACATTTTAAACTTGTATTCCATTTTTGGTATTTGTTTTTATGATTATGAGTTTTTATTTCATGTATATGTGTATTTTGCCAAACTTGAAGATATACATGTATACCCCTTGAGTCATTTGCCTTTCATGCAAATATCTATTATGGACTCAAAGTGTGTTTAAGGGATATGTATGTATACTTCTTGTGTTGACAAATCATACATATACCTTGAAAAGAATCGGTATCAAATTGTTTTAATGAAAAGCTAAATTTTCATACTTTTCTTGCTTTTCATGTTTTCTTTGAATTGGTATTTAAACTTCATGTATATGTTTACCTTGTCCAAACTATTAGATATACATGAATATCCTTTTTGAGCCACGTGCCTTCATGCATATATCCTTGTGGACTCGTTTGTATCTTGGATATGTATGTATACTTTGGTTTGTATTAGACATACATATGCCTTGAAGATTAAATAATATTAATTTTTAGTTTTCTTGTTTAAAGGAATAATTGAACTTAATTGAACAAATTTTCATGATTGTGATCTCCATACTTGACTTGTACACTCACATTTATTATTTGCTCATGTTTTTTTTTCATGAGACATTTTTATGCTTAATTGGATTAGAGTGTTGATTATCATGTGGATTTCATTTTTATGAAAAATGATTTGTATTTATTTCGTACTAGTTAACAAAACTTTTCATTTTAACTAGTTCATATTCTTCGTTATAATATGAGATATACACTTGACCCTATTCTTTCAATTGGTATCATTGAACACTTTCAATTGGTATCAATTTTTGATCTTTTTGTATACTCATATATGTTTTGTATATGTATGCTTACTCTTTCAAGAATATCAATGTCAATTGGTATCTAACTTTCATACATATATATCTTTATGCTAAGCTTAAAAAATTTCTAATGTTTGATTTGTTTTCAATTGGTATTTTAACAAGCTTATGCATATGTTTAGTTGGTATTTCATAAAGGGGGAGAAAACTTGATTTTGTCCTTCAATTGGTATTTGATTCCTACTCCCTTACTTTATGTTAAAATATCGTTTCAAATTGGTATCATATGCTTAAAAGAACATATTTCTCTTAATGATATCAAGATGTTTATGTTGAGTGTTTTTAATTGGTATCTCAAAATTTTGTTTAAGAAAAACATATTTATTTTACATTGCCTATATGTGTATAAATTCATGTTGAGTGTATCTTGTATTGAAGAGCTTGACAACTCTTCCTTATGTGGTACACGTGTGTAGGGGGAGCTTCACATCTCCTTTTATGCATTACATATTTTGTGTTATGTGAATTAGGGCGTGTCTTCCTTTCTTCATGTAACTCATATATGTAGGGGAGTTAACTTAGCGTCTTCCTCTTCATGAATGAATATTGCATATATTATTTTGTGATATATGTTTTATTTCATTTGGTATCAATATGCACCTTATTGTCATATCTTGAATTGGTATCATATTTGTTTTGATTACCCCTTCTTGATCTTTTTGTTTCTGACAAAAAGGGGGAGAATGTATCAATATGTTTTATGCTCTTACCCCTTTGTTGATGATTGACAAAAAGGGGGAGAAATATTTGTGTTTTGTTTATATGCATGCTTACATTTTTGCATATATGATGTTTATGATGTTTTAATTGGTATCTAGAACACGTTTTTATTTTGAATATGTCATTGGTATCTAGAGCACCATGTTTATATGCATTGTCATTCATTGCATATTTATTGTTTATTTGCTTATGTGAGTTAAGGGGGAGCTTCTTTGAAGCTTAACTTTAATCCATGCATATATAACTCCATGAGTTTTGTCATCATCAAAAGGGGGAGATTGTTGGCCCAAAGGCCTTCCACTCTAGTTTCGATGATGACTCACTCATGTAGTGATGTTTACTAATAATCTTGTGATTCTAAGTTACAGATCATTAGCAAAGATATTAGTTGATGATTAGCTTCAACAAGGAGTTTAGAAGCTTATCATGGTGATTCCAGGGCTCAAGCCTCAAGATCTACCTTGCATAACTCATGGATGGAGTTTGTAGATCGAGTCAACTTGGAGATGAAGATCGTCAAGAAAAGACTTAGGTATCCTAGTTTAGATTGTGAGTTTTAGATCCATTTGTAAAGTTTAGTATAGTTGATATGCTCAAGTTAACAATACACACACATAAATTCAATAGGTTTGGTTTTTGATTGAATCGGTTTTGGATTTCAAGGCTTGACACCCTTCTATAGTTATTATCATAACTTTTTATTTTTATATTCAAAATAACATGATTTAACTTGCATTTCAAAGATAACTTTCAGATATAAATTTCTTATTGAATAACCATTTTCTGATTCTAATTTTAAAGTTATCAAATATTTGGTTGAAATCTGTTCTTGTTCTGAAAACAGTTTACAATTTCTATTTTGACACCTTTAATTATGTTATTGATAACTTTCAATTCGGAAATGATATTGATTTGATTTAAGATGCATTAGAAAGAAAACTTCAATATCTACAACTGCATCCTATATACTTATTCCCAAATTCGAACGTTTTAGACCTCAGAAATGTGTTCCAATCTGACCTATTTTGCTGTCTGCCAGGATTGGGCCGGTCGACTGGGACAGTCGACTGGGCCAAGCGGCCAGTCGACCGGCCAGTCGACCGGACGTGCACAAAACTGTGCACGTCGGCTGTTTTGTAGACGGTCGACCGTGCGGTCGACCGACTGAGAGCAGATTGCTCTCGGGTTGTTCGGGTCGACCGGCCAGTCGACCGGAAGCTGTCAACGGCTATTTTTTGACCATTGGACGGTCGACCGGCCAGTCGACCGTCAGGCCAGTCAGGCTGACACGTCAGCCTAACGGCTAGTTTTGAATTTGGCCTATATAAATCCCATTGTTTGGAGTTTCTCCTTAAGATTTTGAGGCCAAAATTTCCTGACTATTTCCAGTGTTTTAAAAGAGTTTTCAAAAGAGTTTTTGTGCCAAAAAGATTTATCTTTGTATTGTTTTGGGTTTTTAGAAAATCAAAGAAAACTAGGTTTTGGGTTTTTGATTTGGTCTTTTATTTCTATCATCTACAAGAGATTTCCCAAGTAGTTTTTCTTTGTTGCTTGTTTCCAAAAACACCTAATTTCCGCACTTGAGCTATCATCTATCCTAATCTATTAGGATCTTGTTTTTGTGGAAAAAGAAAAGAAAGAGAGAGTGTTTGAGGTTGTTAAGCCTCCAAGTTGTAAACCCTTTTCATTGTTGGTTGCTCCCTCTTTGGTAGAGGTTGAGGTTGTTGTATTGGGTTGTGATTTGCTCCCTCTTTAGTAGAGGTAGAGATTTGTGGTTGCTCCCTCTTGTGTGAGGTGGAGCTTGGTGGTTGTAACCCTCTTAGGTAGAGGTGTTGGTTGTTTGGCTAAGGGCCTACCCCTCTTGTGTGAGGTGGTGTTTGTATTGAGAGAGGAGTTCGGTACTCCTAGAGTTGTAACAAATCCTCTTTGGTAGAGGTTCCCTCGGTGGGAGTTAGTGGATTGAGAAATCCTACACGGTGGTGTAGGCGGGGATGTAGAGCAAGGTGCCCAAACCTCGAAACATATCGTTGTGTTTGCGTTTGCTCCACATGTCTCTTTAACTCTCTCTCATTTATTTGTGCAAAGCATCATACTTCATATCATCATATCATATTTTCTTGTGTGTTGAGCATAATTCATATTGCCTTATCATATTGCTTGTGTTGCCTTACATTGTTTCATATTGCTATATCCTTGATTGCTTGGATTGCTTGTGTGTGTGTGCCTAACTTATACTCATCCAACAAGAGCTTCACATAGCGCCTCAACCCATTTCAAGGGGAATCAAGAGGAGTTGTCCAGAGCCTCGCAAGGGGAATTCGGCTACACTTGTTGTATTGTATTAGTTTGTGCAACATTTGCATTAGCTTCCGCATTTAGAGCATTAAGTTTCTCATTTAGCCTTAGATTAGCATTTACACCTATTCACCCCCCCTCTAGGTGTACTTTCATCAACAAGACCCCCTTCAAAGTTTTCGAAAGTCTGCAATGGCTCAGAATTCGAAATACTTTGAACTGCTTTGATTGGTGGTATGTGAAGTACGAACGTCGCCATGATGGTTGAGTTCAGCTTCCCTTTCAATCCTGCTTTGGGATAAGTTCGCTGGAGAATCATATAGATTCGTATCTGGGTAGCTTCGCGACTTGATAGGTTCACATCTGGGCTTCCCGGAATAAGTTCGCTCTGGAGCATATGTTTCTTTCCCGAGGCCAACTACTGTGGGCAGGTTACAAGAAGGATTACTTCTTCTCTCGCACTGATCGAGGGAGATATTATCCTTTTGTGCGTTTCTGAGGGAGGATATTCCCTTACTTCAAGGCGTAATGAATGCCTTTTATGAGGGAGACGTTTCTTCCTTTGCACGGTTTCAAGGGAAACCGTTCCTTTTCTCAAGGCGCAATAAATGCCTTGAATGCGCTCGTGCTTCCACGCTTGAGGCGGCAGCGCTCAGGCCGTGAGGCCTATAAATAGGACGCCTGAGGTCCTCTGAAGAGAAGTGATCTGCTCTTCTTCTCCTCTCTTGGTTGAGAAAGATACTCAGATCTCTGAATTAGTGGGGATGCCCACTCTGGTTATTACCCGACCAAGGACCGGTAAGCCTTGCTCATTCAGAGACTTCACCAATGATCTTTTAGGGAGTTTATCTCCCTTAGTTTAGCTTCAACAGCTGCTTCAGGGATTAATTTACCTTATTCTTCATTTTGCAATTGACTGATCTGTAGAGAAGTATTTCATCATAGCTTCCCAGCGAAGCTATCATTCTTACTTGATCAAAGAAAGATCACTGCATGTTAAGTCCGCTACACAGGCAAAACTTGGGACTTGACCTCTTCAAAGTTGAGCCAATCTTGCCATATAGGTGGGGTCAAGACTGTGTCCCACAGGATCAGTCTGGCTTAGCCATATAGGCGAGGCTAGGGCTTGGCGTTTGTTGAGCTAGCCCATCATCATTGTGCAAGCGAGGCTATCCTCTGCTTTAACTGAAATCAATATTTAACTGAATCAGATTGCTTCGCCCCAATGAATTTGACTTTAGTGCTTTTTCAGCTTCTCCTGTATTTAACTGCTAATTTGTTCCAATTTGCATTGCAGTGAGCTATGTTCGCCATTCTTTTGTTCTGATGAAAGAGACCGAAAAGTTGCCTTATTCTTCCCCAGTTGAAGCTTTTGCAGCTGATGTCCGTCCCAGAGGAGGTTGGCAGTCGTTTATTCGAGATGATCCACTTTGAGGCAAGGCTGGTAGCCGCTTATCCGAGATGATCCACTTCGGGATAGCGGACGTCACCAGTAAGGTCACGGATCTTCCCATTGCCAATTTTCATTAAATAAGGTCCAACTGCTAGTGGCGATCAGTCCTTTGCCAATTTTGATCAAAGACGATCCGGCTTTCTGGTGGCAAAATCTGCCATTATGCGAAAATCACGGCCCTGTCCTGGTGGAACAATCTATCCTGGTGGCACCATCTGTTCTTATGCGAAGGCTTACGGCCTTGTGCAGGAGGAAGGCCTTTCGTGTCCAGTTGGTTTCGCTTGGAAGTAGATAAGACCACTTGCATGCCTTTTGAGCAAATGACTCTGTTGAGCAACTGAATCTGTTGTATGAAACACAACCTTGATGTAGTATCAATGTATCTTTCCTTTTAAATCAATGAAAGTTCATTTTTTGCTCATTTGATTTTTGCCTTGCCTTCATCATGAATTTGGCTATAGCGGAGCTAAACTCCATGCGAGGTTAAAAGATAGGATTCCATCTGAAACATGAACAAGCTTCCAGCGAAGCTAGCATATCTGCGAAGTTTGGCCTATGCCTTCAGCGATGCTAAGGCAATCCTGTTGGCGAAGTCCGCATCTGACTTATGGCGAAGTTAGCCCTTAGTGGGGCTGAATCAGCGCTTCTCGGGAAGGCGTTTTTAGGTGCCATTTCAAATTAATTCGAAACGGCAGCCTGTGCTCTTTATGAGGCATCGTTTCAGGCACTCATTGGCCTATAAAAGCCTGATCGGACTGAGAAAGAACAGATCTCTTTGCTTAAAATTTTCAAAGAACTTTGACTCTTTTTCTTCCTCTTTCCTATTCAAAAAATTTGAGAACTTCCACAGCTCTTCAATGGCGCCCAAGAGACGAGCGGGGAAAGAAGTGGCAACTTCTGCAGCGGCGGGTCCTTCTCCTCCTCCGGTCATTGAGCGACCAATCACCGGTGGGGAACTCTTCCTTTTGGTTAGAGACTGTCGTCTCTCTTTTAAAGCCGATGCCTGGCTGTCTTTGGATGAATCTAGAACGATCAAGCATGATCTGTTATTGTTAGGGAATTCAATTCCCTAGATCTCCCTTGATTTGTTGATCGGGAGTCCAAGAACTGAAGAGTTCTTCATTAAGCTTCCAGGCGAAGCTGTCCCTTAGGCTATTTACATCCTATTAAACAATAGGATGCGAAGCTGTCCTTTCAAACATGACTGATAAGGACTTTAATACCCTTACAATGACTTTTGACCATAATATCTTTCTGGCGAAGTTGGTCCTCAGGGCTGCATCACATTTTGTTCAAGCTTCTAAAGCGAAGCTAGCACTTGGATGTTTTCTTGTATCCGACTTTTGTCGCGAAGTGCGGAATCAACCGCAACTGCGAGGCTAAACTTCAGGGCGAAGCTATCATCCTGCTAGCTTCGCTCGGAGAGCGAGGCTATGCCTTAGCGGAAATTGCATTTTTGTCTTCGCTTGACTGAGGAACTAATCATAATTCTTCTTTGTTTCTGCAGTGCACAACACTCCTGGTCCTTTGAACAATCTATTTGGGATGACCA
Source organism: Agave tequilana (assembly GCA_038442645.1). Lineage (NCBI taxonomy): Eukaryota > Viridiplantae > Streptophyta > Magnoliopsida > Asparagales > Asparagaceae > Agave > Agave tequilana. Next base: position 1,647,856 of record JAVJIF010029691.1, on the reverse strand, counting down.
GAGGAATGGACAACAATATCAGCCTTTAATTCCAAGGGCAGGCTTCTCTATTTAGTGAGCGGAGCTCTCTTGTTCGAGACACACTTATCCATGGTGGTGATCAACACACCACGAGGAGTATTTTGACTACGGCTCCCCTTGAAGATATTGACCGTCGAACCTACAGAATGCCCGACTTCATGTTCGGGGACGCCGCGCCAGACCCTGATAGCCAGTTGCTGGCCGGGGAGGGGCCATGGATTTTCCAGTTGGATGGCGAGAAGTTTTATCTTCCGTCTAACAAGCGGCATTTTTCTTTGTCTTCTTTCCAATGCGTGACGCAGGCTCGGAAGATGTCGTGGGAAGTAAGCCGGAGTACCGACTCTATCCATGTAGGAAGATTGATGCTCCAGTCTCCTGGTTATGCAAGAGCGGGGCCTCCTTGTTGCATAATGGGCCTTCATCCAGGGAACGTATCGTGAGAGATCCCAGTAGGGGAAAATCCTGCGGTGGCGCTGACCTTTGGGAATCAGTTCTTCAAAGTCAATGGGAACTACCCAGCCACCGACTTCAGGGCTCCAGGCTGGATTCACCCTCCGAAGGCATGGTGGAGGTATTTAACTACATATATCCTCGCTCATTTCGAGGAGGATCTGGAGAGGCTGAATCTTTATGAGGCCGTCAGGGCGACCTGCTACGGTATTGAAATAAACGTGGCGTGCTTCTACGCCATCATTGAATTGTATTGCCCAGCTTCAGGGACTTTCTTTACCCCTGTGGGTGAACTGGGTATGGCTCTGCACGATATGTGAGAAATTTCTGCCCTGCCTTTGGGATCACTCCCATATGAAGAATACTTCCCGTGCGAGGCGGAATTGGAGCTCCTGGAGAAGCAGGAGCCCGCCTTGTTCGAGACCTACTGGGAGTTAATGTGCCATTTGCACATCTGCTTCAGCATGCACGGGGGCAGCAAGGGAACGTCCTACAGCTTGAAAAGCTGGGGAGATTACTTGTTCCCAAAAATGGAGAATGCTCCTGAAGCAGCTCACTGTGGAGTTGCTGATGAAGACATCTTTGACCGGATGCGAAAGCATTCTCAAGGGGATCTGATTGTGGAAGAAGACGACGGTCCCTATGAGAAAGGGGATGTCCTTCGGAGTTTCCATTACTAGGCTCGTCGGCCGATGTCCCGAAAGGCGCTGCTGGCTGGTTTTTTGACGGTCTGGTTGAAGAGGTGTGTGGTGCCGTCTTCTTCGGGTGACGTCGTTCATCCGAATGTCTTGCTGCCCGCTATTCGTTTGTTCCATGGTCGTCCTCTGGGTCTTCTTCTGGCCATGGTGTGCTGTATCCAGAGAGGCCTCGCGCATTAACGGAGGCTTTTTTTAGGCCACCAGCGACGAAGCGTGGAAAGGGAGCCACTTCGCCCCGCGATGGACCTAATCCCAGGATAGGTCTGCCGTACACTTATTTGATGGCGTGGTTCGCCCTGCATTATCCTTCTTTGATTGAATCTGGAGAGGACCCCCCGCAAGGTGTTCGAATGGCGCTTCTCCGTTGATTCGAATGATGCTCATGGTAGAAGACTTACGTGGCTGAGGCCCGTAAATTGGTACATCGTTATGACGTCTATAGTTTCTTCCACTGTTTCCCCCGTATTCAGGATGCAGGCTATGAGGAAGAGTTCAAAGATGCTGAGATAGAGCAGTCATCCTTGAGCCGGGGAATTTTTTAGTGGCTGGTCAGCATCCGGCCTTCACATTTATTGTACAGAAGCGGGGATATCAGCTACTTGGAGCCTTATGTTCCAAGTCGGTTTGCCCGACAGTTTGGGTACGACCAACTGTATGTGGGCACCCCAAACCTCAATCTGGCTTTCATGGGGAGCCTCATTGATGGGGCCCGTGCCTGGTGCTTCTTCATTGCCGGCTGTACCGGGGCGCGGTTGCGGATGCCATTGAGGGCTCCGAACCTTCTGACAACCTTGGGCTTCTGCTAGTGGTACGCAACTTCCAACTCCACACCTCTCGGATTCAATATTAATAATTCTGGTGTGAAGTTAATTTCTCAGTAACTGAAGCGGAAGGTCTCTGAGAAAAAGGAAGGTAAGAGGGTTCGCATCCCAGGCATCGAGGAATTCGTTGCTGTTGATGACAGTGAAGCCTCAGATGCTGAGAGCCCTCGCTTCGAAGCAGAGGCAGGTGCCGAGACTCCTGCAGCTGGTTCTGGCGTGATGGGGACAGCTTCAGTGGAAGAGGAGGATCCGGACGTTCCTCTCAAGCGCAAACGGACAGGTGGGTCCTGTAGGAAACAGTTGGTGAAGAAGCCCCGTCGCTAAGCTCCTACGGTCGTTGTAGAGGGTGAACCATCTGCGGCGTTTCCTCCTCATGTCCCTTTGGTAGTTGAACCATCTGTTGCTGAACCGGGGACTGGCGAAGTTGCTCCAGATTTGGGTAAAATCAACTTCGTCCTTGTAATATACCTCATATGTGTTCTGGACCACTCAGTATTCATTTTATGATGCAGGAACTGGGGTGGCGATAAGCTCGAGAGCCGAGGCCACTAGAGAACATAGGGAACATTATGATCCCCTGTTTACTTATAGAGAAGGCGATGAAGCTAGTTATTTCACTGTCTCGAAAGAGTCTGGAGGTAATGCGGCTGATGTAGGTCCTTCAGGCGCTGGAACTTCAAAAGGAAGTCATGTGGCCTCAAGCTCTTTTGGGTGGACCACGGAGGATTCGACAAGCGGAAGCGGGTCGGCCATTCGTATTGACTCCGCCAAGGATTTTCCAATGGGGCCTGTAGAGAGTGATGTGGCCGCCAAGATGTTTGAGGCGACATCATCCATTGGTATTGTTCCTGACCTTTTGGCTTCTACTATTTATTGTGTCCTGCCTAAACACAATCTTGTTTCAGGTGTTCCACCTTTGGGTGCGTCAACTTCAGGGGAGCCCGCCGATTTCCCGAGGGGTCTAGGGGTGATATGAGCACTTCGACCGCGGTGGATGCTGCTGTGTTAGATGCTCTGTATGGTGACCTACCCCCTTATCGGCCTGAGCAAGTCGAAAGAACAGGGATTGAAGGGACAGTAGTCACGGTGGCATCTTCACTCCTAATTATACCAACGAGTAAGGTGCCATCAGTTATGTCGGGTGCGGAGCTGAGAGTGATCACAAGTCCTACTTCTCCAACGCTGGTGGTTGAGCCGGCTGTCCAGGAAATGGTCACTAGTCCTGCCTCAGTTGTGGCTAGTGTATTGATTTCCATGAAGACTCCGCCGAGGTCATCACTGACCTGTCATGCCGCTATAACTAGTGTTCCCGCTATTCCTTCCACGATAATGTCAACAAGGCCGGAGGAATCTTCTGAGGCCGCCCGTCTGCCAGGAGTGGCCGAGGCTGAAAACGAATTTGTAGCTGAGATAGTCGACAGCTTTTATAAGGGCCTGAAGCGAACCATCGATCTGGTCTTGAAAGGCTTGACTATGTCATTTTCTACATTAAAGGTGGTCCTCTCCCGCAGTATCGAGAATATCTGGGACTTTGGAGGGGATAGCCAGGCCGCTGCATTAGAGCTTCTGGTAGATCAATTTGAGAAGGACATAGAGGAATGGCGCCGTCTCAGCCGTTCAGATCTGGAGTCTTCGGTTGACGAGCAGCTTACGTACCTTGTCGCTGAAATGCATGAAGCCCATCTTGCCGCTCAGGAATCTGCTAAGGCCATTTGATTGAGATTTTCCTGCACACAAAATATAGAATATCAGATTGAGAAGTAAAGGTGTGCGAGGTGCTCAATACTATCCGCGGTAGCAGTGGCTAAGCGGGTCGTGATCCTCAGGGAGGGACTAGCGATGGAAGCTTTGTCAATAAGTTATCTCTAAAGTTTTTATTAATTTAAAGTTAAGTTAGAAAGAAAGAAGATGCAGAAAAAGAAGTGATATTTACAATGAAATTGAGGAAAAGAATTTGGAAAGATGGAGATGGTGATCTAAACTAAAGAAATAAATGAAAGCAAACTAAAAACTATACATACCTGCCTCTTCAGTTTGCTTACCGTTGAACCATTGCGACGACTTACGTTTTCTTGGAAGGCATACAAGTATGGCGTATAGAATCGTCCACCTTCGCGATCTACATTACAAAAATAAAAGACTGGCAAGCGACGGCTTGTTCATCTCCATAGGCCATCAAGGGCTCTTCTTCGGCGAAGCAGTCTCGAAGCGATCGGTTCTCACGGTTTGCAAGACATCAGAGAGAATTAATGGAAGAAAACAAGAACAAAAGAACAAAAATAATAAAAGAACAAAACGAACCTCGAGTCGATTTATTTGACTATGGAAGAAAAGCAAAACTTACACCGATTGTCACCCTCAGTACAAGTAGATCTTCTTCCTCCATGAGAACATCCTCTCCTCTCAGTTTACAAAAAATAAAAATTACAAAAAAAAGAGAAGAAAACCTAAACTAGAAGAAAGTATAAAACCCTAGATTTGGCCCTCTGGCTCTGGAGGCTCTTCTCGGTTGCACTGCAGGGGGTATTTATAGGTGCAGAAGGAGGTAGAGTCCAGATTAAACTCCTCCACGAAAACGGGTCCCCAGATACACTGGATTGCAGCGGCCTTATGGTGGCGGCTGGCCACGCGCTTTGGCGTGTGGCTTCTCCTGGTCCGTCCATCTGGTCGTTTCCTTCTGGAAGCTGCATCCTGGCTCTTATTCTTTGGATTTGGATATAACTTGGGAATCAAGTTACCTAGATCCCAAATCTTTTATCCACGAATTTGTGATCTTAAATTCTCCTTCTTTGGCTTTTATCCTCATCTGCAAGTTTTTAGGGTTGAATAGAAGTCTATCCTTCCCTCTTCTTTTTGTATTTGCAACTCTTGCCCTTAGTAATTGTGATTTTGGCAATTAATATTTGCAACTTTTACATTGGGCTTGAATATGGGCTTTTGGGCTTCTTTTTAAGCTTTATTTCTTTATTTTAATATTTCGAGGCCTGCACACAATAAATCATAAAATATTAGTAAATGTGCAGAATTATAGGAAAAAATATGAAAATGTGATGGTAAATATAATGATAAAAATGCACTTTTCACTACCAATCACACCCCCACACTTATCTTTTTGCTCGTCCTCGAGTAAAAATCAAAAAGAAAAAGAAAAATTAATCTAACCTAACTCACTTTCGTAGGAATCACGGTTGCACTTAGCATGTGCAACAAGCCGTTAAACCCCTAGGTTACCCTAGAGGACGAGTGTTGTCTCGTGAGGGTTTTCAGCGGATTACACCCACAAAATCCATGAAAAGGAAAATATTTGAAATACTTTTGAAAAGACTAAGTAATCTATAAGTTTTTAGGATTATTATTTTTATTCATTCCTAGACTTAGTCTTTATAAAGTAAATTGTTTTCATTTTAAGTAAGGATCAAAATTGAATTTTTTTGTATAGTCTTTTTCTTTACCAAAAATCATAAGCATCTTTATGAATTTTTACTAGGAATTCCTTAACTTGGACTTTCATGCCTCTTTATTTTTTTTTAATATGTATAACTCATCTAATTTTCTTTCGTGTAAGCATCAAGGCTTCTTGAGGCCCTCATACCTAACTAATTGACTATTAGATGTGTTAATACATATAGAATATTTCTCAGTTTTCTTTGGCTTTCTAATCCACCTATGTAGCGAACTTAAAGTCAGTGGCTCCCAAACCGGTCAGCTTTAGGGCACCAGGTGACCCCGCGGACTCAAATTCGAGTGAACTAGGCCATAAAACTAAGGGCTTTATTTTATTTAGTACTCACCTTTAGGCGTGAATACTTATGCTTCTTGAGGTACATGTATCCAGCTTAATTGGTGAAATTATTATTATTTTTTTATTTTCATAAGGCACAAAGGTCTTTGTCTTAGAATCCTAGATATATATTAGGTATGCACATTTCATTAAGGTAAAAATTAAGACTAACTACTTATTCAATTTCTCCTCCTATACCTAAAAATTCAACAATTCATTTATTTTGACCAAGTTTTTAGAAATCCTAATCATGATTTTCCTAATTCTTAAGATTAACTTAGATTTCTTTCAAAAGATAAGTCAAAATATAGTCCTTTTTATAATATTTTTTTTAATTAGCAAATTTTGGTTAGTTTCTAACTATGTTAGTATGTTAGTAAAGCCTACCCCCACACTTATCTCATGCATTATCCTCAATGTATGAATGTATGCATGAAAAAGAACAAGGGAAGGCAGAAGTTACCTTAAGGTGGTGGTTCCGGTGGTGGTCTAATTGGCCCACGAAATGCGGCCCAATCAAGATAATGTGGTAGTTCACGGGACCTACCTTTATTGACCTCTTTTTTATTTACATATTTACAGTCCCCAGAATGAATAGGATCATGGAAGATCCTATCGTGAAACTTACTCCTTTTACATGACCAGTCCTGGAAAATCATCACAGAGTCATGGTCTATACCTATGTCCAACAAAAGAATGTGACTTGATAGAATGGTTGACTTGGACTCAAGAATGATCGGTTCAGGAACTAATACCGACTCAGGAAAGAAACTCAAATCAAGTAAGGGTTCAGGAGTCGGGCTAGGTTCAAAAATTGGGTCCAAGTCAAGAAATTGAAACTCAAGTCCACAATCATTTTCCCACAATTGAATATGACTCAATGTTGGTGATTCAAGTTCAGGAATGATAGGTGTGGGAATCAAAATTGACTCTAAAATATTACCTAAGTCGGGTAACAAAACAGGAGTCAATAATGATTCGGGAATATGAACTTGATCATAGATTTGGGAATCTAGGTCACATATCTCATTAGTTTCAATCTCATAAAAATTAGAACTTGCCAATTTGTCAAGGGGACTTTGAAAAGTATGAAATTGGTCAAGTTCACTATGATGATCTTCAAAAATGGGTGATTCAATTTCATGATCTATGGGCATAGGAATAAATGTTGGCTCAGAAAGTTGGTCCAAATTGGGTAAGGATACTGGAGTCAACATAAATTCGAAGATGAAAACTGAATCGCAAAGTTGGGGATCGGGTTCACATTCACAATCTAATTCAATCTCATTGAAACTAAAACTAGCCAATTTGTCCAAGGATTGAGATTGGTCCAGTTCATATTGATGTGATGAAATTGAATTTTGATCAAGGTCTTCTAGATAGGATGATTCTTGGTTTCTATCAACTTGCTCAAGAATGTTGGAAAGTCTAGAAATTTGATCATTCATTATATCTTGCAACCGATCCACTTTTTCTTCTAACCCATCGAATAGATCAATGGTGGACTGAAACCTTAGTGATGTGGGAAGAGATGTATATGAAGATAATGGTTGAACAGGTGGTTGACCATATGGCTCAGGGTTATTGAATCCCCATTGACTCTGTGAAGAGTAGTGATGATTATTCCAATCTTGTTCATAGTATTGGGGCTGGGGCATGTAATGATTCGGATAAGACCAATCTGGCACACTAGGTTGGTTAGAGTTATGATATACCGGGTTGGTAATATCTGAAAAAGAGGTTGGTGTATAATATGGATCCTCATTAAAATTGAAAAAATTATTGTTATAGGCCATATCACACAAAACAAACAAAAGAAAAAGAAAACAAACAAATAAACAAACAAAAAAGAATAATTTCTAACCTAAGTTAGGGTAGACCTATGACCTAGATGACTCCTAACTGATTAGACTGTCCACGGGAGGTAGGGTGCAGACTTTGACCACAGGTTAATCAGCCAGGTCAGGGCAAGATTGGTGGGAGGTTTTCCGTCAAAGACGTTCCTTAATTAAATAACCACCAATCTTCAGGCTTTCGGCCCTCAATCCCCTTCCTAGACACTGATTTGGCAGGAGTCAAATTCCAACACCATTCCCCCTTAGGATAATCTCCTAATTGAGTCCGAGATGTCCCTAGGGCCAACGTCTACTAATTTTAAGTTAGGCTTGGGTTAGTGAGTGCTTGGGATATGATTTTTGGGCTAAGGAATGGTGATGAAATCCCCACCTTATCTTGTTAATGGGTTATGCCCTTAAAATAAATTTGTGCAAGTGTACAAAATATGTAAATAAGATTCACTCAAAGCATCAACCAAGAGATGAGTCCTATTCTACATGCAATGCGAACGTACCTTGCTCCAGCACTCTTCAACAATAAAAATAAAGGAATTGAAAAGACACGTGCCTAATATGCAAACGTCTAATCAATTTTTATCTTTAACAACAAGTATTTTACTGTTGATTAATTAGCAGTAGGTAGGGTTATCACAGAACAAAGTTTAACAGAGCAGTGGACAGATATTGCAACTTGCAGCAACCTGCAAAAAGATTGATCAGTAGGGAACTACTCAGTCCGCGGTTTCACGGTAAATACCGCGAAACCACGGCTCTGAAGTAGGCTCTTGTGCTCTGCCTTCGAGGGCAGAGGCACAGAGTTGCTATATGTCCACTTCTGCTGTCAATTTCCCTGTTCTCCAAACCTGCAAACAGAAAGAATATAAGAATTAGTTTAAAAAAAATTTATTTTTAGAGAAAAACTTACCGTCCCTCCCCGGCAACGGCGCCAAAATTTTGATTAAGATTTTCCTGCACACAAAATATAGAATATCAGATTGAGAAGTAAAGGTGTGCGAGGTGCTCAATACTATCCGCGGTAGCAGTGGCTATGCGGGTCGTGATCCTCAGGGAGGGACTAGCGATGGAAGCTTTGTCAATAAGTTATCTCTAAAGTTTTTATTAATTTAAAGTTAAGTTAGAAAGAGAGAAGATGCAGAAAAAGAAGTGATATTTACAATGAAATTGAGGAAAAGAATTTGGAAAGATGGAGATGGTGATCTAAACTAAAGAAATAAAAGAAAGCAAACTAAAAACTATACATACCTACCTCTTCAGTTTGCTTACCGTTGAACCGTTGCGACGACTTACCTTTTCTTGGAAGGCATACAAGTATGGCGTATAGGATCGTCCACCTTCACGATCTACACTATAAAAATAAAAGACTGGAAAGCGACGGCTTGTTCATCTCCATAGGCCATCAAGGGCTCTTCTTCGGCGAAGCAGTCTCGAAGCGATTGGTTCTCACGATTTGCAAGACATCAGAGAGAATCAACGGAAGAAAACAAGAACAAAAGAACAAAAATAATAAAAGAACAAAACGAACCTCGAGTCGATTTATTTGACAATGGAAGAAAAGCAAAACTTACACCGATTGTCACCCTCAGTACATGTAGATCTTCTTCCTCCATGAGAACATCCTCTCCTCTCAGTTTACAAAAAATAAAATTTACAAAAAAAAAAGAGAAGAAAACCTAAACTAGAAGAAAGTCTAAAACCCTAGATTTGGCCCTCTGGCTTTGGACGCTCTTCTCGGTTGCACTGCAGGGGGTATTTATAGGTGCAGAAGGAGGAAGAGTCCAGATTGAACTCCTCCACGAAAACGGGTCCCCAGATACACTGGATTGCCACGGAAACGCGGCTTGGGCGCGTTTCCGTGGCCTTATGGTGGCGGCTGGCCACGTGCTTTGGCGCGTGGCTTCTCCTGGTCCGTCCATCTGGTCGTTTCCTTCTGGAAGCTGCATCCTGGCTCTTAATCTTTAGATTTGGATATAACTTGGGAATCAAGTTACCTAGATCCCAAATCTTTTATCCACGAATTTGTGATCTTAAATTCTCCTTCTTTGGCTTTTATCCTCATCTGCAAGTTTTTAGGGTTGAATAGAAGTCTATCCTTCCCTCTTCTTTTGGTATTTGCATCTCTTGCCCTTAGTAATTGTAATTTTGGCAATTAATATTTTCAACTTTTACATTGGGCTTGAATATGGGCTTTTGGGCTTCTTTTTAAGCTTTATTTCTTTATTTTAATATTTCGAGGCCTGCACACAATAAATCATAAAATATTAGTAAATGTGCAGAATTATAGGAAAAAATATGAAAATGTGATGGTAAATATAATGATAAAAATGCACTTTTCACTACCAATCACCATTTCTTCTGACTTGAAAGCCTTGGAGATAAGGCAAGTAGAGCTTGGGGATGCCATAGATGCTTCTAACAGTACTCTTCTTGACGCTGAAGACAAAATTGAGAAGGCCAAGGAGATGATCAGGAAGGGAAATCTTCTCCTATCCAAGGCTGAACCAGTACGTCTTGAAGAGACTGCGCGGCTTGAATAGCTTAAGGCTCAGAGTGACGAGCTCTCACGGCAGGGGTTGGTTCAAAGGGCGACCTTGGCCGAGGTCGAGATTAACTTGGCCCAAACGGCGAATTTTAACGAGGCTGAGTTGAGATCACAGGCGCTTGTCAGGGCTGCAAATGATAAGAAGACAAGGCTGGCTTTCCTTGAAGAGCGGGTCAGATCTTATGATGCACGCCCGTAGCCTGTAATATTTGTGCCTCAATGTATCCCTTCTTTTTGGAATTAATAATAAAAAATAATTTTGTTTTGACTCCCCTGTAGAATCTCTAACTTATTCTACTTTCTGAACTGTTACTCCCAAGTTGTATTGCAGCCACTTGAGATCATAGTCTTTGCTGGATTGGATAATGAGACTTGGTTACCCGCTGGTTCAGAGGTCGCACTGACGTAACCGGTTTAGAAGTCACCAAGCTCAAGATTAGCCCTTACGGGACTAAAAGGGTAATACTTGTCTTTTGTAGATGTCAACAAGTCTGGGTGAGACCTGTCTTTTATAAATGTCAACAGGCTCAAGGTTGAGACATGTCTTTTGTAAATGTCAACAAGCTCAAAATTGAGACTTAGTTATCTGCTGGTTCAGAGGTTGCAATGACATAACCGATTGAGACGCCACCAAGCTCAAGGTTGGTGACACTTGTCTTTTGTAAATGTCAACAAGTATCAAGACCTGTCTTTTGTAAATGTCAATAGGCTCAAGGTTGAGACTTAGCTGTCTGCTGGTTCAGAGGTCGCAATGACATAACCGATTGAGACGCCACCAAGCTCAAGGTTGGTGATACTTGTCTTTTGTAAATGTCAACAAGTATCGAGACCTGTCTTTTGTAAATGTCAACAGGCTCAAGGTTGAGACTTAGTTGTCTGCTGGTTCAGAGGTCACAATGACATAGCCGATTGAGACGCCACCAAGCTCAAAGTTGGTGATACTTGTCTTTTGTAAATGTTAACAAGTATCGAGACCAGAATGGAATTTGGGAAAGGTCCCGTTTTCACGGGGAGAAATGAGGGAATCACTGTCATAGGTTTAATGTTAACGTAACAGCGAAATGTATGTGTGGTCGTACCATTCTATGGATGAGAATTGGTAAGTGATTTTGGAGAGGGAATCAAATGGGAACAGGTCCCTTAGGATTTTTAGCAAACCCTCAACTGTCAACGGGTTTGATATGCCTTTACCAACTACCGTTTGAGTCGTGCTAGCTATGCTATTCCCTCAGCATGATGAGTTGTCGAGAACTTATCTTGGGCTTAAAGGCCAACATTTTCCTCTGTCCTTAACCGTTAAGGATGTTGGATCATCTGGTTAACATACGTGTAACCTTGATTCTCCTTTAAGATAACCAGTGTATGGCCAGGTTCCTACTGGTTTATGGTTGTGTGATCTCGCTTGGAGGAAGAGAAAGGCTCTCTTTACATGTACCTTGGATAGGAAGGTTTTGATCAGAGGTGTAATGTTAACTTGATCATGAGAAGGATCCTTAATCAAGGATAATACTTCTTTAAGAACTTGCCATTGATCGGCATCATGAGTAAATCGCCATCTGAAGTCATAAGACGGTATGCTCCATTTGAATAGACTGTTTCTATTACAAACAGTCCTTCCCATTTAGGCTGAAATTTTCCTTTTGTTTTGTGCGTCATAATCATCGGTCGTCTGACGGCTAAAACCAAATCTCCTTTCTGGAAGACTCTTTGTTTGACCTTCTTATTGAAGACTTTTGAAATTCGAGCTCGATATAGCTCGATGTGTTGCTGAGCTTGTAGTCGCTTCTCATCTAGGGCTTCGAGCTTTTGAAGACGCAACCGATCATTATCTTCTGATGTGATCTTAGTCATTAGAGCGACTCGCAATGATGGCATCTGGATTTCCAACGGGATGACTACTTCACACCCATATACCAGGGAGAAAGGTGTATTGCATGTCAGTGTCCGAATCGTGGTTCTGTAGGCCTAAAGACATTCACCAAGCTTTTCGTCCCAATCTCACTTATTCGAGGGGACGAACTTCTTGAGTAGCTTGATGATTGTTTTGTTGAATGCTTCCGCCAATCCATTAGCGGCGAGATTATAGGCAGTCGAAGCCACATTCTGAATTAGATATTTATCGCAGAACCGATAGAATAGCTGGCTTATGAATTGGAGACCATTGTCATGGATGATCCACTGAGGGACACCAAATCGATAGATGACATGGTGTTTGATGAAATTAACCACGTTAGAGGTTTTGACTTCAACCAGTGGTATAGCTTCTGCCCATTTTGAAAAGTAACCGGTTATTGCCAAGATAAACCGGTGACCTCTTGTCGAAGAGGGGCTAATCGGCCCTAGGACATCTATTCCCCACGCTTTAAATGGCGAGGAAGCAACAGTTGGGTGGAGCACTTCCGAAGGTTGGTGTATGAAGTTCGTATGAATCTGACATGCTTTGCACCTTCGTGCATACTGGATGGCATCGGCCATCATGGTTGGCCAATAATATCCATGCCTATGCAGTCTGTCTTTGAGCTTTGGACCTGGCTGATGAGCTCCGCAAATGCCGTCATGTGCTTCTTTGAGCACTTCCTGTCCTCTGAATTAGAAAGGCAACGGAGGAGGACACCGTCATATGACCGACGGTAAAGTGTCTTCAAAGTTGGATCATAGTAGAAACGGAGAGACATTTGTTTGATAGATGCCGCCTCTTTAGGATTGTCTGGCAGCAGACCGTGTAAAGCATAGTCAATGAGAGGAAACCGCCAGTCTCTTGGCTCGAGATCCGTGGAGACATTATAGACTTCTCGGGTTTTTAACATATGCTTAGAGCACACAAGATGTCGAGTTGCCACTGTGAGGTGATACTCGGTGTCGGCTGGGAGGGCTAGTGTTGTTACTAATGCAGCATGAGCATCCGCCCTGGTATTCTGAGATCGAGACACGTGCCCGATGTAGAAACCTTCAAATAGATTGGCCAACTCAATGACTGTGTGGTAATAAGGCACCAAGTTTTCATGGCGGACCTTATATTCACCTTTGGCCTGATTGATGATCAGTTTTGAATTACCATAAGCCTCGAGGTAGCATACCCCCATTCCATGAGCGAGCTGAAGGCCAATAAGCAGAGCATTATATTCTGCCACATTGTTGGAGCATGATTCTGTCAGAGAAAATGCTCTAGGAAGGACATGATTCTGTGGGGAGATAAACACAATCCCCACTCCGGCAATGATCTTGCATTTAGGGCCTATTCGTGATGCTCCATCGAAGAACATCTACCCCACTTTCTCTTCTGAGGTCGCATTAGACTCGAAGACTTCATCTGGAATATCTTCGTGAAGTTTTGAGTTCTCCGGAACTGGATGAGCAGCCAAGAACTCTGCAAGGGCTTGGCCTTTAACCACCTTCTAAGGAGTAAAGATCATATCGTATTGAGACAGAAGGAGTGCCCATTTAGCTAATCTTGAGTTCAATGATCCTGGTTTCGTCATAAGAAGACGCAAAGGATTTACTCTAGAGATGACATGTATGGTTTGGCCAACCAAATAATGTCGCGTCTTCTGAACGGCAAAAACAAGGGCTAAACACTCTTTCTCGATAGGGTTGTAGCGAGATTTCGCTCCTACGAGAGTCCTGCTTAGATAATAAATGGCTTGCTCGTGACCATTGTCGTCTTTTTGAGCGAGGAGGGCACCGAGAGAATAATCCATAGCTTTCACATAAAGCAAGAATGGTTTCTCTAAAGTGGGGGCCACTAAGACCGGAGGCTTTGTAAGATATGTTTTGAGATCCTCATAAGCTTCTTGACAAGCTTGATCCCATATGAAGCAAGCACCCTTTTTCATGAGCCGGGTGAACGGTTGACAGCGGCCTGAGAGATTTGCGATGAATCTTCTGATATAAGCCAGTCTTGCTTGCAAGCCTCTAAGCTCTTTGAGATTCCTTGGTGGATGCATGCTTTGAATGGCTTTGACCTTGTCTAGGTCAAGATGAATCCCTTTTGATGTAACAATAAACCCAAGGAACTTGCCACTTGATACTCCTAAGAAGGATTTTGTCGGATTCATTTTCAGTTGATGAGCGCGCATTATGTCGAACATCGTTCTCAGATCGCGAAGACGGTCATCCTTAATACGGCTTTTGACAGCAATGTCGTCGACATAGCATTCCATAATTTTTCAGAGATGATCGTGAAAGATTGTACTCATTGCCCGCTGATAGGTCGCTCCAGCGTTCTTTAATCCACGGTATAGCAGTATACCCCTAAGGGTGTTCGGAACGAAGTATGCTTTTCATCGTCAGGGTACATTTTAATTTGATTGTACCCTGAAAAGCCGTCTATGAATGTCATTCTTTCAAATCCACACGTGTTATTGATCATGACATCAGTGATGGACAGTGGGAATTCATCTTTAGGACAGGCCGTATTGAGATCACGGTAGTCGATGCAGATCCGTACCTTCCCGTTCTTCTTTAGGACGGGGATGATGTTAGCCACCAATCTGGATGTTGTTCCTCACGGATGAAGCCATATGCAATGAGCTTGTGAACTTCGGCTTTGATAGCTTCCATAATGTTCGGGTGAAACCAACGTTGTTGCTGCTTGACTGGCTTGACATCGGGCTTGATATTCAGACGGTGCATGGCTACTTGCGGATCAAGTCCGGGCATGTCTTCGTAGTTCCACGCGAAGACGTCTATATACTCCTTTACGAGTATTATCAATTCTTTCTTTTCTGTAAGTGATAAGCTTTCACTTATAAAAATGGGCTTAGGGTGGTCTTGACTACCCAAGTTGACCTGCATCACCTTGTCTTCAGTAGGTGGCTCACGCAATTCGAATCTTTTTTCCCATTGGAGATCTAATTGTTGGGCCTATGGTTCCTCATCAGTCGCTTCCGCGGGCTCCAATTGCCTGCTTGAAGTCATATTAATGGTGAGGTTCTTGAACATCATTCCCACACTGACATCTGAGTCCCACTCGGAGGATGAGGCTGAATGTGCTGGAATTGGTTCATCGTCTTTGACTTGAGCCATTACTGATGATGTGGGTGTAACGTATCCCAACCCCTTGCGTGTACTATCATAGTAATTTCAGGCTTCCCTTTTGGCACAAAATTACGCATTAAACTACGCCTTCATTTTCCAAAATTCAGGCCTGCTCCATGCTTTAGGTCGTATCCCATTTTCTTCATAATATGGCGCGCCAGCCGCGCGTAATGGAAGAACTGTGGAGTGTCTGAGTCTGAACTTGAATCTGCGGTTGTGGGTCCCCGTGGTTGGGTTCTACCAAAAATTATTGGTGACTGACCCTCTTTGGATGGAGGGATCACTAGCGTGGCCCCTTCTATGACTTCCATGGGTGTACTGGACGCACTAGGTTTATGCAAAGGCATGTGCAGAGAGCTATCCGTAATGGATTCAAACAGCCCAACACTCACAGGATAATCGAAAGAAATATTATCATTAATTACCCATTCATCTTTATCTTCAGAAGGAGTATTACATTGGGGATTATTAAGACATGCTATAATTGGTTCACCAATCAGAATGGCTGGCATGCCTGCTTTGGTTTCTGAATCTGCCTCATTACCACTTTCGTCATCGTCTGGCAATGGTTCTTTGGGTGTTCCGCCGGCTTCCTTATACAGGAGAGCGTCAGTGAAGTAATTTTTCACCCCTTTGAATGGCTGCTTTCCAGCAAAGACAGTTCGTACTGTCGTGTCATCTTCAACGTATTTGAAGCACTGGTGCAGAGTGGAGGGAACGATCCAATTGGCGTGTATCCATGGTCGTCCTAGCAGCAGGTTATATGACGTGTCAGCGTCAATGACATAGCATGTCACTTCTGACTTCAGACTCCCGATTCGACAACGGAGTCGAATTTTCCCAAGTGGATGACTACTCCTGGCATTGAAACCGTATATTGTGCTGGTGGTTGCAGACAACCTGTATAGCGGTATGCCGAGGAAGTAAAGAATCCTTTTAGGGATGATGCTGAGTGCAGACCCCGGATCGACTTGTACTCTTTCAATGCATGTTGAACCGATATATCCTGTGTAGTACAGAGGTCGATCGTGCTTATTATCTTTGAGAAGCATATCTTCCGCTGTGAAGGTAATAGCGGGCACCTTTGATTGCACTTGATGACATTCTAGGCAAGAAGGCTGAGCGTCGTCGTTAGGGACTTCTGGCGTACATGTCAGAAAAGATTCTGAATTAGCTAGCGCATCTCTAAGTGCTTCTCTTGTCTCTTTTGAGAGACGAAGTTGCTCGTGTATCGTAATACGAGCTGAAATATTAGCCAAATGGGCTAATATGTCAAAACGAAAGGGCGTGTCAAGCCCTGGTCCTGAAGGCTTCTTCAGGACGTGGTCGAACCAGACTTCCTTAGGCTTCTCTTTTCCCTTGGTTGGAATTGGAGCGGATGCTGGTATTTGTACCGACGATGTTTGCTGTTGTGTCTCGTCATTAGACTTCTCATACTGCCTTAAGTATGATTTTCTAGATCGGGTGCCGGTCGGTTGAGGTACGTTGACATGCGTTGTGCAAGCATGCTTTTTTCCTTCTGAATCACTGAGGGAGGCTGACATAAGATTGTCATCATCTGGCAAGACAGAGATGACGTTGCAGGATTTGCCCTTTGACTGGAGCTGTTTTGAATTCCCTGTATTTCTTGGACGAGGTCTGGGTGTACCCACATGACTTCCCCTGTCTCCAATGTGAAGGGAACAAGACTCTTACTATCTTGAGTTTTAGCTGGAGGATGCTTGACTTCCAACCGTGGCGCAGGGAGTGGATAAGTCTCGTCAGGAACTGTGACCTTTGGGGTTTTACCGAACTCGAGGGTCACCATTTTGGCAGTTACTTTCTTCTCCTCTGTCTTCAGTGTCAGGACCCCGGCGTCGATCAAGGCTTGGATTCTGTCCTTGAGGACATAGCACTTGTCGGTGGGATGGTAAATCATCCTATGATAAAGGCAGTATTTGGGGTCGTTTGTGCGTCCTATCTCATTGGGACGCCGAGCATCTGGCAGCTTCATTTTATTCCCTTTGTGGAGCAAATGGAATATCGTGACCACCTGATCGTCTCTGAAGGAGTACTGTTTTGGAGGGAACTTAGACTCTTGATTATTGAAGCCGCTCTTCTTGGCCTTTGACTGCACGTCCCCAGACAATTCTACGGACATAGTCTCTTTCCCTTTGGCTTGAGAAGACTGCGCCATGTCGCTACGTCCTTTATTGCTCATAACCCATTTGCCTTTAGGGGTAGATGGTTCAAACTTTTTAGCTGACTTTTCAGCTATCTCAGCTTGTTCGACCAATTCTTTCTAGGTATGGGCTTTGACAGCCCCCATGCGAACCTCTACTTAGTCCAAGAAGTTATGCTTGCATGTCTGTAAGAGCATGGGTAATGGCATCCCTGCTGGGCACATCAAAGACAAATTTCTGAACCGCTCAATGTAGTCGCGAACAGATTCGCCCTTCTTCTGCACGGTGGAGAGGAGTTTATCCATGGTTACTTCGGTATTGTCCTCGTAGAAACGAGAAAGAAATCAGGTTTCTAGGTCGATCCAGGAGTTGACCGAACCTGGAGGGAGACTTCGGAACAGTCGAATGCGACCCCCTTTAAAGTGCCAATGAACAACCTAGCGATGATGGCATCGTTGCCTATAACATTACCAGTCTGAGACCGTAAATAGTAGATGTGCTGGTTTGGCGAACCTTTACCATCATACGTATGCAACGTCGGTGGTTTGAACTTCGGTGGGTATGGCATTAAATCCCACTCCAACGGGTAAGGACGGACCGCCCCTACTTTCTTTAATTCATCCTTCTGAGTTAGGAATGTAATTTGAGCTTGGAGGCCCTTAAGGACTTCAGCGTCTAAAGAAGAACACTCCTTAGACTTCTCTGTCTTTGGCTGCTCATTGCTGAAATGTTCTTCCTCATCGTGATTGCTCCTGGCCTCATTGTCATCCTGATTACTAAGGAGTCGAGCGAGCATCTGTTGAATATTATCCAGGGCTTCTTACTGGGTTTTAGAAGTTTGCTCCTGTGCTTCCAAACGCCGACGGGGGTCGTCGTTAACATTATCAGCCATATTAACTGATACTGTATCTGTTCGCACTGAGAGTCATCGAAGAGGCGTACCCACTGTCGTCATCTTCTTCATCCGATGGTTGAAGTGATCTCCTGGGCTCCGGCGAGGCTAGGGCCGTTGAAGATGAAGGCTGATCATAATCGTAGGGTATTGCCGCCTTAGATCTGGTGTTTTGGAAAACACCCTCTTCCTGCACCAAGACTTCGCCTAAGCCTGGGCTGTAATCTGGATTCGAGGAGCTATTGGGGGTGTCGTCAGATTTTTGTCTTCCCCTGCGTAACTCTCGTCCTCTTCCAGTCATGTTGACGGATGCAAAAGGTTGATCCCGCGAGACGCTCCTTTTGCGATGCTTCAATGGGGCTTGTGCCGATAGTCGATCAAAAAACTGATCGCCGGGGTGGAGAAGTGGCAAGGACTGGTCGTAACCGGCAATGAGCTGAGTGGACTGTCACCAGCTGACATCCCTCTTGTCGACAACAGGAGGAAGTTCAGAAAGATTCTGACTTTCGCTTACTCGCCAAGAGTTCCCGCAAGTCAGGCCCATTTGAGCCTAAACAATCCAGCGTAGAGGCCCTTTTGGACCGCATATAGGATAATGTCCTGCTCCTTTTATCCCTACAAAAGGGATTAGCACTGAATAGTGCTTCAGTTCTAGCTTCGCCGCCAGGCGCGAGCTTAGCGCTTGACGAACCGGAGAGCGGGGCACGCTGTGGTGCTTTACCCGCTATGCTGCTGCGAAGGGGATTAGCCTTAGATAATACTTTGGCTCTAGCTTCGCGGTCATGGACCCAGTGAGTACGCAGAGGTACAGTAGCTTCGCTCATATGAGCGGGGTCAGCGCGAGGCGTTGCTGCTCTTGAATTGGGCGACGATATGATTGCCGTCGTGAGTTCGCGGCTGGCAGCATTGTTGGAGCAGACATGCATCTTATCTTTTTCTTTGCGAGAGAGGTGCGATTTTGGCGTAGCTATGCCTGAGGCTTCGGCCAGAGACTTCTGTTTAGTCCTCCACATGCGCTTTGGCAGAGGATCCTTAGGTTCGCAAAGAACCTGATTAGCCACCCGCGAGGCTAAAAAGATTTGGTAGAATTCTGCTTCCGGTTTCTGCTTTGAAATCTTGGCGATGGAGACCTTTCTATGCTTTCGTGCTCACAGCATTAGACCACCCCCAGAGAGGACTTCTTTAAATCTTCCTTGGTTAAATTGAACAACCAGGTTCTCGAAAGTGAAAGACTTGGACTGCGGACGTTCTTCCTTGTTGCGCCAGATAACCGCAGTAGGTTCGTAGAGAACCTTTTTCGTCTCCGCGGAGACTTCCCTTGAAGATTTAGCCAGAGAGGCTCTGGCTGCACCGGCTTTTCTGAATTCAGAGTTAGACTCGAAGGTCTGTTCGTCGCATCGTGACACTTGATTCTCGACAGTGGAGAATTTGTTCCCCAGCGGAGTCGCCATCTTGTTTTTCATTGATTTGCAAAGGGGGAAAACTTACAATAAAAAGAGTTGAAGAGCTAAATTACAAGTATTCTTAAAAAGATTACAAGTAGATCTCCTCAGAGATTCTGGAGAAGTGTGCCGATAGGAGTCTGGTCAGCGCGCGACCACTTTGTCCCTTTGACGATGCGAGCAATGAGATTCCCTTCTCGCCTGGTTCAGGGAATCAGAGAATAGAAGGTTGGTAGAACCCTCTTGCTACATCTCAAAACAGCCTTCAATTAGGAATTCCTTCTCGCCTAGTTCTGGAGATTCCTTGAGAAGAAGGTGTTAGGGTATCAGCACCCTGAATAGAGAAGTGATTCTCTAAAAGTCTCTGAATTCTTGTGCGTACGGCGCGCTGTGAAGAAGTCTCTGCTTGTGGAGTCCTCTTTCTCTCTTTGCCGGTCTTCATGTGCGCGCGCCTCGTGGTCCTCTCTCCTTGTACCCCTGGAGGGCTATTTATAAGGAGAGCAAGGGTATAATTGCCCCTTGAAAATATGAAAACAGATTGAAGCAAATCTGTTTAAATCTGGAAAGTAGCCTTGCTGCGAGGCTAAGATCAGCTTCTGCAAAGCTAGAAATGGCAGGCCGGTTGATCCTCCTGATCTGTTTTCAATCTTTTCATATAGTTGAAAGATCTCTCCTTGATCTTCTTACTCGTTTTAGGAGATTCAAGAGATTGTGGCAATCAACTGCCAAATTTGATCTCAGATTTGATCTTGATCTGATTAGATCTGATTAGATATGATCTCATCTGGAGATTTGATTGGTCAAAGGTTGACCATAGCAGACCCGCAGCGGAGCTGCCCGCTTTGAACTCACAGTGGAGCTGGAGACAATATCTGACGAAGTCAGAAGAAGGCTCTTCGACGGAGCTAGATGTCATCTGTGGCGAAGCTACCATATACCCTTTCTGCGCAGTTGCGTATGGCTTCAGGCGAAGCTAACTCTCTCTGCGGAGTTGCGTTTCAGCAGTTCAAGCGAAGCTATAGGTTAGCTTCCTAGTGGAGCTTTGAATGGCTTCAAGGCGAAGTTGGATGATCTTAGCCTCTCAGACGAGGCTATCCCTTTGGGCTCATGTGATGCTAAGTGATAGCATCTTAGACCTGCTGAGGTCTGTTTAGAGACAATCTGGGCTCGCCGTCTGCTTGCTGGAACAGTGGAGTCCAAGTTGCTTCCTTGTCCCTCTGAGATGGGCGAAAATTGGTCGTCAGCTCGTCTGTCACTTGTCTTTTGTAAATGTCAACAAGTTTAGACATTGTTCAGGCCTGTAAGAATCTTGTCTTTTTTAAGTGTCAACAGTCCCTAACGATGAAGTTCAGTCTCCTTGCCCAGAATGTCATCACACACAATCAAAGGTGCCCGCTATTACCTTCACAGCGAAAGATATGCTTCTCAAAGATAACAAGCACGATCGACCTCTGTACTACACCGGATATATCTGCTCAACGTGCATTGAAAGAGTACAAGTCGACCCGGGGTCCGCACTCAGCATCATCCCCAAAAGGCTTCTTTACTTCCTCAGCATACCACTATATAGGTTGTCCGCAACCACCTCCACAATATACAGTTTAATTACCGGGAGTAGTCATCCACTTGGGAAAATTCGACTCCGTTGCCGAATTGGGAGCCTGAAGTTAGAAGTGACATGCTATGTCATTGACGCCGACACATCATATAACCTGCTGCTAGGACGACCATGGATCCACGCCAACTGGATCGTTCCCTCCACTCTGCACCAGTGCTTCAAATATGTTGAAGATGACGCAAGAGTACGAACTGTCTTTGCTGAGAAGCAACCATTCAAAGGGGTAGAAAATTACTTCACTGACGCTCTCCTACATAAAGAGGCCAGTGGGACACCTAAAAAACCATTGCCAGACGAGGATGAAAGTGGCAATGAGGTGGATTTAGAATCCGAAGCAGGCATGCTAGCCATTCTGATTAGTGAACCAATTATAGCATGTCATAATAATCCCCAATGTAATACCCCTTCTCAAGATGAAGGTGAATGAGTAATTAATGATAATATTTCTTTCGATTATCCTGCGAGTATTGGGTTATTTGAGCTTATTACGAATAGCTCTCTGCATATGCCTTTGCATAAACCAAGTGCCTCTAGTACACCCATGGAAGCTATAGAAGGGGCCACGCTAGTGATCCCTCCATCCAAAGAAGGTCAGTTACCGATAATTTTTGGTAGAACCCAACCACGAGGACTCACAGCTGTAGATTCAAGTTCAGACTCGGACACCCCCACAGTTCTTCCATTACGCGCGGCCGGCGCGCCATATTATGAAGAAAATGGGATACGACCTAAGGCATGGAGCAGGCATGAATTTCAGTAAAGGAAGGCGTAGTTTGCTTCATAACTTTGTGCCAAAGGGGAAGCCTGCAAATTATTATGATAGTACACGTAGGAGGTTGTATACGTCACACCCACATTGTCAGCAACGGCTCAAGTCAAAGACGATGAACCAATTCCATCACATTCAGCCTCATCCTCCGAGTGGGAATCAGATGTCAGTGTAGGAGGAATGTTCGAAAACCTCACTGTTAATATGACTTCAAGCAGTCAATCGGAGCCCGCGGAAGCGACTGATGAGGAACCATGGGCCCAGCAATTAGACCTCCAATGAGAAAAATGATTCAAATTGCGCGAACCACCTACTGAAGACAAGGTGATGCAGGTCAACTTGGGCAGCCAAGATCACCCTAAGCCCATCTTTATAAGTGAAAGCTTATCACTTATAGAAAAGGAAGAATTGATAATACTCGTAAATAAGTATATAGACGTCTTCGCATGGAGCTACGAAGACATGCCCGGACTTGATCCGCAAGTAGCCATGCACCGTCTAAATATCAAGCCCGACGTCAAGCCAGTCAAGCAGCAACAACGTCGGTTTCGCCTGAACATTATGGAAGCTATTGAAGCCAAAGTTCACAAGCTCATTGCATGTGGCTTCATCCGGGAGGAACAACATCCAGATTGGGTGGCTAATGATTGTAGCTTTACCTCCACAAAAAATACGAAATTTCAGAACTTAAAAATAGAAATGTGCAAGTGCTAAATTCTTACCGCTATAGCAAGTGGCTATGCGGGTCGTGATCCACAAGGAGGGTTTTGCGATATAAGTGTTTACATTTCTTTATTGAAATCCTTATGAAAACAAAACGAAAGTTCTTCTTTGTTTTTAAGTTATGAAAATGGAAAAAGAAAGTTATGTTAAAGTTAGAAGAAAACGGTAGAATGAGAAAGTGGAGAAAATTAGAAAGCGACTATGTACAAATGATTATTTACAAAGAAGTGAAAAAGGATGATTTGGAAGAGGTAATGTTGGTGATTTAATTTACAGAAAAAAAAGAAAAGAAATAAAACAATTACTCACCTTCTTTTTACCAAAAGCTTACCTTGAGTCTTTAGCTACGATGTTACCTTGAAGTGGAGGCAATCAGCACATAGCCCATAAGATTTGAGTATTGGGCTCTTCCACATTACATCATCAAGACAATTTCAAGAATGAAATGATACATAGAGAGACTCCATTCCATCGTCATAAGCTATCGGTGGCACTCGCAAAGGCAAGGGTCTTTCGATGCTTTTAGACTCACTTGGAAGACAATTGTACCAAAAAGAAAAGTGAAGTAGAAAAGAAGAAGAAGAAGAAGACTAAAAGAAAGTACATATAAAGAAAGAACATCAATTCGATTTCATAACAATCAAAGAAAAGAAATAAATCTTACACCGGTGTCACTCCAGCTCAAGCTTCATTCTTGTTCTTCGATGAAAGTCTGATCTCCTCTTATTTACATAAATGAAAACTAAAATTACATGAAAAAGAAAACAAAAACCTAAACTAAAAAATGGAAAAATAGTCTAAATCCTATCTCTGCATGGTCGTCCCATTTTCAGCACAAAGACTGCCTTTTTATAGGCAAAAACCCAACAAGCAAGATCCCGGGAGATCGGGGGAGCAAACGCTCCCCATAACTCCCCAACAATGCCGCGAAAACGCGGCTTGAGCTGCGTTTCCATCGCCAGGGTGTGGCCAAATGGCCACACCCTGTTGGTGGGTCTCTCTGGGATTTCCTTCTGCATTTATCTTCAGTTGATTCCTTCGTTTGAGTCCAGAATTCTGATGAAATGGCCTTAGATTCTTGGCTTTAACCGATCGATTCTGAGAGGATTCTTCTCAACCGGTTTTCAACCTCTTTATTTTGCCCTGATTCAGTGAGTGCGAATTAATTCTGATTTAATTCAGAATTTTGGTGGGCTTTGGGCTCATTTCTCTTCATCTCCTTAAAGAATGGGCCTGCAAATAAATTAAGCAATTAATTAAAACAATGCAAAGTTTATTCTATAATAAGTATGGAAATATGACACTAAATATGCAACATTAGCGACCAATCACACCCCCATACCTATCTTTTGCTCGTCCTCGAGCAAAACAACTAAACTATACTAAGGATTATTAGACCACTTTTGCAGGTCACGCGATTGCATTGAGTATGTGCAACAAGCCGTTAAACCTCTAGGTCTCCCCTAGAGGACGAGTTTTGTCTCGTGAGGGTTTTCAGCGGATTGCACCCACAAAATCCATAAAGAAAGAGAAATAAAGAGTTAGTATTTTCGAAAAGCATTTTGAAAGAGAAAAATATTTGAAATATAATTGTAAGATCTAAGCAATCTATAAGTTATAGGAAAACTGAATTTTTCATTCCTAAACTTAGTCTCTATTCAAAAATTTGTTATCAATCAAAGTAAGGAGTCAAATTGTACTTCTCATCTAGTCTATTACTTTACCCTAAGTCATATGAACCTTGTGACTGTGAAAATTTTGACTCAGGGTTCATTAACTCTAACTCTTATGCCTTATTTATTTATATATATATACTTTTTTGGTGGTATTCTTAGTTCTATTAGGCTTTCTAATCTACCCATGTAACGAGCCTTTAATCGATGACTCCCAAACCAGACGGTCTTAGGGCATTGGGTGAGAAAACAACCCAAGAACTTAAGAACTCGAGCAAACAAGGCCACAAAACTAAGGATTTTATTATATGGACCTCCTTTAGGCGTGAATACTTATGCTTTATTAGGCACAAATACCCAGCTTAATCAAAGGAATTTTTTTTTTCAAACTTATCTAATCATCTTTCGCGTAAATACTAAGGCTTGTTTAGGCCAAAGCACCTAGCTAATCAATAATTAGATTTGTTTATTTCTTTCTTTTTCTTTTTTATATATATAATTTTTTTATAAGGCATAAGAATCTTTATTTTTGAACCCTAAGTGTGTAAGTGTATGAGGTGTGCATACTTCATCAAGGTAAAGATCAAGACTAAATTACTTTGACAAATTATCTTCCTAACCGTAAAAATCAAACAAATAATCTTATTTTGACCAAGTATAAAAAATCCTAATTTAGATTTTCCTATTCCTTAAATTAACTTAATTTCTTACAAAAAATATGTCAAAATATTATTTCTATTTTCAAAAAGTTTTTAATAAAAAGAAAACCTAAGTTATGTTAGACCCTCCCCCACACCTATCTCATGCATTGTCCTCAATGTATGAATTAATGCATAGATGCATGAAAAAGAAGAAAGGGAAGGAAAGTGTTACCTTAAGGTAGTGGTTCCGGTGGTGGTCTAATTGGTCCACGAAACGCGGCCCAATCGACTTTTCGTGGGATTCGGAGGAACCCACCAGAAATATCTTTAATATAACCCATTAAAAAGATAAATCCATGAAGAATTTTTATTAAAAATTTAGGCCCATCTAATTTCCAAATTCCATAACTAATTTCGGAGTCAAATTTGTCAACCACCTCGTCCCAGAATGGAGTATGAAAAGATAGAATGATTGACTTAGACTCAGGAAGTACAGGAACTAATACTGACTCAGGAAAGTGACTTAAGTCATGTAAAGGTTCAGAAGTCGAGATTGGTTCAAGAAGCGGGTCCAAGTCAAGAAGTTGAAACTCAAGTCCACATGTACTTTCTAACAATGGGATATGACTTAATATTGGTGATTCAAGTTCAAGAATGATAGGTGTGGGAATCAAAACTGACTCCAAAATATTACTCAAGTTTGGTAACAAAACAGGAGTCAATATTGATTCAGAAAGATGAACTGGATCACTGATTTGAGAATCTAGGTCACATATCTCATTGAGTTCAATATCATAAAAATGAGAACTTGCCAATTTGTCAATAGGATCTTCAAAATTGTATAATTGGTTAAGTTCAATATGATCCTCAAAGATGGGTGATTCAATTTCATTATGAATTGTTACAGAATCCAATGTTGACTCCGGGAAAAGTTTGAAGTCAGGTGAAGATATCGGAGTCATTATTGAATCAGGAAGAAGAATTGAATCACTAAGTTAGGGTTCAAGATCATATTCATTCTCAAGTTCTATTTCAGGTAAGGGATAACTTGCCAAACTATCAATATTATTTGGAGTTTGGGCAAGTTCAAATGACTGTTCTGAAATGGAACCTTAATTTCCAAAACTATATGACTATTCGGCTCTAACAGAATGGTTAGTGACATCAGAACTGGTCAAACGGTAGGAACTTAGAGATTCGACCATCATATCTATGTCTCGATTACGAGCGTTTTGAGCCTGAGTCATGGCTTCAAGCATCTTTTCATAATTGATGGGTTCATTGTTTTGATGAAAAGATGAAGTGTTGTCTTAGAATTGGTGGTGAAATTGTGAGTCCATCAGATGTTGTGATTGTTGTTTGGACTCACGCATACTCCTTTCCAAAATTGATGGTTTTCTATTTTGGACAGGTGGAATTGAGTATGATTCTTGGAAATATTGTGGACTAGGCGGATAAGAGGGACAAGTTGATTGAAAATTGGACTCGGGGGAGGTGAATCCCCACTGACTCTGTGAAGAGTTGAATTCATTATGGAAATTATAGTCATAAGATTGGGGACATGGGTTATATTGATTCGGATAAGACCAATCTGGCACATTAGGTTGGTTAAAGTTATGATATGTCGGGTTGGTAATATCTGAAAAAGAGTTTGATGTGTAATATGGAATATTATTGAAGTTGGAAAAAATTGTTATTATAAGCCATATCACACAATGGAATACAAACAAAAAAAAAAGAAAAACAAACAAATAAACAAACAAAAAAAAGAAAAAAATTCTAACCTAAGTTAGGGTAGACCTATGACCTAGACGACTCCTAACTGATTAGACTGTCCACGGAAGGTTTAATACAGACTTTGACCACAAGCTAATCAGCCAGGTCAGGGCAAGTTTGGTGGGAGGTTTTCCGTCAAAGACGTTCCTTAATTAAATAACCACCAACCTTCGGGCTTTCGGCCCTTAATCCCTTTCCTAGACACTAATTTGACAAGAGTCAAATTCCAACACTTTTCATCCTTAGGATAATCTCCTAATTGAGTCCGAGATGTCCCTAGGGCCAACGTCTACTAATTTTTAGTTAGGCTTGGGTTAGTGAGTGCTTGGGATCTAATTTTTGGGCCAAGGAAGGGTGATTAAATCCCCACCTTATCTTGTTATGGGTTAGTGCCTTTAAGATAAGTTTGTGCAAGTGTACAAGATATGTAAATAAGAATCACTCAAAGCAATGAAAATCAACCAAGAGATGAGTCCTATTCTACATGCAATGCGAACGTACCTTGCTCCAGCACTCTTCAACAGTAAAAATAAATGAATTGAAAAGACACGTGCCTAAAATGCAAACGTCTAATTAATTTTTTATCTTTTCAACAAATGTTTTACTATTGATTATTATGTGATGGCATATAAGAAAAACTAAAGTTGCAAAAAACTACAATTTACAAAGCAAGCAGCTCTGCAAAAAGAACGTTAGTAGTCCACTCCTTTTTGCCGCGGATCCGCGACTTTGGCCGCAAAAATGCGGCAAAGCAGAGGGCACATGGTCTCTGCTTTCTAGACCAGAGGCCCAAGGCCACTTATATGTTACTGCAACTTTAATTTCCTGTTTTGCTTGCCCTTAACCTGCAACAGAGAAGAAAATTCGTTTTAGTTTAAAAAATTTCAATAAAAATCAGATTTCAATAAAAACGTTACCCTCCCCGGCAACGGAGCCAAAATTTGATTGTAGCTTTACATGCACAAAAAATATGAAATTTTAGAACTTAAAAATAGAAATGTGCAAGTGCTCAAATCTTACTGCTATAGCAAGTGCCTATGCGGGTCGTGATCCACAAGGAGGGTTTTGCGATAGAAACGTTTACATTTCTTTATTGAAATCCTTATGAAAACAAAACGAAAGTTCTTCTTTGTTTTTAAGTTAAGAAAATGGAAAAAGAAAATTATGTTAAAGTTAGAAGAAAACGGTAGAATGAGAAAGTAGAGAAAATTAGAAAGCGACTATGTACAAATGATTATTTACAAAGAAGTGAAAAAGGATGATTTTGAAGAGGTAATGTTGGTGATTTAATTTACAGAAAAAAAGTAAATAAATAAAACAATTACTCACCTTCTTTTCACCAAAAGCTTACCTTGAGTCTTTAGCTACGATGCTACCATGAAGTGGAGGCAATCAGCGCATAGCCCATAAGATTTGAGTATTGGTCTCTTCCATATTACATCATCAAGACAATTTCAAGAATGAAATGATACAGAGAGAGACTCCATTCCATCGTCATGAGCTATCGGTGGCACTCGCAAAAGCAAGGCTCTTTTGATGCTTTTAGACTCACTTGGAAGACAATTGTACCAAAAAGAAAAGTGAACTAGAAAAGAAGAAGAAGAAGAAGAAGACTAAAAGAAAGTACATACAAAGAAAGAACATCGATTCAATTTCATAACAATCAAAGAAAAGAAATAAATCTTACACCGGTGTCACTCCAACTCATGCTTCATTCTTGTTCTTCGATGAAAGTCTGATCTCCTCTTATTTACATAAATGAAAACTAAAATTACATGAAAAAGAAAAACAAAAAGCTAAACTAAGAAATGGAAAAATCGTCTAAATCCCATCTCTGCATGGTCATCCCATTTTCAGCGCAAAGACTGCCTTTTTATAGGCAAAAACCCAACAAGCAGGATCCCGGGGAGATCGGGGGAGCAAACGCTCCCCCTAACTCCCCAACAATGTCGTGGAAACGCGGCTTGGGCCGCGTTTCCGCAGCCAGGGTGTGGCCAGATGGCCACACCCTGTTGGTGGGTCTCTCTGGGATTTCCTTCTGCATTTATCTTCAGTTGATTTCTTAGTTTGAGTCCAGAATTCAGACAAAATGGCCTTAGATTCTTGGCTTTAACCGATCGATTCTGAGAGGATGCTTCTCAACCAATTTTCAACCTCTTGATTTTGCCCTGATTCAGTGAGTGCGAATTAATTCTGATTTAATTCAGAATTTTGGTGGGCTTTGGGCTCATTTCTCTTCATCTCCTTAAAGAATGGGCCTGCAAATAAATTAAGCAATTAATTAATACAATGCAAAGTTTATTCTATAATAAGTATGGAAATATGACACTAAATATGCAACATTAGCGACCAATCAGCTAACATCGTCCCCGTCCTCAAGAAGAACGGGAAAATACGGATCTGTATCGACTACCGTGATCTCAATGTGGCTTGTCCTAAAGATGAATTCCCACTGCCCATCACCAATGTCATGATCGACAACACATGTGGATTCGAAAGAATGTCATCCATGGACGGCTTTTCAGGGTACAATCAGATTAAAATGTACCCCCACGATGAAAAGCATACTTCATTCCAAACACCCTTGGGGGTATACTACTACACCGTGATTCCCTTTGGATTGAAGAACGCTGGAGCGACCTATCAGCGGGTAATGAGTAAAATCTTTCGCGATCATCTCTGAAAAATGGTGGAATGCTATGTCGACGATATTGCTGTCAAAAGCTGCAATAAGGACGACCATCTTCGCGATCTGAGAACGATGTTCGACATAATGCGGGCTCATCAACTGAAAATGAATCCGACAAAATCCTTCTTGGGAGTGTCAAGTGGCAAGTTCCTTGGGTTTATTGTTACATCAAAAGGAATTCATTTTGACCCAGACAAGGTCAAATCCATTCAAAGCATGCATCCACCGAGGAATCTTAAAGAGCTTAGAGGCTTGCAAGGAAGGCTAGCTTATATCAGAAGATTCATCGTAAATCTCTCAGGCCGCTGTCAACCGTTCACCCGACTCATGAAAAAGGGTGTTTCCTTCGTATGGGATCAAGCTTGTCAGGAAGCTTATGAAGACATCAAGAGATACCTCATGAAGCCTCCAGTCTTAGTGGCCCCCACATCGGGGAAACCATTATTGCTTTATGTGAAAGCTATAGACTATTCTCTCGGTGCCCTTCTCGCTCAAAAAGATGAAAATGGTCATGAGCAGGCCATTTATTATCTGAGCTGGACTCTCATATGAGCAGAATCCCGCTATAACCCTATCGAGAATGAGTGTTTAGCTCTTGTCTTTGTCGTTCAGAAGACGCGACATTATTTGGTCGGTCAAACCATACATGTCATCTCCAGAGTGAATCCTTTGCGCATTCTCATGATGAAGCCAGGATCATTGAATTCAAGATTGGCTAAATGGGCACTTTTATTGTCTCAATACGACATGATCTTTACCCCTCAGAAGGCAGTTAAAGGACAGGCCCTCGCAGAATTCTTGGCTGCTCATCCAGTTCCTGAGAACTCAAAACTTCACGAAGATATTCCGGACGAAGTCTTCGAGTCTAATGCAACCTCAAAAGAGGAAGTGTGGTAGATGTTCTTCGATGGAGCATCACGAATAGGCCCTAAAGGCAAGATCATTGCCGGAGTGGGGGTTGTGTTTATCTCCCCACAGAATCATGTCCTTCCCAGAGCATTTTCTCTGATGGAATCGTGCTCCAACAATGTAGCAGCATATAATGCTCTGCTCATTGGTCTTCAGCTCGCCCATGGAATGAGGGTACGCTACCTCGAAGCTTACGGCGATTCAAAACTGATTATTAATCAGGTTAAAGGCGAATATGAGGTCCGTCATGAAGATTTGGTACCTTATTACCACACAGTCATTGAGTTGGCTAATCTATTTGAAGGTTTCTACATCTTGCATGTGTCTCGATCTCAGAATACCAGGGCGGATGCTCTTGCTACATTAGCAACAACACTGGCCCTCCCAGCTGACACCGAGTATCACCTCACAGTGGCAACTTGACACCTTGTATGCTCTAAGCATATGCTAGGAACCCGAGAAGTCTATAATGTCTCCACGGATCTTGAGCCGAGAGACTGGTGATTTTCTCTCATCGACTATGCTTTACATGGTCTGCTGCCAGACGATCCTAAAGAGGCAGCATCTATCAGACGAAGGTCTCTTCGTTTCTACTACGATGCAACGCTTGGCCCAATCAGACCACCACCAGAGCCACCCCCTTGAGGTAATCTTCCTTCCCTCTCCATTTGTTTCATGTATTTACACGTTCACGATGCATTGAGGACCATGCATGAGATAAGTGTGGGGGAGGGTTTACTAACATAGTTAGTTTTATATTTCTTTCTTTTACACTTCTTTTTATAAAATTTAAAAAAAAATCTTTTATAAAAACTTTTCTTTTCTTTTTACAAAACTTTTTGAAACAAGAGAAATAGTTTTGATCCATTTTAAGAAAATTAAGATTATCTTTGGAAATAGGAGGACCTAAAATTTTGAAATTTTAAACCAAGTCAAAATAATAGATCTTGTTTAAATTTTAGGATATGAAAGAAAAATTGAAAAGATAATTCAATCTTGAATTTTTTCTCTTAGATTTATGCACTCACACTTACACAATTTTTGGGATTGAAACAAAGACTTGAAATGCCATAAAAATATATTAAAAAAATGATGATAATAAAAATCACTATTGAAGTTGGGTAATTATGCCTCAGGAAGCATGATTATTCACACCTAAAATGGTGGAAAAAAATAAAATAATCCCCTTTAGTTTTGTGGCCTTGTTTACTCGAGTCCTTAAGTCCAAGGGATGTTTTCTCATCTGGTGCCCTAAGACCAACTGGTTTGGGAGTCACCGGCTAAAGGCTCACTATTCAGGTAAATAAGAAAGCCTAAGAGAACTAAGGGAAGGAAAAAAGAGAGAGAAATATATATATATATAATATAAATAAATGGCGTGAAAGTTAGAGTCGATATCCCAAAAACCTTCACTATTCACAAAGTGCATATTTTCTAAGAGTTTTCTGAAAGATCAAAGAGTCAATTCAATTTTAAATTCTTGCATTTAATTTATAACAAGATTTTTTGTATTTTGACTTAGTTTAAGAAAGAACAATTTCTGGTTAACCTCTGACCTTGGATCACTTATACTTTCACAAAAATACTTCAACACTTTTCTCTATTTCAAAAATGCGTTTTCAAAATATTAACATTTGATTTCTTTCTTTATGGATTTTGTGGGTGTAATCCGCTAAAAACCCTCAGGAGACAAAGCTCCTCCTCTAGGGGAAACTTAGAGGTTTAATGGCTTGTTGCACATGCTCAGTGCAATCGCGTCACCTGCGAAAGTGGTGTAATAATAATCCCTTATTTTTTTGTTTTGCTCGGGATGAGCAAAAGATAAGTGTGGGGGTGTGATTAGTCTCTAATTTTGCATAATTATCATCACATTCTCATATTTATTTAATACTAAATTTTGCTAATAAAGATTTGCTTGCTTCAATCTAGGTTCATGGTGTGCAAATGAAGAAGAAGACCTAAATCACCATTTAATTGGTGATTAAAAGCCTATTAAAGATAGCCATTGACGTAGAGAACTGATTCTGTCAAAATCAGGAGTTGCAAACCAAAAACCGGGCACAGGGCTGATAGGGGAAAGACTAGGCCGCGCGCGACTCGAAGTGCCGCGCGCGCGGCGCCATTATTGCCGCAGAAGCACGGCCTGTGCCGCGGTTTCGCGGCAATACGGCCGCGGCCGCGGCCGTGGCCGCGTTTTGGGCCAGGGCTTGTACCCTAGCCCCCCTCTTCCCTTGTTCCTATAAATACCCCCTGGGTTCCAGAACAAGAAGATATGCAGAGTTTAGTGTAGTTTTTCTTCTCCATGTTGTATTTTAGGGTAGTTTAGTTTAGTTGTTGTTCTTCTTCTTTTGTATTTTCCATTTTTATAGATCATGTAAAGGAAAGAGAGTGATCATAGGATAGAATAGAAGGTTCTTGTAATGGAGGGTGATCCTCAATGAAAGGTTCTTCCTTTATCTCTATTTGCTTCTTCTCTAACTCTTACTGTCTAACTAATCTTTTCTCTCATGTCAACTAACTACTAACCACCAACTAGTCTAACTTCTTTGATAATAATCCACATGAATCTAATAGCCTCATTTTGGCCTTGCTCTTACAAGAGCCATTGATGGCTCATGATGATGGATCTAACTCTAACTTTCTAGCCACTAACAAGCTAACATTACTTTACTTCATGCTTGCTCTTATCGGGTTTTGATGATTTAAGTGTAGCTTGAGCTTGTTTTGTAGAGTTGGGTTGTGATGAGTTACATATGGGTCATACTTGAATAGCTCTTAAACCAAGGACTAGTGATGGCCAATGATACATGTGAGGCAACTATCACTAAGAGGTTAGCATGTTGGTGGAGTCATTAGTAGTTAGTAGCCATGGGTTTTCTTTTTTTTCAGTTTATTTTAGATATAAAAACAAAACTACAAAAACTATTCTTTTCTATGTTTTCCACTTCTTTGTGTTTCACCGTATCTCTCTTTTCATTCTTTGTTTTCTTTTCTTTTGATTCTTTAAAACTTTGAAGAACTTTTAACAAACACGTGAATCAACCGGTAAAGTTTCTGTCGCCTCCCGTCCTTGTGGATACGACCCGTATAGCCACTTCGCTACTACGAAAAGATCACAAAAGCAGTAACATCAACCCACACTTCCTTCTGTTATTTAGTGCTTGCTTTTTATCGATCACCAATTCTCATTCATAGAATGGTAGGACCACATATACATTCCGCTGTTACGTTAACATTAAACCTATGACAGTGATTCCCTCATTTCTCCCTGTGAAAACGAGATCTCCAAAATCACTTACCAATTCTCGTCCATAGAATGGTAAGACCACATATACATCTCGTTGTTATGTTAACATTAAACCTATGACAGTGATCTCCTCGTTTCTCGCCGTGAAAACGAAACCTTTTCCAAAATTCCATTACAATCTTGAGCTTGGTGGCATCTCAATCGGTTATGTCATTGCGACCTTTGAACCAGCAGACAGTGATTGGGCTTAAACCTGCACACAAAATACAAAATTTTAGATCTAAGAATAAAGATGTGCAAGTGCTCAATTCTAACCGTGATAGCATGTGGCTATGCGGGTCGTGATCCACAAGGAGGGTTTGCGATGGAAGCGTTCAAAGTTTTTTATTGAAATCTTTATGAAGACAAAACGAAAGTTCTTCTTTGTTTTAAGAAATAAAAATGAAAAAGAGTTATGTTAAAGTTAGAAAGAAAATGGTAGAATGAGAAGGTGGAGAAAATCAGAAAGTGACTATGTACAAAAAGAATGAAAACGATTTGGAAAATGTGGTGATCTATACTAAAGAAATAAAAGAAAAGAAAGAAGATTGAAGAAATACTTACCTAGTTTGGTTGATGACTTACCTGGAACCCTTGCATGTTCTACCATGCTTCGGAGGCATTCAACGCATAAGTCATAGGATCGAGCTTAGTCCCCATTCGCATTATATCATCAAGCCGGGCAAGAATGATGTGATACAGATCTTGAGGAGGAGAACGTCTTCATGAACTATCGTTGGCACTCACACAACATCGTTATACTTATGCTTCTGGATTCACTTGCAAGCTCATCAAAAACAAAAGAGGTAAAGTAGAAAGAAGAAAAATAAAAATGAAAGTAAAGAAGAACATAAAAATATTACCTTTTATTGCTTGAAACGATGGAAGAAAGGATGAGGGTACATCGGTGTCACTCTTAACATAAGCCTCTCTCTCTTACTTACATGAATCTCAATCTAACCTAAGCTTACATACAAATTAAAGTTACATAAAAAGAAACCAAAACCTATACTACAAAATGAAAAACTAGACTAAATCCTATCTCTGCATGGTCGTCCTTTTTTCCTCAGCTGAAACCTGTATTTATAGGCATAACCCACACGAGGAGAATCTCGGGAAGATTGGGGGAGCAAAAGCTCCCCCAACAACCACTAAACAGCCGCGGAAACATGGCTTTGGCAGCGTTTCCACAGCCAGGGTGTGGCCAGGTGGCCACACCCTATTGGTGGGTTTCCCTGCCTTTTTCTTCTGCTTTTATCTTCAGTTGGTTTTCTCGTTTGAGTCCAGTATTGTGACGAAATGGCCTTTGATTCTTGGCTTTAACCGATCGATTCTGAGAGGATTCTTCTCAACCGATTTTTAACCTCTTGATTTTGCCCTGATTCAGTTAGCTCGAATTAATTCTGGTTTAATTCAGAATTTTGGTGGGCTTTTGGGCTCATTTCTCTTCATCTCCTTAAGGAATGGGCCTGCAAATAAATTAAACATTTAATTAGGACAGTGCAGATTTTATTCTATAATAAGTATGGAAATATGATACTAAATATGCAACATTAGCGACCAATCACACCCCCATACCTATCTTTTGCTCGTCCTCGAGCAAAATAACTAAACTATACTAAGGATTATTAGACCACTTTCATAGGTCACGCGATTGTACTGAGCATGTGCAACAAGCCGTTAAATCTCTAGGTTTCCCCTAGAGG
This sequence comes from Agave tequilana, assembly GCA_038442645.1. Taxonomy (NCBI): domain Eukaryota; kingdom Viridiplantae; phylum Streptophyta; class Magnoliopsida; order Asparagales; family Asparagaceae; genus Agave; species Agave tequilana. Next base: position 1,612,367 of record JAVJIF010029691.1, on the reverse strand, counting down.
ACGAGTTTTGTCTCGTGAGGGTTTCCAGCGGATTGCACCCACAAAATTCATAAAGAAAGAGAAACAAAGAGTTAGTATTTTCGAAAAGCATTTTGAAAGAGAAAAATAATTGAAATATAATTGTAAGATTTAAGTAATCTATAAGTTATAGGAAAATTGAATTTTTCATTCCTAAACTTAGTCTCTATTCAAAAATTTGTTATCAATCAAAGTAAGGAGTCAAATTGTACTTCTCATCTAGTCTATTACTTTACCCTAAGTCATATGCACCTTGTGATTGTGAAAATTTTGACTCAGGGTTCATTAACTCTAACTCTTATGCCTTATTTATTTATACATATATATATTTTTTTGTGGTATTATTCCTTAGTTCTATTAGGCTTTCTAATCTGCCCATATAATGTGCCTTTAATCGATGACTCCCAAACCAAACGGTTTTAGGACACCGGGTGAGAAAACACCCCAAAGACTTAAGGACTCGAGCAAACAAGGCCACAAAACTAAGGATTTTATTATATGGACCCCTTTTAGTCGTGAACACTTATGCTTTATTAGGCACAAATACCCAGCTTAATCAGAGGATTTTTATTTATATATATATATTTATTTAACTTATCTAATCATCTTTTGCATAAATACTATGGCTTGCTTAGGCCAAAGCACCTAGCTAATCAATAATTAGATTTGTTTATCTTTTTTCTTTTTATTTTTATTTTTACAAGGCATAAGAATCTTTGTTTTTGAACCCTAAGTGTGTAAGTGTATGAAGTGTGCATATTTCATCAAGGTAAAGATCAAGACTAAATTACTTTGACAAATTTTCTTTCTAACCCTAAAAATCAAACAAATAATCTTACTTTGACCAAGTATAAGAAATCCTAATTTGAATTTTCCTATTCCTTAAAATTAACTTAATTTCTTACCAAAAATATGTCAAAATATTGTTTCTATTTTCAAAAAGTTTTTAAAAGTAAAGAAAATGTTAATTATTTTTTTTATAAATAGAAAAAACTAAGTTATGTTAGACCCTCCCCCACACCTATCTCATGCATTGTCCTCAATGTATGAATTAATGCATAGATGCATGAAAAAGACGAAAGGAAAGGAAAATGTACCTTAAGGTGGTGGTTCCGGAGGTGGCCTGATTGGTCCACGAAATGCGACCCATTCAACTTTTCGCTGGGTTCGGAGGAACCCACCAGAAATTTTACTAATATAACCTATTAAATTTATGAATCCATAAAGGATTTTTATTAAATATTTGACCCCATCTAATTTCCAAATTCCATAATTAATTTCGGAGTCAAATTTGTCAATCGCTTTATCCCAAAATGGAGTATGAAATGATAGAATGGTTGACTTGGACTGAGGAAGTATAGGAACTAATACCGACTCAGGAAGGTGACTTAAGTCAAGTAAAGGTTCAGGAGTCGAGATTGGGTTCAAGAAGTGTGTCCAAGTAAAGAAGTTGAAACTCAAGTCCATATTGATTTTTCAACAATGGAATGTGACTTAATATTGGTGATTCAAGTTCAGGAATGATAGGTGGGGGAATCAAAACTGACTCTAAAATATTACTCAAATTTGGTAACAAAACAGGAGTCAATATTGAATCAGAAAGTTGAACTGGATCACAAATTTGAGAATCTAAGTCACATATCTCATTGAGTTCAATATCAAAAAAATGAGAACTTGCCAATTTGTCAATAGGATTTTCAAAAGTGTAAAATTGGTCAAGTTCAATATGATCATCAAGAATGGGTGTTTCAATTTCATGATGAATTGGCACAGTATTCAATGTTGACTCAAGAAAAAGATTGAAATAAGGTGAAGACACCGGAGTCATTATTGAATCAGGAAGTAAAATTGAATAACTAAGTTGAGATTCATGATCATATTCATTTTCAAGTTCAATTTCAGGAAAAGGATAACTTGCCAAACTGTCAATATTCATTTCAAAATTTGGAGTTTGGGCAAGTTCAAATGATTATTCTGAAATGGAACCTTGATTTCCAAAACAACCTGACTCATCGGCTCTAACAGAATGGTTAGTGACATCAGAACTGATCAAACGGTGGGAACGTAGAGATTGGACCATCATATCTATGTCACGATTACGAGCGTTTTGAGTCTGAGTCATGGCTTCAAGCATCTTTTTATAGTTGATAGGTTCATTGGTTTGATGAAAAGATGAAGTATTGTCTTGGAATTGGTGGTGAAATTGTGAGTCCATCAGATTTTGGGATTTGTGTTTGGACTCACGCATACTCATTTCCAAAATTGATAGTTTTCTATTTTGGACTGGTGGAACTGAGTATGAATCTTGAAAATATTGTGGACAAGGTGGAGAAGGAGGACAAGTTTGTTGAAAATTGGACTCGGGGGAGGTGAATCCCCACTGACTCTGTGAATAGTTGAAATCATTCTGGAAATTATAGTTATTAAATTAGGGGCATGGGTTATATTGATTCGTATAAGACCAATCTGGCACACTAGGTTGGTTAAAATTATGATATGCCAGGTTGGTAATATCCGAAAATAAAGTCGGTGTGTAATATGGATTATTATTGAAGTTGGAAAAATTATTATTATAAGCCATATCACACAATAGAATACAAACAAAAAGAAAGAAAAAACAAACAAATAAGCAAACAAATAAAAGGAAAAAATTCTAACTAAGTTAGGGTAGACCTATGACCTAGACAACTCCAACTGATTAGACTATCCATGGGAGGTTTAATGCAGACTTTGACCATAACCTAATCAACCAGGTCAGGGTAAGGTTGGTGGGAGTCCGTCAAAGACGTTCCTTAATTAAATATCCACCAACCTTCAGGCTTTCGGCCCTTAATCCCTTTCCTAGACACTGATTTGGCAGGAGTCAAATTCCAACACCTTTCCCCCTTAGGATAATCTCCTAATTGAGTCCGAGATGTCCCTAGGGCCAACGTCTACTCATTTTTAGTTAGGCTTGGGTTAGTGAGTGCTTGGAATCTGATTTTTGGGCCAAGGAAGGGTGATTAAATGCCCACCTTATCTTGATATGGGGTGGTGCCCTTAAGATCAGTTTGTGCAAGTGTACAAGATATGTAAACAAGATTCACTTAAAGCAATGTAAATCAACAAAGAGATGAGTCCTATTTTAGATGCAATGCGTATGTACCTTGCTCCAACACTCTTCAACAGTAAAATAAATGAATTGAAAAGACACGTGCCTAAAATGCAAACGTCTAATCAATTTTTTTAACTTTTTCAATAAATATTTTACTGTTGATTTATTAGCAGGCTTTTGGTGATGACATATAAGAAATAAAGTTACAGAAAACTAGAATTTTGCAAAGCAAGCAGCCCTGCAAGAAACCTGTTTAGTAGTCAACTCTTTTTTGCCGCGGATCCGCGGCTTTGGCCGAGAAAACGCGGCAAATCAGAGGGCACTTGGTCTCTGCTTTCTAGAGCAGAGGCCTAAGACCACTTATATGTTACTGCAATCTTATTTTCCTGCTTTGCTTACCCTATAACCTATAACAGAGAAAAAAATTCATTTTAGTTCTAAAAATTCAATAAAAACAAGATTTTAATAAAAAACCGTTACCCTTCCCGGCAACGGCGCAATAATTTGATTGGGCTTAAACCTGCACACAAAATACAAAATTTCAGATCTAAGAATAAAGATATGCAAGTGCTCAATTCTAACCGCGATAGCAAGTGGCTATGAGGGTCGTGATCCACAAGGAGGGTTTGCGATGGAAGCGTTCAAAGTTTTTTATTGAAATCTTTATGAAGACAAAATGAAAGTTCTTCTTTGTTTTAAGAAATAAAAATGAAAAAGAGTTATGTTAAAGTTAGAAAGAAAATGGTAGAATGAGAAGGTGGAGAAAATCAGAAAGTGACTATGTACAAAAAGAATGAAAACGATTTGGAAAATGTGGTGATCTATACTAAAGAAATAAAAGAAAAGAAAGAAGATTGAAGAAATACTTACCTAGTTTGGTTGATGACTTACCTAGAACCCTTGCATGTTCTACCTTGCTTCGGAGGCATTCAACGCATAAGGCATAGGATCGAGCTCAGTCCCCATTCGCATTATATCATCAAGCCGGGCAAGAATGAAGTGATACAGATTTTGAGGAGGAGAACGTCTTCATGAACTATCGTTGGCACTCACACAATATCGTTATACTTATGCTTCTGGATTCACTTGCAAGCTCATCAAAAATAAAAGAGGTAAAGTAGAAAGAAGAAAAAGAAAATGAAAGTAAAGAAGAACATAAAAGTATTACCTTTTATTGCTTGAAACGATGGAAGAAAGGATGAGGGTACATCGGTGTCACTCTTAACATAAGCCTCTCTCTCTTACTTACATGAATCTCAATCTAACCTAAGCTTACATACAAATTAAAGTTACATAAAAAGAAACCAAAACCTATACTACAAAATGAAAAACTAGACTAAATCCTATCTCTGCATGGTTGTCCCTTTTTCCTCAGCTGAAACCAGTATTTATAGGCATAACCCACACGAGGAGAATCTCGGGAAGATTGGGGGAGCAAACGCTCCCCCAACAACCACTAAACAGCCGCGGAAACATGGCTTTGGCAGCGTTTCCGCGGCCACGGTGTGGCCAGGTGGCCACACCCTGTTGGTGGGTTTCCCTGCCTTTTTCTTCTGCTTTTATCTTCAGTTGGTTTTCTCGTTTGACTCCAGTATTGTGACGAAATGGCCTTTGATTCTTGGCTTTAACCGATCGATTCTGAGAGGATTCTTCTGAACCAATTTTTAACCTCTTGATTTTGCCCTGATTCAGTTAGCTCGAATTAATTCTGATTTAATTCAGAATTTTGGTGGGCTTTTGTGCTCATTTCTCTTCATCTCCTTAAGGAATGGGCCTGCTAATAAATTAAACATTTAATTAGGACAATGCAGATTTTATTCTATAATAAGTATGGAAATATGATACTAAATATGCAACATTAGCGACCAATCACACACCCATACCTATCTTTTGCTCGTCCTCGAGCAAAACAACTAAACTATACTAAGGATTATTAGAACACTTTCGCAGGTCACGCGATTGCACTGAGCATGTGCAACAAGCCGTTAAACCTCTAGGTTTCCCCTAGAGGACGTGTTTTGTCTCGTGAGGGTTTTCAGCGGATTGCACCCACAAAATCCATAAAGAAAGAGAAACAAAGAGTTAGTATTTTCGAAAAGCATTTTGAAAGAGAAAAATATTTGAAATATAATTGTAAGATTTAAGTAATCTATAAGTTATAGGAAAATCGAATTTTTCATTCCTAAACTTAGTCTCTATTCAAAAATTTGTTATCAATCAAAGTAAGGAGTCAAATTGTACTTCTCATCTAGTCTATTATTTTACCCTAAGTCATATGCACCTTGTGATTGTGAAAATTTTGACTCAGGGTTCATTAACTTTAACTCTTATGCCTTATTTATTTATACATATATATATTTTTTGTTGCTATTATTCCTTAGTTCTATTAGGCTTTCTAATCTGCCCATGTAACGAGCCTTTAATCGATGACTCCCAAACCAAACGGTCTTAGGGCACCGGGTGAGAAAACACCCCAAAGACTTAAGGACTCGAGCAAACAAGGCCACAAAACTAAGGATTTTATTATATGGACCCCTTTTAGTCGTGAACACTTATGCTTTATTAGGCACAAATACCCAGCTTAATCAGAAGATTTTTATTTATATATATATATATTTTAACTTATCTAATCATCTTTCGCATAAATACTAAGGCTTGCTTAGGCCAAGCACCTAGCTAATCAATAATTAGATTTGTTTATCTTTTTTTTCTTTTTCTTTCTATTTTTATAAGGCATAGAATCTTTGTTTTTGAACCCTAAGTGTGTAAGTGTATGAAGTGTGCATATTTCATCAAGGTAAAGATCAAGACTAAATTACTTTGACAAATTTTCTTCCTAACCCTAAAAATCAAACAAATAATCTTATTTTGACCAAGTATAAGAAATCCTAATTTGAATTTTCCTATTCCTTAAAATTAACTTAATTACTTACAAAAAATATGTCAAAATATTGTTTCTATTTTCAAAAAATTTTTAAAAGTAAAGAAAATGTTAATTACTTTTTTTAATAAAAAGAAAAAACTAATTTATGTTAGACCCTCCCCCACACCTATCTCATGCATTATCCTCAATGTATGAATTAATGCATAGATGCATGAAAAAGACGAAAGGGAAGGAAAATGTTAACTTAAGGTGGTGGTTCTGGAGGTGGTCTGATTGGTCCACGAAATGCGGCCCAATCAACTTTTCGTTGGGTTCGGAGGAACTCACTAGAAATTTTACTAATATAACCCATTAAAATTATGAATCCATAAAGGATTTTTATTAAATATTTGACCCCATCTAATTTCCAAATTCCATAATTAATTTCGGAGTCAAATTTGTCAACCGCTTTATCCCAAAATAGAGTATGAAATGATAGAATGGTTGACTTGGACTCAGGAAGTATAGGAACTAATACCAACTCAGGAAGGTGACTTAAGTCAAGTAAAGGTTCAGGAGTCGAAATTGGGTTCAAGAAGTGTGTCCAAGTCAAAAAGTTGAAACTCAAGTCCACATTGATTTTCCAACAATGGAATGTGACTTAATATTGGTGATTCAAGTTCAGGAATGATAGGTGGGGGAATCAAAACTGACTCTAAAATATTACTCAAATTTGGTAACAAAACAGGAGTCAATATTGATTCAGAAAGTTAAACTGCATCACAAATTTGAGAATCTAGGTCACATATCTCATTGAGTTCAATATCAAAAAAATGAGAACTTGCCAATTTGTCAATAGAATTTTCAAAAGTGTAAAATTGGTCAAGTTCAATATGATCATCAAGAATGGGTGATTCAATTTCATGATGAATTGGCACAGGATTCAATATTGACTCAGGAAAAAGATTGAAATAAGGTGAAGACACCGAAGTCATTATTGAATCAGGAAGTAAAATTGAATCACTAAGTTGCGATTCATGATCATATTCATTTTCAAGTTCAATTTCAGGAAAAGGATAACTTGCCAAACTGTCAATATCCTCTTCAAAATTTGGAGTTTGGGCAAGTTCAAATGATTGTTCTGAAATGGAACCTTGATTTCCAAAACAACTTGACTCATCGGCTCTAACAGAATGGTTAGTGACATCAGAACTGGTCAAACGGTGGGAACGTAGAGATTGGACCATCATATCTATGTCACGATTACGAGCGTTTTGAGCCTGAGTCATGGCTTCAAGTATCTTTTCATAGTTGGTAGGTTCATTGGTTTGATGAAAAGATGAAATATTGTCTTGGAATTGGTGTGAAATTGTGAGTCCATCAGATTTTGGGATTTGTGTTTGGACTCACGCATACTCATTTCCAAAATTGATAGTTTTCTATTTTGGACTGGTGGAACTGAGTATGAATCTTGAAAATATTGTGGACAAGGTGGAGAAGGAGGACAAGTTGGTTGAAAATTGGACTCGGGGGAGGTGAATCCCCACTGATTCTGTGAAGAGTTGAAATCATTCTAGAAATTATAGTTATTAAATTGGGGGCATGGGTTATATTGATTCGGATAAGACCAATCTGGCACACTAGGTTGGTTAAAATTATGATATGCCGGGTTGGTAATATCCGAAAATGAAGTCGGTGTGTAATATGGATTATTATTGAAGTTGGAAAAATTATTATTATAAGCCATATCACACAATAGAATACAAACAAAAAGAAAGAAAAAACAAACAAATAAGCAAACAAATAAAAGGAAAAAAATTCTAACTAAGATAGGGTAGACCTATGACCTAGACAACTCCTAACTGATTAGACTGTATATGGGAGGTTTAATGCAGACTTTGACCACAACCTAATCAGCCAGGTCAGGGTAAGGTTGGTGGGAGTCCGTCAAAGACGTTCCTTAATTAAATAACCACCAACCTTCAGGCTTTTGGCCCTTAATCCCTTTCCTAGACACTGATTTGGCAGGAGTCAAATTTCAACACCTTTCCCCCTTAGGATAATCTCCTAATTGAGTCCGAGATGTCCCTAGGGCCAACGCCTACTCATTTTTAGTTAGGCTTGGGTTAGTGAGTGCTTGGAATCTGATTTTTGGGCCAAGGAAGGGTGATTAAATCCCCACCTTATCTTGATATGGGATGGTGCCCTTAAGATCAGTTTGTGCAAGTGTTTTAGATGCAATGCGTATTAGATGCAATGCGTATGTACCTTGCTCTAGCACTCTTCAACAGTAAAATAAATGAATTGAAAAGACACGTGCCTAAAATGCAAATGTCTAATCAATTTTTTTAACTTTTTCAACAAATGTTTTACTGTTGATTTATTAGCAGGCTTTTGGTGATGGCATATAAGAAATAAAGTTGCAAAAAACTAGAATTTTGCAAAGCAAGCACCCCTGCAAAAAACCTGTTTAATAGTCAACTCCTTTTTGCCGCGAATCCGCGGCTTTGGCCGGGAAAACGCGGCAAATCAGAGGGCACTTGTCTTTGCTTTCTAGAGCAGAGGCCCAAGATCACTTATATGTTACTGCAATCTTATTTTCCTGCTTTGCTTGCCCTATAACCTGTAACAGAGAAGAAAATTCATTTTAGTTCTAAAAATTCAATAAAAACCAGATTTCAATAAAAATCGTTACCCTCCCCGGCAACGGCGCCAAAATTTGATTGGGCTTAAACCTGCACACAAAATACAAAATTTCAGATCTAAGAATAAAGATATGCAAGTGATCAATTCTAACCGCGATAGCAAGTGGCTATGCGGGTCGTGATCCACAAGGAGGGTTTGCGATGGAAGCGTTCAAAGTTTTTTATTGAAATATTTTTGAAGACAAAACGAAAGTTCTTCTCTGTTTTAAGAAATAAAAATGATAAAGAGTTATGTTAAAGTTAGAAAGAAAACGGTAGAATGAGAAGGTAGAGAAAATCAGAAAGTGGCTATGTACAAAAAGAATGAAAACTATTTGGAAAATGTGGTGATCTATACTAAAGAAATAAAAGAAAAGAAAGAAGATTGAAGAAATACTTACCTAGTTTGGTTGATGACTTACCTGGAACCCTTGCATGTTCTACCTTGCTTCGGAGGCGTTCAACGCATAAGTCATAGGATCGAGCTCAGTCCCGATTCGCATTATATCATCAAGCCGGGCAAGAATGATGTGATACGGATCTTGAGGAGGAGAACGTCTTCATGAACTATCGTTGGCACTCACACAACATCGTTATACTTATGCTTCTGGATTCACTTGCAAGCTCATCAAAAACAAAAGAGGTAAAGTAGAAAGAAGAAAAAGAAAATGAAAGTAAAGAAGAACATAAAAATATTACTTTTTATTGCTTTAAACGATGGAAGAAAGGAGGAGGGTACATCGATGTCACTCTCAACATATGCCTCTCTCTCTTACATACATGAATCTCAATCTAACCTAAGCTTACATACAAATTAAAGTTACATAAAAAGAAAACAAAACCTATACTACAAAATGGAAAACTAGACTAAATCCTATCTCTGCATGGTCGTCCCTTTTTCCTCAGCTGAAACCTATATTTATAGGCATAACCCACACGAGGAGAATCCCGGGAAGATTGGGGGAGCAAACACTCCCCCAACAACCACTAAACAGCCGCGGTGTGGCCAGGTGGCCACACCCTGTTGGTGGGTTTCCCTGCTTTTTTCTTCAGTTGGTTTTCTCGTTTGAGTCCAGTATTGTGACAAAATAACCTTTGATTCTTGGCTTTAACCGATCGATTCTGAGAGGATTCTTCTCAACCGGTTTTTAACCTCTTGATTTTGCCCTGATTCAGTGAGCTCGAATTAATTCTGATATAATTCAGAATTTTGGTGGGCTTTTGGGCTCATTTCTCTTCATCTCCTTAAGGAATGTGCCTGCAAATAAATTAAACTTTTAATTAGGACAATGCATATTTTATTCTATAATAAGTATGAAAATATGATACTAAATATGCAACGTTAGCGACCAATCAGACAGCCAAGTCTCAATTTCGAGCTTGTTGACATTTACAAAAGACAAGTCTCAACCCTGAGCCTATTGACATTTACAAAAGACAGGTCTCGATACTTGATGACATTTACAAAAGACAAGTATCACCAACCTTGAGCTTGGTGGCGTCTCATTCGGTTATGTCATTGCGACCTCTGAACCAGCAGACAACAAATTCTCAATTTCAAGCTTGTTGACATTTACAGAAGACAAGTCTCAACCTTGAGCCTATTGACATTTACAGAAGACAGGTCTCGATAATTGTTGACATTTACAAAAGACAAGTATCACCAACCTTAAGCTTGGTGGCGTCTCATTCGGTTATGTCATCGCGACCTCTGAACCAGCACACAGCCAAGTCTCAATTTCAAGCTTGTTGATATTTACAAAAGACAAGTCTCAACCTTAAGCCTGTTGACATTTACAAAAGACAGGTCTCGATACTTGTTGACATTTACAAAAGACAAGTATCACCAACCTTGAGCTTGGTGGCGTCTCAATCGGTTATGTCATTACGACCTCTGAACCAGCAGACAGCCGAGTCTCAATTTCGAGCTTGTTGACATTTACAAAAGACAAGTCTCAACCTTGAGCCCGTTGACATTTACAAAAGGGAGGTCTCGATACTTGTTGACATTTACAAAAGACAAGTATCACCAACCTTGAGCTTGGTGGTGTCTCAATCGGTTATGTCATTGCGGCCTCTGAACCAGCAGACAGCTAAGTCTCAATTTCGAGCTTGTTGACATTTACAAAAGACAAGTCTCAATCTTGATCCTGTTGATATTTAGAAAAGACAGGTCTCGATATTGTTGACATCTACAAAAGACAAGTATCACCAACCTTGAGCTTGGTGGCATCTCAATCGGTTATGTCATTGCGACCTCTGAATCAGCAGACAGCCAAGTCTCATCTCTGATCCTGTTGACATCTACAAAAGACAGGTCTCACCGATACTTGTTGACATTTACAAAGGCAAGTATTACCCTTTTAGTCCCGCAAGGGCTAATCTTGAATTTGGTGACTTCTCAACCGGTTACGTCAGTGCGACCTCTGAACGGCAGGTAGCCAAATCTCATTATCCAATCCAGCAAAGACTATGATCTCAAGTGGCTGCAATACAACTTGGAAGCGATAATTCAGAAAGAAAAACAAGTTGGAGATTCGACAGGGAGTCAAAACAAAAGTTGTTTTCATTGATTCCAAAAAGAAGGGATACATGAAGACACAAATATTACAGGCTACGGGTCTGCATCATAAGATCTGATCCGTTCTTCAAGGAAGGCCAGCCTTGTCTTCTTATCATTAGCAGCCCTGACAAGCACCTGTGACCTCAGCTCAGCCTCGTTAAAATTCGCCCTCTGGGCCAAGCGAGTCTCGACCTCGGCCAAGGTTGCCCTTTGAGCCAACCCCTGCTGCGAGAGCTCGTCACTCTGAGTCTTAAGCTGCTCAAGCCGCGCAGTTTTTTCAAGACGCACTGGTTCAGCCTTGGATAAGAGAAGATTTCTCTTCCTGATCATCTCCTTGGCCTTCTCAATTTTGCCTTCAGCATCAAGAAGAGCACTGTTAGAAGCATCTATGGCATCTCCAAGCTCTACTTGCCTTGTTTCGAAGGCTTTCAAGTCAGAAGAAATGGCCTTAGCAGCTTCCTGAGCGGCAAGATAGGCTTCATGCATTTGAGCGACAAGGTGCGCAAGCTGCTCGTCAACCGAAGACTCCAGATCTGAACGGCTAAGACGGCGCCATTCCTCTACGTCCTTCTCAAATTGGTCTACTAGAAGCTCTAAGGCAGCGGCCTGGTTATCTCCTCTGAAGTTTTGGATATTCTCAATACTGTGGGAGAGGACCACCTTGAAAGTAGAAAATGACATAGTCGAGCCTTTCAAGACCAGATCGATGGATCGCTTCAAGCCCTTATAAAAGCTATCAACTATGTCAGCTAAAACTTCATTTTTAGCCGTAGCCACTCCTAGCAGACGGGCAGCCTCAGAAGATTCTACCGGCCTTGTTGACATTTCTATGGAAGGAATAGCAAGAATACTGGCGGCAACAACATGAGAGGTCAGCGATGACCTCGGCGGAGTCTTCATGGAAACTAGTACACTAGCCACAATTGAGGCAGGACTAGTGACCATTTCTTGGACAGTAGGCTCAACCACCAGCGTTGGGAAAGTAGGACTTGTGATCACTCTCAGCTCCACACCTGGCAAAACTGATGGCACCTCACTCGTTGGTATAGTTGGGAGTGAAGATGCCGCCGTGACTACTGTCCCTTAAATCTCTGTTCCTTCGGCTGGCTCAGGCCGATAAGGGGGTAGGTCACCATACAGTGGGTCCAACACAGCAGCATCCGCCACGGTCGAAGTGCTCATATCACCCCTGGACCCCTCGGGAAGATCGGTTGGTTCCCTTGAAGTTGACGCACCTAGAGGCGGAACACCTGCAACAAGATTGTGTTTAGGCAGGACACAATAAATAGTAAAAGCCAAAAAGGTCGGAACAATACCAAAAGATGATGTTGCCTCAAACGTCCTGGCGGCCACATCACTCTCTACAGGCTCCATTGGAAAATCCTTGCCGGAGTCAATACGAATGGCCGGCCCACTTTCGCTTGCCGAATCCTCCGTAGTCCACCCAAAGGAACTAGAAGCCTCAGGACTTCCTTTGGAAGTCCCGGCGCCCGAAGAACCAACGTCGGCTGCGTCGCCTCCGAATTCTTCTGAGGCGGCAAAATAGCCAGCCTCATCACCCTCTTTATAGACGAATAGAGTATCATAATGCTCCCCTTGCTCTTCGGCAGCCCTAGCTCTCGGGCTGGTCACTGCCTCAGTTCCTGCATCTCAAAAAGAATGAGGAGCTGTCTAAAACACATATAAGGTTATTACACAGGGATGAAGCTGATTTCTACCCAGGTTCGGAGCAACTTCGCCAGTCGCCGGTGCAGCAACTGATGGTTCAACTACTAATGGGGCAAAGGGAGGAAGCGCCACAGATGGTCCACCTTCTACAATGACCGTATGAGCTTGGCGACAGGGCTTCTTTACCAACTGCTTCCTACGGGATCCACCTGTCCATTTGCGCTTGAGCGGAACGCCGAGATCCTCCTCTTCGACTTCTTCTACATGTCTTGGGGGAGCTGTCCCTATCACGCCAGAACCGGCTGCAGGAGTCTCGGCACCTGTCTCTGCTTCGAAGCGAGGACTCTCAGCATCCGAGGCTTCGCTATCATCAACTGCAACGAATTCCTCTATGCCCGGGACGCGAACCCTCTTACCTTCCCTTTTCTCAGAGACATTCCGCTTCAGGCACTGAGAAATTAACTTCACACCAGAATTATTAACATTGAATCTGAGGGGTGTGGAGTTAGAAGTTGTGTACCACTGGCAGAAGCACAGGGTTATTAGAAGATTGGGAGTCCTCAACGGCGTACGCAGCCACGCCCCAGTATAGCCTGAAATGAAGAATCGCCAGGCACGGGCTCCATCAATGAGGCTCCCCAGGAAAGCCAGATTGAGATTTGGGTTGCCCACATACAGTTGGTCATATCCAAACTGTCGAGCAAACCGACTTGGAACATAAGGCTCCAAGAGCAGGTATCTCCACTCCGGTATAATAAATGTGAGGGTCGGATGCTAACCAGCCACTCAAAAACTCCCCGGCTCAGGGATGACTGCCCTTCCCCCACATCTTTGAACTCCTCATCATAGTCTGCATCCTGAATATGGGGGAAACATCAGAAGAGACTATATACGTCATAACGACGCACCAACTTACGGGCCTCAGCCACGTAAGTCTTCTGCCATAAGCATCCTTTGAATCGGCGGAGAAACGCCATTTCAGACACCTTGTGGGGGTCCTCTCCAGCTTTAATCATAGAGGGACAATGCAAGGTGAACCATGCCATCAAATAGGTATACGGCAGACCTACTCTGGGATTAGGTCCGTCGCGGGGTGAAGTGGCCGCCTTTCCATGCTTCGTCAACGACGGCCTACAGAAACCTTCCGTCAACGCGCGAAGGCCTCTCTGGATACAGCATACCATGGCCAGAAGAAGTCCCAAAGGATGACCATGGACTAGACGAACAGCAGGCAGCAGGACGTTCGGATGAATGACGTCACCCGAAGAAGACGGCACCACACACCTCTTCAGCCAGATTGTCAAGAAGCTAGCCAGCAGTGCCTTTCGGGACATCGGCCGACGAGCCTGATGATGGAAACTCTGAAGAACATCGCCTTTTTCATAAAGACCGTCGTCTTCTTCCACAACTAGATCCCTTTGGGAGTGCTTTTGCATCCGGCTAAAAATGTCTTCGTCAGCAACTCCACAGTGAACCGCTTCAGGTTTCTTCTTCATATCCGGGAACAAATAATCTCCCCAGCTCTTCAAGCTGTAGGAAGTTCCCTTACTGCCTCCATGCATGCTGAAGTAAATGTACAAATGGCACATTAATTCCCGGTAGGTCTCGAACAATGCAGGCTCCTGCTTCTCCAGAAGCGCCAATTCTGCCTCTCATGGGAAGTATTCTTCATAGGGGATAGATCCCAAAGGTAGAGCAGAGACTTCCCACATCTCATGTAGAGCCATACCCAGTTTGCCAACAGGGGTGAAGAAAGTCCCTGAAGCTGGGTAGTACAATTCAAAGATGGCATAGAAGCACGCCACGTTCATCTCAATGCTGTAACAGGTAGCCCTGACGGCCTCATGGAGGTTCAGCCTCTCCAGATCCTCCTCGAAATGAGCGAGGACGTATACAGTTAAATCCCTCCACCACGCCTTCGGAGGGTGAATCCAGCCTGGAGTCCTGAAGTCAGTAGCAGTGTAGTTCCCATTGACTTTGCAGAACTGGTTGCCAAAAGTCAGCGCCATCGCAGGATTCTTTCCCACTGGGATCTCTCGCGAGACATTCCCAGGATGAGACCCATTATGCAACGAGGAGGCCCCGCTCTTGCATAACCAGGGGACTGAAGCGTCAATTTCCTTATATGGATGGAGTCAGTACTCCGGATCACTTCCCACGACATCTTCCGAGCCTGCGTCACGCACTGGAAGGAAGACAAAGAAAAATGTCACTTGTTAAACGAAAGGTAGAACTTCTCGCCATCCAACTAAAAAATTCACTGTCCTTCCCCGGCCAGCAGCTAGTGATGAGGGTCTGGCGTGGCATCCCCGAACATGAAGTCGGGCTTCCTATAGGTTCGATGGTCAACATCTTCAAGAGGAGCCGTAGTCAAAATGCTCCTCGTGGTGTGTGGATCCCCACCGCAAATAAGCGTATCTCGAACGACAGAGCTCCGCTCACTGAACAGAGAAGCCTGCCCTTGGAAATGCAGGCTGACATTGCCGTCTAATCCCCTGGCCATCCCGAATAGATTGTTCAAAGGGCCAGGAGTGTAGTGCACTGCAGGAAAAAAGAGAAACTATAATTAGTTTACCAGCCAGGCGGAGGCCTAAACAAAAACACAATTTCCACCAAGGCATAGCCTCGCCCTCCGAGTGAAGCTAGCAAGACGACAGCTTCGCCAAAGCTTAGCCTCGCAGTTGCAGTTAAGTCCGCACTTCGCAGGAAAATATCCAAGTGTTAGCTTCGCTTTAGAAGCTTAAGCAGAATGCACCACAGCCCTGAAGACTAACTTCGTCAGGAGGATATTATGGTCAGAAATCATTCAAAGGGCATTAATGTCCTTTTTGGTCATGTTTGAAGGGACAGCTTCTCATCCTGTTATTCAACAGGATGAAAATAGCCTAAGGGTTAGCTTCTCCTGGAAGCTTAAAGAAGAACTCTTCAGTTCTTGGATTCCCGATCAAGAAAGCAAGAGAAACTCAGGGAATTGAATTCCATGAGAATAATAGATCATAATTGATCATTTTCTCAGGATCATCCAGATAGCCAGACATCGGCTTTAAAAGAAGAGACAACAGTCTCTAACCAAAAGGGAAATTTCCCTACCGACGATTGGTCGTTCGATGACCGGAGGAGAAGAAGGACCCTCCGTTGCAGAAGTTGCCACTTCTTTCCCCGCTTGTCTCTTGGGTTCCATTGAAGAGCTGTGGAAGTTCTCAAACTCTTTGAATGAAGAGGAAAGAGGAAGAAAAAGAATCAAAGTTCTCTAAAAATTTTAAGCAAAGAGATCTGTTCTTTCTTAGCCCGATCGGGCTTTTATAGGCCAATGAGTGCCTGAAACGATGCCTCGTAAAGAGCACAGGCCGCCGTTTTAAATTAATTTGAAACGGCGCCTAAAGCGCCTTCCCGAGAAGCGCTGATTCAGCCCCACTAAGGGCTAACTTTGCCATAAGTCAAATGCGGACTTCGCACAATACATCAATGACTTCGCTAACAGGATTGCCTTAGCTTCACTGAAGGCATAGGTCGAACTACGCAGATATGCTAGCTTCGCTGGAAGCTCGTTCCTGTTTCAGATGGAATCCTATCTTTAACCTCGCCTGAAGTTTAGCTCCGCTAGCCAAATTCAACATGAAGGAGATGAAGGCAAAGCGAAAATCAAATGAGCAGAAAATGAACTTTCATTGATTTAAAAGGAAAGGTACATTGATACTACATCAAGGTTGCATTTCATACAACAGAATTATTTGCTCAACAGGCATACAAGTAGTCTTATCTCCTTCCAAGTGAAACTAACTAGACACGAAAGGCCTTCCTCCTGCACAAGGCCGTAAGCCTTCGCATAAGAACAGATGGTGCCACCAGGACAGATTGTGCCACCAGGACAGGGCCGTGATCCTTCGCATAATGGCAAATTTTTCCACCAGAAAGCCGGATCGTCTTTGATCAAAATTGGCAAAGGACTGATCGCCACCAGCAGGTTGGATAGTCTTTGATGAAAATTGGCAATATGAAGATCCGCGACCTTACCGGTGACGTCCGCTTTCCTAAAGTTGATCATCTCGGATAAGCGGCTACCAGCCTCGCCTCGAAGTGGATCATCTAGGATAAGTGACTAGCAACCTCTTCTGGGACACACATCAGCGGCCCCAGTTTGTTCCTCCTACTTAAGAGTAAAGTCTCAACTAGAAAAGCAAGAGGAAATTTTCTGGTTTCGTTCATCAAGTCACAAGATTGGCGAACATAGCTCACTGCAATGTAAACTGGAACAAATTAGCAGTTAAACACAAGAGAAGCTACAAAAGCATTGAGTCAAATTCTTTGGGGCGAAGCAATCCGATTCAGTCAAGCATTGATTTTAGTTAAAGTAAAGGATAGCCTCGCTTGCACAGTGATGATGGGCTAGCTCAACAAACGCCAAGTCCTAGTCTCGCCTATATGGCTAAGCCAGACTGATCCTGTGGGACGCAGTCTTAGCCCCACCTATATGGCAAGACTGGCTAAACTTTGAAGAGACTAAGTCTCAAGTTTTGCCTGTGTAGCGTACTTTACACGCAGACAGTGATCTTTCTTTGATCAAGCCAAAATGATAGCTTCGCTAGGAAGCTATGCTGAAACTCTTCTCTGCAGATCAGTCAAGTGCAAAATGAAGAATAAGGGAAATTAATCCCTGAAGCAGCTGATTAAAGTTAAAGCTAAACTAAGGGAGAAGAACTCCCTAAAAGTCCATTGGTGAAGTCTCTGAATGATCAAGACTTACCGGTCCTTGGCCGGGTAATAACCAGAGTGGGCATCTCCACTAATTCAGAGATCTAAGTATCTCTCTCAACCAAGAGAGGAGAAGAAGAGTAGATCACTTCTCTTCAGAGGACCTCAGGCGTCCTATTTATAGGCCTCATGGCCTGAGCGCTGCCGCCTCAAGCGTGGAAGCATGAGCGCATTTAAGGCATTTATTGCGCCTTGAGAAAAGGAACGGTTTCCCTTGGAACCGTGCAAAGGAAGAAACGTCTCCCTCATAAAGGCATTCATTACGCCTTGAAGAAAGGGAATATTGAAAATCACCTAGAGGGGGGTGAATAGGTAATAATGCTAATCAATGCACAATTTAAAAATATGATGCAACAATCTCCCAAAACAAGACTAAAAGCCGAATGCCCCGTGAAGGGTTCTGAACTCCTTCCTCCTGATTCCTCGTAAATATGAGTTGGAGGTGCACAATGCAACCTTGTTGTATGGGACAATGATTGACAAGATGAATGACAACAAGTGAATATAGCAATGACAAACAAAAGCAAGCAACAATAGTAATGAAAGTAGTGCAAGAACAAGAAAAGTAAACCAAACGCAAACACAGAGAATTGTTATCGAGGTTCGAGCACCTAGCTCTACTTCCCCGCCTTCCCCAGAAGGATTCCAACCACTTCCACTATCACAAAGATGTCACAAATACACCGGAGTACGCAACTCCACAATCTCAAGTACTAGTTCTCTCTTGGTAGTCAAAAGACCACAAACTTTCTCTTTCAAAATTCTCTTCCCTTACAAAGGTCCTTAGAGAACAATGAGTAGGAATGAAGCTCTTGTGTGCAAAGAGAAAAGAAAATGAAATCAGAGAATTCTTGAAAATACTTCAGAAAATGAGAGAGAATTTCAGCACAAAAACCAAGAAACCAAGCTCTTTTGAATGCCTTAAACTTTTGAATTTTTCTTGTGATGATTGGGTTAACCAATCTCTCCCCAAACACCCCTATTTATAGGAGAGGGCTAGGGTTAGAAGATAAAACATTTTTAAGGCTAATCAGAATGTATTAAAACCAAAACATGTCATTTAAACACACTTGAAAGAGAAAAGGACAAAAATTAAAACTGTTCAGAAACTAGCTGTTACTGTTCAAACGGCTAGTCCGGTCGACCGGCCCGGTCGACCGCAAGTTCAAACAAAACGACAGTTGCAGGATACGGTCGACCGGCCCGGTCGACCCAAACAAACAGAGAGTAAAGACTTTCAGTCGGTCGACCGTCACGATCGACAGTGAAACGTGCACACTGATACGTGCACAGCCAGAACCACGGTCGACCGCCTGGGTCGACCGGCAAGGCCTGTCATAGCCACGGTCGACCGGCTCAGGCCAAAAACCAATTTTCAAACAGAATTTTGAGGAGAAAAATATTTTTATCAAAGATGTTTTAAATAGGAAAAGTATAAAACATAAATATAGATTTACAAGCAGAGGATTTTGTATCAAAATATTTTTGTATAATTTATATGAAATAAACTTAGAAATAGGATGTGCGCAAAAACGTGTGTGTGTTAGAGCTTCAAACCTATTCACTATTCTTTAACAAAAACTCTAAACTAAAAATAAATCTAATTAAGTCTCTTGAGCAATCTTGAGCCATGCAATGCCTTGCTAGAGCCTTCTCTTCTATGTTCCTTCCTTGATGTGCAATTTGCCTTCTTTGCTTCATGAACCTAGAAGTTGTTGCAATAGCTAAGCAATGGCCTCCAAACTATGGTACAAACCTGAAACTTATCTTAACAAACTAATTAGTACCATATAGCTCCTATTTGTTTTGTTATCATCAAAACTATAAATAAATTGAGAGTGTAACCTTATGGGCCAACAATCTCCCCCTTTTTGATGATGACAAAACAAATAGGCTATAAACAAAATTATAGGGGAGGAGAAAGCTCCCCCTCAAATTATGCTATATTAAATAAGGAAAAAAACAATATAATTTGTAATTTGCAAGTAAACATCACGAAACCAAAGCCATGAAAATATAAAACACTTAAACTCAAATTACATATATGAACTCACATGGAACCAAAACCAAAACACTTAAACTCAAATTACAAGTATTCATGAAAACACATCAAAAACTAAAAACATATATGAACTCACATGGAACCAAAACCATATGAACTCATAATTCTATCATAAAAACTCATTCTCCCCCTTTTTGTCATACATCAAAAAGGGTTATGAAAACATTTTTATTCAATAACACAAACATTAAGTTCACCACAAATGAAGGAAAATCTAGCAAAATCAAGTGGCTTAGTGAAAATATCGGCTAGTTGCAAATCCGTAGAAACATAATCAATATCTATATCTCCTTTCTCAAAATGATCTCTAAGAAAGTGATATCTAATCTCAATGTGCTTGGTCTTACTATGTTGATTTGCATTCTTTGTCATATGTATAGTACTAGTATTATCACAAAATATTTTTATATGGTCAAAATGCAAATCATAATCAAGGAGAGTATGTTTCATCCAAAGGACTTGTGCACAACAAGCCCCCGCGGCAACATACTCTGCCTCGGCGGTTGAGAGAGCTACGGAATTTTGTTTCCTAGAGGACCATGAAACAAGACAATTACCAAGAAATTGACATGTCCCACTAGTACTCTTTCTATCTACTCAACAACCCGCATAGTCGGCATCCGAATAACTCGTCATTGAGAAATCTCCGGTTTTCGGATACCATAGACCCATTCCAATCGTTCCCTTAATATAACGAATAATGCGTTTTACCGCAATAAGATGAGACTCTTTGGGACACGATTGAAATCTAGTACAAAGACACACACTAAACATGATATCCGGCCTACTTGCTGTTAAATACAAGAGACTACCTATCATGCTTCTATATAATTTAATATCAACATTTTTACCTTGGTCATCCTTATCAAGCTTGGTGGTAGTTGCCATGGGAGTGTTGCAAACCTTTGAGTCTTCAAGTCCAAACCTCTTTACGAGTTCCTTTGCATATTTGGCTTGACATATGAAGTTCCCATCTTGCAATTGCTTGATTTGGAGTCCAAGAAAGAAATTAAGCTCACCCATTGAAGACATTTCAAATTCACATTGCATGACCTTTTCAAATTCCTTGCATAAAATCTCATTAGTAGAACCAAATATTATATCATCAACATAAATTTGCACAATTAAAATGTCATTATCAACATGCTTAGTGAATAGAGTTGTATCTACTTTGCCTTTAATAAAATCATTTGAAATGAGAAAACTAGAAAGCCTTTCATACCAAGCTCTTGGAGCTTGTTTCAATCCATACAATGCTTTATCAAGTTTAAAAACAAAATCGGCATGAAATGATCAACAAAACCGGGAGGTTGAGCAACAAAAACTTCTTCATTTATAAAACCATTCAAAAATGCACTTTTCACATCCATTTGAAAAAGTTTAAAATTTTTGAAAGATGCAAAAGCTAGTGTCATCCGTATGGCTTCAAGCCGTGCTACGGGTGCAAAGGTCTCCTCAAAGTCAATTCCCTCAACTTGAGTGTAATCTTGAGCCACTAACCTTGCCTTATTCCTAATCACATTTACGGACTCATCCATCTTGTTTCTAAAGATCCACTTAGTACCAATTATTGGTCTATCGTGGGGCCTAGGAACAAGATGCCAAACTTGGTTGCGCTCAAATTGATTGAGTTCCTCTTGCATGGCTAGCAACCAATATGAGTCCGCCTCGGCTTCGAGGATGCTTTTGGGTTCAAAATGAGAAATGAAAGCAAAGTTACCACATAGGTCATGGAGTTTGGAGCGAGTTGTTACCCCTTTAGATGCATCACCTAAGATGAGCTCCTTGGGATGATTTGTAGCGTATCTCCAAGCTTTAGGAAGCGGTTGAGAGCTTTCCTCTTTATCCTCTTGAACATCGCCAATTGATTCTAGCTTTTCTTCTTGAGCGGGTGAGTCCTTCAAGGATAGTCTCTCCATGTCTTCACCTAATGGGTCAATCTCTACAACATTCTCAACAACTACATTAGATTCTTCAAATTTAACATGCATGGATTCTTCAATGGTAAGTGAAAATCTATTTAATACTCTATAAGCTTTAATAGTTGTAGAATATCCAACAAAGATTGCTTCATAAGCCTTAGCATCAAATTTACCCAAGTTATCTTTAGTGTTCAAAACAAAACACTTGCATCCAAAAACTTTGAAATATGCAAAATTAGGTTTTCTAGAATGATACATTTCAAAAGATATTTTGGAAGAATTTTTACACAAATAAATACGATTTGATATATAGCATGTGGTGTTTACGGCCTCGGCCCATAGATATTGAGGGAGGTCATACTCACTTATCATTGTCCTAGCCATCTCTTGAAGTGTTTTATTTTTCCTTTCTACAACTCCATTTTGTTGTGGAGTTCTAGGACAAGACATTTCATGCTTAATTCCCTTTTCATCATAATAAGTCATGAAGAGTTGGTTAACAAACTCACCACCTCTATCACTTCTTATTCTCAAAATAAAAAAACCCTTTTCTTTTTCAACTCTTTTTCGAAAAATTTTAAAATGAGAAAAAGTTTAATCTTTGTGTTCCAAAAAGAAAACCCAAGTGAAATGGAAAAAATCATCAACTAAAACAAATGCAAATCTACTACCATTTAAGCTCTTAGTTTTAGTAGGTCCAAAAAGATCCATATGAATTAATTCTAAAGGCCTAGTTGACATGATATCCTTGATTGGTTTGAAGGAAGACTTGGTTTGTTTCCCAAGTTGGCACGCACCACAAATGCGGTCTTTCTCAAACTTCAAGCAAGAAATACCCTTCACCAATTCCTTTGAATTAATCCTAGAAAGATGGTCAAAAGATGCATGTCCTAATCTTCTATGCCAAAGCCAAGAATTTTCATCAAAAGCAATTAAGCATTTAGTAGAACATTCCACATTAAGCATGTCAATGATATAAACATTATCATCACTAAAACTGGTAAGAATACAATCATTGGATTTAATATCAAAAATCATGCAAGAAGTATCATCAAAAACAAATTTAAGTCCACGATCACAAAATTGACAATGCTAAGCAAATTATGTTTCAAACCATCAACAAGTACAACATTTTCTATAGTAGGAGATGAACCAATTTGAATGTTACCTATACCAATGATGGTTCCTTTGGAGTCATCTCCGAAGGTGACAGAGCCACCTTCCATGTACCTTGATAGGGTTGTAAAGTTATTGATGTCCCACGTCATGTGTCTTGAACAACCACTATCAAGGTACCACCGCTCCCTACGTCTTGGAGCCTTGGTGTGTACCTACATAAAATAATTTAGGACTTGATTTTGGTACCCACATTTTCTTGGGTCCTAAAGCGTTAGTTTCATTAACCTAAACAAGATTATTTGATCTATTAACTTGGTCATAACAAAATTTAGCTAAATGCCCATTTTTACCACAATATGTGCATCTATACACTCTACCATATTTAAAAGCATAGTGAGTGTGTGATTTGTGAGCATGGGAATTGTGAGCATGAAAAGATTTAACATGAGAAGTGTTATGTGTAGTGTGAGCATGAGTAGACTTAACATGTGAATCTTTAGCATGAGAGGTGTGCTTTTTAGAAAATTTTTCTTCAAGTTTCTTAGTGTTAAAAGCACAATCTTTTAAAACTTTTTCAAAATCAACCATTTTCGATTTTAAAGAAGAAATTTTTTTTTCATCAACAATAGGAGATTTTCCCTTACAAGAAACCTTGTAGGCATTAAATTCATTTTGAATGGAAATAAGATTAGAAGAAATATCATCCTTTTCTTTAGAAACCATTGCAAGTTGATTTTTGAGAAAAACAACTTCTTTTTGCAATTTAAGACATTCAATTTTCTTGTTATCATAAGTTTCGAAAAGTTCAACAAAGGCATGAACAAGAACTTCCTTACTTAATTCATCATCTTCATCATCAAGGGGTTGAGGGTTTACCTTAGGTGTGTTTGCCATGAAACACATGTTCGCTATATCCGCCTCTTCCTCGGACTCGCTTTCCGAATCCCAAGTTGCCCTGTACGCTTTCTTTTCTTCCGATTTATTTGGCTTGTAGGAGGAGGTCATCTTCTTCTTGAACTCCAGGCAATCCGCCATTATGTGTCCGGGCTTTCGGCAATTGTAGCATATAATTTTCCTCTCCTCTTTGCCTTCAAATTTCCTTCAGAAGTTGAGCTTGTTCCTCCGGTACATTCTATTGACATTGCGAACAAGTAGTGATAGCTCCTCATCTTCTTCCTCATCTTCTTCATCGTCCTCTAGAGTGGATGAAGATTTGAAGGCTATAGACTTCTTCTTTGAAGGAGCGGCTTCTTCTCTTGCCTTCTTTTTCATCTCATGGGTCTTTAAGTTCCCAATGAGACTAATGAGCTCCATCTCATCCTTGTCGTTCAATTCTTTCAAGGTGGTGGCCTTTATCTCCCATGAAGTAGGAAGAGCCCGAATCACTTTCCGCACCTTTTGATCATTAGAGATATCATCACCTAAGGAAGAAAGAGCATTGGTGATTTTAGTAAATCTAGTAATCATGCAATCAATAGATTCATCATCAAGCATTTTAAAAGATTCATATTGAGACCTCAAGAGATCTATTTTAGCTCTCTTGACTTGTGAAGTCCCTTCGTGTGTGACCAATAGATGTTGCCAAATCTCATAAGCGGATTGGCAATGAATTACCCGTGTAAGGTCATCCTCATTCAAGGCGGTTAATAGGGAGTTTTGGGCCTTGGAGTTAGCCTCATATTATCTAAATGTAAAGTCGGTCCATGTGTTCTCATCACTATCGGGTACTACATAGGGTTTGGTCAAGGATTTAGCCACTAAGCTACCTAAAGCTTGCAAGAATATAGTCATCCTAACCTTCCAAATAGGGAAATTAAGTCCATCAAATTTAGGAGGGGTTTTGATGTTATCGGCCATGTTTACTAGTGATGAATGAATGGAATGCAAATGTTGATTAGCAAATTTTAAGAATCTCTCTATGGATGTTAAGCCAAACCTAGAGTCCAAGCTCTGATACCAATTGAAAATCACCTAGAGGGGGGTGAATAGGTAATAATGCAAATCAATGCACAATTTAAAAATATGATGCAACAATCTCCCAAAACAAGACTAAGAGCCGAATGCCCTGTGAAGGGTTCTGAACTCCTTCCTCCTGATTCCTCGTAAATATGAGTTGGAGGTGCGCAATGCAACCTTGTTGTATGGGACAATGATTGACAAGATGAATGACAACAAGTGAATATAGCAATGACAAACAAAAGCAAGCAACAATAGTAATGAAAGTAGTGCAAGAACAAGAAAAGTAAACCAAATGCAAACACAGAGAATTGTTATCGAGGTTCGAGCACCCAGCTCTACTTCCCGCCTTCCCCAGAAGGATTCCAACCACTTCCACTATAACAAAGATGTCACAAATACACCGGATTTCCCAACTCCACAATCTCAAGTACAAGTTCTCTCTTGGTAGTCAAAAGACCACAAACTTTCTCTTTCAAAATTCTCTTCCCTTACAAAGGTCCTTAAAGAACAATGAGTCGGAATGAAGCTCTTGTGTGCAAAGAGAAAAGAAAATGAAATCAGAGAATTCTTGAAAATACTTCAGAAAATGAGAGAGAATTTCAACACAAAAACCAAGAAACCAAGCTCTTTTGAATACCTTAAACTTTTGAATTTTTCTTGTGATGATTGGGTTAACCAATCTCTCCCCAAACACCCTATTTATAGGAGAGGGCTAGGGTTAGAAGATAAAACATTTTTAAGGCTAATCAGAATGTATTAAAACCAAAACATGTCGTTTAAACACACTTGAAAGAGAAAAGGACAAAAATTAAACCTGTTCAGAAACTAGCTGTTACTGTTCAAACGGCTAGTCCGGTCGACCGGCCCGGTCGATCGCAAGTTCAAAGAAAACGACCGTTGCAGGATACGGTCGACCGGCCCGGTCGACCCAAACAAACAGAGAGTAAAGACTTTCAGTCGGTCGACCGTCACGGTCGACAGTGAAACGTGCACACTGATACGTGCACAGCCAGAACCACGGTCGACCGCCCGGGTCGACCGGCATGGCCTGTCATAGCCACGGTCGACCGTGGCGGTCGACCGGCTCAGGCCAAAAACCAATTTTCAAACAGAATTTTGAGGAGAAAAATATTTTTATCAAAGATGTTTTAAATAGGAAAAGTATAAAACATAAATATAGATTTACAAGCAGAGGATTTTGTATCAAAATATTTTTGTATAATTTATATGAAATAAACTTAGAAATAGGATGTGCGCAAAAACGTGTGTGTGTTAGAGCTTCAAACCTATTCACTATTCTTTAATAAAAACTCTAAACTAAAAATAAATCTAATTAAGTCTCTAGAGCAATCTTGAGCCATGCAATGCCTTGCTAGAGCCTTCTCTTCTATGTTCCTTCCTTGATGTGCAATTTGCCTTCTTTGCTTCATGAACCTAGAAGTTGTTGCAATAGCTAAGTAATGGCCTCCAAACTATGGTACAAACCTGAAACTTATCTTAACAAACTAATTAGTACCATATAGCTCCTATTTGTTTTGTTATCATCAAAACTATAAATAAATGGAGAGTGTAACCTTATGGGCCAACAAATATCTTCCCTTGGAAATTCACAAGGGGAGAATATCTCCCTCGATCAATGGAGTAATCCTTCTCATGATTGACCCACCGCAGTTGGCCTCGGGAAAGAAACAGATGTTCCAGAGCGAACTTATACCGGGAAGCCCAGAAGCGAACCTATCCAGCCGCGAAGTGATTGGTCGCTAATGTTGAATATTTAGTATCATATTTCCATACTTATTATAGAATAAAATCTGCATTGTCCTAATTAAATGTTTAATTTATTTGCAGGCCCATTCCTAAAGGAGATGAAGAGAAATAAGCCCAAAAGCCCACAAAATTCTGAATTAAATCAGAATTAATTCGAGCTTAGTGAATCAGGATAAAATCAAGAGGTTGAAAACCAGTTGAGAAGAATCCTCTCAGAGTCGATCGGTTAAAGCCAAGAATCAAAGGCCATTTCGTCACAATCCTGGACTCAAATGAGAAAACCAACTGAAGATAAAAGCAGAAGGAAAAACCAGGGAGACCCACCAACAGGGTGTGGCCACCTGGCCACACCCTGGCCGTGGAAACGTGGCTAAAGCTGCATTTCTGCGGCTGTTTAGTGGTTGTTGGGGGAGCGTTTGCTCCCCCAATCTTCCCGGGATTCTCCTCGTGTGGGTTTTGCCTATAAAAAGCCAGTATTTGCACTGAAAATGGGACGACCGTGCAGAGATAGGATTTAGCCTATTTTTCCATTTCTTAGTGTAGGTTTTTCTTTTTCTTTTTCATGTAATTTTAGTTTTCATTTATGTAATTCAGAGGAGATCAAACTTTCATAGAAGAACAAGAATGAAGCTTGTGCTGAGAGTGACACCGGTGTAAGGTTTCTTTCTTTTCTTTTATCATTATGAAATCAAAATCTGTATTCTCTCTTTGTATGTACTTCGTTTTAGTTTTCTTCTTCTTCTTCTTTTTTACTTCACTTTTCTTTTGGTACAAATTGTCTTCCAAGTGAGTCTAAAAGCATCGAAAGAACCTTGCCTTTACGAGTGCCACTGATAGCTCATGACGATGGAATTGAGTCTCTCTGTATCATTTCATGCTTGAGTTGTCTTGATGATGTAATGTGGAAGAGACCAATAATCAACTCTTATGGGCTATGCGCTGATTGCCTCCACTTCAAGGTAACATCGTCGCTGAAGATTCAAGGTAAGCTTTTGGTGAAAAGAAGGTAAGTAATTATTTTTATTTCTTTTCTTTTATTTCTGTAAATTAAATCACCAACACCACATCTCTTAAATCATTCTTTTCCAACTCATTTATGCATAGTCACTTTCTGATTCTCTCCACTTTCTCATTCTACCATTTCTTTCTAACTTTCATTTCTTTAAACAAAGAAGAACTTTCATTTTTTTCACAAAGATTTCAATACAAAACTTTGAACGCTTCTATCGCAAGCCCTCCTTGTGGATCACGACCATCATAGCCACTTGCTATAGCGGTAAGAATTGATCACTTGCACACTTTTATTAAAAGTTTTAAAATTCTGTATTTTGTTTGCAGGTTAAGCTTCAATCAAATTTTGGCGCCGTTGCCGGGGAGGGTAACGATTTTTATTGAAATCTGATTTTTATTGAAAATTTTTTAGAACTAAAACGAATTTTCTTCTATGTTGCAGGTTATAGGACAAGCAAAGCAAGAAAAAAAGATTGTAGTAACATATAAGTGGTCTTGGGCCTCTGCTCTAGAAAGCAGAGACCAAGTGCCCTCTGATTTGTCACATTTTCTCGGCCAAAGCCGCAGATCCGCGGCAAAAAAGAGTTGACTACTAAACAGGTTTTTTGCAGGGTTTCTTTCTTTGCAAAAACATAGCTGCTGCAAATCTTAATTCTTATATGCCATCACATAAGCTTGCTAATAAACCAACAGTAAAATACTTGTTGACAAAGATAAAAAATTGATTAGACGTTTGCATTTTTAGGCACGTGTCTTTTCAATTCATTTATTTTTACTGTTGAAGAGTGCTGGAGCATGGTACGTTCACATTGCATGTAGAATAGGACTCATCTCTTGGTTGATTTACATCGCTTTGAGTGAATCTTATTTACATATCTTGTACACTTGCACAAATTGATTTTAAGGGCACCACCTATTAACAAGATAAGGTGGGGATTTAATCACCCTTCCTTGGCCCAAAAATTAGATTCCAAGCACTTACTAAACCGAGCCTAACTAAAAATGAGTAGACGTTGGCCCTAGGGACATCTCAGACTCAATTAGGAGATTATCCTAAGGGGGAAAGGTGTTGGAATTTGACTCCTGCAAAATCAGTGTCTAGGAAAGGGATTAAGGGCCGAAAGCCCGAAGATTGGTGGTTATTTAATTAAGGAATGTCTTTGACGGAAAACCTCCCACCAATCTTGCCCTGACCTGGCTGATTAGCTTGTGGTCAAAGTCTGCATTATACCTCCCGTGGACGGTCTAACCAGTTAGGAGTCATCTAGGTCATAGGTCTACCCTAACTTAGGTTAGAATTTTTTCTTTTTTGTTTGCTTATTTGTTTGTTTTTCTTTCTTTGTATTCTATTGTGTGATATGGCTTATAATAATAATTTTTTCAACTTCAATAATAATCTATATTACACACCGACTTCATTTTCAGATATTACCAACCCGGCATATCATAACTTTAACCAACATAGTGTGCCGGATTGGTCTTATCCGAATCAATATAACCCATGTCCCCAGTCTTATAACCATAATTTCCATAATGATTTCAACTCTTCACAGAGTCAGTGGGGATTCACCTCCCCCGAGCATAATTTTCAACCTACTTGTCCTTCTTATCCACCTAGTCCACAATATTTCCAAGAATCATACTTAGTTCCACCCGTCCAAAATAGAAAACCATCAATTTTGGAAAGGAGTATGCGTGAGTCCAAACAACAATTAAAAAATCTGATGGACTCACAATTCCACCACCAATTCCAAGATAACATTTCATCTTTTCAACAAAACAATGAACCTATCAACTATGAAAAGATGCTTGAAGCCATGACTCAGGCCAAAACACTCGTAACCGTGACATAGATATGATGGTCCAATCTCTACGTTCTCACCGATTGGCCAGTTCTGATGTCACTAACCATTCTGTTAGAGCCGAAGAGTCATGTTATTTTGGAAATCAAGATTGTATTTCAGAACAACCATTTGAACTTGCCCAAACACCAAATTTTGAAAAAGATATTGACAGTTTGGCAAGTTATTCCTTTCCTGAAATAGAACTTGAGAATGAATATGATCGTGAACCCCAACTTAGTGATTCAATTTTACTTCCTGATTCAATTATGACTCCGGTGTCTTCACCTGATTTCAATCTTTTTCCCGAGTTAACATTGAATCCTGTGCCAATTCATAATGAAATTGAATCGCCTATCTTTTATGATCATCATGTTGAACTTGACCAATTTTATAATTTTGAAAATCTTATTGATAAATTGGCAAGTTCTCATTTTTACGAAATTGAACTCAATGAGAAATATGACCTAGATTCTCAAATCTGTGATCAAGTTTAAATTCTCGAATCAATATTGACTCCTGTTTTGTTGCTTGACTTAGGTAATATTTTATAGTCAGTTTTGATTCCCACACCTATCATTTCTGAACTTGAATCACCAATATTAAGTCACATTCTATTGTTGGAAAATGAATGTGGACTTGAGTTTCAACTTCTTGACTTGGACACACTTCTTGAACCAATCTCGACTCCTGAACCTTTACTTGACTTAAGTCACCTTCCCGAGTCGGTATTGGTTCCTATACTTCCTGAGTCCAAGTCAATCATTCTATCATTTCATACTCCATTCTGGGACAAGGTGGTTGACAAATTTCACTCCGAAATTAATTATGAAATTTTGAAATTAGATGGGGTCAAATATTTAATAAAAATCCTTTATGGATTCATCATTTTAATGGGTTATATTAGTGAAATTTCTGGTGGGTTCCTCAGAACCCAACGAAAAGTCGATTGGGCCGCATTTCATGGACCAATCAGACCACCACCGGAACCACCACCTTAAGGTAATATTTTCCTTCCCTTTTGTCTTTTTCATGCATCTATGCATTAATTCATACATTGAGGACAATGCATGAGATAGGTGTGGGGGAGGGTTCTAACATAACTTTTGTTTTTCTTTTTATTAAAAAAATTAACATTTTCTTTGCTTTTAAAAACTTTTTGAAAATAGAAATAATATTTTGACATATTTTTTGTAAGAAATTAAGTTAATTTTAAGGAATAGGAAAATCTAAATTAGGATTTCTTATACTTGGTCAAAATAAGATTATTTGTTTGATTTTTAGGATTAGGAAGAAAATTTGTCAAAGTAATTTAGTCTTGATCTTTACCTTGATGAGATATGCACACTTCATACACTTACACACTTAGGGTTCAAAAACAAAGATTCTTATGCCTTATAAAAAAAAAAAAAAAAAAAATATCTATGAAAAATGAACAAGTCTAATTATTGATTAGCTAGGTACTTTGGCCTAAGCAAGCCTTAGTATTTATGCGATAGATGATTAGATAAGTTTGAAAAGGAAAAATATATTTATAAAATTCCTCTGATTAAGCTGGGTATTTGTGCCTAATAAAGCATAAGTATTCACGCCTAAAAGAGGTTCATATAATAAAATCCTTAGTTTTGTGGCCTTGTTTGCTCGAGTCCTTAAGTCCTTGGGGTGTTTTCTCACCCGGTGCCCTAAGACTGTTTGATTTGGGAGTCATCGATTAAAGGCTCGTTACATGGGCAGATTAGAAAGCCTAATAAAACTAAGGAATAATACCACCAAATATATATATATATATAAGGCATAAGAGTTAGAGTTAATGAACCCTTAGTCAAAATTTTCACAATCACAAGGTGCATATGACTTAGGGTAAAGTAATAGACTAGATGAGAAGTACAATTTGACTCCTTACTTTGATTGATAACAAATTTTTGAATAGAGACTAAGCTTAGGAATGAAAAATTCAGTTTTCCTATACTTATAGATTGCTTAAATCTTACAATTACATTTCAAATATTTTTCTCTTTCAAAATGCCTTTCGAAAATACTAACTCTTTGTTTCTCTTTCTTTATGGATTTTGTGGGTGCAATCCGCTGAAAATCCTCACGAGACAAAACTCATCCTCTAGGGGAAACCTAGAGGTTTAACGGCTTGTTGCACATGCTCAGTGCAATCGCGTGACCTGCAAAAGTGGTCTAATAATCCTTAGTATAGTTTAGTTGTTTTGCTCGAGGACGAGCAAAAGATAGGTATGGGGGTGTGATTTGTCGCTAATGTTGCATATTTAGTATCATATTTTCATACTTATTATAGAATAAAATCTGCATTGTCCTAATAAATGTTTAATTTATTTGCAGGCCCAATCCTTAAGGAGATGAAGAGAAATGAGCCCAAAAGCCCACCAAATTCTGAATAAAATCAGAATTAATTCGAGCTCAGTGAATCAGGGCAAAATCAAGAGGTTGAAAATCAGTTAAGAAGAATCCTCTCAGAATCGATCGGTTAAAGCCAAGAATCAAAGGCCATTTCATCACAATCCTGGACTCAAACGAGAAAACCAACTGAAGATAAAAGCAGAAGAAAAAAGCATGGAGACCCACCAATAGGGTGTGGCCACCTGGCCACACCCTGGCCGTAAAAACGTAGCTAAATCCGCGTTTTTGCAGCTGTTTAGTGGTTGTTAGGGGAGCGTTTGCTCCCCCCAATCTTCCTGGGATTTTCCTCATGTGGGTTTTGCCTATAAAAAGCAAGTATTTGCACTGAAAATGGGACGACCATGCAGAGATAGGATTTAGCCTTTTTTTCCATTTCTTAGTATAGGTTTTTCTTTTTCTTTTTCATGTAATTTTAGTTTTGATTTATGTAATTCAGAGGATATCAGACTTTCATAGAAGAACAAGAATGAAGCTTGTGCTGAGAGTGACACCAGTTTAAGGTTTCTTTCTTTTCTTTTATCGTTATGAAATCAAAATCTGTATTCTCTCTTTGTATATACTTTGTTTTAGTTTTCTTCTTCTTCTTCTTTTTTACTTCACTCTTCTTTTGGTACAAATTGTCTTCCAAGTGAGTCTAAAAGCATCGAAAGAGCCTTGCCTTTGCGAGTGCCACCGATAGCTTATGACGATGGAATTGAGTCTCTCTGTATCATTTCATGCTTGAGTTGTCTTGATGATGTAATGTGAAAGAGACCAATAATTAACTCTTATGGGCTATGCGCTGATTGCCTCCACTTCAAGGTAACATCGTCGCTGAAGATTCAAGGTAAGCTTTTGGTGAAAAGAAGGTAAGTAATTATTTTTATTTCTTTTCTTTTATTTCTGTAAATTAAATCACCAACACCACATCTCTCAAATCATTCTTTTCCAACTCATTTGTATATAGTCGCTTTCTGATTCTCTCCACTTTCTCATTCTACCATTTCTTTCTAACTTTAACATAACTCGTTTTTATTTCTTTAAACATAGAAGAACTTTAGTTTTTCTTCACAAAGATTTCAATACAAAACTTTGAATGCTTCTATCGCAAACCCTCCTTGTGGATCACGACCCGCATAGCCACTTGCTATAGCGGTAATAATTGAGCACTTGCACACTTTTATTAAAAGTTCTGAAATTCCATATTTTGTGTGCAGGTTAAGCTTCAATCACGAAGCTACCCAGACGCGAATCTACATGATTCTCTAGCGAACTTATCCCAAAGCAGGATTGAAAGCGAAGCTAAACTCAACCATCATGGCGATGTTCGTAATTCACATGCCACCGATCAAAGCAATTCAAAGTATTTCAAAGTCTGAGCCATTGCAGACTTTCAAAAACTTTGAAGGGGGTCTTTTTGACACTTAAAAAAGACAAGATTCTTACTGGCCTGAACAATGTCTAAACTTATTGACATTTACAAAAGACAAGTGACAAACAAGCCAATAACCAGTTTTCACTCATCTCCGAGGGACAAGGAAGCAACTTGGACTCCACTGATCTAGCAAGCAGACAGTGAGCCCGGATTGTCTCTAAACAGACCTCAGCAGGTCTAAGATACTAGCACTTAGAATCACATGAGCCCAAAGGGATAGCCTCGCTTGAGAGGCTAAGATCATCCAACTTCGCCTTCAAGCCATTCAAAGCTCCGCCAGGAAGCTAACTTATAGCTTCGCCTGAACTGCTGAAGCCACACGCAACCGCGCAGAAAGGGTATATGGTAGCTTGGCTACAGACGACATCTAGCTTCGCCGAAGAGCCTTCTTCTAACTTCGCCAAATACTGCCTCCAGCTCCGCTCTGAGTTCAAAGCAGGCAGCACCGCTGCGGGTTTGCTATGGTCAACCTTTGACCAATCAAATATCCAGATGAGATCAGATCTAATCAGGATCAATATCAAATCCAATTAAGATCAAATCTGAGATCAAATTTGGCATTTGATTGCCACAATCTCTTGACTCTCCTAAAACGAGTAAGAAGATCAGGAAAGATCTTTTAACTATATGAAAAGAATTAAAATAGATCAAGAGGATCAACCGACCTGCCATTTCTAGCTTCGCAGAAGCTGATCCTAGCCTCGCAGCAAGGCTACTTTTCAGATTTAAATAGATTTGATTCGATCTGTTTCTATATCTTCAAGGCACAATTATACCCTTACTCTCCTTATAAATAGCCCACCATGGACACAAGGAAAGAGGCCACGCATATGCGCAAGAGACCCCCGGTAAAGAGAGAGAGGACTCCACAAGCAGAGACTTCTTCACGACGCACCGTGCGCACAAGAATTCAAAGACTTTTTAGAGAATCACTTCTCTAATCAGGGTGCTGATACCCTAATACCTTCTTCTCAAGGAAACTCCGGAATCAGGCGGGAAGAAATTCCTAACTGAAGGCGATTTTGAGAAGTAACAAGAGAGTTCTACCAACCTTTTATTCTCTGATTTCCTGAACCAGGCGAGAAGGGAATCTCATCGCTCGCATCATCAAAGGGACATAGTGGTCGCGCGTTGACCAGACTCCTATCAGTATACTTCTCCAGAATCTCTGAGGAGATCTACTTGTAATCTTTTTAAGAATACTTGTAATTTTGCTCCTCAACCCTTTTTATTGTAAGTTTTCCCCTTTGCAAATCAATGGAAAACAATCATATGGCAAAGAAACATGACACAATCATGGCAAAGGTATAGAAATGCAAATTTACACTAACACATATCACAATAACACAAAAGTAAACTAGCAATCCCATGTATATAAAAGAAAATCTTTATGTGGAGAAATTACCAAACCATAGGCATTCTCCAAAAATGGATGCCTCGATGATAGTGATGCAAGCGACATTGTGATCGTTGAGCGTTGATGCATCCACCACCCGGGCACCATCTCCCCCTGAGTCTTGGAGGAGGACGACCCACTTGCATCAATTATTTTCGGTGTGTCTTTTGGTACCCAAATCTTTTTGGGTCCTATAGGGTTAGTGTCATCTCGAACCCAAACATTTTTATTTGACAAATTTAGCTTAGCATAACAAAATTTTTCTAAATGGCCTTTGCGGCCACAATAAGTACAAGTATAAATTCTACTACTACCATACATAAATGCATGTTTTTGTGTGTGGGCATGTTTGTGTGATTTTGAAGTATGATGATGATGAGTGTGTTTCCCTTGGGATACTCCTTTAGGAAACCTAGATGCAAGTTTAGACATGTCAAAAGCATACTTCTTTAAAGTTATATCCAAAACTTCAACATGTTTTTGGATCTCTAAAAATTCATTTTTGTTGCAAGTAGAAATAGAACTTTTTCCTTTACAGGATATTTTATAATTCTCAAAATCCTTTTTCATCTTTTCAAAAGAATTTGCTAAATCATATTTCTCTTGTAAAACATGTTCAAATTTACTTTTAAAGAATCGTTTTCCTTTTTCAATTTCTTATTTTGAAATTGAGAAATTTAATACCTATGTTGTAATTCTTCAAAAAATTATGCAAGCTCATCCATAGTTAATTCATCCTCATCTAGAGAGTTTTCAAGGCATACATTGGTAGCATCCTCGCCATGTGCCATGAAGCACATGTTAGCGGTGTCGATCTCCTCTTCGGATTCCGACTTCGAGTCATCCCATGTGGCCACCATCACCTTTTTCTTCTTAAGTCCATTCTTGGAGGTAGTAGCTTGTAGAGCGGGGCACTCAGCAATTAGTGTCCCATCTTCTTGCAATGAAAACACGGACCCAGCTCCTCTCTCTTTCTTTCATATCTTCCTTGAGGTTTTCCTGTTCGGAAGTTGCTTTGTCTACCCTTCTTGTAGAACATTTTGCCCACCTTCCTTATGAGCATGGCAAAGTCTTCATCATAGTCCTCCAATGAATCCTCCTCATCATGGGTGGATGGAACGGCCTTGAAAGCAATGGCTTTCTTCTTTGGTGTCTCTCTTTCTTCTCTAACCTTCATCTCCATCTCATGGGTTTTGAGATTGCCGATGAAGCCAGAGAAGTCCATCTCCTCCCTATCATTGAGCTCCTTGAGGGTGGTTGCCTTGACTTCCCAAGATTTGGGAAGAGCTCTAATGACCTTCCGGATCTTTTGGTCATTATCAATCGTGTCACCTAAAGAAGATAGAGCATTAGTGATCTTGGTGAAACGGGTGAGCATATCATCAATGCATTCATTCTCAAGCATATAAAAATTCTCATATTGAGAATGAAGCAAGTCAATTTTTGATCTCTTGACTTGAGATGTTCCCTCATTAGTAACAATAAGGACATTCCAAACATCAAATGCCGATTTACAATTAATGATGCGTGAAAGGTCATCTTCATTTAAAGCTTGGGTGAGTGCATATTGGACTCTAGCATTGGCCTCATAGTCCTTAGTGGTATCTTCGGAACATGTTCTCTCATCGGTGAGAGGTTCAATAAAATATTTGGTGATGGCCCTAGCGACTCTAACTCCTAGAGATTTTAGAAAGAGGTTCATTTTGACCTTCCAAATAGGGAAGTTCAAACCATCAAATTTAGGTGGGGACTTGATGCTAGAAAAATCAACAGATGCCATGAATATAAGTGAAATGCACAACAAATAGATATAGCCAAATATGAGGATCTCCCTAAGGTGGTTAAACCAAAAACTAGGGTTAGGCTCTGATACCAATTGAAATCACCTAGAGGGGGGGTGAATAGGTGATGGCTATACTAATTGACAAATAATGTGTATTTAAAAACTATTTAAACAATAAGTAACAATAAAAGACTTGCAAGAAATTAGACAAGTAATAGAGCAAGTAAAGGAGAGATAGAGTTTAGAGAAAAGTGGACAATCGCAAACACGAAGATATTTTTCGAGGTTCGAGCCATGCTCTACGTCCCCGCCTTCAAAACGATGAAGGATTTCCACTATTGGTGATCCCACCAGATTTTCAATACAAGAACACACTTGTCCTATCTCTCGCGGTACCGTAACACCCACTTGGAGCATACTAGCTCGCTTGAGGCTGATGCCTCTACAACTTCTCACAATGAAGAAAAGGTGATCACACTTTATCAAAAAGGCTCACTTGCACAACCCTACAACCAAGATGAGGGGATGATACTTTGGGATTGTGTAATGCACATAAACTAGAAAGAAGTAGAGGAATGCTTCAAGCTAAGGGTTGAAAATTTTGGCTCAAAGAAAATTCTTTTGCTAAAGGCTAAACTTTTGAAAACTTTGATTTTTGCTTGTAAATCTTGTATCAAACTTATTGAAACCTCCCTCTATTTATAGAGGATGAAAAACTAGGTTACAAGGGTCAAAAAAGTCATTGGGGAGAAACCCAACACAAAAAGGAGTCAGAAAAATATAGTTGTTGCAGTCTGTCAGAATTTTCTGACTGAAGCCGGTCGACCGGCCGGTCAACCGTCAATGGTCGAATTTCTGACCGTTGGGAAGCCGGTCGACGGGGTCGGTCGACCGAGACCCAAAACAGAGAGCAAGTCTCTCTGTCGGTCGACTGGTCCGGTCGACCAGGGAGAAACAAAGAGCACTGTAATTGCTCCCGGTCAACCGGTCGGTCGACCGATGTGCACACATGCACAGTGGTGCATGTCGGTCAACCGCCCGGTCGACCGTCAGAGCAATTCTGCTCTGCCAGCGGTCGACCGGACTAGGCCAAAACTGTTTTTCCCAAAGGCTATTTTTAAGATGGAAATTTTGGTATAAAATCATTAGGTTGGGAATATACAAAATAAAGTTCTAGGCTTATAAATACCAAAGTGTGATCATAAATTAACACCAAAAATGTTTGAACTTTATTTTGATGAAAATCCCTTTTTCTAAATGAAAACTGGTTTTTCCCAAAAGCTTGTTTTTCTAAACATGATGTTTCCAAACTTTGTTTTTCCAAAACTAGGTTAGAAAATTTTGAATAAAAATTTGTTTGAAGGCATGAAGCAATACCAAAAGTGTGTGTGTGACAATCCCAAAGTAATTTACCTTTATAATCTAGGTTTTAACAAAATCAACTATAAATCCTAACTAAAAATGAAAAATACAAATCTTGTATTGTCTTCAATCTTGTTTGATCCTTGAGCTCTTCTATTGTGCTGGGCTCGGGGAACCAAATCTTTGCGGCGTCCAAAAGTGTGAATCTTGTGTTGGAGCCGTCAAATTCCTTATGATTTTTACCTAAAACTTATTTACACAAACTTGTTAAAAATATAACTATATATGGTTTGTTATCATCAAAATGTCGGGCTAATGGCCTTTGGGCCAACAGAATCTTGGCTGTTGCGCTAGCGATTTCTTCTGACATTCTGTTATCCTTCATGTGCCTTGCTGGACCTTCTAGAATGTAGGGAATATTCGTGGATGAATCCAGATATGGGCTTCTTCTTTGGGCTTCTCAATTAATCCCTTAATTCCTTTAAAAATTCATTGTTGATGGGCCTTCATCTCCATTAATGTTGGACCTAAAAAAAGAGAGAAAAAAGCAATAAAAATCTCATTTTTCTTTATATAAAGCATAATAAGGTAGAGGAAAATAATACAATAATGAACTCCAATCTTTTCTCCACTTGTATTAGAGCAAATACTTTCATATAAAAAGGAGAGTTTTCAAGAGTGGTTTTCAAAAGTGATTTCTTGAGTTTTTTTTGCCACATCTCTATCCTAGTTTTTCTCACACATACTTGAGCTTTCCATTCTCATATCTATCCTATTGGAGTTTTGTTGTGAGAGTGTTTTAGGTGACAAAGTGTTAAGATTGATTGGAGTCATTTATGCATCATTTTCTACCACCATGCTATGCTTTATCTGAATAAATATTTGATTTTTACTATTTTTTCTCTCTTTTTTCAGGCCCAATGTTTAATGGAGAAGGAGGCCCAACAATTGTGATTTTTGAGGATTTAAAGAAACATTTGGAAGCTCACAAGAGAAAAGCCCAAGTGTTAACAGATCCAAAGCGAATTCTCAGTTTCTACAAGATCCAACTGGGGATACGAGATGCAACAGAAAGGCATAAAAATTCGCTAGCGCAACGGCCAAGAAACAGCCGCGGAAACGCGGCACATGCTGCGGAACCACGGCAATCGTTAGGTCGTTATTTTAGCGTTTGATTCGGAGACTGAAGTGGGATGGCCTCTTCTCATGAAGACTATAAATAGACCTCTAGGGCCTCTGTAATCGGGGAGGAGAAAAGAGCATTGTTTATAGGAAAATTGTTAGGGTTTCTCTAGTTTTATTTTTTAGTCTCTTATGTAATTTTCTTTTTCTCCTTCTAGAATCCAAAGAAGAGAGAGTGACAGTGAGCAATCTTTGTAATTGGAGACGGTGACAACGCAATACAAGGATCGAGCTTTCAATCTTCATCTTCTCTTGTTCTAGTGCATTATTTTCTTTAAGCTTTTACTTTCTTCTATTTCACTTCTACAATGAACTGTTTCTTGTTCTTTATTTCCATGTCTAGCTAATTTATTAACATGACTAACTAACTTTTAATTTTACAACTACTAACTCTTGGGTGATTGCTAACTTATATGATTCATTGGATACTTTCTTCTTTTTAGCCTTGCAAACTACAAGTCTATTTTACCTCTAATGAAGATAAGTTGCTTTTTATTCTTTGTAAATGCTATGTTCTCCCTCCATATGGTTCATGTGAGAGCCTCGTCTTTAGAACAAGTGCCTTGATGGAACATGAAGATGGAGCACTTCACTATGCCAATGACTACATTACAAGTTCTTATTTCATGCTTGCTTTATTATAGCTTTGATGGACTAATGAATCTTGTATGTTTCTTAGCATCGTTAAAAGTGACTATTGATTGAGGCAAAACCTGCACAAAAAATATAGAATTTCAGATTTAAGAATAAAGATGTGCAAGTGCTTAATTCTAACTGCGATAGCAAGTGGCTATACGGGTCGTGATCCACAAGGAGGGTTTACGATAGAAGCGTTCAAAGTTTTGTATTGAAATCTTTATGAAGAAAAACGAAAGTTCTTCTTTGTTTTAAGAAATGAAAATAAAAAAAAGATATGTTAAAGTTAAGTGAGAAAGCGGTAGAATGAGAAAGTGGAGAGAATCAGAAAGTGACTATGTACAAATGAATTGGAAAGAAGTGATGAAAGATTTGGAAGATGTGGTGATCTATACTAAAGAAATAAAAGAAAAGAAAGAAGATCGAAGAAATACTTACCTAGTTTGGTTGAGGACTTACCTGGAACGCTTGCATGTTCTACCTTGCTTCGGAGGCGTTCAACGCATAAGTCATAGGATCGAGCTCAGTCCCCATTCGCATTATATCATCAAGCCAAGCAAGAATGAAGTGATACGAGTCTTGAGGAGGAGAACATCATTATGAATCATCGTTGGCACTCACACAACATCGTTATACTTATGCATATAGATTCACTTGCATGCTCAACAAAACCAAAAGAGGTAAAGTAGAAAGAGGAAGAAGAAAACAAAAGAAAAGATGAACATAAAAAAGTATTTACCTTTATTGCTTGCAAAAATCATGGAAGAATGGAGGAGGGTACATCGGTGTCACTCTCAACATAAGCCTCTCTCTCTTACTTACATAAATCTCCATCTAACCTAAGCTTACATACAAATTAAAATTACATAAAAAGAAAAGAAAAACCTAAACTACAAAGAATGAAAACTGGACTAAATCCTATCTCTGCATGGTCGTCCCATTTTCAGTTCAAATACTGCCTTTTTATAGGCAAAAACCCAACCTACAGGATCCCGAGAAGATTGGGGGAGCAAACGCTCCCCCTAATTCTCTAACCAAGCCGCGAAAACACAGCTTTGGCCGTATTTCCGCGGCCAAGGTGTGGCCAGGTGGCCACACCCTGTTGGTCGGTCTCCCCGGCATCTCGTTCTGTCTTTATCTTGGGTTGGATTTGTAGTTTAACTCCGAGATTTTAAAGAAATGGCCGTTGATCTTTGCTTCAACCGATCAATTCTGAGAAGATTCTTCTCAACCGGTGTTCAACCTCTTTGTTTTGTCCTGATTCATTGAGTTCGAATTAATTCTGATTTAATTCAGAATTTGGTGGGCTTTTGGGCTCATTCTCTTCACTCTACTTAAGGAATGGGCCTGCAAGTAAATTAAATATTTAATTAGGACAATGCAGATTTTATTCTATAATAAGTATGGAAATATGATACTAAATATTCAACATTAGCGACCAATCACACCCCCATACCTATCTTTTGCTCGTCCTCGAGCAAAATAACTAAACGATACTAAGGATTATTAGACCACTTTCGCAGGTCACGCGATTGCACTAAGCATGTGTAACAAGCCGTTAAACCTCTAGGTGATTGAGGTTTTACCTGCATACAAGAATACGAAATTTCAGATCTAAGAATAGGATGTGCAAGGTACTCAATTCTACCGCTATAGTAAGTGGCTATGCGGGTCGTGATCCACAGGGAGGGACTAGCGATGAAAGATTTTTTAGTGAGTTCTCTCTAATGGTTAAAAATTCTTCTTTAGTTAAAGAAAAAGGAAAATTTGAGTTAAAGTTAAATTAGGAAGAAGATGGTAGATTAAGAAGATGGAAAATAGATTATATATAAGAAATTGAATTGCGTGTTGTTGGTGTTGATGATCTACACTAAAAAAATAAAAGAAAAGGAAATTAACCTAAAAATTACTTACCTCTTCAGTTCTCATATACCTTGGATTCATTGCGACGACTTACCTTGTCTTTGAAGGCAATCAAGCATGACGTATAGGATCTTCCCCCATTCTCGATCTACACTACAAATAAAAGGGCAACTATACTAGCAAGAGAAGGGTTGTTCATCACCATAGGCCATCAAGGGCACTTATAAAGACTAAGCAGTCTTGAGGCTATCCAATTCACTTGGATTACAAACACATCAGAAGA
Source organism: Agave tequilana (assembly GCA_038442645.1). Taxonomy (NCBI): domain Eukaryota; kingdom Viridiplantae; phylum Streptophyta; class Magnoliopsida; order Asparagales; family Asparagaceae; genus Agave; species Agave tequilana. The sequence goes on along the minus strand of JAVJIF010029691.1, from coordinate 1,570,698 downwards.
AACAGAAACTTCAATTTGATTCTTATAACAATGGAAGAAAAGACTTACTTACACCGATGTCACCTCGGTACAAGCTTGATCTCCTTCCTCCATGAAACTCGTCTCTCCTCTTAGTTACATAAAGAAAAAGTAAAAAAAAATTGCATAAAAGAAAACTAAAAAAAACCTAAGTTACAAAGTACAAATTAGAGAGAAAATCTAAAGAAAAACCTTAATCTTGTTTCTGGATCTGCCCTTGAGCTTCTGAGATCTGCCCTTCCTCTGTTGCTATGCAGGGGTATTTATAGGAGAAAACCAGAGGATAAGAAGCGTATGAAGATAAGAGGAGCAAAATATCTCTGAAACTTGTTTTGACTTATCCATAGAAGTTCAAATCTGTCTTGCAACTTGTTATTATGTTGATCACCGAATATGGATTATCTTCTGACTGAATTGGAAAGTTTGATCAACACAAGAGTTGTAGTCCTTCAAGTCTTCTTTCTGGAGCATCTTGCATCATAGTATTTGAATATATGTAGCAAAAGTTATGATCTGAATACTAAAACGTGTACAGTCTAAATCCGAATTTTTCTCTCCTTTATCTTCATCTTGTGGAGCAAGCAACCTGCTTGAGTAGAACTTCATCTCATCTTATCCTTTTTCTCCACTTTTAGCAATTAGGAGTTCTATCTTATCCTTCCTTTTCCTCCCTTAGATTTTAAATAAAGAATTTAAAATCCAAGTTTTGATTAGGTTAGATAATGTAGAAACTTCTAAATTACTACAATTTTTGCATATGGGCTTTTTGGGCTTTTGGGCTTCATTCAGGATTTATTTTTTTATTTTTTAATTACTCAAGGCCTGCACACATTAAATAATAAAACATTAGCAATAGTGCAAAATTAAAAGAATAAATAGGGAAATATGATAGTAAATATGGTGATAAATATGCACTTTTTACTACCTATCACACCCTCACACTTATCTTTTTGCTCATCCTTGAGTAAAAATAAAAAAGAATAAGAAAAAGAAAAACTAATCTATCCTAACTCACTTTCGTAGGAATCACGGTTGCACTTAGCATGTGTAACAAGTCGTTAAACCTCTAGGTTACCCTAGAGGACGAGTGTTGTCTCGTCAGGATTTTCAGTGGATTACACCCACAAAATCCATAAAAAGAAAAATATTTGAAATATGTTTGAAGAGACTAAGTAGTCTATAAGTTTTAGGATTATCATTTTATTCATTCTTAAACTTAGTCTTTATATAATAAATTGTTATCCATTTTAGGTAAGAATCAAAATTGAATTTTTGTATAGTCTCTTTTGTTATCCTAAGTCATATGTATCCTTGTGAATCTTTACTAAGAATTCTTTAACTTGGACTCTCATGCCCCTTTTTTTTATATATATATTTTTTATTTTTCTCTTAATATGTATAACTCATCTAATTTTCTTTCGTATAAGTATCAAGGCTTCTCGAGGCCCTCATACCTAACTAATTGACTATTAGATGTGTTAGTACATATATAAATAATATTTTTTAGTTTTCTTAGGCTTTGTAGTCCACCCATGTAGCGAACTTAAAGTCGGTGGCTCCCAAACTGGTTTGTTTTAGGGCACCGGGTGAGAAAACACCCCACGGACTTAAGGACTCCAGTGAACTAGGCCACAAAACTAAGGATTTTATTTTATAAAATTAACTTTAGGCGTGAATACTTATGCTTCTTGAGGCACATGTATCCAGCTTAATCAGTAAAATATTTTTTTATATATTTTTTTTATATTATTTTTTTATAAGGCACAAGAGTCTTTGTCTTAGAATCCTAGATGTGGATGTGTATAAGGTACGCACATTTCATTAAGGTAAAAATCAAGACTAATTAATTATTCAATTTTTCCTCCTATACCTAAAAAATCCAACGATTTATTTTATTTCGACCAAGTTTTCAGAAATCCTAATCATGATTTTCCTAACTCTTAAGATTAACTTAGATTTCTTTCAAAAGATAAGTCAAAATATTGTCTTCTTTTTCAAAATTTTATTTATTTTTTATTTATTTTTTTTTTTTTATTTTTTTTAACAAAATTTTGTTAGTTAATATCTAACTATGTTAGTATGTTAGTAAATCCTCCCCCACACCTATCTCATGCATTGTCCTGAATGTATGAATTAATTCATAGATGCATGAAAAAGAAGAAAGGGAAGAAAAATATTACCTTAAGGTGGTGGTTCCGGTGGTGGTTTGATTGGTCCACGAAATGCGGCTCAATCGAATTTTTGTGGAGTTTAGAGGAACCCACTAGAAATCTCTCTTATATAACCCACTAAAATGATGTATATATGAACGTTTTTTTGTTTAAAATTTAACCACATTTAATTTCCAAATTCCATAATTAATTTCAAAGTCAATTTTGTCAACCGTCTTGTCCCAAAATGGAGTGTGAAAAGATGGAATGATTGACTTGGACTCAGGAAGAACGGAAACTAATACCGACTCAGAAAGTGACTTAAATCAAGTAATGGTTCAGGAGTCAAGATTGGTTCAGGAAGTGGGTCCAAATCAAGAAGTTGAAACTCAAGTCCACAGTCAATTTTCCACAATGGAATGTGACTTAATATTGGTGATTCAAATTCAAGAATGACAGGTGTGGGAATCAAAACTGACTCTAAAATATTACTCAATTCGGATAACAAAATAGGAGTCAATATTGATTCGGGAATTTGAACTGGATCACAAATTTGAGAATCTAGGTCACATATCTCATTGAGTTCAATTTCATAAAAATGAGAACTTGCCAATTTATCAATGGGACTGTCAAAAGTATGAAATTGGTCAAGTTCAATATGATGATCATAAAAGATTGGTGATTCAATTTCATTATGAATTGGCACAGGATCCAATGTTGACTCGAGAAAATTGAAATCAGGTGAAGACACCGGAGTCATTATTGAATCAGGAAGTAGAATTGAACCATTAAGTTGAGCTTCAGAATCATATTCATTCTCAAGTTCTATTTTAGAAAATGAATAACTTGCCAAACTGTCAATGTTATCTTCAAAATTTTGAGTTTGGGCAAGTTCAAATGATTGTACTGTAATGGAATCTTGTTTTCCAAAACATGATGACTCTTTGGCTCTATCAGAAATGGTCAAATGGTGAGAATGGAGAGTTTGGACCATTAGATCTATGTCATGATCATGAGCGATTTGAGCCTAAGTCATGGCTTCAAGCATCTTTTCATAGTTGATTGGTTCATCGTTTTGTTGCGATTGGTCTTGAAAAGATGAAGAGTTATTTTGAAATTGGTGGTGAAATTGTGAGTCCATCAGATTGTGTGATTGTTATTTGGACTCACGCATCATCATGTCCAAGATTGATGGTTTTCTATTTGTGATTGTTGCTTGGACTCACGCATACTCATTTCCATCATTTCCAAGATTGATGGTGTTCTATTTTGAACTGGTAGAACTGAGTATGAATCTTGGATGATTGATGGTGTTCTATTTTGAATTGGTGGAACTGAGTATGAATCTTGGAAATATTGTGGACAAGGTGGATAAAGAGGACAAGTTAGTTGAAAATTGGACTCGGGAGAGGCGAATCCCCATGGACTCTGTGAAGAGTTGAAATTGTTATGAAAATTATGGTCATATGATGGACGGCATGGGTTATATTCATTCGGATAAGACCACTCCGGCACACTAGGTTGGTTAAAGTTATGATATGCCGGGTTGGTAATATTCAAAAAAGAGGTTGGTGTGTAATATGGATTACCATCAAAATTGAAAAAATTGTTGTTATAAGCCATATCACACAGGAAAACACAAACAAAGAAACAAATAAGCAAACAAAGGAAAAAAAATTCTAAACTAAGTTAGGGTAGACCGATGACCTAGACGACTCCTAACTGGTCAGACTGTCCACCGGAGGTATAATGCAGACTTTGACCACAAGCTAATCAGCCAGGTCAGGGCAAGATTAGTGGGAGGTTTTCCGTCAAAGACGTTCCTTAATTAAATAATCACCAATCTTCGGGCTTTCGGCCCTTAATCCCCTTTCTAGACACTGATTTGGCAGGAGTCAAATTCCAACACCTTTCCCCCTTAGAATAATCTCCTAATTGAGTCCGAGATGTCCCTAGGGCCAACGTCTACTCATTTTTAGTTAGGCTCGGGTTAGTGAGTGCTTGGAATCTGATTTTTGGGCCAAGGAAGGGTGATTAAATCCCCACCTTATCTTGTTATGGGGTGGTGCCCTTAAGATCAGTTTGTACAAATGTACAAGATATGCAAACAAGGTTCACTCATAGCGATGTAAATCAACCGATAGATGAGTCCTATTCTAAATGCAATGCGAACGTACCTTGCTCCAGCACTCTTCAACAGTAAAGTAAATGAATTGAAAAGACACGTGCCTAAAATGCAAATGTCTAATCAATTTTTTTAACTTTTTCAACAAATGTTTTACTACTGAGGTTAGAAAGTAAATACAGTGAATCAAAAAAGAAAATAAATGCTACAGATATTATAAATTGCGCAATTCAGCCAGTGTCCACTGCAGCAAGAATTCCTTGTTGTTAAATATGTACAAAAAACAAAGAAGAAAGTTAACCAAAAATGTAAACTTTTAAAGAGAATTGCTTACCGTCCCTCCCCGGCAACGGCGCCAAAATTTTGATTGAGGTTTTACCTCCACACAAGAATACAAAATTTCAGATCTAAAAATAGGATGTGCAAGGTACTCAATTTTACCGCTATAGCAAGTGGCTATGTGGGTCGTGATCCACAAGGAGGGACTAGCGATGGAAGCTTTTTTAGTAAGTTCTCTCTAATGGTTAAAAATTCTTCTTTAGTTAAAGAAAAAGGAAAATTTGAGTTAAAGTTAAATTACGAAGAAGATGGTAGATTAAGAAGATGGAAAATAGATTATATGCAAGAAATTGAATTGGGTGTTGTTGGTGTTGGTGATCTACACTAAAAAAAATAAAAGAAAAGAAAAATAACCTAAAAATTACTTACCTCTTCAGTTCTCATATACCTTGAATTCATTGCGACGACTTACCTTGTCTTTGAAGGCAATCAAGCATGACGTATAGGATCTTCCCCCATTCTCGATCTACACTACAAATAAAAGGGCAATTATACTAGCAAGAGAAGGGTTCTTCATCACCATAGGCCATCAAGGGCACTCACAACGACTAAGCAGTCTCGAGGCTATCGAATTCACTTGGATTACAAACACATCAGAGAAAAATAAACGAAAACGAAAGAAGAAATAGAAACTTTGATTTGATTCTTATAACAAAGGAAGAAAAGACTTACTTACACCGATGTCACCTCAGTACAAGCCTGATCTCCTTCCTCCGTGAAACTCGTCTCTCCTCTCAGTTACATAAAGAAAAAGTAAAAAAAAATTACATAAAAGAAAACTAAAAAAACCTAAGTTACAAATTACAAATTAGAGAGAAAATCTAAAGAAAAACCCTAAGCTCGTTTCTGGATCTGCCCTTGAGCTTCTGAGATCTGCCCTTCCTCTGTTGCTATGCAGGGGTATTTATAGGAGAAAACCAGAGGATAAGAAGCGTATGAAGATAAGAGGAGCAAAATATCTCTGAATTTGAATTCTTCTTTTATCTCCAAACTTGTTTTGACTTATCCATAGAAGTTCAAATCTGTCCTGCAACTTGTTATCATGTTGATCACCGAATATGGCTTATCTTCTGACTGAATTGGAATATTTGATCAACATATGAGTTGTAGTCCTTCAAGTCTTCTTTCTGGAGCATCTTGCATCATAGGATTTGAATATTTGTAGCTAAAATTATAATCTGAATACTAAAACGTGTACAGTCTGAATCCGAATTTTTCTCTCCTTTATCTTCATCTTGTGGTGCAAGCAACCTGGTTGAGTAGAACTTCATCTCATCTTATCTTTTTTCTCCTCTTTTAGCAATTAGGAGTTCTATCTTATCCTTCCTTTTCCTCCCTTAGATTTTAAATAAAGAATTTAAAATCCAAGTTTAGATTAGGTTAGATAATGTAGAAACTTCTAAATTACTACAATTTTTGCATATGGGCTTTTTGGGCTTTTGGGCTTCATTCAGGATTTATTTTTTATTTTTTAATTACTCAAGGCCTGCACACATTAAATAATAAAACATTAGTAATAGTACATAATTAAAAGAATAAATAGGGAAATATGATAGTAAATGTGGTGATAAATATGCACTTTTTACTACCTATCACTAGGTTTCCCCTAGAGGATGAGTTTTGTCTCGTGAGGGTTTTCAGTGGATTACACCCACAAAATCCATAAAGGAAGAGAAACAAATAGTTAGTATATATATTTTGGTGGTATTATTTCTTAGTTCTATTCGGCTTTCTAATTTGCCCATGTAACGAGCCTTTAATCGATGACTCCCAAACCAAACGGTCTTAGGGCACCGGGTGAGAAAACACCCCAAGGACTTAAGGACTCGAGCAAATAAGGCCACAAAATTAAGGATTTTATTATATGAACCTCTTTTAGGCGTGAATACTTATGCTTTATTAGGCACAAATACCCAACTTAATCAGAAGATTTTTATTTATATTTTTTTTTCAAACTTATCTAATCATCTTTCACATAAATACCAAGGATTACTTAGGCCAAATCACCTAGCTAATCAATAATTATATTTGTTCATTTTTCATAGATATATTTTTTCTCTCTTTTTTATTTTTTTATAAGGCATAAGATTCTTTGTTTTTGAACCCTAAGTGTGTAAGTGTATGAAGTGTGCATATTTCATTAAGTTAAAGATCAAGACTAAATTACTTTGACAAATTATCATCCTAACCCTAAAAATTAAACAAATAATCTTATTTTGACCAAGTATAAGAAATCCTAATTTGGATTTTCCTATTCCTTAAAATTAACTTAATTTCTTACAAAAATTCTTTTATTTTTATTATTTTTTTAATAAAAAGAAAACACTAATTTATGTTAGAACCCTCCCCCACACCTATCTCATGCATTGTCCTCAATGTATGAATTAATGTATAGATGCATGAAAAGGAAGAAAGGGAAGGAAAATGTTACCTTAAGGTGGTGGTTCCGGTGGTGGTCTAATTGGTCCACGAAATGCGGCCCAATCGACTTTTCGTTGGGTTTGCAGGAAACCACCAGAAATATCTCTAATATAACCCATTAATATGATGAATCCATAAAGGATTTTTATTAAATATTTGACCCCATCCAATTTTCAAATTCCATAATTAATTTCGGAGTCAAATTTGTCAACCGCCTTGTCCCAAAATGGATTGTGAAAAATAAGAATGATTGACTTGGACTCAGGAAGTACAGAAACTAATCCCGACTCAGGAAGGTGATTTAAGTCAAGTAAAGGCTTAGGAGTCGAGATTGGTTCCGGAAGTAGGTTCAAGTCAAGAAGTTAAAACTCAAGTCCACATTTATTTTCCAACAATGGAATGTGACTTAATATTGGTGATTCAAGTTCAAGAATGATAGGTGTGGGAATCAAAACTGACTCTAAAATATTACTCAAGTCTGGTAACAAAACAGGAGTCAATATTGATTCGAGAATTTGAATTGGATCACAGATTTGAGAATCTAGATCACATTTCTCATTGAGTTCAATGTCATAAAAATAAGAACTTGCCAATTTGTCAATGAGATTTTCAAAATTATAAAATTGGTCAAGTTTAACATGATCATCAAAAATGGGTGATTCAATTTCATGATGAATTGGTACAGGATTCAATGTTGACTTAGGAAGAAGATTGAAATCAGGTGAAGACACCGGAGTCACTATTGAATCAGGAAGTAAAATTGAATCACTAAGTTGAGGTTCATGATCATATTCATTTTCAAGTTCGATTTCAGGCAAGGGATAACTTGCCAAACTATCAATATCATTTGGAGTTTGGTCAAGTTCAAATGATTGTTCTGAAATGGAACCTTGATTTTCAAAACTACATGACTTTTCGGCTCTAACCGAATGGTTAGTGACATCAGAACTGGCCAAACGGTGAGAACGTAGAGATTGGACCATAATATCTATGTCACGATTACGAGCGTTTTGAGCCTGAGTCATGGCTTCAAGCATCTTTTCATAGTTGATAGGTTCATTGTTTTGTTGAACAGATGAAGTGTTGTCTTGGAATTGGTGGTGGAATTGTGAGTCCATCAGATTTTGTGATTATTGTTTGGACTCACGCATACTCCTTTCCAAAATTTATGGTTTTCTATTTTGGACAGGTGGAACTGAGTATGATTCTTGGAAATATTATGGACTAGGTGGATAAGGAGGACAAGTGGGTTGAAAATTGGACTCGGGGGAGGTGAATCCCCACTGACTCTGTGAGGAGTTGAAATTATTATGGAAATTATGGTTATTAAATTGGGGGCATGGGTTATATTGATTCGGATAAGACCAATCCGGCACACTAGGTTAGTTAAAGTTATGATATGCTGGGTTGGTAATATCCGAAAAAGAGGTTGGTGTATAATATGGATTACTATTAAAGTTAGAAAAATTATTGTTATAAGCCATATCACACAATAGAATACAAACAAAGAAAAACAAACAAATAAGCAAACAAAAGAAAAAAATTCTAAACTAAGTTAGGATAGACCTATTATTTAGATGACTCCTAACTGGTTAGACTGTCCACGGGAGGTATAATGCAGATTTTGACCACAAGCTAATCAGCCAGGTCAGGGCATGGTTGGTGGGAGGTTTTCCGTTAAAGACGTTCCTTAATTAAATAACCACCAACCTTCGGGCTTTCGACCCTTAATCCCTTTCCTAGACACTGATTTGGCAGGAGTCAAATTCCAACACCTTTCCCCCTTAGGATAATCTCATAATTGAGACCGAGATGTCTCTAGGGCCAACATCTACTCATTTTTAGTTAGGCTCGGTTAGTGAGTGCTTGGAATCTGATTTTTGGGCCAAGAAAGGGTGATTAAATCCCCACCTTATCTTGTTATTGGGTGTTGCCCTTAAAATCAATTTGTGCAAGTGTACAAAATAAATAAGATTCACTCAAAGCGATATAAATCAACCAAGAAATGAGTCCTATTCTGAATGCAATGCGTACATACCTTGCTCCAGCACTCTTCAACAGTAAAAGAAATGAATTGAAAAGACACGTTCCTAAAAATGCAAACATTTAATAAATTTTTTAACTTTTCATTAAATATTTTACTGTTGGTTTATTAGCAGGCTTATGTGATGGCATATAAGAAATAAAGTTTGCAGAAACTCTAATTTTGCAAAGCTAGCAGCCCTACAAAAAGACAGTTAGTAGTGAACTCTTCCTTACAGCGGAAACGCGGCTAAAGCCGAGCAAACGCGGCAGTTCACAGGGTACTTGGTCTCTGTTTTCTGGAACAGAGGCGCAAGACCACTTATATGTTTCTGCAAACCTTTTTTCCTGATTTGCTTGTCCTATAACCTGCAACAGAGAAGAAAATTTGTTTTAGTTCTAAAAATTCAATAAAAATCAGATTTCAATAAAAACTGTCACCCTCCTTGGCAACGGCGCCAAAATTTGATTGAGGCAATACCTGCACAAAAAATACAGAATTTCAGATTTAAGAATAAAGATGTGCAAATGCTCAATTCTAACCGCGATAGCAAGTGGCTATGCGGGTCATGATCCACAAGGAGGGTTTACGATAGAAGCGTTCAAAGTTTTGTATTGAAATCTTTATGAAGAAAAATGAAAGTTCTTCTTTGTTTTAAGAAATGAAAATAAAAAAAAGTTATGTAAAAGTTAAGTGAGAAAGCGGTAGAATGAGAAAGTGGAGAGAATATGTACAAATGAATTGGGAAAGAAGTGATGAAAGATTTGGAAGATGTGGTGATCTATACTAAAGAAATAAAAGAAAAGAAAGAAGATCGAAGAAATACTTACCTAGTTTTGTTGATGACTTACCTGGAACCCTTACATGTTCTACCTTGCTTCGGAGGCGTTCAACGCATAAGTCATAGGATCGAGCTCAGTCCCCGTTGGCATTATATCATCAAGCCGAGCAAGAATGAAGTGATACGAGTCTTGAGGAGGAGAACATCATTATGAATCATCGTTGGCACTCACACAACATTGTTATACTTATGCTTCTGGATTCACTTGCATGCTCAACAAAACCAAAAGAGGTAAAGCAGAAAGAGGAAGAAGAAAACAAAAGAAAAGACAAACATAAAAAAAGCATTTACCTTTATTGCTTGCAGAAACCATGGAAGAAAGGAGGAGGGTACATCGGTGTCACTCTCAACATAAGCCTCTCTCTCTTACTTACATAAATCTCCATCTAACCTAAGCTTACATACAAATTAAAATTACATAAAAAGAAAAGAAAAACCTAAACTACAAAGAATGAAAACTGAACTAGACTAAATCCTATCTCTGCATGGTCGTCCCATTTTCAGTGCAAATACTGCCTTTTTATAGGCAAAAACCCAACCTACAGGATCCCGGGAAGATTGGGGGAGCAAACGCTCCCCCTAATTCTCTAACCAAGCCGCGAAAATGCAACTTTGGCTGCATTTTCATGGCCAGGGTGTGGCCAGGTGGCCACACCCTGTTGGTGGGTCTCCCGGCATCTCGTTCTGCCTTTATCTTGGGTTGGATTTTCAGTTTAGCTCCGAGATGTTGAAGAAATGGCCGTTGATCTTTCCTTCAACCGATCGATTCTGAGCGGATTCTTCTCAACCGGTTTTCAACCTCTTGATTTTTCCTTGATTCACTGAGTTCGAATTAATTCTAATTTAATTCAGAATTTGGTGGGCTTTTGGGCTCATTTCTCTTCACTCTACTTAAGAAATAGGCCTGCAAATAAATTAAACATTTAATTAGGACGATGCAAATTTTATTCTATCATAAGTATGGAAATATGATACTAAATATGCAACATTAGCGACCAATCAACTATCCTTGTTCCACTAATGAAAATCTATTTTGGGAGCCAATGATTCAAGGAGGCAACTAGCCTAGATGAGAAACACCTTCGACATGGGACAACACAAGGACTTAGCAAAGCAAGACATACCATTACCAATAAATCAATATGAGGCATGCATCACTCAACAAGAGCAGTAAGTTAGTAAATTAGAATGTTAGTTAGTCATGGCTTCTCTTTATATCATACTTAAGATACTCTTTTCAAATATCTCTATTTTCCTTCCATCTTTATTCTCGTTTCTTCCTTTCTTTTACAGAACACCCAAAGATTTTCCACTCACCTTCCACATCGTTTTGTTTTGCATTTCTTAAAACAAAGAAGAACTTTCATTTTTCTTCATGAAGATTTCAATATAAATTTTGAATGCTTCTATCGCTAACCCTCCCTGCGGATACGACCCGTCCTACCTTATACTACGAACGGTGATTCGGACGGAGCAAAGTAAACCTGCATATACATTCGAAGTTCTTGATCATCGGTACATGGCAACCAACGGTTTACTTTAAACCTCTTTTCAATACAATTAATCCTTCCGAACAAATTTTTGGCACCGTTGCCGGGGAGGGTAACGGTTTTTATTGAATTTTTGGAACTGAAAAGAATTTTTCTTCTCTGTTGCAGGTTACAGGTCAGGGAAAGCAGGAAAGAAGATTGTAGTAATATATAAGTGGTCTTGGGTCTCTGTTCTATAAAGCATAGACCAAGCACCCTTTGGATTGTCCGTTTCCTCGGCTCTAATCTCGGATCCACGACAAAAAGGAGTTCACTACTGACTGGCTTTTTGCAGGGCTGCTTGCTTTGCAAAATTATAGTTTTCTACAAATTTTATTTCTTGTATGCCATCACCAGGAGCCTGCTAATAAACCAACAGTAAAACACTTGTTGAAAAGTTCAAAAATTGATTAGACATTTGCATTTTAGGCACGTGTCTTTTCAATTCATTTACTTTACTATTGAAGAGTGCTGGAGCAAGGTACGTACGCATTGCATTCAGAATAGGACTCATCTCTTGGTTGATTTATATCACTTTGAGTGAATCTTGTTTATCTTGTACACTTGCACAAAATTGATTTTAAGGGCAACACACGATAACAAGATAAGGTGGGGATCTAATCACCCTTCCTTGGCCCAAAAATCAGCTTCCAAGCACTCACAATCCCTAGCTTTTTAATAAAATTTGATAGACGTTGGCCCCTAGGGACATCTAGACTCGTTAAGAGATCAGCTGAGGTTAGAAATTGTTTTTGATTCACACTCCAGTCAAATCAGTGACTAAGGTTAGGGATTGAGGGGCAAAACCCCGAAGGCTGGTGGTTTGGCTTAATTAGGCCCGCTGCTTCTTCGCGGATGCCTCCCACCATTCTTGCTCCCACCTGGCTGATTAGCTGTGGTCTGACTCGAGCAATAACCTTCTTCAGTTCATCAAACAGTTAGGAGTCATCTAGGTCCAGAAATCCTAGATTGCTTGTGATCGTTTTTCCTTTTTCTTGTTTGTTATTTTTCTTTTTTTCGCTTGATTGCTTGGTGAACGTTGTCTGTGATTGTGCATGCAAGAGTGATATCGGGACCCAATTTCAGCAAGACTTGTTAGGACTTCTACACTTGCACAAACACCACTTCCTAACATAATTCCAATTATGGATAACAATACTTCTCTCCAAGACAAGTTCTACCCCATTCGCACTTCACTTCCTTCATGCATTCTTTTACCCGAAGCAACTGGGAACAATTTTGAGCTTAAATCACAATTCATAAATACACTCCCAAGATTTCATGGCCTAGAATCCGAGGATGCATATTTCTTCATTCGTGAGTTTGAAGAAGTGTGCTTGATGATGAGAATTCCCCAACTAGGGGAAGATGCTGTTAGATTAAGGTTCATTCCCTTGGCGCTTAAGGACGTAGCCAAGACGTGGCTACACAATCTGCATGCCTGTTCTATCTCGACATGGGATGAATTTGTCAAAGTCTTTCTTAAGAAATTCTATCCCATTCACAAAATGGCCCTCATCAGAAAAAATATAATGCAATTTAAGCAGTAATCAAGTGAACCATTTTGGAAGTTTTTTGAACGGTTTAAAGATTTACTAGCCCAATGTCCTCATCACAGCATAGAGAAGTGGCGACAGTGCCAAATTCTCTATAATGGACTAGATTATCAAACCAAGACACTCCTCGAGACCATGTGTCAAGGGGAATTTTTAAAGAAAGATGAGAACCAGGGTAGGGATCTCTTTGAAGCTTTAGCAGAAAAAACCATTCAGTGGGAATCTTACCCTGAGAAAACCAATCCCACCACTTCTAGAGATGGTATGCATTCAATTAAATCTTCTATAGCTACCGAGGCAAAGATAACTCAATTGATGAAAAGGCTAGAACTACTTGAGGCTAAGGAACCAAATTCTGTGAATCAGGTCAACCCACCACCTGTGATCAACCCGGGTTTTACCTACTGCCATGTTCTTAACCACCTGTTTCAGGAGTGTCCTGTCTACCAAGCTCAAATGTACCCTGAGAATATGAATGCAGCATATACCAGACCTAATTACAATCCATACTCCAAAACATACAATCCGGGATGGAGGAACCATCCAAATATTTTCTTGGAGTCAGTCTGGTCATGAGCAACCAAGACCATCATTTCCACACCAATACCCTGCTCAGTCTCATCAACCTAGTTTCCAACAGAGTCCACCAAATTTTCAAACAAACTTCCAACACTACTTCCAGCCTGCATATCAGTAACAACAAACACAAAATCATCCTGATAAAAAAATTAGATTTGGAAAGAATGATTGAAATCTTATCTAAAACCCATGCCTTAATGATTAACACCGACAACCAGGCCATCAATAGGTTAGAGGTTCAGATAGGTCAACTGGCTAGCTCATTGAATGAAATACAAAAGGGAACATTGCCAAGCCAACCAGTGCCCAATCCTAAGAACCCCTTCCCTATTCATGAAGCTGAAGACATAGGTCCCAGTCAGTATAACACTGTTCATATTTTGAGATCTGGAAAGCAAATAGACAATCATGTTTCTAGTCATCCTATTCCAAATAAATCAATGTCAACATCTCCTGTTCCAGTGCCACCAACTAAAAATGATCCATCTTCAAGTTCACAACCTTCAACCTCCAAATCGAATAAAGTCAAAGCAGATGAGCAACCATACAAGCCTATTGTACCATTCCCTAATAGGCTAGCAAACCAAAAGACTAATGCTCAAATGGAGAAAATTAGAGAAATGTTCAATCAGGTCCAAATCAATGTACCCCTTCTTGATGCCATACAACAAGTCCCCTCATATGCCAAGTTCTTGAAAGATATGTGCACTAAGAAAAGAAAAACTAATGTCCCAAAGAAGGTTTCCTTACTTCTAATATAAGTGAGTTGCTAACTGGGCCAATTCCCGTGAAATATAAAGACCCAAGGAGTCCAACTATTTCTTGTATTATAGGACAGACCGCGATAAATAGGGCATTACTGGATCTAGGAGCCAGCATCAATTTTCTTCCTTTTTTCGTGTATCAGCAACTCAGGTTAGGCGACCTCTGTCCAACCAGAGTTACTATATAACTGGCTGATCGATCTGTAAAAATCCCAAAGGGGGAGATTACAGATGTTCTCATTCGGGTCAGGGAATTCATTTACCCCGTGGATTTCATTGTTCTAGAAACACAACCCGTACATAATCCAAAAGCTCAGACACCTGTCATTCTAGGACGACCCTTCCTAGCCACTGCTAACGCAATCATCAACTGTAGGAATGGATCAATGCGTCTAACCTTTGGAGATATGACAAAAGAGGTATATGTTTTCCACCTGGGAAAACAACCTCGAGATTTGAAAATAGAGTCATTTGAAGTGAACCTGATCGAGGGATTGGCAAGTGAACATGAAATGGAAATTGAATACGAATCTGAAAGAGAATTTGAGTTGGAGTACGATGGCTTCAACCTTGATCAAATAATTGAATCCACAGTGGAGTGGGCAACAGATGCAGCCCCTATCCTTCCTTTACACAAGGAACAACCATTGATAGATCAAGTGCGCCCTTCCGAGCTCAAGATTCTTCCTAGTCATCTCAAGTATAAGTACTTGGGTGAAAAGGAAGCATTTCCCGTGATAATTGCGTCCCATTTGACGGAACAATAGGAAGAGGATCTTCTTGTAGTATTAAGGGAAAATCAAGAAGCCATTGGTTGGACCATGGCTGATATAAAGGGAATCAGTCCATCCATTGTGCAACACCGGATTCATTTGACGGAAGAAGCAAAACCTAAAAGTGACCCACAATGTAGACTAAACCCGATCATGCAAGAGGTTGTTAGAGCTGAAATTTTGAAGCTATTAGATAATGGGATCATCTATCCCATATCCGATAGCTAGTGGGTTAGTCCAGTCTACGCTGTGCCAAAGAAAGCCGGGGTTACCGTGGTAGAAAATGATAAGAAAGAATTAGTACAAACTCGTCTTCCAACGAAGATTCGAGTCTATATTGATTACCAAAAATTAAACACTGCCACGTGTAAAGACCACTTTCCCCTTCCGTTCATCAATCAAATGCTCGAGAGACTAGCTGGACATGAGTATTACTGCTTCCTGGATGGATATTCAGAATACAATCAAATCCCTATCGCTCCCGAGGATCAAGACAAGACTACCTTCACCTGTTCCTTTGAAACATTTGCATACCGAAGAATGCCCTTCGGCCTATGCAACGCTCATGCAAAGTTTTAATGTTGCATGCTTAGTCTTTTTTCTGACATGGTGGAGAAATTTTTGGAGATTTTCATGGATGATTTTTTCATTTACGGTGATTCCTTTGGATAATGCTTGCACCATCTTAAGTTAGTTTTACAACGATGCATGGAGAAAAACTTGACACTCAATTGGGAGAAGTGTCACTTTATGATCAAGCAAGGAATTTTCTTAGGGCATGAAGTTTCACACAAAGGAATCGAGATTGATAGATCGAAAGTGGACGTTATAACAAAGCTCCCTAAGCTGAAATGCTTAAAAGACATTAGATCATTTTTAGGGCACAATGGCTTCTATAGAAGATTTATTCAGGGATTTAGCAAAATTGCTAGACCTTTGACAAATCTCTTAGGAAAAGATGTACCCTTCAATTTTGATAAAGAATGTGTACAAGCTTGGGAGGAGCTTAAACACAGACTTGTTTCGGCGCCAATAATCTCAGCGCCTGATTGGACTAGGCCTTTTGAAATCATATATGATGCCTCTGATTATGCCATAGGCGCTATTCTCGGACAACGTACTGATAACAGGCAACACATGATTTACAATGCTAGTAGGACACTTAACGAGGCCCAGCTAAATTACACGACAACTGAAAAGGAATTTTTAGCAGTTGTGTTTGTGTTGGAAAAATTTCGCCAATACCTACTAGGATCCAAGGCGACGATTTTCACTGATCACTCCGTCCTTAGATACTTAATGTAAAAGAAAGATGCAAATGGCAGACTGATTTAATGGATACTTCTTTTGCAAGAGTTTGATTTGGAAATTAAAGACAAAAAGGGCGTTGAAAATGTGGTGGCAGATCACCTTTCGAGAATTCCTAATGCACAAATTGAGACTATACCTATCAATGAAGACTTTCCTGACGAACATATCTTTACGATGTGTAAAGAGCCCTGGTATGCTGATATAGCAAACTATCTTGCAACCGGGCAAACACCTTCAAATTGGTCAGGTCAGGACAAGTATCGCTTTATGAAACAAGTACGGTTTTTCTTTTGGGATGAACCGTATTTATTCAAATATTGCCCTAACCAGATAATTAGAAGGTGTCTTTCTGAGGATGAACATCATAGCGTATTGACATTTTGTCACAAGCTGGCTTGTGATGGACATTTTGGTCCATGAAAGACTGCTGAGAAAGTCCTTCAGAGTGGGTTCTATTGGCCCACTCTCTTTAAGGACGCTTATACATTATGCAAGCTCTATGCCAGATGTCAAATGACGGGTCGAATCACGCATAAAGACATGATGCCCCTTGCACTAATCCTTGAGGTAGAAAATTTTGATTTGTAGGGCATCGATTTCATAGGACCCTTCTCTCTGTCTTATGGAAACTAATACATTTTGTGGCCGTAGACTACGTTTCTAAGTGGGCTGAAGCTATTCCAACTAGGACAAATGATAACCAAGTTGTCATCAAGTTCGTAAGGGAAAACATCATTTCTCGCTTCGAAGCCCCCCGTGCGATAATTAGTGACAATGGGAGTCATTTCTACAATCGAGCTTTTGAAGCCCTAATGCGGAAGTACTCCATCTCTCATAAATTATCCATGGCCTATCATCCTTAGATGAACTGGCAAGTGGAGGTCACCAACAAACAAATTAAACTGATATTAGAGAAAACTGTTGGACAAAATCGTAAGGATTGGTCCATCAAACTCATTGATGCCCTGTGGGCATATCGGACCACCTACAAGACTGTCCTCGGTATGTCTCCTTATCGAGTTGTATTTTGAAAACCCTGCCATCTGCCTATGGAGATAGAGAACAGTGCTATGTGGGCACTAAAACAACAGAATTTGGACTTAGACAAAGCCGGTGATTTGAGAAAGCTACAGATATCCAAGTTAGAAGAACTATAAAATAATGTATACGATAATGCTCAGATATCTAAAAACAGAGCTAAGATTTTCCATGATAAATCGGTTCATAGGAAAAATTTCATCTCGGGACAAAAATTTCTATTGTACAACACTAGACTCCACCTTTTTTCTGGTAAACTCAAAACCAGGTGGTCAGGCCCATACATTGTCCAGAACGTCTCTCCTTATGGTGCCATTAAAATTTTCGATCCAAATGATGGCAACACTTTCAAAGTCAATGGTCAACGCCTAAAGCCATTTTTCACCATAGAATCTGAGTCACACAATGCTATTGAACTGGGTCTTTGTGACCCAAGCTATACGTGACCACGTAATTTTATAATTTTTCCTGTATTTCCTTTACATCATTTTGGGACCTCCTTTGTAAATAAAAAAAAGATAAAAAACGATAAAAAAACTAAATAAGTGGGACTTAGGTGCTAAATATCACCAAGTTTTTCATCTATTCCTACACTCCCTTTTCTTTCTAAATAACCTAGGGTTGTAAATTTCTAGTTTCCACTTGGGCAATTTGGGGATTCCGTCTTTCTCAGCCCCTTATAAATATCCCTCAGCCCGTGCTCTCCTCATTACTGAAAATCACCTAGTGGGGGGTGAATAGGTGATATAGCTAATCTATGAACTCAATGCGGAATTTAAAAACTTAATGCAATACACTCAAGTGCAATCAACAAGTGATTCACACACAACCAAGCCAAGCAATTATGAATGCACAATATGAATAGTTGCAAGGCACAAAGTAAAGAGAGAGATAGAGAGAGAATCAATGGATCAAGCGCAAACAACAAGATATGTTTCGAGGTTCGAGCACCCCGCTCTACATCCCCGCCTTCGACACACGAAGGATTTCTAATCCACTAGCTAGTCCACAAAGAACTCTCACAAGGAGTACCCAACTCCTCTCTTTACAACCACAACCTCCTCCTTGAGGCAAGCTCCAATCCAACAAAACAATCACCTCACAACTTGAGGGATTAGCACAAAGCAAACAAGGATCACCTCACAACTTGAGGGATACAATCCAAAAGCACAAAGCTAAGAAAGATTGGGTTTACAACTTGGTGGTCTAAGAAACAACCACAAACAATTCTTTCTCTCACATAAAGATCCTATAGAATGAGATAGTAGATTTTAGCTCAAGTGTGGAGAAAACCAAAGGAATGGAAATCAAAATCACAAAGAAAAATCCTTAGGAAAAACTGAAACTAAGATAGAGAAGTTCAATCAAAATCTTTTCCCAAAAACCCTTTCTTTGATTTTTCAAACCCTAGCAAAAACACCAAATAGATTGTTCAATTCAAGCCCAAAAAGTTCTTTTGATTGCTGTGAAAGCACCAGAGAGTAGGGAAAAATTCGCACAAAAAATCTAAGAGAAAACAGGCTATCAATGGGGTATTTATAGTCCCCAGAAAAATATAGCCGTTGGCAGCAGAATCTGCCAAAAATACACTACCGGTCGACCGGCCGGTCGACCGTCCAACAGTCAAATTTTGTCCGTTGGCAGCTACCGGTCGACCGCCCGGTCGACCGAAACAAACAGAGACTAGCATGCATGCAGTCGGTCGACCCGTGCGGTCGGCCGGCTCAATAGGCAGCCAGCGTGCACGTATCCGTGCACGTCGGTCGACCCGAACGGTCGACCGGCTACTTGGTGCGGCTGGCCGTTCGGGTCGACCGACCTAGCCTGGCAGAGGCTGTTCTGGTCAGAAAAATTAAGGAATTAAATATCAATAAATTCTTATAAACTACTTAAAAATCCCCAAAAATAGTTTTGACAATTTGCATTGATATATAAACATATGATAAAAGTTTTGACTCAAATATCAAGCAATTAAGACTATTTTTATGTCTTATCATTTTTACCAAAAACCAAAAACTGTATTTTCTAAAACATGGATTTTGAATAGAAAATACGTTTTGTCCAAAACTCTTCCAAATACAAAAACATGATATTTAAACACTTTGAAGCATGATGCATATGGATAGAAATCCAATATACATGAAACAAATACATATCATAGTTTTTGTCTTTAATTCAAAAAATAAGTTTTGTTAAAACACAAAACCTAAAACACATGAATAGGTATATCAAAGTAAGTTTGTCTATGCAGTTTAAGTATGCATGTATATAGAACAAATCTAATATACATTAAACCATGTAAACTTGTTTTGATATAATATCTATTCATGAAAACCAAGATCGGTTAAACCATAAACCAAAACCAATATTCAAAACATGAAACGTGTGTGTTGTGAACTTGAGCATATCATACTATTCTAATCTTTACAATTTGGATCTAAACACAAAACTAAACTAAGGTACCGAAGTCTTCTTGTAGAGCGCAATCTCCAAGCCGACTCGATCCAAAACTCTTTGATCCACCGAGCAAGTGCTATATGTGAACTTAGACGCTCAGGCTCTTGAATCAACATGTGAAAGCTTCCAAATCATCTTGTTGAAGCTAATCACCAACTATCAACTTGATTAATGATCTGAAACTAAAATCACAAGATTATTAGTACACATAACTACATGAGTTAATCATCATCAAAACTAGAGTGGAAGGCCTTTGGGCCAACAATCTCCCCCGTTTTGATGATGACAAAACTCATGGAGTTATATATACATGGATTAAAGTTAAGCTTCAAAGAAGCTCCCCCTTAACTCATGCATAGGATAAACAACTAATAAATGGCTCTAGATACCAATGAAATTATAAAATATGAAACATGAAACATGCATAGATATGCATAATACAATAAATGGCTCTAGAAACCAATGGAAGATACCAATGAAATTTTCAAAAACAAATAAACATGTTCTTGATACCAAATAGCAAAAACAAATAAGCATGCTCTTGATACCAATTAAACTAAACAAATAAACATCCTCTAGATACCAATTAAACTCAATATATGTAAAACAAAACAAATGATCTAATGATCTCTTTTACAAGCTCTTGATACCAAAACTAAACATGTTCTTTAAATAATGCTTTTGAAATGCTTTTGATGCCAATTGAACTTATTATAAAAACACATAAAACATGCATACAAACATGCATATAAACTCAAACATGTATATAAACTCAAATTCTTCTCCCCCTTTTTGTCAATCATCAACAAAGGAGTTAAAGACAAAACAGAACTAATAAAAATATATTCTTCTCTTCTTTTTGTTCAAAACAAAGAATTAATAAAGGGATGTTCTCCCCCTTTTGGTCTAAAAACAAATATGATACCAATTAAAAATGTGTCAATGAAAAGTGCATTTTGATACCAATTAAAAAAGAATGAAACTATATCAATAGAAAAACAAAAATCTTGATACCAATTGATAAGTAAACAAATAACATACCAATTGTAAATAAACAATCTTGATATCAATTGAAATTAAACATAACAAATTTTGAATTTCTAAACATAAATGTTGATACAAATTGAACTTAAACATAGATCTTAATACCAAAGTTGATTTAAACATATAAACAAATTTGATTTTGATACCAATTGAAATTATTGCCAATTGAAATTATTATTCTCTATCATAAAGTAAGGGAGTGGAATACTAAATACCAATTGAAAGATGAAATACAAGATTTTCTCCCCCTTTATGAAATACCAATAAAAACTATGATAAGGCTCGAATTAAGATACCAATTGAAAGCTAAATCAATTGAAACAAAGTTGAAGCTCAAGCTTATCATCATAAACAAGATTTGTGCTTAAAGATATAGGGATATAGTAAGCACAAATAAAACATATATATGCATGAAAAGATTAGATACCAATCTAAATTGATACTATTTGAATTGAAATCATACATACATAAAAATATATGAGTATACAAGAATTGTCAAGATTGATACCAATTGAAAGAATTCAATGATACCAATTGAAACAACAATAAGATCAAGTGTATATCTCATATTACCTATCCTCCCATACATGATCAAGTTTAAAATGATTTTCACAATAAAGCATACATGAGCATGGTCTCCATCCAACCACCCTTAGAAGGTAGGGGTTTTCAAAAATAGATTTGAAAATGAAGTTTGCTTGAAAAACTCTACCATAATGAAGAATACCGCAACTAGTTAAATGGAAAATACTTGTTAACTAGTACGGAATCCTTCAAGTAAGGAATAAAACATAAATATTTTTCATGAAATAGGAAATTCACATGATAATTAACACTCATAGATAATGAAGCATAAATATGACTCATGAAAACAACACATGAGCAAACAATAATGTGAGTGTACAAATACAATGTGAAGCACATGATCATGAAGAATAGACGTTAAGCTCAATACTCCTAAAAAGAAACATGAAAACATGAAAATCATCAAAACTTATTTAATCTTCAAGGCATATGTATGTAAAGTACAAACTAAAGTATACATACATATCCAAACACAACGAGTCCACAAAGATATATGCATGAAGGCACGTGGCTCAAGGATTTATATGTATAATCAATAGTTTAGACAAGATGGACATATACATGAGATTAAAAAACACATGATAATAGAAACATCTCCAAAACGAGGAATACAAGTTAGAATACATGAATCATCAAAACTAGACTATACTAGTACATCAAGTGAATACAAATGAGCGTTCATGCACAAACATATATGAAGGTCTATTTGTAGTTCACTAGTTGTATAAGTATAAATCCTAGTCTTAATGAAAACTATCATTTAAGCAAGTAGTCAAAACATGAAGCATAAAACGGGTCAACAATCAACATGATCATAATAATCAAAAACATGAATTATTAAAACAAAAAGTCATATTCAACCATATGATTAGCATGACAAAGACATGTGCATTAGATCTATGATTAACATGATAGCTAAAACATAAAGAGAACACAAAATATGGGTCCATACTAAACATGGGTGTCTCAACAACTAATCATGTAAAGCATAAGTCTAATAATCATGGCAAATATCATACTAATCATGTAACAATAAGACATGAGTCATCAAAACAAAACATCATAAACATCCATATGATCATTATGTATATGCATGTACATTAGATCTAGGGCAAACATGATAGTACTAAACAAGGTGAGAACACAAAGATAAGATCCATATAAAACATGGGTGTCTCAAGTAACTAAACATGTATAACACTAATCTAATCAACATGACATAAGCATAATGAACAATAAAATAAGACATGCTATGAATAGATGAACATGAAAAGCATGCAAATAAAAATGGGAGTTAGATAATGATACAGAAACCGATGAAGATGCATCTCTAGTTCTCCAAACCACGGTGGTCCTCCCACCAAACATCCCTTGAAAGTGATGCATCCAATTGATTTTCATGAAGTTCGAAACGCATCCACTCCAAGGTTCGGCTACTCTCACGTCATGTGAGAGCCCTCACCAACATCAAAAACAATAGGAGGGGTGGTCTTTGGTACCCATACTCTTTTGGGTCTATGGGGGTTAGTACCTTCTCTAACCCAAACAAAATTCTTTGCTAAATTTGAAGTATGTAATCTATCAAAACAAAATTTAGCAAGGTGGCCCCGACGTCCACAATGTGTACAAGTGTACACATGAGCATACGTGTGATGGTGTCCGTGGAAAGCATATGTATGCCGTGTAGAGTGTGCATGCAAAGATGGACCTTGTTTCTTGCGAACCAAGGTTTCCAAATGTGAATGATTCAAAGTGCATTGGCTCAAAGTGGAGCCCAAACATTCAACACTTTTCTTCAAAACATTTATATCATTTTCAATGGTGGAAGGCAAAGTGGAGCATGCAATAGGTGTGCAAGAAGAAGAAGCTATACTAGCATGGCACACATGAGAATCAATATTAATTTTCAAAGATTCATTTTTCTTTAAAACCAAATCGAACTCTTTTGTAATAGAATCAATTTCATTTTTCAAAACAAGGTTATCTTTTAAAACAAAATCCAATTTAGAAGATAAAGCCTCATTGTTTTTCACAACATCATCACAATCATCTTTACCTTTTAAAACATCAATTTCCTTTAAAGCAAGTTCAAGTTGAGATTTAAGTGAGTCACGTTCACTTGCAATCTCTTCCTTCTCTTGCAAAGTCAATTCAAAATTAGAACACAAATCCTTTAATTCATTTTTCAAGCCAAGATTATCCTCTTTCAAAAGTTTGTGTTTTTCCAAGAAATTTTCAAGCTTTGTGGCAAGTTCCATATTTAGTGTTTGAGCTTCTAAGCAACCATCACAATAGGAACTAGAGCAATCATCTAATTGAGAACCCGATTGTACCTCAAGGGAGTTATTCCCTTGGACCATGAAGCAATGCTCTTCGGATTTTTCTCTCATAGATCTCCTCATCTTGTTGATAATCCTTGGAAGCTCGGGAGAAGTCAATATGCTCCAAACTGCAAAAGCCGAGTCATAACGATCAAACACCGGTAAAAGATGTTCATTAAGGGATGCTCTAAGTTCTCTAAGTGCTAATGCATTAGCCTTTTTCTGTTTGCTACTATTAGGGAATGATTCTTGAGTAGAGGCTTGATAAACTAGATGTCCTAAGCATTTTTAAATGACTACTCATATTGGCCTTCCAAACATCAAGTCTAAAATGGTCAAACATAGGAGGGCTATCCATGAGTGCAACTATATGTGTGCAAATGAACAATGCAAATGAAGATTAGCAAACCAAGATCTCGCTCCTAGGTGGTTAAACCTAAATATCATGAGCGTAGGCTCTGATACCAATTGAAAATCACCTAGAGGGGGGGTGAATAGGTGATATAGCTAATCTATGAACTCAATGCGGAATTTAAAAACTTAATGCAATACACTCAAGTGCAATCAACAAGTGATGCACACATAATCAAGCCAAGCAATTATGAATGTACAATATGAACAGTTGCAAGGCACAAAGTAAAGAGAGAGATAGAGAGAGAATCAATGGATCAAGCGCAAACAACAAGATATGTTTCGAGGTTCGAGCACCCAGCTCTACATCCCCGCCTTCGACATATGAAGGATTTCTAATCCACTAGCTAGTCCACAAAGAACTCTCACAAGGAGTACCCAACTCCTCTCTTTACAACCACAACCTCCTCCTTGAGGCAAGCTCCAATCCAACAAAACAATCACCTCACAACTTGAGGGATTAGCACAAAGAAAATAAGGATCACCTCACAACTTGAGGGATACAACCCAAAAGCACAAAGCCAAGAAAAGATTGGGTTTACAACTTGGTGGTCTAAGAAACAACCACAAACAATTCTTTCTCTCACACAAAGATCCTATAGAATGAGATAGTAGATTTTAGCTCAAGTGTGGAGAAAACCAAAGGAATGGAAATCAAAATCACAAAGAAAAATCCTTGAGAAAAACTGAAACTAAGATAGAGAAGTTCAATCAAAATCTTTTCCCAAAAACCCTTTCTTTGATTTTCCAAACCCTAGCAAAACCACCAAATAGATTGTTCAATTCAAGTCCAAAAACTTCTTTTGATTGCTGTGAAAGCACAAGAGAGTAGGGAAAAATTCACACAAAAAATCTTAGAGAAAACAGGCTATCAATGGGGTATTTATAGCCCCCAGAAAAATATAGCCGTTGGCAGCAGAATCTTCCAAAAATACACTACCGGTCGACCGTCCAACGGTCAAATTTTGTCTGTTGGCAGCTACCGGTCGACCGCCCGGTCGACCGAAATAAACAGAGACTAGCCTGCATGCAGTCGGTCGACCCGTGCGGTCGGCCGGCTCAATAGGCAGCCAGCGTGCACGTATCCGTGCACGTCGGTTGACCTAAACGGTCGACCGGCTACTTGGTGCGGCCGACCGTTCGGGTCGACCGACCTAGCCTGGCAGAGGCTGTTCTGGTTAGAAAAATTAAGGAATTAAATATCAATAAATTCTTGTAAACTACATAAAAATCACCAAAAATAGTTTTGACAATTTGCATTGATATATAAACATATGATAAAAGTTTTGACTCAAATATCAAGCAATTAAAACTATTTTTGTGTCTTATCATTTTTACCAAAAACCAAAAACTGTATTTTCTAAAACTTGGATTTTGAATAGAAAATACGTTTTGTCCAAAACTCTTCAAAATACAAAAACATGATATTTAAACACTTTGAAGCATGATGCATATGGATAGAAATCCAATATACATGAAACAAATACATATCATAGTTTTTGTCTTTAATTCAAAAATAAGTTTTGTTAAAACACAAAACCTAAAACACATGAATATGTATATCAAAGTAAGTTTGTCTATGTAGTTGAAGTATGCATGTATATAGAACAAATCTAATATACATTAAACATGTAAACTTGTTTTGATATAATATCTATTCATGAAAACCAAGATCGGTTAAACCATAAACCAAAACCAATATTGAAAACATGAAACGTGTGTGTTGTGAACTTGAGCATATCATACTATTCTAATCTTTACAATTTGGATCTAAACACAAAACTAAACTAAGGTACCAAAGTCTTCTTGTAGAGCGCAATCTCCAAGCTGACTCGATCCAAAACTCTTTGATCCACCGAGCAAGTGCTATATGTGATCTTAGACGCTCGGGCTCTTGAATCAACATGTGAAAGCTTCCAAATCATCTTGTTGAAGCTAATTACTAACTAGTAACTTGATTAATGATCTAAAACCAAAATCACAAGATTATTAGTACACATAACTACATGAGTTAATCATCATCAAAACTAGAGTGGAAGGCCTTTGGGCCAACAATTACCCTACTTCATATCTCAGATCTGAAATAAGCACAGCAGCGCCGCCCCTCCAATTTTTCTAATCCTCTTCTCCCTCTACAAAGCCGCGTTTCCATGGCAAATGCCGCGCATCTGCGGCACCTTCAACTTCCCTGGAGCGCGGCCAAATTTCTTTATGGTCACGACAGTCTGAAATTCTAGGATCTACAATCTCCACCTCTGCTACCATCACAGATTGCTCTCTGTAATCTCGTTTCAGTTTTCCTCCCCACATAGTCCAGGGAAGGTTTGCGTATCCCTTCTCGTTGCTTCCTATTATTCATCATGGCACCATCTATTTTCACTGAAAAAGATTTTGCTCGAATTCTTAGCGATGTTAACGGTTATGGTCATATATTTTTAGATCGTATTCGTGCATGAGATTGGTATAGAATAGCTTATGATAACTCAGATCACGAGTCTTACTATTATCCTGAGCTCGTCAAACTTTTCTACAATTCTATAGATTCTAAATCTATCAATTTTGACACATATCAGATCTTGGTGCACATGCCCACTGGGGATATTATTGTCACGCTTCTTCTACTAGAAGAACTCACACATGTCCCTTGCAACCCACATCATAGCGACCCCCTACCTTTAATCGATTACATGTCTGTCATGGGGGCTCGCTGTACGAAACAAGATAGGGGGCTCAAAGCCAGTACTACATTTAGAAACGTATATTGCGTCGGTCGTTGGATTCAACGCAACATTTTAGGGCTTGACCACATGACCTTTAACAGGCCGGTGCTGCAGATTATACATGACCTGATGACTCGGTGATTGCTAAAATAAAGAAACAACCAATGAGTTTAAGAATGTACTGTGTAGCTTGTGGCTAACGGGTCGTTTCCACAAGGAGGGATGCGATGGAAGCTTTTCGATGAGTTGTTTAAAAACAAGGAATTTGTGTTCGTTTTTTAGGAAAAAGAGAATGGAAGGAAAAGAGATGAAAAAGAGAAATTTCAACTTTCAGAAAAGGATTTGGAGAAGGTGATTTTAAAAAGCTTAAGAGTTGTGATGTTGTTTTATAATAAGAAATCAAATCTGGGCTTACTATCTTACTACTCAATTGTTCATTCTTCTCTTAACATATTAAGTCCTTCAAGTTATCATTTGCAAAACTTAAAGTTGATTTTTTTTAGAAAGCTTTAAGTAAAGCACATAAGATGCAGAAGAGTTGAGTCCTTTTTCTCCAAAAAAGAGTTGGAATCAGATATTAAAACATAAAGCGCGGAGAAGCAAGAATGAATTAAAAACGATTCACAAGAAGTTCAAGAAAGAATGGTGAATTCAACTATCCATACCCATCCTCATGTGCCTTCAAGAACACTTTTCAAAAAGAAAGGCTTTTAAGAGAGGCATGCATATGAGTCATCGAGACGTTTTCTTTTAAAAACAGAAGAGAAGAAACAAGAGAGAGTCGATAGCTAGCCCAGAAAATCTTTTAGTTATCCATGGAAAATAACAAAGCAAACATAAATATGCACAACATACCAAAACACGAGTGGAAGAAAAGGTGGCTTGTTTCTTGTATTGATGTCACTTCAATCTTCGATTACAAGCTCTCAGTCCTCTCTCTCACAAGTTTTTAGACTGAACTACAAAGTAAACAACGAAATTACAACTTGTGTTCTAGCTAACAAAGAACCTAGATCCTAAGAAAATAAAAGCAAAATTTAATCCTAGTCTTCGCTGCCTTTTTCTTTGCTGAAAGAGGTGTTTATAGCCAAAAACCTTGAAGATAGGATCCCGGGAAGGTTGGGGAAGCAAACGCTCCCCCAACAGCAATCAGTTGGCCGCGTTTCCACGGCCCTGGTGTGGCCAGGTGGCCACACCAAAAGGTGACAGCTTCCTGGTTTGAAGTATGGCTCGCATCTCCTGCTGGTTTTCTTGTTGCTATTTCAACCGTTGACGAAAACAGCTTTTGATTTCTTGCTTCAATCGCTCGATTCAGGGAGGATTTTTCTCAACCCCTTGATATGCGAAGATATAGCCCAGATTTCTTCACTTCGAATTTATTCTGAATTAATTCATAATAAAGTGGGCTTTTGGGCTTGTTCCTCTTTTATTTCTTTGAGCATTTGGGCCTACATTTAGCAAAGAAAAAAGACACTTATTAATATCATTTATTAGCAAACAAGTGTGGTAAAGTGACAACATAAATGCAATGTATGTGACAAATCACACCCCCACACTTATCTTTTGCTCGCCCTTGAGCAAAACATTAGACTAACTCGAATCAATTATTAGACCACTTTCGTAGGTTACTCGATTGCACTGAGCATGTGCAACAAGCCGTTAAACCTCTAGGTCACCCCTAGAGGATGAGTTTTGTCTCGTGAGGGTTTTCAGCGGATTGCACCCACAAAATCCATAAAGAAAGAGAAATAAAGAGTTAGTATTTTCGAAAAGCATTTTTTTATTTTAATTTATTTTTTTTAAAGGACGGATAAAATATTTGAAGTATATTTGTGAGAGTGTAAGTAATCTATAAGTTATAGGAATATCAAAATTTTCATTCCTAAACTTAGTCTCCATTCAAAAACATGTTGTCAATTAAAGTAAGGAGTCAAACTGTGCTTCTCATCTAGTCTATTAATTTACCCTGAGTCGTATGCACCATCGTGACTGTGAAGTTTACTAAGGGTTCTTCAACATTAACTCCTATGCCTCATACTTATTTATTTTTGGTGAACTTTTATTCCTCAATTTCATTAGGCTTTCTAATCTGCCCATGTAACGAGCTTTCAGTCGGCGACACCCAAACCAGACAGTTTTAGGGCACCAGGTGAGAAAACACCCCTAAGGACCTAAACACCCCAGCAGATAAGGCCACGAAACCAAGGTTTTTATTTATGCTATGTAACCCTTTTAGGCGTGAATACTTATGCTTCCTAAGGTATAAAAACCCAGCTTAATCAGAGGATACACATTATTTATACGAGGTGCCCCTTCTAGGCGTGAATACTTATGCTTCATGAGGCATAAATACCCAACTTAATCAGAGGATACACAATTTTTTTTCTTTTTCAAACTTGTCTAATTATCTTTTGCATAAATACTAAGGCTTTCTTAGGCCAAAGCACCTAGCTAATCAATAATTAAACTTATTATTATTTTTATTTTTTATTTATAAGGCATAAGAGTCTCTGTTTTCAAACCCTAAGTGTGTAAGTGTATTTTGTGTGCATATGTCATCAAGGTAAATATCAAGACAAATTACTTTCCCAAATTTCTTCCCGACCCTAAAAATCAACCAAGTTATCTTATTTTAACCAAGTGTAAGAAATCCTAATTATGATTCTCCTATTCCTTAAAATTGGCTTAAATTCTTACAAAAAATGTATCAAAATACTGTCTACCCTTTTCAAAATTCTTTTTTTATATATCCATTTTTTTATTTTTATATCAGTCATGTTAGAACCCTCCCCCACACTTATCTCATGCTTTGTCCCCAATGTTTGAAAGAAATATATACATGCATGAAATGAAATGTAAAAGAGGTGCATATATTATACAGAAAAATGTACAACATCAAGTTTCACCCATACCTAGAGCTTTTTTGGTCTTATCCCTCTAGCTCTCTTCCCATCATTCCAATGGGTCCTCTATATAGGGCACAGTGGGTAGCCCAAGTGTTTTGTCATTTTAGCTTCCTGCCTCCCCAGTCTCACCTTCTTTAGGTGTTTCTCCCTCATATTGCCACAATCATTATTCAAAAATTTATCATCACCACCCTTCTCAGTTGGAACTTCCTCATTATGAATGCCTAGGAATTCTAATTCAGTTCCATAGATCTCCTCAAAGCTTAAATCAACACTTTCACCTGGAAATGTATAATTAACCAAATGATCCCTAGTTGGTTCATCCAAACACATGAGTTCTTCTTCGGAAAGGTTTTCAAAGAGTATGTCAATCGGAGGTGCTTGAACTATATTCTCATGCGATACATTATTGGTTGGCTCGTCGAAAGTGAAGATATTCAAATCAAATTTCCCCTTTTCAAAGGGTACTTTAACATTAGGATCTCCGACATATGCCTTCTCATCAAGATAATCGCCTTCATTGAATAATTCACTAAGAAACAGCGACTCATCTTCTATATCTTCACCTTCTTCATCACAATTATTTTCAACAAAATTCACCTCAAATGATTGATCCCTTATCTTACGAGGTTGTTTTTCAAGGTTGAAGACATTGACTTCTGTAGTCATGTCCCCAAAAGTTAACCTTATGGACCCATTCCAACAATTGATGATGGCATTGGCAGTAGCAATGAATGGTCGCCCTAGGATAACAGGAGTTTGTGCCCTATGATTGGAGTTGGACACAGGTTGTGTCTCTAGAGCTATGAAATCGACGGGGTAAATAAACTCCCATACCCGGATAAGGACATCATTAATCTCCCCTTTTGAAACTTTCACTAACGGTCAGCCAGTTAGATAGTGACTCAGGTTGGACTAAGATCGCCCAACCCGAGTTGTTGATAAACTGAGAATGGAAGCAAGTTGATACTTGCCCCCAAGTCAAGAAGTGCGCGACTAATCTCGGCTTGTCCTATTGTGCAGGCAATGGTTGGACTACTTGGATCCTTGTACTTGACAGGGATCGGACCTGATAGTAGCTCACTAATGTTAGTGGCTAAGAAGACCTGTTTAGGTGCATTAGTCTTTCTCTTCTTGGTGCACATGTCCTTAAGAAACTTAGCATAAGATGGGACTTGTTGGATGGCATTAAGAAGTGGCACATTTATCTTCACTTGATTAAAGATCTCAATTATCTTATCCATGTGCGGATTTTGCTTATTTTTTAGCCTATTAGGAAATGGTACTATAGGCTGGTGCACATGACTGGTTGACTTATCTTTTTCAGATTCATCAACTTTAGAAGGGGTGGGATTAGATGAGGGGGATGCTGAAGTGCGATTGTGCTGACTAGGATTAGGTGGTGTTGATACCTTGTTATTGTTGGCCCAAAGGCCCATCACTCTAGTTTTGATGATGATCAACTCATGTAGTTATAGTACTAATGATCTTGTGCTTAATTAGTGA
This sequence comes from Agave tequilana, assembly GCA_038442645.1. NCBI lineage: Eukaryota > Viridiplantae > Streptophyta > Magnoliopsida > Asparagales > Asparagaceae > Agave > Agave tequilana. Next base: position 1,539,281 of record JAVJIF010029691.1, on the reverse strand, counting down.
CAGATTTATGATCAAGATCTTAGTAGGTGTGGAGTTTCAACAAGGATTTTAAGACAAGTTTTGGAGCTAGCACCGGTTGATTCACGAGCCTATGCATCAAGATCACATCAGGTACTCTAAAGGAGTCAAGCTCGGTGGATTGCTTTTGGACCAAGTCAAGAAGATAAGAGGACTTCAAGGGAAGACTTCTAGATCAAGACTTGTGTCTAGGTATAAGATTTTTGTGTTTTAGATAAAATGTAAAGGATAGAATAGTTGGTGGACTGCTCAAGTATATCTTACACACACACTCTTGATTAATTGTCTTTTCATAAAAGAATTTTCAGTTTAGAAAAGACTTTTCATTTTGGAAAAATATTATTTGGTTTTTGATATTCAAGTCTATATGTTTTAACCAAAACCAAGTTTAGAGCTTAATGTCAAAAACATAAATATTTCATCTTGATTGTGTAGTGGATCATATCCATACACACTATGCCTTAAAATGAATTATAATATCTTGTTTTTGTATTTGGTGATGTTTTGGAAAAACAAGTTTTGGAAAATACTGTTTTTAGTTTGAGCCATATTTTCCAAGTTACAAGAACAGTTTAAATCATTTGTAACATGCCTTGATTTTGTGCAAGCATGTTTGTTTATCAAAGTAAAACATTAAAACTATTTTTTAGATTTTCTGTGTATTTATGGGATTTTCTTTAAAGTTAAAATGACAAACTTTTCATTTCCAGATTTCTGTTTCAGGCTTTAGCCAAGTCGACTAGTCGACCTACCAAGTCAGCTGGAGCTGAAGTCGGTCGACCGGGCGGTCGACCGACGTGCACAGACGTGCACGCCTAGACCTGGCAGATGGTCGGTCGACCGAGCTGGTCGACCGTCCAGAGAGCTCTGCTCTCTGGAAATGCCCCGGCAGACCGGGCGGTCGACCGGACAGAGAGACCTGCTCTCTGTATCTGGCCTCGGTCGACCGGCCGGTCGACCATAGGCACAATGGTCTGAAATATGACCGTTGGCCGGTCGACCGGGCGGTCGACAGACAGGTCTGACAGACCCCAACGGCTAGTTTTTGACAGCCTAAAAATTTGGGGGTTTGGTCATTGTTTTGAGCTAAGATTTCTAGTAGACTTTGAGCCAGTTTTTCCCACTTCTTTAAAAGAGTTTTCTCCACTAATTTGAGAGCTAATTCTTCCAATCAAAAGGGGAGTTTATCAAGAGTGTTTAAAAGTGATCTTTGAGTTTTCCTCCATTTCCATCCTAGTTTTCTCACACAAATACTTGAGCAATCCATTGACATATTCATCTTATAGGAGTGTTGTAGTGAGATAGTTTTTAGGTGATCAAAGTGTTGTGATCACCAAAGACTTGTTCTTTGTACTTTGAGGAGGCGGACGTGTGTGTCCGCGGTGTTTTGAGTTCGGGTGCAAACTTGATGGTTTGAGGTGCGGCCTCGGCGAGCTAGTGGGCTTGCGTGTGTACCGACTAGGGAGTCCAAGATTTTGTATGTAGGTGTTGCGGCACCAAGGAGAGATCCGGTGGGATCTATTATAGTGGAAATCCTTCGTGTGTCGAAGGCGGGGATGTAGAGCAAGTGTGCTCGAACCTCGAAACATACCCTTGTGTTTGCGATTGCTCATTCTCTCTCTATCTCCTTTATATCTTGTATGCTCTTATTGTGTTTACATTTATATGCTTGATTTTCATTTGTGCATAATTGATATACTTGCGTGGGATTGTTTGCTATCACTTGTATTCAACCAAGAGAGTCAACGTGGCACCTCAACCCATTCAAGGGGAATCTAGAAGAGTTAGTCCAGAGCCCTTCACGGGGAATTCAGCTACACTCTTGTGTTATACGTGGTGTTTAGTGAATAGTTTTGTTTAGGCCATAATAGTTTTTAATTCCGCATTATTTGTCATTAAGTGACCATTAAATTAGCCATCACCTATTCACCCCCCTCTAGGTGATTTACAATTGGTATCAGAGCCAAGTGCTCTTGATTTAGGTCTAACAACCTAGAGTTAAAGATCCTCATTTTAGGCTAATCATATATTTTATACACACACCATGGACTTCATGTCACCACCCACTTTTGACATTCTTAACATCCAAATTTGGAAGGTTAAGATGTCATTGTACCTCAAGGCCCTAGGCATTCATGTTTATCTTGCTACCACTAATGAATCATATTGTTTGAATAGCAAGAATCTTGAGGCTAATGCAAAAGCCCTAAATGCTTTAATGAGTACCCTAAATGATGATTATTTATCTAGGGTTGCTAATTTTTATTTGGCTTTTGTAGTTTGGAACACCCTCCTCTCCCTTGGCGAAAATGATCAATACTATGCGGGGAGTGACTCGGATGTTGGAAGCAACACCTCCAACGTGTGCTACATGGTCCAAGGGGATAACCCCCTTGAGGTAAACACCGAATCCGAGCTAGAACTTCTAGAAAAATATGACATGATTAAAAAGGATAATAAAAAGATGAAAAAGAAACTTGATTGCATGCATGTAGAAAATGATACATTTAGAAGTAACATTGCATGTTTAGAAAAAGAAAATAAAGATTTGAAAATTGAGAATGTTTCCTTGCTTTCTAAATTAAATGATTTATGTGAAGGAAACACTATTTTGAAAAATAAAATTGCTTTGGTGGAAAAACAAAGGAAGTTGTTTTTCAAGAAAATAATTCTTTAAAAAGAAAATTTGTTGAAAAAGAAAAAGATAATGTTTTTCAAAAGAAAAAGAAAAATGATTCTATATCTCACCATGCTTTACATGCCACCACTAGTTAGATTAATGTTTTGAAAAATAAGATTAATAATTTGAGTTCAACTTTGAACTCATGTGCATTCAATCATACTAAATTGGAGTCCTTGTTTTCAAAGAAACAAGCTCCACATGTTCATGCACATTCACATCATGCATTTGCTTATGTTGCACGCCACGATCATACACATACACATAAGCATCCTAAGGTGTACACATGTACACATTGTGGCCGCAAAGCCCATTTAGCAAAGTTTTGTTTTGATAAGATTCATCATTTAAATTTTGCTAATAAGAAAAGATTTTGGGTTCCTTATAGTATTAACCCCAAAGGACCCAAGAAAATATGGGTACCAAAATCCCCACCTTGTGTATTTGATGTAGGTGAGGGTTCTCGCAAAACGTGAGAGGGATGGTACCTTGGTAGTGAATGCAATGAACTTGATGGACACACACTTGATGCATCACTATCAAGGAAGTTTTGGTGGGATAACCACCATGTTAGGAGCTTTGGAGTTGGTAACGATCTCTAAACTCCTGCTTTTTTTGTACATGCTAGTACATTTATCATATTCATAGCATGTTAATGTTTTATGTTTTTGATGTGCTTCATGTGGTAATAACATGCTTAGATGTAGTTTTTATCAAAACTTGTATTATGCATGTACAAATAGTGAGTTACATTTGATTTATATATATTTGCACTTCATGCTCATTTGTACCTACTATATGCAGATATATATAGACTAGTTTTGATGATTTTAATTTATACATGCCTTGCCAATTCTTCATTTTTTCCTTCATGTATATGTATTTTAATTCAAATCTAATAAATATACATGTTTACCCGTGAGTCTCTTGCCTTCATGCAAATATCATTCATAGACTCTTTTATGTTTGGGATATGTATGCATATTGTTTGATTTGGATAAATCATAAATATACCTAGAAGTTTATTGTTTTAATGAAAAATGATTTTTCATGTTTTGCTTTGTTAAAAATGTGACTTATGATCCTTTTGAGCTTAAATGACTATTTTCATGAAAATACTATTTACATGAGTTTTGAACACTCACACTTTATTTATGTTGTCATGACTTAGTTTCATGGACATATTTTTGAGCTTTATAGACTATGAGTGTAAAATTTTGTGTATTTAGTTTTGTTTCATGAAAAATATATGATTTATTGTATTTTGAAGGATTTTTAACTAGTTGGTCAAAAACTATTTTATACTAGTTATTTATTCTTCAATTAGTTTATAAGTCATACACATGATCCTATTTTTAATTCATTGGATAAATTCTTTTTGTATTCTCAAGATTTGATGCTTCATGATTGAATATTAGTTTAAATGTTAGTTTTTGTCAACACTAGGATTTATACTTGTACATATTATGGGTCACAAATAAATCTATATATGGTTGGATTTGATTGCTTATTTGTGCCCATTAGGTGTGCTAGTATAGCCTAGTTTTGATAATCCTACATTTTTAAACTTGTATTCCCTTTTTGGATTTATTTTATGATCATGTGCTTTCATTTCATGTATATATTTATTTTGTCAAACTTTAAGATATACATGTATACCTCTTGAGTCATTTGCCTTTCATGCGAATCTATATATATGGACTCATTTGTGTTTAGGGATATGTATGTATACTTCTTGTGTTGTCAAAACATACATATACCTTGAAATATATTTTTTTAATAAAAAATTTGTGGGATTTTTACGTTATCAAAATTTATGATAATTTTCAAATTGTCTTATTTAAAGGAATATTGAGCTACATTGCCATTTTCAAGTGATTTACACATATTTCATGAAAAATATTTTTATTTTATTCCTTGATTGAAGGATTCCGTGCTAGTCTTCAAACATTTTCATTTAACTAGTTCGAGTTCTTCATGTGGTATATTACATGATGTATACACTTAAGCTTATTTTTCAGTTGGTATCATTGGATATTTTCAATTGGTATCAATATGACTCTTTTTGTATGTACTCATATTTTGTTTTTCTATATATGTATGCCTCATTTCAAATAGTATCAATTTCTATTGGTATTCTCTTTTCATACATATATATGTGTTATTTGTGCTTGAGTTAAAATTGATTCACATTCTTAAAGCACAATGTTTATGCTAAGCTTGGGTTAAAACTTTACTTTCAATTGGTATCTCAATATGTTTTAACTTAAGAAAAATTAAAGATTTTGCAATGTTTATTTGATATCACATACTTTCAATTGATAATTTACAATTGGTATCAAAATTAAAAATTATGTTGATTTGATATCTCAAAATTTGTTTCTTGAGGAAAGTTCAAAATTTTGTTTTGATAAAGAAAAATTCAAAATGTTTTGATGTGTATTGCCTATATGCAAGGAGAGCTTAACATCTCTTCTACATATAGATTCATGTTGAGTGTATCTTGTATTGAGGATCTTAACATCTCTTCTTTATGTGGTACACATGTGTAGGGGGAGCTTCACATCTCCTCTTATGCATTACATAATATGTGTTATGTAAATTAGGGCTTATCATCCCTTCTTCATGTAGTGCATATGTGTAGGGAAGCTAACTTAGCGTCTTCCTCTTCATGAATGTATATAGCATATAACCTTTATTGATTGATTTGTTTAACCCCTTCTTGATCTTTTTGTTTTTGACAAAAAGGGGGAGAAAAATTTGTTCGATTTGTCTTTACTTTGAACCCTTTGTTGATGATTGACAAAAATGGGGAGAAGTATTTGAGATTTATATGCATATTTTCCTTACATATTCATAAAGGGGGAGAAGTATTTATGTTCATGCATATATGTTTTGTTTTGCAAATAGGAGAAAAAGAATTTGATGCATGTTTATCTCCATCATTTGCATACATATTCATGTGCTTCATTGAATATCTTATCATTTAATGTTATGCATGAGTTAAGGGGGAGCTTCTTTGAAGCTTTACTTTAATCCATGCATATATAACTATATGAGTTTTGTCATCATCGAAAAGGGGGAGATTATTGGCCCAAAGGCCCATCACTCTAGTTTTGATGATGATCAACTCATGTAGTTATAGTACTAATGATCTTGTACTTAATTAGTTACAGATTTATGATCAAGATCTTAGTTGGTGTGGAGCTTCAACAAGGATTTTAAGACAAGTTTTGGAGCTAGCACCGGTTGATTCACGAGCGTATGCATCAAGATCATATCAGGTACTCTAAAGGAGTCAAGCTCGGTGGATTGCTTTTGGACCAAATCAAGATGATAAGAGGACTTCAAGGGAAGACTTCTAGATCAAGACTTGTGTCTAGGTATAAGATTTTTGTGTTTTAAATAAAATGTAAAGGATAGAATAGTTGGTGGACTGCTCAAGTATATCTTACACACACACTCTTGATTAATTGTCTTTTCATAAAAGAATTTTCAGTTTAGAAAAGACTTTTCATTTTGAAAAAATACTATTTGGTTTTTGGTATTCAAGTCTATATGTTTTAACCAAAATCAAGTTTAGAGCTTAATGTCAAAAACATAAATATTTCATCTTGATTGTGTAGTGAATCATATCCATACACACTATGCCTTAAAATGAATTATAATATCTTGTTTTTGTATTTGGTGATGTTTTGGAAAAACAAGTTTTGGAAAATACTGTTTTTAGTTTGAGCAATATTTTCCAAGTTACAAGAACAGTTTAAATCATTTGTAACATGCCTTGATTTTGTGCAAGCATGTTTGTTTATCAAAGTAAAACATTAAAACTATTTTTTAGATTTTCTGTGTATTTATGGGATTTTCTTTAAAGTTAAAATGACAAACTTTTCATTTCCAGATTTCTGTTTCAGGCTTCAGCCAAGTCGACTAGTCGACCTACCAAGTCGACTAGAGCTGAAGTCGGTCGACCAGGCGGTCGACCGACGTGCACAGACGTGCACGTCTAGACCTGGCAGATGGCCGGTCGACCGAGCCGGTCGACCGTCCAGAGAGCTCTGCTTTCTGGAAATGCCCCGGTCGACCGGGCGGTCGACCGGACAGAGAGACCTGCTCTATGTATCTGGCCTCGGTCGAACGGCCGGTCGACCGTAGGCACAACGGTCTGAAATATGACTGTTGGCCGGTCGACCGGGCGGTCGACCGACAGGTCTGACAGACCCCAACGGTTAGTTTTTGACAGCCTATAAATTTGGGGGTTTGGTCATTGTTTTGAGCTAAGATTTCTAGTGGACTTTGAGCCAGTTTTTCCCACTTCTTTAAAAGAGTTTTCTCCACTAATTTGAGAGCTAATTCTTCCAATCAAAAGGGGAGTTTATCAAGAGTGTTTAAAAGTGATCTTTGAGTTTTCCTCCACCATTTCCATCCTAGTTTTCTCACACAAACACTTGAGCAATCCATTGACATATTCATCTTATAGGAGTGTTGTAGTGAGATAGTTTTTAGGTGATCAAAGTGTTGTGATCACCAAAGACTTGTTCTTTGTACTTTGAGGAGGCGGACGTGTGTGTCCGCGGTGTTTTAAGTTCGGGTGCGAACTTGATGGTTTGAGGTGCGGCCTCGGCGAGCTAGTAGGCTTGCGTGTGTACCGACTAGGGAGTCCAAGAGTTTGTAGGTGTTGCGGCACCAAGGAGAGATCCGATGGGATCTATTATAGTGGAAATCTTTCGTGTGTCGAAGGCGGGGATGTAGAGCAAGTGTGCTCGAACCTTGAAACATACCCTTGTGTTTGCGATTGCTCATTCTCTCTCTATCTCCTTTATATCTTGCATGCTCTTATTGTGTTTACATTTATATGCTTGATTTTCATTTGTGCATAATTGATATACTTGCGTGGGATTGTTTGCTAACACTTGTATTCAACCAAGAGAGTCAACGCGGCACCTCAACCCATTCAAGGGGAATCTAGAGGAGTTAGTCCAGAGCCCTTCACGGGGAATTCAGCTACACTCTTGTGTTATACGTGGTGTTTAGTGTAATAGTTTTGTTTAGGTCATAATAGTTTTTAATTCCGCATTATTTGTCATTAAGTGACCATTAAATTATCCATCACCTATTCGCCCCCCCTCTAGGTGATTTACAGTTATCAACTTTCTTTCCCGACCTCAATGTATGAACAACATTACATTGATTCAGTGATTGATCCTCAACCAAATGAGCTTGTTGTGAATTCCTAGGATTCATAATTGGTTGACTGGGCAAGGTACACTTTTGCCTCTCATGTTGTGGGTTTGCTAACTGGCTCATTTGACCCTCTAGCCTTTATATTGTTTGCATGAGGGAGTCTTGATTCTTCATGTACCTTTCCATGTTTCTCTCAAAATCAGTCATTCTCCTTTCGAGTTGAGGATTCTGGAAGGAAGATGGTAGAGCTTGGTGGGGAAAACTTTGTTGATAATTCGAGAAATTGTTGGGAGAATTGTGAGGGTGATTGGAAAAGTTGGGTTGATGATTGGAAGAATTGGAATGATAGAAGTGGTTTGACCGTGCGTGGTCATTATTTTGTTGGCTCCATGAGAAATTGGGGTGATTTCTCCAGCCAGGATTGTACGTTGGAGCGTGAGGATCATTGTTCGGCCTTGAAAAGGCCGCATTCATCGGTTCAGGAAAATGTTGGTGAGCTTGAAATACAGGACACTCCTCAAACACATGATTCATGGCCTGACAGTAAGTACAACCCGGAGTTGGAACTTGGTTCGGGCTGACTTGATTAACTGGACTTGGTTCTTTCGTTTCTAGAGCTTCCAGTCTTCTATCCAGGTTAGCTAACTTAGCCTCATTAGCGATGGATGATTCGATAGAATGGAGACCTTCTTTTGAAGAGATGGAGTTAGGATTCCTAGAGGTCTCGCTAGCAGATTCCCATTGGATGGTCTTCTCAGCTAGAGTTTCATACAAATCCCATCCTTCATTTTCATCTTTCTGCAAGAAACCCCCTTGGCACATACTTTCTAAGAGGGTTTTGGTGGAATAGTCTAAACCGTCATAGAGAATTTGACATTGTCACCATTTCTCTATTCCATGATGTGGACATTAGACAAGGAGGTCTTTAAAGCGTTCAAAGTACCTCCAGAACGGTTCACTGGGTTCTTGCTTGAATTGCATGATCGTCTTCCTAATGAGAGCGGTTTTATGGATTAGATAGAATTTCTTCAAGAAGACCTTGATGAAACCATCCCAAGATGTGATAGAGCTGGCCGCTAAGCTATAGAGCCATTTCAGGGCTAGGTCCTTAAGAGCAAATGGGACAAATCTCAACCTAATAGCATCATCTGTAAGGTGTGAGATTTTCATCATTAAGCATACTTCTTCAAATTCTCTTATAAAGAAATACGCATCTTCGGACTCTAAGCCATGGAATTTAGGGAGTGTGTTGATGAACCGTGGCTTAAGCTCAAAGTTGTGTTCACCAACCGATGGAAGTTGGATGCAGGAAGGAAGTGATGTTCTAATGGGATAAAACATGTCCTGCAAAGTTGTCGGTTGATCCATAACCGAATCTGATCTTGTATCAAACTTGGGTGGTGATGTGTTTGTAAGTTCACCTAGAGGGGGGGTGAATAGGTGAAGGCTAATCTAATGGTCACTTATGAACAAATGATGCGGAATTAAAACTAAGATGACCAAATAAAACTACTTTTAATTAAACACTTATGTATAAACCAAGAGTGTTGCCGAATTCCCCTTAGGGCTCTGGACAAGCTCCTCTAGATTCCCCTTGAAATGGGTTAAGGTGCCGCGTTGGCTCTCTTGGTTGAATACAAGTGTTAGCAACAATCCCACGCAATTTATATAACAATCAAGCACAAGGGTATATCATGCATATAAAAGTAAAGACAATGTAAGTAATGCAAGATATAAAAGAGACAAAGAGAGAGAGAGAGATAGAGTAAGCAATCGCAAACACAAGGGTATGTTTCGAGGTTCGAGCACACTTGCTCTACATCCCCGCCTTCGACACACGAAGGATTTCCACTATGCAAGATCCCACCGGATCTCTCCTCGGTGCCGCAACACCTACAAGCCCTCGGACTCTCTAGTCCCTTACACAACACAAGCCCACCGGCTCGTCGAGGCCGCACCTCAAGCTACAAGTCCTCACTAGGACCCAACAACACCAAGTCCTCACTAGGACCCTCAATCAAACCGCGAACACAACCGTCCGCCTTCTCAAAGAACAAGAAATGATCTCTTGGTGATCTAAACACTTGATCACCAATTACAAACTCTCACTACAACTCTCCTATAGGATAGATATAACAATGGATGCTCAAGTGTAGTGTGAGAAATCAAGGAAAAGAACTATGGTGAAAAACTCAAGAAATCACTTTATCACTCTTGATAAATTCTTCCTATTTGATTGGAAGTATTTGCTCTCAAATATGTGGAGAAAACTTTCTGAAAAGAATGGGAAAAACTGGACAAAAGCTCTCCTAAAATCTTGGCACAAAACAATGACAAAACCCCCTTTTATAGAGGTCAGAAAAATCTGACCGTTGGGGTCTGTCAGAGCTGCCGGTCGACCGGCCGGTCGACCGGTAACGGTCAAAAATCTGACCGTTACAGCCTCCGGTCGACTGGCCCGGTCGACCGGGAAGAACAGAGAGCACTGCTCTCAGTTCCGGTCGACCGGCCCGGTCGACCGCACAAAACGTGCACAGTTTTGTGCACGTCGGTCGACCGGCCCGGTCGACCGACCTCTGTGCAATGGGTTAACTTGGAGCACAGTTTTGAGGTCTAAAACTTTCGAATTTGGGAATAAGTATATAGGATGAATTTGTAGATATTGAAGTCTTCTTTCTAATGCAACTTAAATCAAATCAATATAAATTCGGATGTGAAAGTTAGCAATAAAATACTAAAAGGTATCAAATCAGAAACTGTAAACTGTTTTTCAGACTTCAACCCAATATTTGACATTCTTAACATTTAAATCAGAAAACGATTATTGAATATTAAATGTAGCTCTGAAAGTCATCTTTAAAATGCAATTTAAATCATGTTAATTGAATAAGAGAATCAAAAGTTATGACTAAAAGACTAAAAGAGTGTCGAGTAGATTAGCAGAACGGTCGAGAGTTCTAAAATGGTTTTGGTTAAAAACACATGTATATTTGAAACACCAAAAACCAAAACGGTATTTTTCTAGAACTAAAAATCTTTTATGAAAACACATATAAATCAAGAGTGTGTGTGTGATATGAACTTGAGCAATCCACCAACTATTCTATCCTTTACATTTTAACTAAAACAAAACAAAATCTTATACCTAGACACAAGTCTTCAACTTCTTGAAGTCTTTCCTTGAAGGCTTCTCATCTTCTTGACTTGGTCCAAAAGTAATCCACCGAGCTCATCTCTAGATGTGTACTTGATGCATAGGCTCGTGAATCAACCGGTGCTAGCTTCCAACTTGTCTTTAAATCCTTTGTTGAAGCTCCACACCTACTAAGATCTTGATAAGGAATCTGTCACTAATTAAACACAAGATCATTAGTAAATATAACTTCATGAGTTGATCATCATCAAAACTAGGGTGATAGGCCTTTGGGCCAACAATCTCCCCCTTTTTGATGATGACAAAACTCATGAAGTTATATATGCATGGATTAAAGTAAAGCTTCAAAGAAGCTCCCCCTTAACTCATGCATACCAAATAAATGATAAAGATATGACAATGAAGCACATGACATGTATGCAAATGAATGGAGATAACACAAAATCAAATCTTTTTCTCCTATTATTTGCAAACCACAACATATATACATGAACATAAAATCTTCTCCCCCTTACACAAGGAAGACATGCATATAAAATCTCAAATTCTTCTCCCCCTTTTTGTCAATCATCAACAAAGGGTTCAAAGTAAAATACATCAAACAAATTTTCTCCCCCTTTTTGTCAAAAATAAAGAAATCAAGGAGGGTAATCTAAATCAATCAAGAAGATCTATATGTAGAAGAGATGTTAAGCTCTCCTTGCATATAGGCAATACAAATTAAAAATTTTGAAATTTTCTTATGAAAACAAAATTTTGAAATATCTTAAAATACAATATTTTCTTTTAAGGTACCAAATGTAGAACAACCAAATTTTGAATTTTGATACCAATTATGAAATACAATGCATAAGCTTGAAGATAAATAAGATTTGAAGTAAGCTTAGCATTAACAACTTTGTGCTTTAAAAATATAAGTCCATTTAGATACAAGCACACAACAAATCATATATATGTATGAAGAACTAATATCAATTGAAGGTGATACATACATATATGGGAAAGCAAAAATATGAGTATATACATAAGAGGTCAAATTGATACCAATTGAAAATATCCAATGATACCAATTGAAAATTAAGCTTAAGTGTATATATCATATAATCTACCACATGAAGAATTCGAACTAGTTAAATGAAGGTGTTTAACAACTAGTACGGAATCCTTCAATCAAGGAATAAATCAAAAGTTTTTCATGAAATATCAATGAAACACAAGGCACTAAAAACACTCTAGTATCCATAAAGTCCATATTGAAAAGAAGTGAGTGTACTAGTGTTATGTGGAACATGGCATCATGAAAAATAGCAATAAAGTTCAATATTCCTTTAAAACATAAATTTTTGAAAGCATGAAAATCATCACAAAAATTTCTTTATTTTAAAATAATTATATTTCAAGGTATATGTATATTTTGTCAACACAAGAAGCATACATACATATCCCTAATGCAATTGAGTCCATATATGTAGATTTGCATGAAAGGCAAATGACTCAAGAGGTATACATGTATATCTTAAAGTTTGGCCAAATGCACATATACATGAAATGAAAAGCACATGATCATAAATCAAATCCAAAGAGAGAATATAAGTTTAAAGATGTATGAATCATCAAAACTAAGCAACACAAGCACATTTCATGGGTTCAAATAAGCATTCAAGCACAAATATAAATAGATTTATTTGTGGCCCATGATATGTACAAGTATAAATCCTAGTGTTGACAAAAGCTAACACTTAAACTAATATTCAAATCATGAATCATCAAATCTTGAGAATACAAAATAATTTATCCAAATTATTGTAAAGTAGGATCATGTGTAAATCTCAAAAACTATTTGAAGAATAGATAACTAGTATAAATAGATTTTTGACAAACTAGTTAAAGATCCTTCAAATACATCAAATCATATGTTTTTCATAAACATAACTAAATACATAAAAAATTTAAGCACTCATGGTCTATTAGGCTCATAAATGATTTTAACAAGAAATGTGAGTGTTAAACAATCATGTAAATAGCATTTTTATGAAAATAGACATTTAAGCTCAAAAAGATCATAAGACACATTTTTAACAAAAGTACGAAAAATCATTTTTCATCAAAACACTAATCTTCATGGTATATGTATGATTAATCCAATCCTAACAATACACATGCATATCCCAAATCTAAAAGAGTCTATGAATGATGTTTGCATGAAGGCAAGAGACTCACGGGTATACATGTATATTTATTAGATTTGAATTGAACATGTATATACATGAAGTAAAGCATTAAAAATTGGCCAAGCATGTATAAATGAGAATCATCAAAACTAGTCTATACATATGCTTATAGTGGATACAAGTGAGCATGAAGTTCAACTATATATATGAGTCAATTGTAGTTCACTATTTGTATATGTATAAATGTAAGTTTGATACATTCTACATCTAAGCATGTAATTACCACATGAAGCACATAAAATCTTAAAACATGAACATGCTATGAATATTATGGATGAACAAGCATGAACAAAAAAAATAGGAGTTTAGAAATTGTTACCAACTCCAAAGCTCCAAATATGGTGGTCTTTCCCACCAAAATCTCCTTGATAGCAATGCATCCAAAAGTTTGTCCATCATGTCCATTGCATCCGCTATCAAGGCACCAATCCTCTCACGTTTTGTGAGAGCCCTCACCTACATCAAAATCAAAGGGTGGGGGTTTGGTACCCATACTTTCTTGGGTCCTTTGGGGTTAGCTTTATTGCAAGGATCCCAAAATCTTTTATACTTAGCAAAATATAAATGAGGTTTCTTATCAAAACAATATTTTGCTAAATGGCCTTTGCGGCCACAATGTGTACATACGTACACCTTAGTATGCTTATGTGTAGGAGTGTGATCATGTTGTGCAACATAAGCAAATGCATGGTTATGATGTGCATGAATGTGTGGAGTTTGTTTCTTTGAAAACATTGACTCCAACCTAGAATGATTAAAAGCACAAGAGTTCAAAGTTGAACTCAAACCATCCATTTTATTTTTCAAATTCTTAATCTCATTAGTTGTGGCATGTAAAGCATGGTGAGATAAAGAATCATTTTTCTTTTTCTTTTGAAAAACATTATCCTTTTCTTTTTCAACAAATTTTCTTTTTAAAGATTTATTTTCTTGTAAAATACTTTCTTTTTGTTGTTCCACCATAGCAATATCATTTTTCAAAATATTGTTCCCTTCACAAAGATCATTCAATTTTGAAAATAAGGAAACATTCTCATTTTTCAAATCTTTATTTTCTTTTTCTAAGCATGCAATCTTAGATCTAAAAGAATCATTTTCTTTAAGCATGCAATCAAATTTCTTTTTCAAATTTTTATTTTCTTTTCTAATCATGTCATATTTCTCAAGCAATAGATGACAAAAAGTAGATAGCTCATCATATGACATGTCCTCATCATCAGATTTGGAATTTACCTCAAGGGGGTCATCCCCTTGGACCATAAAGCATGCGTTAGAGGTGTTGCTTCCAACGTCCGAATCACTCCCGGCATAATATAGATCCTTTTCGCCAAGGGAGGTGATGATGTTCCAAGCTACAAAAGCCGAGTCAACGTTAGATACCCTAGATAAATAATCATCATTTAGGGTTGACTTGATAGCATGAAGGGCTTTTGCATTAGCCTCAAAATTCTTACCATTTAAGCAATATGCATTATTAGATATGGCAAGATAAACATGAAATCCTAAGGCCTGAGGTACAATGACATCTTAACCTTCCAAATTTGGATGTTAAGAATATCAAAGGTGGGTGGTGACATGAAGTCCATGGTGAGTGTGTGTGTGTACAAAAATATTGTGATTAGCCTAAAGGAGGATCTTTAACTCTTAGGTTGTTAGACCCAAATCAAGAGCACTAGCTCTGATACCAATTGTAAGTTCACCTAGAGGGGGGGTGAATAGGTGAAGGCTAATCTAATGGTCACTTATGAACAAATGATGCGGAATTAAAACTAAGATGACCAAATAAAACTACTTTTAATTAAACACTTATGTATAACCAAGAGTGTTGCCGAATCCCCTTAAGGGCTCTGGACAAGCTCCTCTAGATTCCCCTTGAAATGGTTAAGGTGCCGCGTTGGCTCTCTTGGTTGAATACAAGTGTTAGCAACAATCCCACGCAATTTATATAACAATCAAGCACAAGGGTATATCATGCATATAAAAGTAAAGACAATGTAAGTAATGCAAGATATAAAAGAGACAAAGAGAGAGAGAGAGATAGAGTAAGCAATCGCAAACACAAGGGTATGTTTCGAGGTTCGAGCACACTTGCTCTACATCCCGCCTTCGACACACGAAGGATTTCCACTATGCAAGATCCCACCGGATCTCTCCTCGGTGCCGCAACACCTACAAGCCCTCGGACTCTCTAGTCCCTTACACAACACAAGCCCACCGGCTCGTCGAGGCCGCACCTCAAGCTACAAGTCCTCACTAGGACCCAACAACACCAAGTCCTCACTAGGACCCTCAATCAAACCGCGAACACAACCGTCCGCCTTCTCAAAGAACAAGAAATGATCTCTTGGTGATCTAAACACTTGATCACCAATTACAAACTCTCACTACAACTCTCCTATAGGATAGATATAACAATGGATGCTCAAGTGTAGTGTGAGAAATCAAGGAAAAGAACTATGGTGAAAAACTCAAGAAATCACTTTTATCACTCTTGATAAATTCTTCCTATTTGATTGGAAGTATTTGCTCTCAAATATGTGGAGAAAACTTTCTGAAAAGAATGGGAAAAACTGGACAAAAGCTCTCCTAAAATCTTGGCACAAAACAATGACAAAACCCCCTTTTATAGAGGTCAGAAAAATCTGACCGTCGGGGTCTGTCAGAGCTGCCGGTCGACCGGCCGGTCGACCGGTAACGGTCAAAAATCTGACCGTTACAGCCTCCGGTCGACTGGCCCGGTCGACCGGGAAGAACAGAGAGCACTGCTCTCAGTTCCGGTCGACCGGCCCGGTCGACCGCACAAAACGTGCACAGTTTTGTGCACGTCGGTCGACCGGCCCGGTCGACCGACCTCTGTGCAATGGGTTAACTTGGAGCACAGTTTTGAGGTCTAAAACTTTCGAATTTGGGAATAAGTATATAGGATGAATTTGTAGATATTGAAGTCTTCTTTCTAATGCAACTTAAATCAAATCAATATAAATTCGGATGTGAAAGTTAGCAATAAAATACTAAAAGGTATCAAATCAGAAACTGTAAACTGTTTTTCAGACTTCAACCCAATATTTGACATTCTTAACATTTAAATCAGAAAACGATTATTGAATATTAAATGTAGCTCTGAAAGTCATCTTTAAAATGCAATTTAAATCATGTTAATTGAATAAGAGAATCAAAGTTATGACTAAAAGACTAAAAGAGTGTCGAGTAGATTAGCAGAACGGTCGAGAGTTCTAAAATGGTTTTGGTTAAAAACACATGTATATTTGAAACACCAAAAACCAAAACGGTATTTTTCTAGAACTAAAAATCTTTTATGAAAACACATATAAATCAAGAGTGTGTGTGTGATATGAACTTGAGCAATCCACCAACTATTCTATCCTTTACATTTTAACTAAAACAAAACAAAATCTTATACCTAGACACAAGTCTTCAACTTCTTGAAGTCTTTCCTTGAAGGCTTCTCATCTTCTTGACTTGGTCCAAAAGTAATCCACCGAGCTCATCTCTAGATGTGTACTTGATGCATAGGCTCGTGAATCAACCGGTGCTAGCTTCCAACTTGTCTTTAAATCCTTTGTTGAAGCTCCACACCTACTAAGATCTTGATAAGGAATCTGTCACTAATTAAACACAAGATCATTAGTAAATATAACTTCATGAGTTGATCATCATCAAAACTAGGGTGATAGGCCTTTGGGCCAACAGTGTTTCTAGTCAACCTAGATGAATTTGGATCTCTCGACCACACTTGCATACACAAACACAATCACAAACAAGTTCACCAATAGTCAAGAAAAGGAAACAACCAAGCCTAGTCTAAGGTAACCTTGACCTAGACAACTCCTAACTGGTTGATTTTCCACAGGAGGTAGAATGTAGACCTTGACCACAAGCTAATAAGCCAGGTCAGGGCAAGATTGGTGGGAGGTTTTCCGTCAAAGACGTTCCTTAACTAAATAACTACCAATCTTCGGGCTTTCGGCCCTCAATCCCCTTCCTAGACACTGATTTGGCAGGAGTCAACTTCCAACACCTTCCCTCTTTAGGATAATCTCCTAGTGAGTTCGAGATGTCCCTAAGGCCAACGTCTATCAAATTTTACTTAGGCTTAGGTTGTGCGTGCTTGGAGATGGTTTGTGGGCTAAGGAAGGGTAATGACTTCCCCACCTTATCTTGACTTGGATTTTGCCCTTAGAATTGATTCGTGCAAAGTGTGCAAGATATAGAAAAGTAGCATTCAAACGCAATATCACCTAAGAATGTTTCCTAAACTATATGTTATGCATACATACCTTGTCTCCAGCTCTCTTCAACAGTAATTGTAAAGTAAACGTAATTAGACAAATGCCTAGAATGCAAGTCTAAACGTTTTTTAAGCAATTCACAATCACTCAAATTACTGTTGGATTAAAACAGGGATGATGATAGCAAAACTAGCACAAATATGACATATAAAAAATTGAAATTTTTGCAAGCAATATGTCCTGCAAAACAAAGTTTTTAGTAGTCCAAAAAAATTTTAGATTTGCAAAGCAATTTCTTGAAATTCTGTTTCCTACTTTCGAGAGTAGGGGCACAGAATTTTCAAGTCTTCTCGGCAAAGCTTGAATGCTAGATCTTGATCTTCGAGTCCCTGAAACAAACACACAAAACTTGTTAAAACAACTACACCGTCCCCTCCCCGGCAACGGCGACAAAATTTGATTGCTAAAATAAAGAAACAACCAATGAGTTTAAAAATGTACCGTGTAGCTTGTGGCTAACGGGTCGTTTCCACAAGGAGGGATGTGATGGAATCTTTTCGATGAGTTGTTAAAAACAAGGAATTTGTGTTCGTTTTTTAGGAAAAAGAGAATGGAAGGAAAAGAGATGAAAAAGAGAAATTTCAACTTTCAGAAAGGATTTGGAGAAGGTGATTTTAAAAAGCTTAAGAGTTGTGATGTTGTTTTATAATAAGAAATCAAATCTGGACTTACTGTCTTACTACTCAATTGTTCATTCTTCTCTTAACATATTAAGTCCCTCAAGTTATCATTTGCAAAACTTAAAGTTAATTTTTTTTAGAAAGCTTTAAGTAAAGCACATAAGATGCAGAAGAGTTGAGTCCTTTTTCTCCAAGAAAGAGTTGGAATCGGATATTAAAACATAAAGCGCGAAGAAGCAAGAATGAATTAAAAATGATTCACAAGAAGTTCAAGAAAGAATTGTGAATTCAACTATCCATACCCATCCTCATGTGCCTTCAAGAACACTTTCAAAAAGAAAGGCTTTTAAAGGAGGCATGCATATGAGTCATCGAGACTTTTTCTTTTAAAAACAGAAGAGAAGAAAACAAGAAAGAGTCGATAGCTAGCCCAGAAAACCTTTTAGTTATCCATGGAAAATAACAAAGCAAACATAAATATGCACAACATACCGAAACACGAGTGGAAGAAAAGGTGGCTTGCTTCTTGTATTTCTGTCACTTCAATCTTCGATTACAAGCTCTCAGTCCTCTCTCTCACAAGTTTTTAGACTGAACTACAAAGTAAACAATGAAATTACAACTTGTGTTCTAGCTAACAAAGAACATAGATCCTAAGAAAATAAAAGCAAAATTTAATCCTAGTCTTCGCTGCCTTTTTCTTTGCTGAAAGAGGTATTTATAGCCAAAAACCTTGAAGATAGGATCCCGGGAAGGTTGGGGAAGCAAACGCTCCCCCAACAGCAATCAGTTGGCCGTGGAAACGCGGCTTGGGCTGCGTTACCGCGGCCCTGGTATGGCCAGGTGGCCACACCAAAAGGTGACAGCTTCCTGGTTTGAAGTATGGCTCGCATCTCCTGCTGGTTGTCTTGTTGCTGTTTCAACTGTTGACGAAAACAGCTTTTGATTTCTGGCTTTAATCGCTCGATTCAGGGAGGATTTTTCTCAACCCCTTGATATGCCAAGATATAGCCCTGATTTCTTCACTTCGAATTTATTCTGAATTAATTCAGAATAAAGTGGGCTTTTGGGCTTGTTCCTCTTTTATTTCTTTGAGCATTTGGCCTACATTTAGCAAAGAAAAAAGACACTTATTAATATCATTTATTAGCAAACAAGTGTGGTAAAGTGACAACATAAATGCAATGTATGTGACAAATCACTCGGCAGCACACTATCTGTATCAACAAGATGATTTTTCATAGTATCATCACCAACTCCTCACGCGCACACGGTGCAAAGTACTTGCACCCAATTTTGATCACTTCTCTGTGTAGGACTTTCTTACTGTTCGCCCAGAGGCCTTCCACTCTAGTTTTGATGATGATTAACTGATGTAGTTATGTTTACTAATAATCTTGTGATGTTTAAGTTTCATATCATTAACCAAGATATTAGTTGGTGATAGCTTCAACAAGGAGTTTGGAAGCTTTCACATGGTGATTCCAGAGCCCGAGCATCAAGATCATACATAGCATTCGTTGGAGTCAAGCTCAGTGGATCACGGTGTTTTGGATCGAGTCGACTTGAAGACGGAGTTCATCAAGAAGATCTCGGTACCTTAGTTTAGTTTTTATGTTTTAGATCCATGTGTAAAGATTAGATAGTAGATATGCTCAAGTTCACAATACACACACGTGCTATGTTTTTGGATATTGGTTTTTCGGTTTTTGCTTTAACCGATATTGGTTTTCATGAATAGTTAGATCAAAACAAGTTTAAATGGTTTTATGTATATTAGATGTGTTCTATATACATACATGCTTCATGTCTTAAATAAACTTTGTTTGACATATCTATTCATGTGTTTTATGTTTTGGTATTTTAACATAACATATTTTTGGAATTAAAGACAAAAACTATGATATGTATATGTTTCATGTATATTGGACTTATGTCCATATGCAACATGCCTAAAAATGTTTAAGTAACATGTTTTTGTATTTAAATGAGTTTTAGGAAAAATCAGATTTCCTATTGAAAAATCCAAGTTTGGTAAAATACAGTTTTTTAGTTTTTGATAAAATTTAGAAGACACAAAAATAGTCCAAAATGTTTGAAATTTGTGTTGAAATTTTTCACACAAGTTTGTTTTTCAATGTAAAATGATAAAACTATTTTTGTGGATTTTTAGAAGATTTATGGGAATTTTTACAATAATTTAAAACACAGTTTTCTGACCTTGCCTACTGCCAGGCTCTAGCGATCGACCGGCTGGTCGACCGGACCCAGAGTCAGTCGACCTGACGGTCGACTGACGTGCATAAGCCTATGCACGTTGGCCAGGCAATTGGGCCAGTCGACCGGGTGGTCGACAGGACCAGGGAGCTCTGCTCTCTGTTTTTCTACGGTCGACCGCAGGTCTCCAACGGTCATAAATATGATCGTTGGTGGTCGATCGGCCATTCGACCGCCAGCGGTCTCAGGCTGAGAATTCAGCCTAACGGCTAATTTTGTATTGGGGCTATAAATAACCCATTGCTTTGAGTTTTTGGGTAAGATTTTAAGAGCAAAAATTTCTCTCCTTTCTTGGTGTTTAAATCAAGTTTTCAAAAGAGTTTTTAGTGCCAAAAGATTCATCTTATTTATTTTAAAGTGTTTTGTTTATTTCAAAGAAATTAGGTTTTTGGGAATTAGTTTTGGTCTAAAATTTCTATATCTATTTTGGTGTTTTCCCAAGAGAATTTCTTTGATCAAAACACTTTATTTTTTTTCACACTTGAGCTATCTTCTATCATATTCTATTAGGATCATTATTTGTGGGAAAAAGAGAATTGTTTGTGGTTGTAGAACCACCAAGTGTTATACCCTCCTTCATTTGTTGTATCCCTCCTTGGTAGAGGTTGATTTGGATTGTGGGGTGCTCCCTCTTTGGTAGAAGTTGAGGTGTTGGTTTACTCTCTCTTGGTGAGGTGGAGTTGGTGTTGGTTTGTATCCCTCTTCGGTAGAGGTGGATTGTGGTTGTATTGCCTCATTGGAGGTTGTATTGGTTGAGAGAGGAGTTCGGTACTCCTAGTGGATTGGAAATCCTTCTCGGTGAAGGCGGGG
This sequence comes from Agave tequilana, assembly GCA_038442645.1. Taxonomy (NCBI): domain Eukaryota; kingdom Viridiplantae; phylum Streptophyta; class Magnoliopsida; order Asparagales; family Asparagaceae; genus Agave; species Agave tequilana. The sequence goes on along the minus strand of JAVJIF010029691.1, from coordinate 1,517,997 downwards.
ATGTAGAGCTGGGTGCTCAAACCTCGAAACAAATCTTTGTGTTTGCGTTTGATCCAATTGTCTCTTTACCCTCTCTCTCTTTATTTGTGTTGTGCATCATTCACAACATCATATCTTATTTGCTTGTGTTGTGCCTTGCATCATTCATATTGCTTATATCATCTTTATATGCTTGTTTGTGTTTGTGTGCCTCACTTGTACTTAACCACGAGAGCTTCATATAGCACCTCAACTCTTATTCAGAGGAATCAAGAGGAGTTAGTCCAGAGGCCTTCATGGGGAATTCGGTACACTCGTTGGTTGTACTAAGTGTAGTTACAAATTAGTTTTAATTTCCGCATTTAGTTCATTAGATTAGCCGTACACCTATTCACCCCCCTCTAGGTGTACTTACAATTAGTATCAGAGCCTACGCTCCTGATACTTAGGTTTAACCACCTAGGAATGAGATCTTGGTTTGCTAATCTATTAATTGCTAATCTATTATTTGCATTTACACACCATTTGTTTGCACACACTCATGGACTTCATGACCCCACCTATGTTTGATTCTTCCAGCATTGTTGTTTGGAAGACTAAGATGTCCATATATTTAAAAACCCTAGGCTTGCATGTTTTCCTTGCCGCTACCAAGAAATGCTATCTTGGTAATAGCAATCATATAGGGGCCAATGCACAAGACCTTGAGGCTATTAGAAGAACGCTTTCTAAAGAATATCTTATGCTTGTTTCTAATTTTGATTCCGCCTTTGCAGTGTGGAACAAGTTGACCACCTCCACCTCCAAGTTTCAAATGCCAATCTAACCGGAGGAATCTAGTGGAGAATCTGAGTCACAATGCTTCATGGTCCAAGGGAATGATTCCCTTGAGGTACATTCGGAATCCCAACTAGATAGTAATGATGCTAGTTCTTCTAGTAATGAGCATGTTGATCCCAACACTTTAAATGAAGAACTATCCATTGTTTGTGAAAAATTAATTGAAAAATATAATATTTTGAAAAAGAGAAGTCTAGGACTTAACAATGAAAATAAAAATTTGCTTTCTAGACTTGACATGATTTTTCAAGAGAAAGAGGAGATTTCTAATGAAAGGAATTCATTGAAATCTCAACTTGATCTTGCCCTAAAAGAAAATTAATTTTTAAAATCTAAAAATGATTGTGAAATAATTTTGAAGAAAAATGAAAACATGTCTTCAAAAGTTAATTTTGTTTTAAAAGAAAATGATTCTTTAAAAATAAAAATTGCTTCTATTTCAAAAGATTTAGAAGCTTGTTTAAAGAAAAATATTTCTTTACAAAATGATATAGATACACATGTTTGCCATGCTAGGATAGCTTCACCTAGTTCACCTATTGCATGCTCCATTTCTTCTACTATTGAAAATTATATAAATTTGCTAAAGAAGAATATGGATTATTTGGGCTCCACTTTGAGGCATTGTGCTTCTAGTCATACACGTTTGGAACCTTTGTTTCGAAAGAAACAAGTTCCATCTATGCACGTACACCTCCACGGCATACACATGCTCCTCACGTACACACCCATCACACCATGTATGCTCATGTGTACACTTGTACACATTGTGGATGTAAGGGCCACCTTGCTAAATTTTGCTTTGATAGAATACATGATGAAAATTTAGCAATTAAATTTATTTGGGTTAGAAAAGGTACTAACCCCCTGGACCCAAAAGAGTATGGGTACCAAAGACCACCCCTACTGTATTTGATGTAGGTGTGGGCTCTCGCATGATGTGAGAGTTGAGGTACCTTGGAGTGGATGCGTTCTGAGCTTCATGTGGACTATTTGGACGCATCACTTCAAGGGATGTTTGGTGGGAGGACCACCTTGGTTTGGAGAACTAGAGAGATGCCTTCATCGGTTTTGGTATCGGTCTCTAACTCCCATTTTTATTTACATACTTTTCATGTTCATTGTTTATAACATGTTTTGATGTTTATAGATTATTATGTTAATGCCATGATTATTAGATCATTGACATGCATGTATAGCTTTTGAGACACTCATGTGTAATATGGACCATTATTTTGTGTTCTCACCGTTGTTTAGCTATTATATATATCATAGTTCTAATAACATGTGAATTTACATAATGATCATGTTTATGTTTATCATGTTGAATTACATCTTGTTTTATGCTTCATGTTTTGAATATATGTTTAAATGTTAGTTTTCATTAAAACTAGGATGTATACTTGTACATATAGTGGGCCACAAATAAATCTTTATATGTTTGTGCTTGAATGCTTATTTGTTCCCATTAGATGTGCTAGTATAGTCTAGTTTTGATGATTCATGCATTTTAAACTTGTATTCCCAATTTGGATTTGTTTTATGATCATATGTTTAGCTTCATGTATATGTCTATCTTGTCCAAACTATTGATTATACATATACATCCCTTAAGCCACGTGCCTTCATGCATATACTGTTGTGTACTCGTTGTGTTTGGATATGTATGTATACTTTAGTTTGTATAAGACATACATATGCCTTGAAATATAAACTGTTTAATGAAAATTTAAGTTTTTCATGTTAAAGGATATCTTAATTGAGCTTAATTGAATACTTTCATGATTATATGTGTCACATAACACTTGTTCACTCACTTTGAAAGTTTCTCATGATTTTATTTTCATGAGTATAATATGTGCTTTATTGACTTTGAGTGTTTAGTGATCTTGTGAATTACATGTTCTTCATGAAAAATATTTTTGTTTTATTCCTTGCTTGAAGGATTTTGTACTAGTTAACAAGTTTTTCCATTTAACTAGTTGCGATATTCCTTGTTTTGATATGAAATATGAGGTATACACTTGATATTATTGTTGTTTCAATTGGTATCATTGGACTTTTTCAATTGATATCAATATTGACATTTTTGTATACTCATATATTTGTATGTCTGTATGCTTACATTTCAAATAGTATCAATTTCGATTGGTATCAAAATTTTCATAGATATATATGTTTTATTTGTGCTTACTATATCCCTATATTCTTAAGCACAAATTTTGACTATGCTAAAGCTTGAATTTTAATGCCTATCATGTTTCAATTGATTTTTCAATTGATATTTTAATAACAATGCATAAGCTTATGGAAAATAAAAATAAAAGTTTGATCATCATTTTAGTTGGTATTTCATAAAGAGGGAGAAAATTCAATTTTCATCTTACAATTGGTATTTGATTTCCACTCTCATACTTTATGATGAAAAAGGATTAAAAATTGAATTTTTGTTTTTGATTTTTGTATCATATGCTTAAGATTAAAAAATATTTACAATTTGGTATCATATGCTAATAAAGTATAATACTTTCAATTGGTATCAAGATTGTTTATTTACAATTGGTATGTTATTTATTTACTTATCAATTGGTATCAAGATGTACTTCATTGACATATTTTTTTAATTGGTATCATTGATTGAAGCAAAACCTGCACATAAAATAAAGAATTTTAGATTTATAATGAAGATGTGCAAGTGCTCAATTCTTACCGCTATAGCAAGTGGCTATGCGGGTCGTGATCCACAAGGAAGGTTTGCAATAGAAGCGTTTACGGTTCTTATTGAAATCGTTATGAAGAAAAGCGAAGATTCTTCTTTGTTTAAAGAAATAAAAATGAAAAAGAAAGTTATGTTAAAGTTAGAAAGAAAATGAGAAATAAAGAAGGTTGAGAGAAATGGAGAATGACTATTTACAAAGAAAGGGGAAAGAAAGCGACTATGTACAAATGAGTCGAAAAAAGAATGATTTGGAAGAAGTGATGATCTACACTAAAGAAATAAAAAAGAGAAAGAAAGAAGAGTGAAGAAATACTTACCTAGTTTGATTGATGACTTACCTAGAAACCGTTGCATGTTCTACCTTTGCTTCGGAGGCGTTCAACGCATAGATCATAAGCTCGAGCTCAGTCCCCGTGCACATTATATCGTCAAGCCTAGCAAGAACGAAGTGATGCGGATCTTGGAAGAGGAGAGCGTCTTCATGAACTATCGCTGGCTCTCACGTAGCATAGTTATACTTGCTTTGGAATTCACTTGTACACTCAACAACAACAACTAAGGTAAAGTAGAAGAGGAAGACGAAATAAAAGAAAATACAAAAATAAAAAGAACTTTTACCTTTATTAATTGCAGGGACAATGGAAGAAAGGAGGAGGGTACATCGTCGGTGTCACTCTCAACTTCAGCCTCTCTCTCTTACTTACATGAATCTTCTTCTACCCTAAGTTACATACAAATTACATAACAAGAAAAGAAAAACCTAAACTTCAAAGAATTAAAAATAGGCTAAATCCTAATCTGCATTGGCGTCCAATTTCAGCACAACAATTGCCCTTTTATAGGCCAAAAACCCAAGAAACAGAATCCCGGGGAGGTCGGGGGAGCAAACGCTCCCCCTAACTCCCCAAGATTGCCGCGGAAACGCGGCCCAAGCCGTGTTTTCGCGGTCAGGGTGTGGCCAGGTGGCCACACCCTGTTGGTGGGTGGCTCTGGGATTCTCTTCTGCCTTTATCCTTTGTTAGTTTCTTCGTTTGAGCCCCTGATTCTGACGAAATGACCTTGGATTTTTGGCTTTAACCGATCGATTCTGAGAGGATTCTTCTCAACCGATTTCAACCTCTTGATTTTTCCTGATTTAGTGTGTGCGAATTTATTCTGATTTAATTCAGAAATCTAGTGGGCTTTTGGGCTCATTTCTCTTCATCTCCTTAAGGATTGGGCCTGCAAATAAATTAAACAAATAATTAGGACAATGCAGGCTTTTATTCTAAAATGAGTATAGAAATGTGACATTAAATATGCAACATTAATGACCAATCACACCCCCATACCTATCTTTTGCTCGTCCTCGAGCAAAATAACTAAACTATACTAGAGATTATTAGACCACCTTCGCAGGTCGCGCGATTGCACTGAGCATGTGCAACATGCCGTTAAACCTCTAGGTTCCCCCTAGAGGACGAGTTTTGTCTCGTAAGGGTTTTCAGTGGATTGCACCCACAAAATCCATAAAGAAAGGGAAATAAAGAGTTAGTATTTTCGAAAAGCATTTTGAAAGAGAAAAATATTTAAAATATGATTGTAAGATCTAAGCAATCTATAAGTTATAGGAAAACTGAATTTTTCATTCCTAAACTTAGTCTCTATTCAAAAATTTGTTATCAATTAAAGTAAGGAGTCAAATTGTACTTCTCATCTAGTCTATTGCTTTACCCTAAGTCATATGCACTTGTGACTGTGAAAATTTTGACTAAGGGTTTATTAACTCTAACTCTTATGCCTTATTTATTTATATACATATATTTTTTTTTGGTGGTATTATTCCTCAGTTTAGGCTTTCTAATCTGCCCATGTAACGAGCCTCTAATCGATGACTCCCAAACCAGACGGTCTTAGGGCACCAGGTGAGAAGACACCCCTAGAACTTAAGGACTCGAGTAAACAAGGCCACAAAACTAAGGATTTTATTATATGAACCTCTTTTAAGCGTGAATACTTATGCTTTATTAGGCACAAATACCCAGCTTAATCAGAGGATTTTTCTTTTCAAAATTATCTAATCATCTTTCGCATAAATACTAAGGCTTGCTTAGGCCAAAGCACCTAGCTAGTCAATAATTAGATTTGTTTGTATATATATTTTTTTATAACTTATCTAATCATCTTTCGCATAAATACTAAGGCTTGCTTAGGCCAAAGCACCTAGCTAATCAATAATTATACTTGTTTTTCAATTTTTTCTTTTTCTTTGTTATAAGGCATAAGAATCTTTGTTTTTGAACCCTAAGTGTGTAAGTGTATGAAGTGTGCATATTTCATCAAGGTAAAGATCAAGACCAAATTACTTTGACAAATTTTCTTTCTAACCCTAAAAATCAAACAAATAATCTTATTTTGACCAAGTATAAGAAATCTTAATTTGGATTTTCCTATTCCTTAAAATTAACTTAATTTCTTACAAAAATAAGTCAAAATATTGTTTCTATTTTTCAAAAGTTTTTAAAAGTAAAGAAAAATGTTAATTTTTTTTTAATTTTAAAGAAAAAGAAAAGTTATGTTAGACCCTCCCCCACACCTATCTCATGCATTGTCCTCAATGTATGAATTAATGCATAGATGCATGAAAAAGAAGAAAGGGAAGGAGAATGTTACCTTAAGGTGGTGGTTCCGGTGGTGGTCTGATTGGTCCACGAAACGTGGCCCAATCAACTTTTCTTTGGTCTCGAAGGAACCCACCAGAAATATCTTTAATATAACCCATTAAAAAGATGTATCCATCAAGGATCTTTTTTAAATATTTTACCCCATCTAATTTTCATATTTCATAATGATTTCGGAGTCAAATTTATCAACCACCTCGTCCCAGAATGGAGTATGAAATGATAGAATGATTGACTTGGACTCATGAAGGATAGGAACTAATCCGACTCAGGAAGGTGACTTAAATCGAGTAAAGGTTCAAGAGTCAAAATTGGTTCAGGAATTGGGTCCAAGTCAAGAAGTTGAAACTCAAGTCCACATGTATTTTCCAACAATAGAATGTGACCTAATATGGGTGATTCCAGTACAGGAATGATAGGTGGGGGAATCAAAACTGACTCTAGAATATTATTCAAGTTTGGTAATAAAATAGGAGTCAATATTGATTCAGAAAGTTGAACTGGATCACATATGTGAGAATCTAGGTCACATATCACATTGAATTCAATATCAAAAAATTGAGAACTTGCCAATTTATCCATGGGATTTTCAAAATTGTAAAGTTGGTCAAGTTCAACATGATCCTCAAAGATGGGTGATTCAATTTCTTTATGAATTGGTACAGGATCCAATGTTGACTCCGGAAAAATATTGAAGTCAGGTGAAGATACCGGAGTCATAATCGAATCAGGAAATAGAATTGAATCACTAAGTTGGGGTTCAGGATCATAATCATTTTCAAGTTCTATTTCAGGAAAAGGAAAACTAGCCAAACTATCAATATCATTTGGAGTTTGGGTAAGTTCACATGGTTGTTCTGAAATGGAATCTTGATTTCCAAAACTACATGACTCTTCGGCTCTAACAGAATAGTTAGTGACATCAGGACGGTAGGAACGTAGAGATTCGACCATCATATCTATGTCACAATTACGAGTGTTTTGAGCCTGAGTCATAGCTTCAAGCATCTTTTCATAGTTGATAGGTTCATTGTTTTGATGAAAAGATGAAGAATTGTCTTGGAAGTGGTAGTGAAATTGTGAGTCCATCAGATTTTGGGATTTGTTTTTGGACTCACGCATACTCATTTCCATAATTGATGGTTTCCTATTTTGGACGTGTGGAACTGAGTATGAATCTTGAAAATATTGTGGACTAGGTGGAGAAGAAGGACAAGGTGGTTGGAAATTATGCTCGGGGAGGTGAATCCCCACTGACTCGGTGAAGAGTTGAAATCATTATGAAAATTATAGTTATTAGATGGGGGGTATGGGTCACATTGATTCGGATAAGACCAATCCGGCACACTAGGTTGGTCAAAGTTATGATATGCCGGGTTGGTAGTATCCGAAAATGAAGTCGGTGTGTAATATGGATTATTATTGTAGTTGAAAAAATTATTATTATAGTCCATATCACACAATAGAATACAAACAAAGAAAAACAAACAAATAAACAAACAAAAAAAAGAAAAAATTCTAGCCTAAGTTAGGGTAGTCTTAGGACCTAGACGACTCCTAACTGGTTAGACTGTCCACGGGAGGTCTAATGTAGACTTTAACCACAAGCTAATCAGCCAGGTCAGGGCAAGATTGGTGGGAGGTTTTCCGTCAAAGACGTTCCTTAATTAAATAACCACCAACCTTCGAGCTTTCGGCCCTCAATCCCTTTCCTAGACACTGATTTTGCAGGAGTTAGATTCCAACATTTTCCCCCCTTAGGATAATCTCCTAATTGAGTCCGAGATGTCCCTAGGGCCAATGTCTACTCAATTTTAGTTAGGCTTGGGTTTAGTGAGTGCTTGGATTCTGATTTTTTGGGGTAAGGAAGGGTGATTAAATCCCCACCTTATCTTATTATTAGGTGGTGCCCTTAAGATTAGTTTTTGTGCAAGTGTACAAGATGAATAAGATGCACTCAAAGCGATATAAATCAACCAAGAGATAGTCCTATTCTAGATGCAATGCAAACATACCTTGCTCCTGCACTCTTCAACAGTAAAAATAAATGAATTGAAAAAAATGCGTGCCTAAAATGCAAACGTTTAATCAATTTTAACTTTTGCAACAAACTTTTTATTGTTGATTATTAGCAGGTTTTTGTGATGGCATATAAGAAATAAATAATTGCAGCAAACAAGAATATGCAAACTAAGCAGCCCTGCAAAAAGCTGTTAGTAGTCAGCTCTTCCTTGCCGCGGATCCGCGGCTATTGCCGTGGAAACGCGACAATTCAGAGGGCAATGGGTCTCTGCTTTCTAAAGCAGAGGCCCAATACCACTTGTATGTCACTACAAACTTATTTTCCTGCTTTGCTTGCCCTGTAACCTGCAACAGAGAAGAAAATTCGTTTAGCTCTAAAAAATTTTCAATAAAAATTCAGATTTCAATAAAAACCGTTTTACCCTCCCCGGCAACGGCGCCAAAATTTTGATTGAAGCAAAACCTGCACATAAAATAAAGAATTTTAGATTTATAATGAAGATGTGCAAGTGCTCAATTCTTACCGCTATAGCAAGTGGCTATGCGGGTCGTGATCCACAAGGAGGGTTTGCGATAGAAGCGTTTACGGTTCTTATTGAAATCGTTATGAAGAAAAGCGAAGATTCTTCTTTGTTTAAAGAAATAAAAATGAAAAATAAAGTTATGTTAAAGTTAGAAAGAAAATGAGAAATGAAGAAGGTGGAGAGAAATGGAGAATGACTATTTACAAAGAAAGGGGAAAGAAAGCGACTATGTACAAATGAGTCAAAAAAAGAATTATTTGGAAGAAGTGGTGATCTATACTAAAGAAATAAAAGAAGAGAAAGAAAGAAGAGTGAAGAAATACTTACCTAGTTTGATTGATGACTTACCTGGAAATCGTTGCATGTTCTACCTTTGCTTCGGAGGCGTTCAACGCATAGATCATAAGCTTGAGCTCAGTCCCCGTGCACATTATATCGTCAAGCCTAGCAAGAACGAAGTGATGCGGATCTTGGAAGAGGAGAGTGTCTTCATGAACTATCGCTAGCTCTCACGTAGCTTAGTTATACTTGCTTTGGAATTCACTTGTACATTCAACAACAACAACCAAGGTAAAGTAGAAGAGGAAGACGAAACAAAAGAAAATACAAACATAAAAAGAACTTTTACCTTTATTAATTGCAGAGACAATGGAAGAAAGGAGGAGGGTACATCGTCGGTGTCACTCTCAACTTCAGCCTCTCTCTTACTTACATGAATCTTCTTCTACCCTAAGTTACATACAAATTACATAACAAGAAAGAAAAACCTAAACTACAAAGAATTAAAACTAGGCTAAATCATAATCTGCATTGGCGTCCAATTTCAGCACAACAATTGCCCTTTTATAGGCCAAAAACCCAACAACCAGAATCCCGGGGAGGTCGGGGGAGCAAACGCTCCCCCTAACTCCCCAAGATTGCCGCGAAAACGCGGCCCAAGCCGCGTTTTCGCGGCCAGGGTGTGGCCATGTGGCCACACCCTGTTGGTGGGTGGCTCTGGGATTTTCTTCTGCCTTTATCCTTTGTTGGTTTCTTCGTTTGAGCCCCAGATTCTGACGAAATGACCTTGGATTCTTGGCTTTAACCGATCAATTCTGAGAGGATTCTTCTCAACCGGTTTCAACCTCTTGATTTTTCCCTGATTTAGTGTGTGCGAATTTATTCTGATTTAATTCAGAATTCTGGTGGGCTTTTGGGCTCATTTCTCTTCATCTCCTTAAGGATTGGGCCTGCAAATAAATTAAACAAATAATTAGGATAATGCAGGCTTTTATTCTAAAATGAGTATGGAAATGTGACATTAAATATGCAACATTAGTGACCAATCAATCATATTTGATTGTCACCCCTTATTGATATCGTTTTTGTTTTAGACAAAAAGGGGGAGAACATTTTGTTTTGGTTTGTCTTTTACCCCTTTGTTGATGATTGACAAAAGGGGGGAGAAAGATGTTGAGTTTTATATGCATATTTGTGTTTTTGCAATATTAAGTTTTGTTTAGCTTTATGTGTATCAGAATAATACTTATATTTGGTATCAAGAGCATGTTTTGAAAAGACCATGTTTAATTATTGGTATCAAAAGCATTAATTATTTTTGGTATCAAGAGCTTTTAGAACATGTTTTATTATTTTATGCATATCTATGCATTTTCATGTTTAGTATTTATTGCATATATTTATTGTTTATTGTTATGCATGAGTTAAGGGGGAGCTTCTTTGAAGCTTAACTTTTATACATGCATATATAACTCCATGAGTTTTGTCATCATCAAAAAGGGGGAGATTGTTGGCCCAGAGGCCTTCCACTCTAGTTTTGATGATGATTAACTCATGTAGTTATGTTTACTAATAATCTTTCGATGTTTAAGTTTCAGATCATTAACCAAGATATTAGTTGGTGATAGCTTCAACAAGGATTTTAGAAGCATTCACATGGTGATTCCAGAGCCCGAGCATCAAGATCATACATAGCACTCGTTGGAGTCAAGCTCAGTGGATCATGGTGTTTTGGATCGAGTCGACTTGAAGACGGAGTTCATCAAGAAGATCTCGGTACCTTAGTTTAGTTTTTATGTTTTAGATCCATGTGTAAAGATTAGAAAGTAGATATGCTCAAGTTCACAATACACACATGTGTTATGTTTTTGGATATTAGTTTTTCGGTTTTTAGTTTAACCGATATTGGTTTTCATGAATAGTTAGATCAAAACAAGTTTAAATGGTTTTATGTATATTAGATGTGTTCTATATACATACATGCTTCATGTCTTATATAAACTTTGTTTGACATATCTATTCATGTGTTTTATGTTTTGGTATTTTAACAGAACATATTTTTGGAATTAAAGACAAAAACTACGATATGTATATGTTTCATGTATATTGGACTTATGTCCATATGTAACATGCCTAAAAATGTTTAAGTATCATGTTTTTATATTTAAATGAGTTTTAGGAAAAATCAGATTTCCTATTGAAAAATTCAAGTTTGGTAAAATACAGTTTTTTGGTTTTGATAAAATTTAGAAGACACAAAAATAATCCAAAATGTTTGAAATTTGTGTTGAATTTTTTCACACAAGTTTGTTTTTCAATGTAAAATGATAAAACTATTTTTGTGGATTTTTAGAAGATTTATGGGAATTTTTATAATAATTTAAAACCCAGTTTTCTGACACTGTTTGCCTATTGCCAGGCTCTGGCGGTAGACCGGCCGGTCGACCGGAGCCAGAGTCGGTTGACCGACGTGCACAAGCTTGTGCACGTTGGCCAGGCAATTGGGTCGGTCGACCGGGCGGTCGACCGGACAAGAGAGCTCTGCTCTCTGTTTTTTTACGGTCGACCGGCCGGTCGACCGCAGGTCTCCAACGGTCGACCGCAGGTCTCCAACGGTCATAAATATGACCATTGGCGGTCGACCGGGCGGTCGACCGCCAGCCGTCTCAGACTGAGAATTCAGCCTAACGGCTAATTTTGTATTGGGGCTATAAATACCCCATTACTTTGAGTTTTTGGGTATGATTTTAAGAGGAAAAATTTCTCTCCTTTCTTGGTGTTTAAAACAAGTTTTCAAAAGAGTTTTTAGTGCCAAAAGATTCATCTTATTGGTTTTAAAGTGTTTTGTTTATTTCAAAGAAATTAGGTTTTTGGGAATTAGTTTTGGTCTAAAATTTCTATATCTATTTTGGTGTTTTTCCAAGAGAATTTCTTTGATCAAAACACTTTATTTTTTTCCACACTTGAGCTATCTTCTATCCTATTCTATTAGGATCATTATTTGTGGGAAAAAGAGAATTGTTTGTGGTTGTAGAAACCACCAAGTGTTGTACCCTTCTTCATTTGTTGTATCCCTCCTTGGTAGAGGTTGATTTGGATTGTGGGGTGCTCCCTCTTTGGTAGAGGTTAAGGTGTTGGTTTACTCCCTCTTGGTGAGGTGGAGTTGGTGTTGGTTTGTATCCCTCTTCGGTAGAGGTGGATTGTGGTTGTATTGCCTCATTGGAGGTTGTATTGGTTGAGAGAGGAGTTCGGTACTCCTAGTGGATTGGAAATCCTTCTCGGTGAAGATGGGGATGTAGAGATGGGTGCTCGAATCTCGAAATAAATCTTTGTGTTTGCGTTTGATCCAATTGTCTCTTAACCCTCTCTCTCTCTTTATTTGTGTAGTGCATCATTCACAACATCATATCTTATTTGCTTGTGTTGTGTCTTGCATCATTCATATTGCTTATATCATCTTTATATGCTTGGTTTGTGTTTGTGTGCCTCACTTGTACTTAACCACCAGAGCTTCATATAGCACCTCAACTTTTATTCAGAGGAATCAAGAGGAGTTAGTCCAGAGCCCTTCACGAGGATTTCACCTACACTCGTTGGTTGTACTAAGTGTAGTTGCAAATTAGTTTTAATTTTCGCATTTAATTTATTAGATTAGCCGTACACCTATTCACCCCCCTCTATGTGTACTTACACTTACCAGATGTAGTTTTTAACTCATATGATAGGGTGTTCGTTGCACAAGAGAGGGCGACTAGAGCTTACAATAGTTGTCTTCATGCGGTCTGGACTCCCAATGTCCAGTCTGAAGATGTCCCTGTGGAGTCCTCTTCGAAGGAACTTTTAGAGGAGGAGAATGAGCCGACTTTTTGGCAACAGGACCCCCCAGCTGATTCACGCGCCTTCATGCCTACCATTTGGCGAGGCATGAAGAAGATATTTTGGGGGCAGATTCGACTACACAAACAGGTTGCGGAGCAAACATCTCGCCTAGATCATATTGAGGAGGGTCTGCGGCGATCACAGTCGGCTGGACCTAGCACCACCGCTGGTCCAAGCCGAAGGCGGGGGTGATACCTTTCTTTACCTATTTCATGCGTATATTTTCTTGCATACATTGAGGACAATGCATGGGATATGTATGGGGGGTAGATACTAATATAAGAATTTTCTAGACTTTTTCTTTTAGATTTCTAGGTTTTTCTTTTCTTATATTCCTCTTTGCTTACTAACATAGGATTTTTCTAGACTTTTTCTTTTAGATTTCTAGGTTTCTTGTTTCTTATATATATATAAAAAAATATATTGATCCATTTTTTGAAAAGAATTAACTTGATCTTAGGTATTAAGGAAATTCTAAGCTAAGATTTCTTAATATAAGTCGAAATAAGAAATTTTGTTGGATTTTTAGGTTAAGAAAGAAAAGAATAGAAAAGATAGCTAGATTTTGAATTTTTTCTAAACACTATATACATTTGCAGGTTGAGGGATTAATCAAGGACTTAGTGACTTTGTTTACATATATATATATATATATATATATATATATATATATAAAGGAAAAAAATTCAAAAATAAAACTTGATCACTAATTAAGCTGGTTGGTTGTGCCTTAAGAAGCATGATCAGTCACGCCTAAAATTGGTTGAGTCCTTAGCATCCGTGCCCTAGTTTACTCGAGACCTTGAACCTTAGGGATGTATCTTCATCTGATTCCCTAAGACCATCTGGTCTGGGAGTCATCTGTAAAAGACTTGCTACATGGGTAAATTAGGAAGCCTAATGAAGCTAAGAAAATGTAAATATATAATATATAAAATAACATTAAAAAAGAATATATCTAATATATATATATATATTTATATATGAACAAATGAACTAAAGTCTAAGAAAAATCCCTCATACATATGTATATGTGTTAGGCATGATACAAAATCCAGTTTTACTCTCTATTCTTAGAAACTTAACCTAAGTTGAAAACAATATTTCAAATGTAAACTTATAAAAAGAAGGAAAAGTTTAGAATAACCCTAAACGTATAGATCATCGAAATTCTTGAAGGAAATGGATCATAATAAAATGTTTCACTTTTTCACTAACATTTTCTTTTTCTTTGGGATTTTGTGAGTGCAATCCGCTGCAAACCCTCAGGAGACAACACTCCTCCTCTAGGGTAACCTAGAGGTTTAACGGCTTATTGCACGAGCTCAGTGCAATCGTGTCACCTACGAAAGTGGTGTAATAATTTAGTTAGGATTTTTCTCTTGCTTATTTTTCTCAGGGACGAGCAAAAGTTAGGTATAAGGGTGTGATATGAGTCATTTATGCATCATTTTCTACCACCATGCTATGCTTTATCTGAATAAATATTTGATTTTTACTGCTTTTTTCTCTCTTTTTTCAGGTCCATTGTTTAATGGAGAAGGAGGCCCAACAATTGTGATTTTTGAGGAATTAAAGAAACATTTAGAAGCCCACAAGAGAAAAGCCTAAGTCTGAACAGATCCAAAGCGTATTCTCAGTTTCTACAAGATCCAACTGGGGATACGAGTTGCAACAGAAAGGTAGAAAAATCTGCTAGCGCAGCGGCCAAGAAACGGCCGCAGAAACGCGGCACATGCCGCGGAACCATGGCAATCTTTAGGCCATTACTTCAGCGTTTGATCTAGAGACTGAAGTGGGATGGCCTCTTCTCATGAAGACTATAAATAGACCCCTAGGGCCTCTGTAATCAGGGAGGAGAAAAGAGCATTGTTTATAGGGAAATTGTTAGGGTTTCTCTAGGTTTTCTTTTAGTTTCTTATGTAATTTTCTTTTTGTCCTTCTAGAATCCAGAAAAAAGAGAGAGTGAGAGTGAGCAATCTTTGTAATTGGAGATGGTGACAACGCAATACAAGGATCGAGCTTTTAATCTTCATCTTCTCTTATTCTAGTGCATTATTTTCTTTAAGCCTTTACTTTCTTCTATTTCACTTCTACAATGAACTGTTTCTTGTTCTTTATTTTCATGTCTAGCTAATTTATTAACATGACTGACTTTTAATTTTACTAACTACTAACTCTTGGGTGATTGCTAACTTGTATGATTCATTGGATACTTTCTTCTTTTTAGTCTTGCAAACTACAAGTCTATTTTACCTCCAATGAAGATGAGTTGCTTTTTATTCTTTGTAAATGCTATGTTCTCCCTCCATATGATTCATGTGAGCCTCACTTAGAGCCTTGTCTTTAGAACAAGTGCCTTGATGGAACATGAAGATGGAGCACTTCACTATGCCAATGACTACATTACAAGTTCTTATTTCTTGCTCGCTTTATTATAGCTTTGATGGACTAATGAATCATGTATGTTTCTTGGCATCGTTAAAAGTGACTATCCTTGTTCCACTAATGAAAATATATTTAGGAAACCAATAATTCAAGGAGGCAACTAGCCTTGATGAGAAACACCTTTGACATGGGACAACACAAGGACTTGGCAAAGCAAGACATACCATTACCGATGAATCAATATGAGGCATGCATCACCCAACGAGAGCAGTAAGTTAGTAAATTAGAATGTTAGTTAGTCATGACTTCTCTTTTTATCATACTTAAGATACTCTTTTCAAATATCTCTGTTTTCCTTCCATCTTTATTATCATTTCTTCCTTTCTTTTACAAAACACCCAAAGATTTTTCACTCGCCTTCCACATTGTTTTGTTTTGCATTTCCTAAAACAAAGAAGAACTTTTATTTTTCTTCAAGAAGATTTCAATATAAACCTTGAATGCTTCTAACGCTAACCCTCCTGTGGATACGACCCGTCCTAGCTTATGCTACGAACTGTGATTCGGAAGGAGCAAAGTAAACCTGCATATACATTTGAAGTTCTTGATCATCGGTACATGGCAACCAATGGTTTACTCTATACCTCTTTTCAATACAATTAATCCTTCCGAACAGAGATTACTAAGTGTTTCATCCTGTATTTGAGGAGGCGAACTTGCGGGTTCGTGTTGTTTAGTGTTCTTGTAGGAGCTTGGTGTAGAGGTGCGGCCTCAGCAAGCTAGTGTGCTTGCATGTGTTGTTCTTATATGAATAAAAGAGGGACTAGTGAGTCCAAGAGTTCTAGTGTGAACTCCGTGTAGATGTTGCGGCACAGAGTGATCCGGTGGGATCAATTTTAATGGAAATCCTTCATAGTGTTGAAGACAGGGACATAGAGCAAGGGTGCTCGAACTTCGAAATAAATCTTCTGTGTTTGCGATTTCTCTCTCCATCTCTTACTTGTGTCTATATCTTGCATACTTACATTGCTTATCTCTTTATATGCTTAATATATCTTGTGCTTAATTGTTATATGCTTGGAATTGTTTGGTCACACTTGTATTCAACCAAGAGAGCCATAGTGGCACCTTAACTCTTAATCTAGAGAAATCTTGAGGAGATAGACCAAAGCCCTTCACCGAAAATTCGGCTATACTCTTATGTTATACTTTGTGTGTATAGCTTAATAGTTTTAATTTGCATAAATAGTTTTTAATTCTGCATTTGTTCATCATTAGATTAGCTAGTCAGCTATTCACCACCCTCTAGGTGACCAACACTTTGTGATCACCAAGTGTTGTAACTACTCTTTTGCTTTGTGCTTTGGCTTTGTACCTTCCATCTTGTGTAGAGGTGATTACTTTATGTATAGGCTTTATTTCTTGGCTTTATGCCTCTTCTTGTGTAGAATATTTGATTTGTATCCTTTGTGAAGTTTTTTAGTGGAGATAGTAGAAATCCTTCATGCGGTGAAGGCAAGGATGTAAGGCTTAGTGCTCGAACCTGGAGATAGTAGAAATCCTTCATGCGGTGAAGGCAAGGATGTAAGGCTTAGTGCTCGAACCTAGAAATATATCCTTGTGTTAGCGTTTGACTATATCTCTCTAAAATCCACTCCCTTTATATCTTGCATTGCTACTGTTGTTCATTTATATGTGCTTGATGTTATTTGTGTGCTCATACTTTTTATAATTCAAGCATCTCAACTCTTATAAAAGTAGAAGCTTGAAGAGAAGTTCTAGAGCACTTCACCAGAAATTCGACTTCACTCTTTGGATATCTATTATGGTAGTGTAATAGTTTTAATTTTATATTATTGATCATTAAATTAGCACTACACCTATTCACTCCCCTCTTGGTGTACATTCAATTTCTATCAGAGCTAGTGCTCATGATATTCGATTTAACAACCAAGGAGTGATCTTTTATTTTCTAATCACATATGCTTTACACATTCATATTTGCTTCACATACTCATGGATTATCATGCTCCACCTATATTTGATGTTTCTAATATCGGCATGTGAAAATTTAAAATGAGTTCATATCTTAAAGCTTTAGGATTACATGTTTATCTTGCCACCACTAAGAAATCATATATTGAAAATGGAAACTACTTAGAGGCTAATGCATAAGCCATGATTGCACTAAAAGAAACACTTAGTAATACTTCTCATTGTGATTCTACTTTTGTAGTGGAAACACGTTGATCTCTCTTGAAGGAGAAAGTTCAAACGATTTAATGAGAGAATCTAGTGAAGATGATTCCTACCAAGCTTGTTTCATGGTCCAAGAAAATGACTCCCTTAAGGTAAACTCAGAATCTGAACTTGATGATTGTGCAAGTATGCCTAATGATAATGCTAGTATGTCTAGTAAAGAAGCACACATTTTGAATGGTGAGTTTGCTACATTTTGTGAGGATTTACTTGTAAAATATAAATTATTGAAAAATCAAAGTTTACAATTAAAAAAATGATTCTTTATCTTCAAAATTAGATTGTGTTTTGAAAGAAAAAAAGAAATTTCAAAAGAGAAGGATATTGTTTTAAAGTAAAATGAGCTTTTATCTTCAAAACTTGATTTGATTTTAAATGAAAACGAAGTTATTTTAAATGAAAATGAGATTTTGAAAAAAAATTGATTAAAGAAAAGGTTATTGTCTTAAAAGAAAATAAGTCTTTCAAAAAGAAAGTTGTTTTGAAAAAAAAGACTTCTTTTGATGTTTCCCGCACTTGCCATGTTTCTCATGCTAAAAATGTTACATCTTCTATTGATAAGAATGAGATTCATGTTTTGAATGATAGTATTGATTGTCTGATCTTAACCTTGAGCCATTACGCAATTGACCATAAGAGGAATTCTTATTTCAAAAGAAACAAGCTTCACATTTACGTGCACATCCTCCATGGCATACACAAGCACACCATGTTACTATGTATGATAGAGTGTGTACATGTACACGTTGCGGTCTCAAAGGCCATCTTGTAAAATTTTGTTATGATAGATTAAATGATTCTAATTTTGCAATTAAAATATCCGGATTAGAAAATATACTAACTTTCAAGGACCCAAGAAAGTTTGAGTATCAAATTTCACTCCTATTATATTTGATGTTGGTGTGAGCTCTCATAAGACGTGAGAGGATTGGTGTCCTGGTGGTGGATGCAATCGGAGCTTAATAAACTATATCAAATGATGTATCACTATCAAGGAATCTTGTTGGGAGGACCATCTTGTTTGGAGAAGAAAAGATTAGTTCAATCAATTTTGGTAACTATCTCTATCTTTCATTTTATGTTTTTAGCATATCATGTTTTACATGTTATATATATGTTTAGATGCAATTCTTGTTAAAACTTGCAATGCATTTGTATAGCTTTTGAGATACACTCTTGATTTTGTGCCTATCATGATTCATATCTCTTGTTTCTCATTTATGGTTTTGCTATATATGTATATCGTAGTTTTGATGATTCTTTTATTTGAACATATCTTTGATTTATAATGCATTTATTTTTGATTCATGCTTTATCTTCTATAAGATTATTTTTCATTATTTTTGCTTCATGTATATATAAACCTTGCTAAAACTATGAGATATACATGTAATATCCTTGGGTTACTTATTTTATATATCATATATTCTACTGTTGACTTAATCATGTTTGAATATGTATGTATGCTTTGGTTTTTATAAAGTTTACATATATCTTGAAGAATTATCTCATGTGCTTCTTGAATATCTCGTTGGTGGAAATGTTGATGTTTTGAGTTTATTGTTTCTATTGATCTTGATATCGTTTATATATCTTGTTTGAGAAAAAGAAATTTTCTTAATTTATATTTTCATGTTTCACAAATCTAACTTTTTCATCTCAAAGTTTAAAGAGAATTTCATATGAGTTATTTTTGAGCCATATAGTTTTATCTTCATGAATGTGTTATTTACATGTTTCTTGTGCACTCACTTTTATGTTCATCTCATGGTTTTATATTCATGAGCTTGCATGTGCTATATAGATTTTGAGTGATAATTCTTATGTAATTAGTATGTTTGATGAGATAATGATTTATTTCACATTTAAAATTTTTTTGAAATAGTTTTCAAAATATTTTAAACTAGTTCTTTTAATTCTTTTGAAAACATTACTATGATCAAACTTTTTAAATTGACATCTATTTTTTTTTTTTTCTTGATATTTTTAATTTGTACTCAACTATTTTCAAAATTATTATTTTGAAATCTTCTACTCTTGGTGGGAGGTTGGTTGGGTTATCATACCTTGTTTTACTTAAGTGACTATTTCTTGACAAGTACATGTAGGTTGGTGACCTAATGAGTTATACACATGATTCTCATGATACTTGATTTTTGTATACTCATTCTTATTTATCTATATATGTATGCTTTTTATTATGAATGGTATTTCTATTGACATACATACATATATATGATTTAGTTGATTGTGCATGTTTCGTGCATATCCGTGCATAGTCCATGCATGTTTTAGCACAATCTTCTTTTTGCATGGATTGAATATGCTTTAATATATATATTGATATCACCTTCAATTAATATCATCACTTTTCAAAGCTTATACATTAGTTTTGTGATTGTTTAAAAAAAGGGGAGAACTTTCTTGATTTAAATTTTAATTGGTATCTTATTTCCTACTTTTTAAAAAAAATATTTAATAGTTCATATTTTCAATTGGTATTAATTATCACAATTAGTATCTACTTTTCAAAGTTGTTTAGAATTTAAAAATTGGTATCATGAGCCTTCACTTTCTATTCAGTTAGTATCATGTTTAAACCTTCAGTTGGTATCAAAATTATTTTACAGATTGTTATCTATGTTGGTTTCAAAATAGTTTTCAATTTCAAGTGTTATTTCTAGTTTTTTTAATTAATATCTATGTTTCTTTTACAATTGGTATCTAGTTTTAAAAATTTGTTTTTATACTTATTGCCTATATGCAAGGAATTTAACTTAACGTCTCCTCCATATATAAATTTATAATGAGTGTACTGTATAAAGAAGAGATTGATCTCTCTTTTCTATATCGTACACATGTATAGGGGGAGCCTAACTTCTCCATCTATATATTATATATTATGCTTATATGGGCTAGGGTTTAGTCGTCCCTTCTCAATGTAATGCATTTATGGAAGGGGAGTTTAACTTAACGTCTCTCCTCTTCATTGATTTGTATCGCATATGTTTTTATCATATATTCTTTAACCTTTTTTTGATAAATTGACAAAAAAGAAAGAGAAATTAGAGTTTATATATGCATATCATGTTTGTGCTTATGCATACGTTTGTTATGCTTGTTTGGTACCCGTAACTTAAATTTAAAATCAATATTGTTTATTTGCTATGCATGGGTTAAGGGGGAGCTTTGATAAAGCTTTTCTCTATTCATGCAAATATAACTCTGTGAGTTTTATCATCATCAAAAGGTAAAGATTATTGGCCCAAAAGGCTTCTCCTTTTTGATGATGACTAACTCATGTATTTATAGTACTAATGATCTTGTTGTATTTAAGTTTCAGATATTGATCAAGACTTAGTTGGTATTTAGCTTCTTTGAAGTTAACATATGGTGATTTAAGGGCTCAAGTTTATATTACGTATCTAATACTCAAGATGGAGTCTAGCTCGGAGAATCAAGTTTGAATCAAGTTTACCTGAAGAAGAAGATCTACAAGAAGACTTGTGTAGAGTTTGTAAGTTTAGATCTCTTGTAAAGAATTGATTAGCTTTGATTGTTCAAGCTTACACATACAAAAGTTTTCATATGTAGTTTTCTGATTTTGGTATTTTACAAGAATTAGTTATTGAAACATGTCCAATATTTTCCAATTTTTATATCATGTTTCAAACATGTATCTTGTAGGATTTGTATTGCCAAATTTTTTTTAAACCAATAAAAAATTTAAAAATAAGTTTGATTTCAAAAATTATCCAAAAAACTATATTTAGGCTAGGTCGAGCAATCACCCTCTTGGTTGTTTCTGGCTGTTCTCTTGTGCATGTTGTGCACATTTGTCGGATGATTGACCGGTCAACTGGAAAACCTAGCGGTCAACCGAGCGGTTGACCAACTGTCACACCTAAGTCTTTGTTGAGATCAGCTGATCGAGCAGTCGACCGATGTCTATCGGCTAGTTTAATATTTTGAATTACCAGTCGACCGGCCTGTCGACCAATCTTCTGCTCGTCACACTTTTAGCGTTTGAATATAATTTTTTATTTTTATATTCAGTCAATCTGATTCAAATTATATTAAAAAGATAACTTTTATAACTTTTAGGACTGCATTTTTTAGTCAATAGTTGTTTTTTGATTCAAACGTTAAAGATGTCAAATATTAGTTTGAAGTCAGTTCATGTTATGAAAATAATTTATAGTTTTTTGATTTGACACCTTTCAGTATTTTAAACACTCTAGTTTTGAAGATGATTAACTCATGTAGCTAAAGTACTAATGATCTTATTGTGTTTAAGTTTTAGATATTAATTAAGATCTTAGTTGGTGTTTAGTTTCTTTGAGGCTAACACATTGCGATTCAAGAGCTCAAGCTTATAATACATATCTAGTCTTCAAGATGGAGTCTACCTCGGAGAATCAAGTATGGATCAAGTCTACTTAGAAAAGAATAGTTTTGATTGCTCAAGATTACACATACAAAAAGTCTTCATATATAGTTTTTCGATTTTGATATTTTACAACGATTAGTTTTTGATACATGTCCGATATTTTCCAAATTTTAGTATCATGTTTCAAGCATGTATCTCATAGCCTATGAATTGCTAAAACACTTTATAACCAATACAAAATATTTAAAAATAAGTTTGATTTAAAAATTTATCTGAAAATCTATTTTTAGGCCAGGTCAGTTGACTGGGCGATCGACTGAGCCTTTTAGCTATTTCTGGGTGTTCGCTTGAGCATGTTGTGCACATTTTTCGGATGATCGACCGATCGACCGACAAATCTAGCAGTCGATCGGACGGTCGATCAACTGTTACACCCAAGTCTCTATTAAGATCAGTCGATCGGGCAGTCGACTGATGCCTCTCGGCTAGTTCAATATTTAGAATTACCGGTCGACTGGTCACTTGACCGATCTGCTGATCTGCTCATCACCCTTATATTTTTTTTGACTATAATTTTTTATTTTTATATTCAATCAATGTAATTCAAATTGCATTACAAAGATTACTTTCTATATTTTTTATTCAATAATCATTTTCTGATTCCAAAGTTAAAGATGTCAAATATTCGTTTGAAATCAGTTCATGTTCTGAAAATAGTTTGTAGTTTTCTGATTTAATAACTTTTATTATTTTAATCATAACATTTTAGTCTAATATCCTAAAATTTAATTTAAGTTGCATTAGACAGAAGACTTAACTATTACAAATTCTTTTCATATGATTTTTTTCAAATTCTAACTTGTTCGACCTTAAAACTGTGCTCACAGTTGACCCATTGCACAGACTGGTGTCTAGTCGGTCGACTGTCAGACTCTAACGGTCAAAAATTTGATCGTTGGATGGTCGACCAGCCGGTCGATCGATAGACCATTTCTGGTACTTTTTTAATCCTAATAGCTATTTTTATTGTGGCTATATATGTGGGTTTTGGGTGAGTTTTGTACAAGCATTTTAGGAGATAATATTCTCAATTTCAACAGAGTTTTTCAATAAGTTTTTTAAAAGTTTTTGTGCTCTAAATCGATATCCCTATTGGGTTTCAAAGTTTTGAAAAATCAAAGAAAACAAGTTACGGGAAATTCTAGTTTCAAGGTTTCAATTTCTATATCATTCAAGAAGTTTTTCCAAGTGTCTACTTTTGTGCTTCACTTTCAAAATCTTTATTTTCTCGCAAGTTTGAACTATTCATTGCAAAATCTATCCTGTATGATTTTGTATTGTGAGAGGTGTTGTTTGTGATTATTGTGATCACCAAGTGTTGTCACCAGTCTTTTGCTTTGTGTTTTGGCTTTGTGCCTTCCCTCTTGTGTAGAGCTGATTGCTTTGTGCCTCCTCTTGTGTAGAGGATTGAGTTTTTATCCTTTGTAGAGTTTCTTAGTAGAGAGAGTAGAAATCTTCCACGTGGTGAAGATAGAGACATAGAGCTTGGTGCTCGAATCTTGAAACATATCCTTGTGTTTATTTTTAGCTATCTCTCTCTAAACTCTACTCTCTTTATATCTTGTTTTGCTACTATTGTTCATTTATACATACTTGATATTGTTTGTATGCTAATACTTGTTATAATCCAAGAGAACTATTGAAGCATCTCACCGCTTATAAAGGAGAAATCTTGAGGAGAAGTTCAAGAGCCCTTCACCGGGAATTCAGCTTTACTTTTTGTATATCTATTATGGTAGTGTAGTAGTTTTAATTCCGTATTATTTGCCATTAGATTAGTACTACACTTATTCACCCCATAGGTGTATTTTCACCTTTGTTCTCTCTTCTCTTCATTGCTTGCCATGGCCGCTTCTCAGTCTTTCTTCTCCCTTAAAAGTCATTGAAAAATTCTATCTACCTCTGGATCAATATATTTACCAATCATCACTTCTGAATCTTCATATGAATCAATTAGGAAACAATCTATAAAGGCTCAACCGCTGCTTTGCAAGGGGGATGACTGCATGGCTGAGCTTTGATCTCTGTTGATGAAACACCTTTTTCAGTCTACAAAATAAAAAGTCCTGATGTTAATTTTATAGTCTAAATTCAAATTAAAACTATTATCAAATATTGTTGATATCAATAGGAAACAAATAATCCCCAATAATGGCGCTAAAAACTTGATGTGCGCTTTCACAAGTGCACAAATTGTTTAGCAAGTAATAGAGCAGTGAGTAGAGTATCATCCCATAGGATTTATGTCTATTGAATACTAAACTATTTTGTCCTAGTTTTATTTGAAGAAACAGTTGTAAAGTAAAAGTAAAATAGATTACGAAAATGAAAGTAAACATATTAATATTTTGGATTTGATAATATTGGTCTAAAGGCTCATCACTCTATTTTTGTTGATGATTAAACTCATATAGTTTGTACTAATGATCTTATGATGTTTTAGTTTCAGGATTAATCAGGATCATTGTTTAGTATTTAGCTTCAACAAGTGAGTCAAAGTCAAGTTTTTGAAGCAAATAATGTTGATTTAAGAGCTCAAGTATAATAATCATATCAAGAACTCAAGAAGGAGTCTAACTCGAAAGAACCAAGTTTGGTTGAGTCAAAATGAAGAAAAAGATCATTTCAAGAAGACTCTAGTTTGTAAGGATGTTTAGATTTTTGTAAAGAATAGTTTAGCTTTGATTGCTCAAGTTCTCTGTCACATACACATCAAATTTTGATATTTATTTATAGATCAAAAATTTCAGTTTTTGGTTTAATCGGCTTATGCTTTTAAAGTATATTATATTTTAGAAAATCAATTTTTTACATTTTCAAAATGAATTTGAAAATACAAAAAAAAAGTTTACATGTCATAATATGTATTGATTTTTAATCCCACATGTTTGTGCTCAATTGTATTTATGTGAACGTATTTTTTCTGTAATTTATAGAAATTTATTTGGATTTAAAAAAGAGTTTAAAAAAACTACTATTTTTTAGCATAGGCCAGTCAACCGAGTAGTCCACCAGATGTGTCATAAGCCTATTGGCTTGCATACATGATCGATTGGGCAGTCTATCTGGTGGCACAGAAGCCAAGTGCTTGTGACATGGTCAACTAGGAGGTCGAGCGTTGGCCTTAAGAGCTAAGGAGCTCTTTGGTCGATTGATCGGACGGTCGACCGCTAATTGTGCAGAGTAGAAAACCCTGCACTGAAGGGTCGAATGCTGACTCTGATAGCTACTTTATAGACGTTGGTGCTCGACTGAGCAGTCGACTACTCTGCTACCAAATTCAGCATATTGCCTCAAATAGCTAGTTTTTGGATTTTTCTGTTTTGTTTTATTTCCAAACGGATAGTATTTACTTTATTTGGGTTTAAACATGTTTTAACGACTGAAATTAGTTTCTAATTATCTCATCCTATTTCCTGTAAATATGACCCATAAGAGAGAGGTTTGAACTAAGATTTTCAAGCCTATATTCAACTTTAAATTTTTGAAAATGTTTTGAAAAATTAAGAAAACAAGTTTTGGGAGAAATTAATTTTTGTGCCACAAATTCTTATATCTTCAGAGAAGTTTTTCAAATTGTTTTCTCTAGAGCTTCAATTTTAAATTCCTAAGCTTTCTCACACAAGCTTGAGCTATCATCTCTATCTGTCCTATAAAATCGTTATTTTGTGAGAAATTCTTAGTCTGTGATCTTTATGGTCACCGAGTAGGTATAATCTTCATTTGCTTTATGCTCTTTTCTTATGTAGAAGATCATTAGCTTTGTGCTCTCCTCTTGGACAGAGCATTGGAGGTCAGAGTTGATGCTCTAGTTCTTGTGTACATCCACTGTTGAATCCTTAGAGGAGAGAGTGAAAATTATTCATTGTGGTGAATGTGGGTACGTAGAGCAAGTGATTCGAACCTCAAAACAGATCTCCCATGTTTGCATTTGCTCATATCTCTCTTAACTCAACTCTCTTATGTTTATATTTTTCTTACTTATTGTTCCTTTTTATTACCTGCTTGATATAGTTCTGTATATGTTTACACTTGTTTGATTCAAGAAAGCAAACTGAACACCTTAACTTTATTATAGAGGAATCTTGAGGCGAACTTTTAGAGCCCTTAACCAGAAATTCAGCTTCGCTTCTTGGTTACATTTGCGTACTGAATTTTTATTAGTTAAAGTTTTTTATTTTTGCATTTGATTAGCACATCACATATTCACCCCCCTTAGGTGATTTTAAAATTTGTATCAAACCTTGGTGCTCTTGATATTCTGTTTAACCACCAAAGAAAGATCCTTATTTTTCTAGTCACATTTTTATTTACACATACTCATGGATTTTCTTGCACCACCTATGTTTGATATTTTTAACTTTCAAATTTAGAAGATTAGGATAAGTGTATATCTTAAAGCTCTCAGAATAGATGTTTATCTTGCCACAACAAAAAAATTATAGATTAAAAATGACAAATATCTAAGGCTAATGCAAAATCCACATATGCTCAATGCAAGCCCTTAATGATGATTATATCTCTAGGATTTCTAATTGTGGTTCTACTTTTGTAGTTAGGAATACGTTAATCTCCTTTTTTGAAATTCAAAATCCAAATGGATAAATGGATAGAGAGAAGATCAACAGATGAGATGAAGTAATTTAGACTCAGATTCAGACTGGATATATTTTAGTATTTTAATCATACCTTTCGCTATTGAAACTCAAATCTAATGATTCAAGATGATCCAGAAAGAAAACTTAAAGGGCTACAACTCTTACATTGATAATTATTTCTAATTCTATCATTTGGTAAGTTATATTCAATAATCAACATGCCAATAAGCTGCAGATCTGAATTAAATATCCAAATCAAATCAAGTTTGGAGATAAAGGGAGGATTTAAATTCAGAAATAGCCAGCTGCCCCTATCTCCTCACTCGTTCTCTTATCCATTTCTATCCTATAATACCCACAAATCAGAGACAGAGAGACGATCAAGCAGAGAGAGAAGTTAGGCTATTCTGTAGTTTGTAACTTAGCCTTTTTATTTTCTTTTATGTAATTTTTATTTTATTTATGTAACTGAGAGGAGAGGAGAGTTTCATGGACAAATGAGAGCAAAGCTTGTACTGAGGGTGACACCGGTGTAAGTAAGTCTTTTCTTTCATTGTTATTTGAATCAAATCGAAGTTTCTTTTTTCTTTTACTCTTGTTTTTATTTGTTTCCCTCTTCTGTGTTTGTGAATCCAAATGACTTCAATAACCTCGAAGTTGCCTTGCCCTTGCAAGTGCTGTTGATGGTTTATGGTGATGGATAACCATTCCTATGCTAGTGTAGCTTGGCCTTTCATTTCATAGTGTAATATCAGGAATTGGGAAGATCCTATTTGTCATAGTTCACTTTCCTTCAAATAAAGGTACATCGTCAATACGGGTCAAAGGTAAGTAAGTATTTTTTAAGGTTTAACTTTCTTTCTTTTAATTTTTTTAGTTTAGATCACTAACATCACTATCTCAGCTCTATTCATTATTTTTCACTTTCTTTGTACAAAATCATCTCTATTTTTCTCTACCTTCTCAATCTACCACTTTCTTCTTAACTATAACTCTTTTTTTTTTCATTTTTTTCAAGAACTAAAAGAACTTTAACCATTTCAAGTGAACTAAGAGAACTTACTTAAAAGCTTCCATCTCTAGTCCGTCCTTGTGGATTACGACTCGCATAGACACTCGCTATCGCGGTAATATTGAGCACCTTGCGCTCTTTATTCTTAAGTTCTGAAATTTTATATTTTCTGTGTGCAAGTCTAAACTCAATCATAGATCCAGCTCAAGTTCTCTAATCTATGTACGAAGGGCACGAAACGTTCTGACGTCGATATCGCTGTCATTAACAATGGGCAATGCATGACATACTAGGCCATCATGTCTGTGTATAGCAGCTCAACTCAAGGATTGAGCGTTTTAACTTGGGGCTTGCCATTTTGTTCCATGAGCGGGTTGCCCTCTTTATCCACAAAAGCGCCACCTGACAAAAGCTTCTCTCAGCACTCGCAGCCCACTTTGAAGAACCCCGCCATTGCTGTGAGAAGGACAATAGACTGACCATGCGCCAAAACTGCTAGATACACCACATTGGCAACAATTACTTCATGAGGGGGTTTGGCACCACACATCGCTTCAACCATATCATCAGAAATCCTGCCAGTAAAGCTCAGTCAGAAATCAGAACCCTGGCCTGATAATGAAAACTTTCAAAAACTATATCGAGATTGAAAGTGTCTTCATTTGATTCCGTGGTGTATGAGCTGGTGGACAAGCTGATCCTTTCTTTGATCTCTTCATCCGTTCAGGGGGCCAAGTGAGTCATTGGGCCAGTCTTGTCATTCAAATCATAGAAAAGATAGCTCGCTCATGCCATTTCCTTAATTCCCGCAAACCTTCATCCGATTGTCTGTGCACAAATATGAAAGTGACACAACACTTCTCAGTAGGTTTCATAGACCGAAGGATCATCCTTCTTCAGTAGATGCAACTCCTCTGTAGATGAGATATCTTCCTCACAAATAAGGAGCGCCCCCTATCATCTGCCTTAAGACTTCATACATCTTATACTAGGCGAACCCCATCTCTCCGACAGGAGTAAAGAACGTACATGTCGTTGGATTATAATGCTCCAAGGTTGCATAGAAGCGATGATTGCTTTGTGGGATATCATGCATGACGGCCCTGACGGTCCCATATAAACCCACTTGCCATAACAAATCTTCAAACTTTGCAAAGGACATCCTTGACCACCATTTCTTCTCTGTAGAGTGAATCCATTCTATCGCATGAAATTCACCAGGCGAAAATTACCCTTCACAGCCATAAACTAATTGATAAAGGTAGCCGCTCACTGAGGAGTCTCTCATGTCAGATACTTAGATCTGACCAATTTGGGTTGTAATTCGATTACTTCTCTACCATGGCCAGCTTGGAAAGCGGCGTTAACACCAATCTTCCCCAGAGAAATGCCTGACAAAGACTTGGTCAACTCCCAATCCATCAGCCGACGTATAGACATGGGTTGTAGATATGACAAAGGAAACATCCGCTCCATGTTAGGGTGAAAGAACCTCTGGTGTCCAATTAGATGAAGCTATTTGTAATTGCCATCATATAAAACTTCTTCATCTTTATTGATTGAATCGCCTAAGAAGAAGTCTAGCTTCCTTAACAGAGTACAGGAGCCTGATTCAAACCACCCGTCCGAGAGAAGTCCCCAAAAAGTCAACATGTTGGCCCTGCTCAGCTTAGTTTGTCGCTCTCAGTTCTCCCCAGTAAACACTAAAGCAGTCTTTCAGAGGCTGTAAGCGATGTTAAAGTCTGCACCACACATGTGTCAAAAGTGACACTTCTTGGACAAAGGGTCAGAAGAATATCTCACTGCAAAGAAAAGAACACAGAATATCTTGAAGACAGTGAAAGTATATCAAGTGTTGATGTGTTGAGCCCCACATTCAATGACTAAAACATGAGGATCACATGAAGCCCGCATCTAGACTTCACACTTAGAAAAATTTACTAAGTCTTTAGGCTCAAACACGAGTCTTATAAATGAGACCCACATTCAGAAGTCTCAAAATGCGAGGTTCATCAGACTCGCATTTGATTCATAAATGCAAGGGTCGCGTTAACATGACAAAATGCGAGGATCACCAAATCCACATTTTTGACATCAATGCGAGGGTCACATCTACAAATCAAACGCGAATTTGTGATCCCTACATCGACTGTTCAACTTAAAAAGAAGCTTCAAAACTTCAAAAAAAAAAGTCTAGAGATGACGTTCTTTGTAGTCTCAATAATGGCGAAATCCATTGTACTTACAAGAAATTGGGGCCTCTTGAGGAGAAGAACAGTCCATGGAGATTGGCACAATGACATCGCTTGAAGAAGCAGCAGTCTGCTTAGGCTTAAGAGCCATTTCACTGATGAAAATCTTGAGAAAGATTAGAAAAAGCTTGAAGCTTTAAGGGTTCTTAAGAAAGCTCAAGAGCTTTTAATCTTTAGACATGGCTCTGATTAAGAGAGATAAAAAGTTAAGTGAATTTACTGTTGAAAGACCCAAGTGTTTTATAGACCTCCCAACGATTGAGATACATGGTGCATATCTCAAGCTCAAACCGAGCTAATGCATGGCACTTAGGAGTCCTGAGTTTCCAATGACATCCGCGTAAGAAAAGGTCCAATGTGACCTTTACGTTTGAAGCTAATGAAGCTCGCATCCGGAAGCTTCCAATGCAACCCCCACATTTCATGAGAGTTGCTTGTCAAACAAAGCTCAACGTGAGGCTTGAAAATCACATAGAGGGGGGTGAATAGGTGATAATGCTAATCAATGCACAATTTAAAATTTATGATGCAACAATCTCACAAAGCAAGTGAATATAGCAATGAATGTAGAGAGCAAGTAATAAGTGAAATGAAAATAGAGCAAGAAATAAGAGCAAGTAAACCAAACGCAAACACCGAGAATTATTATCGAGGTTCGAGCACCCAGCTCTACTTCCCCGCCTTCCCAGAAGGATTCCAACCACTTTCACAATCACAAAGATATTACAAATCCACCGGAGTACCCAACTCCACAATCTCTTAGTAGTCAAAAGACCGCAAACTCTCTCTTGCAAAATTCTCTTCCCTTACAAAGGTCCTTAGAGAACAATGAGTAGGAATGAAGCTCTTGTGTGCAAGGAGAAAAGAAAAAGAAATCAGAGAGTTCTTGAAAACACTTCAGAAAATGAGAGAGAATTTCAGCACAAAAACCAAGAAACCAAGTCTTTTGAATGCCTTAAACTTGTGGAAATTTTGATAATTTTTCTTGTCAAGATTGGTAAATGAACCTCTCCCCAAACACCCCTATTTATAGGAGAGGGCTAGGGTTTAGAGATAAAACAGATTTAAGGCTAATCAGAAAGTATTAAAATCAAAACATGTCATTTAAACACACTTAAGTGAGAAAAAGACAAAATTTAAACTGCTCAGAAAAATGGCCGTTACTGTTCAAACGGCTAGCTCGGTCGACCGGTCGGTTGACCGACGCTCAAAAATAAGAGCCATTGCCGGCTCTCGGTCGACCGGCCGGTCGACCGAAGTAAACAGAGAGCAGAGGTCTTACAGTCAGGCAGGTATCGGTCGACCGCCCGGTCGATCGTGAAACGTGCACACGGATATGCACTGCTGCCAGAACCTTGGTCGACTGGGTCGGTCGACCGACTTAACCTGGCACAGTGTCGGTCGGCCGGTCGGTCGACCGGCTTAGGCCAAAAGACAAGTTTGAAAAGGAATTTTGAAGGGAATTTAAAATCAAACAAAATAGTTTTGAATAGAGGTATGTATAAAACATAGAAATGAGTTTGTAGGCAAAAGATTGCATACAAAAATATTTTGTACATATTATAGGAAATGTTTTTGGAAATAAGATGTGCGCAAAAACGTGTGTGATAGAGCTTCAAACCTATTCACTATTCTTTAACAAAACTATAAAACTAGAAACAAATCTACAGAAATATTCTTGAGCAATCTTGAAGTCTTGAGCCATGCAATGCCTTGCTAGAGCGTTCTCTTCTATGTTCCTTCCTTGATGTGCAAAAAACCTTCTTTGCTTTATGAACCTAGAATTTCTTGCAATAGCTAAGCAATGACCTCCAAATATGGTACAAACTTGAAACCTATCTTAAACAAACTAATTAGTACCAAATAGCTCTTATTTGTTTTGTTATCATCAAAACTCTAAACAAGTGGAGAGTGTAACCTTTTGGGCCGACAATCTCCCCCTTTTTGATGATGGCAAAACAAATAGGCTATGAGCAAAAGTATAGGGGAGGAGAAAGCTCCCCCTCAAATTATGCTGTCATAAAACAATGTAAGGTGCAAGCAAAAACCATTAAACAAAAACCATATGATAAAAAATCATGAAATATGCTTGCAAAACACTTCATCAAAAAAAAGAATTCATGAATGAAAACACATCAAACTTAAAAACAAGAATTCATGAATGAATAAAAACACATAAAAACTATATAAGCTCATATGGAACCAAATCCATATGAACTTATATTTCTATCATAAAAACTCATTCTCCCCTTTTTTGTCATACATCAAAAAGGGTTATGAAAACATTTTTATTCAATAACATAAACATTAAGTTCACCACAAATGAAAGAAAATCTAGCAAAATCAAGTGGTTTAGTGAAAATATCGGCTAATTGCAAATCCGTAGAAACATAATCAATATCTATTTCTCCTTTCTCAAAATGATCGCTAAGAAAGTGATATCTAATCTCAATGTGCATGGTCTTACTATGTTGATTTGCATTCTTTGTCATATGTATAGTACTAGTATTATCACAAAATATTTTTATATGGTTATAATGCAAATCATAATCAAGGAGAGTATATTTCATCCAAAGGACTTGTGCACAACAAGCCCCCGCGGCAACATACTCTGCCTCAGCGGTTGAGAGAGCTACGGAATTTTGTTTCCTAGAGGACCATGAAACAAGACAATTACCAAGAAATTGACATGTCCCACTAGTACTCTTTCTATCTACTCTACAACCCGCATAGTTGGCATCCAAATAACTCGTTATTGAGAAATCTCCGATTTTCGGATACCATAGACCCATTCCAATTGTGCCCTTAATATAACGAATAATGTGTTTTACCGCAATAAGATGGGACTCCTTAGGACACGATTGAAATCTAGCACAAAGATACACACTAAACATGATGTCCGGCCTACTTGCCGTCGAATACAAAAGACTACCTATCATGCTTCTATACAATTTAATATCAACATTTTTACCTTGGTCATCCTTGTCAAGCTTGGTTGTAGTTGCCATTGGAGTGTTGCAAACCTTTGAGCCTTCAAGTCCAAACTTCTTTATGAGTTCCTTTGCGTATTTGGCTTGGCATATGAAGTTCCCATCTTGCAATTGCTTGATTTGGAGTCCAAGAAAGAAATTAAGCTCACCCATTGAAGACATTTCAAATTCACATTGCATGACCTTTTCAAACTCCTTGCATAAAAACTCATTAGTAGAACCAAAGATTATATCATCAACATAAATTTGCACAATTAAAATGTCATTATCAACATGCTTAGTAAAAAGAGTTGTGTCTACTTTGCCTTTAACAAAATCATTTGAAATGAGAAACTAGAAAGCCTTTCATACCAAGCTCTTAGAGCTTGTTTCAATCCATACAAAACTTTATCAAGTTTAAAAACAAAATCGGGATGAACATGATTAATGAAACCGGGAGGTTGAGCAACATAAACTTCTTCATTTATAAAACCATTCAAAAATACACTTTTCACATCCATTTGAAAAAGTTTAAAATTTTTGAAAGATACAAAAAATAGTGTCATCCGTATGGCTTCAAGCCGTGCTACGGGTGCAAAGGTCTCCTCAAAGTCAATTCCCTCAACTTGAGTGTAACCTTGGGCCACTAACCTAGCTTTATTCCTAATGACATTTCCAGACTCATCCATCTTATTTCTAAAGATCCACTTAGTACCAATTATTGGTCTATCGTGGGGCCTAGGAACAAGGTGCCAAACTTGGTTGCGCTCAAATTGATTGAGTTCCTCTTGCATGGCTAGCAACCAATATGAGTCCGCCTCGGCTTCGAGGATGCTTTTGGGTTCAAAATAAGAAATGAAAGCAAAGTTACCACATAGGTCATGGAGTTTGGAGCGAGTTGTTACCCCTTTAGATGCATTACCTAAGATGAGCTCCTTGGGATGATTTGTGGCATATCTCCAAGCTTTAGGAAGCGGTTAAGAGCTTTCCTCTTTATCCTCTTGAACATCACCAATTGATTCTAGCTTTTCTTCTTGAGCGGGTGAGTCCTTCAAGGATATTCTCTCCATGTTATCACCTAATGGTACAATCTCTACAACATTCTCAACAAACACATTAGATTCTTCAAATTTAACATGCATGGATTCTTCAATGGTAAGTGAAGATCTATTGAATACTCTATAAGCTTTACTAGTTGTAGAATATCCAACAAAGATTGCTTCATAAGCCTTAGTATCAAATTTACCCAAGTTATCTTTAGTATTCAAAACAAAACACTTGCATCCAAAAACTTTGAAATATGCAACATTAGGTTTTCTAGAATGATACATTTCAAAAGATGTTTTGGAATAATTTTTGCATAAATAAATACGATTTGATATATAGCATGCGGTGTTTACGGCCTCGGCCCATAGATATTGAGGGAGGTCATACTCACTTATCATTGTCCTAGCCATCTCTTGAAGTGTTCAATTTTTCCTTTCTACAACTCTATTTTGTTGTGGAGTTCTAGGACAAGACATTTCATGCTTAATTCCCTTTTTATCACAATAAGTCATGAAGAGTTGGTTGACAAACTCACCACCTCTATCACTCCTTATTTTCAAAATCGGAAAACTCTTTTCTTTTTCAACTCTTTTTCGAAAAATCTTAAAATGAGAAAAAGTTTGATCTTTGTGTTCCAAGAAGAAAACCCAAGTGAAACGGGAAAAATCATCAACTAAAATAAATGCAAATCTACTACCATTTAAGCTCTTAGTTTTAGTAGGTCCAAAAAGATCCATATGAATTAATTCTAATGGTCTAGTTGACATGATATCCTTGATTGGTTTGAAGGAAGACTTGGTTTGTTTCCCAAGTTGGCACGCACCATAAATACGGTCTTTCTCAAACTTTAAGCAAGGAATACCCTTCACCAATTCCTTTGAATTAATCCTAGAAAGATCGTTAAAAGATGCATGTCCTAATCTTCTATGCCAAAGCCAAGAATTTTCATCAAAAGCATTCAAGCATTTAGTAGAACAATCTAAATTAAGCATGTCAATGATATAAACATTTTCATCACGAAAACTGGTAAGAATACAATCATTGGTTTTAACATCAAAGATTTTGCAAGAAGTATCATCAAAAACAACCTTAAGTCCACGGTCATAAAATTGACTAATGCTAAGTAAATTATGCTTCAAACCATCAACAAGTACAACATTTTCTATAATGGGAGATGCACCAATTTGAATGTTACCTATACCGCTGATAGTGCCTTTGGAGTCATCCCCGAAGGTGACGGAGCCACCTTCCACGTACCTTGATAGGGTTGTAAAGTTATTGATGTCCCATGTCATGTGTCTAGAACAACCACTATCAAGGTACCACCGCTCCCTACGTCTTGGAGCCTTGGTGTGTACCTACATCAAATAATTTAGGACTTGATTTTGGTACCCACATTTTCTTGGGTCCTAAAGTGTTAGTTTCATTGACCCAAACAAGATTGTTGGTTCTATTTACTTGGTCATAACAAAATTTAGCCAAATGTCCATT
This sequence comes from Agave tequilana, assembly GCA_038442645.1. NCBI lineage: Eukaryota > Viridiplantae > Streptophyta > Magnoliopsida > Asparagales > Asparagaceae > Agave > Agave tequilana. The sequence continues at coordinate 1,482,629 of JAVJIF010029691.1, read as the reverse complement.
CTTACCACAATATGTGCATCTATACACTCTAGCATATTTAAAAGCATAGTGAGTGTGTGATTTGTGAGCATGAGAGTTGTGAGTATGAAAAGATTTAGCATGAGAAGTGTTATGTGTAGTGTGAGCATGAGAAATCTTAACATGTGAATTTTTAGCATGAGGGTGTGCTTTTTAGAAAACATTTTTTCAAGTTTCATAGTGTTAAAAGCACAATCCTTTAAAGTCTTTTCAAAGTCAATAATTCTAGTTTTTAAAGAAGAAATTTCTTTTTCATCAATCTTAGGAAATTTTGCTTTACAAGTAACTTTGTAAGCACTAAATTCATTTTGGGTAGAAATGAGAGTTGAAGAAATTTCATCTTTTTCTTTAGAAATAATAGTAAGTTGATTCTTAAGAAAAGCAACTTCCTTTTCCAATTTAGAGCATTCAATCTTTTTATTATCATAGGTTTCAGAAAGTTCAACAAAGGCATGAACAAGAACTTCTTTACCTAATTCATCATCTTCATCATCAAGAGTTTGAGGGGTTACCTTTGGTATGTTTGCCATGAAACACATATTCGCTATATCCGCCTCTTCCTCGGACTCGCTTTCCGAATCCCAAGTTGCCTTGTACGCTTTCTTTTCTTTCGGTTTCTTTGGCTTGAAGGAGGAGGTCATCTTCTTCTTGAACTCCGGGCAATCGGCCATGATATGTCCGGGTTTTCGGCAATTGTAGCATATAATTCTTCTCTCCTCTTTGCCTTCAAATTTCCTTCGGAACTTGAGCTTGTTCAATCGGTACATTCTCTTCACATTGCGAACAAGTAGGGAGAGCTCCTCATCTTCTTCTTCATCTTCTTCATCGTCTTCAAGAGTGGATGAAGACTTGAAGGCTATGAACTTCTTCTTTAGCGAAGCGGCTTCTTCTCTTGCCTTCTTTTCCATCTCATGGGTTTTTAAGTTCCCAATGAGACTAATGAGGTCCATTTCATCCTTGTCGTTCAATTCTTTCAAGGTGTTGGCCTTTATCTCCCATGATGTAGGAAGTGCCCGAATCACTTTCCGCACCTTTTGATCATTTGAAATATCATCACCTAAAGAAGAAAGAGCATTGGTGATTTTAGTAAATCGAGTAATCATACAATCAATAGATTCTTCATCAATCATTTTAAAGGATTCATATTGGGACCTTAAGAGATCTATCTTAGCTCTCTTAACTTGTGAAGTCCCCTCGTGTGTGACCAACAAATGTTGCCAAATCTCATAGGCGGATTTGCAATGAATTACACGTGTAAGGTCATCCTCATTCAAGGCGGTTAGAAGGGAATTTTGGGCTTTGGAGTTAGCCTCATATTCTCTAAAGGTAAAGTCGGTCCATGTGCTCTCATCACTATCGGGTGCTACATAGGGTTTGGTCAAGGATTTAGCTACTAAGCTACCTAAAGATTGCAAAAAGATAGTCATCCTAACCTTCCAAATAGGGAAATTTAGTCCATCAAATTTAGAAGGGGTTTTGATGTTATCGGCCATGTTTACTAGTGATGAAAGAATGAATGAAAATGTTGATTAGCAAATTTTAAGGATCTCTCTATGGATGTTAAGCCAAACCTAGAGTCCAAGCTCTGATACAAATTGAAAATCACCTAGAGGGGGGGTGAATAGGGGATAATGCTAATCAATACACAATTTAAAATTTATGATGCAACAATCTCACAAAGCAAGTGAATATAGCAATGAATGTAGAGAGCAAGTAATAAGTGCAATGAAAATAGAGCAAGAAATAAGAGCAAGTTAACCAAACGCAAACACCGAGAATTGTTATCGAGGTTTGAGCACCCAGCTCTACTTCCCCGCCTTCCCCAGAAGGATTCCAACCACTTCCACTATCACAAAGATGTTACAAATCCACCGGAGTACCCAACTCCATAATCTCAAGTACAAGCAATCTCTTAGTAGTCAAAAGACCGCAAACTCTCTCTTGCAAAATTCTCTTCCCTTACAAAGGTCCTTAGAGAACAATGAGTAGGAATGAAGCTCTTGTGTACAAGGAGAAAAGAAAAAGAAATCAGAGAGTTCTTGAAAACACTTCAGAAAATGAGAGAGAATTTCAGCACAAAAACCAAGAAACCAAGTCTTTTTGAATGCCTTAAACTTGTGAAAATTTTGATAATTTTTCTTGTCAAGATTGGTAAATGAACCTCTCCCCAAACACTCCTATTTATAGGAGAGGGCTAGGGTTTAGAGATAAAACAGATTTAAGGCTAATCAGAAAGTATTAAAACCAAAACGTGTCATTTAAACACACTTAAGTGAGAAAAAGACAAAATTTAAACTGCTCAGAAAAATAGCCGTTACTGTTCAAACGGCTAGCTCGGTCGACCGGTCGGTCGACCGACGCTCAAAAATAAGAGCCGTTGCCGGCTCTCGGTCGACCGGCCGGTCGATCGAAATAAACAAAGAGCAGAGGTCTTGCAGTCAGGCAGGTATCGGTCGACCGCCCGGTCGACCGTGAAACGTGCACACGGATACGCACTGCTGCCAGAACCTCGGTCGACTGGGCCGGTCGACCGACTTAACCTGGCACAGTGTCGGTCGGCCGGTCGGTCGACCGGCTCAGGCCAAAAGACAAGTTTGAAAAGGAATTTTGAAGGGAATTTAAAATCAAACAAAATAGTTTTGAATAGAGGTATGTATAAAACATAGAAATGAGTTTGTAGGCAAAAGATTGCATATAAAAATATTTTGTACATATTATAGGAAATGTTTTTGGAAATAAGATGTGCGCAAAAACGTGTGTGATAGAGCTTCAAACCTATTCACTATTCTTTAACAAAACTATAAAACTAGAGACAAATCTACAGAAATATTCTTGAGCAATCTTGAAGTCTTGAGCGATGCAATGCCTTGCTAGAGCCTTCTCTTCTATGTTCCTTCCTTGATGTGCAAAAAGCCTTCTTTGCTTTATGAACCTAGAATTTCTAGCAATAGCTAAGCAATGGCCTCCAAATATGGTACAAACCTGAAACTTATCTTAAACAAACTAATTAGTACCAAATAGCTCTTATTTGTTTTGTTATCATCAAAACTCTAAACAAGTAGAGAGTGTAACCTTTTGGGCCAACAAGGCTCACGTTTAACATGATTCCTGTATTTCAAAGACAAGACAAGAGTTGCGTCTTCAATAGATGAGACCCGTATCTTCATTAACAAAGACCACACTTTTCCTGCCAATACAAAAGTATGTTCCTGCTTTTGCAATCAATTCAATAGTACACTGGCAAAAGTAATCAACAACTCTACTGATCTAATAGTACAAAGAAAAACAAACCGGAGCTCATACAAGTGCTAGACTGAGTTTCTATGAGACTCGTGATGATATATCCTGAAGGCTTCAAGCAGGTCAATAGTACACTCATGAAGACTGAAATCCAGACAAGATCAAACGCGGGGCATCTCAAAAGATTATCAGTCTAATCATGGGGAGCCCGAAATCAACATGAAGTCTAAAGTATTCAAAAATCCATCCCAGTCAACCGTGAAGTTTCAAAAACTTTAGAGGGGACTCTATAGGATGTCTAAAAACCATTAAGACAAGTCCTCAGATGCGGACATCACTTCACTTGGAATATCGCCTTTCAACTAAAATGCAAACTTCGCGTCCAAGGGTAAACGCGGACTTCATACGCGGGTCTGAGCAACTTTGTATTTCACTTTAAACGTAGGTGTGAACAACTCCACATTTTAGTTTCAACGCATTCATGTGATCTTCGCATTTTGACTTCAATGCGACCATGAGAAGCCTGTGAGAGCTGCGTCTACACAACAGAGTGAGGTTCACATCAGAAGCGAGACCCCGCGTTTCTATTGTAACTGACCCCCATTACTGGGTCAATTAACTCCCAACGTAATGTTGGAGTTAATCTCCATTATGGAGGGATTCTAGGGGACAATTATACCCCTATAAATAGCCTCGAGAGCTATAAAGAAAAAAGGAGAAATTTTTTTCCTAGAGATGCGAGCCTGATAATTTTCAAGCTAAAGACTTCTTCCTTTCAAAGGTTCAGATAGAGAGAAAGAAATCAGAAAACTTTAAATACTTATTGTGTTAAAAATAGAGTTCTTTTCTAATTACATTTTTGAGAGCATCCCGAAGCAATCGTTCAACCAGGAGAACAAGATCACTCTCCATCACCACATCAAGAACCATACATTATACAAATGAGAAATTTAATTTTTCTCCTATCTTTTTTAATTGGATTTTGATCCGTTGTAATTTTCTTTTCATATTAATGAAATTTTTCACCGAACAATTAGTTCTCATATATATTCTTAAGTAGAGAGTCATCAAAATAGAGAACAATTATACCCTTGGGCCAACAATCTCCCAATTTTAGATGATGACAAAACTCATGAATTTTAGGAAAAGAGTTTATAAATAAACTCCCCATGAAATGATGCATATAATAAACATGACATATATCATCTATAAATAATTGCATAAAAGAAATATATCATTGAGTATAATATGCAAAAATAAACTGCCAACCATCCATACCACCATCTACCATCTAGATAACATAATCTCAGTAAAAATATCATAAACATTTAAAACACCATTCTACTAAAAATATTGCATAAACATGCATAGCAAAAGCTTTAAAGCATAGCAAGATTTAAGAAGTACAATAACAAGCAAAGTTTGATATATGTCCACTTAAATAAATAATGAAAATCCACTAAACAAAAAGATCCAAAAGATATGTAATGTGTGCCTTCTTGAAATGATTCTCTTCCTTTTTGTCATCGATCAAAAAGAGCCGAAGGCACTGCCATATTGTATCTCCATTGTTGGCCCGAAGGCCCATCACTCTAGTTTTGATGATGATCAACTCATGTAGTTATAGTACTAATGATCTTGTGTTTAATTAGTGACAGATTCATTATCAAGATCTTAGTAGGTGTGGAGCTTCAACAAAGGATTTGGAGCTTGCATGGTTTGATCCAAAGAGCTTTTGGATCGTGTTTTGGACCAAGTCAAGAAGATGGGAAGACTTCGAGTGAAGACTTCATGAAGACTTGTGTCTAGGTTTGTTTTTAGAAGATTTTATTTTTAGATAAAATGTAAAGGATAGAATAGTGGTGGATTGCTCAAGTATACTATACACACACACTCTTGATATATGCTTGTTTTCATAAAAGAATTTTTAGTTTAGAAAATACTTTTGGTTTTTGGTACTTCCTATATACATGTCTTTAACCAAAATCATGTTTAGATCTTAATGTCAAAAACATAGATATTTCACCATGTTTGTGTAGTGGATCATATCCATGCACCATATGCTTTAAAAGTGTTTAGAATATCTTGTTTTTGTATTTGGTAAAGTTTTGGAAAAAAAAGTTTTGAAAAAATCTAGTTTTGGAAAATACAGTTTTCATTTTGAACCAATATTTCCAAGTTACAAAAATAGTTCAAATCTTTTGTAACATGCCTTGATTTTGTGCAAGCATGTTTGATTTTCAAAGTGGTAAAACAATTTTTGTAGATTTTTTCATGATTTTATGGGATTTTATTTGAGCCAAAAAGATAAACTTTTTAATCCCAAATTTCTGTTCCAGGCTTCAACCGGTCGACCGACCCGGTCGACCGAAGTCTAAAGTCGGTCGATCGGGCGATCGACCGACTTGCACAGACGTGCACGCCTTTGTGCACTGGAGGGCCGGTCGACCGACCCGGTCGACCGCCAGAGAGCTTCTGCTCTCTGGAAAACCCCGGTCGATCGGATCGGTCGACCGACAGAGAAACTGCTCTCTGTTCCGGAGGCTCGGTCGACCGAAGCCCCAATGGTCGGATTTCTGATCGTTGGCGGTCGACCGACCGGCAGTTCTGACAGACCCCAACGGCTAGTTTTTCTAGCCCTATAAATTTGGGGGTTTGGGTATTGTTTTCTTTAAGACTTTTGGAGACTTTTAGAGCCAGTTTTTCCTACTCTTTTAAGAGGTTTTTCTCCACAAAATTGAGAGCAAATATTTCCTATCAAAAGGGGAGTTTTATTAAGAGTGTTTAAAAGTGATTTCTTGAGTTTTCCTCCACCATTTCCATCCTAGTTTTCTCACACAAACACTTGAGCAACCCATTGATTATTCATCCTATAGGAGTGTTGTAGTGAGATTGTTTTTAGGTGATCAAAGTGTTGTGATCACCAAAGACTTTTTCTTTGTTCTTTGAGGAGGCGGACAAGTGTGTTCGCGGTAGTTTAGAGTTCGTGTGTGAACTCTTGGTTTGAGATGCGGCCTCGGTGAGCTAGTGAGCTTGCGGTGTGTACAGGACTAGAGAGTCCGAGGGATTGTAGGTGTTGCGGCACCAAGGAGTGATCCATTGGGATCAAGCATAGTGGAAATCCTTCGTGTGTCGAAGGCAGGGATGTAGAGCAAGTGTGCTCGAACCTCGAAACAAATCCCTTGTGTTTGCGATTGCTCACTCTCTCTCTCTCCCCCTTACTAGTTTATATCTTGCATTCCTTTATTGTGTTTATCCTTATATGCATGATATATTGTGTGCTTAAATTGTATATGCTTGGGGATTGTTTGCTAACACTTGTATTCAACCAAGAGAGCCAACGCGGCACCTCAACCCATATCTAGGGGAACTTGAGGAGTTAGTCCAGAGCCCTTCACGGGGAATTCGACTACACTCTTGTGTTATACGTGGTGTTTAGTGTAATAAGTTTGTTTAGGTCATAATAGTTTTTAATTCCGCATTATTTGTCATTAAGTGATCATTAGATTAGCCATCACCTATTCACCCCCCTCTTGGTGATTTCATCCATGACGTGGATGGTCATCAGCAGGAGCAAGTCATGGATCATAAGGAGGGAATGGAGGATCAGTAGGAGGAAGAGGATTAATGTACTGTGTCGGTGGTGGAATCTCATACCCCAAGTGATGTTGAATCTGCGTGAGTTGCAGCTCAATATGCCTCTATGATATTGAAAAGTGGGAGATCATGGAATAAAGTCATCATGGAGTTAATTGTGAGATAGAGTGAGCTCGGCTACAGAGACAAGAAGTACAGAATAGGGATCTGTAGGAGGGACAGGTGGACGAGAAGTATGTTGGGGTTCAGGTTGAAGAATATCTTCTTCCTCAACAGGAGGGGCATCTTTAGTAGGTTTAGAAAGATGGCTCAACATAAGGTTTATGAATCTCCTATCAAAAGGTCTAGAAGGAGTAATGAAAGGTTCCTCAGATAAGTCAACTCCCCAAAAATTAAGAAAATAGTTAGGATCATACCATAGGATAAGTTCTTATACTCGAAATTATCCGCAGTCAGATTATCAAAAATAAGTTTAGAGAAATTAAAAGGAAGACTTATTATAATACAATAAATTAAGAAAGTAATACACCCTCTTACTTTACCATATTCCCTTGATTTGGGGAGAATATTGAGCATGATTATTTTCGCTAAAATTTGACAAGGAATAGTGACCAAAGAGACCTTGTCATTCAGGGTAAGATATAGATTGCCATCATTATGAATAAGAATAGATGTAGTCTCACGAGATTCTCCATCAGGATAGTTTTAAAAAGAGTTCAAATGTTCAGATAATGTATCAAAACCCTCACTAAGAAGGGAAAAATGTTGGCAAGATGTGAGCAATATGATTAATAGATAATGAAACATCAACACTATCAACACGACTACGAATAACATTGTTTTCATCCAAAGAAAGATTTGCATAAAAAGTTTGAACCAAATTGAAATAAGATATTTCATTGATTTGAAGAAAATTTTCCAATCCATTCTATCAAAAAGAGATTCAATATGATAATTAGCAAAGCTAGGAAGATTAATGGGTTTTCCAGTAAGAACATATTTCTAGTAAATGAAGTATTGAATTTCTCAAGAGCATTTGGGCTAACAAATTTCTGAAATGAGGGTGGAGTTCTAGAACTAGTAACTCCGGACATCTTAGTTCTAGAAGAAAATACTTTAGAAGCCATAGAAGATCTTGAATTAGTTCTAGATTTCTTAGGTCGAGATATATGAAAGAAATTGACAATACTAGGGTTTGAAAAATGGAAGAGAGGAGAAGATTACCCAATAATCTTACCCAATAAGAGATAGAAATGGAGATCTAAAGAATTAAACCTTGAGTGACACCTAAAATGGATGCAAGAGGATATGTGAAGCTGCTTAAGAAATGAAGAGAAAACCAGGGTTTGGGTTGAGGAGTCGATAGGAGAGAAATGGGGGTAGAGAAATAAAGTGGGTAAGGGTTATTAAATAGGCTGTTGCTACTGTAGCCATTCTTACTATCAACAGGTCGATAGAATTATCACAATCCTCTGTCAATAATTCTATTTGACTGTCGACAGACTGAGAAAAAATTGAAATATAAGTGAAATTTGTAGCTTCAGTAGCAAAAATCATAAAGGTTATCAACATGTCATTCTGACTGTTGTGAGTCATCCATTGACAGATGTATAAAACTGTCAACACTAAGAGTCATAAAATAGAAAATTTAAATGAGTGTTTAATATATTGATCAGTTAAAAATCATATGAATTCAAAATAAATAGAGAAATATTTTATAACAGATATGCATGAAAATTAATTATCCATATACATAAATTTAATTCACCACAAATATACGTAAATTTGTTAAAATTCAATGATTTAGTGAAAATATCCGCTAATTGTATGTGAATAGATACATAATCTATATCAGAATCTCTTTTTTCAAAATGATCTCTTAGAAAATGATACATAATTTCAATATATTTTGTTTTACTATGCTGATTTGTATTTTTCGTCATGTGTATAGTACTATTATTATAACAAAGTATCTAGGTATGATCGAAATGCAAATTATAATCGAATAGAGTATGTTCCATTCAAAGTATTTGTGCACAACTAGCACACGCTGCAGTATACTCCGCCTCGACGGTTGAAAGTGTTATTGAATTTTGCTTTCTAGGGGACCATGAAACAAGACAATTATCAAGAAATTGAAATATTCCACTTGTACTCTTTTAATCCACTCCACAACCTGCATAGTCAATATTTGAATAACTCATCATTGTAAATTGAGCAATTTTCATAAACCACAAACCCATGTTAATTGTGCTCTTTAGATATCTTATAATGCGTTTTACTGCAATTAAATGTAATTCTTTTGGACAAGTTGAAAATGAGCATACAAACAAACACTATACATGATATTCAGCCTACTTACCATTAAATAAAGTATGCTACCTAACATGCCTCTATAAATTTTAATATCAACACACTTACCTTGATCGTCCTTGTCAAGCTTTGTAGTGATAGCCATGGGTGTTTTGCAAGGTTTAGAGCTTTTTAGACTAAACTTCTTGATCAACTCTTTTGTGTACTTGACTTGATTCAAGAAGATCCATCCTTCTTTTGCTTGACATAGAGTCCAAGAAAGTAGTTAAATTCGGCCATCATGCTGAACTCAAACTCTTCTTTCATACAACTTTCGAAATCTTTACATAAATCATTGTTAGTTAAACCAAATATAATATCATCTGTATAGTTTTTATAATTAAAATATCTTTATCAACATGCTTAGTAAAAAGTGTTGTGTCACCTTACCTTAAGCAAAACCCTTGTTAAGAAGAAAATTACTAAGCCTATCATATCAAGCTCTTGAAGCTTGTTTAAAACCATAAAGGGCTTTATCCAACTTGAATACAGAGTCAGAATGTATATGATCAACAAACCCAGAGGGTTGTTCAACATAAACTTTCTCTTCTATAAATCTATTTAGAAAAGCACTCTTTACATCTATCTGATATAATGTGAAATCTTTATATGATGCATATGCGAGAGTAATTCTAATGTCTTTGAGTCATGCAACCGGTGCATAGATTTCCTCAAAATTGGTTCTCTCGATTCAATTGTAACCTAGGGCCACTAGTCTAGCCTTATTTCTAATAATATTACCTGACTCATTTAGATTGTTTATAAATACCCACTTAGTACCAATGATTGGTCTATCTTAGGGTCTAGGAACAAGTCTCCATACTTGATTACGCTCGAATTGATTGACCTCCTCTTGCATAGCAAACAATCAATAGGAGTCTACCTTGGACTCATGAATATTTTTAGGCTCTATGTGTGAAATAAAAGCAATATAATCACATAAATATGAACTGTAGATCTAGTAGCTACTACTTTTGACACTTCACCTGATGAGATCCTTTGGATGACTTGAGGTGTACTCCCAATCTCTTGGAAGAGGTTGAGAAGGTTGAACTTCTTCTAGGCATTCTTCTTGATCATTTTTACTTGGTTCTTCATCCTTAGATTTTTCTTGAATAGGAGCGTCCTTAAGTGTGGCTTTATCCATATCTTTACATAAAGAATTTATCTGAACATCTACAATATTCTTAACAAACTTGTTAGATTCTTTAAACTTAACATGCATGGATTCTTCAATTGTTAAAGTATACCTATTGAAAATCCTATAAGCTTTGCTTGTTGAAGAATACGCAAGAAAAATTCCTTCAAAACTTTTGAATCGAATTTACCCAAAATTTCTCTTATATTTAAAAGAAAACTTTTGCAACCAAAAGCCTTTAAGATACATTTCACTTTTTCAAATGATAAATCTCAAAAAGAGTTTTCTTAATTTTCTTTCAAAAATAAATTCGGTTATTAATGTAACATGAAGTATTAATGGCATCAGCCCATAGATATTGATAGAGACCACACTCATTTATGATGGTTCTTGCTATCTCTTGGAGAGTACTATTTTTCTTTTAACTACCCTAAATTGTTTAGGGTTCACGGGCAAGAAAACTCATATTTTATTCTATGTTTTTCACAATAGTTAATGAAATAGTGGTTGATAAACTCACCGCCTCTATCACTATGAATGTGCAAAATCGAAAAAAAAAATTTTATACTCTTTTGCCAATACACTGAAAAATGAAAAAGTTTCATCTTTGTGTCCAATATAGAAAACCCAGGTAAAACTTGAGAAATCATAGACTAAAACAAAAACATATCTATTACCATTTAAACCCTTGACTTGAGTAGGACCAAACTAGTCCATATGTATTAATTCTAAAGGACGAGTAGCTATAACATCCTTAATTGATTTAAAAGACAATTTAGTTTGTTTACCATGTTGGCATGCATCACATGACAGTCTTTTTCAAACTTCAATTTTAGAATGCCTCTTACTGCATTCTTAGAACTAATATGAGCTAGATGATCAAAATAAATATGTCCAAGTCTTTTATGCCAAAGCCAAAAATCTTCATTTAAAGCCGAAAAATATTTAACATTGCAATCAAGATTAAGTAAATCAATAATACAAACATTGTTCTCTTTAAATCTGAAAAATATGCAAGTATTTTTATCATCTATAATCATGCAAGAAGTAGAACAAAAAATGACTTTAATTATCACAAAGCTCACTTATACTTAGAAGGTTATGCTTTAAACTATTTGCTAAAGCAATATTTTCAATAGTAGGAGATATACCAATTTTAACATTATCATAACCGATGACATGTCCTTTGGAATCATCTCCGAAGGTGATGTTTTCACCTTCCTTTGACCTTTTTATTCTTGCAAAATTGTTGATGTCACACATCATGTGCGTAGTAATTGTTAATCATATGTGCATATTTTTAGTTATATTTTCACATTTATTTTTATAATTGTATTTTTCCTTAGTAATGTGCAGGCCTCTATAATTAAAAAAAGAAAAGAAAACAAGCCCAAAAGATTAAAAAGAAGCCCAAATGCTAAACAAGCCAAAGAAATTCAGAGATAATCATATTCTAATTGAAAATAAAGAAGAAAATCAATTTAAATTCAGGTTGCTTAAGCTCCAAGTCAAAGATAAGGAGAGAAAATTTACATTTAAACTCGAATTTGGAGATGATTTGCTTCTCAAGTTAAAGAGAAAGAATATTCTATCAAAATTCAGAGTTCAAATGAAGACTCTAAAGTTATATCCCTTGATGAATGGATGAGATGAAGCAATCATAATTGGAGATAAATCAATTTATACTCAGATTCAGACTAGATATTTTTTAGTATTTTTGTCATAACTGTCGCTATAAAAACTCAAATCTGATGATTCAAAATGATTCAAAAAGATAAATTAAAGGGCTACAATTCTTATGTTCACCACCAATTCCAAATATGTTGTTTGACATGTCATAATCAGCAATCAGCACGCCAACTGCTGCAAACCAATTCAGAAATGAATTTTCACATAAAATTCTAAATAAATCAAATTAAGTTTGAAGATAAAGAGAGAATTTAAATTCAAAAATTGATAATAACTTGCTCTCCAAGTCAAGAGAAATGATATTATCTTAATATCTAAAGTTCATATTCAAGTTCTGAAGATATATCTCTTAATGGTCGCACAACTTCTATTAGGAATCTATCCACTACTTCTGCTATGAATAAAGAGGTAGAGCATATGAAAATGGAAATCCCCAAGTAGAGATCAAAGCTTAGGGTTTTCTTTAGTTTTATTTTTTAAAATTTAAGTGTAATTTCTAGGATTTAGTTTGAGAGTTATTTTATAGAGAAGAACGAGTTCATATAATTGGCGATGACTACTTCAATAAAGATTCTTCTACTCTTTTCTTTAGTGTTTCTCTTTTTATTTTACTTACTTTAATTGTTTTGTTTTTTTTTCTTTATAGCTTAGATTAGATAGAGTTTTCATGAATGAAAAGGGAGGACGAATTGTATTTAGAGTGATACTAGATGTAATGTTCTTTAAAGAGAGTTGCATTGAGAGTGACAATCAATATAACTTTCCTACTTTTCTTCATCATTACTCATTTTAGTTGATCACAGTTTCTACGATATTTTCATCACTTGCTTTAATCTAATCCAAGGTATGTTATTTTTTCTTTTAATTTAATAACTCTTTTAACTCAAAATGATTTCAAAACCATCTTCTAGCATTTACCTTCTTTATTCTAACTTAATTTAGTAATCTTTTTTATTTAATTTTTCAAACAAAAAAGAACTTAAACCTTTTTCATAATTTAGAAAGAGAACTTACCAATACGCTTTCACCGCAGTCCCTCCTTTTGGATCACGACCCGCATAGCTACTTACTATAGAGGTAGAATTGAGCAATCTAGCATGTTTCTAAACTTTACATTTAAAGTGCAGGTAAGAACTTGATTAAATTTTGGCGACGTTGCCGGGGATAGATGGTAAGTTTCTTTTTAAGTTTACTAACAGTTAAGCCTTCTTCTTTGTTTTTGTGTATAGAGGCTGATTTTAAGAAAATGAGAATTACAGAATACATATAAGCGTCTCATGACTCTACTCTAGAAAGCAGAGCCTAGAAGACCTCAGTATTGTCATGAAAACGCAACAAAAGCCGTGTTTCCATGGTAATCTGAGTTGATTTCTCACCCTACATTATTGAAGGGTGACTAAATTTTAGTTATCTAGCTTTTGCATGTTTTAGTTTCTCTATTTGATATACTTGTACACTGTTTCTAATTCAACAGTAACTTGTTGCTTGTTAATGTTAAAACAGTTTAGACTCTTGCATCTTAGGGCACATGTCTAATTTTACTTTATTTTTTTTTGCTATTATTGAAGAGCGCAGGAGTAAAGGTACATTTGGATCGCATATAGCTTAGGAAAAACACTTATATGCTTAATTGTTTGACTGTTATTTAGCTATATACATGCACATGTGCACTAAAATGAATTAAGGGATTGTCCTATAAATAAGATAAGGTGGGAAAGTCATTACCCTTCCTTAACTCAAAAATCATTTTCTCACTTACTAACCCAATTCTAATATAAAATAAAGTAGACGTTGGCTCTAGAGACATCTCAGACTCAATAGGAGATTAACCTAAGGAGGAAGAAGAATGGGGATTGAGAGGCGAAACCTCGAAGAACAGTGGTTTGCATAATTAGACCCATTTCTTAGGCATGGATAACTCCTACTGATCTTGTCCCTATCTGGCCAATTAACTTATGGTCAGATTGCTGCAATATGCCTCCCATAGATAGTCTAGTTAGAAGTCATCTAGGTCTAAGGTCTACCCTAATATAAGTTAAATTTTTCTTTCTTTCTTTTGTTTGTTTGTTTTTGTTTGTTTGTTTTTGTCATTTTGTGTGAAATGGATTAGAACAACAATTTTTTCCAATTTTAATAATAATCCATATTACACACCGACCTCTTTTTTGGATAACACTAACCCGTATTTCATAATTTTTAACCAACAAAGTATGCCGGATTGGTTTTATTCGAATCAGTATATGTCTAACCCCAGTATTATAAACAAGATTAGGATGATCATCACCACTCTTCAAGGAGTCAGTGGGGATACAACTCTCCTAAGTCATGCTATCAACAACCTGACCAACATTCAGCTTCTTATACTCAATATCAAGATCAACCTAAAGAAGAAAAATCTTCTTTAGAAAAGAGTTTCAAAACCTTTCTTGAGTCCACACGGCATTTCCAAATTTTGACGGACTTAATACTTGCAAAAAATGCCCAAGTCTCCAAGTCCCACCATAACAAGAACCTATTGACTTTGAAAAGAGTATGAAATACATGATTCAGAGCAAAAATTCTTGTACCCCTTTCATTAATATGCTAGAAGCAAGAGTTAATCAAATGGATAACATGTATAGGAATGAGGAAACTCTCCCTATCTAATTTTTGACTATACCCAATTTCTCTAACTATATTGATAGGAATCAAGAATCATGGTGTCTTTAAAACTTTATCCAAGATTTAATTTTACCACAATGTCTTAAACTTGAGCAATACCAAACCATTGGCACATTGGCAAGTTTCTATTTCAATAAAATTGAACTTGAACATGAATGTGAACCCAATCTTCAAATTTATGATTCAGTTTCAATTTCTGAATTTATGTTGACCCCGGTATCCTTATCCGATTTGGACTCAATTTCCATTTCAACACTGATTCCCGTACCTATAAATCTGAAACATGAACCACTTGTTTTGGATAGTTACATTCCACTTTTGGGAAAAGAATGTGAATCTCAATTTTTTGATTTGGACTCGACTTTTGAACATAAATAGACTCTTGAGCCTAAATTTTATTTAAGTCAATTCTTCTAGTTAACATTGTTCTCATTCCTTCCACTCCTGAGTCCAAATCAACCATTCCTTAGAATCATATTCTATTGTTGGACCTAGGTATAAATCATTATGACACCGCGATGATATTCTAAGATTGGTCATATAACAGGGATAAATTTCATGATAGAATCTTGCATGATCCTATTCATCTTGAGGATTGAAAACGTGTAAATAAGAAAGAGGTAATCAAAGGTGGGATCTATGAGTCACCAGATGATTTAAATTGGGTAACAACGCTAGCACCAATCCGACCACCACCGGAACCACCACCTTGAGGTAACATTTTTTTCTTTCCTTTCTTCTTTTTCATGCATATATGCATTCATTTATACATTGAGGACTATGCATGAGATAGGTGGGTGGTTTACTAACATATTAACATAAGTTTTTACTAACAGAAAAAAATCGCTAAAAAAAACTTTTTGAAAAGGGAAATAATATTTTGACTTATTTTTGTAAATAATTAAGTTAATTTTAAGGATTAGAGGAATCATAATTATAATTTCTTAATACTTCATTAAAATAAGATTATTGTTTGATTTTTTGCTTTAGAAAGAAAAATTGAAAAAGTAATTTAGTCTTGATTTTTACCTCGACGAAATATACATACTTAATACCTTAACATACTTAGGATTCAAAACAAAGACTCTTGTGCCTTATAAAAAATAAAAAAAAGAAAAATACATATATATTATTTATCCACTAATTAAGCTAGTAATTGTATCACATAGAGCAAAAGTATTCACCTTAAAAGTGGTTTTTATCGCAAATGAAACCCTTAGTTTTTGTGGCCTTATTTGCTTGAGTCTTTAAGTCCTTGGGGGTGTTTACTCACCCGGTGCCCTAAAACAAGTCCTGTTTGAGAGTCACCGACCTAAGGCTCATTACATAGGCAAACTAGAAAGCCTAAGAGAACTAAGGATATTACTGCCATATATAAAAATAAAAATAAAAAATAAAATGAGGTGTAAGAGGTAGAGTTGAAGAATCCCGAGTTAAAATTCACGGTCACAAAGGTGCACATGATTTAGGGTAAACTAAAAGGCTAGAAGAGAAAATATAGTTTTAATCCTAAACTTAGATTGATAACAAATTCTTGCAAGAAAACTATGTCCAAGAATGAATAGTTTGGTGATCCTAAGACTTATAGATTACTTCATTTTTGCAAAAAATCTTCAAATATTTTCTCTCTTTTTCAAAATGTGTTTTCAAAAATACTAATAATTTCTTTTTTCTTTATGGATTTTATGGGTGTAATTCACTGAAAACTGTCATAAGACAATACTTGACCTCTAGGGGTAACATAGAGGTTTAATGGCTTATTGCATATGCTAAGTGCAACCGTGATTCCTACGAAAGTGAGTTAGATAAGTTTAATTTTTTTTCTTTTGTTTTACTCGAATACGAGCAAAAAGATAGGTGTGGTGGTGTGATTGTTCATCAAATGTACATATTTTTAGTCATATTTTCACATTTATTTTTATAAAATAATGTTATGTAATTGTATTTTTGCTTAATAATGTGTAGGCCTTTATAATTAAAAGAAGAAAAGAAAAAATCAAAAGATTAAAAAGAAGCCCAAAAGCCCAATAAGCTAAAGAAATTTTGAGATAATTCCAATTCTAATTGGAGATAAAGGAGAAAATCATCTTAAATTCAGGTTGCTTAAGCTCCAAGTCAAAGATAAAGAGGGAGAATTCAAATTTAAACTCGAATTTGGAGAAGACTTGCTTGCCAAGTTAAAGAGAAAGAATATTCGCTCAAAATTCAAAGTTCAAATAAAAATTCTAAGAATATATCTCTTGATGAATGGATGAGATCAAGCAATTATAATTGGAGATAAGGAGGAAAATCTAGGTAAATTCAAAGTTCTAAATCAATTTAAACTCAGATTTAGACTGAATATATTTTAGTATTTTAATCATACCTTTCGCTATAGAAAATCTAAGCTAATGATTTAAGATGACCCAAAAAGAGTACATAAAGGGCTACAATACTTATGTTGACCACTATTTTCAATTATGTCATTTGATGAGTCATATTTAGCAATTAACATGCTAACTAGCTGCAGATCAATTCATAATTGAATTTTCACATAAAATTCTGAATAAACCAAGTCAAGTATGAAGATAAAGGGACAATACAAATTAAAAAATTGATAATAGCTTGATCTCCAAGTCAAGGGAAATGATATTATCTTAATATTCAAAGTCTAAATTCAAGTTCTGAAGATAAATCTCTTGATGGTTACACAACTTCTTCTAGGAGTCTATCCACTACTTCTACTATAAATAGAGAGATAGAGCATAGGAAAAAGGGCATCTCCAAGGAGAGATCAAAGATTAGGGGTTTTTTAGTTTTCTTTTTCGAATTTTAAATGTAATTTCTAAGATTTAGTTTGAGAGATTTTGTAGAGAAGAAAGAGTTCTTGTAGTTGACGTTGACAGCTTCAATAAAGGTTCTTCTATTTTTTTCTTTAGTTTTTCCTTTGTAAATGTTTCCATGTATTACTCACCCTGAGACGACATGATTGTGTTCGTTTAGCCTATAATCATACGAGACACATGGTATATACATGAGATTTTTCTTGTTTAGATTATCCCATCGATGTACTAGTTTTGTGTGATTAGAAGTTGGGCATATGTAGTCATGTCAGCCCAGTCTATTAAATTCTTGCCTTACACTAACTTATAATGCTGCATCTAACATTTAACTTAAGTTGTTTTATTACATGCTTTTGTGCACATCATCCCTCCATTGTGGGTCAACGGGCATTCGTACCCCTGCTAGTTTTCCTCCATCGAAAACAAAACGCCAGACTAGGGACATGACTTCGCTACTGGGATTTTCCCCGTCGGAGCACCGACTCTGCTGTAAGGATTTTTCTCTCTCTTAGTCTCAAGTTCTCAGCCCACTAATGGGTTAAACCCCCACTTGTAATGTAACACCCGGGTTATTAAATCCTAATTTAATATTCTAATTTTTATTAATAAGATTTAAAAAGAATAATTAGACAATGTTTTGGTTAATTAGTGTGAAGTGGATTCTGAAAAATGTTGGGAAAGTTTGAAGTAGGATAAATTGGATACTTGAATATATATACTATGTAAGTGTGAAATTTTATGAATACGATCATTTTTGTATGAGTACAGGTATACATATATTTACACAATATTGTGTATGTAATTATACGTATTAAGTTGGTATATAAGTATATTGTATAAACACAAGAAAATACAGTCATGTAAAATAGAACACCATCTTAATATATTTTTAATATTTAGTAAGACGGAGTAGGTGTGCATGAGATGGGTTGATGAAGGGTGAGGATTCTTCTTGAGTAATGTGTGTATAGGTGGCATGATGAGAGAAAGGGAGACAGATTGAATAAGGATAATATATATAAGTGTAAGGTGGTATATACAAAAGGGAAGGTATAATTTTCTCACCTCTCTCTATCACCCTCATTTTCAGCCAAACCTCCCCTCTCCCCTTCTTCTCCAAAATTCCCCAAAATCCTGGATTTCTCTTTCTCAATTCCTCTCTCAACCTCCCTCTCTCTTTCTCTGTCTCTTATTTTCCCCCCTCCCTCCTTATTCCTCTCTTTTCCTCACTCACTCCCCCTCCCCATTTGATCCTCGTGTGGTAGCATCAGAACGTCACAGGATGGTGGCATGCAGCCAGCCACAGCGGTGCCTGGCGACGGTTTAGTGCAAGCATGGTGTGACAGCGTCGACCTCGGAGTGCGGCAGTAACCCTCCACCTCTCTCTTCTCTTCCATCTTCTCCTTGTTCCTCTTACACTTGGACTAGGGTAGCATCAAAGGAGACAGAGCGACGGCGGCGCCATGGTCGACGATAACCTGTAGGGAGGATAGATGACCGCGGGGGCAGGGCATGTGGACGACCTCGACAAGAAGGTGAGGGAGTTTTTTGTGATCCTCTTATCTTCTTCTACCTTGAAATTAATTTTATCACCTTTCTATCATGGAAAGCAATCTCTGTTATCGTCATATATATGATAGTATTATTATCTGATGTCATGGATTGTTCAACCAAGAAGATTATTTATCTTGTGATTTTGGTTGGCAATTGGCATATTGTGATGGTCTCTGGTACAATCTTAATTGATACTCCTCTTTTATAGACATTAGATAGTGGTGTTTTAGAGTGTTATGATGTTTATGTTATAAATTGGAAACAGTAATAACTTCAGGGGTTTAGGTGAATGGTATACTCTAACGGAAACAAATGGAGAAGAAATTTCACAACTTTTGGGTCTTATTTTTAACTTGCTAAAACATGACTATGCACAATATATATGCCACTGTTGCCTACTCATTATTTGTTGAAACCTTAATGTTATTATTGTGCACTTTAATACATAATTTCACTTTTGTTTATGTAATACTAGATACGGTAGGTAAACTACATTTTCATCCAAGTTTTATTGAAGTTTATGTTGTCCAAATATTTTATTGTTTTAGTAACATTGCATCTTTGTGACACTATGTAATTCATTATGTAATTCACCTGTGGTTTATGCTATGTTCCGTCCTTGCGGCTACTTTGTCAGATGATTGCTTCATTGCAACATTTATTTGTCCGATTTAGCAATCATTTGATGAATGTAGAGTTTTATTTTAGTAAATTATCATGCATTCTGCTTAACATAGTTGCAACTTTTATCTTGTTCTTGGGCAATATTTGTCTTACAATATGTTTATGTTGTTCTTATACATGTCATAATAAAACCCTAATTCTTTCCATTTAGTGTGAATAGAAAAGACACTATGCTTCCCTCTTGTTTTAACCACCTTTTCGAGCAATTCCTTGGAAACCTGAAAAACATAGCATTGTGAAAATTTCTCTTTTGAGTAGAGTGACGCCATCACTGTAAATAAAGTTTTTACATTCTTTGCATGGTAGTTGTATCTACCCCCAAGCTTTTCCATTGGTGGTCCTATAAACTAAAGCTACAATTAGGCTTTGTTCCAAGCAATCGAAACTGTATTATTTTTCCTTGACAGTTATTTTTAGTTTTGGTGACAACTTGATCTAGGTCACGAACAACTAGTAGATCTCTGTAATCAATCCTTAAAAATTGTAGTTTTGTTGCTTTATGCAAATTTACTACATGAATAAATTTTAAAAGTGTTGATGAGAAATTATAACGGTCCCAGTTTTCTTAAATCCTCAATTAACATTATTCATTTAAACCGACTGATTATTATAATTATTTTCAAATTTTTATTTTCAAATTTTAAAAATTTCAGCAGCACCTTTTTTGTTAATACTGGTCGGATATGATATTCAATACAAATACGATAATTTGGAGTAACATCAGCCTACTTATTCTCAATCCAATCATATAACTGAACTCAAGAATCATCCAGGCAAACAAGAGGATGTTTCGGCTTGACATCGCGTACTTATGGAGAAATATTATAATATAAGCTTGAGAGTACCCCTCTCGGCATCCATAGAAGTTCGGAAATGAATAATTTTAACTTGTCATAATCATCACATTGATAATACACTCCTTGATATCACAACCCAATAAAAGTATCTCAAATGCCAACCTGAAAAGAATCTACGACAACAGTTTTTTACATATATACAAGATTAACCATCCATCCCACAGCCAACATATATCATCTACAAGCATAATTATTCTAGAAGTACAATATGATTAGGTTATAAAAAGTTTAGATTGATTTAGAACGAACTCCGTGCAACATAAATCAGACCCCTACCTTAAAGCAACCTGTAATATACCAGTCTGTAGGGGAGTGAGTTCGATAACTCAGTTAGTAGATATAGATAAAAATCAGAGAATGAAAAATATAATCAATAATGAGCATGATTTTTTGAGTAATAAAGCAGATCTAGATGAATAAGAGAAACAGAAACTCAATAACATATGCTGAAATAATTAGGCTCCATAATCCTGGGGGATGGTCTGACTCTTTGGGCCATTGATTTCTTATGACAACCTGTAATCTATGCCACATGCCACAAGGCTATAAATTTAGTAAAATATTAGCTCGACAAAAGAGTTTTCTTATGTATTCATAGTATGTATCATATAAGTATTTCATATATCATGCACTGGCACGCCAATCACACACCCACTATCTTATATATAGTGTATGCATTCATATAACATATGCATTACAAAACATACTTTTATATCATGTAATCTTATCACACTTCACATATAGCAATATAACATTACACTTCACAACATTTAAATGTCATATTTAATGAGATGCATATTATATGTTATTCATATGCATATGCAATTCACGTGTGAAGTGTGAAAATTCTTCGTCTTCCCCTTGGCCGGCTTCGCCTGGTCCCTTCCTCCTTATATAAAGATATATAACACAATAACACCATCTTCTCCCTCCTACCGGCTTCCGCCCGGCCCCTTCCTCCTATCCACACACACGTGTGTGTATGTATAAACATCATATAACAATAACATTGTCTTCCCCCTCCTACCAGCTCCCACCCGGCCCCTTCTTCCTATGTATATGTACGTATATAATGCAATAACACAGTCTTCCCCCTCCTACTGGCTCCCGCCTGGCCCCTTTCTCTAATGAGCATGAAAGCAAAATACATGCTTATATTTACACGCAAATAACAACCAGTGTAGTAACAATATGAATTTCTATTAAATACTATGGTTTGCTTTGCAGCTCATCAACTCCATTACCGAAGAATTTCATGTGCTTCACTGCATGTGTATACATACACCCAGATAAAAATCACTTCATCATATTACAACAATTTGACCATTGATTATAGTTTGATTCTCAGCTTATCAATTCTATCACTGGAGAATTTATGTGGTTTACTGAATATGTGTATGCAAATGTAAGTTATAGTTCATCTTCCTATTTAGTAATTAGATTATTAATAAGATGTATATGGTTCACTGGTTATATATTCATACATGAGTTGTAAGTCAACAATAAAGTGATCTACGTATCTCATTCATATAAATTGAGTCTTATTCATATTATTAGCAACTGCGTATCTAAAAAGAGGTGTATGCGTATGAGCATGTATAACTGTATACATCATGTCACACTTAATCATATTTATGCTTCTGTATCATTCATATGCAACAATCATTTTACACACAAAGTATACATTATGTCACACTTAATCACATTCATGCTTCAGTATCATTCATATGTAACAATCATTTTGTACACAAAATATTATCAATGCCAATCGTTTAATATTTCATCTAACCATTGATTACACTTTTAATAGAGAAATTCTTAATTTGTACTAGTAAGTCTTGTAGTTAGTTGTACTCCACCCTTCATACATCATATTGTTTAACTGATAGAGTTGATTAGTCCACCAACCAGGTTTTTGACTTACTATAATTGTTCACTATAGATGATTGCTCAACAGTTATACTCAAACAACATTCTCATATCTTTTTATCAAAATTTTTAGGTGCAATCATAAAGTATAATACTTAATGATTTAAGTTCAATTTTCAAGTGTAAATAATCATCAAATTTCACATCGGGTCCCGAGTTTATCATGAATTTATTGGTTCTTCCATTCTACTTTAAGGTGATTACGTGTTATTATCACCATCCAACATATTAGGTTCGAGTAATTATGTATTGGTTGTTATCTGTGGCAATTATTCATATACAATCTCATTAATCATTCTCGTTTCATATGACTTAATTACGTTAAGAGCTTCTGGTTTATTCACTTGACCGTAGTCACTTCCAGTTAGTACATTTGAAATTTTAAATTTTTACTTGTACACTAGTATAGTTTTTACTTACTGTGCCATCATATCTTATTCTTATTCTTGCACTAATTAATTGACCCCTTTACACAGTAATTTGGGAAGAGGTTTAGATGTCCAAAGTTAGAGTACGAGGGTACTTAATTAAGCAAGCATATACAAGATTAACTCTTATGCATCTTACTATCGAATGTAGTCTTGCCTTATCCTTCTTAATTTCTAATCGTTGTATTCATAGTCATAACGAATACTTGACTTCTAAACCCAAATTTGTATCCTACGGCATTCAATCGTTCATCGAGCTAACTTGATTATTCATTAAATGAGCCATCACAAAATCTTTCCATCTTGCCTGTGAAAACCATATCATTGCTTTGCGACATGGATAACCCAGTCTAATGCAGTATGCGAAATCAAAATGGATGATACTAGAATGACTTCATCAACTTGCAATGTAATTATTTGTGATAAAACTGAATGACGAAAGTAAGAAAGACCATAGCCAAAACTTACTAGAATTTATTAATTAATGCGTAAAAGATCCTTAAGAATGATAAACATGGGTGACTTGCCCATAACCTGATCTAACAGCCTTCGACAAATTTCTCAACTACTCTATACACAATTCAAGCCTTTCCCACTCATTGTATAGTCATTGAATCATTTCACTATAGAAGTTTTCCTACAGTTGGAGTTATATTTTTCAAGCTTCACCTACCATACTCACATTTTAAGGTGTACTATTTATGAATTTAAATACACAATCTCAATTTAGAAGGTAAAATAGTGATGTTGTAGGAGTCACTTGAGTATTTCGCTTCCTCGTACATATGATGCATACAACACTACTGCAATATAGTCCAAAGCCCTAGAAGGAGTTCAAGTATAGATAATTAAATGATATGGAGGATTATATGACATACCCAAATAATTACCTTATCAAATAGGTGTCAAAGCAAGTAAATAAGGAATTAGACTACACTTGAGTTATGTATTAAACTATACTCTTATTGTATTCATGATTGCTCTTGTTACTTAATAGAGTTCCCCTAGAAATGTGGTAGCCTTGGGAGAAAGTTTGGGAGAAAGTTAGAGGAGGTTGTTAAATTAACAATGAATAGTCAAAACGAGCAATGGGAGAGTTCTAACCTACTATCTCTTCTTTACAGGGTCAAGATATCCTTTAAGGCTTCCATGACGTATATTTTTCTAATTACAAACTTTCGGATATAACTTAATTAAATCTTTTATTATATGATCATGAGATTTTATCATCTCTTCTACCTCTTAGACTTTCTTAGAGCATCAACCATGGCATTATAGGTGTAGACATTCAGAGTACAATCTCATCTTCTTTGTATACAAAATTTTAATGAAAGGAGAGCTTAGGTTTAATTGAGAGACTTCCGTGTTCTTAAAATTTCTCTTTTAGATATCCAGAAATAAAATTTAACTTTCTAAATTAATGAATTTGAAGTCAAGTCCTACACATTAAAGGTTTGTGGGGCCTTTACTATATCAACAAGAATTAGTCTTTTTAACTACCTCCGATGAATTTAGATATTTTCATGAAAACACCCACCCCATTGCCTTATTGACATAAAAAATAGAAATTTTGATCCTTCAAACCGATTTTTTGTAGGTTGAGTTCATGCCCAACGTTATGTAGTTCGTATGATTTGTAATCAATTGTACATAAGGGACCAAAATGGCAAGTGGTTTATACCATGCTAGAGTTTTACATAAAGACATCTCTAAGTAAACCACCAACATACTTATCTATCAATTCCTATTATGCAATTCAAGAACCAAGATGGGATTTTAATCATCCATTTAATATAAGCCCACAAAAAAAAGAACCCATGAAACATCAAGGGAAGCAAGAAACAAATGGAAAAGAACTTGAGTTTAATAGATGAAAACCCCTTCATCTATTCAAGAATCCAACACCAATAAATTCAGATCAAGGTATACTTGAAGAATAAATCATGGAACCTTAACCCAATATGAGAATTTATAGAAATAAAAAATTAGGAAAATGAATTTAGGTCAAAAGAGGTGATATGTCTCGCCTACCCTCCGCTGTTCGCCTGGCCGGTCACGCCGCGCGAGTCCCCCATGACTGCATGTCAAGAGGGGAGTGAACGTGAGGGAAGCGGTAGAGAGGAATTTTATTAGGGGTAGATTTGAGGAGATTTGGGGTTTTAGGTTTTTGGGTTTCATAAAGAGGAGAGGAGGAAGATGAAGACCCTTTTCATTCTCTCTCTATACTTTTTTCAAGCTTATCATGGCCTTACACTTGCTCTTTACCAAGATCAATTAAATCTTGGCCTTCCATTATCCTCACCTACTCCCTCCACTAACACTAGGAAATACTAAAGTATTTTTGTTTGCATATGATTACTATTATTCATTTATTATTATTTTTTATTTTTATTTTTCCATATATACACAGAATATACTCATGCATTATGTATGTGCATATGTATAGACCTAAGCACATCCACATATGCATCCCACTCATGTATACATATTAATATGTTTACACACTATTCCCTTGAAATTATCTCCTTCATTTCTCTAGAGAATCGCCTCATTAAATGTGAAAAAATATATTATAACAATAAGGAAAATTTTCATCACCGACTCAATATTTCTATCAAATCTCATTACTCAAGTATTATGGATTAAAACCAAGATATAAAAATCGGGTTGTTACAGAAATAGTAGACAATCATGGATGTTTTATCTTTAATATTTGAAATGTCTAAGCGGAGCTCTGTCACTTAGTCAACTCAAGAGTCTTGTAATCAATTATTTTGTTTGGACTCGAAAGTTCTCAAATTTTTGGATTTCGATTGCTTTATTTATCTTTGTGTAATCAAGTTGAACCATAAGAAGCAAAAAGATCAAGAGCTTATAAGAATTAGTGCTCAAGTAGAATCTCAGATCTGAAAGTTCAATGAGAAATTTTATTTCTTGAAATGCCAAGGGAGAAGTCTTGTTATTATGTAGAAAATATTCAAGAGTTGGGAGGAAAGAACATAACTGGTGACATGAACCATGAATATGGGTCTCTCTGGAACCAGACTTTTTGTAACACCTTGTTTTTTCCTTTTTGCTCTCCTTTCAACATATTTGGTTTATGCATGTAGTATTAGTCAGTAAATACTATCAGTGCTAGTTTCACTAGCAAATAAGTCTTAATTTGGAGCAATAGGTGAGCTGGTAGGATGGGTGTGTTAGTTAAATTAAAAATTTAGGAAAATCTTATAGTTTGAAAGAAGATGTCAATAAAACTCAAAATTAATTACCTTGAGTTTTGGTCAAACCATCAAAAGATCTTGCTGGTTAACACACTCCTTTGTTATCATAACTATTTTCTCCACCAATGATCTGTTTCACTGTCATAAAGTTAAGGTTGTGCTAATCAGTAGTAGATTATTGAGGCTGATTTCTTCTATTAGCTTTTACAACAATTACAACAGAGAAGTACCTGAAAGTGTGCAAAGTTATCAAGCTCAGGGGAGTGTCCCTTGAGCTACCCTCGCAGGACTCGTAACCGTAAAAATGCAGATAGTTAACAAGTGTGTCAGGTGGCCTTTGTGTCTTGTCCGAGGACAAATGCAACCACACAGAACGTGACAGATGTATGTAAAAGATGCCTCTTTCATCAGAAGCTGGGCCCCGCCAACAGACATCAAACATAGACACGAAAGGCAACATAGATAGGAAAGCCGAGAGGAGGGCATGGTAAGTCTTCCATCCAAAGTCCATAATAGACACTTACCCTTGTGGAAATTGATATTCAGACCGGACCAAAACTTGAAACACCAATGCATCCATTGGAGCCCCATCACTTTTTCTGAACAATAGTGTATCATTGTTTATTGCAAAATCAAAATCCCTCTGAGAGTCGTATTTGTGGCCACGCCATGAATGGATCCCGAGTTCTTACAATCAAGAACCAGCTTGGTGAGAATGTCCGTTACAAACATCGACAGTGTTAAATGCATTACTTCTGTTCTTTATCTATCATGAAATAATCGGTCAAGAAAATAATAGGTCGACGCGAATTTTTTTTTTAAGATAAGGCTACCACGTGAGGGCACGTGAATCTAATAAATTGCATCCACTTTGTGTTCTTTTTCTATCATGCCTCTCGCCAAATTGGTTTTAAAAAAGGGTACTACAATACAATGAATTTTTTTCTCCTTGATTGCGAGTCGGCGGATTAGTGAATATATAGTATTTAGAAAGACAAAAAACTTGTATGTACAAAAAAGGCACGTGAATCTAATAAATCGTACTCGCTTTGTGATCTTTTTCTATCATTCCTCTTGCCAAATTGGTTTTAAAAAAGGGCACTGCAATACAATGAATTTTTTTCATCCTTGATTGCGAGTCGGCGGATTCGTGAATATATAGTATTTAGAAAGACAAAAAACTTGTCTGTGCAAAGAAGGCACATGAAACTAATAAATTGTACCCGCTTTGTGTTCTTTTTCTATCATGGCTCTTGCCAAATTGGTTTTAAAAAAGGGCACTGCAATACAATGAATTTTTTTCCTCCTTGATTGCGAGTCGGCAGACTAGTGAATATATAGTATTTAGAAAGAAAAAACTTGTCTGTACAAAAAGGCACGTGAATCTAATAAATTGTACCCGCTTTGCGTTCTTTTTCTATCATGCCTCTTGCCAAATTGGTTTTAAAAAGGGCACTGCAATACAATATATTTTTTCCTCCTTGATTGCGAGTCGGCGGGCTAGTGAATATATAGTATTTAGAAAGACAAAAAACTTGTCTGTACAAAAAAGGCTCATGAATCTAATAAATTGTACCCGCTTTGTGTTCTTTTTCTATCATGCCTCTTGCCAAATTGGTTTTAAAAATGGGCACTGCAATACACCGAATTTTTTTCCTCCTTGATTGCGAGTCGGCGGATTAGTGAATATATAGTATTTAGAAAGACAAAAAATTTGTCTGTGAGAAGAAGGCACGTGAATATAATAAATTGTATATGCCTCTTGCCATATTGGTTTTAAAAAAGGGCACTGCAATACAATGAATTAATTTCCTCCTTGATTGCGAGTCAGCAGACTAGTGAATATATAGTATTTAGAAATACAAAAAACTTGTCTGTGCAAAGAAGGCACGTGAATCTAATAAATTGTACCCGCTTTGCATTCTTTTTCTGTCATGCCTCTTGCCAAATTGGTTTTAAAAAGGGCACTGCAATACATTGAATTTTTTCCTCATTCTAATTTTGCATAATTATCATCACATTCTCATATTTATTTAATGCTAAATTTTGCTAATAAAGCTTTGCTTGCTTCAATCTAGGTCCATGGTGTGCAAATGACGAAGAAGACCTAAATCACCATTTAATTGGTGATTAAAAACCTATTAAAGATATACATTGATCTAGAGAGCTGATTCAGTCAAAACCAGGAGTTGAAAACCAGAAACCGGGCATAAGGGGCTGACAGGGGACAGACTGGGCTGCGCGCGGCTCGAAGTGCCGCGCGCGTGGCGCCATTATGGCCGCAGAAACGCGGCCTGGGCCGCGTTTTCGCGGCCTTGGCCTTGGCCGCGTTTTGGGCCAGGGCTTGTCCCCTGGCCCCCCTCTTCCCTGATGCATATAAATACCCTCCTAGTTCCAAAACAAGAACAGATGCAAGGTTTAGGGTAGTTTCCATTTCTATTTTGTAGTTTAGGGTAGTGTAGTGTAGTTTTTCTTCTTCTTTTTGCATTGTATTTTCCGTTTTATAGATCTTGTAATAGGGAGAGAGAGTTGTACATGCTTGGAATGCAAGAGTGCTTGTAATGGAAGGTGACAATCTATGAAAGGTTCTCTCTTTACCTTTCTATGTTTTCTTCTCTCTAATCTATTTTACATGTTTAGTTAGTCTTTTATCTCATGGCAACTAACTACTAACCACTAACTAGTCTAACTTCTTTTATGATAATCCACATGAATCTAATAGCCTCGATTTGGCCTTGCTCTTGCAAGAGCCATTGATGGCTCATGATGATGGATCTAACTCAAACTTCCTAACCACTAACAAGCTAACAGTACTTCATTTCATGCTTGCTCTTATCGAGTTTTGGTGATTTAAGTGCAGCTTGCACTTGTTATGTTAAGTTGAATTGTGATAAGTTACATATGGGTCATGCTTTGAATTGCTCTTGAACCAAGGACTAGTGATGGCCAATGATACATGTGAGGCAACTATCACTAAGAGGTTAGCGTGTTGGTGGAGTCATTAGTAGTTAGTAGCCGTGAGTTTTCTTTCTCTTTCACTTGTTTTAGAAATATATCAAAAACCACAAATACCATTCTTTTCTATGTTTCCCACTTCTTCGTATTTCACCGTACCTCTCTTTTCATTCTTTGTTTTTCTTTCTTTTCATTCTTTAAAACTCTGAAGAACTTTTTAACAAACACGTGAATCAACCGGTAAAGCTTCTATCGCTTCCCGTCCTTGTGGATTCGACTCGTTTTAGCCTCTATACTATAACGAAAGTATCGAGGAAGCCAAAGCGCACACACTTTAAATATCACTTTCAAAACATACACATTTTGTGTGCTATTTTCCATCGAACAAATTTTGGCGCCGTCGACGGCCATAGGAACGGTTAGAGTTCACATTTTTGTTAACTTTTCTTCTTTGTTTTTTGTTGTGCAGGTTAAAGTTTTAGCATTGCAGAAGTCCACACTTGCTCAAGTGTGGTCGGGTAAATCTTTTTATATTTTTATATTCTGCTGCTAATTTTTGTTTATATTACCTGTACACTGTAAATAATTTTAAGAACTAAAATACGGAAATTGGATGTTTTAAAACGGTTTAGACATTTGCATTTAGGCACGTGTCAAAGTTCATTCCAATATACTGTATTTTGTTCATGCGTTGTTGTGGTCTTGATGGAGGTGTACATATTGCATAGCATATAGTTAGGACAAACACTTCAGTGATTTACTCGCTTTTTTTTGTTCATCTTATCTATATTGCACACTTGCAAAAATTGAACTTAAGGGCAAAACCCAAATCAACATAAGGTGGGGAAGTTATTACCCTCCATTGCCCAAAAATCACCTCCCCACTCACACAACCCAAGCCTAAATAAAACTTGCTAGACGTTGGCCCCTAGGAACATCTCGGACTCATTTAGGAGATTGACATTAGGGAAAAGTTGTTAGAATTTGACTCTTGTTAAATCGGTGTCTAAGGTTGGGCATTGAGAGGCGAAACCTCGAAGAACAGTGGTTTGGCATAATTAGGCCCGTTGCTCCGGCACGGATACCTCCCACTGATCTTGCCCCTACCTGGCCAATTAACTCGTGGTCAGCTTCCGACATAGACCCTCTATGGACAGTCTAACCAGTTAGGAGTCGTCAAGGTCTAAGGGGGTGTTTGGTTAGTTGCAAAATAGTTGCAAAATGTAAAAAGTTTTGCAACTTTACACTTTTCACTTGTTTGTTTCCATTTGCAAAATGCAAAAACTTTTTCTACTTACAGTTGCTACAGTTAAATTTGTGGTCATTTAATTCTCACTTTTACACTCATATTTTCTCACTTGCAGTTGCTACAGTTAAATTTGTGGTCATTTAATTCTCACTTTTACACTCATATTTTCTCACTTGCAGTTGCTACAGTTAATTTTGTGGTCATGTAACTCTCACTTGTAGTACACCAATTCAAAACAGTTACTTGATAATCAATATATAATTTAATATTTTTAAATTTAATATTTTAAATAGTGTTCAATTTCTTATTTAAGTATTTAATTATTTTATATTTTTAATCTTTAATTTTTTATTGTTTTTAATATTGTTTTAATATTTAATATTTTACTATTTTAATTTACTATTTTTATTTAATATTTTATTATTTTATTAATACTTATTCCATTTTTTATTATTTTTTTAGAGTAAATATTTTATTAATATAACAATATTATACTTTAATATAAAATTACTATATATTTAGTTATTTAATTTTTAATATAAAAATTACTTTATTAATATCATAATATTTTTATTATTATATTAATATTTTATTATGTTAATATTGTAATAATAGTTCAGTATAATAATACTATAATGATAATTTATTATTAAATTAAATTATATTTTACTTTGTTAATTTTATATTTCTATAATATTACAATAATATTATAATAAAATTTATACTATAATAATTTTCAAGTATTTTTAATATTATTACTATATTTTATTTTTTAACATTTTTTAATATTTATATTTTATTAGTATTCTTAAAATTTTATTAATGTTCTTTAGATTTTCTTAAAATTTTATATTATTTATTTAATTAATATTTTAGTAATATTTTACTATTTATACTAATATTTTATTAATATTATTATTATAAATAAAATATTAAGATTATTAATTTTTTATCTCAAATTTATTAATACAATTTAATTTGCAATATTAGATTTAATTTAATAGTATTTATAATATTTAAATCACTGCTACAGTTAATTTTGTGGTCAACTTTTTCACTTTCACTTTTACATTACCAACCAAACACCGTAAAACACAATATACTTTACCATTTACACTTTCACTTTACCAACCAAACACTGTAAAACACAATATACTTTTCCATTTACACATCACTTTATCAACCAAACACCGTAAAACACAATATATTTTCACTGCTACAGTTCACTTTTTCCATTCTCATTTTACAACTTACGACTTGCGACGTTTTGCAACGAACCAAACAGGCCCTAAGTCAACCCTAGCATAGGCTTGTTTTCTTTTTCTTTATTTGTTTGTTTGTTTGTTTGTTTGTTTTTTCTTTCTTGTAAAGTGTGAAATGGATTTTAACAACAACAATTCTTTCAATCCTAACATAAATCCATATTTCACACTGACCTTATTTGACTCGGATAACTCCAACCCGGATATGTACAACATGAACCAACCATATATACCTGATTGGGATTGTACGACTCAATATGACCCATATCCCCAATCTTATAACCAAGATTTTCAAAATAATTTCTACTCTTTACAGAGTCAATGGGGATTCAACTCCCCCGAGTCAAATTTTCAGCCATCTTGTCCACAATTTTCACAAGATTCATTCCCCAATTTTGATTCATATACTCCTTTTCCTGAACTACCAATTGAAGAAAAATCATCAATTGAAAGGAGTATGGAAGAGTCCCTACAACAAATACAAAATTTGCTCAATTCACAATCCTTCCCACATCAAACTCTACATTCTCCTTTTCTAGAGCATCCAATTGAAGATGAATCTGAGCTAGAAAAGCGTTTGGAAGTCTTTTGTGATAGAGTGCAAAACATGTTGGACTCCTCATCTCGACCAAAATTTCAAGAGTCCTACTCATCTTTTCCAGTCTCACCTATTCAAAATGAACAACCATCAATACTGGACTTGAGTATGGAACCCTTGCGTGAGTCCGAGCATCAATCACAAAATTCGATGGACTCATAAATTTACCACAATTTCCAAAATCAACTTCCATACTCCTTTTCAAGAAGAACCAATTGCAAAAAGTATGGAAGACATGATTCAGACTCAACATTCTGTCACCCTGTCTATCAGTAGGTTAGACTCAATAATGAGCGATCTGATTAATGAGAGCGAGGAAAATCTTTCTTGTCCACCATTGACCAATCCTTATATCCCTAACTCTACTGATTGGACCCTTGAATCATGTCATTTTGGGAATCCAGATTCAATTTCAGAACATACATTCGAACTTGACTAAATTCCAAGTTATGAAAGTCACCTGGACATTCTGGCGAGTTATCCCTTTCCTGAAATCGAAATCAAACCTGAATGTGATCCTGAACCTCCTGTTGGGAATTCTATTTCACTTTTTGATTCAATAATGACTCCGGTATCTTTACCAGATTTTTTTCTCTATTCCGGAGTCAACAATGAATCATGTACCAGTACACCGTGAAATGGAATCACCAATCTCTTACGATCACACCTCATTTATGGGAAAAGTGTGTGAACATCAATTCTTTGGTTTGGACCTAGTTTTTGAACCAATTTCGACTCTCATTGTTGACTCTCGACTTGATCTGAGTCTAATTCCCAAGTCGGTATCAGTTTTTATTCCTGATCCTTTTGAGTCCAAATCCATCATCTTCCAAAATCACACTTCATTAATGGACAAGAATGTTGAAGAAAATGACTCAGTAATTATTTTTGAAAATTGTAAATTAGATGGGGATAATTTTTTAAATAAAACCATTCAGTTCATCATTCTTTTAGTAGGTCGTATTAGAGGGGTCATTGGTGGGTTCCAGCACGATCCATGCTATTTTGATTGGGTCGCAACGCTTGACCCAATCAGACCACCACCAGAGCCACCCCTTGAGGTAATCTTCCTTCCCCTCTCCATTTGTTTCATGTATTTACACATTCACGATGCATTGAGACCATGCATGAGATAAGTGTGTGGGAGGGTTTACTAACATAGTTAGTTTTATATTTTCTTTCTTTTACACTTCTTTTTAATTAAAAAAAATTTTTTACAAAACTTTTTGAAGGAAGAGAAATAGTTTTGATCCATTTTTAAGAAAATTAAGATTATCTTAGGAATTAGGAAGACCTAAAATTATGAAATTTTAAACCAAGTCAAAATAATAGATCTTGTTTAAATTTTAGCATAAGAAAGTAAAATTGAAAAGATAATTTGATCTTGAATTTTTTTGCCTTAGATTTATGCATTCCACACTTACACAATTTTTGGGATTAAAACAAAGACTGAAAATGCCATAAAAAAATATATATTTATTGAAACAAAAAAATTATGATAAATAAAAACCACTTATTGAAGTTGGGTAATTATGCCTCAGGAAGCATGATTATTCACACCTAAAATAGTGGATAAAAAATAAAATAATTTCCTTTAGTTTTGTGGCCTTGTTTACTCGTGTAATACCCCGTTTCCGGAATACGTACTTAGTTGCGTATTCAGATTTTTTGACCGTATTTTTTCGATTTACTTCCTGTATTTGTTTTGAATTATGAATTCCTTACATGATTGTTTTGTCTTGGATTTGGATTCGAGGATTCGGAGTCAACCTTAGTTTGAACCGAAGGCCCGATCCTAGAGTACTGCTCAGTTTAGACATTCTGGTTTTCCAATTTGACCGATTTCAGTTTTAAACATCGTTTTCCAATATTCTAGATTTTATGCGATTTTCTGGATTTTTCCTGGATTAAAATGAATTTCTTCAAAACCGGTGTCGGCCAGTGCCGCTGACCGATTCCAGGATTTTTAATTCACAAACAGTTAGGAATTTCTAGAAGGTCCTTTAGACTTTAATTCTTAGAATCACATTTCTTACTTAAATACTTTTTCTGAGGATTTATGGATTTTATGAAAATTCCAACGGAGTCAGTAGATAACTGATTCCAGAATTTTTAGTTTCAAAACTATAAAGTATTTCTTAAAACGGATTTCACTATCGGTCTTTATATATTATTATTGATTTTTGATAATTATTTCGGGTCGTTCCGAGATACTTGAATTTCGGACGATTCCGGTATTTTCCCGAAAGATTTCAGCATCCACGACTCATTTCCGGGAATCCGCCACTTCCATTATTTCCACTTTTACTTCCAAGAGAATTTCTTCCCTTTTTCATTTTCTTTCCCATTTCCTATTTTCTTTCTTTCCTTCCTTTAACTTCCACCACACACTTTTCCTATTTTCCAAAATTACCAAAATTCCAATTTTCCTTTCCACCAACTCCCACCTACCCCCATTAAATGCATTTCTCTCTCCCTCATCCCATGGCCGGCCAAGTGGCCAAGAGAGGGACACTCACCTCACCTCCACTTTGCAATTAAGCCCTCCCCTTTTATTTAATTGCATCCCCTTTACAAAATCCAAATCCCATATATACATTTCCTTTTCATTTCAACCCCTTTTCTTTTCATTTCTCTTCATCAAGGGCCAAACCCTAGCCACCTCCATCTTCTTCATCTCCACCACCACAACTACTCCAACCTTTTCCCTCCATCTTCTTCCTCCTTCATCACCATGGAAGCAACCACAAGGACATCAACAACACCAAGGGACTCCTCCATCTTCTTCAACATCAACTTCCATCACCACCACCATCACTCCATCACCTTGTGCTTCTTTTAGGTAAGTGCTCTTCATCACCAAGACCTATTTCATTCCTAGTACACTTGTATCTTCTTATTTTGTGTACATATGCCATCAAAATCACATTATTTAGCCATCAAACCAAAACCCTAGAAATCTGTTCTGTATGCTGTTTCCAGTCTATTAGTCGACTTGACCTAGAACCTAGTCGACTAGAAACCCTTAGCTGAAACTTAGCCTTTTCTGATTCACAGTATTAGTCGACTTACCTTAGTCCCTAGTCGACTA
Source organism: Agave tequilana (assembly GCA_038442645.1). NCBI lineage: Eukaryota > Viridiplantae > Streptophyta > Magnoliopsida > Asparagales > Asparagaceae > Agave > Agave tequilana. The sequence goes on along the minus strand of JAVJIF010029691.1, from coordinate 1,447,284 downwards.
GAGACCCTTAGTCGACTACACCCTTGACCCTAGTCGACTAATCTTTCCTGAACCAGAAACCCAACTTTCTGTATCTCAGTTCTAGTCGACTTGACCATACTATTAGTCGACTTAGGTATCTGTTAGTCGACTACCCATTCTTCCCTAGTCGACTAACCTTACTTAAACCTGAAACCCAACTCTCTGGAACCCAGTTTTAGTCGACTATACCAAACTATTAGTCGACTAACCCCTCTATTAGTCGACTAACTATTTTCCCCTAGTCGACTAATTTAGGCTATCTGTCATAGTTGATTTCTTTCTTTGATTTAGATCTTGTCCTTGGTGCATGTGCTATATATTATGCTTGCTTGTATTACTTGACTCATCACTTGACAAACTTCATCTTCCCTTCTCTCTTTCTCCCTCCTCTTTACTCCACATATTTATATATCACAGGTTATGGCGAGTCCTGGACTTCAGTGGATTTCGGATTCTTTCGGCGTTTTGGTGATTTAGGCGAGTAGTCTCGCTCTTCTCTCGTCTCTACTTGAGTTTCCGGTTTCTTCGGCTCGATGAGTATTTCACCTTATATTTTCATATATTTCATTCCATGTCTATATGTCTTATACATGCTTTATACCATGCGTGGCCGACCCTTCGTGGTCGTTGACTTCTAGATTTCTGCTATGTTATCATTGCCATGTTATTGCCTCAGATATATCAGTTGCATGCTTACTTTTAACACATGTATATCGCCTGATATCTTGTATGTTATCACCTAACCACTTGGCATACTAATATTTGACCTGACCCTCTTGTTATGACCTAACTTACCCAGACTATTACCAATATCTTGTTACGCTTGGTTGTTTATTAAATATCACCATCCTATCATGCTATCACTTGACACCCAGCATGATAACTTGACTTGTGATTATCATCTTTACGGGGACCTTGACTTATGATTCTGTGTCATGATCAGTGACTTGTTTTCCTGCTTTACATGCAGTGACTTGACTATATAGTATTTATGTACTCCTGATTCCTGATCATGTCTATTTCCTGTTTTTCCCGTAAAGTGATAATTAAACTAATGAATCCTAAAAAGGACCAACTTGTATTGGGTCGGGGGAAACATGCGGATATCGATATGTGTTCGTGTTTACAGTGGCATTAGGTTGTGCACTATATATCCGGTCTGACCTGTGGTACTCCAGGGGACCGAGGGGAGAGCTTGCTCCCTTTCCTGTTTACTGTCATGACAAGGGCATACATAAGACCCTCCTGTTAGGCCTTGCGGCTGGTTCCGTCTTCAAGCAACGGAACACCCTGGACCGTGGTCCCGGGCATGCACGGGACCCACTGTAAACATAGTTCGTCGATACAACCGCTGTTTCCAATAACAACCTTGCTTTACTCGGATATGGATCTATGTGCGTTGGGACGCTAATTCACATAGCTAGATATCAGGGTAAGACGAGTAATAATAAAGTGTCATAATAACCGGCTCTTTAAGTTGTAAGTAGAGGTATGTGGAATGGGACGCATACTAAAGCCTGCAACTTAAACAGCTATGAATCTGTGATGTGTCATACTATATTTGCTTGTCCCGGACTTTATATCGGATTTCCGGTTTTTCGAGTATTATGTTATGACCACTTTGTAGCTTTACCATGGATTTCCTGTTTTATGATGCTTATGTTATACCCGTTCATATATATACTTCATTTGTGTTCTAACCCCCTGTCTTCTGTACTTGACACTCGTATTCATCCTGGCTCGCCACTTGGCATCCATGTTCCTACTCGCCTGGGGAGTTTCACTGACTCCCCTGGATTCTCATGTCCAGGTCATGGAGATTTGAGCGAGTGGATGTCCCCTGTTACTGATCAGAGTGGCGCAGCGGTAGCGTGGACCTCCAGCCGACCGTCCAGAGCCACATCCTTCCAGGCCCCCTGCATGCCTCTCGAGTTTCCTCTTAGCAAACTCGTGAGTGCCCTTTTCTGTTTATACCTGTACTTTTTCCTTATATACATGTATGTGAGCCCCTTTTTACTGTTCATATATCTTGTGTATCTCTTGTATTCCCGCATTTGCGCATCAGTGATATAATATTATTGTAATATTGTAATCACATCTGGTGATAATTCTGTAATTGGATATATGTGTTGGAATGTATAATGCACCATTTGCTTCCGTACTCTGATTCTTGTCTGTACTGATGCTTAGCGTATATACGGTGTTGGCCCAAGAGGTTACACTCTCCATTGTTTTGTGTTTTGATGATAACAAACCAAATAAGTGCTATTTGGTACTAATGTTTTGATCTAGATGCATTTCAGGTTTTGTACCATGTTTAGAGCTCAATTCGCTTCGCTTTTGCAAAAACTTCTAAGTTCCATATAGCAATGAAGGCAAATTGCACATCAAGGAAGGATCATAGAAGAGAAGGCAATTGCTAGGCATTGGATGGCTCAAAGATTGCTTCAGAGGTCCTTAGGATTTATTTTATAGCTTTATAGCATGTTAAAGAATAGAGAGTAGGTTTGAAGCTCAAACACACACGTTTTTGCGCGTATACGTTTTCCAAGTTTACTTCCTATAAAATATACAAAAATATTTTAACACTAAATCTTTCTTCTACAAATCTGTTTTTATGTTGTATACTGAATTTGTGTTTAAAATTGTTTTGACAAAAATTTTAATCTCTTCAAAATTCCCTCTTGATTTCAATTTTTGACCTGAGCCGGTCGACCGGCCTTTGTCCACCAGTCGACCGAAGATCTGGCAGAGTGCACGTATCCGTGTGCACGTCTGTCGGTCGACCGGTAGGCTACCGGAAGTCGACCGACTGCAAGAGCTTTGCTCTCTGTTTGTTTTCGGTCGACCGGTGGTCTACCGGCCGTCGACCGATAGTTCAATTTTTAGCTATGCGGTCGACCGGATGTCTACCGGTAGTCGACCGATATATTTCTTAAGTCTCAGTCAGGAGCAGTCGACTGTACCAGTCGACCGATAGTTCATAACGGTCGGATTTTTGAACTATCGGTCGACCGGGCCAGTCGACCGATATGGCCGTTGAACAGTAAACGGGCATATTTTTAAATTCTGTTTATTTTGTAATTTGATTATTAAATATCCGTTGGAGGGTATATTTGGAACTAATTACTTCCTAATCTTCAGTAATTAATTCCTAACCCTAAACCCTAGCCCTCTCCTATAAATAGGGGTGTTTGGGGAGAGTTTCTTAACAACAATTTTCAAGAGAAAAATTCAAAGTTTGGGATATTCAAAAGAGCTGTTTTTCTTGGTTTTTGTGCTGATATTTCTCACTCATTTCAGAAGTGTTTTCTTGATAATACTCTCTGATTTGATTTCATTTTTCTTCACTTACACAAGAGCTTCATTCCTTCTCAATATTCTCTAAGGACCTTTGTAAGGGAAGAGATATTTGAAAGAGAGAGTTTGTGATCTTTTGATTACTAAGGAATTCAATTGTGCTGAAATTGTAGGAGTTGGGTACTCCATTGTAATTGATCTTTGTGATAGTGAAAGTAGCTAGAATCCTTATGGGGAAGGCGGGGAGTAGAGCTGGGTGCTCGAACCTCGATAACATATCTTTGCGTTTGCGATTGGTTTACATTCTTGCAATCTTTACTCTACTTTGCTTGCACTTATTACTTGCTCATCATACTCATTGTCATATATACTTGCTTGCATTCATCTTGTGATTCTTGTTTGTAGCTTGAATTTTTAAATTGACCATTGATTAGCTTCATCACCTATTCACCCCCCCTCTAGGTGATTTTCAATTGGTATCAGAGCTTGGACTCTAGGTTTGGCTTAACATCCTTAGAGAGATCCTAAAATATTGCTAATCAACATTTTCATTCATCCATACATACACTAATAAACATGGCCGACAACATTAAATCCCCACCTAAATTTGATGGCCTTAATTTCCCTATTTGGAAGGTTAGGATGACTATATTTTTGCAATCACTAGGTAGCTTAGTTGCCAAATCCTTGACCAAACCCTATGAGGCACCCGATGGTGATGAGGGCACTTGGACCGACCTTGACTTTAAGATGTATGAGGCTAACTCAAAAGCCCAAAACTCCCTTCTTACCGCCTTGAATGAGGATGACCTTACACGTGTTATTCATTGCCAATCCGCCTATGAGATGTGGCAACACTTATTGGTCACGCATGAAGGGACCTCACAAGTCAAGAGAGCCAAAGTAGATCTCTTGCGGTCTCAATATGAATCATTTAAGATGCTAGATGATGAAACAATTGATTGCATGATTACTCGTTTCACAAAAATCACTAATGGTCTTTCTTCATTAGGTGACATCATCTCCAACGACCAAAAGGTACGCAAGGTGATACGGGCTCTTCCTCCATCTTGGGAGATCAAGTCTACTACCTTGAAGGAATTGAACGACAAAGACGAGATGGACATCATAAGTCTCATAGGGAACCTCAAAACCTATGAGATGGAGAAGAAAGCAAGAGAAGAGGCGGCTCCAACAAAGAAGAAGTCTATCGCTTTCAAGTCTTCTTCCTCCACCATTGAAGACGAAGATGAAGATGAAGAAGAAGATGAGGAGCTCTCCCTCCTCGTGCGCAACATCAAGAGGATGTACCGAAGAACAAGCAAAATTTCCGGAGAAAGTTTGAAGGTAAAGAGGAGCGAAAGTTCATTTGCTACAATTGCCGCAAGCCCGGACACATCATGGCCGATTGCCCGGAATTCAAGAAGAAAATGACTTCCTCCTTCAAGCCAAGAAAGCAAGACGAAAAGAAGGCTTACAAGGCCACTTGGGATTCGGAAAGCGAGTCCGAAGATGAAGAAAAGGCGGACACCGCAAACATGTGTTTCATGGCAAACACACCCAAGGTAACCCCTCAAACTCTTGAATCTATAGATGATAATGATGATGATTTAAGTAAGGAAGTTCTAGTGCATGCTTTTGTAGAACTTTCCGAAACTTATGATAACAAGAAAATGGAGTGTTTTAAACTACAAAAGGAAGTTGCTTTTCTTAAATCTCAACTTGCTTTGATTTCACAAGAAAAAGAGGATCTTTCTTCTAATCTTATTTCCATTCAAAATGAATTTCATTCTTATAAGATTTCTTGTAAAGGTAAAACCCCTATTGTTGATAATAATGAAATTTCTTCTTTTAAAGCTAAAATGAGTGATTTTGAAAAAGTTTTAAAAGATTGTGCTTTTAATACTAAGAAGCTTGAAGAAAAATTTTCTAAAAAGAATACTTCTCATGATAAAGTTTCTCATGCTAAGATTCCACATGCTCACACTTCAAATAATACTTCTCATGCTAAATCTTTTCATGCTCACAATGTCAATGCTCACAAAACACACACCCATTATGCATTTAAATATGGTAGAGTGTATAGATGCACATATTGTGGCAAAAATGGACATTTAGCTAAATTTTGTTATGATAAATTGCATAGCTCAAATAATCTTGTTTGGGTTAATGGTTCTAACCCTCATGGACCCAAGAAAATGTGGGTACCAAAATCAAGCCCTAATTTGTTTGATGTAGGTACACACCAAGGCTCCAAGATGTAGGGAGCGGTGGTACCTTGATAGTGGTTGTTCGAGGCACATGACATGGGATATCAACAACTTCACAACCCTATCAAGGTACATGGAAGGTGGCTCCGTCACCTTCGGGGATGATTCCAAAGGCAAGATAATTGGTATAGGTAACATTCAAGTTGGTTCATCTCCTATTATAGAGAATGTTGTTTTGGTTGATGGTTTGAAGCATAATTTACTTAGTATTAGTCAATTTTGTGATCGTGGTCTTAAAGTTGTTTTTGATGATACTTCTTGCAAGATTTTTGATATTAAATCGAATGATTGTATTTTGACCGGTTTTCGTGATGACAATGTTTATATAATTGACATGCTTAATGTAGAGTGTTCTACTAAGTGTTTAAATGCTTTTGATGAAAATTCATGGCTTTGGCATAGAAGATTAGGACATGCTTCTTTTGAACATCTTTATAAAATTAATTCAAAGGAATTGGTGAAGGGTATTCCTTGCTTAAGTTTTGAGAAAGACCGCATTTGTAGTGCGTGCCAACTTGGGAAACAAACCAAGTCTTCCTTTAAACCTATCAAGGATATCATGTCAACTAGACCTCTAGAATTAATTCATATGGATTTATTTGGACCAACTAAAACTAAAAGCTTAAATGGAAGTAGATTTGCATTTGTTTTAGTTGATGATTTCTCTAGATTCACTTGGGTTTTCTTTTTGCAAAATAAAGATCAAACTTTTTCTCACTTTAAGATTTTTAGAAAAAGAGTTGAAAAAGAAAAAGGTCTTCCGATTTTGAGAATAAGGAGTGATAGAGGTGGTGAATTTGTGAACCAACTCTTCATGACTTATTGTGATGAAAAGGGAATTAAGCATGAAATGTCTTGTCCTAGGACTCCACAACAAAATGGAGTTGTAGAAAGGAAAAATAGAACACTTCAAGAGATGGCTAGGACAATGATAAGTGAATACGACCTCCCTCAATATTTATGGGCCGAGGCCGTAAACACCGCATGCTATATATCGAATCGTATTTATTTATGCAAAAATTCTTCGAAAACTTCTTTTGAAATGTATCATTTTAGAAAACCAAATGTTTCCTATTTCAAAGTTTTTGGATGCAAATGTTTTGTTTTGAACACTAAAGAGAATTTGGGTAAATTTGATGCTAAAGCTTATGAGGCTATCTTTGTAGGATATTCCTCTACTAGCAAAGCATATAGAGTTTTCATTAGATCTTCACTTACTATTGAAGAAACCATGCATGTTAAGTTTGAAGAATCTAATGTGTGTGTTGAGAATGTTGTAGAGTTTGAACCATTAGGTGAAAGCTTGGAGAAACTATCCTTGAAGGACTCACCCGCGCAAGAAGAAAAGCAAGAACCTTTAGGTGAAGTTCAAGAGGATAATGAGGAAAGTGCGCAATCACTTCCCAAAGCTTGGAGATATGCTACAAATCATCCTAAGGAGCTCATCATCGGTGACGCTTCAAGAGGAGTCACAACGCGCTCCAAACTCCATGACCTATGTGGTAACTTTGCTTTCATTTCTCATTTTGAACCCAAAGGCATTCTCGAAGCCGAGACGGACCCATATTGGTTGCTTGCCATGCAAGAGGAACTCAATCAATTTGAGCGCAACCAAGTTTGGCACCTTGTTCCTAAGCCCCACGATAGACCAATAATTGGTACTAAGTGGATCTTTAGAAACAAGATGGATGAGTCCGGAAATGTCATTAGGAATAAAGCTAGGTTAGTGGCCCAAGGTTACACTCAAGTTGAGGGAATCGACTTTGAGGAATCCTTTGCACCCGTAGCACGGCTTGAAGCCATACGGATAACACTAGCTTATGCATCTTTTAAAAATTTCAAACTTTTTCAAATGGATGTAAAAAGTGCATTTTTAAATGGATTTCTTAATGAAGAAGTTTTTGTTGCTCAACCTCCCGGTTTTGTTGATCATGTTCATCCCGATTTTGTTTTCAAACTCGATAAGGCTTTATATGGTTTGAAACAAGCTCCAAGAGCTTGGTATGAAAGGCTTTCAAGTTTTCTTATTTCAAACAATTTTATTAAAGGCAAAGTAGACACTACTCTATTCACTAAGCATGTTGATAATGATATTTTGATTGTCCAAATTTATGTTGATGATATAATTTTCGGTTCTACTAATGAAGTTTTATGCAAGGATTTTGAAAAGGTAATGCAACAAGAATTTGAAATGTCCTCCATGGGTGAACTCAACTTCTTCCTTGGACTCCAAGTCAAGCAATTGCAAGATGGGAACTTCATTAGCCAAGCCAAATATGCAAAGGAACTCGTGAAGAGGTTTGGACTTGAAGACGCTAAAACTTGCAACACTCCCATGGCAACTACAACCAAGCTTGATAAGGACGAACAAGGTTAAAATGTTGATATTAAATTGTTTAGAAGCATGATAGGTAGTCTTCTTTATTTAACGGCAAGTAGGCCGGATATCATGTTTAGTGTGTGTCTTTGTGCTAGATTTCAATCGTGTCCCAAGGAATCTCATTTAATTGCCGTAAAACGCATTATTCGATATGTTAAGGGAACGATTGGTTTAGGTCTTTGGTATCCGAAAACTATAGATTTTTCTATGATTAGTTATTCGGACGCCGACTATGCGGGTTGTAGAGTAGATAGAAAGAGTACTAGTGGGACATGTCAATTTCTCGGTAATTGTCTTATTTCATGGTCCTCTAGGAAGCAAAATTCCGTAGCTCTATCAACCGCCGAGGCGGAGTATGTTGCCGCGGGGGCTTGTTGTGCACAAGTCCTTTGGATGAAACATACTCTCCTTGATTATGATTTGCATTATAAAAATATTAAAATATTTTGTGATAATACTGGTACTATTCATTTAACCAAAAATGCAAATCAACATAGTAAGACCAAGCACATTGAGATTAGATATCACTTTCTTAGAGATCATTTTGAGAAAGGTGATATTGATATTGATTATGTTTCCACCGATTTTCAACTAGCCGATATTTTTACAAAACCACTTGATTTTGCTAGATTTTCGTTTATTTGTGGAGAATTAAATATGTGTATTATTGATTAAACATGTTTTTCATAACCCTTTTTGATGTATGACAAAAAGGGGGAGAATAAGTTACATGTAGTACAAAAATAAGTTCATTTGGTCTTGGTTCCATATGAATTTATGAGTTTTATGAGTTTTTATGTGTTTCTTTGAATCTCTATGATTTAAGTTTAAATTGGTATCAAGGAGCAGATTTTTGATTTTTGGTGTTTTTGGTTTCATTTGTATTGTATTGTTGATTTCAATAATTGGTGCATCATTTCTTTTTATCATTTCTATTATTGGTATCTAGAGCATATTTATAATGTTTAAATACAGCATAATTTGAGGGGGAGTTTTCTCCTCCCCATATTTTTGTAAATAGCCTATTTGTTTTGTCATCATCAAAAAGGGGGAGATTGTTGGCCCAAGAGGTTACACTCTCCATTGTTTTGTGTTTTGATGATAACAAACCAAATAAGTGCTATTTGGTACTAATGTTTTGATCTAGATGCATTTCAGGTTTTGTACCATGTTTAGAGCTCAATTCGCTTCGCTTTTGCAAAAACTTCTAAGTTCCATATAGCAATGAAGGCAAATTGCACATCAAGGAAGGATCATAGAAGAGAAGGCAATTGCTAGGCATTGGATGGCTCAAAGATTGCTTCAGAGGTCCTTAGGATTTATTTTATAGCTTTATAGCATGTTAAAGAATAGAGAGTAGGTTTGAAGCTCAAACACACACGTTTTTGCGCGTATACGTTTTCCAAGTTTACTTCCTATAAAATATACAAAAATATTTTAACACTAAATCTTTCTTCTACAAATCTGTTTTTATGTTGTATACTGAATTTGTGTTTAAAATTGTTTTGACAAAAATTTTAATCTCTTCAAAATTCCCTCTTGATTTCAATTTTTGACCTGAGCCGGTCGACCGGCCTTTGTCCACCAGTCGACCGAAGATCTGGCAGAGTGCACGTATCCGTGTGCACGTCTGTCGGTCGACCGGTAGGCTACCGGAAGTCGACCGACTGCAAGAGCTTTGCTCTCTGTTTGTTTTCGGTCGACCGGTGGTCTACCGGCCGTCGACCGATAGTTCAATTTTTAGCTATGCGGTCGACCGGATGTCTACCGGTAGTCGACCGATATATTTCTTAAGTCTCAGTCAGGAGCAGTCGACTGTACCAGTCGACCGATAGTTCATAACGGTCGGATTTTTGAACTATCGGTCGACCGGGCCAGTCGACCGATATGGCCGTTGAACAGTAAACGGGCATATTTTTAAATTCTGTTTATTTTGTAATTTGATTATTAAATATCCGTTGGAGGGTATATTTGGAACTAATTACTTCCTAATCTTCAGTAATTAATTCCTAATCCTAAACCCTAGCCCTCTCCTATAAATAGGGGTGTTTGGGGAGAGTTTCTTAACAACAATTTTCAAGAGAAAAATTCAAAGTTTGGGATATTCAAAAGAGCTGTTTTTCTTGGTTTTTGTGCTGATATTTCTCACTCATTTCAGAAGTGTTTTCTTGATAATACTCTCTGATTTGATTTCATTTTTCTTCACTTACACAAGAGCTTCATTCCTTCTCAATATTCTCTAAGGACCTTTGTAAGGGAAGAGATATTTGAAAGAGAGAGTTTGTGATCTTTTGATTACTAAGGAATTCAATTGTGCTGAAATTGTAGGAGTTGGGTACTCCATTGTAATTGATCTTTGTGATAGTGAAAGTAGCTAGAATCCTTCTGGGGAAGGCGGGGAGTAGAGCTGGGTGCTCGAACCTCGATAACATATCTTTGCGTTTGCGATTGGTTTACATTCTTGCAATCTTTACTCTACTTTGCTTGCACTTATTACTTGCTCATCATACTCATTGTCATATATACTTGCTTGCATTCATCTTGTGATTCTTGTTTGTAGCTTGAATTTTTAAATTGACCATTGATTAGCTTCATCACCTATTCACCCCCCCTCTAGGTGATTTTCATACGGGAGGGTAGTTCTGACCTACGTATATACGTTGCAGTGACGTCCCCGTATCAGCAGAATCGGGGCGTTACAGGTTGGTATCAGAGCTTAGGCTCTTACTTCCTCAGTACGTCCAGAAGGCAAATCAATGGTAAAGAGGTTTGCAACTGGAACACATGAGTCTTGGTTATACATTCCAACTACAAGTGCAGAGTTATCTATTTCTTGATCATCTATCCTTTGATTCCTTTCCTTTGATTCCTAGTCCCTTTCTTTGATCCCTAAATCCTTTCCATATCCTTTCCCTGTTTTGGTTTTATGAAGCCTTATGCCAACTCAAGATATGGATAAACTGGTAGGGTAGCAGCAAGACAGATGTGGTTCGCTATCATTATGTTCTGGTATTCTTGACTCTGGTGCATCACCTGGTCTTATATCGGAGGGTTCTTCGGCCTCGCATCCTATTTTAGGGTATGTGGATACATCACGGGGAAATCAGCATAGCAAGTGGGGTAGTCATCACATATATAATCAGACAGACCGTATCATTACCCGAGGAGTGTCAGTATGGAACAGTATTTCAGATTTAGGGCTTCTGCCAGACAGAGTTATGGAGACAGCCTTCGGGACTCACTTCGATTTTCGTGATTCTTGATCGTGTTCTCAGGCCACCAGCTCCTGGCAGTTTTTACTGATTTGATGGACTACGGACCCCGCTAGCCTCGCCAAGCGAGGGTTGTGTTCTAGTCACCCGTGGACTTAACCAGGTGTGGGCTTCGCTGCACCCTGGTGCTTAGCATTTAGCGTTGTGTTACGCGCCGGCTTCGCTGTGTGAGCTCCGCCGAGTGCGAGTCTCGCAGAGCATTAGCTTCGCTGCACCCTAATGCTTAACGCCTGAGATGTGTTACGCGATGGTCTCGCCTAGGCTTGGTTCCGTCCGTGGCTAGTCCCTTCAGTGCTTTGCACTCTAGCCGTTCCTCGGACTTCTTCTGCCTTGCATGTTTTCATGGATCCGATGTACAGGGTTTTCTCGCTGTATCTGAGCTATTGTCATATCTATATGAATGATCCATTCGGCCAATCTTGCAGAGATTGAGTATTCTTTAATGTTTCATGTGCAGTCGGATTGTCATTCAGAAGTCAGTATTCAGGAATTCTTAATTATTGGTCTTCTTTATTCATGCTCAGTATTATCCGGGTTTTCTTTATCTTCGGTATTCTGGATAAATAGTGTGTGTGCAGTATCGGAAATTCTACTATGGATTTTGGTCAAGGGCAGTTTCATGTCATGCGGGACTTTATATTATATTACGGATTTTATGGATTTCCAGAGATTCTACATTATGGATTTCAGCACTACGAATTTCTCGGGGTTCTATCAGCTTTGCTTCGTAGTCTGAAAGAACAGATATCAGTTCAGTATTGTTATGACACCGTCAGAGGATATATACGGCAGTAGTGCAGAGATGTCTCAGTCCTGGGTTTATCATACAGCCAATTGGTGGGAAGTATCCTCAGTTACTCATATCTTGATTGGTATAAATTCCACCCTTGTCCCCTTTGTATTCAATTTACCCCTTATCGAAATTGCGAGGACGCAATTTTTGTAAGGTGGGTGGATTGTAATACCCCGTTTCCGGAATACGTACTTAGTTGCGTATTCAGATTTTTCGACCGTATTTTTTCGATTTACTTCCTGTATTTGTTTTGAATTATGAATTCCTTACATGATTGTTTTGTCTTGGATTTGGATTCGAGGATTCGGAGTCAACCTTAGTTTGAACCGAAGGCCCGATCCTAGAGTACTGCTCAGTTTAGACATTCTGGTTTTCCAATTTGACCGATTTCAGTTTTAAACATCGTTTTCCAATATTCTAGATTTTATGCAATTTTCTGGATTTTTCCTGGATTAAAATGAATTTCTTCAAAACCGGTGTCGGCCAGTGCCGCTGACCGATTCCAGGATTTTTAATTCACAAACAGTTAGGAATTTCTAGAAGGTCCTTTAGACTTTAATTCTTAGAATCACATTTCTTACTTAAATACTTTTTCTGAGGATTTATGGATTTTATGAAAATTCCAACTGAGTCAGTAGATAACTGATTCCGGGATTTTTAGTTTCAAAACTATAAAGTATTTCTTAAAACGGATTTCACTATCGGTCTTTATATATTATTATTGATTTTTGATAATTATTTCGGGTTGTTCCGAGATACATGAATTTCGGACGATTCCGGTATTTTCCCGAAAGATTTCAGCATCCACGACTCATTTCCGGGAATCCGCCACTTCCATTATTTCCACTTTTACTTCCAAGAGAATTTCTTCCCTTTTTCATTTTCTTTCCCATTTCCTATTTTCTTTCTTTCCTTCCTTTAACTTCCACCACACACTTTTCCTATTTTCCAAAATTACCAAAATTCCAATTTTCCTTTCCACCAACTCCCACCTACCCCCATTAAATGCATTTCTCTCTCCCTCATCCCATGGCCGGCCAAGTGGCCAAGAGAGGGACACTCACCTCACCTCCACTTTGCAATTAAGCCCTCCCCTTTTATTTAATTGCATCCCCTTTACAAAATCCAAATCCCATATATACATTTCCTTTTCATTTCAACCCCTTTTCTTTTCATTTCTCTTCATCAAGGGCCAAACCCTAGCCACCTCCATCTTCTTCATCTCCACCACCACAACTACTCCAACCTTTTCCCTCCATCTTCTTCCTCCTTCATCACCATGGAAGCAACCACAAGGACATCAACAACACCAAGGGACTCCTCCATCTTCTTCAACATCAACTTCCATCACCACCACCATCACTCCATCACCTTGTGCTTCTTTTAGGTAAGTGCTCTTCATCACCAAGACCTATTTCATTCCTAGTACACTTGTATCTTCTTATTTTGTGTACATATGCCATCAAAATCACATTATTTAGCCATCAAACCAAAACCCTAGAAATCTGTTCTGTATGCTGTTTCCAGTCTATTAGTCGACTTGACCTAGAACCTAGTCGACTAGAAACCCTTAGCTGAAACGTAGCCTTTTCTGATTCACAGTATTAGTCGACTTACCTTAGTCCCTAGTCGACTAGAGACCCTTAGTCGACTACACCCTTGACCCTAGTCGACTAATCTTTCCTGAACCAGAAACCCAACTTTCTGTATCTCAGTTCTAGTCGACTTGACCATACTATTAGTCGACTTAGGTATCTGTTAGTCGACTACCCATTCTTCCCTAGTCGACTAACCTTACTTAAACCTGAAACCCAACTCTCTGGAACCCAGTTTTAGTCGACTATACCAAACTATTAGTCGACTAACCCCTCTATTAGTCGACTAACTATTTTCCCCTAGTCGACTAATTTAGGCTATCTGTCGTAGTTGATTTCTTTCGATTTAGATCTGGTCCTTGGTGCATGTGCTATATATTATGCTTGCTTGTATTACTTGACTCATCACTTGACAAACTTCATCTTCCCTTCTCTCTTTCTCCCTCCTCTTTACTCCACATATTTATATATCACAGGTTATGGCGAGTCCTGGACTTCAGTGGATTTCGGATTCTTTCGGCGTTTTGGTGATTTAGGCGAGTAGTCTCGCTCTTCTCTCGTCTCTACTTGAGTTTCCGGTTTCTTCGGCTCGATGAGTATTTCACCTTATATTTTCATATATTTCATTCCATGTCTATATGTCTTATACATGCTTTATACCATGCGTGGCCGACCCTTCGTGGTCGTTGACTTCTAGATTTCTGCTATGTTATCATTGCCATGTTATTGCCTCAGATATATCAGTTGCATGCTTACTTTTAACACATGTATATCGCCTGATATCTTGTATGTTATCACCTAACCACTTGGCATACTAATATTTGACCTGACCCTCTTGTTATGACCTAACTTACCCAGACTATTACCAATATCTTGTTACGCTTGGTTGTTTATTAAATATCACCATCCTATCATGCTATCACTTGACACCCAGCATGATAACTTGACTTGTGATTATCATCTTTACGGGGACCTTGACTTATGATTCTGTGTCATGATCAGTGACTTGTTTTCCTGCTTTACATGCAGTGACTTGACTATATAGTATTTATGTACTCCTGATTCCTGATCATGTCTATTTCCTGTTTTTCCCGTAAAGTGATAATTAAACTAATGAATCCTAAAAAGGACCAACTTGTATTGGGTCGGGGGAAACATGCGGATATCGATATGTGTTCGTGTTTACAGTGGCATTAGGTTGTGCACTATATATCCGGTCTGACCTGTGGTACTCCAGGGGACCGAGGGGAGAGCTTGCTCCCTTTCCTGTTTACTGTCATGACAAGGGCATACATAAGACCCTCCTGTTAGGCCTTGCGGCTGGTTCCGTCTTCAAGCAACGGAACACCCTGGACCGTGGTCCCGGGCATGCACGGGACCCACTGTAAACATAGTTCGTCGATACAACCGCTGTTTCCAATAACAACCTTGCTTTACTCGGATATGGATCTATGTGCGTTGGGACGCTAATTCACATAGCTAGATATCAGGGTAAGACGAGTAATAATAAAGTGTCATAATAACCGGCTCTTTAAGTTGTAAGTAGAGGTATGTGGAATGGGACGCATACTAAAGCCTGCAACTTAAACAGCTATGAATCTGTGATGTGTCATACTATATTTGCTTGTCCCGGACTTTATATCGGATTTCCGGTTTTTCGAGTATTATGTTATGACCACTTTGTAGCTTTACCATGGATTTCCTGTTTTATGATGCTTATGTTATACCCGTTCATATATATACTTCATTTGTGTTCTAACCCCCTGTCTTCTGTACTTGACACTCGTATTCATCCTGGCTCGCCACTTGGCATCCATGTTCCTACTCTCCTGGGGAGTTTCACTGACTCCCCTGGATTCTCATGTCCAGGTCATGGAGATTTGAGCGAGTGGATGTCCCCTGTTACTGATCAGAGTGGCGCAGCGGTAGCGTGGACCTCCAGCCGACCGTCCAGAGCCACATCCTTCCAGGCCCCCTGCATGCCTCTCGAGTTTCCTCTTAGCAAACTCGTGAGTGCCCTTTTCTGTTTATACCTGTACTTTTTCCTTATATACATGTATGTGAGCCCCTTTTTACTGTTCATATATCTTGTGTATCTCTTGTATTCCCGCATTTGCGCATCAGTGATATAATATTATTGTAATATTGTAATCACATCTGGTGATAATTCTGTAATTGGATATATGTGTTGGAATGTATAATGCACCATTTGCTTCCGTACTCTGATTCTTGTCTGTACTGATGCTTAGCGTATATACGGGAGGGTAGTTCTGACCTACGTATATACGTTGCAGTGACGTCCCCGTATCAGCGGAATCGGGGCGTTACAACTCGAGTCCTTAAGTCCGAGGGATGTTTTCTCATCTGGTGCCCTAAGATCATCTGGTTTGGGAGTCACCGGCTAAAGGCTCACTACCCGGGTAAATAAGAAAGCCTAAGAAAACTAAGGGAAGAAGAAAAAATAATAATAATAAAAAGAAAAAAATAAAAATAATATATATTAAATAAATGGCATGAAAGTTAGAGTCGATATCCCAAAAATCTTCACAGTCTACAAAGTACATATTTTTCTAAGAATTTTATGAAAGATCAAAGAGCCAATTCAATTTTAAATTCTTACAAGATTTTTTGTATTTTGACTTATTTTAAGAAAGAACAATTTCTGGTTAACCTCTGACCTTGGATCACTTATATTTTCACAAAAATACTTCAACACTTTTCTCTATTTCAAAAATGTGTTTTCAAAATACTAACATTTGATTTCTTTCTTTATGGATTTTGTGAGTGTAATCCGCTGAAAACCCTCAGGAGACAAAACTCCTCCTCTAGGGGAAACTTAGAGGTTTAACGGCTTGTTGCACATGCTCAGTGCAATCGCGTCACCTGCGAAAGTGGTGTAATAATAATTCCTTAGTTTTTTTTGTTTTGCTCAGGACGAGCAAAAGATAAGTGTGGGGGTGTGATTAGTCTCTAATTTTGCATAATTATCATCACATTCTCATATTTATTTAATGCTAAATTTTGCTAATAGAGCTTTGCTTGCTTCAATCTAGGTCCATGGTGTGCAAATGAAGAAGAAGACCTAAATCACCATTTAATTGGTGATTAAAAGCCTATTAAAGATAGCCATTGACCTAGAGAGCTGATTCTGTCAAAACCAGGAGTCAAAAACTGGAAATCGGGCATAGGGGCTGACAGGGGACAGACTGGGCCGCGTTTCCGTGGCCTCGTTTTGGGCCAGGGCTTGTCCCCGGCCCCCTCTTCCCTGATGCCTATAAATACCCTCCTTGGTTCCAGAACGAGAACAGATGCAAGGTTTAGGGTAGTTTCCATTTCCATTTTGTAGTTTAGGGTAGTGTAGTGTAGTTTTTCTTCTTCTTCCTCCATTGTATTTTCCATTTTATAGATCTTGTAATAGGGAGAGATAGCTGTACATGCTTGGAATGCAAGAGTGCTTGTAATAGAAGGTGACAATCTATGAAAGGTGCTCTCTTTACCTCTCTATGTTTTCTTCTCTTAATCTATTTTACATGTTTAGTTAGTCTTTTCTCTCATGGAAACTAACTACTAATCACCAACTAGTCTAACTTCTTTTATGATAATCCATATGAATCTAATAGCCTCGATTTGGCCTTGCACTTGCAAGAGCCATTTATGGCTCATGATGATGGATCTAACTCTAACTTCCTAACCACTAACAAGCTAACATTACTTTATTTCATGCTTGTTCTTATTGGGTTTTGATGATTTAAGTATAACTTGCACTTGTTATGTTAAGTTGGGTTGTGATGAGTTACATATGAGTCATGCTTTGAATTGCTCTTGAACCAAGGACAAGTGATGGCTAATGATATATGTGATGCAACTATCACTAAGAGGTTAGCGTGTTGGTGGAGTCATTAGTAGTTAGTAGCCGTGAGTTTTCTTTCTCTTTCACTTATTTTAGAAATATATCAAAAACCACAAATACCATTCTTTTCTATGTTTCCCGCTTCTTCGTATTTTACCGTACCTCTCTTTTCATTCTTTGTTTTTCTTTCTTTTCATTCTTTAAAACTTTGAAGAACTTTTTAACAAACACGCGAATCAACCAGTAAATCTTCTATCGCTTCCCGTCCTTGTGGATTCGACTCGTTTTAGCCTCTATGCTATAACGGAAGTATCGAGGAAGCCAAAGTGCACACACTTTAAATATCACTTTCAAAACATATACTTTTGTGCAATGTTTTCCATCGATCAAATTTTGGCGCCGTTGCCGGAGATGGGAACGGTTAGAGTTCACATTTTTGTTAACTTTTCTTCTTTGTTTTTTGGTGTGCAGGTTAAAGTTTTAGCATTGCAGAAGTCCACACTTGCTCAAGTGTGGTCGGGTAAATCTTTGTATATTTAGATTCTGCTGCTAATTTTTATTTATATTACCTGTACACTGTAAATAATTTTACGAACTAAAATACGGAAATTGGATGTTTTAAAACGGTTTAGACATTTGCATTTAGGCACGTGTCAAATTTCATTCCAATATACTGTATTTTGTTCATGCGTTGTTGTGATCTTGATGGAGGTGTACATATTGCATGGCATATAGTTAGGACAAACACTTCAGTGATTTACTCGCTTTTTTGTGTTCAACTTATCTATATTGCACACTTGCACAAATTGAACTTAAGGGCAAAACCCAAAACAATATAAGGTGGGGAAGTTATTACCCTCCCTTGGCCCAAAAATCACCTCCCCACTCACACAACACAAGCCTAAATAAAACTTTCTAGACGTTGGCCCCTAGGGACATCTCAGACTCATTTAGGAGATTGACCTAAGGGGAAAGTTGTTAGAATTTGACTCTTGCTAAATCGGTGTCTAAGGTTGGGGATTGAGAGGCGAAACCTCAAAGAACAGTGGTTTGGCATAATTAGGCCCGTTGCTCCAGCATGGATACCTCCCACTAATCTTGCCCCTACCTGGCCGATTAACTTGTGGTTAGCTTCCGACAATAGACCCCCCGTGGACAGTCTAAACAGTTAGGAGTCGTCTAGGTCTAAGTCAACCCTAGCATAGGCTTGTTTTCTTTTTCTTTATTTGTTTGTTTGTTTGTTTGTTTATTTTTTCTTTCTTATAAACTGTGAAATAGATTTTAACAACAACAATTCTTTCAATCCTAACATAAATCCATATTTCACACTGACCTCATTTGACTCGGATAACTCCAACCCGGATATGTACAACATGAACCAACCATATATACCGGATTGGGATTATCCGACTCAATATGACTCATATCCCCAATCTTATAGCCAAGATTTTCAAAATAATTTCTACTCTTTACAGAGTCAATGGAGATTCAACTCCCTCGAGTCAAATTTTCAACCATCTTGTCCACAATTTTCACAAGATTCATTCCCAAATTTTGATTCATATACTCCTTTTCCTGAACCACCAATTGAAGGAAAATCATCATTGGAAAGAGTATGGAAGAGTCCCTACAACAAATGCAAAATTTGCTCAATTCACAATCCTTCCCACATCAAACTCTACATTCTCCTTTTCTAGAGCATCCAATTGAAGACGAATCTGAGCTAGAAAAGCGTTTGAAAGTCTTTTGTAATAGAGTACAAAACATGTTGGACTCCTCATCTCAACCAAATTTTCAAGAGCCCTACTCATCTTTTCCAGTCTCACCTATTCGAAATGAACAACCATCAATACTGGACTTGAGTATGGAACCCTTGCGTGAGTCCGAGCATCAATCACAAAATTTGATGGACTCACATATTTACCACAATTTCCAAAATCAACTTCCATACTCACCTTTTCAAGAAGAACCAATTGCAAAAAAGTATGGAAGACATGATTCAGACTCAACATTCTGTCACCCTGTCTGTCAGTAGGTTAGACTCTATAATGAGCGATCTGATTAATGAGTGCAAGGAAAATCGTTCTTATCCACCATTGACCAATCCTTATATCCCTAACTCTACTGATTGGACCCTTGAATCATGTCATTTTGGGAATCCAGATTCAATTTCAGAACATACATTCGAACTTGATCAAATTCCAAGTTATGAAAGTCACCTGGACATTCTGGCGAGTTATCCCTTTCCTGAAACTGAAATCGAACATGAATGTGATCCTGAACCTCCTGTTGGGAATTCTATTTCACTTTTTGATTCAATAATGACTCTGGTATCTTTACCAGATTTTTTCTCTATTCCGGAGTCAATATTGAATCCTGTACCAGTACACCGTGAAATGGAATCACCAATCTCTTACGATCACACTTCATTTATGGGAAAAGTGTGTGAATATCAATTCTTTGGTTTGGACCCAGTTTTTGAACCAATTTCGGCTCTCATTGTTGACTCTCGACTTGATCTGAGACAAATTCCCGAGTCAGTATCAATTTTTATTCCTGATCCTTTGGAGTCCAAATCCATCATCTTCCAAAATCACACTTCATTAATGGACAAGAATGTTGAAGAAAATGACTCAGTAATTATTTTTGAAAATTGTAAATTAGATGGGGATAATTTTTTAAATAAAACCATTCAGTTCATCATTCTTTTAGTAGGTCGTATTAGAGGGGTCATTGGTGGGTTCCTGAACGATCCACGCTATTTTGATTGGGTCGCAACGCTTGGCCCAATCAGACCACCACCAGAGCCACCCCCTTGAGGTAATCTTCCTTCCCCTCTCCATTTGTTTCATGTATTTACACATTCACGATGCATTGAGGACCATGCATGAGATAAGTGTGGGAGAGGGTTTACTAACATAGTTAGTTTTATATTTTTTTTCTTTTACACTTCTTTTTAATTAAAATAAAAATTTTACAAAACTTTTTGAAGGAAGAGAAATAGTTTTGATCCATTTTTAAGAAAATTAAGATTATCTTAGGAATTAGGAAGACCTAAAATTATGAAATTTTAAACCAAGTCAAAATAATAGACCTTGTTTAAATTTTAGCATAAGAAAGTAAAATTGAAAAGATAATTTGATCTTGAAATTTTTTTGCCTTAGATTTATGCATTCCACACTTACACAATTTTTGGGATTGAAACAAAGACTGAAAATGCCATAAAAATTATATATATATATTGAAACAAAAAAATTATGATAAATAAAAACCACTTATTGAAGTTGGGTAATTATGCCTCAGGAAGCATGATTAATCAAGCCTAAAATAGTGGATAAAAAAATAAAATAATCCCCTTTAGTTTTGTGGCCTTGTTTACTCGAGTCCTTAAGTCCGAGGGATGTTTTCTCATCTGGTGCCCTAAGATCATCTGGTTTGGGAGTCACCGGCTAAAGGCTCACTACTCGGGTAAATAAGAAAGCCTAATAAAACTAAGGGAAGAAGAAAATAATAATAATAATAAGAAAAAAATAAAATAATATATATTAAATAAATGGATGAAAGTTAGAGTCGATATCCCAAAAATCTTCACAGTCCACAAAGTGCATATTTTTCTAAGAATTTTATGAAAGATCAAAGAGTCAATTAAATTTTAAATTCTTACAAGATTTTTTGTATTTTGACTTAGTTTAAGAAAGAACAATTTCTGGTTAACCTCTGACCTTGGATCATTTATATTTTCACAAAAATACTTCAACACTTTTCTCTATTTCAAAAATGCGTTTTCAAAATACTAACATTTGATTTCTTTCTTTATGGATTTTGTGGGTGTAATCCGCTGAAAACCCTCAGGAGACAAAACTCCTCCTCTAGAAGAAACTTAGAGGTTTAACGGCTTGTTGCACATGCTCAGTGCAATCGCGTCACCTGCGAAAGTGGTGTAATAATAATTCCTTAGTTTTTTTTGTTTTGCTCAGGACGTGCAAAAGATAAGTGTGGGGGTGTGATTAGTCTCTAATTTTACATAATTATCATCACATTCTCATATTTATTTAATGCTAAATTTTGCTAATAAAGCTTTGCTTGCTTCAATCTAGGTCCATGGTGTGCAAATGAAGAAGAAGACCTAAATCACTATTTAATTGGTAATTAAAAGCCTATTAAAGATAGCCATTGACCTAGAGAGCTGATTCTGTCAAAACCAGGAGTTAAAAACCGGAAACCGGGCATAGGGGCTGACATGGGACAGACTGGGCCGCGCGACTCGAAGTGCCGCGCGCGCGGCGCCATGATGGCCACGGAAACGCGGCCTGGGCCGCGTTTTCGTGGCCGCGTTTTGGGCCAGGGCTTGTCCCCTGGCCCCCCTCTTCCCTGATGCCTATAAATACCCTCCTGGTTCCAGAACAAGAACAGATGCAAGGTTTAGGATAGTTTTTATTTCCATTTTGTAGTTTAGAGTAGTGTAGTGTAGTTTTTCTTCTTCTTCCTCCATTGTATTTTCCATTTTATAGATCTTGTAATAGGGAGAGAGAGTTGTACATGCTTGGAATGCAAGAGTGCTTGTAATAGAAGGTGACAATCTATGAAAGGTGCTCTCTTTACCTCTCTATGTTTTCTTCTCTCTAATCTATTTTACATGTTTAGTTAGTCTTTGCTCTCATGGCAACTTGAAATCACTTAGAGGTGGGGTGAATAGGTGATAATGCTAATCTAGAAACTAAATGCGCTAAATGCGAAAGCTAAAAACTATTTTGCAACACACTTAATACAACACACAAGTGTAGCTGAATTCCCCGTGAAGGGCTCTGGACTAACTCCTCTTGATTCCCCTAAATAAGGGTTGAGGTGCTATATGAAGCTCTTGTGGTTAAGTACAAGTGAGGCACACACCAGCAACCAGGCATATAAGAGATATAGCAATATGAAATATGCAAGGCACAAACACAAGCAATATATGATATGAATGAATGAATGATGCTATGCACAAATTAAAAGAGAGAGTTAGAGAGACAATGGATCAAACGCAAATAACAAATATGTTTCGAGGTTCGAGTACCGAGCTCTACGTCCCCGCCTTCACCGAGAAGGATTTCCAATCCACTAGTCCACCGAGGACTCCCACCGAGGGAACCTCCACCGAGGAGGATTTTTACAACAAGGGAGTACCGAACTCCTCTCTCACCAATACAACCTATACCGAAGAGGCACAACCACAATCCACCTCTACCGAAGAGAGATAAGCCCGTATCTAATATAACAACCAACACCTCCACCGAGGCAATACAACCACAATCTCAACCTCTACCAAAGAGGGAGCAAACCACCACTCCAATCAACCTCTACCAAAGAGGGATACACAAATACAAGGAGGGTTTACGACAAATGGTCTCTTTCAACCAGAAACACAATTTTTCCCACAAATAAAAGATCCTAATAGAATAGGATAGAGCATAGCTCAAGTGTGAAAAACTAGAGTTTGGAAAACAAAAACTCAACGAAAAATACTTGGGAAAACTCTTTGTAAAAGATAGAAATGAATAACAAAACAAATCTCCCAATTTTTCTATTTTTCGTGATTTTTCCAAAAACTCTAAAACAAATAGGATTGATCTTTTGAAGCTCTAAAACCTTTTGAAAACTTGTTTTAAACACCAAGAAAAGAGAGAAATTTTAGCTCATAAAATCTTAGCCAAAACCCCCAAGAAATGGGATATTTATAGGCTCCCCAAAAATATAGCCGTTGGGCTGTTCTATCAGCCTGACAGGCTGTCGGTCGACCGGCCGGTCGACCGATCCGACCATTGGAGCTTCCTGCTCTCTGGTCCGGTCGACCGCCCAGTCGACCGTCCAGATACAGAGAGCAGAACTCTCTGTATCGGTCGACCGCCCGGTTGACCGCCCAGATATAGAGAGCAAAGCTCTCTGGTCCGGTCGACCGGCCGGTCGACCGGCCCCTGTGCCTACCAGACGTGCACAGCACTGTGCACGTCGGTCGACCGCCTGGTCGACCGGCCCTTGGTGCGATCGACCGACCTGGGCTGTCAGCCACAGTCTGGGTCAGAAACTAGGTCAGAAAAACAAGTTAAAAATATTTTAATAAATCTTGTAAAATACTTAAAAATATCCAAAAATAGTTTTATCATTTTGCATTTATATATAAACATGTGATAAAAATTTCAACTCAAATATCAAGCAATTTGAACTATTTTTGTGTCTTAACATTTTTACCAAAAACCAAAACTTGTATTTTATCAAACTTAGATTTTTCCAATACATGAATAGGAATGTCAAAATAAGTTTGTTAAGAAGTTTAAGCATGCACGTATAGAATGAATCTACTATACATAAACCATTTAAACTTGTTTTGATCAAACTATTCATGAAAACAAAAACCAATATCCAAAACGTAAAACGTGCGTGTATGTGCACTTGAGCATATCAACTATTCTTATTTTTACACATGGATCTAAAACACACTAAACTAGGATACCTAGGTCTTCTTGACGATCTTCATCTTCATGTTGACTCGATCCAAAACTCGTGATCCACGGAGTGCAAAGGTATGAACTTGATGCTCGGGCACCGGAATCACTATGAAAAGCTCCAAAAACTCCTTTGTTGAATCTAATCACCAACTGATATCTTGATTAATGATCTGAGACTAAAAACACAAGAATATTAGTAAACATAACTACATGAGTTAATCATCATCAAAACTAGAGTGATAGGCCTTCGGGCCAACAATCTCCCCCTTTTTGATGATGACAAAACTCATGGAGTTATATATGAATGGATTAAAGTTAAGCTTCAAAGAAGCTCCCCCTTAACTCATGCATAAACAAATAAATATAAATATGCAATGAATATGAAACATGAAACATGCATAGATATGCATAAACAATAAAAATGCTCTAGATACTAATGAAATTTTACCAATGAAATTTTCAAGACATGCTCTCGATACCAAATAAACTTAATATATGCAAAAACATAAATATGCATATAAAACTCAAATTATTCTCCCCCTTTTTGTCAATCATCAACAAAGGGGCAAGAATATGAAAACAAATTTTTCTCCCCCTTTTTGTCAAAAACAAAAAGACCAATAAGGGGTAAAC
Source organism: Agave tequilana (assembly GCA_038442645.1). Lineage (NCBI taxonomy): Eukaryota > Viridiplantae > Streptophyta > Magnoliopsida > Asparagales > Asparagaceae > Agave > Agave tequilana. The sequence continues at coordinate 1,422,685 of JAVJIF010029691.1, read as the reverse complement.
ATAAAAAAAATCTTCTCCCCCTTTTTGTCTAAAACTAAAAGAATATTAATAAGGGGTGACATAAATCAATAATAAAGATATATGTGATATACATTCATGAAGAGGAAGACGCTAAGTTAACTTCCCTACATATTTGCATTATATGAAGAAAGGATGATAAGCCCTAATTCACATAACACAAAAATATGTAATGCATCAGAAGAGATGTTAAGCTCCCCCTACACACGTGTATCATATAAGAAAAAGATGTTAAGCTCTTCAATACAAGATACACTCATCATGAATCTATATGTAGAAGAGATGTTAAGCTCTCCTTGCATATAGGCAATGTAAATCACCTAGAGGGGGGTGAATAGGTGATGGCTAATCTAATGGTCACTTAATGCCAATTGATGCGGAAGCTAAAAACAATTATGACCAAATAAAAACTATTACGCTAAACACTATGTATAACACAAGAGTGTAGCCGAATTCCCCGTGAAGGGCTCTGGACTAACTCCTCTAGATTCCCCTGGATATGGGTTGAGGTGCCGCGTTGGCTCTCTTGGTTGAATATAAGTGTTAGCAAACAATCCCACGCAAGTATATCAATTAAGCACAATGAATATCTAGCATGTAAAGATAAAGACAAGTATTAGCATGCAAGATATAAAAGAGAGAGAGAGAGAGAATGAGCAATCGCAAACACAAGGGATTTGTTTCGAGGTTCGAGCACACTTGCTCTACATCCCCGCCTTCGACACACGAAGGATTTCCACTATGCACGATCCCAATGGATCTCTCCTTGGTGCCGCAACACCTACAATCCCTCGGACTCTCTAGTCCCGTACACACGCAAGCCCCACAAGCTTGTCGAGGCCGCACCTCAAACCAAGAGTTTACAATCGAACTCTAAACCACCGCGAGCACACTTGCCCGCCTCCTCAAAGTACAAAGAAAAGATCTTTGGTGATCACAACACTTTGATCACCTAAAAGCACTCTCACTACAACACTCCTATAGAATGAATAATCAATGGATGCTTAAGTGTTTGTGTGAGAAAAACAAGGAAGAGAATGATGGAGGAAAACTCAAAGAATCACTTTAAACACTCTTGAATAAAATCTTCCCTTTAGATAGGAAATATTTGCTCTCAAATATGTGGAGAAAACTCTTTTAAAAAGGATAAGAAAAACTGGCCCATAGCTCTCCTAAAATCTTAGTAAGAAATAATGCCCAAAACCCCAAATTTATAGGCTAAGAAAAACTAGTCGTTGGGGTCTGTCAGGCCTGCCGGTCGACCGTCCGGTCGACCGCAAACGGTCAAAAATCCGACCGTTGGAGCCTCCGGTCGACCGAAATAAACAGAGAGCACTGCTCTCAGTTACGGTCGACCGGCTCGGTCGACCGGCCATCTGCCAGGTCAAGGCATGCACGTCCGTGCACGTCGGTCGACCACCCTGTCGACCGACTTCAGCTCCAGTCGACCGTGCGGGTCGATCGCTAAAGCCTGAAACTGAAAAACATGGGATGAAAAACTTGGTCAATTTGGTCAAGATAAAATCCCATAAATGCATAATAAATAAACAAAAATAGTTTTACCAATATACTTTGATAAACAAACATGCTTGCACAAAATCAAGGCATGTTATAAAAGATTTGGACTATTTTTGTAATATGGAAATATTGGCTCAATTGAAAACTTGTATTTTTCTAAAACTTGTTTTCCAAACTTCTTCATGATACAAAAACAAGATATTTTGAATTCATTAAAGCATAGTGTGTATGGATATGATCCACTACACAAATAAGATATCTATGTTTTTGACATTAAGCATTAAACATGGTTTTAGTTTTCAAAGACATATACATGAGAAACACCAAAAACCAAAATAGTATTTTTCAAAATGAAAGTCTTTTCTAAATATGAAAATTCTTTTATGAAAAGACAACTAAATCAAGAGTGTGTGTGTGAAATATACTTTAGCAATCCACCAACTATTCTATCCTCTACATTTTAACTAAAACAAAAATCTTATACCTAGACACAAGTCTTCATCTTCTTGAAGTCTTCACTTGAAGCCTTCTCATCTTCTAGACTTGGTCCAAACACGATCCAACGAGCTCAACTCTTGATGTGGTCTTGATGCATAGGCTCGTGAATCAACCGGTGCTAGCTCCAAAACTTGACTTTAAATCCTTCGTTGAAGCTCCACACCTACTAAGATCTTGATCATAAATCTGTCACTAATCAAACGCAAGATCATTAGTACTATAACTACATGAGTTGATCATCATCAAAACTAGAATGAAGGGCCTTTGGGCCAACAATCTCCCCCTTTTTGATGATGATAAAACTCATGAAGTTATATATGCATGGACTAAAGTAAAGCTTCAAAGAAGCTCCCCCTTAACTCATGCATCACAAATAAACAATATGATATGGAAATGAAGCACAAGACATGTATGCAAATCAAGGAGATAAACATGGTAACAAGCATAAAACAAATCAAATTCTTTTTCTCCTATTTGCAAAATGAAACATATATGCATAAACATAAATCCTTTTTCTCAAAACATGCATATAACTCAAATACTTCTCCCCCTTTTTGTCAATCATCAACAAAGAGGTTAAAAACAAAATCCACAAAATTTTCTCCCCCTTTTTGTCATAAACAATGAGATCAATAAGGGGTTATCCAAATCAATCAATAAAGGTTATATGCGATATACATTGACGAAGAGGAAAACGCTAAGTTAACTTCCCTACACATATGCATTACATGAAGAAGGGATGATAAGCCCCAATTCACATAACACATATTATGTAATGCATAAGAGGAGATGTGAAGCTCCCCCTATATACAGGTATCACATAAAGAAGAGATGTCAAGCTCCTCAATACACAATACACTCAACATGAATCTATATGTAGAAGAGATATTAAGCTCTCCTTGCATATAGGCAATACAAATCAAAACATTTTGAATTTTTCTTATTAAAAACAAAATTTTGAATTTTCTCGATAAAACAATTTTTGAATTTTGATATCAATTATGAAAATGATCAATAGTAAAGTAGTGATCAATCACATTGATACCAATTTAAAAACTAATGCATAAGCTTGAAAAATAAGATTTGAATCAAGCTCAGCATTAACAAACTTTGTGCTTTTAAAAATGTAAATCAATTTTTAGCTTAAGCACAAAAACAATCATATATATGTCTGAAAAAGAGTATATCCATTGAAATTGATACATACATATATGGGAAGATAAAAATATGAGTATATACAAAAGAAGTTCATATTGATACCAATTGAAAATGTCCAATAATACCAATTGAAAAATAAGCTTAAGTGTATACATCATATAATCCACCACATGAAGAATTCGAACTAGTTAAATGAAAATGTTTGAAAACTAGTACGGAATCCTTCAATCAAGGAAGAAATCAAAAATGTTTTTCATGAAATATGTGAAAATCACATGGCACTAAAACACTCTAATATCCATAAAGTCCATATAAAACTCATGAAACCATACTCATGAGAAAATATTCAAAAGAAGTGAGTGCACTAGTGTTATGTGGAACATGGCATCATGAAAATGGCAATAAAGCTTAATATTCCTTTAAATGAGACAATACGAAAATCATCATAAATTTTGAAAACAAAAAAAAAAATTCATTTTTTTTAAAAATATTTCAAGGTATATGTATGTTTTGACAACACAAGAAGTATACATACATATCCATAAACACAATTGAGTTCATATATATAGATTTGCATGAAAGGCAAATGACTCAAGAGGTATCCATGTATATCTTATAGTTTGCCAAAATAAGCATATACATGAAATGAAAACACATGATCATAAGATAAATCCAAAAAGGGAATACAAGTTTAAAAATGTATGGATCATCAAAACTAGGCTATACTCGCACATCTAATAGGCACAAATAAGCAATCAAACCCAACCATATATAGATTTATTTGTGACCAATAATATGTACAAGTATAAATCCTAGTGTTGACAAAAACTAACATTTAAACTAATATTCAATTCATGAAGCATCAAAGCTTGAGAACACAAAAGAATTTATCCATATGATTGAAGTAAAGTAGGATCATGTGGATATCTCATAAACTACTAATTTGAAGAATAAATAACTAGTATAAAATAGTTTTTGAACAACCAATTAAAGATCCTTCAAATACAAAAAATCAAGAACATATGTTTTTCATGATACATACCAAATACACAAAAAAAATTTTAATCACTCATAATTTCTAAAGCTCAAACTATGTCCACGAAACTAAGTCATGACAAAATAAAGTGTGAGTGTTCAAAAATTATGTAATTAGCATTTTCATGAAAATAGACATTGAAACTCAAAAAGTGTGTGTATAATTTTTAAATCATAAAAATTCATTTTTATCAATCAAACATGAAAAATAACAAACCACACTTCTAGGTATATGTATGATTTATCCAATCCTGACAATACACATACATATCCCAAATATAAAAGAGTCTATCAAATGTATTTGCATGAAGGTAAGAGACTCACGGTTATACATGTATATTTATTAGATTTGAATTAAAAATACATATACATGAAGTAAAACATAAAAATTGGCAAAGCATGTATAAATGAGAGAATCATCAAAACTAATCTATACATATGCGCATATAGTGGATACAAATGAGCATGAAGTGCAAATATATATAAAACAAATGTAGCTCACTATATGTACATGTATAATACAAGTTTTGATAAAAACTATATCTAAGCATGTTATTACCACATGAAGCACATTAAAACATAAAACATGAACATGCTATGAATATTAAAAAAGCATGTACATGAAAAAAATAGGAGTTTAGAGATCGTTACCAACTCTAAAGCTCCAAACATGGTGGTCTTTCCCACCAAAACTTCCTTGATAGTGATGCATTCAATATGTGTCCATCAAGTCCATGTGCATCCACTACCAAGGCACCAAATCTCTCACGTTTTGTGAGAGCCCTCACCTCTATCAAATACACAAGGTGGGGATTTTGGTACCCATATTTTCTTGGGTCCTTTGGGGGTAGTCTTGTAAGGAACCCAAAAGTTTTTATTAGCAAAATTAAAATGATGCAACTTATCATAATAAAATTTTGCTAAATGGCCTTTGCGGCCACAATGTGTACAAGTGTACACCTTAGTATGCTTATGTGAATGTGTATGATCGTGATGTGCAACATAAGCAAATGCATGATCATGATGTGCATGAATGAGTGGAGTTTGTTTCTTTGAAAACAAAGACTCCAACCTAGAATGATTAAAAGCACATGAGCTCAAGGTAGAGCTCAAACCATTCATTTTATTTTTTAAATCTTTAATCTCATTAGTGGTGGCATATAAATCATGATGAGATAAAGAATCATTTTTCTTTTTCCTTTTAGAAACAAAATCTTTTTCTTTTTCACAAATTTTTCTTTTTAAAGACTTATTTTCTTGAAAAACAACTTCCATTTGTTTTTCCACCAAATCAATTTTATTTTTCAAAGTATTGTTTCCTTCACACAAATCATTCAATTTTGAAAGCAAGGAAACATTCTCATTTTTCAAATCTTCTTTTTCTCTTTCTAAGCATGCAATATTATTTCTAAATGAATCATTTTCATTAAGCATGCAATCAAATTTTTTTTCAAATTTTCATTATTCTTTTTAAGCATGTCATATTTTTCTAGCAAAAGTTGACAAAAAGTAGTAAGCTCATCATTTGACATGTTATCATCTTCCACCTCGGATTCAGTAGTTATCTCAAGGGGGTTATCCCCTTGGACCATATAGCACTTGTTGGAGGCGTCGCTTCCAACATCCGAATCGCTCCCGGCATAATATAGATTCTTTTCGCCGAGGGAGGTGATGATGTTCCAAACTACAAAAGCCAAATCAATGTTAGAAACCCTAGATAAATATTCATCATTTAGGGTTGACTTTAAAGCATGAAGGGCTTTTGTATTAGCCTCAAAATTCTTGCCATTTAAACAATAATCATTAGTGATGGCAAGGTAAACATGAATGCCTAGGGCCTTGAGGTACAAAGACATCTTAACCTTCCAAATTTGGATGTTAAGAATGTCAAAGGTGGGTGGTGACATGAAGTCCATAGTGTGTGTACAAAAATAGTGATTAGCCTAAAATGAGAATCTTTAACTCTAGGTTGTAAGACCCAAATCAAAGTATCAAGCTCTGATACCAATTGTAAATCACCTAGAGGTGGGGGGTGAATAGGTGATGGCTAATCTAATGGTCACTTAATGCCAATTGATGCGGAAGCTAAAAATAATTATGACCAAATAAAAACTATTACGCTAAACACTATGTATAACACAAGAGTGTAGCCGAATTCCCCGTGAAGGGCTCTGGACTAACTCCACTAGATTCCCATGGATATGTGTTGAGGTGCCGCGTTGGCTCACTTGGTTGAATATAAGTGTTAGCAAACAATCCCACACAAGTATATCAATTAAGCACAATGAATATCTAGCATGTAAAGATAAAGACAAGTAATAGCATGCAAGATATAAAAGAGACAAAGAGAGAGAGAGAGAGAGAGAGAGAGAGAGAGAGAGAGAATGAGCAATCGCAAACACAAGGGATTTGTTTCGAGGTTCGAGCACACTTGCTCTACATCCCCGCCTTCGACACACGAAGGATTTCCACTATGCACGATCCCAATGGATCTCTCCTTGGTGCCGCAACACCTACAATCCCTCGGACTCTCTAGTCCCGTACACACGCAAGCCCAACAAGCTTGCCGAGGCCGCGCCTCAAACCAAGAGTTCACAATCGAACTCTAAACCACCGCGAGCACACTTGCCCGCCTCCTCAAAGTACAAAGAAAAGATCTTTGGTGATCACAACACTTTGATCACCTAAAAGCACTCTCACTACAACACTCCTATAGAATGAATAATCAATGGATGCTCAAGTGTTTGTGTGAGAAAAACAAGGAAGAGAATGATGGAGGAAAACTGAAAGAATCACATTAAACACTCTTGAATAAAATCTTCCCTTTAGATAGGAAATATTTGCTCTCAAATATGTGGAGAAAACTCTTTTAAAAAGGATAAGAAAAATTGGCCCAAAGCTCTCCTAAAATCTTGGTAAGAAACAATGCCCAAACTCCCAAATTTATAGGCTAAGAAAACCTAGCCGTTGGAGTCTGTCAGGCCTGCCGGTCGACCGTCCGGTCGACCGCCAACGGTCAAAAATCCGACTGTTGGAGCCTCCGGTCGACTGCCCGGTCGACCGAAATAAACAGAGAGCACTGCTCTCAGTTACGGTCGACCGGCTCGGTCGACCGGCCATCTGCCAGGTCAAGGCGTGCACGTCCGTGTACGTCGGTCGACAACCCTGTCGACCGACTTCAGCTCCGATCGACCGTGCGGGTCGATCGCTGAAGCCTGAAACTGAAAAACATGGGATGAAAAACTTAGTCAATTTGGTCAAGATAAAATCCCATAAATGCATTGTAAATATACAAAAATAGTTCTACCAATATAATTTGATAAACAAACATGCTTGCACAAAATCAAGGCATGTTATAAAAGATTTGGACTATTTTTGTAATATGGAAATATTGGCTCAATTGAAAACTTGTATTTTTCTAAAACTTGTTTTCCAAACTTCTTCATGATACAAAAACAAGATATTTTGAATTCATTAAAGCATAGTGTGTATGGATATGATCCACTACACAAATAAGATATCTATGTTTTTGACATTAAGCATTAAACATGGTTTTGGTTTCGAAAGACATGTACATGAGAAACACCAAAAACCAAAATAGTATTTTTCAAAATGAAAGTCTTTTCTAAATCTGAAAATTCTTTTATGAAAAGACAACTAAATCAAGAGTGTGTGTGTGAAATATACTTGAGCAATCCACCAACTATTCTATCCCTTACATTTTAACTAAAACAAAAATCTTATACCTAGACACAAGTCTTCATCTTCTTGAAGTCTTCACTTGAAGCCTTCTCATCTTCTAGACTTGGTCCAAACACGATCCAACGAGCTCAACTCTTGATGTGGTCTTGATGCATAGGCTCGTGAATCAACCGGTGTTAGCTCCAAAACTTGACTTTAAATCCTTTGTTGAAGCTCCACACCTACTAAGATCTTGATCATAAATCTGTCACTAATCAAACACAAGATCATTAGTACTATAACTACATGAGTTGATCATCATCAAAACTAGAGTGAAGGGCCTTTGGGCCAACAGGCAATATAAACCAAAAATTGTAAATTTTTCTTTAAACAAAATTTTGAGATACCAATTTAAAACATTCAAATAAACATCTTGATATCAAAAGAGAGTATTTTTCTTTAAGCATACGATATCAATTTGAAATTTTTATTTTCTATCATAAAGTAAGGGAGTGGATATACAAATACCAATTGAAATATGAAAATCAAATTTTCTCCCCCTTTATGAAATACCAACTAAAATAATGCGTTGGCTCGAATTAAGATACCAATTGAAAATTGAATCAATTGAAACAAAGTTGAAACTCAAGCTTTAGCATAAACAAAATTTTGTGCTCAAGATATAGGGATATAATAAGCACAAATAAAATATATATGTATGAAAAATTAGATACCAATAGAAATTAATACCTTTTGACTTGAAAGCATACATACATAAACACATATGAGTATACAAGAAGATCAAATTGATATCAATTGAAAGAATTCAATGATACCAATTGAAATACCAATCATAGCAAGTGTATACCTCATATCACAACGAAGAATACGAACTAGTTAAAATGAAAAATTTTGTTAACTAGTACTGTCACGCCCCGCTTCCCAAAATACGCTAGAGCGGAGACGCGACATGAGTCGGCGACGCATATACGCAAGGAAAATCCCTCACGTATACGTGCTAAGCCTTAAGTAACCCGAAACAAGTTGTAAATATAAACTGTAATGAATACTGAATACTGCAATATTGCATATAAGCAACCACGCATGATATCATATGAATCAAGACTGGAATAACAACTTAACTGATATAACAAGAAACAGGAAATGATACGAAGGCTAGAAAGATAAAAGTACCAGAATAGAATAGGGAGAAGTTCAGCTATTCGCGAAGCGTACAACCTCAATGAACACCTGCACATTAGAAACCAACCGTCCAATATCTGGACGTGCAAATCTAGGGTCATCAGAACGCGACCATGGTGAGTGTGTGTGTAAAGGGAAAGCTCATGCATAGAAACATGTGCATAAGGCAATAAGATAAACTGCAAATATAAGACAACTGAATAACATGATAAAGTAACTGAACTGAAGTATAACTAATAACAGCATAAACAAGGATATAAGACAACTATCACATCTGTAAACTAACATCTGATATCAAAGTCAACTATCACAAATGTAGACTAATAGCTGACGTCTGAATGTGTAACCTATATGTCACTAGTCTGGTTGGTTATTATTAACCTAACTAATGTAGTACTTAGCTGTGTCCCATACCATAGCCATTTTCCCACATATCAAACAATGTTATCGTTGTTGTAACTGCCTGCTAATGTAGTGCATGTGTTTTGGAAGAGTACCGTGCATGCCCGGTACCACGGTCTAACACCCCTGGCACTGAACCAGGACAAGCCGCAAAGCTCTGACAACTGAAGACCACAGCCCCACACAAAAAGACAACTAGTGTGGCGCCGTAATCCGGGCATAGCCCTGACAACTGACAACTGAATAGGTAGCCAGTACTACCCTGGTTCCCCATGGTTGGAACCCACAACTCGGTACCATAAAAATCCTCCCAAAATACACGACATGCATCATCAGGCAATCACCCCTTGTTCCCCGGGTTATGGTGTCTTTTATTAATAAACAATCAATGAGTTATTTGTAATAGTAACCAATATCTCCAACAACTGCTGATGTTAACACTAGCTGATAATCTAACAACTGTGATATCTGACAACTATGATATCTGACAACTGTGATATCTGACATCTGAAATAAGATACTGGAGATATAGCCACTAACACAATAGTGTCACAAACATCTGGTAACTAATAACTGGTATCTACCAACTCATATAAACTCTGAAATACATGATCACTAATCACTACCACAATGTATCACTGACAACTCATATAAACTCTGAACATGAACATCTTATAATCACCAACAAGTATCTCACTAATAAGTAACAAACTGATAATTGGTAACTCCGAAGTACAACATCACTGATATCAAATAGATTACAATCACAATAGTTCATTCTCTCAAAGTAACCAATAACTAACATCATAACAAGTCCATATCAATATCTGAATGAGTCATCACCAATAAAAGAATATCAAGTCAACACATACTGAATCATATCAAAATAAGGGAATCATCCTCCATTAACTTATGGTCTAGAATATCTACTCTTGATACTCAACATCAATATCATATCATCTAAACAAATTCCAATGCCAACAACGTCAATCTCATCTCAATATAAATCAGGCTTCAATATAAGGAATATAGATTCTGGGTAACCTCTAACTCAAGATCAATGTAAGTCACAACTCAACTAATTCAGTCATATCTGATATGTCCTAAAATACTCAACTAATAAAGTCATGTCTACTTACTGATCATCATTCAATGTAAATAACGTAAGTCCAGATCAATCTAAAGCCATTACAACCGACCCATGATTCCAATAGTTCCATAACAATCGAGTATCAATACACATCAAGTACTCCGATACATTAATCACCGTTCCAACATATATCCATAATCAGGCACAGCTCTCTCCCTCCAATAATCTAATCTGATTCCCAAGTCTTCACAATCACCACTTCTATTAATGATCAGTCATAATACCCCAACACTCGGTATCACAACATATTCATGCATATAAGTTCTATCATGATATCTCAATACTATGTACCATAACATATACATGTATCTAAGATCTATTCGATCAAGTCATTCCATCCAATATCCATCTCTAGAAATCATGTACATCCATCTATATCCATTACATAACTCATGGGTGAAGTCCACAATCCATAATGAGACTAAACACAGCAATCTGCCAATATTAGTCGACTAGAGGGAAGTCACTAGTCGACTAGAGAAGTATTAGTCGACTAGTCAAGGTGGTCCAAGTCGACTAGGGCAAGGCAAGTCGACTATAAAGGTGATCAAGACGACCAGCAGAGGAAAATACAGAGAATCTACATATCCTGGAAGCTGTACTAGTCGACTAGGGTTCTTGGGTTAGTCGACTAACAAGGGTGTTAGTCGACTAGACTATAAACATGGGTAAGTCGACTAATCTGCCTGCAACCTGATACTGCAATTGATCCTGCACAATATTCTCAATCTCCACATCTTCTCAATTACCCTCATGCTACATCCTGACATGTCTACAACAATACTCTAGATATACATAGGACAAACATGGGGGATTTCTAACATGTATCAAGAATCATGCATATCATATTCCTATACATCCAACATGTAAAATAAACGGGAGATGACCATCCACCTTCGTGCTCGGCGATCTCCACACATAAACATGTAATCTAAGTATTCTACTCCATAATTACATCACATATAAAATAATAGCTGCGATCACTTAATAAAAGAGAGGAGGAGGAAGAGACACTCACATTGGGGAATCTACTCGTTACCGGGCGAGTTCCCGTTACGGTCGCTATAGAGCCGATCTTCGCTGTCGGACTGCATAGGACAGTAGCCAGGATCCTGGGGAAGACCTGGCTGCAATCTGGGGAACTTGCGCTCACCGGAAGGGCCTGGAATCACCGCTCGCTCACTGCCTGTGCTGCTGGTCTGGGTGGTTGCTGCTGTGCGCGTCGCCGGGCGAGTCGCTGCCGTGGTCGCTGTGGTGTCGTTCCTCGCCATCGGACTGCACGGGAGGGTGGCCAGGTTGCTGGGGAAGGCCACCGTGCGGATCTCCGACGATGGGCTGGCATGGATCGGGAGAACTCGCTGCTCGCTCGCTGCCGTGTGCGCTGATCTGGCCTGTCGTTCGCTGTTCTGATGTGGGTGGATGGTGCTGGACCTGTTGCTGCCATCTCCTCGCTGCTGTTGCCGGATCTGCCACGGGAGAGGCGCACGGCTGCAAGGAGGAAGAGGAGAAGAGGTGGGCTCCTGTGCTGGTGGTGGGCGCCGGCCATGGATTGCGTGGCCTGGGCTGCGGCCTGGTGAGGAGGAGCTCGGCCTGCAGAGGGGACGAGGTGCTGCGGGGATGTGGCGGAGAGGAGCTGCAATGGTGGCGCACAAGGGGGGCGCAGGTACCTTGCTGCGGCTACTGCTGGCGCCTAGGAGGAGGCTGTCGCGCTCGCCGGGGAGGAGATCCGGCTGTGGGTTGGTTGGGCGCTGCTGCGCGCGAGGGAGGAGGCCGGCCAGGGTCTTGCTGTGCGAGCCAGGAGGAGATGCAGGCGCTGGCGGCTGTGAAGTTGGGGAGGAGGAGATTAGTTTTGTGGATTTGTTTAGGTTAGGGTTTAAGAATAGGAGTTAGTAATGGGTTTCGGGTCTAATTGGGTTTCGGGTAGATAATAGGTATAGGTATATGATAACGAGTATTTGGTTTTAGGATAAATGGTATAGGATCCAATGGGTAAATGACTATGGATTGGATAATGGGTTATTGGGTTGGAACAAGGATAGAAAAGAATAAGGCATGAATAGAAATCAAGGGAAAGGAAAGGTACTACAAATAATAATAATAAATACAAACTATAAAATATTAATGATTTATAATAACCCTAAAAATAATTAACCATAACATTAATAATAATAATAATAATAAACTCTATTAACAACAAGTATTATTAACAATAATAATAGTAGTAATTATTAATAAAAATAAGAATCATAATTAGTAATATTAATAGTAGTTAGCTACACTAATAATAAATAATTACACTAACAATATTATTAATAATAACATTAATAGTAAAAACAGTAAATTATAATAATAATTAAAGAATATTAATGATGAAACTAACTACTTCTAATATTAACAACTATTAGAAATAAAAATAATAATAATTAGTAAGAAGAAATGTTAATGAAAATAAAATAATGCTAAATATAAAGTCAAGTTTACATCTACCATCTTAAAATAATTTCCATATTTAATAATAGTAATAATCACAAGAAAGAAAATAATAAATTAAGTTGATTAAAAAAATAATCTGCAAATCAAAATAAATACTTGAAGAAAATAAAAATACAGTATTTCTAACTAGGGATCTTACACTCTACCCACCTTATAAAAATTTCGTCCCCGAAATTCAATAGGGCAGGGAATGGTAAAAGAATCCCAAAATCAAAAGAGAAGTCAAGCAAGCTTCACATCGCTTCTCTGCACATTAAAAATCCACCACGCTTCCGCTGCGCTACTCTGATGCATGCTACCGGCTTCAACAAGGAGTAACCAATCCCAAGAGACAAAGTCAAAGAATAGAATCGGGAAGGATGGCAAGAAGTAAGATGAAAATACAGATCACTCAAAAGAAGAGTAGGAATCAAAGATATCCAATGATCAAAGATGAGGATTCCCAAAAGAAGGATGAAATCAAGATGAAAATCCAAATCACTCTAAAGGGAGTGTTGGAATTATGGATATCGAATGATCAAGAAATGGAATTCCAAAGAGAGGACGGCCAACTCCAAATGGACTGAATATCATAATGGATAGTATATGTATATTGCAGTATAACTATAGCTTGTTTTTAAGTTACCGGTATGAACTAGATTCTCATTTTATGTCGAACCTGGCTCTGATACCAAGAAAACCCTGTCACGCCCCGCTTCCTAAAATACGCTGGAGCGGAGACGCGACATGAGTCGGCGACGCATATACGCAAGGAAAATCCCTCACGTATACGCGCTAAGCCTTAAGTAACCCGAAACAAGCTGTAAATCTAAACTGTAATGAATACTGAATACTGCAATATCGCAAATAAGCAACCACGCATGATATCATATGAATCAAGACTGGAATAACAACTGAACTGATATAACAAGAAACAGGAAATGATACGAAGGCTAGAAAGATAAAAGTACCAGAATAGAATAGGGAGAAGTTCCAGCTATTCGCGAAGCGTACAGCCTCAACGAACACCTGCACATTAGAAACCAACCGTCCAATATCTGGACGTGCAAATCCAGGGTCGTCAGAACGCGACCATGGTGAGTGTGTGTGTAAAGGGAAAGCTCGTGCATAGAAACATGTGCATAAAGCAATAAGATAAACTGCAAATATAAGACAACTGAATAACATGATAAAGTAGCTGAACTGAAGTATAACTAATAACAACATGAACAAGGATATAAGACAACTATCACATCCGTAAACTAACATCTGATATCAAAGTCAACTATCACAAATGTAGACTAATAGCTGACGTCTGAATGTGTAACCTATATGTCACTAGTCTGGTTGGTTATTATTAACCTAACTAATGTAGTACTTAGCTGTGTCCCATACCACAGCCATTTTCTCACATATCAAACAATGTTATCGTTGTTGTAACTACCTGCCAATGTAGTGCATGTGTTTTGGAAGAGTACCGTGCATGCCCGGTACCACGGTCTAACACCCCTGGCACTGAACCAGGACAAGTCGCAAGGCTCTGACAACTGAAGACTACAGCCCCACACGAAAAGACAACTAGTGTGGCACCGTAATCCGGGCATAGCCCTGACAACTGACAACTGAATAGGTAGCCAGTACTACCCTGGTTCCCCATGGTTGGAACCCACAACTCGGTACCATAAGAATCCTCCCAAAATACACGACATGCATCATCAGGCAATTACCCCTTGTTCCCCGGGTTATGGTGTCTTTTATTAATAAACAATCAATGAGTTATTTGTAATAGTAACCAATATCTCCAACAATTGCTGATGTCAACACTAGCTGATAATCTGACAACTGTGATATCTGACAACTATGATATCTGAAAACTGTGATATCTGACATCTGAAATAAGATACTGGAGATATAGCCACTAACACAATAGTGTCACAAACAACTGGTAACTGATAACTGCTATCTACCAACTCATATAAACTCTGAAATACATGATCACTAATCACTACCACAATGTATCACTGACAACTCATATAAACTCTGAACATGAACATCTTATAATCACCAACAAGTATCTCACTAATAAGTAACAAACTGATAATTGGTAACTCCGAAGTACAGCATCACTGATATCAAATAGATTACTATCACAATAGCTCATTCTCTCAAACTAACCAATAACTAACATCATAACAAGTCCATATCAATATCTGAATGAGTCATCACCAATAAAAGAATATCAAGTCAACACATACTGAATCATATCAAAATAAGGGAATCATCCTCCATTAACTTATGGTCTAGAATATCTACTCTTGATACTCAACATCAACATCATATCATCTAAACAAATTCCAATGCCAACAACGTCAATCTCATCTCAATATAAATCAGGCTCTAATATAAGGAATATAGATTCTGGGTAACCTCTAACTCAAGATCAATGTAAGTCACAACTCAACTAATTCAGTCATATCTGATATGTCCTCAAATACTCAACTAATAAAGTCATGTCTACTTACTGATCATCATTCAATGTAAATAACATAAGTCCAGATCAATCTAAAGCCATTACAACCGACCCATGATTCCAATAGTTCCATAACAATCGAGTATCAATACATATCAAGTACTCCGATACATTAATCACCGTTCTAACATATATCCATAATCAGGCACAGCTCTCTCCCTCCAACAATCTAATCTGATTCCCAAGTCTTCACAATCACCACTTCTATTAATGATCAGTCATAATATCCCAACACTCGGTATCACAACATATTCATGCATATAAGTTCTATCATGATATCTCAATACTATGTACCATACATATACATGTATCTAAGATCTATTCGATCAAGTCATTCCATCCAATATCCATCTCTAGAAATCATGTACATCCATCTATATCCATTACATAACTCATGGGTGAAGTCCACAATCCATAATTAGACTAAACACAGCAATCTGCCAATATTAGTCGACTAGAGGGAAGTCACTAGTCGACTAGAGAAGTATTAGTCGACTAGTCAAGGTGGTCCAAGTCGACTAGGGCAAGGCAAGTCGACTATAAAGGTGATCAGGTCGACCAGCAGAGGAAAATACAGAGAATCTACATATCCTGGATGTTGTACTAGTCAACTAGGGTTCTTGGGTTAGTCGACTAACAAGGGTGTTAGTCGACTATAAACATGGGTAAGTCGACTAATCTGCCTGCAACCTGATACTGCAATTGATCCTGCACAATATTCTCAATCTCCACATCTTCTCAATTACCCTCATGCTACATCCTGACATGTCTACAACAATACTCTAGATATACATAGGACAAACATGGGGGTTTCTAACATGTATCAAGAATCATGCATATCATATTCCTATACATCCAACATGTAAAATAAACGGGAGATGACCGTCCACCTTCGTGCTCGGCGATCTCCACACATAAACATGTAATCTAAGTATTCTACTCCACAATTACAACACATATAAAATAATAGCTGCGATCACTTAATAAAAGAGAGGAGGAGGAAGAGACACTCACATTGGGGAATCTGCTCGTTACCGGGCGAGTTGCCGTTACGGTCGCTGTGGTGCCGTTCTTCGCTGTCGGACTGCATAGTACGGTAGCCAGGATCCTGGGGAAGACCTGGCTGCAATCTGGGGATCTCGCGCTCGCCAGAAGGGCCTGGAATCACCGCTCGCTCACTGCCTGTGCTGCTGGTCTGGGTGGTTGCTGCTGTGCGCGTCACAGGGCGAGTCGCTACCGCGGTCGCTGTGGTGTCATTCCTCGCCATCGGACTGCACGGGAAGGTGGCCAGGTTGCTGAGGAAGGCCACCGTGCCGATCTCCGACGCTGGGCTGGCATGGATCGGGAGAACTCGCTGCTCGCTCGCTGCTCGCTCGCTGCCGTGTGCGCTGATCTTGGCTGTCGTTCACTGTTCTGCTGTGGGTGGATGGTGTTGGACCTGTTGCTGCCATCTCCTCGCTTCTGTTGTCGGATCTGCCACGGGAGAGGCGCACGGCTGCAAGGAGGAAGAGGAGAAGAGGTGGGCTCCTGTGCTGGTGGTGGGCGCCGGCCATGGATTGCGTGGCCTGGGCTGCGGCCTGGTGAGGAGAAGCTCGGCCTGCATAGGGGGCGAGGTGCTGCGGGGATGCGCCAGAGAGGAGCTGCAATGGTGGCGCACAAGGGGGGCGCAGGTACCTTGCTGCTGCTACTGCTGGCGCCCAGGAGGAGGCTGTCGCGCTCGCTGGGGAGGAGATCCGGCTGTGGGTTGGTTGGGCGCTGCTGCGCGCGAGGGAGGAGGCCGGCCAGGGTCTTGCTGTGCGAGCCAGGAGGAGAAGCAGGCGCTAGCGGCTGTGAAGTTGGGAGGAGGAGATTAGTTTTGGGGATTTGTTTAGGTTAGGGTTTAAGAATAGGAGTTAGTAATGGGTTTCGGGTCTAATTGGGTTTCGGGTAGATAATAGGTATAGGTATTTGATAACGAGTATTTGGTTTTAGGATAAAGGGTATAGGATCCAATGGGTAAATGACTATGGATTGGATAATGGGTTATTGGGTTGGAACAAGGATAGAAAAGAATAAGGCATGAATAGAAATCAAGGGAAAGGAAAGGTACTACAAATAATAATAATAAATACAAACCATAAAATATTAATGATTTGTAATAACACTAAAAATAATTAACCATAACATTAATAATAATAATAATAAACTCTATTAACAACAAGTATTATTAACAATAATAGTAGTAGTAATTATTAATAAAAATAAGAATCATAATTAGTAATATTAATAGTAGTTAGTTACACTAATAATAAATAATTACACTAACAATATTATTAATAATAACATTAATAGTAATAACAGTAAATTATAATAATAATTAAAGAATATTAATGATGAAACTAACTACTTCTAATATTAACAACAATTAGAAATAAAAATAATAATAATTAGTAAGAAGAAATGTTAATGAAAATAAAATAATGCTAAATATAAAGTCAAGTTTACATCTACCATCTTAAAATAATTTCCATATTTAATAATAGTAATAATCACAAGAAAGAAAATAATAAATTAAGTTGATTAAAAAAAATAATCTGCAAATCAAAATAAATACTTGAAGAAAATAAAAATACAATATTACTAACTAGGGATCTTACACTCTACCCACCTTATAAAAATTTCATCCCCGAAATTCAATAGGGCAGGGAATGGTAAAAGAATCCCAAAATCAAAAGAGAAGTCAAGCAAGCTTCACATCGCTTCTCTGCACATTATAAATCCACCACGCTTCCGCTGCGCTACTCTGATGCATGCTACCGGCTTCAACAAGGAGTAACCAATCCCAAGAGACAAAGTCAAAGAATAGAATCGGGAAGGATGGCAAGAAGCAAGATGAAAATACAGATCACTCAAAAGAAGAGTAGGAATCAAAGATATCCAACGATCAAAGATGAGGATTCCCAAAAGAAGGATGAAATCAAGATGGAAATCCAAATCACTCTAAAGGGAGTGTTGGAATTATGGATATTGAATGATCAAGAAATGGAATTCCAAAGAGAGGACGGCCAACTCCAAATGGACTGAATATCATAATGGATAGTATATGTATATTGCAGTATAACTATAGCTTGTTTTTAAGTTACTGATATGAACTATATTCTCATTTTATGTTGAACCTGGCTCTGATACCAAGAAAACCCTGTCACGCCCCGCTTCCCAAAATACGCTAGAGCGGAGACGCGACATGAGTCGACGACGCATATACGCAAGGAAAATCCCTCACGTATATGCGCTAAGCCTTAAGTAACCCGAAACAAGCTGTAAATCTAAACTGTAATGAATACTGAATACTGCAATATCATAAATAAGCAACCACGCATAATATCATATGAATCAAGACTGGAATAACAACTGAACTGATATAACAAGAAACAGGAAATGATACGAAGGCTAGAAAGATAAAAATACCAGAATAGAATAGGGAGAAGTTCCAGCTATTCGCGAAGCATACAGCCTCAACGAACACCTGCACATTAGAAACCAACCGTCCAATATCTGGACGTGCAAATCCAGGGTCGTCAGAACGCGACCATGGTGAGTGTGTGTGTAAAGGGAAAGCTCGTGCATAGAAACATGTGCATAAGGCAATAAGATAAACTGCAAATATAAGACAACTGAATAACATGATAAAGTAACTGAACTGAAGTATAACTAATAACAGCATGAACAAGGATATAAGACAACTATCACATCCGTAAACTAACATCTGATATCAAAGTCAACTATCACAAATGTAGACTAATAGCTGACGTCTGAATGTGTAACATATATGTCACTAGTCTAGTTGGTTATTATTAACCTAACTAATGTAGTACTTAGCTGTGTCCCATACCACAGCCATTTTCTCACATATCAAACAATGTTATCGTTGTTGTAACTACCTGCCAATGTAGTGCATGTGTTTTGGAAGAGTACCGTGCATGCCCGGTACCACGGTCTAACACCCCTGGCACTGAACCAGGACAAGCCGTAAAGCTCTGACAACTGAAGACCACAGTCCCACATGAAAAGACAACTAGTGTGGTGCCGTAATCCGGGCATAGCCTTGACAACTGACAACTGAATAGGTAGCCAGTACTACCCTGGTTCCCCATGGTTGGAACCCACAACTCAGTACCATAAGAATCCTCCCAAAATACACGACATGCATCATCAGGCAATTACCCCTTGTTCCCCAGGTTATGGTGTCTTTTATTAATAAACAATCAATGAGTTATTTGTAATAGTAACCAATATCTCCAACAACTGCTGATGTCAACACTAGCTGATAATCTGACAACTATGATATCTGACAACTATGATATCTGACAACTGTGATATCTGACATCTGAAATAAGATACTGGAGATATATCCACTAACACAATAGTGTCACAAACAACTGGTAACTGATAACTGCTATCTACCAACTCATATAAACTCTGAAATACATGATCACTAATCACTACCACAATGTATCACTGACAACTCATATAAACTCTGAACATGAACATCTTATAATCACCAACAAGTATCTCACTAATAAGTAACAAACTGATAATTGGTAACTCCGAAGTACAGCATCACTGATATCAAATAGATTACTATCACAATAGCTCATTCTCTCAAACTAACCAATAACTAACATCATAACAAGTCCATATCAATATCTGAATGAGTCATAACCAATAAAAGAATATCAAGTCAACACATACTGAATCATATCAAAATAAGGGAATCATCCTCCATTAACTTATGGTCTAGAATGTCTACTCTTGATACTCAACATCAACATCATATCATCTAAACAAATTCCAATGCCAACAACGTCAATCTCATCTCAATATAAATCAGGCTCCAATATAAGGAATATAGATTCTGGGTAACCTCTAACTCAAGATTAATGTAAGTCACAACTCAACTAATTCAGTCATATCTGATATGTCCTCAAATACTCAACTAATAAAGTCATGTCTACTTACTGATCATCATTCAATGTAAATAACATAAGTCCAGATCAATCTAAAGCCATTACAACCGACCCATGATTCCAATAGTTCCATAACAATCGAGTATCAATACACATCAAGTACTCCGATACATTAATCACCGTTCCAACATATATCCATAATCAGGCACAGCTCTCTCCCTCCAACAATCTAATCTGATTCCCAAGTCTTCACAATCACCACATCTATTAATGATCAGTCATAATATCCCAACATTCGGTATCACAACATATTCATGCATATAAGTTCTATCATGATATCTCAATACTATGTACCATAACATATACATGTATCTAAGATCTATTCGATCAAGTCATTCCATCCAATATCCATCTCTAGAATACATGTACATCCATCTATATCCATTACATAACTCATGGGTGAAGTCCACAATCCATAATGAGACTAAACACAACAATCTTCCAATATTAGTCGACTAGAGGGAAGTCACTAGTCGACTAGAGAAGTATTAGTCGACTAGTCAAGGTGGTCCAAGTCGACTAGGGCAAGGCAAGTCGACTATAAAGGTGATCAAGTCGACCAGTAGAGGAAAATACAGAGAATCTACATATCCTGGAAGCTGTACTAGTCGACTAGGGTTCTGGGGTTAGTCGACTAACAAGTGTGTTAGTCGACTATAAACATGGGTAAGTCGACTAATCTTCTTGCAACCTGATACTGCAATTGATCCTGCACAATATTCTCAATCTCCACATCTTCTCAATTACCCTCATGCTACATCCTGACATGTCTACAACAATACTATAGATATACATAGGACAAACATGGGGGGTTTCTAACATGTATCAAGAATCATGCATATCATATTCCTATACATCCAACATGTAAAATAAACGGGAGATGACCGTCCACCTTCGTGCTCGGCGATCTCCACACATAAACATGTAATCTAAGTATTCTACTCCATAATTACATCACATATAAAATAATAGCTGCGATCACTTAATAAAAGAGAGCAGGAGGAAGAGACACTCACATTGGGGAATCTGCTCGTTACCGGGCGAGTTGCCGTTACGGTCGCTGTGGTGCCGTTTTTCGCTGTCGGACTGTATAGGACGATAGCCAGGATCCTGGGGAAGACCTGGCTGCAATCTGGGGATCTCGCGCTCGCCAGAAGGGCCTGGAATCGCCGCTCAATCGCTGCCTGTAATGCTGGTCTGGGTGGTTGCTGCTGTGCGCGTCGTCGGGCGAGTCGCTGCCGCGGTCGCTGTGGTGTCGTTCCTCGCCATCGGACTGCACGGGAGGGTGGCCAGATTGTTGGGGAAGGCCACCGTGCCGATCTCCAATTATGGGCTGGCGTGGATCGGGAGAACTCGCTGCTCGCTCGCTGCCATGTGCGCTGATCTAGGCTGTCGTTCGTAGTTTTACTGTGGGTGGATGGTGCTGGACCTGCTGCTGCCGTCTCCTCGCTGCTGTTGCTGGATCTGCCACGGGAGAGGCGTACGGCTGCAAGGAGGAAGAGGAGAAGAGGTGGGCTCCTGTGCTGGTGGTGGGCGCCGGCCATGGATTGCGTGGCCTGGGCTGCGGCCTGGTGAGGAGGAGCTCGGCCTGCAAAGGGGGCGAGGTGCTGCGGGGATGCGCCGGAGAGGAGCTGCAATGGTGGCGCACAAGGGGGGAGCAGGTACCTTGCTGCGGCTGCTGCAGGCGCCCAGGAGGAGGCTGTCGCGCTCGCTGGGGAGGAGATCCGGCTGTGGGTTGGTTGGGCGCTGCTGCGCACGAGGGAGGAGGCCAGCCAGGGTCTTGCTGTCCGAGCCAGGAGGAGATGCAGGCGCTGGCGGCTGTGAAGTTGGGGAGGAGGAGATTAGTTTTGGGGATTTGTTTAGGTTAGGGTTTAAGAATAGGAGTTAGTAATGGGTTTCGGGTCTAATTGGGTTTCGGGTAGATAATAGGTATAGGTATATGATAACGAGTATTTGGTTTTAGGATAAAGGGTATAGGATCCAATGGGTAAATGACTATGGATTGGATAATGGGTTATTGGGTTGGAACAAGGATAGAAAAGAATAAGGCATGAATAGAAATCAAGGGAAAGGAAAGGTACTACAAATAATAATAATAAATACAAACCATAAAATATTAATGATTTATAATAACACTAAAAATAATTAACCATAACATTAATAATAATAATAAACTCTATTAACAACAAGTATTATTAACAATAATAATAGTAGTAATTATTAATAAAAATAAGAATCATAATTAGTAATATTAATAGTAGTTAGTTACACTAATAGTAAATAATTACACTAACAATATTATTAATAATAACATTAATAGTAATAACAGTAAATTATAATAATAATTAAAGAATATTAATGATGAAACTAACTACTTCTAATATTAACAACAATTAGAAATAAAAATAATAATAATTAGTAAGAAGAAATGTTAATGAAAATAAAATAATGCTAAATATAAAGTCAAGTTTACATCTACCATCTTAAAATAATTTCCATATTTAATAATAGTAATAATCACAAGAAAGAAAATAATAAATTAAGTTGATTAAAAAAATAATCTGCAAATCAAAATAAATACTTGAAGAAAATAAAAATACAATATTACTAACTAGGGATCTTACACTCTACCCACCTTATAAAAATTTCATCCCCGAAATTCAATAGGGCAGGGAATGGTAAAAGAATCCCAAAATCAAAAGAGAAGTCAAGCAAGCTTCACATCGCTTCTCTGCACATTATAAATCCACCACGCTTCCGCTGCGCTACTCTGATGCATGCTACCGGCTTCAACAAGGAGTAACCAATCCCAAGAGACAAAGTCAAAGAATAGAATCGGGAAGGATGGCAAGAAGCAAGATGAAAATACAGATCACTCAAAAGAAGAGTAGGAATCAAAGATATCCAACGATCAAAGATGAGGATTCCCAAAAGAAGGATGAAATCAAGATGGAAATCCAAATCACTCTAAAGGGAGTGTTGGAATTATGGATATTGAATGATCAAGAAATGGAATTCCAAAGAGAGGACGGCCAACTCCAAATGGACTGAATATCATAATGGATAGTATATGTATATTGCAGTATAACTATAGCTTGTTTTTAAGTTACTGATATGAACTATATTCTCATTTTATGTTGAACCTGGCTCTGATACCAAGAAAACCCTGTCACGCCCCGCTTCCCAAAATATGCTGGAGCGGAGACGCGACATGAGTCGGCGACGCATATACGCAAGGAAATCCCTCACGTATATGCGCTAAGCCTTAAGTAACCCGAAACAAGCTGTAAATCTAAACTGTAATGAATACTGAATACTGCAATATCGTAAATAAGCAACCACGCATAATATCATATGAATCAAGACTGGAATAACAACTGAACTGATATAACAAGAAACAGGAAATGATACGAAGGCTAGAAAGATAAAAATACCAGAATAGAATAGGGAGAAGTTCCAGCTATTCGCGAAGCGTACAGCCTCAACGAACACCTGCACATTAGAAACCAACCGTCCAATATCTGGACATGCAAATCCAGGGTCGTCAGAACGCGACCATGGTGAGTGTGTGTGTAAAGGGAAAGCTCGTGCATAGAAACATGTGCATAAGCCAATAAGATAAACTGCAAATATAAGACAACTGAATAACATGATAAAGTAACTGAACTGAAGTATAACTAATAACAGCATGAACAAGGATATAAGACAACTATCACATCCGTAAACTAACATCTGATATCAAAGTCAACTATCACAAATGTAGACTAATAGCTGACGTCTGAATGTGTAACCTATATGTCACTAGTCTAGTTGGTTATTATTAACCTAACTAATGTAGTACTTAGCTGTGTCCCATATCACAGCCATTTTCTCACATATCAAACAATGTTATCGTTGTTGTAACTACCTGCCAATGTAGTGCATGTGTTTTGGAAGAGTACCGTGCATGCCCGGTACCACGGTCTAACACCCCTGGCACAGAACCAGGACAAGCCGCAAGGCTCTGACAACTGAAGACCACAGCCCCACATGAAAAGACAACTAGTGTGGTGCCGTAATCCGGGCATAGCCTTGACAACTGACAACTGAATAGGTAGCCAGTACTACCCTGGTTCCCCATGGTTGGAACCCACAACTCGGTACCATAAGAATCCTCCCAAAATACACGACATGCATCATCAGGCAATTACCTCTTGTTCCCCAGGTTATGGTGTCTTTTATTAACAAACAATCAATGAGTTATTTGTAATAGTAACCAATATCTCCAACAACTGCTGATGTCAACACTAGCTGATAATCTGACAACTATGATATCTGACAACTATGATATCTGACAACTGTGATATCTGACATCTGAAATAAGATACTGGAGATATAGCCACTAACACAATAGTGTCACAAACAACTGGTAACTGATAACTGCTATCTACCAACTCATATAAACTCTGAAATACATGATCACTAATCACTACCACAATGTATCACTGACAACTCATATAAACTCTGAACATGAACATCTTATAATCACCAACAAGTATCTCACTAATAAGTAACAAACTGATAATTGGTAACTCCGAAGTACAGCATCACTGATATCAAATAGATTACTATCACAATAGCTCATTCTCTCAAAGTAACCAATAACTAACATCATAACAAGTCCATATCAATATCTGAATGAGTCATAACCAATAAAAGAATATCAAGTCAACACATACTGAATCATATCAAAATAAGGGAATCATCCTCCATTAACTTATGGTCTAGAATGTCTACTCTTGATACTCAACATCAACATCATATCATCTAAACAAATTCCAATGCCAACAACGTCAATCTCATCTCAATATAAATCAGGCTCCAATATAAGGAATATAGATTCTGGGTAACCTCTAACTCAAGATTAATGTAAGTCACAACTCAACTAATTCAGTCATATCTGATATGCGCTCAAATACTCAACTAATAAAGTCATGTCTACTTACTGATCATCATTCAATGTAAATAACATAAGTCCAGATCAATCTAAAGCCATTACAACCGACCCATGATTCCAATAGTTCCATAACAATCGAGTATCAATACACATCAAGTACTCCGATACATTAATCACCGTTCCAACATATATCCATAATCAGGCACAGCTCTCTCCCTCCAACAATCTAATCTGATTCCCAAGTCTTCACAATCACCACATCTATTAATGATCAGTCATAATATCCCAACACTCGGTATCACAACATATTCATGCATATAAGTTCTATCATGATATCTCAATACTATGTACCATAACATATACATGTATCTAAGATCTATTCGATCAAGTCATTCCATCCAATATCCATCTCTAGAATACATGTACATCCATCTATATCCATTACATAACTCATGGGTGAAGTCCACAATCCATAATGAGACTAAACACAGCAATCTTCCAATATTAGTCGACTAGAGGGAAGTCACTAGTCGACTAGAG
This sequence comes from Agave tequilana, assembly GCA_038442645.1. Classification (NCBI taxonomy): domain Eukaryota; kingdom Viridiplantae; phylum Streptophyta; class Magnoliopsida; order Asparagales; family Asparagaceae; genus Agave; species Agave tequilana. The sequence goes on along the minus strand of JAVJIF010029691.1, from coordinate 1,396,538 downwards.
AAGTATTAGTCGACTAGTCAAGGTGGTCCAAGTCGACTAGGGCAAGGCAAGTCGACTATAAAGGTGATCAAGTCGACCAGCAGAGGAAAATACAGAGAATCTACATATCCTGGAAGCTGTACTAGTCGACTAGGGTTCTGGGGTTAGTCGACTAACAAGTGTGTTAGTCGACTATAAACATGGGTAAGTCGACTAATCTTCCTGCAACCTGATACTGCAATTGATCCTGCACAATATTCTCAATCTCCACATCTTCTCAATTACCCTCATGCTACATCCTGACATGTCTACAACAATACTATAGATATACATAGGACAAACATGGGGGGTTTCTAACATGTATCAAGAATCATGCATATCATATTCCTATACATCCAACATGTAAAATAAACGGGAGATGACCGTCCACCTTCGTGCTCGGCGATCTCCACACATAAACATGTAATCTAAGTATTCTACTCCATAATTACATCACATATAAAATAATAGCTGCGATCACTTAATAAAAGAGAGCAGGAGGAAGAGACACTCACATTGGGGAATCTGCTCGTTACCGGGCGAGTTGCCGTTACGGTCGCTGTGGTGCCATTTTTCGCTGTCGGACTGCATAGGACGATAGCCAGGATCCTGGGGAAGACCTGGCTGCAATCTGGGGATCTCGCGCTCGCCGGAAGGGCCTGGAATCGCCGCTCGCTCGCTGCCTGTAATGCTGGTCTGGGTGGTTGCTGCTGTGCGCGTCGTCGGGCGAGTCGCTGCCGCGGTCGCTGTGGTGTCGTTCCTCGCCATCGGACTGCACGGGAGGGTGGCCAGATTGTTGGGGAAGGCCACCGTGCCGATCTCCGATTATGGGCTGGCGTGGATCGGGAGAACTCGCTGCTCGCTCGCTGCCATGTGCGCTGATCTAGGCTGTCGTTCGCAGTTCTACTGTGGGTGGATGGTGCTGGACCTGCTGCTGCCGTCTCCTCGCTGCTGTTGCTGGATCTGCCACGGGAGAGGCGCACGGCTGCAAGGAGGAAGAGGAGAAGAGGTAGGCTCCTGTGCTGGTGGTGGGCGCCGGCCATGGATTGCGTGGCCTGGGCTGCGGCCTGGTGAGGAGGAGCTCGGCCTGCAAAGGGGGCGAGGTGCTGCGGGGATGCGCCGGAGAGGAGCTGCAATGGTGGCGCACAAGGGGGGAGCAGGTACCTTGCTGCGGCTGCTGCAGGCGCCCAGGAGGAGGCTGTCGCGCTCGCTGGGGAGGAGATCCGGATGTGGGTTGGTTGGGCGCTGCTGCGCACGAGGGAGGAGGCCGGCCAGGGTCTTGCTGTGCGAGCCAGGAGGAGATGCAGGCGCTGGCGGCTGTGAAGTTGGGGAGGAGGAGATTAGTTTTGGGGATTTGTTTAGGTTAGGGTTTAAGAATAGGAGTTAGTAATGGGTTTCGGGTCTAATTGGGTTTCGGGTAGATAATAGGTATAGGTATATGATAACGAGTATTTGGTTTTAGGATAAAGGGTATAGGATCCAATGGGTAAATGACTATGGATTGGATAATGGGTTATTGGGTTGGAACAAGGATAGAAAAGAATAAGGCATGAATAGAAATCAAGGGAAAGGAAAGGTACTACAAATAATAATAATAAATACAAACCATAAAATATTAATGATTTATAATAACACTAAAAATAATTAACCATAACATTAATAATAATAATAAACTCTATTAACAACAAGTATTATTAACAATAATAATAGTAGTAATTATTAATAAAAATAAGAATCATAATTAGTAATATTAATAGTAGTTAGTTACACTAATAGTAAATAATTACACTAACAATATTATTAATAATAACATTAATAGTAACAACAGTAAATTATAATAATAATTAAATAATATTAATGATGAAACTAACTACTTCTAATATTAACAACTATTAGAAATAAAAATAATAATAATTAGTAAGAAGAAATGTTAATGAAAATAAAATAATGCTAAATATAAAGTCAAGTTTACATCTACCATCTTAAAATAATTTCCATATTTAATAATAGTAATAATCACAAGAAAGAAAATAATAAATTAAGTTGATTAAAAAAAATAATCTGCAAATCGAAATAAATACTTGAAGTAAATAAAAATACAGTATTACTAACTAGGGATTTACAAGTACGAAATCCTTCAAGCAAGGAATAAAAACAAATTATTTTTCATAAAACATGAAATTCACAAGATAGTCAACACTCTAAGTCAATGAAGCATAAATATGACTCATGAAAATAAAACATGAGTAAACATGAAGGCGAGTGTACAAATACAATGTGAAGAACATGATCATGAAAGAATTCAATTAAGCTCAATATTCCTTGAAACATGAAAATCATCAAAACTATTTAATCTTCAAGGTATATGTATGTCTTATACAAATTAAAGTATACATACATATGCAAACACAAGGAGTCCACTAAGATATATGCATGAAGGCACAAGGCCCAAAGGATGTATATGTATAACAATAATTTGGATAAAATAGACATATACATGAAGTTAAACACAAACACTTGAAAACATAAATGAAAAGCTAAAATTTTTCATTAAAAAAACAAATGTCATTTCAAGGTATATGTATGAGTTGTCAACACAAGAAGTATACATATATATCCCTAAACACAATTTGAGTCCCTAATAAAGATTTTCATGAAAAACAAATGACTCAAGGGGTATACATGTATATCTTAAAGTTTGGCAAAATAAACATATACATAAACATAAAACAAATTCAAAAATAGGAATACAAGTTTAAAATGCATGGATCATCAAAACTAGACTATACTAACACATACAATGGGAACAAATAAGCATTCAAGCCCAAACATATATAGATTTATTTGTGACCCATTATATGCACAAGTATATAGCTAGTCTTAATGAAAACTAACACTTAAACATGTAATCAAATCATAAAGCATCAAAACATGATAAAAATCAACATGATAAACCTAAACATGATTATTATGCAAATCCACATGTTATTAGATCATGATGTACATGATAGCTAAACTATAGTGAGAACACAAAATATGGGTCCATATAAACATGGGTGTCTCAAATACTATACATGTATGTCAATGGTTTAATAAACATGATATTTACATGATAATCTACAAACATACAAAACATGCTATAAATAATGAAATGAAAGCATGTAAACAATATATATGGGAGTTAGAGATTTATACCAAAACCGATGAGGGCACTTCTCTAATTCTCCAAACCAAGGGGATCCTCCCACCAAACATCCCTTGAAAGTGATGCATTCAAATAATTTCCTTTAGGAACGGAACACATCCACTCCAAGGTACGACAACTCTCACGTCATGTGAGAGCCCACACCTACATCATAAACAATAGGAGGGGTGGTCTTTGGTACCCATATCTTATTGGGTCCATGGGGGTTAGTACCATTCCTAACCCAAACAAATTTATTTGCTAAATTATCAACATGTACTCTATCATAGCAAAATCTAGCAAGGTGGCCCTTACGTCCACAATGTGTACATGTGTACACATGAGCATACATAGTGTTATGGTGTCCGTTAGGAGCATGTGTATGCCGTGGGGGGTGTGCATGAAAAGATGAAACTTGTTTCTTTCGAAACAAAGTTTCCAAACGTGTATGACCCACTACACATTGGCTCAAAGTGGAGCCCAAATAATCAACACTCTTCTTAAGCATGGATATATCATTGTTAATCAAAGAAGAGGTATGGCATGCAATGGGTGTGCTAGATGGAACTGCCCTAGCATGACAAACATGAGCATCACTTTTATTTTGTAAAACAATATTTTTCTCTAAACAAATATCTAAATCATTTGAAATAGAAATAAATTTATTTTTCAAAGCAACATTCTCTTTTAAACACAAATCAACTTTTGAAGACAAGTTTTCATTTTTCTTCAAAATTGTTTCACAATTATTTTTAGATTTTAAAAACTCATTTTCTTTTAGAGCAAGGTCTAATTGAGATCTCAATGAATCCCTTTCATTATAAACCTCAACCTTCTCTTGCAATACCTTGTCAAGTTTAGAAGACAATTTTTCATTTTCTTTATTTAAAGCAATGGTCTTCTTTTTCAAAACTTTATATTTTTCAATTAATTTTTCACACACAATAGATAGTTCTTCATTTAAAGCATGGGGATCAATATTCTCATCACATGAAGAACTAGAATCAAAACTATCTAGTTGAGTTTCCGATTGTACCTCAAGGGAGTCATTCCCTTGGACTGTGAAGCATTAAGACTCGGATTCTCCACTACATTCCTCTTCTTGTTGAATTGGCACTTGAAGCTCGGAGGTGGTGATTGTGGTTGTCAACATGTTCCACACTGCAAATGCGGAATCAAAGTTAGAAGCAAGCATAAGATAATCTTTAGATAATGTGCTTCTAATGGCCTCAAGGGCTTGTGCATTGGCCCCTATATGATTGCGATTACCAAAATAGCATTTCTTGGTGACCGCAAGGAAAACATGCAAACCTAGGTATTTAGGTATAGGGACATCTTAGTCTTCCAAATAAGAATGTTGGAAGGGTCAAAACTAGGTGGGGTCATAAAGTCCATGGGTCCAAACTAAATGTGTGCAAGCAAACAAATGTATGTGCAAATGCAAATAAGATTAGCAAACAAGGATCTCACTCCTAGGATGTTAAGCCTCAGTATCAGGAGCGTTGACTCTAATACCAATTGAAATCACCTAGAGGGGGGGTGAATAAGTGATAATGCGAATCTAGAAACTAAATGCGCTAAATGCGGAAGCTAAAAATTATTTTGCAACACACTTAATACAACACACAAGTGTAGCTGAATTCCCCATGAAGGGCTCTGGACTAACTCCTCTTGATTTCCCTAGATAAGGGTTGAGGTGCTATATGAAGCTCTTGTGGTTAAGTACAAGTGAGGCACACACAAGCAACCAAGTATATAAGAGATATAGCAATATGAAATATGCAAGGCAAAAACACAAGCAATATATGATATGAATGAATGAATGATGCTATGCACAAATTAAAAGAGAGAGAGTTAGAGAGACAATGGATCAAACGCAAACAACAAATATGTTTCGAGGTTCGAGCACCGAACTCTACGTCCCCGCCTTCACCGAGAAGGATTTCCAATCCACTAGTCCACCGAGGACTCCCACCGAGGGAACCTCCCCGAGGAGGATTTTTACAACAAGGGAGTATCGAACTCCTCTCTCACTAATACAACCTCTACCGAAGAGGCACAACCACAATCCTCCTCTACCGAAGAGGGATAAGGCCCATAGACAATATAATAACCAACACCTCCACCGAGGCAATACAACCACAATCTCAACCTCTACCAAAGAGGGAGCAAACCACCACTCCAATCAATCTCTACCAAAGAGGGATACACAAATACGAGGAGGGTTTACAACAAGTGGTCTCTTTCAACCATAAACACAATTTTCCCCACAAATAAAAGATCCTAATAGAATAGGATAGATGATAGCTCAAGTGTAGAAAACTAGAGTTTGGAAAATAAAACTTAAAGAAATATACTTGGGAAAACTCTTTGTAAAAGATAGAAATGAATAACAAAATAAATCTCCCAAATTTTCTATTTTCTTTGATTTTTCCAAAAACTCTAAAACTAATAAGATTGATCTTTTGAAGCTCTAAAACCTTTTGAAAACTTGTTTTAAACACCAAGAAAAGAGAGAAGTTTTAGCTCATAAAATCTTAGCCAAAACCCCCAAGAAATGGGGTATTTATAGGCTCCCTAAAAATATAGCCGTTGGGCTGTTCTGTCAGCCTGACAGGCTATCGGTCGACCGGCCGGTCGACCGATCCGACCGTTGGAGCTTCCTGCTCTCTGGTCGGGTCGACTGCCTGGTCGACCGTCCAGATACAGAGAGCAGAACTCTCTGTACCGGTCGACCGCCCCGTCGACCGCCCAGATACAGAGAGCAAAGCTCTCTGGTCCGGTCGACCGGTCCCCTGTGCCTGGCAGACGTGCACAACACTGTGCACGTCGGTCGACCACCCGGTCGACCAACCTGGGCTGTTAGCCACAGTCTGGGTCAGAAACTGGGTCAGAAAAACAAGTTAAAAATATTTTAATAAATCTTGTAAAATACTTAAAAATCTTCAAAAATAGTTTTATCATTTTGCATTGATATATAAACATGTGATAAAAATTTCAACTCAAATATCAGGCAATTTGAACTATTTTTGTGTCTTAACATTTTTACCAAAAACCAAAACTTGTATTTTATCAAACTTAGATTTTTCCAATACATGAATAGGAAAGTCAAAATAAGTTTGTTAAGAAGTTTAAGCATGCACGTATAGAATGAATCTACTATACATAAATCATTTAAACTTGTTTTGATCAAACTATTCATGAAAACCAAAAACCAATATCCAAAACATAAAACGTGTGTGTATGTGCACTTGAGCATATCAACTATACTTATCTTTACACATGGATCTAAAACACACTAAACTAGGATACCTACGTCTTCTTGACGATCTTCATCTTCAAGTTGACTCGATCCAAAACTCGTGATCAACGGAGTGCAAAGGTATGAACTTGATGGTCGGGCAGCGGAATCACTATGAAAAGCTCCAAAAACTCCTTTGTTGAATCTAATCACCAACTAATATATTGATTAATGATCTGAGACTAAAAACACAAGAATATTAGTAAACATAACTACATGAGTTAATCATCATCAAAACTAGAGTGATGGGCCTTCGGGCCAACACAACTAACTACTAACCACCAACTAGTCTAACTTTTTTTATGATAATCCACATGAATCTAATAGCCTCGATTTGGCCTTGCTCTTGCAAGAGCCATTGATGGCTTATGATGATGGATTTAACTCTAACTTCCTAACCACTAACAAGCTAACATTACTTTATTTCATGCTTGCTCTTATCAGGTTTTGATGATTTAAGTGTAGCTTGCACTTGTTATGTTAAGTTGGGTTGTGATGAGTTACATATGAGTCATGCTTTGAATTACTCTTGAACTAAGGACTAGTGATGGCCAATGATACATGTGAGGCAACTATCACTAAGAGATTAGCGTGTTGGTGGAGTCATTAGTAGTTAGTAGCCGTGAGTTTTCTTTCTCTTTCACTTGTTTTAGAAATATATCAAAAACCACAAATACCATTCTTTTCTATGTTTCCCACTTCTTCGTATTTCACCGTACCTCTCTTTTCATTCTTTGTTTTTCTTTCTTTTCATTCTTTAAAACTTTGAAGAACTTTTTAACAAACACGTGAATCAATCGGTAAAGCTTCTATCGCTTCCCGTTCTTGTGGATTTGACTCGTTTTAGCCTCTATGCTATAACGGAAGTATCAAGGAAGCCAAAGCGCACACACTTTAAATATCACTTTCAAAACATACACTTTTTGTGCGCTGTTTTCCATCGATCAAATTTTTGCGCCATTGCCGGGGATGGGAACGGTTTGAGTTCACATTTTTGTTAACTTTTCTTCTTTGTTTTTTGGTTTGCAGGTTAAAGTTTTAGCATTGCAGAACTCCACACTTGCTCAAGTGTGGTCGGGTAAATCTTTGTATATTTTTATATTTTGCTGCTAATTTTTGTTTATATTACCTGTACACTGTAAATAATTTTAAGAACTAAAATACGGAAATTGGATATTTTAAAACGGTTTAGACATTTGCATTTAGGCACGTGTCAAATTTCATTCCAATATACTGTATTTTGTTCATACATTGTTGTGATCTTGATGGAGGTGTACATATTGCATAGCATATTGTTGTGATTTACTCGCTTTTTTGTGTTCATCTTATCTATATTGCACACTTGCACAAATTAAACTTAAGGGCAAAACCCAAAACAACATAAGGTGGGGAAGTTATTAACCTCCCTTGGCCCAAAAAATCACCACCCCACTCACACAACCCAAGCCTAAATAAAACTTGCTAGACGTTGGCCCCTAGGGACATCTCGGATTCATTTAGGAGATTGACCTATGGGGAAAGTTGTTAGAATTTGACTCTTGCTAAATCGGTGTCTAAGGTTGGGGATTGAGAGGTGAAACCTCGAAGAACAGTGGTTTGGCATAATTAGGCCCGTTGCTCTGGCACGGATACCTCCCACTTATCTTGCCCCTACCTGGCCGATTAACTCGTGGTCAGCTTCCGACAATAGACCCCCGGTGGACAGTCTAAGCAGTTAGGAGTCATCTAGGTCTAAGTTAACCCTAGCATAGGCTTGTTTTCTTTTTCTTTATTTGTTTGTTTGTTTGTTTGTTTATTTTTTCTTTCTTGTAAACTGTGAAATGGATTTTAACAACAACAATTCTTTCAATCCTAACATAAATCCATATTTCACACTGACCTCATTTGACTCGGATAACTCCAACCCGGATATGTACAACATGAACCAACCATATATACCGGATTGGGATTATCCGACTCAATATGACCCATATCCCCAATCTTATAACCAAGATTTTCAAAATAATTTCTACTCTTTACAGAGTCAATGGGGATTCAACTCCCCCGAGTCAAATTTTCAACCATCTAGTCCACAATTTCCACAAGATTCATTCCCCAATTTTGATTCATATACTCCTTTTCCTGAACTACCAATTGAAGAAAAATCATCATTGGAAAGGAGTATGGAAGAGTCCCTACAACAAATGCAAAATTTGCTCAATTTACAATCCTTCCCACATCAAACTCTACATTCTCCTTTTCTAGAGCATCCAATTGAAGACGAATCTGTCTTTTGTGATAGAGTGCAAAACATGTTGGACTCCTCATCTCAACCAAATTTTCAAGAGTCCTACTCATCTTTTCCAGTCTCACCTATTCAAAATGGACAACCATCAATACTGGACTTGAGTATGGAACCCTTGCGCGAGTCTGAGCATTAATCACAAAATACGATGGACTCACAAATTTACCACAATTTCCAAAATCAACTTCCATACTCACCTTTTCAAGAAGAACCGATTGCAAAAAGTATGGAAGACATGATTCAGACTCAACATTCTATCACCCTGTCTGTCAGTAGGTTAGACTCAATAATAAGCGATCTGATTAATGAGAGCGAGGAAAATCTTTCTTGTCCACCATTGACCAATCCTTATATCCCTAACTCTACTGATTGGACCCTTGAATCATGTCATTTTGGGAATCCAGATTCAATTTCAGAATATACATTCGAACTTGACCAAATTCCAAGTTATGAAAGTCACCTGGACATTCTGGCGAGTTATCCCTTTCCTGAAACTGAAATCAAACATGAATGTGATCCTGAACCTCCTGTTGAGAATTCTATTTCACTTTTTGATTCAATAATGACTCCGGTATCTTTACCAGATTTTTTCTCTATTCTGGAGTCAACATTGAATCCTGTACGAGTACACCGTGAAATGGAATCACCAATCTCTTACGATCACACTTCATTTATGGGGAAAGTGTGTGAACATCAATTTTTTTGGTTTTGACCCAGTTTTTGAACCAATTTCGAATCTCATTGTTGACTCTCGACTTTATCTGAGTCAAATTCCCGAGTCGGTATCAGTTTTTATTCCTGATCCTTTTGAGTCCAAATCCATCATCTTCCAAAATCACACTTCATTAATGGACAAGAATGTTGAAGAAAATGACTCAGTAATTATTTTTGAAAATTGTAAATTAGATGGGGATAATTTTTTAAATAAAACCATTCAGTTCATCATTCTTTTAGTAGGTCGTATTAGAGGGGTCATTGGTGGGTTCCTGCACGATCCACGCTATTTTGATTGGGTCGCAACGCTTGGCCAAATCAGACCACCACCAGAGCCACCCCCTTGAGGTAATCTTCCTTCCCCTCTCCATTTGTTTCATGTATTTACACATTCACGATGCATTGAGGACCATGCATGAGATAAGTGTGGGGGAGGATTTACTAACATAGTTAGTTTTATATTTTCTTTCTTTTACACTTCTTTTTAATTAAAAAAAATTTTACAAAACTTTTTGAAGGAAGAGAAATAGTTTTGATCCATTTTTAAGAAAATTAAGAATATCTTAGGAATTAGGAAGACCTAAAACTATGAAATTTTAAACCAAATCAAAATAATAGATTTTGTTTAAATTTCAGAATAAGAAAGTAAAATTGAAAAGATAATTTGATCTTGAATTTTTTTTCCTTAGATTTATGCATTCCACACTTACATAATTTTTGGGATTGAAACAAAGACTGAAAATGCCATAAAAATATATATATATATTGAAACAAAAAAATTATGATAAATAAAAATCACTTATTGAAGTTGGATAATTATGCCTCAGGAAGCATGATTATTCAAGTCTAAAATAGTGGATAAAAAAATAAAATAATCCCCTTTAGTTTTGTGGCCTTGTTTACTCGAGTCCTTAAGTCCGAGGGATGTGTTCTCATCTGGTGCCCTAAGACCATCTGGTTTGGGAGTCACCGGCTAAAGGCTCACTACCCGGGTAAATAAGAAAGCCTAAGAAAACTAAGGGAAGAAGAATAATAATAATAATAATAAAAAGAAAAAAATAAAATAATATATATTAAATAAATGGCATGAAAGCTAGAGTCGATATCCCAAAAATCTTCACAGTCCACAAAGTGCATATTTTTCTAAGAATTTTATGAAAGATCAAAGAGTTAATTTAATTTTAAATTCTTACAAGATTTTTTGTATTTTGACTTAGTTAAAGAAAGAACAAATTCTGGTTAACCTCTGACCTTGGATCACTTATATTTTCACAAAAATACTTCAACACTTTTCTCTATTTCAAAAATGCGTTTTCAAAATACTAACATTTGATTTCTTTTTTTATGGATTTTGTGGGTGTAATCCGCTGAAAACCCTCAGGAGACAAAACTCCTCCTCTAGAGAAAACTTAGAGGTTTAACGGCTTGTTGCACATGCTCAGTGCAATCGCGTCACCTGCGAAAGTGGTGTAATAATAATTTCTTAGTTTTTTTTGTTTTGCTCAGGACGAGCAAAAGATAAGTGTGGGGGTGTGATTAGTCTCTAATTTTGCATAATTATCATCACATTCTCATATTTTTTTAATGCTAAATTTTGCTAATAAAGCTTTGCTTGTTTCAATCAAGGTCCATGGTGTGCAAATGAAGAAGAAGACCTAAATCACTATTTAATTGGTGATTAAAAGCCTATAAAAGATAGACATTGACCTAGAGAGCTGATTCTGTCAAAACCAGGAGTTAAAAACTGGAAACCGGGCATATGGGCTGACAGGGGACAGACTGGGCCGCGCGCGGCTCGAAGTGCCGCGCGCACGGTGCCATTATGGCCACGGAAACGCGGCCTGGGTCGCGTTTTCGTGGCCGCATTTTTGGCCAGGGCTTGTCCCCTGGCCCCCCTCTTCCCTGATGCCTATAAATACCCTCCTGGGTTCCAGAACAAGAACATATGCAAGGTTTAGGGTAGTTTCCATTTCCATTTTGTAGTTTAGGGTAGTGTAGTGTAGTTTTTCTTCTTCTTCCTCCATTGTATTTTCCATTTTATAGATCTTGTAATAGGGAGAGAGAGTTGTACATGCTTGGAATGCAAGAGTTCTTGTAATAGAAGGTGACAATCTATGAAAGGTGCTCTCTTTACCTCTCTATGTTTTCTTCTCTCTAATTTATTTTACATGTTTAGTTAGTCTTTTCTCTCATGGCAACTAACTACTAACCACCAACTAGTCTAACTTCTTTTATGATAATCCACATGAATCTAATAGCCTCGATTTGGCCTTGCTCTTGCAAGAGCCATTGATGGCTCATGATGATGGATCTAACTATAACTTCCTAACCACTAACAAGCTAACATTACTTTATTTCAAGCTTGCTCTTATCGGGTTTTGATGATTTAAGTGTAGCTTGCACTTGTTATGTTAAGTTGGGTTGTGATGAGTTACATATGGGTCATGCTTTGAATTGCTCTTGAACCAAGAACTAGTGATGGCCAATGATACATGTGAGGCAACTATCACTAAGAGGTTAGCGTGTTGGTGGAGTCATTAATAGTTAGTAGCCGTGAGTTTTCTTTCTCTTTCACTTGTTTTAGAAATATATCAAAAACCACAAATACCATTCTTTTCTATGTTTCCCACATCTTCGTATTTCACCGTACCTCTCTTTTCATTCTTTGTTTTTCTTTTTTTCATTCTATAAAACTTTGAAGAACTTTTTAACAAACACGTGAATCAACTGGTAAAGCTTCTATTGTTGGCCCAAAAGGTTACACTCTCAAATTGTTTTTGGTTTTGATGATGACAAACCAAATATGAGCTATTTGGTACTAATAAGTTTGTTAAGATGAGTTTCAGGTTTGTACCAATTTTAGAGGCCATTGCTTAGCTATTGCAAGAACTTCTAGGTTCCACAAAGTAAGGAAGGCAAATTGCACATCAAGGAAGGATCATAGAAGAGAAGGCACTAGCAAGGCATTGGATGGCTCAAAGACTTGAAGATAGCACAAGAAGTCTTCATGTAATTTGTTTTTCAGTTTATAGCATGTTAAAGAATAGTGGATAGGTTTGAAGCTCTATCACACACGTTTTTGCGCACATGCTCATTCCAAAAAATTTTTTATAAATTATACAAAAATATTTTGCCTACAAGTTTTTGCCTACAGATACATCTTTATATTTTATACTATTCCCTGTTCAAAAGTATTTTTGTTAAAATCAAAATCCTCTTTGTTTTCTTTTCTAAAATTGATTTTTGACCTGATCCGGTCGACCGGGGCAGTCGACCGAGTCTGTGTCAGTCTGGTCCGGTCGACCGGACCAGTCGACCGCAGTTCTGGCAGATGCACGTATCAGTGTGCATGTCTGCCAGTCGACCGGGGCGGTCGACCGATATACTATTTTTGCTCACAGGTTTTATCAGTCGACCGGGTCGGTCGACCGCTTGCCTATAACGGTCGAATTTTTGAACTACCGGTCGACCGCACCGGTCGACCGATCTGACCGTTTGAACAGTAACGGGCAGATTTTTAAGAGCTGTTTATTTTTGTCTTTTGTGTTTAAAAATCCGTTTAAGGATATATTTTGATTCTAATATTTCTTAATTAGCCTTAAGTCTATTTTTATCTCTTAACCTAGCCCTCTCCTATAAATAGGGGTGTTTGGGGAGAGATTCATTACAACAATTATTGCTAGAAAATTCAAAAAATTTGAGGCTTTCAAAAGACTTTGTTTCTTGGTTTTTGTGCTGGAATTCTCTCAAATTTCTGAAGTGTTTTTGTGATACTCTCTGATTTAATTTTTCTTTTCACCTTACACAAGAGCTTCATTCCTACTCAATATTCTCTAAGGACCTTTGTAAGGGAAGAGATATTTGAAAGAGAGAGTTTGTGGTCTTTTGACTACCAAGGAAATTACTTGTTCTTGAGATTGTAGGAGTTGGGTACTCCATTGTATTTGAGATCTTTGTGACAGTGGAAGTAGATAGAATCCTTCTGGGGAAGGCGGGGAGTAGAGCTGGGTGCTCGAACCTCGATAACATATCCTTGTGTTTGCGATTGGTTTACTTTCGTGCACTCTTTACTTTGCTATACTTGCTCTTATTCTTGCTCATCATAATCATTGTCATATTTACTTGCTTGCATTCATCTTGTGAATCTTGATTGGTAATTGTTGTAGCTTTGAATTTTTAATTTGCCCTTTGATTAGCATTGTCACCTATTCACCCCCCCTCTAGGTGACTTTTCAATTTGTATCAGAGCTTGGACTCTAGGTTTGGCTTAATATCCATAGAGAGATCCTTAAAACTTGCTAATCAACATTTTCATTTCACTCTTTCATCACTAGTAAACATGGCCGACAACATTAAATCCCCACCTAAATTTGATGGACTCAATTTCCCAATTTGGAAGGTTAGGATGACTATTTTCTTGCAATCTTTGGGTAGCTTAGTAGCCAAGTCCTTGACCAAACCCTATGAAGCACCCGATGGTGATGAAAGCACTTGGACCGACCTTGACTTTAAACTATATGAGGCTAACTCCAAGGCCCAAAACTCCCTATTAACCGCCTTGAATGAGGATGACCTTACACGGGTAATTCATTGCCAATCCGCCTATGAGATTTGGTAACACTTATTGGTCACACACGAGGGGACTTCACAAGTCAAGAGAGCAAAGATAGATCTCTTGAGGTCCCAATATGAGTCATTTAAAATGCTTGATGATGAGTCTATTGATAGTATGGCTACAAGGTTTACTAAAATCACTAATGGTCTTTCTTCCTTAGGTGATGACATATCCAACGATCAAAAGGTGCGGAAAGTAATTCGGGCTCTTCCTTCATCATGGGAGATCAAGGCCACCACCTTAAAGGAGTTAAACGACAAGGACGAGATGGACCTCATTAGTCTCATTGGGAACCTAAAGACCCATGAGATGGAGAAGAAGGCAAGAGAAGAGGCCACTACTTCAAAGAAGAAATCTATAGCCTTCAAGACTTCATCCACTAATGATGACGATGAAGATGACGAAGAAGAAGATGAGGAGCTTACTCTACTTGTTCGCAACGTCAAGAGGATGTACCGGAAGAACAAGCTCAACTTCCGGAGAAAATTTGAAGGCAAAGAGGAGCGGAGGATCATATGCTACAATTGCCGCAAACCCGGACATATCATGGCGGATTGTCCGGAGTTCAAGAAGAAAATGACTTCCTCCTTCAAGCCAAAGAAGCCGGAGGAAAAGAAAGCTTACAAAGCTACGTGGGATTCGGAAAGCGAGTCCGAAGAGGAGGTGGATCAAGCTAATATGTGTTTCATGGAAAACACACCCAAGGTAACCCCTCCATCTCTAGATGATGAAGATGATGATGTAAGTAAGGAAGTTCTAGTGCATGCTTTTGTAGAACTTTCTGAAACTTATGATAACAAGAAACTTGAATGCATAAAATTACAAAAAGAAGTTGCTTTTCTTAAAAATGAACTTGCTATGGTTTCTAAAGAAAAAGATAATATTTCTTCTAATCTCATTTCTATACAAAAAGAATTTAATGCCTACAAAGTTTCTTGTAAAGCAAAATCTCCTATTATTGATGAAAAAGAAATTTCTTCCTTTAAATCGAAAATGAATGATTTTGAAAAAAATTTTAAATGATTGTGATTTTAATACCAAGAAACTTGAGAACATGTTTTCTAAAAAGCACACTTCACATGCTAACACTTCACAAGCTAAGATTTCTCATGCTCACACCACTCATGCTAAAGTTTCTCATGCTCACAAATCACACACACACTATGCTTTTAAATATGGTAGAGTGTATAGATGCACATATTGTGGTAAAAATGGACATTTAGCTAAGTTTTGCTATGATCAACTAAATAGAACAAATAATCTTGTTTGGGTTCATGACACTAACCCTAGAGGACCCAAGAAAATGTGGGTACCAAAATCAAGTCTTAAATTGTTTGATGTAGGTACACACCAAAGCTCCGAGACGTAGGGAGCGGTGGTACCTTGATAGTGGTTGTTCAAGACACATGACATGGGACATCAACAACTTCACAACCCTATCAGGGTACATGGAAGGTGGCACCGTCACCTTCGGGGATGACTCCAAAGGGACTATCATTGGTATAGGTGACATTCAAATTGGTGCATCTCCTATTATAGAAAATGTTGTTTTAGTAGATGGTTTGAAACATAATTTGCTTAGCATTAGTCAACTTTGTGACCGTGGACTTAAAGTTGTTTTTGATGATTCCTCATGCAAGATTTTTGATGTTAAATCCGATGTTTGTATTCTTACCGTTTTCGTGACAACAATGTTTATATCATTGACATGCTTAATTTAGATTGTTCTACTAAATGCTTGAATGCTTTTGATGAAAATTCTTGGCTTTGGCATAGAAGACTAGGACATGCATCTTTTGACCATATTTCTAGGATTAATTCAAAGGAATTGGTGAAGGGTATACCTTGCTTGAATTTTGAGAAAGACCGCATTTGTAGTGCGTGCCAACTTGGGAAACAAACCAAGTCTTCCTTTAAATCAATCAAGGATATCATGTCAACTAGGCCTTTAGAATTAATTCATATGGATCTTTTTGGGCCAACTAAAACTAAGAGTTTAAATGGAAGTAGATTTGCATTTGTTTTAGTTGATGATTTTTCCCGTTTCACTTGGGTTTTCTTCTTGCAAAATAAAGATCAAACTTTTTCTCATTTTAAGATTTTTCGAAAAAGGGTTGAAAAAGAAAAAGGTTTTCCGATTTTGAAAATAAGGAGTGATAGAGGTGGTGAGTTTGTTAACCAACTTTTCATGACTTATTGTGATGAAAAAGGAATTAAGCATGAAATGTCTTGTCCTAGAACTCCACAACAAAATGGAGTTGTAGAAAGGAAAAATAGAACACTTCAAGAGATGGCTAGGACAATGATAAGTGAGTATGACCTCCCTCAATATTTATGGGCCGAGGCCGTAAACACCGCATGCTATATATCGAATCGTATTTATTTGTGCAAAAATTCTTCAAAAACATCTTTTGAAATGTATCATTCTAGAAAACCAAATGTTGCATATTTCAAAGTTTTTGGATGCAAGTGTTTTGTTTTAAATACTAAGGATAATTTGGGTAAGTTTGATGCTAAGGCTTATGAAGCTATCTTTGTTGGATATTCTTCTACTAGCAAAGCATATAGAGTTTTTAATAGATCTACACTTACTATTGAAGAATCCATGCATGTAAAGTTTGAAGAATCTAATGTGGTTGTTGAGAATGTTGTAGAGATTGAACCATTAGGTGAAGACATGGAGAAACTATCCTTGAAGGACTCACCCGCTCAAGAAGAAAAGCAAGAACCTATTGGTGATGTTCAAGAGGATAAGGAGGAAAGCTCTCAACCGCTTCCCAAAGCTTGGAGATACGCTACAAATCATCCTAAGGAGCTCATCTTGGGTGACGCTTCAAAAGGAGTCACAACGCGCTCCAAACTCTATGACCTATGTGGTAACTTTGCTTTCATTTCTCATTTTGAACCCAAAGGCATTCTCGAAGCCGAGACGGACCCATATTGGTTGCTTGCCATGCAAGAGGAAACTCAATCAATTTGAGCGCAACCAAGTTTGGCATCTTGTTCCTAAGCCCCACGATAGACCAATAATTGGTACTAAGTGGATCTTTAGAAACAAGATGGATGAGTCCGGAAATGTCATTAGGAATAAAGCTAGGTTAGTGGCCCAAGGTTACACTCAAGTTGAGGGAATTGACTTTGAGGAGACCTTTGCACCCGTAGCACGGCTTGAAGCCATACGGATGACACTAGCTTTTGCATCTTTCAAAAATTTTAAACTTTTTCAAATGGATGTAAAAAGTGCATTTTTGAATGGTTTTATCAATGAAGAAGTTTTTGTTTCTCAACCTCCCAGTTTTGTTGATCATGTTCATCCCGATTTTATTTTTAAACTTGATAAAGCTTTGTATGGATTGAAACAAGCTCCAAGAGCTTGGTATGAAAGGCTTTCTAGTTTTCTCATATCAAATGATTTTGTTAAAGGCAAAGTAGACACAACTCTCTTTGCTAAGCATGTTGATAATGATATTTTAATTGTGCAAATTTATGTTGATGATATAATTTTTGGATCTACTAATGAGCTTTTATGCAAGGATTTTGAGAAGGTAATGCAACTAGAATTTGAAATGTCTTCCATGGGTGAGCTCAATTTCTTCCTTGGACTCCAAATCAAGCAATTGCAAGACGGAACCTTCATTAACCAAGCCAAGTACGCAAAGGAGCTAGTAAAGAAGTTTGGGCTTGAAGGATCAAAGGCTTGCAACACTCCAATGGCAACTACAACCAAGCTTGATAAGGACGAACAAGGTAAAAATGTTGATATTAAATTATATAGAAGCATGATAGGAAGTCTTTTATATTTGACGGCAAGTAGGCCGGATATCATGTTTAGTGTGTGTCTTTGTGCTAGATTTCAATCGTGTCCTAAAGAGTCTCATCTTATTGCGGTAAAACGCATTATTCGTTATATTAAGGGCACAATTGGAATGGGTCTTTGGTATCCGAAAACTAGAGATTTTTCAATGACTAGCTATTCGGATGCCGACTATGCGGGTTGTAGAGTAGATAGAAAGAGTACTAGTGGGACATGTCAATTTCTTGGTAATTGTCTTGTTTCATGGTCCTCTAGGAAGCAAAATTCCGTAGCTCTCTCAACCGCCGAGGCGGAGTATGTTGCCGCGGGGGCTTGTTGTGCACAAGTCCTTTGGATGAAATATACTCTCCTTGATTTTGATTTGCACTTTGATCATATAAAAATATTTTGTGATAATACTAGTACTATACACATGACCAAAAATGCAAATCAACATAGTAAGACCAAGCACATTGAGATTAGATATCACTTTCTTAGAGATCATTTTGAGAAAGGTGATATAGATATTGATTATGTTTCCACCGATTTACAACTAGCCGATATTTTCACTAAACCTCTTGATTTTGCTAGATTTTCATTTATTTGTGGAGAACTTAATGTTTGTATTATTGAATAGACATGTGTTTCATAACCCTTTTTGATGTATGACAAAAAGGGGGAGAATAAGTTTACATGGACAAAAATAAGTTCATTTGGTCTTGGTTCCATATGAATTTATATGTTTTGATTTTAATAAGTTTTGATATGAGTTTTGTGTTTTATGAAATTGAGAAATCTTGTATTTTGTTTCTATTTCTATTGGTATTGTTTCATTTTGGTTTCATTTGATATCGTTTCTATGAATTCTTGTGTTTTAAGTTTAAATAATATAGCACAAGTTGAGGGGGAGTTTTCTCCTCCCCTATATTTTTGTTCATAGCCTATTTGTTTTGTCATCATCAAAAAGGGAGAGATTGTTGGCCCAAAAGGTTATACTCTCAAATTGTTTTTGGTTTTGATGATGACAAACCAAATATGAGCTATTTGGTACTAATAAGTTTGTTAAGATGAGTTTCAGGTTTGTACCAATTTTAGAGGCCATTGCTTAGCTATTGCAAGAACTTCTAGGTTCCACAAAGCAAGGAAGGCAAATTGCACATCAAGGAAGGATCATAGAAGAGAAGGCACTAGCAAGGCATTGGATGGCTCAAAGACTTGAAGATAGCACAAGAAGTCTTCATGTAATTTGTTTTTCAGTTTATAGCATGTTAAAGAATAGTGGATAGGTTTGAAGCTCTATCACACACGTTTTTGCGCACATGCTCATTCCAAAAAAAATTCTTATAAATTATACAAAAATATTTTGCCTACAAGTTTTTGCCTACAGATACATCTTTATATTTTATACTATTCCCTGTTCAAAAGTATTTTTGTTAAAATCAAAGTCCTCTTTGTTTTCTTTTCTAAAATTAATTTTTGACCTGATCCGGTCAACCGGGGCAGTCGACCGAGTCGGTGTCAGTCTGGTCCGGTCGACCGGACCAGTCGACCGCAGTTCTGGCAGATGCACGTATCAGTGTGCATGTCTGCCAGTCGACCGGGGCGGTCGACCGATATACTATTTTTTCTCACAGGTTTTATCAGTCGACCGGGTCGGTCGACCGCTTGCCTATAACGGTCGAATTTTTGAACTACCGGTCGACCGCACCGGTCGACCGATCTGACCGTTTGAACAGTAACGGGCAGATTTTTTAAGAGCTGTTTATTTTTGTCTTTTGTGTTTAAAAATCCGTTTAAGGATATATTTTGATTCTAATATTACTTAATTAGCCTTAAGTCTATTTTTATCTCTTAACCTAGCCCTCTCCTATAAATAGGGGTGTTTGGGGAGAGATTCATTACAACAATTATTGCTAGAAAATTCAAAAAGTTTGAGGCTTTCAAAAGACTTTGTTTCTTGGTTTTTGTGCTGGAATTCTCTCAAATTTCTGAAGTGTTTTTGTGATACTCTCTGATTTAATTTTTCTTTTCACCTTACACAAGAGCTTCATTCCTACTCAATATTCTCTAAGGACCTTTGTAAGGGAAGAGATATTTGAAAGAGAGAGTTTGTGGTCTTTTGACTACCAAGGAAATTACTTGTTCTTGAGATTGTAGGAGTTGGGTACTCCATTGTATTTGAGATCTTTGTGATAGTGGAAGTAGCTAGAATCCTTCTGGGGAAGGCGGGGAGTAGAGCTGGGTGCTCGAACCTCGATAACATATCCTTGTGTTTGCGATTGGTTTACTTTCGTGCACTCTTTGCTTTGCTATACTTGCTCTTATTCTTGCTCATCATAATCATTGTCATATTTACTTGCTTGCATTCATCTTGTGAATCTTGATTGGTAATTGTTGTAGCTTTGAATTTTTAATTTGCCCATTGATTAGCATTGTCACCTATTCACCCACCCTCTAGGTGACTTTTAATCTATCGCTTCCCGTCCTTGTGGATTCGACTCGTTTTAGCCTCTATACTATAATGGAAGTATCGAGGAAGCCAAAGCGAACACACTTTAAATATCACATTCAAAACATACACTTTTTGTGCGCTGTTTTCCATCGATCATTGCTGCTGCTGTTTTGGCTTCTGCTGCTGTTGTTTTGGTTGGCAGTAAAAAGGAGAGAGATGAGTTTTGTGAAGTTACAATGAAGAGAGAGAGCCAAATGAGATTGTTCCCTTCATCCCCCTCCTATTTATACTGCAATCTCTTCAATAATATCATGACAAGTGCCGCCCTAACACCATCCCTCTACACCTATATCTTACACCTATAGGCAAGGTTCCATCCCTCCCCCCTTCATGTGGTACTAGTACCCACAAGCATGGTGGAGGTATGGTAGCAAGGTAAATAGGCAAGGTTCCATCCCTCCCCCCTTAATGTGTATAGTATGATGTATAGTTTAAGAATCTTACATGAATACTTGTGTCCACGTCACCTCCCTAAAGCATTTTATTGATTAGTTTAAGGCAAGTGTTACATTCTCCCCTCCTTATATAAGTTTCATCCTCGAAACTTAATGTACCTTGGAACAAATGTGGATTGTCCTTCCGTATCTCCTCTTCCAGTTCCCAAGGTTCTTCTTCTATATTTTGATTCCTCCATAAAACCTTTACCAAAGGAATATTTTTGCTTCTTAATTGTTTCTCCTTGCGATCTAGGATTTGCATTGGCTCTTCCATGTATGACATATCTTGTTGTATTTGCAATGGTCCATAGGAGACTAAGTGATCAGGATCAGGTACATACTTCCTCAGCTGAGAGACATGAAATACATTGTGCATCCTCTCCAAAGCAGAAGGTAAGGCTAAACGATAAGCAACCGATCCAATTCTATCCAATATTTTGAATGGTCTAACATATCTAGGAGATAATTTGTTCTTACTGCCGGTGCGTCTTACTCCCTTCATTGGAGATACCTTCGGGAAAACTTTATCCCCCACCTCAAATTCCAGTGGTCTACGGCGATTGTCTGCATAAGCTTTCTGCTTGCTCTGGGCTGCTTTCATCCTTTCCTTAATCAACTTGATCTTCTCAGTAGCTTCTTGAATTAGGTCAGGGCCAGATATCCTTCTATCCTCAACTTCTTCCTAACAGATTGATGATCTACATTTTCTACCATACAATGCTTCAAACGGAGGCATACCAATGGTGGACTGATAACTATTATTATAAGCAAAGTCCGCTAAGGGTAAATAGTTGTCCCAACTTTCCCCAAAATCTAATACACAAGTTCTCAACATATCTTCCAATATTTGAATGGTCCTCTCTGATAGTCCATCTGTTTGGGGGTGTGTGCTGCTTTATAGAGTTGCAATTTAGTGCCCATGGCTGCGGATAGACTCCTCCAAAATCTCGATTGAAATCTAGGATCCCGATCTGATACAACAGACTCAGGCACTCCATGCAGTTTAACTATTTCTCGGATATATACTCGAGCCAGTCTTTCCATTGAATAATTGATCTGGATAGACAGAAAGTGGGTAGATTTAGTAAGTCTGTCTACCACTATCCAGACTGTACCTAGTCCTTGGGATGTCCGAGGAAGTCCAGTAACAAAGTACATAGTAATTTGACACCATTTTCATTCAGGAATTGGTAATGGTACTAGTAATCCTGGGGGCTTCTTATGTTCTGCTTTTACTTGCTGACAGACTAAACACTTGTTGACAAAATTAGAAATATCCATTTTCATTCCATCCCACTAGAAGTTATGACGCAGATCCTGATACATTTTTGTACTTCCTGGATGAGCTGTATACGTTATACAATGAGCCTCCTGCATTATTTCTTCTTTGATCTCTGCTACATCCGACACACATAATCTGCGTCTAAATCTCAGTACATCATCTTCTATTCGAAACTCCTTGAGTTCTCCTTCCTGTACTTTCTTCATAACTTTCCTTATTTGAGTATCTCTTTGTTAGGCCTCTTTGATTTTGTCATATAGATCAAATTGAATGCCTACTTTATTCAGTTGATACTTAGCATTGGAAGAATCAATGACTCGTACCTCTATTTGCATTTTCTCTAGATCCCTTAATATTCTTACTTGGCGAGTTATCAGAGTGGCCACTGTTCCTCCTGATTTCTGACTCAAGGCATCAGCCACCACATTAGCCTTCCTAGGGTGGTATTGGATAGTAATATCATAGTCCTTCATTAATTCTAGCCATCTTCTCTGTCTCATATTTAGTTCTTTTTGTGTGAAAATGTACCTCAACCTTTTATGATCATTAAAAATTTCACAAGACACTCCATACAAGTAGTGTCGCCAGATCTTCAAAGCAAAAATCACAGCGGCTAAATCCAAATCATGAGTGGGGTAATCTCTTTCATGAATTTTCAATTGTCAGGATGCATAGGCAATAACTCTCCCATGTTGCATTAACACACATCCCTGTCCCAATTTTGACGCATCACTATAGATGGCAAATCCTTCAGTTCTTGAAGGTACAATTAGAACAGGAGTAGATGTTAGCTTCGTCTTAACTTCAAGGAAGCTCTTATCTTGTTCTTCTCCCCATACAAACTTCTTATTCTTTCTAGTTGTGTCAATGGTGCCAAAATTAGAGAGAATCTCTCTATAAATCTTTTGTAGTATCCAGCTAACCCCAAGAAACTTGGAACTTCAGTAACATTTGTGGGTCTAGGCCAGTCCTTGATTGCTTCAATTTTCATTGGATTTACAGATATTCCCTTCTTGGATATAATATGGTCAGGAAACCCTACTTGTTCCAACAAAAATTCACATTTCTTTAATTTTGCATAAAGTTGCTTCTCCCTCAAGAATTGGAAGATAATTTTAAGATGATTCTCATGTCCCTATTCTTTGAATAGATCAAAATATCATCGATAAATAACACCACAAGCTCATCAAAATATGGTTGGAACACTCGATTCATTAGGTCCATAAATGCTGCTAGGGCATTAATGAGTCTAAAAGGCATAACTAGGAATTCAAAATGTCCATATCTTGTCTTAAAAGCCGATTTAGACACAACTTCTGCTTGACCTTTAACTGATGATACCCTGATTTAAGATCTATCTTAGAAAATACACAAGACCCTTGTAATTGAACAAATAAATCATCAGTCTGAGGAAGAGGGTACCTATTTTGATAGTGGCCTTATTCAATTCCCGGTAGTCAACTTATAATCTCAAACTCCCATCCTTCTTCTTAACAAATAGTACTGGTGCTCCCCAGGGAGATACACTTAGTCAGATCAAATCTTTATCTAATAATTCCTGTAGTTAAGTTTTAAGTTCCTTCATTTCTGCAGGGGCCATACGATATGGTGCCTTAGAAATTGGGGCAGTACCGAGCATCACATCTATAGCAAATTCTACATCCCGATCTGGGGGCAAGCCTGGTAAATCTTCTTGGAATACATCAGGAAACTCATTCACAACTGGAATAGTCTCAATTTTGATATCAGTTCTAGCGGTATCCAAAACTGAAGCCAGAAATCCTTGACATCCCTGTCTAATTAACTTGGTGGCTTTAATGGCCGATATGTAGGGTATATTGTGACTAACTTTTACCCCTTCAAAAATAAACTCCAGGGCTCCTCCCATTTTAAAGATGATCCACTTCCTATTAGAATCTACATGGGCACCACAAGCGGACAACCAGTCCATTCCTAGTATTGCATCAAACTCCATCTCGCCCAGCATAATCAAATCAATAGATATTTTCATCTCCCCAATCATTACTTCACAATTCATATATCTAGTGCTAGCTATTATATTTACCCATATGGGTGTGGATACAACCAATTGAAATCCTAGGGGTTCTGATACTTGATTCAGTTTATAAGCAAAAGCACTAGATATGAATGAATGAGTAGCTGCAGGATCAAACAATGCATGGGCAATATGTCCTGATAAGGAGATCATACCTTCCACTACTGCATTTGAGGCCATTGCTTCTCGATGGGTTAATGTAAAAGTTCTTCCTTGAACCCGTGGCTGTTGGACGGATGACTGAGTTGCAGCAGGTCGTGGAGCATTACTGGGCAGTATAAAATTATTGGTTGGTCCCCTGGGAGGGTCCATTCTCGTAGTTGGCCTCCCACTTTCCCTACTCTGCTCTTGGCTTCCGCGCCTCGTCAGGCAATTTTTCTTTAAATGCCCTACACCTCCACAATTATAGCAAGCCCTATCTTGGAGGCAGTTTCCAAAATGGTTTGCTCTGCACTTCTGGCACCAAGGGGCGAGATTCTTGGGTGGGACACAGAGGGAGCCTGTACTTTCGAGAAAGTGTCTTTATTTCTTAACCATGTTCCTTTGCCTCTAGCCCATCCTCCTCTTTGAAGAGTGGCATTAAATCCAAATCCCTTGCTACTGGTGGATCCTGACGCCACCGTCATTGATGGTCCTTGACATCGGGGGCGCTTTGAGTTAGGAATTTCCTTCACCCAGCCTTCATGACCCTCTTGCATATCCATTTCTACCTCCAAGGCTCTTTCCACAGCTTAGAGATAATTCTTCAGTTGTAGAGGAATCAATCTGCCTTGAATTTCTAATCTCAGGCCCTTTACAAACCTCTTTGTCCTTTCTGCTTCACTCTTCACTAAGGCATCAGCATACCTAGATAATTGGGCAAACTTCTGGTCATATTGGGACACATTCATCAGGCCTTGTCATAATTCTAAGAATTCTTATGCCATCTTATCTCTGGCTGTCTCTGGGATATATTTTTTAGTGAATTTATTCACTAAAAATTTCCAGGTGATTGATTCTCTTGTACTTTTCACACTATTCTTCACCGCCCTCCACCAATGTTCTGCTTCCTTTTGAAACATAAAGGAAGATAAAGATACTCTCTGCTCATCGGTGCAGTTCATTACACCTAGGATCTTCTCTATCTGGAGAAGTCATGCTTCAGCTTGTAAGGGATCCACCTCCCCTTCAAATACATGCGGTTTCATTTTCTGAAATTGTTCTAATGCTCGGTGGGAGTTATTATTATTTGCTCTTGTCATTAACTGAGTGAGCCACTCCGGTATCGCCCCTGGAGTTCCATGACCTCATATCTGGACTTTAGAATCTTCATTGTTGTCTATGGGGTGTGCACTCCCATCACACTATAGTGTGACACACCGAGCGATAAAGACTCATTGGGTGGTAGTTGATTGAGATCCATGTGTCCTTCCTATAAGATAGGGACGTCTAGTCAACATACCTTACATATATGGAAACAATTTTAGATAAAACTTTAGTGTCATGCAATCACTCTAATACAATACTCATTATTACTTTGCAAACAAGCAACTTGCTATATATATATTTATATGTACATCCCAAAACGGATACAAAGATATTACACTGATATATCTACCCTTTGGATATCCAAACTAACCCATGTGCATGCATATAAGATATGTTAGGGCATATACAACAAACTCTTAAGATATCTATCAACTAGCATACTAGGCTTACACGTACATATACATATCAAAAGTAATTGTTCATAGGTTCATCCTTCATAGGGTAGAGTCTCCCTACTCGAGTCCCCTCTAGTACTGCTATTATCCTCACTATCATCCATGTCTTCCTCGGAGTCTTCCCCCGGTAATTCATCTCCTGTGCAGCACCAGTCATCCAGATCATCATAGAGGTCCATGTCGTCTTCCCATGTTTCATCCCAAGAGACACCTCCATAAGTGAATCCTCTTCGGGTCTCTTCCTTTATTGTACTAGTATCCTACATCTCCACTACATCAAGTGAATCCCCAACTGAACTCTCCGTATCATCAATGGTTAGTTCAGGCTTATTAGACGCCTGAAACTCAACCTCCTAATAGTCTATGTGGTCTGGGGTTGCAAATATGTCCTCTGGGTCAGTCTCATCAGACTCGTATCCCCAATCCATAGAACCTGCTGCCCAACTCAACTCGAACTACCCGAGCTAGAGACTGGCTAATATATGTCAGAGTCCCCCATCTACATGCAAACAAAGAGTCATATCAATCTCATTCCCATAAATACTCTCAACATATTGCTATAATAAGAAAGAAGCAATATATATACACACACTTGCACTTACACTTATCTTTAGTCTACCCGTAAGTCTCATGTTTTAGAATAACTTAGGTTCAATAGATAATTTAATGCATTCCCTCATCCCAGTGTCCCATACCACTAGAAGCTGTTACTGAGAGCCCGTACCTTCGGCTAACTCACCCGAATCGGAATGTGCGGGCACCCCGATTCTGATGCGAGGAAATAATCAATTACCGCTTGACTCACGGTTACTCCGTCACATAAAACCCACTTCCTAACTACAATCTCATATCCATACATATAAGCCTAACAATTCTATTGCCCCCTACCGCTGACTTAACCTTCTCCTTCTACCTATAAACCTTAGCTTTGATACCAACTGTAACGGTCCCAGTTAATAATTTTCATTCAGATTACAATCATCACAGATTATCCAAGCATGAGACCCATCACGATACAATACTTCAATTCGGCTAACATCAGACTCATCTATACTTTACATCATTATCCACTTTGATAGCATTTATGATCTTAACATGATTTGGCATTTTTTAAAATATTGATCTGACAACTCATAAGAAAACATAGTCCAATACATTACTATTCCACAATATTCTATAGGATTTGAGTCTAGCACCAAGCATTTTAATATTTACAAGTTCATGGCAACATCCAAATAGAAATTTTGCATAGTTTTCTAAAACAATATACATATCACAAGAACATGCTAAAAGGTGAAAATGTCTCCGTTGACATCTATCCCGCATGTGTTGCCATTAAGCGGGTCCCTTACCTTTGTCCAAACCTGAAGGTGATAGTAAAAATAGAGTAAGCTCGACAGCTCAGTGAGTAAAACAGTATTTTATGCATGCCCATTATGTAGGTCTATTTGAAATTTATCATCATGTTAGTAATTGTATTTTTATACCATTTTTTCAAATTTCTAGGTATTTACTGAAGTCCTGACCAAAACACAATAACATGTCCTGATTAGTCAACTTACTCATACCTATAGTCGACTAATTACACCTTAAGTCGACTTGTATAGAAGCTATAGTCGACTGGAGTCTCTTCTTATTAAAGGTGTTAACTCTCTGTTGGCTGCCAATAACTTACCTAGTCGACTAATCTATCTAGTATAGTCGACTATACTTGGTAATAGTCGACTTACAATTAAACTGTCGTCAACTAATTCTGGATTAAAAACATAGGTGCTCTCTGTTTGTCACTTAACCAATTCTAGTTGACTACCCTTTCTGGTGTAGTCGACTACTATAGACTCTAGTCGACTATTCACCATCTATAGTCGACTAATCAAGGCCAAAAAAAATGTCTACTCTCTGTTTATTTCCTATAACTGAGGCTAGTCGACTAACCTCTTATATATGGTCGACTAAGGTTGTTGTCCCGAGACTTAAATATCAATTTTTCTCATCTATAGTCGACTTAGCCTCAAGGGCTAGTCGACTAACCCTGTTGAAAATGCCTGGACGTCGACTATTACAGAGTCTAGTTTTAAGATTTATATATAATTTCAACATGTAATTTCTATCTTAACCATATTAACATACTTGTTAATCATAACATTGGGCTCCCCCTTCGGTCTCCTCCGGTTTAGCCCGGTCCCTTCCTCTTATACGTTATTCAACGCAATAATCCCCCCTTCGATCACAACCGGTTCAACCCGGTCCCTTCCTCCTATACATTATAGTACATTCTCCCCTTCGGTCACCTCTGGTTCAACCAGGTCTCTTCCTCCAAATATGCAATAATCACGTCCTTCATGTAATAACAACATGCAAGGACTCATAGAGCAATGACAACATAATAATTTCATAGTTTCTACTTTACAACATGTCAAAATCATAGAAGTCATTAACATGCATCAGTAACCACTAGCTAAATTATCAATATGCAAGTCTTTTCAAGATAACCAACATATCGTGTTATCTTAATATATGTGTAGCCATAAATATATGCATAGCATCAAGTATCATATTTATCTATAGAACTATTTCTCTTAAAAGCATGTGGTGGACTACTATGTATACACACAATCATATACAATGTTAATCATACATGCACATAACTACTACATGATTGCAAAGATTATGTACACATAAAATCTATAATTTATACGCATGAATTATCCTTCAATTTCATGTTCATTTATAACTTAGAAATTTCCCTTTATTTCAAGCTTTACACTCCTACTATTTTACTAGGGTTCGGATGTTCTACTCACCATTGAAGAGAGTATTTCCTTATCAAGCTTGGTCTTCCGCTATATTGGAGTCTACAAGTCCACAATAATATCATAATTAGTTTTTAGTTAAAAGAGTATAAGAGGGGTAGAAATCTTAAAGTTTTGCTTACATTTTAACCAATATCGCCCTCCTAACTCGCAAGTCCTAGATCAACCTTATCTTCAAGGATTTCCTTTTTATGGTGATGGTAGATCACCACTATACCTTGTTCTATTGGTCTTTGGAGGAGGAAAAATAGGTAAAGGAAGCCTTTTCTCGTATAAAGGAAGTAAGGAAAGTTTTGTGAGGGAATGAGAGGGAGAGAGAGTGTGTGTATGGCTGCAGAAAATGGGCTGTTTTTGGGCTGCTGCTACTGTTTTGACTGCTGCCGCTGCTGTTGTTTTGGTTGCTGCTGCTGTTTTGACTGGCAACAAAAAGGAGAGAGAGAGAAGTTTTGTGGAGTTTGAATGAAGAGAGAGAGAGAGAGGGTGTCGCCATAAGAGATTGTTCTCTTCATCCCCCTCCTATTTATACTCCAATCTCTTCAATAATATCATGACCAGTGCCCACCTAACAGCATCCCTCTACACCTATATCTTACACCTTTAGACAAGGTTCCATCCCTCCCCACTTCATATGGTACTAGTACCCACAAGCATGGTGGGAGTATGGTAGCAAAGTCAACATGCATGTGGGTGTATTTCATTTCATATACATACATACATATATATACATACTAATTTGTATAGTATGGTGTATAGTTTAAGTATCTTACATGAATACTTGTATCCACATCACCTCCCTAAAGCATTTTATAAGTTAGGAAAAAGTGATTAGTTTAAGGCAAGTGTTACAATCGTCGTTTGTATTCTCTCAGAAAAAAGGTCATGGTTTCTAATAGGAGGTGTTTCCTCTAAGCTGTATTTGCTCTGAACACAAGAACTTAATTAGTTTAGAATTATAGTGGCCATTTCAGCCTCCCTTGAAATCATGACAGTTGTCTCACGACAGAGAGGCACTTTAGGAAATCAACAACATTTTATCAAATCAGATCCACATTTACAAGTGGGAGGCGATTACACTCCAAGATTGGAGCAGATATGATTAAATACATAATCGTACAATTACAACCACAAAGATTGCACGGTTACAACCACCCGAGATACCAGCAAGCTCGATATCATCTCTCAACTTGTATAAATACCCCTTCTCCTCAACAAGAGGGGAGGAAAAAATAATCAAACACCCGATCACTTGTAACAACACTATAATCCTTCTCTTAAAGATTACCACATCCTCTCTTCTCCCTGTGGTTTTTTTTCCATTCTCGAGTTTTTCCATGTAAAAAACTGTCTTTGTGATTTTGTCTCTCCATTATCACCTTTTTTTATGTTTGTGGTTGAGGTCTTATTTTGGGATTTTTTTTTGTCACCACAAATTGGTGCTTTTATTGAGAGCCTCTGACTATACACACAAAGTATCCTTACCTTCTGGTAAATTTTCTAGCCAAAATGCCTTCAAAGAAACAAGCTATCATTCACAATGGGTTTGATTCTTGCGCCAAACCTGTTTCCATCGCCAACGACATCGCTGCGAATGCCAGTTGGATGTCGAGACTCCGCGTCCTCTATCCCGCAGGGGGGCAACCAACGACGCTTAACCAGCTCCACTCCCTGAAGGCTAGCTCCTCTAGATGATTGCTAAAATGAAAGCGCAGATGAAAGAGTGACATGCGCAGATGAATCTCGAGCGAGAGTAGGCAGTTCTTGATCACGAGAATGCCAGGAGGGCCCGTGAGCAGGCCGCCCTTGACCGAGAAAATGTTTTCGAGCATGAGAAGCGTTAGAACAAACAAACGAACAACTCCATGCCCAGATCGCGACGCTTCAAGACTCCTAGAAGCGTCAAAAATCCTTTCCTTAACCAGATAAAGATTCTGATGGGGAAATCAGTTGGCGCAGTTCTCCTCGGAAGAAGGCTTAGGAGATACCCGGCCTACGAAGCATAGAAGAATTCGTCCTCTGACGAATCGAGAAAGCTAAGATAGATCACTTCATAGAGCCCAATGTCACTACTACAAGGGCATCCAAACCCCCCCTCGATAGACATTCTAACTTGTGAATTTCTCAAGAAATTCATAACTCTGACTATCAATCCCTTCATGAGCGACCTGACGAAACATCTCTGGCACTATCAAGACGTGATGCGGTCCGCTCCCCTAATGATCGTTTCATGTGCCGCGTCTTCCTGACCAGTTTGAAGGGTATAGCCTCTGACTAGTTCTACTCGCTTCCTCCACTCTCCCTCTGCAACTTCGAAGAGATGTCTGAGGCATTCTTCACCTAGTATGCCTCCTTTTAGGAAATCAAGAAGAACAACAGCCACGTGCTGACGGTCAGGATGATATCAGGTGACAGCCTCAAGGGCTACATGAACTATTTCTAGAACCAGCTTACCAGAGTTCACAACTGCAGTGACATTGTTGCCGCCCTAGCCTTCATCTACGGGCTGCAGATTATTCATCGCTTGCACAAACATCAACTTAAATACAATGTCACACATATGAAGAAAGTCCTTACGTGAGCCCAACAATACATCTAGCTCGAAGAAGCAATAAAAGGTTTCTCTGATCCACCCTCAAAATACAACAACGGAGGTAAGAAATAATTCGACTTCAGCAACCAGAGTCGGGGGGCAAGACTCTGACAGGATACACGCGCCTTCGGACTCATCTTAGTACGTGTTTCATGCCTACAAGGCATGTAATACACTATATGAGTTTTGCCCAAAATAATAATCATATATAATAAGAATAAAAAAAAAATGATAACTTATATGCAAGCGCTGGGGATCGAACACGGGTCCCCAGCAAGGAAGAGGAGAGAGTCAACCATTATGCCACATTGGTGTGTAATCTAAAAGCACTCAAAATTAAATTTGAACCTAATAAGCTAGACAATCTATAATTTCAAAATCTAAACTAAATCTCTTTGAGATTTTTTTCAATCTTCAATTCTTTTCTGAACTGCTAAATTAAGCAATTTAAACCTAATTGGAATTCAGGTTTCTAAAATCTCTAATAACCTATATAAAGACCTAAACACTTTCTTTCTCTTCTACCTCAAGAGAAAACCCTAATCTAAAATCTTCCCACTTTCATCTCTTCCTTCTCCTCAAGCGGATCGTGAACGAAAAGGGCTTCGAGGTACATCGATTGAGGAGAAAGCAAGTAGAATCAACTCAAGTAAGTAAAAATCAAACCTTTATGAATTAAAATTTGATTTAATGTTTCATGATTAGATTTATATTCCCATAAATTTTTCATCTAGAATTCTTGTCTAAGCTCTAATAAAAAAATTAAATTGTGGAACTTGAATTTAAGTAATTTATAATGTTTAACTCTTTCCATGAATCATTTCCTTTCATTAAAAATATCACCTTTGTTTATTAAAAATATATAAAAGTCATAAATTATTACCCCGATTGGAATATTAAAAGGAAAAAAATGAAGAATTGGTTTGGATCTAATAAATTGTTTGCATATTAAAAAATTTTATTCCAAAAAGAAAATTTTTAGAACTTAATTTCAACGATCTAAATTAGACACATAGGCTAATCTATCAATATATCAAAACTCAATTCCAAAAATTCAAAAAAAAAATGCATGTGGTAATACATTATTAACGAAAAATAAAAAAGGAAGAAATTTTAACATTTAAAAACATAAAAAAATATTCTGCCGCTGCTCTCGACCAAGGTCGAGGCAGCTCGGCACTGCACAGACCCGCTTGGGTCTATGCAAGGCCTAGCCCGGTCAGGCCACACAGGGCCTAGCCTAGCCCTGGCCCTCCCGGGCTCGCCCTGGCCAGCCCTGGGCTGGGCTGGTCCTGGCCCGCCCGGGCCCGGGCTAGCCCGCTTAGGTGCGGGCTGGGCTGCACAGGGGTAGCCCCTGTGCAAGAGCTCCCAAAACAGAAAAAGAATTCTTTTATTTTGGTTGATGCCCACAGGCCTGTTTTCAGCCTAGTTCTGTATGGGCTGCCCCTTCTGGATCCACACCCTCACAATAAAACCCGACCCAACAGAAAAATTCAGATTTGTAAACATGCAGAAAAATAATTAAAATAATTAGTTAATAATATCAAAAAATTAGAGAAAAATATAAATAACAATCTACACTACTTCTACTTATCATGATAAAATTTTCAGAAGAATAGCAAAATAAATTAAATCAAATTACCCCCTTTAAAGTCAAGTTTGTTAAATGGTAAATTCGAGCCCGTTAAAAAATTTAATGTTAAAAAGTTTTTTTAAAACCCAATAAAAGAGAATTTAAAATTTGATAAATTAAACTTATTAATTTCATGTAATTTAAAAGATTATATCCCCAATCTTAAGCTAATTAACCAAGATTAAATAAATAAAAGATCCTAACAATTTCTATTCAAATAATTTGTGTAGATTTACCGGGATTCTAGGATTGCAGTGCTTTGGATTATGATCTAGCTCTGGTGAGTGCTTTTTCCTCCTTCAGTTAAGAAGAATTCTTGTGATGATGGATTTTATCTAGTTATTTAATTATGTTATTAAGGTGATTTAAATGATTAAGCTAATTTTGTAGTATTTAGAAATTTTATAGTTCATGAATTACCTCCATGTATTATTTGTAATATATTTATGTATTCCTGTATGCAATTAAGTTCATTTGTTCTTAATAATAAACCTTCAAGATTACTACATGATATCGGTTAAACTCTAAGACTCACCTGGATGATATTTGTGACCATTTATCTGATGACCATCATGTTCATGTTATCTAACTACTGGAAAAAATATTGTTAGACGGTAACAACCTCGTCCTGTTTATCATGTTCACTGACATATATATCCAGTTGTACATGTATCACGATTTCACTTTTGATGTTACTATTATCATTACTGAGTTATCCCAGTAAATTTAGGCAACATGTACATTAATAATCTTGACAACTAAATTAAACAACTTACACTGGGATTGGGGAAATTGATGGAGGAGGCAACGTTTGTATTTTGGGTGGACCTAGGATTTAGGTTGCGCAGCCGAAAGAGGGTTCCACTGCATGATTCCCGTGGGGTGACTGGCACCCCGTCCTGATCTTGTTCCTATTATACATGATATACATGTACCAGTTCCTGTTATATATGTTCCTGACTACCCTGCGGTAGGTCCTGGTTCAGCGCCAGGGGTCTGAGCCGTGGTCGTGGGTATGCACGGGACCCACCTAAAACATAGACAATGTCTCCAATTGATCAGTTTCAATAACGAGGACCTCGATTGGCATGTGTAATAGGCATAGTATGGGATGTGTCTATTACATGTGGCAATTGGTGTTCGCTAACATAATTAATAATGAAAACTTAATTTTTACCTTGACATAACTAATAAACTGAACTTGACGTCTGCCTGCATGTTATGATAGACATTGATTATACTCATGACCTGATGTACGCTTGATTATATCACTGACTGACTTAGTTATTATTCATTTATTGTTGGCATGTTATTCCAATCTTATCATATATATTTTCTTTCCATATGCTTATACGTTACATGCATGTGCACCTTCCCTTTTTATTTTATCTTTCACTAGGTAGCTTATTGACGACCCTAAGTTTACTATGTTTAGATTCAGATCTGAGGATATTGCAGGGCCAGGAGTACTTTGAGTGTGTTGCAGATCTCCAGTAGACCATCCGCAGTTCAGTTCGTGAGAACTTTTAGTCTTTTTGATTTTATTCTTGTTATGCTTATAATAAGTGAACTTTCAAGACATTATTGTACTTGCTTTTGAATGCTGGAATAAGTTGTGAACTTTATATTTTGATTTAATACATTGAGGCTTAGTGTATTTTTATTGAAGATACGTCGCCGACTCTTGTCACGTACCCAATTTTGTGTATTTTGAGAAGTGGGGCGTGACAGTACAGAAAAATTCTTCACTCTGCTAATACTTCCCATCGAAGAGGGGTTTCCGATCATCAAAGATGAACCATGGGTGAAGCGATCGTCACCAATCCAAAGTGATCCTTCTCAGCCCTGAGCAAAGGAGTACTGTTCTTTTTCATGATGGCATAGGCCACAGGACCGACCAATGTCACTCGCTCTGAAGGTACCTAAAGAGTTTCATCCGCCAAGGCTACCTCAAAGATTTCGTGCTGAACCCCGGCGCCATCTCGAAGTAAGGACAACCGACAACTCTCGAAGTCTAGCAGATTGTCAATCGGTCTTAACATCCATGCTTCCAGTATAAAGCGATCAATTAAGATCAGTCCTTGGTCAAGGGAAGTACCCCCAACCACTTTTGTTTTATTTTATCCTTTATTATTTTAAACAAATTTTGGGTTTTCTTCTTCAAACTTATGTTTATTTATCACATACGACCCGGACCTCATGACGGTTGCATAAGCAACCTTGCCTTCTGAGGTCCTCTGTCTACTAGATCGTGAGGGAAAAAAGCGCCTTTCGAGGCTCCCCTCTTACTCCATGTGCCGAAAGAGTTTCAAAGCCACTCTTCAGTGTGCACCTGTCCAAGGCCCTCCCATTGCGGTATAGGTGAGGGAAAAAAGTCACCTTTCGAGCCCTCCAACTACTCTTTGGCTGATGAGCAAAAAAATTGTCCTACGGGACGCACCTTCCCAAAGCCATCTGACGAGATGCATCTAAGTCGTCTGGGTTAAGACGCTCCCACACCTTCTCAATGAGGGGTGATGGAGCCACCACCATACCAGCGAAGTGTCAGCCTCTCGTCTACCTGGGAAGATGAGTTCCTCCCTGGTGGGAAATCAAAACCACCCAGAGGAGACCGCAACGAGACGGTCTTACCCCCTACTCGGCCTTTCCACTATGATGGGAAATCCAAACATTCAAAGTCGGACACCTCTACTCCGCTATTGAAAAATCCTGACCACTCGGGGGAACTGCAACAAGATGGTCTCACCCCCTACTCGGCCTTTCCACTCCAATAGGAAATTCAAACCATTCAAAGTCAGACACCTCTACTTAGCTGTCAAAAAATCCAAACAGGTCTCACCCTATTGGCTTTTCCACTCCGATGGGAAATCCAAACCATTCAGAGTCAGACAGTTATACTATGTTGTCAGGAAATCTAACCACTAGGGGAATCGCAACGAGATGGGTCTCATCTCTACTCGACTTTTCCACTTTGCTGGGAAATTCAAATCATTCGGAGTCGGACACCTCTACTCCGCTGTCGGGAAATCTAAACCACTCGGAGAATCGCAACTAGACGGGTCTCACCCCCTACTTGGCTTTTCCATTCTAATAGGATGTCCAAACCATTCAGAGTTGGACACCTCTACTCCGCTGTTGGCAAATCCAAATGCTCGGAGAACCGCAACGAGCTGGGTGTCACCCCCACTCGGCCTTTATAATCTGCTGGGAAATCTAAAGCATTCGGAGTCGGACACCTCTACTCCACTGTCTGAAAATCCAAACCACTCGGAGGAGACCGCAACGAGTTGGGTCTCACCCCTAACTCGGCCTTTCCCCTCTGCTCCAAGATCCGACTAGTCACTCTGAGGTCTGATTGGTCTGCTCTGAGGTTTGATTGGTTCACCCCGCTCTGAGATTCGACTGGTCAACTCTGAGGTCTGATTGGTTCACCCCGCTCTGAGATTTGACTGGTCAACTCTGAGGTCTGATTGGTCCTCTCCGAGGTCTCATTGGTCCTCTCTGCCCCCTTCCAACTCTGAGGTTAACCCGCGAACAACCTGCGAAGAGTGAAGAAATCATCAAGGCGATAATTGGGTTCCGCAACTTAACATTGCGTCTTCCAAATGGGATTAACCTGCCTGCCCAGTCCACGCCAACCCGAAGTCAGTGAAATCAGGATGAGACCCAAAAATGACAGTCGGTTCTACTCCGACTTCCCGTGCTTTGAGAAGTAGAGTGGGGGAATTTGTAGTGGCCATTTTTCAGCCTCCCTCGAAATCATGGCACTTGTCCTGCGACAAAGGGGCACTTTGGAAAATCAACAACTATTTTACCAAATCAAATCCACATTTATAGCTATGAAGTGGCTACACCCCTAGATTGGAGCAGATATGAATAGATACAGAATCATACGGTTACAACCACAAAGATTGTACGGTTATAACCACTCGAGATACCAGCAACTTCGATATCATTTCTCAACTTGTATAAATACCCCTTCTCCAATGAGAGAGGGGGAGGAAAAAAATCAAACACCTGATCATTTGTAATATCACCACTGTAATGTCTCTTAAAGTCTAGCGCACCCTCTCTTCCCCCTGTTGGTTTTTTACCATTCTCGAGATTTTCCACGTAAAAAACTGTCTTTGCGATTGTGATTCTCTCTCTCCATTTCCACCTTTCCTTCTTTTTATGTTTGTGGGCTGAGGTCTTATTTTGAGATTTTTTTTTGCCACCACAGTAATGCAAGTTTAGTGCACAGGGAAGAGTCTTCTT
The DNA here is from genome assembly GCA_038442645.1 of Agave tequilana. Lineage (NCBI taxonomy): Eukaryota > Viridiplantae > Streptophyta > Magnoliopsida > Asparagales > Asparagaceae > Agave > Agave tequilana. The sequence continues at coordinate 1,359,349 of JAVJIF010029691.1, read as the reverse complement.
TTGCTTCCTACGGTCCAAAGATGACAGTTTGCTGAATCTGTAGCCAGGTTTGGAGTAGGACGCACCCAATGTTGTCTGTGGAGTTTCCTGCGAACTTGAAACCTGCCTAATCAGTAGTATCGTTCCACATGTGAGAGGAGTTCCAACATTATACGAAAAAGTGCTTTCTGCTTTGCACTGGTGGTCATAGTGCACAGCTTGTCAGTGAAGTTGAAATGGAAAGCTTTAAATGGTTATGATATATTGATAAAGCTCTCTGTAGGCTCCAAGACTAGATCGTTTTGAACAAGATATTCTATAAATTGTTGTTTGTCAATTGTGTTGTTTGAAGTTTCTTGGTGTCTGAACATAGGAATACTTTTAAAGGCAATTGTCTGGATGAAGTTGCTTTGTTAGTAGTATGAAGTGTACAATCATTATGGTAATGTCAGAATTTTTTTAAGAATGATTCTTTATGCCAATACATATTAGTAAAATTCATGTTTTCTTATATTAATTTTTAAATTTGTCCTGCCATTAAAAGAGTCCTTCAAACCATTTAAATTTCTTGAGATCAGATATATTAGGTTTGTATATGGGGGGAAGTTTTCATTTAATATCTTTAATTACAAAGCTTCTACAACAATGATGATGAGGTTTGACTTGCTTATCAATGTTGTGCAAAGCTTGGCGTTGCCAGAAAATAAAAGTATATATGTTACAAAATAGCTATAGCGTATCCTTAGATCATTATGATAGCTTATGTTTTCATTATTTTTCTCTGTTTCCACTAGTTCTGCTTTGTGGAGATTCTTTCTTCATATTCTCCTTACTGTGATATAATTCATTTTCATTACTGTTTTCAGAAAGTCTTTGAAGATTTAAAGCTCCTATCGGCCAATTTTATCTTTTTAAAACACAATACGATAATAGCTTTGCAGCCTTGCTGTCTAGAAAAGATCTGTTCTTTTTGTCATTACATATCTGAAGGTTTGAGCTTCTTACACTAATTAATGTTTTTGTTTTGGGGTTTAGATATGTAACCCCAAATCATTCATATTTAAAAATTTACCCCTTAAATTATTGATATTGCTTACATAGATATTGCTTACATACCCTTCAAATTTTTGAGATATCAATAAGTTACTCTCAATGTTAGTTTATAGATGGAATATGAATGATTTACCCTTTATACCCTTATTCTTATATTTTTCTTTAAAAAATAAAAAAATAAAAGAGAAGGTCTCTCTAAGAGCTCTCCGCCCAAATTCTGCCCGTCTCTTCACTCTCCCTCTAAATATCCCCACCTCTTCTTCCTCCCCGAACTCGTCTCTCTCTCTCCCCTCCCTCCAATCCCGCCTTTCTCCCCCTCCCAAATCCCCCCTTTCTCTCTGTCCCTCTCTCTCCCCTCCCTTAATCTCATCCTCTCTTTCTCTCATAATCGCTCTCTCCTACCTCCCCCATTCATGCCCCTCTTTCTCCAACATAATCTTATTTGTTCGTGATTAATTCTTTTTTTTTTTGAACTTTCTTTTGAGAAAAGAGAAGCGGGGAAAATAAGAACGAGGACTAAGTTATAATTAGAGTGTAAATTATAGTACAGAGGGTATATTAGTCATTTTTAATATTTTAACAACAAAAAAGAAATATTGTCTTTTGATCTTAAATAATAACAGTTGGGGGGTAATTTTTTTGGCTTCAAAAATTTGGAGGTATGTCAGTAATATTAATGATTTTAGAGGAAAATTTATAAATATAGGGGTACATATATAATAAACCCTTTTGTTTTTCACCTATGTTGGGGATTCCTATATTGGTTAAGATTTGAGATTCTTATATATGAAGAGAGATTCTGATATTGTTTTGGAGAAATTCAATTTCTCTGGAGAAAATTAATGCTAATGAAACAATTTCCATGCGAGTTCTGCTCTTTCCGGTTGCATTTCTGATGTTTTTAATCATCATGATGTTTTATATCAAGAAAAAGTTGTGGGACCTATCTTTTTGGCTTAGTGCTATTCTTCGATGGCCTTTGGTAGCCTGTATAACAAGGAATTTTGCAGTGAGTAAGATGTTATTGTGTATGTTACATTATTTGAAGTCACATGTCAATTACAGTAGAAATGCTACAAGTTCCTTTTTATGGGTGAAACATTTAGCTTTATAAAAGAAAAATTACGAGGAAATTATTATTACAAATTAACAGACAAAAAAATAAAACAGGTGATATGTTTCAAATAATCAGAAAGGCAAGGTTCCTCCTCCATCCTCTTGTTGTGGACCAAAGAATTTACGTTGCAAAAAAGTGACGACATAATAATGTAGAATCAAATGGAGTGCCTAACAAGAAAATGTGGAAGTGATCAGTGATGCTACTTGCAGTATGCATTATCAGGGGGGTTCTGATTTGCTAACGTTGTGTCGCTAGGGCTGTGGTCGATAAAAACTGGCTTGCCATGAATTGAATCCATCATAAGCAATTTGAGGAGCTCCTTGGATGGTACATGTCTGATCACAGACGAAAAAAGTACCTTTTAGGTTAGGAGCACCGGCGTGGTGCCAACCTAAGACCCTTGGGCGTGAGAATCATAGGTGGTGTGAAATGGAAAAGATCCATAGAGGAAAATTGCCGGAGTTGTGAATGGAGGTGTCGTGTAGAGGACAACTGCGAGCGTGATAGGAAGGACCGGCAGCGGATAACTGTCGGTGTAATGGATGAGAGAATGCACAGAGGACAATTGCGGGTATGTTGATGAATTGGTAGAGGAGAACTCCCTGGAGAGGTGTGATGTGTATGCTCATAGGATTAGGGAACCGATCACTTTTCCTTAGGAGAAGGATCATATATAATTAATAATGATGCCAGCTAGAGGCGGGATTGACGGGTTGCTGTAACTGCACGATTTAGACGTGCTGAATTCATTGCAATGACTGTGATCATCGGTGTTAGTCATGTTGGCCCAGAGGCCTTCCACTCTAATTTTGATGGTGATTAACTCATGTAGTTATGTGTGCTAATAATCTTGTGATTTTAGTTTCAGATCATTAACCAAGATATTAGTTGGTGATTAGCTTCAACAAGATGTCTTGGAAGCTTTAACATGGTGATTAAAGGGCCCGAGCATCAAAGATCATATATAGCACTCATTGGAGTCTAGCTCGGTGGATCACGTAGTTTTGGATCGAGTCGGCTTGGAGACGGCGCTCTACAAGAAGACATCGGTACCTAGTTTAGTTTTGTGTCTTAGATCCATTTTAAAGATTAGAATAGTATGATATGCTCAAGTTCACAATTCACACTCGTTTCATGTTTTGGTCTTGGTTTTTTGTTTGATTGGTTTAACCGATCTTGGTTTTCATGAATAGATAGTATCAAAACAAGTTTACATGGTTTAATGTATATTAGATGTGTTCTATATACATACATGCTTCAATTATTTAAACAAACTTAGTTTGATAGTCTATATCATGAGTTTGATGTTTTGGTATTTTTAACAAAACATATTTTGGGATTTAAAGACAAAAACTATGATATAATTATGTTTCATGTATATTGGATTTCTATCCATATGCATCACGCTTCAATGTTGTTTAATATCATATTTTTGTATTTGGATGAGTTTTGGACAAAACGTATTTTCTATTCAAAAATCCATGTTTCAGAAAATACAGTTTTTTATTTTTGGCAAAATTTCTATTACACAAAAATAGTCCAAAATGTTTTAAATTTGTGTTGAAATTTTTAACACAAGTTTGTATTTTAATGTAAAATGATAAAACTATTTTTGTGGAATTTTAGAATTAAAAATTACCTGTTTTTCTTACCCAAAACAGTGCCTGACAGGCTCTGTCGGTCGACCGCACGGTCGACCGACCCAGGAGTCGGTCGACCGAATGGTCGACCGACATGCACAGCCTGTGCATGTCTGGGCATGGCATTGGGCTGGTCGACCGGGCGGTCGACCGGACCAGAAAGCAGTCCTCTCTGTTTCTGGGCGGTCGACTGGCCAGAGAGTTGTTGCTCTCTGCTTCTGGGCCGGTCGACCGGGCGGTCGACCGGTAGCTACCAGCGGTCAAAAATTGACCGTTGTCCGGTCGACCGGTAGGCCATTTCTGGCAGTATTTGCTGCCAACGGCTATATTTTTCTAGGGGCTATAAATACCACATTAGAAGGAGGTTTTCTCTAAGATTTTAAGAGCTAATTTTTCCTGACTCTCTAGTGTTTCCACAGCAATCAAGAGAAGGTTTTGGGCTTTAATTGAACAATCTATTTGGTGTTTTTGCTAGGGTTTGGAAAATCAAAGAAAAGGTTTTTGGGAAAAGTGTTTGATTCAACTTCTTTATCTTGGTTTCTAGTTTTTTCCCAAGGATTTTCTTTGAGTTTTTGATTTTCATTCCTTTGGTTTTCTCCACACTTGAGCTACATCTACTATCTTATTCTATAGGATCTTTGTGTGGGAAAAGAGATTATTTGTGGTCTTTTGATCACCAAGTTGTAAACCTTATCTTAGCTTGGCTTTGTGCCTTTCCCTCATTGTATTGAGGAGGTTGTGCTATTGGGTTGTATCCCTCAAGGTGTGAGGTGATCCTTGTGTTGCTTTGTGCTAATCCCTCAAGTTGTGAGGTGATTGTTTGTTGGCTTGGTGTTGTGCCTCAAGGAGGAGGTTGTGTTTGTAAGGAGAGGAGTTGGGTACTTCTTGTGATTGTATTGCCCCAAATCCTCGGTGGATGTTCCCTTTGTGGGAGTCCTTTATGGACAAGCTAGTGGACTAGAAATCCTTCTGTGTGAAGGCGGGGATGTAGAGCTGGGTGCTCGAACCTCGAAACATATCTTGTTGTTTGCGCTTGATCCCTTGACTCTTACTCTCTCTCTTTACTTTGTGCCTTGCATCATTTCATATTGATCATTCATATTTATATGCTTGGCTAGCTTGTGTGTGCATCATTTGTTGGTTGCATTAATTGTTGTAATTGCAATTAATTTTTAAATTCCTCATAAGTTCATTAGATTAGCATTATCACCTATTCACCCCCCTCTAGGTGATTTCAATTGGTATCAGAGCCTACGCTCCTGATATTTGGTTTAACCGCTTAGGAGTGAGATCTTGGTTTGCTAATCTTTATTTGCATTTTCATTTGTACACATTTAGTTTGCACTCATGGATAGCCCTCCTATGTTTGATTTTTCTAGACATGATATATGGAAGGCCAAGATTAGTTGTCATTTAAAAAGCCTAGGACATCTAGTTTATCAAGCCACTACTCAAGAATCCTACCCAAATGCTAGCAAGCATAGAAAGGCAAATGCATTAGCACTTAAGACACTTAGAGCATCTCTTAATAATGATCTTTTACATGTGTTTGCTCATTATGATTCAGCTTTTGCAGTTTGGAGCATTTTGACTTCTCCCGAGCTACCTAGGATTATCAACAAGTTGAGAAGATCAAGGAGAGACAAGTCCGATGAGCATTGCCTCATGGTCCAAGGGAAAGATTCCCTTGAGGTACAATCGGAATCTCAACTAGATGATAGCTCTAGTTCCTATTGCTATGGATGTTTAGAAGTTCAATCATTAAATTTGGAACTTGCTACAAAACTTGAAAAGTTTTTGGAAAAACATGACCTTTTGAAAAAGAACAATTTTGAACTAAAAGAAGAATTAAAGGATTTGTGTTCAAATTTTGAATTGATTTTGCAAGAGAAGGAAGAGATTACTAGTGAACGTGACTCACTTAAATCTCAACTAGAACTTGCTCTAAAGGAAAATGAGTTTTTGAAAAGCAAAAAGGATTGTGATGTTGTTTTGAAAAACAATGAGGTTTTGTCTTCTAAATTAGATTTTATTTTAAAAGATAACCTTTCTTTGAAAAATGAAATTGATTTCATTATAAAAGAATTGGATTTGTTTTTAAAGAAAAATGATTCTTTGAAAATTGAATTGTCTTCACATGTTTGCCTTGCTAGTGTAGCTTCACCTAGCACATCTTTTGCATGCTCCACTTTATCTTCTAGTATTGAAAATGACATAAATGTTTTGAAGAAAAGTGTAGATTGTTTGGGCTCCACTTTGAGCCAATGTGCTTTAAATCATACACGTTTGGAAACCTTGGTTTGAAAGAAACAAGTTCCATCCTTGCATGCACACCCAACATGGCATACACATGCTTCGCACGGTCACCACTATCACATGTATGCTCATGTGTACACATGTACACATTGTGGTCGTAAGGGCCACCTTGCTAGATTTTTGTTATGATCGTATATATATTGAAAATTTAGCAAATAATGTTGTTTAGGTTAGGAAAGGTACTAACCCCTATGGACCCAAAAGAAAATGTGTACCAAAGACCACCCCTACGGTTTTTGATGTAGGTGTGGGCTCTCGCATCACGTGAGAGTGGCGGTGCCTTGGAATGGATGCGTTCCGTGCTTAAAGAAAATAATTTGGATGCATCACTTTCAAGGGGAGCTTGGTGGAGAGGACCACCATTGGTTTGGAGAACTAGAGAAGTGCCTTCATCGGTTTTGGTATCAATCTCTAACTCTCGTTTACTTTTACATGATTTTCATGTTCATCAATTTATAGCATGTCATGTTTTATTGTTCATTATGCCTATGCCATGTTTATTAGAATAGTGATATACATGTTTAGTTATTTGAGACACCCATAGACCTATCCTTGTGTTCTCACCTCGTTTTTAAACTAATATGTATGTCCTAGATCTAATGCATGTGCATGTACATGATGATCATATACATATTTATGATGTTTTGTTTTGATGCTTTATGTTTTGATTAGTATGTCAAATGCCATGATTATTAGACCATTGACATGCATGTATAGCTCTTGAGTTCACCTATGTTTATATTGATCCATATGTTGTGTTCTCACCCTTGTTTAGCTATTATATCTATCATAGCTCTAATAGCATGTGAATTTACATAATGATCATATTTATGTTTATCATGTTGATTTATGTCTTGTTTTATGCTTCATATTTTGAATATATGATTAGATAATAGTTTTCATTAAAACTAGGATATATACTTGTACATAGAGTGGGACACAAGTAAATTATTATATGTTTGTTCTTGAATGCTTATTTGTACCCATTAGATGTGCTAGTATAGTCTAGTTTTGATGATTCATGCATTCTAACTTGTATTCCCCATTTTGGATATTTTTTGATTTTGTGTTTTCACCTCATGTATATGTCTATTTTGCAAAACCTTAAGATATACATGTGTGCCCCTTGAGTCATTTTCTTTTCATGCAAATCTTTATTATGGACTCAATTGTGTTTAGGGATATGTATGTATACTTCTCGTTTTGTCAAAACATACATATGCCTTAGAGTATGATTTTTTTTTTTTAATGAAAATTTAGTTTTTCATATTTTCATGTTTAAAGGAATTTCAATTGAGCTTAATTGAACATTTTCATGATTATGTGTATCACATTATACTTGTTCACTCACTTTATTAGTTTTCTCATGATTTTCTTTTCATGAGTTTGATATGAGCTTTATGGACTTTTGAGTATTTAGTGATCATGTGATTTACATGTGTTTCATGAAAAATATTTTGTTTTATTCCTGCTTGAAGAATTTCGTACTAGTTGTCAAGTTTTCCTTTTAACTAGTTGCGATATTCTTCGTTTTGGTAGTTGGAAAAACTCTACCAAAAAGAAACTATATTCTTTTCAAACACACATTATTTTCAAACCTATTCTTGAAAACCCCTACCATCAACGGGCGGTTGGTTGGGAGATCATGCTCATGTATGCTTTATAGTGAAAATCTTTTTAAACTTGAACATGATTAGGAGAATAGGTTATATGAGATATACACTTGATCTTATTGTTGTTTCAATTGGTATCATTGGATTCTTTCAATTGGTATCAATATTGACATTTCTTGTATTCTCATATATTTTTGTATATGTATGCTTTCATTTCAAATAATATCAATTTTATTTGGTATTAACTTTTTATACATATATATGAATTTTGTTTATGCTAAGCTTGAGTTTCTATTTTGTTTCAATTGATTAGTTTTCAATTGGTATCCTAATACAAGCTTATGTATGTTTTTGTTGGTATGTTATTTGTTTACATATCAATTGGTATCAAGATTTTGTTTTTACAATCATTTGGTATCATATCAAGATTTTTGTTTTCTATTAGTTTATGTTTTCAATGCCTCGTTTACCTTTATTTCAATTGGTATTGTTTCTTATAGGCATTCCTCAAAATATTTTTATGCTTATTTCAATTTGATATCATTATGAACTTCATTGACACATTTTTTATTGGTATCATGTTTGATGTCACCCTTTATTGATTCTTTGTTTTGAACAATAAGGGGGAGATCATTTTGTCTTTACGTATACGCCTTTGTTGATGATTGACAAAAAGGGGAGAAGAATTTGAGTTTGTAGTTTATATGCATGTTTTTGGTATGCATGTTTTATGTTTTTATTAAAGTTCAATTGGTATCAAAAGCACTAGTTATAGAACATGTTTATTTTTAATATCAAGAGCTTCACTAGTTTTGTTTTGCAAATTGATATCAAGAGCTTGTTTTGAAAATATATTTGTTTTATTTATTGGTATCAAAAGCGTGTCTTAGAAATTTATGTGTTTTAATTGGTATCAAGAGCATGTTCTAGAAATTTATATGTTTTATGCATGAACATTCATTGCATATGTATATGTTTATTGTGATGCATGAGTTAAGGGGGAGCTTCCTTGAAGCTTAACTTTAATCCATGCATATATAACTCCATGAGTTTTGTCATCATTAAAAAGGGGGAGATTGTTGACCCAGAGGCCTTCCACTCTAGTTTTGATGATGATTAACTCATGTAGTTATGTGTGCTAATAATCTTGTGATTTTAGTTTCAGATCATTAACCAAGATATTGGTTGGTGATTAGCTTCAACAAGATGTCTTGGAAGGTTTCACATGGTGATTCAAGAGCCCGAGCATCAAAGATCATATATAACACTCATTGGAGTCTAGCTCGGTGGATCACGTAATTTTGGATCGAGTCGGCTTGGAGACGGCGGTCTACAAGATGACATCGGTACCTAGTTTAGTTTTGTGTCTTAGATCCATTTATAAAGATTAGAATAGTATGATATGCTCAAGTTCACAATTCACACTCGTTTCATGTTTTGGTTTTGGTTTTCGGTTTGATTGGTTTAACCGATCTTGGTTTTCATGAATAGATAGTATCAAAATAAGTTTACATGGTTTAATGTATATTAGATGTGTTCTATATACATACATGCTTCAATTATTTAAATAAACTTAGTTTGATAGTCTATATCATGAGTTTGATGTTTTGGTATTTTTAACAAAACATATTTTGGGATTTAAAGACAAACACTATGATATAATTATGTTTCATGTATATTGGATTTCTATCCATATGCATCATGCTTCAATGTTGTTTAATATCATGTTTTTGTATTTGGAAAAGTTTTGGACAAAACGTATTTTCTATTCAAAAATCCAAGTTTCAGAAAATACAGTTTTTGTTTTTTGGCAAAATTTCTATTACACAAAAATAGTCCAAAATGTTTGAAATTTCTGTTGAAATTTTAACACAAGTTTGTATTTTAATGTAAAATGATAAAACTATTTTTGTGGAATTTTAAAGATTTTATGCAATTTTTAGAATTAAAAATTACCTATTTTTCTGACCCAGAACAGTGCCTGACAGGCTCTGTCGGTCGACCGCACGGTCGACCGACCCAGGAGCCGGTCGACCGGGCGGTCAATTGACGTGCACAGCCTGTGCACGTCTGGGCATGGCATTGGGCCGGTCGACCGGACCAGAGAGCAGTGCTCTCTGTTTCTGGGCGGTCGACCGGCCAGAGAGCCGTTGCTCTCTGCTTCTGGGCCGGTCGACCGGGCGGTCGACCGGTAGCTGCCAGCGGTCAAAAATTGACCGTTGGCCGGTCGACCGGTATGCCATTTCTGGCAGTATTTGCTGCCAACGGCTATATTTTTCTAGGGCTATAAATATCCCATTAGAAAGAGGTTTTCTCTAAGATTTTAAGAGCTAATTTTTCCTGACTCTCTAGTGTTTTTACAGCAATCAAAAGAAGTTTTTGGGCTTTAATTGAACAATCTATTTGGTGTTTTTGCTAGGGTTTGGAAAATCAAAGAAAAGGGTTTTTGTGAAAAGTGTTTGATTCAACTTCTTTATCTTGGTTTCTAGTTTTTTCCCAAGGATTTTCTTTGAGTTTTTTATCCATTCCTTTGGTTTTCTCCACACTTGAGCTACATCTACTATCTTATTCTGTAGGATCTTTGTGTAGGAAATGAGATTGTTTGTGGTCTTTTGATCACCAAGTTGTAAACCCTATCTTAGCCTGGCTTTGTGCCTTTCCCTCATTGTGTTGAGGAGGTTGTGCTATTGGGTTGTATCCCTCAAGGTGTGAGGTGATCCTTGTGTTGCTTTGTGCTAATCCCTCAAGTTGTGAGGTGATAGTTTGTTGGCTTGGTGTTGTGCCTCAAGGAGGAGGTTGTGTTTGTAAGGAGAGGAGTAAGGTACTCCTTGTGATTGTATTGCCCCAAATCCTTAGTGGAGGTTCCCTTTGTGGGAGTCCTTTGTGGACAAGCTAGTGGACTAGAAATCCTTCTGTGTGAAGGCGGGGATGTAGAGCTGGGTGCTCGAACCTCGAAATATATCTTGTTGTTTGTGCTTGATCCCTTGACTCTTACTCTCTCTCTCTCTTTACTTTGTGCCTTGCATCATTTCATATTGATCATTCATATTTATATGCTTGGCTAGCTTGTGTGTGCATCATTTATTGGTTGCATTAATTGTTGTAATTGCAATTAGTTTTTAAATTCCATATTAAGTTCATTAGATTAGCATTATCACCTATTCACCCCCCTCTAGGTGATTTCAAGTCAGTTAGGATTGCATGCCGAGAAATCTGTCACTGTCCAACTGCCCGTACTGAAAAGGGCGTTATACGTTATGAACGTGGGGGGGAAGGAGTTGCATAAGTATCGGCTAAGATCATGATGATATGTCGTTGGAACTTGGGATGGAGATCTCAAAGAGTTAAATGGCTAAGAATAGTGGAATGAGGCTCCAGATTGAGGATCGCTCCAGGATAGCCAGGAGTAGCGGAGGCTCCGTGTTGAACTCTGGGAGTTGTGAATTTTTTGAGGAAAGCTTTTGGTAGCTTGGATACGGGTTATCATCTTGGTGAGGGTCAAATTTTAACCATTACAGATGCCCCCGCTTCCCCACTTATCGGAGTTGGAGGAAGGAAAGTCAGAGAAGTGAAGATACTCTAATAGATTATCAATGTTTTTACACTCATTATGTGCTTGCGGACAGAGAAGTGTGCAATGAATCTTTTTGAATCGCTGCAGATCTTTGGAATTAATTTTGGTTGCACAGCTAGCTACCAGTTGTCACATCAAGCGATTGGATCTCTTAAAATGTTGAGCCTTGCGTCTCCTCGAATACTTGCATCATTATGACTGGGAACGTAGGTGACTGGGAACGTAGGGTTTTATGATTTGACGATGACAATTGATCTTCTGCTTTTATTGTTGGCCGAAAATCTCAGGATTATGGGCGAGTTTCCAGAGATTGAAAATTTGAATTTGAGTCGGTTGGGCTTTTCTTCCATCTATAAATAGAGACAGTTCTTTGGGAGGAAATCATCTTCTGTCTTCTTCAAAAAACTCTTACTTCGAAATCCTAACTTCTTCCCTTTCTGGGCCGCCATGTCATCCCTCTTCTTTTCATCAAATGAAGGAAAAGGAGCTGGAGGATAAGAAAATGATGATCAGGCTCTTTTCTAGGTAGCCTGAAAGGTGCGGCGCATTAATCGCCATGAAGGGTCTGTTACGACGCATTTGTCGCCGTGACAGGGTGCCACCGTGAAGGATGACAGGTAGGATTCTCGCTTCAACTAGATTGAGCGATCTAGTTTTTAGGTTGCTTGATCTTGGGTAAGCAAGCTTTGACTTTGGTCATCAACCTCTTTCCTGATGGCATGTATGAGGGAGGAGGAGAGGGAGCTAATTTGCCGGTTGTGCCGGTTGATTGAGGCTAAACCTGCACACAAAATACGAGATTATAGATCTTATTATAAACTTGTGCAAGTGCTCAATTCTTCCGCTATAGCAAGTGGCTATGCGGGTCGTGATCCACAAGGAGGGTTTGCGATGGAAGCTTTACGTGTCTTTATTGAAATCGTTAAGAATAAAAGCGAAGGTTCTTCTCTGTTTTTAAGTTATAAAAATGAAAAAGAAAGTTAATGGTTAAAGTTAAGAAGAAAGCGAGAGATGAAGAATGTGGAAAATCAGAAAACGATGAAAAGCGACTATGTACAATGAAGTGGAGAAGAAAGAGTTGGAGGAGGTGGTGATCTATACTAAAGAAGTAAAAGAAAAGAAAGAAAGAAAAGTGAAGAGATACTTACCTAAGTTGATTGATGACTTACTTGAAAACCGTTGTATGTTCTACCTTTGCTTCAGAGGTGTTCAACGCATAGATCATAAACTCGAGCTCGATCCCCGTGCATATTATATCGTCAAGCATAAGAAGAACGAAGTGATGCGGATCTTGGAAGAGGAGAACGTCTTCATGAACTATCGCTGGCTCTCATGTAGCTTAGTTATACTTGCTTTGGAATTCACTTGTACACTCAACAACAACCAAGGTAAAGTAGAAGAGGAAGAGGAAAGCAAAACAAATGTAAAGTAAAGCAAAATTAAGAAACAAACAAAGCATTTAACTTTATTACTTGGTGAGACAATAAAAGAAAGGAGTAGGGTACATCGTCGGTGTCACTCTCAACATCAGCCCCTCTCTCTTACTTACATGAATCTTCTTCTACCCTAATTTACATACAAATTACATAAGAAGAAAAGAAAAACCTAAACTACAAAGAATTAAAACTAGGCTAAATCCTAATCTGCATTGGTCCTCCCATTTCAGCTCCGAGAATGGCCTTTTATAGGCAGAAAACCCAACCACCAAGATCCCGGGGAGGTCAGGGGAGCAAACGCTCCCCCTAACTCCCCAACAAAGCCGCGGAAACGCGGCCCAAGCCACGTTTCCGCGGCCAGGGTGTGGCCAGATGGCCACACCCTATTGGTGGGTCTCTCCGGGGGTTTCTTCTGGCTTTATCCTTTGTTGGTTCTGTCGTTTGAGCTCCTGATTCTGACGAAATGGCCTTAGATTTATTGGCCTTAATCGATCGATTCTGAGAGGATTCTTCTCAACGGTTTCAACCTCTTGATTTTGCCCTGATTTTATGTGTGCGAATTAACTCTGATTTAATTCAGAATTCTGGTGGGCTTTTGGGCTCATTTCTCTTCATCTCCTTAAGGATTGGGCCTGCAAATAAATTAAACAAACAATTAGGACAATGCAGGCTTTTATTCTAAAATAAATATGAAAATGTGACATTAAATATGCAACATTAGTGACCAATCACACCCCATACCTATCTTTTGCTCGTCCTCGAGCAAAACAACTAAACTATACTAAGGATTATTAGACCACTTTCGCAGGTCGCGCGATTGCACTGAGCATGTGCAACAAGCCGTTAAACCTCTAGGTTCCGCCTAGAGGACGAGTTTTGTCTCGTGAGGGTTTTCAGCGGATTACACCCACAAAATCCATAAAGAAAGAGAAATAAAGAGTTAGTATTTTCGAAAAGCATTTTGAAAGAGAAAAATATTTGAAATATGATTGTAAGATCTAAGCAATCTATAAGTTATAGGAAAACCGAATTTTTCATTCCTAAACTTAGTCTCTATTCAAAAATTTGTTATCAATCAAAGTAAGGAGTCAAATTGTACTTCTCATCTAGTCTATTACTTTACCCTAAGTCATATGCACTTGTGACTGTGAAAATTTTGACTAAGGGTTCATTACCTCTAACTCTTATGCCTTATTTATTATATATATATATATATATATATATATATATATATTTTTGGTGGTATTATTCCTTAGTTCTATTAGGCTTTCTAATCTGCCCATGTAACGAGCCTCTAATCGATGACTCCCAAACCAAACGGTCTTAGGGCACCGGGTGAGAAGACACCCCTGGGAGTTAAGGACTCGAGCAGACAAGGCCACAAAACCAAGGATTTTATTATATGAACCTCTTTTAAGCGTGAATACTTATGCTTTATTAGGCACAAATACCCAGCTTAATCAGAGGATTTTTCTTTTCAAATTTATCTAATTATCTTTTGCATAAATACTAAGGCTTGCTTAGGCCAAAGCACCTAGCTAATCAATAATTAGACTTGTTTTTTTTTCTTTTTTTCTTTTTCTTCAAACTCATCTAATTATCTTTTGCATAAATACTAAGGCTTTCTTAGGCCAAAGCACCTAGCTAATCAATAATTAGATTTGTTTATATATATATTTTTTTATAAGGCATACGAATCTTTGTTTTTGAACCCTAAATGTGTAAGTGTATGAAGTGTGCATATTTCATCAAGGTAAAGATCAAGACTAAATTACTTTGACAAATTATCTTCCTAACTCTATAAATCAAACAAATAATCTTATTTTGACCAAGTATAAGAAATCCTAATTTGGATTTTCCTATTCCTTAAAATTAACTTAATTTCTTACAAAAATAAGTCAAAATATTGTTTCTATTTTCAAAAAGTTTTTAAAAGTAAAGAAAAATGTTAAAATTTTTTTTAAAGAAAAAGAAAAGTTATGTTAGACCCTCCCCCACGCCTATCTCATGCATTGTCCTCAATGTATGAATTAATACATAGATGCATGAAAAAGAAGAAAGGGAAGGAAAGTGTTACCTTAAGGTGGTGGTTCCGGTGGTGGTCTGATTGGTCCACGAAACGTGGCCCAATCAACTTTTCTTGGGTCTCGAAGGAACCCACCAGAAGTGTCTCTAATATAACCCATTAAAAAGATGTATCCATAAAGGATATTTATTAAATATTTAACCCCATCTAATTTCCATATTTCATAATTAATTTCGGAGTCAAATTTATCAACCACCTCGTCCCAGAATGGAGTATGAAATGATAGAATGATTGACTTGGACTCATGAAGGATAGGAACTACTACCGACTCAGGAAGGTACTTAAATCAAGTAAAGGTTCAAGAGTCGAAATTGGTTCAGGAATTGGGTCCAAGTCAAGAAATTGAAACTCTAGTCCACATATATTTTCTAACAATGGAATGTGACTTAATGTGGGTGATTCCAGTTCAGGAATGATAGGTGGAGGAATCAAAACTGACTCTAAAATATTACTCAAGTTTGGTAACACAACAGGAGTCAATATTGATTCTGAAAGTTGAACTGGATCACAGATATGAGAATCTAGGTCACATATCTCATTGACTTCAATATCAAAAAATTGAGAACTTGCCAATTTGTCAATAGGATCTTCAAGAGTGTATAATTGATCAAGTTCAATACGATCCTCAAAAATAGGTGATTCAATTTCATTATGAATTGGTACAGGATCCAATGTTGACTCTAGGAAAAGATTGAAGTCAGGTGAAGATACCGGAGTCATTATTGAATCAGGAAGAAGCATTGAATCACTAAGTTGGGGTTCAAGATCATATTCGTTCTCAAGTTCTATTTTAGGAAAAGGAAAACTTGCTAAACTATCAATACCTTTTCAAAATTTGGAGTTTGGGCAAGTTCAAGTGGTTGTTCTGAAATGGAATCTTGATTTCCAAAACTACATGACTCTTTGGCTCTAACAGAATGGTAAGTGACATCAGGACGGTGGGAACGTAGAGATTCGACCATCATATCTATGTCACGATTTCTAGCATTTTGAGCATGAGTCATGGCTTCTAGCTTCTTTTCATAGTTGATGGGTTCATTGTCTTGTTGAAAAAATGAAGAGTTATTTTGGAAGTGGTATTGAAATTGTGAGTCCATCAAATTTTGTGATTGTTGTTTGGACCCACGCATACTCCGTTCCAAAATTGATGGTTTTCTATTTTGGACTGGTGGAACTGAGTATGAATCTTGAAAATACTGTGGACTAGGTGGAGAAGGAGGACAAGGTGGTTGGAAATTATGTTCGGGGGAGGTGAATCCCTACTGACTCGGTGAAGGGTTGAAATCATTATGGAAATTATAGTTATTAGATGGGGGGTATGGGTCATATTGATTCGGATAAGACCAATCCTGCACACTAGGTTGGTTAAAGTCATGATATGCCGGTTGGTAATATCCGAAAAAGAAGTCGGTGTGTAATATGGATTATTATTGTAGTTGAAAAAATTATTATTATAGTCCATATCACACAATAGAATACAAACAAAGAAAAACAAACAAATAAACAAACAAAAAAGAAAAAATTCTAGCCTAAGTTAGGGTAGACTTAGGACCTAGACGACTCCTAACTGGTTAGACTGTCCACGGGAGGTCTAATGTAGACTTTAACCACAAGCTAATCAGCCAGGTCAGGGCAAGGTTGGTGGGAGGTTTTCCGTCAAAGACGTTCCTTAATTAAATAACCACCAACCTTCGGGCTTTCGGCCCTCAATCCCTTTCCTAGACACTGATTTTGCAGAAGTTAGATTCCAACATTTTTCCCCCTTAGGATAATCTCCTAATTGAGTCCGAGATGTCCCTAGGGCCAACGTCTACTCAATTTTAGTTAGGCTTGGGTTAGTGAGTGCTTGGATTCTGATTTTTGGGCTAAGGAAGGGTGATTAAATCCCCACCTTATATTGTTATTGGGTTGGTGCCCTTGAAATCAGTTTTTGTGCAAGTGTACAAGATAAATAAGATGCACTCTAAGTGATATAAATCAACCAAGAGATAGTCATATTCTAGTTGCAATGCAAACATACCCTGCTCCAGCACTCTTCAACAGTAAAAATTAAATGAATTGAAAAGAACGCGTGCCTTAAATGCAAACGTCTAATCAATTTTTAACTTGTGCAACAAACGTTTTACTGTTTATTATTAGCAGGCTTATGTCATGGAATATAGGAAATAAACAATTGCAGCAAACTAGAATTTGCAAACTAAGTAGCCCTGCAAAAAGCTGTTAGTAGTCAGCTCTTCCTTGTCGCGGATCCGCGGCTTTTGCCATGGACACGCGGCAATTCAGAGGGCAATGGGTCTCTGCTTTCTAGGGCAGAGGCCCAAGGCCACTTGTATGTCACAGCAATATTAATTTCCTGCTTTGATTGCCCTGTAACCTGCAACAGAGAAGAAAATTCGTTTAGTTCTAAAAATTTTCTAAAAAAAAATTCAGATTTCAATAAAAAACATGTTACCCTCCCCGGCAACGGCGCCAAAATTTGAATGAGGCTAAACCTGCACACAAAATACGAGATTATAGATCTTATAATAAACTTGTGCAAGTGCTCAATTCTTCCGTTATAGCAAGTGGCTATGTGGGTCGTGATCCACAAGGAGGGTTTGCGATGGAAGCTTTACGTGTCTTTATTGAAATCGTTAAGAATAAAAGCGAAGGTTCTTCTCTGTTTTTAAGTTATAAAAATGAAAAAGAAAGTTAATGGTTAAAGTTAAGAAGAAAGCGAGAGATGAAGAATGTGGAAAATCAGAAAACGATGAAAAGCGACTATGTACAATGAAGTGGAGAAGAAAGAGTTGGAGGAGGTGGTGATCTATACTAAAGAAGTAAAAGAAAAGAAAGAAAGAAAAGTGAAGAGATACTTACCTAAGTTGATTGATGACTTACTTGGAAACCGCTGCATGTTCTACCTTTGCTTCAGAGGCGTTCAACGCATAGATCATAAACTCGAGCTCGGTCCTCGTGCACATTATATCGTCAAGCATAAGAAGAACGAAGTGATGCGGATCTTGGAAGAGGAGAACGTCTTAATTAACTATCGCTGGCTCTCATGTAGCTTAGTTATACTTGCTTTGGAATTCACTTGTACACTCAACAACAACCAAGGTAAAGTGGAAGAGGAAGAGGAAAGCAAAACAAATGTAAAGTAAAGCAAATTAAGAGACAAACAAAGCATTTACCTTTATTACTTGCTGAGACAATGAAAGAAAGGAGTAGGGTACATCGTCGGTGTCACTCTCAACATCAGCCCCTCTCTCTTACTTACATGAATCTTCTTCTACCCTAAGTTACATACAAATTACATAAGAAGAAAAGAAAAACCTAAACTACAAAGAATTAAAACTAGGCTAAATCCTAATCTGCATTGGTCCTCCTATTTCAGCTCCGAGAATGGCCTTTTATAGGCAGAAAACCAAACCACCAAGATCCCGGGGAGGTCGGGGGAGCAAATGCTCCCCCTAACTCCCTAATCCGCGGCCAGGGTGTGGCCGGATGGCCACACCCTGTTGGTGGGTCTCTCCGGGGGTTTCTTCTGGCTTTATCCTTTGTTGGTTCTGTCGTTTGAGCTCCGGATTCTGACGTAATGGCCTTAGATTTATTGGCTTTAACTGATCGATTCTGAGAGGATTCTTCTCAACCGGTTTCAACCTCTTGATTTTGCCCTGATTTTATGTGTGCGAGTTAACTCTGATTTAATTCAGAATTCTGGTGGGCTTTTGGGCTCATTTCTCTTCATCTCCTTAAGGATTGGGCTTGCAAATAAATTAAACAAACAATTAGGACAATGCAGGCTTTTATTCTAAAATAAATATGGAAATGTGACATTAAATATGCAACATTAGTGACCAATCACCGGTGAATTGCTTCTCACCCTGGAGTCCGGAGCTCTTCCTCAGAACACCTTAGAGGTGATGTGATACCATCACCTTCTTGTATGTCTTGCATGATTCTTTCTTCAGAGAGTTGCTGCCTCGCTCTCACACTTGCCGGATTTTCTGAGAGTTCTCATTTTGCTGCTTTGGAGAGACACGGAGGTAGAGACATTGAGTTGCCCATTCAGGAGCCATGACGTGGATCACGGTTCAAAAACTCGGCCGAGTCGGAGATGAGTTAGCCGAGTTGTATCCGTCTCGGCCCGCTCTGAGATGAGTCTGAGTCAAGAGTCGGTTGACTCAATTTAGAGAAAACTGACTCGGTCGAGAATTGGAGTTGACTCGGACGATTCACGATAGAATTGGTGCTAGCCTAAAACCCTCGGGCGTGAAAATCAGTAGATAGAGTGTAATGAAAAAGACTGACAGAGAAAAATTGCGGGGTTGTGGATGGAGGTGTCGCGCAGAAGACAACTGCTAATGGATGGGAGGACCGCGTTGAGGATAACTGTGAGTGTGTTGCTGCACTGACAGAGTATAATTGCTTGGAGTGGGGTGTGATGTGTATGCTCAGAGGATTAGGGAAGCGATCACCTTCCTATAAGAGAAGAATGATTATATATACCTGACAATGATACCAGCGTGGAGGCGGGATTAACGGGTTGTCGTAACTGCACGATCTGCACGTGCTGAATTCGTTATAATGGCTGTGATCATCAATGCTGACCGGTTAGGATTGCATGTCGTGAAATCTGCCATCGTTCATAACTGCTTGCACTGAAAGGGACGTTGCACATTACGAACGTGAGGGAGGAAGGAGTTGTATAAATATTGGTAGAGATCATGGACGATCTGTTGTTGGTGCTTCATGTTTGGAGTAGGAACCTTCGAGATGGATGAGACCTCATAGAGGTCTCAGAATGGTGGAATGGGGCTCCGGACTGAGGACGTCTTTGAGAGGGGGTAGCTCCGGGATGGCCGGGATTGGCGAAAACTCCAGTTGGACTCTGGGAGTTGTGGATTTCTCGGGGGAAGCTCTTGGTAGCTTAGATACGTGTCATCATCCTGATAAGGGTCAAATTTTGACCAGTACTGGGGGCAATTTATTATTTTCTATGCCCTATCTTACTTTTTCTTGTGATAGAGTTTTAGCTTACCGTCTCAAAACAAGATCTTAGAATAATATGCAGGGGACTCAAGATAAAATGTTCTAGATTGCGAATGTTGAAGTTTGTAAACTATTTGCTTGTTTAATGTCAAAATAGTTCAGATCACCATCTCAATGTTCAAACATTTACTTGTTTGATGTTGCAAGGACATTGATTTTCTATGTTGGTATGTTGAAGTGTAGATGTTACTTGTCCTCTTTATCTTCAAAACCTGTTTATTTCTAAGTTTTCTACTTAGTCCTAGTGATTCTAGTTGCAGATGTGGCTTATGGTGTTGGCGAGAAAGAAATTTTCTAGATTTCAGTCTATAAACTGTTAACTGTTTTGATTTTGAAATAGTCTGCATTCCATCGAATACCCAAAACATTTATGTTCAGTGCTTATGGACACATTTTCCTAGGTTTGGTTATCATCATGTTGTCTGAATTTTATTATTAATATTTAATATTGCAATTTCTATAAGATTCTTGTTTACTTTATTTTATCCCTTACTTTGTCCAGAACTGTTTGGAATCTAAAACTGTAAGAATGGGGCAAACTAGAAACCATGTATGAACTAACTGCTGCCATTATTGCTATCAGGTTGCAAATCATGTCTGCATGCAGTAGAGGGATTCCTGATATTAGATGGAGGATCAGTTTGTCTTTCTGTTAAAAAGCTATTTCAAATGTAAGCAAGAATATCCTATGCTATATGGTTTTATTCTGAGACTATTTGTATGTTTATTTAACTAAGACAGGGATTATGGATGTGATAAGTTTCTGTTATCTATAGTTGAAATGTGTATGCTTACATGTATTATGATAAGAAAATGGTTTGCGACTATTATGCTCGTCTCAATGATTCAGCGAAGTAGTAACTATGTCATGTGTATTTTACTGGAGTTGTGAACATGACTGATGACTTTCATAAAACTAGAATTATATTGCTCCTAATTTGCATCTGAACAAAATCCCCCCTTTGATGATCATAGTAGAATCATAAATGTAAGGTTGTAACTCACCACCCAGCATAACTAATGCGAGTGGATGATGAATTAATTCATCAGAACATCAACTGGATTATTGATAAAACTTTTGAAAGCAAAAATATTAAAATGGAGTTCATGAGTGTCTTTGTAAGTTTATAGGAGAAGGAAGCTCACGATTCTAAAATGAACAAAAAGTATAAGTTATAGGGTTTTAGTAGTAGAAGGGAGGTTTAGGTTCTAGAATGGATCTGAGTTAGCAATCAGCAGGTTAGCTTGTTGGTGACACCCCTCCTAAAAGGGAGGTTTCAGGTTCAATCTTGGTTGTTGCTGAATGGGGGATTTAACTTAAATAATTAGTGTTGGGTGCATCCTGTGTGTGAGCTGTAGTGTATCCTCTCTCCTCTTTCTCTAAAAAAAATAAAAAAAAATAACTATCACGATTCCATCCCAAGGCCACATTCAGTCCGGAGTCACTCTCCCAGACTCGCCATCACAGTCTGGAGGCCCAGCCTCTAAAACAAAAACCCTCCACAAAGATTGCCGCTTTTATGCTATTTACAGCTTAGTGGTTACACTGTTAGATCATCCCCATATTTAGACGTTACAGTGCCCCATATCAATGCAGGCTGTTTTGAATAGTGGCAAATATCTCTGCGTAACAAACTCAACAATCAAGTGGTGCGATCTGAAAGGTTATTAGGAAATCACAATGTGCCAATTGTACATTTGCAGAGATCCGAAATATCCGTGTGTGCATCAATAGCTCAGTCAGGTATTACTATTGCTTATTCTCCAACGGGGATGCAGTTCGCTTCTAATTCCACCCAAAACACCACACACGAGTAATCTCTTTGCTTTTTCTCAACAAGAATACTCCTTCTCACACCTGAGGGTTCTTGGTTGGTACATACTCACCGGCGCTCTTGACCTGAAAGGTTTTTTTTTCTTATTGTGCGTTTCTTGACATATCCAATCAGAAGGGTCCCAATCGTTTGTAACAGAAAATCTCCACCACAAAAATGAAGCAATTAAAGTCATAAGATTATACCCAAATATAGAATGACTTCAAATTACCAATGATGAGAAATATTGCGAGCTGATAACAACAAGACATCATTGTTGCCACCTTGATCTTGAGCACAACATCTTTAGACTTTGGGTATATATCTTCTTTGTGGGACTGCTTCTATTTATGGGTCTTAGCTGTCTTCAAGAGATTAACAATATACTAAGTGTGAAACATTAATTAGGGACACATAAGCACTAATTTTCTTTAGAATAAATAATAAAAAACAATTAAGCACTAAGCCTTTAAGGATTAACCAGCTTTCTGGCTCTCTCTAAAGAGAGACTAAAATCATTTCAAAAGGATCCAGATCCGGACTCGAATCCTTCCCATTGAATTTCAACCCCACGACATTTAAATTCAAGATCCACTCTATTGAAGTTGATCTATATTATTTTAAGTATCTAAAAATAAAAAATTATATCGTTTGAATACTTTTTGCTTATCCATCAAGTGGGCGCAATACGAATGGCAGAAAGTAATGGGTTGTTAGTTTAACTGCGTATAATATTTGAAATCTAAAAAAAAATTGGTCGTAGGGGTTTTAAATGTTTAGATGATGATCAAATGATCGGATCAAGAATTTGTGTGTTTAAAATCATAGATCTAGGCAAAATACTATTTTTAGTCGTCCATTTTACGTAAACTTGATGAATAAGAAAAAAAAATATTCGCATGACATGAATTTTGGTTTTTAAAGGCTTCAAATAATGTAGGTCAACTTCAACGGAGTGGATCTTATATTTGAGTATCAGGGGATTGAATTTTAATAAGAAGAATTCGGGCTCAAATCCTTTGAAAGGAGCCAAACCTATATATATATATATATATATATATATATATATATATATATATATATATATATATATATATATATATATATATAGATAGAGAGAGAGAGAGAGAGAGAGAGAGACTTGTGCTATTCCGCAAGGAGTTGAGGCTGAATCTTTTCCACTCAAATACAACTCTATGACATCTGAATGCAAGATACACTTCATTGAAGTTGATCTATATTATTCAAGTAATTAAAAATAAAAATTCAAATATTTTGAATACTTTTAGCCCATCTATCAACTGGGTATAAAATGGATGACCGAAATAGTGAGTTGGTAATTTCTCAATGTGATCGCATGTACTTGCCTATTTTGATTTTTCTCGGTGTTGCTCAGTAGCAATCCTTGCGTTCATGTAGAGAGTAGGTTAGCAATTTGCCCCACCTAAACTTTGAGATTATGGATGGAGGCTGCTTGATTTCTAATGAAGGCTTTTTGATTCTCTATCATTGACTCAGTCTTTGCCATGAAGTACTCGAATTTATCCATAAATTTTGCAAAGGCTTATTTCAAATTTACTTTCTACTCTTTCACTTGTTGGTATTGTTATTGTTGATAGTTGTTGGCCCAAGATAGATTTGGATGATTCTTCCATGCAGGGTTGTACGTGTTGGATAAAGATTTTTGGGCCTTTGGAAATTGTTGACGAAGTTGATTTGTTCGATTTGAACATCTGAAAAAGTATTGCCAATTTGACAATCTCTACTAGAATGTGCTCCTCTGCAAAAATCACAAATTGAATTAAGAGTATGAATTGCACTTACATTGAACGTACCAAGTCATTTTTGTTGAAACCTGCTGCCCCTACATGTTCATCACATAGTTACATATCCATTGGTTTTGATGATAACAAGCTTAGGGTTATATACACACACACTTATTTATATATGTATTTTGTAGTCACATATGTTTTGCAGATCAAAAGGAGGATATTTTGATGGAAACATAGCACATACATGTTGATCAAAGAGTGCAAGATATTAGTCGACTAACCCTAAACCTAGTCGACTAAGTTAAGTCTGATATTCTTTCTTTTTTAATTCATATGCATACTAGTTGACTACCCTTCCTAGTCGACTTATAGAAATTTATAGAGACCAATCTGCTTACAGTTTAGGTTGTTTAGTCCACTAATAAATGATTGATACATTTACCTATATAACTAATTTTACAAAGACATGAAATTTTTTCCTATTTCAACTGTAGTCGACTACCCAAATTAATTAGTCGACTAATATAAGAAAATTATGATACTTAGTCGACTAACTCCAAATCCTGGTAAACTATGCAGTCAGTTTCTGACTGTTGGACAGTTGTGTAAGGTTTTTTTTGATATTTTCCCACTCTTTTATTATTCAAATTCAATTCAAATAACCACCCCAACTACCTGAATTCTTCAATTATAAATACGGGTTAATTTCTTTGATTTTTACACAACTTTCTATAGATAAAATCTGTCAAAATTATGAAAAACGTCTTGTACTTTTGAAATTTTTTCTCTTTGATTCGTTCTTTACCCAATTCAATTCTTAGTGAGAAAAATTGAGAGTTCCACAATAAGATCCCTGTAAATTCACTCCCACACAAAAGTCAAGTGATTGGTAGTGAAAAATGCATTTTTATCATAACATTTACCATCACATTTTCATATTTATTCATTTAATTCTGCACATTTATTAATATTTTGTGATTTATTGTGTGCAGGCCTCGAAATAATAAAAAAGAAAGAATTAAAGCTTAAAAAGAGCCCAAAAGCCCACATTTGAAGCCCAAGTGCAAAAGTGCAAATATCAATTGTCAAAGTGCAAATACACAAGGGCTAAAGTTGCAATTATCAAAGAAGAGGGAAGGATAGACTTCTATCCAACCCTAAACACTTACAGGATGAGGATAAAAGCCAAAGATAAGAGTGCAAAGATAAGGAAATTCGTGGATAAAGATATTGGGAGATTTGAAATCTAGATAACTTGATTCCCAAGTTATATCCAAATCCCATGATAAAGAGCCAGGATGCAGCTTCCAGAAGCAAACGCCCAGATGGACGGACCAGGAGAAGCCACGCGCCAAAGCGCGTGGCAATCTGCCACCAAAATGCCGCAATTCCACGGCAAATGCCGCATTTCCACGGCAATTCAGATAAGCCAGGGCAACGGCTTTTTTGTACGACTTGTTTTCGGACTCTAACTCCTTCTGCGCCTATAAATACCCCCTGTAGTGCAACACAGAACGTCGTCCAGCGCAGTACAGGGCCAAAATTAGGGTTTCTTCTAGGTTTTCTTCTTTTGTAATTAGGTTTTTCTTTTTATTTTCAAGAGAGAGAGAGGCTTATGTTGAGCGTGACACTGATGTACCTTCCTCTTCTCTGCCATTGTACTGATTAATAAAGGTAATCTTTTCTTTTGTTCATTGTTCTTATGTTTTACTTTTCTTTTTGTTTACTTTTCTTTTTTCTCTTTGATCTACGTTGATTGTATATGAGCATGCAAGTGATTTCTGAAGCACGAGTATAACGAGTCATAGCGAGAGCCAACGATATTTCATGGAGATGTTCTCCTCCTCAAGGTACGTATCAATTCATGCTTGCCAAGGCTTGATGATCTAATGCGAACAGGGGACTGAGATCTATCCTATGCTTTATGCGTTCATGCCTCCAAAGCAAGGTTGAAAGTGTTAAGATTTCATATTGTTCCTCAACCAAGGTTAGTATTTCTTTTATTTTATTTTCTTTTCTTTTCTTTTCTTTTTGTAGATTAAATCATAACTCTTCTCCCAATTCTTTATTTGCCGACTCATTGTAAAATACCGCCTTCTTCTTAACTTAGTTTAAAAATAAATAATTTTTAGGATAAAACTTACAAACGCTTCCATCGCTAGTCCCTCCCTGAGGATCACGACCCGCATAGCCTTGATATCGCGGATTAGTATTGAGCACCTCGCACACCTTTAATTCTCAGATCTAATATTCATATTTTGTGTGGAGGAAAAACTCGATCAACAAATTGGCGCCGTTGCCGGGGAGGGACGGTAAGTTTCTCTCTAAATAAAAAAATAAATTAACTAATTATTCTTTTATTCTTTTCTGTTTGCAGGTTTGGAGAACAGAAAATAGAAAAACAGCAGCAGCAGTGGACATATAGCTACTCTGTGCCTCTGCCCTCGAAGGCAGAGCAACAGAGACTACTAGTTTGCCGCGAAAACGCGGCAATAGCCGCAGATCCGCGGCAACAGTAAAGAACTACTGATCCATCTTTTTGCAGGTTGCTGCAATTTGCAATTACTGTTTACTGCTCTGTTGATTTTGTTCTGTGATAAACCTGTAACTGCTAATTAAATCAACAGTAAAAAAATTTGTTGCAAAAGTTAAAAATTGATTAGACGTTTGCATATTAGGCACGTGTCTTTTCAATTACTTTAATTTACTGTTGAAGAGTACTGGAGCAAGGTACGTACGCATTGCATGTAGAGTAGGACTCATCTCTTGATTGATTTTCTGCTTTGAGTGAATCTTATCTACTTATCTTGTACACTTGCACTAATTCATCTTAAGGGCATAACCCATTAACAAGATAAGGTGGGGATTTCATCACCCTTCCTTAGCCCAAAAATCATATCCCAAGCACTCACTAACCCAAGCCTAACTTAAAAATTAGTAGACGTTGGCCCTAGGGACATCTCGGACTCAATAGGAGATTATCCTAAGGGGGAACAGTGCTAGAAGTTGACTCTTGTCAAATCAGTGTCTAGAAAAGGGATTGAGGGCCGAAAGCCCGAAGATTGGTGGTTATTTAATTAAGGAACGTCTTTGACGGAAAACCTCCCACCAATCTTGCCCTGACCTGGCTGATTAACTTGTGGTCAAAGTCTGCACCCTACCTCCCGTGGACAGTCTAACCAGTTAGGAGTCGTCTAGGTCATAGGTCTACCCTAACTTAGGTTAGAATTTTTCTTTTTTTTGTTTGTTTATTTGTTTGTTTTGTTTGTATTGGTGTGATATGACATATAATAATAATTCTAATTTTAATCCATATTACACACCTAACTATTATTCGGATATTACCAACCCGGCATATCATAACTTTGACCAATCTAGTGTGCCAGAATGGTCTTATCCGAATGAATATAGCTCACACCCTCCATCTTATGACTATAATTTCCATAATAATTTCAACTCGTCACAGAGTTCATGGGGTTTCGAGTCCCCCGAGTCTAATGTCCAACCACCTTGTCCTCCGTATCCACCTTGTCACAATATTCCCAAGATTCATACTCAGATCCACCCATTTAGAATAGAAATCCATCTATCTTGGAAATGATGAGTATGAATGAGTCCAAGCAACAGTCACCATCAATCTTAGACATGATGATGCGTGAGTCCACCGACTCACAACTTCATCACGATTACCCTTCCTATTTTCAAGTCCAATCAGAACATGATGCACCTATCGACTATGAAAGGATGCTTAAGGCCATGACTCAGGCTAGATTAGCTCGAGATCATGATATAGATCTGATGGTTCAATCCTTACGTTCTCACCGTCCGGCTAATTGTGATATCGCTGACCATTCTTTAAGAGCCGGCGAACCAAGTTGCTTTGGACAATAAGATTCTATTTCAGTGCCATCATTTGAACTTGCCGAAACTCCAATTCTTGATAATTTGGCAAGTTTTTCCTTTCCTGAAATAGAACTTGAGCATGAATATGATCATGATCTTCCACTCGATGATTCAATTTTATTTCCTGATTCAATAATGACTCTTGTGTCTCCACCTGATTTCACTTTTCCCGAGTCAACATTGGATCCTGTTCCAATTCATAATGAAATTGAATCACCCATTTCAAATGTTCATATTGAACTTGACCAATTGTGCAATTTTGAAAATCCTATGGATAAATTGGCAAGTTCTTTTTATTACATTGAACCCAATGAGATTGTGACCTAGATTCTCAAATCTATGATCAAGTTCAAATTACTGAATCATTATTGACTCCTGTTCTGTTACCTGAATTAGGTAATATTTTAGAGTCAGTTTTGATTCCCACACCTATCATTCCTGAACTTGAATCACCAACATTGAGTCACATGCCATTGTGGGAAGATGATTGTGGACTTGAGCTTAAACTTATTGATTTGGACCCACTTCCTGAACTTAACCCGACTCCTGAGCCCTTACTTGATTTGAGCTTCTTCCCTGAGTCGGTATTCTTTCCAACACCTATAATGTCCAAGTCAATAATTCCATCTTTTCATACTCCATTTTGAGACAAGGAGGTTGACACAATTAACTCCGAAATTTATTATGAAATTTGGAAATTTGATGGGGTGGAAATACTTAAAAATGATTATAAATATATTTTAGTGGGTTATGTAAGGAAAATTTCTGGTGGGTTCCACCAAATTATATGTTATCTTGATTGGGTAGCAATGCTTGGACCAATTAGACCACCTCCGGAACCACCACCTTAAGGTAACGTCCGCCTTCCCTTATTCTGTTTCATGCATATATGCATACATTCATACATTGAGGACAATGCATGAGATAAGTGTGGGGGTGGGTTTTACTAACATACTAACATAGGTAGAAACTGACAAAATTTGCTAATAAAAAAAATTTAAAAAAAATGTTATAAAAAGGAAATATTTTGACTTATTTTTTTGAAAGAAATCTAAGTTAGTTTTAAGGATTATGAGAATCATGATTAGGATTTCTAAAAACTTGGTCAAAATAAATAAATTGTTTAAATTTTAGGTATAGGAGGAGAAATTGAATAAATAATTAGTCTTGATTTTTACCTTAATGAAATGTGCATACCTAATGCGTATCTAGGATTCTAAGACAAAGACCTTTGTGCCTCATATATATAAAAAAAAATCACTAATTAAGCTGGATACATGTGCCTCAAGAAGCATAAGTATTCACGCCTAAAGGTGAGTGTAAAAAAAAACATAAAATAATAAAACCTTAGTTTTGTGGCCTAGTTCACTCGAATTTGAGTCCGCGGGGTGTTTTCTCACCTGGTGCCCTAAAGCCGACCGGTTTGGGAGTCACCGACTTTAAGTTCGCTACATGGGTGGATTAGAAAGCCTAAACTAAGAAAAATTACTTATATGTACTAACACATCTAATAATCAATTAGTTAGGTATTAGGGCCTCAAGAAGCCTTGATACTTACACGAAAGAATATTAGATGAGTTATACATATCAAAAATATATATATATATATTAATAAATAATAAAGAGGCATGAGAGTCCAAGTTAAGGAATTCCTAGTAAAAACATAAGGATGCATATGATTTTTGGTAACAAAAAAGACTATATTAGAAATTCAATTTTAATTCTTACCTAAAATGGAAAACAATTAACTTTATAAAGACTAAGTTTGAATAATGAATAAAAATAAGGATCCTAAAACTTATAGACTACTTAGTCTCTTCAAATATAATTCAAATATTTTCCTTTTTATGGATTTTGTGGGTGTAATCTGCTGAAAACCCTCACGAGATAACACTCGTCCACTAGGGTAACCTAGAGGTTTAAGGTATGTTACACGTGCTAAGTGCAACCGTGATTCCTACGAAAGTGAGTTAGGTTAGATTAATTTTTATTTTATTTTTCTTTTTCATTATTTTTACTCGAGGACAAGCAAAAAGATAAGTGTGGGGGTGTGATTGGTAGTGAAAAATGCATTTTTATCATCACATTTACCATCACATTTTCATATTATTCATTTAATTCTGCACATTTATTAATATTTTGTGATTTATTGTGTGCAGGCCTCGAAATAATAAAAAAGAAAGAATTAAAGCTTAAAAAGAGCCCAAAAGCCCACATTTGAAGCCCAAGTGCAAAAGTGCAAATATCAATTGTCAAAGTGCAAATACACAAGGGCTAAAGTTGCAATTATCAAAGAAGAGGGAAGGATAGACTTCTATCCAACCCTAAACACTTGCAGGATGAGGATAAAAGCCAAAGATAAGAGTGCAAAGATAAGGAAATTCGTGGATAAAGATATTGGGAGATTTGAAATCTAGATAACTTGATTCCCAAGTTATATCCAAATCCCATGATAAAGAGCCAGGATGCAGCTTCCAGAAGCAAACGCCCAAATGGACGGACCAGGAGAAGCCACGCGCCAAAGCGCGTGGCAATCTGCCACCAAAATGCCGCAATTCCACGGCAAATGCCGCATTTCCACGACAATTCAGATAAGCCAGGGCAACGGCTTTTGTGTACGACTTGTTTTCGGACTCTAACTCCTTCTGCGCATATAAATACCCCCTGAAGTGCAACACAGAACGTCGTCCAGCGCAGTACAGGGCCAAAATTAGGGTTCTAGGTTTTCTTCTTTTGTAATTAGGTTTTTCTTTTTATTTTCAAGAGAGAGAGAGGCTTATGTTGATCGTGACACTGATGTACCTTCCTCTTCTCTGCCACTGTACTGATTAATAAAGGTAATCTTTTCTTTTGTTCATTGTTCTTATGTTTTACTTTTCTTTTTGTTTTCTTTTCTTTTTTCTCTTTGATCTATGTTGATTGTATATGAGCATGCAAGTGATTTCTGAAGTACGAGTATAACGAGTCTTAGCGAGAGCCAACGATATTTCATGGAGATGTTCTCCTCCTCAAGGTACGTATCAATTCATGCTTGCCAAGGCTTGATGATCTAATGCGAACAGGGGACTGAGATCAATCCTATGCTTTATGCGTTCATGCCTCCAAAGCAAGGTAGAAAGTGTTAAGATTTCATATTGTTCCTCAACCAAGGTTAGTATTTCTTTTATTTTATTTTATTTTATTTTCTTTTCTTTTTGTAGATTAAATCACAACTCTTCTCCCAATTCTTTATTTGCCGACTCATTGTAAAATACCGCCTTCTTCTTAACTTAGTTTAAAAATAAATAATTTTTAGGGTAAAACTTACAAATGCTTCCATCGCTAGTCCCTCCCTGAGGATCACGACCCGCATAGCCTTGCTACCGCGGATTAGTATTGAGCACCTCGCACACCTTTAATTCTCAGATCTAATATTCATATTTTGTGTGCAGGAAAAACTCGATCATCAAGGCTTATAGGACAATTGTACTCATTGCACAGGTCTTAGTGTAGAGAAGAGGTGTACAGATTTGATGAAGAAGTTTGTCAAGTGGTGTACTGTTTGTTAGTTTTGAGGGTTTTCAAAATCAGGTTAAGAAAATTCTTAAATAGGTACTTGGAGACTGGATGTAGGTCAAGAGGACCGAATCAGGATAAAATATTTTATATTTGCATTTGCTTTTTCGTGTTTGACTCTGTGCATATTTACTTTTATTGAAAGTTAATTACATTTCTTATTTAGAATTTTTAAAATACTATTCACCCCCCGTAGTGTTTGTTTTGCCATAGTTTTAGATTCTAATTTGGTATAAAAGCAAGGAACAAAGATGAAAACAGATTTTTCTTTATCTCAATTCAAAGAAGGTCATTCTACACAACGACCACCATTGTTCGACTGTTTAACCTATAACTTTTGGAAGTGTAGAATGAAAATCTATTTACAGTCAATCAACTATGAACTCTGAAATATCGTGAAAGTGACATATGAGAATCCATCTACAAACTACGACCAATGGTCTGAGGAACAGAAAAAATCGGTCAACCTTGATACAACAGCAATGAACTCATTTTTTTGTGCCTTGAACAAAGAAGAATTTAATCATGTGTCAACAGCCACAACAACAAATCAAATATGACAAATACTATATGTAACACACAAAGTAAAAGATCTAAAATTTCTATTCTTATTCACATGTTTTAACTATTCAAGATGAAAAAGAATGAAATTATTGCGGAAATGATTACAAGGTTCACCGACATCACAAACTCTTTAGTATCCCTTGGAAAGGAGTACACACAAGTGGAGAAAGTTAGAAAAGTTCTTCGTACGCTCAAGTTTAATTGGGAAAAGAAGACCACTGCCATAGAAGAAGCCACCGATTTATCAACAATGACATTGGAGAACCTTATTGGAAACTTGATGGCATATAAAATCCAAATTGAAGACAGAAAGAAGGATGAAGAACAATATCAATTAAAAAAAGTCCCCGTCTTTCATGTATCTTCAGACACGGAGGATTTAGATGATGAAGAAGAGCAAATTGCTATGATTTCAAGAAAAATTTAGGAAGTTTTTGAAACAAGATAAGTTTAAAAAAAATAAGGACACTAAAGATAATCTTTTTTATTTTAAATGTAATAAATCGGATTATATGAAGAAGGACTGCTCATTGCTTAAACCGAAAGGCAACTTCAAAAGTTTCAACAAATTCAAGAAGAAAAAAGAAGCCTTTCAAGTAACATGGTATGATAGTGATACGTCTTCCTCTAATGAAGAAGAGATCACAGAATCGACAAATATTTGTTTTATGGCTCAAGAAGATAAAGTAATGAAATTTGAAAATAATGATGAGTTGTTTGATGCGTTTCATGAATTATTTCTTGAGTTTAAAAAAGTCAATACTAAATATAAAGATTTAAAAAATGAAAATAATATTTTAATGAAAGAAAATAATAAAAATAAAAGAATTAAAAAAGAAAAATGAGATTTTGATACAAGAAAATATTTTTCTTAAAAATGAAATAACTTCTTTGAATTCACGAATTTCTTTTTGGATAAAGATATTTCATGTTTTAAAAATAAGTATGATTTTTTTTTGAAAAATGTAACAAAATTCAATAAAGAAAATGAGAATTTGAATGATTTATTATCTTCTCAAAAGATTTTCAATAATCATTTTGGTCATGGATTTTTTAAAGATAAATATGAAAAATATTTTCATGTTCATGTTTATAAGAACAATAATCATAATTCGTATAATTCTTTTATAAAGAAGAATTACAATTTATCTACAAATAGACCAAATTATAAATATATTTGGATTCTCTTTGGATAAAATGCCTATCTTGCGTCATATTTGAATCGTGTATGCGATTCTAGCAATTATTTTTATACTAATAAACGGAAATCAAATTCCAATTGGGTTTTGGTTCCCAAAGGCTAATCTTTTTCAGACCTTATCATAATTGGTATAATACACAATATTTTATTTTATAGGCACCTCTCAAAGATAAATGGATGTTTGATAATAGTTGTTACAAACACATGACTAGCCATATTCAACTACTTTCTTCTGCTCAAAATAAGAAAGGAGGAACAATAATATTAAGAGATAATAACAAAGAAAAGATTAATGGTATCTATATACTTGGTAATACAGCAAAACCTCTTATTGAAAATGCTCTTTTGGTAAAAAGTTTAAAATATAATCTGTTAAGTATAAGTCAATTATGTAATAATGATTATAAAATAGTTTTTGAAAAAGATGCTTGTCTTATACATGATACTAATACGGAAGATATTTTATTTAAATGTACTCGTAATAATAATACTTATGAGTTATCAGTGACTTGTTTATCTTCAAATGATAATTTTTGTTTAATTGCATCTAACAATGATTCTTCTATTTGGCATAAAAGATTTGGGCATTTAAATATGAAAACTATTTTGAAAATTTTGAAAATTTGATTTAATTAAAGGTCTTCCAAAACTTATTTTTAAAAATGTCATTTTTGTGATTCTTGTCAATTAAGAAAATAAGTTAATTCATTTTTAAATCTAAAGATCTAGTTACTATTCATAAACCTCTAGAACTATTGCATTTGGATTTATTTGGCCCTTCTCGTGTTCCCTTTCTAAATAAAAATAGGTACATATTTGTTATTGTGGATGATTGTTCTCAATTTACATGGATTCTCTTTTTGAAAAATAAAAATAATACTTTTGATGAATTATTGCAAAAGAGTTCAAAATTAAAAATCTCTAACCATAGTCATAATCTAAAGTGATTATGGAGGAGAGTTTGAGAACGAATCTTTTGCATATTTCTGCAATAAGTTTTGTATTACACATAACTTTGGATTTCCTATAGAATCTTCTCAAAATGGTGTTGTTGAAAGGAAGAATAGGACATTACAAGATGTGCTAGAACTATGCTTGTTGAAAGTAACTTGCCAAAAATATTTTTGGGCTGGATCAGTAGCTACTGCATGCTATATTTTAAATCGTGTTCTTATTCAATCTACATGTTATGAACTTTTCTCTAATAGGATTCCAAAAATTTCTTATTTTAAGATTTTTGGATATAAATGTTTTTTTAAATACTAGAGATGCTTTATATAAATTTGATGCTAGATCTAATGAAAGTATTTTCGTTGGATATTCTACTCGTAGTAAAATATTTAAAATCTTTAATAAAAAAACCATTACCATTTAAGAATCTTTACATGCTAACTTTGATGAATCTCTATCTAAATCTTCTATTGATATTTCTTTACATGATGATGATATAATAGATACTTCTTCTATTAATAATACTATTACATCTTATGTTAATACTAACATTTCTAATAAGGATAAAACTCCTACTGAGTTACCTAAAGCATTTGTTAAGGTAAGAAATCATCCTCATGATTTATTTATTGGAGATATTTCTCAAAGTGTTTAGACTCAATCCAAATTGAATTAAGGTTGCATTCATATCTCTTATTGAACCAAATAATTTTAAAGAAGCATGTGTTAATGATTTTTGGATCATTACAATGCAAGAAAAGTTGAATCAATTTGTTAGAAATGATGTATGAGATCTTGTACAATAACCAATGATCATATGGTTATCGGTACCAAGTGGGTATTTAAGAACAACCATGACTAATTTGGACAAGTAATAAAGAACAAAGCAAGGTTGCTTGTACATGGTTACAAGGTATTGATTATGATGAAACATATACACCTGTAGCTAGGCAAGAATCTATTCATATTTTACTTGCTAATGCACGTATCATGAATTTCAAACTTTACCAAATGGATGTAAAAGTGCTTTTTTAAATTACTTTATTAAGGAAACTGTTTATGTAGAACAACCTACGCGTTTCGGAAAGGAAAAGTTTCTTATCATGTTTTCAAACTTAAGAAGACTTTATATGACCTTAAACAAGCACCTCATGCATGATATGATAGACTCAAAAGTTTTTTTTTTTTGAATTCTAGTTTTGATATTGGCAAAATTGATACAATATTTTTTATTAAACATGTAAATAAAGATATTTATTTTCCAAATTACATAGATGAACTAATTTACTTTCTCGGTCTGCAAATCAATCAATTAAATGATGGAATATTCATTAGTCAAAGTAAGTATCCCAAGGAACTTCTCAAGAGATTCGGTATGAAAAATTTTAGAAGCAAGAGAACTCTAATGGGTACTACTACCTTTCTAGACAAAGATAAGAATGATAAGAGTGTTGATTAAAAAAATATATAGAGGTATGACCGGCTCACTCTTATATATTACTGCTAGTAAACCTTATATTATGTTCAGTTTTTTTATATGCTAGATATTAGTCAATCCTAAAGAGACACATTTTAAAGTAGTGAAAAAGATTTTTAGATAAATTAATAACACTGTTAATTATGGTTTTTATCAAAAATCAAGCATATTTGATTTAATGTCATATAGTGATGTTGATTTTGCTGAATGCAATCCAATATGAAAAATACTAGTGATACTTATCACTTTTTGGGACATTCTCTAATATCGTGGTTTAGCAAAAATCAAAACTTTGTATTATTATCTACAACTGAAGAAGAATATATTGCTACTAGTGTTGCATATGCACAAATTTTTTGGATGAAATAAACTCTAGTTAATTATGGTGTTACTAGCATAACTTATTCTATCATGTGTGATAATATAAGTACTGTCAATCTATCTAAAAGTCCTATTCAGTATTCACATACAAAACATATTGATATCTTACATCACTTTTTATATGATCATACTATTAAGGGTGATATCTCTTTAAATTTTATATCTACTGATAGTCAAATAGCTGATATTTTTACAAAACCTCTTAAAGAGGATGCTTTTATGAAAAGTGAACTGGGCATTTGTGCAATTTCTGATATATAAAAACTCATTGCATATGGATTGCATTTCATATAGTATATTTTCTCATTATTAGTCGACTTATACTCTTTATTAGTCGACTGGACAACAGAGTAGTCGACTTATTGCATCAAACAGAGACTTGGTTATTTTAGGATACTTTACTTAGTTGACTAAGATTGCCTATTAGTCAACTAATTCATATTATTAGTCGACTACGCCATGGACTTAGTCGACTAATACATAAAAACTGTTTTTTAAAATGGATATTTACTTCAAAACCTGACCCATTTAACTTATATCTGGGATCTGAAATATTTCTTACTCAATCCTAATCATTGATTTTCATTCTCGCACTTATATTTATCCTTCCCCATCTCTTTCATACTCTCCAAACCTAGAAATTACTCTCCCACTGTGCTGCTGAAACCAGTCGATTACTGCTCTTCTCCTTCTTCCAGAATTATAATAATTTTTTTTCAAATTTAAGCATCTCTCATGGTTGTAAGTCTTTTTTCTCAGTAATTGTCATATCTAGGGCTAAGAAAGCTAAGTATACAGCTTCTTCATCTTCCAAATCAGCTAATTTTAGAGCCTTTCTAAAATATTTACGTTTAGAGGCTGATTACCTGAGAATCTCTCAAATAGTAATCATCCCTAGTAGGTTTGTGTACTTTAATGATTTCATTGAGTATGATATCTCATCCTATCTTCAAAATACTGGCATATATGATCTATTTTTAATTGACCAAAAATAAGGCTATTATCCATCTCTTACATATCTGTTTTTCACAAATCTTATATATAAAGATGATGATAATTCAGTTCTATTGTCGACCTTAGTTAATTGTATTGACATTGAGTTAACTCCAAAATCTTTAGGCAAGATTCTCAATATTCCATATCAAAGCTTAATGTAATTGAGATGACTATAGATGAAGTTTTCTCTAAGATCTATCTTCCTCGTCAAAGTCCTCCTATAGCCAGTAATAAGCTTCAACCTATCCCTAAGCTTATTGGTCGTATTCTTGCATATAATATTTGTCCTAAGACTGAAAACTAAAATTATTATTTTAGAGATCTTGCTACTTATATTTATGCCATCATAGTAAAACTTGAGGTCAATTGGGCTCATGTTATGTTTGATACACTTGTCAAGGAACCATCTACTTTTCTTTCTTATGGTGCTTTCCTTACTCATATCTTTCGTAAGTTCAAGATTAACTTAGCTTCAAAGACCAATGTGGTCAAGGTGTTTGAATCCTTTGATAAATTAGTTCTTTTTTGCATGAAGCTATTAGAAACATCTCCACCATAACCTATTCTTTCTTCTCATACTTCTCATAAAGCCTCTAAATCATCCACTCCTCCTACTGCTGATGCATTCTATAACTCTCTTTCTGCTGAAATCTTGGATATAAAGTTTAAACAAACTTCAGTGATGAAATCACAATCTTTCATTATCAATAATCAAAGTCTTATTCTGGATCAATTTCTGAATTTAATCATTAGGATAGACCATTTGGACTCCACTAAACAAGAAATTTTGCACTACTTCAAGACAAACATTCTACCACCACCTCCACCATCCGGCTCTGGTGTGTGATGCTCAAGCAAGCTGAAAAACTGCACCTCATATCATCTAGGATTCATGGGTATTGCTTTTTGATGTTGCTTTTCTACATGTAGCTTTTTGTGTTGTGTTCTCAAGATTTGTTTCTATGTAATAACTCTATGTTATTTTTTTTTAAAACTTGCTTTTCTGCAATAAAGATATTATACTCATTTGTAATAATTTCTCATTTGTTATATATCTATGTTTCTCTTCTTTGTGTTTTCTTTGCGTTAATGACAAAGGGGAAGACAATCTTATATCTAATATATATTATGATATATGTCTATATATTAATGACTTATGTCTCTATTGGTATATATGTGTAATGACAGGGGGAGCTTAAACATATATATCTCTATATATTTTTTATGCAGAGGTGGCTTAACTTATCTTATACCTTATGTTAGACACACACACACACATACTTGTTTGTCATCATCAAAAAGGGAGAGAATGTTGAATCTTGCTGCCCTTACATGTTCGTCGCATGGTTACATATCCATTGGTTTTGATGATAACAAACTTAGGGTTATACATATATACACTTTTGTGTGTGTGTATGTGTATGTGTGTGTGTATTACTGACATATGTCTTGCAGATCAAAAGGAGGACATTTTGATGGAGATATAGCACATACTTGTTGATCAATGAGTACAAGATATTACAAGGCTTTTTTATATTATTTGTAATTTTTTTAGATTTTCAAAAATTTGTCAAAAACCTTGAACACATAATTTTTACACATCCCTAGTCGACTAACCCCTACACCTAGTCGACTAAGTTAAATCTAATATTCCTTCTTTTTCAATTCATATCGACTACCTTTATTTCCTAGTCAACTTATAGAATTTTATAAAGACCAATTTGTTTACAGTTTAGGTTGTTAAGTCAACTAATAGATAACTGATATACATATTTAGTGGACTACCCAAAGACCTAGTCGACCATAACTAATTTTATAGAGACATGAAATTTGTTTCTATTTCAACTGTAGTCGACTACCCCAATTAATTAGTCGACTAATAAAGGAAAATTGTGATACCTAGTTGCCTAAATCCATATTCTATTCAACTATACAGTCAGTTTCTTACTATTGGACAGTTGTGTAGGTTTTTTTCTGATTTTTTTCCACTCTTTTATGTTCCAAATTCAAATCAAAAAACCACTCCAACTACCTAATTTCTTCAACTATAAATGGGGATTGATTTCTTTTATTTTTACGTAACTTTCCATAGATAAAATTCTGTCAAAATTCTGAGAAAAAATTTTGTTCTTCAGAAAAATTTTCTCTTTGATTTTTTCTTCATCCAATTCAATTTCTAGTGAAGAAAATCTGAGAGTTTCACTATAAGATTCTTGTAAGTTCACTTTCAACAAAAGTTAAGGCTTATAGTACTCGGTGCGAAGGTCTTCTCGGTGTAGAGAAGAGGTGTACAGATTTGGCTAAACAGTTTGTCAGTATACAGTTTGTTGGTTTTGATGGTTTTTAAAATTAGGTTATGGAAAATCTCAAGCGGGTGCCTGGGGACTGGATGTAGATCAAGAGGACCAAACTGGGATAAATTATCTTATGTTTGCGTATGCTTTTTTATGTTTGATTTTGTGCATATTTATTTTTGTTAAAAGTTATTTATATTTCTTGTTTAGAATTTTTAAAACACTATTCACCCCCTCTAATGTTTGTGTTGCCATAGTTTTAGATCCTACAGTTTTGTCAAAAGAACTAGGTATGCATGGATCACCAAGATACCCGCAACTTTTTTCGGTGTCGTCTTTTCAGCTTGCCATTGAAAATTATTCGTAGATATCTACTCTAGTAGCTCATATTCTTCAGCTTGCTCTTTGCCCATTAGAGCTCAACTAGATACCGCATCAACTAGTATATGTTTAGTTGCAGCCTATTGTAAAAGAACTCGATCTCCAACTAAAAAAGAGAGTCCATGATGTGAGCATTTTCTAATCAAGTCCTTGTATCTTTTCCATAGTTCATATATAGGTTCATTATCAAACTGAGAAAAGGATGTGATATTACCTCGTAGTTTCGCCAATTTTGAAGGTGGGAAGTATTTGATGAGAAACTTGTTCTCCATTTCCTCCAACATAGCAATTGATTCTTTCGATAATGAATTGAACCACATCTTCGCCTTGTCCTTCAAAGAGAAAAGGAAAAGCAACAAACAAACCAACAACCATTGTGCTTTTGAGTATCACTTATTGATTAGTATCCAATTTTGCATCTGCATATTACATTCCTTATCGATTTTTGAATAAAATATCGCCTCTAAATCGTGTTTTTGTCTACTTTGCAGATAGTCAAGAGTTTAAGGCCAAAGTCAGAATAAGAGGCTATTAAACCCAATTTTGGGTAATTAAATTATATTTCTTAGAGATCAAGCTAGAGAGTTCTAGAAGATACATTGGATCCAAAAATTGTGGATGCATATAGAGAAATACCTATCCAAAATACCAAAAATCAGATACATATAGAAACTTCTCGCAGCTAAATGAAGCATCAGGGCAAAACCACGGACCTAAGTCCCTGGTATTGCCGTCAAAAAGGTGGCAATTGCCAGGATTCGCAGCAATATGGTGGGCCCACATGTCGATCTTTGACACATGACTTCGTCTCGTCAACCAGAGCCTTCCTTTTCCAAGAAATTCTGCATTTAGAGACCAAAATTGAGGTTGGAGAGAAGTAGGCTAAGGTTTTCTACCATTTAGTGTAGCTTAGTGTAGTTTTCCTCTTCTTCTTCTTCTTTTGTGTTTTTTTTATTTTATATCATGTATTAGGGCATAGTGGTTTTAGGAGAGAAAGAGAGATTGATGTAATAAAGAGTGACAATCGATAAAATCTTCCTCCTTTTCTTCCATAGTTTCTTATCTAATGTCTAGCGTGACTACTAGCTAACATTTCTTCTCATGGCAATCTAAGAAGTAACCACTAATCATCTGACCTCTTATTTGATAATCAACATGAATCTAATAGCCTCTACAAGGTTTTGCTCTTGGAAGACCCATTGATGGCTCGTGATGATGGGTTCTAACTTCTAAACTTGCTAACTTGATAACTATCTTATTTCATACTTGTCTCTAAATGATTTTGATGATCTAGTATTTTTTAGCTTGCTCTTGATGTAAGTTTAATGTGTAGAACCATCTGATTTGTCATGCTTTATAACATCTCTTGAAGCTAAGGATTAGTGATGGCTAAGGATCCATATGAGGCAACTATCACTAAGAGGTTAGCATGATTAGTGGAGTATTTAGTAGTTAGTAGCCAAGTGTTTTCTTCTCTTTTACTTTATTTTCAAAACCATTTTTAAAACCACTTTATTAATTTCTTATAGTTATTTTCATCATCTTCTTAGTTCACCACTTGTTTTCATTTCTTCACCATAAGTTTTTCTCTTTGCTATTCTCTAAATTACTCCACCACAGTTTTCACTTCGCCTATTTCGTGTTTTACCTTGTCTTTTTTACTTTCTTGTTTTTTCTTAACCGATTTCAAAACCCCCAATACCATTCTTGCATTCACTATTTTCATCACCTTTTCCTTCCATCACTTCAAGTTTCTGTTCTTTTCTTTTCACTATCTTTAACAAAGAAAAACTTGTTAACAACCAACATAAATGAACTGTTAATGCTTCTATCGCCTCCCATTCCTGTGGATTCGACCAGATAGCCTATATGCTAAAATGAAAGTATCAAGGAAGCCAAAGTATATAACACTTAAACTCTTCATTTCAAAATACACATTTCGTGCTCGTTGTACCTCTGATCAAATTTTAGCACGCTGTCGGGGACGTGAATGGTTTGAACTGATATTTTTGTTAACATTTTCTTCTTTGTTTTGGTATGCAGGTCAATTTTTACAGAAATTAAGTATTACAGAAAGCTAACTTTGCTTGCATCTCCCTGCTCTTGAAAGCAGGGAGGCCATTTCCACTTAATTGTCATGGCCAGGGTTTTGTAATTACAGAAATGTGGCCTCTTTTAGGCCTTTGGACATTTTTTTTGCAGGATTCTTCTAAATGCTATATCTTGCTATATTCTGCCACTAGTTTTCTGTAATTTGCCCGAACACTGCAATAATTAAGAACTAAAATCAGTAATTATATATTTTTAAATAGTTTAGACATTTGCATCACAGACACATGTCGATTTTATTCCAATATACTGTATTTGTTCTATTGTTGTGATCTGAACTGAGGTGTACATAGTTAGAACAAACACGTGGGTAATTTATGCACTTTGTGTGTTAATCTTATCTATATTTCACACTTGCATGAATTGAAATTAAGGGCATAACCCGTTACAAGATAAGGTGGGAAAGTTATTACCCTTCCTTAGCCCAAAAACTACCTCCCCACTCACACAACTCAAACCTAAATAAAACCTTCTAGGAATTGGCCCAAAGGACATCTCGGACTCATTTAGAGATAGACCTCGGGAGAAAGTTGTTAGTACCAGACTCTTACCAAGTCAGTGTCTAAAGATTGGGAATTAAGAGAAAACATCTCAAAGATCTTGTGGTTTGGCGTAATTAAGGCCTATCACTTATGCACAGATACCTCCCACCACATTTTGTCCCTACCTGGCTGATTAGCTCATAATTTGATGCTGCAATATCCTTCTCCTGGACAGTCGACCAGTTAGGAGTCGTCTATGTCTAGGTCAATGTAACCTCCGATTTCATATGTACGTCAGTCAATACTGGTATCCGATATTCAGCTTAATCATCCTGATAGTCGGATTAAGGTCGTTTCAGTTCAAGACATTATTTTTCAATATTTTTTGGATTTTTTGAAAATTTTTGAGATTTATTGGAAAAGAGCTCAATTCAGGGTCGATCGGTGCCACAGACTGACTCAAAAAATTTTAATTAGCAATTTGCCAGATGAATTTCAGGGATCCGACTTTACAACGAGGTTGAGGATGACATTTTTTATTTTTGCAAATTTTAAGGATTTTTCTGAATTAATAGGAACTTAATTCTATAAACTAATGATGAAATACTTATTTATTAAAAAAATGCAATTAATATAAAGCCAAAATAAAAATATAAAAATAAAACCTTTTATTTTTGAGTCCACAATTTCAAACCTGTGACTCTTCATCAAGGAATTTAATTCATCAACCACAATGCTTTCATGGCTTTTGCATAAAGAAGTAGCCATATAAATTTAACAATTATATGAATTCACCCTTTAAGCCTTCCAACAGAAAATAAAACAAAACGCCATATAATTAGCGTATCCATATCTCCCCCATCTCCCCGCCTTCTCCATTTCCCTCTCTCTCACTCACATTCTCCAGCTCCTTCACTCACCTCTTAACCGCACTCTCTCTATATATATATGGGTTACTGTAGCTCAACCGACAGCTGAGAGAGTTTCTCAGCCGGAATGATGTGGCTTCATATTAACCATAGAGAAGTCAAAAATTTAGGCAATAAAAGAAGACCCTCAATTACTTTTCGTTGCCTAATGACTAAAATATCCTCAGTTTCATTTTTAACCTGACTTCAACTGTATCTCCACTAAAAAAAATTACAGATCTGAAAATTTTGAGTTTTTTCAAACAAAAAATTTTTTAAATATCATTTTCACTTCTTAGATTTATTTTTATTTTACATTATGACCTTTGGTCGCAGTGTTGCAGCCTTTTTTTTATTTTTTCGATTAGAGTCGCAGTATTTTTTCGACCTTACTAAGAGAAATAGGATACTGCGACCGTGGTTGCAGTCTTGTGAAATAAAAGTCGAAGTCAATTAAAACAGTGACAATAATCTCATAAGTTAATTAATTAAGATGATTAGAAGAGTGCGACCTCGGTCACTGTAACATCCCTAGTTAGTAATACCGTATTTTTAATTTTCCTATAGTATTTATTCTGTGTTACAAATTATTTTATTAAGATTATCAATTAACCTAATTTATTAATTCTTCTTGTGATTTTTAATATATTAAATATGCAAATTATTTTAGTATAGTAAATGATAAATTGGCTTTATATATTATTACCATTATTTATTATTATTAATTGGTAGTTGTTATTGTGATTATTACTAATGTTATTATTTATTTCATTTACTCTACGTTCTATTTAATTCCCCTGTTATGTGCATGTGATTTATCCTATTATCCATTGAGATCCAAACCCATATCCAATAGGCTATTTCCTCAACTTCAACCCAAACCTAATTGGACCCAATACCCATCACCCATTATATTTACCTATATAATCTCCTAATTATAACCTAACCAAAGCATCAACCCTAATCACCAACTTCTCCCCTATTGTCGCAGCCACGCTGCCCTTTCCCCCTCTCGTGCATCCTCTCCGGCGCACACGACAACACTGCCGCCCAGATCTGTAGCGAACAGCCCGGCCGAGCACGGCTGCACCCATTTTTCTCCAGCAGCCAGCGCGCCTTCCCGAGCCCCATGTGCAAGACCCAGCAGCACCCTAGCATAGCCATGGCAACGCACATACTGTCCAGCCAGCGCACAGTCCTCTCGCCATGATCCGCAGCCC
Organism: Agave tequilana; assembly: GCA_038442645.1. Lineage (NCBI taxonomy): Eukaryota > Viridiplantae > Streptophyta > Magnoliopsida > Asparagales > Asparagaceae > Agave > Agave tequilana. Next base: position 1,315,490 of record JAVJIF010029691.1, on the reverse strand, counting down.
GTACGCTGGCTGTCCGCATCCGCAGCACCATGCCAAGACCTCCAATAGCCCACCTCTGCCATTCCCACTTGCGCCATGCTCCACCTCCACCGGAGTCCAGACAACGGACGCCTTTCCTTGGCCGAGGTCTAGTCGGCAGCACAGCAATACCCTTGCATCCCATGGCGGCTGCCTCCTCTCCTAACAGGCAACGCCCTCCTCAACCCAAGACACCAGCAGCCCGGAGCATCCCCGGCCTCTCAACCTCCTTTTGCTGCCACCCACCCCCACCATTGGCCGAGCTTTTCCCCTGGCCAAATCCCATGGCACAACAACAGCCCATCATTGAGGCCGTCGACTCCTCCGCGAGCTTCCGCGATGCTCCGTGACTCTCGGATCTCCTCCATCGAGCAACCAGAGTTGTCCGCGAGATCCGCCGGGGTTCTGACTTCATTGTCGTGGCCTACTCCTCCCCGCTATGCCTCCAGGTCATACCCTTACTGTGAGTTATCTCCCCTCTCTCTCCCTTTATTATTTTTGCATGCATGAGTGAGTTTTATTAAAGTAATTTTATATTATATTAATGAATGTAATGTTAATGAATTAGCGTGGGTTATCATATACAGATGTGTGTCTATATATTGTGGGTGAAGGTTGTGTATGTATGAATGGGTGTTTCTAAGTAACGTGTAGTATGGGTGCTGTAAATAGTGGGCAAGTATTTTATTATGGTGGCGTGTTAATAAAGTATAGGTGGGCGTGTTGCATTGGCGTGTGTGAGTGTGTTGCATGAATGAGTTCATGGGTAGATATTTTTACATATGTATGTATTAGTGTGTATATAGAAAGTATTGTGTGAATGAACAAGTATGCATGTGTATTAGTAAGTGATTGGATGAGTGTGTGTTTCAGTTGCGGCACTCAGACCCGTTCGGTGAGATCCGAACCCATATACAGGAGACCCGGACCCGATCCGGATTCGTGCTCATTATGGACCCGATACAATGGTGATTCGAAGACCGATCCATGGGATGAGTCATAGATCAGTACCGGTTCGTGTAGTGAAGACCAGATGACAATTCAGTTCCGAAACCGCATCATTTCTTGTGAGTGTTTGTTCTCACGTCTTTTCTTTAATTACTGTTGCCAGTAGTGTTCATGTCTTTATTCGTATCATTTCATGTTATTATATGACATATTTTACCAATATGGTTACCCGTGTCACTTCATATGACATCATGATTGTACACCTTATATTTTTCATTGATATGTGCATTTATTGATGTCATTTTATGTATTAGTAATTCATCGTTGCTTGGCCTAGTATTGTTATACTCTAGACTGGACTTGATTTGGTAACTAACTTAATTGTGATAATCTTAGAATGTTACTGAAAGATACTGGGAAAGTATCATTAGACCGTAATGCTCGGTAGAGCTCTATTCATCGTATACACGGTTACTATTACTGTTCATTGTTCTTATTACTGTTCACCTTGTACATGATTACTGTTACTGTACTATACTGTTACTGTCACCATATCGTTCCAGTGTTCTAGATAATATGGACATTGACTGATTTAACTGAATTGAATAAATAATAGAGTGATTGAACAACTTACATCGGGATTGGAAAAATTGATGGAGAAGACAACGTCTGTATTTTGGGTGGACCTAGGATTTAGGTTGCGCAGTCAAAAGAGGGTTCCACTGCAGGGTTCCCGTTGGGTGACTGGCACCCCGTCTTATTCCTGTTATTCATGTTATACATGTACCTATTCCTGTTTACATGTTCCTGACTACCTTGCGGTAGGTCCTGGTTTAGCGCCAGGAGTCTGGGCCGTGGTCCCGGGTATGCACGGGACCCACCTAAAGCATGGACAATGTCTCCAACCGATCAGTTTCAATAACTGAGGATCACGATTGGCATGTGTGGTAGGCATAGTATGGGATGCGTCTATTACATGTGGCAATTGGTGTTCGCTGACATAATTAATAATAAACTGTTAATGTATTGTGACTAACTGTGATCACTGATTGAGGCTAAACCTGCACAAAAAAATACGGAATTAAAGAACTTAAGATTAGGATTTGCAAGTGCTCAATTCTTCCGCGTTAACAAGTGGCTATGCGGGTCGTGATCCACAAGGAGGATTTTGCGACAGAAGTGTTTACGTTCTTGTATTGAAATCATTATGAACACAAAACGAAAGTTCTTCTTTGCTTTTAAGTTAAGAAAGTAAGAAAAGAAAGTATGTTAAAATTAGAAGAAAATGAGAGATGAAGAAGATGGAAAAAAATCAGAAAATGAAGAAAGCGATTATTTACAAATGAATATTTACAAAGAAAAGGGAAAGAAAGTGTGAAAACGATTTGGAAGAGGTGGTGATCTATACTAAAGAAATAAAAGAGAGGAAAGAAAGAAGAGTGAAGAAATACTTACCTAGTTTTGGTTGATGACTTACCTGAAAACCTTTGCATGTTCTACCTTTGTTTAGGAGGCGTTCAACGCATAGATCATAAGCCCGAGCTCAGTCCCCATTCGCATTATATCATCAAGTCTAGTACAAGCATGAAGTGATACGTCTTGAGGAGGAGAACGTCTTCATGAACTATCATTGGCACTCACATAACATCGTTATACTTGTGCTTTGGAATTCACTTGTAAACTCAACAAAAACAACGAGGTAAAGTAGAAGAGGAAGACGAAAACAAAAGAAAATGAAAGTAAAGCAGAACATACAAATGTTACCTTTTATTGCTCAAAACGATGGAAGAAAGGAGGAGGGTACATCGGTGTCACTCTCAACATATGCCTCTCTCTTACTTACATGAATCATCATCTAACCTAAGCTTACATACAATTTACATAACAAGAAAAGAAAAACCTAAACTAAGAATTGAAAAACTAGTCTAAATCCTAACTCTGCATTGGCGTCCCAATTTCAGTGTAAATACATGCCTTTTATAGGCAAAACCCTAACCATCAAGATCCCTTGTAGATCGGGGGAGCAAACGCTCCCCCTAACTCCCCAACTTTGCCGTGGAAACGCGGCTTGGGCCGCGTTTCCGCGGCCAAGGTGTGGCCAGGTGGCCACACCCAGTTGGTGGGTCTCCCCGGTTTCTCCCTTTGACTTTATCTGGAGTTGGTTTTACTGTTTGGCTCCGAGATTTTGAAGAAATGGCTGTTGATCTTTGCTTCAACCGATCGATTCTGAGAGGATTCTTCTCAACCGGTATTCAACCTCTTGATTTTGTCCTGATTCAGTGAGTGCGAATTAATTCTGATTTAATTCAGAATATTGGTGGGCTTTGGGCTCATTTCTCTTCATCTCCTTAATGATTGGGCCTGCAAATAAATCAAATAATTAATTAGGACAATGCAGGCTTTTATTCTATAATAAGTATGGACATATGATATTAAATATGCAACATTAGCAACCAATCACACCCCCATACCTATCTTTTACTCGTCCTCGAGCAAAACAACTAAACTATACTAAGGATTATTAGACCACTTTCGCAGGTCACGCAATTGCACTGAGCATGTGCAACAAGCCGTTAAACCTCTAGGTTTCCCCTAGAGGACGAGTTTTGTCTCGTGAGGGTTTTCAGCGGATTGTACCCACAAAATCCATAAAGAAAGGGAAATAAAGAGTTAGTATTTTCGAAAATCATTTTGAAAGAGAAAAATATTTGAAGTATAATTGTAAGATCTAAGCAATCTATAAGTTATAGGAAGACTGAATTTTCATTCCTAAACTTAGTCTCTATTCAAAAATTTGTTATCAATCAAAGTAAGGAGTCAAATTGTACTTCTCATTTAGTCTATTATTTTACCCTAAGTCATATGCACTTGTGACTGTGAAAATTTTGACTAAGGGTTCATTAACTCTAACTCTTATGCCTTATTTATTATATATATATATATATATATAATTTTTTTTCTTTTTTTTTTTTGGTGGTATTATTCCTTAGTTCTATTAGGCTTTCTAATCTGCCCATGTAACGAGCCTTTAATCGATGACTCCCAAACCAAACGGTCTTAGGGCATCAGGTGAGAAAACACCCCAAGGACTTAAGGACTCGAGCAAATAAGGCCACAAAACTAAGGACTTTATTATATGGACCACTTTTAGGCGTGAATACTTATGCTTTATTAGGCACAAATACCCAGCTTAATCAGAGGATTTTATAATTTTTTTCTTAAACTTATCTAATCATCTTTTGTATAAATACTAAGGCTTGCTTAGGCCAAAGCACCTAGCTAATCAATAATTAGATTTGTTTATCTTTTTTTTCAAACTTATCTAATCATCTTTCGCATAAATACTAAGGCTTGCTTAGGCCAAAGCACCTAGCTAATCAATAATTAGATTTGTTTATTTATTTATATATATATATATATATATATATATATATTATAAGGCATAAGAATCTTTGTTTTTGAACCCTAAGTGTGTAAGTGTATGAAGTGTGCATATTTCATCAAGGTAAAGATCAAGACTAAGTTACTTTGACAGATTTTCTTCCTAACCCTAAAAATCAAACAAATAATCATATTTTGACCAAGTATAAGAAATCCAAATTTAGATTTTCCTATTCTTAAAATTAACTTAATTTCTTACAAAAAATATGTCAAAATATTGTTTCTATTTTTCAAAAAGTTTTTAAAAGTAAAGAAAAACCTAATTTATGTTTTATGTTAGACTCTCCCCTACACCAATCTCATGCATTGTCCTCAATGTATGAATTAATGCATAGATGCATGAAAAAGAAGAAAGGGAAGGAAAGTGTTACCTTAAGGTGGTGGTTCCGGTGGTGGTCTGATTGGTCCACGAAACGCGGCCCAATCAACATTTCGTGGGATTCAGAGAAACCCACCAGAAATTTCACTAATATAACCCATTAAAATTGTGTATCCATGAAGGATCTTTATTAAGTATTTAACCCCATCTAATTTTCAAATTCTATAACAAATTTTGGAGTCAAATTTGTCAACCACCTCGTCCCAGAAATGAGTGTGAAATGATAGAATGTTTGACTTGGACTCAGGAAGTACGGGAACTAACACCCACTCAGGAAGGTGACTTAAGTCAAGTAAAGGTTCAGGAGTCGAAATAGGTTCAGGAATTGGGTCCAAGTCAAGGAGTTGAAACTCAAGTCCACATGTATTTTTCAACAATGGAATGTGACCTAATATGGGTGATTCAAGTTCAGGAATGATAGGTGGAGGAATCAAAGCTTACTCTAAAATATTACTCAAGTTTGGTAACAAAACAGGAGTCAATATTGATTCAGAAAGTTGAACTGGATCACAAGTTTGAAAATCTAGGTCACATATCTTATTGAGTTCAATATCAAAAAATTGAGAACTTGCCAATTTGTCAATAGGATTTTCAAAGGTGTAAAATTGGTCAAGTTCAATATGATCATCAAGAATGGGTGATTCAATTTCATGATGAATTGGCACAAGATTCAATGTTGACTCAGGGAAAAGATTGAAATCAGGTGATGACACCGGAGTCATTATTGAATCGGGAAGTAAAAGTGAATCACTAAATTGAGAGTCATGATCATATTCATTTTCAAGTTCAATTTCAGGTAAGGGATAACTTGCCAAACTATCAAATTTTAGAGTTTGAGCAAGTTCAAAGGATTGTTCTGAAATGGAACCTTGATTTCCAAAACTACATGACTCGTTGGCTCTAACAGAATGGTTTGTGACATCAGAACAACGGTAAGAACGTAGAGATTCGACCATCATATCTATGTCACGATTTCGAGCATTTTGAGCATGAGTCATGGCTTCAAGCATCTTTTCATAGTTGATAGGTTCATTGTTGTGATGAAAAGATGAAGAATTGTCTTGGAAGTGGTAGTGAAATTGTGAGTCCATCAGATTTTGTGATTGTTGTTTGGACTCACGCATACTCCTTTCCAAAATGGATAGCTTCTTATTTTGGACTGGTGGAACTGAGTATGACTCTTGGGGATATTGTGGACTAGGTGGAGAAGGAGGACAAGTAGGTTGAAAATTATGCTCGGGGGAAGTGAATCCCCACTGACTCTGTGAAGAGTTGAAATCATTATGAAAATTATAGGTATTAGATTGGGGGTATGTGTTATATTGATTCGGATAAGACCAATCCGGTACACTCGGTTGGTTAAAGTCATGATATGCCTGGTTGGTAATATCCGAAAATGAATTCGGTGTGTAATATGGATTATTATTAAAGTTGAAAAATTATTATTATAAGCCATATCACACAATAGAAAAAAGAAAGAAATAACAAACAAATAAGCAAACAAATAAAAAGAGAAAAGGCTAACTAAGTTAGGGTAGACCTATGACCTAGACGACTCCTAACTGATTAGACTGTCCACGGGATGTTTAATGCAGACTTTGACCACAAGCTAATCAGCCAGGTCAGGGCAAGTTTGGTGGGAGGTTTTCCGTCAAAGACGTTCCTTAATTAAATAACCACCAACCTTCGGGCTTTCGGCCTTTAATCCCTTTCCTAGACACTAATTTTGCAGGAGTCAAATTCTAACACTTTTGCCCCTTAGGATAATCTCATAATTGAGTCCGAGATGTCCCTAGGGCCAACGTCTACTCATTTTAAGTTAAGATTGGGTTAGTGAGTGCTTGGAATCTGATTTTTGGGCTAAGGAAGGGTGATTAAATCCCCACCTTATCTTGTTATTGGGTATTGCCCTTAAAATCAATTTGTGCAAGTGTACAAGATATATAATATTCACTCAAAGCGATATAAATCAAACAAGAAGTGAGTTCTATGCTAAATGCAATGCATACGTACCTTGCTTCAGCACTCTTCAACAGTAAAAATAAATGAATTGAAAAGACACGTGCCTAAAATGAAAACGTCTAATCAATTTTTTTATCTTTTCAACAAATGTTTTACTGTTGATTATTAGCAGGCTTATGTGATGGCATATAAGAAAAAGTAAAATTGTAGAAAACTACAATTTGTAAAGCAAGCAGCCCTGCAAAAAGACAGTTAGTAGTCCACTCCATTTTGCCGCGTTTTTGCGGCTTTTGCCGCAGATCCGCGGCAAAGCAGAGGGCACTTGGTCCCTGCTTTCTAGAGCAGAGGCCAAAGGCCACTTATATGTTACTGCAACTTTTAATTTCCTGTTTTGCTTGCCCTTAACCTGCAACAGAGAAGAAAGTTTGTTTTAGTTCTAAAAAATTTTCAAGAAAAATCAGATTTCAATAAAAACAACGTTACCCTCCCCAGCAACGGCGCCAAAATTTGATTGAGGCTAAACATGCACAAAAAATACGGAATTGCAAGTGCTCAATTCTTCCGCGTTAGCAAGTGGCTATGCGGGTCGTGATCCACAAGGAGGGTTTTGCGATAGAAGCATTTACGTTCTTGTATTGAAATCATTATGAACACAAAACGAAAGTTCTTCTTTGTTTTTAAGTTAAGAAAGTAAGAAAAGAAAGTATGTTAAAATTAGAAGAAAATGATAGATTAAGAAGATGGAAAAAAATAAGAAAACGAAGAAAGCGATTATGTACAAATGAATATTTACAAAGAAAGGGGAAAGAAAGTGTGAAAACGATTTGGAAGAGGTGATGATTTATACTAAAGAAATAAAAGAAAAGAAAGAAAGAAGAGTGAAGAAATACCTACCTAGTTTTGATTGATGACATACCTGAAAACCTTTGCATGTTCTACCTTTGTTTAGGAGGCGTTCAACGCATAGATCATAAGCCTGAGCTCAGTCCCCATTCGCATTATATCATCAATTCTAGCACAAGCATGAAGTGATACGTCTTGAGGAGGAGAACGTCTTCATGAACTATCATTGGCACTCACATAACATCGTTATACTTATGCTTTGGAATTCACTTGTAAACTCAACAAAAACAACGAGGTAAAGTAGAAGAGGAAGACGAAAACAAAAGAAAATGAAAGTAAAGCAGAACATACAAATGTTACCTTTTATTGCTCGAAACGATGGAAGAAAGGAGGAGGGTACATCGATGTCACTCTCAACATATGCCTCTCTATCTTACTTACATGAATCATCATCTAACGTAAGCTTACATACAATTTACATAACAAGAAAAGAAAAAGCTAAACTAAGAATTGAAAAACTAGTCTAAATCCTAACTCTACATTGGCGTCCCAATTTCAGTGCAAATACAGGCCTTTTATAGGCAAAACCCTAACCATCAAGATCCCGGGGAGATCGGGGGAGCAAACGCTCCCCCTAACTCCCCAACTTTGCCGCGGAAATGAGGATTGGGCCGCGTTTCCACGGCCAGGGTGTGGCCAGGTGGCCACAACCTGTTGGTGGGTCTCCCCGGTTTCTCCCTCTGACATTATCTGGAGTTGGTTTTGCAGTTTGGCTCCGAGATTTTGAAGAAATGGTCATTGATCTTTGCTTCAACCGATCGATTCTGAGAGGATTCTTCTCAATCAGTTTTCAACCTCTTGATTTTGCCCTGATTCAGTGAGTGCGAATTAATTCTGATTTAATTTAGAATTTTGGGGGCTTTGGGCTCATTTCTCTTCATCTCCTTAAAGATTGGGCTTGCAAATAAATCAAACAATTAATTAGGACAATGCAGACTTTTATTCTATAATAAGTATGGACATATGATATTAAATATGCAACAATAGCAACCAATCAATCACCCGACTGTATATATATAAATATAAACAATGATATATATAGGATTTTATACCAGATTAGTGATATTGATAGGATACACACCTAGACATCAGTTGTTTGTTTACAATTGTTTTACTTGTCTTTTATCCGCACACTTATTCATATTATTGTTTATCTGCACACTTATTCATATTTATTGTTATTTAGTTGTTTATTTATCATGTTATTTAGTGTTGCAGTTATTCTTGTTATTATTTTATGCACACTGTTTATATGCACGAGTTTTCCTCTTTACACACACACTCACCAGGTCGCTTTCTGACGACCCTGAATTTGCACATCCAGATATTGGATGCTTTGTTTCTATCGTGCAGATGTTCGATGAGATGGTACGCTTTGCGAGGAGCTGGACGCTCTCTGTTGACTGAGATTTCCTGCACACAAAAATATAGTATTTTAGTTTTAAGAATAGGATGTACAAGTTCTCAATTCTAATCCGCTGTAGCAGGGCTATGCGGGTCGTGATCCTCAAGGAGGGACTGCGATGGAAGCGTTAAGCAAGTTATCTCCTTTTTTTTATCTTTTTATTATTAACAGTTAGAAAGGAAATGGTATTTACAATGGGTCGGAAAAAGATAAACTTTGGAGAAGATATGTGATTTATTCTACAAAAATAAAAGAAAGAAAAAGAAAAGAGAAAAATACTTACTTTATGTTGGTGGGGAAAAAACATGAAAACCTTACATGTCTACCTTGCTTAGGAGGCGTTCAACACATAGATCATAAACTCGAGCCCGGTCCTTGTGCACATTATATCGTCAAATATCAAGAACGAACTGATGCGAAGCTTGCAAGTGGAGAACGTTTTCATGAACTATCGTTGGCTTTCACGTAGCTTAGTTATACTTGCTTGGAATTCACTTGCATGTTCTTCAACAATCACAGAGATGAAAAGAGAAAAAGAAATAGAAAACAAAAATAAAAGTAAAACATAAAAATAAGAAACAAAATAAAATAATACCTTTATTGATCAGCGCAATGGCAGAGAAGAAGGAGGTACATCGGTGTCACGCTCAATATAATCCTCTCTCTCTCTTGAAAATAAAAAGAAACCCTAATTACAAAACTAAAAGAAAGAAGAAAAACCCTAAAAAACCTAACTTTGGCCCTTGGCTCTTCGCTGGACGACTCTGTACGTTGCACTGCAGGGGGTATTTATAGGTGCAGAAGGCCGAAGAGTCCCGGATGAAGTAGCCCACGAAAACTGGTCTCTGGATAAGCTCAAAGTGCCGCAAAAACTGGGATTTTGCCGCAATTTTGCGGCAATTCTGTGGAATCTGGCCATGCGCTTTGGCGCGTGGCCTCTCCTGGTCCGTTCATCTGGGCGTTTGCTTCTGGAAGTATGATCGTGGCTCTCCATATTGGGATTTCGAGATAACTTAGAAATCAAGTTACCTTGATCTCAATTATCCCAAATCTTTTATCCACGAATTTCCTTCTTATCTTTGGCTTTTATACTCATCCTGCAAGAGTTTAGGGTTGGGTAGAATTCTATCCTTCCCTCATCTTTAATAATTGCAACTTTAGCCCTTTTGCATTTGCACTTTGACAATTGATATTTGCACTTTTGACTCTTGGGCTTCAAATATGGGCTTTTGGGCTTCATTAAGCTTTATTTATTATAAAAATAATAATTCAAGGCCTGCACACAATAAATTATAAATTATTAATAAATGTGCAGAATTAAATGAATAAATATGAAAATGTGATGGTAAATATGATGATAAAAATGCACTTTTTACTACCAATCACACCCCCACACTTATCTTTTTGCTCGTCCTCGAGTAAAAACACAGAAAAAGAAAAATTAATCTAACCTAACTCACTTTCGTAGGAATCACGATTGCACTTAGTATGTGCAACAAGCCGTTAAACCTCTAGGTTACCCTAGAGGACGAGTGTTGTCTCGTGAGGGTTTTCAGCGGATTGCACCCACAAAATCCATAAAAAGGAAAATATTTGAATTATATTTGAAGAGACTAAGTAGTCTATAAGTTTTAGGATCCTCATTTTTATTCATTCTTAAACTCAGTCTTAATAAAGTCCATTGTTATTCATTTTAGGTAAGGATCAAAATTGAATTTTAGTATAGTCTTTTTTGTTACCAAAAATCATATGCATCCTTATGAATTTTTACTAGGAATTCCTTAACTTGGACTCTCATGCCTCTTTATTATTTATATATATATATATATATATATATATATATATATTTGATATGTATAACTCATCTAATTTTCTTTCGTGTAAGTATCAAGGCTTCTTGAGGCCTTAATACCTAACTAATTGACTATTAGATGTGTTAGTACATATGTAAGTAATTTTTCCTTAGTTTCCTCAGGATTTCTAATCAACCCATGTAGCGAACTTAAAGTCGATGACTCCCAAACCTGTTGGCTTTAGGGCACCAGGTGAGAAAACACCCCGCGGACTCAAATTCAAGTGAACTAGGCCACGAAACTAAGGTTTTATATTATTTTTTTATACTCACCTTTAGGTGTGAATACTTATGCTTCTTGAGGCACATGTATCCAGCTTAATTAGTGATTTTTTTTTTATATATATATATATGAGGCACAAAGGTCTTTGTCTTAGAATCCTAGATATGCATTAGGTATGCACATTTCATTAAGGTAAAAATCAAGACTAATTATTTATTCAATTTCTCTCCTATACCTAAAATTTAAACAATTTATTTATTTTGACCAAGTTTTTAGAAATCCTAATCATGATTTTCTAATCCTTAAAACTAACTTAGATTTCTTTCAAAAAATAAGTCAAAATATTTCCTTTTTATAACAATTTTTTAAAAAAAATTTTTTTATTAGCAATTTTGTTAGTTTCTACCTATGTTAGTATGTTAGTAAAGCCCACCCCCACACTTATCTCATGCATTGTCCTCAATGTATGAATGTATGCATATATGCATGAAACAGAACAAGGGAAGGCGGAAGTTACCTTAAGGTGGTGGTTCCGGAGGTGGTCTAATTGGGCCAAGCGTTGCTACCCAATCAAGATAACATATAATATGGTGGAACCCACCAGAAATTTTCCTTACATAACCCACTAAAATATATGTATAATCATTTTTTAGAACTTCCACCCCATCAAATTTCCAAATTTCATAATAAATTTCAGAGTCAATTGTGTCAACCTCCTTGTCCCAAAATGGAGTATGAAAAGATGGAATTATTGACTTGGACATTATAGGTGCGGGAACGAATACCGACTCAGGGAAGAAGCTCAAATCAAGTAAGGGCTCAGGAGTCGGGCTAAGTTCAGGAAGTGGGTCCAAATCAATAAGTTTAAGCTCAAGTCCACAATCATCTTCCCACAATGGCATGTGACTCAATGTTGGTGATTCAAGTTCAGGAATGATAGGTGTGAGAATCAAAACTGACTCTAAAATATTACCTAAGTCGGGTAACAAAATAGGAGTTAATAATGATTCAGGAATTTGAACTTGATCATAGATTTGAGAATCTAGGTCACATATCTCATGGGGTTCAATGTAATAAAAAGAACTTGCCAATTTATCCATAAGATTTTCAAAATTGCACAATTGGTCAAGTTCAATATGATCATTTGAAATGGGTGATTCAATTTCATTATGAATTGGAACAGGATCCAATGTTGACTCGGGAAAAATGAAATCAGGTGGAGACACTGGAGTCATTATTGAATCAGGAAATAGAATTGAATCATCGTGTGGAAGATCATGATCATATTCATGCTCAAGTTCTATTTCAGGAAAGGAAAAACTTACCAAATTATCAAGAATTGGAGTTTCGGCAAGTTCACATGATGGTACTGAATTAGAATCTTGTTGTCCAAAGTAACTTGGTTCGTCGGCTCTACGAGAGTGGTCAATGAAAGCAGAAATGGCCGAACTGTGAGAACGTAAAGATTGAACCATCAAATCTATGTCATGATCACGGGCTAATTTAGCCTGAGTCATGGCAGCAAGCATCCCTTCATAGTCGATAGGTGCATCATGCTCTAATTGGTCTTGAAAATAGGAAGGGTAATCGTGATGAAGTTGTGAGTCGGTGGACTCACACATCATCATGTCTAAGATTGATGGTGACTGTTGCTTGGACTCGTTCATACTCATCATTTCCAAGATAGATGGATTTCTATTCTGAATGGGGGGATCTGAGTATGAATCATTAAAAGAATGTGGACTAGATGGATATGAAGGACAATTCGGTTGATAATTAGACTCGGGGGACTCGAAACCCCATGAACTCTGTGACGAGTTGAAATTATTATGGAAATTATAGTCATAAGATGGAGGGTGTGGGTTATATTCATTCGGATAAGACCTTTCCGGCACACTAGATTGGTCAAAGTTATGATATGCCGGGTTGGTAATATCCGAACAACAGTTAGGTGTGTAATATGGATTAAAATTGGAATTATTATTATATGCCATATCACACCAACACAAACAAAACAAACAAATAAACAAACAAAAAAGAAAAAAAATTCTAACCTAAGTTAGGGTAGAGCTATGACCTAGACGACTCCTAACTAGTTAGACTGTCCACAGGAGGTAGGGTGCAGACTTTGACCACGAGTTAATCAGCCAGGTCAGGGCAAGAGTGGTGGGAGGTTTTCCCTCAAAGACGTTCCTTAATTAAATAACCACCAATCTTCAGGCTTTCGGCCCTCAATCCCTTTCCTAGACACTGATTTGACAAGAGTCAACTTCTAGCACTGTTCCCCCTTAGGATAATCTCCTATTGAGTCCGAGATGTCCCTAGGGCCAACATTTACTAATTTTTATGTTAGGCTTGGGTTAGTGAGTGCTTGGGATATGATTTTTGGGCTAAGGAAGGGTGATGAAATCCCCACCTTATCTTATTTATGGGTTATGCCCTTAAGATGAATTAGTGTACGTGTAAAGCTGTAGAAAAGTAATCACTCAAGAAAGCAGTAAACAACCAAGAGTGTTTCCTAATCTATATGCTATGCAAACGTACCTTGTCGCCAGTACTCTTCAACAGTAAAAATAAATAAATTGAAAAGACACGTGCCTAATATGCAAACGTCTAATCAATTTTTATCATTAACAACAAACTTTTTACTGTTAAATTAATTAGCAGTAAGCAGGGTTATCACAGAACAAAATCAACAGAGCAGTAAACAGTATTCGAACTTTGCAGCAACCTGCAGAAATTAGGATCAGTAGTTCTCTACTGTTGCCGCAGAATTGCGGCTCTGGCCGCAGATCCGCGGCAATACAGTAGGTTCTGGTGCTCTGCCTTCGAGGGCAGAGGCACAGAATAGCAATATGTCCACTGCTGCTGCTATGTTTCTGTTTCCTGTTCTCCAAACATGCAAACAGAAAAGAATAAAGAATTAGTTAAAAATTAAATTTTTGTTTTAGAGAATAACTTACCGTCCCTCCCCGGCAACGGCGCCAATTTTGTTGACTGAGATTTCTTGCACACAAAAATATAGTATTTTAGTTTTAAGAATAGGATGTGCAAGTTCTCAATTCTAATCCGCTGTAGCAGGGCTATGCGGGTCGTGATCCTCAAGAAGGGACTGCGATGGAAGCGTTAAGCAAGTTATCTCCTTTTTTTTATCTTTTTATTATTAACAGTTAGAAAGGAAATGGTATTTACAATGGGTCAGAAAAAGATAAACTTTGGAGAAGATATGTGATTTATTCTACAAAAATAAAAGAAAGAAAAAGAAAAGAGAAAAATACTTACTTTATGTTGGTGGGGGAAAAACGTGAAAACCTTACATGTCTACCTTCCTTAGGAGGCGTTCAACGCATAGATCATAAACTCGAGCCCGGTCCTTGTGCACATTATATCGTCAAATATCAAGAACGAACTGATGCGAAGCTTGGAAGTGGAGAACGTTTTCATGAACTATCGTTGGCTTTCACGTAGCTTAGTTATACTTGCTTGGAATTCACTTGCATGTTCTTCAACAACCACAGAGATGAAAAGAGAAAAAGAAATAGAAAACAAAAATAAAAGTAAAACATAAAAATAAGAAACAAAATAAAATAATACCTTTATTGATCAGCGCAATGGCAGAGAAGAAGGAGGTACATCGGTGTCACGCTCAATATAATCCTCTCTCTCTCTTGAAAATAAAAAGAAACCCTAATTACGAAACTAAAAGAAAGAAGAAAAACCCTGAAAAACCTAACTTTGGCCCTTGGCTCTTCGCTGGATGACTCTGTACGTTGCACTGCAGGGGGTATTTATAGGTGCAGAAGGCCGAAGAGTCCCGGATGAAGTAGCCCACGAAAACTGGTCTCTGGATAAGCTCAAAGTGCCGCAAAAAACTGGGATTTTGCCGCAATTTTGCGGCAATTCTGTGGAATCTGGCCACGCGCTTTGGCGCGTGGCCTCTCCTGGTCCGTTCATCTGGGCGTTTGCTTCTGGAAGTATGATCCTGGCTCTCCATATTGGGATTTTGAGATAACTTAGAAATCAAGTTACCTTGATCTCAATTATCCCAAATCTTTTATCCACGAATTTCCTTCTTATCTTTGGCTTTTATGCTCATCCTGCAAGAGTTTAGGGTTGGGTAGAATTCTATCCTTCCCTCATCTTTAATAATTGCAACTTTAGCCCTTTTGCATTTGCACTTTGACAATTGATATTTGCACTTTTGACTCTTGGGCTTCAAATATGGGCTTTTGGGCTTCATTAAGCTTTATTTATTATAAAAATAATAATTCGAGGCCTGCACACAATAAATTATAAATTATTAATAAATGTGCAGAATTAAATGAATAAATATGAAAATGTGATGGTAAATATGATGATAAAAATGCACTTTTCACTACCAATCACTCTCCATTTTTATTCTGGTATTCTTGCATTTTTCCTGCTATTATTCTTTGATTCCTGTATATCACACTTAGCTTCTATTTCATTCCTTATTTCATTTGGGATCATGTGTAGCCTTATATGTATTATTGCAATGATCACTGATTATTATAGTTCAGATTTATAGCTTGTTCAGGTTAATTTAGGCTTAGTGTGTATACGTGGGGTATTTTCCTCGCGTTTATACGTCACCGACTCTCGTCGCGACTCCGTTTCCATGTATTTTGGGAAGCGGGGCATGACAGGTTTTTTTGGTATCAGAGCCAGGTTCGACATAAAAAGAGGACCTAGTTTATACCACTAACTTGAAACAAGTTATATTTGCACTGCAATATACATATACTACCCATACGATGATATTGACTCCATTTGGAATTGATCGTTCTCTCTTTTGGAATCCACCCCTTGATCTTTTGATATCTCTGAATTCAACTCTTCTTCTAAGGTGATCTTGGTCCTATCTTGATTCTTATTGTTTCTTTCGTTTCTATTTTCTCTGCTTTTATCCCCTAAGTTTGATCGCTCCAAGTTGAACTCGTAGCAGAGATCACAGCGCGCAGCGGAATCGTGGTGTCTCAGTGAAGCGAGTTGAAGTTTGTTTATTTCTCTCTTGACTTTGATTCTTTTATCATTCCCTACGTCATTGAAATTTCGAGGACGAAATTTTTATTAAGGTGGGTAGAATGTAACATCCCTAGTTAGTAATACCATATTTTTTATTTTCCTATAGTATTTATTCTGCGTTACAAATTATTTTATTAAGATTATCAATTAACCTAATTTATTAATTCTTCTTGTGATTTTTAATGTATTAAATATGCAAATTATTTTAGTATAGTAAATGATAAATTGGCTTTATATATTATTACCATTATTTATTTTTATTAATTGATAGTTGTTATTGTGATTATTACTAATGTTATTATTTATTTCATTTACTCTACGTTCTATTTAATTCCCCTATTATGTGCATGTAATTTATCCTATTATCCATTAAGATCCAAACCCATATCCAATAGGCTATTTCCTCAACTCCAATCCAAACCTAATTGGACCCAATACCCATCACCCATTATATTTACCTATATAATCTCCTAAGTATAACCTAACCTAAGCATCAACCCTAATCACCAACTTCTCCCCTATTGCCGCAGCCACGCTGCCCTTTCCCCCTCTCGTGCATCCTCTCCGGCACGCACGACAACACTGCCACCCATATCTGTAGCGCACAGCCCGGCCGAGCATAGCTGCACCCATTTTTCTCCAGCAGCCAGCGCGCCTCCCGAGCCGCTTGTGCAAGACCCAGCAGCACCCTAGCATAGCCATGGCCACGCACATACTGTCCAGCCAGCGCACAGTCCTCTCGCCATGATCCGCAGCCAATGCGCTGGATGTCTGCATCCGCAGCACCATGGCCGAGATCTCCAGCAGCCCACCTCTGCCATTCCCACTTGCGCCATGCTCCACCTCCACCGGAGTCCCGGCAACGGATGCCTTTTCTTGGCCTAGGTCTAGTCGGTAGCACAGCAACACCCTTGCACCCCATGGCGGCTGCTTCCTCTCCTAACAGGCAACGCCGTCCTCAACCCAGGACAGCAGCAGCCCGGAGCATCCCCGGCCTCTCCACCTCCTTTTGCTACCGCCCACCCCCACCATTGGCCGAGCTTTTCCCTAGGCCAAATCCCATGGCATAGCAGCAGCCCATCATTGAGGCCGTCGACTCCTCCACGAGCCTCTGCGATGCTCCGTGACTCTCCAATATCCTCCGTCGAGCAACTGGAGTTGTCCGCGAGATCCGCCGGGGTTCCGACTTCATTTCGTGGCCTACTCCTCCCCGCTATGCCTCCAGGTCATACCCTTGCCGTGAGTTATCTCCCCTCTCTCTCCCTTTATTATTTTTGCATGCATGGGTGAGTTTTATTAAAGTAATTTTATATTATATTAATGAATGCAATGTTAATGAATTAGCGTGGGTTATCATATACAGATGTGTGTCTATATATTGTGGGTGAAGGTTGTGTATGTATGAATGGGTGTTTCTAAGTAACGTGTAGTGTGGGTGCTGTAAATAGTGGGCAAGTATTTTTTTATGGTGGTGTGTTAATAAAGTATAGGTGGGCGTGTTGCATTGGCGTGTGTGAGTGTGTTGCGTGAATGAGTTCATGGGTAAGTGTATATTTTTACGTATGTATGTATTAGTGTGTATATAGAATGTATTGTGTGTATGTACAAGTATGCATGTGTATTAGTAAGTGATTGGGCGAGTTTGTGTTTCAGTTGCGGCACTCGGACCCGTTCGGTGAGATCCGAACCCAGGTACAGGAGACCCAGACCCAATCCAGATTCGTGCTCATTGTGGACCCGATACAATGGTGATTCGAAGACCGATCCATGGGATGAGTCGTAGATCAGTACCGGTTCGTGTAGTGAAGACCAGTTGGCGATTCGGTTCTGAAACCGCGTCATTTCTTGTGAGTGCTTGTTCTCACGTCTTTTCTTTAATTACTGTTTCCAGTAGTGTTCATGTCTTTATTCATATCATTTCATGTTATTATATGACATATTTTACCAATATGGTTACCCGTGTCACTTCATATGACATCATGATTGTACACCTTATATTTTTCATTGATATGTGCATTTATTGACGTCATTTTATGTATTAGTAATTCATCGTAGCTTGGCCTAGTATTGTTATTCTCTAGACTGGACTTGATTTGGTATCTAACTGAATTGTGATATTCTTGGAATGTTACTAAAAGATACTGGGAAAGTAACGTTAGACCGTAACGCTCGGTACAGCTCTATTCATCGTATACACGGTTACTATTACTGTTCATTGTTCTTATTACTGTTCACTGTGTATACGATTACTGTTACTGTACTATATTGTTACCGTCACCATATCGTCCTAGTGTTCTAGATAATATGGACATTGACTGATTTAACTGAATTGAATAAATAATAGAGTAATTGAACAACTTACACCGGGATTGGAAAAATTGATGGAGGAGACAATGTCTATATTTTGGGTGGACCTAAGATTTAGGTTGCGCAGCCGAAAGAGGGTTCCACTGTAGGGTTTCCGTGCGGTGACTGGCACGTCGTCCTGTTCCTGTTATACATGTTATACATGTACCTGTTCCTATTTACATGTTCCTGACTACCTTGCGGTAGGTCCTGGTTCAGCGCCAGGAGTCTGGGCCGTGGTCCTGGGTATGCACGGGACCCACCTAAAGCATGGACAATGTCTCCATCCGATCAGTTTCAATAACTGAGGACCTCAATTGGCATGTGTGGTAGGCGTAGTATGGGATGCGTCTATTACATGTGGCAATTGGTGTTCGCTAACATAATTAATAATAAACTGTCAATGTATTGTGACTAACTGTGATCACCCGACTGTATATATATAAAAACAATGATATATATAGGATTTTATACCAGATTAGTGATATTGATAGGATACACACCTAGACATCAGTTGTTTGTTTACAATTGTTTTACTTGTCTTTTATCCGCCCACTTATTCATATTACTGTTATTCAGTTGTTTATTTATCATGTTATTTAGTGTTGCAGTTATTCTTGTTATTATTTTATGCACACTGTTTATATGCACGAGTTCTCCTCTTTACACACACACACTCACCAGATCGCTTTCTGATGATCCTAGATTGCACGTCCAGATATTGGACGCTTTGTTTCTATCGTGCAGGTGTTCGATGAGATGGTACGCTTTGCGAGGAGCTGGACGCTCTCCCATTTTATTCTGGTATTCTTGCATTTTTTTTTCCTATTATTATTTGATTCTTGTATATCATACTTAGCTTCTATTTCATTCCTTATTTCATTTGGGATCATGTGTAGCCTTATATGTATTATTGCAGTGATCGTTGCTTATTATAGTTTAGATTTATAACTTATTCAGGTTAATTTAGGCTTAGCGTGTATACGTGGGGTATTTTCCTCGCGTATATACGTCGCCGACTCTCATCGCGACTCTGTTTTGACGTATTTTGGGAAGCGGGGCGTGACAGTCACAGTCTTATGTAACAACAGTCTCTTTGAGAATGTTTTATTTAATAAAAATGCTACCTTGGTCATAATATTTTTTATTAAATAATCTAAATAGAATACTGCGACATAGTTGCATTCTTATGAAACAAGAGACATAGTCAATTGAAGCAGTGAACAAGGTCTCCAAAGTTAAGTAATTAAGATGGTTAGAAGACTGCGACCGAAGACTGCGAAATTCTTCGCAGTCTTATGTAATAGCAGACTTTTTGAAAAGTTTTGTTTGATAACACTGTGACCTTGATCGCAGTATTTTATAACTTATTTTTCTAAGGTCGTAGTTTTTATTAATAAATTTTAATTGGAATGTGACTTTTGGTCGCATTCTTAATAATAAATTGTCAGATAAAATTGAATTCTGTGATCATAGTCGCATTATGAAATTTCATCTTCAAACCATTTATTTTACAAGACAGCGACCAAGATCTGACAGCGTGAAGAGACATAGAGAGATAGACATATAAAAGGAGAGAAAATATAATAATAAAGAATATAAAACTAATATATCATTCCAAGAAAAAACAAACGATAGGGGCTTTTAGTAATTTCAATTATCTTCAAAAGCGGGATGTCATTTTAAATTGGCGAATTATGTGGCTCATAATGTGCCACGTCACCATAGGCTGAGAGGGACTCTCTGTTGTCGGCTGATATACATATTCTGATATATATATATGAGAAATATGTATATCAGCCGACGGCTAAGAGACTCTCTCAGCCTGCGGTGACGTGGCACAATTTTGCTACACCAATAAGTTGTGGCCCGCTTACTGAAAGAAGTTAAAATACTAAATACCCCTTGGTAAAAGGTACTCAATCCACTATTATTATTATTTTCTCTCCTATTTCTTTTACTGCTCTTTGTCAAATTTAGGGTTAACTTTTCTGCCATAAAGTTTTTCCTGAAAATAGTGATATCCAATTTTCCTGCCAATTTTCTCCTTTTTATTTTAATGTCGATGTCAGAGCAGTCCACTTCCCTGCCAATTCTGGTCGCAGTCGTAAGCGATCTCTATCTCTCGATCTAAATAAGGATCATATATCATCTGGTTCAACTTTCTCTCAGAATATTGGAAGTATTGAAGAGTTGAGATCTTTGCATACTGATCAAGAGGTTATTATTTTATCAATTTTTCTTGCAATTTCTTAAATTTAGAAGATTTATGTGTAGCGTATATGTTAAATGCGATATTAGTCGCACCTATTTAAATTAATATATTTATGAACTGTGACCACTAATTTAATACACTATATTTTACTAACTGCGACGAAGGTCAAAGTTTGTATTAAAAACATTTTTCCAGTTGTCAAAGCTAGCTTTATAACTGCGATCTTAGTCGCAGTCCTATTTTTTTCATATTTCTGACACTTGTCCATGTCAATTATATCTATCTTATACACTAAATTTTAAGAACTACGACTTAAGGTCGCAGTATATACTAAAGAGAGAGTTGCAAAGTCATTATTCACGTTTTAAAAAAACTTGGACATACGAAAACTGTGACTACAGTCGCAGTCTATTATTCAGAAGTTATAGATTTCTTTACTTCTGCGACCTTGGTCGTGTTGGATCCTGATAAATTCAAAGATGATTGAAGTCTCCACTTACAAGATTTTGATGATTGACGAACACGATTATTACATGATGATTGCTCTACCACAGATGGAGTTTACTAAAGCATTTGAGTGTTTATGGAAGTTGTTGTGTAAAGTTAGAATAATATGTAATAGCCTTGATAACTTACACACAAAACTCAACAAGTCGACTTATCCCATTAACCTAGTCGACTACCCCAATGTAGTCGACTAGCCATCAAGCCTAGTCGACTAGTCCACTTAGAACAAAAACCCCTAACTCTCTGTTTATCAATTAGTCGACTTATCCTTCCTATCTAGTCGACTAACAGATACTCCAGTCGACTATCCTCCTTTTTAAGTCGACTAATAACTCTCTGTTTCTTGTCTGAAACTAAATTAGTCGACTATCCTTTTTATCCAGTCGACTAATCCAGTTTACAAGTCGACTACAAGTTAGTTGAAGTCGACTATATTCAGTTTTCCAGAGAATTGTGTTTCCAACAGACACTTTCCTAGTCGACTAATAGTTATACCTAGTCGACTAATAAATAAAGTTTTGCCTAGCCTAGTCGACTAATCCAATTTTCTAGTCGACTAATCCAGTTTCTGACTGTTGGACAGTTATTCTTATCTGATCAATTTGCAACGTTTTACAACGTTTTAATTCTCTGAATTGGTGTCATAACTTCCCCAACTGACCCTAGTCTACATCTATATAAAGGGAAGTTATTCCTAAGGTCAATTACTAAGTTTTTCAATCAGATTTCCAAAAGCCAAAAAATTCCAAATTTCTGAAAACTGAATTTCTCAACTTCTTTCTTCACCAAAAGCCATCTCCTCTTTGTGAAGAACTCTGAAGTAAAACCTTCCTATACAGAACCTTGTCCACTACAAATCCTTATCAAGGCTATAGGAAGATACTGTATTCATTTCAAAGAAGTTTGTACAAGGAGTCTTCTTGGGTGTAGAAGATTGTACAAGGTGTGTTCTCTTGGCGGAAGAGAAGTTGTGCACGTTGGCGAAGGGTGTTTTGCCAAGTGGTGCACAAGGTACTTGTTGTAGGGTGTACACAAGGAAAGTAAGGGAAAATCTCAAGCATTTGGCTTGGGGACTGGATGTAGGTCACAAGGACCGAACCAGGATAACTCTCCACTGTTTGCGATTGTTATTTTCTGTGGTTATCTTTTTAATTGCTTTAATTTCTGCAAGTAATTTATTTAAAGTTCAATTAACACTATTCACCCCCCCTCTAGTGTTGTTTTGCTTGTTATATAGATCCTACATTTGGTATCAGAGCAAGGTTTCAAGGCAAACAACCATACAAGGATGGCAACGGATTTCACATCATCCCAATACAAAGAAGGGCATTCTACACAACGTCCACCGCTCTTTGACGGAATCAACTACAATTACTGGAAGTGTAGAATGAAGATCTACTTGCAGTCACTTGATTACGATCTTTGGAACATCGTAGAAGCAGCGTACACAAAGCCTACAACCAACTACAGCGCTTGGAGTGAAGAACAAAAGAAGAGTGCAAATCTGGATGCCAAGGCGATGAACGCTCTCTTTTGTGCCTTAACCAAAGAGGAATTCAACCGTGTGTCTACATCAACCTCTGCACATCAAATATGGCATACACTCGAGGTAACACACGAAGGTACGAACAAGGTTAAAGAGTCTAAAATTTCAGTTCTTGTACACAGGTTTGAATTGTTCAAGATGAAGGAGAACGAAACCATATCCGAGATGGTTACAAGGTTCACCGACATCACCAACACTCTTGCATCCCTTGGAAAGAACTACACTCAAGTTGAACGAGTCCGCAAGATTCTTCGAGCACTCACACCGGAATGGGAGAAGAAGACAACCGCCATTGAAGAGGCGAACGATCTCTCAACCTTGTCATTAGAAAACCTAATTGGTAATCTAATGGCATATGAAGTGCAAATAGAAGAAAGAAAGAAGGACGAACAACAACATCAATCCAAGAAGAAAGTTCTTGCCTTCCATGCATCTTCAGACACGGACAATTCGGATGAAGATGAAGAAGAAATGGCCATGCTTACAAGGAAGTTCAAAAGGTTCTTAAAACAAGGTAAGTATAATAAAAATAAAGATACTAATGAAATTCCAACTTGTTTTAAGTGTAACAAACCAGGCCATATGAAGAAGGACTGTCCAATGATGAAATCAAAGGAACCTTTCAACAAATTCAACAAGTTCAACAAGTCCAACAAGTTCAACAAATTCAACAAGATGAAGAAGGCCTTTCAAGCAACATGGGATGATAGCGATTCATCTTCCTCTGAGGACGAAGAAGAAGCAAAGGAAACCGCTAATGTTTGCTTCATGGCCCAAGAAGATGAAGTACAAAATGAGGTACAAGATTATGATGCTTTATTAGATGCATTTAATGAACTTTATGATAATTTCAAAACTGAAAAGATTAGAAATAAAATTTTAATAAAGGAAAATGAGAAACTTATTAATGATAATTCAATTCTTGTTTCTCAAGCATCATCTTTTATTTCTCAAAAAGAAGAATTTGAAAAAGTTATTATATCTTTAAAAAGAGACAATGAAGTTTTCTTAAAAGAAAATGTTTTACTTAAAAAGGAAACTTTTTCTTTAAGTTCTAGAATTAATATTTTAGATAAAGATATGATAAGTTTTAAAGTTAAATATGAAGATCTTTTGAAAAATGTTAATAAGTTTAATAAAGGAAAAGAGAACTTGAATATGTTATTATCTTCTCAAAAAATGTCTAATAACCATTTTGGTCTTGGTTTTTCAAAAGATAACAAGTATAAGCCTAATCATGTTGGTATTGGTTTTTCAAAGACTAATTTTGTAAGATCTACACATGTTCATAATTCATACAATTCTTTTGTAAAAAGAAATGATCTTTCAAAAAGAAGTAGATGCAAATATATATGGGTTCCTAAGAATTTGAATAATATTGATAAGAATATTTATGTTGCATCTTTTATTCATGAAGTATGTAATTCTAAGAATTATGTTTATACTAACAAGTGGAAACCAAATTCTAATTGGATTTGGGTTCCTAAAGGCTAACCTTTTTCGGACCCTATCATGATGGGTACCATATATAATGTTTTATCTTATAGGTACCGAACAAAGGAAAATGGATACTTGATAGCGGGTGTTCCAAACACATGACCGGACATATGCAACTATTGTCCTCCGTTCAAATGAAAAAGGGAGGTACAGTGATCTTTGGCGACAATAACAAAGGAAAAGTTATTGGAACCGGCATTGTTGGTAATTCTTCAAAACCTCTTATTGAAAATGTCCTTTTGGTAAGTGGTTTAAAACACAATCTATTAAGTATTAGTCAATTATGTGATAAGGGTTATAAAATTGTATTTGAAAAAGATGTGTGTCTTATTTATGATGCTAATATGAAGGATATCTTATTTAAGGTTTTCGAAACAATAACATATATGAATTGTCAATTGAATGCATGTTTTCAAATGAAAATTTATGTCTTATTGCTTCAAATAATGATTATTTTTATGGCATAAAAGATTTGGTCATTTAAATATGAAAACCATTTCTAAGATTTCAAAATTTGATTTAGTTAAAGGTCTTCCAAAAATTGCTTTCAAAAAGGATTATTTTTGTGATTCTTGTCAATTAGGAAAACAAGTGAAATCTTCTTTTAAATCAAAAGATTTGGTTTCTACAAAAAGACCTTTAGAATTATTGCATTTGGATTTATTTGGTCCTACTCGTGTTTCTTCATTAAACAAGAGTAGATATGTTTTGTCATTGTAGATGATTATTCACGTTTTACATGGGTGATTTTTCTGAAAAATAAAAATGACACTTTTGATGAATTTGTAAGTTTTTGTAAAAGAATTCAAAATCAAAAGTCTCTAAACATAGTCACTATTCGTAGTGATCATGGAGGAGAATTTGAAAATGAATCTTTTTCAAATTTCTGTAATAAGTATGGTATTACACATAATTTTGCATTTCCTAGAGCATCTCCTCAAAATGGTGTTGTAGAGAGAAAGAATAGGACTTTGCAAGAATGTGCTAGAACTATGCTTATGGATAGTAACTTACCAAAATACTTTTGGGCTGAAGCCACTTCTACTGCTTGTTATGTTTTAAATCGAGTTTTGATTCGACCATTTTTAAATAAAACTTCTTATGAATTGTTTCATGATCGGATTCCAAAAGTTTCATATTTAAGATTTTTGGTTGTAAATGCTTTATTTAAATACAAAAGATGCTTTAGATAAATTTGATGCTAGATCTTATGAAGGTATCTTTGTTGGCTATTCTACTCATAGTAAAGCATATAGAATTTTAATAAAAAATCTTTTACAATTGAAGAATCTTTACATGTTAAATTTGATGAATCCTTGACTAAACTTGTTTCTAATGATTCTCCACATGATGATGATCATATTATAGATTCTCCTAATAAAAATATTGTTATATCTTCTATTGATACTAACGTGTCTAAGGATGAAGAAATTCCTACCGAGTTACCTAAAGCCTATGTTGAAGTAAGGAATCATCCACAAGATTTGGTGATTGGAGACATCAATCAAGGAGTTCAAACGAGATCCAAGTTGAACTACATGACACAAATTGCCTTCATTTCAATCATTGAACCGAAGAATATCAACGAAGCATGTGAGGACGATTTTTGGATAATCGCCATGCAAGAAGAATTGAACCAATTTGTGAGAAACGATGTGTGGGATCTTGTGCATCGTCCTACTGATCATCCCGTCATCGGTACAAGATGGGTCTTCAAGAATAAACTCAATGAAGCCGGTGAAGTCATTAAGAACAAGGCAAGGTTAGTAGCACAAGGGTACAATCAAGAAGAAGGTATTGATTTCGATGAAACTTATGCTCCTGTTGCAAGACTTGAATCAATTCGTATATTACTTGCTTTTTCATGTTTCATGAATTTCAAATTATATCAAATGGATGTAAAAAGTGCCTTTTTAAATGGAATAATTAAAGAAACTGTTTATGTAGAACAACCACCAGGTTTTGAACATGAAAAATTTCCTAACCATGTTTTCAAACTTAAAAAAGCTTTATATGGTTTAAAGCAAGCACCTCGTGCTTGGTATGATAGATTAAAGAGTTTTCTTTTAAATTCAGATTTAAAATGGGAAGTGCAGATACAACTCTTTTTATCAAACATGTTAATAAAGATATCTTAATAATTCAGATTTATGTTGATGATATACTATTTGGTTCTACTAATGATGATCTTTGTCAAGAATTTTCTAAGACTATGCAGAATGAATTTGAGATGAGTCACATGGGCGAACTCACTTACTTCCTCGGACTTCAAATCAAACAAATGAAGGAAGGAATTTTCATCTCCCAATGCAAATACGCTAAGGAACTCCTAAAGCGATTCGGCATGGAAAATTCTGGTCACAAGAATACTCCGATGAGTACAACTACCTTTTTGGACAAAGATGAAAGTGGTAAGAATGTCGATCAGAAACTCTATAGAGGTATGATTGGCTCTCTACTTTACATTACTTCTAGTAGACCTGATATCATGTTTAGCGTATGCTTATGTGCTAGATATCAGTCAAATCCTAAGGAATCACATATTAAAGCCGTGAAAAGGATCTTTAGATATTTAAATAACACAGTCAACTACGGTTTATTTTATCCCAAATCATGCACCTTTGATTTATTATCTTATAGTGATGCTGATTTTGCTGGTTGTAAATCTGACCGGAAGAGTACTAGTGGTACTTGTCACTTTTTGGGACATTCACTAGTATCTTGGTTCAGTAAAAAGCAAAATTCCGTGTCCTTATCAACAACTGAGGCAGAATATATTGCTGCTAGTGTTGCATGTGCACAAATAATTTGGATGAAACAAACACTACTTGACTATGGCATGAATATCACAAACTCACCTATTATGTGTGATAACACTAGTGCTATTAATCTATCTAAAAATCCAGTTCACCATTCACGTACTAAACATATTGATATAAGACATCATTTTTTACGTGATCATGCTTTAAAAGGTGATATTTCTTTAAATTTCATTTCAACTGATAATCAAGTTGCTGATATCTTAACTAAACCACTAAAAGAAGATACTTTTATTAAGTTTAGAAGAGATCTTGGTATTTGTAATTTTTCAGATTTTTAAACAATTTTTTAGAATTTTTCAAAGTCTGTATTTTTGTGCAAATTAGTCGACTTACAACTATTATTAGTCGACTTATAAAAGCCTTAGTCGACTTATAAATTTCCTAGTCGACTCCTGTGAGAAACAGAAAGTTTTTCAGTCGACTATAGAAAATTATTAGTCGACTAGACCTATTATTAGTCGACTAGTCTTGTCCTGTAAGTCGACTAATACTGTGAAATTCTGTTTTTCTGTTTTCGGATTCCTGTTTCAAACCCGACCCAATAAACTTAAGTTATGGATCCGTTTGCACTCTGATTTAATCCTATCCATTGATTTATATCTAGGATTAATCTCCACCATTGATTTCTTTCTATTACATCACCTAAACCCTAGAAATCCCTCATTTCTCTCTTCCAGTCGCGTCTCTCAGTCGACCAAGGGAAACTAGGGCACCCGAACTTCTCCAGAGCAAATTCCTTCAATTCCTCTCTCAGTTCTTCAATTTCAGGGTAAATTTTCTTCCATTTCAGTTCATTCCTTTCATCTCCACTGTCTAGTAGTTCCAATTTCTGTTTTCACTATGTCTCGTTCTAAGAAAACCAAGTTTACCCCAGGATCATCCTCTTCAAGTGTTGATTTTAGGTCATTTCTGAGAAACCCTAACCTAGAAAAGGATTATCTTCGTTTATCTCAGTTAGATATCATACCCGGACGATTTGTCAATTATGATGATTTTTTTGAATATGATATCATGTCCTTTCTTCGAACTTGTGGATTGTACAACATGTTTTCTTCAGAAGTTAAGGATGAATATTACCCTTTTCTCATTTATCTTTTCTACACTCATTTAAAATATGAGGATAATGAGAATGCAACTTATCTTGAATCATTTGTTAAGGGTGTCAACCTTAAGCTTACCATCAAGCAAATTGGTCGTATCTTATCAATCCCATATACTGGCCTTTCCCTTGATGAGATAGTGATGGATGATGAGGATATCTTGACTCAGATTTTTCTTCCCGGTCACCATCTACCTATGGCCAACAACAAGCTTAAACCAATTCCCCGTCTGATTGGTAGGATTTTATCTTATAATATTTGCCCTAAGACTGGTAGTTTTAACTACTTTTCCAAGGAATTATCGTCGTGTGTCTATGCTATCATGGCTGGACATGATGTTAATTGGGCAAAAATTATTTTTGACACCATGGTCAAGCCTCATTCATCCTTCCTCCCATTTGGCGCCTTTCTTACTCCATATTTCGAAAGTATAATGTTGATCTTGATTCTGAAAACACTGTTGTCAAGATTTTCGAACTTTTTGATCGTGCCGCAATCCATAGGATGAAACTTCCTGATTTTCCTTCTGATGCACCACCACAACACCAATCTTCACCTCAACATCCACCTCCACCAAGTCCTTCCCGTGGTCCCTCCACATCTTCACAACCTGATCCCCCACCAACTCAACCAAATCCATATACCGATGCTTTCTATAATTCAATGTCCGCTCAGATAGCATCCCTTCAATCTTCTCAACAAGCTTTGTTGAATTCTCAACAAGATTTGTTGGTTTCTCACTCCCGTATACTTGAGAACCAATCCATGATGATGGATAGGCTGCAATCTATTGAGTCTACTCAGACTACTCTTATTAGTCTTATCAAGATCGGTTCCCGTCCACCTCCTCCTCCCGGATCCGAAGATTAAAGCTGTTGGCGTTGGCGTGTCTCTTTTTATGCTTTTGCTTTTAGCACTTATGTTTTTTTTGTTGTTTTGTTAAAAACTATGTTCTTTTATGTTTAAGAACCTATGTATCTTCTCTTTTTGTTAATGACAAAGGGGGAGAAGTTGTTATGTAAGTTTGTGTCACTTTGTTAAGTGTTGTGTGTCACTTTGTAAAAATCTGTTGTGTTACTTTGTAACACTCTGTTATGTTATGTGAGTTGTTATGTTATGTTAATGTGATATGTGTTCTATGTGTTATGTATTTTGTCACATATCTGTGTATCTGTGTCATAATCTGAGATATTCTGCATGTTGTGCAAAATTGTGACAAATTCTGTGTATATATGTTATGTATACTAACATATAATCATGCAGGTGCAACCTAACATTTTCTGCAGGGACAAAATATTTTTTTTATATAACTTAGTTACTGCAGGGGAGTTTTGTTGCAGGGGGAGCCATCATAGACATATGTTGTCATCATCAAAAAGGGGGAGAATGTTGGATCCTGATAAATTCAAAGATGATTGAAGTCTCCACTTACAAGATTTTGATGATTGACGAACACGATTATTACATGATGATTGCTCTACCACAGATGGAGTTTACTAAAGCATTTGAGTGTTTATGGAAGTTGTTGTGTAAAGTTAGAATAATATGTAATAGCCTTGATAACTTACACACAAAACTCAACAAGTCGACTTATCCCATTAACCTAGTCGACTACCCCAATGTAGTCGACTAGCCATCAAGCCCTAGTCGACTAGTCCACTTAGAACAAAAACCCCTAACTCTCTGTTTATCAATTAGTCGACTTATCCTTCCTATCTAGTCGACTAACAGATACTCCAGTCGACTATCCTCCTTTTTAAGTCGACTAATAAACTCTCTGTTTCTTGTCTGAAACTAAATTAGTCGACTATCCTTTTTATCCAGTCGACTAATCCAGTTTACAAGTCGACTACAAGTTAGTTGAAGTCGACTATATTCAGTTTTCCAGAGAATTGTGTTTCCAACAGACACTTTCCTAGTCGACTAATAGTTATACCTAGTCGACTAATAAATAAAGTTTTGCCTAGCCTAGTCGACTAATCCAATTTTCTAGTCGACTAATCCAGTTTCTGACTGTTGGACAGTTATTCTTATCTGATCAAATTTGCAACGTTTTACAACGTTTTAATTCTCTGAATTGGTGTCATAACTTCCCCAACTGACCCTAGTCTACATCTATATAAAGGGAAGTTATTCCTAAGGTCAATTACTAAGTTTTTCAATCAGATTTCCAAAAGCCAAAAAATTCCAAATTTCTGAAAACTGAATTTCTCAACTTCTTTCTTCACCAAAAGCCATCTCCTCTTTGTGAAGAACTCTGAAGTAAAACCTTCCTATACAGAACCTTGTCCACTACAAATCCTTATCAAGGCTATAGGAAGATACTGTATTCATTTCAAAGAAGTTTGTACAAGGAGTCTTCTTGGGTGTAGAAGATTGTACAAGGTGTGTTCTCTTGGCGGAAGAGAAGTTGTGCACGTTGGCGAAGGGTGTTTTGCCAAGTGGTGCACAAGGTACTTGTTGTAGGGTGTACACAAGGAAAGTAAGGGAAAATCTCAAGCATTTGGCTTGGGGACTGGATGTAGGTCACAAGGACCGAACCAGGATAACTCTCCACTGTTTGCGATTGTTATTTTCTGTGGTTATCTTTTTAATTGCTTTAATTTCTGCAAGTAATTTATTTAAAGTTCAATTAACACTATTCACCCCCCCTCTAGTGTTGTTTTGCTTGTTATATAGATCCTACAGGTCGCAGTTTTAGTTATTATATTTCAGACGTTTGATATTCAATTATTTGTTTTTATTTAGTTTAGTAATTTGTTTTGTAGGATCTGAATTCACATGCAGAAATGTCTGGAAGCTCAAATCTATTTTTACGGAAATAGTTTTTTATGGATGACGAAGCATACAACTTCTATAATTCTTATGTAAGGAACAGTGGGTTTGGCGTCAGAAGAAAAGGAATAGATAAGTCACGGAGGCCTCCTCATGAAATTATTTGCAGGAAATTTTGTTGCAACAAGGAGGGTGTGAAGATTAGGCCAAACGGGGTCTCCTTCATCGCATCTACAAAATTGGGGGAACATGCTCTTAATTACTGATTTTTGTTCCTCAAAATTTCAATTTCTTCAGCTTGTTCATCCCGTGGTGCTGACAAATAACCTGCAATAGTTGCTTCTTGTTCATTCGTTGGTTCCTCAACTATTTTGACAGGATCTGGTTCTGTTTTTGAAGGGATGTCAGTTTCTATATTTATATCTTCTTCTTCTTCTTTTTCATCTTCTTCTTCTCCTCCTCCTCCTCCAACAGGAAGGCCAATCATATTTTTTCATCATTAGAAATAATGGTCATTCGACAAAAAATCTGAAAAATAAAAAAACTAAGATCTTAGATAAATCTTATAGTTATATCGCAGATGAATGAAACATTTATTAGAATAGCTATCAAAGAATTGCGACCGTGGTCGCGGTCATAAACATTAAATCAGACAAGTAAAAAACGTAATGCGACCACAGTCGCAGCAAAAACCAGTGAAATAAATATAACTGTGACCAAGGTTGCAGTTTATTTACAACGAGTTATAAGGAAATGCGACCACGGTCGCACACTATTCTACTTTAATCAAATGAATTGCGACCGTGGTCCATTTAAATGAATAAAATTATAATCAACAGTATATGATTGATAACTATTAAAAACTTATGAAATCCGCGTCAATATCATCTAGATCAATTTCAGCTAGAGCTCTGCTAATGTTTTGGAGGTCCCATCTTACTGCCCGTGGGGTTTTGTCCTCTAAAACAGACTCGGC
The DNA here is from genome assembly GCA_038442645.1 of Agave tequilana. Classification (NCBI taxonomy): domain Eukaryota; kingdom Viridiplantae; phylum Streptophyta; class Magnoliopsida; order Asparagales; family Asparagaceae; genus Agave; species Agave tequilana. The sequence continues at coordinate 1,283,529 of JAVJIF010029691.1, read as the reverse complement.
TAAAAAATAGCAGCCTTTTTCACAGAGCTAATACTGTAAAATATATTATTACATTAGTTTACATAAACATTGATAATATATAAGGAAATTTCAACAATGTTTGCCAACTATGATATCCATACTTACAATAATTTACACGGAGCATCCTTGCAGCTCATATGTGTTTGCCTGAAGATGTCCATTGACTCAATCAGGAATTGACAAACAGCTTTAGCCCAACATATTATCTTCATCAGCTGCATATTGGCAATTTATTCCACAATATGCCACGACACCATGCATTTACTGTCAGAAAAGAATAGAGTGGCCGACATATACAGGATGATTATTGTTGTAAAGTCTTGAGTTGCAAGTCTTTGTATGTCTCTTATAATTTCATTTAAAGTTAGGTCCTGATCAAGTTGTTCATCCTTGGTCACATCTGATTTAGTCCTCAATCTTTTCTTGACTAGAAGATCCTCCTTCGCGATCTTCTTTATATTAGAAAAATAATGTTTAAAAACCCCTTGTCCTTCATTATACTGGTCTTATTCATAATAAAATCTGCTCCATTGATAGGTAGACTAAAAGTAAGGGCAACATCCTCCATAGTTAACTCAATTAGTTTGCCCCCAACTTTAAAGGTCCTTGTATCTCTATCAACTGGTCTACAATTTTCAGCAAACTAATGTTTGATTTTAAACCTTTTTCATCACCAAACTTCTCATTGTAGAAGGCCATGAAGATTGAGCCAAATAGGTCACCTTCATTACATCTACAAAATCGGTCTACATGTACTTTTTGAATCTTCGAATGAATTCGTGCATAGGCTTTAGGCTTGATCTCATAGGATGAACCTTCAGTTCTTGTTTACCTATAGATGCAGAAAAAAATATTAGTATAAAATACTGGGTCTCAGTACGTTTATTTAAAAGTTTAAAAAAAAAGGACGGTGACCTTGGTCGCAATAGGCATTAATAAACTATATTACTTTGCAACCAAGGTCACAATAGGCCTTTAATAAACTAAAATATTCAGCGACCAAGGTCGCACAACAATTTTGTAATTAATCAAAATATTTTACCATGAATATGGCTGTGTATCATCATACTGCGACCAAGGTCACAATATTCAATCAGGCTAAATTAGTTAACAGACTGTGACCATACCCCCAGAAAGGAGAAAACGAAGAAAACACTATGACTTCAGTTGCAAAGTTTTATTAAAAAAACCTTAAAAAAATGGACGTGAATAATTTTAAAAACAAATGATTTTTTAATGTCTACGACCAAGGTCGTTAAAACCTAAGACAGTAACTTATATAACTGCGACCCAAGTCGACATAAAAGGAAATGGAAAAAAAACTTTTGACCTTGGTCGCTGTGTTAAAAAATACAAAAATTTATAAAAAATTCTCTAAAATATAACTCTTTTTATCTTAAACTTTAATCTTGGTTTAAAGTTTCAATGTAAAAATAAAATAGCTTTAAACCACATAAATATACTTATTTTGATGATTACCTCTTTAAATCATAAAAAGAGAATCTTTCTCTCTTATTTGCGACCATGGTCGCAATTTTTAATAAAAAATTTTTTAAAAAAAAAAACAAGAATCTTGACATTTCGTAAACATTTCGTAAAAAAATAGTTCATCTGACACTTTTAAATTAAGTTAAGTTAAAATAGGAATATTTTTGAAAAAAAGAAAAAAATGAATCAAAAATAAAAAAAATTTACCAATTAAAATTTACAAACCCTAAAAAAATAACTTGCCTTCCCCATTACCTTTTTCCGCTGATGATTTCTTTGGAGCCATCTTTAGCAGATAATTTTTTTAAAAAAACTAGTTTTTGAACGAAAATTATCAGAAAATTTGGGAATCAGTAGCACTAAATTTTTCTGATGATCAAATGATAATTTTAGATCTGCAATTTTTTTGAATGGAAAGGTTTTACATACAGTAAACAGTTGTGTGGGAGGGTATTTTCATCAAAGCTAATCTTGAAGTGACTGATACTAACTCGAGCGGGAATTTTTTGGTTTTTCTCCGCCAAAATTAGTGTCAAATTCATGGCTCTTATGTTGCTACGTCCCGCCGGCTGAGAAACTCTCTCAGCTGTCAGCTGAGGTATAGTAACCCCTATATATATATATATATATATATATATATATATATATATATATATATATATATATATATATATATATATATCTTCTCCCCATATCTATTTAACCTAGCTATGACCTGCATCATATCTTCTCCCCATATCTATTTAACCTAGCTATGACCTGCATCCATCCTCAAGCTAGGCCGCCTCCTTACCTGGCCGTGTCAAACCATAGGTACCCCCTCTCCGCCATCCCGTAGCCGGAGCTCCTCTGCCGTGGCGTCGAGCAACCTCCGAACATCTCCCTCGCCAGAGCCCGACGCACCATCTTCCGCCACTCGCAGCCGTGAGCACCCTCTGACATCCACCTCCATGCCATGGCTAGGTCCAAAGCCACCATTCATGGCTGCAGCCCGTGCCTCCTCCCCTTGCAGGAGCGCGCATCCTCTCCCCATGGAAGGCGAGTCCTTTTCCCTCTCCTACAAACCCGCTGGCATCCACCGTGAGCTCCACCGCGCCCCACCGTATGCCCACCCCCACGTCATCAGGCCGGCCAGCCTCGAGGTAAGCTTTTAATTTCAAAATATTTTTGTTGGGTTTGTTACAAATCATTTAAGGTTACAAATGAACTTTGTTTTTAAAGAATCTTAGTTAGCAAATAAATAAATAAGTTAATGGATAATATTTTAAGTAGTAACATAATGTTTTTAAAAATTATATGAATAGTAGGTACTAGTACATGTAACTAATAATTCTAACACTACACCTATATCTAATAATGATAGATAATAAATTAAATAACTAGCTAAAGCTAATATGTATAGATGAATAACAAATAAACATATTTGGTAGAAATTAAATGCTTGAAATATATACAATAATTATCACAAAATATTGAATGGCTAATGTTAATAAATAATTAGCTTTTAAATATTAAAAGAATAGTACTTAAAATATATAACAAAATTTAGAATTAGTAACAAGTGTAAAATAATTAATTAATATCTAAAATTCATATAACTATTTAATAATTAGCATTTATAACTAATTAAAAATTAGTATTTAATTGCAATAATTATTATTTAAAGTGACTATTGAATTATAAATAGCCGGTATCTTCATGGCTAATATAACAACACTGAATAAAGTAAAGGAACCTAGGATTCAGTTAATACCACTCCAAAAACTTAAGAAAATGAAACTAACGTGAGCTATCTAAATATCTAGGCCCCAAAACTGACTCATGCAAGTTTCTATTAAGGGACAATTGGACCCCAATGACATCATGCAAGTGTACAGAATACTCTCCTCGTTGACTTTCATCTTCATCTTAATTTTGTCTCTTAATTATAAATCATGGTTATCATATCGCATGATCGTCAACACTATCCTGAGATCATATTTACATATCAGCTTTTCCTCTTCTAATTATATGACTAATTATTCTATTCTTGATATTATTACCGATACCGTCTCGTGATCATGTTTCATTACCTTATATATCATGTTTGCATCTTGTTCCTAGACATGAATGCATCCAACTAAAATTGACATGATTTTCTTGTATGTGATAGATCATGGCATGTACACCTATATTGATTGTGATTAAATGTATGACCTGGATTGTTCGAGGATAGATAAATTATGATAATCGGATGTAATGACTATCTTGATCGTTTAAGATTTTCAGGAATTATTGTGATCCTGATACTACTAAAAATTAATCGAGGAAACTGACCATTACATTCAGAGAAATTATTCAAGAATACTTATCTGATTATGAATATATGATCATGAACACTTTACTTTGACCTTTGGATTACGTGACACTAACATCACCTGCGCTACTTTGCATTTGTCAAACATCACTTGCACTACCTTGTATTTGTTATTACCACTGTCTGCATTGTCCCATGATCTTGATACACATTGTAATCAGTATCTAAAACTGATATTCTTTACACTGTTTTCGGATCATGCACACTGAGTCACATTATCTTGCACTTACATTCAACTAAGCCGGGGTTACTGAGGGAGACTGTAGCAGAGGAAATCCAGGAAGGTGTGCTTGGAAGGGCGACCCCTTGTGGGTTTGGATGCCACACGTGATCTCGTTATTTATGTGTGCTCCTGTTATTACTTGTTACATGATACATGAGTACATTGAACTGTTTCTCCCTGCTATCAGGATCCACTAACGCATCACTTGTTTGATATGCAGTTGTCCTGGGGGATGGGGCATAGGATAGTTGCATTAGTATAAAATTAATAAAATGCTAGACATATACACTTGCATCATATCATGCATTGTCTTCAATGATCTAGTAACTGACATATATTTTATGATACTGATACTTGAGACTTTTATGATATGCATTATCTTGATTACATGACGTTCCTAGACATACCATGTTATTGTGAAGTCGTGTTCTTATGATCTTGTGATTATACTACACAACAGTTACTCATCCAGGATATGTCATGTTCATTATACACATGTCAGACCATACAAGCACGGTCTTCTTGTACATGATATAGTGTTTCGATTATTCCTGTTATTGTTATTACTTTTAGTTCTTAATACTGCCGTTCATATTATTTTTGTTATTTCAATGCCCTACTTGTACAGTTACTACATTTTCATGTTTTCTCTTTTATTGTTCCTTTCCTTCGTGTATTCTTCCTGGCCCATTTCTGATGGACCTTTATTATTTTTTAGTATTTAGATTAGAAAACTGGTATAGAGAGTTGATCGTTAATCGTATTCTGGTTCTCCGGTCAGTTCAGTTCTTTTTTTGAACTTATCTTATTTAGATATGGTGGATGATATTATTTATGATTTTGTATTTCATATATGTGCTTTTACCAATACGCTTGGTTGTATATGAATATATATGTGCTATCCTGCTCGTTGCTAACAGCCTAGGGTATTCATGGAAGAGATTTCACTCTTCGTGAGTATCTGCTAGCCATCATCACATACATGTATTCTGTATTTTGGGAAGCGGGGCATGACAATCAATCATAGTATATGCTTGGCTTTGATTTTTTTTCTTTTTTTTATTTGTTGTTTGCTTATTTTGGTTCGTGATTGTTTGTGAAATGGATTTCAATAACAATAATTTTTTTAATGCTAATATGAATTCATATTTCAGCCCGACCTCAGTTGACTCGGATAATCTCATCTCGACTTTGTATAACATGAACCAATCGAATATGCTGGATTAGATTTATCCGACTAAAATATATCCCATATCTCTATTTTAATAAACAAAATTTTAAAAATAATTTTCACTCTTCACAAAGTCAATAGAGATTCAACTCCCAGAAGTCAAATTTGCAATCACCTTATCCACAATCATACCCCTCTTTTACGTCATATACTCTTTTTCTAGAATAACTGATTGAAGAAAAATGTGAAGTAGAAAAGAGTATGAAAGCCGTAAAAACCATGCTTGAGTCCCAACAATAAATTCAAAACATGTTAAACTTACAAGCTTCACAATTTTTTTTTGAAACCAAGATTATACACTCCCTTTCTAGAACAACCATTTGAGAAAAAATTCGAGCTAGAAAAGAGTATAGAACTCTTGCATGAGACTGCACAATAATTTCAAAAATCTTTTACCCACGATAAGTTAGAAGCACAACTGAGTTAATTGGTTAACATTTATAAGAATAAGAAAACTCTCTCTTATCAATCTTTGACCAATCCAGATTTCTCTAACTCTACCGTTCTGGCCAAGGAATCATGTTTTGAAAACTAAGATTCAATTTTAGTACACTCATTTGAACTTGACTAAACTCCAAATTTTGAGAATCACATTGATATTTTGGTAAGTCGTCCTTTTTCTGAATCGAACTTGAGCATGAATGTGATGATTTGAATCACAACTTGGTAATTTAATTCCATGTCTTGAATCAATATTGACTCTAGTATGTTTACCTGATTTTAATTACTTTTCTGAGTTAGTATTGAATCCTGTGTCCATTTATCATGAAATTGACTCATTTATCTTTCAGATCAACCTAATGAACTTGACCAATATCATAATTTTGAAAGTCATATAGGCAAATTGGCAAGTTTCCATTTCATAAAATTGGACTCAAAGAGGAATGTGGCCTTATCCTCAATTTTATGATCTAGTTCAAAATTTTGAATTAATATTGATTCTTGTTTTGTTACCCAATTTGAGCAACATTTTAGAGTCAGTTTTAGTTCTCATACTTGTCATTCTTCAACTTAAATTACTAATTTTAAAAAGTCACATTCTATTGTGGGAAAATAAATATGAACTAGAGTTTCAATTTCTTGATTTGGTCTCACTTACTGAACAAATCTCGACTCCAGAACTTTTAGTTGATTTTAGTCAGTTTTCTGAGTCGGTATTAGTTCATGTACTTCCTGAGTCGGTATTAGTTCATGTACTGCCAGAGTCTAAATCTATTATTCCATCATTTCACACACCATTCTAAGACAAAAGTGTTGAAAAAAATGATTCTGAAATTTTTTTAAAATTTTAAAATTAGATGGGGTAAAATTCCTAATAAAAATTATCCATGTATATATTATAATACACAGGTTGAAATGACCTAGAGGGGGGTGAATATGTGATAATGCTAATCTATTTAACTTAATGCGGAATTTAAAAACTAATTACAATTACAACCAACAGATGATGCACACACAAGCTAGCCAAGCATATAAATATGAATGATCAATATTAAATGATGCAAGGCACAAAATAAAGAGAGAGAGAGAGAGAGAGTAAGAGTCAAGGGATCAAGCGCAAACAACAAGATATGTTTCGAGGTTCGAGCACCCAGCTCTACATCCCCGCCTTCACACAGAAGGATTTCTAGTCCACTAGCTTCTCCACACAAGACTCCCACAAAGGGAACCTCCACCGAGGATTTGGGGCAATACAATAACAAGGAGTACCCAACTCCTCTCTTTACAACCACAACCTCCTTCTTGAGGCAAAGCACCAAGCCAACAAACAATAACCGCACAACTTAAGGGATTAGCACAAAGCTTACACAAGAATCACCTCACAACTTGAGGGATACAATCCAAATGCACAACCTCCTCAACACAATGAGGGAAAGGTACAAAGCCAAGCAAAGATTGGGTTTACAACTTGGTTGTCCAACAACCACAAACAATTTCTTTTCCCACACAAAGATCCTATTGAATAAGATAGTAGATGTAACTCAAGTGTGGAGAAAACCAATGGAATGGAAATCAAATAGTCAAAGAAAATCCTTGGGAAAATCTAGAAACCAAGATGAAGAAGATGAATCAAAACACTTTTCTCAAAAACCCTTTTCTTTGATTTTCCAAACCCTAGCAAAAACTCCAAATAGATTGCTCAATTTAAAGCCCAAAAACTTCTTTTGATTGCTATGAAAATACTAGAGAGTAAGGAAAAATTAGCTCATGTAATCTTAAGAAAACCTCTTTCCAATGGGGTATTTATAGGCCTTTAAAAATTATAGCCGTTGGCAGCAAATACTGCTAGAAATGGCCTACCAGTCGACCGTGCGGTCGACCGGCCAACGATCGAATTTTGACAGTTGGCAGCTACTGGTCGACCGCCCGGTCGACCGACCCCTAGATACAGAGAGCAACACTCTCTGGCCGGTCGATCGCTCAGTCGACCGGGAGCAACTTGAGAGTGGGTTGCTCTCAGTCGATCGACCGGTCGGTCGACCGTCCGACTGACACGGCTACGTGCACAACCTTGTGCACGTGTGGTCGACCGCTACGGTCGACCGGCTCCTGACCCGGTCAACCGTAACAGTCGACCGCCAGAGCCTGGCAGCCGAAATCTGGGACTGAAAAACTGGATTTTTAATGTCATAAAAATTCCCATAAAATCTTTAAAAATACACAAAAGTAGTTTTATTAGTTTACATTGAAATACAAACTTTTGTTAAAAATTTCAACACAAATTTCAAACATTTTGATCTATTTTTGTGTTATGGAAATTTTGCCAAAAACCAAAAACCGTATTTTCTAAAACTTGGATTTTTGAATTGAAAATACGTTTTGTCCAAAACTCATCCAAATACAAAAGCATGATATTAAACAACATTTAGGCATGATGTATTAATCCAATATACATGAAAAATATAAATATCCATGTTTTTGACTTTAGATCCCAAAATATGTTTTGTTAAAAATACCAAAACACTAAACTCATGATATAGACTATCAAACTAAGTTTGTTTAAATAGTTGAAGCATGTATGTATATAGAACACATCTAATATACATAAAAACATGTAAACTTGTTTTGATACTATCTATTCATGAAAACCAAGATCGGTTAAACCAATCAAACCGAAAACCAAAACCAAAACATGAAACGTATGTGTATTATGAACTTGAGCATATCATACTATTCTAATCTTTACAAATGGATCTAAACACGAAACTAAACTAGGTACCGATGTCTTCTTGTAGAGCGACGTCTCCAAGCCGACTCGATCCAAAACATCGTGATCCATCGAGCTTGACTCCAATGAGTGCTATATGTGATCTTTGACGCTCAGGCTCTTGAATCACAATGTGAAAGCTTCCGAAACTATCTTGTTGAAGCTAATCACCAACTAATATTTTGATTAATGATCTGAAACTAAAATCACAAGATAATTAGTACACATAACTACATGAGTTAATCATCGTCAAAACTAGAGTGGAAGGCCATTGGGCCAACAATCTCCCCCTTTTTGATGATGACAAAACTCATGGAGTTATATATGCATGGATTAAAGTTAAGCTTCAAAGAAGCTCCCCCTTAACTCATGCATCAAGATAAATAAATAAGTATGCAATGAATGTTCATGCATAAAACACATAAATTTCTAAAACATGCTCTTGATACCAATAAAACAAATACATTTTGAAAACAATCTCTTGATACTAATTTGCAAAACAAAACTAATGAAGCTCTTGATACCAAAAATAAACATTTAAACATGTTCTTTAAATAATGTTTTTATTATCAATTGAACTTTAATAAAAACATAAAACATGCATACAAAAACATGCATATAAACTACAAACTCAAATTCTTCTCCCCCTTTTTGTCAATCATCAACAAAGGGGTAAAAGTAAAAACAAAATCTTCTCCCCCTTTTTGCTCGAAACAAAGAATCAATAAGGGGTGACATCAAACATGATACCAATAAAAAATGTTAATAAAAACAATTTAAGGAATGCCTATATCAAAAGATACCAAATGAAATAAAGGTAAACGAGGCATTGAAACATAAACCAATTGAAAACAAAAATCTTAATACCAATTGATACGTAAACAAATGACATACCAATTGTAAGAAAAACAATCTTGGTATGATACCAATTGAAATTAAACATACTAAATTTTGAATTTTTCAAGAATGATACCATTTTAAATATATTTCATTTTGAACCTGTTATACCAAATTGAAATTATCAATCATAAAGAATGGGAGTGGAAATCAAATACCAATTGAAAGATGAAATACAAGTTTTCTCCCCCTTTATGAAATACCAAATGAAATCATGCATAAGCTTGTTTTAGGATACCAATTGAAAACTACTTAATTGAAACAAAACTAAAACTGAAGCTTTAGCATAAACAAACTTTGTGCTTAAAAATATAGGGATATGGTAAGCACAAGTAAAACATATATATGTATGAAAAATTAGATACCAATAGAAATTGATATTCTTTGAAGTGCAAGCATACATATACAAAAAGATATATGAGTATACAAGAAAAATGTAAATATTGATACCAATTGAAATAATCCAATGATACCAATTGAAATAACAATAAGATCAAATGTATATCTCATATTACCTATCCTCCCATTCATGTTCAAGTTTAAAAAGATTTTCACTATAAAGCATACATGAGCATGATCGGCCATCCATCCGCCCGTAGAATGTAGCGTTTTCAAAATAGATTTGAAGATATGGTGTGTTTGAAAGACTCTACCAAAATGAAGAATATCACAACAAGTTAAATGGAAAAACTAGTACGAAATCCTTCAAGCAAGGAATAAAACAAAATACTTTTTCATGGAAAACATGTAAATCACATGATCATTAAACACTCAAAATCTATATAGCACATATCATACTCATGAAAATAAAATCATGAGTAAACTAATAAAGAGAGTGTACAAATGTTATGTGAGACATATCATCATGAAAATATGCAATTTAAGCTCAATTTAAATTCCTTTAAACATGAAACATGAAAATCTAAAATTTTCATTAAATAAATTATACTCCAAGGCATATGTATGTTTTAACAAACAAGAAGCATACATACATATCCCTAAACACAATTTGAGTCCATAATAAAGATTTGCATGAAAAGCAAATGGCTCAAAGGGTATACATGTATATCTTAAGGGTTGGCAAAATAGACATATACATGAAGTGAAAACACAAGATCATAAAACATATCCAAAATGGGGAATACAAGTTAGAATGCATGAATCATCAAAACTTGACTATACTAGCACATCTAATGGGAACAAATAAGCATTCAAGTGCAAACATATAATAATTTACTTGTGTCCCACTCTATGTACAAGTATGTATCCTAGTTTTAATGAAAACTAGCATCTAATCATATATTCAAGACATAAATCATAATAAACATAAACAAGATCATTCTGTAAATCCGCATGTTATTTGAACAATGACGTACATAATAGTTAAACAAATGGTGAGAACACAACAAATGATCCATATAAACAAGGGTGATCTCAAATAACTAAACATGTATATCACTAATCTAACAAACATGGCATATAGCATAATGAACAATAAAACATGTCATAAATCGATGAACAAGAAAATCATGTAAATATAAATGGGAGTTAGAGATTGATACCAAAACCGATGAAGGCACTTCTCTAGTTCTCCAAACCATGGTGGTCCTCTCCACCAAGTTCCCCTTGAAAGTGATGCATCCAAATTGTTTTCTTTAAGCACGGAATGCATCCACTTCAAGGTACCGCCACTCTCACGTGATGCGAGAGCCCACACCTACATCAAATACCATAGGGTGGTCTTTGGTACCCATTTTCTTTTGGGTCCATAGGGGTTAGTGCCTTTCCTAACCCAAACAAAATCATTTGCTAAATTTTCAACATGTATACGATCATAGAAAAATCTAGCAAGGTGGCCCTTACGACCACAATGTGTACAAGTGTACACATGAGCATACTTAGTGTGGTGGTGGTGACCGTGGGAAGCATGTGTATGCCGTGATGGGTGTACATGCAAAGATGGAACTTGCTTCTTGCGAACCAAGGTTTCCAAGCGTGTATGATTTAAAGTACATTGGCTCAATGTGGAGCCCAAACAATCTACACTTTTCTTCAAAACATTTATGTTATTTTTAATACTAGAAGATAAAGTGGAGCATGCAAAAGATGTGCTAGGTGAAGCTATACTAGCATGGCAAACATGTGAAGACAACTCAATTTTCAAAGATTCATTTTTCTTTAAAACTAAATCCAATTCTTTTGTAGTGAAATCAATTTCATTTTTCAAAGTAAGGTTATTTTTTAAATAAAATCTAATTTAGAAGATAAAACCTCATTGTTTTTCACAACATCGTCACAATCAATTTTGCTTTTCAAAAATTTATTTTCCTTTAAGACAAGGTCAAGTTGAGATTTAAGTGAGTCACGTTCACTAGCAATCTCTTCCTTCTCCTGCAAAATCAATTCAAAACTTGAACACAAATCCTTCATTTCTTCTTTTAGTTCAATGTTCTTCTTTTTCAAAAACTCATGTTTTTCCAAGAAATTTTCAAGCTTTGTGGCAAGTTCTACATTTAAGGTTTGAACTTCTAAACATCCATAGCAATAAGAGCTAGAGCTATCATCTAGTTGAGAATCTGATTGTACCTCAAGGGAGTTTTTCCCTTGGACCATGAGGCAATGCTCGTCGGACATGTCTCTCCTAGATCTCCTCATTTTGTTAATGATCCTTGAAAGCTCGGGAGAAGTCAAAATGCTCCAAACTACAAAAGCCGAATCATAATGAGCAAACACATGTAAAAGATCTTTATCAAGAGATGCTCTAAGTGTCTTAAGGGCTAATGCATTTGCCTTTTTATGCTTTCTATCATTTGGATAGGATTCTTTAGTAGTGGCTTGATAAACTAGATGTCCTAGAGTTTCAAATGACAACTCATCTTGGCCTTCCAAATATCATGTCTAGAAAATTCAAACATAGGAGGGCAATCCATGAGTGCAAACTAAATGTGTGCAAATGAAAATGCAAATGAAGATTAGCAACCAAGTTCTCACTCCTAGGCGGTTAAACCAAATATCAGGAGCGTAGGCTCTGATACCAATTGAAATCACTTAGAGGGGGGTGAATAGGTGATAATGCTAATCTAGTTAACTTAATGCGGAATTTAAAAACTAATTGCAATTACAACCAACAAATGATGCACACACAAGCTAGCCAAGCATATAAATATGAATGATCAATATCAAATGATGCAAGGCACAAAATAAAGAGAGAGAGAAAGAGTCAAGGGATCAAGCGCAAACAACAAGATATGTTTCGAGGTTCAAGCACCCAGCTCTACATCCCCGCCTTTACACAGAAGGATTTCTAGTCCACTAGCTTGTCCACACAGGACTCCCACAAAGAGAACCTCCACCGAGGATTTGGAGCAATACAATAACAAGAAGTACCCAACTCCTCTCTTTACAACCACAACCTCCTTCTTGAGGCAAAGCACCAAGCCAACAAACAATCACCTCACAACTTGAGGGATTAGCACAAAGCTTACACAAGGATCTGAAAATCACCTAGGGGGGGTGAATAGGTGATAATGCTAATCAATGCACAATTTAAAAATATGATGCAACAATTGCCTAAAACAAGACTAAGAGCCGAATGCCCCGTAAAGGGTTCTGAACTCCTTCCTCCTGATTCCTCGTAAAATGAGTTAGAGGTGCGCAATGCAACCTTGTTGTATGGGACTAAGATTGACAAGATGAATGAGAACAAATGAATCTTGCAATGAAGATAGAGAGCAAGTAATAAGAGCAATGAAAGTAAAGCAAGATCAAGTGCAAGTAAACAAAACGCAAACACCAAGATTTGTTATCGAGGTTCGAGCACCCAGCTCTACTTCCCCGCCTTCCCCAGAAGGATTCCAACCACTTCCACTATCACAAAGATGTTACAAATCCACCGGAGTACCCAACTCCATAATCTCAAGTACAAGCAATCTCTTAGTAGTCAAAAGACCACAAACTCTCTCTTGCAAAATTCTCTTCCCTTACAAAGGTCCTTAGAGAATCAATGAGTAGGAATGAAGCTCTTGTGTGCAAGGAGAAAAGAAAAAGAAATCAGAGAGTTCTTGAAAACACTTCAGAGAATGAGAGAGAATTTCAGCACAAAAACAAAGAAACCAAGTCTTTTTGAAAGCCTTAAACTTGTGGAAATTTTGATAATTTTTCTAGTAACCAAACTCTCCCTAAACACCCCTATTTATAGGAGAGGGCTAGGGTTTAGAGATAAAACGTTTTTAAGGTTAATCAGAATGTATTAAAACCAAAACATGTCACTTAAGCACACTTAAGTGAGAAAAGGACAAAAATAAATCTGCTCAGAAAACTAGCCGTTACTGTTCAAACGGCTAGTCCGGTCGACCGGCCCGGTCGACCACTAGTACAAAGAAAATAGCCGTTCCAGGCTACGGTCGACCGGCCCGGTCGACCCAAACATACAGAGAGCAAAGTGTTACAGTCAGGCAGGTCTCGGTCGACCGTCACGGTCGACCGTCACGGTCGACCGTGAAACGTGCACACTGATACGTGCATCTGCCGGAACCACGGTCGACTCGGGCGGTCGACCGGCAAAGCCTGACATAGGCACGGTCGACTCGGGCGGTCGACCGGCTCAGGCCAAAAATCAAGTTTTGAATAGAATTTTAAGGAGATGAATATTTTTATCAAAAGATGTTTTAAATAGGAATAAGTATAAAACATAAATATGGATTTACAGGCAGAGGATTTTGTATCAAAATAGTTTTGTATAATTTATATGAAATAAACTTAGAAATAAGATTTGCGCAAAAACGTGTGTGATGGAGCTTCAAACCTATTCACTATTCTTTAACAAAAATCTAAACTAAAAACAATCTAATAAATTATCTTGAGCAATCTTGAAGTCTTGAGCCATGCAATGCCTTGCTAGAGCCTTCTCTTCTATGTTCCTTCCTTGATGTGCAAAAAGCCTTCTTTGCTTCATGAACCTAGAATTTCTTGCAATAGCTAAGCAATGGCCTCCAAACTATGGTACAAACCTGAAACTTATCTCAACAAACTAATTAGTACCTTATAGCTCCTATTTGGTTTGTTATCATCAAAACTATAAACAAATAGAGAGTGTAACCTTATGGACCAACAATCTCCCCCTTTTTGATGATGACAAAACAAATAGGCTATAAACAAAAAATATAGGGGAGGAGAAAGCTCCCCCTCAAATTATGCTATATTAAACAAGGAAAAACAATGTAATTTGTAATTTGCAAGTAAACTTCATGAAACCAAAAACCATGAAAATATAAAACACTCAAATTACAAGAATTCATGAAAACACATCAAAAACTAAAAACATATATAAACTCATATGAAACCAAAACCATATAAACTCATATTCTTATCATAAAAACTCATTCTCCCCCTTTTTGTCATACATCAAAAAGGGTTATGAAAACATTTTTATTCAATAACACAAACATTAAGTTCACCACAAATGTAGGAAAATTTAGAGAAATCAATTGGTTTAGTGAAAATATCGGCTAGTTGCAAATCCGTAGAAACATAATCAATATTTATATCTCCTTTCTCAAAATGATCTCTAAGAAAGTGATATCTAATCTCAATGTGATTGGTCTTACTATGTTGATTTGCATTCTTTGTCATATGTATAGTACTAGTATTATCACAAAATATTTTTATATGGTTATAATGCAAATCATAATCAAGGAGAGTATGTTTCATCTAAAGGACTTGTGCACAACAAGCCCCCGCGGCAACATACTCCGCCTCGGCGGTTGAGAGAGCTACGGAATTTTGTTTCCTAGAGGACCATGAAACAAGACAATTACCAAGAAATTGACATGGCTCACAAGTACTCTTTCTATCTACTCTACAACCCGCATAGTCGGCATCCGAATAACTCGTCATTTAGAAATCTCCGATTTTCGGATACCATAGACCCATTCCAATCGTTCCCTTAATATAACGAATAATGCGTTTTATCGCAATAAGATGGGACTCCTTAGGACACGATTGAAATCTAGCACAAAGACACACACTAAACATGATATCCTACCTACTTGCCGTCAAATACAAAAGACTACCAATCATGCTTCTAAACAATTTAATATCAACATTTTTACCTTGGTCATCCTTATCAAGCTTGGTTGTAGTTGCCATGGGAGTGTTGCAAACCTTTGAGTCTTCAAGTCCAAACCTCTTTACGAGTTCCTTTGCGTATTTGGCTTGACATATGAAGTTCCCATCTTGCAATTGCTTGATTTGGAGTCCAAGAAAGAAATTAAGCTCACCCATTGAAGACATTTCAAACTCACATTGCATAACCTTTTCAAATTCCTTGCATAAAAACTCATTAGTAGAACCAAAAATTATATCATCAACATAAATTTGCACAATTAAAATGTCATTATCAACATGCTTAGTGAATAGTGTTGTATCTACTTTGCCTTTAATAAAATCATTTGAAATGAGAAAACTAGAAAGCCTTTCATGCCAAGCTCTTGGAGCTTGTTTCAATCCATACAAAGCTTTATCATGTTTAAAAACAAAATCGGAATGAACATGATCAATAAAACTGGGAGGTTAAGCAACATAAACTTCTTCATTTATAAAACCATTCAAAAATGCACTTTTCGCATCCATTTGATAAAGTTTAAAATTTTTGAAAGATGCAAAAGCTAGTGTCATCCGTATGGCTTCAAGCCGTGCTACGGGTGCAAAGGTCTCCTCAAAGTCAATTCCCTCAACTTGAGTGTAACCTTGGGCCACTAACCTAGCCTTATTCCTAATCACATTTCCGGACTCATCCATCTTGTTTCTAAAGATCCACTTAGTACCAATTATTGGTCTATCGTGGGGCCTAGGAACAAGGTGCCAAACTTGGTTGCGCTCAAATTGATTGAGTTCCTCTTGCATGGCTAGCAACCAATATGAGTCCGCTTCAGCTTCGAGGATGCTTTTGAGTTCAAAATGAGAAATGAAAGCAAAGTTACCACATAGGTCATGGAGTTTGGAGCGAGTTGTTACCCCTTTAGATGCATCACCTAAGATGAGCTCCTTGGGATGATTTGTAGCGTTTCTCCAAGCTTTAGGAAGCGGTTGAGAGCTTTCCTCTTTATCCTCTTGAACATCACCAATTGATTCTAGCTTTTCTTCTTGAGCGGGTGAGTCCTTCAAGGATAGTCTCTCCATGTCTTCACCTAATGGGTCAATCTCTACAACATTCTCAACAACTACATTAGATTCTTCAAATTTAACATGCATGGATTCTTCAATGGTAAGTGAAGATCTATTGAATACTCTATAAGCTTTACTAGTTGTAGAATATCCAACAAAGATTGCTTCATAAGCTTTAGCATCAAATTTACCCAAGTTATCTTTTTGTTCAAAACAAAACACTTGCATCCAAAAACTTTGAAATATGCAACATTAGGTTTTCTAGAATGATACATTTCAAAAGATGTTTTGGAAGAATTTTTACGCAAATAAATACGATTTGATATATAGCATGCGGTGTTTACGGCCTCGGCCCATAGATATTGAGGGAGGTCATACTCACTTATCATTGTCCTAACCATCTCTTGAAGTGTTCTATTTTTCCTTTCTACAACTCCATTTTGTTGTGGAGTTCTAGGACAAGACATTTCATACTTAATTCCCTTTTCATCACAATAAGTCATGAAGAGTTGGTTAACAAACTCACCACCTCTATCACTTCTTATTTTCAAAATCGAAAAACCTTTTTCTTTTTCAACTCTTTTCGAAAAATCTTAAAATGAGAAAAAGTTTGATCTTTGTGTTCCAAGAAGAAAACCCAAGTGAAACGGGAAAAATCATCAACCAAAACATATGCATATCTACTACCATTTAAACTCTTAGTTTTAGTAGGTCCAAAAAGATCCATATGAATTAATTCTAAAGGCCTAGTTGACATGATATCCTTGATTGGTTTGAAGGAAGACTTGGTTTGTTTCCTAAGTTGGTACGCATCACAAATGCGGTCTTTCTCAAACTTCAAGCAAGGAATACCCTTCACCAATTCCTTTGAATTAATCCTAGAAAGATGGTCAAAAGATGCATGTCCTAATCTTCTATGCCAAAGCCAAGAATTTTCATCAAAAGCATTTAAGCATTTAGTAGAACATTCCACATTAAGCATGTCAATGATATAAACACTATCATCACGAAAACCAGTGAGAATATAATTATTGGTTTTAATATCAAAAATCTTGCAAGAAGTATCATCAAAAATAACTTTAAGACAACAGTCACAAAATTGACTAATGCTAAGCAAGTTATGTTTCAAACCATCAACAAGTACAACATTTTCTATAGAAGGAGATGAACCAATTTGAATGTTACCTATACCAATGATGAGTCATCCCCGAAGGTGACGGAGCCACCTTCCATGTACCTTGATAGGGTTGTAAAGTTGTTGATATCCCACGTCATGTGTCTTGAACAACCACTATCAAGGTACCACCGCTCCCTACGTCTTGGAGCCTTGGTGTGTACCTACATTACCTACATCAAATAATTTAGGACTTGATTTTGGTACCCACATTTTCTTGGGTCCTAAAGAGTTAGTCTCATTAACCCAAACAAGATTATTTGACCTATTTACTTGGTCATAACAAAATTTAGCCAAATGTCCATTCTTACCACAATATGTGCATCTATACACTCTACCATATTTAAAAGCATAGTGAGTGTGTGATTTGTGAGCATGGGAATTGTGAGCATGAAAAGATTTAGCATGAGAAGTGTTATGTCTAGTGTGAGCATGAGTAGACTTAACATGTGAATCTTTAGCATGAGAGGTGTGCTTTTTAGAAAATTTTTCTTCAAGTTTCTTAGTGTTAAAAGCACAATCTTTCAAAACTTTTTCAAAATCAACCATTTTAGTTTTTAAAGAAGAAATTTCTTTTTCATCAACAATAGGAGATTTTGCCTTACAAGAAACCTTGTATGCACTAAATTCTTCTTGAATAGAAATGAGATTAGAAGAAATATCATCTTTTTCTTTAGAAACCATAGCAAGTTGATTTTTGAGAAAAGCAACTTCTTTTTGCAATTTAAGACATTCAATCTTCTTATTATCATAAGTTTCAGAAAGTTCAACAAAAGCATGAACAAGAACTTCCTTACTTAATTCATCATCTTCATCATCAAGAGGTTGAGGGGTTACCTTTGGTGTGTTTGCCATGAAACACATGTTCGCTATGTCCGCCTCTTCCTCGGATTCGCTTTCCGAATCCCAAGTTGCCTTGTAAGCTTTCTTTTCTTCCGGTTTCTTTGGATTGAAGGAGGAGGTCATCTTCTTCTTGAACTCTGGATAATCCGCCATGATATGTCCAGGCTTTCGGCAATTGTAGCATATGATTCTTCTCTCCTCTTTGCCTCCAAATTTTCTTCGGAAGTTGAGCTTGTTCCTCCGGTACATTCTTTTCACATTTCGAACAAGTAGGGAGAGCTCCTCATCTTCTTCCTCAACTTCTTCATCGTCCTCAAGAGTGGATGAAGACTTGAAGGCTATGGACTTCTTCTTTGAAGGAGCGACTTCTTCTCTTGCCTTCTTTTCCATCTGATGGGTCTTTAAGTTCCCAATGAGACTAATGAGGTCCATCTCATCCTTGTCGTTCAACTCTTTCAAGGTGGTGGCCTTTATCTCCCATGAAGTAGGAAGAGCCCGAATCACTTTCCGCACCTTTTGATCATTGGAGATATCATCACCTAAGGAATAAAGAGCATTGGTGATTTTAGTAAATCTAGTAATCATACAATCAATAGATTCTTCATCAATCATTTTAAAAGACTCATATTGGGACCTCAAGAGATCTATCTTAGCTCTCTTTACTTGTGAAGTCCCTTCGTGTGTGACCAATAGATGTTGCCAAATCTCATAGGTGGATTGGCAATGAATTACCCGTGTAAGGTCATCCTCATTCAAGGCGGTTAAGAGGGATTTTGGGCCTTAGAGTTAGCCTCATATTCTCTAAAGGTGAAGTCGGTCCATGTGCTCTCATCACTATCGGGTGCTACATAGGGTTTGGTCAAGGATTTAGCTACTAAGCTACCTAAAGATCGCAAAAAGATAGTCATCCTAACCTTCCAAATAGGGAAATTAAGTCCATCAAATTTAAGAGGGGTTTTGATGTTATCGGCCATGTTTACTAGTGATGACAAATGGAATGCAAATGTTGATTAGAAAATTTTAAGGATCTCTCTAAGGATGTTAAGCCAAACCTAGAGTCCAAGCTCTGATACCAATTGAAAATCACCTAGAGGGGGGTGAATAGGTGATAATGCTAATCAATGCACAATTTAAAAATATGATGCAACAATCGCCCAAAACAAGACTAAGAGCCGAATGCCCCGTAAAGGGTTCTGAACTCCTTCCTCCTGATTCCTCGTAAAATGAGTTAGAGGTGCGCAATGCAACCTTGTTGTATGGGACTAAGATTGACAAGATGAATGAGAACAAATGAATCTTGCAATGAAGATAGAGAGCAAGTAATAAGAGCAATGAAATTAAAGCAAGAATCAAGTGCAAGTAAACCAAACGCAAACACCAAGATTTGTTATCGAGGTTCGAGCACCCAGCTCTACTTCCCCGCCTTCCCCAGAAGGATTCCAACCACTTCCACTATCACAAAGATGTTACAAATCCACCGGAGTACCCAACTCCACAATCTCAAGTACAAGCAATCTCTTAGTAGTCAAAAGACCACAAACTTTCTCTTGCAAAATTCTCTTCCCTTACAAAGGTCCTTAGAGAATCAATGAGTAGGAATGAAGCTCTTGTGTGCAAGGAGAAAAGAAAAAGAAATCAGAGAGTTCTTGAAAACACTTCAGAGAATGAGAGAGAATTTCAGCACAAAAACCAAAAAACCAAGTCTTTTTGAAAGCCTTAAACTTGTGGAAATTTTGATAATTTTTCTAGTAACCAAACTCTCCCTAAACACCCCTATTTATAGGAGAGGGCTAGGGTTTAGAGATAAAACATTTTTAAGGCTAATCAGAATGTATTAAAACCAAAACATGTCACTTAAGCACACTTAAGTGAGAAAAGGACAAAAAAAAAATCTGCTCAGAAAACTAGCCGTTACCGTTCAAACGGCTAGTCCGGTCGACCGGCCCGGTCGACCGCTAGTACAAAGAAAATAGCCGTTCCAGGCTACGGTCGACCGGCCCGGTCGACCCAAACAAATAGAGAGCAAAGTGTTACAGTCAGGCAGGTCTCGGTCGACCGTCACGGTCGACCGTGAAACGTGCACACTGATACTTGCATCTGCCAGAACCACAGTCGACTCGGGCGATCGACCGGCAAAGCCTGACATAGGCACGGTCGACTCGGGCGATCGACCGGCTCAGGCCAAAAATCAAGTTTTGAATAGAATTTTGAGGAGATGAATATTTTTATCAAAAGATGTTTTAAATAGGAATAAGTATAAAACATAAATATGGTTTTACAGGCAGAGGATTTTGTATCAAAATATTTTTGTATAATTTATATGAAATAAACTTAGAAATTAGATGTGCGCAAAAACGTGTGTGATGGAGCTTCAAACCTATTCACTATTCTTTAACAAAACTCTAAACTAAAAACAATCTAATAAATTATCTTGAGCAATCTTGAAGTCTTGAGCCATGCAATGCCTTGCTAGAGCCTTCTCTTCTATGTTCCTTCCTTGATGTGCAAAAAGCCTTCTTTGCTTCATGAGACTAGAATTTCTTGCAATAGCTAAGCAATGGCCTCCAAATTATGGTACAATCCTGAAACTTATCTCAACAAACTAATTAGTACCATATAGCTCCTATTTGGTTTGTGATCTGCATGATTTTATACCATTTTTATACTCCTAATTATCTATTATTTGTATATAAATAATGCTACTCGGGTATATTTGATTGAAATTTGCAGGGAACAGATAAAGAAAAGAGAAGAGGAATCCGGATACTTTCAGTAATTAAATGCCGCAATTTGTAAAAGATTGGAGGATGCTTTTCGAGCATGTTGCGGTATTTTGGCCATAACTTTGGCTACAGAATCTCAAAAATGGTCATCCAGGTGTCTACGGAAAGAGAATTCGAAGATCTACAACTTTCATGTTGATAGTTTTCGCTGATTCCTCTATTTGAATGCCCGTATTGGCCATTTATAAAATCAGCCTGAGTCAAAACTGAATTAATTTGTAATATGTAATTGTTGATGGGCTGTTTTGTAAACTATCCTTATTATATAAGGTAAAGAAACAGGGCTGCTGTGAGGAGGCCGTCAGCTAGGTTTTCTTAGGTTTTGTATTTTTTTTCCTTGCCTCCACTACTCTTTGCGACTGGATTTTGTTTTATATTTTTATTATTTTTATATTTTTATTTTTTTGATTGAATTTTCTTTAATCTAATTGATTTTATCTTTTCAGTCAACTTGTGCAGAGAGGGATCTTGCCCATTTGATTTCTTTAATATTTTATTTTGATGGTTGCCTTCTGATTGATCTGAAGCCTTCACTATTTGACTCTTGTGCCCATGGATTCTCGTTGCTCCTGTAGCACTTGAAGAAAGAAGGCTGCTGGTGTGCTTGAGGGCCGATCCAACGCGGCGCACTCAGAGGCCCATGCACTCTCTCGTTCATGTTCAATCGCAGCATGGGAAAAATGGTCTTGGTGGGGGTTCCATGCATTCCCTCTCCATTTATTGGCTCCCGTAGCAGCACATCAAAGGGGAATCAATGCAATGAGAAGGGGTCCACAACATGTGGATTTGTAGAGCCAGGTTTTGTTTTGTTTTGTTTTCTTTCTTTTTGGTAATTAATTTTTTTTAAAACTAAATTTGTTAGTTTAACTATTCTAGTTAGTTAAGTATTGTTAGATTATTTATTTATTGTAGTTAATTTAGTAGTTGATGGCAGTTGATATATGAGAATTTTAGTGATATTTTGTTTAGTGGTCTACCTTATCATTAATTTAATCATGATTCGCTAATTTGTCCGTGTACACCTAGGGAGATGAACCTAGCCTAAATTCTTGTGATCATCAGTTGGTCTCCTATTCAGGATTGTTGCACACACCAATTGACCTATAACTTTTAGGAGATTATTTCTAGAGTCACTAGTTATTTGACAGGCTATGTATCGGGGTTAATGGTCCATGCTTAGGGTCTGTTGCATTTATGCTATTTATTAATTTAGTTAATTTACCTTTGATGGACCATGTAACTGGATAATAGTTTGTGCTTAAATCTAGTGTTCAGAATTAATGTGCCTCTTAGACATAGAGATTTGGTGTGTATTACAAATTGGTATGGAGACTGAAATTGACCACTTGATGCTAGCTTAGAGGATTCAACCCTAGGTACTTGACTTTACCTTAGATTAATACATAGTTCAGAACAAGATCCATAAATCTTTTGATCCATTCGTGTAGAAGTGTCATAACCATAAGAACCACCTGTCCCTGTGGACCGACCCTCAAATGCTACATCGAACGACCGTGCGCTTGCGGTAATTTTAAAACGAGGAGACAGAATCTCCCCATCAGTTTGTTATCATCAAAACTATAAACAAATGGAGAGTGTAACATTATGGGCCAACAGGATCACCTCACAACCTGAGGGATACAACCCAAATGCACACACAATGAGGGAAAGGTATAAGGCCAAGCAAAGATTGGATTTACAACTTGGTGGTCTAACAACCACAAACAATTTCTTTTTCCACACAAAGATCTTATAGAATAAGATAGTAGATGTAGCTCAAGTGTGGAGAAAACTAATGGAATGGAAATCAAATAGTCAAAGAAAATCCTTGGGAAAATCTAGAAACCAAGATCAAGAAGATGAATCAAAACACTTTTCCCCAAAACACTTTTCTTTGATTTTCCAAACCCTAGCAAAAACTCCAAATAGATTGTTCAATTTAAAGCCCAAAAACTTCTTTTGATTGCTATGAAAACACTAGAGAGTCAGGAAAAATTAGCTCATTAAATCTTAGAGAAAACCTCTTTCCAATGGGGGTATTTATAGGCCCTTTAAAAATTATAGCCGTTGGCAGCAAATACTGCCAGAAATGGCCTACCGGTCGACCGTGCGGTCGACCGGCCAATGTCGAATTTTGACCTTTTGCAGCGACCGGTCGACCGCCCGGTCGACCGGCCCCCAGATACAGAGAGCAACACTCTCTGGCCGGTCGACCGCTCGGTCGACCGGGAGCAACCCGAGAGTGTGTTGCTCTCAGTCGGTCGACCGGTCGGTCGACCGGCCGACTGACACGACTACGTGCACGTCCAGTCGACCACTACGGTCGACTGGCTCCTGGCCCGGTCGACCGTAACGGTCGACCGCCAGAGCCTGGCAGCCAAAATCTGGGACTGAAAAACTGGATTTTTAATGTCTTAAAAATTCCCATAAAATCTCTAAAAATCCACAAAAATAGTTTTATCAGTTTACATTGAAATACAAACTTGTGTTAAAAATTTCAACACAAATTTCAAACATTTTGAACTATTTTTGTGTTATGGAAATTTTGTCAAAAATCAAAAACCTATTTTCTAAAACTTGGATTTTTGAATTGAAAATACGTTTTGTCCAAAACTCATCCAAATACAAAAGCATGATATTAAACAACATTTAGGCATGATGTATATGGATATAATCCAATGTACATGAAACAATATAAATATCCATGTTTTTGACTTTAGATCCCAAAATATGTTTTGTTAAAAATACCAAAACACTAAACTCATGATATGGACTATCAAACTAAGTTTGTTTAAATAGTTGAAGCATGTATGTATATAGAACACATCTAATATATATAAAAACATGTAAACTTGTTTTGATACTATCTATTCATGAAAACCAAGATCGGTTAAACCAATCAAACTGAAAACCAAAACCAAAACATGAAACGTATGTGTATTGTGAACTTGAGCATATCATACCTTTCTAATCTTTACAAATGGATCTAAACACAAAACTAAACTAGGTACCGATGTCTTCTTGTAGAGCGACGTCTCCAAGCCGACTCGATCCAAAACATCGTGATCCACCGAACTTGACTCCAACGAGTGCTATATGTGATCTTTGACGCTCGGGCTCTTGAATCACCATGTGAAAGCTTCCGAAACTATCTTGTTGAAGCTAATCACCAACAAATATCTTGATTAATGATCTAAAACTAAAACCACAAGATTATTAGTACACATAACTACATGAGTTAATCATCATCAAAACTAGAGTGGAAGGCCTTTGGGCCAACACAGGTCACTGGTAAGTTCCTACAAACTCCACATAATCTTGATTGGTTTCGTCATCAAACAGAACTCCACCAGAGCCTCACCCTAACGTGAATTCTTCTTCCCTTTATATTTTAAAGCATAAATACATTCACGATGCATTAAGGACAATGCATGGGATAAGTATGGAGGAGGTATATTAAAATAGAGTTTTTAGTTTTTCCTTCCTTTCAATTATTTTAGGATATTTTTAGAATTTTACCTTTTGTATAGGATTTTTCCCTTCTTAAAAAACTTTTTGAACAAGAGATAAAGTTTTGATCTATTTTTAAGAAAATTATGATCTTAGAAATTAAGGAAGCCTTGAATATGATATCTTAAACATAGTCGAAATAATAGATCTTGTTTAGAATAATAGATTCAGAAAAATTAGAAAGATAATTTGATCTTGAATTTTTTGCCTTAGAGAATATACACTCCATAATTACATATTTTTGGTATGGAAATAAAGACTTAAAATGTCATAAACAAAAAAATAAAATGAAAAAAATATGGTACATGTGAATAAAAAATCACCTATTAAAACTGGATAATTATGCCTCAGGAAGTATGATTATTCACACCTAACGGTGGTGAAAAGAAATAAACAATCCCTCTTAGTTTTGTGGCCTTATTTACTTAAACCCGAAGGATGTTTTCTTATCTGATGCCCTAAGATCATCTGATTTGGGAGTCATCGACTAAAGGCTTATTATCCGGGTAAATTAGAAAGCCTAAGAAAACTATAGAAAAAAGATATATATATATATATATATATATATATATATATATATATATATATATA
Source organism: Agave tequilana (assembly GCA_038442645.1). NCBI lineage: Eukaryota > Viridiplantae > Streptophyta > Magnoliopsida > Asparagales > Asparagaceae > Agave > Agave tequilana. The sequence continues at coordinate 1,258,040 of JAVJIF010029691.1, read as the reverse complement.
TATATATATATATATGGCTTGATGGTTAGAGTTAAAATCCAAATATCTACATTATCACAAAGTGCATATTATCTATTTAATTATGAGAGATCAATTTATTCAATCTAATTTTGAACTTTTATCTTAATTGAAAGTAAGATCTTGTATATAGACTAAGTTTAAGAACGAATAATTTTTGGAGAACTTATGACATCAGATCACTTAATTTTTTTCAAAAATATTTCAAAAACTTTACTCTCTTTCAAAATGCATTTTCAAAAATTCTAACTTTTATTTTTTTTTTTATGAATTTTGTGGGTGTAATACGCTGAAAACCCTCAGGTGACAAAACTCCTCATTTAGGGAAACCTATAGTTTTAAAGGCTTGTTGCACACACTTAGTGCAGTTGGGTCACCTTCGAAAGTGGTGTATTAGTTTAGTTTTTTTCTTGTTTTTCTCGAGACGGGCAAAAGATAAGTGTGAGAGTGTGATTAGTATCCAATTCTGCATCTGCATATTGTATTCCTTATCTATTTATGAATAAAATATCGCGATTGAATCATTTTTTTTTCTATTTTATAGATAATCAATAGTTTAAGAGTAAAGTCAGAATAAAATCCTAATTAAACTAAATTTTTGTTAATTAAATCACATTTCTTGGAGACCAAGGTAGAGAGCTTCTAAAAGATGCCTAGATCCAAAAATTGAGGATGTAACTGGAGAAATATAGGTACAAAATACCAAAAATCAGATACATACAGAAGCTTCTCGCAGCTGAAAGAAGCATCAGGGAAAAACCAACGACCTAAATCTCTGGTACTGCCATGGATCCACGGTAATATGGTGGGCCCGCGCGTTAATCTTCGATGCGTGGCTTCATCTCGTCATCGAAAGCCTTCCTTTGCCTATAAATACTGCATTTGAAAATCAAAATCAAGGTTGAAAAGTAGTAGGCTAAGGTTTTCTCCCATTTAGTATAGCTTAGTGTACTTTTCTCTTTCTTCTTCTTCTTTTGTATTTTCCTTTTGTTTTAGATCATATATTAGGCTAGAATTGATTCAGGAGAGAAAGAGAGAGATTCATGTAATAGAAAGTGATAATCTATGAAAGCTTCCTTCTTTCCTTCTATGGTTTCTTCTCTAACATCTAATATGACTACTAGCTAACTTTTCTTCTCATGGCAATCTAACTACTAACCACTAATCATCTAACCCCTTACTTGATAATTTACATGAATCTAATAGCCTCTACAAGACCTTACTCTTGCAAGAGCTATTGATGGCCTATGATGATGAGTTCTAACATCTAACTTGCTAACTTGCTATTCTATTATTTTGTGCTTGCCTCTAACTTGTTTTGCTGATCTAATATTTGTATAAGCTTGCCCTTGACGCAAGTTTTAATGTGAAAAATCATCTTATGTGCCATGCTTTATAACGTCTCTTGAAGCCAAGGATTAGTAATAGTTAAGGATCCATGTGAGGCAACTATCACTAAGAGCTTAGCATGATTAATGAAGTATTAGTAGTTAGTATCCATGAGTTTTCTTCTCTTATTGCTTTATTTTCAAAACCATTTTTAAAATCACTTTATCATTTTCTTATCATTGTTTTCATCTTCTTAGTTCACTACTTGTTTTCATTTTTTGACCACAAATTCTTCTTTTTCTCATTTTCCAAATAACTTCACCATACTTTCCACTTCGCTTATCTTGTGTTTTATCTTGCTTTTTTACTTTCTTGCTTTTCCTTCACCGATTTCAAAACCACCAATACTATTTCTTGCATTCACTATTTTCATCGCCTTCTCCTTCCATCACTTCTTGTTTTCTTTTTCTTTTCTTTTCTTTTTCTTCTTTAACCAAGAAGACTTTGTTAACAACCAATGTGAATGAACTATTAATACTTCTATCACCTCCTGTCCCTGTGGAATCGACTCGTATAGGCTATATGCTATAACGGAAGTAACGAGAAAGCCAAAGCATCATAACACTTAAACTCTTCATTTCAAAATTCACATTTTCGTGCATGCTTTACCTTCAATCACTTATCATGAGGAAACTTGCAATGTGTTCGTTCGGATCATCGTTGGGAAGACCTCCAAACTAACATTAACTTTGCATGAACTAACTTATACCATGATTCAACCCAAAGTTGTTTGCATTAATTGTTGGCTTCTTTATGTATGATGTTGCTCCAATCAAGGATGGAACTGCATAGTCCCTTATATTAGCCCACAAGACCATCACTCTAGTTTTGATGATGATTAACTCATGTAGTTATAGTACTAGTGATCTTGTTGTGTTTAAGCTTTACATATTGATCAAGATCTTAGTTGGTGTTTAGCTTTTTTGAACCTAACATATGGTGATTCAAGAGCTTTAGCTTATAGTTTATATCTAGCACTCAAGATGGAGCCTACCTCGAAGAATCAAGTTTGGATCAAGTCTACTTGAAGAAAAAGATCTACAAGAAGATTTGTCTAGAGTTTATGAATTTAGATCTCTTATAAAGAATAGATTAGTTTTGATTGCGCAAGCTCTCACACACACACACACACAAGTTTTTATATCTAGTTTTTTAGTTTTAGTATTTAACAAGGATTGATTTTTGATATATATCAAATATTTTCCAAATTTTTTTTCATGTTTCAAACATGTATCTCAAACCTTATGTATTGCCAAAACACTTTTTAACCAAATACTAAATATTTAAAAATAAGTTTAATTTCAAAAATTATCTGAAAATAATTTTTACGCCAGGTCGGTCAACCCTCTTGGCCATTTCTGGGTGCTCACTTGTGCACGTTGTGCACGTTTGTCAGACGACCGACCGGTCGACTGGTAAACCGAGCGATCGATCAGGCGGTACACTGACTGTCACACCCAAGTCTATATTGAGATCGGCTGACTGGATAGTCGACCGAGCGGTCGGTTAGTTCAATATTTGGAATTACCAGTCAGCCAGCCAGTCGATCGATCTGCTGATTTGCTCGTCACCCTTCTAGTGATTTGACTATTAATTTTTATTTTGATATTCAATCTATGTGATTCAAATTGCATTACAAATATAACTTATCAGACTATATTTTGTATTCAATAATCATTCTCTGATCCAAATGTTAAAGATGCCAAATATTAGTTTGAAGTCAATTCATGTTCTGAAAATAGTTTACATTTTTTGATTTGACACCTTTTAGTATTTTAATCACAAATTTTTACTCTAATATCCTATCGATTTGATTTAAGTTGTATTAGACAGAAGACAAAATAATCTATAAATTCTTATTATATGATAATTTCAAACTCGAACATTTTATACCTCAAAACTGTGCTCAAATTTAACTTATTGCACATACTAGTCTTTAGTCGGGTGACTGACCGGTCGATCGCCAGGCTTCATCGGTCAGAAATTTGACTGTTGGACGATCAACTGACAGGCCATTTCTAGCGTCTTTTTTATCCTAATGGCTAGTTTTTCTTGAGGCTATATATATGGGGGTTTTGGGTGAGTTTTGTACAAGTGTTTTAAGAGCTAATATTCTCACTTTCAACAGAGTTTTTCAAGGAAAAAAGTTTTAAAAAAATTCTAGTTTCAAGTTTTCAATTTCTATATTATTCAAGAAGTTTTCCCAAGTATTTTCTTTTGTACTTCACTTCAAAAATTTTTGTTTTCTCACAAATTTGAGCTGTTCATTACAAAATCTATCCCTAGAATCTTGTATTATGAGAGGTGTTATTTGTGATCTTTGTGTGGGCCCAAAGGCCCATCACTCTATTTTTGATGATGATTAACTCATGTAGTTATAATACTAATAATCTGTGTTTATTTAGTCTCAGATATTTGATCAAGATCTAAGTAGATGCTTAGCTTCAACAAAAGATTTAAAGTCAAGTTTTAGAGCTAGCACGTGTTGATTCAAGAGCTCGCGCATTAATATCACATCAAGTGCTCAAGAAGTGTCTTGCTGATGAATTAAGGTTTGGACCAAGTCAAGAAGGAGAAGAAGATTTTCATGGAGACTTGTCTCATGTTTGTAAGTATTAAGATTTATTTTTAGATAAAATGTAAGGGATAGATTAGTTGTTGATTGCTCAAGCTCATTTACACACACACAAAATTTATATATATCATCATAAGATTTTTTGATTTTGGATTTATCAAAACCTATTTTAAAGTTTATTGTCAAAAATATAGATATTTCATCTTATATGTGTATTGGATCATATCCATACACGCTAAGCTTCAAAAATGTTTTCAATATCTTGTTTTTGTATTTGGTGAAGTTTTGAAAAAATCATTTTTCAAATAAAAGATTATTTTTGAAAAATACAGATTTTTGTTGGCCCAAGGTTACAATCAACCGATTCGTAAGTTTTGATGATCACAAAACATATATAGTTATTTGTACTAATCATGTTTAGTGTTTTAAGTATGTTTCAGGGTTCTAAGGATTCTTGGTATGCTCTTCTATAGAAGAAGATCGTTTTGACTCAAGTTGGTTCATTTCGGGTTCAAGACTCAAGACTCTCAAGATCATATATGGAGGAGCCCACTTGAAGATTTTGTAGTCACCTAGAACCCTTGTAAGAGTTAGTTTGTTAAAGTATGAGGTTGTGGTAGGTTGGCTCAAGGAACACACACACACTTTTCACTTTTCCAAAATACCGTTTTTGTTTTTGGTATTTGATTTAGGTTCATGCTTTGATTTCTTAACATGACTCATATTTTTATAAGATTTTATATCTTGGTTATATCATGTATACCTATTTTTAAAGCATGAGATTTAGTCATATATCCTAACAAAATTAATTTGAAAATTTTCCAAATTTCAGAATTCTGCTAATAAAAATCTATTTCAGGCTTGGCCGGTCGACCGACCGGTCGACCGGGTCTTGCACACACATTCTGTGCATGTCCGTCGGTCGACCGACTGGGATCACGTTGCTCTCTGTTTTTGTCCAGTCGACAGACCGTTCGACCGTCGGTTTCAATCAAAATCTGCTTTGGTGTCCAGTCGACCGACCGGTCGACCAAAGTCCAACGGCTAGTTGCTAGTTGGACTGCCGGTCGACCGGGCCGGTCGACCGACAGCCGTCTGCTGTCACCAACCGCCAGTTTTTCAGAACTTTGCCTTGGGATTCGTTGGTGATTTTGATGTCTGCTTTTTCTGAAATTTTGGCAGCTACTCTCTGACCTATTTACCTAGTTTTAATCATGTTTAGATCTCCTCTAATCCCTATAAATAGAGGGGATTGGTCACTTGCTAAAGATAAGAAATATTTCCTATTGTTTTTAAAGTTTTGAAAGAAAGAAAAGTTTTCCAAAGCCTTCAATTCTCTTGTGCATTCTTGGTTAACTATTTTCAGTTGTTTTCAAAGCTATTTTTCCTTACAACTGAGCTTATTTTCTCACAACACTTCTTGAGCAAAAATATCCTCCTCATTCTATAAGGAAGTTGTAAAGAGAAGTTTGTGATCCCTTGTTGATCACTTGGTTACTTGGTTCTTGTTCTTCTTTGCTTTGTAACTCCTCTTCGGTAGAGGATTGGGTTGGTGGAGTTCGGTACTCCGGTCTTCAGAAGACCTATTGTGGTGGAGTTTGGTACTCCGGTCTTCGGTAGACCTATTGTAATTGGTGGAGTTCGGTACTCCGGTCTTCGGTAGACCTTGTAATTCCTCGGTGGATATAGTGGAAACCCTTCACGGTGGTGAAGGCGGGGACGTAGAGCTCGGTGCTCGAACCTCGAAACAAACTCCTTGTGTTTGCGGTTGATTTCCTTCTTTGCTTTCTTTATTGCTCTTCTATTTCTTGTTTGTGCACTTTATTTCTAACTTGTGTTATATCTTGTGTGCACTTCATCATTGCATCCTTTTCATCTCTTGCATATTTGTCGATCATTACTCATACAACAAGATTGCAATACGCACCTCAAACTCTTATCTAGAGGAATCACGAGGAAGGAGTTCAGAGCCCTTCACCAGGTATCCGGCTCTTAGTCTTGTTTTGAGCGATCATTGCATCATATACTCATACTTGTTTAAAAAGATTGTTAGATTAGCATTTACGTCTATTCACCCCCCCTCTAGGTGTTTTTCAATTGATATCAGAGCTTTGGTCTCTAGGCTCTTGGCTTAACAACCTTAGAGAGATCATTATTGCTAATCATTTTTCATACTCATTCATTTAGTAAAAATGGCCGAAGGTATTAAGACCCCACCAAAGTTTGATGGCCTTAACTTTCCCATATGGAAAGTTAAGATGACCGTATTTTTGCAATCCCTAGGAAGCCGGGTTGCAAAGGCGGTGACCAAACCTTTTAGTGCACCCCCGGCGATGAATCCACTTGGTCCGAAATTGAGACTAAGGAATTTGATGCTAATGCTAGGGCACACTATGCATTGCTTCAAGCACTTAATGATGATGATATCTCTAGAGTCATTCATTGCAAATCCGCTCATGAGATTTGGACTCACTTACTTGTTACACATGAAGGGACTTCACAAGTCAAGAGGGCAAAAATTGACCTTCATCGGTCCTAATATGAAAATTTTTCTATGCAAGAGAATGAAACCATAGATGATATGGTTACAAAATTTACAAAGATTACTAATGGACTTTCTTCTCTAGGTGACGTCATTGACAACGACCAAAGAGTAAGGAAGATCATTCGGGCTCTCCCTCCATCTTGGGAAGTCAAAGCCACTACCTTGAAGGAACCTAATGACAAGGAAGAGATGGAGCTTATAGGTCTCATTGGTAACCTAAAGACCCATGAGATGGAGAGGAAAGCAAGAGAAGAAATAGCTTCCTCCAAGAAGAAAACTATTGCCTTCAAGAGTCATTCCGCATCCTCCGACGAAGATGATGAAGAAGAAGAAGATGAGGAACTCTCACTTCTTGTTAAGAATGTTCGAAAAATGTACAACAAGGCAAAGTTCCAAAACAAAGAGAGATGGCAAGTTAAAGTTGACAAGAAAATCATTTGTTTCAATTGTGGGAAGTTGGGACATATTATGGCGGAATGCCCAGACAATGTCAAGCCCTTCACCTCAAAGAGTCCATACAAAAAGAAAGCACTAAGGGCTACTTGGGATTCTGAGAGTGAAACCGAGGAGGAAGTCGACACCGCCAACATGTGCTTCATGGCTAATGAAAGCACAAGCAAGGTAACCCCTACCACTTCTCTTAATGATGATCTTTCCATGAATGAATTAGGAGAAGCATTTGTAGAACACTCACATAATTATGATTTTTTAAAGAAAAAGTATTTAAAAATGAAAAAGGAAAATGAGTCTCTTAATCACCAAGTTTTTACTCTTTATAAAGAAAAAGATGAATTACTTTCCACTCTTGTTTCACCCAAAAAGATTTTGATAATTATAAGATTTCTTGTAAAGGTAAGTTTCCACAAGTTGATAAAAATGAGATAATCATGCTAAAAGAATAATTGATTTTTTAGGAGTAGTTTTGAAAAAATGTGAATTTGATAAGAATAGACTAGAGGCTATGTTTCCTAAGAAACAAGCCTCTAAGAAACATACACATGCTATTCATGCTCATGCTCATAGATCACAACCTTTACATTATGCCAAACACCCTAAACATGTTCACACCCCACACACATCATGCATACATGTATGGTAAAGTTTTTTCATGCACATATTGTGGCCGTAAAGGTCATTTGGATAGATTTTGCTATGATAGACTAAATGGTTCACATAATAATGTTTGGGTTCGGAATACTAACTTTCAAGGACCCAAGAAAATTTTGGTACCAAAGTCAACAAATTTGTTAAATGATGTAGGTACTTTCCAAGGCCCAACGACGTAAAGGATTGTGGTATCTTGATAGTGGTTGCTCAAGGCACATGACTTGGGATATCAACAACTTTGCAACCCTATCAAGATACCATGAAGGTGGCACCGTCACCTTCGGAGATGATGCCAAGGGAAAAATCATCGGTATTGGTAATGTTAAACTTGGTACATCCCCTTTAATAGAAAATGTTGTTTTAGTTGATGGCCTCAAGCATAACCTCTTGAGTGTTAGTCAACTTTGTGACAAAGGTTTTGATGTTGTTTTTGATAATTTAGCTTGTAAAGTTATTGATAGACATTCTAACACATGTATATTTTCCGATTTTTGTGAAAACAATGTATACATGATTGACATGTCTAATATGTTTTGTAATGCTACTTGTTTGAAAGCCCTCGATGATGACTCTTGGTTGTGGCATAGAAGATTAGGCCACATTTTATTTGACCATCTATCTAGATTAAACAACAAGGAAATGGTGAAAGGTATTCCTTGCTTGAACTTTGAAAAGGACCGCGTTTGCGACGTGTGCCAACTTGAGAAACAAACCAAGTCCTCTTTCAAGTCAATTAAGGATATCATGACATCACGTCCCTTGGAGTTGATTCATATGGATTTGTTTGGTCCTACTCAAACCAAAAGTCTAAGTGAGAATCTTTTTGCTTTTGTTATAGTTGATGATTTCTCGCGTTTTACATGGGTTTTCTTTTTGGAACACAAAAATCAAGCCTTTTCACATTTTCAAGCCTTTAAGAAAAGAGTTGAAAAGGAAAAAGATTCTTCTATTTTAAGAATAACCAATCCTTTAGCACTTTTTATGAAGAACATGAAATTAAGCATGAACTATCTTGTCCTAGAACTCCACAACAAAATAGAGTCGTTGATAGGAAAAATCGGACATTACAAGAGATGGCTAGGACAATGATAAATGAATATGGTCTTTCTCATTATTTATGGCCGAGGCCGTTAACACATCTTGCTATATATCAAATCGAGTTTTCTTATGCAAAAATACTTCAAAAACATCTTTTGAGATCTATTTTTCTAGAAAGCCAAATGTTTCATACTTTAAAGTTTTTAGATGTAAATGCTTTGTTTTGAACACAAAAGATAATTTAGGTAAATTTGACGCAAAGTCTTATGAAGCAATTTTTGTTGGTTATTCTCTTATAAGTAAAGCATATAGGATATTCAATAAGTCATCTTTGACTATTGAAGAATCTATACATGTTAAATTTGAGGAATCTAATGTGTCTGTTAAGAATATTATAGAAATAGATTCTTTAAATGAAGACATGGAGAGAGTTACTATGAAGGACTCACCTACTATTGAAGACATGCCAAAGGATGATGGAGGAAATGGAGTTCAAGATAATGAGGCTCAAGGGAATGAAATTCAAGAAATTGAAGTGGAGCCTACTCAACCTCTTCCAAAAGATTGGAGATACAATCCACATCATCCCATGGATCTTATCATAGGTGAAGTATCTAAAGGGGTAACTACTCGTGCTAAACTTCATGATTTTTGTGGACACTATGCTTTCATTTCTCATTTTGAACCAAAGAACGTCCTCAAAGCTGAGGCCGACTCATATTGGTTGCTAGCCATGCAAGAGGAGCTCAATCAATTCGAGCGCAACCAAGTTTGGCATCTTGTTCCTAGGCCCCATGATAGACCAACAATTGGTACTAAGTGGATCTTTAAGAACAAGTTGGATGAGTCGGGTAACGTTATTAGGAATAAAGCTAGGTTAGTTGCCGAAGGTTACACTCAAATCGAAGGTATCGATTTTGAAGAAACCTTTGCACCCGTAGCACGGCTTGAAGCCATACAGATGACACTTGCATTTGCTTCTTATAAAGATTTTAAGCTTTTTCAAATGGATGTAAAAAGTGCCTTCTTAAATGGATTTATTGAAGAGGAGGTGTATGTTGAACAACCCCCCGGGTTTGTTGATCCTACACATCTGGATTTTGTTTTCAAACTTGACAAAGCTCTTTATGGTTTAAAACAAGCCCCAAGGGCTTGATATGAAAGACTTTCTTCTTTTCTAATTTCAAATGGTTTTAAGAAAGGTAAAATAGATACTACTTTGTTTACAAAACATGTTGAAAATGATATTCTTATTGTTCAAATTTATGTGGATGATATCATATTTGGTTCTACTAATGAAAATCTTTGCCAAACTTTTGAATCATGCATGAAGGAAGAATTCGAGATGTCTATGATGGGTGAGCTTAACTACGTCCTTGGACTCCAAATCAAGAAAAGGAAATATGGGATCTTCATCAATCAAGCCAAGTACACGAAGGAACTAATCAAGAGATTTGGACTTGAAGGGGCTAAAACAAGCAAAACTCCCATGGCAACAACTACCAAGCTTGACAAGGACGAACAAGGTACAAGTGTAGATATTAAGCTTTACCGTAGCATGATTGGTAGCTTGTTGTATTTGACGGCTAGTAGGCCGGATATTATGTTTGTGTTTGTCTTTGTGCTCGATTTCAATCGTGTCCTAAAGAGTCCCATTTGATTGCGGTAAAACGCATTATTAGATACCTTAAGGGCACAATTGAAATGGGTTTGTGGAAGACCGGACAATTTTCAATGACGAGTTTTTCGGATGCCGACTATGCGGGTTGTAGAGTGGATAGGAAGAGTACAAGTGGAACATGTCAATTTCTTGGTAATTGTCTTGTTTCTTGTGTTGGCCCAAAGGCCTTCCACTCTAGTTTTGATGATGATTAACTCATGTAGTTATGTGTACTAATAATCTTGCAATGTTTAAGTTTCAGATATTTAACAAGATATTAGTTGGTGAAAGCTTCCACACATCTTTCACATGTTGATTCAAGAGCCCAAGCATCAAAGATCATATATAGTACTTGCTCGGTGAATCAAGGAGTTTTGGATCAAGCCGACTTGGAGATTGCGCTCTACAAGAAGACTTGGAGATTGCGCTCTACAAGAAGACTTAGGTATCCATAGTTTAGAGTTTGTGTTTTAGATCCTAATTGTAAAGATTAGAATAGTATGATAAGCTCAAGTTCACAACACACACGTTTCATGTTTTGAATATTGGTTTTCGGTTTTTGGTTTAACCGATCTTGGATTACATGAATAGGATTATATCAAAACAAGTTTACATGGTTTAATGTATATTAGATTTGTTCTATATACATGCATGCTTCAACTCTTAGACAAACTTACCTTGATTTACCTATTTCATGTGTTTTAGGTTTTGTGTTTTAACAAAACTTATTTTTGGAATTAAAGTCAAAAACTATGATATGTATGTGTTTCATGTATATTGGATTTCTATCCATATGCATCATGCTTCAAAAGTGTTTAAATATCATGTTTTTATATTTGGATAAGTTTTAGACAAAATGTATTTTCTATTCAAGATTCCAAGTTTTAGAAAATACAAGTTTTGATTTTTGGTAAAAATGACAAGGTATAAAAATATTTTAATTGCTTGATATTTGAGTCAAAACTTTTATCACATGTTTATATATCAATGCAAATTATCAAAACTATTTTTGGGGATTTTTAGTAATTTATAAGAATTTATTGGATATTTATTTCCCCTGATTTCTGACCTGTTTTGGTGTCTGCCAGGCTGGTCGGTCGACCGAACGGTCGACCGCACCTGTAGCCGGTCGACCGTATCGGTCGACCGACATGCACAGAAACGTGCACGCTGGTTACACCTATAGCCGGTCGACCGGGCGGTCGACCGACTGAGAGCAGACTTGCTCTCTGTTTGTTTGGGTCGACCGGGCGGTCGACCGGGTATTACAACGTTCGAAAATTCGAACGTTGGGCGGTCGACCGACCGGTCAACTGACAGGGCAATTCTGGCAAAAATTACAGCCAACTATTTTCCAAATCTGCCTATAAATACCCCATTTACAAGAGTTTTTCTCTAAGATTTTTTGTGCGAATTTTTCCCTACTCTCTGGTGTTTTCACAGCAATCAAAAGAAGTTTTTGGACTTGACTTGAACAATCTTTTTTGTGTTTTTGCTAGGGTTTTGAAAATCAAAGAAAGGGTTTTTGGGAAAGGATTTTGATTGAACTTCTCTATCTTTGTTTCAGTTTTTCCCAAGGATTTTTCTTTGTGATTTCTGATTTCCATTCCTTTGGTTTTCTCCATACTTGAGCAAAAATCTACTATCAATATTTATAGGATATTTGTGTGGGAAAAGAAGATATAGTTTGCGGTTGTTGTATTAGACCACCAAGTTGTAACCCAATCTTTTCTTAGCTTTGTGCTTTGGGTTGTATCCCTCTAGTTGAGAGGTGATCCTTGTATTGATTTGTGATTGGGAGTTTGTTGTATTTGGTTTGGAGTTTGCCTCAAGGAGGAGGTTGTGATTGTTGGAGTTTGCCTCAAGGAGGAGGTTGTGTTTGTTGGCTTGGAGTTGTGCCTCAAGGAGGAGGTTGTGATTGTAAAGAGAGGAGTTGGGTACTCCTTGTGAGAGTTCTGGGTGAACTAGCTAGTGGATTAGAAATCCTTCGTGTGTCGAAGGCGGGGATGTAGAGCTGGGTGCTCGAACCTCGAAACATATCTTATTGTTTGCGCTTGATCCATTGACTCTCTCTCTATCTCTCTCTTTACTTTGTGCCTTGCAATTATTTATATTGTGCATTCATATTTGCTTGGCTTTGTTGTGTGTGTATCACTTGTTGATCACACTTGAGTGTTATTTGCATTAAGTTTTTAAATTCCGCATTTAGTTCATAGATTAGCATTGTCACCTATTCACCCCCCCTCTAGGTGACTTTACAATTGGTATCAGAGCTAGTGCTCTTGATATTTAGGTTTAACCACCTAGGAGTGATCTTGGTTTGCTAATCTTCATTTGCATTTCATTTGCACTCATACTAGTTTGCTCTCATGGCTAGCCCTCCTATGTTTGACCATTTTAAACTTGATTCTTGGAAGGTTGACATGATTAGGCATATAAAAAGCCTAGGACATCTAGCTTATCAAGCCATCACTATAGACACCCTCCCAAATAGTAGCAAGCATAAGAAGGCCAATGCACTTGCACTTAGGGCACTTAGAGCATCTCTTAATGAACATCTTTTACATGTTTTTGATCGTTATGATTCGGCTTTTGCAGTTTGGAGCTTCTTGACTTCTCCCGAGCTTCCAAGGATTATCGACAAGATGAGGAGATCTAAGAGAGAAAAGTCCGAAGAGCATTGCTTCATGGTCCAAGGGAAGAACTCCCTTGAGGTACAATCGGATTCTCAAATAGATGATAGCTCTAGTTCCTATTGTCATGGATGCTTTGAAGTTCAAACTTTAAATATGGAACTTGTTCAAAAGCTTGAGAATTTGTTAGAAAAACATGATTTGTTGAAAGATGATAATCTTATTTTGAAAAATGAATTAAAGGATTTATGCTCTAATTTTGAATTGATGTTGCAAGAGAAGGAAGAGATTGCAAGTGAATGTGACTCACTTAAATCTCAACTCGAACTTGCTTTAAAGGAAAATGAATTTTTGAAAAACAAAAATGATTGTGATGATGTTGTAAAGCACAATGAGATTTTATCTTCAAAATTAGATTTTACTTTTAAAGAAAATCTTACTTTGAAAAATGATATTGATTCAATTACTAAAGAATTGGATTTGGTTTTGATTAAAAATAAATCCTTGCAAAAAGAGATTGATGTTTGCCATGCTAGTGTAGTTTCTTGTTCTAGCACACCTATTGCATGCTCCACTTTGTCTTCTTCTATTGAACATGATATAAATGCTTTGAAGAAAAGTGTTGATTGTTTGGGCTCCACTTTGAGCCATTGTGCCATGAATCACACACGTTTGGAAACCTTGGTTCGCAAGAAACAAGCTCCAACCTTGCATGCACACACCTCTAGGCATACATATGCTTTTCATGATCACCACCATCATATGTATGCTCACGTGTACACATGTACACATTGTGGCCGAAAAGGCCACCTTGCTAGATTTTGTTATGATCGTATTTATCATGAAAATTTAGCAACTAATTTTGTTTGGGTTAGAAAAGATACTAACCCCCGTGGACCCACTAGTAAATGGGTACCAAAGACCACCTCTATATTGTTTGATGTAGGTGGGAGCTCTCGCGTCACGTGAGGGTATTGGTGCCTTGAGGTGGATGCATTCTAAGTTAAAAGGAGAACCATTTGGATGCTTCACTCTCAAGGAGTTTAGGTGGGAGGACCACCGGGTGTTTTGGAGACATGGAGAGTTGCCCCTTCGGTTTTGGTAACAATCCCTTACTCCATTTAGTGTTTACATGCTTTTTATGTTCATTTCTTTTTTTATAGCATGTTGTGTTTTGTTATGCTTGTGCCATGTTCATTAGATTAAGGTTGTACATGTTTAGCTACTTGAGCACCCATGTTTTATATGGATCTATATTTAGTGTTCTCACCTTGTTTAAACTAACATGTATGCCCTAGATCTAATGCACATGCATATGCATTATGACCATTTGGATGATTATGATTTTTGTTTTGTTGAATCATGTTTTATTGTTTCATGATTAGTATGATACTTGCCATGTTTATTAGATTTATGCTTTACATGATTAGTTGTTGGACACCCATGTTTAATATGGACCCATATTTTGTGTTCTCTTTATGTTTAGCTATCATGTTAATCATAGATCTAATGCACATGTCTTGTCATGCTAATCATACGGTTGACTATGACATTTTGTTTTAATAATTCGTGTTTTAATTTTTATGTTTATCATGTTGGATTATGATTCCCGTTTTATGCTTCATGTTTCGACTACTTGCTTGAATGATAATTTTCATTAAGACTAAAATTTATACTTGTACAACGAATGAGCTACAAATAGACCTTTATATATGTTTGTGCTTGAACGCTCATTTGTATTCATTTGATGTACTAGTATAGTCTAGTTTTGATGATTCTTACATTTGACTTGTATTCACTATTGTACATGTTTTGTTTTAACTTCATGTATATGTCTATCTAGTCCAAACTATTGATTATACATACATATACATCCTTGAGCCACGTGCCTTCATGCATATACTTTGTGGACTCATTATGTTTAGGATATGTATGTATGCTTTGGTTTGTATAAGACATACATATGCCTTGATGTATAAATTGTGTTTTTATGAAAATTTTGATTTTTCATGGTTTCATGTTTTTAAGGAATTTCTCATGAGCTTAATTGAATATTTTCATGAATTGATATATGTTTCACATAACACTTGTTCACTCACTTTATTGTTTACTCATGATTTGCTTTCATGAGAATATGATATGGGCTTTATAGATTTTGAGTGTTTAGTACCATGTGATTTACATGTGTTTCATGAAAAACAATTTTGTTTTAATTCCTTACTTGAAGGATTTCGTACTAGTTTAAAAGTTTTTCCTATAACTAGTTCGTATTCTTCACTTTGGTAGAGATTTTCAACTATACTACATTTTCAAATCTATTTTTGAAAACCCCTACCATCGATGGGCGGTTGGATGGGAGATCATGTTCATGTATGCTTTATGTTGAAAATTACTTAAAAACTTGAACCATGATTGGGTGGTAGTAGATATGAGTTATACACTTGATCTTATTGTTGTTTCAATTGGTATCATTGAATTCTTTCTATTGGTATCAAGCTTGACATCCTTTTGTATACTCATATATGTTTTTTTTTATATATGTATGCTTACAACTCATATAGTATCAATTTCAAGTGGTATCTATTTCTTACATACATATATAGATTATTTATTTGTGCTTCAAGATATCACAAATTTTGGTTATGTTAAGCTTGAGTTTTTCAATTGGTATCCATATACAAGATTTGTCATAATTATAAGATTGCTAAGCTTGAATTTTTAAATGAATATCATATTTCAATTGATTTAATTTTCAATTGATATCTTATTTGAAGCCTATGCATGTTTTCTTTTGGTATTTCAAAAAGGGGAGAAGAAGTTTACATATGAATCTAATTTGGATTTATGAGTTTTGTTATGAGTTTTATGTTTTATAAGTTTGTGAATTCTTGTGTTTCATTTGTATTGTTTCAATTGATTTCAATTGGTATTAAACAAAAAGAGGAAGAAGAATCTATTGTTTTGCTTTTGTTTTTACCCCTTTGTTGATGATTGACAAAAAGGGGGAGAAGAATTTGTAGTTTATATGCATGGTTGATTTATGCATATGTTTTAGTCGGTCTTCATTGTTTTCATTGGTAATAATATGTTGGTTTCAATATTATTGGTTATTGGTATCAAGAGCAAGAACATGTTTTAATAATGTTTTGTTGGAAATGTTTTTGTTTAATTTTCAATTTTGGTATCAAGAGCAAAAACATGTTTTGATAATGTTTTATTTTATTAGTATTGTTTTATTGATATCAAGAGCATGTTTTGATATTGTTTTAAACACATATAAACATGTTTAAGAACATTCATTGCATATCTTATATGTTTTATTGTTATGCATGAGTTAAGGGGGAGCTTCTTTGAAGCTTTACTTTAATCCATGCATATATAACTCCATGAGTTTTGTCATCATCAAAAAGGGGGAGATTGTTGGCCCAAAGGCCTTCCACTCTAGTTTTGATGATGATTAACTCATGAAGTTATGTGTACTAATAATCTTGCAATGTTTAAGTTTCAGATATTTAACAAGATATTAGTTGGTGAAAGCTTCCACACATCTTTCACATGTTGATTCAAGAGCCCAAGCATCAAAGATCATTAGTACTATAACTACATGAGTTTTTCATCATCAAAACTAGAGTGATGGGCCTTTGGGCCAACAATCTCCCCCTTTTTGATGATGACAAATCTCATAAAGTTATATATGCATGGATTAAAGTAAAGCTTCAAAGAAGCTCCCTCTTAACTCATGCATAGCAAATAAACAAATAGATATGCAATGAAAGCTCATAAACATGTATGCAAATGTATGGAGATAAACATGCTACTCAAGCATAAAACAAATCAAATTTGTTTTCTCCTATTTGCAAAACAAGAACATATATGCATAAACATAAATACTTCTTCCCCTTTAATAATAAAGGAAGGAAAACATGCATATATATCAAACAAATCACAAATACTTCTCCCCCTTTTTGTCAATCATCAACAAAGGGGTTAAAGTAAAAACAAAACCAAATAAATTCTTCTCCCCCTTTTTGTCCGAAACAAAGAATCAATAAAGGGGTAAACACAAATCAATCAATAAAGGATATGTGTGATATACATTCATGAAGAGGAAGACGCTAAGTTAACTTCCCTACACATATACATTACATGAAAGAGGGATGACAAGCCCTAATTCACATAACGTATAGTATGTAATGCATAAGAGGAGATGTGAAGCTCCCCCTACACACGTGTATCACATAAAGAAGAGTTGTCAAGCTCCTTAATACAAGATACACTCAACATGAATCTATATGTAGAAGAGATGTTAAGCTCTCCTTGCATATAGGCAATACACATCAAAACATTTTCAATTTTCCTTATTAAAACAAAATTTTGAAATATTTTAAGATATCAAAAAAACACAATTTCTTATACCAATTTTAGAACATAATGCATAAGCTTATAAAAAAAATTTGAATTAAGCTTAGCATAAACTAATTTTGTGCTTTAACATGTAAAACAATTTTAACTCAAGTACAAATAACTCATATATATATATATATATATATATATATATATATATATATATATATATATATATATATATATGAAAAGAGAATACCAATAGAAATTGATATTATTTAAATTTGAAAGCATACATATATATAAACAAAATATGAATATATACAAAAATATCAAGATTGATACCAATTGAAAAGATCCAATGATACCAATTGAACATAACAATGTGAAGCATGTATATAACTCATAAAGTATCAAATTTGAAGAATAATAACTAGTTAAAGATAATTTTTGAAAAACTAGTTAAAGAACCTTCAAAAACATGAAATCAAGTCATATGTATTTCGTGAAGCAAACTAAATACACAAAAATTTAAGCACTCATGGTCCATAAAGCTCAAAATGATCATGAAACAAAGTCATGAATAAACAAATAAAAGTGTGAGTGTTCAAAGATCATGTGAATAGCATTTTCATGAAAATAGTCAATAAAGCTCAAATCAAACATGAATCTTGTTTTATCAAAACAAATCATGAAAATTTATTTTTCATATAAAAACAAACTTCAAGGTATATGTATGTATTTATCTAAAGCTAACAATATGCATACATATCCCAAACATAAAAGAGTCTATTAATAATATTTGCATGAAGGCAAGAGACTCACAGGTATACATGTATATTTATTAGATTTGAATTCAAAAATACATATACATGAAGTAAAACACGAAAATAGGCAAAACATGTATAAATGAGAGAATCATCAAAACTAGCCTATACATGTGCATATGTGGGTACAAATGAGCATTAAAGTGCAAACATATATGAATCAATTTGTAGCTCACTATTTGTACATGTATAAATACAAGTTTTGATAAAAGCTACATTTAAACTAGTTTTTACCACATGAAGCACAAAAATAACTAAAATATGAACATGCTAAATAATCATCAATATATGAAAAAGCATTTAAACTAAACTAAGAGTTTTAGAGATAGTTACCAACACATGAACTATACTCCAAAGCTCCAAACATGGTGGTTGTCCCACCAAAACTCCTTGATAGTGGTGCATCAAATGTGTGTCCATCAAGTCCATACATCCACCATCAAGGCACCATCCCTCTCACGTTTTGTGAGAGCCCTCACCTACATCAAATATACAAGGTGGGGGTTTTGGTACCCATTTTCTTTTGGGTCCTTGGGGGTTAGTCTTATAGGGGACCCAATCATTTTTATTATTCGCAAAATTTAAAGCATTAATCCTATCATAACAAAATTTTGCTAAATGGCCTTTGCGGCCACAATGTGTACACTTATACACCTTGGGATGCTTATGTGTGTGTGTGGTCATGACGTGCAACAAAAGCATATGCATGATGAGGATGTGCATGAACATGTAGAGCTTATTTCTTTGAAAACAAAGACTCCAATCTCTTTTGGTTAAATGAACAATTGCTCAAAGTTGAGCTCAAATAATTAATCCTATTTTTCAAAACATTAATCTCACTATTATCAATGGTGGCATGTAAAGCATGGTGAGATTGAGAATCATTTTTCTTTTTCTTTTGAAAAACATTTTCTTTTTCTTTTTCAACAAGTTTTCTTTTTAAAGAAGTATTTTCTTGAAAAACAACTTCCTTTTGTTTTTCCACCAAAACAATTTTATTTTTCAAAGACGTGTTTCCTTCACAAAGATCACTTAATTTAGAAAGCAAGGAAACATTTTCATTTTTCAAAATTTCATTTTCTTTTTCAACACATGCAATTCTATTTCTAAATGAATCATTTTCTTCTAGCATGCAATCAAAATTCTTCTTCAAATTTTTATTATCTTTCTTAAGCATGTCATATTTTTCTAGAAGTTGTTGACAAAAAGATAAAAGCTCATCATAGGTCATATCAACATCTTCATCTAGCTCGGATTCGGTGTTTACCTCAAGGGGGTTATCCCCTTGGACTATGTAGCACGTGTTGCAGGTGTCGCTTCCAACATCCGAATCGCTCCCCGCATAATATAGATCTTTTTCGCCAAGGGAGGTGATGATGTTCCATGCTACAAAAGCCGAATCAATGTTAGATACCCTAGATAAATAATCATCATTTAGGGTAGATTTTAAAGCATGTAGGGCTTTTGTATTGGCCTCATTATTTTTGCCATTTAAACAATAATCATCTCTAGTAGTGGCAAAATAAACATGTATGCGTAGGGCCTTGAGGTACAAAGACATCTTAACCTTCCAAGTTTGGATGTTAAGAATGTCAAAAGTGGGTGGTGACATGAAATCCATGGTGTGTGTACAAAATATTGTGATTAGCCTAAAAATGAGGATCTTTAACTCTAGGTTGTAAGACCCAAATCAAGAGCACTTGGCTCTGATACCAATTGAAAATCACCTAGAGGGGAGTGAATAGGTGATGGCTAATCTAATGGTCACTAAATGCGGAATTAAAAACTATTATGACCTAAACTAAACTTATTACACTAAACACCAAGCTTAACACAAGAGTGTAGCCGAATTTCCCGTGAAGGGCTCTGGACTAACTCCTCAAGATTCCCCTAAATATGGGTTGAGGTGCCGCGTTGGCTCTTTCCGTTGAAAACTAGTGTTAGCAAACAATCCCAAGCATATACAATATGAGCACAAATAGATATCAAGCATGTAAAGATAAACACAACAAAAGCATGCAAGATATAAACAATAAGGGAAGAGAGAGTAAGAGCAATCGCAAACACGAGGGATTTGTTTCGAGGTTCGAGCACACTTGCTCTACATCCCCACCTTCGACACTACGAAGGATTTCCACTAAGCTCGATCCCACCAGATCACTCGGTGCCGCAACACATACAAGCCCTCGGACTCTCTAGTCTCGTACACACCGCGGGCCCACTAGCTCGTCGAGGCCGCACCTCAAACAAAGAGTTCACACACGAACTCGAAACCAACACGAACACACTTGTCCGCCTTCTCAAAGTACAAGAAAGATCTCTTGGTGATCTAAACACTTTGATCACCAATAAACACTCTCACAATAACACTCTTATAGGTAGATATAGCAATGGATAGCTCAAGTATTGTGTGAGAAAACAAGAATGGAATCTATGGTGAAAAACACAAGAAAGTCTCTTTTGAAACACTCTTGATAAACTTTCCTTTTCAATGGAAGTATTTAGCCCAAATACAAGTGGAGAAAACCTCTTAAAAGAGTTGGAAAAACTAGCCCAAAAACTACTTGGAAATCTTAGAGAAAATAGCACCCAAACCCCCAAATTTATAGGGCTAGAAAAACTAGCCGTTGGGAGCCATGTGGCCTGTCGGTCGACCGCCCGGTCGACCGGCCAACGGTCAGATTTCTGACCGTTGAGCCAGCGGTCAACCGGCCGGTCGACCATGGCCAGGATACAGAGAGCAATGCTCTCTGTCTGGTCGACCGGTCGGTTAACCGGGGCCTTTCCAGAGAGCAGAGCTCTCTGGATGGTCGACCGGGTCGTATACCGGTCCTCCTGCCAGAACTGGCATGCACGTCTGTGCACGTCGGTCGACTGCCCGGTCGATCGACTTCAAGCCCGGTCAACCGGGTCAGTCGAAAGACAGAAGCCAGTACAGAATTTCTGGGACAAAAATCTTGGTCTTTTTGGTTGAAATAAAATCCCATAAAATCATGAAAAATCTACAAAAATAGTTTTAACACTTTACTTTGATAATCGAACATGCTTGCACAAAATCAAGGTATGTTACAAAAGATTTGAGCTTTTTTTGTAACTTGGAAAAATTGGCTCAAAACAAAAACTGTATTTTTCCAAATTAATTTTTCCAAAACTTCACCAAATACAAAAACAAGTTATTTAAACTTTTTTAAAGCACAGAGTGTATGGATATTATCCACTACACATACATGGTGAAATATCTATGTTTTTGACAATAAGATCTAAATATGGTTTTGGTTAAAACATGAATATAAGAAATACCAAGAACCAAACCGGTATTTTTCCAAAATGAAAAGTCTTTTCTAAAATGAAAATTCTTTTATGAAAAACAAAACTAAACAAGAGTGTGTGTGTGTGTATAGTATACTTGAGCAATCCACCAACTAATCTATCCTTTACATTTTAACTAAAAATAAAATCTTATAAAAACAAACCTAGACACAAGTCTTCATGAAGTCTTCACTTGAAGTCTTCTCTTCTTCTTGACTTGGTCCAAACCGTGCCAGCTCCAAAACATGACTTTAAATCTTTTGTTGAAGCTACACACCTACTAAGATCTTGATAATGAATTTGTCACTAATTAAACACAAGATCATTAGTATTATAACTACATGAGTTAATCATCATCAAAACTAGAGTGATGGGCCTTTGGGCCAACAATTTCAGTTTCAACACATTCCTGTGAGCTTCGCGTTTTGACTTCAATTGCGACCATGAGAAGCATGTGAGAGCTGCGTCTACACAACAGAGTGAGGTTCACGTCAGAAGCGAGACCCCGCGTTTCTGTTATAACTGACCCCCATTACTGGGTCAATTAACTCCCAACGTAATGTTAGAGTTAATCTCCATTATGGAGGGATTCTAGGGGACAATTATACCCCTATAAATAGCCTCAAGAGCTATAAAGAAAAAAGGAGAAATTTTTTTCCTACAGATGCGGGCCTGATAATTTTCAAGCTAAAGACTTCTTCCTTTCAAAGGTTCAGATAGAGAGAGAAATCAGAGAACTTTGAATACTTATTGTGTTAAAAATAGAGTTCTTTTCTGATTACATTTTTGAGAGCACCCTGAAGCAGATCTAGAAGAGAAGTTTGTCGTTCAACCAGAAGAACAAGAATCACTCTCCATCACCACATCAAGAACCCAACATTATATAAATGAGAAATTTAATTTTTCTCCTATCTTTTTTAATCGGATTTTGATCTGTTGTAATTTTCTTTTCATATTAACGAAATTTTTCACTGAAAAATTAGTTCTCATATATATTCTTAAGTAGAGAGTCATCAAAATAGAGAACAATTATACCCTTGGGCCAACAATCTCTCCATTTTAGATGATGACAAAACTCATGAATTTTAGGAAAAGAGTTTATAAATAAATTCCCCGTGAAATGATGCATATAATAAACATGACATATATCATCCATAAATAATTGCATAAAAGAAATATATCAATAAATATAATATGCAAAAATAAACTGCTAACCATCCATACCACCATCTACCATCTAGATAACATAATCTCAGAAAAGATATCATAAACATTTAAAACACCATTCTACTAAAAATATTGCATAAACATGCATAGCAAAAGCTTTAAACCATAGCAAGAGTTTAAGAAGTACAATAACAAGCAAAGTTTGAAATATGTCCACTTAAATAAACAATAAAAATCTACTAAACAAAAAGATCCAAAAGATATGTAATGTGCGCCTTTCTGAAATGATTCTCTTCCTTTTTGTCATCGATCAAAAAGAGCTAGAGGCACTGCCATATTGTATCTCCATGACGTGGATGGTCATCAGTAGGAGCAGGGCATGGATCATTAGGAGGGAATGGAGGATCAGTAGGAGGAAGAGGATTAATGTACTGTATCAGTGGTGAAATCTCATACCCCAAGTGATGCTAAATCTGTGTGAGATGCAGCTCAATATGCCTCTATGATATTGCAAAGTGGGAGACCATGGAATAAAAGTCATCATGGAGTTGATTGTGAGAGAAAGTGAGCTCGGCTACAGAGACAAGAAGTATGGAATAGGGATCTGTAGGAGGGACAGGTGGACGAGAAGTATGTTGGGGTTCAGGTTCAGGAATATCTTCTTCCTCATCAGGAGGGGCATCTTTAGTAGGTTTAGAAAGATGGCTCAATATAAGGTTTATGAAGCTCCTATCAAAAGGTCTAGAGGGTGTAATGAAAGATTCCTCAGATAAGTCAACTTCCCAAAAATCAAGAAAATAGTTAGGATCATACCATAGGATAAGTTCTTATACTCGAAATTATCCGCACTCAGATTGTCAAAAAAAAGTTTAGAGAGATTAACAGGAAGACCTATTATAATACAGTAAATTAAGAAAGTAATACACCCTCTTACTTTACCATATTCTCTCGATTTGGGGAGAATGTTGAGCAAGATTATTTTGGCTAAAATTTGACAAGGAATAGTGAGCAAAGAAACCTTGTCATTCAGGGTAAGATATAGATTGCCATCATTGTGAATAAACATAGATGTAGTCTCACGAGATTCTCCTTCAGGATAGTTTCAAAAAGAGTTTAAATGTTCAAAAAATGTATCAAAACCTTCACTAAGAAGGGAAAGTTGTTGGCAATATGTGAGCAATACGATCAATAGATAATGAAACATCAACACTACCAATACGACTATGAATAACATTGTTTTCGTCCAAAGAAAGATTTGCATAAAAGTTTGAACCAAATTGAAATAAGATATTTCATTGATTTGAAGAAAATTTTCCAATCCATTCTATCAAAAAGAGATTCAATATGATAATTAGCAAAGCTAGGAAGATTAATGGGTTTTCCAGTAAGAACAGATTTCTAGTAAATGAAGTATTGAATTTCTCAAGAGCATTGGGGATCACAAATTTCTAAAATGAGGGTGGAGTTCTAGAACTAGTAACATCTTAGCTCTAGAAGAAAATAGTTTAGAAACCCTAGAAGATCCTGCATCAGTCCTAGATTTCTTAGGTTGAGATATATGAAAGAAATTGACAATACTAGGGTTTGAAAAATGGAACAGAGGAGAAGATTACCTAACAATCTTTCCCAATAAGAGATAGAAGTGGAGATCTAAAGATTTAAACCTTGAGAGACACCTAAAATGGATGCAAGAGGGTATATGGAGCTGCTTAAGAAATGAAGAAAAAAACTAGGGTTTGGGTGGAGGAGTCAATAAGAGAGAAATGGGGGTAGAGAAATAAAGTGGGTAAGAGTTATTTAATAGGCTGCTGCTACTGTAGCCATTTTTACTATCGACAGGTCGATAGAATTGTCACAGTCCTCTGTCGATAATTCTATTTGACTATTGACAGATTGAGAAAAATTGAAATATAAGTGAAATTTGTAGCTGCAGTAACAAAAATTATAAAGGTTATCAACATGTCATTCTAACTATTGTCATTAATCCATTGATAGATGTATAAAACTGTCAACATTAATAGTCATAAAATAGAAAATTTAAATTAGTGTTTAATATATTGATCAGTTAAAAATCATAAGAATTCAAAATAAATAGAGAAATATTTTATAACAGATAAGCATGAAAATTAATTATCAATAATGCATAAATTTAATTCACCACAAATATACGTAAATTGGTTAAAATTCAATGATTTAGTGAAAATATCCGCTAATTGTATGTGAGTAGATAAATAATCTATATTAGAATCTCTTTTTTCAAAGTGATCTCTTAGAAAACGATACATAGTCTCAATATATTTTGTTTTACTACACTGATTTGTATTTTTCGTCATGTATATAGTGCTATTATTATTACAAAATATCTTGGTATGATCGAAATGCAAATTATAATCGAGTAGAGTTGTTCCATTCAAAGTACTTGTGCACAACTAGCACACGCTGCAGTATACTCCATCTCGACGGTTGAAAGTTCTATTGAATTTTAATTTCTAGGGCACCGAGAAATAAGACAATTATCAAGAAATTGACATGTTCCACTTGTACTCTTTTTATCCACTCCACAACCTGCATAGTCAATATCTGAATAACTCATCATTGTAAATTGAGCAGTTTTCATAAACCACAAACCCATGTTAATTGTGCTCTTTAGATATCTTATAATGCATTTTACTGCAATTAAATGTAATTCTTTTGGACAAGGTTGAAAACGAGCATACAAACAAACACTATACATGATATTCAACCTACTAGCCATTAAATGAAGTATGCTACCTAACTTGCCTCTATAAATTTTAATATCAACACACTTATCGTGATCGTCCTTGTCAAGCTTTGTAGTGATAGCCATGGGTGTTTTGCAAGGTTTAGTGCTTTTTAGACTAAACTTCTTGATCAACTCTTTTGTGTACTTGACTTGATTCAAGAAGATCCATCCTTCTTTTGCTTGATATGGAGTCCAAGAAAGTAGTTAAATTCGCCCATCATGCTGATCTCAAACTCTTCTTTCATACAACTTTCGAAATCTTTACATAAATCATTGTTAGTTGAACCAAATATAATATCATCTATATAGTTTTTATAATTAAAATATGTTTATCACCATGCTTAGTAAAAAGTGTGCTGTCACCTTACCTTAAGCAAAACCCTTGTTAAGAAGAAAATTACTAAGCATATCATATCGAGCTCTTGAAGTTTTTTTAAAACCATAAAGGGCTTTATCCAAATTGAATACATAATCGGAATGTACATGATCAACAAACTCAGAGGGTTGTTCAACATACACTTTCTCTTCTATGAATCTATTTAGAAAAGCACTCTTTACATCCATCTGATATAATGTGAAATCTTTATATGATGCATATGCGAGAGTCATTCAAATGTCTTTGAGTCCTGCAACCGGTGCATAGATTTCCTCAAAATCAATTCTCTCGATTTGATTGTAACCTAGGGCGAGTAGTCTAGCCTTATTTCTAATAATATTACCTGACTCATTTAGATTGTTTATAAATACCCATTTAGTACCAATGATTGGTCTATCTTAGGGTCTAGGAACAAGTCTCCGTACTTGATTACGCTCGAATTGATTGAGATCGTCTTGCATAGCAAACAATCAATAGGAGTCTACCTTGGCCTCATGAATATTTTTAGGCTCTACGTGTGAAATAAAAGCAATATAATCACATAAATATGAACTATAGATCTAGTAGCTACCACTTTTGACACTTCACCTGATGAGATCCTTTGGATGACTTGAGGTATACTTACAATCTCTTGGAAGAGTTGAGAAGGTTGAACTTCTTCTAGGCATTCTTCTTGATCATTTTTACTTGGTTCTTCATCCTCAGATTTTTCTTGAATGGGAGCGTCCTTAAGTGTGGCTTTATCCATATCTTTACATAAAGAATTTATCTGAACATCTACAATATTCTTAACAAACTTGTTAGATTCTTTAAACTTTACATGCATGGATTCTTCAATGGTTAAAGTATACCTATTGAAAATCCTATAAGCTTTGCTAGTTGAAGAATATGCAACAAAAATTCCTTCAAAAACTTTTGAATCTAATTTCCCCAAAATTTCTCTTATATTTAAAAGAAAAATTTTGCAACCAAAAGCCTTTAAGATACATTTCACTTTTTCAAATGATAAATCTCAAAAAGAGTTTTCTTAATTTTCTTTTAAAAATAAATTCTGTTATTAATGTAACATGAAGTATTAATGGCATCAGCCCATAGATATTGAGAGAGACCATACTCATTTATCATGGTTCTTGCTATCTCTTGTAGAGTACTATTTTTCTTTCAACTACCCTATTTTTAGGGTTCACGAGCAAGAAAACTCATATTTTATTCTATGTTTTTCACAATAGTTAATGAAATAGTGGTTGATAAACTCACCGCCTCTATCACTATGAATGTAAAAACTTTTTTTTATACTCTTTTGCTAATACATTGAAAAATGAAAAAGTTTCATCTGTGTCCAATATAGAAAACACAAGTAAAACTTGAGAAATCATAGACTAAAACAAAAACATATCTATTGCCATTTAAACTCTTGACTTGAGTAGGACCAAACTAGTTCATATGTATTAATTCTAAAGGACGAGTAGTTATAACATCCTTAATTGATTTAAAAGACGATTTAGTTTGTTTACCATGTTGGCATGCATCACATGGCAGTCTTTTTCAAACTTCAATTTTAGAATGCCTCTTACTGCATTCTTAGAACTAATATGAGCTAGATGATCAAAAGAAATATGTCCTAGTCTTTTATGCCAAAGCCAAGAATCTTCATTTAAAGTCGAGAAATATTTAACATTGCAATCAAAATTAAGTAAATCAATAATATTAACATTGTTCTCTTTAAATTTGAAAAATATGCAAGTATTTTTATCATCTATAATCATGTAAGAAGTAGAACAAAAAATGACTTTAATTATCACAAAGCTCACTTATACTTAGAAGGTTATGCTTTCAACTATTTGCTAAAGCAATATTTTCAATAGTAGGAGATATACCAATTTTAACATTATCATAACCGATGACATGTCCTTTGGAATCATCTCCGAAGGTGATGTTTTCACATTCCTTTGACCTTTTTATTCTTGCAAAATGGTTGATATCTCAAGTCATATGCATAGTATTGTTAATCATATGTGCATATTTTTAGTTATATTTTCACATTTATTTTTATAATTGTATTTTTCCTTAGTAATGTGCAGGCCTCTATAATTAAAAAAAGAAAAGAAAAGAAGCCCAAAAGATTAAAAAGTAGCCTAAAAGCCAAAAAAGCCAAAGAAATTTAAAGATAATCCCATTCTAATTGAAAATAAAGAAGAAAATCAACTAAAATTCAGGTTGTTTAAGCTCCAAGTCAAAGATAATGAGAGAGAATTTAAATTTAAACTCAAATTTGGTGATGATTTGCTTCTCAAGTTAAAGAGAAAGAATATTCTCTCAAAATTCAGAGTTCAAAAGAAGCATCTAAAGTTATATCCCTTGATGAATGGACGAGATGAAGCAACCATAATTGGAGATAAATCATTTAAGACTCAGATTTAAACTGGATACTTTTTAGTATTTTGGGCATAACTGTCGCTATAAAAACTCAAATCTAAAGATTCAAAATGATTCAAAAAGAGAAATTAAAGCGATACAATTCTTATGTTCACCACCAATTCCAAATATGTCGTTTGACAAGTCATAATCAGCAATCAACATGCCAACTGTTGCAAACCAATTAAGAAATGAATTTTCACATAAAATTCTGAATAAATAAAATCAAGTTTGAAGATAAAGAGAGAATTTAAATTCAAAAATTGATAATAACCTGCTCTCCAAGTCAAGAGAAATGATATTATCTTTATATCTAAAGTTCATATTCAAGTTCTGAAGATATATCTCTTAATGGTCGCACAACTTCCATTAGGAGTCTATCCACTATTTCTGCATAAATAAAGAGGTGGAGCATATGAAAATTGGAATCTCCAAGTAGAGATCAAAGCTTAGGGTTTTCTTTAGTTTTATTTTTTGAATTCCAAGTGTAATTTCTAGGATTTAGTTTGAGAGTTATTTATAGAGAAAAACGAGGTCATATAATTGGCGGTGACTGCTTCAATAAAGGTTTTTCTATTCTTTTCTTTAGTGTTTCTCTTTTTGTTTTACTTACTTTAATTGCTTTATTTTTTTCTTTATAGCTTAGATTAGATAAAGTTTTCATGATAGAAAAGGGAGGAAGAATTGTATTTAGAGTGACACTAGACGTAATTTTCTTTAAAGAGAGTTGCATTGAGAGTGACAATCAACATAACTTTCCTACTTTTCTTCATCGTTACTCATTTTAGTTGATCACAGTTTCTAAGATATTTTCAACACTTGCTTTAATCTAATCCAAGGTATGTTATTTTTTCTTTTAATTTAATAACTCTTTTAACTCAAAATGATTTCAAAACCATCTTCTAGCATTTACCTTTTTTATTCTAACTTAATTTAGTATTCTTTTTATTTACTTTTTCAAACAAGAAGATCTTTAACCTTTTTCGTAATTTAGAAAGAGAACTTACCCATATGCTTCCACCGTAGTCCCTCCTTTTGATCACGACCCACATAGCTACTTGCTATAGATGTAGAATTGAGCAACCTAGTATATTTCTAAACTTTACATTTAATGTGCAGGTAAGAACTTGATTAAATTTTGGCGACATTGCCTGGGAGAGATGGTAAGTTTCTTTTTAAGTTTACTAACAGTTAAACCTTCTTCTTTGTTTTTGTGTACAGAGAATGATTTCAAGAAAATGAGAATTGCAGAATACATATAAGTGTCTCAGGACTCTACTCTAGAAAGCAGAGCCCATAAGACCTCAGTATTGTCATGCAAATGCAACAAAAGCTGTGTTTCCATGGTAATCTGAGTTGATTTCTCACCCTACTTTATTGAAGGGTGACTAAATTTTATTTATCTAGCTTTTGCGTGTTTTAGTTTCTCTGTTTGATATACTTATACACTGTTTCTAATTCAACAATAACTTGTTACTTGTTAATGTTAAAAACAGTTTAGACTCTTGCATCTTAGGGCACATGTCTAATTCTATTTTATTTTTTTGCTATTATTGAAGAGCGATGGAGTAAAGGTACGTTTGGATCGTATATAGCTTAGGAAAAACACTTGTATGTTTACTTGTTTGACTGTTATTTTGCCATGCACACGTGCACTAAAATGAATTAAGGGATAGTCCTTTAAATAAGATAAGGTGGCAAAGTTATTACCCTTCCTTAGCTCAAAAATCATTTTCTCACTTATTAACCCAATTCTAATATAAAATCAAGTAGACGTTGGCTCTAGAGACATCTCAGACTCAAAAGGAGATTAACCTAAAGAGGAAGAAGAATGGGGATTGAGAGGCGAAACCTCGAAGAACAGTGGTTTGCATGATTAGACCCATTGCTTAGGCATGGATAACTCCTACTGATCTTGTCCCTACCTGGCCGATTAACTTGTGGTTAGATTGCTGCAATATATCTCCCGTAGATAGCCTAGTTAGAAGTCATCTAGGTCTAAGGTCTACCCTAATATAAGTTAAATTTTTCTTTCTTTCTTTTGTCTGTTTGTTTTTCTTTATTTGTTTTTGACATTTTTTGTGAAATGGATTAGAACAACAATTTTTTAAATTTTAATAATAATACATATTACACACCGACTTTTTTTCAGATAACACTAACTGGTATTTCATAATTTTTAACCAACAAAGTATGTCGGATTGGTCTTATTCGAATCAATATATGTCCTAACCCCAGTATTATGAACAAGATTAGGATGATCATCACCACTCTTCACTGAGTTAGTAGGGATACAACTCTCCCGAGTCATGCTATCAACAACCTGACCAACATTCAGCTTCTTATACTCAATATCAAGATTACCCTATAGAAGAAAATCTTCTTTAGAAAAGAGTTTCGAAACCTTTCTTGAGTCCACATGGTAATTTCAAATTTTGATGGACTTAATACTTGTAAAAAATGCCAAGTCTCCAAGTCCCACCATAACAAGAACCTATTGACTTTGAAAAGAGTATGAAATACATCATTCAGAGCGAAAATTCTTGTACCCCTTCCATTAATATGTTAGAAGCAAGAGTTAATCAAATGGACATGTATAGGAATGAGGAAACTCTCCTTATCTAATTTTTGATTATACCCGATTTCTCTAACTATATTGATAGAAATAAAGAATCATGGTGCCTTTAAAACTTTAACCAAGATTCAATTTTACCACAATGTCTTAAACTTGAGCAATACCAAACCATTGACAAATTGGCAAGTTTTTATTTCAATAAAATTTAACTTGAACATGAATGTGAACCCGATCTTCAAATTTATGATTTAGCTTCAATTTCTGAATTTATGTTGACCCCGGTATCCTTACCTGATTTGGACTCAATTTCCATTCCAACACTGATTCCCGTACCTATAAATCTGAAACATGAACCACTTGCTTTGGATAGTTACATTTCAGTTTTGGGAAAGAATGTGAATCTCACTTTTTTGATTTGGACTCGACTTTTGAACATAAATAGACTCTTGAACCTAAATTTGATTTAATTCAATTCTTCTAGTCAACAATGGTTCTCATTCCTTCCACTTCTGAGTCCAAATCAACCATTCCTTAGAATTATATCCTATTGTTGGACCTAGGTAAAAATCATAATGACACCACGATGATATTTCAAGATTGGTCATATAATAGGGACAAATTTCATGATAGAATCTTGTATGATCCTATTCATCTTAAGGATTGAAAACATGTAAATAAGAAAGAGGTAATTAAAGTGGAATCTATGAGCCACCACATGATTTAAATTGGGCAACAATGCTTGCACCAATCTGACCACCACCTTGAGGTAACATCTTTTTTTACTTTCTTCTTTTTCATGCATATATGCATTCATTCATACATTGAGGACTATGCATGAGATGGGTGCGAAAAACACCTAGAGGGGGGTTAATAGGTGTTAATGCTAATCTAATGATCTTTTTAAACAACTAAGTATAAATGATGCAAGCGATCACTCAAAATAAGAATTGAACCCGAATTCCCCGTGAAGGGCTCTAGAACTTCTCCTCTTTGATTCTTCTAGATTATGAGTTGAGGTGCGCAATTGCTTTCTTATTGAGATGAGTAAAGACTGAAAAATACAAGTCAATAAAATGATTGAAATGATGAAGAGCAAACAAATTATATCACCAGTTAGGATGTAAAACAATAGAGAGCAAAAAGGAAACTAATCGCAAATACAATTAATTTATTTCGAGGTTCGAGCCACTGCTCTACGTCCCCGCCTTCACCACTATGAAGGATTTTCACTAAATCCACATAGAAAATTTTCACATCGGAACCATTACACCCAAGGGGATTACAAATGGTCTACACAAGACCGGGTACCCAACTTTACCAAATCCAATCTTTACACGAGAGGATCTCAACACAATGAAATACAAGTCACTTGGTGATCAAAAGACTACAAACTTTCTCTTACAACTTCTTATAGAGTGGAGATGATTTTTAGCTCAAGAAGTAAAGTGAGAGAAATATTTCAGTTAAAAAGAAGTAAAGAGAGCTTGTAAACCAACTGAAAAAGTTTTGCAAATGAATGATCTTTGAAAATGAAAGCAAGTAAACTTTTCTTCTCTTTTGAAAACTTGAAACTTGGATATTTTTCTTGTGTAAAACAAATAACCAATGACCCCTATTTATAGGGAGTGAATACATATCATCCATAAATGATACTAGGTCATTAGGGTAGAGTTTAGCCACTAGGAATTCATAAATAGGTATAGGAAGCATTAAAAATAAACCAGAATTTAAGAAAGAGTCGTTGGGTCTTTTGACGGCTGCCGGTCGACCGGGCCGATCGACCGGCAGGCCACATGGCAAAAAAGTCGTTGGCTTCGGTCGACTGGTCCGGTCGAACGCAGGCTAAACAAAAAGAAAATTTTGACCGGCGGTCGACCGCGCCGATCGACTGACAAAACCCAAGAGCTAGGGTCATGCAGTCGGTCGACCGGTCGGTCGACCGCAAGGTCTATCGGTCGACTGGCCCGGTTGACCGGAAGACGTGCACGAACGTGCATGCCCAAGGCTACAAGGCCCAGTCGACCGATCTGGCCTGAAATAGATCTGATCGACCGCCGGTCGACCGTAAGGCCTGAAACAGATTTTTAAAGAAAGGAATTTTGAATTTTGAATAATTTTTGAAATATTTTAAATGGTTTAAAGTTTAAGTAGCATGCTATAAGGGATGAAATACATGTTTTAAACTAGATGTAAAAATATGAAATATTTTGAGACATGTATATCAATCAAACATGCACCGAAACCAACAAATCCAAAAACTTGTATTTTGAAGAGTGTATTTGTGTGTGTGTGTTTTCTTGAGCACGACTATCATATTCTTACTCTTTAATATACTAATTCTTACAATGGTTCTAGGTGACTACAAGATCTTCAATATAGGCTTTTCCATAGGCAATGTTGAATAACTTGAAATCTTGATCCATTGAGTCAACTTGAGTCAATCACCACCTTTCTTTAGGAAGCATACATCATGAATCCTTAGAACCCTGTAACAATCTTAAATACTTAAACAAGATTAGTATAAATAACTATATATGTTTTGTAATCAGCAAAACTCTAAAACCAGGTGATTGTACCCTTGGGCCAACAATCTCCCCCTTTTTGATGATGACAAAACATATGAGTTATTTAACAAACAAATGGGAAAAAGGAGCTTGGAGGCTCCCCCTCAAATCATGCTATATACATGAATGGCTATATACATGAATGGATTGTATGAGAAAGAAATCATCAAGAAAAATAATAGCTCAAAACAATAAACTAACTTTTTCTCCCCCCTTTGTCATGCATCAAAAAGGGTAAAAAAAAAAAAGAACATTGTTTGAAAATTTTCATGAATCCATAACATAAACATTCAATTCACCACAAATAAAAGAAAATTTATTATAGTCTAGTGGTTTTGTAAAAATATCGGCAAGTTGAAATCCGATATAAACATAATCAGTTTTAATATCACCTTTCTCTTAATGATCTCTAAGAAAGTAATATCGAATGTCAATGTGCTTAGTCTTACTATGTTGATTTATATTTTTAGTCATATGAATAGTACTAGTATTATTACAAAATATTTTAATATGGTCATAACGCAAATCATAGTCAAGGAGAGTATGTTTCATCCAAAGGACTTGTGCATAACAAGCCCCACCGCAACATACTCCGCCTCGGCGGTTGAGAGGGCTACCGAATTTTGTTTCTTGAAAGACCATGAAACAAGACAATTATCAAGAAATTGACATGTTCCACTTATACTCTCCCTATCCACTCTACAACCTGCATAGTCGGCATCCAAAAAACTCGTCATGAAAAATTATCCGGTCTTCGGTTACCACAAACCCATTTCAATTGTGCCCTTAAGGTATCTAATAATGTGTTTTACTGCAATCAAATGGGACTCTTTAGGACACGATTGAAATCGAGCACAAAGACATACACAAAACATAATGTCCGGCCTACTAACCGTTAAATATAACAAACTACCAATCATGCTGCGATAAAGTTTAATGTCTACATTTGTACCTTGTTCATCCTTGTCAAGCTTTATGGTGGTAGCCATGGGAGTTTTGCTTGTCTTATCCCCTTCAAGCCCAAATTTCTTGATAAGTTCCTTCGTGTACTTGGCTTGATTGATGAAAATCTCATTCTTCTTTTGCTTGATTTGGAGACCAAGAAAGTAGTTAAGCTCGCCCATCATAGACATCTCAAATTCCTCCTTCATGCATGATTTAAAAACATTGCAAAGATTTTCATTAGTAGAGCCAAATATGATATCATCAACATATATTTGAACTACAAGCATTTCATTTTCAACATGTTTGGTAAACAAAGTAGTATCTATTTTTTCTTTAGTAAAACCATTTGAAATAAGAAATGAAGAAAGCCTTTCATACCTAGCCCTAGGGGCTTGTTTTAAACCATAAAGAGCTTTGTCTAGTTTGAACACAAAATCCGGATGCGTAGGATCAACAAACCCGGGGGGTTGTTCAATATACACCTCCTCTTCAATAAATCCATTTAAGAAAGTACTTTTTACATCCATTTGAAAAAGTTTAAAATCTTTATATGAAGCAAATGCAAGTGTCATCCGTATGGTTTCAAGCCGTGCTACGGGTGCAAAAGTTTCCTCAAAATCGATATCTTCGACTTGAGTGTAACCTTGGGCCACTAACCTAGCTTTATTCCTAACAACATTACCTGACTCATCCAACTTGTTCCTAAAAATCCATTTAGTACCAATTGTTGGTCTATCATGGGGCCTAGGAACAAGATGCCAAACTTGATTATGCTCGAATTGATTGAGCTCCTCTTGCATGGCAAGCAACAAATATGAGTCACCCTCGGCTTCGAGGATGTTCTTTAGTTCAAAATGAGAAATAAATGCATAGTTCCCACAAAGATCATGAAGTTTAGAATGAGTAGCTACCCATTTTGATACCTCACCTATAATAAGATCCTTGGGATGATGTGGTGTGAATCTCCAATCCTTTGAAAGTGATTGTGATGGTTCCACTTCAACTTCTTGAACTTCACTTTCCTCATCAACTTTAGGCATGTCTTCTAGTGTAGGTGAATCTTTCAAGGTAATTCTCTCCATGTCTTCATTTAGGGAATCTATTTCTACAACATTCTCAACAAACACATTAGATTCCACAAACTTTACATGTAGAGATTCTTCAATAGTCAAGGATGACTTATTGAAGACTCTATAAGCTTTACTAATGTTAGAATAACTAACAAAAATAGCTTCATATGATTTTGCATCAAATTTACCTAAGTTATCTTTAGTATTTAAAATAAAATATTTACAACCAAAAACTTTAAAGTATGAAACATTTGGTTTTCTTGAATAATAAATCTCAAAAGATGTTTTGGAAGTGTTTTTGCATAAGAAAATCCTATTTGATATGTAGCAAGATGTGTTTACAGTCTCAGCCCATAGGTATTTAGGGAGACCGTACTCATTTATTATTGTCCTAGCCATCTCTTGTAATGAACGGTTTTTCCTCTTAATGACTCAATTTTGTTGTGGAGTTCTAGGACAAGATAGTTCATGCTTAATTCCATGTTCTTCGTAAAAAGTGGTAAAGGGTTGGTTATTGAATTCACCACCTCTATCACTTCTTATTCTTAAAATAGAAGAATCTTTTTCCTTTTCAACTCTTTTTCTAAAGGCTTAAAAATGTGAAAAGGCTTGATTTTTATGTTCTAAAAAGAAAACCCAAGTAAAACGAGAAAAATCATCAACTAAAATGAAAGCAAAATGATTCCCACTTAGACTTTTGGTTTTAGTATGACCAAACAAATCCATATGGATCAACTTCAAGGGTCGTGATGTCATGATATCCTTGATAGATTTGAAAGAAGACTTGATTTGTTTCTCAAGTTGGCACGCATTGCAAATGAAGTCCTTTTCAAATTTCAAGCAAGGAATACCATTCACCATTTCCTTGTTGTTTAATCTAGATAGATGATCAAAAGAAATATGGCCTAATCTCCTGTGCCATAACCAAGAGTCATCATTGAAGGCATTCAAACAAGTAGCATTGCATTACATATTAGACATATCAATCATGTATACATTGTTTTCACGAAATTCAAAAAATATATATGCATTTGTTTGTTTATCAATTATACTACAAGCTAAGTTATTAAAAATAACATTAAAACCTTTATCACAAAGTTGACTAACACTCAAGAGATTATGCTTGAGGTTATCGACTAAAACAATATTTTCTATTAAAGGAGATGTACCAAGTTTAACATTACCAATACCAATGATTATTCCTTTGGCGTCATCTCCGAAGGTGACGGTGCCACCTTCATGGTATCTTGATAGGGTTGCAAAGTTTTTGATATCCCAAGTCATGTGACTTGAGCAACCACTATCAAGATACCACCACTCCCTATGTCGTTGGGCTTTGGAATGTACCTTGCTTGTGCTTTTATTTGCCATGAAGCACATGTTGGTGGTGTCAACTTTCTCATCAGATTCACTCTCCGAATCCCAAGTAGCCTTTAAAGCCTTCTATTTGTATGGCTTCTTAAAATTGGAGGGTTTGCCTTTGTTCTCCGGACATTCCGCAACTATGTGTCCCGACTTTTGGCAATTGAAGCAAATGATTTTCTTCTCTTCTTTACCTTGCCATCTCCTTCTATTTTGGAATTTGGCCTTGTTGTATATTCTCCGAACATTCTTCACAAGAATAGAAAGATCTTCATCATCATCTTCGTCAGAGTAGGTGGAAGAGCTTTTAAAAGCGATTGCTTTCTTCTTTGGAGGAGCCATCTCTTCTCTTGCTTTTCTTTCCATCTCCTGGGTATTGAGATTCCCAATGAGACCGATGAGCTCCATTTCTTTCTTGTCATTTAGCTCCTTCAAAGTTGTGGCTTTGACTTCCCAAGATGGAGGGAGTGCACGGATAATCTTCCTCACCTTTTGGTCATTGTCAATGTCGTCACCTAAAGAATAAAGACCGTTAGTAATTCTTGTAAATTTTTTAACCATATCATCTATGGTTTCATTTTCTTACATGAAAAAGTTTTCATATTGGGAACGAAGAAGGTTAATTTTAGCCCTCTTTACTTGTGAAGTTCCCTCATGAGTGACTAGTAGGTGAGTCCAAATCTCATAAGCAGATTTGCAGTGAATGACTCTAGCAATATCATCGTCATTAAAGGCTTGAAGTAAGACATAGTGTGCCCTAACATTAGCATCAAACTCTTTCATTGCAATGTCGAACCAAGTGTCCTCATCACCAAGGGGTGTGCTAAATGGTTTGGTCACTACCTTTGCAACCCGGCTCCCTAAGGATTGCAAAAAAAACGGTCATCTTAACCTTCCATTTGGGAAAGTTAAGGCCATCAAACTTGGGTGGGGTCTTAATTCCTTCGGCCATTTTTACTAAGTGTATGAGGATGAAATATGAATAGAGTGATTAGCAATAGAGGATCTCTCTAAGGATGTTAAGCCAAGAACCTAGAGACCAAAGCTCTGATACCAATTGAAAAATACCTAGAGGGGGGTGAATTGGTGTTAATGCTAATCTAATGATCTTTTTAAACAACTAAGTATAAATGATACAAGCGGTCACTCAAAATAAGAAATTGAAGCAGAATTCCCCGTGAAGGGCTCTAGAACTTCTCCTCTTTGATTCCTCTAGATTATGAGTTAAGGTGCACAATTGCTTTCTTGTTGAGATAAGTAAAGACCGAAAAATGCAAGTCAATGAAATGATTGAAATGATGAAGAGCAAATAAATAATATTACAAGTTAGGAATGTGAAACAATAGAGAGCAAAAAGGAAACCAATCACAAACACTAGTAATTTATTTCGAGGTTCGAGCTACTGCTCTATGGACCCGCCTTCACCACTATGAAGGATTTCCACTAAATCTACAAAGAAAATTTTCACACCGGAACCTTTACATCCAAGGGGATTACAAATGCCCTTCACAAGATCGGAGTACCCAACTCCACCAAATCCAACCTCTACACAAGAGGGATCTCAACACAATGAAATACAAGTCACTTGGTGATCAAAAGATCACAAACTCTCTCTTACAACTTCTTATAGAGTGGAGATGATTTTTGGCTCAAGAAGTAAAGTGAGAGAAAAATTTCTGTTGAAAAGAAGTAAAGAGAACTTGTAAACCAACTGAAAAACTTTTACAAATGAAAGATCTTTGAAAATGAAAGCAAGTAAACTTTTCTTCTCTTTTGAAAACTTGAAACTTGAATATTTTTCATGTGTAAAACAAATACCAATGACCTCTATTTATAGGGAGTGAATACATATCATCCATAATTGATACTAGGTCATTAGGATAGAGTTTAGCCACTAGAAATTTAGAAATAGGTATAAGAAGCATTAAAAACAAACCAGATTCAAGAAAGAGCCGTTGGGGTCTTTTGATGGCTGTCGGTCACCTGTGCCGGTCGACCAGTAGGCCACATGGCAAAAGAGCCGTTGGCTTTAGTTCACTGGTCCGGTCGACCGCAGGCTAAACAAAAAGAAAATTTTGATCTGTCGGTCGACCGACAAAACCCGAGAGCTAGGGTCTTGCAGTCAGTCGACCGGTCGGTCGACCGCAAGGTCTGTCGGTCGACTAGCCTGGTTGACCGACAGACGTGCACGGACGTGCACGCCCAAGGCCACAAGGCCCGGTCGTCCGAACGTTCAACCAATCTGGTCTGAAATAGATCCGGTCGACCGCCCGGTCGACCGTAAGGCCTGAAACAGATTTTTAAAGAAAGGAATTTTTAATTTTGAATAATTTTTGAAATATTTTTAAATGGTTTGAAGTTTAAGTAGCCTACTATAAGGGATGAAATACATGTTTTAAACTAGATGCAAAAATATGAAATATTTTGAGACATGTATATCAATCAAACATGCACTGAAACCAACAAATCCAAAAACTTGTATTTTGAAGAGTGTATTTGTGTGTGTGTGTTTTCTTGAGCACAACTATTATATTCTTATTCTTTAACATACTAATTCTTATAACGGTTCTAGGTGGCTACAAGATCTTCAATATGGGCTTTTCTATAGGCAATGTTGAATAACTTGAAATCTTGATCCATTGAGTCAACTTGAGTCAATCACCACCTTCCTTTAGGAAGAATACATCTTGAATCCTTAGAACCCTAAAACAATCTTAAACACTTAAAAAAGATTAGTACAAATAACTATATATGTTTTGTAATCATCAAAACTCTAAAATTGGGTGATTGTACAGTTGGGCCAACAAGGTGGGGGGTTTACTAATATTCTAACATAAGTTTTTACTAATATAAAAAAATCGCAAAAAAAAAACTTTTCGAAAAGGGAAATAATATTTTGACTTATTTTTGTAAATAATTAAGTTAATTTTAAGGATTAGAGAAATCATAATTATAATTTCTTAATACTTCATTAAAATAAGATTATTGTTTGATTTTTTGCTTTAGAAAGAAAAATTGAAAAAATAATTTAGTCTTGATTTTTACCTTGACGAAATATGCATACTTAATACACTAACATACTTAGGATTCAAAATAAAGACTCTTGTGCCTTATAAAAAATAAAAAAGAGAAAAATACATATATATTATTTATCCTCTAATTAAGCTGGTAATTGTATCTCACAGAGCATAAGTATTCACCTTAAAAGTGGTTTATATCGCAAATGAAACCCTTACTTTTTGTGGTCTTATTTTCTTGAGTCCTTAAGTCCTTGGGGTGTTTACTCACCCGGTGCCCTAAAATCGTCCTGTTTGGGAGTCACCGACCTAAGGCTCATTACATAGACAAACTAGAAAGCCTAAGAGAACTAAGGATATTACCGCCATATATAAAAATAAAAATAAAAAGTAAAATGAGGTGTAAGAGTTAGAGTTGAAGAATCCTGAGTTAAAATTCACGGTCACGAAGGTGCACATGATTTAGGGTAAACTAAAAGGCTAGAAGAGAAAATATAGTTTTAATCCTAAACTTAGATTGATAACGAATTCTTGCATGAAAACTATGTCTAAGAATGAATAGTTTTGTGATCCTAAGACTTATACATTACTTCATTCTTGCAAAAAATCTTCAAATATTTTCTCTCTTTTTTGAAATGTGTTTTCAAAAATACTAACAATTTCTTTTTCTTTCTTTATGGATATTATGGGTATAATTCACTGAAAACTCTCACGACACAACACTTGACCTCTACGGATAGCATATAGGCTTAATGAATTATTGCATATGCTAAGTGCAATCGTGATTCCTACGAAAGTGAGTTAGATTAGTTTAGTTTTTTTCTATTGTTTTACTCGAGGATGAACAAAAAGATAGGTGCGGTGGTGTGATTGTTCATCAAATGAACATATTTTTAGTCATATTTTCACATTTATTTTTATAAAATAATGCTATGTAATTGTATTTTTGCTTAATAATGTGTAGGCCTTTATAATTAAAAGAAGAAAAGAAAAAAACCCAAAAGATTAAAAAGAAGCCCAAAACCAATAAGCTAAAGAAATTTAGAGATAATCCCAATTCTAATTGGAGATAAAGGAGAAAATCAACTTAAATTCAGGTTGCTTAAGCTCCAAGTCAAAGATAAAGAGGGAGAATTCAAATTTAAACTCGGATTTGGAGAAGACTTGTTTGCCAAGTTAAAGAGAAAGAATATTCACTCAAAATTCAAAGTTCAAATAAAAATTCTAAGAATATATCTCTTGATGAATGGATGAGATCAAGCAATCATAATTGGAGATAAAGAGGAAAATATAGGTAAATTCGGAATCCTAAATCAATTTAGACTCAGATTTAGACTGAATATATTTTAGTATTTTAATCGTACCTTTCGCTACAGCAAATCAAATCTAATGATTTAAGATGGCCCAGAAAGAGTAGTTAAAGGGCTATAATACTTATGTTGACCATTATTTTCAATTATGTCATTTGATGAGTCAAATTTTGTAATTTATATGCTAACTAGTTGCAGATCAATTCAGAATTGAATTTTTACATAAAATTCTGAATAAACCAAGTCAAGTATGGAGATAAGGGGACAATACAAATTCAAAAATTGATAATGGCTTGATCTCCAAGTCAAGAGAAATTATATTATCTTAAATTCAAAGTTCAAATTCAAGTTCTGAGGATATATCTCTTGATGGTTACACAACTTCTTCTAGGAGTCTATCCACTACTTCTATTATAAATAGAGAGACAGAGCATAGGAAAATGGTATCTCTAAGGAGAGATCAAAGCTTAGGGGTTTTTTAGTTTTCTTTTTCGAATTTCAAGTGTAATTTTTAAGATTTAGTTTAAGAGATTTTGTAGAGAAGAAAGAGTTCTTGTAGTTGACGTTGACTGCTTTAATAAAGGTTCTTCTATTTTTTTTCTTTAGATTTTCCTTTGTAAATGTTTCCATGTATTACTCATCCTGAGACAACATGATTGTGTTCGTTTAGCCTATAATCATACGAGACACATGTTATATACATGAGATTTTTCTTATTTAGATTATCCCCTCGATGTACTAGTTTCGTGTGATTAGAAGTTGGGCATATGTAGTCTTGTCTGCCCAGTCTATTAAATTTATGCCTTGCACTAACTTATAATGTGGCATCTAACATTTAATTTAAGTTGTTTTATTACATGCTTTTGTGCACATCATCCCTCCATTGTGGGTCAACGGACATTCGTACCCCTGCTAGTTTTTCTCCATCGAAAATACAAACGCCAGACCAAGGACATGACTTTGCTGCTGGGATTTTCCCCAGTCGGAGGATCGACTTTGTTGTAAGGATTTTTCTCTCTCATAGTCTCAAGTTCTCAGCTCGCTAATGGGCTAAACCCCCCTTGTAATGTAGCATTCGGGTTATTAACCTTAATTTAATATTCTAATTTTTATTAATAAGATTTAAACAAAATAATTAGAGAATGTTTTGGTTAATTAGTGTGAAGTGGATTCCGAAAAATGTTGGGAAAATTTGAGAGTAGGATAAATTGGATACTTGAATATATATACTATGTAAGTGTGAAAATTTTATCAATACGATCATTCTTGTATGAGTACAGGTATGCATATATTTTCACAATATTGTGTATGTAATTATATGTATTAAGTTGTTATATAAATATATTGTATAAACACAAGAAAAAACAATCATGTAAAATTTAGACACCATCTTAATATATTTTTAATATTTAGTAAGACGGGGTAGGTAAGCATGAGATGGGTTGATGAAAGGTGAGGATTCATCTTGAGTAATGTGTGTATAGGTGGCATGAAGAGAGAAAGGGAGAGGGATTGAATAAGGGTAATATATATTAGTGGAGGGTGGTATATGCAAAAGGGAAGATATATTTTTCTCACCTCTCTCTATCACCCTCATTTTTAGCCGAACCTCCCCTCTCCCCTTCTTCTCCAAAATTCCCCAAAATCTTGAATTTCTTTTTCTCAATTCCTCTCTCAACCTCTCTCTCTCTTTCCCCGTATTTCATTTTCTCCCCCTCCCTCCTTATTCCTCTCTTTTCCTCACTCACTCTCCCTCCCCATTTATCCCCATGTGGTAGCAGCAGCACGTCACAAGCCGGCGACACGCAGCCAGCCACAGTGACGCCTGGCGGCGGTTCAGTGCAAGCATGGTGCGGTAGCGGCCACCTCGGAGTGCGGCAGTAACCCTCCACCTCTCTCTTCTCTTCCATCTTCTCCTTGTTCCTCTTACACTTGGACTAGGGCAGCATCAAAGGGGACAGAGCGACGGAGCACCATGGTCGACGATGACCTATAGGGAGGATAGGTGACCGCGGCGGCAGGGCATGTGGACGGCCATGATAAGAAGGTGAGGGAGTTTTTTAGTGATCCTCTTATCTTCTTCTACCTTGAAATTAATTTTATCACCTTTCTATCATGGAATGCAATCTCTGTTATCGTCATATATATGATAGTATTATTATCTGATGTCATGGATTGTTCAACCAAGAAGATTATTTATCTTGTGATTTGGGTTGGCAGTTGGCATATTGTCGTGGTCTCTGGTACAGTTTTAATTGATTATCCTCTATTATGGACATGAGATAGTGGTGTTTTAGGGTGTTATGATGTTTATATTGTAAATTGGAAACAGTAATAACTTCGGGGTTTAGGTGAATGGTATACTTTAACGGAAACAAATGGAGAAGAAATTTCACAACTTTTGGGTCTTATTTTTAACTTGCTAAAACATGACTATGCACAATATATATGCCACTATTGCCTACTCATTATTTGTTGAAACGTTAATGATATTATTGTGCACTTTAGTACATAATTTCACTTTTGTTTATGTAATACTAGATACCATAGGTAAACTACATTTTTCATCCAAGTTTTATTGAAGTTTATGTTGTCCAAATATTTTATTGTTTTAGTAACATTGCATCTTTGTGACACTATGTAATTCACTATGTAATTCAC
This sequence comes from Agave tequilana, assembly GCA_038442645.1. Lineage (NCBI taxonomy): Eukaryota > Viridiplantae > Streptophyta > Magnoliopsida > Asparagales > Asparagaceae > Agave > Agave tequilana. The sequence goes on along the minus strand of JAVJIF010029691.1, from coordinate 1,214,369 downwards.
CTGTGGTTTATGCGATGTTCTGTCCTTGTGGCTACTTTGTCAGATGATTGCTTCATTACAACGTTTATTTGTCCAATTTAGCAATCATTTGATGAATGTAGAGTTTTATTTTAGTAAATTATCTTGCATTCTGCTTAACATAGTTGCAACTTTTGTCTCGTTCTTGGGCGATATTTGTCTTACGATGGTGTTTATGTTATTCTTATGCATGTCATAACAACATCCTAATTCTTTCTATTTAGTGTGAAAAGAAAAGTTACTATGCTTCCCTCTTGTTTTAACCACCCCTTCGAGCAATTCCTTGGAAACCCGAAAAACATAGCATTGTGAAAATTTCTCTTTTAAGTAGAGTGATGCCATCACTGTAAATAAATTTTTTACATTCCTTGCATGGTAGTTGTGTCTATCCCCAAGCTTTCCCATTGGTGGTCCTATAAACTAAAGCTACAATTAGGCTTTGTTCTAAGCAATCGAAACTGTATTATTTTCTCCTTGACAGTTATTTTTAGTGTAATACCCCGTTCCCGGAATACGTACTTAGTTGCGTATTCAGATTTTCCGATCGTATTTTTTCGATTTGTTTCCTGTATTTGTTTTGCCTTATGAATTCCTTATATGATTGTTTTGTCTTGGATTTGGATTCGTGGACTCGGAGTCAGTCCCAATCCGAACCAGGAACTCGATTATAGTATATTATTCGATTTGGTCTTTCCGGTGATTAGATTTGACCGATTTTAGTTTTAAATATCATTTTCCATTATTATATATTTTCTATGATTTTCTAGATTTTTCTGGAATTAAAATGAAAATCTTCAAAACCGGTGTCGGCCAGTGTCGCCGACCGCTTCCCGGATTTTTAATTCACAAACCACTTGGAATTTCTCGAAGAGTCTTTAGACGATTCTTCTTAGAGTAATATTTCCTACCTAAATCCTTTTTCTAAAGATTTTACGAATTTATGGATATTCCACCGGAGTCGGTAGATAACCGATTCCAGGATTTTTAATTCACACACAGCTAGGAATTTCTAGATGGTCCTTTAGACTTTAATTCTTAGAATCACATTTCTTACTTAAATACTTTTTCTGAGGATTTTATGATTTTATGAAAATTCCAACGGAGTCGGTATTTTATTGGTTCCGGGATTTTTAGTTTTAAAACTATAAAGTATTTCTTAAAACGGATTTCACTATTGTTCTTAATATATTATTCTTGATTTTTGATATTTATTTCGGGTCGTTCCGAAATACTTGATTTCGGGACGTATCCGGTATTTTCCCGAAAGAATTCCGCATCCACGACTCAATCCCGGGAATCTGTGTTTCTGATATTTTCATCTTTGGAGATCAAGAAAATATCTTCTATTTCTAATTTCTTTTCCATTTTCCTCCACAAGCCAAATCCAACTTTTCTTCCACAAGCCAAATCCAACTTTTCTTCCAAATTTCCATTTTCCAAAATTCCAACCTTTTCCAAAATATCTTCTCCTCCAAAATAATATCTCCACCTCACCCCCTCACTTGGCAAGCTCCTATTGGCCAAGAGAAACACCTCATCCCCTCTTTTACAAATAGCCCCCTCTCTTTTAATTATTTGCATCACCTTCACAAATTCAAAACCTATAAATTCTTTTCCTTTACATTTCTCTTTCTTTTTTCATTCCTCTTCACAAGCCAAAGCCTTAGCCTTCTCCACCTCCACCATCTCCTTCATCTCCACCAAGGCAACCACCACCACTTCCCCAACTTAGCTTCATCCTATTCCTCTTCCATCTCCATGGGAACCATCACAACTCCAACAACTTCAACAACTCCATCAAGTTCCACCTTCTTCAACATCAAGTTCCAACACTACCACCATCACCTTGTACTAATTTTGGTGAGTGTTCTTCATCACTTAGGCTTGATTAATCCTTAGTGTACTTATGCTTTCATATCATGTTCAATTATGTCTTCAATCCATGATTATTTAGCCATCAAACCCAACCCTAGAAAATCTATTCTGTTTGCTGTTTTCAGGCTATTAGTCGACTTGACCTATAGATTAGTCGACTAACCCATTTATTTGAAACGTAACTCTTTTCTGGAAAAACAGTATTAGTCGACTAGATCAGCTTATCAGTCGACTATAGACCCTTAGTCGACTATACCCTTGACCCTAGTCGACTAACCTTCCTTGAATCAGAAACACCAACTCTAGGCTCCAGTCGACTTATCATAATTATTAGTCGACTTGGCATCCCTAGTCGACTACTAGAATTCCCCTAGTCGACTCCTGAACCGAAACCTAACTCTCTGTATCTCAAACTTAGTCGACTTAAGTATCTGTTAGTCGACTTGTAGTTCCCTGTTAGTCGACTACCCTTTTTACCTAGTCGACTAACTCTTCCTGAAACAGAAACCCAAACTCTCTGGAACCCAGTTCTAGTCGACTATACCAAACTGTTAGTCGACTAACCCCTTTATTAGTCGACTAACCTTCCACCCTAGTCGACTAACTTTGCCTATCTGTCTTAGATGATTCCTTTCTTGAACATGACCCTTATCCTTTAGACTTACAACACACATAGGTATCACTTGACTTGTCACTTGACAAACATCATCTTCCATTCTTTCTCTATCTCATCTTCACTCTACATTGTTTGTATCACAGATATTGGCGCATCTCGGACTTCAGTGGATTCCGGATATTTCGGCGTTTTGGTGATTTGGGCGAGTATTCTTACTCGCTTCCTTTTCGCTTCATGTTTTCATATGCTTTATTCCTTATATCTTTTACTGCTTTCATGCTATGCGTGGCCGACCCTTCGTGGTCGTTAGACTTGTTGGACTTTGGGTTACTTTTATGTCACCACTTGGCATGTTATTACAAGAGACCTGTTAGCTACATGATTCTATTTAACATATGTATATCACTTGCCAATTGATGTGTTATCATCTGAATACTTGGCATGCCACTATTTGGCAAGACTCTTTTATTATGTCATGACTTACCTGACTACTATCCATTCTTGATATGCTTGGTTGTTTACTAAATATATCACCACTTGGTCATGCTATCTTTTAAAACCAAGCATGATACATTTGACCTTATGATTATTACGTTTACGGGATTTTGCCTTGTTATCTTATATGGAACTAAGTGCCACACCGTCCAATGGTGGGGGCCACCTCTAGAATCCATCCCCTCAGAGCAAAGTGCCACATGGAACAAAGTGCCACACCGTCCAATGGTGGGGGCCACCTCTTGAATCTGTGGGGGCCACCTCTTGAATCTGAAGGGCTATACCTGTTATTACTATTTATTCCCGTAATCTAATAATCTCAATAAGCTACAACTTGCACGGGGAATGGGAGGAAGTGATGGATGCCGGAATGATACCTTGCTTATAGTGATGGATTAAAAGTATATATATATATATATATATATATATATATATATATATATATATATATATATATATATATATATATATATATATATACTGGCGGTAGTGAATCTGTTTACTGACTCGGGGGACTTTGGGCCTCCAAAACTGGTTCCAGGTGTATGGAAACTACTATAAGAAGTGTTATCAGTTCTCCATCGGCTTCCGTTAACAACCCTTGGCTAGCTTATATATGGATGTATGTGGGTTGGCCGTACACCAGGTCACATACCTAGATATATGGGTTAGACAAGTAATAATAATAATAGATTCCAGTTATTGATTTCTGTTACACTTGCTATATATGTTATGATTCCCGTTTTGTATTCCTGTAATGACTTTCTTATGATTTGCATCTCTGATTCTATACGCTTGGATACTCTGTGGCATGAGATAAAGGTATATAGATGAGGGTTTCCTTGTTTGGATTATTCCTTCGATGTACTAGTCTCATGGGACCGTGACCTAAGCGTATACAATCACTTTTGCGTAGGATCAGCTTTATCTTGGATTTTCCTGTTTCATGGATATTATGTTATACCTATTCATATATACTTCACTTGTGTTCTAACCCTCCTGTCTTCTGTGCTTGACACTTGTATTCACCCTGGCTCGCCACCTGGCATTGTATCCTACTCGCCTGGGGAGTTTCACTGACTCCCCTGGATTCTCATGTCCAGGTCCTGGAGCCCGGAGCGTGTGGATTTCCCCCCTTGCTGATCAGAATAGCGCAGCGGTAGCGTAGACCTCCAGCCGACCTATCGGAGCTCCATCCTTCCAGACCCCTTTTGTACCTCTCGAGTTTCCCCTGAGCAAACTCGTGAGTGCTCTTTTATACTTTTCATACTTGTACATCTTTGTATACTTGTATGTGAGCTCCCTTTTGTACCGTTCATATGTTGTATATCTTTTGTATTCTCGCATTTGCGCATATCAGTGATGTATTATTATTGTAATAATCATCATTTCTGGTGATAACTCTGTAATTGTATATATATGTGTTGGAATGTATAATGCACCATTTGCTTCCGTACTCTGATTCTTGTCTGTACTGATGCTTAGCGTATATACGGGAAGGTACTTCGGACTTACGTATATACGTTGCAGTGACGTCCCCGTATCAGCGGGATCGGGGCGTTACATTTAGTTTTGGTGAACAACTATAGCAGATCTCTGTAATCAAGCCTTAAAATTGTAGTTTTGTTGCTTTATGCAAATTTACTTCATGAATAAAGTTTAAAAGTGTTGATGAGAAATTGTAGCTGTCCCAGTTTTCTTAAATCCTCAATTAACATAACATTCATTTAAACCGATCGATTATTATAATTATTTTCAAATTTTAAAAATTTCAGCAGCACCTTCTTTGTAAATACTGGTCGGATATGATATCCAATATAGATACGATAATTTTTGCTAACATCAGCCTATTTATTCACAATCCAATCATATAACTGAACTTAAGAATCATCCAGGCAATAATAAGGATGTTTCGGTTTGACATCACGTACTTATGGAGAAACATAATAATATGAGCTCGAGAGTACCCCTCTCAGCATTCATAGAAGTTCTAAAATAAATAATATTAACTTGTCATAATCATCACATTGATAAAACACTCTTTGATATCACAACCCAATAAAATTATCTCAAATGCCAACCTGAAAAGAATCTACAACAACAGTTTTTTACATATATATAAAATTAACCATCTATCCACAACCAACATGTATCATCTACAAGCACAATTATTCTAGAAGTACAATATGATTAGGTTATAAAAAGTTTAGATTGATTCAGAACGAACTCCACGCAACATAAATCGGACCCCTGCCTTAAAGCAACCTGTAATATACCAGTTTGCGGGGGAGTGAGCTCGACAGCTCAGTTAGTAGATATGGATGAAAATCAGAGAATGGTGAATATAATCAATAATGAGCATGATTTTTCGAGTAATAAAGTAGATCTGGATGAATAAGAGAAACAAAAACTCAATAACATATGATGAAATAATTAGGCTCCATAATCTTGGGGGACGGTCTGACTCTTTGGGCCATTGATTTGTTATGACATTCCATGTAATCTATGCCACACGCCACAAGGTCTATAAATTCAGTAAAATATTAGCTCGGCAAAAGAGTTTTCTTATGTATTCATAGTATGTATCACATAAGTATTTCATATATCATACACGGGCATGCCAATCACACTCCCACTATCTTATATATAGTGTATGCATTCAGATAACATATGCATCACAAAACATACTTTTATATCATGTAATCTTATCACACTTCACATATAGCAATATCACATTACACTTCACAACATTCACATGTCATATTTAATGAGATGCGTATTATACGTTATTCATATGCATATGTAATTCACATGTGAAGTGTGAAAATTTGCCGACTTCCCCTTGGCCAGCTCCGCCCAGCCCTTCCTCCTTACACAAAGATATATAATACAATGACACCATCTTTCCCCTCCTATCGGCTCCCGCCTGGCCCCTTCCTCCTACACACACACGTGTGTGTGTACGTATAAACATTATATAGCAATAATATCGTCTTCCCCCTCCTACTGGCTCCCGCCCGGCCCCTTCTTCCTATGTATATGTACGTATATAATGCAATAACACCGTCTTTTTCCTCCTACCGGCTCCCGCCTCACCCCTTTCTCCAATGAGCATGAAAGCAAATGACATGCTTATATTTACACACAAATAACAACCAGTGTAGTAACAATATGAATATCTATTAAACACTATAGTTTGCTTTGTAGCTCATTAACTCTATTACCAAAGAATTTCATGTGGTTCACTACATGTGTATATATACACCCAGATAATAATCACTTCATCATATTACAACAATTTGACCATTTATTATAGTTTGATTCTTAACTTATCACTTCTATTATTGGAGAATGTATGTGGTTCAATGAATATGCGTATGCAAATGTAAGTTACAGTTCATCTTCCTATATAGTAATTATATTATCAATAAGATGTATATGGTTCACTGGTTATATATTCACACCTGAGTTGTAAGTTAACAGTAAAGTGATCTACGTATCTCATTCATGTAGATTGAGTTCTTATTCATATTATTAGCAACTCCATATTTAAATAGAGGTGTATATGTATGAGCATGTATAACGTCTACATCATGTCACACTTAATCACATTTATGCTTCTGTATCATTGATATGCAACAATCATTTTACACACAAAGTATACATTATGTCACACTTAATCACATTCATACTTCAGTATCATTCATATGCAACAATCATTTTGCATAGAAAATATTATCAATGCCAACCGTTCAATATTTCATCTAACCATTGATTACACTTTTAATACAGAAATTCCTAATTTGTACTAGTAAGTCTTGTAGTTAGTTGTACTCCACCCTTCATATATCTTATTGTATAATTGATAGAGTTAATTAGTCTACCAACCAGGTTTTCGACTTACTATAATTGCTCACTATAGATGAATGCTCAACAGTTATACTTAAACAACATTCTCATTTCTTTTTATTAAAATTTTTACGTGCAGTCACATAGTATAATACTTAATGATTTAAGTTCAGTATGTAAGTGTAAATAATTATCAAATTTCAAATCGGGTCCTGAGTTTATCATGAATTTATTGGTTCTTCCATTCTACTTTAAAGTGATTAAGTGTTATTATCACCAGCCCACATATTAGGTTCGAGTAATTATATATTTGTTGTTATCTATGGCAATTATTCATACATAATCTCATTAGTCATTCTAGTTTCATATGATTTGATTACATTAAGAGCTTTAGGCTTATTCACTTGACCGTAGTCACTTCCAATTAGTAATTTAGAATTATAAATTATACTTGTACACTAATATAGTTTTTACTTACTGTGTCATCATATCTTCTTCTTATTCTTTCACTAATTAATTGACCCCTTTGCACATGTAATTTGGGAACAGGTTTAGAAGTCCAAAGTTAGAGTACGAGGGTACTTAATTAAGCAAGCATATATACAAGATTAACTCTTATGCATCTTGCTATCAAATGTAGTCTTGCCTTATCTTTCTTAATATCTAATCATTGTATTCATAGTCATAACGAATACTTGACTTCTAAACAGAAATTTGTATCCTACGGCCTTCAACCGTTCATCGAGCTAACTTGATTATTCATTAAATGAGCCATCACAAAATGTTTCCATCTTGCCTGTGAAAATCATATCATTACTTTGCGACATGGATAACCTAGTCTAATGCAGTATACAAAATCAAAATGGAAGATACTAGAATGACTTCATCAACTTGCAATGCAATTATTTGTGAGAAAATTGAATGATGATAGTAAGATGGAACATAGCCAAAACTTACTAGAATTTATTAATTAATGCGTAAAAGATCCTTAAGAATGATAAACATAGGTTACTTGCCCATAACTTGATCTAACAGTCTTCGATAAATTTCTCAACTACTCTATATACAATTTAGGCCCTTCCCACCCATTGAATAACCATTGAATCATTTCACTATAGAAGTTTTCCTACAATTGGAGTTACATTTTTCAAGCTTCACCTACCATACTCACATTTTAAGGTGTACTATTTATGAATTTAAATACACAATCTCGATTTAGAAGGAAAAATAGTGATGTTGTAGGAGTCACTTAAGTATTTCACTTCTTTGTACATATGATGTATACAACACTACTGCAATATAGTCCAAAGGCCTAGAAGGAGTTCAAGTATAGATGATTAAAGGATATGGAGGATGATATGGCATACCCAAATAATTATCTTATCAAATAAGTGTCAAAGCAAGTAAATAAAGAATTAGACTACACTTGAGTTATGTATTAAACTATACTCTTATTGTATTCATGGTTGCTCTTGTTACTTAATAGAGTTCCCCTAGAAATGTGGTAGCCTTTGGGAGAAAGTTAGAGGAGGTTGTTAAATTAATAACGAATAGTCAAAACGAGCAATGGTAGAGTTCCAACCTACTATCTCTTTTTTACAGGGTCAAGATATCCTTTAAGGCTTCCATGACTTACATTTTTCTAATTACAAACTTTCGGATATAACTTAATTAAATCTTTTATTATAAGATCATGAGATTTTATCATCTCTTCTACCTCTTAGACTTTCTTAGAGCATCAACCAAGGCATTATAGGTGTAGATATTCAGAGTACAATCTCATCTTCTTTGTATACAGAATTTTAATGAAAGGAGAGCATAGGTTTAATTGAGAGACTTCCGTGTTCTTAAAATTTCTCTTTTAGATATCTAGGGATAAAATTTAACTTTATAAGTTAATGAACTTGTAGTCAAGTTCTACACATTAAAGGTTTGTGGGGCCTTTACAATATCAACAAGAATTAGTCTTTTTCAAATACCTCTGATGAATTTAGATATTTTCATGAAAACACCCGCCCCCTTGCCTCTTCTATTGACATAAAAAAATAGAAATTTTGATCCTTCAAACCGATTTTTGTAGGTTGAGTTCATGCCCAACGTTATGTAGTTCATATGATTTGTAATCAATTGTACATAAGGAACAAAAATGGCAAGTGGTTTATACCATGCTAGAGTTTTACATAAAGACATATCTAAGTAAACCACTAACATACTCATCTATCGATTCCTATTATGCAATTCAAGAACCAATATGGGATTTTAATCATCCATTTAATATAAGCCCACAAAAAAAATGAACCCATGTAACATCAAGGTAAGGAACAAACAAATGGGAAAGAACTTGTGTTTAATAGATGAAAACCCCTTCATCTATTCAAGAATCCAACACCAATAAATTCAAATCTAGGTATACTTGAAGAATAAATCATGGAATCTTAACCAAAGATGAGAATTTATAGAAATAAAAAATTAAGAAAATGAATTTAGGTCAAAAGAGGAGATATCTCTCTCACCTGCCCTCCGCTGCTCGCCTGGCCGGCCGCGCCGCGCGAGTCCCCCATGCCTACATGTCGGAAGGGGAGGGAGAGTGAGGGGAGAGGTAGAGAGGAATTTTATTAGGGGCAGATTTGAGGAGATTTGGGGTTTTAGGTTTTTGGGTTTCATAAAGAGGAGAGGAAGAAGATGAAGCCCCTTTTCATTCTCTCTCTATACTTTTTTCAAGCTTATCATGGCCTTACACTTGCTCTTTATCAAGATCAATTAAATCTTGGCCTTCCATTATCCTTACCTACTCCCTCCACTAACACTAGGAAATACTAAAGTATTTTTGTTTGTATATGATTACTATTATTCATTTATTATTATTTTTTATTTTTATTTTTCCTTATATACACAGAATATACTCATGCATTATGTATGTGTATATGCATACACCTAATCACACCCACATATACATCCCACTCATATATACATATTAATATGTTTACACACTATTCCCTTGAAATTAACTCCTTCAATTCTCTAGAGAATCGCCTCATTAAATCTGAAAAAATATATTACCAACAATAAGGAAAATTTTCATCACCGATTCGATATTTCTATCAAATCTCATTACTCAAGTATTACGGATTAAAACCAAGATATAAAAATCGGGTTGTTACAGAAATAGTAGACAATCATGGATATTTTATCTTTAATATTTGAAATGCCTAAGCGGAGCTCTGTCACTTAGTCAACTCAAGAGTCTTGTAATCGATTATTTTGTTTGGACTTGAAAGTTCTCAACTTTTTGGATTTCGATTGCTTTATTTATCTTTGTGTAATCAAGTTGAACCATAAGAAGCAAAAAAGATCAAGAGCTTATAAGAATTAGTGCTCAAGTAGAATCTCAGATCTGAAAGTTCAATGTAGAAATTTTATTTCTTGAAATGCCAAGGGAGAAGTACTGTTAATATGTAGAAAATATTCAAGAGTTAAAAGAAAAGAACATAATCGGTGACATGAACCATGAATATGGGTCTCTCTGGAACCAGACTTTTTGTAACACCATGTTTTTTTTCCTTTTTGCTCTCCTTTCAACATATTTGGTTTATGCATGTAGTATTAGTTAGTAAATACTATCAGTGCTAGTTTCACTAGCTGATAAGTCTTAATTTGGAGCAATAGGTGAGCTGGTAGGATGGGTGTGTTAGTTAAATATAATCTTAGGAAAATCTTATAGTTTGAAAGAAGATGTCAATAAAACAAAATTAATTACTTTGAGTTTTGGTCAAACCATCAAAGGATCTTGCTGGTTAACACACTCCTTTGTTACCTTAACTATTTTCTCCACCTATGATCTGTTTCACTGTCATAGAGTTAAGGTTGTGCTAATCAGTAGCTGAGTATTGAAGCCGATTGCTTCTATTAGCTTTTACAACCATTACAACAGAGAAGTACCTGAAAGTGTGCAAAGTTATCAAGCTCAGGGGAGTGTCCCTTGAGCTACCCTTGCAGGACTCGTAACCGTAAAAATGCAGATAGTTAACAGGTGTGTCCGGTGGCCATTGTGTCTTGTTCGAGGACAAATGCAACCACACAGAACGTGATAGATGCATGTAAAGATGCCTCTTTCGTGAGAAGCTGGGCCCCGCCAACAGACATCAAACATAGATACGAAAGGCAACATAGGTAGGAAAGCCGAGAGGAGGTCATGGTAAGTCTTCCGTCCAAAGTCCATAATAGACACATACCCTTATGGAAATTGATATTCAGACCGGACCAAAACTTGAAACACCAATGCATCCATTGGAGCACCATCGCTTCTTCTGAATAATAGTGTATCATTGTTTATTGCAAAATCAAAATCCCTCTGAGAGTCGTATTTGTGGCCACGCCGTGAATGGATCCCGAGTTCTTACAATCAAGAACCTGCTTGGTGAGAATGTTCGGCATAGACATCGACAGTGTTAAATGCATTACTTCTGTTCTTTATCTATCATGAAAATAATCAGTCAAGAAAATAATAGGTCGACGCGAATTTTTTTTTTTAAGATAAGGCTACCACGTTAGGGCACGTGAATCTAATAAATTGTACCCGCTTTGTGTTCTTTTTCTATCATGCCTCTTGCCAAATAGGTTTTAAAAAAAGGGTACTACAATACAATAAATATTTTTTCTCCTTGATTGCGAGTCGGTGAATTAGTGAATATATAGTATTTAGAAAGACAAAAAAACTTTTCTGTGCAAAGAAGGCACGTGAATCTAATAAATTGTACCCGCTTTGTATTCTTTTTCTATCATGCCTCTTGCCAAATTGGTTTTAAAAAAGGGCATTGCAATACAATGAATTTTTTCCTCCTTGATTGCGAGTCGGTAGATTCGCGAATATATATTATTTAGAAAGACAAAAAACTTGTCTGTGCAAAGAAGGCTCGTGAATCTAATAAATTGTACCCGCTTTGTGTTCTTTTTCTATCATGCCTCTTGCCAAATTGGTTTTAAAAAAGGGCACTACAATACAATGAATTTTTTCCTCCTTGATTGCGAGTCGGCGGACTAGTGAATATATAGTATTTAGAAAGACAAATAACTTGTCTGTATGAAAAAGGCACGTGAATCTAATAAATTGTACCCGCATTGCGTTCTTTTTCTATCATGCCTCTTATTAAATTGTTTTTAAAAAGGGCACTGCAACACAATGATTTTTTTCTCCTTGATTGCGAGTCGGCGGGCTAGTGAATATATAGTATTTAGAAAGACAAAAAACTTGTCTGTGCAAAAAAGGCAAGTGAATCAAATAAATTGTACCCGTTTTGTGTTCTTTTTCTATCATGTCTCTTGCCAAATTGGTTTTAAAAATGGGCACTGTAATACAATGAATTTTTTTCCTTCTTGATTGCGAGTCGGCGGATTAGTGAATATATAGTATTTAGAAAGACAAAAAATTTGTCTGTGCGAGAAGGCACGTGAATCTAATAAATTGCACCCGCTTTGTGCTCTTTTTCTATCATGCCTCTTGCCAAATTGGTTTTAAAAAAGGGCACTGCAACTCAATGAATTTTTTTTCTCCTTGATTGCCAGTCAGCTGATTAGTGAATATATAGTATTTAAAAAGATAAAAAACTTGTCTATACAAAAAGGCTCGTGAATTTAATAAATTGTACCCGCTTTGTGTTCTTTTTCTATTTTGCCTCTTGCCAAATTGGTTTTAAAAAGGGCACTGCAATACAATGAATTTTTTTCCTCCTTGATTGCGAGTCGGCAGATTCGTGAATATATAGTATTTAGAAAGACAAAAAACTTGTCTGTGCAAAGAAGGCACGTGAATCTAATAAATTGTACCCACTTTGCGTTCTTTTTCTATCATGCCTCTTGTTAAATTGGTTTTAAAAAGGGCACTGCAATACAATGAATTTTTTTTCCTTCTTGATTGCGAGTCGGTGGGCTAGTGAATATATAGTATTTAGAAAGACAAAAAACTTGTCTGTGCAAAAAAAGGCACGTGAATCAAATAAATTGTACCCGTTTTGCGTTCTTTTTCTATCATGCCTCTTGCCAAATTGGTTTTAAAAATGGGCACTGCAATATAATGAATTTTTTTCCTCCTTGATTGCGAGTCAACAGGTGGGCCCCACCAACGGGCGGGGCCTCCGGGCGGCTGATGCCACCCCCAAATATATTCGGATCTCTTTTCTTGTTTTTTGTCCTGACCCAAACCCTAAGCTCCAAACCTAAACTGTGAGCAGAGCGATGGCGAGCAACAATGAGACCTCTTCTTCCTCTTTGCCTTCAAAAATGGAATCTTTAACCCTAAACACTCCACCATGGCTCGATCTCCCGAATCCTTTAACTGAGAACATCTTGAAGTGCCTCCCGCTCTCCGATTACATTCGATTTGGTGCAGTTTGCCCCAATTGGCTCTCCATCCAAACCGCCCACCGCCGCCTCCACGCTCCGATGCCGCCTCCGATGATCAACCTCCCATGGTTCGTCTCCGACAGGCCAGAACAAGATTCTGTGCTTTGCCTCAGCCCCTTCGAGCAGCGAACCCATCGCCTTAGAGTCCCCCTCATACCCCGCTATCTTGAGTACCAGAGAGAAAGATCAAGGAAGACGGAGAAAATACGTTCCTTCTCTTTCCCCAATGGCTAGTTACTGCTCGAGACCGCCCGTACCGGCCTCCTCGCAGCTACATTTTCACCCTCGTGAATCCCGTCTCCGGCGCCCAAATTGAAACCTATGAAAACGGCCATGGATTGTGTTCTGACTGTAAGGCCGCCGTCTCAGCTCCTTCCGGCGGCGGCTTCTCCGTGCTCCTTCTCACAACCGACAAGTGGGGGAAGTGGTTCGAGTTGTTCCGGCAGGGGCCCGACCATGGCTACTGGGACGAGGTTGAGTTCCCCGACAGTAAAATGGGATGGGACTATGTCCCTGTGTCCGTGATCAGTTCGATCATTTGGAGGGGGAAGTTTTACTGCATTTATTTGAGCAGGGGTCTCATCGTCATTGATCCTCTCCCCGGCAAGCCCACGATGCAGTTCTTGGAGATGGACCAAAGCCAGCTGTCGGTGCTCGGGAACAGATGGGAGGATGACGTGGAGGATAGGATGGAACTCTTTTTGGTGGAATCTAATGGGAAGCTATTGCTGGTTGTGGAGTTCTTCGAGTTCGACCCGACTCACACCACCCGCGGACTTGCAGGGTTCCAAATGTTTGAGGCTGATTTCTCTGAGAGGAAGAGGTGGGTGAGGATGGAAAGCCTTGAATATCGAGTGTTGTTCATTTATCGAGATTTTGCTGCTTCTCTGTTAGCAGCTGATGTTGGAGTCAAAAGGAACTGCATCTATTGTATAGATCCATCTAAAGAAGAGCCGATGCCATGGAGCGTATTCGATTTAAGTAATGGGAGTGTGACGGATGCGCCACTCCCATGTCCTCCTTCGCCTTCTGCTCATCTTATGTTTGTGCCGAGCATATGCTAATCCTGCAAGATCCGGTAACATTTCAAGCCTCTTAGATTTCTTTCTATTAACTGATTTTATTTATATAGCTTTTCTCTCAGTTTAATTCCAATGAAGCTTTTTTTTTGACATATATAGCTTAATGCTAGTGTAGGAAGTTTGAGAAAATTCATTTCTATGTTTTTGATTGCATTTCTTGTATTCCGTTTGTCTGTCATGGTTTTTGACATACAGGCTGAATGATTTCTATACTAGTTGACCCAATGGTATTTCTATATGGTCATGCCATCTATTCAGAAGAAACAAATGGTTATGATATATATTTTCTATTTGTTATTTTTTATTCATTACTAATGACCTGAAATCAAAGCTTACAAGATAGTGGCAATTATAACAAGCAATTCTTGCAAATTTTGCCAAAGATAGAATATCCCTCTTTATTGTAACCAAGACATAACAGTCGTTGTAACAGCCCAGTTAATAATTTCCATTCAGATTACAATCATCACAAATTATCCAAGCGTGGGACCCATCACGATACAATACTTCATTTCGTCTAATATCAGACTGATCTATACTTTACATCATTATCCACTTTGATAGCATGTATGATCTTAACATGATTTGGCATTTTTCAAAACATTGATCCGACTATTCATAAGAAAACATTGTCTAATACATTACTATTCCACAATATTCTACAGGATTTGAGTCTAGCACCAAGCATTTTAATATTTACAAGTTCATAGCAACATCCAAATAGAAATTTTGCATAGTTTTCTAAAACAATATATATATCACAGGAACATGCTAAAAGGTGAGAATGCCTCTGTTGACATCTATCCCGCATGTATTGCCATTAAACAGGTCCCTTGCCTTTGTCCAAACTTGAAGGTGATAGTAAAAACAGAGTGAGCTCGATAGCTTAATGAGTAAAACAGTATTTGTATGCATGCCCATTATGTAGGTCTATTTGGAATTAATCATTAGGTTATCAATTATAATTTTATACCATTTTTACACATTTCTGGGTATTTACTCAAGTCCTAACCAAAACACAGTAACATGTCTTGATTTGTCGACTCACTCATACCTATAGTCGACTAATTACACTTTAAGTTGACTTATATAGAAGCTATAGTCGACTGGGGTCTCTTCTTATTAAAGGTGTTAACTCTCTGTTGGCTACCTATAACTTACCTAGTCGACTAATCTATCTGGTATAGTCGACTATACTTGGTAATAGTCGACTTACAATTAAATTGTAGTTGACTAATTCTGGATCAAAAACATAGGTGCGCTCTGTTTGTCACTTAACCAATTCTAGTCGACTACCCTTTCTGGTGTAGTCGACTTCTGTAGATTCTAGTCAACTATTCACCATCTATAGTCGACTAATCATAGCCAAAAGAAGATGTCTACTCTCTGTTTATTTCCTGTAACTGAGGCTAGTCGACTAACCTATTATATATGGTCGACTAAGGTGTTGTCTCGATACTTACATATCAATTTTTCCCATCTATAGTCGACCTAGCCCCAAGGGCTAGTCGACTAACCCTGTTGAAAATGCCTGGATAAGTCGACTATTACAAAGTCTAGTTTTAAGATTTATATATAATTTCAACATGTAATTTCTATCTTAACCACATTAACATACTTGTTAATCATAACATTGGGCTCCCCCTTCAGTCTCCTCTGGTTTAACCCGGTCCCTTCCTCATATACGTTATTCAATGTAATAATTTCCCTTTCGATCACCACCAGTTCAACCCCGCCCCTTCCTCCTGAAAGTACACCTAGAGGGGGGTGAATAGGTGTATCGCTAATCTAATGAACTAAATGCGGAAATTAAAAACTAATTGCAATCACACTTAGTACAACCAACGAGTGTAGCCGAATTCCCCGTGAAGGGCTCTGAACTAACACCTGTTGATTCCTCTGAATAAGACTTGAGGTGCTATGTAAAGCACTCGCGGTTAAGTACAAGTGAGGCACACACAAACAAACCAAGCATATAATGGTTATAAGCAATATGAATGATGCAAGGCACAACACAAGCAAATAATATATGAATGCTATGAATGATGCACAACACAAATAAAGAGAGAGAGGGTTAGAGTCAATGGATCAAACGAAAACACAATGATATGCTCCGAGGTTCGAGCCCCTAGCTCTACGTCCCTGCTTTCACCACCGTGAAGGATTTCTAATCCACTAACTTGTCCACCGAGGACTCCCACCGAGGAACCTCCACCGAAGAGGATTTGTACAACAACCATCAGTACCGAACTCCTCTCTCAAACAACTCTACCTCCACCGAGACAAACACAATCACCACCTCACACAAGAGGGGTAGGTCCTTAGCCAAACAACCACAATCCACCTCACCAAGAGGGATACGAACACAAAATCCACCTCTCAATAGAGAGAGCAAACCACAATCTCAACCTCTACCAAAGAGGGAGCAAACACCAACCCAAATCAACCTCTACCAAAGAGGGATACACAAATACAAGGAGGGTTTACAACTTGGAGGCTTAATCAACCTCAAACAATCTCTTTGCACAAACAATTTGATCCTATAGAGAGGATAGAATGATAGCTCAAGTGTGGAAAATTGGAAAACAAAAACTTAAAGGAAAATACTTGGGAAAACTCTTTGTAAAAGATAAAAATGAAGAACAATAAAAATCTCCCAATTTTCTTTTTTCTTTGATTTTTTCAAAACTCTAAAACAAATAAGATGAATCCTTTTTAGCACAAAAACACTTTTGAAAACTTGTTTTAAACACTAAGAAAGGAGAGAAATTTTGCTCTTAAAATCTTGGAGAAAACCACAATCAAATGGGGTATATATAGCCTCCTACAAAAAATAACCGTTGGGCTGAATCTATCAGCCATAACAGCGACCGATCGACCGCCAACGGTCAAAAAATTGACCGTTGGAGGAAGCCGGTCGACCGCCCGGTCGACCGCCCAAAAACAGAGAGCAGAGTTCTCTGGTCCGGTCAACCGGCTCAAGTGCCAGGCCAGACGTGCACATGCTGTGCACGTCGATCGATCGCCCGGTCGACCGGCTCCTGGCTCGGTCGATCGTGTGGTCGACCGACAGAGCATGTCAGGCACAGTTCTAGGTCAGAAAAACTGGTTAAAAAAATATTCTAAAAATTCCATAAAAACTTCTAAAAATCCACAAAAATAGTTTTAATATTTTGCATTGATATACAAACATGTGATAAAAATTTCAACTCAAATATCAAGCATTTTGGACTATTTTTGTATCTTACAAATTTTAACAAAAACCAAAAACTGTATTTTATCAAACTTGGATTTTTCAATAGGAAATCTGATTTTTCCTAAAACTCATCTTAATACAAAAACATGATATTTAAACAAATTTAGGCATGTTGCATATGGACATAAGTCCAATATACATGAAACATAAATATATCATAGTTTTTGCCTTTATTTCTAAAAATATGTTTTGTTAAAAATACCAAAACATAAACGTGTGTGTATTGTGCACTTGAACATATCAACTATCTAATCTTTTCACATGGATCTAAAACACAAACTAAACTAGGATACCTAAGTCTTCTTGACGATCTTTCATCTTCAAGTTGACTCGATCCAAAATGTGATCCACCGAACTTGACTCCAACGTGTGCTATGTATGTTCTTGATTCTCGGGCTCTAGAATCACTATGTGAAGGCTTCCAAATCATCTTGTTGAAGCAATCACCAACTAATATCTTGATAAATGATCTGAAACTAAAATAACAAGATTATTAGTAAACATAACTACATGAGTTAATCATCATCAAAACTAGAGTGGAAGGCCTCTGGGCCAACAATCTCCCCCTTTTTGATGATGACAAAACTCATGGAGTTATATATGCATGGATTAAAGTTAAGCTTCAAAGAAGCTCCCCCTTAACTCATGCATAACAAATAAACATAAAGATATGCAATGAATACTAAACATGAAAATGCATAGTCATGCATAAAACAATAAAACATGTTCTAAAAACAAAGATCTTGATACCAAAAACAAGTAATGCTCTTGATACCAATAAATAAACAAATAAAACATGTTCTTCTCTAAAAACAAATGCATGCAAACAAAAACATGCATATAAACTCAAACTCAAATTCTTTTCCCCCTTTTTGTCAATCATCAACAAAGGGGTAAAAGACAAACAAAACAAAATTTTCTCCCCGTTTTTGTTCGAAACAAAGAAACAATAAAGGGCGAATGAAAAGCAAAAATAAGATATTTTTCATAATATGATACCAATTAAAAATATGTCAATGAAGTGCATATTGATATAAAAGATCATAAAAACATTTTTATATGAAAACATATACCACTAGAAAACAAAAATCTTGATCCCAATTGATAAGTAAATAAATAACATACCAATTGAAAGTAAACAATCTTTAAACCAATTGAAAGTAAACATTACAAAATTTGATTTCCTCAAATAGGTAAAGCATCTTGATACCAATTGTAAATAATTTTTCATTTTTTGAACATATGATACCAAGATCAAATATGAGTATACAAGAAATGTCAATATTGATACCAATTGAATGAATCCAATGATACCAATTGAAACAACAATAAGAACAAATGTATATCTCATATTACCTATTCTCCCATTCATGCTCATGTTTAAAAGATTTTCAATAAGGCACATACAAGGCATGATCGCCCATCCAACCGCCCGTAGAAGGTAGGGGTTTTCAAAAATAGATTTAAAAGTATAGTTTGTTTGAAAATCTCTACCATAATGAAGAATACTGAACTAGTTAAATGAAAAAATATTGTTACCTAGTACGAAATCCTTCAAGTAAGGAATAAATCAAAATATTTTTCATGAAACATGAAAACCACATGATAGTCAACACTCAAAGTCAATGAAGCATAAATATAACTCATGAAAACAAAACATGAGTAAACTATGAAGGTGAGTGTACAAATAAAATGTGAAGATCATAATCATGAAAGTATTCATTTAAGCTCAATTATGAATTCCTTTAAACATGAAAACATGAAAACTAAATTTTCATTAAAAAATTGTTCATACTTCAAGGCATATGTATGTTTTATACAAACTAATGTATACATACATATCCAAACACAACGAGTCCACAAAATATATGCATGAAGGCACGTGACTCAAAGGATGTATATGTATAATTAATAGTTTGGGTAAAATAGACATATACATGAAGTAAAACACATAATCATAAAACAAATCTAAAAATAGGAATACAAGTTTAAAATGCATGAATCAACAAAACTAGACTATACTAGCACATCTAATGGGTACAAATAAGCATTCAAGCACAAACACAAACATATATAGATTTATTTGTGGCCCACTATATGTACAAGTATATATCCTAGTCTTAATGAAAACTAACATTTAAACATATATTCAAAGCATGAAGCACCAAAACAAGATATATATCATTAAGAATAAATATAAACATGATCATTATGTAAATCCTCATATTATTATAACTATGATATACACAATAGATAAACAATGGTGAGAACACTAAAATAATGATCCATATTAAACATGGGTGTCTTAAAGGCTATACATGCATGTCAAAGATCTAATAGTCATGGTATTAACATAATAATCTATAAACAACAAAAACATGCTATAAACAAATGATATGAAAGCATGTAAACATGAAAAGGAGTAAGACCGTTACCAAAACCGATGAGGCAACTCTCCATGACTCCAAAACAAGGTGGTCCTCCCATCAAACATCCCTTGAAAGTGATGCATCCAAATTGTTCTCTTTAAGCACGGAACGCATCCACTCCAAGACACCATAACTCTCACGTCATACGAGAGCCCACACCTATATCAAAAATACTAGGGGTGGTCTTTGGTGCCCATATCTTTTTGGGTCCATGGGGGTTAGTACCTTCTCTAACTCAAACAAAATTATTTGCTAAATTTGAAACATGTATTCTATCATAACAAAATTTAGCAAGGTGGCCCTTACGTCCACAATGTGTACAAGTGTACACATGAGCATACATGTGATGGGTGTGTCCGTGAGGAGCATGTGTATGCCGTGGAGGGTGTACATGCATAGATGGAATTTGTTTCTTGCGAAACATGGATTCCAAACTTGTATGGTTCTTGGCACATTGGCTCAAAGTGGAGCCCAAACAATCCACTCTCTTCTTTAACACACAAATATTATCATTAATCCTAGAAGAAGAGGTGCATGCAATAGGTGATGGAGCTACCCTAGCATGGCAAACATGAGAATCAATTTTATTTTACAAAGAAAGATTTTTCTTAGAAATCAAATCTAATTCTTTTGAAATATAAATTATTTTGTTTTTCAAAGAATCATTTTCTTTTAAAACAAATTCAACTTTTGAAAATAATTTTTCATTTTTCTTCAAAAAACAATACAATCATTTTTAGATTTCAAAAATTCATTTTCTTTTAAAACAAGATTAAGTTGAGATTTAAATGAATCCCTCTCATTTGAAACAATGTCAAGTCTAGAATGCAATTTTTTATTTTCATTGTTAATTTCTAGACTTCTCTTTTTCAAAATATTATATTTTTCTATTAATTTTTCACAAACAATAGAAAGTTCTTCATTCAAAGCATTAGGATCAACATAGTCATCACATGAAGAACTAGCATTATTACTATCTAATTGAGTTTCCGAGTGTACCTCAAGGGAGTCATTCCCTTGGACCATGAAGCATTGTGACTCGAATTCTCCACTAGATTCCTCCGGTTGGATTGGCATTTGAAGCCTGGAGGTGGAGGTGGTCAACTTGTTCCACACTGCAAAAGTGGAATCAAGATTAGAAACAAGCATAAGATAATCTTTAGATAATGTGCTTCTAATAGCCTCAAGGGCTTGTGTATTGACCCCTATATGATTGCTATTACCAAGATAGCATTTCTAGGTAGCGGCAAGAAAAACATGCAAGCCTAGGGTTTTTAGGTATATGGACATCTTAGTCTTCCAAACAGCAATGTTGGAAGAATCAAACATAGGCGGGGTCATGAAGTCCATGGGTGTAAACTATATGTGTGCAAATGGAAATACAAATGAAGATTAGCAAACCAAGATCTCACTCCTAGGTGGTTAAACCTAAGTATCAGGAGCGTAGGCTTTGTACCAATTGAAAGTACACCTAGAGGAGGGTGAATAGGTGTACCGCTAATCTAATGAACTAAATGCGGAAATTAAAAACTAATTGCAATCACGCTTAGTACAACCAACGAGTGTAGCCGAATTTCCCGTGAAGGGCTCTGGACTAACTCCTCTTGATTCCTCTGAATAAGAGTTGAGGTGCTATGTAAAGCTCTCGCGGTTAAGTACAAGTGAGGCACACACAAACAAACAAAGTATATAATGGATATAACCAATATGAATGATGCAAGGCACAACACAAGCAAATAATATATGAATGCTATGAATGATGCACAACACAAATAAAGAGAGAGAGGGTTAGAGTCAATGGATCAAACGCAAACACAATGATATGTTCTGAGGTTCGAGCACCTAGCTCTACGTCCCCTCCTTCACCACCGTGAAGGATTTCTAATCCACTAACTTGTCCACCGAGGACTCCCACCGAGGGAACCTCCATCGAGGAGGATTTTACAACAACCGGGAGTACCGAACTCCTCTCTCAAACAACTCTACCTCCACCGAGGCAAACACAATCACCACCTCACACAAGAGGGGTAGGCCCTTAGCCAAACAACCACAATCCACCTCACCAAGAGGGATACAAACACAAACTCCACCTCTCACTAGAGGGAGCAAACCATAATCTCAACCTCTACCAAAGAGGGAGCAAACACCAACCCAAATCACCTCTACCAAAGAGCGATACACAAATACAAGGAGGATTAACAACTTGGAGGCTTAATCAACCTCAAACAATCGCTTTCCATAATACAATTTGATCCTATAGAGAGGATAGAATGATAGCTCAAGTGTGGAAAATCTAGAGTTTGAAAAATAAAAACTCAAAGAAAAATACTTGGGAAAACTCTTTGTAAAAGATAGAAATGAAGAACAATAAAAATCTCCCAATTTTCTATTTTCTTTGATTTTTCTAAAACTCTAAAACAAATAAGATGAATCCTTTTTAGCACAAAAACACTTTTGAAAACTTGTTTTAAACACTAAGAAAGCAGAGAAATTTTGGCTCTTAAAATCTTGGAGAAAACCACAATAAAATGGGGTATATATAGCCTCCTACAAAAAGTAGCCGTTGGGCTGAATCTGTCAGCCAGAACAGCTGGCGGTCGACTGCCCGGTCGACCGCCAACGGTCGAAAAATCGACCGTTGGAGGAGGCCGATCGACCGCCCGGTCGACCGCCCAAAAACAGAGAGCAGAGCTCTCTGGTCTGGTCGATCGGGCGGTCGACCGGCCCAAGTGCCAGGCCAGACGTGCACAGGCTGTGCACGTCGGTCGACCGGCCGGTCGACCGACTTCTGGTTCGGTCGACCGTGCGGTCGACCGACAGAGCCTGTCAGGCACAGTTTTAGGACAGAAAAATTGGTTAAAAAATTATTTTAAAAATTCCATAAAACTTCTAAAAATACACAAAAATAGTTTTAATATTTTGCATTGATATACAAACATGTGATAAAAATTTCAACTCAAATCTCAAGCAGTTTGGACTATTTTTGTATCTTACAAATTTTAACAAAAACCAAAAACTGTATTTTATCAAACTTGAATTTTTCAATAGGAAATCTGATTTTTCCTAAAACTCATCTTAATACAAAAAACATGATATTTAAACACATTTAGGCATGTTGCATATGGACATAAGTCCAATATACATTAAACATAAATATATCATAGTTTTTGTCATTATTTCTAAAAATATGTTTTGTTAAAAATACCAAAACATAAAACGTGTGTGTATTGTGCACTTGAGCATATCAACTATCTAATCTTTACACATGAATCTAAAACACAAACTAAACTAGGATACCTAAGTCTTCTTGACAATCATCCATCTTCAAGTAGACTCGATCCAAAACGTGATCCACCAAGCTTGACTCCAACGAGTGCTATGTATGATCTTGATGCTAGGGTTCTGGAATCACCATGGAAGGCTTCCAAACCATCTTGTTGAAGCAATCGCCAACTAATATCTTGATAAATGATCTGAAACTAAAATCACAAGATTATTAGTAAACATAACTACATGAGTTAATCATCATTAAAACTAGAGTAGAAGACCTCTGGCCAACACCTCCTATACATCACCACATATTATCCCCTTCGGTCACCTCCGGTTCAACCCAGTCTCTCTTCCTCCAAATATGCAATAATCACGTCCTTCATGTAATAACAACATGCAAGGACTCATAGAGCAATGACAACATAATAATTTCATAGTTTCTACTTTTCAATATGTCAATATCATGAAAGTCATTAACATGCATGAGTAACTACTAGCTAAATTATCAATATGCAAGTCTTTTCAAGATAACCAATATATCATGTTATCTTAATATATGCATAGCCATAAATATTTGCATAGTATCAAATATCATATTTATCCATTGAACTATTTCTCTCAAAAGCATGTAGTAGACTACCATGTATACACACAATCATATACAATGTTAAACATACATGAACATAACTAATACATGATTGCAAAGATTATGTACACATAAAATCTATAATTTATACTCATGAATTATCCTTCAATTTCATGTTCATTTATAACTTAGAAATTTTCCTTTATTTCAAGCTTTACACTCCTACTATTTTACTAGGGTTCGGATGTTCTACTCACCCTTGAAGAGAGTATTTCCTTATCAAGCTTGGTCTCCCGCTATATTGGAGTCTACAAGTCCACAATAATATCATAATTAGTTCTTAGTTAAAAGAGCATAAGAGGGGTAGAAATATTAAAGTTTTGCTTACCTTTCGACCAATATCGTCCTCCTAACTCGCAAGTCCTAGATCAACCTGATCTTCAAGGATTTCCTTTTTATGGTGATGGCAAATCACCACTATACCTTGTTCTATTAGTTTTTGGAGGGAAAATAGGTAAAGGAAGCCCTTTTCTCGTATAAAGGAAGTAAGGCAAGTTTTGTGGGGGAATGAGAGGGAGAGAGAGTGCGTGTATAGCTGCAGAAAATGGGCTATCTTTGGGCTGTTGCTGCTGCTGTTTTGGCTGCTGCTGCTGTTGTTTTGGCTAGCAGCAAAAAGGAGAGAGAGAAGTTTTGTGGAGTTAGAATGAAGAGAGAGCCAAATGAGATTGTTCTCTTCATCCCCCTCTTATTTATACTCCAATCTCTTCAATAATATCATGACAAGTGCCCCCCTTAACACCATCCCTCTACACCTATATCTTACACCTATAGGTAAGGTTCCATCCCTTCCCCCTTCATGTGGTACTAGTACCCACAAGCATGGTGGGGGTATGGTAGCAAAGTCAACATGCATGTGCGTGTATTTCATTTCATATATATACATATATATATATACATATATATATATATACATATATATATATATATATATATATATATATATATATATATATATATATATATATATATATAGACACACACACACTAATGTGTATAGTATGGTGTATAGTTAAAGTATCTTACAGGAATACTTGTATCCACATCACCTCCCTAAAGCATTTTATAAGTTTAAGGCAAGTGTTACATTCTACCCTCCTGATATATCCATCCTCGCCAAGAAGCCAACTGACAGCTTCGCCGAAAAGCCTCTTTTCGGACTTCGCCAGGAATTGCCTCTAGCCCCGCTACGAGTTCAATGCGGGCAGTGCTGCTATGAATCTGTTATGGTCAACCTTTGACCAATCAAATCTCCGGATGAGATCAGATCCAATCAGATCAAACCTAATCAAGATCAAATCAGAGATCAAATTTGGCAGTTGATCGCCACAATCTCTTGACTCTTCTAAAACGAGTAAGAAGATCAGAGGAAATCCTCCAACGATATGGAAAGGATCAAAACAGATCGAGAAGGTCCACCGACCTGCCATTTATAGCTTCGCAGAAGCTGATCCTAGCCTCACAGCAAGGCTACTTTCCAGATTTAAATAGATTTGATTCAATCTGTTTCCATATCTTCAAGGGACGATTATACCCTTTGCTCTCCCTATAAATAGCCCATCAGGGGTACAAGAAAAAGAAGGCGCAAAAGACACGCACAAGAGGACTCCACAAGCAGAGGCTTCTTCATAACGCACCGTGCGATCTCGAATTCAGAGACCTTTTAGAGAATTGCTGTCTCTATCCAGGGTGTTGATACCCTAACATCGTCCTTCTTCTCAAGGAATCTCCGGAATCAGGCGAGAAGGAACTCCTAATTGAAGGCGATTTTAAGAAGCAGCAAGAGGGTTCTACCAACCTTCTGTTCTCTGATTCCCGGAACCAGGCGAGAAGGGAATCTCATCGCTCGCATCGTCAAAGGGACAAAGTGGTCGCGCGCTGACCAGACTCCTATCGGCACACTTCTCCAGAATCTCTGAGGAGATCTACTTGTAATCTTTTTAAGAATACTTGTAATTTAGCTCCTCAACCCTTTTATTGTAAGTTTTCCCGTTTGCAAATATAATGGAAAACAAGATGGCGACTCCGCTGGGGACTGTATTCTCCTCTGCTGAGAATCAAGTGTCGCAATGCGACGAACAGACCTTCGGGTCTAACTCTGAATTCAGAAAAGCCGGTGCAGCCAGACCTTCTCTGGCTAAATCTTCAAGGAAAGTCTCTGCGGAGGCTGAAAAGGTTCCCTGCGAACCTGCCGTGGTTCTCTGGCACAACAAGGAAGCATGACCGCAGGCTGATTCCTTTACTTGTGAGAACTTGGTGGTTCAGTTCGATCAAGGAAGATTTGAAGAAGTCCTCTCTGGGGGTGGCCCAATGCTTCGAGCGCGGAACCATAGGAAGGTTTCCACGACCAAGGTTTCAAACCAGAAACCGGAAGCAGAATTCTGCCAACACCCCTCAGCCTCGCGTGTGGCTAATCAGGTTCCTTGTTAACCTAAGTCTCCTCTGTCAAGGCGGGTATGGAAGCCTAAACAGAAGTCTTCAACCGAAGCTTCAGGCGTAGCTACGCCTAAACCGCGCCTCTCCCGCGAAGAAAAAGGCAAGATGCTTATCTGCCCCAATCACAAAGTTACGACAGCAATCATACCGTCGTCCAATCTAAGAGCAGCAATGTCTCGCACCGGCCTCGTTCTTACGAGTGAAGCTACTGTACCACAGCGTACGCGCAGAGTCCACGACCGCAAAGCTGAAGCCAAAGTACTATCTAAGGCTAATTACCTTCGCAGCAGCATAGCGGGTGAAGCACAACAGCGTGCTCCGCTTTCCAGTGCGTCAAGCACTAAGCTCACGCCTGATGGCGAAGCTAGAGCCAAAGCACTATTCAGTGCTAATCCCATCTGCAGGGATAAGAGAAGCAAGACATCGTCCTATGTGCGATCCAGAAGAGCCTTCGCGCTCGATTGCAGAGACCCAACCGGGTCTGATTTGAGGAGATTGTTGACAGATAGGCAAACCTCTTCCCCGTGTTGCCAACAAAGGGGATGCCAGCTGGTGACCGTCCACTCAGTCCATTGCCGGCTGGGACCAATCCCCGCCACGCCTCCAAGACGACGGTCAGTCTTTAATCGACTATCGGTACAGGCCCCGAGGAGACACCGCAAAAGGAGCATCTCACGAGATCTACCCTCTGCATCCGTCAACATGACTGGAAGAGGACAAGAGTCCCCAGATCCAGATTATAGCCCGGGCTTAGGCGAAGTCTTGGTGCGTAAAGAGGGTGTTTTTCGAAATACCAGATCGAGGGTAGCGATACCCTACACTTATGAACAGCCTTCTTCCTCGACGGTCCTAGCCTCACAAGAGCCCAGGAGATCACTCCAGCCATCAGATGAAGAAGATGAAGACAGCGGGTACGCCTCTTCGGCAACAGTTAGCTCGGTGCGAACAGACAGAGTATCAGTCAACATGGCTGATAGCACTAATGACGACCTTCGTCGCCGCCTGGAAGCTCAGGAGCAAACTTCCAAAACTCAGCAAAAAGCTGTGGACAACATTCAACAGATGTTCGCTCAACTCCTTAGTAACCGGAACAACAATGATGCTGGGAGCAATCACGATGAAGAGGAGCACTTCAGCAATGAGCAGCCAAAGACGGAGAAATCTAAGGAGGGTCCGTCCTTAGACGCCGAAGTCCTTAAGGGCCTCCAAGCTCAAATTGCATCCCTAGCTCAGAGGGATGAATTAAAGAAGGTAGGGGCAGTCCGTCCTTATCCGCTAGAGTGGGATTCGGTGTCGTATCCACCGAAGTTCAAACCGCCAACGCTGCATACCTATGATGGAAAGAGCTCACCAAATCAGCACATCTACTATTTCCGGTCTCAGACTGGTAACGTTATAAGCGATGATGCCATCATGGCTAGGCTTTTCATTGGCACCTTAAAGGGGGTGGCATTTGACTGGTTTCGCAGTCTTCCCCCGGGCTCTATCAATTCCTGGATCGACCTGGAAACTCGGTTCCTCTCTCGTTTCTACGAGGACGACACTGAGGTGACTATGGACAAGCTCCTCTCCACAGTGCAAAGGAAGGGCGAATCTGTCCATGACTACATTGAACGGTTCAGAAACGTATCCTTGATGTGCCCAGCAGGGATGCCATTACCCATGCTCTTAAAAACATGCAGACACAATTTCCTGGATCAAGTGGAAGTTCGCATGGGGGCTGTCAAGGCCCACACTTGGAAGGAATTGGTTGAACAAGCTGAGATAGCCGAGAAGTCGGCTAGAAAGTTCGAACCATCCGCCCTTAGGGGCAAGTGGGGGACGAACAACAAAGGGCGTAGCGACCTACCGCAATCCTCTCAAGCTAAAGGCAAAGAGACTATATCTGTGGAGTTATCCGGAGATGTGCAGTCAAAGGCCAAGAAGAGCGGCTTCAACAATCAGGAGCCTAAGTTCCCTCAAAAGCAGTACTCCTTCAAAGACGATCAGGTGGTCACGATATTTCATCTGCTCCACAAAGGGAACAAAATCAAACTGCCAGATGCTCGGCATCCCAATGAGATAGGGCGCACAAACGATCCTAAATACTGCCTCTACCATAGGATGATTCACCATCCTACTGACAAGTGCTATGTCCTCAAGGACAGAATACAAGCTCTGGTCGACGCCGGGGTTCTCACGTTAAAGACGGAGCAGAAGAAAGTCACTGCCAATATGGTGACTCTTGAGTTCGGCAAAGCTCCAAAGATCACAGTGCCTGACGGGACTTATTCCATCCCCGCGCCACGGTTGGAAGTCAAGCATCCTCCAGCTACAGCTCAAAACAATAAGGGTCTTGTTCCCTTAACACTGGAGATAGGAGAAGTCATGTGGATACATCCAGACCTCGTTCAAGACGTACAGCAGAATCTGAAGCAGCCCAACTCAAAGGGCAAGCCTTGCAATGTCATCTCCATCCTGCCAGACGACGGCGATCTGACATCGGCTTCCCTCAGTGATTCCGAAGGAGAAAAGCATGCTTGCGCGACGCAAGCTGATACGTCTCAACATACGGGCACTCGATCCGGAAAATCATACTTGAGGCAGTATGAAAAGTCTACTGATGAGGCACAACAGCAAACGGTGTCAGTACAAATACCAGCATCCGCTCCATTCCCAGCAAAGGGAAAAGAGAAGCCTAAGGAGGTACGGTTTGACCACGTGTTGAAGAAACCACCAGGCCAAGGGTTTGACATGCCCTTCCGCTTTGATATATTGGCTCAGCTGGCCAATATCCCAGCTAGTATCACCATACACGAGCTCCTTCGCCTCTCGAAAGAGACAAGAGAAGCACTCAGGGATGCGTTAGCCAATTCAGAATCCTTTCTGGCATGCATGCCTGAGATCCCTGACGACGACGTTCAGCCTCCTTGCCCAGAATGTCATCATGCACAATCAAAGGTGCCCGCTATTACCTTCACGGCGGAAGATATGCTTCTCAAAGACAACAAGCATGATCGACCTCTGTATTACACCGGATATATCGGTTCAACATGCATTGAGAGGGTACAAGTCGATCCAGGGTCTGCACTCAGCATCATCCCCAAAAGGCTCCTCTACTTCCTCGGCATACCATTGTATAGGTTGTCCGCAACCACTACTACAATATACGGCTTCAACGCCGGGAGCAGCCATCCGCTTGGGAAGATTCGGCTCCGTTGCAGAATCGGAAGCCTGAAGTCAGAAGTGACATGCTATGTCATTGATGCTGACACATCATATAACCTGCTGCTGGGACGGCCATGGATCCATGCCAACTGGATCGTCCCTTCCACCCTCCATCAATGCTTCAAATATGTTGAAGATGATGCGACAGTACGAACTGTCTTCGCAGAAAAGCAACCCTTCAAAGGGGTGGAAAACTACTTCACTGATGCTCTCCTTTATCAAGAGACCGATGGAGCACTCAAAGAATCGTTGCCGGACGATGATGAAAGTGGCAACGAGGCGGATTCAGAATCCGAAGCAGGCATGCCAGCCATTCTAGTTGGCGAACCAATTATAGCATGCCTCAATAATCCCCTATGTAATGCTCCTTCAGAGGATGAAGGTGAATGGGTAATTAATGATAATATTTCTTTCGATTATCCTGCGACTGCTGGGCTACTTGAATCCATTACGGATAGCTCTCTGCATATGCCCCTACATAAGCCAAGTGCGTCCATTACGCCTATGGAATCCGCAGAAGGAGCTGTTTTGGTGATCCCCCCATCCAAAGAAGGTCAGTTACCGATAATCTTCGGTAAAACCCAGCCACGGGGACCCATAACTGCAGATTCAAGCTCAGACTCAGACGCCCCACAGTTCTTCCATTATGCGCGGCCAGCGCGCCACATTATGAAGAAAATGGGGTACGACTTGAAGCATGGAGCAGGCCTGAATTTCGGAAAAGGAAGGCGCGGTTTGATGCGGAACTTTGTACCCAAAGGGAAGCCTGCAAATTACTATGATAATACACACAGGGGGTTGGGTTACGTCACGCCCACATCATCAGTAACAGTTCAAGTCAAAGACGACGGGCCAATTCCATCACATTCGGCTTCATCCTCCGAGTGGGACTCCGACATCAGTATAGGAGGAATGTTCAAAGACCTCACTGTTAATATGACGTCGAGCAGTCAATTGGAGCCCGCAGAAGCCACTGACGAGGAGCAATGGGCCCAGCAATTAGACCTTCAATGGGAAAAGCGATTCGAATCGCGCGAACCACCCACTGAAGACAAGGTGATGCAGGTCAACTTGGGAAGTCAAGATCATCCCAAACCCATCTTTATAAGTGAAAGCCTATCACTTATAGAAAATGAGGAATTGATAATACTCGTAAAGGAGTATATAGATGTCTTCGCGTGGAGCTACGAAGATATGCCCGGACTTGATCCACAGGTCGCTATGCACCGTCTAAACATCAAGCCCGACGTCAAGCCAGTCAAGCAGCAACAACGTCGGTTTCGCCCGAACATCATGGAAGCTATTGAAGCCGAAGTTCACAAGCTCATTGCATGCGGCTTCATCTGGGAGGAGCAACATCCAGATTGGGTAGCTAACATCGTCCCTGTCCTCAAGAAGAACGGGAAAATAAGGATCTGCATTGACTACCGTGATCTCAATACGGCCTGTCCCAAAGACGAATTCCTGTTGCCCATCACCGACGTCATGATCGACAACACATGCGGATTCGAAAGAATGTCTTTCATGGATGGCTTTTCAGGATACAACCAGATCAAGATGTATCCCGACGATGAGAGGCATACTTCGTTCCGAACACCATTGGGGGTATACTGTTATACTGTAATACCCTTCGGACTGAAGAACGCTGGAGCAACCTATCAGCGGGCAATGAGTACAATCTTCCGCGATCATCTCCGAAAGACGGTGGAATGCTATGTCGACGACATTGCTATCAAAAGCCGCAACAAGAATGAACATCTTCGCGACCTGAGAACGATGTTCGACATAATGCGGGCTCATCAACTGAAAATGAACCCGACAAAATCCTTCTTGGGAGTGTCAAGTGGTAAGTTCCTTGGGTTTATTGTCACATCAAAAGGGATTCATCTTGACCCAGACAAGGTCAAAGCCATCCAGAGCATACACCCACCAAGGAATCTCAAAGAGCTCAGAGGCTTGCAAGGCAGGCTGGCTTATATTAGAAGATTCATTGCAAATCTCTCAGGCCGCTGTCAGCCGTTCACTCGACTCATGAAAAAGGGTGCTTCCTTCGTATGGGATCAAGCTTGCCAGGAAGCTTATGAAGACATTAAGAGGTATCTCACAAAACCTCCAGTCTTGGTGGCTCCTACATCAGGGAAACCATTCTTGCTTTATGTAAAAGCTCTGGACTACTCCCTCGGTGCCCTCCTCGCACAAAAGGACGACAATGGCCACGAACAGGCAATTTATTATCTAAGCAGAACTCTCATAGGATCGGAATCTCGCTACAATCCTATCGAGAAAGAGTGTTTAGCTCTCGTTTTCGCTGTTCAGAAGACACGACATTATTTGGTCGGCCAGACCATACATGTCATCTCCAGAGTAAACCCATTGCGTCTTCTTATGACGAAGCCAGGATCATTGAATTCAAGATTGGCTAAGTGGGCACTTTTATTGTCTCAATACGACATGATCTTCACGCCTCAGAAGGCTGTTAAAGGCCAGGCCCTTGCAGAGTTCTTGGCTGCTCATCCAGTTCCGGAACACTCAAAGCTTCACGAAGACATCCCTGATGAGGTCTTCGAGTCTAATGCAACCTCAGAAGAGGAAGTATGGCAGATGTTCTTTGATGGAGCATCACGAATGGGCCCTAAAGGCAAGATTATTGCCGGAGTGGGGGTTGTGTTTATCTCCCCGCAGAACCATGTCCTGCCCAGAGCATTTTCTCTGACAGAATCATGCTCCAACAATGTAGCAGAATATAATGCTCTGCTCATCGGTCTTCAGCTCGCTCATGGAATGGGGGTTCGCTACCTTGAAGCCTACGGCGATTCAAAGCTGATCATCAATCAGGTTAAAGGCGAGTATGAAGTCCGCCATGAGGACTTGGTGCCTTATTACCATACAACCCTCGAGTTGGCTAACCTATTTGAAGGTTTCTACATCGGGCACGTGTCCCGATCTCAAAATACCAAGGCGGACGCTCTTGCTGCACTAGCTACAACACTAGCCTTGCCAGCCGACACCGAGTATCACCTCACAGTCGCAACTCGACATCTTGTATGCTCCAAGCACATACTAAGAACTCGAGAAGTCTATAATGTCTCTACGGACCTTGAGCCGAGAGATTGGCGCTTTCCCCTCATTGACTATGCTTTGCATGGTCTGCTTCCAGACGATCCTAAAGAGGCAGCGTCCGTCAGACGAAGGTCTCCCCGTTTCTACTATAACTCGACTTTGAAGACCCTTTACCGTCGTTCATATGACGGTGTTCTCCTCCGTTGCCTTTCCAATTCAGAGGCACAGGAAGCGCTCCAAGAAGCGCACGACGGCATCTGCGGAGCTCATCAGCCAGGTCCAAAGCTCAAAGACAGATTGCATAGGCTAGGATATTATTGGCCAACTATGATAGCCGACGCCATCCAATACGCACGAAAATGTAAAGCATGTCAGATTCATGCGGACTTCATACACCAGCCTTCGGAGCTGCTCCACCCGACTATTGCTTCATGGCCATTTGAAGCATGGGGAATAGACGTCGTAGGGCCAATCAGCCCTTCTTCGACAAGAGGTCACCGTTTATCCTAGCAATAACCGATTACTTCTCAAAATGGGCAGAAGCTATACCACTGGCCGAAGTCAAAACCTCTAATGTGGTTCACTTTATCAAGCACCATGTCATCCATCGATTTGGTGTCCCTAGGCGGATCATCCACGACAACGGTCCCCAATTCATAAGCCAAGTATTCTGGCAGTTCTGCGATAAATACCGAATCCAGAATGTGGCTTCAACTGCTTATAATCCTGCTGCCAATGGTTTAGCGGAAGCATTCAACAAAACAATCATCAAGCTGCTCAAGAAATTCGTCTCCTCAAATAAGCGAGATTGGGACGAAAAGCTCGGTGAATGTCTCTGGGCCTACCGAACCACAGTCCGGACACCGACAGGCAATACGCCTTTCTCCCTGGTATATGGGTGCGAAGCGGTTATCCCATTGGAAATTCAGGTGCCATTATTACGGGTAGCCTTGACTACTAGAATGACATCAGAAGACAATGATCGCCTACGTCTTCAAGAGCTCGAAGCCCTAGATAAGAATCGACTCTAAGCCCAGCAACATATTGAGCTATATCAAGCTCGAATTTCAAAAGCCTTCAATAAGAAGGTCAAACAGAGGGTCTTCCAGAAAGGAGACCTGGTTTTAGCCGTCAGACGACCGATGATTATGACGCACAAGACCAAAGGCAAATTTAAGCCTAAATGGGAAGGACCGTTTGTAATAGAAACAGTCTATTCAAACGTAGCATACCGCCTCACGACTGCAGAGGGCGACCTACTCATGATGCCGATCAATAGCAAGTTCTTAAAGAAGTATTATCCTTAATCAAGGATCCTTCTCTTGATCAAGTTAACACTACACCTCTGATCAAGATCTCCGTGTCTGAAGCACACACAAAGAGAGCCTTTCTCTTCCTCCAAGTGAGGTCATACAGCCGTAAACTGACAGGAACCTGGCCGCGCACCGGTTATCCTAAAGGAGAATCAAGGTTATGCAGACATTAACCTGATAACCCAACATCCTTAACGATTAAGGATAGATGAAAATGTTGGCCTGTAAGCCCAACATAAGTCCTCGACAACTCATCATGCTGAGGGAATAGCATGGCTAGCCCAATTCAAACGGTAGTTGGTAAAGGCATATCAAACCCGTTGACAGCCGGGGATTTGCTAAAAATCCTAAGGGACCCGTTCCCATTTGATTCCCTCTCCAAAATCACTTACAAATTCTCATCCATAGGATGGTAAGGCCACATATATTCCGCTGTTACGTTAACATTAAACCTATGACAGCAGTCCCCCCATTTCTCCCTGTGAGAATGAGACCTCCAAAATCACTTACCAATTCTCATCCATAGAATGGTAAGACCACATATGCATTTCGCTGTTACGTTAACATTAAACCTATGACAGCAATTCCCTCGTTTCTCCCTATGAAAAGGAGACTTTTCCCAAACTCCATTGCAACCTTGAGCTTGGTGGCGTCTTAAGTGGTTATGTCATTGCGACCTCTGAACCAGCAGACAGCTAAGTCTCAACCCCGAGCCCTGTTGACATCTACAAAGACAGGTCTCGATACTCGTTGACATTTACAAAAGACGAGTATCACCTATTATGAAACTTGGTGGCTTCTCAACCAGTTATGTCATTGCGACCTCTGAACTGGCAGAAAGCCAAGTTTCATCTACCCTTGAGCTTGGTGGCGTCTCAAGTGGTTATGTCATTGCGACCTCTGAACCAGCAGACAGCTAAGTCTCAACCCCGAGCCCTGTTGACAATTACAAAAGACAGGTCTCAATACTTGTTGACATTTACAAAAGACAAGTATCACCTACCCTGAAACTTGGTGGCTTCTCAACCAGTTATGTCATTGCGACCTCTGAACGGGCAGAAAGCCAAGTTTCATCTACCATTGAGCTTAGTAGCGTCTCAAGTGGTTATGTCATTGCAACCTCTGAACCAGCAGACAGCTAAGTCTCAATTTTGAGCCCTGTTGACAATTACAAAAGACAGGTCTCGATACTCGTTGACATTTACAAAAGACGAGTATCACCTATTTTGGGACTTGGTGGCTTCTCAACCAGTTATGTCATTGCAACCTCTGAACTGGCAGATAGCCAAGTTTCATCTACCATTGAGCTTAGTAGCGTCTCAAGTGGTTATGTCATTGCGACCTCTGAACCAGCGGACAGCTTAAGTCTCAATCTTGAGCTTGCTGATATTTACAAAAGGCAAGTATCTCCTCTTCAGCCCCGCAAAGGGCTAACCTCGAGATTGCTGACGTCTTAATCGGTTACGTCATTGCGACCTCTGAACCGACGGATAGCCACATCTCAAAGATTACGATTGAAGAATCGATAGAAGCCAAAACAAAAAGAAAGAATTTCCATTAATCTCAAAAGATGAGGAACGTATATAATGACCTACAAGCGTACACTGTACGATCTGAGTTGCTCCCCGAGGGCGTTTAGTCTCATCTCCCTGTCATCAGCAGCCTGGGCGAGCGCCTGTGACCTCAACTCAGCCTCATCAAAGTCCACCGCCTGGACCAGACAAGCTTCAACTTCTGCCAAAGTTGCCCTCTGTGATAACTCCTGCCGCGCCAGTTCCTCATTCTTAGTTTTGAGTTGCTCAAGGCGCTCAGTCTCTTCAAGGCGTACCGCTATGGCCTTGGATAGGAGGAGGTTCGCCTTCCTGATCATTTCCTCAGACTTCTTGATCTTATCCTCAGCGCCAAGAAGAGCACTGTAGAAGCGTCAATTGTACTTCCAACCTCTGCCTGCCTTGTTTCTAAGGATTTCAAGTCAGAGGAGATAGCCTCAGCAGCCTCTTGAGCAGCAAGCCGGGCCTCGTGTTTTTGGGCAATAAGACAGGCGAGCCGCTCATCAGCTAAAGACGCCGGGTCTGAGCGATAGAAATGGCGCCACTCCTCTACTGCCTTCTCAAGTTCATCCACCAGAAGTTCTAAAGCAGCAGCCTGATGAAAACCCTCAAAATTCCGAATGCTCTCAATGTCACGGGAGAGGGCCACCTTCAGCTTTGAGAATGGTACAAGCGAGCCCTTCAAGACCAGGGTGATAGTTCACTCCAAGCCTCTATAAAAGATATCGATCAGGTCACCTATGAAATCATTCTCGGCCTCAGCCATTTCTGGCAAGGAGGAAGCCTCGGAGTAATCTACGGCCTAGTCGACATCGCCGCGGAAGAAGCAACGGGAACACTGACAGCAGCAGGACTAGCCAAAGGCGATCTCGGCGGAGTCCTCATCGAAACTAGTACGCCAGCGACCGCGGAGGTAGGACATGCAACCACCTCTGGAGCAGCAGGCTCAACCACCAGGGTTGGAGAAGTAGGGCTTGCGATCACCCTCAGTGCCGCATTCGGCAAAACAGTCGGCACCTCACTCGTTGATATGATTGGGAGTGAGGATACCTCCGGGACTGCCGCCCCTTCAACCTCAGGTCCTTCCGCTGATTTGGGCTGATAAGAAGGCAGGTCGCCATACAGCGCATCCAACACAGCAGCATCCGCCGCGGTCGAAGCGCTCATATCACCCCTTGACCCTTCAGGAAAATCACCTGATCCCCGCGGAGCTGGTGCATCTTGAGGCCAGACACATGTAACAAGACTATGATCAGTCGGAACATCGCATGCAGGAGAAACCAAGACGTTACGACAATACCATAAGATGACGTCGCCTCAAACGTCTCACCAGCCACATCAGTCTCCAGAGGCTCCATCGGAAAATTTTTGGCAGAATCAACACGAATAGCCGGCTCGCTTTCACTTGCCGAGTATCCTGTGGACCACCCGATAGAGCTGGATGCCTCGAGACTTCCTCTAGAAGTCCCAACTCCCGAAGGACCGACATCAGCTGCGCCACTCCCAGATTCTTCCGAGTGAGCAGAGGAATCGGCTGCAACCCCATAAGTGAATAGAGGATCATAATCTTCCCCTTGCCCTCCAGCCGCCTCGGCTCCTGCAATAAGAAGCAAATAATGAGTTATTTAGGATACACCAAAGGCGCACCATATGAACGGAGTTAATCTTACACAGACCTGGAGCAAATCCACCGCTAGCTGGTCCAGCAACCGACGTTTCAGCTGCTAATGGGGCGGCAGGAGGAATCTTTGTAGAAGGACGATCCTCTACCACAATCGTAGGAGCCTGGCGACGGGGCTTCTTCGCCAACGACTTCCTACGGGATCCACTCCCACGCTTCCTCTTGAAGTGGACGTCAGAATCCTCTTCTTCCACTTCTCCCGCGCGCCGTGGGGAAAATGTCCCCACCACACCAGAGCCAGCCGCATGAGTGTCAGCTCCAACCTCCGCCTCGAAGCGAGGACTCCCTGCATCAGAAGCCTCACTATCATCTACAGCGATGAACTCATCTAAACCAGGGACACAAACCCGTTTGCCTTCCTTTCTCTCAGAAGCCTTCTGCTTCAGCCGGTGAGAGATTAACTTCACACCCGAACTGTTGGCGTTAAATCCAGGAGGTGTGGAGTTGGAAGCCGCGTACCACTGGCAAAAGCACAGAGTCGTCGAAAGGCCGAGATCCTGCAGCGGCGTGCGTAGCCACGCCTCAGTACCGTCTGCAGTAAAGAACCGCCAGGCACGGGCCCCATCAATAAGACTCCCCAGGAAAGCCAGGTCCGCATTGGGATTGCCCACGTACAGCTGGTCGTACCCAAACTGGCTGGCAAACTGACTTGGGACGTAGGGTTCCAGGTAGCAGGTATCCCCACTCCTGTACACCCTTCGCGGCCATGACTGAAGGGACAGACCCGAGTCCTGTTCCTCAAACAAGAAGGAGACTGCTCGAGTAATGGCTTCATACGGAAGCCTAAAGAAGAACTGTTCGGTTCTTAATTCCCTTGCGCAAAGAGAATAGGGAGGTTCAGGGAAACGAGTTCCCTAATGAGGACAGATCATATTCGATCGTCCTAATAGCCAAATGTCGGCTCCAAAGGAGAGAGACCACGGTCTCTAATCAGATAAGAAAGTCCCTTACCGGTGACTGGTCGCTCGATGACCGGAGGAGGAGGACCCTCCGCTGCAGAAGTCGCCACTTCTTTACCCGCTCGTCTTTTGGGCGCCATTAAAGAGTTGCAAGAGTTCTCAAGGTTCTCTGAACAAAGAAGGAAGAGGAATAGGGAAAATCAAGAAATCTCTCTGAAAAAGGAGATCTTTTTCTGCTCAGCCCGATCGGGCTTTTATAGGCCAATCAGCGCCTGAAATGAGGCCTCGAAAAGGGCGTATGCCGCCGTTTCGAATTAATTCGAAACGCCGCCCAAAGCGCCTTCCCGAGAAGCGCTGCTTCGATTCCGCTAAGGGTTAACTCCGCCCTGGCTTAAAGCGCGGACTTCGCACAATCCTTCAAGGACTTAACAGAAAGGCTCACCTTAACCCTTTAAAAAGGCGCTGACATGACAGTCTCGCGAAGATCACTCAAAGGAAGGACTATGTCCTTAACCCCGCATGCAGTTCAGCCCCGCTATAGCCAAACTTTCAACGAAAGCAAGCAAAGATCAGATGATTAGAAGATGAACTTTCATTGATTTAAAAGGAAGGGTACATTGATATTACATCGAAGTTGTGTTTCATACAACACACCCAGTCGCTTAACAAGGTCATCCGTGCAAAAGGCATACAAGCGGTTTTATCTGCTTCTAATTCAGATCAACTGGACACGAAGGGCCCTCCTCCTGCACAAGGCTATAACCAGTTCTGCCACCGGGACACGGCCATTTTTCTCCACAAAAATGACAAATTTTGCCACTGGAAAGCGAGGTCATTTTTGTTGAAGCCTGGCAATAAAACTTATCGCCGCCAACATGTTAGACCACCTATGATGGGAATTGGCAGTGATACCAGTGATCTAACAGGTGTGATGCCCGCCTTACCGAAGTGGATCAGCCTTGACAAAGGCCACCAAAGTTGAAAGTTGGCAATGGTGCCAGTGATCTCACATGCGACGCCCACTATCTTGAAGCGGATCATCTCCGACAAAGCGGCAACCAGCCTCTCCTCAGAACGAATCATCTCGGATAAGAGGCTGCCAACAGCCTCTGGGACGCGCACCCGCTGCCCCAAATTGTTCCTCCTGCTTAAAAGTAAAATTTCAACGGGGAAGCATAAGGCAATTTTTTGGTCTCTTCCATCAAGATACAAGATCGGCGAGCATAGCCCACTGCAATGCAAAATCAGAACAGATTAGCAGTTAGGCAAAGAAAAAAATCGCAAATCAGAATCTTTTGGGTCAAAGCAATCCAATTCCAGTTAAAGCAGAGGATAAGCCTCGCCTGCACAGCACTGATGGGCTGGCTCAACAAACGCCATGTCCAAGCCTCGCCTATATGGTTCAGCCAGACTGATCCTATGGAACACAGTCTTAGCCTCACCCATATGGCAAAACTGGCTCAACTATTGAAGAGACCAAGTCCCAGATTCTGCCTGTGCAACGGACTTAATGTGCAGTGATCTTCCTTTGATCGAGCCAAGAGGATAGCTTCGTTGGGAAGCTATGCCAAAATCCTTCTCTACAGATCAGTTAAAAAGAGAACAAGGGAAGCTAATCCCTGAAGCAGCTGCTGAAGATGAATCAAGGGAGATGAATTCCCTAAAATCGGTGAAGTCGTTGAATGATCAAGACTTACCGGTCCTTGGCCGGGTAATAACCAGAGTGGGCATTCCCACTAGTTCAGAGATCTGAGTATCTCTTTCAAACCAAGAGAAGAGAAGAGAGGCAAAGCATTTCTCTTCAGAGGACTTCAAGTGTCCTATTTATAGGCCCCATGGCCTGAGCGCTCCTGCCTCAAGCGTGGAAAAAATGAGCGCATTTAAGGCATTTATTACGCCTTGAGAATAGGAACGGCTTCCCTTGGAACCGTGCGAAGGGAGCAACGTCTCCCTCATAAAAGGCACTTGTGGTGCCTTGAAGAAAGGGAATATCTTCCCTTGGAAATGTGCAAATCGGAGAATATCTCCCTCGATCAGCACGAAGAAAGGAGTAATCCTCCTTGTAACCAGCCCATGGCAGTTGGCCTCGGGAAAGCGACAGATGTTCCAGAGCGAACTTACCTAGCCGCGAAGCTACCCAGACGCGAGTCTACATGATTCCTCGACGAATCTACATCCCAAAGCAGGATTGAAGGCGAAGCTGAACTCAACCATCATGGCGACGTTCATACTCCACACACCACTGATCAAAGCAATTCAAAGTGTTTCGAAGTCTGAACCATTGTAGACTTTTGAAAACTTTGAAGGGGGTCTTGTTGACACTTAAAAAAGACAAGATTCTTATTGGTTCGAACAATGTCTAAACTTGTTGACATTTACAAAAGACAAGTGACAGACGAGCTGAAGACCAGTTTTCACCCATCTCTAAGGGACAAGGAAGCAACTTGGACTCCACTGATCCAGCAAGCAGACAGTGAACCCGGATTGTTTCTAAACAGACCTCAGCAGGTCTAAGATGCTGGCGCTTAGCATCGCATGAGCCCGAAGGGATAGCCTCACCTGAGAGGCTAAGATCATCCATCCTCGCCAAGAAGCCAACTGACAGCTTCGCCGAAAAACCTCTTTTCGGACTTCACCAGGAATTGCCTCTAGCCCCGCTACGAGTTCAATGCGGGCAGTGCTGCTATGAATCTGTTATGGTCAACCTTTGACCAATCAAATCTCCGGATGAGATCAGATCCAATCAGATCAAATCTAATCAAGATCAAATCAGAGATCAAATTTGGCAGTTGATCGCCACAATCTCTTGACTCTTCTAAAACGAGTAAGAAGATCAGAGGAAATCCTCCAACGATATGGAAAGGATCAAAACAGATCGAGAAGGTCCACCGACCTGCCATTTATAGCTTCGCAGAAGCTGATCCTAGCCTCGCAGCAAGGATACTTTCCAGATTTAAACAGATTTGATTCAATCTGTTTCCATATCTTCAAGGGACGATTATACCCTTTGCTCTCCCTATAAATAGCCCATCAGGGGTACAAGGAAAAAGAAGGCGCAAAAGACACGCACAAGAGGACTCCACAAGCAGAGGCTTCTTCATAACGCACCGTGCGCTCTCGAATTCAGAGACCTTTTAGAGAATTGCTTTCTCTATCCAGGGTGTTGATACCCTAACATCGTCCTTCTTCTCAAGGAATCTCCGGAACCAGGCGAGAAGGAACTCCTAATTGAAGGCGATTTTGAGAAGCAGCAAGAGGGTTCTACCAACCTTCTGTTCTCTGATTCCCGGAACCAGGCGAGAAGGGAATCTCATCGCTCGCATCGTCAAAGGGACAAAGTGGTCGCGCGCTGACCAGACTCCTATCGGCACACTTCTCCAGAATCTCTGAGGAGATCTACTTGTAATCTTTTTAATAATACTTGTAATTTAGCTCCTCAACCCTTTTATTGTAAGTTTTCCCGTTTGCAAATATAATGGAAAACACTATTATGCTGCCACGTCCCGCCGGTTGAGAAACTCTCTCAGCTGTCGGCTGAGGTACAGTGACCCATATATATATATATATATATATATATATATATATATATATATATATATATATATATATATATATATATATACATATATATGTGTGTATATATATATCTTCCCCCCATCTTTATTTAACCTAGTTGTGACCTGCATCCATCCTCAAGCTAGGTCGCCTCTTCACCTGGTTGTGTCAAACCATAGGTACCCCCTCTCGGCCATCCCGTAGCCGGAGCTCCTCTGCCGTGGCGTCGAGCAACCTCTGAGCATCTCCCTCGCCAGAGCCTGATGCACCATCTTCCGCCACTCGCAGCCGTGAGCATCCTCTGACATCCACCTCCATGCCATGGCCGAGGTCCAACGCCACCACTTATGGCCGCAGCTCGTGCCTCCTCCCCTCGCAGGAGTGCACATCCTCTCCCCATGGAAGTCGAGTCCTTTTCCCTCTCCTGCAAACCCGCCGGCATCCACCGCGAGCTCAATCATGCTCTACCGTGTGCCCACCCCCACGTCACCAGGCCGGCCAGCCTCGAGGTAAGCTTTTAATTTCAAAATATTATTGTTTGGTTTATTACAAATCCTTTAAGGTTACAAATGAACTTTGTTTTTAAAAGAATCTTAGTTAGTACATAAATAAATAAGTTAATGGATAATATTTTAAGTAGTAACATAATGTTTTTAAAAATTATATGAATAGTAGGTACTAGTACATGTAACTAATAATTCTAACACTACACCTATATCTAATAATGATAGATAATAAATTAAATAACAAGGTAGAAGCTAATATGTATAGATGAATAACAAATAAACAAATTTGGTAGAAATTAAATGCTATGAAATATATCCAATAATTATCACAAAATATTGAATGGCTAATGTTAATAAATAATTAGCTTTTAAATATTAAAAGAATAGTACTTAAAATATATAACCAAATTTAGAATTAGTAATAAGTGCAAAATAATATCTTAATATCCAAAATTCATATAACTATTTAATAATTAGCATTTATAACTAATTAAAAATTAGTATTTAATTGCAATAATTATTATTTAAAGTGACTATTGAATTATAAATAGCCGGTATCTTCAAGGCTAATATAACAATACTGAATAAAGTAAATGAACCTAAGATTCAGTCAATACCACTCTAAAAACTGAAAGTACACCTAGAGGGGGGTGAATAGGTGTAGTGCTAATCTAATGGGCAAGCAGCGAAAATTTAAAACTAATTGCAACACACTTTATACAACACAACAAGTGTAGCCGAATTCCCCGTGAAGGGCTCTGGACTAACTCCTCTTGATTCCCCTTGAAATGGGTTGAGGTGCTATGTGAAGCTCTTGTTGGTTAAGTATAAGTGAGGCACACAAGCACACAAGCATATAATATGAATAGGCAATATGAAACAATGCTCAACACAAGCAAATATGATGATATGATATGAAAGAACCTTTGCACAAATAAAAGAGATAGAATTGAGAGAATGGATCAAACGCAAAGACAAGATATGTTTCGAGGCTCGAGCCCCTAGCTCTACATCCCCGCCTTCACCACCGTGAAGGATTTCTAATCCACTAAGGGAGTACCAAACTCCTCTCTCAACCTTACAATGCCACTGAGGCAATACAACCACAATCCACCTCTACCAAAGAGGGATAAAGCCCGTAGCCAACAAACACAATCACCTCTACCAAAGAGGGATCCAAACACCACTCCGATCAACCTCTACCTAAGAGGGATACACAAATACAAGGAGGGTTTTTACAACAAGTGGTTTCTTTCAACCACAAACAATCTCTCTTTTTCCACAAAACAAGATCCTAATAGAATAGGATAGAAGATAAGCTCAAGTTTGGAAAATAAGTGTTTTGATCAAAGAAATACTCTTGGGAAAACACCAAAAATGATATAGAAATTTTAGCTCAAAAATAATTCCCAAA
Source organism: Agave tequilana (assembly GCA_038442645.1). Lineage (NCBI taxonomy): Eukaryota > Viridiplantae > Streptophyta > Magnoliopsida > Asparagales > Asparagaceae > Agave > Agave tequilana. The sequence goes on along the minus strand of JAVJIF010029691.1, from coordinate 1,170,816 downwards.
AACTATTTTCTTTGAAATAAAACAAAACACTTAAAACAAATAAGTGGAGATTTTTGGCACAAAAACTATTTTGAAAACTTGTTTAAACACTAGAGAAACTCTGAAAATTTTCTTGTCAAAAGTCTTGTCAAATTCCCCAAAGAGATGGGGTATTTATAGGCCCAAAAGAAAACTAGCCGTTAGACTGATCTGTCAGCCTGACAGGCTGGCGGTCGACCGGCCGATCGACCACCAACGGTCAAAAATATGACCGTTGGAGCAGCCCGGTCGACCGCCCGGTCGACCACCCAAATACAGAGAGCGGGGTCTCTGGTCCGGTCCACTGGCCGATCGACCGCCCAGATACAGAGAGCAAAGCTCTCTGGTCCGGTTGACCGGCCGGTCGACCGACCCACTGTGCCAGCAGACGTGCACAGGGCTGTACCCGTCGGTCGACCGCACGATCGACCGGCCCTTGGTGCGGTCGACCGTGTGGTCGACCGACCTGGCCTATCAGCACAGTTCTGGGTCAGAAACTGGGTAAAAATAATTTTGAAAATTCTTTTAACTCTTCTAAAAATTCCATAAGACTTGTTTTAACATTTTATATTGAAAAACAAACTTGTGATAAAAATTTCAACACAATATTAATTATTTGAACTCTTTTTGATGTCTTGGAAGTTTTACCAAAAACCAAATCTTGTATTTTTCAAACATGGATTTTTCAATACATGAATAGGAAAGTCAAAATAAGTTTGTCTAGAAAGTTAAGCATGTATGTATATATAGAAAACATCTACTATACATAAAAACCATTTAAACTTGTTTTGATCAATCTGTTCATGAAAACCAAAACCAATATCGATAAAACGTGTGTGTTGTGCACTTGAGCATATCAACTATTCTTATCTTTACAAATGGATCTAAACATACTAAACTAAACTAGGATACCTAAGTCTTCTTGATGAACACCGTCCTCAAGTCGGCTTGGTCCCAAACGAGTGATCCTCCGAGTGCAAAGGTATGATCTTGATGCTCGGGCACCGGAATCACCATGAAAAGCTTCTAAACTCCTTGTTGAAGCTAATCACCAACTAATATCTTGCTAAATAATCTGAAACTTAAAATCACAAGAATATTAGTAAACATAACTACATGAGTTAATCATCATCAAAACTAGAGTGGAAGGCCTCTGGGCCAACAATCTCCCCCTTTTTGATGATGACAAAACTCTTGGAGTTATATATACATGGATTAAAGTTAAGCTTCAAAGAAACTCCCCCTTAACTCATGCATAAACATAAAAAATAAATATATGCAATGAATATTAAACATGTACATGCACAAAACAATAAATGTTTATTTGCTATACATGAATTCAATCAATATATGCAAAAAACAAATATATGCATATAAAACATGATGCATATATAAACACAAATAATTCTCCCCCTTTTTGTCAATCATCAACAAAGGGGTAAAAGGCAAACAAAAACAATTTTCTCCCCTTATTTGTATGAAACAAAGAAACAAGAAGAGGGGTGAATAAAAAATAACAATAAGATGTTTTCCCCTTTTTGTCTAAAATAAAAACAATGTCAATGAGGGGTATAAGTAAAAACGAAAGCAACAAATTCTTCTCCTCCTTTTTGTTCGAAACAAAGAATCAATAAAGGGGTAATTACCAAAACATTGATACCAATTAAAAATGTGTCAATGAAGTGCATCTTGATACCAATAAAACGTGATCATAAAAACATGTAAGAAATGCCTATATCAATTGAAAGTAAACAAGGCATTGAAACAAATTGAAAGTAAACAAATCGATTTTCTTAAATATACAAAACATCTTGATAACAATTGAAAGTAAGATACTTTATAAACATATGATACCAATTGAAAATATTTTACATTTTTAAACATGATACCAAAACAAATAAGCATGTTACCAAAATAAACATTTTTCATCATAAAGTGTGGGAGTGGGAATCAAATACCAATTGAAAGACAAAATTAAATTTTCTCCCCCTTTATGAAATACCAACTAAAAACATGCATAAGCTCGAATTAAGATACCAATTGAAAAATGAATCAATTGAAACAAATTTGAAGCTCAAGCTTTAGCATAAACACATATATATGTATGAAAAGTTAATACCAATTAAAATTGATACCATTAGAATTGAAGACATACATACATATAAAAAATATATGAGTATAAAAAAATGTTAATATTGATACCAATTGAAAGTTTTCAATGATACCAATTGAAACAACTATAATAACATGTGTATATCTCATATACCTAAAATAAGAAGAATACGTACTAGTTAAATGCAAAACTTGTTAACTAGTACGAAATCCTTCAAGTAAGGAATAAAACAAAAAGTTTTTCATAAAACACATGTAAATCACATGGCACTAAAACACTCTAAATCCATAAAGCTCATATAGTACTCATGAGAAAACATTTAAATGAAGTGAGTGCACAAGTGTTATGTGGAACATGACATCATGAAAATGGCAATTAAGCTCAATATTCCTTGAAACGTGAACAACATGAAAATCATCAAAAATCATAAAACACTAAATTTCCATTAAAACTAGTTTATACTTCAAGGTATATGTATGTCCTATACAAACTAAAATATACATACATATCCAAACACAACGAGTCCACAAAAATATATGCATGAAGGCATGTGGCTCAAAAGGATGTATATGTATAGTCAAAAGTTTGGACAAGATGGACATATACATGAAGTTAAACATGAAAACATGAAAACATGGATAACATGAAAAACTAGATTTTTCATTAAAACAAATTTCATTTTAAGATATATGTATGATTTGTCAACACAAGAAGTATACATACATATCCCTAAACACAATTGAGTCCATATATATAGATTTGCATGAAAGGCAAATGACCCAAAGGGGTAAACATGTATATCTTAAAGTTTGGCAAAATAGACATATACATGAAATGAAAAACTCATAAACATAAAACAGATTCAAAAATAGGAATACAAGTTTAAAATGCATGAATCATCAAAACTACACTATACTAGCACATCTAATGGGAACAAATAAGCAATCAATATATAGATTTATTTGTGTCCCACTATATGCACAGGTATATACCTAGTATTAATGAAAACTAATACTTAAACATGTAATCAGAACATGGAGCATTAAAACAAGATATAAATAAACATGATAAATCTTAAACATGATTATTATGTAAATCCACATGTTATTAGATTCATGATGTACATGATAGCTAATCTATGGTGAGAACACAAAATAATAGTACATATTAAACATGGGTGTCTCAAATATTATGCATGTATGTCATAATCCTAATAAACATGGCATTTACATAGTAATCAAAACAACAACAAAACATGCTATGAACAATAAACATGAAAAGCATGTAAGCATAAATAAGGAGTTAGAGATTTATACCAAAACCGATGAGGGCACCTCTCTAGTCTCCAAAACAAGGTTGTCCTCCCACCAAACATCCCTTGAAAGTGATGCATCCAAATGATCCACATGAAGTCCGGAACGCATCCACTCCAAGGTACCATCACTCTCACGTCATGTGAGAGCCCACACCTACATCAAACATAAGAGGGGTGGTCTTTGGTACCCATATCTTATTGGGTCCAGGGGGTTAGTCCCTTCTCTAACCCAAACAAACTTATTTGCTAAATTTGAAACATGTAACCTATCATAACAAAATTTAGCAAGGTGGCCCTTACGTCCACAATGTGTACATGTATACACATGAGCATACATGTGTTGATGGTGTCCGTGAGGAGCATGTGTATGCCGTTGATGGTGTGCATGTAAAGATGGAATTTGTTTCTTGCGAAACATGGAATCCAAACGTGTATGTCTCTTGGCACAATGGCTCAAGGTGGAGCCCAAACAATCAACACTCTTCTTAAGCATGGATATATCTTTTTCAATTAATGAAGAGGTGGCACATGCAATAGGTGAAGTGTGTGATATTACACTAGCATGGCAAACATGTGCATCAATCTTATTTTTCAAAACTTCATTTTTTCCAAACAAACATTTAAATCATTTGAAATAGAAATTATTTTATTTTTCAAAGCAACATTCTCCTTTAAAACAAAATCAACTTTTGAAGACAAATTTTTATTTTTCTTCAAAATTGTTTCACAATCATTTTTAGATTTTAAAAACTCATTTTCTTTTAGAGCAAGGTCTAGTTGAGATCTCAATGAATCCCTTTCATTATAGACCTCAACCTTCTTTTGCAAAACCTTGTCAAGTTTAGAAGACAATTTTTCATTTTCTTTATTTAAAGCAATGGTCTTCTTTTTCAAAACTTTATATTTTTCAATCAATTTTTCACAAACTATTGAAAGTTCTTCATTTAAAGCATGGGCATCAATATGATCATCACATGAAGAACTAGAATCAAAACTATCTAGTTGAGTTTCTGATTGTACCTCAAGGGAGTCATTCCCTTGAACCATGAAGCATTGAGACTCGGATTCTCCACTAGACTCCTCCTCTTGTTGGATCGGCAATTGAACCTTGGAGGTGGTGGTTGTGGTTGTCAACAAATTCCACACTACAAAGGCGGAATCAATATTAGAAACAAGCATAAGATATTCTTTTGATAATGTGCTTCTAATAGCGTCAAGGGCTTGTGCATTAGGCCCTATATGATTGCGGTTACCAAGATAGCATTTCTTGGTAGCGGCAAGAAAGACATGTAAGCCTAGGGTTTGTAAAAAGATGGACATCTTAGTCTTCCAAACAATGATGTTGGAAGGGTCAAAGCTAGGTGGGGTCATGAAGTCCATGGTAAACTATATGTGTGCAAACAAGTAAATGCAAATGTAGATTAGCAAGCAAAGGATCTCACTCCTAGGTGGTTAAACCTAAGTATCAGGGGAGTAGGCTCTGATACCAATTGAAAGTACACCTAGAGGGGGGGTGAATAGGTGTAGTGCTAATCTAATGGGCAAGCAGCGGAAATTTAAAACTAATTGCAACACACTTAATACAACACAACAAGTGTAGCTAAATTTCCCATGAAGGCTCTGGACTAACTCCTCTTGATTCCCCTTGAAATGGGTTGAGATGCTATGTGAAGCTCTTGTTGGTTAAGTATAAGTGAGGCACACAAGCACACAAGCATATAATATGAATAGGCAATTTGAAACAATGCTCAACACAAGCAAATATGATGATATGATATGAAAGATACTTTGCACAAATAAAAGAGATAGAGTTGAGAGACAATGGATCAAACGCAAAGACAAGATATGTTTCGAGGTTCGAGCCCCTAGATCTACATCCCCGCCTTCACCACCGTGAAGGATTTCTAATCCACTAAAGGAGTACCGAACTCCTCTCTCAACCTTATAATGCCACCGAGGTAATACAACCACAATCCATCTCTACCGAAGAGGGATAAAGCCCGTAGCCAACAAACACAATCACCTCTACCAAAGAGGGATCCAAACACCACTCCAATCAATCTCTACCAAAGAGGGATACACAAATACAAGGAGGGTTTTAACAACAAGTGGTTTCTTTCAACCACAAACAATCTCTCTTTTTCCACAAAACAAGATCCTAATAGAATAGGATAGAAGATAAGCTCAAGTATGGAAAACAAGTGTTTTGATCAAAGAAATACTCTTGGGAAAACACCAAAAATGATATAGAAATTTTAGCTCAAAAACAATTCCCAAAACTATTTTCTTTGAAATAAAACAAAACACTTAAAACAAATAAATGGAGCTTTTTGGCACAAAAACTATTTTGAAAACTTGTTTAAACACTAGAGAAACTCTGAAAATTTTCTTGTCAAAAGTCTTGTCAAATTCCCCGAAGAGATGGGGTATTTATAGGCCCAACAGAAAACTAGTCGTTAAGCTGATCTGTCAGCCTGACAGGCTGGCGATCGACCGGCCGGTCGACCGCCAACGGTCAAAAATATGACCGTTGGAGCAGCCCGGTCGACTGCCCAGTTGACCACCCAGATACAGAGAGTAGGGCTCTCTGGTCCGGTCCACCGCCCGGTCGACCGTCCAGATACATAGAGCAAAGCTCTCTGGTCCGGTCGACCGGCCCACTATGCCAACAGATGTGCACAGGGCTGTGCACGTCGATCGACCGCACGGTCGACCGGCCCTTGGTGCGGTCGACCGTGCGGTCGACCGACCTGGCCTGTCAGCACAGTTCTGGGTCAGAACTAGGTAAATATAATTTTGAAAATTCTTTTAACTCTTCTAAAAATTCGATAAGACTTGTTTTAACATTTTATATTGAAATACAAACTTGTGATAAAAATTTCAAGGCAATATTAAATATTTGAACTCTTTTTGATGTCTTGGAAGTTTTACCAAAAACCAAATCTTATATTTTTCAAACATGGATTTTTCAATACATGAATAGGAAAGTCAAAATAAGTTTGTCTAGCAAGTTAAGCATGTATGTATATATAGAATACATCTACTATACATAAAACCCATTTAAACTTGTTTTGATCAATCTATTCATGAAAACCAAAACCAATATCCATAAAACGTGTGTGTTGTGCACTTGAGCATATCAACTATTCATATCTTTACAAATGGATCTAAACATACTAAACTAAACTAGGATACCTAAGTCTTCTTGATGGACACCGTCTTCAAGTCGGCTTGGTCCCAAACGCATGATCCTCCGAGTGCAAACGTATGATCTTGATGCTCGGGCACTGAAATCACCATGAAAAGCTTCTAAACTCCTTGTTGAAGCTAATCACCAACTAATATCTTGCTAAATGATCTGAAACTTAAAATCACAAGAATATTAGTAAACATAACTACATGAGTTAATCATCATCAAAACTAGAGTGGAAGGCCTCCGGGCCAACAAAAACTTGAGAAAATGAAACTAATGTGATCTATCTAAATATCTATGCACCAAAACTGACTCGTGCAAGTTTCTATTAAGGGACAGTTGGACCCCAGTGACGTCATGCAAGTGCAAAGGATACTCTCCTCGTTGACTTTCATCTTCATCTTAATTTTGTCTCTTAATTATAAATCATGGTTATCATATCACATGATCGTCAACACTATCCTGTGATCATATTTACATATCAGCTTTTCCTCTTCTGATTATATGACTAATCATTCTATTCTTGATATTATTACCGATACCGTCTCGTGATCATGTTTCATTACCTTACATATCATGTTTGCATCTTGTTGCTAGACATGCATGCATCCAACTAAAATTGACATGATTTTCTTGTATGTGATAGATCCTGGCATGTACACCTATCTTGATTGTGATTAACTGTATGACCTGGATTGTTCGAGGATAGATAAATTATGATAATCGGATGTAATGACTATCTTGGTCGTTTAAGATTTTCAGGAATTATTGTGATCCTGATACTACTAAAAATTAATCGAGGAAATTGACCATTACATTCTGAGAAATTATTCGAGGATACTTATTGGATTATGAATATATGATCATGACCGATTTATTTTGCTCTTTGGATTACATGACACTTGACATCACCTGCGCTACTTTACAATTGTCAGACATCACTTGCACTACCTTGTATTTGTTATTACCACTATCTACATTGTCCCGTGATCTTGATACATATTGTAATCACTATCTAAAACTAATATTCTTTACACTTTTTTCGGATCATACACACTGAGTCATATTATCTTGCACTTACATTGATTTATGAAATTAACCAAGCCGGGGTTACTGAGGGAGACTGTAGCAGGGAAAATCTAGGAAGGTGTGCTTGGAAGGGTGACCCCTTGTGCGTTTTGATGCCACACGTGATCTCGTTATTTGTGTGTGCTCCTTTTTACTTATTACATGATACCTGAGTACAGTGAACTGTTTCTCCCTGCTATCGGGATCCACTAATGCATCACTTGTTTGATATGCAGCTGTCCTGGGGGATGAGGCACAGGATAGTTGCATTAATATAAGATTAATAAAATGCTAGACATATACACTTGCATCATATCCTGTATTGTCTTCGATGATCTAGTAACTGACATATATTTTTATGATACTGATACTTGAAACTTATATGACATGCATTATCTTGACTACATGACGTTCCTAGACATACCATGTTATTGTGATCTCGTATTCTTATGATCTTGTGATTATACTACACAACAGTTACTCGTCCAGGACATTTCATGTTCATTATACACATGTCAAACCATACAAGCACGGTCTTCTTGTACATGATCTAGAGTCTCGATTATTCCTGTTATTGTTATTGCTTTTAGTTCTTGATACTGCCAATCATATTATTTTTGTTATTTCAATGCCCTACTTGTACAGTTGCTACATTTTCATTTTTTCTCTTTTATTGTTCCTTTCCTTCGTGTACTCTTCCTGGCCCGTGTCTGACGGAACTTTATTATTTTTCAGTATTTAGATTAGAAAACTAGTATAGAAAGTTGATCCTTGATCGTATTCTAGTTCTCCGGTCAGTTCAGTTCTTTTTTTGGACTTATCTTATTCAGATATGGTGGATGATATTGTTTATGATTTTGTATTTCATATATGTGCTTTTACCAATATGCTTTGTTGTATATGAATATATATATGTGCTATCCTGCTTATTATTGACAGCTTAAGGTATTCCTGGAAGAGATTTCACTCTTCGTGAGTATCTGCTGGCCATCATCACATACCTGTATTCCGTATTTTGGGAAGCGGGACATGACAATCAACCCTAGTATATGCTTGGTTTTGATTTTTTTCTTTTTCTTGTTTGTTGTTTTCTTTTTTTGGCTTGTGTTTGTTTGTGAAATGGATTTCAACAACAATAATTTTTTTAACGCTAATATGAATTCATATTTCACCCCGACCTCAGTTGACTCGGATAACTCCATCCCAACTTTGTATAACATGAACCAATTGAATATGCTGGATTAGATTTATCCGACTCAAATATAACCCATATCTCTATTCTAATAACCAAAAATTTTAAAATAGGTTTCACTCTTCAAAAAATCAATAGAGATTCACCTCCAAGAAGTCAAATTTGCAATCACCTTATCCACAATCATATCCCTATTTTACGTCATATACTCTTTTTCTAGAACAACCGATTGAAGAAAAATGCGAAGTAGAAAAGAGTATGAAAGCCGTAAAAACCATGCATGAGTCCCAATAACAAATTCAAAACATGTTAACTCACAATCATCATAATTATTTTGAAACCAAGATTATACACTACCTTTCTAGAACAACCATTTGAGAAAAAATTAGAGGTAGAAAACAGCATAGAACTCTTGCATGAGACTGCACAATAATTTCAAAAATCTTCTACCTAGACTATCGATAAGTTAGAAGCACAACTGAGTTAATTGGTTAATATTTATAAGAATAAGAAAACTCTCACTTATCAATTATTGACCAATCCAGATTTCTCTAACTCTACCATTCTGGCCTAGGAATCATGTTTTTAAAACTAAGATTCAATTTTAGCACACCCATTTGAACTTAACTAAACTCCAAGGTTTGAGAATCACATTGATATTTTAGTAAGTTATCCCTTTTCCGAGTCGAACTTGAGCATGAATGTGATGATTTGAATCTCAACTTTGTAATTTAATTCCACTTCTTGAATCAATATTGACTCCGGTATATTTATCCAATTTTAATTACTTTTACGAGTCAGTATTGAATCCTGTGTCCATTCATCATGAAATTGACTCATTTATCTTTCAGATCAACATAATGAACTTGACCAATATCATAATTTTGAAAGTCATATTGGCAAGTTGACAAGTTTCCATTTTCATAAAATTGGACTCAATCAGACCTCCACCAGAGCCACTACCCTAAGGTGACTTCTTCTTCTCTTTATATTTTAATGCATAAATACATTCACAATGCATTAAGGACAATGCATGAGATAAGTGTGGAGGAGGTCTATTAAAATAAAGTTTTTAGTTTTTTCTTCCTTTTCACTTCTTTTAGGATTTTTTTTTAGAATTTTACCTTTTGTATAGGATATTTTCCTTTCTTAAAAAACTTTTTGAACAAGAGATAAAGTCTTGATCTATTTTTAAGAAAATTATGATCTTAGAAATTAAGAAGCCTTAAATATGATATCTTAAACCTAGTCAAAATAATGGATCTTGTTTAGAATAATAGGTTTAGAAAATTTGGAAAGATAATTTGATCTTGAATTTTTTGCCTTAGAGAATATACACTCCACAATTACACATTTTTGGTATGGAAATAAAGACTTAAAATGTCATAAACAAAAAAAATAAAATGAAAAAAATATGGTATATATGAATAAAAACTCACCTATTAAAACTAGATAATTATGCCTCAGGAAGTATGATTATTTACACCTAACGGTGGTGAAAAGAAACAAACAATCCCTCTTAGTTTTGTGGCCTTATTTATTTAAGCCCGAGGGATGTTTTCTTATCTGATGCCCTAAGATCATCTGATTTGGGAGTCATTGACTAAAGGCTTATTATCCGGGTAAATTAGAAAGCCTAAGAAAACTAAAGAAAAAAGAATATGTATATATATATATATATATTATATATATATATATATATATATATATATATATATATATATATATATATATATATATATATATATATATATATGCTTGATGGTTAGAGTTGAAATCCAAATATCTACATTATCACAAAGTGCATATTATCTATGAAATTATGAGAGATCAATTTATTCAATCGAATTTTCAATTTTTATCTTAATTGAAAGCAAGATCTTATATATAGACTAAGTTTAAGAACGGATAATTTTTGGTGAACTTATGACATCAGATCTCTTAATTTTTTGCAAAAATATTTCAAAAACTTTACTCTCTTTCGAAATGCATTTTCAAAAATACTAACTTTTATTTTCTTTCTTTATGAATTTTGTGGGTGTAATACGCTGAAAACTCTCAGGAGACAAAACTTCTCATTTAAGGAAACCTATAGTTTTTAAAGGCTTGTTGTACACCCTTAGTGCAGTTGGGTCACCTTCAAAAGTGGTGTATTAGTTTTTTTTTTCTTATTTTGCTCGAGACGAGTAAAAGATAAGTGTGAGTATATGATTAGTATCCAATTCTGCATCTGCATATCGTATTCCTTATCATTTATGAATAAAATATCGCTTCTGAATCATGTTTTAGTCTATTTTGCCGATAATCAAGAGTTTAAGAGTAAAGTAAGAATAAAAGTCTAATTAAACTAAATTTTGGGTAATTAAATTACATTTCTTGGAGACTAAGGTAGAGAGCTTCTAGAAGATGCTTAGATCAAAAATTGAGGATGAATCTGAAGAAATACAGGTCAAAAATACCAAAAATCAGATACATACAGAAGCTTCTCCCAGTTGGACGAAGCATTAGGAAAAAAACCAACAACCTAAATCTCTTGGCAATATGGTGGGCCTACGCGTTAATCTTTGATGCGTGGCTTCATTTCGTCATCGAAAGCCTTCCTTTGCCTATAAATACTTCATTTGGAAATCAAAATCAAGGTTGAAGAGCAGTAGGCTAAGGTTTTCTCCCATTTAGTATAGCTTAGTGTACTTTTTCTTTTTCTTCTTCTTCTTTTGTATTTTCTTTTTGTTTTAGATCATATATTAGGCCAGAATTGATTCAGGAGAGAAAGAGAGAGATTGATGTAATAGAAAGTGATAATTTATGAAAGTTTTCTTCTTTCCTTCTATGGTTTCTTCTCTAACATCTAATATGACTACTAACTAACTTTTCTTCTCATGGAAATCTAACTACTAACCACTAATCATCTAACCCCTTACTTGATAATTCACATGAATCTAATAACCTCTACAAGACCTTACTCTTGCAAGAGCTATTGGTGGGTTATGATGATGAGTTCTAACAACTAACTTGCTAACATGCTAATTCTATTATTTTATGCTTGCCTCTAACTGGTTTTGCTGATCTAATATTTGCATTAGCTTTCTCTTGATGCAAGTTTTAATGTGAAAAATCATCTTATGTGAATACTTTATAACGTCTCTTGAAGCCAAGGATTAGTAATAGTTAATGATCCATGTGAGGCAACTATCACTAAGAGGTTAGCATGATTAGTGAAGTATTTAGTAGTTAGTATCCATGAGTTTTCTTCTCTTATTGCTTTATTTTCAAAACCATTTTGAAAATCACTTTATCATTTTCTTATCATTGTTTTCATCATCTTCTTAGTTCACTATTGTTTTCATTTTTTACCACAAATTCTTCTTTTTTTTCATTTTCCAAATAAATTCACCACACTTTCCACTTCGCTTATCTCGTGTTTTATCTTGCTTTTTTACTTTCTTGCTTTTCCTTGACTGATTTCAAAACCACCAATGCTATTTCTTGCATTCACTGTTTTCATCGCCTTCTCCTTCCATCACTTTTAGTTTCTTTTCTTTACTTTTTCTTCTTTAACAAAGAAGACTTTGTTAACAACCAACGTGAATGAACTATTAATGCTTCTATCACCTCCTGTCCCTGTAGATTCGACCCGTATTGCCTATATGCTATAACAGAAGTAACGAGAAAGCCAAAGCACCATAACACTTAAACTCTTCATTTCAAAATTCACATTTTCGTGCACGCTTTACCTTTAATCACTTATAATGAGGAAACTTGCAATGTGTTCGTTCGGATCATCATTTGGAATACTTCCAAACTGACATTGATTTTGCACAAACTAAATTATACCAGGATTCAACCCAAAGTTGTTTGCATTGATTGTTGGCTTCTTTATGTATGATGTTGCTCCAATCAGGGATGGAACCGCATAGTCCCTTATATTGGCCCACAAGACCATTGCTCTAGTTTTGATGATGATTAACTCATGTAGTTATAGTACTAATGATCTTGTTGTGTTTAAGTTTCAGATATTGATCAAGATCTTAGTTGGTGTTTAGCTTTTTTGAACCTAACATATGGTGATTCAAGAGCTCAAGCTTATAGTGTATATCTAGCACTCAAGATGGAGTTTACCTCGAAGAATCAAGTTTGGATCAAGTCTACTTGGAGAAAAAGATCTACCAGAAGATTTGTCTTGAGATTGTGAGTTTAGATCTCTTATAAAGAATAGATTAGTTTTGATTGCTCAAGCTCACACACACACACACAAAAGTTTTTATATCTAGTTTTTCAGTTTTAGTATTTAACAAGGATTTATTTTTGATATATATCAAATATTTTACAATTTTATTTCATGTTTCAAAAATGTATCTCAAACCTTATGTATTGCCAAAACACTTTTTAAACAAATACTAAATATTTAAAAATAAGTTTAATTTCAAAAATTATCTGAAAACTATTTTTAGGCCAGGTCGGTCAACCCTCTTGGCCATTTCTGGGTGCTCACTTGTGCACGTTGTGCACGTTTGTCAGACGACCGGTCAACTGGTAAACTGAGCGATCGATCAGACGGTCCACTGACTGTCACACCCAAGTCTCTATTGAGATCGGCTGACAGGGCAGTCGACCGGGCGGTCGGTTAGTTCAATATTTTGAATTACCAGTCAACCAGCTAGTTGACGGATCTGCTGATTTGCTCGTCACCCTTCTACTTATTTGACTATAATTTTTTATTTTGACATTCAATCTATGTGATTCAAATTGCATTACAAATATAACTTTCAATCTATGTGCTTCTATCGCTAACCCTCCCTGCGGATACGACCCGTCCTACCTTATGCTGCGAATGGTGATTCAGAAGGAGCAAAGTAAACCTACATATACATTCAAAGTTCTTGATCATCAGTACACGGCAACCAACGGTTTACTCTAAACCTCTTTTCAATACAATTAATCCTTCCGAACAAATTTTTGGCGACGTTGCTGGGGAGGGTAACAATTTTTATTGAATTTTTGGAAATGAAACAAATTTTTTTCTCTGTTGCAGGTTACAGGTAAGGGAAAGCAGGAAAGAAGATTGCAGTAACATATAAGTGGTCTTGGGTCTCTGTTCTAGAAAGCATAGACGAAGCACCCTCTGGATTGCCGCATTTCCTCGGCTCTGGTTGCGGATCCGCGACAAAAAGGAGTTCACTACTGACTGACTTTTTGCAGGGCTGCTTGCTTTGCAAAATTATAGTTTTCTGCAAATTTTATTTCTTGTATTCCATCACCAGGAGCCTGCTAATAACCAACAGTAAAACACTTGTTGAAAAGTTCAAAAATTGATTAGACATTTGCATTTTAGGCACGTGTCATTTCAATTCATTTACTTTACTGTTGAAGAGTGCTGGAGTAAGTTACATACGCATTGCATTCAGAATAGAACTCATCTCTTGGTTGATTTATATCACTTTGAATGAATCTTGTTTATCTTGTACACTTGCACAAAATTGATTTTAAAGGCAACACCCAATAACAAGATAAGGTGGGGATCTAATCACCCTTCCTTGGCCCAAAAATCAGATTCAAAGCACTCATAATCCCAAGCTTTTTAATAAAATTTGATAGACGTTGGCCCCTAGGGACATCCGGACTCGTTAAGAGATCAGCTGAGGTTGGAAATTGTTTTTGATTCACACTCCTGTCAAATCAGTGACTAAGGTTGGGGATTGAGGGGTGAAACCCCGAAGGCTGGTGGTTTGGGTTAATTAGGCTCGTTGCTTCTCCGCGGATACCTCCCACCATTCTTGCTCCCACCTGGCTGATTAGCTGTAGTCTAACTAGAGCAATAACCTTCTTCGGTTCATCGAACAGTTAGGAGTTGTCTATGTCCAGAAATCCTTGATAGCTTGTGATTGTTTTTCCTTTTTCTTGTTTGTTATTTTTCTTTTTTTCGCTTGATTGCTTGGTGAACGTTTCCTGTGATTGTGCATGCAAGAGTGGTAACGGGACCCAATTTCAGCAAGACATGTTAGGACTTCTACACTTGCACAAACACCACTTCCTAACACAATTCCAATCATGGCTAACAATACTTCTCTCCAAGACAAGTTCTACCCCATTCGCACTTCACTTCCTTCATGCATTCTTTTACCCGAAGCAACTAGGAACAATTTTAAGCTTAAATCACAATTCATAAATACACTCCCAAGATTTCATGGCCTAGAATCCGAGGACGCATATTTCTTCATTCGTGTGTTTGAAGAAGTGTGCTTGATGATGAGATTCCCCAACTAGGGGAAGATGCTGTTAGATTAAGGTTCATTCCCTTCGCGCTTAAGGACATAGCCAAGACGTGGCTATACAATCTGCCTGCCTGTTCCATCTCGACATGGGATGAATTTGTCAAAGTCTTTCTTAAGAAATTCTATCCCATTCACAAAACGGCCTTCATTAGAAAAAACATAATGCAGTTTAAGTAGGAATCAAGTGAACCATTTTGGAAGTATTTTGAATGGTTTAAAGATTTACAAGCCCAATGTCCTCATCACGGCATAGAGAAGTGGCGACAGTGCCAAATTCTCTATGATGGACTAGATTATCAAACGAAGACACTCCTCGAGACCATGTGTCAAGGGGAATTTTTAAATAAAGATGAGAACCAGGTTTGGGATCTCTTTGAAGATTTAGCAGAAAAAACCATTCAGTGGGAATCTTGCCCTGAGAAAACCAATCCCACCACTTCCAGAGCTGGTATGCATTCAATTAAATCTTCTATAGCTACCGAGGCAAAGATAACCCAATTGATGAAAAGGCTAGAACTGTTCGAGGCTAGGAAACCAAATTCTGTGAATCAGGTCAACCCACCACCTGTGATCAACCCGGGTTGTACCTACTGCCATGCTCTTAACCACCTGTTTGAGGAGTGTCCTATCTACCAAGCTCAAATGTACCCTGAGAATATGAATGCAGCATATACCAGACCTAATTACAATCCATACTCCAAAACATGCAATCCGGGATGGAGGAACCATCCAAATATTTCTTGGAGTCAGTCTGGTCACGAGCAATGAAGATTCCATGCAAATACCCTGCTCAATATCATCAACGTAGTTTCCAACAGAGTCCACCAAATTTTCAAACAAGCTTCCAACACAACTTCCAGCCCGCATATCAGTAACAACAAACACAAAATCAGCCTGATAAAAAAATGTCAGATTTGGAAAGAATGATTGAAATCTTATCTAAAACCCATGCCTCACTGATGAACACCCACAACCAGGCCATCAATAGGTTAGAGGTTCAGATAGGTCAACTGGCTAGCTCATTGAATGAAAGACAAAAGGGAACATTGCCAAGCTGATTGGTAGTCAAAAGTGCATTTTTATCATCATATTTACCATCACATTTTCATATTTATTCATTTAATTCTGCACAATTATTAATATTTTATTATTTATTGTGTGCAGGCCTCGAATTGTTATGTTAACAATAAATAAAGCCTAAAGAGCCCAAAAGCCCAGATCCAAGCCCATATTTGAAGCCCAGGTGAAAAAGCGCAAATACAAAGAGTCAAAATGCAAATACAAGGGCTGAAAGTTGCAAATATCAGAGATTAGGGAAGGATAGACTTCTATCCAACCCTAAACACCTGCAGGATGAGAATAAAAGGCCAAGATAAGAAGAAAATTCGTGGGAGGAAGATTTGAAGAAATCTGGATTAAGGGTAACTTGATTACCAAGTTACCTCGAAAATCCAGATTTAAAAGGCCAGGATTACAATTCTAGAAGCAGGAACCCACATGGACGGACCAGGAGAAGCCACGCGCCAAAGCGCGTGGCCAGAAGCCGCAAAAGTGCCGCGGATCCGCCGCAAATCCGCGGCACTTTGATAAGATCCTGATCCCAAATTTTGTGAGCAGATTCGTCCGGGACTCTTCTCTCTTCTGCACTATAAATATCCCTGCAAAGTGCAACGTACAGAGCGTCCAGCGTCCAGCAAAGGGCCAAAGTTAGGATTTTTAGGGTTTTTCTCTCTTTTAGTTTTGTAGTTAGGGTTTCTTTTTATTTTAAAGAGAGAGAGAGGATTATATTGAGCGTGACACGATGTACCTCCTTCTTCTCTGCTGATCAATAAAGGTATAATTTTTATTTTGTTCTTTATTCCTATGTGTACTTTTATTTTGTTTTTCTTTTCTTTTTCTCTGTGATCTATGTTGGTTTGTATGAGCATGCAAGTGATTTCTGAAGCACGAGTATAACGAGTCTTAGCGAGAGCCAACGATATTTCATGGAGATGTTCTCCTCCTCAAGGTGCGTATCGATTCATGCTTGCAAGTCTTGATGATCTAAATGCGAACAGGGGACTGAGATCGATCCTATGCCTTATGCGTTCATGCCTCCAAAGCAAGGTAGAAAGTGTTAAGATTTCATAATTTCTTCAACCAAGGTTAGTATTTCTTTTATTTTATTTTCTTTTCTTTTATTTTCCCTTTTGTAGATTAAATCCACATCTTCCATACTTCTTTTCTTTCGACCCAGTGTAAATACCATCGTGACTAATAAAATAACCAAAAAAGATAATTTTTAGAGAAACTTGCTTAACGCTTCTATCGCAGTCCCTCCCTGAGGATCACGACCCGCATAGCCCTGCTACCGCGGATTAGAACTGATTCCTCGCACGATCTATTCTTAATCTAATATTCTAATTTTTGTGTGCAGGAAATCTCAGTCAACAAATTGGCGCCGTTGCCTGGGAGGGACTGTAAGTTATCTCTAAAACAAAAAATCTAATTTTTAACTAATTCTTTACTCTTTTCTGTTTGCAGGTTTGGAGAACAGGAAACAGAAACTTATCGCAGCAGTGGACATATAGCTATCCTGTGTCTCTGCCCTCGAAGGCAGAGCACGAGGACCTGCAACTTTGCCGCGGAAACGCGGCCAGAGCCGCGGATCCGCGGCAATTGCAGTGAACTACTCACTAAATTTTTTTTGCAGGTCTCTGTAAATTAAAATACTGCTTACTGATATATTATGTCTTGTTCTGTGATACACCTGTAAATTGCTAATAATTCAACAGTAAAATATTGATTGTTAAAAATAAAATTTGATTAGACGTTTGCATATTAGGCACGTGTCTTTTCAATTATTTTTATTTACTGTTGAAGAGTGCTGGAGAAGCAAGGTACGTACGCATTGCATGTAGAATAGGATTCATCTCTTGGTTGATTTTCTGCTTTGAGTGATTCTTATCTATTTATCTTGTACACTTGCACTAATTCATCTTAAGGGCATAACCTATAAATAAGATAAGGTGGGGATTTCATCACCCTTCCTTAGCCCAAAAATCATATCCCAAGCACTCACTAACCCAAGCCTAACATAAAAATTAGTAGACGTTGGCCCTAGGGACATCTCGGACTCAATAGGAGATTATCCTAAGGAGGAACAGTGTTGGAAGTTGACTCCTGCCAAATCAGTGTCTAGGAAGGGGATTGAGGGCCGAAAGCCCGAAGTGTGGTGGTTATTTAATTAAGGAACGTCTTTGACGGAAAACCTCCCACCACTCTTGCCCCGACCTGGCTGATTAACTTGTGGTCAAAGTCTGCACCCGACCTCTCGTGGACAGTCTAACCAGTTAGGAGTCGTCTAGGTCTAGGTCTACCCTAACTTAGGTTAGAATTTTTTCTTTTTTGTTTGTTTATTTGTTTGTGTTGTTTGTGTTGGTGTGATATAGCATACAATAATAATTCCAATTTTAATCCATATTACACCCCTAACTATTATTCGGATATCACCAACCCGGCATACCCTAATTTTGACCAATCTAGTGTGCCGGAATGGTCTTATCCGAATGAATATAACCCACACCCTCCATCTTATGACTATAATTTCCATAATAATTTCAACTCGTCACAGAGTTCATGGGGTTTCGAGTCCCCCGAGTCTAATTCTCAACCAAATTGTCCTCCATATCCATCTAGTTCACATTCCTTCAATGATTCATACTCTGATCCTCCCTTTCAGAATAGATCACTATCCATAGGGGAAATGATAAGTATGCATAAGTCCAAGCAACAATCACCATCAATCTTAGATAGGATGATGTGTGAGTCCACCGACTCACAACTTTATCACGATGACACTTCATCTTTTCAAGTCCAATCACAGCAAGATGCACCTATCGACTATGAAGGGATGCTAGCTGCCATGACTGAGGCTAGATTAGCCCGTGATCGTGACATAGACCTGATGGTTGAATCTTTACGTTCTCACCGTTCGGCCATTTCTGCTTTCATTGACCACTCGATTAGAGCCGACGAACCAAGTTGCTTTGGACAACAAGATTCTAATTCAGTACCATCTTGTGAACTTGCCGAAACTTCAAATTCTGATAACTTGGCAAGTTTTTCCTTTCCCGAATTAGAACTTGAACATGACCTAGATTCTCAAAATCTCTTTACTTCTGAAACTGATTGTACAATTCTGACGGAAGATGTTGACCTTAGTTTTGAAGAATTGTATGGCGATGAGCTAGAATTCCTTAATATTGGAAGTAAAGAGATATCATCCATATTAGGTCACATTCCATTGTGGGAAGAAGATTTTGGACTTGAGTTTCAATTTCTTGACTTGGACCCAATTCTTGAACCTAGCCCGACTCCTGAGCCCTTACTTGATTTGAGCTTCTTTCCTGAGTCGGTATTCGTTCTCACACCTATATTGTCCAAGTCAATCATTCCATCTTTTCATATTCCATTTTGGGACAAGGAGGTTGAGACAATTAACTCTGAAATTTATTATGAAATTGGAAATTTGATGGGGTGGAAATACTAAAAAATGATTGTACATATATTTTAGTGGGTTATGTAAGAAAAATTTCTGGTGGGTTCCACCATATTATATGTTATCTTGATTGGGCCGCATTTCGTGGACCAATTAGACCACCTCCGGAACCACCACCCTAAGGTAAATTCCGCCTTCCCTTGTTCTGTTTCATGCATATATGCATACATTCATACATTGAGGACAATGCATGAGATAAGTGTGGGGGTGGGCTTTACTAACATACTAACATAGGTAGAAACTAACAAAAATTGCTAAAAAAAAAAATTAAAAAAAATGTTATAAAAAGGAAGTATTTTGACTTATTTTTTTGAAAGAAATCTAAGTTAGTTTTGAGGATTAGGAAAATCATGATTAGGATTTCTAAAGACTTGGTCAAAATAAATAAATTGTTTAAATTTTAGGTATAGGAGAAAAATTGAATAAATAATTAGTCTTGATTTTTACCTTAATGAATATTGCACACCTAATGCATATCTAGGATTCTAAGACAAAGACCCTTGTGCCTCATATATATAAAAAAAAAAAAAGAGAAATATATCAGCCACTAATTAAGCTGGATACATGTGCCTCAAGAAGCATAAGTATTCACGCCTAAAGGTGAGCGTAAAAAAAAAAACCTTAGTTTCGTGGCCTAGTTCACTCGAATGCGAGTCCGCGGGTGTTTTCTCACCTGATGCCCTAAAGCCAACCGGTTTGGGAGTCATCGGCTTTAAGTTCGTTACATGGGTGGATTAGAAAGCCTAAGGAGATTAAGGAAAAAATTACTTATATGTATTAACACGTCTAATAGTCAATTAGTTAGGTATTAGGGCCTCAGGAAGCCTTGATACTTACACGAAAGAATATTAGATGAGTTATACATATCAAAAAAAAAAAAATAAATAATAATAATATATATCTATTAAATAAAGAGGCATGAGAGTCAAAGTCAAGGAATTCCTAGTATAAATAAGGATGCATATGATTTTTGGTAACGAAAAAGACTATATTAGAAATTCAATTTTAATTCTTACCTAAAATGGAAAACAATTGACTTTATAAAGACTAGGTTTGAGGAATGAATAAAAATGAGGATCCTAAAAACTTATAGACTACTTAGTCTCTTCAAATATAATTCAAATATTTTCCTTTTATGGATTTTGTGGGTGCAATCCGCTGAAAACCCTCACGAGACAACACTCGTCCTCTAAGGTAACCTAGAGGTTTAACGGCTTGTTGCACGTGCTAAGTGCAATCGTGATTCCTACGAAAGTGAGTTAGGTTAGATTAACTTTTTCTTTTTCTTTGTTTTTACTCGAGGACGAGCAAAAAGATAAGTGTGGGGGTGTGATTGGTAGTCAAAAGTGCATTTTTATCATCATATTTACCATCACATTTTCATATTTATTCATTTAATTCTGCACAATTATTAATATTTTATTATTTATTGTGTGCAGGCCTCGAATTGTTATGTTAACAATAAATAAAGCCTAAAGAGCCCAAAAGCCCAGATCCAAGCCCATATTTGAAGCCCAGGTGAAAAAAGCGCAAATACAAAGAGTCAAAATGCAAATACAAGGGCTGAAAGTTGCAAATATCAGAGATTAGGGAAGGATAGACTTCTATCCAACCCTAAACACCTGTAGGATGAGAATAAAAGACCAAGATAAGAAGAAAATTCGTGGGAGGAAGATTTGAAGAAATCTGGATTAAGGGTAACTTGATTACCAAGTTACCTCGAAAATCCAGATTTAAAAGGCCAGGATTACAATTCTAGAAGCAGGAACCCACATGGACGGACCAGGAGAAGCCACGCGCCAAAGCGCGTGGCCAGAAGCCGCAAAAGTGCCGCGGATCCGCCGCAAATCCGCGGCACTTTGATAAGATCCTGATCCCAAATTTTGTGAGCAGATTCGTCCGGGACTCTTCTCTCTTCTGCACTATAAATATCCCTGCAAAGTGCAACGTACAGAGCGTCCAGCGTCCAGCAAAGGGCCAAAGTTAGGATTTTTAGGGTTTTTCTCTCTTTTAGTTTTGTAGTTAGGGTTTCTTTTTATTTTAAAGAGAGAGAGAGGATTATATTGAGCGTGACACGATGTACCTCCTTCTTCTCTGCTGATCAATAAA
Source organism: Agave tequilana (assembly GCA_038442645.1). NCBI lineage: Eukaryota > Viridiplantae > Streptophyta > Magnoliopsida > Asparagales > Asparagaceae > Agave > Agave tequilana. Next base: position 1,148,996 of record JAVJIF010029691.1, on the reverse strand, counting down.
GGTATAATTTTTATTTTGTTCTTTATTCCTATGTGTACTTTTATTTTGTTTTTCTTTTCTTTTTCTCTGTGATCTATGTTGGTTTGTATGAGCATGCAAGTGATTTCTGAAGCACGAGTATAACGAGTCTTAGCGAGAGCCAACGATATTTCATGGAGATGTTCTCCTCCTCAAGGTGCGTATCGATTCATGCTTGCAAGTCTTGATGATCTAAATGCGAACAGGGGACTGAGATCGATCCTATGCCTTATGCGTTCATGCCTCCAAAGCAAGGTAGAAAGTGTTAAGATTTCATAATTTCTTCAACCAAGGTTAGTATTTCTTTTATTTTATTTTCTTTTCTTTTATTTTCCCTTTTGTAGATTAAATCCACATCTTCCATACTTCTTTTCTTTCGACCCAGTGTAAATACCATCGTGACTAATAAAATAACCAAAAAAGATAAATTTTTAGAGAAACTTGCTTAACGCTTCTATCGCAGTCCCTCCCTGAGGATCACGACCCGCATAGCCCTGCTACCGCGGATTAGAACTGATTCCTCGCACGATCTATTCTTAATCTAATATTCTAATTTTTGTGTGCAGGAAATCTCAGTCAACAATTGGCGCCGTTGCCTGGGAGGGACTGTAAGTTATCTCTAAAACAAAAAAATCTAATTTTTAACTAATTCTTTACTCTTTTCTGTTTGCAGGTTTGGAGAACAGGAAACAGAAACTTATCGCAGCAGTGGACATATAGCTATCCTGTGTCTCTGCCCTCGAAGGCAGAGCACGAGGACCTGCAACTTTGCGCGGAAACGCGGCCAGAGCCGCGGATCCGCGGCAATTGCAGTGAACTACTCACTAAATTTTTTTTGCAGGTCTCTGTAAATTAAAATACTGCTTACTGATATATTATGTCTTGTTCTGTGATACACCTGTAAATTGCTAATAATTCAACAGTAAAATATTGATTGTTAAAAATAAAATTTGATTAGACGTTTGCATATTAGGCACGTGTCTTTTCAATTATTTTTATTTACTGTTGAAGAGTGCTGGAGAAGCAAGGTACGTACGCATTGCATGTAGAATAGGATTCATCTCTTGGTTGATTTTCTGCTTTGAGTGATTCTTATCTATTTATCTTGTACACTTGCACTAATTCATCTTAAGGGCATAACCTATAAATAAGATAAGGTGGGGATTTCATCACCCTTCCTTAGCCCAAAAATCATATCCCAAGCACTCACTAACCCAAGCCTAACATAAAAATTAGTAGACGTTGGCCCTAGGGACATCTCGGACTCAATAGGAGATTATCCTAAGGAGGAACAGTGTTGGAAGTTGACTCCTACCAAATCAGTGTCTAGGAAGGGGATTGAGGGCCGAAAGCCCGAAGTGTGGTGGTTATTTAATTAAGGAACGTCTTTGACGGAAAACCTCCCACCACTCTTGCCCCGACCTGGCTGATTAACTTGTGGTCAAAGTCTGCACCCGACCTCTCGTGGACAGTCTAACCAGTTAGGAGTCGTCTAGGTCTAGGTCTACCCTAACTTAGGTTAGAATTTTTTCTTTTTTGTTTGTTTATTTGTTTGTGTTGTTTGTGTTGGTGTGATATGGCATACAATAATAATTCCAATTTTAATCCATATTACACCCCTAACTATTATTCGGATATCACCAACCCGGCATACCCTAATTTTGACCAATCTAGTGTGCCGGAATGGTCTTATCCGAATGAATATAACCCACACCCTCCATCTTATGACTATAATTTCCATAATAATTTCAACTCGTCACAGAGTTCATGGGGTTTCGAGTCCCCCGAGTCTAATTCTCAACCAAATTGTCCTCCATATCCATCTAGTTCACATTCCTTCAATGATTCATACTCTGATCCTCCCTTTCAGAATAGATCACTATCCATAGGGGAAATGATAAGTATGCATAAGTCCAAGCAACAATCACCATCAATCTTAGATAGAATGATGTGTGAGTCCACCGACTCACAACTTTATCACGATGACACTTCATCTTTTCAAGTCCAATCACAGCAAGATGCACCTATCGACTATGAAGGGATGCTAGCTGCCATGACTGAGGCTAGATTAGCCCGTGATCGTGACATAGACCTGATGGTTGAATCTTTACGTTCTCACCGTTCGGCCATTTCTGCTTTCATTGACCACTCGATTAGAGCCGACGAACCAAGTTGCTTTGGACAACAAGATTCTAATTCAGTACCATCTTGTGAACTTGCCGAAACTTCAAATTCTGATAACTTGGCAAGTTTTTCCTTTCCCGAATTAGAACTTGAACATGACCTAGATTCTCAAAATCTCTTTACTTCTGAAACTGATTGTACAATTCTGACGGAAGATGTTGACCTTAGTTTTGAAGAATTGTATGGCGATGAGCTAGAATTCCTTAATATTGGAAGTAAAGAGATATCATCCATATTAGGTCACATTCCATTGTGGGAAGAAGATTTTGGACTTGAGTTTCAATTTCTTGACTTGGACCCAATTCTTGAACCTAGCCCGACTCCTGAGCCCTTACTTGATTTGAGCTTCTTTCCTGAGTCGGAATTCGTTCTCACACCTATATTGTCCAAGTCAATCATTCCATCTTTTCATATTCCATTTTGGGACAAGGAGGTTGAGACAATTAACTCTGAAATTTATTATGAAATTTGGAAATTTGATGGGGTGGAAATACTAAAAAATGATTGTACATATATTTTAGTGGGTTATGTAAGAAAAATTTCTGGTGGGTTCCACCATATTATATGTTATCTTGATTGGGCCGCATTTCGTGGACCAATTAGACCACCTCCGGAACCACCACCCTAAGGTAAATTCCGCCTTCCCTTGTTCTGTTTCATGCATATATGCATACATTCATACATTGAGGACAATGCATGAGATAAGTGTGGGGGTGGGCTTTACTAACATACTAACATAGGTAGAAACTAACAAAAATTGCTAAAAAAAAAAAAAAAAAAATTAAAAAAAAATGTTATAAAAAGGAAGTATTTTGACTTATTTTTTTGAAAGAAATCTAAGTTAGTTTTGAGGATTAGGAAAATCATGATTAGGATTTCTAAAGACTTGGTCAAAATAAATAAATTGTTTAAATTTTAGGTATAGGAGAAAAATTGAATAAATAATTAGTCTTGATTTTTACCTTAATGAATATTGCACACCTAATGCATATCTAGGATTCTAAGACAAAGACCCTTGTGCCTCATATATATAAAAAAAAAAAAAGAGAAATATATCAGCCACTAATTAAGCTGGATACATGTGCCTCAAGAAGCATAAGTATTCACGCCTAAAGGTGAGCGTAAAAAAAAAACCTTAGTTTCGTGGCCTAGTTCACTCGAATGCGAGTCCGCGGGGTGTTTTCTCACCTGATGCCCTAAAGCCAACCGGTTTGGGAGTCATCGGCTTTAAGTTCGTTACATGGGTGGATTAGAAAGCCTAAGGAGATTAAGGAAAAATTACTTATATGTATTAACACGTCTAATAGTCAATTAGTTAGGTATTAGGGCCTCAGGAAGCCTTGATACTTACACGAAAGAATATTAGATGAGTTATACATATCAAAAAAAAAATAAATAAATAATAATAATATATATCTATTAAATAAAGAGGCATGAGAGTCAAAGTCAAGGAATTCCTAGTATAAATAAGGATGCATATGATTTTTGGTAACGAAAAAGACTATATTAGAAATTCAATTTTAATTCTTACCTAAAATGGAAAACAATTGACTTTATAAAGACTAGGTTTGAGGAATGAATAAAAATGAGGATCCTAAAAACTTATAGACTACTTAGTCTCTTCAAATATAATTCAAATATTTTCCTTTTTATGGATTTTGTGGGTGCAATCCGCTGAAAACCCTCACGAGACAACACTCGTCCTCTAGGGTAACCTAGAGGTTTAACGGCTTGTTGCACGTGCTAAGTGCAATCGTGATTCCTACGAAAGTGAGTTAGGTTAGATTAACTTTTTCTTTTTCTTTGTTTTTACTCGAGGACGAGCAAAAAGATAAGTGTGGGGGTGTGATTGGTAGTCAAAAGTGCATTTTTATCATCATATTTACCATCACATTTTCATATTTATTCATTTAATTCTGCACAATTATTAATATTTTATTATTTATTGTGTGCAGGCCTCGAATTGTTATGTTAACAATAAATAAAGCCTAAAGAGCCCAAAAGCCCAGATCCAAGCCCATATTTGAAGCCCAGGTGAAAAAAGCGCAAATACAAAGAGTCAAAATGCAAATACAAGGGCTGAAAGTTGCAAATATCAGAGATTAGGGAAGGATAGACTTCTATCCAACCCTAAACACCTGTAGGATGAGAATAAAAGACCAAGATAAGAAGAAAATTCGTGGGAGGAAGATTTGAAGAAATCTGGATTAAGGGTAACTTGATTACCAAGTTACCTCGAAAATCCAGATTTAAAAGGCCAGGATTACAATTCTAGAAGCAGGAACCCACATGGACGGACCAGGAGAAGCCACGCGCCAAAGCGCGTGGCCAGAAGCCGCAAAAGTGCCGCGGATCCGCCGCAAATCCGCGGCACTTTGATAAGATCCTGATCCCAAATTTTGTGAGCAGATTCGTCCGGGACTCTTCTCTCTTCTGCACTATAAATATCCCTGCAAAGTGCAACGTACAGAGCGTCCAGCGTCCAGCAAAGGGCCAAAGTTAGGATTTTTAGGGTTTTTCTCTCTTTTAGTTTTGTAGTTAGGGTTTCTTTTTATTTTAAAGAGAGAGAGAGGATTATATTGAGCGTGACACGATGTACCTCCTTCTTCTCTGCTGATCAATAAAGGTATAATTTTTATTTTGTTCTTTATTCCTATGTGTACTTTTATTTTGTTTTTCTTTTCTTTTTCTCTGTGATCTATGTTGGTTTGTATGAGCATGCAAGTGATTTCTGAAGCACGAGTATAACGAGTCATAGCGAGAGCCAACGATATTTCATGGAGATGTTCTCCTCCTCAAGGTGCGTATCGATTCATGCTTGCAAGTCTTGATGATCTAAATGCGAACAGGGGACTGAGATCGATCCTATGCCTTATGCGTTCATGCCTCCAAAGCAAGGTAGAAAGTGTTAAGATTTCATAATTTCTTCAACCAAGGTTAGTATTTCTTTTATTTTATTTTCTTTTCTTTTATTTTCCCTTTTGTAGATTAAATCCACATCTTCCATACTTCTTTTCTTTCGACCCAGTGTAAATACCATCGTGACTAATAAAATAACCAAAAAAGATAAATTTTTAGAGAAACTTGCTTAACGCTTCTATCGCAGTCCCTCCCTGAGGATCACGACCCGCATAGCCCTGCTACCGCGGATTAGAACTGATTCCTCGCACGATCTATTCTTAATCTAATATTCTAATTTTTGTGTGCAGGAAATCTCAGTCACAAGCCAACAAGTGCCCAATCCTAAGAACCCCTTCCATATTCATGAAGCTGAAGACATAGGTCCCAGTCAGTGTAACACTATTCATATTTTGAGATCTGGAAAGTAGATATACAATCAGGCTTCTAGTCATCCTATTCCAAATAAATCAATGCCAACATCTCCTGTTCCAGTACCACCAACTAAAAATGATCCATCTTCAAGTTCACAACCTTCAACCTCCAAATCGAATAAAGACAAAGCAGATGAGCAACCATACAAGCCTATTATACCATTCCCTGATAGACTAGCAAACCAAAAGATTAATGCTCAAATGGAGAAAATTAGAGAAATATTCAATTAGGTCCAGATCAATGTACCCCTTCTTCATGCCATACAACAAGTCCCCTCATATGCCAAGTTCTTGAAAGATATGTGAACTAAGAAAAGGAAAACTAATGTCCCAAAGAAGGTCTTCCTTGCTTCTAATATAAGTGAGTTGCTAACTGGGCCAATTCCCGTGAAATATAAAGACCCAAGGAGTCCAACTATTTCTTGTATTATAGGAAAGACCACGATAAATAGGGCATTACTGGATCTAGGAGCCATCATCAATTTTCTTCCTTTCTCCATGTTTCAGTAACTCGGGTTAGGCGACCTCTGTCCAACCAGAGTTACTATACAACTGGCTGATCGATCTGTAAAAATCCCAAAGGGAAAGATTACAGATATTCTCATTCGGCTCAGGGAATTCATTTACCCCATGGGTTTCATTGTTCTAGAAACGCAACCCGTACATAATCTAAAAGCTCAGACACCTGTCATTCTAGGACGATCCTTCCTAGCCACTGCTAACGCAATCATCAACTGTAGGAATAGATCAATGTGTCTAACCTTTGGAGATATGACAAAAGAGGTAAATGTTTTCCACCTGGAAAAACAACCTCGAGATTTGAAAAATGAGTCATTTGAAGTGAACCTGATCGAGGGATTAGCAAGTGAACATGAAATGGAAATTGAATACAAATCTGATAGAGAATTTGAGTTGGAGTCTGATGGCTTCAACCTTGATCAAATAATTGAATCCACAGTGGAGTGGGCAACAGATGCAGCCTCTATCCTTCCCTTACACAAGGAACAACCATTGATAGATCAAGTGCGCCCTTCCGAGCTTAAGATTCTTACTAGTCATCTCAAGTATAAGTACTTGGGTGTAAAGGAAGAATTTCCCGTGATAATTGCGTCCCATCTGACGGAACAACATGAAGAGGATCTTCTTGTAGTATTCAGGGAAAATCGAGAAGCCATTGGTTGGATCATGGCTGATATAAAGGGAATCAGTCCATCCATTGTGCAACACCGGATTCATTTGACGGAAGAAGCAAAACCTAAATGTGACCCACAACGTAGACTAAACCCGATCATGCAAGAGGCTGTTAGAGCTGAAATTTTGAAGCTATTAGACAATGGGATCATCTATCCCATATCCGATAGCCAGTGGGTTAGTCCAGTCAACGCTGTGCCAAAGAAAGCCAGGGTTACCGTGGTAGAAAACGATAAGAAAGAATTAGTACAAACTCGTCTTCCAACGAAGATTCGAGTCTGTATTGATTGCCGAAAATTAAACGCTGCCACATGTAAAGACCACTTTCCCCTTCCGTTCATCGATCAAATGCTCGAGAGAATAGCTAGACATGAGTATTTCTACTTCCTGGAAGGATATTCAAGATACAATCAAATCCCTATTGCTCCCGAGGATCAAGACAAGACTACCTTCACCTGTTCCTTTGGAACATTTGCATATCAAAGAATGCCCTTCGGCCTATGCAACGCTCATGCAACGTTTCACTGTTGCATGCTTAGTCTTTTTTCCGACATGGTGGAGAAATTTTTGGAGATTTTCATGGATGATTTTTTCATTTACGGTGATACCTTTGAACAATACTTGCACCATCTTAAGTTAGTTTTACAACGATGCATGGAGAAAAACTTGACACTCAATTAGGAGATGTGTCACTTTATGGTCAAGCAAGGAATTATCCTAGGACATGAAGTTTCACACAAAGGAATCGAGATTGATAGATCGAAAGTGGATGTTATAACAAAGCTCCCTAAGCTGAAATACTTAAAAGACATCAGATCATTTTTAGGGCACACTGGCTTCTATAGAAGATTTATTCAGGGATTTAGCAAAATTGCTAGACCTTTGACAAATCTCTTAGGAAAAGATGTACCCTTCAATTTTGATAAAGAATGTGTACAAGCATGGGAGGAGCTTAAATACAGACTTATTTTGGCGCCAATAATCTCAGTGCCTGATTGGACTAGGCCTTTTGAAATCATATGTGATGCCTCTGATTATACCACAGGCGCTGTTCTCGGACAACGTACTGATAACAGGCAACACATGATTTACTATGCTAGTAGGACACTTAATGAGACCTAGCTAAATTACACGACAACTGAAAAGGAATTTTTAGCAGTTGTGTTTGTGTTGGAAAATTTTTTCCAATACCTACTAGGATCCAAGACGACGATTTTCACTGTTTACTCCGCCCTTAGATACTTAAAGAAAGATGCAAAGGCTAGACTGATTCGATGGATACTTCTTTTGTGAGAGTTTGATTTGGAAATTAAAGACAAAAAGGGCGTTGAAAATGTGGTGGCAGATCACCTTTCGAGAATTCCTAATGTACCAATTGAGACTATACCTATCAATGAAGACTTTCCTGACAAACATATCTTTACGATGTGTAAAGAGCCCTGGTATGCTGATATAGCAAACTATCTTGCAACCGGGCAAATACCTTCAAATTGGTCAGGTCAGGACAAGTATCGCTTTATGAAACAAGTACAGTTTTTCTAAGGATGAACATCATAGCGTATTGACATTTTGTCACAAGCTGGCTTGTGATGGACATTTTGGTCCACGAAAGACTGCTGAGAAAGTCCTTCAGAGTGGGTTCTATTGGCCCACTCTCTTTAAGGACGCTTATACATTATGCAAGCTCTGTGCCAGATGTCAAATGACGGGTCAAATCACGCATAAAGACATGATGCCCCTTACACTGATCCTTGAGGTAGAAAATTTTGATTTGTGGGGCATCGATTTTATAGGATCCTTCCCTCTGTCTTATGGCAACCAATACATTTTGGTGGCCGTAGACTACTTTTCTAAGTGGGCTGAAGCTATTCCAACTAGGACAAATGATAACCAAGTTGTCATCAAGTTCTTATGGGAAAACATCATTTCTCGCTTCGGAGCCCCCCGTGCGATAATTAGTGACAATAGGAGTCATTTCTGCAATCGAGCTTTTGAAGCCCTAATGCGGAAGTACTCAATCTCTCATAAATTATCCACGGCCTATCATCCTTAGACGAACGGGCAAGTGAAGGTCACCAACTAAAAAATTAAACTAATATTAGAGAAAACTGTTGGAAAAAATCGTAAGGATTGGTCCATCAAACTCATTGATGCCCTATGGGCATATCGGACTGCCTACAAGACTGTCCTCGGTATGTCTCCATATCGAGTTGTATTTTTAAAACCCTGCCATCTGCCTGTGGAGTTAGAGAACAGTGCTATGTGGGCACTAAAATAACTGAATTTGGACTTAGACAAAGCCGGTGATTTGAGAAAGCTACAGATATCCAAGTTAGAAGAACTATGAAATGATGTATACGATAACACTCGGATATCTAAAAATAGAGCTAAGATTTTCCATGATAAATCGATTCATAGGAAAAATTTCATCTCGGGACAAAAAGTTCTATTGTACAACACTAGACTCCACCTTTTTCCTGGTAAACTCAAAACCAGGTGGTCAGCCCATACATTGTCCAGAACGTCTATCCTCATGGTGTCGTTGAAATTTTTGATCTAAAAGATGGCAACACTTTCAAAGTCAATGGTCAACGCCTAAAGCCATCTTCACTACAGAATCTGAGTTCCACAATGCTATTGAACTGGGTCTTTGTGACTCAGACTATACGTGACCACGTAATTTTACAATTTTTCCTGTATTTCCTGTACATCATTTTGGGACCTCCTTTGTAAATAAAAAAAGATAAAAAAACTAAATAAGTGGGACTTAGGTGCTAAATATCACCAAGGTTTTTTCATCTTTTCCTACACTCCCTTTTCTTTCTAAATAACCTAGGGTTGTAAATTCCTAGTTTCCACTTGGGCAATTTGGGGATTCCGTCTTTCTCAGCCCCTTATAAATATCCCTCAGCCCGTGTTCTCCTCATTACCCTACTTCATATCTCAGATCTGAAACAAGCACAGAGCGCCGCCCCTCCAATTTTTTTTGATCCTCTGCTCCCTCTACAAAGCCGCGTTTCGACGGCAACTGCCGCGCATCTGCGGTACCTTCGACTTCCCTGGAGCGCGGCCAAATTTCTCTATGGTCGTGATAGTCTGAAATTCAAGGATCTACAATCTCCACCTCTGCTACCATCACAGATTGCTCTCTGCAATCTCATTTCAGTTTTCCTCCCCACGTAGTCTGAGGGAGGATTGCGTATCCCTTCTCGTTGCTTCCTATTATCCATCATGGCACCATCTATTTTCGCTGAAAAAGATTTTGCTCGAATTCTTAGCGATGTTAACGGTTATGGTCATATTTTTTTAGATCGTATTCGTGCATGAGATTGATATAGATTAGTTTATGATAACTCAGATCACGAGTGTTACTATTATCCTGAGCTCGTCAAACTTTTCTACAATTCTATAGATTCTAAATCTATCAATTTTGACACATATCAGATCTTGGCGCACATGCCCACTGGGGATATTATTGTCATGCTTCTTCTACTAAAAGAACTCACACATGTCCCTTGCAACCCACATCATAGCGACCCCCTACCTTTAATCGATTACATGACTGTCATGGGGGCTCGCTGTACGGAACATGATAGGGGGTTCAAAGCCAGTACTACATTTAGAAACGTATATTGCGTTGGTCACTGGATTCAACGCAACATTTTAGGGCTTGGCCACATGACCTCCTTTAACTGGTCGGTGCTGCAGATTATACATGACCTGATGACTCGACAGCACACTATCTTATCAACAAGATCATTTTTCATAGTATCATCACCAACTCCTCACGCACACGCGGTGCAAAGTACTCGCACCCAGTTTTGATCACTCGTTTATGTAGGACTTTCTTACCAAATGTAGTTTTTAACTCATATGATAGGGTGTTCGTTGCACAAGAGAGGGCGACTAGCGCTTACAATAGTTGCCTTCATGCGGTCTGGACTCCTAGTGTCCAGTCCGTAGATGTCCCTGTGGAGTCCTCTTCGGAGGAACTTTTAGAGGAGGGGGATGAGCCGACTTTTTGGCAACACGACCCCCGGCTGATTCATGCGCCTTCATGCCTACCATTTGGCGAGGCATGAAGAAGATATTTCGGGGGCAGATTCGACTACGCAAACAGGTTGCGGAGAAAACATCTTGCCTAGATCACATTGAGGAGGGTTTGCAGCAATCACAGTCGGCTGGACCTAGCACCACCGCTGGTCCAAGCCAAAGGCGGGGGTGATACCTTTCTTTACCTATTTCATGCGTATATTTTCTTGCATACATTGAGGACAATGCATGGGATAGGTATGGGGGGTAGATACTAATATAAGAATTTTTTAGACTTTTTCTTTTAGATTTCTAGGTTTTTCTTTTCTTATATTTCTCTTTTCTTACTAACATAAGATTTTTCTAGACTTTTTCTTTTAGATTTCTAGGTTTCTTGTTTCTTATATATATAAAAAAAATATATTGATCCATTTTTTGAAAAGAATTAACTTGATCTTAGGTATTAAGGAAATTCTAAGCTAAGATTTCTTAATATAAGTCGAAATAAGAAATTTGTTGGATTTTTAGATTAAGAAAGAAAAGAATAGAAAAGATGGCTAGATTTTGAATTTTTTCTAAACACTATATACATTTGCATGTTAAGGGATTAATCAAGGACTTAGTGACTTTGTTTACACACACACACACACACACACACACACACACACACACACACACATATATATATATATAGGAAAAAAATCAAAAATAAAACTTGATCACTAATTAAGCTGGTTGGTTGTGCCTTAAGAAGTATGATCAGTCACACCTAAAAGTGGTTGAGTCCTTAGCATTCGTGGCCTAATTTACTCGAGACCTTCAACCTTAGGGATGTATCTTCATCTGATTCCTTAAGACGATCTGGTCTGAGAGTCATCGGTAAAAGGCTTGCTACACGGGTAAATTAGAAAGCCTAATGAAGCTAAGAAAATGTAAATTATAATATATAAAATAACATAAAAAAGAATATATCTATATATATATATATATATATATATATATATATATATATATATATATATATATATATGAACAAATGAACTAAAGTCTAAGAAAAATCCCTCATACATATGTATATGTGTTAGGCCTGATACAAAATCCAGTTTTTCTCTCTATTCTTAGAAACTTAACCTAAGTTGAAAACAATATTTCAAATGTAAACTTATAAAAAAGAAGGAAAAGTGTAGAATAACCCTAAACCGATAGATCACCGAAATTCTTGAAGGAAATGGATCATAATAAAATGTTTCTCTTTTTTACTAACATTTTCTTTTTCTTTGGGATTTTGTTGGTGCAATCCGCTGAAAACCCTCAGGAGACAACACTCCTCCTCTAAGGTAACCTAGAGGTTTAACGGCTTATTGCACGAGCTCAGTGCAATCGTGTCACCTACGAAAGTGGTGTAATAATTTAGTTAGGATTTTTCTCTTGCTTATTTTATAGGGAAATCGAGAAAAGAGCAATGTTTATAGGGAAATTGTTAGGGTTTCTCTAGGTTTTCTTTTAGTTTCTTATGTAATTTTCTTTTTCTCCTTCTAGAATCTAGAAAAAAGAGAGAGTGAGAGTGAGCAATCTTTGTAATTGGAGATGGTGACAATGCAATACAAGGATCGAGCTTTTAATCTTCATCTTCTCTTGTTCTAGTGCATTATTTTCTTTAAGCTTTTACTTTCTTCTATTTCACTTCTACAATGAACTGTTTCTTTTTCTTTATTTCCATGTCCAGCTAATTTATTAACATGACTAACTAACTTTTAATTTTACTAACTACTAACTCTTGGGTGATTGCTAACTTATATGATTCATTGGATACTTTCTTCTTTTTAGTCTTGCAAACTACAAGTTTATTTTATCTCCAATGAAGATGAGTTACTTTTTATTCTTTGTAAATGCTATGTTCTCCCTTCATATGATTCATGTGAGACTCACTTAGAGCCTTGTCTTTAGAACAAGTGCCTTGATGGAACATGAAGATGGTGCACTTCACTATGCCAATGACTACATTACAAGTTCTTATTTCATGCTTGCTTTATTATAGCTTTGATGGACTAATGAATCTTGTATGTTTCTTAGCATTGCTAAAAGTGACTATCCTTGTTTCACTAATGAAAATCTATTTAGGGAACCAATGATTCAAGGAGGCAACTAGCCTAGATGAGAAACGCCTTCGACATGGGACAACACAAGGACTTGGCAAAGCAAGACATACCATTACCGATGAATCAATATGAGGCATGCATCACCCAACGAGAGCAGTAAGTTAGTAAATTAGAATGTTAGTTAGTCATGGCTTTTCTTTATATCATACTTAAGAAACTCTTTTCTGAAAACTTTCTCTTTTCAAATATCTCTGTTTTCCTTCCATCTTTATTCTCGTTTCTTCCTTTCTTTTACAAAACACCCAAAGATTTTCCACTCACCTTCCACATCGTTTTGTTTTGCATTTCTTAAAACAAAGAAGAACTTTCATTTTTCTTCACGAAGATTTCATAATAAACCTTTAATGCTTCTATCGCTAACCCTCCCTGTAGATACGACCCGTCCTAGCTTATGCTACGAATGGTGATTCAGAAGGAGCAAAGTAAAACTGCATATACATTCGAAGTTCTTCATCATCGGTACACGACAACCAATGGTTTACTCTAAACCTCTTTTCAATACAATTAATCCTTCCGAACAGAGATCACTAAGTGTTTCATCTTGTATTTGAGGAGGCGAACTTGCGGGTTCGTGTTGTTTAGTGTTCTTTTGAGAGTTCGGTGTAGAGGTGCGGCCTCGGCAAGCTAGTGTGCTTGCGTATGTTGTTCTTACGTGAACAAAAGAGGGACTAGTTAGTCCAAGAGTTCTAGTGTGAACTCCTTGTAGGTGTTGCGGCATAGAGTGATCCGGTGGGATAAATTTTAGTGGAAATCCTTCATAGTGTTGAAGGCGGGGACATAGAGCAAGGGTGCTCGAACTTCGAAATAAATCTTCTATGTTTGCGATTGCTCTCTCTATCTCTCACTTGTGTCTATATCTTGCATACTTACATTGCTTATCTCTTTATATGCTTAATATATCTTGTGCTTAATTGTTATATGCTTGGATTATTTGGTCACACTTGTATTCAACCAAGAGAGCCATAGTGGCACCTTAACTCTTAATCTAGAGAAATCTTGAGGAGATAGATCAAAACCCTTCAACGGAAATTCGGCTACACTCTTATGTTATACTTTGTGTGTTTAGCTTACTAGTTTTAATTTGCATAAATAGTTTTTAATTCTGCATTTGTTCATCATTAGTTTAGCTAGTCAACTATTCACCACCCTCTAGGTGACCTACACTTTGTGATCACCGAGTGCTGTAACTACTCTTTTGCTTTGTGCTTTGGCTTTATACCTTCCCTCTTGCGTAGAGGTGATTACTTTATGTATAGGCTTTATTTCTTGGCTTTATGCCTCTTCTTGTGTAGAAGATTTGATTTGTATCCTTTGTGAAGTTTTTTAGTGGAGATAGTAGAAATTCTTCACGCGGTGAAGGCGAGGACGTAAGGCTTGGTGCTCAAACCTAGAAATATATCCTTGTGTTAGCGTTTGACTATATCTCTCTAAAATCTACTCCCTTTATATCTTGCATTGCTACTATTGTTCATTTATATGTGCTTGATGTTGTTTGTGTACTCATACTTTTTATAATTCAAGCATCTCAACTCTTATAAAAGTAGAAGCTTGAGGAGAAGTTCTAGAGCACTTCACCAGAAATTCGACTTCACTCATTGGATATCTATTATGGTAGTGTAATAGTTTTAATTTCATATTATTGATCATTAGATTAGCACTACACCTATTCACTCCCCTCTAGGTGTACATTCAATTGCTATCAGAGCTAGTGCTCCTGATATTCGGTTTAACAACCAAGGAGTGATCTTTTATTTTCTAATCACATATGCTTTACACATTCATATTTGCTTCACATACTCATGGATTATCTTTCTCCACCTATATTTGATGTTTCTAATATCAGCATGTGAAAATTTAAAATGAGTTCATATCTTAAAGCTTTAGGATTACATGTTTATCTTGCCACCACTAAGAAATTATATATTGAAAATGGAAAATACTTAGAGGCTAATGCATAAGCCATGATTGCACTAAAAGAAACACTTAGCAATACTTCTCATTGTGATTCTACTTTTGTAGTGGAAACACGTTGATCTCTCTTGAAGGAGAATGTTCAAACGATTTAAAGAGAGAATCTAGTGAAGATGATTCCGATCAAGCTTGTTTCATGGTCCAAGGAAATGACTCCCTTAAGGTAAACTCGGAATCTGAACATGATGATCGTGCAAGTATGTCTAATAATAATGCTAGTATGTCTAGTAAAGAAGCACACATTTTGAATGATGAGCTTGCTACATTTTGTGAGCATTTACTTGTAAAATATAAATTATTGAAAAATAAAAGTTTACAATTAAAAAAATGATTCTTTATCTTCAAAATTAGATTGTGTTTTGAAAGGAAAAAAAAGAAATTTCAAAAGAGAAGGATATTGTTTTAAAGTAAAATGAGCTTTTATCTTCAAAACTTGATTTGATTTTAAATGAAAGCGAAGTTATTTTAAATGAAAATGAGATTTTGAAAAAAAATGATTAAAGAAAAGGTTATTGTCTTAAAAGAAAATAAGTCTTTCAATAAGAAAGTTGTTTTGAAAAAAAAGACTTCTTTTGATGTTTTCCGCACTTGCCATGTTTCTCATGCTAAAAATGTTACATCTTCTATTGATAAGAATGAGATTCATGTTTTGAATGATAGTATTGATTGTCTGAGCTTAACCTTGAGCCATTACGTAATTTGACCATAAGAGGAATTTTTATTTCAAAAGAAACAAGCTTCACATTTACGTGCACATCCTCCATGGCATGCACAAGCACACCATGTTACTATGTATGTTAGAGTGTGTATATGTACACATTGCGGTCGCAAAGGCCATCTTGTAAAATTTTGTTATGATAGATTAAATGATTCTAATTTTGCAAGTAAAAATATCTAGATTAGAAAATATACTAACTTTCAAGGACCCAAGAAAGTTTAAGTATCAAATTCCACTCCTATTATATTTGATGTAGGTGTGAGCTCTCATAAGACGTGAGAGGATTGGTGCCTTGGTGGTGGATGCAATCGGAACTTAATAAACTATATCAAATGATGTATCACTATCAAGGAATCTAGGTGGGAGGACCACGTTGTTTGGAGAAGAAAATATTAGTTCAATCAATTTTGGTAACTATCTTTATCTTTCATTTTATGTTTTTAGCATATCATGTTTTACATGTTATATATATGTTTAGATGGAATTCTTGTTAAAACTTGCAATGTATTTGTATAGCTTTTGAGATACACTCTTGATTTTGTGCCTATCATGATTCATATCTCTTGTTTCTCATTTATGGTTTTGCTATATATGTATATCATAGTTTTGATGATTCTTTTATTTAAACATATATTTGATTTATAATGCATTTATTTTTGATTCATGCTTTATCTTCTATAAGATTATTTTTCATTATTTTTGCTTCATGTATATATAAACCTTGCTAAAACTATGAGATATACATGTAATATCCGTGGGTTACTTATTTTATATATCACATATTCTACTGTTGACTTAATCATGTTTGAATATGTATGTATGCTTTAGTTTTTATAAAGTTTAAATATATCTTGAAGAATTATCTCATGTACTTCTTGAATATCTCGTATGTGGAAATGTTGATGTTTTGAGTTTATCGTTTCTATTGATCTTGATATTGTTTATATATCTTGTTTGAGAAAAAGAAATTTTCTTAATTTATATTTTCATGTTTCACAAATCTAACTTTCTCATCTCAAAGTTTAAAAAGAATTTCATATGAGTTATTTTTGAGCCATATAGTTTTATCTTCATGAATGTGTTATTTACATGTTTCTTGTGCACTCACTTTTATGTTTACCTCATGGTTTTATATTCATGAGCTTGCATGTGCTATATAGATTTTGAGTGATAATTCTTATGTAATTAGTATGTTTGATGAGATATATTTTTTATTTTACATTTAAATTTTTTTTGAAATAGTTTTCAAAAATAGTTTAAAATGGTTCTTTTAATTCTTTTGAAAACATTACTATGTTCAAACTTTTTAAATTGACATCTATTGTTTTTTATTTTATTGATATTTTTAATTTGTACTCAACTATTTTCAAAATTATTATTTTGAAATCTTCTACTCTTGGTGGGAGGTTGGTTGGGTTATCATACCTTCTTTTGTTTAAGTGACTATTTCTTGACAAGTAAATATAGGTTGGTGATCCAATGAGTTATACACATGATTCTCATGATAATTGATTTTTATATACTCATTCTTATTTATCTATATATGTATGCTTTTATTATGAATGGTATTTCTATTGACATACATACATATATATGATTTAGTTGATTGTGCATGTTTCGTGCATATCCGTGCATAGTCCATGCATGTTTTAGCACAATCTTCTTTTTGCATGGATTGAATATGCTTTAATATATATATTGATATCACCTTCAATTAATATCATCACTTTTCAAAGCTTATACATTAGTTTTGTGATTGTTTAAAAAAGGGGAGAACTTTCTTGATTTAAATTTTAATTGGTATCTTATTTCCTACTTTTTGAAAAAAATATTTAATAGTTCATATTTTTAATTGGTATCAATTATCACAATTAGTATCGACTTTTCAAAATTGTTTAGAATTTCAAAATTGGTATCATGAGCCTTCACTTTCTATTCAGTTAGTACATGTTTAAACCTTCAGTTGGTATCAAAATTATTTTACAAATTGTTATCTATGTTGGTTTCAAAATAGTTTTCAATTTCAAGTGTTATTTCTAGTTTTTTAATTAATATCTATGTTTCTTTTACAATTGGTATCTAGTTTTAAAAATTTGTTTTGATACTTATTGCCTATATGCAAGGGAATTTAACTTAATGACTCCTCCATATATAAATTTATAATGAGTGTACTGTATAAAGAAGAGATTGATCTCTCTTTTCTATATCGTACACATGTATAGGGGGAGCCTAACTTCTCCATCTTTATATTGTATATTATGCTTATATGGGTTAGGGTTTAGTCGTCCCTTCTCCATGTAATGCATTTATGGAAGGGGAGTTTAACTTAACGTCTCTCCTCTCATAGATTTGTATCGCATATGTTTTTATCATATATTCTTTATCCTTTTGTTGATGAATTGACAAAAAAGAAAGAGAAATTAGAGTTTATATATGCATATCATGTTTGTGCTTATGCATACGTTTGTTATGCTTGTTTGGTACCCGTAACTTAAATTGAAAATCAATATTGTTTATTTGCTATGCATGGGTTAAAGGGGAGCTTTTATAAAGCTTTTCTCTATTCATGCAAATATAACTCTATGAGTTTTATCATCATCAAAAGGGAAAGACTGTTGGCCCAAAAGGCTTCTCCTTTTTGATGATGACTAACTCATGTATTTATAGTACTAATGATCTTGTTGTATTTAAGTTTCAGGTAATGATCAAGACTTAGTTGGTATTTAGCTTCTTTGAAGCTAATACATGGTGATTTAAGGGCTCAAGTTTATATTACGTATCTAGTGTTGGCCCAAAGGCCTTCCACTCTACTTTTGATGATGATTAACTCATGTAGTTATGTGTACTAATTATCTTGTGATGTTTTAGTTTCAGATCATTAACCAAGATATTAGTAGGTGATTAGCTTCAACAAGATGGTTTGAAAGCTTTCACATGGTGATTCAAGAGCCCGAGCATAAAGATAATATCTAGCACTCATTGGAGTCAAGCTCGGTGAATCACGGAGTTTTGGATCGAGTCAACTTGGAGATTGCGCTCTACAAGAAGACATCGGTACCTTAGTTTAGTTTTGTGTTTAGATCCAAATTGTAAAGATTAGAATAGTATGATATGCTCAAGTTCACAACACACACGTTTCATGTTTTAAATATTTGTTTTCGGTTTTAGGTTTAACCGATCTTGGTTTTTATGAATAGATATTATATCAAAACAAGTTTACATGGTTTAGTGTATATTAGATTTGTTCTATATACATGCATGCTTCAACTCTTAGACAAACTTACTTTGATATACCTATTCATGTGTTTTATGTTTTGTATTTTAACAAAACTTATTTTTGGAATTAAAGACAAAAACTATGATATATATATGTTTCATGTATATAGGATTATATCCATATACATCATGCCTAAATGTTGTTTAATATCATGTTTTTGTAATTGGATGAGTTTTGGACAAAACGTATTTTCTATTCAAAAATTCAAGTTTTAGAAAATACAGTTTTTGGTTTTTGGTAAAATTTCTATAACACAAAAATAGTTCAAAATTTTTGAGATTTGTGCTAAACTTCTTAACACAAGTTTGTATTTCAATGAAAAATGATAAAACTATTTTTGTGAATTTTTAGAGATTTAATGGGAATTTTTAGGATTAAAAATTACATGTTTTTGCTGTCCTGAACAGTCTCTGCCAGGCTAGGTCGGTCGACCAGACGGTCGACTGCACCAAGTAGCCAGTCGACCGTATCAGTCGACCGACGTGCACGGATACGTGCACGCTGGCTGCCCCATGGGCCGGTCAACCGCACGGGCGACCGACTGCATGCATGCAACTCTCTGTTTGTTTCGTTCGACCGAGCGGTCGACCGGTAGCTGGAAACGGTCAAAATATGACCGTTGGCCGGTCGACCCGGTCGACCGGTAGGCCATTTTTGGCAGATTTGGCTGCCAACGGCTATAATTTTCTGGGGGCTATAAATACCCCATTAATGGTCAGTTTTCACTAAGAATTTTTTGGACGAATTTCTGAGCTTTCTCTGGTGTTTAAACAAGTTTTAAAAAGAGTTTCTTTGTGCTAAAAAGATCAATCTTATTGTTTTAAAAGTGTTTCATTATTTCAAAGAAAAATAGTCTTTTGGGAATTTGGTTTGGTTCTATCATTCAATATCTTTGTGGTGATTTCCCAAGTGATTTTTCTTTGTTTTAAACACTTTGTTTTCCCCACACTTGAGCTACTTCTACTATCTCATCTATAGGATCTTTGTGTGAGAGAAAGAGATTGTTTGTGGTTGTCGTTTTGACCACCAAGTTGTAAACCCATTATTTGCTTTGTGCCTTGCGCTTATTGTGTTGAGGAGGTTGTGCATTTGGGTTGTATCCCTCAAGTTGTGAGGTGATCCTTGTGTTGTTTGGTGCTAATCCCTCAAGTTGTGAGGTGATTGTTTGTTGGATTGGAGTTGTGCCTCAAGGAGGAGGTTGTGTTTGTAAGGAGAGGAGTTGGGTACTCCTTGTAATTGTGATTGCCCCAAATCCTCGGTGGAGGTTCCCTTTGTGGGAGTCCTTTGTGGACAAGCTAGTGGATTGGAAATCCTTCACGGTGGTGAAGGCGGGGATGTAGAGCTGGGTGCTCGAACCTCGAAACATATCTTGTAGTTTGCGCTTGATCCATTGACTCTTACTCTCTCTCTCTCTCTTTACTTTATGCCTTGCATTATTTCATATTATACATTCATATTTATATGCTTGGCTTGGTTGTGTGTGCATCACTTGTTGGTTGCATTAGTGTAATTGTAATTAGTTTTTAAATTCCGCATTTAGTTCACTAGATTAGCATTATCACCTATTCACCCCCCTCTAGGTGATTTCAATTGATATCAGAGCCTACGCTCCTGATATTTAGATTTAACCACCTAGGAGTGAGATATTGTTTGTTAATCTTCACTTGCATTCTCATTTGCACACATTTAGTTTGCACTCATGGATATCCCTCCTATGTTTGATTTTGCTAGACATGACATTTGGATAGCTAAGATGAGTAGCCATTTAAAAGGCCTAGGACATCTAGTTTACCAAGCCTCTACACAAGAATCCTTCCCAAATAGTAGCAAGCGTAAAAAAGCAAATGCATTAGCCCTTAAGACACTTAGAGCATCTCTCAATGAAGATCTTTTATATGTGTTTGATCGTTATGACTCAGCTTTTGCAGTTTGGAGTATATTGACGTCTCCCGAGCTACCCGTGATTATCAACAAGTTGAGGAGATCTAGGAGAGACAAGTCCGATGAGCATTGCCTCATGGTCCAAGGGAAAGACTCCCTTGAGGTCCATTCGGATTTTCAACTAGATGATAGATCTAGTTCATATTGCCATGGATGTTTTGAAGTTCAAAATTTAAATGTAGAACTTGCATCTAAACTTGAAAATTTTGTGAAAAAACATAACTCTTTGAAAAAGAAGCATTTTGATTTAAAAGAAGAAATGAAAGATTTATGCTCAACTTTTGAATCGGTTTTGCAAGAGAAGGAAGAGATTACTAGTGAACATGACTCACTAAAATCTCAACTAGACCTTTCCCTTAAAGAGATTGAGGTTTTGAAAAACAAAAATGATTGTGATGATATTTTGAAGAACAATGAGGTTTTTTCTTCAAAATTAGATTTTGTTTTAAAAGATAACCTTGTCTTGAAAAATGAAATTGATTTAATTAGAAAAGAATTGGATTTGGTTTTGAATAAAAATAAATCTTTGCAAAATGATATTGATATACATGTTTGCCATGCTAGTATAGCTTCACCTAGCACTTCTTTTGCATGCTCCACTTTGTCTTCTAATATTGAGAATGATATAAATGTTTTGAAGAAAAGTGTAGATTGTTTGGGCTCCACTTTGAGCCAGTGTGCTTTAAATCATTCACGTTTGGAAATCTTGGTTCGTAAGAAACAAGTTCCATCTTTGCATGCACATCATATACGGCATACACATGCTCATCACGATCACAATCTTCACACTATGTATGCTCATGTGTACACGTGTACACATTGTGGTCAAAAAGGCCATCTTGCTAGATTTTGCTATGATCGTTTAAATGTTGAAAATTTAGCAACTAATCTTGTTTGGGTTAGGAAAGATACTAACCCAATGGACCCAAGAGAAAATGGGTACCAAAGACCACCTCTTTGATTTTTGATGTAGGTGGGAGTTCTCGCATAACGTGAAAGTGTTGGTGCCTTGGAGTGGATGCGTTCCGTGCTTAAAGAAAATAATTTGGATGCATCACTTCCAAGGGGAGCTTGGTGGAGAGGACCACCATTGGTTTGGAGAACTAGAGAAGTGCCTTCATTAGTTTTGGTATCATTCTCTAACTCCCATTTTTATTTGCATGCTTTTCATGTTCATCTATTTATAGCAAGCTATGTTTTGTTATTCATTATGCTTGTGCCATGTTCATTAGACTAGTATTATACATGTTTAGTTACTTGAGACACCCTTGTTTTATATGGATCTATATCTATGAGTTCTCACCTTATTTTTAACTAAAATGTATGCTCTAAATCTAATACATATGCATACTCATAATGATCATATGGATGTTTATGATTCTTGCTTTGATATTTTATGTTTTTGATGTTTATAGTTTATTATGTTGAATGCCATGATTCTTCGATCTTTGATATGCATGTATAGCTTTTGAGATAACCCTTGATTGTTTAGATGTACCCATATTTTGTGTTCTCACCATTGTTTAGCTATTATGTATTTCATATCTCCAATAGCATGTGGATTTACATAATGATTGTTTTTATGTGTATCATGTTGATTTTTGACCCATTTTTGTGCTTCATGATTTGATTACTTTTTTAGATGTTAGTTCTCATTAAAACTAGGATTCATACTTGTACATGTAGTGGGCCACAAATAAATCTTTATATATGTTTGTGCTTGGATGCTTATTTGTACCCATTAGATGTTCTAGTATAGTCTAGTTTTGATGATTCACGCATTTTAACTTGTATTCCCATTTTTGACATGTTTTTATGATCATGTGTTTTCTTTTCATGTATATGTCTATTTTGCCAAACCTTAAGATATACATGTATACCCTTGAGTCATTTGCTTTTCATGCAAATCTTTATCATAGACTCAAATTGTGTTTAGGGATATGTATGTATATTTCTTGTGTTGTCAAAACATACATATGCCTTGAAGTATAAATGTTTTTAATGAAAATTTAGTTTTTCATGTTTTCATGTTTAAGGAATTTCAATTGAGCTTAATTGACTATTTTCATGATTATGTGTTTCACAATTCACTTGTACACTCACCTTATTAGTTTTCTCATGACTTTATTTTCATGAGTACAATATGTGCTATATATAGATTTTGAGTGTTTTTAGTGCCATGTGATTTACATGTGTTTCATGAAAAACAATTTTGTTTTTATTCCTATCTTGAAGGATTTCGTACTAGTTTTCAACCTTATCCATAACTAGTTCGTGTTCTTCAATTTGGTATAGTTTTTCAAACATACCCAAATTTACAAACCTATTTTTGAAAACCCCTACCTTCTACGGGCGGTTGGATGGGAGATCATGCTCATGTATGCTTTATAGTGAAAAACATGTTCAACTTGGTCATGAATGGGAGGTTAGGTAATATGAGATATACACTAGACCTTATTATTGTTTCAATTGGTATCATTGAATTTTTTTTAATTGGTATCAATTATTGTCATTTTTGTATACTCATATATTTTTTTTTGTGTATGTATGCTTACACTTCACATTGTATCAATTTCAATTGGTATCTAACCTTTCATACATATATATGTTTTATTTGTGCTTACTATATCACTATATTTTTAAACACAAGATTTTGTTTATGCTAAGCTTGAGCCTTAACTTTGTTTCAATTGATTTAATTTTCAATTAGTATCTTATTTCAAGCCTACGCATAGTTTTATTTGGTATTTCATAAAGGGGGAGAAAATTCGTATTTTATCTTTCAATTGGTACTTTATTTACTGTTGATTTCTACTCCAACACTTTATGTTGAAAATTGATTTTATTTTGGTATCATATGTTCAAAATGAAAAATATTTACAATTGGTATCAAGATGTTTCTTTGAATAATTTCAATTGGTAATATGCATGTTTGTTTTATGTTTGTTAATATTGGTATCAAGATTTTATTTGTTTTCTCACAATTGGTTTCAATGCCTTATTTACTTTCAATTGGTATATGTTCAATTTCAATTGGTATCAAATGTACTACTTTGTCACATTTTTAATTGGTATCATAATTGATTGCACCCCTTATTGACATCATTTTTGTTTTAGACAAAAAGGGGGAGAACATTTTGTTTTGCATACCCTTTATTGATTCTTTAGTTTGAACAAAAAGGGGAGAAGAATATGTTGTTATTAATTTTGTTTTTAACCCCTTTGTTGATGATTGACAAAAAGGGGGAGAAGAATTTGAGTTTTATATGCATATTTATTTTTTGCATATATTAAATTTTATTGGTATCTAGAGCATGTTTATTTGTTTTGAAAATTTCATTGGTATCTAGAGCCTTTTATTGTTTTATGCATATCTATGCATGTTTCGTGTTTAATATTCATTGCATATTTATTTGTTTATTGTTATGCATGAGTTAAGTGGGAGCTTCTTTGAAGCTTAACGTTAATCCATGCATATATAACTCTATGAGTTTTGTCATCATCAAAAAGGGGGAGATTGTTGGCCCAAAGACCTTCTACTCTAGTTTTGATGATGATTAACTCATGTAGTTATGTCTACTAATTATCTTGTGATATTTTAGTTTCAGATCATTAACCAAGATATTAGTAGGTGATTAGCTTCAACAAGATGGTTTGGAAGCTTTTTCAAGAGCCCGAGCATAAAGATGATATCTAGCACTCATTGGAGTCAAGCTCGGTGAATCACGGAGTTTTGGATCGAGTCAATTTGGAGAATGCGCTCTACAAGAAGACATCGGTACCTTAGTTTAGTTTTGTGTTTAGATCCAAATTGTAAAGATTAGAATAGTATGATATGCTCAAGTTCACAACACACACGTTTCATGTTTTAAATATTGGTTTTCGGTTTTAGGTTTAACCGATCTTGGTTTTTATGAATAGATATTATATCAAAACAAGTTTACATGGTTTAGTGTATATTAGATTTGTTCTATATACATGCATGCTTCAACTCTTAGACAAACTTACTGTGATATACCTATTCATGTGTTTTAGGTTTTGTATTTTAACAAAACTTATTTTTGGAATTAAAGACAAAAACTATGATATATATATGTTTCATATATATAGGGTTATATCCATATACATCATGCCTAAATGTTTTTTAATATCGTGTTTTTGTAATTGGATGAGTTTTGGACAAAACGTATTTTCTATTCAAAAATTCAAGTTTTAGAAAATACAGTTTTTGGTTTTTGACAAAATTTCTATAACACAAAAATAGTTCAAAATGTTTGAGATTTGTGTTAAACTTCTTAACACAAATTTGTATTTCAATGAAAAATGATAAAACTATTTTTGTGGATTTTTAGAGATTTAATGGGAATTTTTAGGATTAAAAATTACATGTTTTTGCTGACCTGAACAGTCTCTGCCAGGCTAGGTCGGTCGACAGGACAGTCGACCGCACCAAGAAGCCAGTCGACCGTATCAGTCGACCGACGTGCACGGATACGTGCACGCTGGCGGCCCCATGGGCCGGTCAACCGCACGGGCGACCGACTGCATGCAGGTAACTCTCTGTTTGTTTCGGTCGACCGGGCGGTCGACCGGTAGCTGGCAACGATCAAAATATGACCGTTGGCCGGTCGACCAACAGGTCGACCGGTAGGCCATTTTTGGCAGATTTGGCTGCCAATGGCTATAATTTTCCGGGGACTATAAATACCCCATTAATGGCCAGTTTTCACTAAGAATTTTTTGGACGAATTTCTGAGCTTTCTCCGGTGTTTAAACAAGTTTTAAAAAGAGTTTTTTTGTGCTAAAAAGATCAATCTAATTGTTTTAAAAGTGTTTCATTATTTCAAAGAAAAATAGTCTTTTGGGAATTTGGTTTGGTTCTATCATTCAATATCTTTGTGGTTATTTCCCAAGTGATTTTTCTTTGTTTTAAACACTTTGTTTTCCCCACACTTGAGCTACTTCTACTATCTCATCTATAGGATATTTGTGTGGGAGAAAGAGATTGTTTATGTTTGTTGTTTTGACCACCAAGTTGTAAACCCATTATTTGCTTTGTGCCTTGCCCTCATTTTGTTGAGGAGGTTGTGCATTTGGGTTGTATCCCTCAAGTTGTGAGGTGATCCTTGTGTTGTTTGGTGCTAATCCTCAAGTTGTGAGGTGATTGTTTGTTGGATTGGAGTTGTGCCTCAAGGAGAAGGTTGTGTTGTAAGGAGAGGAGTTGGGTACTCCTTATAATTGTGATTGCCCCAAATCCTCGGTGGAGGTTCCCTTTGTGGGAGTCCTTTGTGGACAAGCTGGTGGATTGGAAATCCTTCATGGTGGTAAAGGCGGGGATGTAGAGCTGGGTGCTCGAACCTCGAAACATATCTTGTTGTTTGCGCTTGATCCATTGACTTTTACTCTCTCTCTTTACTTTGTGCCTTGCATTATTTCATATTGTACATTCATATTTATATGCTTGGCTTAGTTGTATGTGCATCACTTGTTGGTTGCATTAGTGTAATTGCAATTAGTTTTTAAATTCCGCATTTAGTTCACTAGATTAGCATTTTCACCTATTCACCCCCCTCTAGGTGATTTCATCTAGTACTCAAGATGGAGTCTAACTCGAAAAATCAAGTTTGAATCAACTTTACCTGAAGAAGAAGATCTACAAGAAGCCTTGTGTAGAGTTTGTAAGTTTAGATCTCTTGCAAAAGAATTGATTAGCTTTGATAGTTTAAGCTTACACATACAAAAGTTTTTGTAGTTTTCTGATTTTGGTATTTTACAAGAATTGGTTTTTGAAACTTGTCCAATATTTTCCAATTTTTTATATTATGTTTCAAACATGTATCTTGTAGGATTTGTATTGCCAAAATTTTTTTAAACCAATAAAAAATATTTAAAAATAAGTTTGATTTCAAAAATTATCCAAAAAACTATATTTAGGCTAGGTCGGTCAATCGCCCTCTTGGTTGTTTCTGGGTGTTCACTTTTGCATGTTGTGCACATTTGTCGGATGATCGACCGGTCAACTGGAAAACCTAGCAGTCAACCGAGCGGTTGACCAACTGTCACACCTAAATCTCTGTTGAGATCAGCTGATCGAGCAGTCGACCGATGTCTGTTGTCTAGTTTAATATTTTGAATTACCAGTCGACCGGCCTGTCGACCAATCTTCTGCTCGTCACACTTTTAGCGTTTGAATATAATTTTTTATTTTTATATTCAGTCAATCTGATTCAAATTATATTAAAAAGATAACTTTTATAACTTTTAGGACTACATTTTTTATTCAATAGTTGTTTTTTGATTCAAACGTTAAAGATGTCAAATATTAGTTTGAAGTCAGTTCATATTCTAAAAATAATTTATAGTTTTTTGATTTGACACCTTTCAGTATTTTAATCACTCTAGTTTTGAAGATGATTAACTCATGTAGCTAAAGTAATAATGATCTTGTTGTGTTTAAGTTTTAGATATTGATCAAGATCTTAGTTAGTGTTTAGTTTCTTTGAAGCTAACACATTGCGATTCAAGAGCTCTCAAGCTTATAATACATATCTAGTCTTCAAGATGGAGTCTACCTCGGAGAATCAAGTATGGATCAAGTCTACTTAGAAAAGAATAGTTTTGATTGCTCAAGATTACACACACAAAAAGTCTTCATATATATTTTTTCGATTTTGATATTTTACAAGGATTAGTTTTTGATACATGTCCAATATTTTCCAAATTTTAGTATCATGTTTCAAACATGTATCTCATAGCCTATGAATTGCTAAAACACTTTATAACCAATACAAAATATTTAAAATAAGTTTGATTTAAAAAATTATCTGAAAATCTATTTTTAGGCCAGGTCAGCTGACTGGGCGGTCGACTAAGCCTTTTAGCTATTTCTGGGTGTTCGCTTGAGCATGTTGTGCACATTTTTTGGATGATCGACCGATCGACCGACAAATATAGCAGTCGATCGGACGGTCGATCGACTGTTACACCCAAGTCTCTATTAACATCAGTCGATCAGACAGTCGACTGATACCTCTCGCCTAGTTCAATATTTTGAATTACCGGTCGACTGGTCGCTTGACCGATCTGCTGATCTACTCGTCACTCTTGTAGTTTTTTTGACTATAATTTTTTTATTTTTATATTCAATCAGTGTAATTCAAATTGCATTACAAAGATTACTTTCTATATTTCTTATTCAATAATCATTTTCTGATTCCAAATTTAAAGATGTCAAATATTAGTTTGAAATCAATTCATGTTCTGAAAATAGTTTGTAGTTTTATGATTTAATAACTTTTAGTATTTTAATCATAACATTTTACTCTAATATCCTATCAATTTGATTTAAGTTGCATTAGACAGAAGACTTAACTATTTACAAACTCTTTTTATATGATTTTTTTTTCAAATTCTAACATGTTCGACCTTAAAACTGTGCTCACAGTTGACCTATTGCACAAACTGGTGTTTATCGGTCGACTGCCTGGCTCTAACGGTCAAAAATTTGATCGTTGGATGGTCGACCGGCCGGTCGATCGATAGACCATTTCTGGTACTTTTTTAATCCTAGCAGCTATTTTTATTGTGGCTATATATGTGGGTTTTGGGTGAGTTTTGTACAAGCATTTTAGGAGATAATATTCTCACTTTCAATAGAGTTTTTCAATAAGTTTTTAAAAAGTTTTTGTGCTCTAAATCGATATCCCTATTGGGTTTCAAAGTTTTGAAAAATCAAAGAAAACAAGTTATGGGAAATTTTAGTTTCAAGGTTTCAATTTCTATATCATTCAAGAAGTTTTTCCAAGTGTCTACTTTTGTGCTTCACTTTCAAAATCTTTGTTTTCTTGCAAGCTTGAACTATTCATTGTAAAATCTATCCTCTATGATTTTGTATTGTGAGAGGTGTTGTTTGTGATTTTTGTGATCACCAAGTGTTGTCACCAGTCTTTTGCTTTGTGTTTTGGCTTTGTGCCTTCCCTCTTGTGTAGAGCTGATTGCTTTGTGCCTCCTCTTGTGTAAAGGATTGAGTTTTTATCCTTTGTGGAGTTTCTTAGTGGAGAGAGTAGAAATCTTCCACGTGGTGAAGACGGGGACGTAGAGCTTGGTGCTCGAATCTTGAAACATATCCTTGTGTTTATTTTTAGCTATCTCTCTAAACTCTACTCTCTTTATATCTTGTTTTGCTACTATTGTTCATTTATAGATACTTGATATTGTTTGTATGCTAATACTTGTTATAATCCAAGAGAGCTATTGATCACCTCAACTCTTATAAAGGAGAAATCTTGAGGAGAAGTTCAAGAGCCCTTCACCAGAAATTGAGCTTTACTTTTTATATATCTATTATGGTAGTGTAGTAGTTTTAATTCCGTATTATTTGATATTAGATTAGCACTACACTTATTCACCCTATAGGTGTACTTTCACCTTTGTTCTCTCTTCTCTTCATTGCTTGCCACGGCCGCTTCTCAGTCTTTCTTCTCCCTTAAAAGTCATTGAAAAATTCTATCTACCTCTGGATCAATATATTTACCAATCATCACTTCTGAATCTTCATATGAATCAATTAGGAAACAGTCTCTGAAGGATCAACCGTTGCTTTGCAAGGGGGATGACTGCATGGCTGAGCTTTGATCTCTGTTGATGAAACACCTTTTTCAGTCTACAGAATAAAAAGTCATGATGTTAATTTTATAGTCTAAATTCAAATTAAAACATTATCAAATATTGTTGATATCAATAGGAAACAAATAATACCCAATAATGGCGCTAAAAACTTGATGTGCGCTTTCACAAGTGCACAAATTGTTTAGCAAGTAATAGAGTAGTGAGTAGAGTATCATCTCATAGGATTTATGTCTATTGAATACTAAACTATTTTGTCCTAGTTTTATTTGAAGAAACAGTTGTAAAGTAAAAGTAAAATAGATTATGAAAATGAAAGTAAACATATTGATTTTTTGGATTTGATAATATTGGCCTAAAGGCTCATCACTCTATTTTTGATGATGATTAAACTCATATAGTTTGTACTAATGATCTGATGATGTTTTAGTTTCAGGTTTAATCAGGATCATTGTTTAGTATTTAGCTTCAACAAGTGAGTCAAAGTCAAGTTTTTGAAGCAAATAGTGTTGATTTAAGAGCTCAAATATAATAATCATATCAAGAACTCAAGAAGGAGTCGAACTCGAAAGAACCAAGTTTGGTTGAGTCAAAATGAAGAAAAAGATCATTTCAAGAAGAAGACTCTAGTTTGTAAGGATGTTTAAATTTTTGTAAAGAATAGTTTAGTTTTGATTGCTCAAGTTCTCTCTCAGATACACATCAAATTTTGATATTTATTTATATATCAAAAATTTTAGTTTTTGGTTTAATCGGCTTATGCTTTTAAAGTATATTATATTTTAGAAAATCAATTTTTTACGTTTTCAAAATGTATTTGAATATACAAAAAAAGTTTACATGTCATAATATGTATTGATTTTTAATTCCACATGTTTGTGCTCAATTGTATTTATATGAACCTATTTTTTCTGTAATTTATAGAAATTTATTTAGATTTAAAAAAGAGTTTAAAAAAACTACTGTTTTTTAGCCTAGGCCGGTCAACCGAGTAGTCCACCAGATGTGTCATAAGCCTATTGGCTTGCATACATGATCGATCGGGCAGTCTATCTAGTCGCACAGAAGCCAAGTGCTTGTGACATGGTTAACTAGGAGGTCGAGCGTTGGCCTTAAGAGCTAAGGAGCTCTTTGGTCGATCGATCGGACGGTCGATTGCCAATTGTGCAGAGCAGAAAACCCTGCACTGAAAGGCCGAATGATAACTCTGACAGCTACTTTATAGACGTTGGTGCTCGACCGAGCAGTCGACCGCTCTGCTGCCAAAAGCAGCATATTGCCTCAAACAGATAGTTTTTGGATTTTTCTGTTTTGTTTTATTTCCAAACGGATAGTATTTACTTTATTTGGGTTTGAACATGTTTTTAATGACTAAAATTAGTTTCTAATTATCTCATCCTATTTCCTGTAAATATGACTATAAGAGAGAGTTTTGAACTAAGATTTTCAAGCCTATATTCAACTTTAAATTTTTGAAAATGTTTTGAAAAATTAAGAAAACCAGCTTTGGGAGAAATTAATTTTTGTGCCACAAATTCTTATATCTTCAGAGAAGTTTTTCAAATTGTTTTCTCTAGAGCTTCAATTTTAAATTCCTAAGATTCTCACACAAGCTTGAGCTATCATCTCTATCTGTCATATAAGATCCTTATTTTGTGAGAAATTCTTAGTTTGTGATCTTTATGGTCACCGAGTGCGTATAATCTTCATTTGCTTTATGCTCTTTTCTTATGTAGAAGATCATTAGCTTTGTGCTCTCCTCTTGGACAGAGCATTGGAGGTTAGAATTGATGCTCTAGGTCTTGTGTACATCCACTGTTGAATCCATAGAGGAGAGAGTTAAAATTATTCATTGTGGTGAATGTGGGTACGTAGAGCAAGTGACTCGAACCTCAAAACAGATCTCTCATGCTTGCATTTGCGCATATCTCTCTTAACTCAACTCTCTTGTGTTTATATTTTTCTTACATATTGTTCCTTTTTATTACCTGCTTGATATAGTTTTGTATATGTTTACACTTGTTTGATTCAAGAAAGCAAACTGAGCACCTCAACTTTATTATAGAGGAATCTTGAGGAGAAGTTTTAGAGCCATTCACCAGAAATTCAACTTTGCTTCTTGGTTACATTTGCGTGCTGAATTTTTATCAGTTAAAGTTTTTTATTTTTGCATTTGATTAGCACATCACATATTCACCCCCCCTTAGGTGATTTTACAATTGGTATCAAACCTTGGTGCTCTTGATATTCTCTTTAACCACTAAAGAAAGATCCTTATTTTTCTAGTCACATTTTATTTACACATACTCATGGATTTTCTTGCACCACTATGTTTGATATTTTAAACATTCAAATCTAGAAGATTAGGATAAGTGTATATCTTAAATCTCTCAAAATAGATGTTTATCTTGCCACAACAAAAAAATTATAGATTAAAAATGACAAATATCTAAGGCAAATGCAAAAGCCACATATGCTCTAATGCAAGCCCTTAATGATGATTATATCACTAGGATTTCTAATTGTGGTTCTGCTTTGGTAGTTAGGAATACGTTAATCTGCTTTTGTGAAATTCAAAATCCAAATGGATAAATGGATAGAGAGAAGATCAACAGATGAGATGAAGTAATTTAGACTCAGATTCAGACTGGATATATTTTAGTATTTTAATCATACCTTTCGCTATTGAAACTCAAATCTAATGATTCAAGATGATCCAGAAAGAAAACTTAAAGGGCTACAACTCTTACGTTGATAATTATTTCTAATTCTATTATTTGATAAGTTATATTTAACAATCAACATGCTAATAAGCTGCAGATCAGAATTAAATATCCACATCAAATCAAGTTTGGAGATAAAGGGAGGATTCAAATTCAGAAATACCCAGCTCCCCCTATCTCCTCACTCGTTCTCTTATCCATTTCTATCCTATAATACCCACATCAGAGACAGAGAGACGATCAAGCAGAGAGTAGAAGTTAGGTTATTCTGTAGTTTGTAACTTAGCCTTTTTATTTTCTTTTATGTAATTTTTATTTTATTTATGTAACTGAGAGGAGAGGAGAGTTTCATGGATGAATGAGAAAGCTTGTACTGAGGGTGACACCGGTATAAGTAAGTCTTTTCATTCATTGTTATTTGAATCAAATCGAAGTTTCTTTTTCTTTTACTCTTGTTTTTATTTGTTTCCCTCTTCTGTGTTTGTGAATCCAAATGACTCTAATAATCTCGAAGTTGCCTTGCCCTTGCAAGTGCTGTCGATGGCTTATGGTGATGGATAGCCATTCCTTTGCTAGTGTAGCTTGGCCTTTCATTTCATAGTGTAATATCACGAATTGGGAAGATCATATTTGTCATAGTTCACTTTCCTTCAAATAAAGGTACATCGTCGATACGGGTCAAAGGTAAGTATGTATTTTTTAGGATTTAACTTTCTTTCTTTTAATTTTTTTAGTTTAGATCACTAACGTCACTATCTCAGCTCTATTCATTATTTTTCAGTTTATTTGTACAAAATCATCTCTATTTTTCTCTACCTTCTCAATCTACCACTTTCTTCTTAACTATAGCTCTTTTTTTTTATTTTTTTCAAGAACTAAAAGAACTTTAACCATTTCAAGTGAACTAAGAGAACTTACTAAAAAGTTTCCATCGCTAGTCCCTCCTTGTGGATCACAACTCGCATAGCCACTCGCTATCGCGGTAGTATTGAGCACCTTGCGCTCTTTATTCTTAAGTTCTGAAATTCTATATTTTTTGTGTGCAAGTCTAAACTCAATCATAGATACAGCTTAAGTTCTCTAACCACTGTATGAAGGGCACAAAACGTTCTGACGTCGATATCGCTGTCATTAACAATGGCAATGCATGACATACCAGGCGATCATGTCCGTGTATAGCAGCTCGACTCAAGGATTGAGCGTTTTAACTTGGGGCTTGCCATTTTGTTCCGTGAGCGGGTTGCCCTCTTTATCCACAAAAGCCCCACCTGATAGAAGCTTCTCTCAGCACTCGCAGCCCACTTTGAAGCAGCCCGCCATTGCTGTGAGAAGGACAATAGACTGACCATGCGCCAAAACTGCCAGATACACCACGTTGGCAACAATTACTTCATGAGGGGGTTTTGGCACCACACATTGCTTCAACCATATCATCAGAAATCCTGCCAGTAAAGCTCTATCAGAAATCAGAACCCTGGCCTGATAATGAAACTTTCAAAAACTATATCGAGATTGAAAGTGTCCTCATTTGATTCCCTGGTGTATGAGCTGGTGGACGAGCTGATCCTTTCTTCGATCTCTTCATCCGTTCAGGGGGCCAAGTGAGTCATTGGGCCAGTCTTGTCATTCAGATCATAGAAAAGATAGCTTGCTCATGCCATTTCCTTATTTCCCGCAAATCTTCATCAGGTTGTCTGTGCACAAATATGAAAGTGACACAACATCTCAGTAGGTTTCATAGACCGAAGGATCATCCTTCTTCAGTAGATGCAACTCCTCTGTAGATGAGATATATTCCTCACAAATAAGGAGCGCCCCCTATCATCTGTCTTAAGACTTCGTACATCTTATACTAGGCGAACCCCATCTCTCCGACAGCAGTAAAGAACATACATGTCATTGGATTATAATGCTCCAAGGCTGCATAGAAGCGATGATTGCTTTGTGGGATATCATGCATGACGGCCCTGATGGTCCCATATAAACCCACTTGCCATAACAAATCTTCAAACTGTGCAATGGCGAAACTCACCATCCTTGACCACCATTGCTTCTCTGTAGAGTGAATCGATTCTATCGCATGTAATTCACCGGGCGAAAATTACCCTTCGCAGCCATAAACTAATTGATGAAGGTAGATGCTCACTGAGGAGTCTCTCATGTCGGATACTCAGATCTGACCAATTCGGGTTGTAATCCGATTACTTCTCTACCATGGCCAGCTAGGAAAGCGGCGTTAACACCAATCTTCCCCAGAGAAATGCCCTAAAAAACTTCGTCAACTCCCAATCCATCACCCGACGTATAGACATGGGTTGTAGATATGACAAAGGAAGCATCTGCTCCATGTTAGGGTGAAAGAACCTCAGGTGTCCAATCAGATGAAGCTATTTGTAATTGCCATCATATAAAACTTTTTCATCTTTATCGATTGAATCGCCTAAGAAGAAGTCTAGCTTCCTTAACAAAGTATGGGAGCCTGATTCAAACCGCCCGTCCGAGAGAAGTCCCCCAAGCGTCAACATGTCGGCCCTGCTCAGCTTAGTTTGTTGCTCTCGGTTCTCCCCAGTAAACACTAAAGCAGTCTTTCAGAGGTGTAAGCGATGTTAAAGTCTGCACCACACATATGTCAAAAGTGACACTTCTTGGACAAAGGGTCAGAAGAATATCTCACTGCAAAGAAAAGAACACAAAGTATCTTGAAGACAGTGAAAGTATACCAAGTGTTGATGTGTTAAGCCCCGCGTTCAATGACTAAAACATAAGGATCACATGAAGCCCGCATCTGGACTTCACACTTAAAAAATTTACCAAGTCTTTAGGCTCAAACACGAGTCTTATAAATAAGACCCACATTCAGAAGCCTTAAAATGCGAGGTTCATCAGACTTGCATTTGATTCATAAATGCAAGGGTCACGTTAACATAACAAAATGCGAGGATCACCAAATCCACATTTTTGACATCAATGCGAGGGTCACGTCTACAAATCAAACGCTAATTTGTGATCCCTACGTCGACTGTTCAACTTAAAAAGAAGTTTCAAAACTTCAAAAAAAAGTTTAGAGATGGAAGTTCTTTGTATTCTCAATAATGGCGAAATCCATTCTACTTACAAGAAATTGGGGCCTCTTGAGGAGAAGAACAGTCCATGGTGATTGGCACAACGACAGTGCTTGAAGAAGCAGCAGTCTGCTTAGGCTTAAGAGCCATTTCACTGGTGAAAATCTTGAGAAAGATTGGAAAAAGCTTGAAGCTTTATGGGTTCTTAAGAAAGCTCAAGAGCTTTTAATCTGTAGACATGGGTTTGATTAAGAAAGATGAAAAGTTAAGTGAATTTACTATTGAAAGACCCGGGTCTTTTATAGACCTCCCAACGATTGAGATACATGGTGCATATCTCAAGCTCAAATCGAGCTAATGTATGGCATTGAGGAGTCTTGAGTTTCCAATGACATCCGCGCAAGAAATGGTCCAATGTGACATTCGCGTTTGAAGCTAATGAAGCTCGCATCCGGAAGCTTCCAATGCAACCCCCACATTTCATGAGAGTCGCTTGTCAAACAAAGCTCAATGTGAGGCTCACTTTTAACATGATTCCTGCATTTCAAAGACAAGACAAGAGTTGCATCTTAAACAGATGAGACCCATATCTTCATTAACAAAGACCGCACTTTTTCCTGCCAATACTAAAGTATGTTACTGCTTTTTCAATCAATTCAATAGTACACTGGCAAAAGTAATCGACAACTCTATTGATTCAATAGTACAGAGAAAAACAAATCAGAGCTCATACAAGTGCTAGACTGAGTTTCGATGAGACTCGTGATGATATATCCTGAAGGCTTCAAGCAGTTCAATAGTATACTCACGAAGACTGAAATCCAGACAAGATCAAACTCGGGCATCTCAAAAGATTACCGGTCTAATCAAGGGGAGCCTGAAATCAACATGAAGTCTAAAGTATTCCAAAATCCATCCCAGTCAACCGTGGAGTTTCGAAAACTTTGGAGGGGACTCTGTAGGATGTTTAAAAATCATTAAGACAAGTCCTCAGATGCGGACATCACTTCACTTGGAAGATTGCCTTTCAACTAAAATGCAAACTTCGCGTCCAAGGGTAAACGCAGACTTCAAACACGGGTCTGAGCAACTTCGTATTTCACTTTAAACGTAGGTTTGAACAACTTCACATTTCAGTTTCAACGCATTCCTGTGAGCTTCACGTTTTGACTTCAATGCGACCATGAGAAGTCTATGTGAGTTGCGTCAACACAACAGAGTGAGGTTCACGTCAGAAGCGAGACCCCGCATTTCTATTGTAACTGACCCCCATTACTGGGTCAATTAACTCCCAATGTAATGTTGGAGTTAATCTCCATTATGGAGGGATTCTAGGGGACAATTATACCCCTAAAAATATGTTGGCTCAGAGGCCTTCCACTCTAGTTTTGATGATGATTATCTCATGTAGTTATGTTTACTAATAATCTTGTGATTTTTGTTTCAAATTATTAACTAAGATATTAGTTGGTGATTAGCTTCAACAAAGGAGTTTGGAAGCTTTCACATGGTGATTCAAGAGCCCGAGCATCAAGATCATACATAGCACTCATTGGAGTCAAGCTCGGTGGATCACATTTTGGATCGAGTCAACTTGAAGACGGAGTTCATTAAGAAAACATGGGTATCCTAGTTTAGTTTATTTTAGATCCATGTGTAAAGATTAGATAGTTGATATGCTCAAGTTCATAATACACACACGTTTTATGGATATTGGTTTTTCGGTTTTTGGTTTAACCGATATTGGTTTTCATGAATAGTTAGATCAAAACAAGTTTACTTTGTTTTTATGTATATTAGATGTGTTCTATATACATACATGCTTCATATCTTAGACAAACTTATTTTGATATGTCTATTCGTGAGTTTTAGGAAAAATAAGATTTCCTATTGAAAAATTCAAGTTTGGTAAAATATAGTTTTTGGTTTTTGATAAAACTTGTAAGACACAAAAATGGTTCAAAATGTTTGAAATTTGTGTTGAAATTTTAACCCAAGTTTATATTTCAATATAAAATGATAAAACTATTTTTGTGAATTTTTAGAAGTTTTATGAGAATTTTTAAGAATATTTTAAACCCTATTTTCTGACCCATAACAGTGCCTACCAGGCTATGGCGGTCGACCGGCCGGTCGACGGGACCCAGAGTCAGTCGACCGGTTGGTCGACCGACGTGCACAGATCTGTGCACGTTGGCCTGGCACTTGGGTCGGTCGACCGGG
Source organism: Agave tequilana (assembly GCA_038442645.1). NCBI lineage: Eukaryota > Viridiplantae > Streptophyta > Magnoliopsida > Asparagales > Asparagaceae > Agave > Agave tequilana. The sequence continues at coordinate 1,111,540 of JAVJIF010029691.1, read as the reverse complement.
CGGTCAACCGGACCAGAGAGCTCTGCTATCTGTTTTTTCTCGGTCGACCGGCCGGTCGACCGCAGGTCCCCAACGGTCATATTTATAACCGTTGGCGGTCGACCGGGTCGACCGGACCAGAGAGCTCTGCTCTCTGTTTTTTCTTGGTCGACCTGCCGGTCGACCGCAGGTCCCCAACGGTCATATTTATGACAGTTGCGGTCGACCGCCAGCTGTAAGAGCTGCCAAATCAGCTCTAACGGCTAGTTTGGATTGGGAGCTATTTATACCCCATTTCTTTAGGATTTTGACTAAGTCTTTCAAGAGCAAAAATTTATCTCCTTTCTTGGTGTTTTAAACAAGTTTTCAAAAGAGTTTTTTGTGCCAAAGGATCTATCTTAGTTGTTTTGAAGTGTTTTGTTTATTTCAAAGAAATTAGGTTTTGGGAATTTATTTTGATCTAAAATTTCAATATCTATTTTGGTGTTTTCCCAAGAGAATTTCTTTGATCAAAACACTTTGTTTTTCACACTTGAGCCATATCTTCTATCCTATCTATTTAGGATCTTTTATTTGTGGGAAAAGAAAGTGTTTGAGGTTGTGGAAACCTCCAAGTTGTAAACCCCTTTGCCTTGTTGTATCCCTCTTTGGTAGAGGTTGATTTGGGTTGTGGTTTGCTCTCTCTTTGGTAGAGGTTGAGGTTGTTGTTTGCTTCCTCTTGGTGAGGTGGAGTTGGTGTTGGTTTGTATCCCTCTTCAGTAGAGGTGGATTGTTGATTGTGTTTGCCTCGGTGGAGGTTATGTTGTATTGAGAGAGGAGTTCGATACTCCCGGTTGTTGTACAAATCCTCCTTGGTTGAGGTTCCCTCAGTGGACAAGTTAGTGGATTAGAAATCCTTCTCGGTGAAGGCGGGGACGTAGAGCTAGGGGCTCGAACCTCGAAACACATCTTGTTGTTTGCGTTTGATCCATTGACTCTAAACTCTCTCTCCTTTTATTTGTGTTGTGCATCATTCATAGCATTCATATATTATTTGCTTGTATTGTGCCTTGCATTATTCATATTGTTATATATCCATTTTATGCTTGGCTTGTGTTTGTGTGCCTCACTTGTACTTAACCACGAGAGCTTCATATAGCACCTCAACTCTTATTCAGAGGAATCAAGAGGAGTTAGTCCAGAGCCCTTCACGGGGAATTCGGCTACACTCGTTGGTTGTACTAAGTGTAGTTGCAATTTAGTTTTAAATTCCGCATTTAGTTCATTAGATTAGCAGTACACCTATTCACCCCCCTCTAGGTGTACTTATAATTGGTATCAGAGTCTACGCTCCTGATATTTGGTTTAACCACCTAGGAGTGTTATCTTGGCTAGCTAATCTATCTTTTGCATTTGCACACTTTTATTGCTTACACACACATCATGGATTGCTTGTCACCTCCCATGTTTGATGTTTCCAACATTGACGTGTGGAAATATAGGATGACCATGTATTTGAAAACTCTAGGCTTGCATGTTTTCCTTGCCGCTACCAAGAAATGCTATCTTGGTAATAGCAATCATATAGGGGCCAATGCACACGCCCTTGAGGCAATTAGAAGCACGCTTAATAAAGAATATCTTATGCTAGTTTCTAACCTTGATTCCACCTTTGCAGTGTGGAACAAGTTGACCACCTCCATCTCCAAGCTTCAAATGCAAATCCAATCGGAGGAATCTAGTGAAGAATCTGAGCCACAATGCTTTATTGTCCAAGGGAATGACTCCCTTGAGGACACGCTTAATAAAGAATATCTTATGCTTGTTTCTAACCTTGATTCCACCTTTGCAGTGTGGAACAAGTTGACCACCTCCATCTCCAAGCTTCAAATGCAAATCCAATCAGAGGAATCTAGTGAAGAATCTGAGCCACAATGCTTTATGGTCCAAGGGAATGACTCCCTTGAGGTACATTCGGATACTCAACTAGATAGTGCTAGCTCTTCATTTGATGATCATGATAGTATGGATGTCGATGCTTTAAATGAAGAGTTATCTATAGTTTGTGAGAACCTCCTTGAAAAATATAAAGTTTTGAAAAAGAATACTTGTAAGTTAAATAAAGAAAAAGAGGATTTGTTTTCAAGACTTGAGTTGGTTTTGCAAGAGAAGGTTGAAATTTCTAATGAAAGGGATTCATTGAAATTTCAACTTGACCTTGCCCTAAAAGAAAATGAATTTTTAAAATCTAAAAATGATTGAGAAATAATTTTGAAGAAAAATGAAAACTTGTCTTCAAAAGTTAATTTTGTTTTAAAAGAAAATGATTCTTTAAAAATAAAAATTGCTTCAATTTCAAATGATTTAGAAGCTTGTTTAAAGAAAAATATTTCTTTGCAAAATATTATAGATTCACATATTTGCCATGCTAGTGTAGCTTCTTCATCTAGCCTACCTATTGCATGCACCTCTTCTTCTAGGATTAATGATGATATTTGTTTGTTAAAGAAGAGAGTAGATTGTTTGGGCTCCACTTTGAGCCATTGTGCCAAGAACCATACACGCTTGGAATCCTAGGTTCGGAAGAAACAAGTTCCATCTATGCATGCAACCCTCCACGGCGTACACATGCTCCACACGTACACCACCATCACACATTGTATGCTCATGTGTACACTTGTACACATTGTGGACGTAAGGGCCACCTTGCTAAATTTTGCTTTGATAGAATACATGATGTAAATTTAGCAAATAAATTTGTTTAGGTTAGGATAGATGCTAACCCCCATGGACCCAAAAGAGTATGGGTGCCAAAGACCACCCCTATTGTATTTGATGTAGGTGTGGGCTCTCGCATGACGTGAGAGTATAGGTACCTTGGAGTGGATGCGTTCCGAGCTTCATGAGGACTATTTGGATGCATCACTTTCAAGGGATGTTTGGTGGGAGGACCACCTTGATTTTGGAGACTTGGAGAGTTGCCTTCTAGGTTTTGGTAACGATCTCTAACTCCTAATTATTGTTTACATGCTTTTCATTCTATTCATTATTAGCATGTTTTGTTGTTTTTAGATTATTGCGTTAATGCCATGTTTATTAGACCATTGACATGCATGTATAGCCTTTGAGACACCCATGTTGAATATGGAACATTATTTTTGTGTTCTCACCATTGTTTAGCTATTATGTATATCATAGTTCTAATAACATGAGGATTTACATAATAATCATGTTTATATTTATCATGTTGATTTATATCTTGTTTTATGCTTCATGTTTTGAATATATGCTTAAATCTTTGTTTTCATTAAGACTAGGTATATACTTGTACATATAATGGGTCACAAATAAATCTATATATGTTTGTGCTTGAATGCTTATTTGTTCCCATTAGATGTGGTAGTATAGTCTAATTTTGATGATTCATGCATTTTAAACTTGTATTCCAATTTTGGACATGTTTTATGATTATATGTTTTCACTTCATGTATATGTCTATTTTGCCAAACTTTAAGATATACATGTATACCCCTTGAGTCATTTGCTTTTTATGCAAATCTTTATATATACACTCAATTGTGTTTAGGGATATGTATGTATACTTTTCGTGTTGTCAAAACTTACATATGCCTTGAAGTATAAATTGTTTTTTAATGAAAATTTAGTGTTTGATGATTTTCATGTTTTAAAGAAATTTAAATTGATCTTATTGTCTATCTTTCATGATTATGATCTTCACATTTTATTTGTACACTCACCTTCATAGTTTACTCATGCTTTGTTTTCATGAGTCATATTTATGCTTCATTGACTTTGAGTGTTGGCTATCATGTGAATTTCATGTTTCATGAAAAATATTTGTGTTTTTATTCCTTGCTTGAAGGATTTCGTACTAGTTACAAGTTTTTCCATTTAACTAGTTGCGGAATTCTTCGTTTAGGTAGAGTTTTTCAAGCATACTTTATTTTCAAACCTATTTTTGAAAACCCCTACCTACTACGGGCGGTTGGATAGGCGACCATGCCTATGTATGCTTTATATTGAAAATCATTTTAAACATGAGCATGTATTGGTGGTAGGTAATATGAGATATACACTTGATATTATTGTTGTTTCAATTGGTATCATTGGATTCTTTCAATTGGTATCAATATTGACATTTCTTGTATACTCATATTTTAATTTGGTATCATATGTTCAAAATGACAAATATTTACAATTGGTATCAAAATTTTTATTTAGGTATTCAAAATTTGTAATGTTTAACTTCAATTGGTATCAAGATTGTTTACTTACAATTGGTATGTAATTTATTTACTTATCAATTGGTATCAAGTTTTTTGTTTTCAATTGGTATATGTTTCAATACCTTATTTTCCTTAAAAGTGATATAGGCATTCCTTAAAATGTTTTTATGATCATTGATATCATTTATGCCCTTCATTGACACATTTTTTAATTTGTATCATGTTTGGTGTCACCCCTTTATTGATTCTTTGTTTCGAACAAAAAGGGGGAGAAGAACATTTTGTTTTGGTTTGTCTTTAACCCCTTTATTGATGATTGACAAAAAGGGGGAGAAGAATTTGAGTTTATATGCATGTTTTATGTTTTTAGAAAAAGGAGAAAGATGTTAAGTTTTATATGCATATTTGCGTTTTTGCATATATTATAGCTTTATGTTTATAAGAATAATACTTACATTTGGTATCAAGAGTATGTTTTTGAAAAGTTATTTATTTGGTATCAAGAGCTTTTAGAACATGTTTTAAACATTTCATTGTTTTATGCATGTTTATGCATTTTCATGTTTAATACTTATTGCATATCCTTTGTTTATTCCTATGCATGAGTTAAGGGGGAGCTTCTTTGAAGCTTAACTTTAATCCATGCATATATAACTCTATGAGTTTTGTCATCATCAAAAAGGGGGAGATTGTTTGCCCAGAGACCTTCCACTCTAGTTTTGATGATGATTAACTCATGTAGTTATGTTCACTAACAATCTTGTGATTTTAGTTTCAGATCATTAACCAAGATATTAGTTGGTGATTAACTTCAACAAAGGAGTTTGGAAGCTTTCACATGGTGATTCCAGAGCCCGAGCATCAAGATCATACATAGCACTCATTGGAGTCAAGCTCGATGGATCACGTTTTGGATCGAGTCAACTTGAAGATAGAGTTCATCAAGAAGACTTAGGCATCCTAGTTTAGTTTTTTTAGATCCATGTGTAAAGATTAGATAGTTGATATGCTCAAGTTCATAATACACACACGTTTTATGGATATTAGTTTTTCAGTTTTTGGTTTAACCGATATTGGTTTGCATGAATAGTTAGATCAAAACAAGTTTACTTTGTTTTTATGTATATTAGATGTGTTCTATATACATACATGCTTCATATCTTAGACAAACTTATTTTGATATGTCTATTCACGAGTTTTAGGAAAAATCAGATTTCCTATTGAAAAATTCAAGTTTGGTTAAATATATTTTTAGTTTTTGATAAAACTTGTAAGACACAAAAATGGTTCAAAATGTTTGAAATTTGTGTTGAAATTTTTAATACAAGTTTATATTTCAATGTAAAATGATAAAACTATTTTTTTGGATTTTTAGAAGTCTTATGGGAATTTTTAAGAATATTTTAAACCCTGTTTTCTGACCCAGAACAGTGCCTACCAGGTTCTGGTGGTCTACCGGCTGGTCGACCGGACCCAGAGTCGGTCGACTGATCGGTCGACCGACGTGCACAGATCTGTGCACGTTGGCCTGGCACTTGGGGCGGTCGACCGGGCGGTCGACCGGTCCAGAGAGCTCTGCTCTCTGTTTTTTCTCGGTTGACCGGCCGGCCAACCGCAGGTCCCCAACTGTCATAATTATGACCCTTGGCGGTCGACCGGGCGGTCGACCGCCAGCTGTAAGAGCTGCCAAATCAGCTCTAACGGCTAGTTTGGATTGGGAGCTATTTATACGCCATTTCTTTGGGATTTTGACTAAGTTTTTCAAGAACAAAAATTTCTCTCCTTTCTTGGTGTTTTAAACAAGTTTTCAAAAGAGTTTTTAGTGCCAAAAGATCTATCTTAATTGTTTTAAAGTGTTTTGTTTATTTCAAAGAAATTAGGTTTTTGGGAATTCGTTTTGATCTAAAATTTCAATATCTATTTTTGTGTTTTCCCAAGAGAATTTCTTTGATCAAAACACTTTGTTTTCCACACTTGAGCCATATCTTCTATCCTATCTATTTAGGATCTTTTATTTGTGGGAAAAGAAAGTGTTTGATGTTGTGGAAACATCCAAGTTGTAAACCCCTTTCCCCAATTGTATCCCTCTTTGGTAGAGGTTGATTTGGGTTGTGGTTTGCTCCTTCTTTGGTAGAGGTTGAGGTTGTTGTTTGCTCCCTCTTGGTGAAGTGGAGTTGGTGTTGGTTTGTATTCCTCTTCGATAGAGGTGGATTGTGGATTGTGTTTGCCTCGGTGGAGGTTGTGTTGTATTGAGAGAGGCGTTTGGTACTCCCGGTTGTTGTACAAATCTTCCTCGGTGGAGGTTCCCTAGGTGGGAGTCCTCAGTGGACAACTTAGTGGATTAGAAATCCTTCTCGGTGAAGGCAGGGACGTAGAGCTAGGGGCTCGAACCTCTAAACACATCTTGTTGTTTACGTTTGATCCATTGACTCTAAACTCTCTCTCTTCTTTTATTTGTGTTGTGCATCATTCATAGCATTCATATATTATTTTGCTTGTGTTGTGCCTTGCATCATTCATATTGTTATATATCCATTTTATGCTTGGCTTGTGTTTGTGTGCCTCACTTGTACTTAACCACGAGAGCTTCATATAGCACCTCAACTCTTATTCAGAGGAATCAAGAGGAGTTAGTCCAGAGCCCTTCACGGAAATTCGGCTACACTCGTTAGTTGTACTAAGTGTAGTTGCAATTTAGTTTTAAATTCACATTTAGTTTATTAGATTAGCGGTACACCTATTCACCCCCCTCTAGGTGTACTTACAAAATAGCCTCGAGAGCTATAAAGAAAAAAGGAGAAATTTTTTCCCTAGAGATGCGGGCCTGATAATTTTCAAGCTAAAGACTTCTTCCTTTCAAAGGTTTAGATAGAGAGAAAGAAATCAGAGAACTTTAAATACTTATTGTGTTAAAAATAGAGTTCTTTTCTGATTACATTTTCGAGAACATCCCGAAGCAGATCTCGAAGAGAAGTTTGTCGTTCAACCAGGAGAACAAGAATCACTCTCCATCACCACATCAAGAACCCAACATTATACAAATGAGAAATTTAATTTTTCTCCTATCTTTTTTAATCGGATTTTGATCCATTGTAATTTTCTTTTCATATTAACGAAATTTTTCACCGAACAATTAGTTCTCATATATATTCTTAAGTAGAGAGTCATCAAAAGAGAGAACAATTATACCCTTGGGCCGACAATCTCCCCATTTTAGATGATGACAAAACTCATGATTTTAGGAAAAGAGTTTATAAATAAACTCCCCATGAAATGATGCATATAATAAACATGACATATATCATCTATAAATAATTGCATAAAAGAAATATATAAATGAATATAATATGCAAAAATAAACTGCCAACCATCCATACCACTATCTACCATCTAGATAACATAATCTCAGAAAAGATATCATAAACATTTAAAACACCTACTAAAAATATTGCATAAACATGCATAGCAAAAGCTTTAAAGCATAGCAAGATTTAAGAAGTGCATTAACAAGCAAAGTTTGAAATATGTCCACTTAAATAAGTAATGAAAATCCACTAAACAAAAAGATCCAAAAGTTATGTAATGTGCGCCTTCTTGAAATGATTCTCTTCCTTTTTGTCATCGATCAAAAAGAGCCAAAGGCACTACCATATTCTATCTCCATGACGTGGATGGTCATCAGCAGGAGTAGGTCATGGATCATAAGGAGGGAATGGAGGATCAGTAGGAGGAAGAGGATTAATGTACTGTGTCGGTGGTGGAATCTCATACCCCAAGTGATGTTGAATCTGCGTGAGATGCAGCTCAATATGCCTCTATGATATTGCAAAGTGGGAGACCATGGAATAAAAGTCATCACGGAGTTGATTGTGAGATAAAGTAAGCTCGGCTACAGAGACAAGAAGTATGGAATAGGGATATGTAGGAGGGACAAGTGGACGAGAAATATGTTGGGGTTCAGGTTGAAGAATATCTTCTTCCTCATCAGGAGGGGCATCTTTAGTAGGTTTAGAAAGATGGCTCAACATAAGGTTTATGAAGCTCCTATCAAAAGGTTTAGAAGGAGTAATGAAAGGTTCCTCAGATAAGTCAACTCCCCAAAAATCAAGAAAATAGTTAGGATCATACCATAGGATAAGTTCTTATACTCGAAATTATCCGCAGTCAGATTGTCAAAAATAAGTTTAGAGAAATTAAAAGGAAGACTTATTATAATACAGTAAATTAAGAAAGTAATATACCCTCTTACTTTACCATATTCTCTTGATTTGGGGAGAATGTTGAGCATGATTATTTTGGCAAAAATTTGACAAGGAATAGTGAGCAAAGAGACCTTGTCATTCAGGGTAAGATATAGATTGCCATCATTGTGAATAAGCATAGATGTAGTCTCACGAGATTCTCCTTCAGGATAGTTTTAAAAAGAGTTCAAATGTTCAGAAAATGTATCAAAACCTTCACAAAGAAGGGAAAAATGTTGGCAAGATGTGAGCAATATGATCAATAGATAATGAAACATCAACACTATCAACATGACTATGAATAACATTGTTTTCATCCAAAGAAAGATTTGCATAAAAAGTTTGAACCAAATTGAAATAAGATATTTCATTGATTTGAAGAAAATTTTCCAATCCATTCTATCAAAAAGAGATTCAATATGATAATTAGCAAAACTAGGAAGATTAATGGGTTTTCCAGTGAGAACAGATTTCTAGTAAATGAAGTATTGCATTTCTCAAGAGCATTGGGGCTTACAAATTTCTGAAGTGAGGGTGGAGTTCTAGAACTAGTAACTCCGGACATCTTAGTTCTAGAAGAAAATACTTTAGAAGCCCTAGAAGATCTTGCATCAGTCCTAGATTTCTTAGGTTGAGATATATGAAAGAAATTGACAATACTAGGGCTTGAAAAATGGAAGAGAGGAGAAGATTACCTAATAATCTTACCCAATAAGAGATAGAAATGGAGATCTAAAGAATTAAACCTTGAGAGACACCTAAAATGGATGCAAGAGGATATATGAAGTTGCTCAAGAAATGAAGCGAAAACCAGGGTTTGGGTGGAGGAGTCGATAGGAGAGAAATGGGGGTAGAGAAATAAAGTGGGTAAGGGTTATTAAATAGGCTGCTGCTCCTGTAGCCATTCTTACTATCGACAGGTTGATGGAATTGTCACAATCCTCTGTCGATAATTCTATTTGACTGTCAACGGACTGAGAAAAAATTGAAATATAAGTGAAATTTGTAGCTGCAGTAGCAAAAATCATTAAGGTTATCATCATGTCATTCTGACTGTTGTCAGTCATCTATTGACAGATGTATAAAACTGTCGACACTAACAGTCATAAAATAGAAAAATTTAAATGAGTGTTTAATATATTGATCAGTTAAAAATCATATGAAATCAAAATAAATAGAGAAATATTTTATAACAGATATGCATGAAAATTAATTATCCATAATGCATAAATTTAATTCACCACAAATATACGTAAATTGGTTAAAATTCAATGATTTAGTGAAAATATCCACTAATTATATGTGAATAGATACATAATCTATATCAGAATCTCTTTTTTCAAAATGATCTCTTAGAAAATGATACATAATTTCAATATATTTGGTTTTACTATGCTGGTTTGTATTTTTCATCATGTGTATATTGCTATTATAATCACAAAGTATCTTGGTATGATCGACATGCAAATTATAATCGAGTAGAGTATGTTCCATTTAAAGTATTTGTGCACAACTAGCACACGCTACAGTATACTCCGCCTCGACGGTTGAAAGTGCTATTGAATTTTACTTTTTAGGGGACCATGAAACAAGAAAATTATCAAGAAATTGAAATGTTCCACTTGTACTCTTTTAATCCACTCCACAACCTGCATAGTCAATATTTGAATAACTCATCATTGTAAATTGAGCAATTTTCATAAACCACAAACCCATGTTAATTCTGCTCTTTATATATCTTATAATGCGTTTTACTGCAATTAAATGTAATTCTTTTGGACAAGGTTGAAAAAGAGCATACAAACAAACACATACATGATATTCAGCCTACTTGCCATTAAATAAAGTATGCTACCTAACAAACATGCCTCTATAAATTTTAATATCAACACACTTACCTTGATCGTCCTTGTCAAGCTTTGTAGTGATAGTCATGGGTGTTTTTCAAGGTTTAGAGCTTTTTAGACTAAACTTCTTGATCAACTCTTTTGTGTACTTGAGTTGATTCAAGAAGATCCATCCTTCTTTTGCTTGATTTGGAGTCCAAGAAAGTAGTTAAATTCGCCCATCATGCTGATCTCAAACTCTTCTTTCATACAACTTTCGAAATCTTTACATAAATCATTGTTAGTTGAACTAAATATAATATTATCTATATAGTTTTTATAATTAAAATATCTTTATCAACATGCTTAGTAAAAAGTGTGGTGTCACCTTACCTTAAGCAAAACCCTTGTTAAGAAGAAAATTACTAAGCCTATCATATCAAGCTCTTGAAGCTTGTTTAAAACCATAAAGGGCTTTATCCAACTTGAATACATAGTCGGAATGTATATGATCACAAACCCAGAGGGTTGTTCAACATACACTTTCTCTTCTATGAATCTATCTAGAAAAGCACTCTTTACATCCATCTGATATAATGTGAAATCTTTATATGATGCATATGCGAGAGTAATTCTAATGTCTTTGAGTCATGCAACCGGTGCATAGATTTCCTCAAATTGATTCTCTCGATTCGATTATAACCTAGGGCCACTAGTCTAGCCTTATTTCTAATAATATTACCTGATTCATTTAGATTGTTTATAAATACCCACTTAGTACCAATGATTGGTCTATCTTAGGGTCTAGGAACAAGTCTCCATACTTGATTACGCTCGAATTGATTGAGCTCCTCTTGCATAGCAAACAATCAATAGGAGTCTACCTTGGCCTCATGAATATTTTTAGGCTCTATGTGTGAAATAAAAGCAATATAATCACATAAATATGAACTGTAGATCTAGTAGCTACTACTTTTGACACTTCACTTGATGAGATCCTTTGGATGACTTGAGTTGTACTCCAAATCTCTTGGAAGAGGTTGAGAAGGTTGAACTTCTTCTAGGCATTCTTCTTGATCATTTTTACTTGGTTCTTCATCCTTAGATTTTTCTTGAATAGGAGCGTCCTTAAGTGTGGCTTTATCCATATCTTTACATAAAAATTTATCTGAACATCTACAATATTCTTAACAAACTTGTTAGATTCTTTAAACTTAACATGCATGGATTCTTCAATGGTTAAAGTATACCTATTGAAAATCCTATAAGCTTTGCTAGTTGATGAATACCGAAGAAAAATTCCTTCAAAAACTTTTGAATCGAATTTACCCAAAATTTCTCTTATATTTAAAAGAAAACTTTTGCAACCAAAAGCCTTTAAATTTGATACATTTCACTTTTTCAAATGATAAATCTCAAAAAGAGTTTTCTTAACTTTCTTTCAAAAATAAATTCTGTTATTAATGTAACATGAAGTATTAATGGCATCAGCCCATAGATATTGAGAGAGGCCACACTCATTTATCATGGTTCTTACTATCTCTTGGAGAGTACTATTTTTCTTTTAACTACCCTAAATTGTTTAGGGTTCACGGGCAAGAAAACTCATATTTTATTCTATGTTTTTCACAATAGTTAATGTAATAGTGGTTGATAAACTCACCGCCTCTATCACTATGAATGTGCAAAATTGAAAAACTTTTTTTTATACTCTTTTGCCAATACACTGAAAAATGAAAAAGTTCCATCTTTGTGTCCAATATAGAAAACCCAAGTAAAACTTGAGAAATCATAGACTAAAACAAAAACATATCTATCACCATTTAAACTCTTGACTTGAGTAGGACCAAACTAGTCCATATATATTAATTCTAAAGGACGAGTAGCTATAACATCCTTAATTGATTTAAAAGACAATTTAGTTTGTTTACCATGTTGGCATGCATCACATGACAGTCTTTTTCAAACTTCAATTTTAGAATGCCTCTTACTGCATTCTTAGAACTAATATGAGCTAGATGATCAAAAGAAATATATCTTTTATGCCAAAGCCAAGAATCTTCATTTAAAGCCGAAAAATATTTAACATTGCAATCAAGATTAAGTAAATCAATAATATAAACATTGTTCTCTTTAAATCCGAAAAATATGCAAGTATTTTTATCACCTATAATCATGCAAGAAGTAGAACAAAAAATGACTTTAATTATCACAAAGCTCACTTATACTTAGAAGGTTATGCTTTAAACAATTTGCTAAAGCAATATTTTCAATAATAGGAGATATACCAATTTTAACATTATCATAACCGATGACATGTCCTTTGGAATCATCTCCGAAGGTGATGTTTTCACCTTCCTTTGACCTTTTTATTCTTGCAAAATTGTTGATGTCTCACATCATGTGCATAGTAATTGTAAATCATATGTGCATATTTTTAGTTATATTTTCACATTTATTTTTATAATTGTATTTTTCCTTAGTGATGAGCGGGCCTCTATAATTAAAAAAAGAAAAGAAAACAAGCCCAAAAGATTAAAAAGAAGCCCAAAACCAAACAAGCCAAAGAAATTCAGAGATAATCCCATTCTAATTGAAAATAAAGAAGAAAATCAACTTAGATTCAGGTTGCTTAAGCTCCAAGTCAAAGATAAGGAGAGGAAATTTAAATTTAAACTCGAATTCAGAGAAAGAATTTTCTCTCAAAATTCAGAGTTCAAATGAAGCTCTAAAGTTATATCCCTTGATGAATGGATGAGATGAAGCAATCATAATTGGAGATAAATCAATTTATACTCAGATTCAGACTGAATACTTTTTAGTATTTTGGTCATAATGTCGCTATAAAAACTCAAATCTGATGATTCAAAATGATTCAAAAAGAGAAATTAAAGGGCTACAATTCTTATGTTCACCACCAATTCCAAATATGTCGTTTGACAAGTCATAATCAGCAATCAACACGCCAACTGCTGCAAACCAATTTAGAAATGAATTTTCACATAAAATTCTGAATAAATCAAATTAAGTTTGAAGATAAAGAGAGAATTTAAATTCAAAAATTGATAATAACTTGCTCTCCAAGTCAAGAGAAATGATATTATCTTAATATCTAAAGTTCATATTCAAGTTTTGAAGATATATCTCTTATTGGTCACACAACTTCTATTAGGAATCTATCCACTACTTCTGCTATAAATAAAGAGGTAGAGCATATGAAAATGGGAATCTCCAAGTAGAGATCAAAGCTTAGGGTTTTCTTTAGTTTTATTTTTTGAATTTCAAGTGTAATTTCTAGGATTTAGTTTGAGAGTTATTTTATAGAGAAGAACGAGTTCATATAATTGGCGGTGACTGCTTCAATAAAGGTTCTTCTATTCTTTTCTTTAGTGTTTCTTTTTGTTTTACTTACTTTAATTGCTTTATTTTTTTCTTTATATCTTAGATTAGATAGAGTTTTCATGATAGAAAAGGGAGGAAGAATTGTATTTAGAGTGACACTAGATGTAATGTTCTTTAAAGAGAGTTGCATTGAGAGTGACAATCAATATAACTTTCCTACTTTTCTTCATCGTTACTCTTTTTAGTTGATCATAGTTTCTACGATATTTTCATCACTTGCTTTAATCTAATCCAAGGTATGTTATTTTTTCTTTTAATTTAATAACTCTTTTAACTCAAAATGATTTCAAAACCATCTTCTAGCATTTATCTTCTTTATTCTAACTTAATTTAGTATTCTTTTTTATTTACTTTTTCAAACAAAGAAGATCTTAAACCTTTTTCGTAATTTAGAAAGAGAACTTACCCATACGCTTCCACCGCAGTCCCTCCTTTTGGATCACGGCCCGCATAGCTACTTGCTATAGAGGTAGAATTGAGCAACCTAGCAGGTTTCTAAACTTTACATTTAAAGTGCAGGTAAGAACTCGATTAAATTTTGGCGACGTTGCTGAGTAGAGATGGTAAGTTTCTTTTTAAGTTTACTAACAGTTAAACCTTCTTCTTTGTTTTTGTGTATAGAGGTTGATTTCAGGAAAATGAGAATTATAGAATACATATAACTGTCTCATGACTCTACTCTAGAAAGCAGAGCCCAGAAGACCTCAGTATTGTCATGAAAACGCAACAAAAGCAGCGTTTCCATGGTAATCTGAGTTGATTTCTCACCCTACTTTATTGAAGGGTGACTATATTTTAGTTATCTAGCTTTTGCATGTTTTAGTTTCTCTATTTGATATACTTGTACATTGTTTCTAATTCAACAGTAACTTGTTGCTCGTTAATGTTAAAACAGTTTAGACTCATGCATCTTAGGGCACATGTCTAATTTTACTTTCTTTTTTTGCTATTATTGAAGAGCACTGGAGTAAAAGTACATTTGGAACGCATATAGCTTAGGAAAAACACTTGTATGCTTAATTGTTTGACTGTTATTTAGCTATATACATGCACATGTGCACTAAAATGAATTAAGGGATTGTCCTATAAATAAGATAAGGTGGGAAAGTCATTACCCTTCCTTAATTCAAAAATCATTTTCTCACTTACTAACCCAATTCTAATATAAAATCAAGTATACGTTGGCTCTAGAGACATCTCAGACTCAATAGGAGATTAACCTAAGGAGGAAGAAGAATGGGGATTGAGAGGCGAAACCTCGAAGAACAGTGGTTTGCATAATTAGACCCGTTGCTTAGGCATGGATAACTCCTACTGATTTTGTCCCTATCTGGTCGATTAACTTATGATCAGATTGCTGCAATATGCCTCCCATAGATAGTCTAGTTAGGAAGTATCTAGGTCTAAGGTCTACCCTAATATAAGTTAATTTTTCTTTCTTTCTTTTGTTTGTTTGTTTTTCTTTGTTTATTTTTGTCATTTTGTGTGAAATGGATTACAACAACAATTTTTTCAATTTTAATAATAATCCATATTACACATCAACCTTTTTTTTTTGGATAACACTAACCGGTATTTCATAATTTTTAACCAACAAAGTATGCCAGATTGGTTTTATTCGAATCAGTATATGTCCTAACCCCAGTATTATGAACAAGATTAGGATGATCATCATCACTCTTCACCGAGTCAGTGGAGATACAACTCTTCTGAGTCATGCTATCAATAACCTGACCAACATTCAGCTTCTTATACTCAATATCAAGATCAACCTATAGAAGAAAAATCTTCTTTAGAAAAGAGTTTCAAAACCTTTCTTGAGTCCACACGGCATTTCCAAATTTTCGACGGACTTAATGCTTGAGTCCTTAAGTCCTTGGGGGTGTTTACTCACCCAGTACCCTAAAACAAGTCCTGTTTGGGAGTCACCGACCTAAGGCTCATTACATAGGCAGACTAGAATGCCTAAGAGAACTAAGGATATTACTGCCATATATAAAAATAAAAAAAATAAATAGAATGAGGTGTTAGAGTTAGAGTTAAAGAATCCCGAGTAAAAATTCACGGTCATAAAGGTGCACATGATTTAAGGTAAACTAAAAGGCTATAAGAGAAAATATAGTTTTAATCCTAAACTTAGATTGATAACGAATTCTTGCATGAAAACTATGTCTAAGAATGAATAGTTTGGTGATCCTAAGACTTATAGATTACTTCATTTTTGCAAAAAATCTTCAAATGTTTTCTCTCTTTTTCAAAATGTGTTTTAAAAATACTAATAATTTCTTTTTTCTTTATGGATTTTATGTGTGTAATTCACTAAAAACTCTCATGAGACAACACTTGACCTCTAGGGGTAACATAGAGGTTTAATGCTTATTGCATATGCTAAGTGTAACCGTGATTCCTATGAAAGTGAGTTAGATTAGTTTAGTTTTTTTTCTTTTGTTTTACTCGAGGATGAACAAAAAGATAGGTGTGGTGGTGTGATTGTTCATCAAATGTACATATTATTAGTCATATTTTCACATTTATTTTTATAAGATAATTCTATGTAATTGTATTTTTGCTTAATAATGTGTAGGCCTTTATAATTAAAAAAAGAAAAGAAAAAAAACCAAAAGATTAAAAAGAAGCCCAAAAGCCTAATAAGCTAAAGAAATTTAGAGATAATTCCAATTTTAATTGGAGATAAAGGAGAAAATCATCTTAAATTTGGTTGCTTAAGCTCTAAGTCAAAGATAAAGAGGGAGAATTCAAATTTAAACTCAGATTGGGAGAAGACTTGCTTGCCAAGTTAAAGAGAAAGAATATTCGCTCAAAATACAAAGTTCAAATAAAAATTCTAAGAATATATCTCTTGATGAATGGATGAGATCAAGCAATTATAATTGGAGATAAGGAGGAAAATCTGGGTAAATTCAAAGCTCTAAATCAATTTAGACTCAAATTTGGACTGAATATATTTTAGTATTTTAATCGTACCTTTCTCTACAAAAAATCTAAGCTAATGATTTAAGATGACCCAAAAAGAGTTCTTAAAGGGCTACAATACTTATATTGACCACTAATTTCAATTATGTCATTTGATGAGTCATATTTAGCAGTTAACATGCTAACTAGCTGCAGATCAATTCAGAATTGAATTTTCACATAAAATTCTGAATAAACCAAGTCAAGTATGAAGATAAGGGGACAATACAAATTCAAAAATTGATAATAGCTTGATCTCTAAGTCAAGAGAAATGATATTATCTTAATATTCAAAGTCCAAATTCAAGCTCTGAAGATATATCTCTTGATGGTTACACAACTTCTTCTAGGAGTCTATCCACTACTTCTACTATAAATAGAGAGATAGAGCATAGGAAAAAGAGCATCTCCAAGGAGAGATCAAAGCTTAGGGGTTTTTTAGTTTTCTTTTTTGAATTTTAAGTGTAATTTCTAAGATTTAGTTTGAGAGATTTTGTAGAGAAGAAAGAGTTCTTGTAGTTGACGTTGACAGCTTCAATAAAAGTTCTTCTATTTTTTTCTTTAGTTTTTCCTTTGTAAATGTTTCCATGTATTACTCATCCTGAGGCGACATGATTGTGTTTGTTTAGCCTATAATCGTACGAGACGCATGGTATATACATGAGATTTTTCTTGTTTAGATTATCCCATCGATGTACTAGTTTCATGTGATTAGAAGTTGGGCATATGTAGTCTTGTCAGCCCAGTCTATTAAATTTATGCCTTACACTAACTTATATTGATGCATCTAACATTTAATTTAAGTTGTTTTATTACATGCTTTTGTGCACATCATCCCTCCATTGTGGGTCAACGGGCATTCGTACCCCTGCTAGTTTTCCTCCATGAAAACACAAACGCCAGACCAGGGACATGACTTTGCTGCTGGGATTTTCCCCAGTCAGAGGACCGACTCTACTGTAAGGATTTTTCTCTCTCTTAGTCTCAAGTTCTCAGCACACTAATGGGTTAAACCCCCACTTGTAATGTAACACCCGGGTTATTAAATCTTAATTTAATATTCTAATTTTTATTAATAAGATTTAAACAGAATAATTAGAGAATGTTTTGGTTAATTAGTGTGAAGTGGATTCTGAAAAATGTTGGGAAAGTTTGAGAGTAGGATAAATTGGATACTTGAATATATATACTATGAATACGATCATTCTTGTATAAATACAGGTATACATATATTTATACAATTTTGTGTATGTAATTATATGTATTAAGTTGGTATAGAAGTATATTGTATAAACACAAGAAAATACAATCATGGAAAATTGAAACACCATCTTAATATATTTTTAATATTTAGTAAGACGGGGTAGGTGTGCATGAGATGGGTTGATGAAGGGTGAGGATTCATCTTGAGTAATGTGTGTATAGGTGGCATGATGAGAGAAAGGGAGACAGATTGAATAAGTATAATATATATAAGTGTAGGGTGGTATATACAAAAGGGAAGATATACTTTTCTCACCTCTCTCTATCACCCTCATTTTCAACCAAACCTCCCCTCTCCCCTTCTTCTCCAAAATTCCCCAAAATTCTGAATTTCTCTTTCTCAATTCCTCTCTCAACCTCCCTCTCTCTTTCCCCGTCTCTCATTTTCCCCTCCTTATTCCTCTCTTTTCCTCACTCACTCTCCCTCCCTACTTGATCCCCGTGTGGCAGCAGCACCACGTCACAGGATGGTGGCACGCAGCCAGCCACAGCGGTGCCTGGCGACGGTTTAGTGCAAGCATGGTGCGACAACGTCGACCTCGGAGTGCGGCAGTAACCCTCCACCTCTCTCTTCTCTTCCATCTTCTCTGTGTTCCTCTTACACTTAGACTAGGGTAGCGTCAAAGCGAACAGAGCGACGACAGCGCCATGGTCGACGTTGACCTGTAGGGAGGATATATGACCGCGGGGGCAGGGCATGTGGACGGCCTCGACAAGAAGGTGAGGGAGTTTTTTGTGATCCTCTTATCTTCTTCTACCTTGAAATTAATTTTATCACCTTTCTATCGTGGAAAGCAATCTCGGTTATCGTCATATATATGATAGTATTATTATCTGATGTCATGGATTATTAAACCAAGAAGACTATTTATCTTGTGATTTGGGTTGGCAGTTAGCATATTGTCTTGGTCTCTGGTACAGTCTTAATTGATACTCCTCTCTTATATGCATGAGATAGTGGTATTTTAGAGTGTTATGATGTTTATGTTATAAATTGGAAACAATAATAACTTCAGGGGTTTAGGTGAATGGTATACTTTAACGGAAACAAATGGAGAAGAAATTTCACAACTTTTGGGTCTTATTTTTAACTTGCTAAAACATGACTATGCACAATATATATGCCACTGTTGCCTACTCATTATTTGTTGAAACCTTAATGATATTATTGTGCACTTTAATACATAATTTCGCTTTTGTTTATGTAATACTAGATACGGTAGGTAAACTACATTTTCATCCAAGTTTTATTGAAGTTTATGTTGTCCAAATATTTTATTGTTTTAGTAACATTGCATCTTTGTGACACTATGTAATTCACCTGTGGTTTATGCTATGTTCCGTCCTTGCGGCTACTTTGTCAGATGATTGCTTCATTACAATGTTTATTTGTCCGATTTAGCAATCAATTGATGAATGTAGAGTTTTATTTTAGTAAATTATCTTGCATTCTGCTTAACATAGTTGAAACTTTTATCTCATTCTTGGGCAGTATTTGTCTTACAATATGTTTATGTTGTTCTTATACATGTCATAATATCATCCTAATTCTTTCCATTTAGTGTGAACAGAAAAGACACTGTGCTTCCCTCTTGTTTTAACCACCTCTTCGAGCAATTCCTTGGAAACCTGAAAAACATAGCATTGTGAAAATTTCTCTTTTGAGTAGAGTGACGCCATCACTGTAAATAAAGTTTTTACATTCTTTGCATGGTAGTTGTGTCTACCCCCAAGCCTTCCCATTGGTGGTCCTATAAACTAAAGCTACAATTAGGCTTTGTTCCAAGCAATCGAAACTGTATTATTTTCTCCTTGACAGTTATTTTTAGTTTTGGTGACAACTTGATCTAGGTCATGAACAACTATAGTAGATCTCTGTAATCAAGCCTTAAAAATTATAGTTTAGTTGCTTTATGCAAATTTACTACATGAAAAAAGTTTAAAAGTGTTGATGAGAAATTATAACGGTCCCAGTTTTCTTAAATCCTCATTTAACATAACATTCATTTAAACCGACTGATTGTTATAATTATTTTCAAATTTTTAAAAATTTCAGCAACACCTTCTTTTTAAATACTAGTCGGATATGATATTCAATACAAATACGATAATTTCGGCTAACATCAGCCTACTTATTCTCAATCCAATCATATAAATAATTCAGGCAAACATGACGATGTTTCGGCTTGACATCGCGTACTTATGAAGAAACATTATAATATAAGCTCGAGAGTCCCCCTCTCAGCATCCATAAAAGTTCAGAAATGAATAATTTTAACTTGTCATAATCATCACATTGATAATACACTCCTTGATATCACAACCCAATAAAAGTATCTCAAATGCCAACCTGAAAAGAATCTACGACAACAGTTTTTACATATATACAAGATTAACCATCCATCCCACAGCCAACATATATCATCTACAAGCACAATTATTCTACAAGAACAATATGATTAGGTTATAAAAAGTTTAGATTGATTTAGAACGAACTCATCGCAACATAAACTGGACCCCTACCTTAAATCAGCCTGTAATATATTAGTCTGTAGTGGAGTAAGCTCGACAGCTCAGTTAGTAGATATAGATGAAAATCAGAGAATGGTAAATATAATTAATAATGAGCATGATTTTTTGAGTAATAAAGCAGATCTGGATGAATAAGAGAAACAGAAACTCAATAACATATGACGAAACAATTGGGCTCCATAATCCTAGGGGACGGTCTGACTCTTTGGGCCATTGATTTCTTATGACAACCTGTAATCTATACCACATGCCAGAAGGTCTATAAATTCAGTAAAATATTAGCTCGACAAAAGAGTTTTCTTATGTATTCATAGTATGTATCATATAAGTATTTCATATATCATGCACGGGCATGCCAATCACACTCCCACTATCTTATATATAGTGTATGTATTCAGATAACATATGCATCACAAAACATACTTTTATATCATGTAATCTTATCACACTTCACATATAGCAATATCACATTACACTTCACAACATTTAAATGTCATATTTAATGAGATGCATATTATACGTTATTTATATGCATATGCAATTCACATGTGAAGTGTGAAAATTCTTCGTCTTCCCTTGGCCGGCTTCACCCGGTCCCTTCCTCCTTATATAAAGATATATAACACAATGACACCATCTTTCCCTCCTGCCGGCTCCCGCTCAGTCCCTTCCTCCTATCCACACACACACACACATACACACACACGTGTGTGTGTGTATAAACATCATATAAGAATAACATCGTCTTCCCCCTCCTACCAGCTCCCGCCCGGCCCCTTCTGTTGGCCCAAAGGTTACAATCAACCGTTTTAGTGTATTTTGATGATTACAAAACATATATAGTTATTTGTACTAATCATGTTTGTTGTTTTAGTGTGTTTCAGGGTTCTAATGTTTCATGGTGTGTTCTTCCCTAAAGGAAGGTTGTTTTGGCTCTAGTCGGTTCAATTTGGGTTCAAGATGCAAGATTTTCAAGATCACATATGAAGCCCACTTGAAGACTTTGTAGTCATCTAGAACCTATGTAAGAATTAGTTTGTTAAAGTTTGAGGTAGTGGTAAACTGGCTCTAGAACACACACACTTTTCCAAAATAGGTTTTAGTTTTGGTATGTGTTTTAAGTTCATGCTTTGGTCTCTATACATGATTCAATTCTTACAATTCTTATATCTTATTTATTTCATGTATATCTATCTTTTCAGCATGATACTTAGCAATATTTCCTACAAAAAAAAATTATTTTTCAAATTTTTCCCTAGTCCAAAATTCCTTTTCTAAATTCTGTTTCAGGCCTGGCGGTCGACCGGGCCGGTCGACTGGACTTATTCTAGGCCAGGACGGTTGACCAACCGGTCGACCGGGTCCTGTGTCCAGGACGTGCACGTTTGTGCACGTATATTGATCGACCGACCGAAAACAGCTTGCTCTCTGTTTTTTGTCTGTAATACCCCGTTCCCGGAATACGTACTTAGTTGCGTATTCAGATTTTTCGATCGTATTTTTCGATTTGCTTCCTGTATTTATTTTGTATTATAAATTATTTATATGATCGTTTTGTCTTGGATTTGGATTCGTGGACTCGGAGTCAGTCCCAGTCCGAACCAGGAACTCGATTATAGTATATTATTCGATTTGGTCTTTCCGGTGATTAGATTTGACCGATTTTAGTTTTAAATATCATTTTCCATTATTATATATTTTCTATGATTTTCTAGATTTTTCTGGAATTAAAATGAATTTCTTCAAAACCGGTGTCGGCCAGTGTCGCTGACCGCTTCCCGGATTTTTAATTCACAAACCACTTGGAATTTCTCGAAGAGTCTTTAGACGATTCTTCTTAGAGTAATATTTCCTACCTAAATTCTTTTTCTAAAGATTTTACGAATTTATGGATATTCCACCGGAGTCGGTAGATAACCGATTCCAGGATTTTTAATTCACACACAGCTAGGAATTTCTAGATGGTCCTTTAGACTTTAATTCTTAGAATCACATTTCTTACTTAAATACTTTTTCTGAGGATTTTATGATTTTATGAAAATTCCAACGGAGTCGGTATTTTATTGGTTCCGGGATTTTTAGTTTTAAAACTATAAAGTATTTCTTAAAACGGATTTCACTATTGTTCTTAATATATTATTCTTGATTTTTGATATTTATTTCGGGTCGTTCCGAAATACTTGATTTCGGGACGTATCCGGTATTTTCCCGAAAGAATTCCGCATCCACGACTCAATCCCGGGAATCTGTGTTTCTGATATTTTCATCTTTGGAGATCAAGAAAATATCTTCTATTCCTTCTCTCTCTCATCCTCACACTGCATTATTTATATTACAGGTATTGTAATACCCCGTTCCCGGAATACGTACTTAGTTGCGTATTCAGATTTTTCGATCGTATTTTTCGATTTGCTTCCTGTATTTATTTTGTATTATAAATTATTTATATGATCGTTTTGTCTTGGATTTGGATTCGTGGACTCGGAGTCAGTCCCAGTCCGAACCAGGAACTCGATTATAGTATATTATTCGATTTGGTCTTTCCGGTGATTAGATTTGACCGATTTTAGTTTTAAATATCATTTTCCATTATTATATATTTTCTATGATTTTCTAGATTTTTCTGGAATTAAAATGAATTTCTTCAAAACCGGATGTCGACCGACACCCTACCGCCCTTGTAAACCCCGGTCAACCTGTAACGCCCCGATTTCACGGATACGGGGACGTCACTGCAACGTATATACGTAAGTCCGAAGTACCTTCCCGTATATACGCTAAGCATCAGTACAGACAGGAATCAGAGTACGGAAGCAAATGGTGCATTATACATTCCAACACATATATACAATTACAGAATTATCATCAGAGTGATTACAATATTACATGAATATCATATCACTAATATGCGCAAATGCGAGAGTACAAGGAATATACATGAATGAACAGTATAAAAGGGGGCTCGCATACAAGTATACAAAGATGTACAAGTATGAAAAGTATAAAAGAGCACTCACGAGTTTGCTAAGGGAAAACTCGAGAGGCACAGAAGGGGTCTGGAAGGATTTAGGAATCAAAGGATAGGAATCAAAGGATAGATGATCAAGAAATAGATAACTCTGCACTTGTAGTTGGAATGTATAACCAAGACTCATGTATTCCAGTTGCAAATCTCTTTACCATTGATTTGCCTTCTGGACGTACTGAAGAGGTTTAGAGCCTAAGCTCTGATACCAACCTGTAATATAAATAATGCAGTGTGAGGATGAGAGAGAGAAGGAATAGAAGATATTTTCTTGATCTCCAAAGATGAAAATATCAGAAACACAGATTCCCGGGATTGAGTCGTGGATGCGGAATTCTTTCGGGAAAATACCGGATACGTCCCGAAATCAAGTATTTCGGAACGACCCGAAATAAATATCAAAAATCAAGAATAATATATTAAGAACAATAGTGAAATCCGTTTTAAGAAATACTTTATAGTTTTAAAAATAAAAATCCCGGAACCAATAAAATACCGACTCCGTTGGAATTTTCATAAAATCATAAAATCCTCAGAAAAAGTATTTAAGTAAGAAATGTGATTCTAAGAATTAAAGTCTAAAGGACCATCTAGAAATTCCTAGCTGTGTGTGAATTAAAAATCCTGGAATCGGTTATCTACCGACTCCGGTGGAATATCCATAAATTCGTAAAATCTTTAGAAAAAGAATTTAGGTAGGAAATATTACTCTAAGAAGAATCGTCTAAAGACTCTTCGAGAAATTCCAAGTGGTTTGTGAATTAAAAATCCGGGAAGCGGTCAGCGACACTGGCCGACACCGGTTTTGAAGAAATTCATTTTAATTCCAGAAAAATCTAGAAAATCATAGAAAATATATAATAATGGAAAATGATATTTAAAACTAAAATCGGTCAAATCTAATCATCGGAAAGACCAAATCGAATAATATACTATAATCGAGTTCCTGGTTCGGACTGGGACTGACTCCGAGTCCACGAATCCAAATCCAAGACAAAACGATCATATAAATAATTTATAATACAAAATAAATACAGGAAGCAAATCGAAAAATACGATCGAAAAATCTGAATACGCAACTAAGTACGTATTCCGGGAACGGGGTATTACATTGTCGGTCGACCAACCGGCCGACCGCCAATACAAACCTGTGTTTGCCCCTCAGCGGCCGGTCGACCGACTGGTCGATCGAGCCCAACGGCCATATGCCAGTAGGGCTGCCAGTCGACCTGGCCGGTCGACCGACAGCCTGCTGCTGCCACCAACGGCTTTTTCCTCTTTGGTGAAAATCTGAATTCTGATTTTCACCCTGTTTTGTGGCAGAGTTTTTCTGATCTTTTGAGGATTATTTTCTGATCAAATAAACTTAATTTTAATGTGTTTTAATCCCTTCCTCTCCCTATAAATAGAGAGGATTGGTCTCTTGCAAAAACACCAAGAAAAATACCTAGTTTTCAAGTTTGAAAAAGAAAGAAAAGTTTTCAAAGCTCTCAATTCTCTTGTGTTTTCTTGGCTATTGTTTTTCAGTTGTATTTGCAAGCAATTTCCACTTTACAACTGAGTTATTTTTCTCACTACAATTCTAGAGCCAAAAATTCCCTCCTCATTCTATAAGGAAGTTGTAAAAGAGAAAGTTTGTAAGAAGTTTGTGATCTTTGTGGTGATCACTTGGTTACTTGTTCCTTCTTCTTGTTCTTGTTGAGATACCTCTTCAGTAGAGGATTGTAAGTGGTGGAGTTCGGTGCTCCGGTCTTCGGTAGACCTTGTAAAGTCCTCGGTGGATAGTGGAAACCCTTCACGGTGGTGAAGGCAAGAGCGGTGGCTCGAACCTCGAAACAAATACCTTGTGTTTGCGATTGCTTTTTGTTCTTGCTCTCTATTGCTCTTTATTTTCATTGCTCTCTATTGCTCTTTATTTCTAGCTTGTGATATTGCCCTCATTACTTGTGATATATCTTGTGTGCACTTCACCGTTGCATATATTTCATTTCTTGCTATTGTCGATCAATTCTCATACAACAAGATTGCATTGCACACTCTAACTCATATCCAGAGGAATCAGGAGGAAGGAATTCAGAACCCTTCACCGGGTATTCGGCTCTTAGTATTGTTTTGAGAGATCGTTGCATCATTCATTCATACTTGTCTTAAAAAGATTTTAGATTAGCATTTACACCTATTCACCCCCCTCTAGGTGTTTTTCAATTGGTATCAGAGCTTTGGTCTCTAGGCTCTTGACTTAACAATCTTAGAGAGATCCTCTATTTGCTAATCATATCATTCATTTTTTCATTCACTTCCACTTAGTAAAAATGGCCGATAGAATTAAGACCCCCCCAAAGTTTGATGGCCTTAACTTTCCCATATGGAAGGTTAAGATGACCATATTTTTGCAATATCTAGGAAGCCGGGTTGCAAAGGCGGTGACCAAAATTAGTGCACCCACCGGTGATGAGTCCACTTGGACCAAAATTGAGACTAAGGAATTTGATGCCAATGCTAAGGCTCATTATGCATTACTCCAAGCACTCAATGATGATGATATTTCTAGAGTAATACATTGTTAATCCGCATATAAAATTTGGTCACACTTGTTTGTTACACATGAGGGGACTTCACAAGTGAAGAGGGCTAAGATAGACCTTCTTCGGTCCCAATATGAGAATTTTTCTATGCAAGAAAATGAAACCATAGATGATATGGTTACAAAATTTACTAAGATTACTAATGGACTTTCTTCTCTAGGTGATGTTATTGACAACGACAAAAGAGTAAGGAAGATCATTCGGCTCTTTCTCCTTCATGGGAAGTCAAAGCTACTACCTTGAAGGAACTCAATGACAAGGAGGAGATGGAGCTTAAAGGTCTCATTGGGAACCTCAAAACCCATGAGATGGAGAGAAAAGCAAGGGAGGAAATGGCTCCCTCCAATAAGAAACCTATAGCCTTCAAGAGTCTGAAAAACACTTAGAGGGGGGGTGAATAGGTGTAATTGCTAATCTAGAATTCTAAATGCAAAACTATGTGCGCTAAATGCGGAAGCTAATGCAAATCTTGCAACACACTTAGTACAATCAACAAGTGTAGCTGAATTCCCCGTGAAGGGCTCTGGACTAACTCCTCTTGATTCCCCTTGAATGGGTTGAGGTGCTACGTGAAGCTCTTGTTGATTAGGTACAAGTGAGGCACACACAAACAACCAAGCATATAAGATAAATAGGCAATATGAATATATGCATGGCAACACAAGCAAATAGATATGATATGGCAATATGAATTATGCTCAACACAAGCAAATATGGTATGATGATGTGAATGATGTTTTGCACAAATATAAGAGAGAGAGTTAGAGAGACAATGGATCAAAACGCAAACACCAAGATATGTTTCGAGGTTCGAGCACTTTGCTCTACATCCCCGCCTACACCACCGTGTAGGATTTCCAATCCACTATCTCCCACCGAGGGAACCTCTACCGAAGAGGATTTGTTACAACACTAGGAGTACCAAACTCCTCTCTTAAACAACCATCTCACAACCGAGGGGTAAGCCCGTAGCCAATACAACAACCAACACCTCTACCGAAGAGGGTTTATAACCAAACTCCACCTCTCACTAGAGGGAGCAAACCAATCACCCGATCACCTCTACCAAAGAGGGATACTACAAGAATAAAGGTGTTTACAACAAGTGGTTCCAAAGATCACAAACTCAATCTCTCTTTTCTTTTTCTCTTTTTCCACAAAACAAATGATCCTAATAGATTAGGATAGAAGATAGCTCAAGTGTGGAAACAAGATGTTTTTGGAAACAAGCAACAAAGAAAACCTATTTGGGAAATCTCTTCTATATGATAGAAATAAAAGATCAAATCAAAATCCCAAAACCTAGTTCTCTTTGATTTTCTAAAAACCAAAATAATAAAGATTGGAAGTTTAAAGCACAAATCTCTTTTTAAAACAATAGAGAAAGTCTGAAAATTTTGTGTCTAAAAACCTTGGCCAAAAATCCAAAGAGATGGGGTTTTTATAGGCCCATCAGAAAACTAGCCGTTAGAGCTGAGCTGGCAGCTCTGACAGGCAACGGTCGATCAGCCCGGTCGACCGCCAACGGTCAGAAAAATGACCGTTGGGCAACTGCGGTCGACCCAAACAAACAGAGAGCTCTGCTCTCATTCCGGTCTACCGGTACGGTCGACCGCGTTTGTGCCTTCCAGACGTGCATATCTGTGCACGTCGGTCGACCCGACGGGTCGACCGGCCCTTGGTGCGGTCGACCGTCCCGGTCGACCGACCAGCTTGTCAGCACAAAATAAAGTCAGAAAATTTGGGAAAAAATATTTTATAAAAATCTTTTATCTTTTGTGAAAATTCTATAAAACTTTTTTTAACATTTTATATTCAAACACAACCAAGTGATAAAGATTTCAAGACATATAACAAACATATCAATTCATTTTTGTGTCTTGCCAATTTTATCAAAAACCAACACTAGTATTTTTATCAAACTTGATTTTTCCAAACATGAATAGGATAGTCAAAATAAGTTTGTCTAGCAAGTTTAAGGCATGAATGTATATCTAGAACATATCTAATATACATAGGAATAAAGTAAACTTGTTTTGATCTACTATTCATGAAAACCAAATCCAAAACATAAATCGTGTGTGTAATGTGCACTTGAGCATATCAACTATACTAAGCTTTACAAATGGATCTAAAACACACTAACTAAACTATGGATACCTAAGTCTTCTTGATGATCTTCATCTTCAAGTTGACTTGCTCCAAAACTCCATCCATGGGCTAGGCAATGTGTGATCTTGAAGCTTAAGCCCTGGAATCACTTGTGAAAGCTTCCAAATACCTTGTTGAAGCTAATCACCAACTAATATCTTGGTTAATGATCTGAAACTTAAACAACACAAGATTATTAGTAAACATAACTACATGAGTTAATCATCATCAAAACTAGGGTGGAAAGCCTTTGGGCCAACAATCTCCCCCTTTTTGATGATGACAAAACTCATGGAGTTATATATGCATGGATTAAAGTTAAGCTTCAAAGAAGCTCCCCCTTAACTCATGCATAATCAAATAATAATATATGACAATGAAGCTCAAAATATATATGCAAATGTATGACATGTATACAAATACAACATGTCAAATAATCATAAAACTCATCAAGTTCTTATCTCCATACATTTACAAAACAAAACACATATGCATATCTTTTAAGCATGAGAAAACTAAACACAAGTATGCATATAAACATGTATGCATCAACATGCATAAAACATATTCTAGAAACTCTAGATACCAATTAAATTAATAAAACATTAACAAAACACTAGATGCTCTAGATACCAATAAAACTTAAATATATGCAAAAACATAAGTATGCATATATAAACATGAATTATTCTCCCCCTTTTGTCAATCATCAACAAAAGGGTAAACAATCAAAACAATAAAAATGTTCTCCCCCTTTTTTTTTTTGGCTAAAACAAAAACAAAGTCAATAAGGGGTGACTTTAAAAACATGATATCAGTTGAAAATATGTCAATGAAGCATCTTGATACCAATAAACAAAAATCAATAAATGTTATATGCTATATACATTCATGAAGAGGAAGACGCTAAGTTAGCTTCCCTACACATGTGCATGACATGAAAGATGGATGTTAAGCCCTAATTCACATAACACACATTATGTAATGAATAAGAGGAGATGTGAAGCTCCCCCTACACACGTGTACCACATAAGGAAGAGATGTTAAGCTCTTCAATACACAATACACTCAACATGAATCTATATGTTGAAGAGATGTTAAGCTCATCTTGCATATAAGAAATTTAAATCAACACTTTTGTATTTTACTTTAAACAAAAAATTTTTAGATACCAATTTAAAACACAAGGCATCTTGATATCAACATAATAAATTTTGAATGTCTAAACACAAATTTTGATACCAATTGCAAATGTTTTACCAATTGAAAAGTTTTTACATAGAAAAGATTTTACTTAGAAACATTGATACCAATTGTAAGAATTGTTCATTTTAAACAAATGATACCAAATTCGAATTTTCAATCATAAAGTATGGGAGTACAAATACCAATTGAAAGACAAAATCAAATTTTCTCCCCCTTTATGAATTACAAACTAAAATGATGCATAGTCTTGATACCAATTTAAAAGTGATTAATTTAAACAAAATTGAAACTCAAGCACTAGCATAAACACAAACATATATATGTATGGAAAATAGATACCAATTGAAATTGATATTCTTGGAATTGAAATCATACATACATACAAAACAAATGTGAGTATACAATAAGATCAAAATGATACAAATTGAAAAAGTTCAATGATACCAATTGACATAACAATAAGATCAAGTGTATACATCATATTACTATACCTCCCAATCATGGTTCAAGTTTTTGAATGATTTTCATTTTAAAACATACATGAACATGATCTCCCATCCAACCTCCCATCAGGGGATGAGGTTTTCAAAAATAGATTTGAAAATTAAGTTTATTTGAAAACATCTATCATATGAAGAATACGAACTAGTTAAAATGAGAATTCTTGTTAACTAGTACGAAATCCTTCAAGCAAGGAATAAAACAAAATAGTTTTCATAAAATATGAAGTCCACATGATAATCAACAGTCTAATCCAATTAAGCATAATTATAACTCATGAAAACAAAACATAAGCAAGTAATAAATGTGAGTGTACAAGTACAATGTGAATATCATATAATCAAGAAAATGTTCAATTAAGCTCAATTATTCCTTAAAAACATGAGAACATGAAAATCATCAAAACTTATTTAATTTTCAAGGCATATGTATGTCTAATACAAACTAAAGAATACATACATATCCAAAACACAACGATTCCACAAAATATATGCATTAAGGCACGTGGCTCAAATGGATAACATGTATATCTAATAGTTTGGACATGATAGACATATACATGAAGTTAAACAATTAAACACAAAATCAAGAAAAACTAAATCTTCACCAAAATAAGTTCATTTCAAGGTATATGTATGAATTGTCAACACAATAAGTATACATACATATCCCTAAATACAATTAAGTCCATATATAGATTTGCATGAAAGGCAAATGACTCAAGGGTTATACATGTATATCTTAAACTTTGGCAATACAAACATATACATGAAGTGAAAATCATAAAACATATCCAAAATTGAGAATACAAGTTAAAATGTGTGAATCATCAAAACTAGTTTATACTAGCACATCTAATGGGTTCAAATAAGCAATCAAGCTCAAATATATATAGATTTATTTGTGGCCCACTATATGCACAAGTATATACCTAGTCTTAATGAAAACTATCATTCAACAAGTAATCTTAACATGAAGCATCATTTAACACAATATAAAAATCATCATGATAAAACTAAAACATGATTACTATGTAAATTCACATGTATTAGATTCATGATGTACATTATTGCTTAAACAAAAGTGAGAACACTAAGTATGAATTCATATAAGCATGTGTGTCTCAAATACTATACATGTATGTTATGTATCTAATATGATATTTACACACTAATCCATAGACAATGAAACATGCTATAAACAATGAATATTAAAAGCATGAAAAACAATAATAAGGAGTTAAGAATTGTTACCAAAACCTAGAAGGCAACTCTTCTTGTCTCCAAAACATGGTGGTCATCTCCACCAAATCTTCCCTTGAAAGTGATGCATCCATTTGATTTCCTTTAAGTACGGAACGCATCCACTCAAAGGTGTCATCACTCTCACGTCATGTGAGAGCCCACACCTACATCAAAGAAAGGAGGGGTGGTCTTTGGTACCCATACTCTTTTGGGTCCATGGGGGTTAGTACCTTCTCTAACCCAAACAAATTTCTTTGCTAAATTTACATTATGTAATCTATCAAAACAAAATTTAGCAAGGTGGCCCTTACTTCCACAATGTGTACATGTGTACACATGAGCATACGTGTGATGGTGTCCGTGAGGAGCATGTGTATGTCGTGGAGGGTGTGCATGCATAAAGGATGGAACTTGTTTCTTTCGAACCAAGGATTCCAAGCGTGAGTGGTTCACGGCACATTGGCTCATAGTGGAGCCCAAACAATCAACCTTCTTTTTAAGCAAACAAATATCATCATCAATCTTAGAAGAAGAAGTGTGGCATGCAATAGATGAAGTGTGTGATACTACCCTATCATGGCAAACATGAGCATCAATCTTATTTTGCAAAGCAATATTTTTATCTAAACAAACATTCAAATTATTTGAAATAGAGATTATTTTATTTTTCAAAGCAACATTCTCCTTTAAAACAAAATCAACTTTTGAAGACAAATTTTCATTTTTCTTCAAAAGAACATGGCAATCATTTTTAGATTTTAAAAATTCATTTTCTTTATGTGCAAGATCAAGTTGAGATTTTAATGAATCCCTCTCATTAGCAATTTCCTCTTTCTCTTACAAAATAACATCAAGTCTAGCAATCAAATTTTTATTTTCATTATTAATGCCTAGACTCTTCTTTTTCAACAAATTATAGTTTTCTATTAATTTTTCACAAACTAAGGATAGTTCTTCATTCAAGGCATGGGGATTTACATAATCATTTGAAGAACTAGCACAATCACTATCTAAGTGGGTTTCCGATTGTACCTCAAGGGAGTCATTCCCTTGGACCATGAAGCATTGTGAATCAGATTCTCCACTAGATTTCTCCTTTTGGAATTGTACTTGAAGCTCGGAGGTGGTGGTTGTTGTCAATTTATTCCACACTACAAAAGCGGAATCTTAGTTAGAAACACACATAAGATAATCTTTAGGTAATGTGCTTCTAATGGCCTCTAGGGCTTGTGCATTAGCCCCTATATGATTGTGATCTCCAAGATAGCATTTCTTGGTGGCCGCAAGAAAGACATGCAAACCTAGGGTCTTTAGATACATGGACATCCTAGACTTCCAAACACCAATGTTGGAAGGGTCAAAGCTAGGTGGGGTCATAAAGTCCATGGCAAACTATATGAGTGTGCAAACAAGTAAATGCAAACAATAGATTAGCAACCAAATGGATCTCACTCCTAGGATGTTAAGCCTAATATCAGGAGCACTAGCTCTGATACCAATTGAAAAATACCTAGAGGGGGGGTGAATAGGTGTAAGTGCTAATCTAGAATTCTAAATGTAAAACTATGTGCGCTAAATGCGGAAGCTAATGCAAATCTTGCAACACACTTAGTACAAATAACAAGTGTAGCCGAATTCCCCATGAAGGGCTCTGGACTAACTCCTCTTGATTCCCCTTGAATGGGTTGAGGTGCTATGTGAAGCTCTTGTTGATTAGGTACAAGTGAGGCACACACAAACAACCAAGCATATAAGATGAATAGGTAATATGAATATATGCAAGGCAACACAAGCAAATAGATATGATATGGCAATATGAATTATGCTCAACACAAGAAAATATGGTATGATGATGTGAATGATGCTTTGCACAAATATAAGAGAGAGAGTTAAAGAGACAATGGATCAAAACAAAAACACCAAGATATGTTTCGAGGTTCAAGCACCTTGCTCTACATCCCCGCCTACACCACCGTGTAGGATTTCCAATCCACTATCTCCCACCGAGGGAACCTCTACCGAAGAGGATTTGTTAGAACACTAGGAGTACCAAACTCCTCTCTTAAACAACCACCTCACAACCGAGGGGTAGGCCCGTAGCCAATACAACAACCAACACCTCTACCGAAGAGGGTTTACAACCAAACTCCACCTCTCACTAAAGGGAGCAAACCAATCACCCGATCACCTCTACCAAAGAGGGATACTACAAGAATAAGGGTGTTTACAACAAGTGGTTCCAAAGACCACAAACTCAATCTCTCTTTTCTTTTTCTCTTTTTTCACAAAACAAATGATCCTAATAGATTAGGATAGAAGATAGCTCAAGTGTGGAAACAAGATGTTTTTGGAAACAAGCAACAAAGAAAACCTATTTGGGAAATCTCTTGTATATGGTAGAAATAAAAGATCAAATCAAAATCCCAAAACCTAGTTCTCTTTGATTTTCCAAAAACCAAAATAATAAAGATTGGAAGTTTAAAGCACAAAACTCTTTTTAAAACTCTTTTAAAACAATAGAGAAAGTCTGAAAATTTTGTCTCTAAAAACCTTGTCCAAAAACCCAAAGAGATGGGTTTTTATAGGCCCATCAAAAAACTAGTCGTTAGAGCTGAGCTGGCAGCTCTGACAGGCAACGGTCGACCGGCCCGGTCGACCGCCAACGGTTAGAAATATGACCATTGGGCAACTGCGGTCGACCGGC
Organism: Agave tequilana; assembly: GCA_038442645.1. NCBI lineage: Eukaryota > Viridiplantae > Streptophyta > Magnoliopsida > Asparagales > Asparagaceae > Agave > Agave tequilana. The sequence continues at coordinate 1,077,682 of JAVJIF010029691.1, read as the reverse complement.
CCGGTCGACCCAAACAAACAGAGAGCTCTGCTCTCATTCCGGTCGACCGGTACGGTCGACCGCATTTGTGCCTTCCAGACGTGCACATCTGTGCACGTCGGTCGACCCGACGGGTCGATCGGCCCTTGGTGCGGTCGACCGTCCCGGTCGACCGACCGGCCTGTCAGCACAAAATAAAGTCAGAAAATTTGGGAAAAAATATTTTATAAAAATCTTTTATCTTTTCTGAAAATTCTATAAAACTTGTTTTAACATTTTATATTCAAACACAACCAAGTGATAAAGATTTCAAGACATATAACAAACATATCAATTCATTTTTGTGTCTTACCAATTTTATCAAAAACGAACACTAGTATTTTTATCAAACTTGAATTTTCCAAACATGAATAGGATAGTCAAAATAAGTTTGTCTAGCAAGTTTAAAGCATGAATGTATATTTAGAACATATCTAATATAAATAGGAATAAAGTAAACTTGTTTTGATCTACTATTCATGAAAACCAAATCCAAAACATAAATCGTGTGTGTAATGTGCACTTGAGCATATCAACTATACTAAGCTTTACAAATGGATCTAAAACACACTAACTAAACTAAGGATACCTAAGTCTTCTTGGTGATCTTCATCTTCAAGTTGACTTGCTCCAAAACTCCATCCATAGTCTAGGCAATGTGTGATCTTGAAGCTTAAGCCCTGGAATCACTTGTGAAAGCTTCCAAACACCTTGTTGAAGCTAATCACTAACTAATATCTTGGTTAATGATCTGAAACTTAAACAACACAAGATTATTAGTAAACATAACTACATGAGTTAGTCATCATCAAAACTAGGGTGGAAAGCCTTTGGGCCAACAGAGTCAATCCTCATACTCCGACGAAGAAGATGAAGAAGAAGATGACGAAGAGCTCTCACTTCTTGTGAAGAATGTTCAGAGGATGTACAACAAGGCTAAGTTCCAAGGAAGAAGGAGATGGCAAGGTGGCAAAGAAGAGAGGAAAATTATTTACTTCAATTGCCAAAGACCGGGTCACATTGTTGCGGAGTGCCCGGATAAAGTGAAGCCCTCCACCTCCAAGAAGCCTTACAAGAAGAAAGCTTTGAAGGCTACATGGGATTCCGAGAGCGAATCCGAGGAGGAAGTTGACATCGCAAACATGTGCTTCATGGCTAATGAAAGCACAAGCAAGGTAACCCCTACCACTTCTTTTGATGATGAACTTTTCATGGATGAATTAGGAGAAGTATTTGTAGAACTTTCACATAACTATGATTTTCTTAAGAAAAAGTATTTAAAAATGAAAAAGAAAAATGAGTCTCTTAATCACCAAGTTATTACTTTTTCTAAAGAAAAAGATGAACTACTTTCAACTTTAGTTTCTACTCAAAAAGATTTTGATAAATATAAGATTTCTTGTAAAGGTAAGTTTCCACAAGTTAATGATAATGAGATTTCCATGCTTAAAGAGAAAATTGACTCATTAGGAGTAGTTTTGAAAAAGTGTGAATTTGATAAGAATAGACTTGAGGCTATGTTTCCTAAGAAACAAGCCCCTAAGAAACATGCTATTCATGCTCATGCTCATGTTCATAAATCACAACCTTTACATCATGCCAAACCCCCCAAAAATGCTCACCCTCCACACACACATCATGCATTCATGTATGGGAAAGTGTTCTCATGCACATATTGTGGCCGTAAATGCCACTAAGTTAAGTTTTGCTATGATAGACTAAATGCATCGCATCATAATGTTTGGGTTCGAAACACTAACTTTTAAGGACCCAAGATAATTTGGGTACCAAAGTCAATGAATGTGTTAAATGATGTAGGTACCTTCCAAGGTCCAACGACGTAAAGGATTGTGGTATCTTGATAGTGGTTGCTCAAGGCACATGACTTAGGACATCAACAACTTTGCAACCCTATCAAGATACCATTAAGGTGGCACCGTCACCTTCGGAGATGATGCCAAGGGTAAAATCATCGGTATTGGTAATGTTAAACTTGGAACATCCCCTTTAATAGAAAATGTTGTTTTAGTTGATGGCCTCAAGCATAATTTCTTGAGTGTTAGTCAACTTTGTGATAAAGGTTTTGATGTTGTTTTTGATAATGTAGTTTGTAAAGTTATTGATAGATTATCTAACACTTGTATATTTTCCGGTTTTCATGAAAACAATGTTTACATGATTGATATGCCTAATATGTCTTGCAATATTACTTATTTAAAAGCCCTCGATGATGACTCTTGGTTGTGGAATAGAAGATTAGGCCACATTTCTTTTGACCATATATCTAGGTTAAACACCAAGGAAATGGTGAAGGGTATTCCTTGCTTGAACATTGAAAAGGACCGCGTTTACGATGCATGCCAACTTGGGAAACAAACCAAGTCCTCTTTCAAGTTAATCAAGGATATCATGACATCACGTCCTTTGGAGTTGATCCATATGAATTTGTTTGGTCCTACTCAAACCAAAAGTCTAAGTGGGAATCGTTTTGTATTTATTTTAGTTGATGATTTTTCACGTTTTACATGGGTTTTCTTCTTAGAACATAAAAATCAAACCTTTTCACATTTTCAAGCTTTTAAGAAAAGAGTTGAAAAGGAAAAAGATTCTTCAATTTTAAGAATAAGAAGTGATAGAGGTGGTGAATTCATTAACCTACCCTTTACCACTTTTTGTGAAGAACATGGAATTAAGCATGAACTATCCTGTCCTAGAACTCCACAACAAAATGGAGTAGTTGAACGGAAAAATTGAACATTACAAGAGATGGCTAGGACAATGATTAGTGAATATGGTCTCCCACATTATTTGTGGGCCAAGGCTGTTAATACATCATGTTATATATCAAATCGTGTTTTCTTGTGTAAAAATACTTCAAAAACTTCTTTTGAGATTTATTTTTCTAGAAAACCAAATGTTTCATACTTTACGGTTTTTGGATGCAAATGCTTTGTTTTAAATACAAAAGATAATTTAGGTAAATTTGATGCTAGATCATATGAGGTAATTTTTGTTGGCTATTCTAATACTAGTAAGGCTTATAGAATCTTCAATAAGTCATCTTTGACTATTGAGGAATCTATACATGTTAAGTTTGAAGAATCTAATTTGTTTGTTAAGAATGTTGTAGAAATAGATTCTTTGGATGAAGACTTGGAGAAAGTTACTTTGGAGGACTCACCTACTAATGAAGGCAAGCCAAAGAATGATGAAGGAAGTGAAGCTAAAGAAGAAGGGGCTCAAGAAAATGAAATTCAAACAATTGAAGTGGAGCCTACTCAACAACTTCCAAAGGATTGGAGATACAATCCACATCATCCCAAGGATCTCGTTATAGGTGAAGTATCTCAAGGGGTAACCACTCGCTCTAAACTTTATGATTTTTGTGGGCACTATGCTTTTATTTCACATTTTGAACCCAAGAACGTCCTCGAAGCCGAGGCCGACTCATATTGGTTGCTAGCTATGAAAGAGGAGCTCAATCAATTTGAGCGCAACCAAGTTTGGCACCTTGTTCCTAGGCCCCACGATAGGCCAACAATTGGTACTAAGTGGATCTTTAAGAACAAGTTGGATGAGTCGGGTAACGTTGTTAGGAATAAAGCAAGGTTAGTTGCCCAAGGTTACACCCAAATCGAGGGATCGATTTTGAAGAACCTTTGCACCCGTAGCACGGCTTGAAGCCATACGGATGACACTTGCATTTGCATCATATAAAGATTTTAAGTTTTTTCAAATGGATGTTAAAAGTGCTTTCTTGAATGGATTTATTGAAGAGGAGGTGTATGTTGAACAACCCCTCGGGTTTGTTGATCCTACACATCCGGACTTTGTTTTTAAACTTGACAAAGCTCTTTATGGTTTAAAACAAGCCCCTAGGGCTTGGTATGAAAGGCTTTCTTCATTTCTAATTTCAAATGGTTTTAAGAAAGGTAAAATAGATACTACCTTATTTACAAAACATGTTGAAAATGATATTCTTATTGTGTAAATTTATGTGGATGATATCATATTTGGTTCTACTAATGAATCTCTTTGCCAAGCTTTTGAATTATGCATGAAGGATGAATTCGAAATGTCTATGATGGGTGAGCTAAACTATTTCCTTGGTCTCCAAATCAAGCAAAAGAAGGATGTGATCTTCATCAATCAAGCCAAGTACACAAAGGAACTAATCAAGAGGTTTGGGCTTGAAGGACCTAAAGTAAGCAAAACTCCCATGGCCACAACCACAAAGCTTGACAAGGATGAACAAGGTAAAAGTATAGACATTAAGCTTTATCGTAGCATGATTGGTAGCTTGTTGTATTTAACAGCTAGTAGGCCGAATATTATGTTTTCGGTTTGTCTTTGCGCTCGTTTTCAATCGTGTCCTAAAGAGTCCCATTTAGTTGCAGTTAAACGCATAATTAGATACCTTAAGGGCACTATTGAAATGGGTTTGTGGCATCCGAAAACTAGACTTTTTGACATGAAGAGTTTTTCGGATGCCGACTATGCGGGTTGTAGGGTATATAGGAAGAGTACAAGTGGAACATGTCAATTCCTTGGTAATTGTCTTGTTTCTTGGTCTTCCAAAAAGCAAAATTCGGTAGCCCTTTCAACTGCCGAGGCGGAGTTTGTTGCAGCCGGAGCTTGTTGTGCATGAGTTCTTTGGATGAAACATACTCTCCTTGACTATGATTTGCATTTTGATCATATTAAAATATTTTGTGATAATACAAGTACTATTTATATGACTAAGAATGCAAATCAACATAGTAAAACTAAGCACATTGACATTCGGTATCACTTTCTTAGAGATCAATATGAGAAAGTTGATATTGATATTGATTATATTTCTATCGATTTTCATCTTGCCGATATTTTTACAAAACCTCTAGACTATGCTAGATTTTCTTTTATTTGTGGTGAGTTGAATGTTTGTATTATGGATTATTGAAAATACTTTTTGTTTTTGTTTACCCTTTTTGATGTATAACAAAAAGGGGGAGAAAAAGTTAGTTTGCTTGGTTATATGCATTTTGAGTTTTAGTATTTTGGTTATATGCATTTTGAGTTTTTAGTTAAAAACTTTTGCGTTTTGTATAGTTTTCATGCTTTATGTATATAGCTATTCATACTCATTTCTTTTATACATAGCATAATTTGAGGGGGAGCTTCCAAGCTCCTTTTCTCATATGTTTGAAATAACTTTTATGTTTTGTCTGAAATCACCTAGAGGGGGGGGGGGTGAATAGGTGATAATGCTAATCAATGCACAAATAAAAATTTATGATGCAACAATCAAACCAAAACAAGACTAGAAGCCGAATTCCCTGTGAAGGGCTCTGAACTCCTTCCTCCTTGATTCCTCTAGATATGAGTTGGAGGTGCGCAATGCAATCTTGTTGTATGATTATTTGATTGACAATATGAATATGCAACAAGTGAATGGAAATGAAGAGCAATTATAATGTTGCAAAGAATATATGTGGAGCAAATAGATAAAACAATTAATAAGAAGCAATAATAAAAGCAAGTAATTGAAGCAAGAATATAGTGCAAGAGATAAGAGCAAGTAAACCAAACGCAAACACCGAGAATTTTTCCGAGGTTCGAGAACCCAGCTCTACGTCCCCGCCTTCACCCAGAAGGATTTCTAACCACTATAACTTCACAAAGATTTACAATCAACCCGGAGTACCCAACTCCACAATTTCAAGTACAAATATCTCTTAGTGATCAAAAGACCACAAACTCTCTTTTGCAAAAGCCTCTTTCCCTTACAAGAACCCTGTAGAATAATGGTTAGAATTTGAAGCTCAAATATTGTAAGTGGAAAAAGAAAATGAAATAGAAAGAGTTTAGAAAATAAAACTTCAGTGATGAGAGATTCTTCAGCACAAAAACCAAGGACCAAACTCTTTTGAAAGCTCTTGAAAACTTTGAATATTTTTGCCAAAATGCTTGTGGTTTAAAACATAACCCTAATCACCCCTATTTATAGGAGAGGGATAGGGATTAAAGAGTAAACCCACATAATAGTAATTAGGAAGTATTTGACCCAGAAAATGCCATTTAAACATGTTTAGAGAGGAAAAAGACTAATTTAAAACATGTTTAAAAACTAGCCGTTATGGCTGAAATGGCTCACTCGGTCGACCGGTCGGTCGACCGGCGCTCAAAAAAATTGACCGTTGCGGGCCTCTGGTCGACCGGCCGGTCGGCTGGCAGAAACAGAGAGTTGCCTCACTTCAGTCGGCCAGCCGCCCGGTCGACCGACGGGCTTCGGTCGACCGGCCGGTCGACCGAATAACGTGCACACGGATACGCACAAAAACAGCCAGACTCCGGTCGACTGGGTCGGTCGACCGGCTCAGGTCAAAAGTCAAAACTAAAACAGAATTTTGATGGGGATTTGAAATTTAACAAAATAGTTTTGATTTGAAACAAGTATAATACCCTAAAATGAATTTATAAACAAAAGGCTTTAAGTTAAAATAATTTTTACATATATATAGGGAATATTCTTGGAAATGATATGTGCACAAAAACGTGTGTGATAGAGCTTCAAACCTGTTCATTATTCTTTAACAAAACTATAAAAGTAGAAACAAATCTAATGAATTATCTTGAGCAATCTTGAGGTCTTGAGCCATGCAATGCCTAGTTAGAGCCTTCTCTTCTATGTTCCTTCCTTGATATGCCATAAGCCTTCTTTGCTCCATGAACCTAGAATTTCTTGCAAAAGCTAAGCAATGGCCCCTAAACATGGTACAAACCTGAAACTTATCTTGAAAAAACTTATTAGTACCAAATAGCTCTTATTTGTTTTGTTATCATCAAAACTCTAAACAAATGGAGAGTGTATCCTTTTGGGCCAACAATCTCCCCTTTTTGATGATGACAAAACAAATAGGCTATAAATAAAAATATAGGGGAGGAGAAAGCTCCCCCTCAAGTTATGCTATATTAAACAATACAATTTGCAAGCAAAGATCATGAGACTAAAAACCATGAGGTATAAAACTCTTGCAGAACCATAAAACTCATCAAAAAACTAAAAACATATATAAACTCATATGAAACAAAAACCATATGAACTCATTCTCCCCCTTTTTGTCATACATCAAAAAGGGTTAAGAAAACATTTTTATTCAATTACACAAATATTAAGTTCACCACAAATAAAGGAGAATCGAGCAAAATCAAGTGGTTTAGTGAAAATATCGGCAAGTTGCAAATTTGTGGAAACATAATTAATATCTATATCACCTTTCTCAAAATGATCTCTAAGAAAGTGATATCTAATCTCAATGTGCTTGATCTTACTAAGTTGATTTGCATTCTTAGTCATATGTATAGTACTAGTATTATCACAAAATATTTTTATATTGTTATAATGCAAATCATAATCAAGGAGAGTATGTTTCATCCGAAGGACTTGTGCACAACAAGCCCCCGAGGTAACATACTCCGCCTCGGCGGTTGAGAGAGCTACGGAATTTTGTTTCCTAGAGGACCATGAAACAAGACAATTACCAAGAAATTGACATGTCCCACTAGTACTTTTTCTATCTACTCTACAACCCGCTTAGTCGGAATCCGAATAACTCGTCATTGAGAAATCTCCGGTTTTTGGATACCATAGACCCATTCCAATTGTGCCCTTAATATAACGAATGATACGTTTTACCGCAATAAGATGAGACTCTTTAGGACACGATTGGAATCTAGCACAAAGACACACACTAAACATGATGTTCGGCCTACTTGCCGTTAAATACAACAAACTACCTATCATGCTTCTATACAATTTAATATCAATATTTTTACCGTGGTCATCCTTATCAAGCTTGGTTGTAGTTGCTATGGGAGTGTTGCAAACTTTAGAGCCTTCAAGTCCAAACTTCTTTACGAGTTCCTTTGCGTACTTGGCTTGACATATGAAATTCTCATCTTGCAATTGCTTGATTTGGAGTCCAAGAAAGAAATTCAATTCACCCATGGAAGGCATTTCAAACTCACATTGCATAACCTTTTCAAACTCCTTGCATAAAAACTTATTAGAAGATCCAAAAATTATATCATCAACATAAATTTGCACAATTAAAATGTCATTATCAACATGCTTAGTAAAAAGAGTTGTGTCTACTTTGCCTTTAACAAAATCATTTGAAATGAGAAAACTAGAAAGCCATTCATACCAATCTCTTGGAGCTTGTTTTAATCCATACAAAGCTTTATCAAGTTTAAAAACAAAATTAGGATGAACAGATCAACAAAACTGGGAGGTTGTTCAACATAAACTTCTTCAATTATAAAACCATTAAAAAATGCACTTTTCACATCCACTTGAAAAAGTTTAAAATTTTTATAAGATGCAAAAGCTAGTGTCATCCGTATGGCTTCAAGCCGTGCTACGGCTGCAAAGGTCTCCTCAAAGTCAATTCCTTCAACTTGAGTGTAACCTTGGGCCACTAACCGAGCCTTATTCCTAATGACATTACCGGACTCATCCATCTTGTTTCTAAAGATCCGCTTAGTACCAATTATTGGTCTATCGTGGGCCTAGGAACAAGGTGCCAAACTTGGTTGCGCTCAAATTGATTAAGTTCTTCTTGCATGGCTAGCAACTAATATGAGTCCGCCTCGGCTTCGAGGATGCTTTTGGGTTCAAAATGAGAAATGAAAGCAAAGTTACCACATAAGTCATGGAGCTTGGAGCGAGTTGTTACCCCTTTAGATGCATCACCTAAGATGATCTCCTTGGGATGATTTGTAGCATATCTCCAACCTTTAGGAAGCGGTTGTGAGCTTTCCTCTTTATCCTCTTGAACTTCACCAATGGATTTTTGCTTATCTTCTTGAGCGGGTGAGTCCTCCAAGGATAGTCTCTCCATGTCTTCACCTAATGGGTCAATCTCTACAACATTCTCAACAACCACATTAGATTCTTCAAATTTAACATGCATGGATTCTTCAATGGTAAGTGATGATCTATTAAAAACTTTATAAGCTTTGCTGGTAGAAGAATATCCAACAAATATTGCTTCATAAGCCTTAGCATCAAATTTACCCAAGTTATCTCTAGTATTCAAAACAAAACACTTGCATCCAAAAACTTTGAAATATGAAACATTAGGTTTTCTAGAATGATACATTTCAAAAGATGTTTTGGAAGAATTTTTACACAAATAAATTCGATTTGTAATATAGCATGCGGTGTTTACGGCCTTGGCCCATAGATATTGAGGGAGGTCATATTCACTTATCATGGTCCTAGCCATCTCTTGAAGTGTTCTATTTTTCCTTTCTACAACTCCATTTTGTTGTGGAGTTCTAGGACATGACATTTCATGCTTGATTCCCTTTTCATCACAATAAGTTATGAAGAGTTGGTTAAAAAACTCACCACCTCTATCACTCCTTATTTTCAAAATCGAAAAACCATTTTCTTTTTCAACACTTTTTCGAAAAATCTTAAAATGAGAAAAAGTTTGATCTTTGTGTTCCAAAAAGAAAACCCACGTGAATCGGGAAAAATCATCAACTAAAACAAATGCATATCTACTACCATTTAAGCTCTTAGTTTTAGTTGGTCCAAAAAGATCCATATGAATTAATTCTAATGACCTAGTTGACATGATATCCTTGATTGGTTTGAAGGAAGACTTGCTTTGTTTCTCAAGTTGGCACGCACCACAAATGCGGTCTTTCTCAAACTTCAAGTAAGGAATACCCTTCACCAATTCCTTAGAATTAATCCTAGCAAGATGATCAAAAGATGCATGACCTAATCTTCTATGCTAAAGCCAAGAATTTTCATCAAAAACATTCAAGCATTTAGTAGAACAATCCAAATTAAGCATGTCTATGATATAAACAATATCATCACGAAATCCGGTGAGAATACAATCATTGGATTTGCAATCAAAAATCTAGCAAGAAGAGTCATCAAAAACAACTTTAAGTCCACGATCACAAAGTTGACTTATACTAAGCAAGTTATGTTTTAAACCATCAACAAGAACAACATTTTCTATAATAGGAGATGCACCAATTTGAATGTTACCTATACCGATGATGTGCCCTTGGAGTCATCCTCGAAGGTGACGGTGCCACCTTCCATGTACCTTGATAGGGTTGTAAAGTTATTGATGTCCCATGTCATGTGTCTTGAACAACCACTATCAAGGTACCACCGCTCCTTACGTCTTGGAGCCTTGGTGTGTACCTACATCAAATAATTTAGGACTTAATTTTGGTACTCACATTTTCTTGGGTCCTAAAGAGTTAGTGCCATGAACCCAAACAAGATTATTTGATCTATTTACTTGGTCATAACAAAACATAGCCAAATGTCCATTCTTACCACAATAAGTACATCTATACACTCTACCATATTTAAAAGCATAATGAGTGTGAGACTTGTGAGCATGTGTCGATTTAGCATGAGTGTTGTGTGAAGTGTGGCATGAGGAATCTTAACATGAGAATCTTTAGCATGAGAAGTGTGCTTTTTAGAAAACATTTCTTCAAGTTTCTTAGTGTTAAAAGCACAATCCTTCAAAACCTTTTCAAAATCAATAATTCTAGTTTTTAAAGAGGAAATTTTTTTCATCAATCTTAGGAAATTTTGCTTTACAAGCAACTTTGTAAGTACTCAATTCATTTTGAGTAGAAATGAGATTTGAAGAAATTTCATCTTTTTCTTTAGAAACAATAGCAAGTTGATTTTTAACAAAAGCAACTTCCTTTTCCAATTTAGAACATTCAATCTTTTTATTATCATAGGTTTCCGAGAGTTCAACAAAAGCATGTACAAGAACCTCTTTACTTAATTCATCTTCTTTATCAACAGGTTGTGGGGTTACCTTTGGTGTGTTTGCCATGAAACACATGTTCGCCGTGTCCACCTCGTCTTTGGATTCGCTTTCCGAATCCCATGTGGCTTTATAGGCTTTCTTTTCAACCGGCTTCTTTGGCTTGAAGGAGGAAGTCATCTTCTTCTTGAAATCCCGGCAATCCGCCATGATGTGCCCGGGCTTTCGGCAATTGTAGCAAATGATTCTTCTCTCCTCTTTTCCTTCAAACTTCCTACTAAAGTTGAGTTTGTTCTTACGGTACATTCTCTTCACGTTTCGCACAAGAAGGGAGAGCTCCTCATCTTCTTCTTCATCTTCTTCTTCGTCATCGAGAGTGGAGGAAGACTTGAAGGCAATGGATGTCTTCTTTAGAGGAGCGGCTTCTTCTCTTGCCTTCTTTTCCATCTCATGAGTCTTCAAGTTTCCAATGAGACTAATGAGGTCCATTTCGTCCTTGTCACCTTGTCATTCAATTCTTTCAAGAAGGTGGCCTTTATGTCCCATTAAGAAGGAAGAGCCCGAATCACTTTTCGCACCTTTTGGTCATTGGAAATATCATCACCTAAAGAGGAAAGACCATTGGTGATTTTAGTAAACCTTATAATCATGCAATCAATAGATTCATCATCAATCATTTTAAAAGATTCATATTGGGATCTCAAGAGATCTATCTTAGCTCTCTTTACTTGTGATGTCCCCTCGTGTGTGACCAACAAGTGTTGCCAAATCTCATAGGCGGATTGGCAATGAATTACCCGTGTAAGGTCATCCTCATTTAAGGCGGTTAGGAGGGAGTTTTGGGCCTTGGAGTTAGCCTCATATTCTCTAAAGGTAAAGTCGGACCAAGTGCTTTCATCACTATTGGGTCTAACATAGGGTTTGGTCAAGGATTTAGCAACAAAGCTACCTAAAGATTGTAAAAAGATTGTCATCCTAACCTTCCAAATAGGGAAATTAAGTCCATCAAATTTAGGAGGGGTTTTAATGTTGTCGGCCATGTTTACTAGTGTATGAATGAATGAATGCAAATGTTGATTAGCAAAATTTAAGGATCTCTCTAAGGATGTTAAGCCAAACCTAGAGTCCAAGCTCTGATACCAATTGAAATCACCTAGAGGGGGGTGAATAGGTGATAATGCTAATCAATGCACAAATAAAAATTTATGATGCAACAATCAACCCAAAACAAGACTAGAAGCTGAATTCCCCGTGAAGGGCTCTGAACTCCTTCCTCCTTGATTCCTCTAGATATGAGTTGGAGGTGCGCAATGCAATCTTGTTGTATGAGTATTTGATTGAGAATATGAATATGCAGCAAGTAAATGGAAATGAAGAGCAAGTATAATGTTGCAAAGAATATATATGGAGCAAATAGATAAAACAATGAATAAGAAACAATAATTAAAGCAAGTAATTGAAGTAAGAATATAGTGTAAGAGATAAGAGCAAGTAAACCAAACGCAAACACCGAGAATTTTTTCGAGGTTCGAGCACCCAGCTCTACGTCCCCGCCTTCACCCAGAAGGATTTCTAACCACTATAACTTCACAATGATTTACAATCAACCCGGAGTACCCAACTCCACAATTTCAAGTACAAATATCTCTTAGTGATCAAAAGACCACAAACTTTCTTTTGCAAAACCCTCTTTCCCTTACAAGAACCCTGTAGAATAATGGTTAGAATTTGAAGCTCAAATATTGTAAGTGGAAAAAGAAAATGAAATAGAAAGAGTTTAGAAAATGAAACTTCAGTGATGAGAGATTCTTCAGCACAAAAACCAAGGACCAAACTCTTTTGAAAGCCCTTGAAAACGTTGAATATTTTTGCCAGAATGCTTTTTGTTTAAAATATAACCCTAATTACCCCTATTTATAGGAGAGGGCTAGGGATTAAAGAGTAAACGCACATAATAGTAATTAGGAAGTATTTGACCCAGAAAATACCATTTAAACATGTTTAGAGAGGAAAAAGACAAATTTAAAACGTGTTTAAAAACTAGCCGTTATGGCTGAAACGGCTCTCTGGGTCGACCGGTCGGTCGACGGCGCTCAAAAAAATTGATCGTTGCGGGCCTCCGGTCGACCGGCCGGTCGGCTGGCAGAAATAGAGAGTTGCCTCACTTAAGTCGGCCAGCCGCCCGGTCGACCGACGGGCTTCGGTCGACCAGCCGGTCGACCAAATAACGTGCACACGGATACTGTTGACTGAATTTTCCTGCACATAAAATATAATATGTTAGTTTAAGAATAGATGTGCAAGTCTCAGTTCTAATCCGCGGTAGCAGGGCTATGCGGGTCGTGATCCTCAGGGAGGGACTGCGATGGAAGCGTTAAGCAAGTGATACTCTAAAGCTTTTATTTTTATTAGTTATTTTGTGGTATTTACAATGGGTGGTGGAAAAGAATATGGAGATGATGTTGTATTTAATCTACAAAGAAAAGAAAATAAAAGAAAAGGAAAGAAAACTTATCTCTTTAGTCTGCTTGCCGTTTGAACCGTTGCGATGATTTTCCTTTCCTTCGAAGGCGTACAAGCATGGCACATAGGATCGTCCGCCTTCTTAACTATGGAATAAAAAGCAACTAGGGAATAAAAAGCAACTATGAAGACCTGTTCATCGCCATAGGCTATCAAGGTTCCTTCTTCGGCTAGGTATTCTCGAAGCAGTTGGATCTCATGGTGGGCAAGACATTAGAGAAAGAAACAATGTCATAAACCAAAAATAGAAAAACAATGATAGACAAAGATAGAGACACAATAAAACATAAAAATAACAAAACAAGCTTTGATTTGATTTAAACAATGGAGGAAAATTTACAACTTACACCGGCTGTCACCATCGGTACAAGAGGATCCCTTCCTCCATGAATGCAACATCTCCTCTCAGCTTTCACAAAAAGAAAATAAAAATTTACAATGGAATCTAACCTAAAACCTAAAAACCCTAGCTTTTGGCCCTTTGCTGGACGCTGGACGACTCTGTACGTTGCACTGCAGGGGATATTTATAGGTGCAGAAGGCCGAGGAGTCCTGGATGAACTTGCCCACGAAATCTGGGATTCTGACTCATCAACTTTGCCGCGGAAACGCCGCGGAAACGCGGCACTTTAGTGGCTTCTGGCCACGCGCTTTGGCGCGTGGCCTCTCCTGGTCCGTCCATCTGGGCGCCTGCTTCTAGAAGTATCATCCTGGCTTTTCATATTGGGATTTCGAGATAACTTGATAATCAAGTTACCTAGATTTTGAATTCTCCCAATCTCTTTTAAACGAATTTCCTTCTCATCTTTGGCTTTTATGCTCATCCTGCAAGAGTTTAGGGTTGGGTAGAATTCTATCCTTCCCTCAACTTTAATAATTGCAACTTTAGCCCTTGCATAATTGCACTTTGACAATCTGATATTTGCACTTTGACTCTTGGGCTTCAAATATGGGCTTTTGGGCTTCATTAGGCTTTATTTATTATAAACATAATAATTCGAGGCCTGCACACAATAAATTATAAATTATTAATAAATGTGCAGAATTAAATGAATAAATATGAAAATGTGATGGTAAATATGATGATAAAAATGCACTTTTGACTACCAATCACACCCCCACACTTATCTTTTTGCTCGTCCTCGAGTAAAAACAAAGAAAAAAAAAAGAAATGAAAAGTTAATCTAACCTAACTCACTTTCGTAGGAATCACGATTGCACTTAGCACGTGCAACAAGCCGTTAAACCCCTAGGTTACCCTAGAGGACGAGTGTTGTCTCGTGAGGGTTTTCAGCGGATTGCACCCACAAAATCCATAAAAAGGAAAATATTTGAATTATATTTGAAGAGACTAAGTAGTCTATAAGTTTTAGGATCCTCATTTTTATTCATTCCTCAAACCTAGTCTTTATAAAGTTAATTGTTTTCCATTTTAGGTAAGAATTAAAATTGAATTTCTAATATAGTCTTTTTGGTTACCAAAAATCATATGCATCCTTATGTTTTTACTAGGAATTCCTTAACTTGGACTCTCATGCCTCTTTATTATTTATTAATATATATATATATATATATATATATATATTTTTGATATGTATAACTCATCTAATATTCTTTCGTGTAAGTATCAAGGCTTCCTGAGGCCCTAATACCTAACTAATTGATTATTAGATGTGTTAATACATATAAGTAATTTTTCTTAGTTTCCTTAGGCTTTCTAATCCACCCATGTAGCGAACTTAAAGTCGGTGACTCCCAAACCGGTCGGCTTTAGGGCACCAGGTGAGAAAACACCCCGCGGACTCAAATTCGAGTGAATTAGGCCACGAAACTAAGGTTTTATATTTTTTTTTATTTTTACACTCACCTTTAGGCGTGAATACTGATGCTTCTTGAGGCACATGTATCCAGCTTAATTAGTGATTTTTTTTTAATATATATGAGGCACAAAGGTCTTTGTCTTAGAATCCAAGGTATGCATTAGGTATGCAATATTCATTAAGGTAAAAATCAAGACTAATTATTTATTCAATTTTTCTCCTATACCTAAAATTTAAACAATTTATTTATTTTGACCAAGTCTTTAGAAATCCTAATCATGATTTTCCTAATCCTTAAAACTAACTTAGATTTCTTTCAAAAAATAAGTCAAAATACTTCCTTTTTAAAAAAAAATTTTTTTTTTTTAGCAATTTTTGTTAGTTTCTACCTATGTTAGTATGTTAGTAAAGCCCACCCCCACACTTATCTCATGCATTGTCCTCAATGTATGAATGTATGCATATATGCATGAAACAGAACAAGGGAAGGCGGAAGTTACCTTAAGGTGGTGGTTCCGGAGGTGGTCTAATTGGGCCAAGCGTTGCTACCCAATCAAGATAACATAATAATTGGTGGAACCCACCAGAAATTTTCCTTACATAACCCACTAAAATATATGTACAATCATTTTTTAGTATTTCCACCCCATCAAATTTCCAAATTTCATAATAAATTTCAGAGTTAATTGTCTCAACCTCCTTGTCCCAAAATGGAATATGAAAAGATGGAATTATTGACTTGGACATTATAGGTGCGGGAACGAATACCGACTCAGGGAAGAAGCTCAAATCAAGTAAGGGCTCAGGAGTCGGGCTAAGTTCATGAAGTGGGTCCAAATCAATAAATTGAAGATCAAGTCCACAATCTTCTTCCCACAATGGAATGTGACCTAGTATGGATGATATCTCTTTACTTCCAATATTAAGGAATTCTAGCTCATCGCCATACAATTCTTCAAAACTAAGGTCAACATCGTCCGTCAGAATTGTACAATCAATTTCAGAAGTAAAGAGATTGTGAGAATCTAGGTCAAGTTCAATATGATCATCTAAAATGGGTGATTCAATTTCATAATGAATTGGAATAGGATCCAATGTTGACTCGGGAAAAGTGAAATCAGGTGGAGACACTAGAGTCATTATTGGATCAGGAAATAAAATTGAATCATCAAGTGGAAGATCATGATCATATTCAAGCTCAAGTTCTAATTCAGGAAAGGAAAAACTTGCCAAGTTATCAAAAATTGGAGTTTCGGCAAGTTCACATGATGGTACTGAATTAGAATCTTGTTGTCCAAAGCAACTTGGTTCGTCGGCTCTAAGCGAGTGGTCAGCGATATCAGAATCAGCCGGACGTTGAGAACGTAAGCATTGAACCATCAAATCTATGTCATGATCACGGGCTAATTGAGCCTCAGTCATGGCAGCTAGCATCCCTTCATAGTTGATAGGTGGTTCATATTCTGATTGGACTTGAAAATAGGACGGGTAATTGTGATAAAGTTGTGAGTCAGTGGACTCACGTATCATCATGTCTAAGATTGATGGTGATTTTTGCTTGGACTTTTTTTTACTCATCATTTCCAAGATAGATGGATTTCTATTCTGAATGGGTGGATCTGAGTATGAATCTTGGGAAGAATGTGGACTAGATGGATATGGAGGACAATTTGGTTGAGAATTAGACTCGGGGGACTCGAAACCCCATGAACTCTGTGACGAGTTGAAATCATTATGGAAATTATAGTCATAAGATGGAGGGTGTGGGTTATATTCATTCGGATAAGACCATTCCGGCACACTAGATTGGTCAAAGTTATGATATGCCGGGTTGGTAATATCCGAATAACAGTTAGGTGTGTAATATGGATTAAAATTGGAATTATTATTATATGCCATATCACACCAACACAAACAAGACAAACAAATAAACAAACAAAAAATAAAAAATTCTAACCTAAGTTAGGGTAGACCTAGACCTAGACGACTCCTAACTGGTTAGACTGTCCACGGGAGGTAGGGTGTAGACTTTGACCACAAGTTAATCAGCCAGGTCGGGGCAAGAGTGGTGGGAGGTTTTCCGTCAAAGACGTTCCTTAATTAAATAACCACCACACTTCGGGCTTTCGGCCCTCAATCCCCTTCCTAGACACTGATTTGGCAGGAGTCAACTTCCAACACTGTTCCTCCTTAGGATAATCTCCTATTGAGTCCGAGATGTCCCTAGGGCCAACGTCTACTAATTTTTATGTTAGGCTTGGGTTAGTGAGTGCTCGGGATATGATTTTTGGGCTAAGGAAGGGTGATGAAATCCCCACCTTATCTTATTTATAGGTTATGCCCTTAAGATGAATTAGTGCAAGTGTACAAGATAAATAGATAAGAATCACTCAAAGCAAAAAATCAACCAAGAGATGAATCCTATTCTACATGCAATGCGTACGTACCTTGCGTCTCCAGCACTCTTCAACAGTAAATAAAAATAATTGAAAAGACACGTGCCTAATATGCAAACGTCTAATCAAATTTTATTTTTTAACAACCAATAATTTACTGTTGAATTATTAGCAATTTACAAGTATATCACAGAACGAATCAGAACAGAGCAGAAAGCAGAATTTTTAACTTGAAGCACCCTGCAAAAAATTGGATCAGTAATTCAACACTATTGCCGCGTTTCCGCGGCTCTGGCCGCGGATTCGCGGCAAAACAGTGGGTTCTGGTGCTCTGCCTTCGAGGGCAGAGGCACAGAATAGCAATATGTCCACTTCTGCTGCTATGTTTCTGTTTCCTGTTCTCCAAACCTGCAAACAGAAAAGAATAAAGAATTAGTTAAAAATTAATTTTTTTTATTAGAGAATAACTTACCGTCCCTCCCCGGCAACGGCGCCAATTTGTTGACTGAATTTTCCTGCACACAAAATATAATATGTTATTTTAAGAATAGATGTGCAAGTCTCAGTTCTAATCCGCGGTAGCAGGGCTATGCGGGTCGTGATCCTCAGGGAGGGACTGCGATGGAAGCGTTAAGCAAGTGATACTCTAAAGCTTTTATTTTTATTAGTTATTTTGTGGTATTTACAATGGGTGGTGGAAAAGAATATGGAGATGATGTTGTATTTAATCTACAAAGAAAAGAAAATAAAAGAAAAGGAAAGAAAACTTATCTCTTTAGTCTGCTTGCCGTTTGAACCGTTGCGATGATTTTCCTTTCCTTCGAAGGCGTACAAGCATGGCACATAGGATCGTCCGCCTTCTTAACTATGGAATAAAAAGCAACTAGGGAATAAAAAGCAACTATGAAGACCTGTTCATCGCCATAGGCCATCAAGGTTCCTTCTTCGGCTAGGTATTCTCGAAGCAGTTGGATCTCATGGTGGGCAAGACATTAGAGAAAGAAACAATGTCATAAACCAAAAATAGAAAAACAATGATAGACAAAGATAGAGACACAATAAAACATAAAAATAACAAAACAAGCTTTGATTTGATTTAAACAATGGAGGAAAATTTACAACTTACACCGGCTGTCACCATCGGTACAAGAGGATCCCTTCCTCCATGAATGCAACATCTCCTCTCAGCTTTCACAAAAAGAAAATAAAAATTTACAATGGAATCTAACCTAAAACCTAAAAACCCTAGCTTTTGGCCCTTTGCTGGACGCTGGACGACTCTGTACGTTGCACTACAGGGGATATTTATAGGTGCAGAAGGCCGAGGAGTCCTGGATGAACTTGCCCACGAAATCTGGGATTCTGACTCATCAACTTTGCCGCGGAAACGCTGCGGAAACGCGGCACTTTAGTGGCTTCTGGCCACGCGCTTTGGCGCGTGGCCTCTCCTGGTCCGTCCATCTGGGCGCCTGCTTCTAGAAGTATCATCCTGGCTTTTCATATTGGGATTTCGAGATAACTTGATAATCAAGTTACCTAGATTTTGAATTCTCCCAATCTCTTTTAAACGAATTTCCTTCTCATCTTTGGCTTTTATGCTCATCCTGCAAGAGTTTAGGGTTGGGTAGAATTCTATCCTTCCCTCAACTTTAATAATTGCAACTTTAGCCCTTGCATAATTGCACTTTGACAATCTGATATTTGCACTTTGACTCTTGGGCTTCAAATATGGGCTTTTGGGCTTCATTAGGCTTTATTTATTATAAACATAATAATTCGAGGCCTGCACACAATAAATTACAAATTATTAATAAATGTGCAGAATTAAATGAATAAATATGAAAATGTGATGGTAAATATGATGATAAAAATGCACTTTTGACTACCAATCAGATACGCACAAAAACAGCCAGACTCCGGTCGACTGGGTCGGTCGACCGGCTCAGGTCAAAAGTTAAAACTAAAACAGAATTTTGATGGGGATTTAAAATCTAACAAAATAGTTTTGATTTGAAACAAGTATAATACCCTAAAATGATTTTATAAACAAAAGGCTTTAAGTTAAAATAATTTTTACATATATATAGGGAATATTCTTGGAAATGATATGTGCGCAAAAACGTGTGTGATAGAGCTTCAAACCTATTCATTATTCTTTAACAAAACTATAAAAGTAGAAACAAATATAATGAATTTTCTTGAGCAATCTTGAAGTTTTGAGCCATGCAATGCCTAGCTAGAGCCTTCTCTTCTATGTTCCTTCCTTGATATGCCATAAGCCTTCTTTGCTCCATGAACCTAGAATTTCTTACAAAAGCTAAGCAATGGCCTTCAAACATGGTACAAACCTGAAACTTATCTTGAACAAACTTATTAGTACCAAATAGCTCTTATTTGTTTTGTTATCATCAAAACTCTAAACAAATGGAGAGTTTAACCTTTTGGGCCAACATTGTCATCATCAAAAAGGGGGAGATTGTTGGCCCAAAGGTTACAATCAACCGTTTTAGTGTATTTTGATGATTACAAAACAAATATAGTTATTTGTACTAATTATGTTTGTTGTTTTAGTGTGTTTCAGGGTTCTAATGTTTCATGGTGTGTTCTTCCCTAAAGGAAGGTTGTTTTGGCTCTAGTCGGTTCAATTTGGGTTCAAGATACAAGATTTTCAAGATCACATATGAAGCCCACTTGAAGACTTTGTAGTCATCTGAAACCTATGTAAGAATTAGTTTGTTAAAGTTTGAGGTAGTGGTAAACTGGCTCTAGAACACACACATAGTTTTCCAAAATAGGTTTTTAGTTTTGGTATTTGTTTTAAGTTCATGCTTTGGTCTCTATACATGATTCAATTCTTACAATTCTTATATCTTATTTATTTCATGTATATCTATCTCTTCAGCTTGATACTTAGCCATATTTCCTACAAAAAAAAATTATTTTTCAAATTTTTCAAAAGTCCAAAATTCCTTTTCTGAATTCTATTCAGGCCTGGCGCTCGACCGGGCCGGTCGACTGAACTTATTCCAGGCCAGGATGGTCGACCGGGTCCTCTGTCCAGGACATGCACGTTTGTGCACGTCTGTCGGTCGACCGACCGGTCGACCGACCGAAAATAGCTTGCTCTCTATTTTTTGTCGGTCGACCGACCGGTCGACCGCCAATACAAACCTGTGTTTGCCCCTCGGCGGCTGGTCGACCGACCGGTCGACCAAGCCCAACGGCTATATGCCAGCAGGGCTGCCGGTCGACCGGGCCGGTCGACCGACAGCCTGCTGCTGCCACCAACGGCTCTTTCCTCTTTGGTGAAAATCTGAATTCTGATTTTCACCCTGTTTCGTGGCAGAGTTTTTCTGATCTTTTGGCGATTATTTTCTGATCAAATAAACTTAATTTTAATGTGTTTTAATCCCCTCCTCTCCCTATAAATAGAGAGGATTGGTCTCTTGCAAAAACACCAAGAAAAATACCTAGTTTTCAAGTTTGAAAAAGAAAGAAAAGTTTTCAAAGCTCTTAATTCTCTTGTGTTTTCTTGGCTATTGTTTTTCAGTTGTGTTTGCAAGCAATTTCTACTTTACAACTGAGTTGTTTTTCTCACTACACTTCTAGAGCAAAAAATTCCCTCCTCATTCTATAAAGAAGTTGTAAAAGAGAAAGTTTGTAAGAAGTTTGTGATCTTTGTTGTGATCACTTGGTTACTTGTTCCTTCTTGTTCTTGTTGAGATACCTCTTCGGTAGAGGATTTTAAGTGGTGGAGTTCGGTGCTCCGGTCTTCGGTAGACCTTGTAAAGTCCTCGGTGGATAGTGAAAACCCTTCACGGTGGTGAAGGCGGGGAGTAGAGCGGTGGCTTAAACCTCGAAACAAATACCTTGTGTTTGCGATTGCTTTTTGTTCTTGCTCTCTATTGCTCTTTATTTTCATTGCTCTCTATTGCTCTTTATTTTTACTTTGTGATATTGCCATCATTACTTGTGATATATCTTGTGTGCACTTCACCATTGCACATATTTCATTTCTTGCTATTGTCGATCAATTCTCATACAACAAGATTGCATTGCGCACCTCTAACTCATATCCAGAGGAATCAGAAGGAAGGAGTTCAGAACCTTTCACCGGGTATTCGGCTCTTAGTCTTGTTTTGAGAGATCGTTGCATCATTCATTCATACTTGTCTTAAAAGATTTTAGATTAGCATTTACACCTATTCACCCCCCTCTAGGTGTTTTTCACCTTCTTCCTATGTATATGTATGTATACAATGCAATAACACGGTCTTCCCCCTCCTACCAGCTCCCGCATGGCCCCTTTCTCCAATGAGCATGAAAGAAAAATACATGCTTATATTTACACGTAAATAACAACCAGTATAGTAACAATATGAATTTCTATTAAATACTATAGTTTTCTTTGCAGCTCATCAACTCCATTACCGTAGAATTTTATGTGCTTCACTGCATGTGTATACATACACCCAGATAAAAATCACTTCATCATATTACAACAATTTGACCATTTATTATAGTTTGATTTTCAGCTTATCAATTCTATCACTAGAGAATATATGTGGTTCACTGGATATGCGTATGTAAATGTAAGTTACAGTTCATCTTCCTATTTAGTAATTAGATTATTAATAAGATGTATATAGTTCACTGGTTATATATTCATACATGAGTTGTAAGTCAACAATAAAGTGATCTACGTATCTCATTTATATAAATTGAGTTCTTATTCATATTATTAGTAACTGTGTATCTAAATAGAGGTGTATGCGTATGAGCATGTATAACTGTATACATCATGTCACACTTAATCCCATTTATACTTCTGTATCATTCATATGTAACAATCATTTTACACACAAAGTATACATTATGTCACACTTAATCACATTCATGCTTCAGTATCATTCATATCTAACAATCATTTTGCACACAAAATATTATCAATGCCAATCGTTAAATATTTCATCTAACCATTGATTACACTTTTAATAGAGAAATTCCTAATTTGTACTAGTAAGTCTTGTAGTTAGTTGTACTTCACCCTTCATACGTCTTATTGTTTAACTGATAGAGTTGATTAGTCTACCAACCAGGTTTTCGACTTACTATAATTGCTCACTATAGATGATTGCTCAACAGTTATACTCAAACAACATTCTCATTTCTTTTTATCAAAATTTTTACGTGCAGTAATAAAGTATAATACTTAATGATTTAAGTTCAATATTCAAGTGTAAATAATCATCAAATTTCACATCGGGTCCCATGTTATATCATGAATTTATTGGTTCTTCTATTCTACTTTAAGGTGTTTACGTGTTATTATCACCATCTCACATATTAGGTTCGAGTAATTATGTATTAGTTGTTATCTGTGGCAATTATTCATATACAATCTCATTAGTCATTCTAGTTTCATATGATTTGATTACGTTAAGAGCTTCAGGCTTATTCACTTGACCGTAGTCACTTCCAGTTAGTACATTTGGAATTTTAAATTTTTACTTGTACACTAGTATAGTTTTTACTTACTGTTCCATCACATCTTCTTCTTAGTCTTGCACTATTTAATTGACCCCTCTACACATGTAATTTGGGAAGAGGTTTAGATGTCCAAAGTTAGAGTACGAGGGTACTTAATGAAGCAAGCATATACAAGATTAAATCTTATGCATCTTACTATCGAATGTAGTCTTGCCTTATCCTTCTTAATTTCTAATCATTGTATTCATAGTCATAACGAATATTTGACTTCTAAACCCAAATTTGTATCCTACGGCATTCAATCGTTCATCGAGCTAACTTGATTATTCATTAAATGACCCATCACAAAATCTTTACATCTTGCCTGTGAAAACCATATCATTGCTTTGCGACATGGTAACCCAGTCTAATGCAGTATGCGAAATCAAAATGGAAGATACTAGAATGACTTCATCAACTTGCAATGCAATTATTTGTGATAAAACTGAATGACGAAAGTAAGAAAGAACATAGCCAAAACTTACTAGAATTTATTAATTAATGCGTATAAGATCCTTAAGAATGATAAACATGGGTGACTTGCCCATAACCTGATCTAACAGCCTTTGACAAATTTCTCAACTATTCTATATGCAATTCAGGCCTTTCCTACTCATTGAATAGCCATTGAATCATTTCACTATAGAAGTTTTCCTATAGTTGGAGTTATATTTTTCAAGCTTCACCTACCATACTCACATTTTAAGGTGTACTATTTATGAATTTAAATACACAATTTCGATTTAGAAGGTAAAATAGTGATGTTGTAGGAATCACTTGAGTATTTCGCTTCCTCGTACATATGATGCATACAACACTACTGCAATATAGTCTAAAGGCCTAGAAGGAGTTCAAGTATAGATAATTAAAGGATATGGAGGATGATATGACATACCCAAATAATTACCTTATCAAATAGGTGTCAAAGCAAGTAAATAAGGAATTAGACTACACTTGAGTTATGTATTAAACTATACTCTTATTGTATTCGTGATTGCTCTTATTACTTAATAGAGTTCCCCTAGAAATGTGGTAGCCCTGGGAGAAAGTTTGGGAGAAAGTTAGAGGAGGTTGTTAAATTAACAATGAATAGTCAAAACGAGCAATGGGAGAGTTCCAACTTACTATCTCTTCTTTACAGGGTCAAGATATCCTTTAAGGCTTCCATGACTTTTATTTTTCTAATTACAAAATTTCGGATATAACTTAATTAAATCTTTTATTATATGATCATGAGATTTTATCATCTCTTCTACCTCTTAGACATTCTTAGAGTATCAACCAAGGCATTATAGGTGTAGACATTCAGAGTACAATCTCATCTTCTTTGTATACAAAATTTTAATGAAAGGAGAGCTTAGGTTTAATTGAGAGACTTTCGTGTTCTTAAAATTTCTCTTTTAGATATCCAGAGACAAAATTTAACTTTGTAAATTAATGAACTTGAAGTCAAGTCCTACACATTAAAGGTTTGTGGGGCCTTTACTATATCAACAAGAATTAGTCTTTTTTAACTACCTCCGATGAATTTAGATATTTTCATGAAAACACCCAGCCCATTGCCTCTTCTATTGACATAAAAAATAAAAATTTTGATCCTTCAAACCGATTTTTTGTAGGTTGAGTTCATGCCCAACGTTATGTAGTTCATATGATTTATAATCAGTTGTACATAAGGGACCAGAATGGCAAGTGGTTTATACCATGCTAGAGTTTTACATAAAAACATCTCTAAGTAAACAACCAACATACTTATCTATCGATTCCTATTATGCAATTCAAGAACCAAGATGGGATTTTAATCATCCATTTAATATAAGCCCACAAAAAAAAGAACCCATGAAACATCAAGGGAAGCAAGAAACAAATGGAAAAGAACTTGAGTTTAATAGATGAAAACCCCTTCATCTATTCAAGAATCCAACACCAATAAATTTAGATCTAGGTATACTTGAAGAATAAATCATGGCACCTTAACCCAAGATGAGAATTTATAGAAATAAAAACTTAGGAAAACGACTTTAGGTCAAAAGAGGAGATATCTCTCACCTGCCCTCCGCTATTCGCCTGGCCGGCCGCGCCGCGCGAGTCCCCCATCACTGCATGTCAGGAGGGGAGTGAGAGTGAGGGGAGAGGTAGAGAGGAATTTTATTAGGGGCAGATTTGAGGATATTTGTGGTTTTAGGTTTTTGGGTTTCATAAAGAGGAGAGGAGGATGATGAAGCCCCTTTTCATTCTCTCTCTATACTTTTTTCAAGCCTATCATGGCCTTACACTTGCTCTTTACCAAGATCAATTAAATCTTGGCATTTCATTATCCTCACCTACTCCCTCGACTAACACTAGGAACTACTAAAGTATT
Source organism: Agave tequilana (assembly GCA_038442645.1). Lineage (NCBI taxonomy): Eukaryota > Viridiplantae > Streptophyta > Magnoliopsida > Asparagales > Asparagaceae > Agave > Agave tequilana. The sequence goes on along the minus strand of JAVJIF010029691.1, from coordinate 1,052,226 downwards.
TTTGTTTGCATATGATTACTATTATTAATTTATTATTAGTTTTTATTTTTATTTTTCCTTATATACATAGAATATACTCATGCATTATGTATGTGCATATGCATACACCTAATCACACCCACATATGCATCCCACTCATGTATACATATTAATATGTTTACACACTATTCCCTTGAAATTATCTCCTTCATTTCTCTAGAGAATCGCCTCATTAAATATGAAAAAATATATTACCAACAATAAGGAAAATTTTCATCACCGACTCAATATTTCTATCAAATCTCATTACTCAAGTATTAGGGATTAAAACCAAGATATAAAAATCGGGTTGTTATAGAAATAGTAGACAATCATGGATATTTTATCTTTAATATTTGAAATGTCTAAGCGGAGCTTTGTCACTTAGTCAACTCAAGAGTCTTGTAATCTGTAACACCCCGCTCCCGGAATACGTACTTAGTTACGTATTCAGATTTTTCGATCGTATTTTTCGATTTACCTTCGGTATTTGTTTTGTATTACGAACTATTTATATGAACGTTTTGTCTTGGATTTGGATTCGTGGACTCGGAGTCAGCCCTAGTCTGAACCGAGGACCCGATCCTAAGGTATTACTCAATTTGATCTTTCTGGTATTTAGATTTGACCGATTTCAGTTTTAAATATCATTTTCCAATATTCTAGATTTTTTATGATTTTCTGGAATTTTCCTGAATTAAATTGAGAATCTTCAAAACTGGTGTCGATCAGTGCCGCTGACCGATTCCCGGATTTTTAATTTACAAACCGATTAGAATTACTAGAAGGGCCTTTAGACATTATTTCTTAAAATCACATTTTCTATCTAAATACATTTTCTGAGGATTTTACGAATTTAGGAAAATTCCACCGGATTCGGTATCGGCCAGTATCGCTGGTTGATTCCAGGATTTTTAGTTTACAACCGGGATTGAATTTCTAGATTCCGCTTTCATATTACTTCTTAGAATTATATTTTCTTCTTTCAGACATTTTCTGGGATTTTTCAGATTTTATCGAAATCTGGCCGACCCGGTGTAGACCGGTATTGACGGTCGACCTTATGATTTTTATTTCAAAAATGAGATTGAATTCCTGAAAACTGATTTCACCAAAAATTATTTTATAATAATTATTATTTTTGAGATTTTTTGGTAAGCTTTTCAGGTTACTTTATTTTTGAGACTTTTCCGGAGTTTTCGGTGTTTTCCCAGATACCGGAATAGTGTCCAGATATTTCCCCACTTTTTCTCTCTCCTCGCCAAATGCGAGCTTCACTCCTGGGATTTTGCATTTAATGCGGAGATCCTCTCCATGCTGCATTTAATGCACTGCCAATCAATTCCAATCAAGTCATTATGACTCCCTCTCTCCTCTGTTAAACGTAGCCTTCATACTTTCCCTGGACGCGGCTTTAATTCCCGCGTTTGGCCCATTTTGGCCTAAACGCGGGTTTGGGTGCTACGTTTGAATGAGAGAAACGCAAGTTCTCTTCTTTTTCTTCTTTTGTTTTAAAAGGTGTGCAACATTATTCTCTCTCTTCATTAATTTCTTCTCTTCTAAAATGTCTTTTCCAAGATATCCCCACTCCCCTCTCATCATCATAACCAGCCAAGTGGCCAAGAGAGCCACCTAAACTCTCAATTTTACAAAAACCCCCTCTCTTTTACATTTTTGCATCTCCTTCACTTTTATGCCAACTATAAAAGGTGCTTTTCCTTCTTTCCTTTTCATTTTTCTTCATTCTCCACCAAAAGAGCCTTCACCCTCACCAACTCCTCCTTCATCTCCACCACATTCCCAACTTCTCCAACTCCCCATCTTCAATTTCCACCTCCTCCATCTCCATTAAAACCGCCACAACTCCAAAACTCCACCAAAGCTTACACCTTCACCTTTACCTTCTCCAAAAATTACCACCATCAAAACCTCTCCACAAAACCACCATCCCATCATCTTGTGAAGGCCGGCCACTCCTTTTGGATTGGGGCCGTGCTCTTCTTCGTCGGCAAGACTCAAAGGCCGGCCACTCCTTTTGGATTGGGGCCGAGCTCTTCTTCATCGGTAACATCTCCGATGATTATTCCGGTAATCGTTTACGATTATTCCGGTAATATGTAACGGTGATGCTTACAACGACAACACTTCCATCTTCATCATCATCCCCTCTACTAATTACCATCACCATCTTCACTTCCACCATTTACTGGTTTGGATTTGGAGTTGGGCCATCTCTGTGTCTCACCCTTTCCCTGTCTCCCTCTCTTTTCCATCTGTTGCTGGTTAGACGCGGAGTTTACCTCCTGCGTCTAGGCCATTCCATAACGCGGCCTTCGCGTTATTGTATCGGCACGACGCGAAGCTAAGTGCCCGCGTCTGTGTCCTTTTCATGTCAACACGACGCGAAGATAAGTGCCCGCGTCTGTGTTCTATCCTTGTTGGCGTGACGCGGAGTTTATCCTCGCGTCCGCGTTCTCATGCCCTGACTTAAACGCAGGCCCCGAGCCTCGTGTTATGGTACCTTCGCGATGTGAACCCCGCGTCTGCTATTCCCGCGGCGCGACTCCCACATCTGCGACCCCCACGTCTCACTCTCAAGCCCACGTCTCCCTGTGCATACTCTCTCCCTGTACTCCCTCTCTCTATCACTTTCTCTCTAACGCGTTGACGCGTTGATTACCTGGATTCCGGAGATCAGGAATTTCACTGTGTTTTCTGAAGACTTAGGCGAGTGTTCTCGCCTCCATTTGATTTTTCCCCGCTCTGTCGGGTCGACTCATATTGGCATTATGTATCACTTAACATGTTACTACTTGATGCATGTTCCTGCTATACATGACCTGTCACCTGTCTAATATCACCTTCAAGGCATACAACACATGATACCCGATATGCCACTACTTGATACTTGTTCCCTGTTATGACATGACTTATTACCTGTCACTTGCCTGATCACTTGTCATTAGCATGTAGAGACCTGATACCTGTTATGATTAACTCTCTACTCTTGATTATCACCGTACGGGAATGTAGTACCTGATCTCTTGTTATGTACTCCAGTTAGTTATGATTCCTGTTATGATTCCTGTTATGACAAGTTATGATCCTACTCATTCCCGTAATCTGATAATATTGTTAATAAGCCAAAAAAAGGACAACTTGCACGGGAATGGGAGGAAGTGATGGATGCCGGAATGATGCCTTGCTTATAGTAGTGGATTACGTGAACTGATGATTCGTGTTAGAGGGATTTAAGGCCCTCAGAAGATGCGTGTTAGGGGGATTTAAGGCCCTCAAGCTGGTCCCGGGTGTACGGGAACTACTATAAGAAGTGCTATCAGTTCTTCATCATCTTCCAGTAACAACCCTCGGCTTGCTTATATATGGATGTATGTGTGTTGGGGTGTACACCAGGACACATACCTAGATATATGGGTCAGACGAGTAATAATAATGACTTCTGTAATTCCTGTTATGATTCCTGCTATGATTCTTGTTATGCTGCTATGACTCCTGTTATGCCGGTCATGATTCTTGTTATGACTCCCGTTATGTACTCCTGTTATGCCTGTTATGTGTTTCTGTTATGACCATTTTGTAACTCGGGTTGTATGTGCTTGGATTACGATGATATGAGATAAAGGTATATAGATGAGGGTTTCCTTGTTTGGATTATTCCTTCGATGTACTAGTCTCATGAAGCCGTGACCTAAGCTTGTACAATCGGTTTTGCTCGTAATCGGGTTTTACATCGGATTTCCTGTTTTATGATGATTAAGTTATACATGATTATACCTGCTATACTTGTATTCTAACCCTCCTGTCTTCTGTACTTGACATCATTGGTTATACACACTTGTGCTCATCCTGGCTTGCCATCTGGCATTTGTATCACCACTCGCCTGGGGAGTTTCATCTGACTCCCCTAGATTCTCATGTCCAGGTCATGGAGCTTGGAGCTTATGGATTCTTCCAGTTGCTGATCAGAGTGGCGCAGCGGTAGCGTGGATCTCCAGCAGACCGTCCAGAGTCTTATCCTTCCAGGCCCCCTGTGTGCCTCTCGAGTTTTCTTTTAGTAAACTTGTGAGTGCCCTTTTTACCGTTTACTCTTGTACATCCCTTGTAATCTCGCAATTGCGCATATCTGTGATGTAATATTCATGTAATATTGGATCACCTCTGGTGATAACTTTGTAATTGTACTCATGTGTTGGAATGTATAATGCACCACTTGCTTCCGTACTCTGATTCTTGCCTGTACTGATGCTTAGCGTATGTACGTGAGGGTATTTCGGACCTGCGTATATACATTGCAGTAACGTCTCCGTACCCGCAGGATCGGGGCGTTACAGGTTGGTATCAGAGCTTAGGCTCTCACCTCCTCAGTACGTCCAGATGGCAAATTAATGGTAAAGGAATTTGCAACTGGAATGCATGAGTCCTGGTTATACATTCCAACTACAAGTACAGAGTTATCTATTTTTCTTGATCATCTTCCCTTTGATTCCTAATCTTTTCCATCCTTACCCTGTTTTGGTTTTTCGTAGCCTTATACCAACTTAAGATATGAATAGACTAGAAAGGTAGTGGCTGGTTCTAAATGAAGCTATTATATGATCTCTTCGGCCAACTCTATGAAGCTCGGTATTCTTTGGATTGATCCTGATCGGGTTATCTTTCAGAAATCAGTAATCGGGATTCTCTACGGGTATTCTATATTGTCGGCTATATCTTTCAGAGTGATCGATGCCTGGTATTCGGAATTCTCAATTATCGGTCTTCTTTATTATGCTCAGGACTATCAGGGTTTTCTTTATCTTCCAGATTCTGGCTCATTCTCAGAGTGACATTAAGCATGCAGTACAGCGGGAATTCTATTGCAAAGCTGTGTTATCAGTCAGTATTATTCGGCATCGTTCAGAGATTTATACAGCTGGAAGTGCAGAGGACGTCTATATTCTGATTATTGTTCAGTCAACTTGAGGGCCCTACCTATAGTGTTTCATATCTTAATTGGTATAATTCCACCCTTGTCCCCTTTGTGTTCATTTTACCCCTTATCGAAATTGCGAGGACGCAATTTTTTGTAAGGTGGATGGAATGTAACACCCCGCTCCGGAATACGTACTTAGTTACGTATTCAGATTTTTCGATCGTATTTTTCAATTTACCTTCGGTATTTGTTTTGTATTACAAACTATTTATATGAACGTTTTGTCTTGGATTTGGATTCGTGGACTCGGAGTCAGCCCTAGTCTGAACCGAGGACCCGATCCTAAGGTATTACTCAATTTGGTCTTTCTAGTATTTAGATTTGACCGATTTCAGTTTTAAATATCATTTTCCAATATTCTAGATTTTCTATGATTTTCTGGAATTTTCCTGAATTAAATTGAGAATCTTCAAAACCGGTGTCGACCAGTGCCGCTGACCGATTCTTGGATTTTTAATTTACAAACCGATTGGAATTACTAGAAGGGCCTTTAGACATTATTTCTTAAAATCACATTTTCTATCTAAACACTTTTTCTGAGGATTTTACGAATTTAGGAAAATTCCACCGGCTAACGGCCAGTATCGCTGGTTGATTCCAGGATTTTTAGTTTACAACTGGGATTGAATTTCTAGATTCCGCTTTCATATTACTTCTTAGAATTATATTTTCTTCTTTCAGACATTTTCTGGAATTTTTCAGATTTTATCGAAATCTGGCCGACCCGGTGTAGACCGGTATTGACGGTCGACCTTATGATTTTTATTTCGAAAATGAGATTGAATTCCTGAAAACCGATTTCACCAAAAATCATTTTATAATAATTATTATTTTTGAGAAATTTTGGTAAGCTTTTCAGTTTACTTTATTTTTGAGACTTTTCCGGAGTTTTCGGTGTTTTCCCAGATACCGGAATAGTGTCCAGATATTTCCCCACTTTTTCTCTCTCCTCGCCAAACGCGAGCTTCACTCCTGGGATTTTGCATTTAATGCGGAGATCCTCTCCATGCTGCATTTAATGCACTGCCAATCAATTCCAATCAAGTCATTATGACTCCCTCTCTCCTCTGTTAAACGCAGCCTTCATACTTTCCCTGGACGCGGCTTTAATTCCCGCGTTTGGCCCATTTTGGCCTAAACGCGGGTTTGGGTGCTGCGTTTGAATGAGAGAAACGTAAGTTCTCTTCTTTTGCTTCTTTTGTTTTAAAAGGTGTGCAACATTATTCTCTCTCTTCATTAATTTCTTCTCTTCCAAAATGTCTTTTCCAAGATATCCCCACTCCCCTCTCATCATCATAACCAGCCAAGTGGCCAAGAGAGCCACCTAACCTCCAATTTTACAAAAACCCCCTCTCTTTTACATTTTTGCATCTCCTTCACTTTTATGCCAACTATAAAAGGTGCTTTTCCTTCTTTCCTTTTCATTTTTCTTCATTCTCCACCAAAAGAGCCTTCACCCTCACCAACTCCTCCTTCATCTCCACCACATTCCCAACTTCTCCAACTCCCCATCTTCATTTTCCACCTCCTCCATCTCCATTAAAACCACCACAACTCCAAAACTCCACCAAAGCTTACACCTTCACCTTTACCTTCTCCAAAAATTACCACCATCAAAACCACTCCACAAAACCACCATCCCATCATCTTGTGAAGGCCGGCCACTCCTTTTGGATTGGGGCCGTGCTCTTCTTCGTCAGCAAGACTCAAGGGCCGGCAACTCCTTTTGGATTGGGGCCGAGCTCTTCTTCGTCGGTAACATCTCCGATGATTATTCCGGTAATCGTTTACGATTATTCCGGTAATCTGTAACGGTGATGCTTACAACGACAACTCTTCCATCTTCATCATCATCCCCTCTACTAATTACCATCACCATCTTCACTTCCACCATTTACTGGTTTGGATTTGGAGTTGGGCCATCTCTGTGTCTCACCCTTTCCCTGTCTCCCTCTCTTTTCCATCTGTTGCTGGTTAGACGCGGAGTTTACCTCCTGCGTCTAGGCCATTCCATAACGCGGCCTTCGCGTTATTGTATCGGCACGACGCGAAGCTAAGTGCCCGCGTCTGTGTTCTATCCTTGTTGGCATGACGCGGAGTTTATCCTCGCGTCCGCGTTCTCATGCCCTGACTTAAACGTAGGCCCCGAGCCTCGCGTTATGGTACCTTCACGACGTGAACCCCGCGTCTGCTATTCCCGCGGCGCGACTCCCGCGTCTGCGACCCCCACGTCTCACTCTCAAGCCCACGTCTCCCTGTGCATACTCTCTCCCTGTACTCCCTCTCTCTATCACTTTCTCTCTAACGCGTTGACGCGTTGATTACCTGGATTCCGGAGATCAGGAATTTCACTGTGTTTTCTGAAGACTTAGGCGAGTGTTCTCGCCTCCATTTGATTTTTCCCCGCTCTGTCGGGTCGACTCATATTGGCATTATGTATCACTTAACATGTTACTAATTGATGCATGTTCCTACTATACATGACCTGTCACCTGTCTAATATCACCTTCAAGGCATACAACACATGATACCCGATATGCCACTACTTGATACTTGTTCCCTGTTATGACATGACTTATTACCTGTCACTTGCCTGATCACTTGTCATTGGCATGTAGAGACCTGATACCTGTTATGATTAACTCTCTACTCTTGATTATCACCGTACGGGAATATAGTACCTGATCTCTTGTTATGTACTCCAGTTATGCCTGTTATGATTCCTGTTATGATTCCCGTTATGATTCCTGTTATGACAAGTTATGATCCTACTCATTCCCGTAATCTGATAATATTGTTAATAAGCCAAAAAAAGGACAACTTGCACGGGGAATGGGAGGAAGTGATGGATGCCGGAATGATGCCTTGCTTATAGTAGTGGATTACCTGAACTGACGATTCATGTTAGAGGGATTTAAGGCCCTCAGAAGATGCGTGTTAGGGGGATTTAAGGCCCTCAAGCTGGTCCCGGGTGTACGGGAACTACTATAAGAAGTGCTATCAGTTCTTCATCATCTTCCAGTAACAACCCTCGGCTTGCTTATATATGGATGTATGTGTGTTGGGGTGTACACCAGGACACATACCTAGATATATGGGTCAGACGAGTAATAATAATGACTTCTGTAATTCCTGTTATGATTCCTGCTATGATTCTTGTTATGCTGCTATGACTCCTGTTATGCCGGTCATGATTCTTGTTATGACTCCCGTTATGTACTCCTGTTATGCCTGTTATGTGTTTCTGTTATGACCATTTTGTAACTCGGGTTGTATGTGCTTGGATTACGATGATATGAGATAAAGGTATATAGATGAGGGTTTCCTTGTTTGGATTATTCCTTCGATGTACTAGTCTCATGAAGCCGTGACCTAAGCTTGTACAATCGATTTTGCTCGTAATCGGGTTTTACATCGGATTTCCTGTTTTATGATGATTAAGTTATACATGATTATACCTGCTATACTTGTATTCTAACCCTCCTGTCTTCTGTACTTGACATCATTGGTTATACACACTTGTGCTCATCCTGGCTTGCCATCTGGCATTTGTATCACCACTCGCCTGGGGAGTTTCATCTGACTCCCCTGGATTCTCATGTCCAGGTCATGGAGCTTGGAGCTTATGGATTCTTCCAGTTGCTGATCAGAGTGGCGCAGCGGTAGCGTGGATCTCCAGCAGACCGTCCAGAGTCTTATCCTTTCAGGCCCCCTGTGTGCCTCTCGAGTTTTCCTTTAGTAAACTCGTGAGTGCCCTTTTTACCGTTTACTCCTGTACATCCCTTGTAATCTCGCAATTGCGCATATTTGTGATGTAATATTCATGTAATATTGGATCACCTCTGGTGATAACTTTGTAATTGTACTCATGTGTTGGAATGTATAATGCACCACTTGCTTCCGTACTCTGATTCTTGCCTGTACTGATGCTTAGCGTATATACGTGAGGGTATTTCGGACCTGCGTATATGCGTTGCAGTAACGTCTCCGTACCCGCAGGATCGGGGCGTTACATAATCAATTAATTTGTTTTGACTCGAAAGTTCTCAAATTTTTGGATTTCGATTGCTTTATTTATCTTTGTGTAATCAAGTTGAACCTTAAGAAGCAAAAAGATCAAGAGCTTATAAGAATTAGTGCTCAAGTAGAATCTCAGATCTGAAAGTTCAATGGAGAAATTTTATTTCTTTAAATGCCAAGGAGAAGTCCTGTTAATATGTAGAAAATATTCAAGAGTTTGGAGGAAAGAACATAACTGGTGACATGAACCATGAATATGGGTCTCTCTAGAACCAGACTTTTTGTAACACTTTGTTTTTTCCTTTTCACTTTCCTTTCAACATATTTGGTTTATGCATGTAGTATTAGTCAGTAAATACTATCAGTGCTAGTTTCACTAGCTGATAAGTCTTAATTTGGAGCAATAGGTGAGCTGGTAGGATGGGTGTGTTAGTTAAATTTAATCTTAAGAAAATCTTATAGTTTGAAAGAAGATGTCAATAAAACTCAAAATTAATTACTTTGAGTTTTGGTCAAACCATCAAAGGATCTTGCTGGTTAACACACTCCTTTGTTACCTTAACTATTTTCTCCACCTATGATCTGTTTCACTATCATAGAGTTAAGGTTGTGCTAATCAGTAGTAGAGTATTGAAGCTGATTGCCTCTATTAGCTTTTATAACCATTATAACAGATAAGTGTTAGATCTAAGTTTATTCCATACAAGATCTACACATATACTGTAAGCCTCTTTATCATGATCAAAGGGAAGAAGGGTTCTAGGCATACCTGATTCCATCGCGAGGATGCCGAATATTGCACGATCTCGAAGGCGCCGGAATTGAGGGTGAGGATTCTTCTCTCCAGCCACCAAGTTCTCTTCTTTATTCTTAGAGGTGATAAGAGGCCTCCAAGAGAGATGGTTATTGTTGTTGGTGGAGAGGGAACCCTACTCATGGTATATGTAGCATCAAGAAACCCTAGTTCAACTCATCATAGATCTAGGCTCTTGATTTATAACACGAGTTCCACACGTGTAGATAAGTCCCACATTCTAATTTAAATACACTCATGGCTAAGTGTAATTGAAAACGTGTCTAGAACCAAATCATTTAGGTTTAATAAATTCTTTATTGGGTTAAACAACATAGGTTAAGTGGGCGGGTGCAAATATCCAATTGACTTGATTAGGCCCAAAATAAATTAAACTTTAAAACTAATAAGTCTAACAATCTCCCACTTGGGCCAAGCAAGTCATACTGAATAGATATTATGCATAACTTTATGACGTCAAAACTTTAACCGCCACAAACCACGTTTCATAACAATCTGGTCCATTAAGTGCCCTGTTACCGAACATGGCGGTCGTTACCTTCTGTATAATCGAGGTAGGACCTTCCACATCATAAGTTTCAGAACCCCTAATGACATAGATCAAATATGGACATGTGGTATGGAAATGTCCTCTGATCAAATAAGGTACAATTCCAACTGGCTTCCACTTTATGACTCCAACGAGTCTAGCCTTATGACTCCAACGAGTCTAACTTTATGACTCCAATGAGTCTAACTGCTAATTCAACAAACTCAAATGCGCAAAAGTAAACTTTAGGAAAAGTAGTAACAACTTTATTTATCAAAATCAACAAATATGCATAAAGTGCACTTAGAAATAATGTCTGTTACATAAAATATCCACTCCTACAAAATCAGGATATCATAATGACTAGTCATCCCCATGTGAGCAATATGTTCTAAGAATACATTAGGTGAAAGTCCTTTAATGAGTGGATCTATAATGTTAAGAATAGTGTCATCACTATCAACAGACAAAATATGATTCCGAACTTTATCATTGATGACAAGAAACTTGATGTCGATATGCTTTGACTTTGCTGAACTCTTATCACTATTGCAATAGAGCTTTATAGCTTTTATTATCACAGTGTGGCTATAATGGTCTCTCGACTAAATCCATCATCTTCCTATAATAAGGAAAATGTAAAATGAAGTGGACTTCCTATTGTCGATACATCCAGCATAATCTGAATCTGTGTATCCAATCAGCTGCAACTGATCAGATTTCATATAGTCTTTTATTGATATCGCATTACCTTCTTGGTAGTCTTTCAGTGATCAATCCCAAGATTGATCAAGTATCTGCCAAGTTTCTCAATGGTATATGCTATGTCTGGACAGGTACAAACTTGAGTGCACGTCAGACATCCAACCGCCAATGCATATGGAATGTCTTTCATTTACTCTTTCAATAGATCATTCTTGGGACATTAGAGTAGACTTAACTTATCTCCCTTAGAGTAATTCTTCATGCCAGATCTATCTAGCACCTTATCGATATAGACCTTTTGTGATAAATCTAATATTCCATGTGTCCTTTCACGTTGAATCTGGATGTCTATCACAAAAGAAGCTTCTCCAAGATCTTTCATCTCAAAGTTCTTTGAGAGAAAACTCTTAGTGTCAAGTAAAAGAATCATATTGTTACTTGCTAGTAGAATGTCATCCACATATAGCACAAGAAATACAAGTCTACTCTTTAAATTTATGGTAAATGTATTGATCATCTACAATCTCCTTAAAATCAAAATCGGATATTACGTGATCAAATTTCAAATACCATTGAAGGAATGCTTGATTTGGACCATAAATGGATTTCTTTATTTGCAAACCAAATATTATGAAACTTTCACTTTTAAAATTTATGGTTGCACCATACAGATTTCCTTCTCAATGCTACCATTAAGAAAGACAATCTTAACATCCATTTGGTATAAGTTCAGGTCAAAGTGAACCACCAATGCCATAATAATCTTCAAAGAATGCTTAATGAAAACTAGGGAGAAAGTCTCCTTATAGTCAATGCCTTCTCGTTGAGTGAATCCCTTTGTGACAAGATGTGCCTTATACCTTTCGACATTGCCTTTCGAATCCCGCTTGGTTTTGAATACTCATTTATAACCAATCGGTTTCTTTCCTTCAGGCAACTCTACTAAATCCCAAACATCATTGTCCTTTATGGATTTTAACTCATCTTTCATGGCATTTGATCACTTAGTGGAGTGAATGTTGAGTTTGGCCTCATTCAAGGATGTGGCGTCATCTTCTATCCTTATGTCAAACTTATACTATTGGAGATAAACTATATAGCCATTTGTAATGACTGATCTCCTCTTCCTAGTTGATCTCCTAGGCACTTGTGATTGAGAATTTTCACTTTCTACCTCACCAGCATGATCTACTTCAGGACGAACTGTATATGTATCTTGTAAGGATGCAACCGTATTTTCATCTTGAAGTGGAAAACCTACTTTATCATTTGGAATAATTGTCATGGGTATAACAATATGTTCTTTCTTAAATATGAAATCTTTATGTAGTTGACTCCCACTGTTCTGAATATTCTCAAAAAAATTTAACAATCCGTCTTTATTTTCTTAGTGGAGGGACAATAAAACTTAAAGCCTTTATACCTCTCAGAACACCCTACGAATAAATAGCTAACTGTCATTGAGTCCAACTTCTTCTCATATGGTATATATGGTCGAGCTTCCGCTGGACAACCCCAAACATATAGATGCCTAATACTGAGAGATTTCCCAGTCCATAACTCATACGGGGTTTTAGTTATTGTTTTTCTAGGTATTCTATTAAGGAGGTGACAACCATTTTTAAGGCTTCAATATATAATAACTCTGGTAGAGTAGTGTGAGCTATCATACTCCCAACCATATCCTTTATTGTGTGATTTTATCTCTCAGCAATACCATTTTGACAAGGTGTCTCTGATATGGTGTACTAAGCGATAATACCACTCTTTCAGAAATTGACAAATGATTTTGGACATTTACCTGGTTCGTCATATCTGTCATAGTACTCACCACCATGATCAGATCTAACGGCTTTAAATATGTCCAATGATTGGGATTTCTCATGGAACAAGTGTAGGTACCTATAACGAGAGTAATTGTCTGTAAAAGTGATGAAATATTCATGATCATTCCAAGAAGCTGTAGGGAATATACCACAAATGTCTGTATACACCAAATTAAGACACCTAAACTTCATCCAGTACCAAACTTTCTAATGGTTTCTTTCATTAATTTTTGCTTAGTGCCTATGCTATTCACATATAGAGATTCAGTATATAAAGCATGAAGTTTCAATTTATATATAGCCATCAATCAGAGTTCTAGTACCAACAACTTTAGGTTTAGAAAGTAGACTAAGTATTTCATTATCAAGAGTGACAGTAAAACTAGATCTGTCTAACAAATGAAATAGAAATATGATTCCACCTAAAAGGACGGTACATATAAAGTCTCATCCAAATCTAAAACCAAAAATCGGAATCTAATTTAAGCCTACAAACTCTAATAGCTTTAATTGCAACTTTATTTTCATCACCCATGTATACGTATCGCTCAGCTGGGCTAGGCCTCCTTTGGGTTTGGAGGTTCCACATTGAATTGCTTATGTGAATTATCTATTCATAATTTATAAAGTAGCACTAAAGCTAAATTAATCTCAGAAAAAACATAAATATGAGATATACCCGCTAAATAGCCATTTCTGATACTTTATGCATTCATACTTGAGGTGGCTTACTTTCTTACAGAAGAAGTATGCAATGACCTTAGGCTACTTTTTCTGCACTTTTGCCACTTAGGATCAGCCACTGTAGTGGTGTTTATGTTCCTCCCTTTAGTTTCACTTTTCCTTTTCTTATTAGAAGTTTACCTTGGATGCTAAGTGAGCACTGACTTTATTAGGCATAGCACTTCTAATAGTTATAGTAATAGTGTACTTTATGACCATTAGACACATCTTGTAAGATCTCTCCCACTTACCATAATTGACCTTTTCTTTACTGAACTTTTATTAGTAATAGTAGAGATCCATCAATCTTTAAGGTGTACTCTAGGTGCATGAATTCAAGAACGATCATTTACGTGGTCTTACCACTTCCTAAAGTTTGTACCATTCAATTTATACTACATAAGTGTACAATTTCTCATCAATTTAATATAAACATTGCATTTAATAAAATTCTTCTGTAATAGCCATAAAAATGAATTTCAGAAAATGCAACCAGTTTAACCGGTAGAGCTGCCGGTTAAACTTTCAGAACAAGTTGTGTCTCTATACGCCAACACTGTACTGGCCCAATATAGATATCCTAAAGTCCAGGTCCTATGTAAGAGAACAGCCTTCCTTTGGGCCGACTGTCACTTTATAGGATTGGTCCTAAAGTTTAAGTAATCTATATTGGCCATATAATATATGTAATGACCCGGCCATAATGACAACCTTCCTTTGGGCCGATTTTCACACGCATGGGCCACACAAATTTATGCATATGTATTCTTGTTCCGCCATAGGACTAGTCGATGAGGGTAATGCAATATAGACCAATAGTGTGACAACCTTCCTTTGGGCCGATTAGCACACATCAAGGTTCTCCCACTTGCATTACCCACATCAAGTATCCGACGCCGTACATAATTCGCCAAACAATAGTCTTCCTTTGGGCTGGCTATTGTCCGCATGAACTACATACGCAATTAAATATGCTCTTTTATAAATTCTTTAGCTTGAACAAGTATATATCTTTATCTGTGTGTTATTAACTGTAGTACACATCAATATTCATCATGCTAGATAATATAAGCAATAATATAAATATTAATGAAGCGGAAGCATGTAAGGGTACACATAACCATGATAAACAAACACTTCAATACCTTCTTTATGTCAACTAATGACTGTTTTGTCATGTATAGTTCCTTTAATACTGTAGTGCTCGTTAAGAGCTTCGAAACGGCTATTTACATGCCCAAAACAGAGGTCGTATGAGCCCGTAACGGCTAATTGAAGTTTCTATTGGCAAAACGGGTCTGCAGTGCTTATCGGGTCTGAATCAGACCCGACCCACAATAGTTAACTTATGGGTTTCCTTAATAGGTCGGGTTTAATAAACTGAATAAAACTCAATTAACTTTATGTGAGATTGATTGGGATTAGGTCTCTTTATTTGAGTAGAATTCTACCCTAAAATATCCTTAATAGATTAGAATTCTATCTCAATTCTAAAATCCAAATCAATCTCAACCATACCAATTGAAATTTAATATGAGATTAATTAAGAGTAGGTTTCCTTATTAGAGTAAAATTCAATCTCTAAATTTTTTCTTTCTTTTAATCCTCATTAATCTCATATCTTAATTAATTATGAAACCCAAAATAATTAACCCTTTTCTTTTCCCTTGTAGCCGCAGGCTCATGGTGGCCGGCGGTTGGTGCCCGCCCGCAAGGGGCGGCCATCGCACGCATGCTAGCAGTATGCGTGCACACATGCTCGCTCTGCAGAGAGCATTTGCATCCCTTTTTTTTTAAACAAAAAATGTGTGTTGCATGCTTTGCTTGCATGCAGCACATGTACGTGTATGTTTTTTTTTTTTTTTTGGTACTTTAAGGCTTGCCAGGCATGCATGCAGGGAAGCCCCTGCATGCATGCATCTAGCCAATTTTTTTTTTAATGCAGGCGCCTGCATGCAGACAGGCCACGCAAAAATTTTTTTTTTTTTATAAATCTAAAATAACACACAAATCAAATTTCATAAAAATATATACATGTTAAATTCAATAAAAATCACTCCTTTTAACCTTTTGATCCAACATAAGAGACACAAAATATTTATTGAATCAAAGGAGATATTTTTATGATATTTATAGATCGAGATTATAATTTCTGTAGATCCCTATGATCTGATAAAGAGGAGGCTCTGATACCAATTGTTAGATCTAAATTTATTCCATACAAGATCTACACATATACTGTAAGCCTCTTTATCATGATCAAAGGGAAGAGGGTTTTAGGCATACCTGATTCCATCGCGAGGATGTCGAATATTGCATGATCTCGAAGGCGCCGGAGTTGAGGGAGAGGATTCTTCTCTCCAGCCACCAAGTTCTCTTCTTTATTCTTAGAGGAGATGAGAGGCCTCCAAGAGAGATGGTTATTGTTGTTTGTTGAGAGGGAACCCTACTCATGGTATATATAACATCAAGAAACCCTGGTTCAACTCATCATAGATCTAGGCCCTTGATTTATAACACGAGTTCCATACGTGTAGATGAGTCCCACATTCTAATTTAAATACACTCATGGCTAAGTGTAATTGAAAATGTGTCTAGACCCAAACCATTTAAGTTTGATCAATTTTTTATTAGGTCAAACAATATAGGTTAAGTGGGCGGGTGCAAATATCCAATTGACTTGATTAGACCCAAAATAAATTAGACTTTAAAACTAATAAGTCTAACAAGAAGTACCTGAAAGTGTACAAAGTTATCAAGCTCGGGGGAGTGTCCCTTGAGCTACCCTTGCAGGACTCGTAACCGTAAAAATGCAGATAGTTAACAAGTGTGTCAGGTGGCCTTTGTGTCTTGTTCGAGGACAAATGCAACCACACAGAACGTGACAAATGCATGTAAAAGATGCCTCTTTTGTGAGAAGCTGGGCCCCGCAAACAGACATCAAACAGAGATACGAAAGGCAACATAGATAGGAAAGCCGAGAGGAGGGCATGGTAAGTCTTCCGTCCAAAGTCCATAATAGACACTTACCCTTGTGGAAATTGATATTCAGACCGGACCAAAACATGAAACACCAATGCATCCATTGGAGCACCATCGCTTCTTCTGAACAATAGTGTATCATTTTTTATTGCAAAATCAAAATCCCTCTGAGAGTCGTATTTGTGGCCACGCCATGAATGGATCCCGAGTTCTTACAATCAAGAACCAGCTTGGTGAGAATGTCCGGTACAAACATCGACAGTGTTAAATGCAATACTTCTGTTCTTTATCTATCATGAAAATAATAGGTCGGCGCGAATTTTTTTTTTTTTAAGATAAGGCTACCATGTGAGGACACGTGAATCTAATAAATTGTACCCGCTTTGTGTTCTTTTTCTATCATGCCTCTTGCCAAATTTGTTTTAAAAAAGGGTACTACAATACAATGAATTTTTTTCTCCTTGACTGCGAGTCAACGGATTAGTGAATATATAGTATTTAGAAAGACAAAAAAACTTTCTGTACTAAGAAGGCGCGCGAATCTAATAAATTGTACCCGCTTTTTGTTCTTTTTCTATCATGTCTCTTGCCAAATTGGTTTTAAAAAAGGGCACTGTAATACAATGAATTTTTTCCTCCTTGATTACGAGTCGGTGGATTAGTAAATATATAGTATTTAGAAAGACAAAAAACTTGTCTGTCCAAAGAAGGCGCACGAATCTAATAAATTGTACCCGCTTTGTATTCTTTTTCTATCATGCCTCTTTCCAAATTGGTTTTAAAAAAGGACACTGTAATACAATGAATTTTTTTTCCTCCTTGATTGCGAGTCGACGGATTAGTGAATATATAGTATTTAGAAAGACAAAAAACTTGTCTGTGCAAAAAAGGCACATCAATCTAATAAATTGTACCCGCTTTGTGTTCTTTTTCTATCATGCCTCTTGCCAAATTGGTTTTAAAAAAGGGCACTACAATACAATGAATTTTTTCCTCCTTGATTGCGAGTCGGCGGATTCGTGAATATATAGTATTTAGAAAGACAAAAAACTTGTCTGTGCAAAGAAGGCACGTGAATCTAATAAATTGTACCCGCTTTGTGTTCTTTTTCTATCTTGTCTCTTGCCAAATTGGTTTTAAAAAAGGGCACTACAATACAATGAATTATTTTCCTTGATTGCGAGTCAGCAGCTGGGCTCACCAACGGGCGGGGCCTCCGGGCGGCTGATGCCGCCCCCAAATATATTCTGATCTCTTTTCTTGTTGTTTTTGTCCTAACCCAAACCCTAAGCTCAAAACCTAAACTGTGAGCATAGCGATGGCGAGCAACAATGAGACCTCTTCTTCCTCTTTGCCTTCAAAAATGGAATCTTTCACCCTAAACACTCCCCCATGGCTCGATCTACCGAATCCTCTAACTGAGAATATCTTGAAGCGCCTCCCATTCTCCGATTACATTCGATTTGGTGCAGTCTGCCCCAATTGGCTCTCCATCCAAACCACCCACCGCTGCCTCCACGCTCCGATGCCGCCTCCGATGATCAACCTCCCATGGTTCGTCTCTGACAGGCCAGAACAAGATTCTGTGCTTTGCCTCAGCCCCTTCGAGCAGCAAACCCATCGCCTTAGAGTCCCCCTCACACCCGGCTATCTTGAGTACCAGAGAGAAAGATCAAGGAAGACAGAGAAAATACGTTCCTTCTCTTTCCCCAATGGCTGGTTGCTGCTCGATGACCGGCCTCCTCGCGTCTACGTTTTCACCCTCATGAATCCCGTTTCCGGCGCCCAAATCGAAACCTATGATATCGGAGAGGGGTTGTGTTTTGACTGTAAGGCCGCCGTCTCAGCCCCTTCCGGCGGCGGCTCCTCCGTGCTCCTTCTCTTAAACGACAAGTGGGGGAAGAGGTTCAAGTTGTTCCGGCAGGGGACCAACCAAGGCTACTGGGACGAGGTTGAGTTCCCCGACAGTAGTGAAAAGGGATGGGACAGCGTCCCTGTGTCCGTGATCAGTTCGATCTTTTGGAAGGGGAAGTTTTACTGCATTTATTTGAGCAGGGGTTTCATCGTCATCGATCCTCTCCCCAGTGAGCCCACGATGCAGTTTTTGGAGATGGACCAGAGCCAGCTACCGGTGCTCGGGAACAGATGGGAGGACTACGTGGAGGAAAGGATGGAACTCTTTTTGGTGGAATCTAATGGGAAGTTATTGCTGGTTGTGGAGTTCTTCGAGTTCGACCTGACTCACGCCACCCGCGGACTTGCAGGGTTCCAAGTGTTTGAGGCTGATTTCTCTGAGAGAAAGAAGTGGGTGAGGATGGAAAGCCTTGGAGATTGAGTGTTGTTCATTTATCGAGATTTTGCTGCTTCTCTGTTAGCAGCTGATGTTGGAGTCAAAGGGAACTACAGCTATTGTATAGATCCATCTAAAGAAGAGCCGATGCCATGGAGCGTATTCGATTTGAGTAATGGGAGTGTAACGGATGTGCCACTCCCATGTCCTCCTTCGCCTTCTGCTCATCTTATGTTTGTGCCGAGCATATGCTAATCCTGCAAGATCCGGTAACATTTCAAGCCTCTTAGATTTCTTTCTATTAGCTGATTTTATTTATATAGCTTTTCTCTCACTTTAATTCCAATGAAGGTTTTTTTTTTTGACATATATAGCTTAATGCTAGTGTAGGAAGTTTGAGAAAATTCATTTCTATGTTTTTGGTTGCATTTCTTGTATTCTGTTTGTCTTTCATGGTTTTTGACATATAGGCTGAATGATTTCTACACTAGTTGACCCAATGGTATTTCTATATGGTCATGCCATCTTATTCAGAAGAAACAAATGGTTATGATATATATTTTCTATTTGTTATTTTTTATTCATTACTAGACCTAAAATCAAAGCTTACAAGATAGTGGCAATTATAACAAGCAATTCTTGCAAATTTTGCCAAAGATAGGATATCCCTCTTTATTGTAACCAAGACATAACAGTCGTTGTAACGGTCCTAGTTAATAATTTCCATTCAGATTACAATCATCACAGATTATCCAAGCGTAGGACCCATCACGATACAATACTTCATTTCGGCTAACATCAGACTGATCTATACTTTACATCATTATCCACTTTGATAGCATGTATGATCTTGACATGATTTGGCATTTTTCAAAACATTGATCCGACTACTCATATGAAAACATAGTCTAAAACATTACTATTCCGCAATATTCTACAGGATTTGAGTCTAGCACCAAGCATTTTAATATTTACAAGTTCATAGCAACATCCAAATAGAAATTTTGCATAGTTTTCTAAAACAATATATATCACAAGAACATGCTAAAAGGTGAAAATGTCTCCGTTGACATCTATCCCGCATGTATTGCCATTAAACAGGTCCCTTGCCTTTGTCCAAACCTGAAGGTGATAGTAAAAACAGAGTGAGCTCGATAGCTTAACGAGTAAAACAGTATTTGTATGCATGCCCATTATGTAGGTCTATTTGGAATTTATCATTAGGTTAGCAATTATATTTTTATACCATTTTTACACATTTCTGTGTATTTACTGAAGTCCTAACCAAAACACAGTAACAGGTCTTGATTTGTCAACTCACTCATACCTATAGTCGACTAATTACACTTTAAGTTGACTTGTATAGAAGTTATAATCGACTGGGGTCTCTTCTTATTAAAGGTGTTAGCTCTCTGTTGGCTGCCTATAACTTACCTAGTCGACTAATCTACTAGTATAATCGACTATACTTGGTAATAGTCGACTTATAATTAAATTGTAGTCGACTAATTCTGGATCAAAAACAAAGGTGCTCTCTGTTTGTCACTTAACCAATTCTAGTCGACTACCCTTTCTGGTGTAGTCGACTACTATAGACTCTAGTCGACTATTCACCATCTATAGTCGACTAATCATGGCCAAAAGAAGATGTCTACTCTGTTTATTTCCTGTAACTGAGACTAGTCGACTAACCTATTATATATGGTCGACTAAGGTTGTTGTCCCGAGACTTACATATCAATTTTTCCCATCTATAGTCGACTTAGCCCCAAGGGCTAGTCGACTAACCCTGTTGAAAATGCCTGGATAAGTCGACTATTACAGAGTCTAGTTTTAAGATTTATATATAATTTCAACATGTAATTTCTATCTTAACTACATTAACATACTTGTTAATCATAACATTGGGCTCCCCCTTCGGTCTCCTCCAGTTTAACCCGATCCCTTCCTCCTATACGTTATTCAACGCAATAATTTCCCTTTCGATCACCACTAGTTCAACCCGGTCCATTCTTCCTATACATTACCGCACATTCTCCCCTTCGGTCATCTCCGGTTCAACCCGGTCTCTTCCTCCAAATATGCAATAATCACGTCCTTCATGTAATAACAACATGCAAGGACTCATAGAGCAATGAAAATATAATAATTTCATAGTTTCTACTTTACAGCATGTCCATATCATGGAAGTCATTAACATGCATGAGTAACTACTAGCTAAATTATCAATATGCAAGTCTTTTCAAGATAAGCAACATATCATGCTATCTTAATATATGCGTAGCCATAAATATATGCATAGCATCAATTATCATATTTATCCATAGAACTATTTCTCTCAAAAGCATGTAGTAGACTACCATGTATACACACAATCATATACAATGTTAAACATACATGAACATAACTACTACATTATTGCAAAGATTATGTAAACATAAAATCTATAATTTATACGCATGAAATATCCTTCAGTTCCATGTTCATTTATAACGTAGAAATTCTCCTTTATTTCAAGCTTTACACTCCTACTATTTTACTAGGGTTCGGATGTTCTACTCACCCTTGAAGAGAGTATTTCCTTATCAAGCTTGGTCTCCCGCTATATTGAAGTCTACAAGTCCACAATAATATCATTATTAGTTCTTAGTTAAAAGAGCATAAGAGGGGTAGAAATATTAAAGTTTTGCTTACCTTTCAACCAATATTGCCCTCCTAACTCGCAAGTCCTAGATTAACCTTATCTTCAAGGATTTCCTTTTTATGGTGATGGTAGAACACCACTATACCTTGTTCTATTAGTTTTTGGAGGAGGGAAAATAGGTAAAGGAAGCCCTTTTCTCGTATAAAGGAAGGCAAGTTTTGTGAGGGAATGAGAGGGAGAGAGTATGTGTATGGTTGCAGAAATTGGGCTATTTTTTGGGCTGCTGCTGTTGTTTTGGCTGCTGCTGCTGTTGTTTTGGCTAGCAGTAAAAAGGAGAGAGAGGAGTTTTGTGGAGTTAGAATGAAGAGAGAGAGAGAGCCAAATGAGATTGTTCTCTTTATTCCCCTCCTATTTATACTCCAATCTCTTCAATAATATCATGAAGTGACCCATAACACCATCCCTCTACACCTATATCTTACACCTATAGGTAAGGTTCTATCCCTCCCCCCTTCATGTGGTACTAGTACCCACATGCATGGTTGGGGTATGGTTGCAAAGTCAATATGCATGTGGGTGTATTTCATTTCATATACATACATACATATATATACATACTAATGTGTATAATATGGTGTATAGTTTAAGTATCTTACATGAATACTTGTATCCACATCACCTCCCCAAAGCATTTTATAAGTTAGGAAAAGTGATTAGTTTAAGGCAAGTGTTACATTCTACCCTCCTTATATAAGTTTCGTCCTCGAAACTTAACGTACCTTGGAACAAATGTGGATAGTCCTTCCGTATCTCCTCTTCCAGTTCCCAAGTTGCTTCTTCTATATTTTGATTCCTCCATAAAACCTTTATCAAAGGAATATTTTTGCTTCTTACTTGTTTCTCCTTGCGATCTAGGATTTTCATTGGCTCTTTCGTGTATGATATATCTTGTTGTATTTACAATGGTCCATAGGAGATTATGTGATCAGGATCAGGTACATACTTTCTCAGCTGAGAGACATGAAATACATTGTGCATCCTCTCTAAAGCAGGAGGTAAGGCTAAATGATAAGCAACCGGTCCAATTCTATCCAATATTTCGAATTGTCCAACATATCTAGGAGCTAATTTGTTCTTACTACCGGTGCGTCTTACTCCCTTCATTAGAGATACCTTCAGGAAAACTTTATCCCCTACCTCAAATTCTAGTGGTCTGCAGCAATTGTCTGCATAAGCTTTCTGCCTGCTCTGGGCTGCTTTCATCCTTTCCTTAATCAACTTGATCTTCTTAGTAGCTTCTTGAATTAGGTCAGGGCCGAATATCCTTCTATCCCCAACTTCTTCCCAATAGATTGGTGATCTACATTTTCTACCATACAATGCTTCAAACGGAGGCATACCAATGGTGGATTGATAACTATTATTATAAGCAAAGTCCGCTAAGGGTAAATAGTTGTCCCAACTTCCCCCAAAATCTAATACACAAGTTCTTGACAAATCTTCCAATATTTGAATGGTCCTCTCTGCCTGTCCATCTGTTTGGGGTGTGTGCTGCTGTATAGAGTTGCAATTTAGTGCCCATGGCTGCGGATAGACTCCTCCAAAATCTAGATTGAAATCTAGGATCCCGATCTGATACAATAGACTCAGGCACTCCATGCAGTTTAACTATTTCTTGGATATATACTTGAGCCAGTCTTTCCATTGAATAATTGATCCGGATAGGCAGAAAGTGGGCAGATTTAGTAAGTCTGTCTACCACTACCCAGACTGTACCTAGTCCTTGGGATGTCCGAGGAAGTCCAATAACAAGGTCCATAGCAATTTGACACCATTTCCATTCAGGAATTGGTAATGGTATTAGCAATCCTGGGGGCTTCTTATGTTCTGCTTTTACTTGCTGACAGACTAAACACTTGTGGACAAAATTAGTAATATCCATTTTCATTCCATCCCACCAGAAGTTATGACGGAGATCCTGATACATTTTTGTACTTCCCGGATGAGCTGTATACGGTATACAATGACGGAGATCCTGCATTATTTCTTCTTTGATCTCTGCTACATCCGGCACATATAATCTGTGTCTAAATCTCAGTACATCATCTTCTATTTGAAACTCCTTGAGTTCTCCTTCCTGTACTTTCTTCATAACTTTCCTTATTTGAGTATCTCTTTGTTGGGCCTCTTTGATTTTGTCATATAGATCAAATTGAATGCTTACTTGATTTAGTTGATACTTAATATTGGAAGATCAATGTCTCGTACCTCTATTTGCATTTTCTCTAGATCCCTTAATATTCTTACTTGGTGAGTTCTCAGAGTGGCCACTGTTCCTCCTAATTTCTGATTCAAGGCATCAGCCACCACATTGGCCTTCCCAGGGTGGTATTGGATAGTAATATCATAGTCCTTCATTAATTCTAGCCATCTCCTCTGCCTCATATTCAGTTTTATTTGTGTGAAAATGTACCTCAAACTTTTATGATCAGTAAAAATTTCACAAGACACTCCATACAAGTAGTGTCGCCAGATCTTCAAAGCACAAATCACAGCGGCTAATTCCAAATCATGAGTGGGGTAATCTCTTTCATGAATTTTCAATTGTCGGGATGCATAGGCAATAACTCTCCCATGTTGCATTGACACACATCCCAGTCCCAATTTTGACACATCGCTATAGATGGCTAATCCTTCAATTCCTGAAGGTATAATTAGAACAGGAGCAGATGTTAGCTTCGTCTTAACTTCAAGGAAGCTCTTATCTTGTTCTTCTCCCTATACAAACTTCTTATTCTTTCTAGTTGTGTCAATGGTGCCACAATTAGAGAGAATCTCTCTATAAATCTTCTGTAATATCCAGCTAACCCTAAGAAACTTTGAACTTCAGTAACATTTGTGGGTCTAGGCCAGTCCTTGATTGCTTCAATTTTCATTAGATCTACAGATATTTCCTCCTTGGATATAATATGGTCAGGAAACCATATTTGTTCCAACCAAAATTCACATTCTTCAATTTTGCATAAAGTTGCTTCTCCCTCAAGATTTGGAGGACAATTTTAAGATGATTCTCATGATCTTCCCTATTCTTTGAATAGACCAAAATATCATCGATAAATACCACCACAAACTCATCAAGATATGGTTGGAACACTCGATTCATTAGGTCTATAAATGCTGCTGGAGCATTAGTGAGTCCAAAAGGTATGACTAGAAATTCAAAATGTCTATATCTTGTCCTAAAAGCCGATTTAGACACATCTTCTGGCTTGACCTTTAACTGATGATACCCCGATTTATGGTCTATCTTAGAAAATAAACAAGACCCTTGTAATTGCACAAATAAGTCATCAATCCGAGGAAGAGGATACCTATTTTTGATAGTGTCCTTATTCAATTCCTGGTAGTCAACTTATAATCTCATACTCTCATCCTTCTTCTTAACAAATAGTACTGGTGCTCCCCAGGGAGATACACTTGGTTGGATGAAACCTTTATCTAATAATTCCTGTAGTTGAGTTTTAAGTTCCTTCATTTCTGCAGGGGCATACGATATGGTGCCTTAGAAATTGGGACAGTACCGGCATCACATCTATAGCAAATTCTACATCCCGATCTGGGGGCAAGCCTGGTAAATCTTTCGGGAATACATCAGGAAACTTATTCACAACTGGAATAGTCTCAATTTTGATATCAGTTCTAGTGGTATCCAAAACCGAAGCCAGAAATCCTTGACATCCCTGTCTCATTAACTTAGTGGCTTTAATGGCCGATATGTAGGGTATATCGTGACTAACTTTTACCCCTTCAAAAATAAACTCCAGGGCTCCTCCCATTTTAAAGATGATCCTCTACCTATTACAATCCACATGGGCACCACAAGCGGACAACCAGTCCATTCCTAGTATTGCATCAAACTCCATCTTGCCCAGCTTAATCAAATCAATAGATATTTTCATCTCCCCAATCATCACTTCACAATTCATATATCTAGTGCTAGCTATTATATTTACCCCTATGGGTGTGGATACAACCAACTGAAACCCTAGGGGTTCTGATACTTGATTCAATTTATAAGCAAAAACACTAAATATGAATGAATGAGTAGCTGCAGGATCAAACAATGCATGGGCAATATGTCCTGATAAGGAGATCATACCTTCCACTACTGCATTTGAAGCCATTGCTTCTCGATGAGTTAATGTAAAAGTTCTTCCTTGAACCCGTGGCTATTGGACAGATGACTGAGTTGCAGCAGGTCGTGGAGCATTACTGGGCGGCATAAAATTACTGGTTGGCCCCCTGGGAGGGTTCATTCTCGTAGTTGGCCTCCCACTTCCCCTACTCTGCCCTTGGCTTTCGTACCTTGTCGGGCAATTTTTTCTTTAAATGTCCTACTCCTCCATAATTATAGCAAGCCCTATCTTGGAGGCAGTTTCCAAAATGGTGGGACACAGAGGTAGCCTGTGCTTTCGAGAAAGTGTCTCTGTTTCTTAACCATGTTCCTTTGCCTCTGGCCCATCCTCCTCTTTAAAGAGTGGCATTAAATCAAAATCCCTTGCTACTGGTGGATCCTGATGCTACTGTCATTGATGGTCCTTGACATCGGGGGCGCTTTGAGTTGGGAATTTCCTTCACCCAGTCTTCATGACCCTCTTGCATATTCATTTCTACCTCCAAGGCTCTTTCTACATCTTGGAGATAATTTTTCAGTTGTAGAGGAATCAATCTGTCTCGAATTTCTGATCTTAGGCCCTTCACGACCTCTTTGTCCTTTCTACTTCACTCTTTACCAAGGCATCAGCATACCTGGATAATTAGGCAAACTTCTGGTCATATTGGGACACATTCATCAGGCCTTGTCATAATTCCAAGAATTCTGATGCCATCTTGTCTCTGGCCGTCTCTGAGATATATTTTTCAGTGAATTTATTCACTAAAAATTCCCAGGTGATTGATTCTCTTGTACTTTTCACACAATTCTTCACCGCCCTCCACCAATGTTCTGCTTCCTTTTGAAATATTAAGGAAGAGAAAGATACTCTCTGCTCATTGGTGCAGTTCATTACATCTAGGATCTTCTCTATCTGGAGAAGCCATGCTTTAGCTTGTAAGGGATCCACCTCCCCTTCAAATACAGGCGATTTCATTTTCTGAAATTGTTCTAATACTCGGTGGGAGTTATTATTATTTGCTCTTGTCATTAACTGAGTGAGCCACTCCGGTATCGCCCCTGGAGTTCCATGATCCATGCAGTGTGCAGTTTCCATCACACTATAGTGTGACACACCGAGCGATAAAGACTCATTGGGTGGTAGTTGATTGAGATTCATGCATCCTTCCTGTAAGATAGGGACGTCTAGTCAACATACCTTACATATATGGAAACAATTTTAGATAAAACTTTAGTGTCATGCAATCACTCTAATACAATATTCATTATCACTTTGCAAACAAGCAACTTGCTATATATATATATATATATATATATATATATATATATATATATATATATATATATTTATATGTACATCCCAAAATGGATACAAAGATATTACACTGATATATCTACCATTTGGATATCCAAACTAACCCATGTGCATACATATAAGATGTGCCAGGGCATATACAACAAACTCTTAAGATATCTATCAACTAGCACACTAGGCTTACACGTACATATACATATCAAAAGTAATTGTTCATAGGTTCATCCTTCATAGGGTAGAGTCTCCCTACTCGACTCCCCGCTAGTACTGCTATTATCCTCACTATCATCCATATCTTCCTCGGAGTCTTCCCCCAGTAATTCATCTCCTGCGCAGCACCAGTCATCCAGATCATCATATAGGTCCATGTTGTCTTCCCGTGTTTCATCCCAAAAGACACCTCCATAAGTGAATCCTCCTCGGATCTCTTCCTTTATTATACTAGTATCCTCCATCTCCACTACATCAAGTGAATCCCCAACCGAACTCTCCGTATCATCAATGGTTCGTTCAGGCTCATTAGACACCTGAAACTCAACCTCCTCATAGTCTATGTGGTCTGGGGCTACAAATATGTCCTCTGGGTCAGTCTCATCAGACTCGTATCCCCAATCCATAGAACCTGCCACCCAACTCACACTCGAACTACCCGAGCTAAAGACTGGCCAATATATATCAGAGTCCCCCATTTACATGCAAACAAAGAGTCATCAATCTCAATCCCATAAAATACTCTTAACATACTGCTATAATAAGAAAGAAGCAATATATACACACACTTGCACTTACACTTATCCTTAGTCTACCCGTAAATCTCATGTTTTAGAATAACTTAGATTCAATAGATAATTTAATGCATTCCCTCATCCCATTGTCCCATACCACTAGAAGCTATTACTGAGAGCCCGCAACTTCGGCCAACTCACCCGAATCGAAATGTGCGGGCACCCCAATTCTGATGCGAGGAAATAATCAATTATCGCTTGACTCACGGTTACTCCGTCACATAAAACCCACTTCCAAACTACAATCATATATCCATACATATAAGCCTAACAATTCTATTGCCCCTACCTCCGACTTAACCTTCTCCTTCTACCTATAAACCTTAGCTTTGATACCAACTGTAACGGTCCGAGTTAATAATTTCTATTCAGATTAAATCATCACAGATTATCCAAGCGTGGACCCATCACGATACAATACTTCAATTCGGCTAACATCAGACTCATCTATACTTTACATCATTATCCACTTTGATAGCATGTATGATCTTAACATGATTTGGCATTTTCCTAAATATTGATCTGACAACTCATAAGAAAATATAGTCCAATACATTACTATTCCACAATATTCTATAGGATTTGAGTCTAGCACTAAGCATTTTAATATTTACAAGTTCATGGCAACATCCAAATAGAAATTTTGCATAGTTTTCTAAAACAATATACATATAACAAGAACATGCTAAAAGGTGAAAATGTTTCCGTTGACATCTATCATGCATGTATTGCCATTAAGCGGGTCCCTTGCCTTTGTCCAAACCTGAAGGTGATAGTAAAAAACAGAGTGAGCTCGACAGCTCAGTGAGTAAAACAGTATTTCTATGCATGCCTATTATGTAGGTCTATTTGGAATTTATCATCAGGTTAGCAATTGTATTTTTATACCATTTTTACAAATTTCTGGGTATTTACTGAACTCCTAACCAAAACACAATAACAGGTCCTGATTAGTCGACTTACTCATACCTATAGTCGACTAATTACACCTTAAGTCGACTTATATAGAAGCTATAGTCGACTGGAGTCTCTTCTTATTAAAGGTGTTAACTCTCTGTTGGCTGCCAATACTTACCTAGTCGACTTATCTATCTGGTATACTCGACTATACTTGGTAATAGTCGACTTTTAATTAAACTATCGTTGACTAATTCTGGATTAAAAACATAGGTGCTCTTTGTTTGTCACTTAACCAATTCCAATTGACTACCCTTTCTGGTGTAGTCACTATAGACTCTAGTCGACTATTCACCATCTATAGTCGACTAATCATGGCCAAACGTAGATGTCTACTATCTGTTTATTTCCTGTAACTGAGGCTAGTCGACTAACCTATTATATATGGTCGACTAAGATTGTTGTCCCGAGACTTACATATCAATTTTTCCCATCTATAGTCCACTTTGCCCCAAGGGCTAGTCGACTAACCCTGTTGAAAATGCCTGGATAAGTCGACTATTACAGAGTCTAGTTTTAAGATTTATATATAATTTCAACATGTAATTTCTATCTTAACCACATTAACATACTTTTTAATCATAACATTGGGCTCCCCCTTCGGTCTCCTCCGGTTTAACCCGTTCCTTTCCTCCTATACGTTATTCAACGCAATAATCCCCCCTTCGATCACCACCGGTTCAACCCGGTCCCTTCCTCCTATACATTATAGTATATTCTCCCCTTTAGGCACCTCCGGTTCAACCCGGTCCCTTCCTCCAAATATGCTATAATCACGTCTTTCATGCAATAACAACATGCAAGGACTCATAGAGTAATGACAACATAATAATTTTATAGTTTCTACTTTACAACATGTCAATATCATGGAAGTCATTAACATGCATCAGTAACTACTAGCTAAATTATCAATATGCAAGTCTTTTCAAGATAACCAACATATCGTGTTATCTTAATATATGCGTAGCTATAAATATATGCATAGCATCAAGTATCATATTTATCTATAGAACTATTTCTCTCAAAAGCATGTGGTGGACTACCATGTATACACATGATTGAGGCAAAACCTGCATATAAAATACAAAATTTCAGATCTAATAATAAATTGTGCAAGTGCTCAATTCTTCTGCTATAGCAAGTGGCTATGCGGGTCGTGATCCACAAGGAGGGTTTACGATGGAAGCTTTACAGTTCTTTATTGAAATCGTTAAGAAGAAAAGCAAGAGTTCTTCTCTGTTTTTAAAGTTAAGAAAATGTAAAAAGAATTATGTTATGTTAGAAGAAAATGGAAGATGAAGAAGGTGGAAAATCAGAAAACAATAAAAATGACTATGTACAATGAAGTGAGTGGAGAAGAAAAAGTTGGAAGATGTGGTGATTTAATTTACAGAAATAAAAAAGAAAAGAAAACAAATATTTACCTTCTTTTCACCAAAAGCTTACCTTGAGTTCTTAGCTTCAATGTTACCTTGAATTGGAGGCAATTAGCGCATAGCCCATAAGAGTCGAGTGTTGGTCTCTTTCACATTACATCATCAAGATACGCAAGCATGAAATGATACAGAGAGACTCACAATTCCATCGTCATGAGCTATCGGTGGCACTCGCAAAGGCAAGGCTCTTTCAATGCTTTTAGACTCACTTGGAAGACAGTTGTACCAAAAAGAAAGGTAAAATAGAAAAGAAGAAGCGAACTAAAAAGAACATACAAGGAAATAGCATTGATTTGATTTCATAACAATCGAAGAAAAGAAATAAAACCTTACACCAATTGTCACTTTTAGCTCAAGCTTCAGTCTTGTTCTTCGATGAAAGTTGATCTCCTCAGAATTACATAAATGAAAACTAAATTACATGAAAAAGAAAAGAAAAACCTAAACTAAGAAATGAAAAACTAGGCTAAATCCTAATCTGCATTGGCGTCTCTTTTCAGCACAAAGCATAGCCTTTTATAGGGCAAATACCCAGTAAGAAGGATCCCGGGGAGATCGGGGGAGCAAACGCTCCCCCTAACTCCTCAACAAAGCCGCGAAAACGCGGCTTGGGCCGCGTTTCCGAGGCCAGGGTGTGGCCAGATGGCCACACCCTGTTGGTGGGTCATCCTGGGATTATCTTCTGACTTTATCCTTTGTTGGTTTCTTCATTTGAGTCCCAGATTCTGACAAAATGGCCTTGGATTCTTGGCTTTAACCGATCGATTCTGAGAGGATTCTTCTCAACCGGTTTCAACCTCTTGATTTTGCCCTGATTTAGTGCATGCGAATTAATTCTGATTTAATTCAGAATTCTGGTGGGCTTTTGGGCTCATTTCTCTTCATCTCCTTAAGGATTGGGCCTGCAAATAAATTAAACAATTAATTAGGACAATGCAGGCTTTTATTCTA
The DNA here is from genome assembly GCA_038442645.1 of Agave tequilana. Taxonomy (NCBI): domain Eukaryota; kingdom Viridiplantae; phylum Streptophyta; class Magnoliopsida; order Asparagales; family Asparagaceae; genus Agave; species Agave tequilana. The sequence continues at coordinate 1,021,064 of JAVJIF010029691.1, read as the reverse complement.
AAATAAGTATGGAAATATGATACTAAATATGTAATATTAGCGACCAATCACACCCCCATACCTATCTTTTGCTCGTCCTCGAGCAAAACAACTAAACTATACTAAGGATTATTAGACCACTTTTGCAGGTCACGCGATTGCACTGAGCATGTGTAACAAGCCGTTAAACCTCTAGGTTTCCCCTAGAGGACGAGTTTTGTCTCGTGAGGGTTTTCAGCGGATTGCACCCACAAAATCCATAAAGAAAGGGAAATAAAGAGTTAGTATTTTCGAAGAGCATTTTGAAAGAGAAAAATATTTGAAATATGATTGAAAGATCTAAGCAATCTATAAGTTATAGGAAAATCGAATTTTTTATTCCTAAACTTATTATGATTATGACTAAGAAGGTGTACTTATTATGTGTATAAGAATGTATTTGATGTACCCTTTCTTGTCTCCGCTATAGTATAGGACTATACCGAGTCAATTCTCAGGGAGAGCTCGCGATGGAAGCTTTACGTTGTGTGGTAGTGAAGTGATTAAATGAGTATTCTTCTCTTGCTTATAAACTTAGTGAATCAAATGTAAAAGAAACTAAAAGAAAAGATGGCTATGTTCATGGTGGAAAAGTCGTGGGAAAAGAAATCAAGAAGTGGATGTGGTATTCACAAGAGAAGGAAAGAAAACTTAAAGAAAGAATAGATCCATGACTAGCTTACCTTGCTAGCTTGCCAAGACTTACTAGACTCCTTGATAGCGAATGCGTGCCTAATGTTGTCACTCCATCGGCTTAGGATTAGTCTCGCGTGTTGACCTAATTACTTTCTCACTTGCAAGACGGTGGTTTAACCGTCGGAGAAGAGAAGATCATACAACTTGCAAGATTAACAAAGGCAATCACCCATGAGTTAGTGAAGTAAGCTAAGCTAGTGGTAAACTAGTACATGGATAAGAATTAGTTACAACAAGCCATAAGAGAAATACAAGAAAGCATGAAGTAAAACAAAGCTTGAATTAAATTGCAAGAATTAAACAAAGCAAGTAATAAAGCAAGTAAACTAGAATCAAGCTCAAGTAGAGAAGTAGAGAATGGATCAATCCTTGTATAGCTCCAAGTGTCACTTCTTGTTGATACAAGCTCTCTCTCTCTTACAACTCTCTCTTGCAATGAAATCTAGGGAAGAGAAGATCATAGAGAGCTAAAAAAATCCTAAACAAAACCTAGCAAAATTACAAGCTATTCACTAATCTCTCTCTCTTCTCTGATCAGTCTTTGCTCGCAGGTGAAGTTGGACTATTTATAGCAGGAAGGAGAAGCTTCGAGAGCCAAGGTGGTTGCCACAAAATCCGGGGCTCAACGGCCCTGGGATTGCCGCGCCCTGCCGCGGGATTGCCGCCAGATCTGGGCCGTTGGCTCGGATCTTCCTGGTGAGATCTGGTAGTTAAGTTGTTGGCCACGTGGACTGGTTGGATTCTCCACTTGGCGCGCGGATCTCTCTAGATTTGATTTGGATTTGGCTTTATCTCTAATCTTGGATTAATCACTTAATTATTGCTAATTAAGTAATTAATTGGCTATCTCTCCTTTTAAGTATGTACCTGCAAATATGTAGAGAAGAGGAGTAAAAATCACATATTTATTTGTAATATGCATGGGAGTTATGATGTAAAATATGCAATATTGGATACTAATCACACCCCCACACTTATTCTTTTGCTCGTCCCGAGCAAAACAAAGAAAAGAAAAGAAAATCTAAGCTACAAATTTTATTGCACCACTTTCGCAGGTGACGCGATTGCACTGAGCATGTTCAACAAGCCGTTAAACCTCTAGGTTACCCTAGAGGAGGAGTGTTGTCTCCTGAGGGTTTTCAGCGGATTACACCCACAAAATCCATAAAGAAAGAAGACAAATGTTAGTATTTTGAAAACGCATTTTGAATAAGAGACATGTTTACGAACTATTTTCGCAAAAATATAAGTGATCCTAGGTCATAAGTCCACCTATAATCATTCTTCCTTAAACTTAGTATCCATGCAAGATCTTGTTTTTAATTAAGGTAAGAATTCAAAATTGGATTGAATATTTTATCTTTCATAAAACCTAGATAATATGCACACCGTGTAAGTGAAGATTTCTGGGATTTCAACTCCAACCATAATGCCATTTATTTATTTATATATATTTTTCTCTTTTTTTTTTTCTTTTTCTTCCCTTAGTTTTCTTAGGCTTTCTAGTTCACCCATGTAGCGAGCCTATAACCGATGACTCCCAAACCAGATGGTTTTAGGGCACCAAATGAGAAAACATCCCTCGGGTTAAAGGACTCGAGTGAAAAAGGCCACAAAACTAAAGGGGATTATTTTTAATCACCGTTAGGCGTGAATGATCATGCTTCTTGAGGCACAATTATCCAGCTTAATAAGTGAGATCACCGTTAGGCGTGAGTAATCATGCTTCTTGAGGCACAATTATCCAGCTTAATAGGTGATGTTTTATTTATATATATATTTTTTTTCTTTTTTTTTCTTTTTATTTTTATATATATGGCATTTTTGGTCTTTGTTTCCATCCCAATAAATGTGTAAGTGTGAAGTGCATATTATCTAAGGCAAAAAATATAAGATAAAAATATCTCCTCAATTTTACTTACTTAGCCTATAATTTTCAAACAAGATCTATTATTTCAACTAGGTTTAAGATGTCATAATTAAGGCTTTCTTAATTTCTAAGATACATCTTAATTTTCTTTAAAATAGATCAAAACTTTATCTCTTATTTCAAAAAGTTTTTTTTTTTTTATTTATATGGCATTTTTATTATTAAAAGAAGTGTAAAAGAAATAAAATCTAAAAAAATCTAAGTTAGTAAACCCTCCCCCACACTTATTTCATGCATTGTCCTCAATGCATCATGATATATGTATGCATGAAACAAAATGGAAAGGGGAGGAACAAAAATTACCTGAAGGTGGTGGTTCCGGTGGTGGTATGATTGGTCCACGGAACATGGCCCAATCAACTTGTCGTTGGGTTTTCAGAAACCCACCAAAAATCACAGAAATATGACCCATAAAAATGATGCATGCGTGTGTGCTCTTAGTTATATACATGACCACCCCATCTAATTTCAAGATTTTCCTAATAATTTCAGAGTCATTTTCATCAAACTCCTTGTCCCAGAATGATAAAACAATTGACTTGGACTCGGAAAGGAACACCGACTCAGGGAAGTGAATGAAGTCAAGATAAGGTTCAGGAGTCGGAATGGATTTAGGAATTGGGTCCAAGTCAAGAAATGTCAACTCAAGTCCACATGAATTGTCCAACAATGGAATGTGACTATCAAAAATTTGTAATTCCAGTTCAGGAAGGATGGGAATCAAAACTGACTCTAGAAGGTTACTCAAATTGGGTAATATAACCGGAGTCAATAATGATTCAAGGATTGGAACTGGATCACAGATGTGCAAATCTAGGTCACATATCTCATTTAGTTCAATTCCACAAAATGGAGAACTTGCCAAAATGTCAATTGGATCTTCAGAAGTGAAAAATTGGGCAAGTTCGACATGATCCTCAAAGATGGTTGATTCAACTTCATTGTGAATTGTGAAAGGATCCAAGGTTGATTCCGGGAAAGAATTAAAGTGAGGTAAAGATACCGGAGTCATTATGGAATCAGGAAGAAGGATTGAATCACAAAGTTGGGGTTCAAGATCACATTCCTCATGTAATTCAATAAAATGTGGAGAACTTGCCAATTTATCAATGGGATTTTCAGAAGTATGGAATTGGCCAAGTTCTATGTGATCATAAAAGATTGGTGATTCAATTTCACAATGGATAGGAAATGGATCCAATACTGACTCGAGAAATGAAGTGAAATTATGTGAAGACACCGGAGTCATGATTGAATCAGGAAGTAATATGGAATCATCAAGTGGAAGTTCAGGATCAAAATCATGTTCCAGTTCAATTTCAGAAAAAGGAAAACTTGCCAAATTGTCAATTGGATCAGAAGTGTGGACAAGTTCATTTTTAGGAAATGAGAAACTTGCCAAAATGTCAACGGGATTTGAATTTTGGACAAGTTCAAGTTTAGGAAATGAAAAACTTGCCAATGTATCAATTGGATCTGAAGTTTGGACAAGTTCAGGTAATTGTGCTGAAATTGAATCTGGATTTCCAAGATGACAAGAGTCTTGAGTCATATCAATAGAGTGTGGTATAACTGGATTAGTCAAATGTTGATAGGACAGAGTTTCCTCTTTCCTAAGAAGGTTATCCAATTGTTCTTTCACACTATTGATAGACTTGGCATGTAATTTTTGATATTGTAACATAGACTCTTGCAAGATGTCTATACTCTTTTCTAGAATTGATGTATCTTCAAATGATTGTTCTAGAATGGGAGTATAGGAATCTTGACTTTGGAAAGTTTGTGAATAGTGTGAGTCAAAAATGTGTGATGATGGAAGAGTGGACTCACACAAGAAATCTTTACTCGTTTCCATGACAAATGGTTGTTCATTAGGAAGTGGTGGAACTGAGTAAGACTCTTGAAAATACTATGGAACTGGAGAGGGAAATGGTTCTGGAAGTGTTTGCTCAGCTCTCTGTAAATTAGCTTCTAAACTCCTTAATAAGTCAGATTTGTCTTCAAATGGAGGCTCAGAAAAAGGAGTGTATGACGTGGATTCGAGAAATGAATATTGTGGACAAGGTGAATATGATGGACAAGGATTTTGAAAATTTGACTCAGGGTAAGTGAATCCCCAATGACTCGATGAAGAGTTGAAATTATTTTGGACATTATAATCATTAGATGGGGGGTATGGGTCATATTGATTCGGATAAGGCCAACCCGGCGTATTTGGTTGGTGCATATTATAAAACATCGGGTTGGAATTATCCGAATATGGAGTGTGTGTGACATATGGATGGAAAGAATTGTAATTGTAAGCCATATCACACAATCACAAACAAAAACAAACAAACAAACAAACAAACAAACAAAAGAAAAAATTTCTAACCTAAGTTAGTGTAGACTTAGACCTAGACGACTCCTAACAAATAGACTGTCCACGGGAGGTTTAGTGCAGACTCTAACCACAAGCTAATCAGCCAGGGAAGGGTAAGGTTGGTGGGAGGTTTTCCGTCCGGAGACGTTCCTTAATTAAGTAACCAGCAACCTTCGGGCTTTCGGCCCTCAACCCCTTTCCTAGACACCGATTTTGCAAGAGTTAAATTCCAACACTTTTCCCCCTTAGGATAATCTCCTAAGTGAGTCCGAGATGTCCCTAGTGCTAACGTCTACTTTTTATTGATTTAGGCTTGGGTTAGTGAGTGCTTGGGATGTGGTTTTCGGGCTAAGGAAAGGGTAATGAACTCCCCCACCTTATCTTATTTACGGGTATGCCCTTAGATTTAAATTGTGCAAGTGTACAAGAAAGATAGCTAGGATACACTCAAAGCATGAAAATCAAGCAAGAGTTTGTCCTAGTCTAAATGCAATGCAAACACGTACCTTGCCTCCAGCACTTTTCAACAATAAAAGTAAAGAATTGAAGAGACACGTGCCTAAAATGCAAGTGTCTAAACAATTTTTAGCAATTTCAATCAACTTTTTACTGTTTTTTAATTAAGCTGGTATACAGTGAAGTATACAGGAAATAAAGTATAACAGCAGATGTATCTTGCAGAATCAGAGGCCCTGCAGAAAATTGGTGAGAAGTGAACTCCTTTGTGCCGCGTTTCCACGGCAAATCTTGTGGATCCGCGGCACTTTGAAGGGATCCTGGGCTCTGCTTTCTTGAGCAGAGGCCCAGGTCCACTTATATGTGACTGCAATGAATAGTTTCCTGTTTTCTTCTCCTGTAACCTGCAACAGAGAAGAAGGATCTTTTAGTACTTCACTTTAACCTAAAAAATACGTTGCTCTCCCCCGGCAACGGCGCCATTTTTTGATTAAGAAAGGATACGTATGCGCCGTATTAGAGAATTGTCATCCCCGGCAACGGCGCCATTTTGATTATGACTAAGAAGGTGTACTTATTATGTGTATAAGAATGTATTTGATGTACCCTTTCTTGTCTCCGCTATAGTATAGGACTATACCGAGTCGATTCTCAGGGAGAGCTCGCGATGGAAGCTTTACGTTGTGTGGTAGTGAAGTGATTAAATGAGTATTCTTCTCTTGCTTATAAACTTAGTGAATCAAATGTAAAAGAAACTAAAAGAAAAGATGGCTATGTTCATGGTGGAAAAGTCGTGGGAAAAGAAATCAAGAAGTGGATGTGGTATTCACAAGAGAAGGAAAGAAAACTTAAAGAAAGAATAGATCCATGACTAGCTTACCTTGCTAGCTTGCCAAGACTTACTAGACTCCTTGATAGCGAATGCGTGCCTATTGTTGTCACTCCATTGGCTTAGGATTAGTCTCGCGTGTTGACCTAATTACTTTCTCACTTGCAAGACGGTGGTTTAACCGTCGGAGAAGAGAAGATCATACAACTTGCAAGATTAACAAAGGCAATCACCCATGAGTTAGTGAAGTAAGCTAAGCTAGTGGTAAACTAGTACATGGATAAGAATTAGTTACAACAAGCCATAAGAGAAATACAAGAAAGCATGAAGTAAAACAAAGCTTGAATTAAATTGCAAGAATTAAACAAAGCAAGTAATAAAGCAAGTAAACTAGAATCAAGCTCAAGTAGAGAAGTAGAGAATGGATCAATCCTTGTATAGCTCCAAGTGTCACTTCTTGTTGATACAAGCTCTCTCTCTCTTACAACTCTCTCTTGCAATGAAATCTAGGGAAGAGAAGATCATAGAGAGCTAAAAAAATCCTAAACAAAACCTAGCAAAATTACAAGCTATTCACTAATCTCTCTCTCTCTTCTCTGATCAGTCTTTGCTCGCAGGTGAAGTTGGACTATTTATAGCAGGAAGGAGAAGCTTCGAGAGCCAAGGTGGTTGCCACAAAATCCGGGGCTCAACGGCCCTGGGATTGCCGCGCCCTGCCGCGGGATTGCCTCCAGATCTGGGCCGTTGGCTCGGATCTTCCTGGTGAGATCTGGTAGTTAAGTTGTTGGCCACGTGGACTGGTTGGATTCTCCACTTGGCGCGCGGATCTCTCTAGATTTGATTTGGATTTGGCTTTATCTCTAATCTTGGATTAATCACTTAATTATTGCTAATTAAGTAATTAATTGGCTATCTCTCCTTTTAAGTATGTACCTGCAAATATGTAGAGAAGAGGAGTAAAAATCACATATTTATTTGTAATATGCATGGGAGTTATGATGTAAAATATGCAATATTGGATACTAATCAGTCTCTATTCAAAAATTTGTTATCAATCAAAGTAAGGAGTCAAATTGTACTTCTCATCTAGTCTATTACTTTACCCTAAGTCATATGCACCTTGTGATTGTGAAAATTTTGAATAAGGGTTCACTAACTCTAACTCTTATGCCTTATTTATTTATATATATATATTTTTTGGTGGTATTATTCCTTAGTTTAGGCTTTCTAATCTGCCCATGTAACGAGCCTTTAATTGATGACTCCCAAACCAGACGGTCTTAGGGCATCAGGTGAGATGACACCCCTAGGACTTAAGGACTCGAGCAAACAAGGCCACAAAACTAAGGATTTTATTATATGAACCTCTTTTAGGCGTGAATACTTATGCTTTATTAGGCACAGATACCCAGCTTAATCAGAGGATTTTTCTTTTCAAACTTGTCTAATCATCTTTCGCATAAATACTAAGGCTTGCTTAGGCCAAAGCACCTAGCTAGTCAATAATTAGATTTGTTTGTATATATATATATATATTTTTATAACTTATCTAATCATCTTTTGCATAAATACTAAGGCTTGCTTAGGCCAAAGCACCTAGCTAATCAATGATTAGACTTGTTTTTTTTTATAAGGCATAAGAATCTTTGTTTTTGAACCCTAAGTGTGTAAGTGTATGAAGTGTGCATATTTCATTAAGGTAAAGATCAAGACTAAATTACTTTGACAATTTATCTTCCTAACTCTATCAATCAAACAAATAATCTTATTTTGACCAAGTATAAGAAATCCTAATTTTGATTTTCCTATTCCTTAAAATTAACTTAATTTCTTACAAAAATAAGTCAAAATATTGTTTCTATTTTTTTCAAAAAGTTTTTAAAAGTAAAGAAAAATGTTAATTTTTTTTTAAGAAAAAGAAAAGTTATGTTAGACCCTCCCCCACACCTATCTCATGCATTGTCCTCAATGTATGAATTAATGTATAGATGCATGAAAAAAGAAGAAAGGGAAGGAAAATGGTTACCTTAATGTGGTGGTTCCGGTGGTGGTCTGATTGGTCCACGAAACGCGGCCCAATCAACTTTTCTTGGGTCTCGGAGGAACCCACCAGAAATATCTTTAATATAACCCATTAAAAAGATGTATCCATAAAGGATCTTTATTAAATATTTAACCCCATCTAATTTCCATATTCCATAATTGATTTCGGAGTCAATTTTGTCAACCACCTCGTCCCAGAAAGGAGTATGAAATGATAGAATGATTGACTTGAACTTAGGAAGTGCAGGAACTAATACCGACTCATGAAGGGAACTTAAGTCAAGTAAAGGTTCAAGAGTCGAAACTGGTTCAGAAATTGGGTCCAAGTCAAGAAGTTGAAACTCTAGTCCACATGTAATTTTTAATAATGGGATGTGACCTACTTTGGGTGATTCCAGTTCAGGAATGATAGGTGGAGGAATCAAAACTGACTCTAAAATATTACTCAAGTTTGGTAACACAACAGGAGTCAATATTGATTCAGAAAGTTAAACTGGATCACAGATTTGGGAATCTAGGTCACATATCTCATTGAGTTCAATATCAAAAAATTGAGAACTTGCCAATTTATCAATATGATCTTCAAAAGTGTATAATTGGTCAAGTTCAATATGATCCTCAAAGATGGGTGATTCAATTTCATTATGAATTGGTATAGGATCCAATGTTGACTCCGGGAAAAGATTGAAGTCAAGTGAAGATACTGGAGTCATTATTGAATCAGGAAGAAGAATTGAATCACTAAGTTGGGGTTCAAGATCATATTCATTTTCAAGTTCTATTTCAGGCAAGGGATAACTTGCCAAACTATCAATTTCATTTGGAGTTTGGGCAAGTTCAAAAGGTTGTTCTGAAATTGAATCTTGATTTCCAAAACTACATGACTCATTGGCTCTATCAGGATGGTTAGTGACATCAGAACTGGTCAAACGATGGGAACAGAGAGATTCGACCATCATATCTATGTCACGATTTCGAGCATTTTGAGCATGAGTCATGGCTTCAAGCATCTTTTCATAGTTGATGGATTCATTGTTTTGATGAAAAGATGAAGAGGTGTCTTGGAAGTGGTAGTGAAATTGTGAGTCCATCAGATTTTGTGATTGTTGTTTGGACTCACGCATACTCCTTTCCAAAATCGATAATTTTCTATTTTGGACTGGTGGATCTGAGTAGGATCTTGAAAATATTGTGGACTAGGTGGAGAAGGAGGACAATTTGGTTGATAATTATGCTCAGGGTAGGTGAATCCCCACTGACTCGGTGAAGAGTTGAAATCGTTATGGAAATTATAGTTATTAGATGGGGGATATGTGTTATATTGATTCGGATAAGACCAATCCGGCACACTAGGTCGGTTAAAGTCATGATATGCCGGGTTGGTAATATCCAAAAATGAACTCGGTGTGTAATATGGATTATTATTAAAGTTGAAAAAATTATTATTATAAGCCATATCACACAATAGAATACACACAAAAAAGAAAGAAAAGAAAACAAATAAACAAACAAGAAAGAAAAAATTCTAACCTAAGTTAGGGTAGACCTAGACCTAGACGACTCCTAACTGGTTAGACTGTCCACGGGAGGTTTAATATAGACCTTGACCACAAGCTTATCAGCCAGGTCAGGGCAAGTTGGTGGGAGGTTTTCCGTCAAAGACGTTCCTTAATTAAATAACAACCAACCTTCGGGCTTTCGGCCCTTAATCCCTTTCCTAGACACTGATTTTGCAAGAGTCAAGTTCCAACACCTTTCCCCCTTAGGATAATCTCCTAATTGAGTCTGAGATGTCCCTAGGGCCTACGTCTACTCATTTTTAAGTTAGGCTTGGGTTAGTGAGTGCTTGGATTCTGATTTTTGGGCTAAGGAAGGGTGATTAAATCCCCACCTTATCTTGTTATGGGTTAGTGCCCTTAAAGATCAGTTTTTGTGCAAGTTTACAAGATATGTAAGATTCACTCAAAGCGATATAAATCAACCAAGAAGTGAGTCCTATGCTAAATGCAATGCATACGTACCTTGCTCCAGCACTCTTCAACAGTAAAAGTAAATGAATTGAAAAGACACGTGCCTAAAATGCAAACGTCTAATCAATTTTTAACTTTTGCAACAAACTTTTTACTGTTGATTATTAGCATGTTTTTTATGATGGCATATAAGAATTAAATAATTGCAGCAAACTAGAATTTGCAAAGCTAGCAGCCCTGCAAAAAGCTGTTAGTAGTCAGCTCTTTGTTGCCGCGGATCCGCGGCTTTTGCCATGGAAACGCGGCAATTCAGAGGGCAATTGGTCTCTGCTTTCTAGAGCAGAGGCCCAATACCACTTGTATGTCACTGCAAACTTATTTTCCTGCTTTGCTTGCCCTGTAACCTGCAACAGAGAAGAAAATTCATTTAGTTCTAAAAAAAATTTCAATAAAAATTCAGATTTCAATAAAAACCGTTTTACCCTCCCCGACAACGGCGCCAAAATTTGCTTGAGGCAAAACCTGCACATAAAATACAAAATTTCAGATCTAATAATAAACTTGTGCAAGTGCTCAATTCTTCTGCTATAGCAAGTGGCTATGCGGGTCGTGATCCACAAGGAGGGTTTGCGATGGAAGCTCTACAGTTCTTTATTGAAATCGTTAAGAAGAAAAGCGAGAGTTCTTCTCTGTTTTTAAAGTTAAGAAAATGTAAAAAGAATTATGTTATGTTAGAAGAAAATGAAAGATGAAGAAGGTGGAAAATCAGAAAACAATAAAAACGACAATGTACAATGAAGTGAGTGGAGAAGAAAGAGTTGGAAGATGTGGTGATTTAATTTACAGAAATGAAAAAGAAAAGAAAACAAATATTTACCTTGTTTTCACCAAAAGCTTACCTTGAGTTCTTAGCTTCAATGTTACCTTGAATTGGAGGCAATTAGCGCATAGCCCATAAGAGTCGAGTGTTGGTCTCTTCCACATTACATCATCAAGATACGCAAGCATGAAATGATACAGAGAGACTCACAATTCCATCGTCATGAGCTATCGGTGGCACTCGCAAAGGCAAGGCTCTTTCGATGCTTTTAGACTCACTTGGAAGACAGTTGTACCAAAAAGAAAGGTAAAATAGAAAAGAAGAAGAGAACTAAAAAGAACATACAAGGAAATAGCATTGATTTGATTTCATAACAATCGAAGAAAAGAAATAAAACCTTACACCAATTGTCACTTTTAGCTCAAGCTTCAGTCTTGTTCTTCGATGAAAGTTGATCTCCTCAGAATTACATAAATGAAAACTAAATTACATGAAAAAGAAAAGCAAAAACCTAAACTAAGAAATGAAAAACTAGGCTAAATCCTAATCTGCATTGGCGTCTCTTTTCAGCACAAAGCATGGCCTCTTATAGGGCAAATACCCAGTAAGAAGGATCCCGGGGAGATCGGGGGAGCAAACGCTCCCCCTAACTCCCCAACAAAGCCGCGAAGATGCGGCTTGGACGGCGTTTCTGCGGCCAGGGTGTGGCCAGATGGCCACACCCTGTTGGTGGGTCATCCTGGGATTATCTTCTGACTTTATCCTTTGTTGGTTTCTTCGTTTGAGTCCCAGATTCTGACGAAATGGCCTTGGACTCTTGGCTTTAACTGATCGATTCTGAGAGGATTCTTCTCAACCGGTTACAACCTCTTGATTTTGCCCTGATTTAGTGTTTGCGAATTAATTCTGATTTAATTCAGAATTCTGGTGGGCGTTTGGGCTCATTTCTCTTCATCTCCTTAAGGATTGGGCCTGCAAATAAATTAAACAATTAATTAGGACAATGCAAGCTTTTATTCTAAAATAATTATGGAAATACGATACTAAATATGTAATATTAGCGACCAATCAACACACAATCATATACAATGTTAAGCATACATGCACATAACTACTACATGATTACAATGATTATGTACACATAAAATCTATAATTTATACGCATGAATTATCCTTCAATCTCATGTTCATTTATAACTTAGAAATTCCCCCTTATTTCAAGCTTTACACTCCTACTATTTTACTAGGGTTCGAATGTTCTACTCACCATTGAAGAGAGTATTTCCTTATCAAGCTTGGTCTCCCGCTATATTGGAGTCTATAAGTCCACAATAATATCATAATTAGTTCTTAGTTAAAAGAGCATAAGAGGGGTAGAAATCTTAAAGTTTTGATTACATTTCAACCAATATCGCCCTCCTAACTCGAAAGTCCTAGATCAACCTTATCTTCAAGGATTTCTTTTTATGGTGATGGTAGATCACCACTATACCTTGTTCTATTGGTCTTTGGAGGAGAAAAAATAGGTAAAGGAAGCCTTTTTATCGTATAAAGGAAGTAATCGAAGTTTTGTGAGGGAATGAAAGGGAGAGAGAGTGTGTATGGCTGCAAAAAATGTGCTATTTTTGGGCTGTTGCTGCTGCTGTTTTGGCTGTTGCCGCTGCTGTTGTTTTGGCTGCTGCTGCTGCTGTTGTTTTGGCTGGCAGCAAAAAGGGGAGAGAGAGAGAGAAGTTTTGTGGAGTTAGAATGAAGATAGAGGGTGTCGCCAAAAGAGATTGTTCTCTTCATCCCCCTCCTATTTATACTCCAATCTCTTCAATAATATCATAACAAGTGCCCCCTAACACCATCCCTCTACACCTATATCTTACACCTATAGGCAAGGTTCCATCCCTCCCCCCTTCATGTGGTACTAGCACCCACAAGCATGGTGGTGGTATGGTAGCAAAGTAAACATGCATGTGGGTGTATTTCATTTCATATACATACATACATATATATACAAACTAATGTGTATATATGGTGTATAGTTTAAGTATCTTACATGAATACCTGTATCCATATCACCTCCATAAAGCATTTTATAAGTTAGGAAAAAGTGATTAGTTTAAGGCAAGTGTTACAGTCGTGGTTTGTATTCTCTCAGAAAAAAGGTCATGGTTTCTAATAGGAGGTGTTTCCTCTAAGCTGTATTTGCTCTGAACAAAAGAACTTAATTAGTTTAGAATTGTAATGGTCATTTCAGCCTCCCTGGAAATCATGACACTTGTCTCGTGACAGAGAGGCACTTTAGGAAATCAACAACATTTTATCAAATCAGATCCACATTTAAAAGTAGGACGCGGTTACACTCCAAGATTGGAGCAGATATGAATAAATACATAATCGTACAATTACAACCACAAAGATTGCACGGTTACAACCACCTGAGATACCAACAACCTATATCATCTCTCAACTTGTATAGAAACCCCTTCTCCTCCAACAAGAGGGGAGGAAAGAATAATCAAACAGCCAATCACTTGTAACAACACTGTAATCCTTCTCTTAAAGATTAGCACATCCTCTCTTCTCCCTGTGGTTTTTTTTCCATTCTCGAATTTTTTCATGTAAAAAACTGTCTTTGTGATTTTTGTCTCTCCATTATCACCTTTTTTTATGTTTATAGTTGAGGTCTTATTTTGGGATTTTTTTTGTCAACACAAATTGGTGCTTTCATTGAGAGCCTTTGAGTATACACACAAAGTATCCTCCCCTTCTGGTAAATTTTCTAGCCAAAATTCCTTCAAAGAAACAAGCTATCATTCACAATGGGGTTGATTCTTGTGCCAAACCTGTTTCCATCGCCAATGACATCGCTGCCGAATGCCAGTTGGATGTCGAGACTCCGCGTCTCCTCTATCCCGCAGGGGGCAACCAACGACGCTTATCTAGCTCCACTCCCCGAAGGCCAGCTCCTCCAGATGATTGCTGAAATGAAAGCGTAGATGAAAGAGTGACATCACAGATGAATCTCGAGCGATAGTAGGCAGTTCTCGATCGCAAGAATGCCAGGAGGGCCCGTGAGCAGGCCGCCCTTGACCGAGAAAATGTTTTCGAGCACGAGAAGCGTTAGAACAAACAAACGAACAACTCCATGTCCATATCACGACGCTTAAAGACTCCCAGAAGCTTCAAAGATCCTTTCATTAACCAGATAAAGATTCTGATGGGGAAATCAGTCGGCACAGTTCTCCTCAGAAGGAGGCTTAGGAGATACCTGGCCTACAGAGTATAGAAGAATTCGTCCTCTGACGAATCGAGGAAGCTAAGCTAGAATCACTTCAGAGAGCCCAATGCCACTACAACAAGGGCATCCAAAACCCCCTCCATAGATATTCTAACTCATGAATTTCTCAAGAAATTCATAACTCCGACTATCAATCCCTTCATGAGCGACCTGATGAAACATCTCTGACACTATCAAGACGTGATGGGGGTCCGCTCCCCTAACGATCGTTTCATGTGCCGCGTCTTCCCGACCAGTTTGAAGGGTATAACCTCTGACTAGTTCTACTCGCTTCCTCCACTCTCCCTCTGCAACTTCGAAGAGATGTCTGAGGCATTCTTTACCTAGTATTCCTCCTGTTAGGAAATCAAGTAGAACAGTAGCCACGTGCTGACGGTCAGGATGATATCAGGTGACAGCCTCAAGGGCTACATGAAGTATTTCTAGAACCAGCTTACCACAGTTCACAACTGCAGTGACATTGTTGCCGCCCTAGCCTTCATCTACGGGTTGCAGACTATTCATCGCTTGCATAAACATCTGCTTAAATACAATGTCACACATATGAAGAAAGTCCTTACGCGAGCCCAACAATACATCCAGCTCAAAAAAGCAATAAAAGGTTTCTCCGATCCACCCTCCAAATACAACAACGAAGGTAAGAAATAATTTGACTTCAGCAACCACACTGGGGATCGAACTCGAGTCTCCAGTATGGGAGAGGAGAGAGTAAACCATTATGCCACATTGGTGTGTAATCTAAAAGCACTCGAAATTAAATTTGAACCTAATAAGCTAGACAATCTATAATTTCCAAATCTAAACTGAATCTCATTGAGATTTTTTTAGCAATCTTCAATTCTTTTCTGAACTGCTAAATTAAGCAATCTAAACTTAATTGGAATTCAGGTTTCTAAAATCTCTAATAACCTATATAAAGACCTAAACCCTTTCTTTCTCTTCTACCCCTAATCTAAAATCTCCCCACTTTCATCTCTTCCTTCTCCTCAACCGGATCGTGATCGAAAAGGGCTTTGAGGTACAGGGATTGAGGAGAAAGCAAGTAGGATCAACTCAAGTAAGTAAAAATCAAACCTTTATGAACTAAAATTTAATTTAATGTTTCATGATTAGATTTATATTCCCATAAATTTTTCATCTAGAATTCTAGTCTAAGCTCTAATAAAAAAATTAAATTGTGGAACTTGAATTTAAGTAATTTATAATGTTTAACTCTTTCCATGAATCGTTTCCTTTCATTAAAAATATCACCTTTGTTTATTAAAAATATATAAAAGTCATAAATTATTACCCTAATTGGAACATTAAAAAGAAAAAATGAAGAATTGGTTTGGATATAATAAATTGCATATTAAAAATTTTTATTCCAAAAAGAAAATTTTTTGAACTTAATTTCAACGATCTAAATTAGACACATAGGCTAATCTATCAATACATCAAAACTCAATTCCAAAAATTCAACAAAAAATTCATGTGGTAATACATTATTAACGAAAAATAAAAAAGGAAGAAATTTTAACATTTAGAAAAAGTAAAAAGAAATATTCTGCCGCTTCTCTCGACCCAGGCCGAGGCAGCTCGGCACTGCACAGACCCGCTTGGGTCTGTGCAGGGCCTAGCCCGGTCAGGCCGCACCTGGCCTGGCTTGGCCCTGGCCCTCCCGGGCTCGCCCTGGCCAGCCCAGGGCAGGGCTGGTCCTGGCCCGCCCGAGCCTGGGCTGGCTCGCTTGGGTGCGGACTGGGCTGCTTAGGGGCAGCCCCTGTGCAGGAGCTCCCAAAACAGAAAAAGAATTCTTTTATTTTGGCTGAGGCCCACAAGCCTGTTTTCAGCCCAGTTCTGTATGGGCTACCCCTTTTTGATCCACACCCGCACAATAAAATCCGACCCAACAGAAAAATCCAGATTTGTAAACCTGCAGAAAAAATTAAAATAATTAGTTAATAATATCAAAAGAATAGGGAAAAATATAAATAACAATCTACACTACTACTTGTCATGATAAAATTTTTAGAAGAATAGCAACATAAATTAAATCAAATTACCCCCTTTAAAGTCAATTTTGTTAAATGGTAAATTTGAGCCCGTTAAGAAATTTAATGTTAAAAAGTTTTTTTAAAACCCAATAAAAGAGAATTTAAAATTTGCTAAATTAAACTTATTAATTTCATGTAATTTAAAAGATCATATCCTCAATCTTAAACTAATTAATCAATATCAAATAAATAAAAGATCCTAACAATTTCTATTGAAATAATTTGTGTAGATTTACCGGGATTCTAGGATTGCAGTGCTTTGGATTGTGATCTAGCTCAGGTGAGTGCTTTTTCCTCCTTCAGTTAATAAGAATTCTTGTGATGAAGGATTTTATCTAGTTATTTAATTATGTTATTAAGGTGATTTAAATGATTAAGCTAATTTTCTAGTATTTAGAAATTTTATAGTTCATGAATTACCTCCATGTATTATTTGTAATATACTTATGTATTCTTGTATGCAATTAAGTTCATTTGTTCTTAATAATAAACCTTCAAGATCACTACATGATATTGGTTAAACTTTGCCACTAAGACTCACCTGGATGATATTTGTGACCATTTATCAGATGACCATCATGTTCATGTTATCTAACTACTGGGAAAAATATTATTAGACGATAACAACCTCGTCCTGTTTATCATGTTCACCGACATATATATCCTGTTGTACATGTATCACGATTTCACTTTTGATGTTACTATTATCATTACCGAGTTATCTCAGTAAATTTAGGCAACATGTACATTAATAATCTTGACAACTAAATTAAACAACTTACACTATGATTGGGGAAATTGATGGAGGAGACAGCGCCTGTATTTTGGATGGACCTAGGATTTACGTTGCGCAGCCGAAGAGGGTTCCACTGCAGGATTCCCGTGGGGTGACTGGCACCCCGTCCTGATCTTGTTCCTGTTATACATGTTATACATGTACATGTTCCTGTTATATATGTTCATGACTACCTTGCGGTAGGTCTTGGTTCAGCGCTAGGGGTCTGGGCCGTGGTCGTGGGTATGCACGGGACCCACCTAAAACACAGACAATATCTCCAATCGATCAGTTTCAATAACTGAGGACCTCGATTGGCACGTGTAATAGGCATAGTATAGGATGTGTCTATTACATGTGGCAATTGGTGTTCGCTGACATAATTAATAATGAGAACTGAATTCTTACCTTGATATAACTAATAAACTGAACTTGACGTCTGCCTGCATGTTATGATAGACATTGATTATACTCATTACCTGATGTACTCTTGATGATATCACTGACTGACTTAGTTATTATTCATTTATTGTTGCCATGTTATTCCAATCTTATCATATATATTTTCTTTCCGTATGCTTATACGTTACATGCATGTGCACCTTCCCTTTTCATTTTACCACTCACTAGGTAGCTTATTGACGACCCTGAGTTTGCTATGTTTAGATTCATATCTGAGGACATTGCAGGGCCAGGAGTACTTTGAGTGTGTTGCAGATCTTCAGTAGACCATCCACAGTTCAGTTCGTGAGGACTTTTAGTATTTTTGATTTTATTCTTGTTATGCTTATAATAAGTGAACTTTCAAGACATTATTGTACTTGCTTTTGAATGTTGGAATAAGTTGTGAACTTTATGTTTTGATTTAATATATTGAGGTTTAGTGTATTTTTATTGAAAATACGTCGCCGACTCTTGTTACGTACCCAATTTTGTGTATTTTGAGAAGGGGGCGTGACAGTGCAAAAGAATTCTTCACTCTGCTAATACTTCCCATCAAAAAGGGGTTTCCGATCATCAAAGATGAACCATGGGTGAAGCGATCGTCACCTATCCAAAGTGATCCTTCTTAGCCCGAAGCAAAGGAGTACTGTTCTTTTCATGATGGCGTAGGCCACAGGACCGACAAATGTCACTCGCTCCGAAGGTACCTAAAGAGTTTCATCCGCCAAGGCTACCTCAAAGATTTCGTCCTGAACCCCGGCGCCATCTCGAAGTAAGGAGAACCGACAACTCCCGAAGTCTAGCAGATTGCCAACCAGTCTTAACATCCATGCTTCCAGTATAAAGCGGTCAATTAAGACCAGTCCTTGGTCAAGGGAAGTATCCCCAACCACTTTTGTTTTGTTTTATCCTTTATTATTTCAAATAAATTTGGGTTTTCTTCTTCAAACTTATGTTTATTTATCACATACGACGGACCTCATGACGGTTGCATAAGCAACCTTGCCTTCTGAGGTCCTCTGTCCACTAGATCGTGAGGGAAAAAAGTGCCTTTTGAGGCTCCCCGCTTAGTCCATGTGGCGAAAGGGTTTCAAAGCCACTCTTCGGGGTGCACCTGTCCAAGGCCCTCCCGTTGCGGTATAGGTGAGGAAAAAGGTCACCTTTCGAGCCCTCCAAGTACTCCATGGCTGATGAGCGGAAAAACCATCCTATGGGATGCACCTTCCCAAAGCTGTCTGACGAGATGCATCTAAGTCGTCTGGGTTAAGACGCGCCCACACCTTCTCAAAGAGGGGTGATGGAGCCACCACCGTACCAGCGAAGTGTCAGCCTCTCGTCTGCCTGGGAAGATGAGTTCCTCCCGGGTGGGAAATCCAAACAACCCAGAGGAGACCGCAACGAGACGGTCTTACCCCCTACTCGGCCTTTCCACTATGATGGGAAATCCAAATCATTCAAAGTCAGACACCTCTACTCCGCTGTCAAAAAATCCTGACCACTCGGGGGAACTGCAACGAGATGGTCTCACCCCCTACTCGGCCTTTCCATTCTAATAGGAAATTCAAACCATTTAAAGTCAGACACCTCTACTTCGCTGTCAGAAAATCCAGACAGGTCTCACCCTACTGGTTTTTCCACTCCAATGGGAAATCCAAACCATTCGGAGTCGGACAGCTCTACTATGCTGTCGGGAAATCTAAACCACTAGGGGAACCGCAACGAGATGGGTCTCATCTCTTCTCAACTTTTCTACTTTGCTGGGAAATTCAAATCATTCAGAGTCGGACACCTCTACTCCGCTGTCGGGAAATCTAAACCACTCGAAGAATCGCAACTAGATGGGTTTCACCCCCTACTTGGCTTTTCCATTCCGATAGGATGTCCAAACCATTTGGAGTTGGACATCTCTACTCCGCTGTTGGCAAATCCAAACGCTTGGAGAACCGCAACGAGATGGGTGTCACCCCTACTCGGCCTTTCTACTCCGCTGGGAAATCTAAAGCATTCAGAGTCGGAGACCTCTACTCCGCTATCTGAAAATCCAAACCACTCGGAGGAGACCACAACGAGATGGGTCTCACCCCTAACTCGGCCTTTCCCCTCTGCTCCGAGATCTGACTTGTCACTTCGAGGTCTGATTGGTCTGCTCTGAGGTTTGGTTAGTTCACTCCGCTTTGAGATTTGACTGGTCAACTCTGAGGTCTGATTGGTCCTCTCTGAGGTCTCATTGGTCCTCTTCACCCCCTTCTAACTCCGAGGTTGACCCGCGAACAACCTACGAAGGGTGAAGAAATCATCAAGGCGATAATTGGGTTCCGCAACGTAACACTGCGTCTTCCAAATGGGATTAACCTGCCTGCCCAGTCCATGCCAACCCGAAGACAGTGAAATCAGGATGAGACCGGCAAAATGACAGTCGGTTTTACTCCGACTTCTCGTGCTCTGAGAAGTGGAGTGGGGGAATTTGTAGTGGCCAATTTTCAGCCTCCCTCAAAATCATGGCACTTGTCCTGCGACAGAGGGGCACTTTGGAAAATCTACAACTATTTTACCAAATCAAATCCACATTTATAGCTGGGAGGTGGTTACACCCCTAGATTGGAGCAGATATGAATAGATACAGAATCATATGGTTACAACCACAAAGATTGTACGGTTACAACCACTTGAGATACCAGCAACTTCGATATCATTTCTCAACTTGTATAAATACCCCTTATCCAACGAGAGAGGGGGAGGAAAAAAATCAAACACCTGATCACTTGTAATATCACCACTATAATCTCTCTCTTAAAGTTTAGCGCACCCTCTTTTCCCCCTGTTGTTTTTTTACCATTCTCGGGATTTTCCACATAAAAAACTTTCTTTGCGATTGTGATTTTCTCTCTCTATTTCCACCTTTCTTTCTTTTTATGTTTGTGGGCTGAGGTCTTAGTTTGAGATTTTTTTTTGCCACCACAACAATGCAAGTTTAGTGCACAGGGAAGAGTCTTCTTTTGCTTCCTACGGTCCAAAGACGACAGTTTGCTGAATCTATAGCCACGGTTTGGAGTAGGACGCACCTAATGTTGTCTGTAGAGTTTCCTGCGAACTTGAAACCCGCCTAATCAGCAGTATCATTCCATATGTGAGAGGAGTTCCAACATTATACGAAAAAGTTCTTGCTATTTTGCACTGGTGGTCATAGTGCACAGGTTGTCAGTGAAGTTGAAATGGAAAGCTTTAAATGGTTATGATATATTGATAAAGCTCTCTGTAGGTTCCAAGACTAGATCATTTTGAACAAGATATTCTATAAATTGTTGTTTGTCAATAGTGTTGTTTGAAGTTTCTTGGTGTTTGAATATAGGAATACTTTTAAAGGCAATTGTCTGGATGAAGTTGCTTTCTCAGTAGTATGAAATGTACAATCATTATGGTAATGTCAGAATTTTTTTAAGAATGATTCTCTATGCCAATACATATTAGTAAAATTCATGTTTTCTTGTATTAATTTTTAAATTTGTCTTGCCATTAAAAGAGTCCTTCAAACCATTTAAATTTCTTGAGATCAGATATATTAGGTTTGTATATGGGGGAGAGTTTTCATTTAATATCTTTAATTACAAAGCTTCTGCAACAATGATGATGAGGTCTGACTTGCTGATCAATGTTGTGCAAAGCTTGGCGTTGCCAGAAAATAAAAGTATATATGTTACAAAAATAGCTATAGTGTATCCTTAGATCATTATGATAGCTTATGTTTTCATTATTTTTCTCTGTTTCCACTAGTTCTGCTTTGTGGAGATTCGTTTTTCTTATTCTCCTTACTGTGATATAATTCATTTTCATTACTGTTTTCAGAAAGTCTTTGAAGATTTGAAGCTGCTATCATCGGTCAATTTTATCTTTTTAAAACACAATACGATAATAGCTTTGCAGCCTTGCTGTATAGAAAACATCTGTTCTTTTTGTCATTACATATCTGAAGGTTTGAGCTTCTTACACTAATTAATGTTTTTCTTTTGTGTTTAGATATGTACCCCAAATCATTCATATTTAAAAATTTACCCCTTAAATTATTGATATTGCTTACATAGATATTGCTTACATACCCTTCAAATTTTTGAGATATCAATAAGTTCTTCTCAGTGTTAGTTTATAGATGGAATATGAATGATTTACCTTTTATACCCTTATTCTTATATTTTTCTTTAAAAAAATAAAAGAGAAGGTCTCTCTAAGAGCTTTCCTCCCCAAATTCTGCCCGTCTCTTCACTCTCCCTCCAAATATCCCCACCTCTCCTTCCCCCCCAACTCGTCTCTCCCTCTCTCTCCCCCCTCCCTCCAATCCCGCCTTTCTCCCCCTCCCCCAATCCCCCCTTTCTCCCTGTCTCTCTCTCTCCTCCCCCAATCTCATCCTCTCTTTCTCTTATAATCGCTCTCTCCCACCTCCCCCATTCCTGCCCCTCTTTCTCCAACATAATCTTATTTGTTCGTGATTAATTCTTTTTTTTTTGAACTTTCTTTTGAGAAAAGAGGAAGCAGGGAAAATAAGAACGAGGACTAAGTTATGCTTAGAGTGTAAATTATAGTATAGAGGGTATATTAGTTATTTTTAATATTTTAACAATAAAAAAGAAATATTGTCTTTTGATCTTAAATAATAACAGTTGGGGGGTAATTTTTTTGGCTTCAAAATTTTGGAGGTATGTCGGCAATATTAATGATTTTAGAGGAAAATTTATAAATATAGGGGTACATATCTAATAAACCCTTTTGTTTTTCACCTATATTGGGGATTCCTATATTGGGTTAAGATTTGAGATTCCTATATTTGAAGAGAGATTCCGATATTGTTTTGGAGAAATTCAATTTCTCTGGGGAAAATTAATGCTAATGAAACAATTTCCAACTCTCTTAGGTAATTGCGAGTTCTGCTCTTTCCGGTTGCATTTCATGATGTTTTTTATCTAGATAAAGTTGTGGGACTATCTTTTTTGCTTAGTGCTATTCTTCGATGGCCTTTGGTAGCCCGTATAACAAGTAATTTTGCAGTGAGTAAGATGTTTTTGTGTATGTTATATTATTTGAAGTCACATGTCAATTACTATAGCAATGCTACAAGTTCCTTTTTGTGGGTGAAACATTTAGCTATATACAAGAAAAATTACGAGGAAATTATTATTACAAATTAACAGACAAAAAATTAAAACAGGTGATATGTTTCAAATAATCAGAAAGGCAAGGTTCCTCCTCTATCTTCTTGTTGTGGACCAAAGAATTTAAGTTACAAAAAGTGACGATATAATAATGTAAAATCAAATGGAGTGCCTAGCAAGAAAATGTGGAAGTGATCAGTGATGCTACTTGCAGTATGCATTATCAGGGGGTTCTGATTTGCTAACGTCGTGTCGCTAGGGCTGTGGTTGATAAAAACTGGCTTACCATGAATTGAATCCATCATAAGCAATTTGAGGAGCTCCCTGGATGGTACATGTCTGATCACACACGAAAAAAGTACCTTTTAGGTTAGGAGCACCGGTGTGGTGCCAGCCTAAGACCCTTGGGCGTGAGAATCATAGGTGGTGTGAAGTGGAAAAGATCCATAGAAGAAAATTGTCGGAGTTGTGAATGGAGGTGCCGTGTAGAGGACAACTACGAGCGTGATAGGAAGGACCGGCAGTGGATAACTGCCGGTGTAATGGATGAGAGAACGCACAGAGGACAATTGTGGGTATATTGATGAATTGGTGAGGAGAACTACCTGGATGGTGTGATGTGTATGCTCAGAGTATTAGGGAACCGATCACTTTTCCTTAGGAGAAGGATCATATATAATTAACAATGATGCCAGCTAGAGGCGGGATTGACGGGTTGCTGTAACTGCATGATCTAGACATGCTGAATTCGTTGCAATGACTGTGATCATCGGTGTTAGTCAGTTAAGATTGCATGCCGAGAAATCTGTCACTGTACATAACTGCCCGTACTAAAAAGGGCGTTATACGTTATGAACGTGGGGGGAGGAAGGAGTTGCATAAGTATCGGCTGAGATCATGGATGATGTGTCGTTGGAACTTGGAATGGAGATCTCGAAGAGTTAAATGGCTAAGAATGGTGGAATGAGGCTCCAGGTTGAGGACGCCTTTGAGATTGAGGATAGCTCCAGGATAGCCAGGAGAGCAGAGGCTCCGTGTTGAACTCTGGGAGTTGTGAATTTTTTGAGGAAAGCTTTTGGTAGCTTGGATACGGGTCATCTCATCCTGGTGAGGGTCAAATTTGGACCATTATAGATGCCCCGCTTCCCCACTTGTCAGAGTTGGTGGAAGGAAAGTCAGAGAAGTGAAGATACTCTAATAGATTATCAATGTTTTTACACTCATTATGTGCTTGCGGACAGAGGAGTGTGCAATGAATCTTTTTGAATCGCTGCAGATCTTCTGGAATTAATTTTTGGTTGCACAGCTGGCTACCAGTTGTCACATCAAGTGATTGGATCTCTTAAAAGGTTGAGCCTTGCGTCTCCTCGAATACTTGCATCATTGTGACTGGGAACGTAGGGTTTTATGGTGACAATGACAATTGATCTTCTACTTTTATTGTTGGCCGAAAATCTCAGGATTGTGGGCGAATTTCCAGAGATTGAAAATTTGAATTTGAGTCGGTTGGGCTTTTCTTCCATCTATAAATAGAGATAGTTCTTTGGGAGGAAATCATCTTCTGTCTTCTTCAAAAAACTCTTACTTCGAAATCCTAACTTCTTCCCTTTCTGGGCCGCCATGTCATCCCTCTTCTTTTCATCAAATGAAGGAAAAGGAGCAGGCGGATAAGAAAATGATGATCAGGCTCTTTTCTAGATAGCTTGAAAGGTGCGTCGCATTAATCGCCATGAAGGGTCTGTTATGACGCATTTGTCGCCTTGACAGGGTGCCATCGTGAAGAATGACAGGTAAGATTCTTGCTTCAACTAGATCGAGCGATCTAGTTTTTAGGTTGCTTGATCTTGGGTAAGCAAGCTTTGACTTTGGTCGTCAACCTCTTTCCTGATGGCGTGTACGAGGGAGGAGGAGAGGGAGCTAATCAGCCGGTTTTGCCGGTGAATTGCTTCTCACCCTGGAGTCTAGAGCTCTTCCTCAGAACACCTCAGAGGTGATGTGATACCATCACCTTCTTGTGTGTCTTGCATGATTCTTTCTTCAGAGAGTTGCTGCCTCACTCTCACACTTGTAGGATTTTCTGAGAGTTCTCATTTGCTGCTTTAGAGAGACACGGAGGTAGAGACATTAAGTTGCCCGTTCAGGAGCCATGACGTGGATCATGGTTCAAAGACTCGGCCGAGTCGGAGACGAGTCGGCCGAGTCATATCCGTCTCGGCCCGCTCCGAAATGAGTCCGAGTCACGAGTCAGTCGACTCAATTTAGAGGAGACCGACTCGGTCGAGAATCAGAGTTGACTCAGCCGATTCACGGCAGAATTGGTGCTAGCTTAAAACCATCAGGCGTGAAAATTAGTAGATAGAGTGGAATGAAAAAGACTGACATAAAAATTGCGGGGTTGTGGATGGAGGTGTCGCGTAGAAAACAACTGCTAATGGATGGGAGGACCGCGTTGAGGACAACTGTGAGTGTGTTGCTGCACTGACAGAGGATAATTGCCTGGAGTGGGGTGTGATGTGTATGCTCAGAGGATTAGGAAAGCGATCACCTTCCCATAAGAGAAGAAGGATTATATATACCTGACAATGATGCCGACGTGGAGGCGGGATTGACGGGTTGCTGTAACTGCACGATCTGCACGTGCTGAATTCATTGTAATGGCTGTGTGATCAATACTGACTGGTTAGGATTGCATGTCGTGAAATCTGCCACCGTTCATAACTGCTTGCGCTGAAAGGGACGTTGCATGTTACGAACGTGAGGGAGGAAGGAGTTGTATAAATATTGGTAGAGATCATGGACAATCTGTTGTTGGTGCTTCATGTTTGGAGTAGGAACCTTCGAGATGGATGAGACCTCATAGAGGTCTCAGAATGGTGGAATGGGGCTCCGGACTGAGGACGTCTTCGAGAGGGGGGTAGCCCCGTGATGGCCGGGATTGGTGAAAACTCCGGTTGGACTCTGGGAGTTGTGGATTTCTCGGGGAAGCTCTTGGTAGCTTGGATACGTGTCATCATCTTGATAAGGGTCAAATTTTGACCAGTAAAGGGGGCAATTTATATTTTTCTATGCCATATCTTAATTTTTCCTGTGATAGAGTTTTAGCTTACCGTCTCAAAACAAGATCTCAGAATAATATGCAGGGGACTCAAGATAAAATGTTCTAGATTGCGAATGTTGAAGTCTGTAAACTATTTTCTTGTTTAATGTCAAAATAGTCCAGATCACCTTCTCAATGTTCAAACATTTATTTGCAAGGGCATTGATTTTCTATGTTGGTATGTTGAAGTGTAGATGTTACTTGTCCTGTTTATCTTCAAAACCCGTTTATTTCTAAGTTTTCTACTTAGTCCTAGTGATTCTAGTTGCAGATGTGGCTTATGGTGTTGGCGAGACTGAAATTTTCTAGATTTCAGTCTATAAACTGTTAACTGTTTTGATTTTGAAATAGTCTGCGTTCCATCTGAATACCCAAAACATTTATGTTCAGTGCTTATGGACACATTTTCCTAGGTTTGGTTATCATCATGTTGTCTGAATTTTATTATTAATATTTAATATTGCAATTTCTGCAAGATTCTTGTTTACTTTATTTTATCCCTTACTTTGTCCAGAACTGTTTGGAATCTAAAACTGAAGAACGGGGCAAACTAGAAACCATGTATGAACTAACTGTTGCCATTATTGCTATCAGGTTGCACATCATGTCTGCATGCAGTGGAGGGATTCCTGATATTAGGTGGAGGATCAGTTTGTCTTTCTGTTAAAAAGCTGTTTCAAATGTAAGCAAGAATATCCAATGCTATATGGTTTTATTCTGAGACTATTTGTATGTTTATTTAACTAAGGCAGGTATTATGGATGCGATAAGTTTCCGTTATCTATAGTTGAAATGTGTATGCTTACATGTATTATGATAAGAAAATGGTTTGCGACTATTATGCTCGTCTCAATGATTCAGCGAAGTAGTAACTATGTCATGTGTATCTTACTGGAGTTGTGAACATGACTGATGACTTTCATAAAACCAGAATTATATTGTTCCTAATTTGCATCTGAGCAAAATCCCCCCATTGATGAACATAGTAGAATCATAAATGTAAGGCTGTAACCCACAACCCAGCATAACTAATGCGAGTGGATGATGAATTAATTCATCAGAACATCAACTGGATTATTGACAAAACTTTTGAAAGCAAAAATATTAAAATGGAGTTCATGAGTGTCTTTGTAAGTTTATAGGAGAAGGAAGCTCACGATTCTAAAATGAACAAAAAGTATAAGTTATAGGGTTTTAGTAGTAGAAGGGAGGTTCAGGTTCTAGAATGGATCTGAGTTAGCAATCAGCAGGTTAGCTTGTTGGTGACACCCCTCATAAAAGGGAGGTTTCAGGTTCAATCTTGGTTGTTGCTGAACGGGGGATTTAACTTAAATAATTAGTGTTGGGTGCATCCTGTGTGTTAGTTGTAGTGTATCCTCTCTCCTCTTTCTCTAAAAAAATAAAATAAAAAAATAACTATCACGATTCCATCCCAAGGCCACATTCAGTCCGGAGTCACTCTCCCAGACTCGCCATCACAGTCTGGAGGCCCAGCCTCTATAACAAAAACCCTCCACAAAGATTGTCGCTTTTATGCTATTTACAGCTTAGTGGTTACACTGTTAGATCATCCCCATATTTAGACGTTACAGTGCCCCATATCAATGCAGGCTATTTTGAGTAGTGGCAAATATCTCTGCATAACAAACTCAACAATCAACCGGTGCGATCTGAAAGGTTATTACGAAATCACAACGTGCCAACTGTACATTGGCAGAGATCCGAAATATCTATGTGTGCATCAATAGCTCAGCCAGGTATTAGTATTGCTTATTCTCCAACGGGGATGCAGTTCGCTTCTAATTCCACCCAAAACACCACACACGAGTAATCTCTTTGCTTTTTCTCAAAAAGAATACTCATTCTCACGCTCGAGGGTTCTTGGTTGGCCCCATACTCACCGACGCTCTTGACCTGAAAGGTTTTTTTTTTCTTATTGTGTGTTTCTTGACATATCCAATCAGGAGGGTCCCAATCGTTTGTAACAAAAAATCTCCACCCAAAAATCAAGCAATTAAAGTCATAAGATTATACCCAAATATAGAATGACTTCAAATTACCAATGATGGTGAGAAATATTGTGAGCTGATAACAACAAGACATCATTGTTGCCACCTTGATCTTGAGCGCAGCATCTTTAGACTTTAGGTATATATCTTCTTTGTGGGATTGCTTCTGTTTATGGGTCTTAGCTGTCTTCAAGAGATTAACAATATACTGAGTGTTAAACATTAATTAGGGACACATAAGCACTAATTTTCTTTAGAATAAATAATAAAAAAACAATTAAGCACTAAGCCTTTAAGGATTAACTAGCTTTCTGGCCCTCTCTAAAGAGAGACTAAAATCATTTCAAAAGGATCCAGATCCGGACTCGAATCCTTCCCATTGAATTTCAACCTCACGACATTTAAATTCAAGATCCACTCTATTGAAGTTGATCTACATTATTTTAAGTATCTAAAAATAAAAAATTATGTCATTTGAATACTTTTTGCTTATCCATCAAGTGGGCGCAATACGAATGGCCGAAAGTAGTGGGTTGTTAGTTTAACCGTGTATAATATTTGAAATCTAAAAAAAATTGGTCGTAGGGGTTTTAAATGTTTAGATGATGATCAAATGATAGGATCAAGAATTTGTGTTTTAAAATCATAGATCTAGGCAAAATACTATTTTCAGTCGTCCATTTTACGCAAACATGATGAATAAGAAAAAAATATTTGAATGACATGAATTTTGGTTTTTAAAGGCTTCAAATAATGTAGGTCAACTTCAACAGAGTGGATCTTATATTTGAGTATCAGGGGATTGAATTTTAATAAGAAGAATTCGGGCTCAAATCCTTTTGAAAGGAGCCAAACCTATATATATATATATATATATATATATATATATATATATATATATATATATAGATATATATAGAAAAATGTATATCAGCCGACGGCTGAAAGAACTCTCTCAGCCTGCGGTGACGTGGCTCAATATCTGTCACCTCACTAACTTGCGGCCCGCTTATAGGAAGAAGTTAAATTACTAAATACCCCTTATGAAAAGATACTCTTTCGGTAACTTCTATTATTGTTTATTATTATTTCCCCACAAGGCAATTTTTGACCGCTCGTTGTCAGATTTAGGTTATTGTTTATTATTATTTTTTCCCCTTTTTTTGCCGCTCTTTATAGGATTTAGGTTATTGTTTATTATTATTTTCCCCCTATTTCCTTACCTCTCTTTGTCAGATTTAGGTTCTCCTTTTCAGCCTGCGATAAACTTTTTTCTAAAAATATCGTTTTTTCAGAGCAATTTTTTATCCTTTTTATTTAATGTCGACGTCAGAGCAGTGTACTTCGCTTGCCAATTCTGGTCGCAGTCGTAAGAGATCTCTATCTGACGATCTAAATATGGAGGATATATCATCTGGTTCAACTTTCTCTCAGAATATTGAAAATATTGAAGGGTTAACATCTTTGCAAGCCGATCAACAGGTTTTAATTGTGTCAATTTTTTCCCGCAATTTCTTAAATATAGAATTTTTCTCTTTAGTATATATTGTACTGCGACCTATAATCACTTGTTCTAAAGTTTTAGAAATGAGACCATGGTCGCAATCTTATTTGAAAATAATCTCCGGCTGTGAAATCTTTTTTTTTGTGACTGCGACCTAAGTCGCATTCCTTATTCGAACTATAATTTGTTTTACAGAATAGAATAATCACTTGTTTAAATCTTTTTAGAACAGCGATCACGGTCGCAATTTGATTTTTGTGACTGCGACCCAAGTCGCATTCTTGGTTGTCATAATTCTTACACGTTTCTATGTACATTATATCCATTTTATATATTCATTAGATTGTTGCACAATTATTATTTTGTTTTTTTTTAAAATATGCTCATACAGATAACTGCGACTACGGTCGCAGTCTTTAGTAAGAAGTAATATAGATTTCAGTTCATCTGCGACCTTGGTCGCAGTTTTATAAATTTTATTTTAGACGTGTGATATCTAAAAAATATTTATATTTATGCAGTTCGTCTAATTGTTTTTGTAGGATATGAATGCACATGGAGAAATGTCTGGAAGCTCGAATAATATTTTAGGGAAAAGTTTCTCACTGATGTGGAAGCATACAATTTCTACAATTCTTATGCAAGGAATAGAGGTTTTGGTGTGAGAAGAAAAGGAATAGATAAGTCACGGAAGCCTCCTCATGAAGTTATTTATAGAAAATTTTGCTGCAACAAGGAAGGTGTGAAGAAGTTGTGTGACAAAAGACAAGAGAGGCTTACAGTGCATCGTCGAATTGACACTAGAGTAGCGTGTCCTGCTGAGATGCATGTTCGTCTTCATTTTTTTTGACAAAAGACATTGTGTTATCACAAAATTTATTGATTCTCATTCACATGAATTGTCAAGCCAGGATAAGGTACATCACCATTACTCTCACCAGACTCATCGTTCAAAGATTAGCAGAAGCATTATGAGCAATCTGGTTGATGTGGGAATGCGCCCTTCAAATATTTCCCGTGTTGTGAATGCAATGAGCCAGGGAGAAGGCTGTGAAGAAGTGAGCGCGCAACAAGTTATTGATTTTACTCGTTAACGAAGAAATAACATTGGGCATGAGTTTATTGCTATTATCAAATATTTCCAAGAGAAAGCCGAGACCGATCCAGAATTTTTCTTTGCAAGTGAAGTCGATAATGCGGGCACACTTAGAAGCATTTTTTGGGCTGATGGAAGAGCTATTTTCTCATATTTGAGGTTCTGTGATATGATAGTTTTTGACACAACATATAGGACTAATCAATTGAGCTTGCCATTTGCTTAATTCACTAGAGTAAATCATCCTCGGCAGTCAATTTTGTTCAGCTGTGCATTGCTTGCTGATAAGCAGAGGGACACGTTTGTGTGGCTATTTCAAAAATGGCTCAAGTGCATGCATGGAGTTGCACCAAAGTTGATTATTACTGATCAGGATGCCCAGATTGGTGACGCCATCAAGATTGTTTTTCCATCTACTTGGCACCGATTTTGTTTCTGGCATGTACGGAAACATATTGCCGAGCAACAAATACTGATGACAAACAAGTATGGAGAAGATATGGTCTCTGATTTCCATGATTGGTACACCTCCCGTGATATAAGCACATGCGAGGAGTGATGGCGTCTGATGAATGAAAAATATCATTTAGAAGAAGAAGAAGACAGTTGGTTGTTGAAGATGCACAGACTGCGCGGACATTGGGTTATTGCATATCTCAAGGATGTTTTCTCTGCTGGAATGGCAACCAGCCAGAGGTCCGAGAGTATTAATTCCTTCTTTGATGGTTTTGTTAATGCAAACACTAAACTAGTGAAATTTGTTCACCAATATGATAAAGTTGTTGTTGCCCGTCGTACCTCTGAATCTCAACAAGATTTTCGGGGTTTGAATTCAGTGCCCAACTGTACATCGAATCCATATGAGATATAGGTTTTGAATTTGTATACACCGAAGATTTTTCAGTTGTTCCAAAAGGAATGGGCAGTTGTAATGACACTGTTTTTAGAAGAGTTGGAACATGACAAACCTGGATCAAAATATTTGGTTGGTGATTATTCAGAATCAAAAGACAGCTGGGAAAAGGTCAGTTATGATAAGCGTGAGGAACTTCATGTTTCTTGTAGTTGCTCGTTATTTGAAACAGAGGGTATCCTATGTAGACATATTCTGTGTATTTTGTGGCGCAATCACGTTACACATATACCGGAATCATATATACTTCAGAGATGGAGGTTGGATGCTCGTTACAAAAATGTTGCAATTGAAAATGGCATCAGGCCTTTTCCCAGTCAAGGCACTCCACATATGGCTAGATTATGGACAATTCGTTCAAAATTTAATGCAATTCTTGAGATGGTCGCTGATTATGATATCCATCTTTCAAAGTTAGACGCAATTTTGGACAGATTTGCCGAAGAAACCACTAGTGAATACAGAGCCATGTCTGGAAATTATCAGTCATCACAGCCTAAAACTACAGTTGGTTCCAGTGGATCCGTTGTCGTTCTGCGAGATGGTGAAGAATTGAATATACGTGATCCAATTGGTCTTGTACCAACCAAGAGGAGGCCTAGAGCTGCATCCAGGCTTAAGTCTGGTTTTGAAGATTCTATATATCAGAAGGAAGTTAAGCATCAAAGATATGGTAACTGTCAAGAGCTGGGCCATTAGAGGACTGGTTGTCTGTTACTGGTATTACACTAAACCTGTTAAATAATTTTTTATAATGATTTATGTTTAAAATTCTTACTATTCCTTTTTTAATGGCAGAAGAAGTAGGTTTGCGTTGCGTCCATCTTGAAGGAACAAAGACTTCAATTTTATCATGAAGTGCGACCGGGGTCGCACAGTGTAGAGAGATTCATGTCGCAGTCTGCCACTAACGTGTCATTATAATCAGATTTATTATCATTCTTTGATTTCTATTGTATTATTTTTGTAATTAGTTGTACTTTAAAGTTGTACTGTTACAAAATTCTCCTATGTAGTTTAATTTTTGTTTACTATAACGTAGACAGCGACTTTGGTCGCAGTGTTCGTATATCGTAGAAATTGATTTGTTGCTTTTAAAATTGCCCCCATCTCTTGGTATATTATTGTAACATCTGAATATAGTTGAAGATTCTCCGCACTATTATAATTTCGACAATTTTAGCGCTATGTTTTTTTTAATTCCACTCAACGTAAATTATCACTGCGACCATGGTCGTATTAATATTTACACATTTGAATATTGACTTTATCCTTATATACAACAGCTCATTCACTACGACCTGACTCGCAGTTGCCTGACTGATTTTTTTAGATTTTTTTTTGCCTTCAGTCGCAGCGTTCCCTTTATCTTTTAATTGCTTGAAAGATTTTTTTAGATTTATACATTTTCGCCCTTTGTTTTTGCTTTAGTCCACTAAACATAAATTAAAGCAGTGACCTTGATCGCAGTGTCGACCTTTTTGCCCATTTGAATGTATTATCTGGATGTGTACACCAGTTTCATGACTGCGACTAGAGTAGCAGTTCGTTGAAATAAAATTTGTGACAATTGTACAGCATTTCAACCAAGACTAAGTAGTAAAAACTGTAATTCACACAATTAACCTTAGAAAATAGGCTTATATATATATATAAAATAAAATTACAAATTTTAAACTTCTAATCTAATCCTTCTTGTCATCACCATCATAATCAGATTCGTCGTCAAGAGTATGACCGCGTTCGTCTTCCGCATCGCTTTCCTTCCCTTCCACCTCTTTAGCGACAATCTCCTCTTCGCTTTCTTCCTCTTCATGTACATATTTTGGTTCATCAATGAACTCTCAGAACGGGTCGTCTGTATCAAGCTCATCCTCTGACCTGTAACGA
This sequence comes from Agave tequilana, assembly GCA_038442645.1. Classification (NCBI taxonomy): domain Eukaryota; kingdom Viridiplantae; phylum Streptophyta; class Magnoliopsida; order Asparagales; family Asparagaceae; genus Agave; species Agave tequilana. Next base: position 987,749 of record JAVJIF010029691.1, on the reverse strand, counting down.
GGCATCGGTTCAGAACTATACATTCAATTATCATTAGATGATTGGCTTCTTTCCGGTGAAGACGGTGGAGAAGACATTTTTGAATTTGATTCCGAACAGTGAAAGTAACGAGTTTGAGCAAAACCAATTTAGTATGTTTATAATCCTGTCTGATGACCCTTTATATATTTTTAATCACGGAATTCCAAAAGGTTTAAGCTCTCAAACCACGTGAATATGTCCCAAATTTATTTTCTACCTTTTCCCAAAAATTGTATACTTCCTAGGTGACTGTTCAGTTATCCAAAACAGTTTAAAAGTTAATACACTCTTACATTAAATTACTTTGTAATCCAAAACAGTTCATTATTGCGACCACAGTCGCATTGAGAACTGATAAATGATTAAGTAACTGCGACCATCATCGCTGTCTCGATTAAAGTATCGCCGTATAAGGAAACGCTGTAACTAAAACGGGTCATTAATGCGACTTTGGTCGCAATACAACTGCTGAACGCATGTTTGTTTCTAATATCAGTACGCAATAGTAAAATGCACGGTGTAACAAATGTAGATTGGAAATAATCAATAGAATTTATAATAAATAAATGTATAAAAATGTTTATAAATTAAATCAATAAAACAAAAAAATCAATGAATTGCAAATATTTTTACATTTATAAATAAACAATTGTGGTATATAATTAAATTGCCCACTGTCAGTCTTCAAATACCATCCTTTGTATCATATCTGTTTCTTCATCCTAACTCTTCTCTCTATCTGCAAGTATCATGTATGTAAGCTTACTTCTTAGTCTCTGTACATCAGCAGCCGTAACAGTATCAACAGCTGGTGGACTACCAAATGCTATCCTTTCTATGTACTTGCATACATATACAGCGCAATCAACATTGAAATTTGCACAGAGTAATCATTAAATGAAATTAGATTTTTGTACTAAAAAAATGTAGAAAATATGAAATGTAAGGAGATATAAAAAATTTATATACCTGTTTACTTGTTGGGGGCATCTTGTGTATTTTATATTTGTTTTTCTCATTAATTTATTGAAATCAATCTCAAAAATCTGTAATAATCTTTTTTTCTGCAATGTCAATAGAAAAAAAATCAGTATTAATCAAATTAAATGCAAGTTTCTAGTAATCGAAATATTAAATTTCAACTCACCATTATTCTTGCATCTTTTTGGTAAAACTTTAATATACTACTAGTTTTTTCAGCTGGGACCAAATAGCTGTAAAAAATCTACTCTTCTGTATGGCAATCAAATACCAACAAGGTGCAGTGAAATCCGGGATCGTCAGCAATATGTTTGTGACTGATCGGAAGAACATGTACTGCACATCATCTGTCCAGTTTTTCAACAGCTGCTGCTTGATGAAATGATCTTCCATATCTTTACTTTTATGTACAACACCGTGCTGCGGACAAGAAAAAAATAAAATACAAAATGAATTTAAAGTATAAAAAAATTAATGAAAATAACAAGTCATTACATCAAGACAACAGACTGCGATAATGGTCGCAGTGTTTCTTAATTATCACATTTTTATATTAATTAATATAGTGACCAACGTCGCAGTGATGTATTGATAAAGACGGCCAGCAACTGCAATCTAGGTCGCATACTTTTCATTACCAAATTTATATTCATGGTAATTAATATTATCATGGACTGCGACTAAGGTCGCAGTACATGAGGTATATGCTCCTTTTACATTAGCACGCATAGCGACCAAGGTCACAGTGGTGTTGTTGATTAAGACTGCCGCCAGCAACTACCTAATGTATAAACTGCGACCTTAGTCGCAGTATATTCGTTAGTCGCAGTACATTTAATTATAAACTGCGACCTTAGTCGCAGTACAATCGTTATGCCTAAACAGCGATAAAGAATATTAGTAGAATATTTAACGTTCAAAGATTTAATTCACCAAATTAATTAGTAAATTGATATTACATTAAACCGTAAAGGAGAAAATAGATGTTTAACCAAGCTTCGCTCCGAAAGAATATGCTTTTTAATCCTCCTCCTTTCTCTAGATGCTACATGTAGAAATGAATTATATTCACATCTAACTCTCTACTGAACATCAGGTCCTCAATGTCATTCTTTGTAACAATGATTCCGTTGTCGGTATCCTGATATGCAGTAGAACTGTAAGATGTTCAAAACAAAGTTAGTACTTAAATTGTTCTTACATATATATAATAGTTTTCTGATATGATTTATAATAAAATTAATTAACTTACTCAGAGAAGGACTTGTCCAAGAAACTTTTTATAAAAGCTTGTTGATGGGGCTGCAGAATTCTGTATGTTGTGATTTCGGTCAATTCCCTTGATTTTGGCTGAGTGGGGGTAATCTCTTTGTCACCGAAATCAGCGGCAGAACTCAGAGCCGCAGGCTGTGGAAAAGGATGTTCATTTATTTTCTTCTTCTGTTTTGGATAAACGAAGTCGGAGTCATCCCGATCTCTTTCAGCACGCTTTCATTCTTTGACTCACCTTTCTATCGTACCTTTGGAGTAATCCAAAACTTTTCCTTTTAAGGATTGCTTCTGAACCGGAGTATCTTCTTGAATTTTTTCTTTAGAAGCTCTATCTCTTTGGAGTTCTTGAATCTGTTGAGTTATATTCAAAGAAAAACTGGGGATATCTTCCCCAGAAATATTTACAATAAATTCAGAACCCATGTTTTCGTCCTCTTCCAAAAAAATTTTCTTCTTCTCTTCAGCCTGCTTCTCCATCTGCTCCGTAATTATTTTCTGCTTCTTCTCCTCTTCTCCCTTCTTCCTTCTCCTCTCCTCTTCTTTCATCCTCTCCTACCTCTTCTTCTCCTCCTCTAACTTCCTCCTCTTCTCCTTTTCCTGATCCTCCTCTTCTTTCCTCCTCTTCTCCTTCTCCTTCTTCTCCATTACGATCCTCCTCTTCTGCTCCTCCTCCTCTTCCCTTCTCCTCTCCTCCTCTTCCCTTCTCTTCTTATTCTCCTCCTCTTCCCTCCTCCTCCTCTCCTGCCCCTCCTCTTCCCTCCTTCTCTCCTACTTCTCCTGCTCCTCCTCTTCCCTCCCCCTCTTCTCCTTCTCCTCCTCTTCCCTCATTCTCCTCCCATTCTCCTCCTCTTCACTCCTTCTTTTCTCCTTTTCCTTCTCCTTCGCAGCAGCGGTTGCTCTCAGCAGCTCTTCTTCTTCTTCTTTCATTTTAATTTCCTCTGTTGCTTTTTTAATTTTTTTTCTTCTCTCTTATTTCCCTTCTTTTTTCTTTAATTCAGCCTTGAGTCTGTTCTCAATCTCCATTTTTCAATTTTTCTTTCAAGCTAAGAAACATATTCTCTCAAGTATTATTTTTGATTCCTCAACTCTTCAATTTCTTTAGCTTGTTCATCCCGTTGTGGTGGAAAAAAACCTGTAAAAGTTGGTTCTTGCTCACTCTTCTCTTCTTGCTCAATTATTTGTGCCGCTTCTGCCTCCTTTTCAGACAGGATGTTTCCTTCTTCTTCTTCTTCTTCATCTTCATCTTCTTCTTTTTCTTCCTCCTTCTCTTCACCTTCAACAGGAAGGCCAATCATAATTTTTTCTTCATTAGAGATGTTGGCCATTCGACACAAAATCTGAGAAGAAAAATAAAAAAATAAAGTTAAAACCAATTATTTGAAATAATTATACTGCGACCAAGGTCGTAGTATATTTATTAACTATTAAGATAGAATGCGACCATGGTCGCAGTTTGTTTGTCTGCCACATAAATTTAACTGCGAAGATTTGCAGCTTAATACTGCGACCATGGTCGCATTTTATGTAAATGGTATTATTAGGAGAATGCGACCATGGTCGCATTTTGTCTGTCCGGCACATTAAATGATTTGCGAAACGTGCAGCTCAATACTGCGACCATGGTCGCATTCTGAGATTATGGTCGCATTTTAATCAACACTATATGGTATTTAATATTTTAAAACTTACGATATTTGCGTCAAGCTCATTTAGATTAATTTCAATCAGAGATCTGCTAATGTTTTGGAGGTCCCATCTTACTGCGCGTGGGGTTTTGTCCTCCAAATCAGACCTCGGCTCAAAAATAGGAGCCTTCTCACATAGCCAATACTGCAAAATACAAAATTAAATTAGTTTACACCGTTATTCACAAGATTATGGGGAAATTTCATACAATGTTTGCTAAATTTGATATTCATACTTATAATAATTTGCACGGAGCATCCTTGCAGCTCGTACGTGGTGTGCCTGAAGATGTCCATTGACTCAATCAGGAATTGCCAAACAGCTTTAGCCCAGCATATTATCCTCATTAGTTGCATATTGGCAATCTGTTCCACAATATACCACGGCACCGTGCATTTACTGCTGAGAAGAATAGAGTGGCCGACATGTATAGGATGATTATTGTAGTAAAGTCTTGAGCTGCAAGTCTCTGTCTGTCTCTTATAATTTCATGTAAAGTCACTTGCTGCTCAAGCTGTTCATCCTTTGTCACATCTAATTCACCCCTCCTTCTTTTCTTGACCAGAAGATCATCCAAGGCCTCTTCAATAGATACTTTCGTGATCTTCTTTATATTGGGGAAATAATGTTTTATAACCCCTCTATCCTTCATTGTACAGGTCTTATTCATAATAAAATCTGACCCAATGATAGGTGGACCAAAAGTTAGGGCAATATACTCCACCGTTAACTCAATTTGTTTGCCCCCAATTGTAAAGGTCCTTGAATCCCTATCATACTGGTCTAAAATTCTCAGTACAGCAACGTTTGATTTTAGACCCTTTTCACCCCCAAATTTCTCATTGTAGAAGGCCATGAAGATTGGGCCAAATGGGGTATTCTTGATTGCCTCTAAGAAATCGACCTGAATGTACTTTTTGAATTTCTTTATGAACTCGCACATAAGTTTTAGGCTCGATCTCAGAGGACGAACCTTCATCTGTTGTTTACCTATAGATGAAGAAAAATTAAAAACTTTAGACCAATGATTATTTAAAAATTATAAGGGAATAAAAAGCAAATTAATTTTAAAACACTGCGAGCAAGGTCGCAGTCATCTACAGTGCAAATGTAAACAATGATCGACACTGCGACCAAGGTCGCATAAGTCTATAGTGCAAACATAAACAACTGCGACCAGGATCGATACTGCGACCAAGGTCGCAAACATCTACAGTGCAAAAATAAACAACTGCGACCAGGGTCGATAATGCGACCAAGGTCGCATAAGTATACAGTGCAAACATAAACAACTGCGACTAGGGTCGACACTGCGACCATGGTCGCATAAGTATAAAGTGCAAACATAAACAATTGCGACCCGGGTCGACACTGCGACCAAGGTCGCATAAGACTACAGTGCAAACATAAACAACTGCGACCCGGGAATTAAATAAATGACATTAAATACACTGTGACCATGGTCGCAGGACACTACAACGCATATTGAAACAACTGCGACCCATGTCGGAATATGTAATAAAAAACAAAGGACGTTTCATATACTGCGACCAACATCGCATTCGTCTAAAATGAAAAGTCCAAAAAAAAATTAAAACTCTACGATCTAAGTCGATCAGATCTGCAACTATAATTTTAACTACTGCGACCGAGGTCGACAAATAGTTTATGAAAAAAAATTTGGCTTCAAAAAATATTAGCAAGGTCGCATACATATACATCGCTTTTTCAAAAATACTGCGACCATGGTAAAAATAAAAGGAAATGAAAAAACTTGAAAAAAATGGACCTTTATCATTTTGTTAGAAATTCTATAAATTTAAAAATTTATTCATCATCTAAAGTTTTAGAATCTCTTTCTTAATTGCGACCATGGTCCCAAGATTTTAAAAAAAAAGTGACAGAAACAAAAATAAATCTGAAAAAAAATTAAAACTATTAAAATCCATAAACCCTAAAAAATTTGGAAAATATTGTTTTTCTAGTACCTTTTTCAGCGGATGATTTCTTTGGCGCCATGTTTTGTAAATATATTTTTTAAAAAAACGGATGAAATTTGAGAAACAATAGAACTAGTTGGATCAGAAAGATCAGGTGAAATTTTAGAGATGTAAATTTTTTTGAAATGAAATATTTTCACATAAGGTAAAAAGTTGTGAGTGAGGGTATTTTCGGAAAATACAATGTTGAGATGACTGACATTAAATTAGGCGGGATTTTTCAGGTTTTTGTCCGCCAAAATTTATGACAGATTTGTGGCTCTGATGTTGCCACGTCCCGCTGGCTGAGAAACTCTCTCAGCTGGCGGCTGAGGTACAGTAACCCTATATATACATATACATATATATATATATATGTAGCGAGAGAGACTTGTGCTATTCCGCAAGGATTTGAGGCTGAATCTTTTCCCTCAAATACCACTCTATGACATCTGAATGCAAGATACACTTCATTGAAGTTGATCTATATTATTCAAGTAATTAAAAATAAAAATTCATATATTTTGAATACTTTTAGCCCATCTATCAAGTAGGTATAAAATGGACGACCGAAATAGTGAGCTGGTAATTTCTCAATGTGATCGCGTGTACTTGCCTATTTTGATTTTTCTCGGTGTTGCTCAATAGCAATCCTTGCATTCATGTAGAGAGTAGGTTAGAAATTTGCCCCACCTAAACTTTGAGATTATGGATGGAGGCTGCTTGATTTCTAATGAAGGCTTTTTGATTTTCTATCATTGACTTGGTCTTTACCAAGAAGTACTCAAATTTATCCATGAATTTGCAAAGGCGTATTTCAAATTTACTTTCTACTCTTTCACATGTTGGTATTGTTATTGTTGATAGTTGTTGGCCCAAGATAGATTTGGATGATTCTTCCATGCAGGGTTGTACGTGTTGGATAAAGATTTTTGGGCCTTTGGAAATTGTTGACGAAGTTGATTTGTTCGATTTGAACATCTGAAAAAGTATTGCCAATTTGACAATCTCTACTAGAATGTGCCCCTCCGCAAAAATCACAAATTGAATTAAGAGTATGAATTGCACTTACATTGAACGTACCAAGTCATTTTTGTTGAAAACTGCTGCCCCTACATGTTCATCACATAGTTACATATCCATTGGTTTTGATGATAACAAGCTTAGGGTTATACACACACACACTTATTTATATATGTATTTTGTACTCACATATGTTTTGCAGATCAAAAGGAGGATATTTTGATGGAAACTTGCGCATACATGTTGATCAAAGAGTGCAAGATATTACATGGCTTTTTTATATTTTTTCTAATTTTTTAGATTTTTAAAAATTTGTCAAAAGACTTGAATATACAATTTTTACATACCCCTAGTCGACTAACCCTAAACCTAGTCGACTAAGTTAAGTCTGATATTCTTTCTTTTTTAATTCATATACATACTAGTTGGCTACCCTTCCTAGTCGACTTATAGAAATTTATAGAGACCAATCTGCTTACAGTTTAGGTTGTTTAGTCCACTAATAAATGAGTGACACATTTACGTATATAACTAATTTTACAAAGACATGAAATTTTTTTCTATTTCAACTGTAGTCGACTATCCCAATTAATTAGTCAACTAAAATAAGAAAATTATGATACTTAGTCGACTAACTCCAAATCCTTGTTAACTATAGCGGTCAGTTTCTGACTGTTGGACAGTTGTGTAAGTTTTTTTTGATATTTTTTCACTCTTTTATTATTCAAATTCAAATCAAATAACCATCCCAACTGCCTGAATTCTTCAATTATAAATAGGGATTAATTTCTTTGATTTTTACACAACTTTCTATAGATAAAATCTGTCAAAATTATGAAAAACGTCTTGTACTTCAGAAATTTTTTCTCTTTGATTCTTTCTTTGCCCAATTCAATTCTTAGTGAGAAAAATTGAGAGTTCCACTATAAGATCCCTGTAAATTCACTCCCACACAAAAGTCAAGGCTTATAGGACAATTGTACTCATTGCACAGGTCTTGGTTTAGAGAAGAGATGTACAGATTTGATGAAGAAGTTTGTCAAGTGGTGTACTGTTTGTTAGTTTTGAGGGTTTTCAAAATCAGGTTAAGAAAATTCTCAAACAGGTGCTTGGAGACTGGATGTAGGTCACGAGGATCGAACCAGGATAAAATATCTTATGTTTGCGTTTGATTTTTCGTGTTTGACTCTGTGCATATTTACTTTTCTTGAAAGTTAATTACATTTCTTATTTAGAATTTTTAAAAAACTATTCACCCCCTTTAGTGTTTGTTTTGCCATAGTTTCATATTCTAATTTGGTATAAGAGCAAGGAATAAAGATGAAAACAGATTTTCCTTCATCTCAATTCAAAGAAGGGCATTCTACACAACAACCACCATTGTTCGACGGTTTAAACTATAACTTTTGGAAGTGTAGAATGAAAATCTATTTATAGTCAATCAACTATGAACTCTGAAATATTGTGAAAGTGACATATGAGAATCCACCTACAAACTATGACCAATGGTCTGAGGAACAGAAAAAATTGGTTAACCTTGATACAAAAGCAATGAACTCAATTTTTTTGTGCCTTGAACAAAGAAGAATTTAATCGTGTGTCAACAGCCACAACAGCACATCAAATATGACAAATACTACAGGTAACACATAGAGTAAAAGATCTAAAATTTCTATTGTTATTCATATGTTTGAACTATTCAAGATGAAAAAGAATGAAATTATTGCGGAAATGATTACAATGTTCACCGACATCACAAACTCTTTGGTATCCCTTGGAAAGGAGTACACACAAGTGGAGAAAGTTAAAAAAAGTTCTTCGTATGCTCATGTTTAATTGGGAAAAGAAGACCATTGCCATAGAAGAAGCCACCGATTTATCAACAATGACATCGGAGAACCTTATTAGAAACTTGATGGCATATGAAGTCCAAATTGAAGACAGAAAGAAGGATGAACAACAACATCAATTAAAAAAAGTCCCCGCCTTCCATATATCCTCAAACACAGAGGATTTAGATGATGAAGAAGAGGAAATTGCTATGATTTAAAGAAAATTTAGAAAGTTTTTGAAACAAGATAAGTTTAAAAAGAATAAGGACACTAATGATAAGTTTAAAAAGAATAAGGACACTAATGATAATTTTTCTCAAGAGATTCGGTATGAAAAATTTTGGAAGCAAGAGAACTCTAATGGATACGACTACCTTTCTAGACAAAGATGAGAATGATAAGAGTGTTGATTAAAAAAAATATAAAGGTATGACCGGCTCACTCTTATATATTACTGCTAGTAAACCTGATATTATGTTTAGTTTTTTTATATGCTAGATATTAGTCAATCCTAAAGAGACACATTTTAAAGTAGTGAAAAAGATTTTTAGATACATTAATAACACTGTTAATGATGGTTTATTTTACCCAAAATTAAGCATATTTGAATTAATGTAATACCCCGTTCCCGGAATACGTACTTAAATTCGTATTCAGTTTTTCGATCGTATTTTTCGATTTACTTCCCGTATTTGACCGATTTAAATTTTAAATATCATTTTCCAATATAACATATTTTATATGATTTTCTGGAATTTTCCGGAATTAAAATGAATTTCTTCAAAACCGGTGTCGACCAGTGCCGCTGATCGATTCCCGAATTTTTATCTTACAAACTGTTTAGAATTTCTAGAAGATTCTTTAGACATTTCTGCTTAGAATAATATTCCTTACTTAAATACTTTTTCTGAAGATTTTACGAATTTATGGATCTTCCACCGGAGTCGGTAGATAACCGATTCTAGGATTTTTAATTCACAAACTGTTAGGAATTTCTAGATGGTCCTTTAGACTTTATTTCTTAGAATCATATTTTCTACCTACATTCTTCTTCTGAGAAATTTTATGAATTTATGAAAATTCCAACGGAGTCGGTATTTTACTGGTTCCGGGATTTTTAGATTTAAAACTATAAAGTCTTTCTTAAAAAGGATTTTACTACGAGTCTTCATATATTATTATTGATTTTTGGTGAAAATTGCGATTCGTTCCGAGATACTTGAATTTCGGACGATTTCGGTATTTTCCGAATTGTTTTCCCGCATACTCGACTTTATCTCGGGAAACTGTGTTTCCGATATTTTCATTTTTGGAGACCAAGAAAATATCTTCTCTTTTCAATTCTTTTCCTCTTTCCTTTTTCTTTCCTTCCTCCACAAGCCAAATCCAACTTTTCCTCCAAATTTCCATTTTCCAAAATTCCACCAAAATTCTCCAAAATATCTTTCCATAAATATCTTCTCCTCCAAAATATCCCCATTAATGCATCTCTCTCTCATCCCCATGGCCGGCCACCATTGGCCAAGGGAGACACCTCACTCCCCTCTTTTACACAAAAACCCCTCTCAATTTCTTTATTTGCATTCCCTTTACAAAAATCAAAACCTATATAAATCCTTTCCTTTACAATTCTTTTCTTTTTCTTCACTTCCACAAAGAAATCCTCTTCACCAAAATCCCTCCTCCATCTCAAGACTTCAAGGGCTTCATCTAGGTCATCATCTCCACCTCAAGCATCAACAAGATCTTCATCTTCAACCTCAATCAAGCTACTTCCTTTGGATTGGGGATCATCTCTCTCTCCGTCGGATCTATCACCTTGGATCAAGCTTCCCATAACCGATCTACGTGAGTATATTTACTCACCAAGACTTGTTCCATTCCTAGTATACTTGTATCTCCATATCTTGTGTTCACATGTCATAAAAATCATATTTTTAGCCTATCAAAATCAACCACACCAAAATCTGATTTTTAGACCAACAGCAGCCTATTTCAGAAGTCCGGTCGACCGACAGTCGACCGGCAGTTGACCGACGTGCACAGCGTGCACGTTGGGATGTATCGGTCGACCGGCAGTCGACCGGAACTCGACCGGTAGGAAACCCTGGAGCTCACGGCCCTGTATCGGTCGACCGGCAGTCGACCGACAGGCGACCGTTAGTTGTGTCTCCGGTCGACCGGCAGTCGACCGGAAGTCGACCGGCACTCTACCGCCCTTGAAACCCCGGTCGACCGGCAGTCGACCGGAGGTCGACCGATAGGCTAATTCTGGGCCAAAATTTCTGATTTCCTTCTTTTCTGAAATTGTATCTCTTCCTTGATACATATGTGATATATTATTCATGTTCATACTTCATAACTAGTTCTACATGACATATTACTTGATGTAGATCACCCCCTGCCATACCATGACTTCATGCATGTCAATTATATGCCACTGTTTCATATCTGATTATATCACCTGACTTGCTAGACCCTCTGGTTAAGCCATGACTTACCCAGACCTGTTATTAATCTCTTGATATGCATGTTACTTGATCTACATCACCATTTATCATGCTATCTCTTGACACCAAGCATGATACACCGATTCTGATAATTATCACGATGAAGGGAATGTAGTACCTGATTACTGTTATGTACTGATCACTGTTATGTATTACTGTTATGATATTGCTCATTCCCGAAATCTGATAATTATGTTTATAAGCCATAAAAAGGACCACTTGTATGAGGTATGGGAGGAAGTGATGGATGCCGGAATGATATCTTGCTTATAGCATGGGAATATGATATAATGCGGCGGAAAGTTATAGTGGGACTTAGGGCCCACATGGTTACTTTTAGGGGGACTTTGGGCCTCCAAACCGGTCCCAGGTGGTGGGAACCGTTGGGCCAGAAAACTGGTCCCCGGTGTATGAGTACCACTATAAGAAGCTCTATCAGTTCTCCATCTACTTCCGTTAACAACCCTCGACTTGTTTATATATGGATGTATGTGTGTTGGGGTGCACACCTGGACACATACCTAGATATATGAGTGAGACGAGTAATAATAACAACAGATGTCAGTTATGTTTCCTATTACAGTTTCTGTTATATGTACCTGTTAAGATTCTTGTCTTAGTTCCAGTTATTATCGTTATGTATTCCTGTCTTGACCATAGTATGATTAGCAACTCTGATCCTATACGCTTGGATTTATGTGGCATGAGACAAAGGTATATATATGAGGGTTTCCTTGTTTGGATTATTCCTTCGATGTACTAGTCTCATGGGACCGTAACCTAAGCGTATAAAATCACTTTTGTTTAGAATTAGCTTTACTTTAGATTTCCTATTTCATGATGACTATGTTATACTTGCCCTTATATACTCTACTTGTGTCCTAACCCCTATTCTTATCTCGTAGCCACTTGGCTGTAGTTGTTTATAGTTTTTATGTCTTGATCCCTTGGATTTGCATATTCAGATTCCAAAGCTTGGATCGAAGTGGAGCCATCCACAGAGGACCGAGCTTACCTTAGCGAGCAGGCGGACTAGTTCCAGCCTTCTGTGCCAGACCCATCATTTTGACTCACGGGATCTTCTTTCCACTCGTGAGCTTTTGTATACATATTTGTAGATTTCACTTTTGGACTTGATTATGATGTAATACACATGTAATGTGTAATACTTTACAATACTGTGATAACTTTGTATATGTACTTGTTATGTTGGCATCTGTATGAATACCACGCTTCTTGTGTACTCTGATTTCTTGTTGTACTTTTATGCTTAGCGTATATACGTGGGGGCACTTCCTGACCTACGTATATACGTCGCAGTGACGTCCCCGTATCCGTGGAATCGGGGCGCTACAGGTTGGTATCAGAGCTTAGGCTCTCAAACCTAAAGTACAATCAAGCAGCAAATTTTAGTAATTTGCTAATGCCAACTATAATGTACAGAGTTATCAAGTCCTTCTTGATTCCGTTCTTGATTCCTTTCCTTGTGTTCTAAACTCCTTCCATCCATTTCTTTCCAATTCCAGTTATCCTATTCCAATTCGGTATGGAGAGGAGATCGGGTCGCAGCAACTCTGGATCAGCATCGAATGGACCCACAGGAGAGAATGTGGATATCCTAAGGGTCATTCAAACTATGATGGAGAACCAGCAGCAGCAGACGGAACTTCTCCGGCAGGAGTTAGCAGCCCCAAAGGAGCAGAGGCCGGGGAACATTTCTGATTTCAGGAGGCTGCAACCAGCCATCTTCACGGGAAGTGAGAAACCATTGGATGCTGAGCAATGGTTGACGGACACTACAGATCTACTGAACGCCGCTCGTGTTCCAAAGGAGAACCAAGTTGAGGTTGCCAAGATTCAGTTGAAGGACATAGCCAGAACTTGGTGGCTTGCAGAGGAGGCCAGATTGGAGAGACCTGTCACTTGGGACACGTTCTCCAAGAGTTTTTTACAGCAGGTTCTTCCCTGCTACTGCTCAGAAGGATATGGAGGAGCAGTTCATTAGACTCCAGCAGTGGAACAAGTCCGTGGACGAGTATGCTGCGGAGTTTCTCAGGCTCAGTCGCTTCGCTCCGTACATGGTAACGGATGAGGAGAAGCGAGAGAGCAGATTCCAGCAGGGCTTACAGATGGATATCCAAGTTTTCTTGATGCCCCAACAGCTGAAGACTTATTCGGAAGTTCTCACCATAGCTCGAGAAGTGGAGCGTGGGTTAGAGAAGAAGAAAGAAAACTTGATGAGGAACCAGGCCAAGAAGAGGCCTTTTCAGTTGATGGATGAGGAGGATGCAGATAGGGCAACCCAAGGCCCGACGATCAGGGGACCATTCCAATCTCCTCTGTCTCAGATTGTATGCAATTACTGCCACAGGCCCGGACATTATAAGAAAGATTGTCGAGTGGCCAAGGGATTATGTTTAGTGTGTGGGTCAGGGAGACATGTGTTAAGGGATTGCCCGCACAAGAAGTTTGGACATGTGGCACCGGTTAGACCAGCACTTCCAGCACCAGCACATCCAACCCCAGCTCTTCCAACTCCACCATTGAGGAGGAACCCTGAACCCGTAAGAGTTCCATTTCCACCCCAACAGTATACTCATCAGCAGAGGGGAATGAGAACTAGAGCAGATCAGGGCAGAGGTCAAGTTCATCTCATGGCAGTAGAGGCCTCAGGCAATGAAGCAGAGTGGGAGGACCAGTATCCAGAGCAGGAGCCTTAGGGATATCATGGTAACCACTACCCCAGATCTTGTATTTGAGTTGGTTATCATTCTAAATATGTTTCCTTTATCATTCTATCATTGTTCATCCCGGTCCTTTCTGTGTTCATCTTATCCTTGTTTTGATTTTTCGGATCCTTTGATTTCACCCTTGTCCACCTTGTATTCAATTTGCCCCTTAACGAAATTGCGAGGACGCAATTTTTTTGTAAGGTGGGTGGATTGTAATACCCCGTTCCCAGAATACGTACTTAAATTCGTATTCAGTTTTTCGATCGTATTTTTCGATTTACTTCCCGTATTTGACCGATTTAAATTTTAAATATCATTTTCCAATATAACATATTTTATATGATTTTCTGGAATTTTCCAGAATTAAAATGAATTTCTTCAAAACCGGTGTCGACCAGTGCCGCTGATCGATTCCCGAATTTTTATCTTACAAACTGTTTAGAATTTCTAGAAGATTCTTTAGACATTTCTACTTAGAATAATATTCCTTACTTAAATACTTTTTTTGAAGATTTTACGAATTTATGGATCTTCCACCGGAGTCGGTAGATAACCGATTCTAGGATTTTTAATTCACAAACTGTTAGGAATTTCTAGATGGTCCTTTAGACTTTATTTCTTAGAATCATATTTTCTACCTACATTCTTTTCTGAGAAATTTTATGAATTTATGAAAATTCCAACGGAGTCAGTATTTTACTGGTTCCGGGATTTTTAGATTTAAAACTATAAAGTATTTCTTAAAAAGGATTTTACTACGAGTCTTCATATATTATTATTGATTTTTGGTGAAAATTGCGATTCGTTCCGAGATACTTGAATTTCGGACGATTTCGGTATTTTCCGAATTGTTTTCCCGCATACTCGACTTTATCTCGGGAAACTGTGTTTCCGATATTTTCATTTTTGGAGACCAAGAAAATATCTTCTCTTTTCAATTCTTTTCCTCTTTCCTTTTTCTTTCCTTCCTCCACAAGCCAAATCCAACTTTTCCTCCAAATTTCCATTTTCCAAAATTCCACCAAAATTCTCCAAAATATCTTTCCATAAATATCTTCTCCTCCAAAATATCCCCATTAATGCATCTCTCTCTCATCCCCATGGCCGGCCACCATTGGCCAAGGGAGACACCTCACTCCCCTCTTTTACACAAAAACCCCTCTCAATTTCTTTATTTGCATTCCCTTTACAAAAATCAAAACCTATATAAATCCTTTCCTTTACAATTCTTTTCTTTTTCTTCACTTCCACAAAGAAATCCTCTTCACCAAAATCCCTCCTCCATCTCAAGACTTCAAGGGCTTCATCTAGGTCATCATCTCCACCTCAAGCATCAACAAGATCTTCATCTTCAACCTCAATCAAGCTACTTCCTTTGGATTGGGGATCATCTCTCTCTCCATCGGATCTATCACCTTGGATCAAGCTTTCCATAACCGATCTACGTGAGTATATTTACTCACCAAGACTTGTTCCATTCCTAGTATACTTGTATCTCCATATCTTGTGTTCACATGTCATAAAAATCATATTTTTAGCCTATCAAAATCAACCACACCAAAATCAGATTTTTAGACCAACAGCAGCCTATTTCAGAAGTCCGGTCGACCGACAGTCGACCGGCAGTTGACCGACGTGCACAGCGTGCACGTTGGGATGTATCGGTCGACCGGCAGTCGACCGGAACTCGACCGGTAGGAAACCCTGGAGCTCACGGCCCTGTATCGGTCGACCGGCAGTCGACCGACAGGCGACCGTTAGTTGTGTCTCCGGTCGACCGGCAGTCGACCGGAAGTCGACCGGCACTCTACCGCCCTTGAAAACCCCGGTCGACCGGCAGTCGACCGGAGGTCGACCGATAGGCTAATTCTGGGCCAAAATTTCTGATTTCCTTCTTTTCTGAAATTGTATCTCTTCCTTGATACATATGTGATAATTCATGTTCATACTTCATAACTAGTTCTACATGACATATTACTTGATGTAGATCACCCCCTGCCATACCATGACTTCATGCATGTCAATTATATGCCACTGTTTCATATCTGATTATATCACCTGACTTGCTAGACCCTCTGGTTAAGCCATGACTTACCCAGACCTGTTATTAATCTCTTGATATGCATGTTACTTGATCTACATCACCATTTATCATGCTATCTCTTGACACCAAGCATGATACACCGATTCTGATAATTATCACGATGAAGGGAATGTAGTACCTGATTACTGTTATGTACTGATCACTGTTATGTATTACTGTTATGATATTGCTCATTCCCGAAATCTGATAATTATGTTTATAAGCCATAAAAGGACCACTTGTATGAGGTATGGGAGGAAGTGATGGATGCCGGAATGATATCTTGCTTATAGCATGGGAATATGATATAATGCGGCGGAAAGTTATAGTGGGACTTAGGGCCCACATGGTTACTTTTAGGGGGACTTTGGGCCTCCAAACCGGTCCCAGGTGGTGGGAACCGTTGGGCCAGAAAACTGGTCCCCGGTGTATGAGTACCACTATAAGAAGCTCTATCAGTTCTCCATCTACTTCCGTTAACAACCCTCGACTTGTTTATATATGGATGTATGTGTGTTGGGGTGCACACCTGGACACATACCTAGATATATGAGTGAGACGAGTAATAATAACAACAGATGTCAGTTATGTTTCCTATTACAGTTTCCGTTATATGTACCTGTTAAGATTCTTGTCTTAGTT
This sequence comes from Agave tequilana, assembly GCA_038442645.1. Lineage (NCBI taxonomy): Eukaryota > Viridiplantae > Streptophyta > Magnoliopsida > Asparagales > Asparagaceae > Agave > Agave tequilana. The sequence continues at coordinate 970,988 of JAVJIF010029691.1, read as the reverse complement.
CCAGTTATTATCGTTATGTATTCCTGTCTTGACCATAGTATGATTAGCAACTCTGATCCTATACGCTTGGATTTATGTGGCATGAGACAAAGGTATATATATGAGGGTTTCCTTGTTTGGATTATTCCTTCGATGTACTAGTCTCATGGGACCGTAACCTAAGCGTATAAAATCACTTTTGTTTAGAATTAGCTTTACTTTAGATTTCCTATTTCATGATGACTATGTTATACTTGCCCTTATATACTCTACTTGTGTCCTAACCCCTATTCTTATCTCGTAGCCACTTGGCTGTAGTTGTTTATAGTTTTTATGTCTTGATCCCTTGGATTTGCATATTCAGATTCCAAAGCTTGGATCGAAGTGGAGCCATCCACAGAGGACCGAGCTTACCTTAGCGAGCAGGCGGACTAGTTCCAGCCTTCTGTGCCAGACCCATCATTTTGACTCACGGGATCTTCTTTCCACTCGTGAGCTTTTGTATACATATTTGTAGATTTCACTTTTGGACTTGATTATGATGTAATACACATGTAATGTGTAATACTTTACAATACTGTGATAACTTTGTATATGTACTTGTTATGTTGGCATCTGTATGAATACCACGCTTCGTGTGTACTCTGATTTCTTGTTGTACTTTTATGCTTAGCGTATATACGTGGGGGCACTTCCTGACCTACATATATACGTCGCAGTGACGTCCCCGTATCCGTGGAATCGGGGCGTTACAATTAATGTCATATAGTGACGTTGATTTTGCTGAATGCAAATCCAATAAGAAAAATACTAGTGATACTTGTCACTTTTTGGGACATTCTCTAATATCGTGGTTCAGCAAAAATCAAAACTTTGTATTATTATCTACAACTGAAGCAGAATATATTGCTGCTAGTGTTGCATGTGCACAAATTTTATGGATGAAATAAGCTCTAGTTAATTATGGTGTTACTAGCATAACTTTTCCCATCATGTGTGATAATATAAGTACTATCAATCTATCTAAAAATCCTATTTAGCATTCACGTACAAAACATATCGATATCTGATATCACTTTTTATATGATCATACTACTAAGGGTGATATCTCTTTAAATTTTATATCTACCGATAGTCAAATGGCTGATATTTTTACAAAACCTCTTAAAGAGGATGCTTTTATGAAATTTATAAGAGAACTAAGCATTTGTACAATTTCTGATATATAAAAACTCATTGCATATGGATTACATTTCATATAGTATATTTTCTCTTTATTAGTCGACTTATACTCTTTATTAGTCGACTGGACTACAGAGTAGTCGACTTCTTGCATCAAACAGAGACTTGGTTACTTTAGGATACTTGACTTAGTTGACAATGATGGCCTATTAGTCGACTAAATCATATTATTAGTCGACTACACCATGGACTTAGTCGACTAATACGGAAAAAGAGTGTTTTTTAAAATGGATATTTCCTTCAAAACCCGACCCATTTAACTTATATCTGGGATATGAAATATTTCTTACTCAATCCTAATCATTGATTTTCATTCTCGCACTTATATTTACTCTTCCCCATCTCTTTCTTACTCTCCAAACCCTAGAAATTACTCTTCCACTGTGCTGCTGAAACTAGTCGACTATTGCTCTTCTCCCTCTTCCAGAATTATAATAAATTTTTTCAAATTTAAGCATCTCTCATGGTTGTAAGTCTTTTTCCTCAGTAATTGTCATATCTAGGACTAAGAAAGCTAAGTTTACAGCTTCTTCATCTTCCAAATTAGCTAATTTTAGAACTTTCTAAAATATTCAAGTTTAGAGGTTGATTACCTGAGAATCTCTCAAATAGAAATCATCCCTGGTAGGTTTGTGTACTTTAATGATTTCATTGAGTATGATATCTCATCCTATCTTCAAAATATTGGCCTATATGATCTATTTTTAATTGACCAAAAACAAGGCTATTATCCATCTCTCACATATCTGTTTTTCACAAATCATATATGTGAAGATGATGATAATTCAGTTCTGTTGTCTACCTTAGTTAATGGTATTGACATTGAGTTAACTCCAAAATCTTTAGGCAAGGTTCTCAATATTCCATATCAAAGTTTAATGCAATTGAGATGATTATTGATGAAGTTTTCTCTAAGATCTATCTTCCTCGTCAAGGTCCTCCTATAGCTAGTAATAAGCTTCAACCTATCCCTAAGCTTATTGGTCGTATTCTTGCATATAATATTTGTCATAAGACTGAAAACTACAATTATTATTTTAGAGATCTTGCTACTTAAATTTATGCCATCATAGCAAAACTTGAGGTCAATTGGGCTCATGTTATGTTTGATACACTTGTCAAGGAACCATCTACTTTTCTTTCTTATGGTGCTTTCCTTACTCATATCTTTCGTAAGTTCAAGATTGACTTAGCTTCAAAGACCAATGTGGTCAAGGTGTTTGAATCCTTTGATAAATTAGTTCATTTTTGCGTGAAGCTATTGGAAACACCTCCACTATAACCTACTTTTTCTTCTCATACTTCTCATAAAGCCTCCAAATCATCCACTCCTCCTACTACTGATGCATTCTATAACTCTCTATCTGCTGAAATCTTGGATATAAAGTCTAAACAAACTTCAGTGATGAAATCACAATCTTTCATTATCAATAATCAAAGCCTTATTCTGGATCAGTTTCTGAATTTATTCATTAGGATAGATTGTTTGGACTCCACTCAACAAGAAATTTTGCACTACTTCAAGTCAAACTTTCTACCACCACCTCCACCATCCGGCTCTGGTGTGTGATGCTCAAGCAAGCTGAAAAACTACACCTCATATCATCTAGGATTCATGGGTATTGCTTTTTGATGTTGCTTTTTGACTGAGGCTAAACCCGCACAAAAAATGCGGAATTAAAGAACTTAGAATGAAGATGTGCAAGTGCTCAATTCTTACCGCTATAGCAAGTGGCTATGCGGGTCGTGATCCACAAAGAGGGTTTTGCAATAGAAGCATTTACGTTCTTGTATTGAAATCGTTAAGAAAACAAAATGATAGTTCTTCTCTGTTTTTAAGTTAAGAAAATGAAAAAGAAAGTAATGTTAAAGTTAAGAAGAAAGTGAGAGATAAAGAAGGTGGAAAAAATCAGAAAACGGCGAAAGAAAGCGACTATGTAAGTCAAAAGAGAATGATTTGGAAGAGGTGGTTGGTGATCTAAACTAAGAAATAAAATAAAAGAAAGAAAGAAGAGTGAAGAATACTTACCTAGATTGATTTATGACTTACTTGAAAACCTTTGCTTGTTCTACCTTTGCTTTGGAGGCGTTCAATGCATAGATCATAAGCTCGAGCTCAGTCCATGTTCGCATTTTATCATCAAGTCTAGCACAAGCATGAAGTGATACGTTTTGAGGTGGAGAACGTCTTCATGAACTATCGTTGGCACTCTCATAACATCGGTGTACTTGTGCTTTGGAATTCGCTTGTAAACTCAACAAAAACAAACGAGGTAAAGTAGAAGAGAAAGACGAAAACAAAAGAAAATGAAAGTAAAGAAGAACATAAACAAATGTTACCTTTATTGATTGAAACTATGGAAGAAAGGAGGAGGGTACATCGGTGTCACTCTCAACATATGCCTCTCTCTCTCTTACTTACATGAATCATCATCTAACCTAAGCTACATACAAGTTACATAAAAAGAAAAACCTAAACTACAAAATGGAAAACTAGTCTAAACCTATCTCTGCATTGGCGTCCCAGTTTGCGTGCAAAGACTGCCCTTTTATAGGCATAACCCATACGAGGGGGATCCCGGGGAGATCGGGGAAGCAAACGCTCCCCCTAACTCCCCAACAATGTCGCGTAAACGTGGCTTGGGCCACGTTTCCGCGGCCAGGGTGTGGCCAGGTGGCCACACCCTGTTGGTGGGTCGCCCAGGTATTTCCCTCTGCTTTTATCTTTAGTTGGTTTCTTCGTTTGAGTCCTGGATTCTGACGAAATGGCCTTGGATTCTTGGCTTTAACCGATCGATTCTGAGAGCATTCTTCTCAACCGGTTTTCAACCTCTTGATTTTGCCCTGATTTCTTGAGTGCGAATTTATTCTGATTTAACTTAGAATTTTGGTGGGCTTTTGGGGTCATTTCTCTTCATCTCCTTTAAGAATGGGCCTGCAAATAAATTAAGCAATTAATTAGGACAATGCAAAGTTTTATTCTAAAATAAGTATGGAAATATGATATTAAATATGCAACATTAGTGACCAATCACTTTTCTACATGTAGCTTTTTGTGTTGTGTTCTCAAGATTTGTTTCTATGTAATAACTCTATGTTATGTTTTTTTAAGACTTGTTTTTCTGTAATAAAGATATTAGACTCCTTTGTAATAATTTCTCATTTGTGATACATCTATGTTTATCTTCTTTTTGTTAATGACAAAGGGGAAGAAAATCTTATATCTAATATATATTATGATATATGTCTATATATTAATGACTTATGACTCTATTGGTATATATGTGTTATGACAGGGGGAGCTTAAACATATATATCTCTATATATTTTTTATGCAAGGGTGGCTTAACTTATCTTATACTTTATGTTACACACACACACACACACACACACACACACACACACACACTTACATTTATTTGTCATCATCAAAAAGGGAGAGAATGTTGAATCTTGTTGTCCTTACATGTTCATCACATGGTTACATATCCATTGGTTTTGATGATAACAAACTTAGGGTTATACATACATACACTTTTGTGTGTGTGTATGTGTGTGTGTGTATTACTCACATATGTCTTGCAGATCAAAAGGAGGACATTTTGATGGAGATATAGCACATACTTGTTGATTAATGAGGACAAGATATTACAAGGCTTTTTCATATTATTTGTAATTTTTTTAGATTTTTAAAAATTTGTCAAAAACCTTGAACACATAATTTTTACACATCCCTAGTCGACTAACCCCTACACCTAGTCGACTAAGTTGAATATGATATTCCTTCCTTTTCAATTCACATCGACTACCCTTATTTCCTAGTCAACTTGTAGAATTTTATAAAGAACAGTTTGTTTACAGTTTAGGTTGTTTAGTCAACTAATAGATGACTGATACACATACTTAGTGGACTACCCATAGACCTAGTCGACAATAACTAATTTTATAGAGACATGAAATTCTTCTCTATTTCAACTGTAGTCAACTACCCCAATTAATTAGTCCACTAATAAAGGAAAATTGTGATACCTAGTTGCCTAACTCCAGATCCTATTCAACTATACAGTCAGTTTCTTACTATTGGACAGTTGTGTAAGTTTTTTTCTGATTTTTTCCACTCTTTTATGTTCCAAATTCAAATCAAATAACCACTCCAACTGCCTGAATTCTTCAACTATAAATAGGGGTTGATTTCTTTTATTTTTACGTAACTTTCCATATATAAAATTCATTCAAATTTCTGAGCAAAAAATTTTGTTCTTCAGAAAAATTTTCTCTTTGATTTTTCTTCATCCAATTCAATTTCTAGTGAAGAAAATCTGAGAGTTTCACTATAAATTATTGTAAATTCACTTTCAACAAAAGTCAAGGCTTATAGTACTCAGTGCGAAGAAGGTCTTCTCGGTGTAGAGAAGAGGTGGACAATCTGGCTATACAATTTGTCAAGTGGTATATAGTTTGTTAGTTTTGAGGGTTTTCAAAATTAGGTTAAGGAAAATCTCAAGCGGGTGGTTGGGGACTGGATGTAGGTCAAGAGGACCAAACCGTGCTAAAATATCTTGTGTTTGCATATGCTTTTCTGTGTTTGATTTTGTACATATTTATTTTTGTTACAAGTTATTTATATTTCTTGTTTAGAATTTTTAAATCACTATTCACCCACTATAGTGTTTGTGTTGCCATAGTTTTAGATCCTACAGTTTTGTCAAAAGAACTAGGTGTGCATGGATCACCAAGATGCCCGCAACCTTTTTCGGTGTCGTCTTTTCAGCTTGTCGTTGAAAATTATTTGAAGACATCTACTCTAGCAGCTCATATCCTTCAGTTCGCTCTTTGCCCATTAGAGCTCCACTGGATACCGCATCAACTAGTATGTGTTCAGTTGCAACCTATTGTAAAAGAACTGGATCTCTAACTAAAAAGGAAGTCCATCATGAGAGCATATTCTAATCAAGTCCTTGTATCTTTTCCACAGCTCATATATAGGTTCATTATCAAACTGAGAAAAGGATGTGATATTACCTTGTAGTATCGCCAATTTTGAAGGTGGGAAGTATTTGATGAGAAACTTGTTCGCCATTTCCTCACACATAGCAATTGATTCTTTCGATAATGAATTGAACCACATCTTCGCCTTGTCCTTCAAAGAGAAAAGGAAAAGCAACAAACAAAATAATAACTATTGTGCTTTTGAGTATCGTTTATTGATTAGTATCCAATTCTGCATCTGTATATTGCATTCCTTACCGATTTTTGAATAAAATATCGCCTCTAAATCGTGTCTTGGTCTACTTTGCAGATAGTCAAGAGTTTAAGGCCAAAGTCGGAATAAGAGGCTATTAAACCAAATTTTGGATAAGTAAATTATATTTCTTAGAGATCAAGCTAGAGAGCTCTAGAAGATACATTGGATCTAAAAATTGAGGATGCATATAGAGAAATACTGTCCAAAATACCAAAAATCAGATACATACAGAAGCTTCTCGCAGCTGGATGAAGTATCAGGGCAAAACCGGGGACCTAAGTCCCTGGTATTGCTGCAAAAACGCGGCAATTGCTAGGATCCACAGCAATATGGTGGGCCCACATGTCGATCTTCGACGCATGACTTCGTCTCATCAACCAGATACTGCATTTGGAAACCAAAATTGAGGTTGGAGAGCAGTAAGCTCAGGTGTTCTCCCATTTAGTGTAGCTTAGTGTAGTTTTTTTCTTCTTCTTCTTCTTCTTCTTTTGTGTTTTTTTTATTTTATATTATGTAGTAGGGCAGAGTTGTTTTAGGAGAGAAAGGGAGATTGGTGTAATAGAGAGTGACAATCTATGAAAGCTTCCTCCTTTTCTTCCATGGTTTCTTATCTAACCTCTAGTATGAGTAGTAGCTAACATTTCTTCTCATGGCAATCTAGGAAGTAACCACTAATCATCTGGCCCCTTACTTGATAATCAACATGAATCTAATAGCCTCTACAAGGCCTTGCTCTTGGAAGTCCCATTGATGGCTCGTGATGATGGGTTCAAACTTCTAAACTTGCTAACTTGCTAATTTTCTTATTTCATACTTGTCTCTAAACGATTTTGATGATCTAGTATTTCCATTTGCTTGCTCTTGGTGCAAGTTTAATGTGTAGAACCATCTGATGTGCCATGCTTTATAACATCTCTTGACGCCAAGGATTAGTGATGGCTAAGGATCAATGTGAGGCAACTATCACTAAGAGGTTAGCATAATTAGTGGAGTATTTAGTAGTTAGTAGCCTTGGGTTTTTTTCGTCTTTTACTTTGTTTTCAAAACCATTTTAAAACCACTTTATTAATTTCTTATCGTTGTTTTCATCCTCTTCTTAGTTAACCACTTGTTTTCATTTCTTCACCATAAGTTTTTCTCTTTTCCATTTTCCAAATCACTTCACCACAGTTTTCACTTCGCCTATTTCGTGTTTTACCTTGCCTTTTTTACTTTCTTGTTTTTTCTTCACCAATTTCAAAACCATTAATACCATTTCTTGCATTCACTATTTTCATCGCCTTCTCCTTCCATCACTTCTAGTTACTGTTCTTTTCTTTTCTCTATCTTTAATAAAGAAAAACTGTTAACAACTAATATGAATGAACTATTAATGCTTCTATCGCCTCTCATCCCTGTGTATTTGACCAGATAGCCTATATGCTATAATGAAAGTATCAAGGAAGCCAAAATATATAACACTTAAACTCTTCATTTCAAAATACACATTTCGTGCATGCTTTACCTCTGATCAAATTTTGGCACCGTTGTCGGGGATGTGAATGGTTTGAACTGATATTTTTGTTAACATTTTCTTCTTTATTTTGGTATGCAGGTCAATTTTTACAGAAATTAAGTATTACAGAAAGCTAACTTTGCTTGCATCTCCCTGCTCTTGAAAGCAGGGAGGCCAGTTCTACTAAATTGCCATGGCCAGGCTTTTGTGATTGACTTTTTACCTGCACACAAGAATACAAAATTTTAGATTTAAGAAAAGGTTGTGCAAGGTGCTCAATACTACCGCTATAGTAAGTGGCGATGCGTGTCGTGATCCACAGGGAGAAACTAGCGATGGAAGCTTGTTTAGTAAGTTCTCTAAAGTGTTTGAATTAATAGTTGTTAAAGTCAGATTAGAAAGAAAGTGGTAGATTAAGAAGATAAAGAAACTAGAAGTGATGTTTACAATGATATGATATTTACAATGAAAGTGTGAAAAAGATTGGGAATTTGGTGATTTAACTAAAAATAAAATAAAGAAAACTAAAAACTAAAGAAAGCATACATACCTCTTCGGCGTCTGCTTACCTTGGAACAGTGTCAATGACGTACCTTTCTTTGAAGGCGAACAAAGCATGGAATATGAGATCTTCCCTACTCCCAATCTATACTACGAAATAAAAAGGGCGAACTACGCTACCATGGAAGTAGATATTCATCCCTATAAACCATCAACGACACTTACAAGGAAAAGGCACCTTCGAAGCTCTTGGTTTCACATGGATCCACAAACACAAAACAGGGAAACACAAAGAATAGCAAAAAGAAATAAACTTTAATTCGATTCAATTAACAATAGAAGAAAAGATTACTTACACCGATTGTCACCTTCAGTACAAGTTTGATCTCCTTCCTCCGTGAAAGTATCCTCTCCTCTCAGTTATAAAAAAATTAAAAATTACAAAAAAGAAAATTAAAAAAAAACCTAATATACAAACTAGCCTATGAAAACCATAAATTTGTCTCTGTACTGCGGTGGATGCCTTCTCTGTTACTCTGCAGGGGTATTTATAGGAGCTGGAAGAAGTAGAGTCCTGGTACGACTCAACGACGAAAACTGGAGTTCTCCCTTATCTGAAATGCCGCGGAAACGCGGCTCTGGCCGCGTTTCTGCGGCCATAGCCTGGTCCCTGGCCACGCGCTTTCGCGCGTGGCCTCCTCTGGTCCGTCCATCTGGGTATATCTGTTTGGATCTGGAATCTCGACTCTTCAATTTGAAAATTCAGGATAACTTGGGAAGCAAGTTACCCTAAATCCAAATCTCTTCCAAAACGAATTTCATCCTTGCACTCTATTTATCCTCATCCTGCAAGCATTCAGGGTTGAATAGAAGTCTATCCCTTCCCTCTTCTTTTAGTATTTGCAACTTTTGCCCTTTGTAATTGCAACTTTGACATTTGGTAATTGCACTTTTGCACTTGGGCTTGGACATGGGCTTTTGGGCTTCTTTTGGGCTTTTATTTCTTTATTTTTTATTACTCAAGGCCTGCACACAATAAATAATAAAACATTAGTAAGCGTGCATAATTATAGAAATAAATATAAAAATGTGATAGTAAATATATTGATAAATATGCACTTTTTACTACCTATCATTTTGTAACCACGAAAATGCGGCTTCTTTTAGGCCTTTGGACAATTTTTTTGCAGGATTCTTCTAAATGCTATATATTGCTATTTCTGCCACTAGTTTTCTGTAATTTGCCCGAACACTGCTATAATTAAGAACTAAAATCAATAATTAGATATTTTTAAATAGTTTTGACATTTGCATCATAGGCACATGTCAATTTTATTCCAATATACTGTATTTGTTCTGTTTTTGTGATCTGAAGTGAGGTGTGCATATTGCATTACATATAGTTAGAACAAACACGTGGGTAATTTACTCGCTTTGTGTGTTAATCTTATCTATATTTCACACTTGCATGAATTGAAATTAAGGGCATAATCCATTATAAGATAAGGTTGGGAAGTTATTACCCTTCCTTAGCCCAAAAACTACCTCCTCACTCACACAACCCAAACCTAAATAAAACTTGCTAGACATTGGCCCCAACGGACATCTCGAACTCATTAAGAGATAGACATCGGGAGAAAGTTGTTAGTACCAGACTCTTACCAAATCAGTGTCTAAAGATTAGTGATTAAGAGAAAACATCTCAAAGATCTGGTGGTTTGGCATAATTAAGGCCCATCACTTATGCACAGATACCTCCCACCACATTTTATCCCTACCTGATTGATTAGCTCATAGTCTGATGCTGCAATATCCCTCTCCTGGACAGTCGACCAGTTAGGAGTTGTCTAGGTCTTGGTCAATGTAACCTCCGATTTCATATGTACGTCGGTCAATACTGGTATCCAATATTCGGCTTAATCATCCTGTTAGCCAGATTGAGGCCATTTCAGCTCAAGATATTATTTTTCAATATTTTGAATTTTTTTGTATTTTTTTGAATTTTTTTGGGATTTATTGGAGAAGATCTCAATTCCGGGTTGATCGGTGTCACAGACTGACTCGGAAAATTTTAATTAGCAACTCCTCAGATGAATTTCAGGGATCCAACTTTACAACAAGGTTCAGGATGACATTTTTTATTTTTGTAAATTTTTTAGGATTTTTCTGAATTAATAGGAACTTAATTCTATAAACTAATGACGAAATACTTATTTATTAAAAAATGCAATTAATATAAAGCCAAAATAAAAATATAAAAATAAAACCTTTTATTTTTGAGTCCACAATTTCAAACCTGTGACTCTTCATCAAGGAATTTAATCCATCAACCACAATGCTTTCATGGCTTTTGCATAAAGAAGTAGCCATATAAATTTAACAATTATATGAATTCACCCTTTAAGCCTTCCAACAGAAAACAAAACAAAATGCCATATTATTTGCGTCTCCATATCTCCCCCATCTCTCCACCTTCTCCATTTCCCTCTATCTCTCGCTCACATTCTCCAGCTCCTCCACTCACCTCTTAACCGCACTATATATATATATATATATATATATATATATATATATATATATATATATATATATATATAGGGGTTACTGTACCTCAGCCGACAGCTGAGAGAGTTTCTCATCAGGCATAAAGTGGCTTCATATTAGCTGCAAAGAAGTCAAAAATTTAGGCGGTAAAAGAAGACCCTCATTCACTTTTCGTTGCCCAATGACTAAAATACCCTCAGTTTCACTTTTAACCTGGCTTCAACTATTCCTCCACTATAAAAAGTACAGATCTAAAAATTTTGAGTTTTTTCAAACAAAATTTTTTTAATATTATTTTCACTTTTTAGATTTATTTTTATTTTACATTGCGACCTTTGGTCGCAGTGTTGTAGCCTTTTTTTATTTTTTCGATTAGGGTCGTAATATTTTTTCGACCTTGCTATGCTAAATAGGATACTTCGACCGTGATCGCAGTCTTATGAAATAAGAGTTGCAGTCAATTAAAGCAGTGACAATAATCTCATAAGTTAATTAATTAAGATGATTAGAAGAGTGCGACTTCAGTCGCAGTCTTATGTAACAACAGTCTCTTTGAGAATGTTTTGTTTGATAACAATGCGACCCTGGTCATAATATTTTTTATTAAATAATCTAAATAGAATACTGCGACCATGGTCGCATTCTTATGAAACAAGAGACATAGTCAATTGAAGCAGTGAACAAGGTCTCAAAAGTTAAGTAATTAAGATGGTTAAAAGACTGCGACCGAAGACTGCGACATTGGTCGCAGTCTTATGTAATAGCAGTCTTTTTGAAAAGTTTTGTTTGATAACACTGCGACCTTGGTCGCAGTATTTTATTACTTATTTTTCTAAGGTCGCAGTATTTTTATTAATAAATTTTAATTGGACTGCGAGTTTTGGCCGTATTCATAATAATAAATTCTCAGATAAAATTGAATTCAGTGATCAAAGTCGCAGTATGAAATTTCATCTTCAAACCATTTGTTTTACAAGACAACGACCAAGATCTGACAGCGTGAAGAGACACAGAGAGATAGACATATAAAAGGAGAGAAAAAATAATAATAATGAATATAAAACTAATACATCATTCCAAGAAAAGACAAACGATAAGGGCTTTTAGTAATTTCAATTATTTTCAAAAGCGGGATGTCATTTTAAATTGGCAAATTATGTGGCTCATAATGTGCCCTGTCACCGCAGGCTGAGAGGGACTCTCAGCCGTCGGCTGATATACATATTTCTGATATATATATATATATATATATATATATATATATATATATATATATATATATATATATATGAGAAATATGTATATCAGCCGACAGCTGAGAGACCCTCTCAACCTGCGGTGACGTGGCACAATTTTTGCCACACCAGTAAGTTGCGGCCCGCTTACTGGAAGAAGTTAAATTACTAAATGCCCCTCGGTAAAAGGTACTTGATCCGCTATTGTTTATTATTATTCTCCCCCTATTTCTTTTACCGCTCTTTGTTAAATTTAGGGTTAACTTTTTTGCCATAAAGTTTTTTCTGAAAATAGCGATATCCAATTTCCCTGCCAAATTTTCTCCTTTTTATTTTAATGTCGACGTCAGAGCAGTCCACTTCCCCTACCAATTCTGGTCGCAGTCGTAAGCGATCTCTATGTCCCGATCTAAATATTGACCATATATCATCTGGTTCAACTTTCTCTCAGAATATTGAAAGTATTGAAGGGTTGAGCTCTTTGCATGCTGATCAAGAGGTTATTATTTTATTAATTTTTTCTAACAATTTCTTAAATTTAGAAGATTTATGTGTAGCGTATATGTTAAATACGATATCAGTCACACCTATTTAAATTAATAGATTTATGAACTGTGACCACGAATTTAATACACTATATTTTACGAATTGCGACCACTATCGAAGTTTGTATTAAAAACATTTTTCCAGTTGTCAAAGCTAGCTTTATAACTGCGACCTTGTCGCAGTCCTATTTTTTCATATTTTTGACACGTGTCCATGTCAATTATATCTATCTTATATATTAAATTTTAAGAACTGCGACTTAAGGTCGCAGTATATACTAATGAGAGAGTTGCAAAGTTATTATTCATGTTTTTAAAAAACCTGGACATATGGAAAACTGCTACTACGGTCGCAGTCTATTATTCAGAAGTTATAGATTTCTTTACCTATGCGACCTTGGTCACAGTTTTAGTTATTATAGTTCAGACGTTTGATATTCAATTATTTGTTTTTATTTAGTTTAGCAATTTATTTTGTAGGATCTGAATTCACATGGAGAAATGTCTGGAAGCTCAAATTTGTTTTTAGGGAAATAGTTTTTCATAGATGATGAAGCATACAACTTCTACAATTCTTATGCAAGGAACAGAGGTTTTGGCATTAGAAGAAAAGGAAAAGATAAGTCACGGAGGCCTCCTCATGAAATTATTTGTAGGAAATTTTGTTGCAACAAGGAGGGTGTGAAGATTGGGCCAAACGGAGTCTCCTTCATCGCATCTACAAAGTTGGGGAAAACATGCTCTCAAGTACTAATTTTCGTTCCTCAAAGTTTCAATTTCTTTAGTTTGTTCATCCCGTGGTGCTGGAAAATAACCTACAATAGTTGCTTCTTGTTCACTCATTGGTTCCTCAACTATTTCGACAAGCTCTGGTTCTGTTTCCGAAGGGATGTTAGTTTCTATATTTATATCTTCTTCTTCTTCATCATCTTTTTCTTCTTCTTCTTCTCCTCCTCCTTCAACAGGAAGGCTAATCATATTTCTTTCATCATTAGAAATGTTGGCCATTCGACAAAAAAATCTGAAAAAAAATCTAAGATCTTAGATAAATCTTATAGTTATATCGCAGATGAATGAAACATTTACTAGAATTATCAAGGAACTGCGACCGTGGTTGCAGTCATAAACATTAAATCAGATAAGTAAAAGCGTAATGCGACAATAGTCTCAGCAAAAACCAGTGAAATAAATATAACTGTGATCAAGGTCGCAGTTTATTTATAACGAGTATCAAGGAAATGCGACCACGGTCGCACATTATTGTACGTTAATCAAATGAACTGCGACCGTGGTCCCTTTAAATGAATAAAATTATAATCAATAGTATATGGTCGCTAACTATTAAAAACTTATGATATCTGTATCAATATCATTTAGATCAATTTCAGCCAGAGCTCTGCTAATGTTTTGGAGGTCCCATCTTACTGCCCGTGGGGTTTTGTCCTCCAAACCAGACCTCGGCTCAAAAATAGCAGCCCTTTCACAGAGCCAATACTGCAAAATATATTATTACATTAGTTTACATAAATATTGACAATATATAAAGAAATTTCAATAATGTTTGCCAACTATGATATCCATACTTACAATAATTTGCATGGAGCATCCTTGCAGCTCATATGTGGTTTGCCTGAAGATGTCCATTGACTCAATCAGGAATTGCCAAACAGTTTTAACCCAACATATTATCTTTATCAGCTGCATATTGGCAATTTGTTCCACAATATACCATGACACTGCGCATTTACTACCAGAAAATAATAGAGTGGCCGACATATGATTATTTTTGTAAAGTCTTGAGTCTCAAGTCTTTGTATGTCTCTTATAATTTCATTTAAAGTCAGGTGCTACTCAAGCTGTTCATCCTTGGTCACATCTGATTCAGTCATCAATCTTTTCTTCACTAGAAGATCATCCAAAGCTTTTTCAATTGATACTTTCATGATCTTCAATATATTAGGAAATACTGTTTAATAACCTCCTGTCCTTCATTGTATAGGTCTTGTTCATAATAAAATTCACCCTATTGATAGATAGACCAAAAGTAAGGGCAACATCCTCCATAGTTAACTCAATTAGTTTCCCCAACTCTAAACGTCCTTGTATCCTTATCATACTGGTCTACAATTTTCAGCAAACTAATTTTTGATTTAAGACCTTTTTTAGCACCAAACTCCTCATTGTAGAAGGCCATGAAGATTGGGCCAAACGGGGTCACCTTCATCGCATCTACAAAATTGGCCTGAATGTGTTTTTTAAATCTTCTAATGAATTCGCACATAGGCTTTAGGCACGATCTCATAGGACAAACCTTTAGTTCTTGTTTACCTAAAGATACAAAAACATTAAAAACATTAGTACAAAATACTGGGTCTCAGTACGTTTATTTAAAATTATAAAAAAAAGGACGGCGACGTTGGTCGCAATAGGCATTAGTAAATTATAATACACTACAACAAAGATCGCAATAGGCTTTTAATAAACTAAAATATTCTGTGATCAAGGTCGCACTGCAATTTTGTAATTAACCAAAATATTTTACCATGAAGGTGGTTGTGTATCATCATACTGCGACTAAGGTCGCAATATTCAATCAGGCTAACTTAATTAACACACTGCGACCATACCCCTAGAAAGGATAAAATGAAGGAAACACTGCGACTTCAGTCGCAGAGTTTTATTAAAAAAACTTTAAAAAACAGACGTGAATAATTTTAAAAACAAATAATTTTTTAATGTCTACGACCAAGGTCGCATAA
Source organism: Agave tequilana (assembly GCA_038442645.1). Taxonomy (NCBI): domain Eukaryota; kingdom Viridiplantae; phylum Streptophyta; class Magnoliopsida; order Asparagales; family Asparagaceae; genus Agave; species Agave tequilana. Next base: position 955,443 of record JAVJIF010029691.1, on the reverse strand, counting down.
ACCTAAGACGCTAACTCAGATATCTGCGACCCAAGTTGACATAAAAGGAAATGAAAAAAAAAACTTTTGACCTCGGTCGTTGTGTTAAAAATTACAAAAAATTTTAAAAAAAAATTCTAAAATAAAACTCTTTTTATTTTAAACTTTAATCTTGGTTTAAAGTGTCAGTGTAAAAAAAAAAACAGTTTTAAACTGCATAAATATACTTATTTTTGATGAATACCACTTTAAATCATAAAAAGCGAATCTTTCTCTCTTATTTGTGACCATGATCGCAATTTTTAAGAAAATTTTTAAAAAAAAACAAGAATCTTGACATTTCGTAAACATTTTGTTAAAAAACAGTTCATCCGACACTTTTAAATTAAGTTAAGTTAAAATAGGAATATTTTTGAAAAAAGGAAAAAAGGGAATCAAAACTGAAAAAAATTTAACTATTAAAATTTACAAACACTAAAAAAAAACTTGGTTTCCCCATTACCTTTTTCCGTAGATGATTTCTTTGGCGCCATCTTTAGCAGATAATTTTTCAAAAAAACTAATTTTTGAACGAAAATGATCGGAAAATTTGGGAAACGGTAGCACTAAATTTTTCTGATTGATCAAATGATAATTTCAGATCTATAATTTTTTTGAGAGGAAAGGTTTTACATATAGTAAACAGTTGTGTGGGAGGGTATTTTCGTCAAAGCTACTCTTGAAGTGACTGATACTAACTCGGGCGGGAATTTTTTGGTTTTTATCACCAAAATTAGTGTCAAATTCGTAGCTATTATGTTGCCACATCCCGCCGGTTGAGAAACTCTCTCAGCTGTCGGCTGAGGTACAGTGACCCATATATATATATATATATATATATATATATATATATATATATATATATATATATATATATATATATATATCTTCCCCCCATCTCTATTTAACCTAGTTGTGACCTGCATCCATCCTCAAGCTAGGTCGCCTCTTCACCTGGTCGTGTCAAACCATAGGTACCCCCTCTCGGCCATCCCGTAGCCGGAGCTCCTCCGCCGTGGCGTCGAGCAACCTCCGAGCATCTCCCTCGCCAGAGCCTGACGCACCATCTTCCGCCACTCGCAGCCATGAGCACCCTCTGACATCCACCTCCATGCCATGGCCGAGGTCCAACGCCACCACTCATGGCCGCAGCCCGTGCCTCCTCCCCTCGCAGGAGTGCACATCCTCTCCACATGGAAGCCGAGTCCTTTTCCCTCTCCTGCAAACCCGCCGGCATCCACCGCGAGCTCTATCGCGCTCTACCGTGTGCCCACCCCCACGTCACCAGGCCGGCCAGCCTCGAGGTAAGCTTTTAATTTCAAAATATTATTGTTTGGTTTGTTACAAATCCTTTAAGGTTACAAATGAACTTTGTTTTTAAAAGAATCTTAGTTAGTACATAAATAAATAAGTTAATGGATAATATTTTAAGTAGTAACATAATGTTTTTAAAAATTATATGAATAGTAGGTACTAGTACATGTAACTAATAATTCTAACACTACACCTATATCTAATAATGATAGATAATAAATTAAATAACAAGGGAGAAGCTAATATGTATAGATGAATAACAAATAAACATATTTGGTAGAAATTAAATGCTATGAAATATATCCAATATTATCACAAAATATTGAATGGCTAATGTTAATAAATAATTAGCTTTTAAATATTAAAAGAATAGTACTTAAAATATATAACCAAATTTAGAATTAGTAACAAGTGCAAAATAATTAATTAATATCCAAAATTCATATAACTATTTAATAATTAGCATTTATAACTAATTAAAAATTAGTATTTAATTGCAATAATTATTATTTAAAGTGACTATTGAATTATAAATAGTCGGTATCTTCAAGGCTAATATAACAACACTGAATAAAGTAAAGGAACCTAAGATTCAGTCAATACCACTCTAAAAACTGAAAGTACACCTAGAGGGGGTAAATAGGTGTAGTGCTAATCTAATGGGCAACCAGCGGAAATTAAAAACTAATTGCAATACACTTAATATAACACAACAAGTGTAGCCGAATTCCCCGTGAAGGGCTCTGGACTAACTCCTCTTGATCCCCCTTGAAAGGGGGTGAGGTGCTATGTGAAGCTCTTGTTGGTTAAGTATAAGTGAGGCACACAAGCACACAAGCATATAATATGAATAGGCAATATGAAACAATGCTCAACACAAGCAAATATGATGATATGATATGAAAGATGCTTTGCACAAATAAAAGAGATAGAGTTGAGAGACAATGGATCAAACGCAAAGACAAGCTATGTTTCGAGGTTCGAGCCCCTAGCTCTACATCCCAGCCTTCACCACCGTGAAGGATTTCTAATCCACTGAAGGAGTACCAAACTCCTCTCTCAACCTTACAATGTCACCGAGGCAATACAACCACAATCCACCTCTACCGAAGAGGGATAAAGCCCGTAGCCAACAAACACAATCACCTCTACCAAAGAGGGATCCAAACACCACTCCGATCAACCTCTACCAAAGAGGGATACACAAATACAAGGAGGGTTTTTACAACAAGTGGTTTCTTCCAACCACAAACAATCTCTATTTTTCCACAAAACAAGATCCTAATAGAATAGGATAGAAGATTAGCTCAAGTGTGGAAAACAAGTGTTTTGATTAAAGAAATACTCTTGGGAAAACACCAAAAATGATATAGAAATTTTAGCTCAAAAACTTTTCCCAAAGACTATTTCCTTTGAAATAAAACAAAACACTTAAAATAAATAAATGGAGCTTTTTTGCGCAAAAACTATTTTGAAAACTTGTTTAAACACTAGAGAAACTCTGAAAATTTTCTTGTCAAAAGTCTTGTCAAATTCCCCAAAGAGATGGGGTATTTATAGGCCCAAAAGAAAACTAGTCGTTAGGCTGATCTGTCAGCCTGACAGGTTGGCGGTCGACCGGCCGATCGACCACCAACGGTAAAAAATATGACCGTTGGAGCAGCCCGGTCGACCGCCCGGTCGACCGCCCAGATACAGAGAGCATGGCTCTCGGGTCCGGTCCACCGCCCGGTCGATCGCCCAGAAAAAAAGAGCAAAGCTCTCTGGTCCGGTCGACCGGCCCGTCGACCGGCCCACTGTGCCAGCAGACGTGCACAGGGCTGTGCACATCGGTCGACCGCACGATCGACCGGCCCTTGGTGCGGTCGACCGACCTGGCCTGTCAACACAGTTCTGGGTCAGAAATTGGGTAAAAATAATTTTGAAAACTCTTTTAACTCTTCTAAAAATTCCATAAGACTTGTTTTAACATTTTATATTGAAATACAAACTTGTGATAAAAATTTCAAGACAATATTAAAAATTTGAACTCTTTTTGATGTCTTGGAAGTTTTACCAAAAACCAAATCTTGTATTTTTCAAACATGGATTTTAATACATGAATAGGAAAGCCAAAATAAGTTTGTCTAGAAAGTTAAGCATGTATGTATATATAGAAAACATCTACTATACATAAAAACCATTTATACATGTTTTGATCAATCTATTCATGAAAACCAAAATCAATATCCATAAAACGTGTGTGTTTTGCAGTTGAGCATATCAACTATTCTTATCTTTACAAATGGATCTAAAGATACTAAACTAAACTAGGATACGTAAGTCATCTTGATGAACACCGTCTTCAAGTCGGCTTGATCCCAAACGCGTGATCCTCCGAGTGCAAAGGTATGATCTTGATGCTCGGGCACTGGAATCACCATGAAAAGCTTCTAAACTCCTTGTTGAAGCTAATCACCAACTAATATCTTGCTAAATGATCTGAAACTTAAAATCACAAGAATATTAGTAAACATAACAACATGAGTTAATCATCATCAAAACTTGAGTGGAAGGCCTCTGGGCCAACAATCTCCCCCTCTTTGATGAAGACAAAACTCATGGAGTTATATATGCATGGATTAAAGTTAAGCTTCAAAGAAGCTCCCCCTTAACTCATGCATAAACATAAAAAATAAATATTTGCAATGAATATTAAACATGTACATGCACAAAACAATAAATGTTTATTTGCTATGCATGAATTCAATCAATATATGCAAAAACAAATATATGCATATAAAACATGTTGCATATATAAACACAAATAATTCTCCTCCTTTTTGTCAATCATCAACAAAGGGGTAAAAGGCAAACAAAAACAATTTTCTCCCCTTATTTGTATGAAACAATGAAACAAGAAGAGGGGTGAATAAAAAATAACAATAAGATGTTTTCCCCTTTTTGTCTAAAACAAAAACAATGTCAATTAGGGGTACAAGTAAAAACGAAAGCAACAAATTCTTCCCCTTATTGATCGAAACAAAGAATCAATAAAGGGGTAATTACCAAAACATTGATACAATTTAAAAATGTGTCAATGAAGTGTGTCTTGATACCAATAAAACGTGATCATAAAAACATGTAAGAAATGCCTATATCAATTGAAAGTAAACAAGGCATTGAAACAAATTGAAAGTAAACAAATCGATTTTCTCAAATATACAAAACATCTTGATATCAATTGAAAGTAAGATACTTTATAAACATATGATACCAATTGAAAATATTTTACATTTTTAAACATGATACCAAAACAAATAAGCATGTTACCAAAATAAACATTTTTCATAATAAAGTGTGGGAATGGGAATCAAATACCAATTGAAAGACAAAATCAAATTTTCTCCCCCTTTATGAAATACCAACTAAAAACATGCATAAGCTCGAATTAAGATACCAATTGAAAAATGAATCAATTGAAACAAATTTGAAGCTCAAGCTTTAGCATAAACACATATATATGTATGAAAAGTTAATACCAATTAAAATTCATACCATTAGAATTGAAGACATACATACATATAAAAAATATATAAGTATAAAAAAATGTTAATATTGATACCAATTGAAAGCATTCAATGATACCAATTGAAACAACTATAATAACATGTGTATATCTCATATACCTAAAATAAGAAGAATACATACTAGTTAAATGAAAAACTTGTTAACTAGTACGAAATCCTTCAAGCAAGGAATAAAAGAAAATATTTTTCATGAAATACATTTAAATCACATGGCACTAAAACACTCTAAATCCATAAAGCTCATATAGTACTCATGAAAACATACTCATGAGAAAATATTTAAATGAAGTGAGTGCACAAGTGTTATGTGGAACATGGCATTATGAAAATGGCAATTAAGCTCAATATTCCTTGAAACGTGAACAACATGAAAATCATCAAAAATCATAAAACACTAAATTTCCATTAAAACTAGTTTATACTTCAAGGTATATGTATGTCCTATACAAACTAAAATATACATACATATCTAAACACAACGAGTCCACAAAAATATATGCATGAAGGCATGTGGCTCAAAAGGATGTATATGTATAGTCAATAGTTTGGACAAGATGGACATATACATGAAGTTAAACATGAAAACATGAAAACATGGATAACATGAAAAACTAGATTTTTCATTAAAAAAAATTTCATTTTAAGATATATGTATGATTTGTCAACACAAGAAGTATACATACATATCCCTAAACACAATTGAGTCCATATATATAGATTTGCATGAAAGGCAAATGACTCAAAGGGGTAAACATGTATATCTTAAAGTTTGGCAAAATAGACATATACATGAAATTAAAAACTCATAAACATAAAACAACTAATAAATATAAAATAAATTCAAAAATAGGAATACAAGTTTAAAATGCATGAATCATCAAAACTAGACTATACTAGCACATCTAATGGGACCGAATAAGCAATCAAGCCCAAACATATATAGATTTATTTGTGTCCCACTATATGCACAGGTATATACCTAGTCTTAATGAAAACTAACACTTAAATATGTAATCAAAGCATGGAGCATTAAAACAAGATATAAATAAACATGATAAATCTTAAACATGATTATTATGTAAATCCACATGTTATTAGATTCATGATGTGCATGATAGCTAAACTATGGTGAGAACACAAAATAATAGTCCATATTAAACATGGGTGTCTCAAATACTATGCATGTATGTCATAATCCTAATAAACATGGCATTTGCATAGTAATCAAAACAACAACAAAACATGCTATGAACAATAAACATGAAAAGCATGTAAGCATAAATAAGGAGTTAGAGATTTATACCAAAACCGATGAGGGCACCTCTCTAGTCTCCAAAACAAGGTGGTCCTCCTACCAAACATCCCTTGAAAGTGATGCATCCAAATGATCCACATGAAGTCCGGAACGCATCCACTCCAAGGTACCATCACTCTCACGTCATGTGAGAGCCCACACCTACATCAAACATAAGAGGGGTGGTCTTTGGTACCCATATCTTATTGGGTCCATGGGGGTTAGTCCCTTCTCTAACCCAAACAAACTTATTTGCTAAATTTGAAACATGTAATCTATCATAACAAAATTTAGCAAGGTGGCCCTTACATCCACAATGTGTACATGTGTACACATGAGCATACATGCGTTGATGGTGTCCGTGAGGAGCATGTGTATGCCGTGGATGGTGTGCATGTAAAGATGGAATTTGTTTCTTGCGAAACATGGAATCCAAACGTGTATGGCTCTTGGCACAATGGCTCAAGGTGGAGCCCAAACAATCAACACTCTTCTTAAGCATGGATATATCTTGTTCAATTAAAGAAGAGGTGGCACATGCAATAGGTGAAGTGTGTGATATTACACTAGCATGGCAAACATGTGCATCAATCTTATTTTTCAAAACTTCATTTTTTTCCAAACAAACATTTAAATCATTTGAAATAGAAATTATTTTATTTTTCAAAGCAACATTCTCCTTTAAAACAAAATCAACTTTTGAAGACAAATTTTCATTTTTCTTCAAAATTGTTTCACAGTCATTTTTAGATTTTAAAAACTCATTTTCTTTTAGAGAAAGGTCTAGTTGAGATCTCAATGAATCCCTTCCATTATAGACCTCAACCTTCTTTTGCAAAAACTTGTCAAGTTTAGAAGACAATTTTTCATTTTCTTTATTTAAAGCAATGGTCTTCTTTTTCAAAACTTTATATTTTTCAATCAATTTTTCACAAACTATTGAAAGTTCTTCATTTAAAGCATGGGCATCAATATGATCATCACATGAAGAACTAGAATCAAAACTATCTAGTTGAGTTTCTGATTGTACCTCAAGGGAGTCATTCCCATGGACCATGAAGCATTGAGACTCGGATTCTCCACTAGACTCCACCTCTTGTTGGATCGGCAATTGAAGCTTGGAGGTGGTGGTTGTAGTTGTCAACAAATTCCACACTACAATGGCGGAATCAATATTAGAAACAAGCATAAGATATTCTTTTGATAATGTGCTTCTAATAGCCTCGAGGGCTTGCGTATTAGCCCCTATATGATTGCGGTTACCAAGATAGCATTTCTTGGTAGCGGCAAGAAAGACATGTAAGCCTAGGGTTTGTAAAAAGATGGACATCTTAGTCTTCAAAACAATGATGTTGGAAGGGTCAAAGCTAGGTGGGGTCATGAAGTCCATGGTAAACTATATGTGTGCAAACAAGCAAATGCAAATGTAGATTAGCAAGCAAAGGATCTCACTCCTAGGTGGTTAAACTTAAGTATCATGAGCGTAGGCTCTGATACCAATTGAAAATACGCTAGAGGGGGGGTGAATGGGTGTAGTGCTAATCTAATGGGAAAGCAGCAAAAATTAAAAACTAATTGCAACACACTTAATACAACACAACAAGTGTAGCCAAATTCCCCATGAAGGGCACTGGACTAACTCCTCTTGATTCCCCTTGAAATGGGTTGAGGTGCTATGTGAAGCTCTTGTTGGTTAAGTATAAGTGAGGCACACAAGCACACAAGCATATAATATGAATAGGCAATATGAAACAATGCTCAACACAAGCAAATATGATGTATGATATGAAAGATACTTTGCACAAATAAAAGAGATAGAGTTGAGAGATAATGGATCAAATGCAAAGACAAGATATGTTTCGAGGTTCGAACCCCTAGCTCTACATCCCCGCCTTCACCACCGTGAAGGATTTCTAATCCACTAAAGGAGTACCAAACTCCTCTCTCAACCTTACAATGCCACCGAGGTAATACAACCACAATCCATCTCTACCGAAGAGGGATAAAGCCCGTAGCCAACAAACACAATCACCTCTACCAAAGAGGGATCCAAACACCACTCCAATCAACCTCTATCAAAGAGGGATACACAAATACAAGGAGGGTTTTAACAACAAGTGGTTTCTTTCAGCCACAAACAATCTCTCTTTTTCCACAAAACAAGATCCTAATAGAATAGGATAGAAGATAAGCTCAAGTATGGAAAACAAGTGTTTTGATCAAGAAATACTCTTGGGAAAACACCAAAAATGATATAGAAATTTTAGCTCAAAAACAATTCCCAAAAACTATTTTCTTTGAAATAAAACAAAACACTTAAAACAAACAAATGGAGATTTTTGGCATAAAAACTATTTTGAAAACTTGCTTAAACACTAGAGAAACTCTGAAAATTTTCTTGTCAAAAGTCTTGTCAAATTCCCCAAAGAGATGGGATATTTATAGGCCCAAAAGAAAACTAGCCGTTAAGCTGATCTGTCAGCCTGACAGGCTGGCGATCGACTGGCCGGTTGACCGCCAACGGTCAAAAATATGACCGTTGGAGCAGCCTGGTCGACCGCCCAGTCGACCACCCAGATACAGAGAGCAGGGCTCTCTGGTCCGGTCCACCGCCCGGTCGACCACCCAGATACAGAGAGCAAAGCTCTCTGGTCCGGTCAACCGGCCGGTCGACCGGCCCACTGTGCCAACAGACGTGCACAGGGCTGTGCACGTCGGTCGACCGCACGGTCGACCGGCCCTTGGTGCGGTCGACCGTGCGGTCGCCCGACCTGGCCTGTCAGCACAGTTTTGGGTCAGAAACTGGGTAAAAATAATTTTAAAAATTCTTTTAACTCTTATAAAAATTCCATAAGACTTGTTTTAACATTTTATATTGAAATACAAACTTGTGATAAAAATTTCAAGGCAATATTAAATATTTGAACTCTTTTTGATGTCTTGGAAGTTTTACCAAAAACAAAATATTGTATTTTTCAAACATGGATTTTTCAATACATGAATAGGAAAGTCAAAATAAGTTTGTCTAGCAAATTAAGCATGTATGTATATATAGAATACATCTACTATACATAAAAACCATTTAAACTTGTTTTGATCAATCTATTCATGAAAACCAAAACCAATATCCATAAAACGTGTGTGTTGTGCACTTGAGCATATCAACTATTCTTATCTTTACAAATGGATCTAAACATACTAAACTAAACTAGGATACCTAAGTCTTCTTGATGAACACCGTCCTCAAGTCGGCTTGGTCCCAAACGCGTGATCCTCCGAGTGCAAAGGTATGATCTTTATGCTCGGGCACCGGAATCACCATGAAAAGCTTCTAAACTCCTTGTTGAAGCTAATCACCAACTAATATGTTGCTAAATAATCTGAAACTTAAAATCACAAGAATATTAGTAAACATAACTACATGAGTTAATCATCATCAAAACAAGAGTGGAAGGCCTCTGGGCCAACAATCTCCCCCTTTTTGATGATGACAAAACTCTTGGAGTTATATATGCATGGATTAAAGTTAAGCTTCAAAGAAGCTCCCCCTTATCTCATGCATAAACATAAAAAATAAATATATGCAATGAATATTAAACATGTTCATGAACAAAACAATAAATGTTTATTTGCTAAGCATGAATTCAATCAATATATGCAAAAACAAATATATGCATATAAAACATGATGCATATATAAACACAAATAATTCTCCCCCTTTTTGTCAATCATCAACAAAGGGGTAAAAGGCAAACAAAAACAATTTTCTCCCCTTATTTGTATGAAACAAAGAAAAAAGAAGAGGGGTGAATAAAAAATAACAATAAGATGTTTTCCCCTTTTTGTCTAAAACAAAAACAATGTCAATTAGGGGTACAAGTAAAAACAAAAGCAACAAATTCTTCTCCCCCTTTTTGTTCGAAACAAAGAATTAATAAAGGGGTAATTACCAAAACATTGATACCAATTAAAAATGTGTCAATGAAGTGCATCTTGATACCAATAAAACGTGATCATAAAAACATGTAAGAAATGTCTATATCAATTGAAAGTAAACAAGGCATTGAAACAAATTGAAAGTAAACAAATCGATTTTCTCAAATATACAAAACATCTTGATAACAATTAAAAGTAAGATACTTTATAAACATATGATGCTAATTGAAAATATTTTACATTTTTAAACATGATACCAAAACAAATAAGCATGTTACCAAAATAAACATTTTTCATCATAAAGTATGGGAGTGGGAATCAAATACCAATTGAAAGACAAAATCAAATTTTCTCCCCCTTTATGAAATACCAACTAAAAACATGCATAAGCTCGAATTAAGATACCAATTGAAAAATGAATCAATTGAATCAAATTTGAAGCTCAAGCTTTAGCATAAACACATATATATGTATGAAAAGTTAATACCAATTAAAATTGATACCATTAGAATTGAAGACATACATACATATAAAAAATATATGAGTATAAAAAAATGTTAATATTGATACCAATTGAAAGCATTCAATGATACCAATTGAAACAACTATAATAACATGTGTATATCTCATATACCTAAAATAAGAAGAATACGAACTAATTAAATGAAAAACATGTTAACTAGTACGAAATCCTTCAAGTAAGGAATAAAACAAAATATTTTTCATGAAACACATGTAAATCACATGGCACTAAAACACTCTAAATCCATAAAACTCATATAGCACTCATGAAAACATACTCATGAGAAAACATTTAAATGAAGTGAGTGCACAAGTGTTATGTGGAACATGGCATCATGAAAATGGCAATTAAGCTCAATATTCCTTGAAACATGAACAACATGAAAATCATCAAAAATCATAAAACACTAAATTTCCATTAACACTAGTTTATACTTCAAGGTATATGTATGTCCTATACAAACTAAAATATACATACATATCCAAAGACAACGAGTCCATAAAAATATATGAATGAAGGCACGTGGCTCAAAAGGATGTATATGTATAGTCAATAGTTTGGACAAGATGGACATACACATGAAGTTAAACATGAAAACATGAAAACATGGATAACATGAAAAACTAGATTTTTCATTAAAACAAATTTCATTTTAAGGTATATGTATGATTTGTCAACACAAGAAGTATACATATATATCCCTAAACACAATTGAGTCCATATATATAGATTTGCATGAAAGGCAAATGACTCAAAGGGGGTAAACATGTATATCTTAAAGTTTGGCAAAATAGACATATACATGAAATGAAAAACTTATAAACATAAAACAAATTCAAAAATAGGAATACGAGTTTAAAATGCATGAATCATCAAAACTAGACTATACTAGCACATCTAATGGGAACAAATAAGCAATCAAGCCCAAACATATATAGATTTATTTATGTCCCACTATATGCACAAGTATATACCTAGTCTTAAAGAAAACTAACACTTAAGCATGTAATCAAAACATGGAGCATTAAAACAAGATATAAATAAACATGATAAATCTTAAACATGATTATTATGTAAATCCACATGTTATTAGATTCATGATGTACATGATAGCTAAACTATGGTGAGAACACAAAATAATAGTCCATATTAAACATGGGTGTCTCAAATACTATACATGTATGTCATAATCCTAATAAACATGGCATTTACATAGTAATCAAAACAACAACAAAACATGCTATGAACAATAAACATGAAAAGCATGTAAGCATAAATAAGGAGTTATAGATTTATACCAAAACCGATGAGGGCACCTCTCTAGTCTCCAAAACAAGGTGGTCCTCCCACCAAACATCCCTTGAAAGTGATGCATCCAAATGATCCACATGAAGTCCGAAACGCATCCACTCCAAGGTACCATCACTCTCACGTAATGTGAGAGCCCACACCTACATCAAATATAAGAGGGGTGGTCTTTGGTACCCATATCTTATTGGGTCCATGGGGGTTAGTCCCTTCTCTAACCCAACCAAACTTATTTGCATAATTTGAAACATGTAATCTATCATAACAAAATTTAGTAAGGTGGCCCTTATGTCCACAATGTGTACATGTGTACACATGAGCATATATGTGTTGATGGTGTCCGTGAGGAGCATGTGTATGCCGTGGATGGTGTGCATGTAAAGATGAAATTTGTTTCTTGCGAAACATGGATTCCAAACGTGTATGGCTCTTGGCATAATGGCTCAAGGTGGAGCCCAAACAATCAACACTCTTCTTAAGCATGGTTATATCTTGTTCAATTAAAGAAGAGGTGGCACATGCAATAGGTGAAGTGTGTGATATTACACTAGCATGGCAAACATGTGCATAAATCTTATTTTTCAAAACTTCATTTTTCTCCAAACAAACATTTAAATCTTTTGAAATAGAAATTATTTTATTTTTCAAAGCAACATTCTCCTTTAAAACAAAATCAACTTTTGAAGACAAATTTTCATTTTTCTTCAAAATTGTTTCACAATCATTTTTAGATTTTAAAAACTCATTTTCTTTTAGAGCAAGGTCTAGTTGAGATCTCAATGAATCCCTTTCATTGTAGACCTCAACCTTCTCTTGCAAAACCTTGTCAAGTTTAGAAGACAATTTTTCATTTTCTTTATTTAAGGCAATGGTCTTCTTTTTCAAAACTTTATATTTTTCAATCAATTTTTCACAGACTATTGAAAGTTCTTCATTTAAAGCATGGGCATCAATATGATTATCACATGAAAAACTAGAATCAAAACTATCTAGTTGAGTTTCCGATTGTACCTCAAGGAAGTCATTCCCTTGGACCATGAAGCATTGAGACTCGGATTCTCCACTAGACTCCTCCTCTTGTTGGATCGGCAATTGAAGCTTGGAGGTGGTGGTTGTGGTTGTCAACAAATTTCACACTACAAAGGCGGAATCAATATTAGAAACAAGCATAAGATATTCTTTTGATAATGTGCTTCTAATAGCCTCAAGGGCTTGTGCATTATCCCCTATATGATTGCGGTTACCAAGATAGCATTTCTTGGTAGCGGCAAGAAAGACATGTAAGCCTAGGGTTTGTAAAAAGATGGACATCTTAGTCTTCCAAACAATGATGTTGGAAGGGTCAAAGCTTGGTGGGGTCATGAAGTCCATGGTAAACTATATGTGTGCAAACAAGCAAATGCAAATGTAGATTAGCAAGCAAAGGATCTCACTCCTAGGTGGTTAAACCTAAGTATCAGGAGCGTAGGCTCTGATACCAATTGAAAGTACACCTAGAGGGGGGGTGAATATATGCAGTGCTAATCTAATGGGCAAGCAGCGAAAATTAAAAACTAATTGCAATGCATTTAATACAACACAACAAGTGTAGCCGAATTCCCCATGAAGGGCTCTGAACTAACTCCTCTTGATTCTCCTTGAAATGGGTTGAGGTGCTATGTGAAGCTCTTGTTGGTTAAGTATAAGTGAGGCACACAAGCACACAAGCATATAATATGAATAGGCAATATGAAACAATGCTCAACACAAGCAAATATGATGATATGATATGAAAGATACTTTGCACAAATAAAAGAGATAGAGTTGAGAGACAATGGATCAAACGCAAAGACAAGATATGTTTCGAGGTTCGAGCCCCTAGCTCTACATCCCCGCCTTCAACACCGTGAAGGATTTCTAATCCACTAAAGGAGTACCGAACTCCTCTCTCAACCTTACAATGCCACCGAGGCAATACAACCACAATCCACCTCTACCGAAGAGGGATAAAGCCCGTAGCCAACAAACACAATCACCTCTACCAAAGAGGGATCCAAACACCAGTCCAATCAACCTCTACCAAAGAGGGATACACAAATACAAGGAGGGTTTTTACAACAAGTGGTTTCTTTCAACCACAAACAATCTCTCTTTTTTCACAAAACAAGATCCTAATAGAATAGGATAGAAGATAAGCTCAAGTGTGGAAAACAAGTGTTTTGATCAAAGAAATACTCTTGGGAAAACACCAAAAATGATATAGAAATTTTAGCTCAAAAACAATTCCCAAAAATTATTTTCTTTGAAATAAAACAAAACACTTAAAACAAATAAATGGAGCTTTTGGCACAAAAACTATTTTGAAAACTTGTTTAACCACTAGAGAAACACTGAAAATTTTCTTTTCAAAAGTCTTGTCAAATTCCCCAAAGAGATGGGGTATTTATAGGCCCAAAAGAAAACTAGCCGATAGGCTGATTTGTCAGCCTGACAGGCTGGCGGTCGACCGGCCGGTCGACCGCCAACGTTCAAAAATATGACCGTTGGAGCAGCCCGGTCGACCGCCCGGTCAACCGGCCCAGATACAGAGAGCAGGGCTCTCTGGTCCGGTCCACCGCCCGGTCGACCGCCCAGATACTGAGAGCAAAGCTCTCTGGTCCGATCGACCGGCCGGTCGACCGGCCCACTGTGCCAGCAGACGTGCACAGGGCTGTGCTCGCCGGCCCTTGGTGCGGTCGACCGTGCGGTCGACCGACCTGGCCTGTCAGCACAGTTCTGGGTCAGAAACTGGGTAAAAATAATTTTGAAAATTCATTTAACTCTTCTAAAAGTTTCATAAGACTTGTTTAACATTTTATATTGAAATACAAACTTGTGATAAATATTTCAAGGCAATATTAAATAATTGAACTCTTTTTGATGTCTTGGAAGTTTTACCAAAAACCAAATCTTGTATTTTTCAAACATGAATTTTTCAAGACATGAATAGGAAAGTGAAAATAAGTTTGTCTAGCAAGTTAAGCATGTATGTATATATAGAAACCATCTACTATACATAAAAACCATTTAAACTTATTTTGATCAATCTACTCATGAAAACCAAAACCAATATCCATAAAACGTGTGTGTTGTGCACTTGAGCATATCAACTATTCTTATCTTTACTAATGGATCTAAACATACTAAACTAAACTAGGATACCTAAGTCTTCTTGATGAATACTGTCTTCAAGTCGGCTTGGTCCCAAACGCGTGATCCTCCAAGTGCAAAGGTATGATCTTGATGCTCGGGCACCGGAATCACCATGAAAAGCTTCTAAACTCCTTGTTGAAGCTAATCACCAACTAATATCTTGCTAAATGATCTGAAACTTAAAATCACAAGAATATTAGTAAACATAACTACATGAGTTAATCATCATCAAAACTACAGTGGAAGCCCTCTGGGCCAACAAAAACTTGAGAAAATGAAACTAATGTGAGCTGTCTAAATATTTAGGCACCAAAACTGACTCGTGCAAGTTTCTGTTAAGGGACAGTTGGACCCCAGTGACATCATTCAAGTGTACAGGATACTCTCCTCGTTGACTTTCATCTTCATCTTAATTTTGTCTCTTAATTATAAATCATGGTTATCATATCGCATGATCGTCAACACTATCCTGTGATCATATTTACATATCAGCTTTTCCTCTTCTGATTATATGACTAATTATTCTATTCTTGATATTATTACCGATACCGTCTCGTGATCATGTTTCATTACCTTACATATCATGTTTACATCTTGTTCCTAGACATGCATGCATCCAACTAAAATTGACATGATTTTCTTGTATGTGATAGATCCTGGCATGTACACCTATCTTGATTGTGATTAACTGTATGACCTGGATTGTTCGAGGATAGATAAATTATGATAATCGGATGTAATGACTATCTTGATCGTTTAAGATTTTTAGGAATTATTGTGATCCTGATATTACTAAAAATTAATCGAGGAAATTGACCATTACATTCTGAGAAATTATTCGAGGATACTTATTGGATTATGAATATATGATCATGACCGATTTATTTTGCTCTTTGGATTACATGACACTTGACACCACCTGCGCTACTTTACATTTGTCAGACATCACTTGCACTACCTTATATTTGTTATTACCACTATCTACATTGTCCCGTGATCTTGATACACATTGTAATCACTATCTAAACTGATATTCTTTACACTATTTTCGGATCATGCACACTGAGTCACATTATCTTGCACTTACATTGATTAATGAAATTAACCAAGCCGAGGTTACTGAGGGACACTGTAGCAGGGAAAATCTAGGAAGGTGTGCTTGGAAGGGTGACCCCATGTGGGTTTGGATACCACACATGATCTCGTTATTTGTGCGTGCTCCTTTTTACTTATTACATGATACCTGAGTACAGTGAACTGTTTCTCCCTGCTATCAGGATCCACTAACGCATCACTTGTTTGATATGCAGCTGTCCTGGGGGATGAGGCACAAGATAGTTGCATTAGTATAAGATTAATAAAATGCTAGACATATACACTTGCATCATATCCTGCATTGTCTTCAATGATCTAGTAACTGACATATATTTTTATGATACTGATACTTGAAACTTATATGACATGCATTATCTTGACTACATGACGTTCCTAGACATACTATGTTATTGTGATCTCGTATTCTTATGATCTTGTGATTATACTACACAACAGTTACTCGTCCAGGACATTTCATGTTCATTATACACAAGTCAAACCATACAAGCACGGTCTTCTTGTACATGATCTAGAGTCTCGATTATTCCTGTTATTGTTATTACTTTTAGTTCTTGATACTGCCAATCATATTATTTTTGTTATTTCAATGCCCTACTTGTACAGTTGCTACATTTTCATTTTTTCTCTTTTATTGTTCCTTTCCTTCGTGTACTCTTCCTGGCCCGTTTCTGACGAACCTTTATTATTTTTCATTATTTAGATTAGAAAACTGGTATAGAGAGTTGATCCTTGATCGTATTCTAGTTCTCCGGTCAGTTCAGTTCTTTTTTTGGACTTATCTTATTCAGATATGGTGGATGGTATTGTTATGATTTTGTATTTCTTATATGTGCTTTTACCAATATGCTTGGTTGTATATGAATATATATATGTGCTATCCTGCTTGTTGTTGACAGCTTAAGGTATTCATGGAAGAGATTTCACTCTTCATGAGTATCTGCTGGCCATCATCACATACCTGTATTCCGTATTTTAGGAAGCGGGACATGACAATCAACCCTAGTATATGCTTGGTTTGAATTTTTTTCTTTTTTTTGTTTGTTGTTTTCTTTTTTTGGCTTGTGTTTGTTTGTGAAATGGATTTCAACAACAATAATTTTTTTAACGCTAATATGAATTCATATTTCACCCTGACCTCAGTTGACTCGGATAACTCCATCCCAACTTTGTATAACATGAACCAATTGAATATGCTGGATTAGATTTATCCGACTCAAATATAACCCATATCTCTATTCTATTGACCAAAAATTTTAAAATAGTTTTCACTCTTCACAAAATCAATAGAGATTCACCTCCCAGAAGTCAAATTTACAATCACCTTATCCACAATCATATACCTCTTTTACGTCATATACTCTTTTTCTAGAACAACCGATTGAAGAAAAATGTGAAGTAGAAAAGAGTATGAAAGCCGTAAACACCATGCTTGAGTCCCAATAACAAATTCAAAACATGTTAACTCACAATCTTCACAATTATTTTGAAACCAAGATTATACACTCCCTTTCTAGAACAACCATTTGAGAAAAAAATTAGAGGTAGAAAACAACATAGAACTCTTGCATGAGACTGCACAATAATTTCAAAAATCTTCTACCCAGTCTATCGATAAGTTAGAAGCACAACTGAGTTAATTGGTTAACATTTATAAGAATAAGAAAACTCTCTCTTAACAATCTTTGACCAATCCAGATTTCTCTAACTCTACCATTCTGGCCTAGGAATCATGTTTTTAAAACTAAGATTCAATTTTAGCACACCCATTTGAACATAACTAAACTCCAAGGTTTGAGAATCACATTGATATTTTAGTAAGTTATCCCTTTTCTGAGTCGAACTTGAGCATGAATGTGATGATTTGAATCTCAACATTGTAATTTAATTCCACTTCTTGAATCAATATTGACTCCGTATATTTATCCGATTTTAATTACTTTTACGAGTCAGTATTGAATCCTGTGTCCATTCATCATGAAATTGACTCATTTATCTTTCAGATCAACATAATGAACTTGACCAATATCATAATTTTGAAAGTCATATTGGCAAGTTGACAAGTTTCCATTTTTATAAAATTGGACTCAAAGAGGAATGTGGCATTATCCTCAATTTTCTGATCGAGTTCAAATTTCTGAATCAACATTGATTCGTGTTTTGTTACCCAATTTGAGCAACATTTTAGAGTCAGTTTTAGTTCTCATACTTGTCATTTTTAAACTTAAACCACTAATTTTAAAATTAATCAGACCTCCACCAGAGCCACTACCCTGAGGTGAATTCTTCTTCTCTTTATATTTTAATGCATAAATACATTCACGATGCATTAAGGACAATGCATGAGATAAGTGTGGAGGAGGTCTATTAAAATAAATATTTTAGTTTTTTCTTCCTTTTCACTTCTTTTAGGATTTTTTTTAGAATTTTACCTTTTGTATAGGATATTTTCCTTTCTTAAAAAACTTTTTGAACAAGAGATAAAGTTTTGATCTATTTTTAAGAAAATTATGATCTTAGAAATTAAGAAGCCTTAAATATAATATCTTAAACCTAGTCAAAATAATGGATATTGTTTAGAATAATAGGTTAAGAAAAATTGGAAAGATAATTTGATCTTGAATTTTTTGTCTTAGAGAATATACACTCAACAATTACACATTTTTGGTATGGAGATAAAGACTTAAAATGTCATAAACAAAAAAAAATAAATGAAAAAAATATGGTATATATGAATAAAAACTCACCTATTAAAACTGGATAATTATGCCTCAGGAAGTATGATTATTCACACCTAACGGTGGTGAAAAGAAACAAATAATCCCTCTTAGTTTTGTGGCCTTATTTATTTAAGCCCGAGGGATGTTTTCTTATCTGATGCCCTAGGATCATCTGATTTGGGAGTCATCGACTAAAGGCTTATTATCTGGGTAAATTAGAAGGCCTAAGAAAACTAAAGAAAAAAAGAATATATATATATATATATATATATATATATATATATATATATATATATATATATATATATATATATATATATATATATATATATGGCTTGATGGTTAGAGTTGAAATCCAAATATCTACATTATCACAAAGTGCATATTATCTATGAAATTATGAGAGATCAATTTATTCAATCCAATTTTGAATTTTTATCTTAATTGAAAGCAAGATCTTATATATAGACTAAGTTTAAGAACGAATAATTTTTGGTGAACTTATGACATCAGGTCGCTTAATTTTTTGCAAAAATATTTCAAAAACATTACTCTCTTTCGAAATGCATTTTCAAAAATACTAACTTTTATTTTCTTTCTTTATGAATTTTGTGGGTGTAATACGCTGAAAACTCTCAAGAGATAAAACTCCTCATTTAGGGAACCTATAGTTTTAAAGGCTTGTTGTAAGTTGGGTCACCTTCAAAAGTGGTGTATTAGTTTAGTTTTTTTCTTGTTTTGCTCGAGACGAGTAAAAGAAAAGTGTGAGGGTATGATTAGTATCCAATTCTGCATCTGCATATCGTATTCCTTATCATTTATGAATAAAATATCGCTTCTGAATCATGTTTTAGTCTATTTTGCAGATAATCAAGAGTTTAAGAGTAAAGTAAGAATAAAAGTCTAATTAAACTAAATTTTGGGTAATTAAATTACATTTCATGGAGATTAAGGTAGAGAGCTTCTAGAAGATGCTTAGATCCAAAAATTGAGGATGAATCTGAAGAAATACAAGTCAAAAATACCAAAAATCAGATACATAGAGAAGCTTCTCCCAGCTGGACAAAGCATCAGGAAAAAAACCAACGACCTAAATCTCTTGTATTGCCATGGATCCATGGCAATATGGTGGGCCTACGCGTTAATCTTCGATGCGTGGCTTCATCTCGTCATCGAAAGCCTTCCTTTGCCTAAAAATACTTCATTTGGAAATCAAAATCAAGGTTGAAGAGTAGTAGGCTAAGGTTTTCTCCCATTTAGTATAGCTTAGTGTACTTTTTCTTTTTCTTCTTCTTCTTTTGTATTTTCTTTTTGTTTTAGATCAAATATTAGGCCAGAATTGATTCAGGAGAGAAAGAGAGAGATTGATGTAATAGAAAGTGATAATTTATGAAAGTTTCCTTCTTTTCTTCTATGGTTTCTTCTCTAACATCTAATATGACTACTAACTAACTTTTCTTCTCATGGAAATCTAACTACTAACCACTAATCATCTAACCCCTTACTTGATAATTCACATGAATCTAATAACCTCTACAAGACCTTACTCTTGCAAGAGCTATTGGTGGCTTATGATGATGAGTTCTAACAACTAACTTGCTAACATGCTAATTCTGTTATTTTATGCTTGCCTCTAACTGGTTTTGCTGATCTAATATTTGCATTAGCTTGCTCTTGTTGCAAGTTTTAATGTGAAAAATCATCTTATGTGAATACTTTATAATGTCTCTTGAAGCCAAGGATTAGTAATAGTTAAGGATCAATGTGAGGCAACTATCACTAAGAGGTTAGCATGATTAGTGAAGTATTTAGTAGTTAGTATCCATGAGTTTTCTTCTCTTATTGCTTTATTTTCAAAACCATTTTGAAAATCACTTTATCATTTTCTTATCATTGTTTTCATCATCTTCTTAGTTAACTATTGTTTTCATTTTTTTTACCACAAATTCTTATTCTTTTCATTTTCCAAATAAATTCACCACACTTTCCACTTCGCTTATCTCGTGTTTTATCTTGCTTTTTTACTTTCTTGCTTTCCCTTCACTGATTTCAAAACCACCAATACTATTTCTTGCATTCACTGTTTTCATCGCCTTCTCCTTCCATCACTTCTAGTTTCTTTTCTTTTCTTTTTCTTCTTTAACAAAGACGACTTTGTTAACAACCAATGTGAATGAACTATTAATGCTTCTATCACCTCCTGTCCCTGTAGATTCGACCCGTATTGCCTATATGCTATAACGGAAGTAACGATAAAGCCAAAGCACCATAAAACTTAAACTCTTCATTTCAAAATTCACATTTTCTGCACGCTTTACCTTTAATCACTTATCATGAGGAAACTTGCAATGTGTTCGTTCGGATCATCATTGGGAATACCTCCAAACTGACATTGATTTTGCACAAACTAAATTATACCAGGATTCAACCCAAAGTTGGTTGCATTGATTGTTGGCTTCTTTATGTATGATGTTGCTCCAATCAGGGATGGAACCGCATAGTCCCTTATATTGGCCCACAAGACTATCACTCTAGTTTTGATGATGATTAACTCATGTAGTTATAGTACTAATGATCTTGTTGTGTTTAAGTTTCAGATATTGATCAAGATCTTAGTTGGTGTTTAGCTTTTTTGAACCTAACATATGGTGATTCAAGAGCTCAAGCTTATAGTGTATATCTAGTACTCAAGATGGAGTCTACCTCGAAGAATCAAGTTTGGATCAAGTCTACTTGGAGAAAAAGATCTACCAGAAGATCTGTCTTGAGATTGTAAGTTTAGATCTCTTATAAAGAATAGATTAGTTTTGATTGCTCAAGCTTACATACACACACACAAAAGTTTTTATATCTAGTTTTTCAGTTTTA
Organism: Agave tequilana; assembly: GCA_038442645.1. NCBI lineage: Eukaryota > Viridiplantae > Streptophyta > Magnoliopsida > Asparagales > Asparagaceae > Agave > Agave tequilana. Next base: position 933,609 of record JAVJIF010029691.1, on the reverse strand, counting down.
GTATTTAACAAGGATTGATTTTTGATATATATCGAATATTTTCCAATTTTTATTTCATGTTTTAAAAATGTATCTCAAACCTTATGTATTGCCGAAACACTTTTTAAACAAATATTAATATTTAAAAATAAGTTTAATTTCAAAAATTATCTGAAAACTATTTTTAGGCCAGGTCGGTCAACCCTCTTGGCCATTTCTGGGTGCTCACTTGTGCACGTTGTGCACGTTTGTCAGACGACCGGTCGACTGGTAAACCGAGCGATCGATCAGGCAGTCCACTGACTGTCACACCCAAGTCTCTATTGAGATCGGCTGACAGGACAGTCGACCGGCGGTCAGTTAGTTCAATATTTTGAAATACCAGTCAACCAGCCAGTTGACGGATATGCTTATTTGCTCGTCACCCTTCTAGTTATTTGACTATAATTTTTTATTTTGACATTCAATCTATGTGATTCAAATTGCATTACAAATATAACTTTCAGGACTATATTTTTTATTCAATAATCATTTTCTGATCCAAATGTTAAAGATGCCAAATATTAGTTTAAGGTCAATTCATGTTCTAAAAATAGTTTACAGTTTTCTGATTTGACACCTTTCAGTATTTTAATCACAAATTTTTACTCTAATATCCTATTGATTTAATTTAAGTTGTATTAGACAGAAGACATAATAATCTATAAATTCTTATTATATGATAATTTCAAACTCAAACATTTTATACCACAAAACTGTGCTCAAAGTTAACTTATTGCACATACTAGTCTCTAGTCGGGCGACGGACCGGTCGATCGCCAAGCTTCATCGGTCAGAAATTTGATTGTTGGACAGTCAACTGACAAGCCATTTCTGGAGTCTTTTTGATCCTAATGGCTAGTTTTTCTTGAGGCTATATATATGGGGGTTTTGGGTGAGTTTTGTACAAATGTTTTAAGAGCTAATATTCTCACTTTCAACAGAGTTTTTTTTGAAGGAAAATAAGTTTTAAAAAATTCTAGTTTAAAGTTTTCAATTTCTATATTATTCAAGAAGTTTTCCCAAGTATTTTCTTTTGTTCTTCACTTCAAAATTTTTGTTTTCTCACAAGTTTGAGCTGTTCATTGAAAAATCTATCCTCTAGAATCTTATATTGTGAGAGGTGTTATTTGTGATCTTTGTGTGGGCCCAAAGGCCCATCACTCTAGTTTTGATGATGATTAACTCATTTAGTTATAATACTAATGATCTGTATTTACTTAGTCTCAGATATTTGATCAAGATCTTAGTGGGTGTTTAGCTTCAACAAAAGATTTGAAGTCATGTTTTGGAGCTAGCACGTGTTGATTCAAGAGCTCGCGCATCAAGATCATATCAAGTACTCAAGAAGAGTCTAGTTCATGAATTAAGGTTTGGACCAAGTCAAGAAGGAGAAGAAGATTTTCATGGAGACTTGTCTCATGTTTGTAAGTGTTAAGATTTGTTTTTAGATAAAATTTAAGGGATAGATTAGTTGTGGATTGCTTAAGCTTATTTACACACACAATATTTATTTGTATCTTCATAAGGTAGTTTTGATTTTGGATTTATCAAAACCTATTTAAAGCTTATTGTCAAAAACATAGATATTTTATCTTATATGTGTATTGGATCATATCCATACACACTAAGCTTCAGAAGTGTTTACAATATCTTGTTTTTGAATTTGGAGAAGTTTTGAAAAAAATTATTTTTCAAATAAAAGATTATTTTTGAAAAATATAGATTTTTGTTTAAGGCAAAATTTTTATATTACAAACATGGTTCAAAATATTTGTAGTATGTATTAATTTTTGATCACACATATTTGTACTTCAAAGTATTAAAAGAACTCATTTTTGTAGATTTTTAGTGATTTTATTGGATTTTATAAGAAAATATAAAACCAAGTTTTAATCCCTATAATTGGCTGACCAGGTCTTGTGGCGGATGACCGTACCAGAAGTCGCTCGATCGGGCGGTCGACCGATGTGCACAAATGTGCACAGCCAGTTTTGGCTTGAGGGCCGGTTGACTGACTGGTTGATTGTCGAGAGAGCTTTGCTCTCTAGATCTGGCCTCGATCGACCGGCGATCGACCGATAGGTCACAGCCTTAGATCGATCGACCAGGCGATCGACCGGCAGGCTGCAACAGTCATAAATTTGACTGTTGGCCGGTCGACCGACAGTAGGATTTCTTGCTGAGTTGGACCCCAAGGGCTAGATTTTGGAGGCCTATATAATGGGGTTGTTTTGGGCTGTGTTAGACAAGATTTCTAGTGGGTTTTCAAGCTAGTTTTTCTCATCTTATTAGTGGTTTTGTCTACTTATATTAGAGCAAATACTTCCATATCAAAAGGAGAGTTTTCAAGGGTGGTTTTCAAAAGTGATTTCTTGAGTTTTTCACCACATCTCTATCCTAGTTTTTCTTACACATACTTGAGCTTCCCATTGTCATATCTATCCTATAGGAGCTTTGTTGTGAGAGTGTTTTAGGTTATCAAAGTGTTGAGATCACCAAGTGTTTTATCTTGTATTTGAGGAGGCGAACTTACGAATTCGTGTTATTTCGAGTTCTTATGGGAGCTCAGTGTAGAGGTGTGGCCTCGGCAAGCTAATGTGCTTGCGTGTGTTGTTCTTACGTGAACAAGAGATGGACTAGTGAGTCCAAGAGTTCTAATGTGAACTCCTTTTAGGTGTTGCGGCACCGAGTGATCCGGTGGGATCGCTTTTAGTGAAAATTCTTCATAGTGTTGAAGGCGGGGACGTAGAGCAAGGGTTCTCGAACCTCGAAACAAATCTCCTGTGTTTGTGATTGTTCTCTTTCTATCTCTCACTTGTGTTTATATCTTGCATACTTACATTGCTTATCTCTTTATATCCGTGATATATCTTGTGCTTAATTGTTATATGCTTGGGATTGTTTGCTCACACTTGTATTCAAACCAAGAGAGCCAGAGTGGCACCTCAACTTTTAATCTAGAGGAACCCTTCACCGAGAATTCAGCTACACTCTTGTGTTATACTTTGTGTGTTTAGCTTAATAGTTTTAATTTGCCTAAATAGTTTTTAATTTCGCATTTGTTCATCATTAGATTAGCTAACACCTATTCACCTCCCCTCTAGATGACCTATAATTGGTATCAGAGCTTGGTTATCTTTATTAGGGTCAACAACCTTGAGTTAAATATCCTCATTTTTAGCTAATCACAATATTTGTTTACATACAAATGGATTTCATGACACCTCCCATGTTTGATATTCTTAACATCCAAATTTGGAAGGTTAAAATGTCAATGTACCTCAAAGCACTAGGTATTCATGTTTATTTTGTCACTATTAAAGATACATATTGTTTAAATGGCAAAATCCTTGTGGCTAATGCAAATTCCCTTTATAATTTAAGATCTACCCTAAATGATGAATATTCATCTAGTGTTGCTAATTTTAATTCGACTTTTGTAATATGAAACACTATAGTCTCCCTTGGCGAACAAAAGCAATATTATACGGGGATCGACTCAGATGATGGAAGTGATGCTTCCAACATATGCTACATGGTCCAAGGGGAAAACCCCCTTGAGATAAAATCTGAATCCGAGCTTGATGAGGATGTTGACATGTCATATGATGAGCTTGCTATATTTTGTCAACAACTTATTGAAAAATATGATTTGCTCAAAAAGATAATAAAAGATTAAAAAATAAATATGATTCCATTTTAAAATAAAAAGATTCTTTTCAAAATAAATTTGAATGACATTTCAAAAGAAAATAAATTTTTGAAAAAGGAGAAATTTCCTTAGCTTCAAAATTAAATGATATTTGTGAAGGAAATAATTCTTTGAATAATAAAATAATTTGGTAGAAAAAGAAAAAGAAATTGTTTTGGAAGAAAACAACTCTTTGAAAAGAAAATTTTTTTCAAAAGAAAAAAAATTTCTAAAAAGAAAAATATTGTTGATTCTAATTCTTGCCATGCTCTTCATGCTACTATTGATAAAAATGAGATTCAAGTCTTAAAAAATAGGATAAATTGTTTGAGCTCAACTTTGAGCAATTGTGCATTCAATCATTCTCAATTGAAAACCTTGTTTTAAAAGAAACAAACTTCACATGTTCATGCACATAACCCATGGCATACATATGCACACTACGCTAACATTCACACTCATTCTCATATGCATACTAAAGTGTACAAATGTACACATTGCGATCACAAAGGCCATCTTGCAAGATTTTGCTTTGATAGATTAAATTTTATAAATTTTGCAAATAATAAAAATGTTTGGGTTCCCTATGATGCTAACCCCCGTTGACCGAAAAAGAAATAGGTACTAAAATCCTCACCATTTATATTTGATGTAGGCACGGGCTCTCACAAAACGTGAGAGGTATGGTGCCTTGGTGGTGGATGCATGATGAGCTAGATGGACTTACGCTTTTAATGCATTACTATCAAGAAAGTTTGGTGAGAGGACCACCATGATTTGGAGACTTAGAGAATAGTGTGTATGATTTGGTAACTATCTCTAAAACTTCTATTTTAGTTTAAATACTTTTACATAGATTGTTTTGGTTTTATGATAAATAATCATGTTTTGTAATTCATGTCGTGAATACTTGTTTAGATGTAGTTGTTATTAAAACTTGTGTTTATACTAATACAAGTAGTGAGGCATATTTGATTATTATATGTTTGTGCCTCATTGCTCATTTGTACTCATTACATGTACATGTATAACGTAGTTTTGATGATTCTTTCATTTACACTCGTTTTCCCAAATTTTGTAAATATTTTGTTTCATGTATATATTATTTTGTCTAAAACTAATAAATATACATGTATACCCTTGAGTCACTTGCCTTCACGCAAATTCTATTATGGACTCTTTTGTATTTGGATATGTATGTATACTTTTTGTTTTGATAAAACATATATATACCTTAAAGTTTATTTAGTTTTAATGAAAAATAATTTTTATGATTTTCACTTTTTTTGATAAAAGAATTTCATGTTTGTTTTAAGTCTTATTGACTATTTCATGAATATGCTATTCACATGATTCTTGTGCACTCATATTATTTTTGTTTTCGCATGACTTAGTTTTCATGAGTTTTATATGAGCCTTATAGATCCTGAGCGACAATTTTTTTGTACTTAGCAATGTTTCATGATATATATATATATATATATGTATATATATATGTATATATATGTATATATATATGTATATATATGTATATATATATGATTTGTTTTCATGTTTGAAGGATCTTTAACTAGTTTTTCAAAAAAATTATCTTAAACTAGTTATTTATTCTTCATTTGGTTGTGTTTTTAATCTACAACTATTTTCAAATGTTAATTTTGAAAACTTTTACCTTTTAAAGGGCGGTTGGATGGGCGACCATGCCTTGTATGCTCAAATTGAAAATCTATATAAACATGTGCATGAATAGGGTGGTAATTATGAGTTATACGCATGATCTTCATGTTATTTCATCTTTGTATACTCATATATATTTTTATATATACGTATGATTCAAAATATCAATTAGCATCAATTTAAATTGGTTTATTCATTTTCATACATATATATGATTTGTTTGTGTTTACAATATCTTTACATCTTAAAGCACAAATTATTTTTATTCTAAGCTTAACTTAAATTTAAATTTCAATTGATATCTTAATAAGTTTATGCATTGTTCTCTTTTGGTATCTCAAAAATTTTTATTTATCTACAAGTGGCACCAATTTTAGTTTTGTCAACTACAATTTGATTTCATTTGTATTAAAATTTATTTTGTTGACTTCTAAAAGTTCAAATTTTTTTAAAAGTGGTTTCAAAATATTTTGATATGTATTACCTATGTGCAAGGGGAGCTTAACATCTTCTCTATATATAGATTCATGTTGAGTGTATCTCAAATTGAGGAGCTTGACATCTCTTCTTTATATGGTACACGTGCGTAGGGGGAGCTTAACATCTCTGCTTATACATTGTATATTATGCTTTATGTGGGTTAGGGTCTTATCATCCCTTCTTCATGTAAGGGCATGTATGCAGGGTGAGCTAACTTTATGTCTCTCTTCTTCATGAATGTATATCGCATATATAACTTTATTGTTTGATTTATTTTTGCCCCTTTGTTGATGAATTGACAAAAAGGGGGAGAAGAATTTTGAGAGTTTATATATGCATGTTTATTTTATTTTCTTGTTTATGCAATAAGGGGAGAAGAATTTGGTGAGTTTATGCATGTTTATCGCCTTGTTTATGCATATATGTTTATATTTAGTTTATGCACTTTATTGAATATTTTTATGTTTATTGCTATGCATGAGTTAAGGGGGAGCATCTATGAAGCTTAACTTTAATCCATGAATATATAACTCAATGAGTTTTGTCATCATCAAAAAGGGGGAGATTGTTGGCCCAAAGGCCCATCACTCCAGTTTTGATGATGATTAACTCATGTAGTTATGGTACTAATGATCTTATATTTATTTAGTCTTAGATATTTAATCAATATCTTAGTAGGAGTTTAGCTTCAACAAAAGATTTGAAGTCAAGTTTTGGAGCTAGCACGTGTTGATTCAAGAGCTCGCGTATCAAGATCGCATCAAGTACTTAAGAGGAGTCTAGCTCATGGGTCAAGGTTTGGACCAAGTCAAGAAGGAGAAAAAAATTTTCAAGAGAATATTTTCATGGAGACTTGTGTCATGTTTGTAAGTGTTAAGATTTTTTTTAGATAAAATGTAAAGGATATATTAGTTGTGGATTGCTCAAGCTCATTTACACACACACACAATTTATATATGTCTTCATAAGGTAGTTTTGATTTTGGATTTATCAAAACCTATTTTAGAGCTTATTGTGAAAAATATAGATATTTCATCTTATATGTCTATTGGATCATATCCATACACACTAAGTTTCCAAAGTATTTACAATATCATGTTTTTGTATTTGGAGAAGTTTTGAAAAAATCGTTTTCAAATAAAAAATTATTTTTGAAAAAAAAAATTTTTGTTTAAGGCAAAATTTCTATATTAAAAAATGGTTCAAAAAGTTTGTAATATGTATTAATTTTTTTATCACACATGTTTGTACTTCAAAGTACTTCAAAGAACTCATTTTTGTAGATTTTTAGTGATTTTATGAGATTTTATAAGAAAATATAAAACCAAGTTTTAATCCCTATAAATGGCTGATCAGGTTTTCTGGCGGTCGACCGACCGGCTGACTGTGCCAGAAGTCGGTCGACCGGGCGGTCGACTGATGTGCATAAACGTGCACAACCAGTTTTGGCTTGAGAGCCGATCGATCGGGCGGTCGACCACTAAGGCCCTTGTTGACTGACCGGTCGACCGTCCAGAGAGCTTTGCTCTCTGGATCTGGCCTCGGTCGACCGGGCGATCGACCGATAGGTCACAGCCTTAGATCGGTCAACTGGGCAGTCGACCAGCAGGCTGCAACAGTTATAAATTTGACCGTTAGCCGGTCGACCGGCCGGTTAACCGACAGCAGGATTTCCTGCTGAGTTTGGATCCCAACGGTTAGATTTTGGAGGCCTATATAATGGGGCTATTTTGGGCTATTTTTGACAAGATTTCAAGTGGGTTTTCAGGCTAATTTTTTCCATCTATTTCTGAGGTTTTCTCCACTTGTATTAGAGCAAATACTTTCATATCAAAAGGATAGTTTTCAAGAGTGGTTTTCAAAAGAGATTTCTTGAGTTTTTTGCCACATCTCTATCCTAGTTTTTCTCAAACATACTTAAGCTTTCCATTGTCATATCTGTCCTATAGGAGTTTGTTGTGAGAGTGTTTTAGGTGACAAAGTGTTGAGATTGATTGGAGTCATTTATGCATCATTTTCTACCACCATGCTATGCTTTACCTGAATAAATATTTGACTTTTACTGCTTTTTTCTCTCTTTTTTCAGGTCCAATGTTTAATGGAGAAGGAGGCCCAACAATTGTAATTTTTGAGGAATTAAAGAAACATTTAGAAGCTCACAAGAGAAAAGCCTAAGTCTTAAAAGATCCAAAGAGTATTCTCAGTTTCTACAAGATCCAACTGGGGATACGAGATGCAATAGAAAGGCATAAAAATCCGCTAGCGCAACGGCCAAGAAATGGCCGCGGAAAAGCGGCACATGTTGCGGAACCACGACAATCTTTAGGCCGTTATTTTAGCGTTTGATCCAGAGACTGAAGTGGGATGACCTCTTCTCATGAAGACTGTAAATAGACCCCTAGGGCCTCTATAATCGGGGAGGGGAAAAGAGCATTGTTTATAGGAAAATTGTTAAGGTTTCTCTAGTTTTTTTTTTAGTCTCTTATGTAATTTTCTTTTTCTCCTTCTAGAATCCAGAAAAGAGAGAGTGACAGTGAGCAATCTTTATAATTGGAGACAGTGACAACGCAATACAAGGATCGAGCTTTCAATCTTCATCTTCTCTTGTTCTAGTGCATTATTTTCTTTAAGCTTTTACTTTCTTCTCTTTCACTTCTACAATGAACTATTTCTTATTCTTTATTTTTATGTCTAGCTAATTTATTAACATGACTAACTAACTTTTAATTTTACAACTACTAACTCTTAGGTGATTGCTAACTTATATGATTCATTGGATACTTTCTTCTTTTTAGTCTTGCAAACTACCAGTCTATTTTACCTCAATGAAGATGAGTTGCTTTTTATTCTTTGTAAATGCTATGTTCTCCCTCCATATGATTCATGTGAGAGCCTTATCTTTAGAACAAAGTGCCTTGATAGAACACGAAGATGGAGCACTTCACTATGCCAATGACTACATTACAAGTTCTTATTTCATGCTCGCTTTATTATAACTTTGATGGACAAATGAATCTTGTATGTTTCTTAGCAACGTTAAAAGTGACTATCCTTATTCCACTAATGAAAATCTATTTAGGGAGCCAATGATTCAAGGAGGCAACTAGCCTAGATGAGAAACACCTTCGACATGGGACAACACAAGGACTTGGCAAAGCAAGACATACCATTACCGATAAATCAATATGAGGCATGCATCACCCAACGAGAGCAGTAAGTTAGTAAATTAGAATGTTAGTTAGTCATGGCTTCTCTTTATATCATAATTAAGAAACTCTTTTCTGAAAACTTTCTCTTTTCAAATATCTCTGTTTTCCTTCCATCTTTATTCTCGTTTCTTCATTTCTTTTACAAAACACCCAAAGATTTTCCACTCACCTTCCACATCATTTTGTTTTGCATTTCTTAAAACAAAGAAGAACTTTCGTTTTTTTCACGAAGATTTCAATATAAATCTTGAATGCTTCTATCGCTAACCCTCCCTGCGAATACGACCCGTCCTATCTTATGCTATGAACGGTGATTCAGAAGCAGCAAAGTAAACCTACATATACATTCAAAGTTCATGATCATCGGTACACGGTAACCAACGGTTTACTCTAAACCTCTTTTCAATACAGTTAATCCTTCCGAACAAATTTTTGGCGCCGTTGCCGGGGAGGGTAACGGTTTTTATTGAATTTTTGGAACTGAAACAAATTTTTCTTCTCTGTTGCAGGTTATAGGTAAGGGAAAGTAGGAAAGAAGATTGCAGTAACATATAAGTGGTCTTGGGTCTCTGTTCTAGAAAGCATAGACGAAGCACCCTCTGGATTGCCGCATTTCCTCGGCTCTGGTCGCGGATCCGCGACAAAAAGGAGTTCACTACTGACTGACTTTTTGCAGGGCTGCTTGCTTTGCAAAATTATAGTTTTCTGCAAATTTTATTTCTTGTATGCCATCACCAGGAGCCTGCTAATAAACCAACAGTAAAACACTTGTTGAAAAGTTTAAAAATTGATTAGACATTTGCATTTTAGGGACGTGTCTTTTCAATTCATTTACTTTACTGTTAAAGAGTGCTGGAGTAAGGTACGTACGCATTGCATTCAGAATAGAACTCATCTCTTGGTTGATTTATATCACTTTGAATGAATCTTCTTTATCTTGTACACTTGCACAAAATTGATTTTAAGGGCAACACCCAATAACAAGATAAGGTGGGGATCAAATCACCCTTCCTTGGCCCAAAAATCAGATTCCAAGCACTCATAATCCCAAGCATTTTAATAAAATTTGATAGACGTTGGGCCCTAAGGACATCCGGACTCGTTAAGTGATCAGCTGAGGTTGGAAATTGTTTTTAATTCACACTCCTGTCAAATCAGTGACTAAGTGATTGCTCACTAATGTTGCATATTTAATGTCACATTTTCATACTTATTTTTAATAAAAGCCTGCATAGTCCTAATTAATTGTTTGATTTATTTGCAGGCCCAATCCTTAAGGAGATGAAGAGAAATGAGCCCAAAAGCCCACCAGAATTCTGAATTAAATCAGAGTTAATTCGCACAAATAAAATCAGGGCAAAATCAAGAGGTTGAAACCGGTTGAGAAGAATCCTCTCAGAATCGATCGGTTTAAAGCCAAGAAATCCAAGGTCATTTCGTCAGAATCCGGAGCTCCAACGACAAAAACAACAAAGGATAAAGCCAGAAGAAGACCCCGGACAGACCCACCAACAGGGTGTGGCCACCTGGCCACACCCTTGCCGCGGAAACGCGGCTTTTGCCGCATTTCCGCGGCAATCTTGGGGAGTTACGGGGAGCGTGAACTCCCCCGACCTCCCCGGGATCTTGGTTGTTAGGGTTTCTGCCTATAAAAGGCCATATTGTGCACTGAAACCGAGGACCATGCAGATTAGGGTTTAGCCTAGTTTTAATTCTTTGTAGTCTAGGATTTTCTTTTCTTTTTATGTAATTGGTATGTAACTTAGGGTAGAAGAAGATTCATGTAAGTAAGAGAGAGAGGCTGATGTTGAGAGTGACACCAACGATGTACCCTCCTCCTTTCTTTCATTGTCTCTGCAATTAATAAAGGTAAAGTTTCTTTTTATGTTTGTATTTTGTTTTGCTTTCCTCTTCCTCTTCTACTTTACCTTGGTTGTTGTTTGTTGAGTTTTACAAGTGAATTCCAAAGCAAGTGTAACCAAGATACGTGAGAGCCAGCGATCGTTCATGAAGACCTTCTCCTCTCCAAAGATCCGCATCACTTCGTTCTTGCGAGGCTTGACGATATAATGTGCACGGGGACTGAGCGCGAGCTTATGATCGATGCGTTGAACGCCTCCGAAGCGAAGGTAGGACATGCAACGGTTTCCAGGTAAGTCATCACTCAACCTAGGTAAGTATTTCTTCCTTTTCTTTTCTTTCTCTCATCTCTGTAAATTAAATCACCACATCTTCCAACTATTCTTCTCAACTCACTCCATTTGTACATAGCCGTTCTTTTTATCGTTTTCTGATTTTTCTCCACTTTCTACTCTACCACTTTCTTCTAACTTTAACAACTTTCTTTTTCATTTTCTTAACTTTAAAAAACAGAGAAGAACCTTCGCTTTTCTTCTTAACGATTTCAATAAAGAACCGTAAAAAGCTTCCATCGCAAACCCTCCTTGTGGATCACGACCCGCATTAGCCACTTGCTATAGCGGAAGTATTGAGCACTTGCACATATTTGTTTTAAGTTTTGTAATCTCGTATTTTTTGTGCAGGTTTAGCCTCAATCAAATTTTGGCGCCGTTGCCGGGGAGGGTAAAACGGTTTTTATTGAAATCTGAATTTTTATTGCAAATTTTTTAGAACTAAACGAATTTTCTTCTCTGTTGCAGGTTACAGGGCAAGCAAAGCAGGAAATCAATATTGCAGTGACATACAAGTGGTATTGGGCCTCTGCTATAAAAAGCAGAGACCCATTACCCTCTGAATTGCCGCGGAAACGCGGCAAAAGCCGCAGATCCGCGGCAATCCAGAGTTGACTACTAACAAGTTTTTGCAGGCTGCTTGCTTTGCAAATTATAGTTCTCTGCAATTATTTATTTCCTACATGCCATCACAAAAACCTGCTAATAATCAACAGTAAAAAGTTTGTTGCAAAAGTTAAAAATTGACTAGACGTTTGCATTTTAGGCACGCGTATTTTCAATTCATTTACTTTTACTGTTGAAGAGTGCTGGAGCAAGGTATGTATGCATAGCATATAGTTTAGGAAACATTCTTGGGTGATTTTGCTTTTGAATGCTACTTTCCTATATCTTGCACACTTACACGAATCAATTCTAAGGGCACTAACCCATAACAAGATAAGGTGGGGATTTAATCACCCTTCCTTAGCCCAAAAATCAGATTCCAAGCACTCACTAACCCAAGCCTAACTTAAAATGAGTAGACGTTGGCCCTAGGGACATCTCGGACTCAATTAGGAGATTATCCTAAGGGGAAAAATGTTGGAATCTAACTCCTGCAAAATCAGTGTCTAGGAAAGGGATTGAGGGCCGAAAGCCCGAAGGTTGGTGGTTATTTAATTAAGGAACGTCTTTGACGGAAAACCTCCCACCAACCTTGCCCTGACCTGGCTGATTAGCTTGTGGTTAAAGTCTACATTAGACCTCCCGTGGACAGTCTAACCAGTTAGGAGTCGTCTAGGTCCTAAGTCTACCCTAACTTAGGCTAGAATTTTTTCTTTTTTGTTTGTTTATTTGTTTGTTTTTCTTTGTTTGTATTCTATTGTGTGGTATGGACTATAATAATAATTTTTTCAACTACAATAATAATCCATATTACACAACGACTTCATTTTCGGATATTACCAACCCGGCATATCATAACTTTGACCAACCTAGTATGCCGGATTGGTCTTATCCGAATCAATATGACCCATACCCCCCATCTAATAACTATAATTTCCATAATGATTTCAACTCTTCACCGAGTCAGTGGGGATTCACCTCCCCCGAGCATAATTTCCAACCACCTTGCCCTCCTTCTCCACCCAGTCCACATTATGTTCAAGATTCATACTCAGTTCCACCCGTCCAAAATAGGAAACCATCAATTATGGAAATGAGTATGCGTGAGTCCAAACACAAATCCCAAAATCTGATGGACTCACAATTTCACTACCACTTCCAAGACAATTCTTCATCTTTTCATCAAAACAATGAACCTATCAACTATGAAAAGATGCTTGAAGCCATGACTCAGGCTCAAAACACTCGTAATCGTGACATAGATATGATGGTCGAATCTCTACGTTCCCACCGTCCTGATGTCACTAACTATTCTGTTAGAGCCGAAGAGTCATGTAGTTTTGGAAATCAAGATTCCATTTCAGAACAACCACTTGAACTTGCCCAAACTCCAAATTTTGAAAAAAATATTGATAGTTTAGCAAGTTTTCCTTTTCCTGAAATAGAACTTGAGAATGAATATGATCTTGAACCCCAACTTAGTGATTCAATGCTTCTTCCTGATTCAATAATGACTCCGGTATCTTCACCTGATTTCGATCTTTTCCCCGAGTCAACATTGGATCCTGTACCAATCCATAATGAAATTGAATCACCCATCTGTGAGGATCATATTGAACTTGACCAATTATACACTCTTGAAGATCCTATTGACAAATTGGCAAGTTCTCAATTTTTTGATATTGAAGTCAATGAGATATGTGACCTAGATTCTCATATCTGTGATCCAGTTCAACTTTCTGAATCAATCTTGACTCCTGTTGTGTTACCAAACTTGAGTAATGTTTTAGAGTCAGTTTTGATTCCCCCACCTATCATTCATGAACTGGAATCACCCACATTAAGTCACATTCCATTGTTAGAAAATACATGTGGACTGGAGTTTCAATTTCTTGACTTGGACCCAATTTCTGAACCTATTTCGACTCCTGAACCTTTACTTGACTTAAGTCACCTTCCTGAGTCGGTATTAGTTCCTGTCCTTCCTGAGTCCAAGTCAACTGTTCTATCATTTCATACTCCATTCTGGGACGAGGTGGTTGACAAATTTGACTCCGAAATCAATTATGGAATTTGGAAATTAGATGGGGTTAAATTTTTAATAAAACTTCTTAATGGAGTTATCTTTTTAGTGGGTTATATTAAAGAGATTTTTGGTGGGTTCCTTCGAGACCCAAGAAAAGTTGATTGGGCCGCGTTTCGTGGACCAATCAGACCACCACCGGAACCACCACCTTAAGGTAACACTTTCCTTCCCTGTCGTCTTTTTCATGCATCTATGCATTAATTCATACATTGAGGACAATGCATGAGATAGGTGTGGGGGAGGGTCTAACATAACTTTTCTTTTTCTTTAAAAAAAATAAAAAAAAAATAAAAAAAAATTAACATTTTTCTTTACTTTAAAAAACTTTTTGAAAAATAGAAACAATATTTTGACTTATTTTTGTAAGAAATTAAGTTAATTTTAAGGAATAGGAAAGTCCAAATTAGGATTTCTTATACTTGGTCAAAATACGATTATTTGTTTGATTTTTAGGGTTAGGAAGATAATTTGTCAAAGTAATTTAGTCTTGATCTTTACCTTGATGAAATATGCACACTTCATACACTTACACACTTAGGGTTCAAAAACAAAGATTCTTATGCCTTATAAAAAAATATATATATATATAAAAAAATATATGAATAAGTCTAATTATCGAGTAGCTAGGTGCTTTGGCCTAAGCAAGCCTTAGTATTTACGCGAAAGATGATTAGATAAGTTTGAAAAAAAAAAAAAATCCTCTGATTAAGCTGGGTATTTGTGCCTAATAAAGCATAAGTATTCACGCCTAAAAGAGGTTCATATAATAAAGTCCTTAGTTTTGTGGCCTTGTCTGCTCGAGTCCTTAAGTCCTAGGGGTGTTTTCTCACCCGGTGCCCTAAGACCGTCTGGTATGGAGTCATCGATTAAAGGCTCGTTACATGGGCAGATTAGAAAGCCTAATAGAACTAAGGAATAATACCACCAAAAAAAAAGTATATATATATAAATAAATAAGGCATAAGAGTTAGAGTTAATGAACCTTAGTCAAAATTTTCACAGTCACAAGTGCATATAACTTAGGGTAAAGTAATAGACTAGATGAGAAGTACAATTTGACTCCTTACTTTGATTGATAACAAATTTTTGAATAGAGACTAAGGTTAGGAATGAAAAATTCGGGTTTCCTATAACTTATAGATTGCTGAGATCTTACAATCATATTTCAAATATTTTTCTCTTTCAAAATGCTTTTCGAAAATACTAACTCTTTATTTCCCTTTCTTTATGGATTTTGTGGGTGCAATCCGCTGAAAACCCTCACGAGACAAAACTCGTCCTCTAGGGGTAACCTAGAGGTTTAACGGCTTGTTGCACATGCTCAGTGCAATCGCGCGACCTGCGAAAGTGGTCTAATAATTCTTAGTTTAATTTAGTTGTTTTGCTCGAGGACGAGCAAAAGATAGGTATGGGGGTGTGATTGCTCACTAATGTTGCATATTTAATGTCACATTTTCATACTTATTTTTAATAAAAGCCTGCATAGTCCTAATTAATTGTTTGATTTATTTGCAGGCCCAATCCTTAAGGAGATGAAGAGAAATGAGCCCAAAAGCCCACCAGAATTCTGAATTAAATCAGAGTTAATTCGCACAAATAAAATCAGGGCAAAATCAAGAGGTTGAAACCAGTTGAGAAGAATCCTCTCAGAATCGATCGGTTTAAAGCCAAGAAATCCAAGGTCATTTCGTCAGAATCCGGAGCTCCAACGACAAAAACAACAAAGGATAAAGCCAGAAGAAGACCCCGGACAGACCCACCAACAGGGTGTGGCCACCTGGCCACACCCTTGCCGCGGAAACGCGGCTTTTGCCGCATTTCCGTGGCAATCTTGGGGAGTTACGGGGAGCGTGAACTCCCCCGACCTCCCGGGATCTTGGTTGTTAGGGTTTCTGCCTATAAAAGGCCATATTGTGCACTGAAACCGAGGGCCATGCAGATTAGGGTTTAGCCTAGTTTTAATTCTTTGTAGTCTAGGTTTTTCTTTTCTTTTTATGTAATTGGTATGTAACTTAGGGTAGAAGAAGATTCATGTAAGTAAGAGAGAGAGGCTGATGTTGAGAGTGACACCAACGATGTACCCTCCTCCTTTCTTTCATTGTCTCTGCAATTAATAAAGGTAAAGTTTCTTTTTATGTTTGTATTTTGTTTTGCTTTCCTCTTCCTCTTCTACTTTACCTTGGTTGTTGTTTGTTGAGTTTTACAAGTGAATTCCAAAGCAAGTGTAACCAAGATACGTGAGAGCCAGCGATCGTTCATGAAGACCTTCTCCTCTCCAAAGATCCGCATCACTTCGTTCTTGCGAGGCTTGACGATATAATGTGCACGGGGACTGAGCGCGAGCTTATAATCGATGCGTTGAACGCCTCCGAAGCGAAGGTAGGACATGCAACGGTTTCCAGGTAAGTCATCACTCAACCTAGGTAAGTATTTCTTCCTTTTCTTTTCTTTCTCTCATCTCTGTAAATTAAATCACCACATCTTCCAACTATTCTTCTCAACTCACTCCATTTGTACATAGCCGTTCTTTTTATCGTTTTCTGATTTTTCTCCACTTTCTACTCTACCACTTTCTTCTAACTTTAACAACTTTCTTTTTCATTTTCTTAACTTTAAAAAAACAGAGAAGAACCTTCGCTTTTCTTCTTAACGATTTCAATAAAGAACCGTAAAAAGCTTCCATCGCAAACCCTCCTTGTGGATCACGACCCGCATTAGCCACTTGCTATAGCGGAAGTATTGAGCACTTGCACATATTTGTTTTAAGTTCTGTAATCTCGTATTTTTTGTGCAGGTTTAGCCTCAATCACTAAGGTTGGGGATTGAGGGGCGAAACCCTGAAGGCTGGTGGTTTGGCTTAATTAGGCTCGTCGCTTCTCCGCGGATACCTCCCACCATTCTTGCTCCCACCTGGCTGATTAGCTGTGATCTGACTCGAGCAATAACCTTCTTCGGTTCATCGAACAGTTAGGAGTTGTCTAGGTCCAGAAATCCTTGATAGCTTGTGATTGTTTTTCCTTTTTCTTGTTTGTTATTTTTCTTTTTTCGCTTGATTGCTTGGTGAACGTTGTCTGTGATTGTGCATGCAAGAGTGGTAACGGGACCCAATTTTAGCAAGACTTGTTAGGACTTCTACACTTGCATAAACACCACTTCCTAACACAATTCCAATCATGGCTAACAATACTTCTCTCCAAGACAAGTTCTACCCCATTCGCACTTCACTCCCTTCATGCATTCTTTTACCCGAAGCAACTAGGAACAATTTTAAGCTTAAATCACAATTCATAAATACACTCCCAAGATTTCATGGCCTAGAATTTGAGGACGCATATTTCTTCATTCGTGAGTTTGAAGAAGTGTGCTTGATGATGAGAATTCCCCAACTAGGGGAAGATGCTGTTAGATTAAGGTTCATTCCCTTCACGCTTAAGGACATAGCCAAGACGTGGCTATATAATCTGCCTGCCTGTTCCATCTTGACATGGGATGAATTTGTCAAAGTCTTTCTTAAGAAATTCTATCCCATTCACAAAATGGCCTTCATCAGAAAAAACATAATGCAGTTTAAGTAGGAATCAAGTGAACCATTTTGGAAGTATTTTAAATGGTTTAAAGATTTACAAGCCCAATGTCCTCATCACGGCATAGAGAAGTGGCGACAGTGCCAAATTCTCTATGATGGACTAGATTATCAAACCAAGACACTCATCGAGACCATGTGTCAAGGGGAATTTTTAAAGAAAGATGAGAACCAGTGTTGGGATCTCTTTGAAGATTTAGCAGAAAAAACCATTCAGTGGGAATCTTGCCCTGAGAAAACCAATCCCACCACTTTCAGAGCTGGTATGCATTCAATTAAATCTTCTATAGCTACCGAGGCAAAAATAACTCAATTGATGAAAAGGCTAGAACTGCTCGAGGCTAGGAAACCAAATTCTGTGAATCAGGTCAACCCACCACCTGTGATCAACCCGGGTTGTACCTACTGCCATGCTCTTAACCACCTGTTTGAGGAGTGTCCTATCTACCAAGCTCAAATGTACCCTGAGAATATGAATGCAGCATATACCAGACCTAATTACAATCCATACTCCAAAACATGCAATCCGGGATGGAGGAACCATCCAAATATTTCTTGGAGTCAGTCTGGTCACGAGCAACGAAGACCATCATTTCCACACGAATACCCTGCTTAATCTCATCAACCTAGTTTCCAACAGAGTCCACCAAATTTTCAAACAAGCTTCCAACACAACTTCCAACCCTCATATCAGTAACAACAAACAAAAAATCATCCTGATAAAAAAATGTCAGATTTTGAAAGAATGATTGAAATCTTATCTAAAACCCATGCCTCAATGATGAACACCCACAACCAGGCCATCAATAGGTTAGAGGTTCAGATAGGTCAACTGGCTAGCTCATTGAATGAAAGACAAAAGGGAACATTGCCAAGCCAACCAGTGCCCAATCCTAAGAACCCCTTCCTTATTCATGAAGCTGAAGACATAGGTCCCAGTCAGTGTAACACTATTCATATTTTGAGATCTGAAAAGTAGATAGACAATCAGGTTTCTAGTCATCCTGTTCCAAATAAATCAATGTGAACATATCCTATTCCAGTACCACCAACTAAAAATGATCCATCTTCAAGTTCACAACCTTCAACCTCCAAATCGAATAAAGACAAAGCAGATGAGCAACCATACAAGCCTATTGTACCATTCCCTAATAGGCTGCAAACCAAAAGACTAATGCTCAAATGGAGAAAATTAGAGAAATGTTCAATTAGGTCCAGATCAATGTACCCCTTCTTGATGCCATACAACAAGTCCCCTCATATGCCAAGTTCTTGAAAGATATGTACACTAAGAAAAGGAAAACTAATGTCCCAAAGAAGGTCTTCCTTGCTTCTAATATAAGTGAGTTGCTAACTGGGCCAATTCCCGTGAAATATAAAGACCCAGGGAGTCCAACTATTTCTTGTATTATAGGAAAGACCACGATAAATAGGGCATTACTGGATCTAGGAGCCATCATCAACTTTCTTCGTTTCTCCATGTTTCAGCAACTCGGGTTAGGCGACCTTTGTCCAACCAGAGTTACTATACAACTGGCTGATCGATCTGTAAAAATCCCAAAGGGGAAGATTACAGATGTTCTCATTCGGGTCGGGGAATTTATTTACCCCGTGGGTTTCATTGTTCTAGAAATGCAACCCATACATAATCTAAAAGCTCATACACCTGTCATTCTAGGACGACCCTTCCTAGCCACTGCTAACACAATCATCAACTGTAGGAATGGATCAATGCGTCTACCCTTTGGAGATATGACAAAAGAGGTAAATGTTTTCCACCTGGAAAAACAACCTCGAGATTTGAAAAATGAGTCATTTGAAGTGAACCTGATCGAGGGATTAGAAAGTGAACATAAAATGGAAATTGAATACGAATCTGATAGAGAATTTGAGTTGGAGTCTGATGGCTTCAACCTTGATCAAATAATTAAATCCATAGTGGAGTGGGCAACAGATGCAGCCTCTATCCTTCCCTTACACAAGGAATAACCATTGATAGATCAAGTGCCCCCTTCAGAGCTTAAGATTCTTCCTAGTCATCTCAAGTATAAGTACTTGGGTGAAAAGGAAGAATTTCCTGTGATAATTGCGTCCCATCTGACGGAACAACAGGAAGAGGATCTTCTTGCAGTATTCAGGGAAAATCGAGAAGCCATTGGTTGGATCATGGCTGATATAAAGGGAATCAGTCCATCCATTGTGCAACACCAGATTCATTTGACGGAAGAAGCAAAACCTAAATGTGACCCACAACGTAGACTAAACCCGATCATGCAAGAGGCTGTTAGAGCTGAAATTTTAAAGCTATTAGACAATGGGATCATCTATCCCATATCGGATAGCAGTCGGTTAGTCCAGTCCACGCTGTGCCAAAGAAAGCCGGGGTTACCGTGGTAGAAAACGATAAGAAAGAATTAGTACAAACTCGTCTTCCAACGAAGATTCGAGTCTGTATTGATTACCGAAAATTAAACGCTGCCATGTGTAAAGATCACTTTCCCCTTCCGTTCATCGATCAAATGCTCGAGAGAATAGATGTACATGAGTATTTCTGCTTCCTGGATGGATATTCAAGATACAATCAAATCCCTATCGCTCCCGAGGATCAAGACAAGACTACCTTCACCTGTTCCTTTGGAACATTTGCATATCGAAGAATGCCCTTCGGCCAATGCAACGCTCATGCAACGTTTCAATGTTGCATGCTTAGTCTTTTTTCTGACATGGTGGAGAAATTTTTGGAGATTTTCATGGATGATTTTTTCATTTACAGTGATACCTTTGAACAATACTTGCACCATCTTAAGTTAGTTTACAACGATGTATGGAGAAAAACTTGACACTCAATTGGGAGAAGTGTCACTTTATGGTCAAGCAAGGAATTATCCTAGGACATGAAGTTTCACACAAAGGAATCGAGATTGATAGATCGAAAGTAGACGTTATAACAAAGCTCCCTAAGCCGAAATAGTTAAAAGACATCAGATCATTTTTAAGGCACGCTGGCTTCTATAGAAGATTTATTCAGGGATTTAGCAAAATTGCTAGACCTTTGACAAAGCTCTTAGGAAAAGATGTACCCTTCAATTTTGATAAAGAATGTGTACAAGCTTGGGAGGAGCTTAGATACAGACTTGTTTTCATACAAATAATCTCAGTGCCTGATTGGACTAGGCCTTTTGAAATCATATGTGATGCCTCCGATTATGCCATAGGCGCTGTTCTCGGACAACGTACTGATAACAGGCAACACATGATTTACTATGCCAGTAGGACACTTAACGAGGCCCAGCTAAATTACACGATAACTGAAAAAGGAATTTTTAGCAGTTGTGTTTGTGTTGGAAAAATTTTGCCAATACCTACTAGGATCCAAGACGACGATTTTCACTGATTACTCTGCCCTTAGATACTTAATGTAAAAGAAAGATGCAAAGGCCAGACTGATTTGATGGATACTTCTTTTGCGAGAGTTTGATTTGGAAATTAAAGACAAAAAGGGCGTTGAAAATGTGGTGGCAGATCACCTTTCGAGAATTCCTAATGTACCAATTGAGACTATACCTATCAATGAAGACTTTCCTGACAAACATATCTTTACGATGTGTAAAGAGCCCTGGTATGCTGATATAGCAAACTATCTTGCAACCAGGCAAACACCTTCAAATTGGTTAGGTCAGGACAAGTATCGCTTTATGAAACAAGTACAGTTTTTCTTTTGGGATGAACCATATTTATTCAAATATTGCCCTAACCAGATAATTAGAAGGTGTCTTTCTAAGGATGAACATCATAGCGTATTGACATTTTGTCACAAGCTGGCTTGTGATGGACATTTTGGTCCACGAAAGACTGCTGAGAAAGTCCTTCAGAGTGGGTTCTATTGGCCCACTCTCTTTAAGGACACTTATACATTATGCAAGCTCTGTACCAGATGTCAAATGACGGGTCAAATCACGCATAAAGACATGATGCCCCTTAATCTGATCCTTAAGGTAGAAAATTTTGATTTGTGGGGCATCGATTTCATAGGACCCTTCCCTCTGTCTTATGGCAACCAATACATTTTGGTGGCCGTAGACTACTTTTCTAAGTGGGCTGAAGCTATTCCAAAGACAAATGATAACCAAGTTGTCATCAAGTTCTTATGGGAAAACATCATTTCACGCTTCGGAGCCCCCCGTGCGATAATTAGTGACAATGGGAGTCATTTCTGCAATCGAGCTTTTGAAGCCCTAATGCGGAAGTACTCAATCTCTCATAAATTATCCATGGCCTATCATCCTTAGACGAACGGGCAAGTGGAGGTCACCAACTGACAAATTAAACTGATATTAGAGAAAACTATTGGACAAAATCATAAGGATTGGTCCATCAAACTCATTGATGCCCTATGGGCATATCGGACCGCCTACAAGACTGTCCTCGGTATGTCTCCATATCGAGTTTTATTTTGAAAACCCTGCCATCTGCCTGTGGAGTTAGAGAACAGTGCTATGTGGGCACTAAAATAACTGAATTTGGACTTAGCCAAAGCCGGTGATTTAAAAAGTTACAGATATCCAAGTTAGAAGAACTATGAAATGATGTATACGATAACGCTCGGATATCTAAAAATAGAGCTAAGATTTTCCATGATAAATCGATTCATAGGAAAAATTTCGTCTCGGGACAAAAAGTTCTATTGTACAACACTAGACTCCACCTTTTTCCTGGTAACTCAAAACTAGGTGGTCAGGCCCATACATTGTCCAGAACGTCCCTTCTCATTGTGTCGTTGAAATTTTCGATCCAAAAGATGGCAACACTTTCAAAGTCAATGGTCAACGCCTAAAGCCATTTTTCACCACGGAATCTGAGTCCCACAATGCTATTGAACTGGGTCTTTGTGACTCAGTCTATACGTGACCACGTAATTTTACAATTTTTCCTGTATTTTCTGTACATCATTTTGGGACCTCCTTTGTAAATAATAAAAAGATAAAAAAGATAAAAAAAACTAAATAAGTGGGATTAGGTGCTAAATATCACCAAGGTTTTTTCATCTTTTCCTACACTCACTTTTCTTTCTAAATAACCTAGGGTTGTAAATTCCTAGTTTCCACTTGGGCAATTTGGGGATTCCGTCTTTCTCAGCCCCTTATAAATATCCCTCAGCCCGTGTTCTCCTCATTACCCTACTTCATATCTCAGATCTGAAACAAGCACAGCAGCGCCGCCCCTTCAATTTTTTTCTGATCCTCTGCGCATCAGTGGCACCTTCGACTTCCCTGGAGCGCGGCCAAATTTCTCTATGGTCGCGATAGTCTGAAATTCAAGGATCTACAATCTCCACCTCTGCTACCATCACAGATTGCTCTCTGCAATCTCGTTTCAATTTTCCTTCCCACGTAGTCTGGGGGAGGATTGCGTATCCCTTCTCGTTGCTTCCTATTATTCATCATGGCACCATCTATCTTCGCTGAAAAAGATTTTGCTCGAATTCTTAGCGATGTTAACGGTTATGGTCATATATTTTTAGATCGTATTCGTGCATGAGATTGATATAGATTAGTTTATGATAACTCAGATCACAAGTCTTACTATTGTCCTGAGCTCATCAAACTTTTCTACAATTCTATAGATTCTGAATCTATCAATTTTGACACATATCAGATCTTGGTTCACATGCCCACTGGGGATATTATTGTCATGCTTCTTCTACTAGAAGAACTCACACATGTCCCTTGCAACCCACATCATAGCGACCCTCTACCTTTAATCGATTACATGACTGTCATGGGGGCTCGCTGTATGGAACAAGATAGGGGGTTCAAAGCCAGTACTACATTTAGAAACGTATATTGCGTTGGTCACTGGATTCAACGCAACATTTTAGGGTTTGACCACATGACCTCCTTTAACAGGTCGGTGCTGCAGATTATACATGACCTGATGACTCGGCAGCACACTATTTGTATCAACAAGATCATTTTTCATAGTATCATCACCAACTCCTCACGCACACGTGGTGCAAAGTACTCGCACCCTGTTTTGATCACTCGTCTGTGTAGGACTTTCTTACCAGATGCAGTTTTTAACTCATATGATAGGGTGTTCGTTGCACAAGAGAGGGCGACTAGAGCTTACAATAGTTGTCTTCATGCGGTCCGGACTCCTAGTGTCCAGTCCGAAGATGTCCCTGTGGAGTCCTCTTCGGAGGAACTTTTAGAGGAGGAGGATGAGCCGGCTTTTTGGCAACAGGACCCCCCAGCTGATTCACGCGCCTTCATGCCTACCATTTGGCGAGGCATGAAGAAGATATTTCGGGGGCAGATTCGACTACGCAAACAGGTTGCGGAGCAAACATCTCGCCTATATCACATTGAGGAGGGTCTGCAGCGATCACAGTCGGCTGGACCTAGCACCACCGCTGGTCCAAGCTGAAGGCGGGGGTGATACCTTTCTTTACCTATTTCATGCGTATATTTTCTTGCATACATTGAGGACAATGCATGGGATAGGTATGGGGAGTAGATACTAATATAAGAAATTTTAAGACTTTTTCTTTTAGATTTCTAGGTTTTTTTTATTTTCTTTTATTTCTCTTTTCTTACTAACATAGGATTTTTCTAAACTTTTTCTTTTAGATTTATAGGTTTCTTGTTTCTTATATATATAAAAAAAATATATTGATCCATTTTTTGAAAAGAATTAACTTGATCTTAGGTATTAAGGAAATTCTAAGCTAAGATTTCTTAATATAAGTTGAAATAAGTTATTTGTTGGATTTTTAGATTAAGAAAGAAAAGAATAGAAAAGATGGCTAGATTTTGAATTTTTTCTAAACACTATATACATTTGCAGGTTGAGGGATTAATCAAGGACTTAGTGACTTTGTTTACATAAATATATATATATATATAAAGGAAAAAAATCAAAAATAAAACTTGATCACTAATTAAGCTGGTTGGTTGTGCCTTAAGAAGCATGATCAGTCACGCCTAAAAGTGGTTGAGTCCTTAGCATTCGTGGCCTAGTTTACTCGAGACCTTGAACCTTAGGGATGTATCTTCATCTGATTCCTTAAGACGATCTGGTCTGGGAGTCATCAGTAAAAGGCTCGCTACACGGGTAAATTAGAAAGCCTAATGAAGCTAAGAAAATATAAATATATAATATATAAAATAACATAAAAAAGAATATATCTAATATATATATATATGAACAAATGAACTAAAGTCTAAGAAAAATCCCTCATACATATGTATATGTGTTAGGCCTGATACAAAATCCAGTTTTTCTCTCTATTCTTAGAAACTTAACCTAAGTTGAAAACAATATTTCAAATGTAAACTTATAAAAAAGAAGGAAAAGTTTAGAATAACCCTAAACTGATAGATCACCGAAATTCTTGATGGAAATGGATCATAATAAAATGTTTCACTTTTTCACTAACATTTTCTTTTTCTTTGGGATTTTGTTGGTGCAATCCGCTGAAAACCCTCAGGAGACAACACTCCTCCTCTAGGGTAACCTAGAGGTTTAACGGCTTAGTGCACGAGCTCAGTACAATCGTGTCACCTACGAAAGTGGTGTAATAATTTAGTTAGGATTTTCTCTTGCTTATTTTGCTCAGGGACGAGCAAAAGTTAGGTATGGGGGTGTGATTGGAGTCATTTATGCATCATTTTCTACCACAATGCTATGCTTTATCTGAATAAATATTTGATTTTTACTGCTTTTTTCCTCTCTTTTTTTAGGTCCAATGTTTAATGGAGAAGGAGGCCCAACAATTGTGATTTTTGAGGAATTAAAGAAACGTTTAGAAGCCCACAAGAGAAAAGCCAAGTTTGTACAGATCCAAAGCGCATTCTCAGTTTCTACAAGGTCCAACTGGGGATACGAGATGCAACAGAAAGGCATAAAAATCTGCTAGCGCAGCGGCCAAGAAACGGCCGCGGAAACGCGGCACATGCCGCGAAATCGTGGCAATCTTTAGGCCGTTACTTCAGCGTTTGATCCAAAGACTGAAGTGGGATGACCTCTTCTCATAAAGACTATAAATAGACCCCTAGGGCCTCTGTAATCGGGGAGGAGAAAAGAGCAATGTTTATAGGGAAATTGTTAGGGTTTCTCTAGGTTTTCTTTTAGTTTCTTATGTAATTTTCTTTTTCTCCTTCTAGAATCTAGAAAAAAAGATAGAGTGAGAGTGAGCAATCTTTGTAATTGGAGATGGTGACAATGCAATACAAGGATCGAGCTTTTAATCTTCATCTTCTCTTGTTCTAGTGCATTATTTTCTTTAAGCTTGTACTTTCTTCTATTTCACTTCTACAATGAACTGTTTCTTGTTCTTTATTTTCATGTCTAGCTAATTCATTAACATGACTAACTAACTTTTAATTTTACTAACTACTATCTCTTGGGTGATTGCTAACTAATATGATTCAATTGATACTTTCTTCTTTTTTGTCTTGCAAACTACAAGTCTATTTTACCTCCAATGAAGATGAGTTACTTTTTATTCTTTGTAAATGCTATGTTCTCCCTTCATATGATTCATGTGAGACTCACTTAGAGCCTTGTCTTTAGAACAAGTGCCTTGATGGAACATGAAGATGGAGCACTTCACTATGCCAATGACTACATTACAAGTTCTTATTTCATGCTTGCTTTGTTATAGCTTTGATGGACTAATGAATCTTGTATGTTTCTTAGCATTGCTAAAAGTGACTATCCTTGTTTCACTAATGAAAATCTATTTAGGGAACCAATGATTCAAGGAGGCAACTAGCCTAGATGAGAAACGCCTTCGACATGGGACAACACAAGGACTTGGCAAAGCAAGACATACCATTACCGATGAATCAATATGAGGCATACATCACCCAACGAGAGCAGTAAGTTAGTAAATTAGAATGTTAGTTAGTCATGGCTTCTCTTTATATCATACTTAAGAAACTCTTTTCTGAAAACTTTCTCTTTTCAAATATCTCTGTTTTTCTTCCATCTTTATTCTCGTTTCTTCCTTTCTTTTACAAAACACCCAAAGATTTTTCACTCACCTTCCACATCGTTTTGTTTTGCATTTCTTAAAACAAAGAAGAACTTTCATTTTTCTTCACGAAGATTTCATAATAAACCTTTAATGCTTCTATCGCTAACCCTCCCTGCAGATACGATCCGTCCTAGCATATGCTACGAACGGTGTTTCGAAAGGAGCAAAGTAAACCTGCATATACATTCGAAGTTCTTGATCATCGGTACTTGGCAACCAATGGTTTACTCTAAACCTCTTTTCAATACAATTAATCCTTCCGAACAGAGATCACTAAGTATTTCATCTTGTATTTGAGGAGGCGAACTTGCAGGTTCGTGTTGTTTAGTGTTCTTATGGGAGCTCGGTGTAGAGGTGCGGCCTCGGTAAGCTCGTTTGCTTGCGTGTGTTGTTCTTATGTGAACAAAAGAGGGACTACTGAGTCTAAGAGTTCTAGTGTGAACTCCTTGTAGGTGTTGCGGCATAGAGTGATCCAGTGGGATCAATTTTAGTGGAAATCCTTCATAGTGTTGGAGGCGGGGACATAGAGCAAGGGTGCTCGAACTTCGAAATAAATCTTCTGTGTTTGCGATTGCTCTCTCTATCTCTCACTTGTGTCTATATCTTGCATACTTACATTGCTTATCTCTTTATATGCTTAATATATCTTGTGCTTAATTGTTATATGCTTGGGATTGTTTGGTCACACTTGTATTCAACCAAGAGAATCATAGTGGCACCTTAACTCTTAATCTAGAGAAATCTAAAGGAGATAGACCAAAACTCTTCACCGGAAATTCGACTACACTCTTATGTTATACTTTGTGTGTTTAGCTTACTAGTTTTAATTTGCATAAATAGTTTTTAATTTTACATTTGTTCATCATTAGATTAGCTAGTCAGCTATTCACCACCCTCTAGGTGACCTACACTTTGTGATCACCAAGTGCTGTAACTACTCTTTTGCTTTGTGCTTTGGCTTTGTACCTTCCCTCTTGTGTAGAGGTAATTACTTATGAATAGGCTTTATTTCTTTGCTTTATGCCTCTTCTTGTGTTGAAGATTTGATTTGTATCCTTTGTGAAGTTTTTTAGTGGAGATAGTAGAAATCCTTTACGCGGTGAAGGCGAGGACATAAGGCTTGGTGCTCAAACCTAGAAATATATCCTTGTGTTAGCGTTTGACTATATCTCTCTAAAATCCACTCCCTTTATATATTGCATTGCTACTATTGTTCATTTATATCTGCTTGATGTTGTCTGTGTACTCATACTTTTTTTAATTCAAGCATCTCAACTCTTATAAAAGTAGAAGTTTGAGGAGAAGTTCTAGAGCACTTCACCAGAAATTCGACTTCACTCTTTGGATATCTATTATGGTAGTGTAATAGTTTTAATTTCATATTATTGATCATTAGATTAGCACTACACCTATTCACTCCCCTCTAGGTGTACATTCAATTGCTATCAGAGCTAGTGCTCCTGATATTCGGTTTAACAACCAAGGAGTGATCTTTTATTTTCTAATCACATATGCTTTACACATTCATATTTGCTTCACATATTCATGGATTATCTTGCTCCACCTATATTTGATGTTTCTAATATCGGCATGTGAAAATTTAAAATGAGTTCATATCTTAAAGCTTTAGGATTACATGTTTATCTTGCCACCACTAAGAAATCATATATTGAAAATGGAAACTACTTAGAGGCTAATGCATAAGCCATGATTGCACTAAAAGAAACACTTAGCAATACTTCTCATTGTGATTCTACTTTTGTAGTGGAAACACGTTGATCTCTCTTGAAGGAGAAAGTTCAAACGATTTAATGAGAGAATCTAGTGAAGATGATTCCGATCAAGCTTATTTCATGGTCCAAGGAAATGACTCCCTTAAGGTAAACTCGGAATCTGAAATTGATGATTGTGCAAGTATGTCTAATAATAATGCTAGTATGTCTAGTAAAGAAGCACACATTTTGAATAATGAGCTTGCTACATTTTGTGAGGATTTACCTGTAAAATATAAATTATTGAAAAATAAAAGTTTACAATTAAAAAAATGATTCTTTATCTTCAAAATTAGATTGTATTTTGAAAGGAAAAAAAAAGAAATTTCAAAAGAGAAGGGTATTGTTTTAAAGTAAAATGAGCTTTTATCTTCAAAACTTGATTTGATTTTAAATGAAAGCGAAGTTATTTTAAATGAAAATGAGATTTTGAAAAAAAAATATGATTAAAGAAAAGGTTATTGTCTTAAAAAAAAATAAGTCTTTCAAAAAGAAAGTTGTTTTGAAAAAAAAGACTTCTTTTGATGTTTTCCGCACTTGCCATGTTTCTCATGCTAAAAATGTTACATCTTCTATTGATAAGAATGAGATTCATGTTTTGAATGATAGCATTGATTGTCTGAGCTTAACCTTGAGCCATTACGCAATCGACCATAAGAGGAATTTTTATTTCAAAAGAAACAAGCTTCACATTTACGTGCACATCCTCCATGGCATGCACAAGCACACCATGTTACTATGTATGTTAGAGTGTGTATATGTACACATTGCGGTCGCAAAGGCCATCTTGTAAAATTTTGTTATGATAGATTAAATGATTCTAATTTTGCAAGTAAAAATATCTAGATTAGAAAATATACTAACTTTCAAGGACCCAAAAAAGTTTAAGTATCAAATTCCACTCCTATTATATTTGATGTAGGTGTGAGCTCTCATAAGACGTGAGAGGATTGGTGCCTTGGTGGTGGATGCAATCGGAGCTTAATAAACTATATCAAATGATGTATCACTTTCAAGGAATCTAGGTGGGAGGACCACGTTGTTTGGAGAAGAAAAGATTAGTTCAATCAATTTTGGTAACTATCTCTATCTTTCATTTTATGTTTTTAGGATATCATGTTTTACATGTTATATATATGTTTAGATGCAATTCTTGTTAAAACTTGCAATGTATTTGTATAGATTTTGAGATACACTCTTGATTTTGTGCCTATCATGATTCATATCTCTTGTTTCTCATTTATGGTTTTGCTATATATGTATATAATAGTTTTGATGATTATTTTATTTAAACATATATTTGATTTATAATGCATTTATTTTTGATTCATGCTTTATTGATTGAGGCTAAACCTGCACAAAAAATACGGAATTAAAGAACTTAAGATTAGGATGTGCAAGTGCTCAATTCTTCCGCTATAGCAAGTGGCTGTGCGGGTCGTGATCCACAAGGAGGGTTTTGCGATAGAAGCGTTTACGTTCTTGTATTGAAATCTTTATGAAAACCAAACGAGATTTCTTCTCTGTTTTTAAGTTAAGAAAATGAAAAAGAAAGTTATGTTAAAGTTAGAAGAAAATGGTAGAATAGAATGTGGAGAAAATCAGAAACAAATGAGTTGGGAATGAAAGCGATTTGGAAGAGGTGGTGATCTATACTAAAGAAATAAAAGAAAAGAAAGAAAGAGGAGTGAAGAAATACTTACCTAGTTTTGATTGATGACTTACCTGAAAACCTTTGCATGTTCTACCTTTGTTTAGGAGGTGTTCAACGCATAGATCATAAGCTCGAGCTCAGTCCCCGTTCGCATTATATCATCAAGTCTAGCACAAGCATGAAGTGATACATCTTGAGGAGGAGAACGCCTTCATGAACTATCGTTGGCACTCACATAACATCGTTATACTTGTGCTTTGGAATTCACTTGTATACTCAACAAAAACAACGAGGTAAAGTAGAAGAGGAAGACGAAAACAAAAGAAAATGAAAGTAAAGCAGAACATACAAATGTTACCTTTTATTGCTTGAAACGATGGAAGAAAGGAGGAGGGTACATCGGTGTCACTCTCAACATATGCCTCTCTCTCTCTTACTTACATGAATCATCATCTAACCTAAGCTTACATACAATTTACATAGAAAGAAAAAGAAAAACCTAAACTAAGAAATGAAAAACTAGTCTAAATCCTAACTCTGCATTGGCGTCCATTTTCAGCACAAAGAATGGCCTTTTATAGGCAAAACCCTAACCATCAGGATCCCGGGGAGATCGGAGGAGCAAACGCTCCCCTAACTCCCTAAACTTGCAGCAAAAATGCGGCTTTGGCCGCGTTTTCGCGGCCAGGGTGTGGCCAGGTGGCCACACCTTGTTGGTGGGTCTCCCTGGCGTCTCGTTCTGTCTTTATCTGGGGTTGGATTTGCAGTTTGGCTCCGAGATTTTGAAGAAATGGCCGTTGATCTTTGCTTCAACCGATCGATTCTGAGAGGATTCTTCTAAACCGGTTTTCAACCTCTTGATTTTGCCCTGATTCAGTGAGTGCGAATTAATTCTGATTTAATTCAGAATTTTGGTGGGCTTTGGGCTCATTTCTCTTCATCTCCTTAAAGATTGGGCCTGCAAATAAATCAAACAATTAATTAGGACAATGCAGTCTTTTATTCTATAATAAGTATGGACATATGATATTAAATATGCAACATTAGCGACCAATCACACCCCCATACCTATCTTTTGCTCGTCCTCGAGCAAAACAACTAAACTATACTAAGGATTATTAGACCACTTTCGCAGGTCACACGATTGCACTGAGCATGTGCAACAAGCCGTTAAACCTCTAGGTTTCCCCTAGAGGACGAGTTTTGTCTCGTGAGGGTTTTTAGCGGATTGCACCTACAAAATCCATAAAGAAAGGGAAACAAAGAGTTAGTATTTTCAAAAAGCATTTTGAAAGAGAAAAATATTTGAAATATAATTGTAAGATCTAAGCAATCTATAAGTTATAGGAAAACTGAATTTTTCATTCCTAAACTTAGTCTCTATTCAAAAATTTGTTATCAATCAAAGTAAGGAGTCAGATTATACTTCTCATCTAGTTTATTACTTTACCCTAAGTCATATGCACCTTGTGACTGTGAAAATTTTTACAAAGGGTTCATTAACTCTAACTCTTATGCCTTATTTATTTATATATATCTATTTTTTTGTGGTATTATTCCTTAGTTCTATTAGGCTTTCTAATCTGCCCATGTAACGAGCCTTTAATCGATGACTCCCAAACCAAACAGTCTTAGGGCACCGGGTGAGAAAACACCCCAAGGACTTAAGGACTCGAGCAAACAAGGCCACAAAACTAAGGATTTTATTATATTAACCACTTTTAGGCGTGAATACTTATGCTTTATTAGGCACAAATACCCAGCTTAATCAGAGGATTTTATATTTTTTTTCTTAAACTTTTCTAATCATCTTTCGCATAAATACTAAGGCTTGCTTAGGCTAAAGCACCTAGCTAATCAATAATTAGATTTGTTTATCTTTTTTTTATTTTTTATTTTTCAAACTTATCTAATCATCTTTCGCATAAATACTAAGGCTTGCTTAGGCCAAAGCACCTAGCTAATCAATAATTAGA
Organism: Agave tequilana; assembly: GCA_038442645.1. NCBI lineage: Eukaryota > Viridiplantae > Streptophyta > Magnoliopsida > Asparagales > Asparagaceae > Agave > Agave tequilana. The sequence continues at coordinate 901,622 of JAVJIF010029691.1, read as the reverse complement.
TTTGTTTTTTTTATATATATATATTTTTATAAGGCATAAGAATCTTTGTTTTTGAACCCTAAGTGTGTAAGTGTATGAAGTGTGCATATTTCATCAAGGTAAAGATCAAGACTAAATTACTTTGACAAATTTTCTTTCTAACCCTAAAAATCAAACAAATAATCATATTTTGACCAAGTATAAGAAATCTGAATTTAGATTTTCCTATGCCTTAAAATTAACTTAATTTCTTACAAAAAATATGTCAAAATATTATTTCTATTTTCAAAAAGTTTTTAATAAAAAAGAAAACCTAAGTTATGTTAGACCCTCCCCCACACCTATCTTATGCATTGTCCTCAATGTATGAATTAATGCATAGATGCATGAAAAAGAAGAAAGGGAAGGAAAGTGTTACCTTAAAGTTGTGGTTCCGGTGGTGGTCTGATTGGTCCACGAAACGCGGCCCAATCGACTTTTCGTGTGATTCAGAGGAACCCACCAGAAATATCTTTAATATATCCCATTAAAAGATAAATCCATGAAGAATTTTTTTAAAAATTTAACCCCATCTAATTTCCAAATTCCATAACTAATTTCGGAGTCAAATTTGTCAACCACCTCGTCCCAGAATGGAGTGTGAAAAGATAGAATGATTGACTTGGACTCAGGAAGTACAGGAACTAATACTGACTCAGGAAAGTGACTTAAGTCAAGTAAAGGTTCAGGAATCGAGATTGGTTCAAGAAGCGGGTCCAAGTCAAGAAGTTAAAACTCAAGTCCACATGTATTTTCTAACAATGGGATGTGACTTAATATTGGTGATTCAAGTTCAAGAATGATAGGTGGGGGAATCAAAACTGACTCTAAAATATTACTCAAGTTTGGTAACAAAACAGGAGTCAACATTGATTCAGAAAGGTGAACTGGATCACAGATTTGAGAATCTAGGTCACATGTCTCATTGAGTTCAATATCATAAAAATGAGAACTTGCTGATTTGTCAATAGGATCTTCAAAAGTTTATAATTGGTCAAGTTCAATATGATCCTCAAAGATAGGTGATTCAATTTCATTGTGAATTGGTACAGGATCCAATGTTGACTACGGGAAAAGATTGAAGTCAGGTGAAGATACCGGAGTCATTATTGAATTAGGAAGAAGAATTGAATCACTAATTTGGGGTTCAAGATCATATTCATTCTCAAGTTCTATTTCAGGAAAGGAATAACTTGCCAAACTGTCAATATCTTTTTCAAAATTTGGAGTTTGGGCAAGTTTAAATGGTTGTTCTGAAATAGAATCTTAATTTCCAAAACAACATGACTCTTCGGCTCTAACGAAATGGTAAGTGACATCAGAACGGTGGGAACGTAGAGATTCGACCATCATATCTATGTCACGATTACGAGCGTTTTGAGCCTGAGTCATGGCTTCAAGCATCTTTTCATAGTTGATAGGCTCATTGTTTTGATGAAAAGATGAAGTATTGTCTTGGAATTTGTGGTGAAATTGTGAGTCTATCAGATTTTGGGATTTGTGTTTGGACTCACACATACTCATTTCCAAAATTGATAGTTTCCTATTTTGGACTGGTGGAACTGAGTATGAATCTTGAAAATATTGTGGACTAGGTGGAGAAGGAGGACAAGTTGACTGAAAATTATGCTCGGGGGAGGTGAATCCCCACTGACTCGGTGAAGAGTTGAAATTATTATGGAAATTATAGTTATTAGATTGGGGGTATGGGTTATATTGATTCGGATAAGACCAATCCGGCACACTAAGTTGGTTAAAGTCATGATATGCCGAGTTGGTAATATCCGAAAATGAACTCGGTGTGTAATATGGATTATTATTAAAGTTGAAAAAAATTATTATTATAAGCCATATCACACAATAGAATACAAAAAAGAAAGAAAAAACAAACAAATAAGCAAACAAATAAAAAGAGAAAATTCTAACTAAGTTAGGGTAGACCTATGACCTAGACGACTCCTAACTGATTATACCGTCCACGGGAGGTTTAATGTAGACTTTGACCACAAGCTAATCAGCCAGGTCAGGGCAAGGCTGGTGGGAGGTTTTCCGTCAAAGACGTTCCTTAATTAAATAACCACCAACCTTCGGGCTTTCGGCCCTCAATCCCTTTCCTAAACGCTGATTTGGCAGGAGTCAAATTCCAATACCTTTCCCCCTTAGGATAATCTCCTAATTGAGTCCGAGATGTCCCTAGTGCCAACGTCTACTCATTTTTAGTTAGGCTTGGGTTAATGAGTGCTTGGAATCTGATTTTTGGGCTAAGGAAGTGTGATTAAATCCCCACCTTATCTTGTTAATGGGCAGTGCCCTTAAAATCAATTTGTGCAAGTGTACAAGATAAATAAGATTCACTCAAAGCGATATAAATCAACCAAGAAGTGAGTCCTATGCTAAATGCAATGCAGACGTACCTTGCTCCAGCACTCTTCAACAGTAAAAATAAATGAATTGAAAAGACACGTGCCTAAAATGCAAATGTCTAATCAATTTTTTATCTTTTCAACAAATGTTTTACTGTTGATTATTAGCAGGCTTATGTGATGGCATATAAGAAAAAGTAAAGTTGCAGAAAACTAGAATTTGCAAAGCAAGCAGCCCTGCAAAAAGACAGTTAGTAGTCCACTCCTTTTTGTCGCGTTTTCGCGGCGTTGGCCGCGGATCCGCGGCAAAACAGAGGGCACTTGGTCTCTGCTTTCTAGAGCAGAGGCCCAAGGCCACTTATATTTTACTGCAACTTTAATTTCCTTCTTTGCTTGCCCTTTAACCTGCAACAGAGAAGAAAGTTCGTTTTAGTTCTAAAAAATTTTCAAGAAAAATCAGATTTCAATAAAAACGTTACCCTCCCCGGCAACGGCGCCAAAATTTTGATTGAGGCTAAACCTGCACAAAAAATACGGAATTAAAGAACTTAAGATTAGGATGTGCAAGTGCTCAATTCTTCCGCGATAGCAAGTGGCTATGCGGGTCGTGATCCACAAGGAGGGTTTTGCGATAGAAGCGTTTACGTTCTTGTATTGAAATCTTTATGAAAATGAAACGAAAGTTCTTCTCTGTTTTTAAGTTAAGAAAATGAAAAAGAAAGTTATGTTAAAGTTAGAAGAAAATGGTAGAATAGAAAGTGGAGAAAATCAGAAACAAATGAGTTGGGAAAGAAAGCGATTTGGAAGAGGTGGTGATCTATACTAAAGAAATAAAAGAAAAGAAAGAAAGAGGAGTGAAGAAATACTTACCTAGTTTTGATTGATGACTTACCTGAAAACCTTTGCATGTTCTACCTTTGTTTAGGAGGCGTTCAACGCATAGATCATAAGCCCGAGCTCAGTTCCCGTTCGCATTATATCATCAAGTCTAGCACAAGCATGAAGTGATACGTCTTGAGGAGGAGAACGCCTTCATGAACTATCATTGGCACTCACATAACATCGTTATACTTGTGCTTTGGAATTCACTTGTAAACTCAACAAAAACAACGAACTAAAGTAGAAGAGGAAGACGAAAACAAAAGAAAATGAAAGTAAAACAGAACATACAAATGTTACCTTTTATTGCTTGAAACGATGGAAGAAAGGAGGAGGGTACATCGGTGTCACTCTCAACATATGCCTCTCTTTCTTACTTACATGAATCATCATCTAACCTAAGCTTACATACAATTTACATAGAAAGAAAAAGAAAAACCTAAACTAAGAATTGAAAAACTAGTCTAAATCCTAACTCTGCATTGGCGTCCATTTTCAGCACAAAGAATGGCCTTTTATAAGCAAAACCCTAACCATCAGGATCCCGGGGAGATCAGGGGAGCAAACGCTTCCCCTAACTCCCCAATCTTGCCACGGAAACACGGCTTTGGCCGCGTTTTCGCGGCCAGGGTGTGGCCAGGTGGCCACACCCTGTTGGTGGGTCTCCCCGGCGTCTCGTTCTGCCTTTATCTGGGGTTGGATTTGCAGTTTGGCTCCGAGATTTTGAAGAAATGGCCGTTGATCTTTGCTTCAACCGATCGATTCTGAGAGGATTCTTCTCAACCGGTTTTCAACCTCTTGATTTTGCCCTGATTCAGTGAGTGCGAATTAATTCTGATTTAATTCAGAATTTTGGTGGGCTTTGGGCTCATTTCTCTTCATCTCCTTAAAGATTGGGCCTGCAAATAAATCAAACAATTAATTAGGACAATGCAGGCTTTTATTCTATAATAAGTATGGACATATGATATTAAATATGCAACATTAGTGACCAATCATTTATCTTCTATAAGATTATTTTTCATTATTTTTGCTTCATGTATATATAAACCTTGCTAAAACTATGAGATATACATGTAATATCCTTGGATTACTTATTTTATATATCATATATTCTATTGTTGACTTAATCATGATTGAATATGTATGTATGCTTTAGTTTTTATAAAGTTTACATATATCTTGAAGAATTATCTCATGTGCTTCTTGAATATCTCGTTGGTGGAAATGTTGATGTTTTGAGTTTATCGTTTCTATTGATCTTGATATTGTTTATATATCTTATTTGAGAAAAAGAATTTTTCTTAATTTATATTTTCATGTTTCACAAATCTAACTTTCTCATCTCAAAGTTTAAAAAGAATTTCATATGAGTTATTTTTTAGCCATATAGTTTTATCTTCATGAATGTGTTATTTACATGTTTCTTGTGCACTCACTTTTATGTTTACCTCATGGTTTTATATTCATGAGCTTGCATGTGCTATATAGATTTTGAGTGATAATTCTTATGTAATTAGTATGTTTGATGAGATATATTATTTATTTCACATTTAAAATTTTTTTGAAATAGTTTTCAAAAATAGTTTAAACTGGTTCTTTTAATTCTTTTGAAAACATTACTATGTTCAAATTTTTAAATTGACATCTATTATTTTTTATTTTCTTGATATTTTTATTTTGTACTCAACTAATTTCAAAATTATTATTTTGAAATCTTCTACTCTTGGTGGGAGGTTGGTTGGGTTATCATACCTTGTTTTGTTTAAGTGACTATTTCTTGACAAGTAAATATAGGTTGGTGATCTAATGAGTTATACACATGATTCTCATGATAATTGATTTTTGTATACTCATTATTATCTATCTATATATGTATGGTTTTTATTATGAATGGTATTTCTATTGACATACATACATATATATGATTTAGTTGATTGTGCATGTTTCGTGCATATCCGTGCATAGTCCTTGCATGTCTTAACACAATCTTCTTTTTGCATGGATTGAATATGCTTTAATATATATATTGATATCACCTTCAATTAATATCATCACTTTTCAAAGCTTATACATTAGTTTTGTGATTGTTTAAAAAAGGGGAGAACTTTCTTGATTTAAATTTTAATTGGTATCTTATTTCCTACTTTTTGAAAAAAATATTTAATAGTTCATATTTTCAATTGGTATCAATTATCACAATTAGTATCAAATTTTCAAAATTGTTTAGAATTTCAAAATTGGTATCATGAGCCTTCACTATCTATTAAGTTAGTATCATGTTTAAACCTTCAGTTGGTATCAAAATTATTTTGCAAATTGTTATCTATGTTGGTTTCAAAATAGTTTTCAATTTCAAGTGTTATTTCTAGTTTTTTAATTAATATCTATGTTTTTTTACAATTGGTATCTAGTTTTAAAAATTTGTTTTGATACTTATTGCCTATATGCAAGGGAATTTAACTTAATGACTCCCCCATATATAAATTTATAATGAGTGTACTGTATAAAGAAGAGATTGATCTCTCTTTTCTATATCGAACACATGTATTGGGGGAGCCTAACTTCTCCATCTATATATTGTATATTATGCTTATATGGGTTAGGGTTTAGTCGTCCCTTCTTCATGTAATGCATTTATGGAAGGGGAGTTTAACTTAACGTCTCTCCTCTCATAGATTTGTATCGCATATGTTTTTATCAAATATTCTTTATCCTTTTGTTGATGAAATGACAAAAAAGAAAGAGAAATTAGAGTTTATATATGCATATCATGTTTGTGCTTATGCATACGTTTGTTATGCTTGTTTGGTACCCGTAACTTAAATTGAAAATCAATATTGTTTATTTGTTATGCATGGGTTAAGGGGGAGCTTTTATAAAGCTTTTCTCTATTCATGCAAATATAACTCTATGAGTTTTATCATCATCAAAAGGGAAAGACTGTTGGCCCAAAAGGCTTCTCCTTTTTGATGATGACTAACTCATGTATTTATAGTACTAATGATCTTGTTGTATTTAAGTTTCAAGTGATGATCAAGGCTTAGTTGGTATTTAGCTTCTTTGAAGCTAGTACATGGTGATTTATGGGCTCAAGTTTATATTACGTATCTAGTACTCAAGATGGAGTCTAACTCGATGAATCAAGTTTGAATCAAGTTTACCTGAAGAAGAAGATCCACAAAAAGACTTGTGTAGAGTTTGTAAGTTTAGATCTCTTGCAAAAGAATTGATTAGCTTTGATTGTTCAAGCTTACACATACAAAAGTTTTTGTAGTTTTCTGATTTTGGTATTTTACAAGAATTGGTTTTTGAAACATGTCCAATATTTTTCAATTTTTTATATTATGTTTCAAACATGTATCTTGTAGGATTTGTATTGCCAAAATTTTTTTTAAACCAATAAAAAATATTTAAAAATAAGTTTGATTTCAAAAATTATCCAAAAAACTATATTTAGGCTAGGTCGTTCAATTGCCATCTTGGTTGTTTTTGGGTGTTCACTTGTGCATGTTGTGCACATTTGTCGGATGATCGACCGGTCAACTGGAAAACCTAGCAGTCAACCGAGCGGTTGACCAACTGTCACACCTAAATCTCTGTTGAGATCAGCTGATCGAGCAGTCGACCGATGTCTATTGGCTTGCTTAATATTTTGAGTTAACAGTCGACCGGCCTGTCGACCAATCTTCTGCTCGTCACACTTTTAGCGTTTGAATATAATTTTTTAATTTTATATTCAGTCAATCTGATTCAAATTATATTAAAAAGATTACTTTTATAACTTTTAGGACTACATTTTTTATTCAATAGTTGTTTTTTGATTCAAATGTTAAAGATGTCAAATATTAGTTTGAAGTCAGTTCATGTTCTGAAAATAATTTATAGTTTTTTGATTTGACACCTTTCAGTATTTTAATCACTCTAGTTTTGAAGATGATTAACTTATGTAGCTAAAGTAATAATGATCTTGTTGTGTTTAAGTTTTAGATATTGATCAAGATCTTAGTTGGTGTTTAGTTTCTTTGAAGCTAACACATTGCGATTCAAGAGCTCAAGCTTATAATACATATCTAGTCTTCAAGATGGAGTCTACCTCGGAGAATCAAGTATGGATCAAGTCTACTTAGAAAAGAATAGTTTTGATTGCTCAAGATGACACACACAAAAAGTCTTCATATATATTTTTTCGATTTTGATATTTTACAAGGATTAGTTTTTGATACATGTCCAATATTTTCCAAATTTTAGTATCATGTTTCAAACATGTATCTCATAGCCTATGAATTGCTAAAACACTTTATAACCAATAAAAAATATTTAAAAATAAGTTTGATTTAAAAAATTATCTGAAAATCTATTTTTAGGCCAGGTCACTTGACAGGGCGGTCGACTGAGCCTTTTAGCTATTTATGGGTGTTCGCTTGAGCATGTTGTGCACATTTTTCGGATGATCGACCGATCGACCGACAAATCTAGCAGTCGATCGGACGGTCGATCGACTGTTACACCCAAGTCTCTATTAAGAACAGTCGATCAGACAGTCGACTGATACCTCTCGGCTAGTTCAATATTTTGAATTACCGGTCGACTGGTCGCTTCACCGATCAGCTTATCTACTCGTCACCCTTATAGTTTTTTTGACTATAATTTTTTTATTTTTATATTCAATTAGTGTAATTCAAATTGCATTACAAAGATTACTTTCTATATTTCTTATTCAATAATCATTTTCTGATTCCAAAGTTAAAGATGTCAAATATTAGTTTGAAATCAGTTCATGTTCTAAAAATAGTTTGTAGTTTTCAAATTTATTAACTTTTAGTATTTTAATCATAACATTCTACTCTAATATCCTATCAATTTGATTTAAGTTGCATTAGACAGAAGACTTAACTATTTACAAACTCTTTTTATATGATTTTTTTTTTCAAATTCTAACATGTTCGACCTTAAAACTGTGCTCACAGTTGACCTATTGCACAAACTGGTGTTTATCGGTCGACTGCCTGGCTCTAACAGTCAAAAATTTGATCGTTGGATGGTCGACCGGCCAGTCGATCGATAGACCATTTCTGGTATTTTTTTAATCCTAGCAGCTATTTTTATTGTGGCTATATATGTGGGTTTTGGGTGAGTTTTGTATAAGCATTTTAGGAGATAATATTCTCACTTTCAACAGAGTTTTTCAATAAGTTTTTAAAAAGTTTTTGTGCTCTAAATCGATATCCCTATTGGGTTTCAAAGTTTTGAAAAATCAAAGAAAACAAGTTATGGGAAATTCTAGTTTCAAGGTTTCAATTTCTATATCATTCAAGAAGTTTTTCCAAGTGTCTACTTTTGTGCTTCACTTTCAAAATCTTTGTTTTCTCGCAAGCTTGAACTATTCATTGCAAAATCTATCCTCTATGATTTTGTATTGTGAGAGGTGTTGTTTGTAATTTTTGTGATCACCAAGTGTTGTCACCAGTCTTTTGCTTTGTGTTTTGGCTTTGTGCCTTCCCTCTTGTGTAGAGCTGATTGCTTTGTGCCTCCTCTTGTGTAGAGGATTGAGTTTTTATCCTTTGTGGAGTTTCTTAGTGGAGAGAGTAGAAATCTTCCACGTGGTGAAGACGGGGATGTAGAGCTTGGTGCTCGAACCTTGAAACATATCCTTGTCTTTATTTTTAGCTATCTCTCTAAACTCTACTCTCTTTATATCTTATTTTGCTACTATTGTTCATTTATACATGCTTGATATTGTTTGTATGCTAATACCTGTTATAATCCAAGAGAGCTATTGAGCACCTCAACTCTTATAAAGGAGAAATCTTGAGGAGAAGTTCAAGAGCCCTTCACCAGGAATTCAGCTTTACTTTTTGTATATCTATTATGGTAGTGTAGTTGTTTTAATTCCGTATTATTTGACATTAGATTAGCACTACATTTATTCACCCTATAGGTGTACTTTCACCTTTGTTCTCTCTTATCTTCATTGCTTGCCACGGCCGCTTCTCAGTCTTTCTTCTCCCTTAAAAGTCATTGAAAAATTCTATCAACCTCTGGATCAATATATTTACCAATCATCACTTCTAAATCTTCATATGAATCAATTAGGAAACAGTCTCTGAAGGCTCAACCGTTGCTTTGCAAGGGGGATGACTGCATGGCTGAGCTTTGATCTCTGTTGATGAAACACCTTTTTCAGTCTACAGAATAAAAACTCCTGATGTTAATTTTATAGTCTAAATTCAAATTAAAACATTATCAAATATTGTTGATATCAATAGGAAACAAATAATACCCAATAATGGCGCTAAAAACTTGATGTGCGCTTTCACAAGTGCACAAATTGTTTAGCAAGTAATAGAGTAGTGAGTAGAGTATCATCTCATAGGATTTATGTCTATTGAATACTAAACTATTTTGTCCTAGTTTTATTTGAAGAAACAGTTGTAAAGTAAAGTAAAATAGATTACGAAAATGAAAGTAAACATATTGATTTTTTGGATTTGATAATATTGGCCTAAAGGCTCATCACTCTATTTTTGATGATGATTAAACTCATATAGTTTGTATTAATGATCTTATGATGTTTTAGTTTCAGGTTTAATCAGGATCATTGTTTAGTATTTAGCTTCAACAAGTGAGTCAAAGTCAAGTTTTTGAAGCAAATAGTGTTGATTTAAGAGCTCAAATATAATAATCATATCAAGAACTCAAGAAGGAGTCGAACTCGAAAGAACCATGTTTGGTTGAGTCAAAATGAAGAAAAAGATCATTTCAAGAAGAAGACTCTAGTTTGTAAGGATGTTTAGATTTTTGTAAAGAATAGTTTAGTTTTGATTGCTCAAGTTCTCTCTCACATACACATCAAATTTTGATATTTATTTATATATCAAAAATTTCAGTTTTTGGTTTAATCGGCTTATGCTTTTAAAGTATATTATATTTTAGAAAATCAATTTTTTACGTTTTCAAAATGAATTTGAAAATACAAAAAAAGTTTACATGTCATAATATGTATTGATTGTTAATCCCACATGTTTGTGCTCAATTTTATTTATATGAACCGATTTTTTCTGTAATTTATAGAAATTTATTTGGATTTAAAAAAGAGTTTAAAAAAACTACTGTTTTTTAGCCTAGACCAGTCAACCGAGTAGTCCACCATATGTGTCATAAGCCTATTGGCTTGCATACATGATCGATCGGGCAGTCTATCTAGTGGCACAGAAGCCAAGTGCTTGTCACATGGTCAACTAGGAGGTCGAGCGTTGGCCTTAAGAGCTAAGGAGCTCTTTGGTCAATCGATCGGACGGTCGACCGCCTATTGTGCAGAGCAAAAACCCTGCACTGAAGGGCCGAATGCTAACTCTAACAGCTACTTTATAGACGTTGGTGCTCGACCGAGCAGTCGACCGCTCTGCTGCCAAAAGCAGCATATTGCCTCAAACAGCTAGTTTTTGGATTTTTCTGTTTTGTTTTATTTCCAAACGAATAGTATTTACTTTATTTGGGTTTAAACATGTTTTTAATGACTAAAATTAGTTTCTAATTATCTCATCCTATTTCATGTAAATATGACCTATAAGAGAGAGTTTTGAACTAAGATTTTCAAGCCTGTATTCAACTTTAAATTTTTGAAAATGTTTTGAAAAATTAAGAAAACAAGTTTTGGGAGAAATTAATTTTTGTGCCACAAATTCTTATATCTTCATAGAAGTTTTTCAAATTGTTTTCTCTAGAGCTTCAATTTTAAATTCCTAAGATTTCTCACACAAACTTGAGCTATCATCTCTATCTGTCATATAAGATCCTTATTTTGTGAGAAATTCTTAGTTAGTGATCTTTATGGTCACCGAGTGGGTATAATCTTCATTTGCTTTATGCTCTTTTCTTATGTAGAAGATCATTAGCTTTGTGCTCTCCTCTTGGACAGAGCATTGGAGGTTAGAGTTGATGCTCTAGGTCTTGTGTACTTCCACTGTTGAATCCATAGAGGAGAGAGTGAAAATTATTCATTGTGGTGAATGTGGGTACGTAGAGCAAGTGACTCGAACCTCAAAACAGATCTCTCATGCTTGCATTTGCTCATATCTCTCTTAACTCAACTCTCTTGTGTTTATATCTTTCATACGTATTGTTCCTTTTTATTACCTGCTTGATATAGTTTTGTATATGTTTACACTTGTTTGATTCAAGAAAGAAAAGTGAGCACCTCAACTTTATTATAGAGGAATCTTGAGGAGAAGTTTTAGAGCCCTTCACCAGATATTCAACTTTGCTTCTTGGTTACATTTGCGTGCTAAATTATTATTAGTTAAAGTTTTTTATTTTTGCATTTGATTAGCACATCACATATTCACCCCCCTTAGGTGATTTTACAATTAATATCAAACCTTGGTGCTCTTGATATTCTGTTTAACCACTAAAGAAAGATCCTTATTTTTCTAGTCACATTTTATTTACACATACTCATGGATTTTCTTGCACCACTATGTTTGATATTTTAAACTTTCAAATCTAGAAGATTAGGATAAGTGTATATCTTAAAGCTCTCAAAATAGATGTTTATCTTGCCACAACAAAAAAATTATAGATTAAAAATGAGAAATATCTAAGGCTAATGCAAAAGCCACATATGCTCTAATGCAAGCCCTTAATGATGATTATATCTCTAGGATTTCTAATTGTGGTTCTGCTTTTGTAGTTAGGAATACGTTAATCTGCTTTTGTGAAATTCAAAATCCAAATGGATAAATGGATAGAGAGAAGATCAACAGATGAGATGAAGTAATTTATACTCAGATTCAGACTGGATATATTTTAGTATTTTAATCATACCTTTTGCTATTGAAACTCAAATCTAATGATTCAAGATGATCCAGAAAGAAAACTTAAAGGGCTACAACTCTTACGTTGATAATTATTTCTAATTCTATCATTTGATAAGTTAAATTCAACAATCAACAAGCTAATAAGCTGCAGATCAGAATTAAATATCCACATCAAATCAAGTTTTGAGATAAAGGGAGGATTCAAATTCAGAAATAGCCAGCTCCCCCTATCTCCTCACTCGTTCTCTTATCCATTTCTATCCTATAATACCCACATCAGAGACAGAGAGATGATCAAGCAGAAAGTAGAAGTTAGGCTATTCTGTAGTTTGTAACTTAGCCTTTTTATTTTCTTTTATGTAATTTTTATTTTATTTATGTAACTAAGAGGAGAGGAGAGTTTCATGGACGAACGAGAGCAAAGCTTGTACTGAGGGTGACACCGGTATAAGTAAGTCTTTTCTTTCAATGTTATTTGAATCAAATCGAAGTTTCTTTTTTCTTTTACTCTTGTTTTTATTTGTTTCCCTCTTCTGTGTTTGTGAATCCAAATGACTCCAATAATCTCGAAGTTGCCTTGCCCTTGCAAGTGCTGTTGATGGCTTATGGTGATGGATAGCCATTCCTATGCTAGTGTACCTTGGCCTTTCATTTCATAGTGTAATATCAGGAATTGGGAAGATCATATTTGTCATAGTTCACTTTCCTTCAAATAAAGGTACATCGTCGATACGGGTCAAAGGTAAGTAAGTATTTTTTAGGATTTAACTTTCTTTCTTTTAATTTTTTTAGTTTAGATCACTAACGTCACTATCTCAGCTCTATTCATTATTTTTCACTTTCTTTGTACAAAATCATCTCTATTTTCTCTACCTTCTCAATCTGCCACTTTCTTCTTAACTATAGCTCTTTTTTTTATTTTTTTCAAGAACTAAAAGAACTTTAACCATTTCAAGCGAACTTAGAGAACTTACTAAAAAGCTTCCATCGCTAGTCCCTCCTTGTGGATCACAACTCGCATAGCCACTCGCTATCGCGGTAGTATTGAGCACCTTGCGCTCTTTATTCTTAAGTTCTGAAATTCTATATTTTTTGTGTGCAAGTCTAAACTCAATCATAGATCCAGCTTAAGTTCTCTAACCTCTGTATGAAGGGAACGAAACGTTCTGACGTCGATATCACTGTCATTAACAATGGCAATGCATGACATACCAGGCCATCATGTCTGTGTATAGCAGCTCGACTCAAGGATTGAGCGTTTTAACATGTGGCTTGCCATTTTGTTCCATGAGCGGGTTGCCCTCTTTATCCACAAAAGCCCCACCTGACAGAAGCTTCTCTCAGCACTCGCAGCCCACTTTGAAGCAGCCCGCCATTGCTGTGAGAAGGACAATAGACTGACCATGCGCCAAAACTGCCAGATACACCACGTTGGCAACAATTCCTTCATGAGGGGGTGTTGGCACCACACATTGCTTCAACCATATCATCAGAAATCCTGCCAGTAAAGCTCTGTCAGAAATCAGAACCCTGGCCTGATAATGAAAACTTTCAAAAACTATATCGAGATTGAAAGTGTCCTCATTTGATTCCCTGGTGTATGAGCTGGTGGACGAGCTGATCCTTTCTTCGATCTCTTCATCCGTTCAGGGGGCCAAGTGAGTCATTGGGCCAGTCTTGTCATTCAGATCATAGAAAAGATAGCTCGCTCATGCCATTTCCTTATTTCCCGCAAACCTTCATCCGGTTGTCTGTGCACAAATATGAAAGTGACACAACACTTCTCAGTAGGTTTCATAGACCGAAGGATCATCCTTCTTCAGTAGATGCAACTCCTCTGTAGATGAGATATATTCCTCACAAATCAGGAGCGCCCCCTATCATCTGTCTTAAGACTTCGTACATCTTATACTAGGCGAACCCCATCTCTCCGACAGGAGTAAAGAACGTATATGTCGTTGGATTATAATGCTCCAAGGCTGCATAGAAGCGATGATTACTTTGTGGGATAGCATGCATGACGGCCCTGATGGTCCCATATAAACCCACTTGCCATAACAAATCTTCAAACTGTGCAAGGGCGAAACTCACCATCCTTGACCACCATTGCTTCTCTGTAGAGTGAATCCATTCTATCGCATGTAATTCACCGGGCGAAAATTACCCTTCGCAGCCATAAACTAATTGATGAAGGTAGCTGCTCACTGAGGAGTCTCTCATGTCGGATACTCAGATCTGACCAATTCGGGTTGTAATCCGATTACTTCTCTACCATGGCCAGCTAGGAAAGCGTCATTAACACCAATCTTCCCCAGAGAAATGCCCGAAAAAACTTGGTCAACTCCCAATCCATCAGCCGACGTATAGACATGGGTTGTATATATGACAAAGGAAACATCTGCACCATGTTAGGGTGAAAGAACCTCTGGTGTCCAATCAGATGAAGCTATTTGTAATTGCCATCATATAAAACATTTTCATCTTTATCGATTGAATCGCCTAAGAAGAAGTCTAGCTTCCTTAACAGAGTATGGGAGCCTAATTCAGACCGCCCGTCCGAGAGAAGTCCCCCAAGAGTCAACATGTTGGCCCTGCTTAGCTTAGTTTGTTGTTCTCGGTTCTCCCCAGTAAACACTAAAGCAGTCTTTCAGAGGCTGTAAGTGATGGTAAAGTCTGCACCACACATGTGTCAAAAGTGACACTTCTTGGACAAAGGGTCAGAAGAATATCTCACTACAAAGAAAAGAACAAAAGTATCTTGAAGACTGTGAAAGTATACCAAGTGTTGATGTGTTGAGCCCCGCGTTCAATGACTAAAACATGAGGATCACATGAAGCCCGCATCTAGACTTCACACTTAGAAAAATTTACCAAGTCATTAGGCTTAAACACGAGTCTTATAAATAAGACCCACATTCAGAAGCCTCAAAATGCGAGGTTCATCAGACTCGCATTTGATTCATAAATGCAAGGGTCACGTTAACATGAAAAAATGCGAGGATCACCAGATCCACATTTTTGACATCAATGCGAGGGTCACGTCTACAAATCAAACGCTAATTTGTGATCCCTACGTCGGCTGTTCAACTTAAAAAGAAGTTTCAAAACTTCAAAAAAAAAGTTTAGAGATGAAGTTCTTTGTATTCTCAATAATGGCGAAATCCATTCTACTTACAAGAAATTGGGGCCTCTTGAGGAGAAGAACAGTCCATGGTGATTGGCACAACGATAGTGCTTGAAGAAGCAGCAGTCTGCTTAGGCTTAAGAGCCATTTCACTGGTGAAAATCTTGAGAAAGATTGGAAAAAGTTTGAAGCTTTATGGGTTCTTAAGAAAGCTCAAGAGCTTTTAATCTTCAGACATGGGTCTGATTAAGAGAGATGAAAAGTTTAGTGAATTTATTGTTGAAAGACCCAGGTCTTTTATAGACCTCCCAACGATGGAGATACATGGTGCATATCTCAAGCTCAAATCGAGCTAATGCTTGGCACTGAGGAGTCCTGAGTTTCCAATGATATCCGCGTAAGAAATGGTCCAATGTGACCTTCGCTTTTGAAGCTAATGAAGCTTGCATCCGGAAGCTTCCAATGCAACCCCCACATTTCATGAGAGTCGCTTGTCAAATAAAGCTCAATGTGAGGCTCACGTTTAACATGATTCCCGCATTTCAAAGACAAGACAAGAGTTGCGTCTTCAACAGATGAGACCCATATCTTCATTAACAAAGACCGCACTTTTTCCTGCCAATACTAAAGTATGTTACTGCTTTTGCAATCAATTCAGTAGTGCACTGGCAAAAGTAATCGACAACTCTATTGATTCAATAGTACAGAGAAAAACAAATCGGAGCTCATACAAGTGCTAGACTGAGTTTCGATGAGACTCGTGATGATATATCCTGAAGGCTTCAAGCAGTTCAATAGTACACTCACGAAGACTAGAATCCAGACAAGATCAAACTCGGGGCATCTCAAATGATTACCAGTCTAATCATGGGGAGCCCAAAATCAACATGAAGTCTAAAGTATTCCAAAATCCATCCCAGTCAACCGTGGAGTTTCGAAAACTTTGGAGGGGACTCTGTAGGATGTCTAAAAATCATTAAGACAAGTCCTCAGATGCGGACATCACTTCACTTGGAAGATTGCCTTTCAACTAAAATGCAAACTTCGCGTCCAAGGGTAAACGTGGACTTCAAACGCGGGTCTGAGCAACTTCATATTTCACTTTAAACGTAGGTCTGAACAACTCAACATTTCAGTTTCAATGCATTCCTGTGAGCTTCGCGTTTTGACTTCAATGCGACCATGAGAAGTCTGTGAGAGTTGCGTCTACACAACAGAGTGAGGTTCACGTCAGAAGCGAGACCCCGCATTTCTGTTGTTACTGACCCCCATTACTGGGTCAATTAACTCCCAATGTAATGTTGGAGTTAATCTCCATTATGGAGGGATTCTAGGGGACAATTATACCCCTATAAATATGTTGGCCCAGAGGCCTTCCACTCTAGTTTTGATGATGATTAACTCATGTAGTTATGTTTACTAATAATCTTGTGATTTTTGTTTCAAATCATTAACCAAGATATTAGTTGGTGATTAGCTTCAACAAAGGAGTTTGGAAGCTTTCACATGGTGATTCCAGAGCCCGAGCATCAAGATCATACATAGCACTCATTGGAGTCAAGCTCTGTGGATCACGTTTTGGATCGAGTCAACTTGAAGACGGAGTTCATTAAGAAAACTTAGGTATCCTAGTTTAGTTTGTTTTAGATCCATGTGTAAAGATTAGATAGTTGATATGCTCAAGTTCACAATACACACACGTTTTATGGATATTAGTTTTTCGGTTTTTGGTTTAACCGATATTGGTTTTCATGAATAGTTAGATCAAAATAAGTTTACTTTATTTTTATGTATATTAGATGTGTTCTATATACATACATACTTCATATCTTAAACAAACTTATTTTGATATGTCTATTCATGAGTTTTAGGAAAAATCAGATTTCCTATTGAAATAAGTTTTTGGTTTTTAATAACTTTGGTAAAATATAGTTTTTGGTTTTTAATAAAACTTGTAAGACACAATAATGGTTCAAAATGTTTGAAATTTGTGTTGAAAATTTAACACAAGTTTATTTTTCAATGTAAAATGATAAAACTATTTTTATGGATTTTTAGAAGTTTTATGGGAATTTTTAAGAATATTTTAAACCCTATTTTCTGATCCAGAACAGTGCCTACCAGGCTATGGCGGTCGACCGGCCGGTCGACGGGACCCAGAGTCAGTCGACCGGTTGGTCGACTGACATGCACAGATCTGTGCACGTTGGCCTGGCACTTGGGCCGGTCGACCGGGCGGTCAACCGGACTAGAGAGCTCTGCTCTCTGTTTTTTCTCGGTCGACCGCAGGTCCCCAACGGTCATATTTATGACCGTTGGCGGTCGACCGGGTCGATCGGACCAGAGAGCTCTGCTCTCTGTTTTTTCCCGGTTGATCGGCCGGTCAACCGCAGGTCCCCAACGGTCATATTTATGACCGTTGGCGGTCGACCGGGCAGTCGACCACCAGCTGTAAGAGCTGCCAAATCAGCTCTAACGGCTAGTTTGGATTGGGGGCTATTTATACCCCATTTCTTTGGGATTTTGACTAAGTCTTTCAAGAGCAAAAATTTCTCTCCTTTCTTGATGTTTTAAACAAGTTTTCAAAAGAGTTTTTAGTGCCAAAGGATCTATCTTAGTTGTTTTGAAGTGTTTTGTTTATTTCAAAGAAATTAGGTTTTTGGGAATTTGTTTTGATCTAAAATTTCAACATCTATTTTGGTGTTTTCCCAAGAGAATTTCTTTGATCAAAACACATTGTTTTCCACACTTGAGCCATATCTTCTATCCTATCTTTTTAGGATCTTTTATTTGTGGGAAAAGAAAGTGTTTGAGGTTGTGGAAACCTCCAAGTTGTAAACTCCTTTGCCTTGTTGTATCCCTCTTTGGTAGAGGTTGATTTGGGTTGTGGTTTGCTCCCTCTTTGGTAGAGGTTGAGGTTGTTGTTTGCTCCCTCTTGGTGAGGTGGAGTTGGTATTGGTTTGTATCCCTCTTCAGTAGAGGTGGATTGTGGATTGTATTTTTCTCGGTGGAGATTATGTTGTATTGAGAGAGGAGTTTGGTACTCCCAGTTGTTGTACAAATCCTCCCTGGTGGAGGTTCCCTTGGTGGGAGTCCTCGGTGGACAAGTTAGTGGATTAGAAATCCTTCTCGGTGAAGGCGGGGACGTAGAGCTAGGGGCTCGAACCTCAAAACACATCTTGTTGTTTGCGTTTGATCCATTGACTCTAAACTCTCTCTCCTTTTATTTGTGTTGTGCATCATTCATAGCATTCATATATTATTTGCTTGTGTTGTGCCTTGCATTATTCATATTGTTATATATCCATTTTATGCTTGGCTTGTGTTTGTGCGCCTCACTTGTACTTAACCACGAGAGCTTCATATAGCACCTCAACTCTTATTCAGAGGAATCAAGAGGAGTTAGTCCAGAGCCCTTCATGGGGAATTCGGCTACACTCGTTGGTTGTACTAAATGTAGTTGCAATTTAGTTTTAAATTCCGCATTTAGTTCATTAGATTAGCGGTACACCAATTCACCCCCCTCTAGGTGTACTTACAATTGGTATCAGAGCCTACGCTCCTGATATTTGGTTTAACCACCTAGGAGTGTGATCTTGGCTAGCTAATCTATCATTTGCATTTGCACACTTTTATTGTTTACACACACATCATGGATTTCTTGTCACCTCCCATGTTTGATGTTTCCAACATTGACGTGTGAAAATATAGGATGACCATGTATTTGAAAACCCTAGGCTTGCATGTTTTCCTTACCGCTACCAAGAAATGCTATGTTGGTAATAGCAATCATATAGGGGCCAATGCACAAGCCCTTGAGGCAATTAGAAGCACGCTTAATAAAGAATATCTTATGCTTGTTTCTAACCTTGATTTCACCATTGCAGTGTGGAACAAGTTGACCACCTCCATCTCCAAGCTTCAAATGCAAATCCAATCGGAGGAATCTAGTGGAGAATCTGAGCCACAATGCTTTATGGTCCAAGGGAATGACTCCCTTGAGGTACATTCAGATACTCAACTAGATAGTGCTAGCTCTTCATTTGATGATCATGATAGTATGGATGTCGATCCTTAAAATGAAGAGTTATCTATAGTTTGTGAGAACCTCCTTGAAAAATATAAAGTTTTGAAAAAGAATACTTGTAAGTTAAATAAAGAAAAAGAGGATTTGTTTTCAAGACTTGAGTTGGTTTTGCAAGAGAAGGTTGAAATTTCTAATGAAAGGGATTCATTAAAATTTCAACTAGACCTTGCCCTAAAAGAAAATAAATTTTTAAAATCTAAAAATGATTGTGAAATAATTTTGAAGAAAAATGAAAACTTGTCTTCAAAAGTTAATTTTGTTTTAAAAGAAAATGATTCTTTAAAAATAAAATTGCTTCAATTTCAAAAGATTTAGAAGCTTGTTTAAAGAAAAATATTTCTTTGCAAAATATTATAGATTCACATATTTGCCATGCTAGTGTAGCTTCTTCATCTAGCCTACCTATTGCATGCACCTCTTCTTCTAGGATTAATGAGGATATTTGTTTGTTAAAGAAGAGAGTAGATTGTTTAGGCTCCACTTTGAGCCATTGTGCCATGAACCATACACGCTTGGAATCCCAGGTTCGGAAGAAACAAGTTCGATCTATGCATGTAACCCTCCACGGCGTACACATGCTCCACACGTACACCACCATCACGCATTGTATGCTCATGTGTACACTTGTACACATTGTGGACGTAAGGGCCATCTTGCTAAATTTTGCTTTGATAGAATACATGATGTAAATTTAGCAAATAAATTTATTTGGGTTAGGAAAGATGCTAACCCCCATGGACCCAAAAGAGTATGAGTACTAAAGACCACCCCTATTGTATTTGATGTAGGTGTGGGCTCTCGCATGACGTGAGAGTATAGGTACCTTGGAGTGGATGCGTTCCGAGCTTTATGAGGACTATTTGGATGCATCACTTTCAAGGGATGTTTGGTGGGAGGACCACCTTGGTTTTGGAGACTTGGAGAGTTGCCTTCTAGGTTTTGGTAACGATCTCTAACTCCTAATTATTGTTTACATGCTTTTCATTCTATTCATTATTAGCATGTTTTGTTGTTTTTAGATTATTGTGTTAATGCCATGTTTATTAGACCATTGACATGCATGTATAGCCTTTGAGACACCCATATTTAATATGGACCATTATTTTTGTGTTCTCACCATAGTTTAGCTATTATGTATATCATAGTTCTAATAACATGAGGATTTACATAATAATCATGTTTATGTTTATCATGTTGATTTATATCTTGTTTTATGCTTCATGTTTTGAATATATGCTTAAATGTTTGTTTTCATTAAGACTAGGTATATACTTGTACATATAATGGGCCACAAATAAATCTATATATGTTTGTACTTGATTGCTTATTTGTTCCCATTAGATGTGCTAGTATAGTCTAATTTTGATGATTCATGCATTTTAAACTTGTATTCCAATTTTGGACATGTTTTATGGTTATATGTTTTCACTTCATGTATATGTCTATTTTGTCAAACTTTAAGATATTCACGTATACCCCTTGAGTCATTTGCTTTTCATGCAAATCTTTATATATAGACTCAATTGTGTTTAGGGATATGTATGTATACTTTTCGTGTTATCAAAACTTACATTTGCCTTGAAGTATAAATTGTTTTTTAATGAAAATTTAGTGTTTGATGATTTTCATATTTTAAAGAAATTTAAATTGAGTTTATTGTCTATCTTTCATGATTATGATCTTCACATTTTATTTGTACACTCACCTTTCATAGTTTACTCATGCTTTGTTTTCATGAGTCATATTTATGCTTCATTGACTTTGAGTGTTGGATATCATGTGAATTTCATGTTTCATGAAAAATATTTGTGTTTTTATTCCTTGATTGAAGGATTTCGTACTAGTTACAAGTTTTTCTATTTAACTAGTTGCGGAATTCTTCATTTTGGTAGAGTTTTTCAAACATACTTTATTTTCAAACCTATTTTTGAAAACCCCAACCTACTACGGGCGGTTGGATAGGCGACCATGCCTATGTATGCTTTATATTGAAAATCATTTTAAACATGAGCATGTATTGGGTGGTAGGTAATATGAGATATACACTTGATATTATTATTGTTTCAATTGGTATCATTGGATTCTTTCAATTGGTATCAATATTGACATTTCTTGTATACTCATATTTTAATTTGGTATCATGTGTTCAAAATGACAAATATTTACAATTGGCATAAAAATTTTTAGTTAGGTATTCAAAATTTGTAATGTTTAACTTTAATTGGTATCAGGATTGTTTACTTACAATTGGTATATAATTTATTTACTTATCAATTGGTATCAAGTTTTTTGTTTTCAATTGGTATACGTTTCAATACCTTATTTTCCTTAAAAGTGATATAGGCATTCCTTAAAATGTTTTATGATCATTGATATCTTTTATGCCCTTCATTGACACATTTTTTAGTTGGTATCATGTTTGGTGTCACCCCTTTATTGATTCTTTGTTTCGAACAAAAAGGGGGAGAAGAACATTTTGTTTTGGTTTGTCTTTAACCCCTTTGTTGATGATTGACAAAAAGGGGGAGAAGAATTTGAGTTTATATGCATGTTTTTGTATGCATGTTTTATGTTTTTAGAAAAAGGAGAAAGATGTTAAGTTTTATATGCATATTTGTGTTTTTGCATATATTATAGCTTTATGTTTATAAGAATAATACTTGCATTTGGTATCAAGAGTATGTTTTTGAAAAGTTATTTATTTGGTATCAAGAGCTTTTAGAACATGTTTTAAACATTTCATTGTTTTATGCATGTTTATGTATTTTCATGTTTAATACTTATTGCATATCCTTTGTTTATTCCTATGCATGAGTTAAGGGGGAGCTTCTTTGAAGCTTAACTTTAATCCATGCATATATAACTCCATGAGTTTTGTCATCATCAAAAAGGGGGAGATTGTTGGCCCAGAGGCTTTCCACTCTAGTTTTGATGATGATTAACTCATGTAGTTTTGTTTACTAACAATCTTGTGATTTTAGTTTCAGATCATTAACCAAGATATTAGTTGGTGATTAACTTCAACAAAGGAGTTTGGAAGCTTTCATATGGTGATTCCATAGCCCGAGCATCAAGATCATACATAGCACTGATTGGAGTCAAGCTCGATGGATCACGTTTTGGATCGAGTCAACTTGAAGATGGAGTTCATCAAGAAGACTTAGGTATCCTAGTTTAGTTTGTTTTAGATCCATGTGTAAAGATTAGATAGTTGATATGCTCAAGTTCACAATACACACACGTTTTATGGATATTAGTTTTTCGGTTTTTGGTTTAATCGATATTGGTTTTCATGAATAGTTAGATCAAAACAAGTTTACTTTGTTTTTATGTATATTAGATGTGTTCTATATACATACATGCTTCATATCTTAGACAAACTTATTTTGATATGTCTATTCATGAGTTTTAGGAAAAATCAGATTTCCTATTGAAAAATTCAAGTTTGGTAAAATACAGTTTTTGGTTTTTGAACTTGTAAGACACAAAAATGGTTCAAAATGTTTGAAATTTGTGTTGAAATTTTTAATACAAGTTTATATTTCAATGTAAAATGATAAAACTGTTTTTTTGGATTTTTAGAAATTTTATGAGAATTTTTAAGAATATTTTAAACCCTGTTTTCTGACCCAGAACAGTGCCTACCAGGCTCTGGCGGTCGACCGGCCAGTCGACCGGACCCAGAGTCGGTCGACCGACGTGCACAGATCTGTGCACGTTGGCTTGGCACTTGGGCCGATCGACCGGGCGGTTGACTGGTCCAGAGAGCTCTACTCTATGTTTTTTCTCGGTCGACCGGCCGGTCGACCGCAAGTCCCCAACCGTCATAATTATGACCATTGGCGGTCGACCGGGCGGTCGACCGCCAGCTGTAAGAGCTGCCAAATCAGCTCTAACGGCTAGTTTGGATTGGGGGCTATTTGTACCCCATTTCTTTGGGATTTTGACTAAGTTTTTCAAGAGCAAAAATTTCTCTCCTTTCTAGGTGTTTTAAACAAGTTTTCCAAAGAGTTTTTAGTGCCAAAAGATCTATCTTAATTGTTTTAAAGTGTTTTGTTTATTTCAAAGAAATTAGGTTTTTGGGAATTTGTTTTGATCTAAAATTTTAATATCTATTTTGGTGTTTTCCCAAGAGAATTTCTTTGATCAAAACACTTTGTTTTCCACACTTGAGCCATATCTTCTATCCTATCTATTTAGGATCTTTTATTTGTGGGAAAAGAAAGTGTTTGATATTGTGGAAACCTCCAAGTTGTAAACCCCTTTGCCTTGTTATATCCCTCTTTGGTAGAGGTTGATTTGGGTTGTGGTTTGCTCCCTCTTTGGTAGAGGTTGAGGTTGTTGTTTGCGCCCTCTTGGTGAGGTGGAGTTGGTGTTGGTTTGTATTCCTCTTCGATAGAGGTGGGTTGTGGATTGTGTTTTCCTCGGTGGAGGTTGTGTTGTATTGAGTGAGGAGTTCGGTACTCCCGGTTGTTGTGCAAATCCTCCTCGGTGGAGGCTCCCTCGGTGGGAGTCCTCAGTGGACAAGTTAGTGGATTAGAAATCCTTATCGGTGAAGGCGGGGACGTAGAGCTACTCGAACCTCGAAACACATCTTGTTGTTTGCGTTTGATCCATTGACTCTAAACTCTCTCTCCTTTTATTTGTTTTGTGTATCATTCATAGCATTCATATATTATTTTGCTTGTGTTGTGCCTTGCATCATTCATATTGTTATATATCCATTTTATGCTTGGCTTGTGTTTGTGTGCCTCACTTGTACTTAACCACGAGAGCTTTATATAGCACCTCAACTCTTATTCAGAGGAATCAAGAGGAGTTGGTCCAGAGCCCTTCACGGCAAATTCGGCTACACTCGTTGATTGTACTAAGTGTAGTTGCAATTTAGTTATAAATTCCGCATTTAGTTCATTAGATTAGCGGTGCACCTATTCACCCCCCTCTAGGTGTACTTACAAAATATCCTCGAGAGCTATAAAGAAAAAAGGAGAATTTTTTCCCTAGAGATGCGGGCCTGATAATTTTCAAGCTAAAGACTTCTTCCTTTCAAAGGTTTAGATAGAGAGAAAGAAATCAGAGAACATTAAATACTTATTGTGTTAAAATCAGAGTTCTTTTCTGATTACATTTTCGAGAACACCCCGAAGCAGATCTCGAAGAGAAGTTTGTCGTTCAACCAGGAGAACAAGAATCACTCTCCATCACCACATCAAGAACCCAACATTATACAAATGAGAAATTTAATTTTTTCCTATCTTTTTTAATCGGATTTTGATCCATTGTAATTTTCTTTTCATATTAATGAAATTTTTCACCGAACAATTAGTTCTCATATATATTCTTAAGTAGAGAGTCATCAAAATACAGAACAATTATACCCTCCGGCCGACAATCTCCCCATTTTAGATGATGACAAAACTCATGAATTTTAGGAAAAGAGTTTATAAATAAACTCCCCATGAAATGATGCATATAATAAACATGACATATATCATCTATAAATAATTGCATAAAAGAAATATATAAATGAATATAATATGCAAAAATAAACTACCAACCATCCATACCACCATCTACCATCTAGATAGCATAATCTCAGAAAAGATATCATAAACATTTAAAACACCTACTAAAAATATTGCATAAACATGCATAGCAAAAGCTTTAAAGCATAGCAAGATTTAAGAAGTGCATTAACAAGCAAAGTTTGAAATATGTCCACTTAAATAAGTAATGAAAATCCACTAATCAAAAAGATCCAAAAGATATGTAATGTGCGCCTTCTTGAAATGATTCTCTTCCTTTTTGTCATCAATCAAACAGAGCCGAAGGCACTGCCATATTGTATCTCCATGACGTGGATGGTCATCAGCAGGAGTAGGTCATGGATCATAAGGAGGGAATGGAGGATCAGTAGGAGGAAGAGGATTAATGTATTGTGTCGGTGGTGGAATCTCATACCCCAAGTGATGCTGAATCTGCGTGAGATGCAGCTCAATATGCCTCTATGATATTGCAAAGTGGGAGACCATGGAATAAAAGTCATCACGGAGTTGATTGTGAGATAAAGTGAGCTCGGCTACAGATACAAGAAGTATGGAATAGGGATCTGTAGGAGGGACAAGTGGACGAGAAATATGTTGGGATTCAGGTTGAAGAATATCTTCTTCCTCATCAGGAGGGGCATCTTTAGTAGGTTTAGAAAGATGGCTCAACATAAGGTTTATGAAGCTCCTATCAAGAGGTTTAGAAGGAGTAATGAAAGGTTCCTCAGATAAGTCAACTCCCCAAAAATCAAGAAAATAGTTAGGATCATACCATAGGATAAGTTCTTATACTCGAAATTATCCGCAGTCAGATTGTTAAAAATAAGTTTAGAGAAATTAAAAGGAAGACTTATTATAATATAGTAAATTAAGAAGTAGTAATATACCCTCTTACTTTACCATATTCTCTTGATTTGGGGAGAATCTTGAGC
Source organism: Agave tequilana (assembly GCA_038442645.1). NCBI lineage: Eukaryota > Viridiplantae > Streptophyta > Magnoliopsida > Asparagales > Asparagaceae > Agave > Agave tequilana. Next base: position 875,854 of record JAVJIF010029691.1, on the reverse strand, counting down.
ATGATTATTTTGGCTAAAATTTGACAAGGAATAGTGAGGAAAGAGACCTTGTCATTTAGGGTAAGATATAGATTGCCATCATTGTGAATAAGCATAGATGTAGTCTCACGAGATTCTCCTTCAGGATAGTTTTAAAAAGAGTTCAAATGTTCAGAAAATGTATCAAAACCTTCACAAAGAAGGGAAAAATGTTGGCAAGATGTGAGCAATATGATCAATAGATAATGAAACATCAACACTATCAACATGACTATGAATAACATTGTTTTCATCCAAAGAAAGATTTGCATAAAAAGTTTGAACCAAATTGAAATAAGATATTTCATTGATTTAAAGAAAATTTTCCAATCCATTCTATCAAAAAGAGATTCAATATGATAATTAGCAAAGCTAGGAAGATTAATGGGTTTTCCAGTAAGAACATATTTCTAGTAAATGAAGTATTGAATTTCTCAAGAGCATTGGGGCTCACAAATTTCTGAAATGAAGGTGGAGTTTTAGAACTAGTAACTCCGGACATCTTAGTTCTAGAAGAAAATACTTTAGAAGCCCTAGAAGATCTTGCATCAGTCCTAGATTTCTTAGGTTGAGATATATGAAAGAAATTGACAATACTAGGGCTTGAAAAATGGAAGAGAGGAGAAGATTACCCAATAATCTTACACAATAAGCGATAGAAATGGAGATCTAAAGAATTAAACCTTGAAAGACACCTAAAATGGATACAAGAGGATATATGAAGTTGCTCAAGAAATGAAGCGAAAACCAGGGTTTGGGTGGAGGAGTCGATAGGAGAGAAATGAGGGTAGAGAAATAAAGTTGGTAAGGGTTATTAAATAGGCTGCTGCTACTGTAGCCATTCTTACTATCGACATGTTGATAGAATTGTCACAATCCTCTGTCGATAATTCTATTTGACTGTCGACGGACTGAGAAAAAATTGAAATATAAGTGAAATTTGTAGCTGCAGTAGCAAAAATCAAAAAGGTTATCAACATGTCATTCAGACTGTTGTCAGTCATCCATTGACAGATGTATAAAACTGTCGACACTAACGGTCATAAAATAGAAAAATTTAAATGAGTGTTTAATATATTGATCAGTTAAAAATCATATGAATTCAAAATTAATAGAGAAATATTTTATAACAGATATGCATGAAAATTAATTATCCATAATGCATAAATTTAATTCACCACAAATATACGTAAATTGGTTAAAATTCAATGATTTAGTGAAAATATCCACTAATTGTATGTGAATAGATACATAATCTATATCAGAATCTCTTTTTTCAAAATGATCTCTTAGAAAATGATACATAATTTCAATATATTTGGTTTTACTACGCTGATTTGTATTTTTCATCATGTGTATATTGCTATTATAATCACAAAGTATCCTGGTATGATCGAAATGCAAATTATAATCGAGTAGAGTATGTTTCATTTAAAGTATTTGTGCACAACTAGCACACGCTACAGTATACTCTGCCTCGACGGTTGAAAGTGCTATTGAATTTTGCTTTTTAGGGGACCATGAAACAAGACAATTATCAAGAAATTGAAATGTTCCACTTGTACTCTTTTAATCCACTCCACAACCTGCATAGTCAATATTTGAATAACTCATCATTGTAAATTGAGCAATTTTCATAAACCACAAACCCATGTTAATTGTGCTCTTTAGATATTTTATAATGCGTTTTACTGCAATTAAATGTAATTCTTTTGGACAAGGTTGAAAAAGAGCATACAAACAAACACTGTACATGATATTCAGCCTACTTGCCATTAAATAAAGTATGCTACCTAACAAACATGCCTCTATAAATTTTAATATCAACACACTTACCTTGATCGTCCTTGTCAAGCTTTGTAGTGATAGTCATGGGTGTTTTTCAAGGTTTAGAGCTTTTTAGACTAAACTTCTTGATCAACTCTTTTGTGTACTTGAGTTGATTCAAGAAGATCCATCCTTCTTTTGCTTGCTTTGGAGTCCAAGAAAGTAGTTAAATTCGCCCATCATGCTGATCTCAAACTCTTCTTTCATACAACTTTCGAAATCTTTACATAAATCGTTGTTAGTTGAACCAAATATAATATTATCTATATAGTTTTATAATTAAAATATCTTTATCAACATGCTTAGTAAAAAGTGTGGTGTCACCTTACCTTAAGCAAAACCCTTGTTAAGAAGAAAATTACTAAGCCTATCATATCAAGCTCTTGAAGCTTGTTTAAAACCATAAATGGCTTTATCCAACTTGAATACATAGTCGGAATGTATATGATCAACAAACCCAGAGGGTTGTTCAACATACACTTTCTCTTCTATGAATCTATCTAGAAAAGCACTTTTTACATCCATCTGATATAATGTAAAATCTTTATATGATGCATATGCGAGAGTAATTCTAATGTCTTTGAGTCATGCAACCGGTGCATAGATTTCCTCAAAATTGATTCTCTCGATTCGATTGTAACCTAGGGCCACTAGTCTAGCCTTATTTCTAATAATATTAACTGATTCATTTAGATTGTTTATAAATACCCACTTAGTACCAATGATTGGTCTATCTTAGGGTCTAGGAACAAGTCTCCATACTTGATTACGCTCGAATTGATTGAGCTCCTCTTGCATAGCAAACAATCAATAGGAGTCTACCTTGGCCTCATGAATATTTTTAGGCTCTATGTGTGAAATAAAAGCAATATAATCACATAAATATGAACTGTAGATCTAGTAGCTACTACTTTTGACACTTCACCTGATGAGATCCTTTGGATGACTTGAGTTGTACTCCCAATCTCTTGGAAGAGGTTGAGAAGGTTGAACTTCTTCTAGGCATTCTTCTTGATCATTTTTTCTTGGTTCTTCATCCTTAGATTTTTTCTGAATAGGAGCGTCCTTAAGTGTGGCTTTATCCATATCTTTACATAAAGAATTTATCTGAACATCTACAATATTCTTAACAAACTTGTTAGATTCTTTAAACTTAACATGCATGGATTCTTCAATGGTTAAAGTATACCTAATGAAAATCCTATAAGCTTTGCTAGTTGATGAATACGCAAGAAAAATTCCTTCAAAAACTTTTGAATCGAATTTACCCAAAATTTCTCTTATATTTAAAAGAAAACTTTTGCGACCAAAAGCCTTCAAATATGATACATTTCACTTTTTCAAATGATAAATCTCAAAAAGAGTTTTCTTAATTTTCTTTAAAAAATAAATTCTGTTATTAATGTAACATGAAGTATTAATGGCATCAGCCCATAGATATTGAGAGAGGCCACACTCATTTATCATGGTTCTTACTATCTCTTGGAGAGTACTATTTTTCTTTTAACTACCCTAAATTGTTTAGGGTTCACGGGCAAGAAAACTCATATTTTATTCTATGTTTTTCACAATAGTTAATGAAATAGTGGTTGATAAACTCACCGCCTCTATCATTATGAATGTGCAAAATTGAAAAACTTTTTTTTATACTCTTTTGCCAATGCACTGAAAAATGAAAAAGTTTCATCTTTGTGTCCAATATAGAAAACCCAAGTAAAACTTGAGAAATCATTGACTAAAACAAAAACATATCTATCACCATTTAAACTCTTGACTTGAGTCGGACCAAACTAGTCCATATGTATTAATTCTAAAGGACGAGTAGCTATAACATCCTTAATTGATTTAAAAGACAATTTAGTTTGTTTACCATGTTGGCATGCATCACATGACAGTCTTTTTCAAACTTCAATTTTAGAATACCTCTTACTGCATTCTTAGAACTAATACGAGCTAGATGATCAAAAGAAATATGTCCAAGTCTTTTATGCCAAAGCCAAGAATCTTCATTTAAAGCCAAAAAATATTTAACATTGCAATCAAGATTAAGTAAATCAATAATATAAACATTGTTCTCTTTAAATCCGAAAAATATGCAAGTATTTTTATCATCTATAATCATACAAGAAGTAGAACAAAAAATGACTTTAATTATCACAAAGCTCACTTATACTTAGAAGGTTATGCTTTAAACTATTTACTAAAGCAATATTTTCAATAATAGGAGATATACCAATTTTAACATTATCATAACCGATGACATGTCCTTTGGAATCATCTCCGAAGGTGATGTTTTCACCTTCCTTTGACCTTTTTATTCTTGCAAAATTGTTGATGTCTCACATCATGTGCATAGTAATTGTAAATCATATGTGCATATTTTTAGTTATATTTTCACATTTATTTTTATAATTGTATTTTTCCTTAGTGATGTGCACGCCTCTATAATTAAAAAAAGAAAAGAAAACAAGCCCAAAAGATTAAAAAGAAGCCCAAAACCAAACAAGCCAAAGAAATTCAGCGATAATCCCATTCTAATTGAAAACAAAGAAGAAAATCAACTTAAATTCAGGTTGCTTAAGCTCCAAGTCAAAGATAAGGAGAGGAAATTTAAATTTAAACTCGGATTTGGAGATGATTTGCTTCTCAAGTTAAAGAGAAAGAATATTCTCTCAAAATTCAGAGTTCAAATGAAGCCTCTAAAGTTATATCCGTTGATGAATGGATGAGATGAAGCAATCATAATTGGAGATAAATCAATTTATACTCAGATTCAGACTTAATACTTTTTAGTATTTTGGTCATAATATCGCTACAAAAACTCAAATCTGATGATTCAAAATGATTCAAAAAGAGAAATTAAAGGGCTACAATTCTTATGTTCACCACCAATTCCAAATATGTTGTTTGACAAGTCATAATCAGCAATCAACACACCAACTGCTGCAAACCAATTTAGAAATGAATTTTCACATAAAATTCTGAATAAATCAAATTAAATTTGAAGATAAAGAGAGAATTTAAATTCAAATATTGATAATAACTTGCTCTCCAAGTTAAGAGAAATGATATTATCTTAATATCTAAAGTTCATATTCAAGTTTTGAAGATATATCTCTTATTGGTCACACATCTTCTATTAGGAATCTATCCACTACTTCTGCTATAAATATAGAGGTAGAGCATATGAAAATGGGAATCTCCAAGTAGAGATCAAAGCTTAGGGTTTTCTTTAGTTTTATTTTTTGAATTTCAAGTGTAATTTCTAGGATTTAGTTTGAGAGTTATTTTATAGAGAAGAACGAGTTCATATAATTGGCGGTGACTGCTTCAATAAAGGTTCTTCTATTCTTTTCTTTAGTGTTTCTCTTTTTGTTTTACTTACTTTAATTGCTTTGTTTTTTTTTTCTTTATAGCTTAGATTAGATAGAGTTTTCATGATAGAAAAGGGAGGAAGAATTGTATTTAGAGTGACACTAGATGTAATGTTCTTTAAAGAGAGTTGCATTGAGAGTGACAATCAATATAACTTTCCTACTTTTCTTCATCGTTACTCATTTTAGTTGATCACAGAATCTACGAAATTTTCATCACTTGCTTTAATCTAATCCAAGGTATGTTATTTTTTCTTTTAATTTAATAAATCTTTTAACTCAAAATGATTTTAAAACCATCATCTAGCATTTATCTTCTTTATTATAACTTAATTTAGTATTCTTTTTTATTTACTTTTTCAAACAAAGAAGATCTTAAACCTTTTTCGTAATTTAGAAAGAGAACTTACCCATACGCTTCCACCGCAGTCCCTCCTTTTGGATCACGACCTGCATAGCTAATTGCTATAGAGGTAGAATTGAGCAACCTAGCATGTTTCTAAACTTTACATTTAAAGTGCAGGTAAGAACTCGATTAAATTTTGGCGACGTTGCCGAGGAGAGATGGTAAGTTTCTTTTTAAGTTTACTAACAGTTAAACCTTCTTCTTTGTTTTTGTGTATAGAGGTTGATTTCAAGAAAATGAGAATTACAGAATGCATATAACTGTCTCATGATTATACTCTAGAAAGCAGAGCCCAGAAGACCTCAGTATTGTCATGAAAACGCAACAAAAGCCGCGTTTCCATGGTAATCTGAGTTGATTTCTCACCTACTTTATTGAAGGGTGACTATATTTTAGCTATCTAGCTTTTGCATGTTTTAGTTTCTCTATTTGATATACTTGTGCATTGTTTCTAATTCAACAGTAACTTGTTGCTCGTTAATGTTAAAACAGTTTAGACTCATGCATCTTAGGGCACATGTCTAATTTTACTTTCTTTTTTTGCTATTATTGAAGAGCGCTGGAGTAAATGTACATTTGGATCGCATATAGCTTAGGAAAAACACTTGTATGCTTAATTGTTTGACTGTTATTTAGCTATATACATGCACATGTACACTAAAATGAATTAAGGGATTGTTCTATAAATAAGATAAGGTGGGAAAGTCATTACCCTTCCTTAACTCAAAAATCATTTTCTCACTTACTAACCCAATTCTAATATAAAATCAAGTAGACGTTGGCTCTAGAGACATCTCAGACTCAATAGGAGATTAACCTAAGGAGGAAGAAGAATGGGGATTGAGAGGCAAAACCTCGAAGAACAGTGGTTTGCATTATTAGACCCGTTGCTTAGGCATGGATAACTCCTACTGATTTTGTCCCTATCTGGCCGATTAACTTATGATCAGATTGCTGCAATATGCCTCCCGTAGATATTCTAGTTAGAAGTATCTAGGTCTAAGGTCTACCCTAATATAAGTTAATTTTTCTTTCTTTCTTTTGTTTGTTTGTTTTTCTTTGTTTGTTTTTGTCATTTTGTGTGAAATGGATTAGAACAACAATTTTTTCAATTTTAATAATAATCCATATTACACATCAACCTTTTTTTTGGATAACACTAACCGATATTTCATAATTTTTAACCAACAAAGTATGCCGGATTGGTTTTATTCGAATCAGTATATGTCCTAACCCTAGTATTATGAACAAGATTAGGATGATCATCACCACTCTTCACCGAGTCAGTGGGGATACAACTCTCCTGAGTCATGCTATCAACAACCTGACGAACATTCAACTTCTTATACTCAATAACAAGATCAACCTATAGAAGAAAAATCTTCTTTAGAAAAGAGTTTCAAAACCTTTCTTGAGTCCACATGGCATTTCCAAATTTCGACGGACTTAATACTTGCAAAAAATGCCCAAGTCTCCAAGTCCCACCATAACAAGAACCTATTGACTTTGAAAAGAGTATGAAATACATGATTCAGAGCAAAATTCTTGTACCCCTTCCATCAATATGCTAGAAGCAAGAGTTAATCAAATGGACAACATGTATAGGAATGAGGAAACTCTCCCTATCTAATTTTTGACTATACCCAATTTCTCTAACTATATTGATAGGAATCAAGAACATGGTGTCTTTAAAACTTTATCCAAGATTTAATTTTACCACAATGTCTTAAACTTGAGCAATACCAAACCATTGACAAATTGGCAAGTTTCTATTTCAATAAAATTGAACTTGAACATGAATGTGAACCCAATCTTCAAATTTATGATTCAGTTTCAATTTCTGAATTTATGTTGACCCTGGTATCCTTACCCGATTTGGACTCAATTTCCATTCCAACACTGATTCCCATACCTATAAATCTGAAACATGAACCACTTGTTTTGGATAGTTACATTCTAGATTTGGGAAAAGAATGTGAATCTCAATTTTTTGATTTGGACTCGACTTTTGAACATAAATAGACTCTTGAACCTAAATTTGATTTAATTCAATTCTTCTAGTTAACATTGGTTCTCATTCCTTCCACTCCTGAGTCCAAATCAACCATTCCTTAGAATCATATTCTATTGTTGGACCTAGGTATAAATCATTATGACTCCGCGATGATATTCCAAGATTGGTCATATAACAGGGATAAATTTCATGATAAATTTAATGAGTAAACACCTTAAGTCCTTGGGGGTGTTTGCTCACCCAATACCCTAAAACAAGTCCTCTTTGGGAGTCACCGACCTAAGGCTCATTACATAGGCAAACTAGAAAGCCTTAGAGAACTAAGGATATTACTGCCATATATAAAAATAAAAAAATTAAATAGAATGAGGTGTTAGAGTTAGAGTTAGAGTTAAAGAATCCCGAGTTAAAATTCACGGTCATAAAGGTACACATGATTTAGGGTAAACTAAATGGCTAGAAGAGAAAATATAGTTTTAATCCTAAACTTAGATTGATAACGAATTCTTGCATGAAAACTATGTCTAAGAATGAATAGTTTGGTGATCCTAAGACTTATAGATTACTTCATTTTTGCAAAAAATCTTCAAATGTTTTCTCTCTTTTTCAAAATGTGTTTAAAAAAATACTAATAATTTCTTTTTTTCTTTATGGATTTTATGGGTGTAAATCACTGAAAACTCTCATTAGACAACACTTGACCCTTAGGGGTAACATAGAGGTTTAATGGCTTATTGCATATGCTAAGTGCAACCGTGATTCCTATGAAAGTAAGTTAGATTAGTTTAGTTTTTTTTTCTTTTATTTTACTCGAGGATGAACAAAAAGATAGGTGTGGTGGTGTGATTGTTCATCAAATGTACATATTTTTAGTCATATTTTCACATTTATTTTTATAAGATAATGCTATGTAATTGTATTTTTGCTTAATAATGTGTAGGCCTTTATAATTAAAAGAAGAAAAGAAAAAAAACCAAAAGATTAAAAAGAAGCCCAAAAGCCCAATAAGCTAAAGAAATTTAGAGATAATTCAAATTCTAATTGGAGATAAAGGAGAAAATCATCTTAAATTTTGGTTGCTTAAGCTCTAAGTCAAAGATAAAGAGGGAGAATTCAAATTTAAACTCAGATTTGGAGAAGACTTGCTTGCCAAGTTAAAGAGAGAGAATATTCGCTCAAAATTCAAAGTTCAAATAAAAATTCTAAGAATATATCTCTTGATGAATGGATGAGATCAAGCAATTATAATTGGAGATAAGGAGGAAAATCTAGGTAAATTCAAAGTTCTAAATCAATTTAGACTCGGATTTAGACTGAATATATTTTAGTATTTTAATCGTACCTTTCGCTACAAAAAATCTAAGCTAATGATTTAATATGACCCAAAAAGAGTACTTAAAGGGCTACAATACTTATATTGACCACTAATTTCAATTATGTCATTTGATGAGTCATATTTAGCAATTAACATGCTAACTAGCTGCAGATCAATTCAGAATTGAACTTTCACATAAAATTCTGAATAAACCAAGTCAAGTATGAAGATAAGGGGACAATACAAATTCAAAAATTGATAATAGCTTGATCTCCAAGTTAAGAGAAATGATATTATCTTAATATTCAAAGTCCAAATTCAAGCTCTGAAGATATATCTCTTGATGGTTACACAACTTCTTCTAGGAGTCTATCCACTACTTCTACTATAAATAGAGAGATAGAGCATAGGAAAAAGGGCATCTCCAAGGAGAGATCAAAGCTTAGGGGTTTTTTAGTTTTCTTTTTTGAATTTTAAGTGTAATTTCTAAGATTTAGTTTGAGAGATTTTGTAGAGAAGAAAGAGTTCTTGTAGTTGACGTTTAGAGATTCAATAAAGGTTCTTCTATTTTTTTCTTTAGTTTTTCCTTTGTAAATGTTTCCATGTATTACTCATCCTGAGACGACATGATTGTGTTCGTTTAGCCTATAATCGTACGAGACGCATGGTATATACATGAGATTTTTCTTGTTTAGATTTCCCATCGATGTACTAGTTTCGTGTGATTAGAAGTTGGGCATATGTAGTCTTGTCAGCCCTGTCTATTAAATTTATGCCTTACACTAACTTATAATGCTGCATCTAACATTTAATTTAAGTTGTTTTAATACATGCTTTTGTGCACATCATCCCTCCATTGTGGGTCAACGGGCATTCGTACCCCTGCTAGTTTTCCGCCATGAAAACACAAACGCCAGACCAGGGACATGACTTCGTTATTGGGATTTTCCCCAGTCGGAGGACCGACTCTACTGTAAGGATTTTTCTCTCTCCTAGTCTCAAGTTCTCAGCACACTAATTGGGTTAAACCCCCACTTGTAATGTAACACCCGGGTTATTAAATCTTAATTTAATATTCTAATTTTTATTAATAAGATTTAAACAGAATAATTAGATAATGTTTGGTTAATTAGTGTGAAGTGGATTCTGAAAAATGTTGGGAAAGTTTGAGAGTAGGATAAATTGGATACTTGAATATATATACTATGTAAGTGTGAAAATTTTATGAATACGATCATTCTTGTATAAGTACAGGTATACATATATTTACACAATATTGTGTATGTAATTATATGTATTAAGTTGGTATATAAGTATATTGTATAAACACAAGAAAATACAATCATGGAAAATTGAAACACCATCTTAATATATTTTTAATATTTAGTAAGACGGGGTAGGTGTGCATGAGATGGGTTGATGAAGGGTGAGGATTCATCTTGAGTAATGTGTGTATAGGTGGCATGATGAGAGAAAGGGAGACAGATTGAATAAGGATAATATATATAAGTGTAGGGTGGTATATACAAAAGGGAAGATATACTTTTCTCACCACTCTCTATCACCCTCATTTTCAGCCAAACCTCCCCTCTCCCCTTCTTCTCCAAAATTTCCCAAAATCCTGAATTTCTCTTTCTCAATTCCTCTCTCTTTCCCCATCTCTCATTTTCCCCCTTCCTTATTCCTCTCTTTTCCTCACTCACTCTCCCTCCCTATTTTATCCCCGTGTGGCAGCAGCACCACGTCACAGGATGGCGGCACGCAGCCAGCCACAGCGGTGCCTGACGACGGTTTAGTGCAAGCATGGTGCGACAACGTCGACCTCGGAGTGCGACAGTAACCCTCCACCTCTCTCTGCTCTTCCATCTTCTCCTTGTTCCTCTTACACTTGGACTAGGGTAGCGTCAAAGGGAACAGAGCGACGGCGGCGCCATGGTCAACGATGACCTGTAGGGAGGATAGATGACTGCAGGGGCAGGGCATGTGGACGGCCTCGACAAGAAGGTGAGGGAGTTTTTTGTGATCCTCTTATCTTCTTCTACCTTAAAATTAATTTTATCACCTTTCTATCGTGGAAAGTAATCTCTGTTATCGTCATATATATGATAGTATTATTATCTGATGTCATGGATTATTCAACAAAGAAGATTTTTTATTTTGTGATTTGGGTTGGCAGTTGGTATATTGTCATGGTCTCTGGTACAGTCTTAATTGATACTCCTCTCTTATAGGCATGAGATAGTGGTATTTTAGAGTGTTATGATGTTTATGTTATAAATTGGAAACAATAATAACTTCAGGGGTTTAGGTGAATGGTATACTTTAACGAAAATAAATGGAGAAGAAATTTCACAACTTTTGGGTCTTATTTTTAACTTGCTAAAACATGACTATGCACAATATATATGCCACTGTTGCCTACTCATTATTTGTTGAAACCTTAATGATATTATTGTGCACTTTAATACATAATTTCGCTTTTGTTTATGTAATACTAGATACGGTAGGTAAACTACATTTTCATCCAAGTTTTATTGAAGTTTATGTTGTCCAAATATTTTATTGTTTTAGTAACATTGCATCTTTGTGACACTATGTAATTCACTATGTAATTCACCTGTGGTTTATGCTATGTTCCGTCCTTGCGGCCACTTTATATGATGATTGCTTCGTTACAATGTTTATTTGTCCGATTTAGCAATCATTTGATGACTGTAGAGTTTTATTTAGTAAATTATTTTGCATTTTGCTTAACATAGTTGCAACTTTTATCTCGTTCTTGCGCAATATTTGTCTTACAATATGTTAATGTTGTTCTTATACATGTCATAATATCATCCTAATTCTTTCCATTTAGTGTGAACAGAAAAGACACTATGCATCCCTCTTGTTTTAACCACCTCTTCGAGCAATTCCTTGGAAACCTAAAAACATAGCATTGTGAAAATTTCTCTTTAGAGTAGAGTGATGCCATCACTGTAAATAAAGTTTTTACATTCTTTGCATGGTAGTTGTGTCTACCCCCAAGCTTTCCCATTGGTGGTCCTATAAACTAAAACTACAATTAGGCTTTGTTCCAAGCAATCGAAACTGTATTATTTTCTCCTTGACAGTTATTTTTAGTTTTGGTGACAACTTGATCTAGGTCATGAACAACTATAGTAGATCTCTGTAATCAAGCCATAAAAATTGTAGTTTAGTTGCTTTATGCAAATTTACTACATGAATAAAGTTTAAAAGTGTTGATGAGAAATTATAACGGTCCCAGTTTTCTTAAATCCTCAATTAACATAACATTCATTTAAACCGACTGATTGTTATAATTATTTTCAAATTTTTAAAAATTTCAGCAGCACCTTCTTTGTAAATACTAGTCGGATATGATATTCAATACAAATACGATAATTTCGGCTAACATCAGCCTACTTATTCTCAATCTAATCATATAAATCATTCAGGAAAACATGAGGATGTTTCGGCTTGACATCGCGTACTTATGGAGAAACATTATAATATAAGCTCGAGAGTCCCCCTCTCAGCATTCATAGAAGTTCGGAAATGAATAATTTTAACTTGTCATAATCATCACATTGATAATACACTCCTTGATATCACAACCCAATAAAAGTATCTCAAATGCCAACCTGAAAAGAATCTACGACAACAGTTTTTTACATATATACAAGATTAACCATCCATCCCACAGTCAACATATATCATCTACAAGCACAATTATTCTAGAAGTACAATATGATTAGGTTATAAAAAGTTTAGATTGATTTAGAACGAACTCAGCGCAACATAAACTGGACCCCAGCCTTAAAGCAGCCTGTAATATACCAGTCTGTAGGGGAGTAAGCTCGACAGCTCAGTTAGTAGATATAGATGAAAATCAGAGAATGGTAAATATAATTAATAATGAGCATGATTTTTTGAGTAATAAAGCAGATCTGGATGAATAAGAGAAACAGAAACTTAATAACATATGACGAAACAATTGGGCTCCATAATCCTAGGGGACGGTCTAACTCTTTGGGCCATTGATTTCTGATGACAACCTGTAATCTATACCACATGCCAGAAGGTCTATAAATTCAGTAAAATATTAGCTCGACAAAAGAGTTTTCTTATGTATTCATAGTATGTATCATATAAGTATTTCATATATCATGCACGGGCACGCTAATCACACTCCCACTATCTTATATATAGTGTATGCATTCAGATAACATATGCATCACAAAACATACTTTTATATCATATAATCTTATGACACTTCACATATAGCAATATCACATTACACTTCACAACATTTAAATTTCATATTTAATGAGATGCATATTATACGTTATTCATATGCATATGCAATTCACATGTGAAGTGTGAAAATTCTTCGTCTTCCCCTTGGCCGGCTTCACCCGGTCCCTTCCTCCTTATATAAAGATATATAACACAATGACACCATCTTCCCCTCCTACCGGCTCCCGCTTAGCCCCTTCCTCCTATCCACACACACACACACGTGTGTGTATGTATAAACATCATATAACAATAACATCGTCTTCCCCCTCCTACCAGCTCCCGCCCGGCCCCTTCTGTTGGCCCAAAGGTTACAATCAACCGTTTTAGTGTATTTTGATGATTACAAAACATATATAGTTATTTATACTAATCATGTTTGTTGTTTTAGTGTGTTTCAGGGTTCTAATGTTTCATGGTGTGTTCTTCCCTGAAGGAAGGTTGTTTTGGCTCTAGTCGGTTCAATTTGGGTTCAAGATACAATATTTTCACGATCACATATGAAGCCCACTTGAAGACTTTATAGTCATCTAGAACCTATGTAAGAATTAGTTTGTTAAAGTTTGAGATAGTGGTAAACTGGCTCTAGAACGCACACACTTCTCCAAAATAGGTTTTTAGTTTTGGTATTTGTTTTAAGTTCATGCTTTGGTCTCTATACATGATTCAATTCTTACAATTCTTATATCTTATTTATTTCATGTATGTCTATCTCTTCAGCATGATACTTAGCCATATTTCCTACAAAAAAAAATATTTTTCAAAATTTTCCCTAATCCAAAATTCCTTTTCTGAATTCTGTTTCAGGCCTGGCGGTCAACCGGGCCAGTCGACCGGACTTATTCCAGGCCAGGACGGTCGACCGACCGGTCGACCGGGTCCTGTGTCCAGGACGTGCACGTCTGTCAGTCGACCGACCGAAAACAGCTTGCTCTTTATTTTTTGTCGGTCGACCGACCAGTCGACCGCCAATAAAAACCTGTGTTTGCCCCTCAGCGGCCGATCGACCGACCGGTCGACCGAGCCCAACGGCTATATGCCAGTAGGGCTGCCGGTTGACCGGGCCGGTCGACCGATAGCCTGCCGCTGCCACCAACGGCTCTTTCCTCTTTGGTGAAAATCTGAATTCTGATTTTCACCCTGTTTTGTGGCAGAGTTTTTCTTATCTTTTGGGGATTATTTTCTGATCAAATAAACTTAATTTTAATGTGTTTTAATCCCCTCCTCTCCCTATAAATAGAGAGGATTGGTCTCTTGCAAAAACACAAAGAAAAATACCTAGTTTTCAAGTTTGAAAAGAAAGAAAAGTTTTCAAAGCCCTCAATTCTCTTGTGTTTTCTTGGCTATTGTTTTTCAGTTGTGTTTGCAAGCAATTTCCACTTTACAACTGAGTTATTTTTCTCACTACACTTCTAGAGCCAAAAATTCCCTCCTCATTCTATAAGGAAGTTGTAAAAGAGAAAGTTTGTAAGAAGTTTGTGATCTTTGTGGTGATCACTTGGTTACTTGTTCCTTCTTCTTGTTCTTGTTGAGATACCTCTTCAGTAGAGGATTGTAAGTGGTGGAGTTCGGTGCTCCGGTCTTCGGTAGACCTTGTAAAGTCCTCGGTGGATAGTGAAAACCCTTCACGGCGGTGAAGGCGGGGAGTAGAGCGGTGGCTCGAACCTCGAAACAAATACCTTGTGTTTGCGATTGCTTTTTGTTCTTGCTCTCTATTGCTCTTTATTTTCATTGCTCTCTATTTCTCTTTATTTCTAGTTTGTGATATTGCCCTCATTACTTGAGATATGTCTTGTGTGAACTTCACCATTGTATATATTTCATTTCTTACTATTGTCGATCAATTCTCATACAACAAGATTGCATTGCGCACCTCTAACTCATATCCAGAGGAATCAGGAGGAAGGAGTTCAGAACCCTTCACCGGGTATTCGGCTTTTAGTCTTATTTTGAGAGATCATTGCATCATTCATTCATACTTGTCTTAAAAAGATTTTAGATTAGCATTTATACCTATTCACCCCCCTCTAGGTGTTTTTCAATTGGTATCAGAGCTTTGGTCTCTAGGCTCTTGGCTTAACAACCTTAGAGAGATCCTCTATTTGCTAATCATATCATTCATTTTTTCATACACTTCCACTTAGTAAAAATGGCCGATGGAATTAAGACCCGCCCAAAGTTTGATGGCCTTAACTTTCCCATATGGAAGGTTAAGATGACCGTATTTTTACAATCTCTAGGAAGCAAAGACGGTGACCAAACCATTTAGTGCACCTACCGGTGATGAGTCCACTTGGACCGAAATTGAGACTAAGGAATTTGATGCCAATGCTAAGGCTCATTATGCATTACTCCAAGCACTTAATGATGATGATATTTTTAGAGTAATACATTGTAAATCCACATATGAAATTTGGTCACACTTGCTTGTTACACATGAGGGGACTTCACAAGTGAAGAGGGCTAAGATAGACCTTCTTCGGTCCCAATATGAGAATTTTTCTATGCAAGAAAATGAAACCATAGATGATATGGTTACAAAATTTACTAAGATTACTAATGGACTTTCTTCTCTTGACAACGACCAAAGAGTAAGGAAGATCATTCGTCTCTTCCTCCTTCATGGGAAGTCAAAGCTACTACCTTGAAGGAACTCAATGACAAGGAGGAGATGGAGCATATAGGTCTCATTGGGAACCTCAAAACCCACGAGATGGAGAGAAAAGCAAGGGAGAAAATGGCTCCCTCCAAGAAGAAAGATATTGCCTTCAAGAGTCAATCCTCATACTCCGACGAAGAAGATGAAGAAGAAGATGACGAAGAGCTCTCACTTCTTGTGAAGAATGTTCGGAGGATGTACACCAAGGCTAAGTTCCAAGGAAGAAGGAGATGGCAAGGTGGCAAAGAAGAGAGGAAAAGTATTTGCTTCAGTTGCCAAAGACCGGGTCATATTGTTGCGGAGTGCCCGGATAAAGTGAAGCCCTCCACCTCCAAGAAGCCTTACAAGAAGAAAGCTTTGAAGGCTACTTGGGATTCCGAGAGCGAATCCGAGGAGGAAGTTGACACTGCAAACATGTGCTTCATGGCTAATGAAAGCACAAGCAAGGTAACCCCTACCACTTCTTTTGATGATGAACTTTCCATGGATGAATTAGGAGAAGCATTTGTAGAACTTTCACATAACTATGATTTTCTTAAGAAAAAGTATTTAAAAATGAAAAAGGAAAATGAGTCTCTTAATCACCAAGTTATTACTCTTTCTAAAGAAAAAGATGAATTACTTTCAACTTTAGTTTCTACTGAAAAAGATTTTGATAAATATAAGATTTCTTATAAAGGTAAGTTTCCATAAGTTAATGATAATGTGATTTCCATGCTTAAAGAGAAAATTGACTCATTAGGAGTAGTTTTGAAAAAGTGTGAATTTGATAAGAATAGACTTGAGGCTATGTTTCTTAAGAAACAAGCCCCTAAGAAACATGCTATTCATGCTCATGCTCACGTTCATAAATCACAACCTTTACATCATGCCAAACCCCCATACATCATGCATTCATGTATGGGAAAGTGTTTTCATGCACATATTGTGGCCGTAAAGGCCACTTAGTTAAGTTTTCCTATGATAGACTAAATGCATCGCATCATAATGTTTGGGTTCGAAACACTAACTTTCAAGGACCCAAGAAAATTTGGGTACCAAAGTCAATGAATGTGTTAAATGATGTAGGTACCTTCCAAGGTCCAACGACGTAAAGGATTGTGGTATCTTGATAGTGGTTGCTCAAGGCACACGACTTGGGACATCAAAAACTTTGCAACCCTATCAAGATACCATGAAGGTGGCACCTCACCTTTGGAGATGATGCCAATGGTAAAATCATCGGTATTGGTAATGTTAAACTTGGTACATCCGCTTTAATAGAAAATATTGTTTTAGTTGATGGCCTCAAGCATAATCTCTTGAGTGTTAGTCAACTTTGTGATAAAGGTTTTGATGTTGTTTTTGATAATGTAGTTTATAAAGTTATTGATAGATTACCTAACACTTGTATATTTTCCGGTTTTCATGAAAATAATGTTTACATGATTGATATGTCTAATATGTCTTGCAATATTACTTGTTTAAAAGCCCTCGATGATGACTCTTGGTTGTGGCATAGAAGATTAGGCCACATTTCTTTTGACCATATATCTAGGTTAAACACCAAGGAAATGGTGAAGGGTATTCCTTGCTTGAACTTTGAAAAGGACCGCGTTTGCGACACGTGCCAACTTGGGAAACAAGCCAAGTCCTCTTTCAAGTCAATCAAGGATATCATGACATCACGTCCTTTGGAGTTGATCCATATGGATTTGTTTGGTCCTACTCAAACCAAAAGTCTAAGTGGGAATCATTTTGCAATTGTTTTAGTTGATGATTTTTCACGTTTTACATGGGTTTTCTTCTTAGAACATAAAAATCAAGCCTTTTCACATTTTCAAGCCTTTAAGAAAAGAGTTGAAAAGGAAAAAGATTCTTCAATTTTAAGAATAAGAAGTGATAGAGGTGGTGAATTCATTAACCTACCCTTTACCACTTTTTGTGAAGAACATGGAATTAAGCATGAACTATCTTGTCCTAGAACTCCACAACAAAATGGAGTAGTTGAACGGAAAAATTGAACATTACAAGAGATGGCTAGGACAATTATTAGTGAATATGGTCTCCCACATTATTTGTTGGCCGAGGCCGTTAATACATCATGTTATATATCAAATCATGTTTTCTTGTGCAAAAATACTTTAAAAACTTCTTTTGAGATTTATTTTTCTAGAAAACCAAATGTTTCATACTTTAAAGTTTTTGGATGCAAATGCTTTGTTTTAAATACAAAAGATAATTTAGGTAAATTTGATGCTAGATCTTATGAGGCAATTTTTGTTGGCTATTCTAATACTAGTAAGGCTTATAGAATCTTCAATAAGTCATCTTTGACTATGGAGGAATCTATACATGTTAAGTTTGAAGAATCTAATTTGTTTGTTAAGAATGTTGTAGAAATAGATTCTTTGGATGAAGACTTGGAGAAAGTTACTTTGGAAGACTCACCTACTATTGAAGGCAAGCCAAAGGATGATGAAGGAAGTGAAGCTAAAGAAGAAGGGGCTCAAGGAAATGAAATTCAAACAATTGAAGTGGAGCCTACTCAACAACTTCCAAAGGATTAGAGATACAATCCACATCATCCCAAGGATCTCGTTATAGGTGAAGTATCTCAAGGGGTAACCACTCGCTCTAAACTTCATGATTTTTGTGGGCACTATGCTTTTATTTCACATTTTGAACCCAAGAACGTCCTCGAAGCCGAGGCCGACTCATATTGGTTGCTAGCTATGCAAGAGGAGCTCAATCAATTTGAGCGCAATCAAGTTTGACACCTTGTTCCTAGGCCCCATAAACCAACAATTGGTACTAAGTGGATCTTTAAGAACAAGTTGGATGAGTCGGGTAACGTTGTTAGGAATAAAGCTAGGTTAGTTGCCCAAGGTTACACCCAAATCGAGGGATCGATTTTGAAGAAACCTTTGCACCCGTAGCACGGCTTGAAGCCATACGGATGACACTTGCATTTGCATCATATAGAGATTTTAAGCTTTTTCAAATAGATGTTAAAAGTGCTTTCTTGAATGGATTTATTGAAGAGGAGGTGTATGTTGAACAACCCCTCGAGTTTGTTGATCCTACACATCCGGACTTTGTTTTTAAACTTGACAAAGCTCTTTATAGTTTAAAACAAGCCCCTAGGGCTTGGTATGAAAGGCTTTCTTCATTTCTAATTTCAAAGGGTTTTAAGAGAGGTAAAATAGATACTACCTTATTTACAAAACATGTTGAAAACGATATTCTTATTGTGCAAATTTATGTGGATGATATCATATTTGGTTCTACTAATGAATCTCTTTGCTAAGCTTTTGAATCATGCATGAAGGATGAATTCGAAATGTCTATGATGGGTGAGCTCAACTATTTCCTTGGTCTCCAAATCAAGCAAAAGAAGGATGGGATCTTCATCAATAAAGCCAAGTACACAAAGGAACTAATCAAGAGGTTTGGGCGTGAAGGAGCTAAAGTAAGCAAAACTCCCATGGCCACAACCACAAAGCTTGACAAGGATGAACAAGGTAAAAGTATAGACATTAAGCTCTATCGTAGCATGATTGGTAGCTTGTTGTATTTAACAGCTAGTAGGCCGGATATTATGTTTTCAGTTTGTCTTTGTGCTCGTTTTCAATCGTGTCCTAAAGAGTCCCATTTAGTTGTGGTTAACGCATAATTAGATACCTTAAGGGCACTATTGAAATGGGTTTGTGGTATCCGAAAACCGGACTTTTTGACATGAAGAGTTTTTCTGATGCCGACTATGCGGGTTGTAGGGTAGATAGGAAGAGTACAAGTGGAACATGTCAATTCCTTGGTAATTGTCTTGTTTCTTGGTCTTCCAAAAAGCAATATTCGGTAGCCCTTTCAACCGTCGAGGCGGAGTATGTTGCAGCCGGAGCTTGTTGTGCATAAGTTCTTTGGATGAAACATACTCTCCTTGACTATGATTTGCATTTTGATCATATTAAAATATTTTGTTATAATACTAGTACTATTCATATGACTAAAAATGCAAATCAACATAGTAAAACTAAGCACATTGACATTCGGTATCACTTTCTTAGAGATCATTATGAGAAAGTTGATATTGATATTGATTATGTTTCTACCGATTTTCAACTTGCCGATATTTTTACAAAACCTCTAGACTATGCTAGATTTTCTTTTATTTGTGGTGAGTTGAATGTTTGTATTATGGATTATTGAAAATACTTTTTGTTTTTGTTTACCCTTTTTGATGTATGACAAAAAGGGGGAGAAAAAGTTAGTTTGTTTAGTTATATGCATTTTGAGTTTTTAGTATTTTGGTTATATGCATTTTGAGTTTTTAGTATTTTGGTTATATGCATTTTGAGTTTTTAGTTAAAAACTTTTGTGTTTTGTATAGTTTTCATGCTTTATGTATATAGCTATTCATACTCATTTCTTTTATACATAGCATAATTTGAGGGGGAGCTTCCAAGCTCCTTTTCCCATATGTTTGAAGTAACTTATATGTTTTGTCATCATAAAAAACGGGGAGATTGTTGGCCCAAAGGTTACAATCAACCGTTTTAGTGTATTTTGATGATTACAAAACATATATAGTTATTTGTACTAATCATGTTTGTTGTTTTAGTGTGTTTCAGGGTTCTAATGTTTCATGGTGTGTTCTTCCCTAAAGGAAGGTTGTTTTGGCTCTAGTCGGTTCAATTTGGGTTCAAGATACAAGATTTTCAAGATCACATATGAAGCCTACTTGAAGACTTTGTAGTCATCTAGAACCTATGTAAGAATTAGTTTGTTAAAGTTTAAGGTAGTGGTAAACTGGCTCTAGAACACACACACACTTTTCCAAGATAGGTTTTTAGTTTTGGTATTTGTTTTAAGTTCATGCTTTGGTCTCTATACATGATTCAATTCTTACAATTCTTATATCTTATTTATTTCATGTATATCTATCTCTTCAGCATGATACTTAGCCATATTTCCTACAAAAAAAAATTATTTTTCAAATTTTTCCCTAGTCCAAAATTCCTTTTCTGAATTCTGTTTCAGGCCTGGCGGTCGACCGGGCCGGTCGACCGGACTTATTCCAGGCCAGGACGGTCGACCGACCGGTTGACCGGGTCCTATGTCCAGGACGTGACGTTTGCGCACGTCTGTCAGTCAACCGACCGATCGACTGACCGAAAACAGCTTGCTCTCTGTTTTTTGTCGGTCGACCGACCGGTCGACCGCCAATACAAACCTGTGTTTACCCCTGAGCGGCCGGTCGACCGAGCCAAACGGCTATATGCCAGCAGGGCTGCCGGTCAACCGGGCCGGTCGACCGACAGTCTGCTGCTGCCACCAACGGCTCTTTCCTCTTTGGTGAAAATCTGAATTCTCATTTTTACCCTGTTTTGTGGCAGAGTTTTTCTGATCTTTTGGGGATTAAAATCTGAATTCTGATTTTTACCCTGTTTTGTGGCAGAGTTTTTCTGATCTTTTGGGGATTATTTTCTAATCAAATAAACTTAATTTTATTGTGTTTTAATCCCCTCCTCTCCCTATAAATAGAGAGGATTGTTCTCCTGCAAAAACACTAAGAAAAATACCTAGTTTTCAAGTTTGAAAAAGAAAGAAAAGTTTTCAAAGCTTTTAATTCTCTTGTGTTTTCTTGGCTATTGTTTTTCAGTTGTGTTTGCAAGCAATTTCTACTTTACAACTGAGTTGTTTTTCTCACTACACTTCTAGAGCCAAAAATTCCCTCCTCATTCTATAAGGAAGTTGTAAAAGAGAAAGTTTGTAAGAAGTTTGTGATCTTTGTGGTGATCACTTGGTTACTTGTTACTTCTTCTTGTTCTTGTTGAGATACCTCTTCGGTAGAGGATTGTAAGTGGTGGAGTTCGGTGCTACGGTCTTCGGTAGACCTTGTAAAGTCCTCGGTGGATATTGGAAACCCTTCACGGTGGTGAAGGCGGGGAGTAGAGCGGTGGGTCGAAGCTCGAAACAAATACCTTGTGTTTGTGATTGCTTTTTGTTCTTGCTCTCTATTGCTCTTTATTTTCATTGCTCTCTATTGCTCTTTATTTTTAGTTTGTGATATTTCCCTCATTACTTGTGATATATCTTGTGTGCACTTCACCATTGCATATATTTCATTTCTTGCTATTGTCGATCAATTCTCATACAACAAGATTGCATTTAGCACCTCTAACTCATATCCAGAGGAATCAGGAGGAAGGAGTTCAGAACCCTTCACCAGGTATTCGGCTCTTAGTCTTGTTTTGAGAGGTCGTTGCATCATTCATTCATACTTGTCCTAAAAAGATTTTAGATTAGCATTTACACCTATTCACCCCCCTCTAGGTGTTTTTCACCTTCTTCCTATGTATATGTACGTATACAATGCAGTAACACGGTCTTCCCCCTCCTACCGGCTCCCGCCTGGCCCCTTTCTCCAATAAGCATGAAAGCAAAATACATGCTTATATTTACACGTAAATAACAACCAGTATAGTAACAATATGAATTTCTATTAAATACTATAGTTTGCTTTGCAGCTCATCAACTCCATTACCGTAGAATTTTATGTGGTTCACTGCATGTGTATACATATACCCAGATAAAAATCACTTCATCATATTACAACAATTTGACCATTTATTATAGTTTGATTCTCAGCTTATCAATTCTATCACTAGAGAATATATGTGGTTCACTGAATATGCGTATGTAAATGTAAGTTACAATTCATCTTCCTATTTAGTAATTAAATTATTAATAAGATGTATATAGTTCACTGGTTATATATTCATACATGAGTTGTAAGTCAACAATAAAGTGATCTACGTATCTCATTCATATAAATTGAGTTCTTATTCATATTATTAGTAACTGTGTATCTAAATAGAGGTGTATGCGTATGAGCATGTATAACTGTATACATCATGTCACACTTAATCCCATTTATACTTCTATATCATTCATATGCAACAATCATTTTACACACAAAGTATACATTATGTCACACTTAATCACATTCATACTTCAATATCATTCATATCTAACAATCATTTTGCACACAAAATATTATCAATGCCAATCGTTCAATATTTCATCTAACCATTGATTACACTTTTAATAGAGAAATTCCTAATTTGTACTAGTAAGTCTTGTAGTTAGTTGTATTCCACCCTTCATACATCTTATTGTTTAACTGATAGAGTTGATTAGTCCACCAACCAGGTTTTCGACTTACTATAATTGCTCGCTATAGATGATTGCTCAACAGTTATACACAAACAACATTCTCATGTCTTTTTATCAAAAATTTTACGTGCAATCATAAAGTATAATACTTAATGATTTAAGTTCAATATTCAAGTGTAAATAATCATCAAATTTCACATCGGGTCCCGTGCTTAACATGAATTTATTGGTTCTTCTATTCTACTTTAAGGTGTTTACGTGTTATTATCACAATCTCACATATTAGGTTCGAGTAATTATGTATTGGTTGTTATCTGTGGCAATTATTCATATACAATCTCATTAGTAATTCTAGTTTCATATGACTTGATTACGTCAAGAGCATCAGGCTTATTCACTTGATCGTAGTCATTTCCAGGTAGTACATTTGGAATTTTAAATTTTTACTTGTACACTAGTATAGTTTTTACTTACTGTGCCATCACATCTTCTTCTTATTCTTGCACTAATTAATTGACCCCTCTACACATGTAATTTGGGAAGAGGTTTAGATGTCCAAAGTTAGAGTACGAGGGTACTTAATGAAGCAAGCATATACAAGATTAACTCTTATGCATCTTACTATCGAATGTAGTCTTGCCTTATCCTTCTTAATTTCTAATCGTTGTATTCATAGTCATAACGAATATTTGACTTCTAAACCCAAATTTGTATCCTACGGCATTCAATCGTTCATCGAGCTAACTTGATTGTTCATTAAATGAGCCATTTCAAAATCTTTACATCTTGCCTGTGAAAATCATATAATTGCTTTGCGACATGGATAACCTAGTCTAATGCAGTATGCGAAATCAAAATGGAAGATACTAGAATGACTTCATCAACTTGCAATGCAATTATTTGTGATAAAACTGAATGACAAAAGTAAGAAAGAACATAGCCAAAACTTACTAGAATTTATTAATTAATGCGTAAAAGATCCTTAAGAATGATAAACATGGGTGACTTGCCCATAACCTGATCTAACAGCCTTCGACAAATTTCTCAACTATTCAATATACAATTCAGGCCTTTCCCACTCATTGAATAGCCATTGAATCATTTCACTATAGAAGTTTTCCTATAGTTGGAGTTATATTTTTCAAGCTTCACCTACCATACTCACATTTTAAGGTGTACTATTTATGAATTTAAATACACAATCTCAATTTAGAAGGTAAAATAGTGATGTTGTAGGAGTCACTTGAGTATTTCGCTTCCTCGTACATATGATGTATACAACACTACTGCAATATAGTCCAAAGGCCTAGAAGGAGTTCAAGTATAGATAATTAAGATATATGGAGGATGATATGATATACCTAAATAATTACCTTATCAAATAGGTGTCAAAGCAAGTAAATAAGGAATTAGACTACACTTGAGTTATGTATTAAACTATACTCTTATTGTATTCGTGATTGCTCTTGTTACTTAATAGAGTTCCCCTAGAAATGTGGTAGCCCTGGGAGAAAGTTTGGGAGAAAGTTAGAGGAGGTTGTTAAATTAACAATGAATAGTCAAAACGAGCAATGGGAGAGTTCCAACCTACTATCTCTTCTTTACAGGGTCAAGATATCCTTTAAGGCTTCCATGACTTTTATTTTTCTAATTACAAACTTTCGGATATAACTTAATTAAATCTTTTATTATATGATCATGTTATTTTATCATCTCTTCTACCTCTTAGACTTTCTTAGAGCATCAACCAAGGCATTATAGGTGTAGACATTCAGAGTACAATCTCATCTTCTTTGTATACAAAATTTTAATGAAAGAAGAGCTTAGGTTTAATTGAGAGACTTTCGTGTTCATAAAATTTCTCTTTTAGATATCCAGAGACAAAATTTAACTTTGTAAATTATTGAACTTGAAGTCAAGTCCTACACATTAATGGTTTGTGGGGCCTTTACTATATCAACAAGAATTAGTCTTTTTAACTACCTCCGATGAATTTAGATATTTTCATGAAAACACCCACCCCATTACCTCTTCTATTGACATAAAAAATAGAAATTTTGATCCTTCAAACCGATTTTTTGTAGGTTGAGTTCATGCCCAACGTTATGTAGTTCATATGATTTATAATCAATTGTACATAAGGGACCAGAATGGCAAGTGGTTTATACCATGCTAGAGTTTTACATAAAGACATCTCTAAGTAAACCACCAACATACTTATCTGTCGATTCCTATTATGCAATTCAAGAACCAAGATGGGATTTTAATCATCCATTTAATATAAGCCCACAAAAAAAAGAACTCATGAAACATCAAGGGAAGCAAGAAACAAATGGAAAAGAACTTGAGTTTAATAGATGAAAACCCCTTCATCTATTCAAGAATCCAATACCAATAAATTTAGATCTAGGTATACTTGAAGAATAAATCATGGTACCTTAACCCAAGAAGAGAATTTATAGAAATAAAAACTTAGGAAAACGAATTTAGGTCAAAAGAGGAGATATCTCTCACCTGCCCTCCGCTATTCGCCTGGCCGGCGGCGCCGCGCGAGTCCCCCATCACTGCATGTCAGAAGGGGAGTGAGAGTGAGGGGAGAGGTAGAGAGGAATTTTATTAGGGGCAGATTTGAGGATATTTGGGGTTTTAGGTTTTTGGGTTTCATAAAGAGGGGAGGAGGAAGATGAAGCCCCTTTTCATTCTCTCTCTATACTTTTTTCAAGCTTATCATGGCCTTACACTTGCTCTTTACCAAGATCAATTAAATCTTGGGCTTCCATTATCCTCACCTACTCCCTCCACTAAAACTAGGAAATACTAAAGTATTTTTGTTTGCATATGATTACTATTATTCATTTATTATTATTTTTTATTTTTATTTTTCCTTATATACACAGAATATACTCATGCATTATGTATGTGCATATGCATACACCTAAGCACACTCACATATGCATCCCACTCATGTATACATATTAATATGTTTACACACTATTCCCTTGAAATTATCTCCTTCATTTCTCTAGAGAATCGCCGCATTAAATCTGAAAAAATATATTACCAACAATAAGGAAATTTTCATCACTGACTCAATATTTCTATCAAATCTCATTACTCAAGTATTAGGGATTAAAACCAAGATATAAAAATCGGGTTGTTATAGAAATAGTAGACAATCATGGATATTTTATCTTTAATATTTGAAATGTCTAAGCGGAGCTTTGTCACTTAGTCAACTTAAGAGTCTTGTAATCAATTATTTTGTTTGGACTCGAAAGTTCTCAAATTTTTGGATTTCGATTGCTTTATTTATCTTTGTGTAATCAAGTTGAACCTTAAGAAGCAAAAAGATCAAGAGCTATAAGAATTAGTGCTCAAGTAGAATCTCAGATCTGAAAGTTCAATGTAGAAATTTTATTTCATGAAATGCCAAGGAGAAGTCTTGTTAATATGTAGAAAATATTCAAGAGCTTGGAGGAAAGAACATAACTGGTGACATGAACCATGAATATGGGTCTCTCTAGAACCAGACTTTTTGTAACACCTTGTTTTTTCCTTTTTGCTCTCCTTTCAACATATTTGGTTTATGCATGTAGTATTAGTCAGTAAATACTATCAGTTCTAGTTTCACTAGCTGATAAGTCCTAATTTAGAGCAATAGGTGACCTGGTAGGATGGGTGTGTTAGTTAAATTTAATCTTAAGAAAATCTTATAGTTTGAAAGAAGATGTCAATAAAACTCAAAATTAATTACTTTGAGTTTTGGTCAAACCATCAAAGGATCTTGCTGGTTAACACAATCCTTTGTTACCTTAACTATTTTCTCCACCTATGATCTTTTTCACTATCATAGAGTTAAGGTTGTGCTAATCAGTAGTAGAGTATTGAAGCTGATTGCTTCTATTAGCTTTTACAACCATTACAACAGAGAAGTGTTAGATCTAAATTTATTCCATACAAGATCTACACATATACTGTAAGCCTCTTTATCAAGATCAAAGGGAAGGAGGGTTTTAGGCATACCTGATTCTATCGCGAGGATGCCAAATATTGCACGATCTCGAAGGCGATGGAGTTGAGGGAGAGGATTCTTCTCTCCAGCCACCAAGTTCTCTTCATTATTCTTAGAGGAGATGACAGGCCTCCAAGAGAGATGGTAATTGTTGTTGGTGGAGAGGGAACCCTACTCATGGTATATATATAGCATCAAGAAACCCTAGTTCAACTCATCATAGATCTAGGCTTTTGATTTATAACACGAGTTCCACACGTGTAGATGAGTCCCACATTCTAATTTAAATACACTCATGGCTAAGTGTAATTGAAAACATGTCTAGACCCAAACCATTTAGGTTTAATCAATTCTTTATTGGGTCAAACAACATAGGTTAAGTGGGCAGGTGCAAATATCCAATTGACTTGATTAGGCCCAAATTAAATTAAACTTTAAAACTAATAAGTCTAACAATCTCCCACTTGGGCCAAGCAAGTCATACTGAATAGATATTATGCATAACTTTATGACGTCAAAACTTTAACCGCCGACAAACCACGTTTCATAACAATCTGGTCTATTAAGTGCCCTGTTACCGAACATGGCGGTCGTTACCTTCTGTATAATCGAGGTAGGACCTTCCACATTACAAGTTTCAGAACCCCTAATGACATAGATCAAATATGGACGTGTGGTATGAAAATGTCCTCTAATCAAATAAGGTACAATTCCAACTGGCTTCCACTTTATGACTCCAACGAGTCTAGCCTTATGACTCCAACGAGTCTAACTTTATGACTCCAATGAGTCTAACTGCTAATTCAACAAACTCAAATGCGCAAAAGTAAACTTTAGGAAAAGCAGTTACAACTTTATTTATCAAAATCAACAAATATGCATAAAGTGCACTTAGAAATAATGTCTGTTACATAAAATATTCACTCCCACAAAATCAGGATATCATAATGACTAGTCATCCCCATATGAGCAATATGTTCTAAGAATACTTTAGGTGAAAGTCCTTTAATGAGTGGATATATAAGGTTAAGAATAGTGTCATCACTATCAACAGACAAAATATGATTCCGAACTTTATCATTGATGACAAGAAACTTGATGTCGATATGCTTCGACTTTGCTGAACTCTTGTCACTATTGCAGTAGAGCTTTATAGCTTTTATTGTCACAGTGTAGCTGTAATGGTCTCTCGATTAAATCCATCATCTTCCAACAATAAGGAAAATATAAAATGAAGTGGACTTCCTATTTTCGATACATCCAACATAATCTGAATCTGTGTATCCAATCAGCTGCAACTGATCAGATTTCATATAGTCTTTTATTGATATCGCATTATCTTCTTGGTAGTCTTTCAGTGATCAATCCCAGGATTGATCAAGTATCTGCCAAGTTTCTCAATGGTATATGCTATGTCTGGACAGGTACAAACTTGAGCGCACATCAGACATCCAACCGCCAATGCATATGGAATGTCTTTCATTTACTCTTTCCGTAGATCGTTCTTGGGACATTAGAGTAGACTTAACTTATCTCTCTTAGAGCAATTCTTCATGCCATATCTATCTAGCGCCTTATCGATATAGACCTTTTGTGATAAACTTAATATTCCACGTGTCCTTTCACGTTGAATCTGGATGTCTATCACAAAAGAAGCTTCTTCAAGATCTTTCATCTCAAAGTTCTTTGAGAGAAAACTCTTAGTGTCAAGTAAAAGAACCTTATCGTTACTTGCTAGTAGAATGTCATCCACATATAGCACAAGAAATACAAGTCTACTCTTTAAATTTATGGTAAATGTATTGATCATCTACAATCTCCTTAAAATCAAAATCGGATATTTCATGATCAAATTTCAAATACCATTGACGGAATGCTTGATTTAGACCATAAATGGATTTCTTTATTTGCAAACCAAATATTATGAAACTTTCACTTTTAAACTTTATGGTTGCACCACACAGATTTCCTTCTCAATGCTACCATTAAGAAAGACAATCTTAACATCCATTTGGTATAAGTTCAGGTCAAAGTGAACCACCAGTGCCATAATAATCTTCAAAGAATGCTTAATGAAAACTAGGGAGAAAGTCTCCTTATAGTTAATGCCTTCTCTTTGTGTGAATCCCTTTGTGACAAGATGTGCCTTATACCTTTCGACATTGCCTTTCGAATCCCGCTTGGTTTTGAATACTCATTTATAACCAATCGGTTTCTTTCCTTCAGGCAACTCTACTAAATCCCAAACATCATTGTCCTTTATGGATTTTAACTCATCTTTCATGGCATTTGATCACTTAGTGGAGTGAATGTTGAGTTTGGCCTCATTCAAGGATGTGGGGTCATCCTCTATCCTTATGTCAAACTCATACTATTGGAGATAAACTATATGGTCATTTGTAATTACTGATCTCCTCTTTCTAGTTGATCTCCTAGGCACTTGTGATTGAGAATTTTCAGTTTCTACCTCACCAGCATGATCTACTTCAGGATGAACTGTATATGTATCTTGTAAGGATGCAACCGTATTTTAATCTTGAAGTGGAACAACTACTTTATTATTTGGAATAATTGTCATGGTTATAACAATATGTTCTTTCTTAAATATGAAATCTTTATGTAGTTGACTCCCACTGTTCTGAATATTCTCAAAAAAATTTAGCAATCCATCTTTATTTTCTTAGTGGAGGGACAATAAAACTTAAAGCCTTTATACCTCTCAGAACACCCTACGAATAATCAGCTAACTGTCATTGAGTCCAACTTCTTCTCATATGGTATATATGGCCGATCTTCCGCTAGACAACCCCAAACATATAGATGCCTAATACTGAGAGATTTCCCAGTCCATAACTCATACGGGGTTTTAGTTACTGTTTTTCTAGGTATTCTATTAAGGAGGTGACAACCATTTTTAAGGCTTCAATATATAATGACTCTGGTAGAGTAGTGTGAGCTATCATCTCCCAGCCATATCCTTTAGTGTGTGATTTTATCTCTCAGCAATACCATTTTGACGAGGTGTCTCTGATATGGTGTACTAAGCGATAATACCACTCTTTCAGAAATTGACAAATGATTCTGGACATTTACCTGATTCGTCATATCTATCATAGTACTCACCACCATGATCAGATCTAACGGCTTTAAATATGTCCAATGATTGGGATTTCTCATGGAACAAGTGTAGGTACCTATAACGAGAGTAATTGTCTGTAAAAGTGATGAAATATTCATGATCATTCCAAGAAGCTGTAGGGAATATACCACAAATGTCTGTATACACCAAATTAAGACACCTGAACTTCGTCTAGTACCAAAATTTCTAATGTTTTCTTTAATTAATTTTCGCTTAGTGCCTATGCCATTCACATATAGAGATTCAGTATATAAAGCATGAAGTTTCAATTTATATATAGCCATCAATCAGAATTCTAGTACCAACAACTTTAAGTTTGGAAAGTAGACTAAGTATTTCATTATCAAGAATGACAGTAAAACTAGATCTGTCTAACAAATGAAATAGAAATATGATTCCGCCTAAATGGACGGTACATATAAAATCTCATCCAAATCTAAAACCAAAAATCGGAATCTAATTTAAGCCTACAAACTCCAATAGCTTTAATTGCAACTTTATTTTCATCACCCATGTATACGTATCGCTCAGCTGGGCTAGGCCTCTTTTGGGTTTGGAAGTTCCACATTGAATCGCTTATGTGAATTATATATTTATAATTTATAAAGTGGCACTAAAGCTAAATTAATCTCAGAATAAACATAAATATGAGATATACCCGCTAAATAGCCATTTCTGATACTTTATGCATTCCTACTTGAGGTGGCTTACTTTCTTACAGAAAAAGTATGCAATGACCTTAGGCTACTTTTTCTGCACTTTTGCCACTTAGGATCAGCCACTGTAGTGGTGTTTATGTTCTTCCCTTTAGTTTCAATTTTTCTTTTCTTATTAGAAGTTTACCTTGGATGCTAAGTGAGCAATGACTTTATCAGGCATAGCACTTCTAATAGTTAGTGTACTTTATGACCATTAGACACATCTTGTAAGATCTCTCCCACTTACCATAATTGACCTTTTCTTTACTGAACTTTTATTCGTAATAGTAGAGATCCATCAATCTTTAAGTTGTACTCTAGGTGCATGGATTCAAGAACGATCATTTACGTGGTCTTACCACTTCCTAAAGTTTGTACCATTCAATTTATACTACATAAGTGTACAATTTCTCATCAATTTAACATAAATATTGCATTTAATAAAATTCTTCTGTAATAGCCATAAAAATGAATTTCAGAAAATGCAACTAGTTTAACCGATAGAGCTGCCGGTTAAACTTTCAGAACAAGTTGTGTCTCTATATGCCAACACTGTACTGGGCCAATATAGATATCCTAAAGTCTAGGTCCTATGTAAGAGAACAGCCTTCCTTTGGGCCGACTGTCACTTTATAGGATTGGTCCTAAAGTTTAAGTAATCTATATTGGCCATATAATATATGTAATGACCCGGCCATAATGACAACCTTTCTTTGGGCCGATTGTCACACGCATGGGCCATACAAATTTATGCATCTGTATTCTTGTTCCGCCATAGGACTAGTTGATGAGGGTAATGCAATATGGGCCAATAGTGTGACAACCTTCCTTTGGGCCGATTAGCACGCATCAAGGTTCTCCCACTTGCATTCCCACATCAAGTATCCGACGCCGTACATAATTCGGCCAAACAATAGTCTTCCTTTGGGCCGGCTATTGTCCGCATGAACTACATATGCAATTAAATAAGCTCTTTTATAAATTCTTTAGCTTGAACATGTATATATCTTTATCTGTGTGTTATTAACTATAGTACACATTAATATTCATCATGCTAGACAATATAAGCAATAATATAAATATTAATGAAGCGGAAGCATGTAAGGGTTCACATAACCATGATAAACAAACACTTCAATACCTTCTTTATGTCAACTAATGACTGTTTTGTCATGTATAGTTCCTTTAATACTGTAGCGCTCATTAAGAGCTTCAAAATGGCTATTTACATGTCCAAAACAGAGGTCGTATGAGCCCGTAACGGCTAATTGAAGTTTTTATTGGCAAAACGGGTCTGCAGTGCTTATCGAGTCTGAATCAGACCCGACCCGCGATGGTTAACTTATGGGTTTCCTTAATAGGTCGGGTTTAATAAACTGAATAAAACTCAATTAACTTTATATGAGATTGATTGGGATTAGGTCTCTTTATTTGAGTAGAATCTACCATAAAATATCCTTAATCGATTAGAATTCTATCTCAATTCTAAAATCCAAATCAATCTCAACCATACCAATTGAAATTTAATATGAGATTAATTAAGAGTAGGTTTTCTTATTAGAGTAAAATTCAATCTCTAAATTTTTTCTTTCTTTTAATCCTCATTAATCTCATAACCTTAATTAATTATGAAACCCAAAATAATTAACCCTTTTTTTCCCTTGTAGCCGCCGGCTCATGGTGGCCGGCGGTTGGTGCCCGCCTACAAGGGGCGGCCATCGCACGCATGCTAGCAGCATGCGTGCACACATGCGCGCTCTGCAAAGAGCATTGTGCTCTCTGCAGTGCTCTCTGCAGAGAGCATTTGCATCCCCCTTTTTTTTAAACAAAAAATGTGTGCTGCATGCTTTGCTTGCATGCAGCACATGTACATGTATGTTTTTTTTTTTTTGGTATTTTAAGGCTTGCCAAGCATGCATGCAGGGAGGCCCCTGCATGCATGCGTCCAGGCAAATTTTTTTTAATGCAGGCGCCTGCAAGCGCCTGCATGCAGACAGGCCATGCCAAAAAATATTTTTTTTTATAAATCTAAAATAACACATAAATCAAATTTCATAAAAATATATACATGTTAAAAATTAATAAAATTCACTCCTTTTAACCTTTTGATCAAACATATGAGACACAAAATATTTATTGAATCAAAGGAGATATTTTTATGATATTTATAGATCGAAATTATAATTTTCATAGATCCCTATGATCTGATAAAGAGGAGGCTCTGATACCAATTGTTAGATCTATATTTATTCCATACAAGATCTACACATATATTGTAAGCCTCTTTATCATGATCAAAAGGAAGGAGGGTTTTAGGCATACCTGATTCCATCGCGAGGATGCCGAATATTGCACGATCTCGAAGGCGCCGGAGTTGAGGGAGAGGATTCTTCTCTCCAGCCACCAAGTTCTCTTCTTTATTCTTAGAGGAGATGAGAGGCCTCCAAGAGAGATGGTTATTGTTGTTGGTGGAGAGGGAACCCTACTCATGGTATATATAGCATCAAGAAACCCTAGTTTAACTCATCATAGATCCAGGCCCTTGATTTATAACACGAGTTCTACACGTGTAGATGAGTCCCACATTCTAATTTAAATACACTCATGGCTAAGTGTAATTGAAAACGTGTCTAGACCCAAGCCATTTAGGTTTGATCAATTCTTTATTGGGTCAAACAACATAGGTTAAGTGGGTGGGTGCAAATATCCAATTGACTTGATTAGACCCAAAATAAATTAGACTTTAAAACTAATAAGTCTAACAAGAAGTACCTGAAAGTGTACAAAGTTATCAAGCTCGGGGGAGTGTCCCTTGAACTACCCTTGCAGGACTCGTAACCGTAAAAATGTAGATAGTTAACAAGTGTGTCAGGTGGCCTTTGTGTCTTGTTCGAGGACAAATGCAACCACACAGAACGTGACAAATGCATGTAAAAGATGCCTCTTTCGTGAGAAGCTGGGCCCCTCCAACAGACATCAAACATAGATACGAAAGGCAACATAGATAGGAAAGCTGAGAGGAGGGCATGGTAAGTCTTCCGTCCAAAGTCCATAATAGACACTTACCCTTGTGGAAATTGATATTCAGACCGGACCAAAACTTGAAACACCAATGCATCCATTAGAGCACCATCACTTCTTCTGAACAATAGTGTATCATTTTCTATTGTAAAATTAAAATCCCTCTGAGAGTCGTATTTGTGGCCACGCCGTGAATGGATCCCGAGTTCTTACAATCAAGAACCAGCTTGGTGAGAATGTCCGGTGCAAACATCGACAATGTTAAATGCATTACTTCTGTTCTTTATCTATCATGAAAATAATAGGTCGACGTGATTTTTTTTTTAAGATAAGGCTACCACGTGAGGGCACGTGAATCTAATAAATTGTACACGCTTTGTGTTCTTTTTCTATCATGCCTCTTGCCAAATTTGTTTTAAAAAAGGGTACTACAATACAATGAATTTTTTTCTCCTTGACTGCGAGTCAGCGGATTAGTGAATATATAGTATTTAGAAAGACAAAAAACTTGTCTGTACAAAGAAGGCACGTGAATCTAATAAATTGTACCTGCTTTTTTGTTCTTTTTCTATCATGTCTCTTGCCAAATTGGTTTTAAAAAAGGGCACTGAAATACAATGAATTTTTCCTCCTTGATTACGAGTCGGCGGATTAGTGAATGTATAGTATTTAGAAAGACAAAAAACTTGTCTGTCCGAAGAAGGCGCACGAATCTAATAAATTGTACCCGCTTTGTATTCTTTTTCTATCATGCCTCTTTCCAAATTGGTTTTAAAAAAAGGACACTGCAATACAATGAATTTTTTTTCCTCCTTGATTGCGAGTCGGCGGATTAGTGAATATATAGTATTTAGAAAGACAAAAAACTTGCCTGTACAAAAAAGGCACGTGAATCTAATAAATTGTACCCGCTTTGTGTTCTTTTTCTATCATGCCTCTTGCCAAATTGGTTTTAAAAAAGGGCACTGTAATACAATAAATTTTTTTCTTCCTTGATTGCGAGTCGGCAGATTCGTGAATATATAGTATTTAGCAAGACAAAAAACTTGTCTGTGCAAAGAAGGCACGTCAATCTAATAAATTGTACCCGCTTTGTGTTCTTTTTCTATCTTGTCTCTTGCCAAATTGGTTTCAAAAAAGGGCACTACAATACAATGAATTATTTTCCTCCTTGATTGCGAGTCAGCAGCTGGGCCCCACCAACGGGCGGGGCCTCCGGGCGGCTGATGCCGCCCCCAAATATATTTTGATCTCTTTTCTTGTTGTTTTTTGTCCTGACCCAAACCCTAAGCTCCAAACCTAAACTGTGAGCAGAGCTATGGCGAGCAACAATGAGACCTCTTCTTCCTTCTTGCCTTCAAAAATGGAATCTTTAAACCTAAACACTCCCCCATGGCTCGATCTACCGAATCCTCTAACTGAGAACTTCTTGAAGCGCCTCCCACTCTCCGATTATATTCGATTTGGTGCAGTCTGCCCCAATTTGCTCTCCATCCAAACCGCCCACCGCCACCTCCACGCTCCAATGCCGCCTCCGATGATCAACCCTCCCATGGTTCGTCTCCGACAGGCCAGAA
Source organism: Agave tequilana (assembly GCA_038442645.1). NCBI lineage: Eukaryota > Viridiplantae > Streptophyta > Magnoliopsida > Asparagales > Asparagaceae > Agave > Agave tequilana. The sequence continues at coordinate 840,337 of JAVJIF010029691.1, read as the reverse complement.
CAAGATTCTATGCTTTGCCTCAGCCCCTTCGAGCAGCGAACCCATCGCCTTAGAGTCCCCCTCACACCCCGCTATCTTGAGTACCAGAGAGAAAGATAAACGAAGACAGAGAAAATACGTTCCTTCTCTTTCCCCAATAGTTGGTTGCTGCTCGACGACCGGTCTCCTTGCGGCTACATTTTCACTCTCGTGAATCCCGTCTCTGGCGCCCAAATCGAAACCTATGATATCGGAGAGGGGTTGTGTTTTGACTGTAAGGCCGCCATCTCAGCCCCTTCTGGCGGCAGCTCCTCCATGCTCCTTCTCATAAACGACAAGTGGGGGAAGAGGTTCAAGTTGTTCCGGCAGGGGACCGACCATGGCTACTAGGACGAGGTTGAGTTCCCTGACAGTAGTGAAAAGGGATGGGACAGCGTCCCTGTGTCCGTGATCAGTTTGATCTTTTGGAGGGGAAGTTTTACTGTATTTATTTGAGCAGGGATCTCATCGTCATCGATCCTCTCCCCAGCGAGCCCACGATGCAGTTTTTAGAGATGGACAAAAGCCAACTGCCGGTGCTCGGGAACAGATGGGAGGACTACGTGGAGGAAAGGATGGAACTCTTTTTGGTGGAATCTAATGGGAAGCTATTGCTGGTTGTAGAGTTCTTCGAGTTCGACCTGACTCACGCCACCCGCGGACTTGCAGGGTTCCAAGTGTTTGAGGCTGATTTCTCTGAGAGGAAGAGGTGGGTGAGGATGGAAAGCCTTGGAGATCGAGTGCTGTTCATTTATCGAGATTTTGCTGCTTCTCTGTTAGCAGCTGATGTTGGAGTCAAAGGGAAATGCATCTATTGTATAGATCCATCTAAAGAAGAGCCGATGCCATGGAGCGTATTCGATTTGAGTAATGGGAGTGTGACGGATGCGCCACTCCCATGTCCTCCTTCACCTTCTGCTCATCTTATGTTTGTACCGAGCATATGCTAATCCTGCTAGATCCGGTAACATTTCAAGCCTCTTAGATTTCTTTCTATTAGCTGATTTTATTTACATAGTTTTTCTCTCACTTTAATTCCAATGAAGTTTTTTTTTTGACATATATAGCTTAATGCTAGTGTAGGAAGTTTGAGAAAATTCATTTCTATGTTTTTGATTGCATTTCTTGCATTCTGTTTGTCTCTCATGGTTTTTGACATACAGGCTGAATGATTTCTACACTAATTGACCAATGGTATTTCTATATGGTCATGCCATCTTATTCAGAATGGTTATGATATATATTTTCTATTTGTTATTTTTTATTCATTACTAATGACCTAAAATCAAAGCTTACAAGATAGTGGCAATTATAACAAGCAATTCTTGCAAATTTTGCCAAAGATAGGATATCCCTCTTTATTGTAACCAAGACATAACAGTCGTTGTAACGGTCCTAGTTAATAATTTTCATTCAGATTACAATCATCACAGATTATCCAAGCGTAGGACCCATCACGATACAATACTTCATTTCGGCTAACATCAGACTGATCTATACTTTACATCATTATCCACTTTGATAGCATGTATGATCTTAACATGATTTGGCATTTTTCAAAACATTGATCCGACTACTCATATGAAAACATAGTCTAATACATTACTATTCCACAATATTCTACAGGATTTGAGTCTAGCACCAAGCATTTTAATATTTACAAGTTCATAGCAACATCCAAATAGAAATTTTGCATAGTTTTCTAAAACAATATATATATCACAAGAACATGCTAAAAGGTGAAAATGTCTCCGTTGACATCTATCCCGCATGTATTGCCATTAAACAGGTCACTTGCATTTGTCCAAACCTGAAGGTGATAGTAAAAACAGAGTGAGCTCGATAGCTCAATGAGTAAAACAGTATTTGTATGCATGCCCATTATGTAGGTCTATTTGGAATTTATCATTAGGTTAGCAATTATATTTTTATACCATTTTTACACATTTATGGGTATTTACTGAAGTCCTAACCAAAACGCAGTAACAGGTCTTGATTTGTCGACTCACTCATACCTATAGTCGACTAATTACACTTTAAGTTGACTTATGTAGAAGCTATAGTCGACTGGGGTCTCTTCTTATTAAAGGTGTTAACTCTCTGTTGGCTGCCTATAACTTACCTAGTCGACTAATCTATCTAGTATAGTCAACTATACTTGGTAATAGTTGACTTACAATTAAATTATAGTCGACTAATTCTGGATCAAAAACATAGGTGCTCTCTGTTTGTCACTTAACCAATTCTAGTCGACTACCCTTTCTGGTGTAGTCGACTACTATAGACTCTAGTCGATTATTCACCATCTATAGTCGACTAATCATGGCCAAAAGAAGATGTCTACTCTCTGTTTATTTCCTGTAACTGAGACTAGTCGACTAACCTATTATATATGGTCGACTAAGGTTGTTGTCCTGAGACTTACATATCAATTTTTCCTATCTATAGTCGACTTAGCCCCAAGGGCTTGTCGACTAACCTTGTTGAAAATGCCTGGATAAGTCGACTATTACAGAGTCTAGTTTTAAGATTTATATATAATTTCAACATGTAATTTCTATCTTAACCACATTAACATACTTGTTAATCATAACATTGGGCTCCCCCTTCGGTCTCCTCCGGTTTAACCCGATCCCTTCCTCCTATACGTTATTCAACGCAGTAATTTCCCTTTCGATCACCACTAGTTCAACCCGGTCCCTTCTTCCTATACATTGCCGCATATTCTCCCCTTCGGTCATCTCCGGTTCAACCCGGTCTCTTCCTCCAAATATGCAATAATCACGTCCTTCATGTAATAACAACATGCAAGGACTCATAGAGCAATGACAATATAATAATTTCATAGTTTCTACTTTACAACATGTCAATATCATGGAAGTCATTAACATGCATGAGTAACTACTAGCTAAATTATCAATATGCAAGTCTTTTCAAGATAACCAACATATCATGCTATCTTAATATATGCGTAGCCATAAATATATGCATAGCATCAATTATCATATTTATCCATAGAACTATTTCTCTCAAAAGCATGTAGTAGACTACCATGTATACACACAATCATATACAATGTTAAACATACATGAACATAACTACTACATGATTGCAAAGATTATGTACACATAAAATCTATAATTTATACGCATGAATTATCCTTCAATTTCATGTTCATTTATAACGTAGAAATTCCCCTTTATTTCAAGCTTTACACTCCTACTATTTTACTAGGGTTCGGATGTTCTACTCACCCTTGAAGAGAGTATTTCCTTATCAAGCTTGGTCTCCCGCTATATTGGAGTCTACAAGTCCACAATAATATCATAATTAGTTCTTAGTTAAAAGAGCATAAGAGGGGTATAAATATTAAAGTACCTTTCAACCAATATTGCCCTCCTAACTCGCAAGTCCTAGATCAACCTAATCTTCAAGGATTTCCTTTTTATGGTGATGGTAGATCACCACTATACCTTGTTCTATTAGTTTTTGGAGGAGGGAAAATAGGTAAAGGAAGCCCTTTTCTCGTATAAAGGAAGTAAGGCAAGTTTTGTGAGGGAATGAGAGGGAGAGAGAGTGTGTGTGTATGGTTGCAGAAAATGGACTATTTTTGGGCTGCTGTTGTTGCTGTTTTGGCTGCTGCTGCTATTGTTTTGGCTAGCAGTAAAAAGGAGAGAGAGGAGTTTTGTGGAGTTAGAATGAAGAGAGAGCCAAATGAGATTGTTCTCTTTATTCCCCTCCTATTTATACTCCAATCTCTTCAATAATATCATGAAGTACCCCCTAACACCATCCCTCTACACCTATATCTTACACCTATAGGTAAGGTTCTATCCCTCCCCCCTTCATGTGGTACTAGTACCCACACGCATGGTGGGGGTATGGTAGCAAAGTCAACATGCATGTGGGTGTATTTCATTTCATATACATACATACATATATATACATACTAATGTGTATAATATGGTGTATAGTTTAAGTATCTCACATGAATACTTGTATCCACATCACCTCCCCAAAGCATTTTATAAGTTAGGAAAAGTGATTAGTTTAAGGCAAGTGTTACATTCTACCCTCCTTATATAAGTTACGTCCTCGAAACTTAACGTACCTTGGAACAAATGTGGATAGTCCTTCTGTATCTCCTCTTCCAGTTCCCAAGTTGCTTCTTCTATATTTTGATTCCTCCATAAAACCTTTATCAAAGGAATATTTTTGCTTCTTAATTGTTTCTCCTTACGATCTAGGATTTTCTATTGCTCTTTCGTGTATGACATATCTTGTTGTATTTACAATGGTCCATAGGAGATTATGTGATTAGGATCAGGTACCTACTTCCTCAGCTGAGAGACATGAAATACATTGTGCATCCTCTCTAAAGCAGGAGGTAAGGCTAAACGATAAGCAACCGGTCCAATTCTATCCAATATTTCGAATGGTCCAACATATCTAGGAGCTAATTTGTTCTTACTACCGGTGCGTCTTACTCCCTTCATTAGAGATACCTTCAGGAAAACTTTATCCCCCACCTCAAATTCTAGTGGTCTGTGGCGATTGTCTGCATAAGCTTTCTGCCTGCTCTGGGATGCTTTCATCCTTTCCTTAATCAACTTGATTTTCTCAGTAGCTTCTTGAATTAGGTCAGGGCCGAATATCCTTCTATCCCCAACTTCTTCCCAACAGATTGGTGATCTACATTTTCTATCATACAATGCTTCAAACGGAGGCATACCAATGGTGGATTGATAACTATTATTATAAGCAAAGTCCGCTAAGGGTAAATAGTTGTCCCAACTTCCCCCAAATCCTAATACACAAGTTCTCGACATATCTTCCAATATTTGAATGGTCCTCTCTGACTGTCCATCTGTTTGGAGTGTGTGCTGCTGTATAGAGTTGCAATTTAGTGCCCATGGCTGCAGATAGACTCCTCCAAAATCTAGATTGAAATCTAGGATCCCGATCTGATACAATAGACTCAGGCACTCCATGCAGTTTAACTATTTCTCGGATATATACTTGAGCCAGTCTTTCCATTGAATAATTGATCTGGATAGGTAGAAAGTGGGCAGATTTAGTAAGTCTGTCTACCACTACCCAGACTGTACCTAGCCCTTGGAATGTCCAAGGAAGTCTAGTAACAAAGTCCATAGCAATTTGACACCATTTCCATTCAGGAATTGGTAATGGTACTAGCAATCCTGGGGGCTTCTTATGTTCTGATTTTACTTGCTGACAGACTAAATACTTGTGAACAAAATTAGAAATATCCATTTTCATTCCATCCCACCAGAAGTTATGACGGAGATCATGATACATTTTTGTACTTCCCGGATGAGCTGTATACGGTGTACAATGAGCCTCCTGCATTATTTCTTCTTTAATCTCTGCTACATCCGGCACACATAATCTGCATCTAAATCTCAGTACATCATCTTCTATTCGAAACTCCTTGAGTTCTCCTTCCTGTACTTTCTTCATAACTTTCCTTATTTGAGTATCTCTTTGTTGGGCCTCTTTGATTTTGTCATATAGATCAAATTGAATGCTTACTTGATTTAGTTGATACTTAATATTGGAAGAATCAATGACTCGTACCTCTATTTGCATTTTCTCTCGATCCTTAATATTCTTACTTGGCGAGTTCTCAAAGTGGCCACTGTTCCTCCTAATTTCTGACTCAAGGCATCAGCCACCACATTGGCCTTCCCAGGGTGGTATTGGATAGTAATATCATACTCCTTCATTAATTCTAGCCATCTCCTCTTCCTTATATTCAGTTCTTTTTGTGTGAAAATGTACCTCAAACTTTTATGATCAGTAAAAATTTCACAAGACACTCCATACAAGTAGTGTCGCAAGATCTTCAAAGCATTAATCACAGCGGCTAAATCCAAATCATAAGTGGGGTAATCTCTTTCATGAATTTTCAATTGTCGGGATGCATAGGCAATAACTCTCCAATGTTGCATTGACACAAATCCCAGTCCCAATTTTGACACATCGCTATAGTTGGCTAATCCTTCAGTTCCTGAAGGTACAATTAGAACAGGAGCAGATGTTAGCTTTGTCTTAACTTCAAGGAATCTCTTATCTTGTTCTTCTCCCTATACAAACTTCTTATTCTTTCTAGTTGTGTCAATGGTGCCACAATTAGAGAGAATCTCTCTATAAATCTTCTGTAATATCCAGCTAACCCCAAGAAACTTCGAACTTCAGTAACATTTGTGGGTCTAGGCTAGTCCTTGATTGCTTCAATTTTCATTGGATCTACAGATATTCCCTCCTTGGGTATAATATGGTCAGGAAACCCTATTTGTTCCAACCAAAATTCACATTTCTTCAATTTTGCATAAAGTTGCTTCTCCCTCAAGATTTGGAGGACAATTTTAAGATGATTCTCATGATCTTCCCTATTCTTTGAATAGATCAAAATATCATCGATAAATACCACCACAAACTCATCAAGATATGGTTGGAACACTCGATTCATTAGGTCCATAAATGCTGCTGGAGCATTAGTGAGTCCAAAAGGTATGACTAGGAATTCAAAATGTCCATATCTTGTCCTAAAAGCCGATTTAGACACATCTTCTGGCTTGACCTTTAACTGATGATACCCAATTTAAGGTCTATCTTAGAAAATAAATAAGACCTTTGTAATTGAACAAATAAGTCATCAATCTGAGGAAGAGGATACCTATTTTTGATGGTGGCCTTATTCAATTCCCGGTAGTCAACTTATAATCTCATACTCCCATCCTTCTTCTTAACAAATAGTACTGGTGCTCCCCAGGAAGATACACTTGGTCGGATGAAACCTTTATCTAATAATTCCTGTAGTTGAGTTTTAAGTTCCTTCATTTCTGCAGGGGCCATACGATATGGTGCCTTAGAAATTGGGGCAGTACCGGCATACATCTATAGCAAATTCTATATCCCGATCTGGGGACAAGCTTGGTAAATCTTCCGGGAATACATCAGGAAACTCATTCACAACTGGAATAGTCTCAATTTTTGATATCAGTTCTAGTGGTATCCAAAACTGAAGCCAGAAATCCTTGACATCCATGTCTCATTAACTTAGTGGCTTTAATGGCTGATATGTAGGGTATATCGTGACTAACTTTTACCCCTTCAAAAATAAACTCCAGGGCTCCTCCTATTTTAAAGATGATCCTCTTCCTATTACAATCCACATGGGCATCACAAGCGGACAACCAGTCCATTCCTAGTATTGCATCAAACTCCATCTTGCGCAGCTTAATCAAATCAATAGATATTTTCATCTCCCCAATCATCACTTCACAATTCATATATCTAGTGCTAGCTATTATATTTACCCCTATGGGTGTGGATACAACCAACTGAAACCCTTGGGGTTCTGATACTTGATTCAATTTATAAGCTAAAGCACTAAATATGAATGAATGAGTAGCTGCAGGATCAAACAATGCATGAGCAATATGTCCTGATAAGGAGATCATACCTTTCACTACTACATTTGAGGTCATTGCTTCTTGATGGGTTAATGTAAAAGTTCTTCCTTGAACCCGTGGCTATTGGACGGATGACTGAGTTGCAGCAGGTCATGGAGCATTACTGGGCGGTATAAAATTACTGGTTGGCCCCCTGGGAGGGTTCATTCTCGTAGCTGGCCTCCCACTTCCCCTACTTTGCCCTTGGCTTTCGCGCCTCGTCGGGCAATTTTTCTTTAAATGCCCTATCTTGGAGGCAGTTTCCAAAATGGTGGGACACAGAGGTAGCCTGTGCTTTCAAGAATGTGTCTCTATTTCTTAACCATGTTCCTTTGCCTCTGGCACATCCTCCTCTTTGAAGAGTGGCATTAAATCCAAATCCCTTGCTACTGGTGGATCCTGATGCCACTGTCATTGATTGTCCTTGACATCGGGGGCGCTTTGAGTTGGGAATTTCCTTCACCCAGTCTTCATGACCCTCTTGCATATTCATTTCTACCTCCAAGGCTCTTTCTACAGCTTGGAGATAATTCTTCAGTTGTAGAGGAATCAATCTGCCTCGAATTTCTGATCTCAGGCCCTTCACGACCTCTTTGTCCTTTCTGTTTCACTCTTCACCAAGACATCAGCATACCTGGATAATTAGGTAAACTTCTGGTTATATTGGGACACATTCATCAGGCCCTGTCGTAATTCCAAGAATTCTGATGCCATCTTGTCTCTGGCCGTCTCTGAGATATATTTTTCAGTGAATTTATTCACTAAAAATTCCCAGGTGATTGATTCTCTTGTACTTTTCACACTATTCTTCACCGCCCTCCACCAATGTTCTGCTTCCTTTTGAAATATAAAGGAAGAGAAAGATACTCTCTGCTCATCGGTGCAGTTCATTATATCTAGGATCTTCTCTATCTGGAGAAGCCATGCTTCAGCTTGTAAGGGATCCACCTCCGCTTCAAATACAGGCGATTTCATTTTCTGAAATTGTTCTAATGCTCGGTGGGAGTTATTATTATTTGCTCTTGTCATTAACTGAGTGAGCCACTCCGGTATCGCCCCTGGAGTTCCATGACCTCCTCCTATCTGGACTTTAGAATCTTCATTGTTGTCCATGGGGTGTGCAGTTTCCATCACACTATAGTGTGACACACCGAGTGATAAAGACTCATTGGGTGGTAGTTGATTGAGATTCATGCGTCCTTCCTATAAGATAGGGACGTCTAGTCAACATACCTTACATATATGGAATCAATTTTAGATAAAACTTTAGTGTCATGCAATCACTCTAATACAATACTCATTATCACTTTGCAAACAAGCAACTTTCTATATATATATTTATATGTACATCCCAAAACGGATACAAAGATATTACACTGATATATCTACCATTTGGATATCCAAACTAACCCATGTGCATACATATAAGATGTGATAGGGCATATACAACAAACTCTTAAGATTTCTATCAACTAGCACACTAGGCTTACACGTACATATACATATCAAAAGTAATTGTTCATAGGTTCATCCTTCATAGAGTAGAGTCTCCCTACTCGAGTCCCCGCTAGTACTACTATTATCCTCACTATCATCCATGTCTTCCTCGGAGTTTTCCCCCGGTAATTCATCTCTTGCGCAACACCAGTCATCCAGATCATCATATAGGTCCATGTTGTCTTCCCGTGTTTCATCCCAAAAGACACCTCCATAAGTGAATCCTCTTCGGATCTCTTCCTTTATTGTACTAGTATCCTCCATCTCCACTACATCAAGTGAATCCCTAACTGAACTCTCTGTATCATTAATGGTTAGTTCAGGCTCATTAGATGCCTGAAACTCAACCTCCTCATAGTCTATGTGGTCTGAGGCTACAAATATGTCCTCTGGGTCAGTCTCATCAGACTCGTATCCCCAATCCATAGAACCTGCCGCCCAACTCACACTCGAACTACCCGAGCTAGAGACTGGCCAATATATATCAGAGTCCCCCATTTACATGCAAACAAAGAGTCATCAATCTCAATCCCATAAAATCTCTCAACATACTGCTATAATAAGAAAGAAGCAATATATATATACACACACTTGCACTTACACTTATCCTTAGTCTACCCGTAAGTCTCATGTTTTAGAATAACTTAGGTTCAATAGATAATTTAATGCATTCCCTCGTCCCAGTGTCCCACACCACTAGAAGCTATTACTAAGAGCCCGCACCTTCAGCCAACTCACCTGAATCGGAATGTGCGGGCACCCCGATTCTGATGAGAGGAAATAATCAATTATCGCTTGACTCACGGTTACTCCGTCACATAAAACCCACTTCCAAATCGTTACCCTGATTCTGATGAGAGGAAATAACCAAGACATAACAGTCGTTGTAATGGTCCTAGTTACTAATTTCCATTCAGATTACAATCATCACAGATTATCCAAGCGTGGACCCATCACGATACAATACTTCAATTCGGCTAACTTCAGACTCATCTATACTTTACATCATTATCCACTTTGATAGCATGTATGATCTTAACATGATTTGGCATTTTCCAAAATATTGATTCGACAACTCATAAGAAAATATAGTCCAATACATTACTATTCCACAATATTCTATAGGATTTGAGTCTAGCACCAAGCATTTTAATATTTACAAGTTCATGGCAACATCCAAATAGAAATTTTGCATAGTTTTCTAAAACAATATACATATCACAAGAACATGCTAAAAGGTGAAAATGTCTCCGTTGACATCTATCCTACATGTATTGCCATTAAGCGGGTCTCTTGCCTTTGTCCAAACCTGAAGGTGATAGTAAAAAATAGAGTGAGCTCAACAGCTCAGTGAGTAAAACAGTATTTCTATGCATGCCTATTATGTAGGTCTATTTGGAATTTATCATCAGGTAAGAAATTGTATTTTTATACCATTTTTACAAATTTCTGGGTATTTACTGAAGTCCTGACTAAAACACAATAACATGTCCTGATTAGTCGACTTCCTCATACCTATAGTCGACTAATTACACCTTATGTCAACTTATATAGAAGCTATAGTCGACTGGAGTCTCTTCTTATTAAAGGTGTTAACTCTCTGTTGGCTGCCAATAACTTACCTAGTCGACTAATCTATCTGGTATAGTCGATTATACTTGGTAATAGTTGTTGACTGGCATTTCCTGCACACAAAATATAGTATTTTAGTTTTAAGAATAGATGTGCAAGTCTCAGTTCTAATCCGCGGTAGCAGGGCTATGCGGGTCGTGATCCTCAAGGAGGGACTGCGATGGAAGCGTTAAGCAAGTTATCTCTAAAAATTATCTTTTTATTATTAAGTAGTGGTATTTACAATGGGTGGTAGAAAAGAATATGGAGAAGTTGTGATTTAATCTACAAAAAAAAAAGAAAAGAAAAGAAACTACCTCTTTAGTCTGCTTACCGTTTGAACCGTTGCGATAATTTACCTTTTCTTGGAAGGCGTACAAGCACGGCTTATGGGATCGTTCGCCTTCTTAATCTACTCTACGAAATGAAAAACAAGCTATGAAGACCTGTTCATCGCCATGGGCCGTCAAGGTTCCTTCTTCGGCTAGGTATTCTCGAAGCAGTTGGATCTCATGGTGGGCAAGACATTAGAGAACAAATAGAAGGAAGTAAATACTGAGATACACAAGATTAAATAAGAAGAAAAGAAAATAAAACAATACAAAAATAAAAGCAAACCTCGATTTGATTATTAAACAATGGTGGAAAAATAGAACTTACACCGACTGTCACCATCAGTACAAGTGGATCCCTTCGTCCATAAATACATCATCTCCTCTCAGTTTTTACAAAAAGAAAATAGAAATTTACAATGGAAGAAATAAAATCTAAACTACAAGAAAGAAGAAAAACCCTAAAAACCCTAACTTTGGCCCTTTGCTGGACGCTGGACGACTCTGTACGTTGCACTGCAGGGGGTATTTATAGGTGCAGAAGGCCGAGGAGTCCTGGATGAACTTGCCCACGAAATCTGGGATTCTAACTCATCCACTTTGCCGCGGAATTGCGGCGTTTCCGCGGCATTTTGGTGACGTCTGGCCACGCGCTTTGGCGCGTGGCCTCTCCTGATCCGTCCATGTGGGCGCCTGCTTCTAGAAGTTGTATCCTGGCCTTTCATATTAGGATTTCGAGATAACTTGATAATCAAGTTACTAGATTTTTAATTCTCCCAATCTCTTTTTAAACGAATTTCCTTCTCATCTTTGGCTCTTATGCTCATCCTGCAAGAGTTTAGGGTTGGGTAGAATTCTATCCTTCCCTCATCTTTAATAATTGCAACTTTAGCCCTTGTATATTTGCACTTTGACAATCTGCTATTTGCACTTTGACTCTTGGGCTTCAAATATGGGCTTGGATCTGGGCTTTTGGGCTCTTTAAGCTTTATTTATTGTTAAAATAATAATTCGAGGCCTGCACACATTAAATAACAAAATATTAATAAATGTGCATTATAATATGAATAAATGTGCAAATGTGATGGCATATATGATGACAATTATGCATTTTTTACTACCTATCACACCCCCACACATATCTTTTTGCTCGTCCTCGAGTAAAAACAAAGAAAGAAAAGAAAAAATTAATCTAACCTAACTCACTTTCGTAGGAATCACGGTTGCACTTACCATGTGCAACAAGCCGTTAAACCTCTAGGTTACCCTAGAGGACGTGTATTGTCTCGTGAGGGTTTTCAGCGGATTACACCCACAAAATTCATAAAAAGGAAAATATTTGAATTATATTTGAAGAGACTAAGTAGTCTATAAGTTTTTAGGATCCTCATTTTTATTCATTCCTCAAACCTAGTCTTAATAAAGTCAATTGTTGTTCATTTTAGGTAAGAATTAAAATTGAACTTCTAATATAGTCTTTTTCGTTACCAAAAATCGTATGCATTCTTATGAATTTATACTAGGAATTCCTTAACTTGGACTCTCATGCCTCTTTATTATTTATTAATACATATATAAATATATATTTTTTTTGATATGTATAACTCATCTAATTTTCTTTCGTGTAAGTATCAAGGCTTCTTGAGGCCCTAATACCTAACTAATTGACTATTAGATGTGTTAATACATATATAAGTAATTTTTCCTTAATTTCCTTAGGCTTTCTAATCCACCCATGTAACGAACTTAAAGTCGATGACTCCCAAACCGATTGGCTTTAGGGCATCAGGTGAGAAAACACCCCGCTGACTCAAATTCGAGTGAACTAGGCCACGAAACTAAGGTTTTAGTTATATTATTTTTTTGATACACTCACCTTTAGGCGTGAATACTTATGCTTCTTGAGGCACATGTATCCAGCTTAATTAGTGGTTGATATATAAATTTTTTTTTATATGAGGCACAAGGGTCTTTGTCTTAGAATCCTAGATATGCATTAGGTATGCAATATTTATTAAGGTAAAAATCAAGACTAATTATTTATTCAATTCTCTCCTATACCTAAAATTTAAACAATTTATTTATTTTGACCAAGTCTTTAGAAATCCTAATCATGATTTTCCTAATCCTAAAACTAACTTAGGTTTCTTTCAAAAAATAAGTCAAAATACTTCCTTTTTATAACAAAATTTTTTTTTTAGCAATTTTTTTTTTAGCAATTTTTGTTAGTGTCTACTTATGTTAGTATGTTAGTAAAGCCCATCCCCACACTTATCTCATGCATTGTCCTCAATGTATGAATGAATGCATATATGCATGAAACAGAACAAGGGAAGGCGGAAGTTACCTTAAGGTGGTGGTTCCGGAGGTGGTCTAATTGGTCCACGAAATGCGGCCCAATCAAGATAACAGATAATTTGGTGGAACCCACCAGAAACTTTCCTTACATAACCCACTAAAATATATGTATAATCACTTTTTAGTATTTCCACCCCATCAAATTTCCAAATTTCATAATAAATTTCAGAGTTAATTGTCTCAACCTCCTTGTCCCAAAATGGAGTATGAAAAGATGGAATTATTGACTTGGACATTATTGGTGCGGGAATGAATACCGACTCAGGGAAGAAGCTCAAATCAAGTAAGGGCTCAGGAGTCGGGCTAGGTTCAAGAATTGAGTCCAAGTCAAGAAATTGAAACTCAAGTCCACAATCTTCTTCCCACAATGGAATGTGACCTAATATGGGTGATATCTCTTTACCTCCAATATTAAGGAATTCTAGCTCATCGCCATACAATTCTTCAAAACTAAGGTCAACATCTTCCGTCAGAATTGTACAATCAGTTTCAGAAGTAAAGAGATTGTGAGAATCTAGGTCAAGTTCAATATGATCATCTAAAATGGGTGATTCAATTTCATAATGAATTGGAATAGGATCCAATGTTGACTCGGGAAAAATGAAATCAGGTGGAGACACTGGAGTCATTATTGGATCAGGAAATACAATTGAATCATCAAGTGGAAGATCATGATCATATTCATGTTCAAGTTCTAATTCAGGAAAGGAAAAACTTGCCAAGTTATCAGAATTTGAAGTTTCGGCAAGTTCACATGATGGTACTGAATTAGAATCTTGTTGTCCAAAGAAACTTGGTTCGTCGGCACTAATAGAGTGGTCAATGAAAGCAGAAATGGCCGAACGGTGAGAACGTAAAGATTCAACCATCAAATCTAGGTCATGATCATGGGCTAATCTAGCCTGATTCATGGCGGCAAGCATCCCTTCATAGTCGATAGGTGCATCATGTTCTGATTGGACTTGAAAATAGGACGGGTAATCGTGATGAAGTTGTGAGTCGGTGGACTCACGCATCATCATGTCTAAGATTGATGGTGATTTTTGCTGGGACTCATTCATACTCATCATTTCCAAGATAGATGGATTTCTATTCTGAATGGGTGGATCTGAGTATGAATCTTGGGAAGAATGTGGACTAGATGGATATGGAGGACAATTTGGTCGAGAATTAGACTCGGGGGACTCGAAACCCCATAAACTCTGTGACGAGTTGAAATTATTATGGAAATTATAGTCATAAGATGGGGGGTGTGGGTTATATTCATTCGGATAAGACCATTCCGGCACACTAGATTGGTCAAAGTTATGATATGCCGGGTTGGTAATATCCGAATAACAGTTAGGTGTGTAATATGGATTAAAATTGGAATTATTATTATATGCCATATCACACCAACACAAACAAAACAAACAAATAAACAAACAAAAAAGAAAAATTCTAACCTAAGTTAGGGTAGACCTAGACCTAGACGACTCCTAACTGGTTAGACTGTCCATAGGAGGTAGGGTGCAGACTTTGACCACAAGTTAATCAGCTAGGTCGGGGCAAGATTGGTGGGAGGTTTTCCGTCAAAGACGTTCCTTAATTAAATAACCACCAATCTTCGGGCTTTCGGCCCTCAATCCCCTTCCTAGACACTGATTTGGTAAGAGTCAACTTCCAACACTGTTCCCCCTTAGGATAATCTCCTATTGAGTCCGAGATGTCCCCAGGGCCAACGTCTACTAATTTTTAAGTTAGGCTTGGGTTAGTGAGTGCTTGGGATATGATTTTTGGGCTAAGGAAGGGTGATGAAATCCCCACCTTATCTTGTTAATGGGTTATGCCCTTAAGATGAATTAGTGCAAGTGTACAAGATAAATAGATAAGAATCACTCAAAGAAGAAAATCAACCAAGAGATGAGTCCTATACTACATGCAATGCGTACGTACCTTGCTCCAGCACTCTTCAACAGTAAATAAAAATAATTAAAAAGACACGTGCCTAATATGAAAATGTCTAATCAATTTTAAATAAACAACGAATAGTTTACTGTTGAATTAATTAGCAGTTGTAGAGTGATCACAGAGAAATATAATCACAGCAGAAATCAGAATCTTGCAATGCAGAGCAACCTGCAGAAAAGCAGGTTAGTAGTTCACTACTATTGCCGCGGCATCGCGGCTTTTGCCGCGGATTCGCGGCAAATTAGTAGGTCCAGGTGCTCTGCCTTCGAGGGCAGAGGCACTGGATTGCTGTATGTCCTTGCTGCTGCTCTGTTTTTGTTTCCTGTTCTCTGTACCTGCAACAGAAAAGAATAAAGAATTAGTTAAAAATTAAATTTTTTTTATTAGAGAATAACTTACCGTCCCTCCCCGGCAACGGCGCCAATTTGTTTGACTGGCATTTCCTGCACACAAAATGTAGTATTTTAGTTTTAAGAATAGATGTGCAAGTCTCAGTTCTAATCCGCGGTAGCAGGGCTATGCGGGTCGTGATCCTCAAGGAGGGACTGCGATGGAAGCGTTAAGCAAGTTATCTCTAAAAATTATCTTTTTATTATTAAGTAGTGGTATTTACAATGGGTGGTAGAAAAGAATATGGAGAAGTTGTGATTTAATCTACAAAAAGAAAAGAAAAGAAAAGAAACTTACCTCTTTAGTCTGCTTACCGTTTGAACCGTTGCGATGATTTACCTTTTCTTGGAAGGCGTACAAGCATGGCTTATGGGATCGTCCGCCTTCTTAATCTACTCTACGAAATGAAAAACAAGCTATGAAGACCTGTTCATCGCCATGGGCCGTCAAGGTTCCTTCTTCGGCTAGGTATTCTCGAAGCAGTTGGATATCATGGTGGGCAAGACATTAGAGAACAAATAGAAGGAAGTAAATACTGAGATACACAAGATTAAATAAGAAGAAAAGAAAATAAAACAATACAAAAATAAAAGCAAACCTCGATTTGATTATTAAACAATAGTGGAAAAATAGAACTTACACCGACTGTCACCATCAGTACAAGTGGATCCCTTCCTCTATGAATACATCATCTCCTCTCAGTTTTTACAAAAAGAAAATAGAAATTTACAATGGAAGAAATAAAATCTAAACTACAAGAAAGAAGAAAAACCCTAAAAACCCTAACTTTGGCCCTTTGCTGGACGCTGGACGACTCTGTACGTTGCACTGCAGGGGGTATTTATAGGTGCAGAAGGCCGAGGAGTCCTGGATGAACTTGCCCACGAAATCTGGGATTCTAACTCATCCACTTTGCCGCGGAATTGCGGCGTTTCCGCGGCATTTTGGTGACGTCTGGCCACGCGCTTTGGCGCGTGGCCTCTCCTGATCCGTCCATGTGGGCGCCTGCTTCTAGAAGTTGTATCCTGGCATTTCATATTAGGATTTCGAGATAACTTGATAATCAAGTTACTAGATTTTTAATTCTCCCAATCTCTTTTTAAGCGAATTTCCTTCTCATCTTTGGCTTTTATGCTCATCCTGCAAGAGTTTAGGGTTGGGTAGAATTCTATCCTTCCCTCATCTTTAATAATTACAACTTTAGCCCTTGTATATTTGCACTTTGACAATCTGCTATTTGCACTTTGACTCTTGGGCTTCAAATATGGGCTTGGATCTGGGCTTTTGGGCTCTTTAAGCTTTATTTATTGTTAAAATAATAATTCGAGGCCTGCACACATTAAATAACAAAATATTAATAAATGTGCATTATAATATGAATAAATGTGCAAATGTGATGGCATATATGATGACAATTATGCATTTTTTACTACCTATCAATAGTCGACTTATAATTAAACTATCGTCGACTAATTCTGGATTTAAAACATAGGTGCTCTCTGTTTGTCACTTAACCAATTCCAATTGACTACCCTTTCTGGTGTAGTCGACTACTATAGACTCTAGTCGACTATTCATCATCTATAGTCGACTAATCATGGCCAAAAGAAGATGTCTACTCTCTGTTTATTTCATGTAACTGAGGCTAGTCGACTAACCTATTATATATGGTTTACTAAGGTTGTTGTCCTGAGACTTAAATATCAATTTTTCCCATCTATAGTCGACTTAGCCCCAAGGGCTAGTCGACTAACCCTGTTGAAAATGCCTGGATAAGTCGACTATTACAGAGTTTAGTTTTAAGATTTATATATAATTTCAACATGTAATTTCTATCTTAACCACGTTAACATACTTGTTAATCATAACATTGGGCTCCCCTTCGGTCTCCTCTGGTTTAACCCGTTCCCTTCCTCCCATACGTTATTCAATGCAATAATCCCCCCTTCGATCACAACCGGTTCAACCCGGTCCCTTCCTCCTATACATTATAGTATATTCTCCCCTTTAGGCACCTCCGGTTCAACCCGGTCCCTTCCTCCAAATATGCAATAATCACATCCTTCATGTAATAACAACATGCAAGGACTCATAGAGCAATGACAACATAATAATTTCATAGTTTCTACTTTACAACATGTCAATATCATGGAAGTCATTAACATGCATCAGTAACTACTAGCTAAATTATCAATATGCAAGTCTTTTCAAGATAGCCAACATATCATGTTATCTTAATATATGCGTAGCCATAAATTTATGCATAGCATCAAGTATCATATTTATCTATAGAACTATTTCTCTTAAAAGCATGTGGTGGACTACCAAGTATACACACAATCATATACAATGTTAAGCATACATGCACATAACTACTACATGATTACAAAGATTATGTACACATAAAATCTATAATTTATACGCATGAATTATCCTTCAATCTCATGTTCATTTATAACTTAGAAATTCCCCTTTATTTCAAGCTTTACACTCTTACTATTTTACTACGGTTCGAATGTTCTACTCACCATTGAAGAGAGTATTTCCTTATCAAGCTTGGTCTCCCGCTATATTGGAGTCTACAACTCCACAATAATATCATAATTAGTTCTTAGTTAAAAGAGCATAAGAGGGGTAGAAATATTAAAGTTTTGCTTACATTTCAACCAATATCGCCCTCCTAACTCGCAAGTCCTAGATCAACCTTATCTTCAAGGATTTCTTTTTATGGTGATGGTAGATCACCACTATACCTTGTTCTATTGGTCTTTGGAGGAGGAAAAATAGGTAAAGGAAGCCCTTTTATCGTATAAAGGAAGTAAGGGAAGTTTTGTGAGGGAATGAAAGGGAGAGAGAGTGTGTATGGCTGCAAAAAATGGGCTATTTTTGGGCTGTTGCTGCTGCTGTTTTGGCTGCTGCCGCTGCTGTTGTTTTGGATGCTGCTGCTGTTTTGACTGGCAGCAAAAAGGGGGGGGAGAGAGAGAAGTTTTGTGGAGTTAGAATGAAGAGAGAGAGAGAGAGAGAGGGTGTCTCCAAAAGAGATTGTTCTCTTCATCCCCCTCCTATTTATACTCCAATCTCTTCAATAATATCATAACAAGTGCCCCCTAACACCATCCCTCGACACCTATATCTTACACCTATAGGCAAGGTTCCATCCCTCCCCCCTTCATGTGGTACTAGTACCCACAAGCATGGTGGTGGTGTGGTAGCAAAGTCAACATGCATGTGGGTGTATTTCATTTCATATACATACATACATATATATACATACTAATGTGTATATTATGGTGTATAGTTTAAGTACCTTACATGAATACTTGTATCCATATCACCTCCATAAAGCATTTTATAAGTTAGGAAAAAGTGATTAGTTTAAGGCAAGTGTTACAGTCGTGGTTTGTATTCTCTCAGAAAAAAGGTCGTGGTTTCTAATAGGAGGTGTTTCCTCTAAGCTGTATTTGCTCTGAACAAAAGAACTTAATTAGTTTAGAATTGTAATGGTCATTTCAGCCGCCCTTTAAATCATGACACTTGTCTCGTGACAGAGAGGCACTTTAGGAAATCAACAACATTTTATCAAATCAGATCCACATTTAAAAGTAGGAGGCAGTTACACTCCAAGATTGGAGCAGATATGAATAAATACATAATCGTACAATTACAACCACAAAGATTGCACGGTTACAACCACCCGAGATACCAGCAACCTCGATATCATCTCTCAACTTGTATAGATACCCCTTCTCTTCCAACAAGAGGGGAGGAAAAAAATAATCAAACACCCGATCACTTGTAACAACACTGTAATCCTTCTCTTAAAGATTAGCACATCCTCTCTTCTCCCTGTGGTTTTTTTTCCATTCTCGAATTTTTCCATGTAAAAAACTGTCTTTGGGATTTTGTCTCTCCATTATCACCTTTTTTTATGTTTATGGTTGATGTCTTATTTTGGGATTTTTTTTGTCACCCCAAATTGGTGCTTTCATTGAGAGCCTTTGAGTATACACACAAAGTATCCTCCCCTTCTTGTAAATCTTCTAGCCAAAATGCCTTCAAAGAAACAAGCTATCATTCTCAATGGGGTTGATTCTTGTGCCAAACCTGTTTCCATCGCCAACGACATCGCTGCCGAATGCTAGTTGGATGTCGAGACTCCGCGTCTCCTCTATCCCGCAGGGGGCAACCAACGACGCTTATCCAGCTCCACTCCCGAAGGCCAGCTCCTCCAGATGATTGCTGAAATGAAAGCGCAGATGAAAGAGTGACAGCGCAGACGAATCTCAAGGGAGAGTATGCGGTTCTCGATCGTGAGAATGCCAGGAGGGCCCGTGAGCAGGCCGCCCTTGACCGAGAAAATGTTTTCGAGCACGAGAAGCGTTAGAACAAACAAACGAACAACTCCATGTCCAGATCACGACGCTTAAAGACTCCCAGAAGATTCAAAGATCCTTTCATTAACCAGATAAAGATTCTGATGGGGAAATCAGTCGGCACAGTTCTCCTCGGAAGAAGGCTTAGGAGATACCCGGCATACGGAGTATAGAAGAATTCGTCCTCTGACGAATCGAGGAAGCTAAGCTAGAATCACTTCAGATAGCCCAATGTCACTGCAACAAGGGCATCCAAACCCCCCTCGATAGATATTCTAACTCGTGAATTTCTCAAGAAATTCATAACTCTGACTATCAATCCCTTCATGAGCGACCTGATGAAACATCTCTGACACTATCAAGACGTGATGGGGGTCCGCTCCCCTAATGATCGTTTCATGTGCCGCGTCTTCCCGACCAGTTTGAAGGGTATAACCTCTGACTAGTTCTACTCGCTTCCTCCACTCTCCCTCTACAACTTCGAAGAGATGTCTGAGGCATTCTTCACCTAGTATGCCTCCTGTTAGGAAATCAAGTAGAACAGCAGCCACGTGTTGACGGTCAGGATGATATCAGGTGACAGCCTCAAGGGCTACATGAAGTATTTATAGAACCAGCTTACCACAGTTCACAACTGCAGTGACATTATTGCCGCCCTAGCCTTCATCTACGGGCTACAGACTATTCATCGCTTGCACAAACATCTGCTTAAATACAATGTCACACATATGAAGAAAGTCCTTACGCGAGCCCAACAATACATCCAGCTCAAAGAAGCAATAAAAGGTTTCTCCGATCCACCCTCCAAATACAACAACGAAGGTAAGAAATAATTTGACTTCAGCAACCAGAGTCGGGGGGGGGGGCAAGACTCTAACAGGATACACGCACCTTCGAACTCATCTCAGTACGTGTTTCATGCCTACAGTGCATGTAATACACTATATGAGTTTTACCCAAAATAATAATAATATATAATAAGAATAATAAAAAAATGATAACTTATATGCAGGCGCTGGGGGTCAAACTCGGGTCTCCAGTAAGGGAGAGGAGAGAGTAAACCATTATGCCACATTGGTGTGTAATCTAAAAGCACTCGAAATTAAATTTGAACCTAATAAGCTAGACAATCTATAATTTCCAAATCTAAACTGAATCTCATTGAGATTTTTTTAGCAATCTTCAATTCTTTTCTGAACTGCTAAATTAAGCAATCTAAACCTAATTGGAATTCAGGTTTCTAAAATCTCTAATAACCTATATAAAGACCTAAACCCTTTCTTTCTCTTCTACCCCTAATCTAAAATCTCCCCACTTTCATCTCTTCCTTCTCCTCAACCGATCGTGAACGAAAAGGGCTTTGAGGTACAGGGATTGAGGAGAAAGCAAGTAGGATCAACTCAAGTAAGTAAAAATCAAACCTTTATGAACTAAAATTTGATTTAATGTTTCATGATTAGATTTATATTCCCATAAATTTTCATCTAGAATTCTAGTCTAAGCTCTAATAAAAAAATTAAATCATGGAACTTGAATTTAAGTAATTTATAATGTTTAACTCTTTCCATGAATCGTTTCCTTTCATTAAAAATATCAGTTTGTTTATTAAAAATATATAAAAGTCATAAATTATTACCCCAATTGGAACATTAAAAAGAAAAAAATGAAGAATTGGTTTGGATCTAATAAATTGCATATTAAAAATTTTTATTCCAAAAAGAAAATTTTTAGAACTTAATTTCAACGATCTAAATTAGACACATAGGCTAATCTATCAATACATCAAAACTCAATTCCAAAAATTCAACAAAAAATGCATGTGGTAATACATTATTAACAAAAAATAAGAAAGAAAGAAATTTTAACATTTAAAAAAATAAAATTAATTCTGCCGCTACTCTCGACCAAGGCCGAGGCAGCTCGGCACTGCACAGACCCGCTTGGGTCTGTGCAGGGCCTAGCCCGGTCAGGCCACACCGGGTTCGGTCAGGCCGCACCTGGCCTGGCCTGGCCCTGGCCCTCCCGGGCTCGCCCTGGCCAGCCCAGGGCTGGGCTGGTCCCGGCCCGCCCGGGCCTGGGCTGGCCCCGGCCCGCCCGGGCCTGGGCTGGCCCGCTTGGGTGCGGACTGGGCTGCATATGGGCAGCCCCTGTGCAGGAGCTCCCAAAACAGAAAAAGAATTCTTTATTTTGGCTGAGGCCTACAAGCCTGTTTTCAGCCCAGTTCTGTATGGGCTACCCCTTCTGGATCCACACCCGCACAATAAAACCCGACCCAACAGAAAAATCCAGATTTGTAAACCTGCAAAAAAAATTAAAATAATTAGTTAATAATATCAAAAATTAGAAAAAAACATAAATAACAATCTACACTACTTCTACTTGTCATGATAAAATTTTCAGAAGAATAGCAACATAAATTAAATCAAATTACCCCCTTTAAAGTCAGTTTTGTTAAATGGTAAATTTGAGCCCGTTAAGAAATTTAATTTTAAAAGGTTTTTTTAAAACCCAATGAAAGAGAATTTAAAATTTGATAAATTAAACTTATTAATTTCATGTAATTTAAAAGATCATATCCCCAATCTTAAGATAATTAATCAAGATTAAATAAATAAAATATCCTAACAATTTCTATTGAAATAATTTGTGTAGATTTACTGGGATTCTAGGATTGCAGTGCTTTGGATTGTAATCTAGCTCAGGTGAGTGCTTTTTCCTCCTTCAGTTAATAAGAATTCTTGTGATGAAGGATTTTATCTAGTTATTTAATTAAGTTATTAAGGTGATTTAAATGATTAATCTAATTTTCTAGTATTTAGAAATTTTATAGTTCATGAATTACCTCCATGTATTATTTGTAATATATTTATGTATTCTTGTATGCAATTAAGTTCATTTGTTCTTAATAATAAACCTTCAAGATCACTACATGATATCGGTTAAACTTTGCCACTAAGAGTCACCTGGATGATATTTGTGACCATTTATCAGATGACCATCATGTTCATGTTATCTAACTACTGGAAAAAATATTGTTAGACGGTAACAACCTCGTCCTGTTTATCATGTTCACCGACATATATATCCTGTTGTACATGTATCACGATTTCACTTTTGATGTTACTATTGTCATTACCGAGTTATCTCAGTAAATTTAGGCAACATGTACATTAATAATCTTGACAACTAAATTAAACAACTTACATTAGGATTGGGGAAATTGATGGAGGAGACAGCGCCTGTATTTTGGGTGGACCTATGATTTAGGTTGCGCAGCTGAAAGAGGGTTCCACTGCAGGATTCCCATGGGGTGATTGGCACCCCGTCCTGATCTTGTTCCTGTTATACATGTTATACATGTACCTGTTCCTATTATATATGTTCCTGACTACCTTGTGGTAGGCTTGGTTCAGCGCCAGGGGTCTGGGCCGTGATCGTGGGTATGCACGGGACCCACCTAAAACACAGACAATGTCTCCAATCGATCAGTTTCAATAAATGAGGACCTCGATTGGCACATGTAATAGGCATAGTATGGGATGTGTCTATTACATATGGCAATTGGTGTTCGCTGACATAATTAATAATGAAAACTGAATTCTTACGTTGACATAACTAATAAACTGAACTTGACGTCTGCCTGCATGTTATGATAGACATTGATTATACTCATGACCTGATGTACTCTTGATGATATCACTGACTGACTTAGTTATTATTCATTTATTGTTGCCATGTTATTCCAATCTTATCATATATATTTTCTTTCCATATGCTTATACGTTACATGCATGTGCACCTTCCCTTTTCATTTTACCACTCACTAGGTAGCTTATTGACGACCCTGAGTTTGCTATGTTTAGATTCATATCTAAGGACATTGCAGGGCCAGGAGTACTTTAAGTGTGTTGCAGATCTTCAGTAGACCATCCACAGTTCAGTTCGTGAGGACTTTTAGTATTTTTGATTTTATTCTTATTATGCTTATAATAAGTGAACTTTCAAGACATTATTGTACTTGCTTTTGAATGTTGGAATAAGTTGTGAACTTTATGTTTTGACTTAATATATTGAGGTTTAGTGTATTTTTATTGAAAATACGTCGCCGACTCTTGTTACCTACCCAATTTTGTGTATTTTGAGAAGGGGCGTGACAGTGCAGAAGAATTCTTCACTCTGCTAATACTTCCCATCAAAGAGGGGTTTCCGATCATCAAAGATGAACCATGGGTGAAGCGATCGTCACCAATCCAAAGTGATCCTTCTCAGCCCGGAGCAAAGGAGTACTGTTCTTTTCATGTTGGCGTAGGCCACAGGACCGACCAATGTCACTCGCTCCGAAGGTACCTAAAGAGTTTCATCCGCCAAGGCTACCTCAAAGATTTCGTCCTGAACCCCTGCGCCATCTCGAAGTAAGGACAACCGACAACTCCCAAAGTCTCACAGATTGCCAACCAGTCTTAACATCCATGCTTCCAGTATAAAGCGATCAATTAAGATCAGTCCTTGGTCAAGGGAAGTATCCCCAACCACTTTTGTTTTGTTTTATCCTTTATTATTTCAAATAAATTTTGGGTTTTCTTCTTCAAACTTATGTTTATTTAGGACATACGACGGACCTCATGACGGTTGCATAAGCAACCTTGCCTTCTGAGGTCCTCTGTCCACTAGATCGTGAGGGAAAAAAGCGCCTTTCGAGGCTCCCTGCTTATTCCATGTGGCGAAAGGGTTCCAAAGCCACTCTTCGTTGTGCACCTGTCCAAGGCCTTCCCGTTGCGGTATAGGTGGGGAAAAAGTCACCTTTCGAGCCCTCTAACTACTCCATGGCTGATGAGCGGAAAAACTGTCCTATGGGATGCACCTTCCCAAAGCTGTCTGACGAGATGCATCTAAGTCGTCTGGGTTAATACGCGCCCACACCTTCTCAATGAGGGGTGATGGAGCCACCACCGTACCAGCAAAGTGTCAGCCTCTCGTCTGCCTTGGAAGACGAGTTCCTCCCGGGTGGGAAATCCAAACCACCCAGAGGAGACAGCAACGAGACGGTCTTACCCCGTACTCGGCCTTTCCACTATGATGGGAAATCCAAATCATTCAGAGTCAGACACCTCTACTTCGCTGTCGAAAAATCCTGACCACTCAGGGGAATTGCAACGAGATGCACCCCCTACTCGGCCTTTCCATTCCAATAGGAAATTCAAACCATTTAAATTCAGACACCTCTATTTCGCTGTCAGAAAATCCAGACAGGTCTCACCCCTACTGGCTTTTCCACTCCGATGGGAAATCCAAACCATTCGGAGTCGGACAGCTCTACTATGTTGTCGGGAAATCTAAACCACTAGGGGAACCGCAACGAGATGAGTCTCATCTCTACTCAACTTTTCCACTTTGTTGGGAAATTCAAATCATTCGGAGTTAGACACCTCTACTACGCTGTTGGGAAATCTAAACCACTCGAAGAATCGCAACTAGATGGGTTTCACCCCCTACTTGGCTTTTCCATTCTGATAGGATGTCCAAACCATTTGGAGTTGGACATCTCTACTCCGCTGTTGGCAAATCCAAACGCTTGGAGAACCGCAACGAGATGGGTGTCACCCCTACTCGGCCTTTGTACTCCGCTGGGAAATCTAAAGCATTCAGAGTCGGACACCTCTACTCCGCTATCTGAAAATCCAAACCACTCGGAGGAGACCGCAACGAGATGGGTCTCACCCCTAACTCAGCCTTTCCCCTCTGCTCTGATATCTAACTTGTCACTCCAAGGTCTGATTGGTCTGCTCTGAGGTTTGATTGGTTCACTCCGCTCCGAGATTCGACTGGTCAACTCTAAGGTCTGATTGGTCCTCTCCGAGGTCTCATTGGTCCTCTCCACCCCCTTCTAACTCCGAGGTTGACCCACGAACAACCTGCGAAGGGTGAAGAAATCATCAAGGCGATAATTGGGTTCCGCAACGTAACACTGCGTCTTCCAAATGGGATTAACCTGCCTGCCCAGTCCATGCCAACCCGAAGACAGTGAAATCAGGAAGAGACTGGCAAAATGATAGTCGGTTCTACTCTGACTTCTCGTGCTCTGAGAAGTGGAGTGGGGGAATTTGTAGTGGCCATTTTTCAGCCTCCCTCAAAATCATGGCACTTGTCCTGCGACAGAGGGGCACTTTGGAAAATCAACAACTATTTTACCAAATCAAATCCACATTTACAGCTGGGAGGTGGTTACACCCCTAGATTGGAGCAGATATGAATAGATACAGAATCATATGGTTACAACAACAAAGATTGTACGGTTACAACCACTCGAGATACCAGCAACTTCGATATCATTTCTCAACTTGTATAAATACCCCTTATCCAACGAGAGAGGGGGAGGAAAAAAATCAAACACCTGATCACTTGTAATATCACCACTATAATATCTCTCTTAAAGTATAGCGCACCCTCTTTTCCCCCTGTTGTTTTTTTTACCATTCTCAGGATTTTCCACGTAAAAAATTGTCTTTGCGATTGTGATTTTCTCTCTCCATTTCCACCTTTCTTTCTTTTTATGTTTGTGGGCTGAGGTCTTATTTTGAGATTTTTTTTCCACCACAAGAATGCAAGTTTAGTGCACAGGGAAGAGTCTTCTTTTGCTTCCTACGATCCAAAGATGACAGTTTGCTGAATCTGTAGCCACGGTTTGGAGTAGGATGCACCCAATGTTGTCTGTGGAGTTTACTGCGAACTTGAAACCCACCTAATTAGCAGTATCATTCCATATGTGAGAGGAGTTCCAACATTATATGAAAAAGTTCTTTCTGTTTTGCACTGGTGGTCACAGTGCACAGGTTGTCAGTGAAGTTGAAATGGAAAGCATTGAATGGTTATGATATATTGATAAAGCTCTCTGTAGGTTCCAAGACTAGATCATTTTGAACAAGATATTCTATAAATTATTGTTTGTCAATAGTGTTGTTTGAAGTTTCTTGGTGTCTGAACATAGGAATACTTTTAAAGGCAATTGTCTGGATGAAGTTGCTTTCTCAGTAGTATGAAGTGTACAATCATTATGGTAATGTCAGAATTTTTTTAAGAATGATTCTCTATGCCAATACATATTAGTAAAATTCATGTTTTCTTGTATTAATTTTTAAATTTGTCTTGCCATTAAAAGAGTCCTTCAAACCATTTAAATTTCTTGAGATCAGATATATTAGGTTTGTATATGGGGGAGAGTTTTCATTTAATATCTTTAATTACAAAGTTTCTACAACAATGATGACGACGTCTGACTTGCTGATCAATGTTGTGCAAAGCTTGGCGTTGCCAGAAAATAAAAGTATATATGTTACAAAAATAGCTATAGCGTATCCTTAGATCATTATGATAGCTTATGTTTTCATTATTTTTCTCTGTTTCCACTAGTTCTGCTTTGTGGAGTTTCTTTCTTCTTATTCTCTTACTGTGATATAATTCATTTTCATTACTGTTTTCAGAAAGATTTGAAGCTGCTATCATCGGTCAATTTTATCTTTTTAAAACACAATACGATAATAGCTTTGCAGCCTTGCTGTCTAGAAAACATCTGTTCTTTTTGTCATTACATATCTGAAGGTTTGAGCTTCTTACACTAATTAATGTTTTTCTTTTGGTGTTTAGATATGTACCCCCAAATCATTCATATTTAAAAATTTACCCCTTAAATTATTGATATTGCTTACATACCCTTCAAATTTTTGAGATATCAATAAGTTACTCTCAGTGTTAGTTTATAGATGGAATATGAATGATTTACCCTTTATACCCTTATTCTTATATTTTCTTTAAAAAAATAAAAAAATAAAAGTGAAGGTCTCTCTAAGAGCTTTCCTCCCCCAATTCTGCCCGTCTCTTCACTCTCCCTCCAAATATCCCCACCTCTCCTTCCCCCCTGAACTCATCTCTCTCTCTCTCTCACCCCCTCCCTCCAATCCCACCTTTCTCCCCCTCCCCAATCCCCCCTTTCTCCCTGTCTCTCTCTCTCTCTCTCCCCTCCCCCAATCTCATCCTCTCTTTCTCTTATAATCGCTCTCTCCCACCTCCCCCATTCCTACCCCTCTTTTTCCAACATAATCTTATTTGCTCGTGATTAATTCTTTTTTTTTTGAACTTTCTTTTGAGAAAAGAAAAGCGGGGAAAATAAGAACGAGGACTAAGTTATGATTAGAGCGTAAATTATAGTATAGAGGGTATATTAGTCATTTTTAATATTTTAACAACAAAAAAGAAATATTGTCTTTTGATCTTAAATAATAACAGTTGGGGGGTAATTTTTTTGGCTTCAAAAATTTAGAGGTATGTTGGCAATATTAATGATTTTAGAGGAAAATTTATAAATATAGGGGTACATATCTAATAAACCCTTTTGTTTTTCACCTATATTGGGGATTCCTATATTGGGTTAAGATTTGAGATTCCTATATTTGAAGAGAGATTCCGATATTGTTTTGGAGAAATTCAATTTCTCTGGGGAAAATTAATGCTAATGAAACAATTTCCAACTCTCTTAGGTAATTGCGAGTTCTGCTCTTTCCGGTTGCATTTCTGATGTTTTTACAATCATGATGTTTTTTATCTAGATAAAGTTGTGGGACTATCTTTTTGGCTTAGTGCTATTCTTCGATAGCCTTTGGTAGCCCGTATAACAAGTAATTTTGTAGTGAATAAGATGTTTTTGTGTATGTTACATTATTTGAAGTCACATGTCAATTACTATAGCAATGCTACAAGTTCCTTTTTGTGGGTGAAACATTTAGCTTTATACAAGAAAAATTACGAGGAAATTATTATTACAAATTAACAGACAAAAAATTAAAACAGGTTATATGTTTCAAATAATCAGAAAGACAGGGTTCCTCCTCCATCCTCTTGTTGTGCACCAAAGAATTTAAGTTACAAAAAGTGACGACATAATAATGTATAATCAAATGGAGTGCCTAGCAAGAAAATGTGGAAGTGATCAGTGATGCTACTTGTAGTATGCATTATCAGGGGGTTCTGATTTGCTAACGTCGTGTCGCTAGGGCTGTGGTTGATAAAAACTGGCTTACCATAAATTGAATCCATCACAAGCAATTTGAGGAGCTCCCTGGATGGTACATGTCTGATCACACACGAAAAAAGTACCTTTTAGGTTAGGAGCACTGGTGTGGTGCCAGCCTAAGACCCTTGGGCTTGAGAATCATAGGTGGTGTGAAATGGAAAAGATCCATAGAGGAAAATTGTCGGAGTTGTGAATGGAGGTGCCGTGTAGAGGACAACTGCGAGCGTGATAGGAAGGACCGGCAGTGGATAACTGCCGGTGTAATGGATGAGAGAACGTACAGAGGACAATTGCGGGTATGTTGTTGAATTGGTAGAGGAGAACTGCCTGGAGTGGTGTGATGTGTATGCTTAGAGGATTAGGGAACCGGTCACTTTTCCTTAGGAGAAGGATCATAAATAATTAACAATGATGCCAGCGAGAGGCGGGATTGACGGGTTGCTGTAACTGCATGATCTAGACGTGTTGAATTAGTTACAATGACTGTGATCATCGGTATTAGTCAGTTAAGATTGCATGCCGAGAAATCTGTCACTGCCCATAACTACCCTACTGAAAAGGGCGTTATACGTTATGAACGTGGGGGGAGGAAGGAGTTGCATAAGTATCGGCTGAGATCATGGATGATGTGTCGTTAGAACTTAGGATGGAGATCTCGAAGAGTTAAATGGCTAAGAATGGTGGAATGAGGCTCCAGGTTGAGGACGCCTTCGAGATTGAGGATAGCTCCAGGATAGCCAGGAGTAGCAGAGGCTCCGTGTTGAACTCTGAGAGTTGTGAATTTTTTGAGGAAAGCTTTTGGTAGCTTGGATACGGGTCATCATCCTGGTGAGGGTCAAATTTTGACCATTATAGATGCCCCCGCATCCCCACTTGTCGGAGTTGGTGGAAGAAAAGTCAGAGAAGTGAAGATACTCTAATAGATTATCAATGTTTTTACACTCATTATGTGCTTGCGGACAGAGGAGTGTGCAATGAATCTTTTTGAATCACTGCAGATTTTCTGGAATTAATTTTTGGTTGCACAGCTGGCTACCAGTTGTCACATAAAGTGATTGGATCTCTTAAAAGGTTGAGCCTTGCGTCTCCTCAAATATTTGCATCATTGTGACTGGGAACGTAGGTTTTATGGTGACGATGACAATTGATCTTCTGCTTTTATTGTTGGCTGAAAATCTCAGGATTGTGGGCGAGTTTCCAGAGATTGAAAATTTGAATTTGAGTCGGTTGGGGTTTTCTTCCATCTATAAATAGAGATAGTTCTTTGGGAGGAAATCATCTTCTGTCTTCTTCAAAAAACTCTTACTTCGAAATCCTAACTTCTTCCCTTTCTGGGCCGCCATGTCATCCCTCTTCTTTTCATCAAATGAAGGTAAAGGAGCAGGCGGATAAGAAAATGATGATCAGACTCTTTTCTAGATAGCTTGAAAGGTGCGTCGCATTAATCGCCATGAAGGGTCTGTTATGACGCATTTGTCGCCGTGACGGGGTGCCACCGTGAAGAATGATAGGTAAGATTCTTGCTTCAACTAGATCGAGTGATCTAGTTTTTAGGTTGCTTGATCTTAGGTAAGCAAGCTTTGACTTTGGTCGTCAACCTCTTTCCTGATGGCGTGTACGAGGGAAGAGGAGAGGGAGCTAATCGGCCGGTTGTGCCGGTGAATTGCTTCTCACCCTGGAGTCTGGAGCTCTTCCTCAGAACACCTCAGAGGTGATGTGATACCATCACCTTCTTGTGTGTCTTGCATGATTCTTTCTTCAGAGAGTTACTGCCTTGCTCTCACACTTACATGATTTTCTGAGAGTTCTCATTTGCTGCTTTAGAGAGACACGGAGGTAGAGACATTAAATTGTCCGTTCAGGAGCCATGACGTGGATCATGGTTCAAAGACTCGGCCGAGTCAGAGACGAGTCGGCCGAGTCGTATCCGTGTCGGCCCGCTCCGAGATTAGTCCGAGTCAGGAGTCAGTCGACTCAATTTAGAGGAGACCCACTCGGTCGAGAATCAGAGTTGACTCAGCCGATTCACGGCAGAATTGGTGCTGGCCTAAAACCCTCGGGCGTGAAAATCAGTAGATAGAGTGGAATGAAAAAGACTGACATAAAAATTGCGGGGTTATGGATGGAGGTGTCGCGTAGAAGACAACTACTAATGGATGGGAGGACCGCGTTGAGGACAACTGTGAGTGTGTTGCTGCACTGACAAAGGATAATTGTCTGGAGTGGGGTGTGATGTGTATGCTCAGAGGATTAGGAAAGTGATCACCTTCCCATAAGAGAAGACGGATTATATATACCTGACAATGATGCCGGCTTGGAGGCGGGATTGACGGGTTGTTGTAACTGCACGATCTGCACGTGCTGAATTCGTTGTAATGGCTGTGATCATCAATACTGACCGGTTAGGATTGCATGTCATGAAATCTGCCACCATTCATAACTGCTTGCACTGAAAGGGATGTTGCACGTTACGAACGTGAGGGAGGAAGGAGTTGTATAAATATTGGTAGAGATCATGGACAATCTGTTGTTGGTGCTTCATGTTTGGAGTAGGAACCTTCGAGATGGATTAGACCTTATAGAGGTCTCGGAATGGTGGAATGGGACTCCGGACTGAGGACGTCTTCGAGAGGGGGGTAGCCCCGGGATGGCTGGGATTGGCGAAAACTCCGGTTGGAATCTGGGAGTTGTGAATTTCTCAGGGGAAGCTCTTGGTAGCTTGGATATGTGTCATCATCTTGATAAGGGTCAAATTTTGACTAGTACAGGGGGCAATTTATAGTTTTCTATGCCTTATCTTACTTTTTCCTGTGATAGAGTTTTAGCTTACCGTCTCAAAACATGATCTCAGAATAATATGCAGGGGACTCAAGATAAAATGTTCTAGATTGCGAATGTTGAAGTCTGTAAACTATTTGCTTGTTTAATGTCAAAATAGTCCAGATCACCATCTTAATGTTCAAACATTTATTTGCAAGGGCATTGATTTTCTATGTTGGTATGTTGAAGTGTAGATGTTACTTGTCCTCTTTATCTTCAAAACCTGTTTATTTCTAAGTTTTATACTTAGTCCTAGTGATTCTAGTTGCAGATGTGTCTTATGGTGTTGGAGAGACTGAAATTTTCTAGATTTCAGTCTATAAACTGTTAACTGTTTTGATTTTGAAATAGTCTGCATTCCATCTGAATACCCAAAACATTTATGTTCAGTGCTTATGGACACATTTTCCTAGGTTTGGTTATCATCATGTTGTCTGAATTTTATTATTAATATTTAATATTGCAATTTCTGCAAGATTTCTTGTTTACTTTATTTTATCCCTTACTTTGTCCAGAACTGTTTGGAATCTAAAATTGAAGAACGGGGCAAACTAGAAACCATGTATGAACCAACTGCTGCCATTATTGCTATCAGGTTGCACATCATGTCTGCATGCAGTGGAGGGATTCCTGATATTAGGTGGAGGATCAGTTTGTCTTTCTGTTAAAAAGCTGTTTCAAATGTAAGCAAGAATATCCTATGCTATATGGTTTTATTCTGAGACTATTTGTATGTTTATTTAACTAAGACAGGGATTATTGATTTGAAAAGTTTCCGTTATCTATAGTTGAAATGTGTATGCTTACATGTATTATGATAAGAAAATGGTTTGCGACTATTATGCTCGTCTCAATGATTCAGTGAAGTAGTAACTATGTCATGTGTATCTTACTGGAGTTGTGAACATGACTGATGACTTTCATAAAACCAGAATTACATTGCTCCTAATTTGCATCTGAGCAAAATCCCCCCTTTGATGATCATAGTAGAATCATAAATGTATGGCTGTAGGAGAGTTAGAGAGAGAAGCTCTCACAGGGTGAAATTCTCCCATGGTTGAATCTCACCTTGGCTCTTCTTCAGACTGTGCTTTCTTGATCCCGGTCTTCTTCCTCTCTGCTAGGGGCGTTCGTTGCCTCTGTGCTGCTGAGGGAGCCTACTGATCCTGCTTCGGGCAGGCTAGTTTGCTGTTCCCATGAGACCATCAACCAGATCCCGGTCTGGGGCTGCCATGGAGCTTGATAGGGGAGTGATGAAGGGTAGATCCAAGGCCGATGCTGCGGGTTCTGGCAAGATTCAGGGATTACTGGAGGAGGCGCAACTGTTTTCGGCAAAGGATTCACGTCATCAGGATTCAGGCAGTGAGATGGAGGAGAGTAGGTATGCTTCTTCATCTAATGACTCTGATTTTGAATTTGAGGAGGAAGAGAGGTTGAAGGAGCAGCAGGGCTTGCGCCCCAATCTGTCAGATGTTGGTGAGGGGCTGTTGGCAGACAAGGTGTTTGTCAAAATGCCCCAGTCTGACCCGGTTGCTGCAGGGATTAATAACACTGGACAGTCCTCTGCTGGGGGGATTGAGAAGGTTGTAGGGAGTGGGGTGAAGGCCCCATGGGCTAACCTATTTAGAGATAATCGAAATTTTGGTAAAGGGATCAAATTGGATGAGGTTGATGACGTTGAGGACCTTGTTCAGATTAATGAGGAGGATGTAGATGTGGTTGACGAAGACTGGGGTCTGTGTTTGGTGGGCCTTTTTGCTGGAAAGTTCCCCGGTATGGGGGCTGTCCGGAGTTTGCGGGAAGGATGGAAAATAGAATGTACACATTGGATTCA
The DNA here is from genome assembly GCA_038442645.1 of Agave tequilana. Lineage (NCBI taxonomy): Eukaryota > Viridiplantae > Streptophyta > Magnoliopsida > Asparagales > Asparagaceae > Agave > Agave tequilana. Next base: position 806,612 of record JAVJIF010029691.1, on the reverse strand, counting down.
TCGGTCGGGATGGATTGTGTTTAAGTTTCAATCTGAGGAGGATAGGTGGAAGGTGTTGAATGGTGGTCCATACTTTGCTTATGGGAGGAACCTAATGTTGAAAATCATGCCGCGTTGCTTCAGGTTTGGTGGTGTAGATGTGACGACTGTTCCAGTTTGGATTCAGTTGCCGGACCTCCCGCTTGATTGTTGGAATGCCAGGGCATTGAGCAAGATTGTGTCCAAGGTGGGGAAGCCTATCACTACGGATATGATGACTCGGACTAAAGAGAGGCTCTCTTTCGCGCGTGTGTTGGTGGAAGTGGACGTTTCGAAGGAGCTTGTTACATCGGTGGTGGTGAAGCTGCCAACGGATGTAGTTTATGATCAGTTGGTGGTGTTTGAGTATACACCAAAATACTGTAAGTAGTGTAAGACATTTAGCCATGGTGACGGGGGATGCAACAATGAATCTGGGAGGAGGATTTACCCGGTTTATGTGCCTAAGAGAAAGTTTCAGCCTGGCGAGGTAGATAAGAGGCATAATGGAGACGGTTCTGGTTTCTTGGGGGGGACAAATCGCTGGTTGGTATGCCTAAGGTTGGGGTAACGCCGGCGGTCAGGTCTGCTTCTCCTTCAGTTGTGAATGGACTGCCGGTCCCTGCTGTTGTCCAGTCTGCTGCTGCGCAAGATGTGGATGTGGATCGGCAGACCATTGGTGCAGGTTTCTCTGCTGAGGGCCGGTCTGGGTCCCGCAGGCCGGATCTGGTTAGGGCTGGACTGTTGCCAGTTAAACCTGGATTGGCGGCAGTTCCACCTTCACCTAGTGGTTGCCCTGTGGAGGATCTTGTGGCTGGTTCGATGGGAGGGCCTAGTGCTGGTAAAAAGAAGAAGAAGAAGAAGAAGTCTGGACAGCTTGAAGGGGCTGCTGTCCAGATTCAGTCTGATGGTGAGAGCCTTCGGTCTGAGCCTGTTGGCGTGGCTTCTTCATGGCAGGATCGGCGGCAACACACCAAAGGAGGTAAAGTTAGGGAGGATGTGGTGGGCCTCTCACATTGTGCTGGATCTACGGCGGGTAGGGTGGAGGAGTGTGAGGCTGGCAAGGTTAGGATCTTGTCCGTTGATCGTCATGCTACCTCCACTTCTGTACTTAAGGGGAAAAAGAAGGGGAAAGCTCCGCAACCCTCCAAATGAGGGTTGCGTTCTGATTGTGCTGTGGTCCAAGTCGACTTGGGGAGGTGATTCCTAGTTCACTTGGGGACAGTTTGGGTGTAATTTGAGTGTTATGGGATTAATATGTACTGAAATGAGTTTGATGTAAGCCTCATGTTGGCATTACAGGGTAGGTTTTGGTTGTAGCTCTTGTTTGGGCTACTGCATGACTCTTTTGTAGATCTTTTTTGTTGGAATCAATAAAATTTACATTCTCCAATAAATGTATGGTTGTAACCTACCACCCAGCATAACTAATGCGAGTGGATGATGAATTAATTCATCAGAACATCAACTGGATTATTGACAAAACTTTTGAAAGCAAAAATAATAAAATGGAGTTCATGAGTGTCTTTGTAAGTTTATAGGAGAAGGAAGCTCACGATTCTAAAATGAACAAAAAGTATAAGTTATAGGGTATTAGTAGTAGAAGGGAGGTTCAGGTTCTAGAATGGATCTGAGTTAGCAATCAGCATGTTAGCTTGTTGGTGACACCCCTCCTAAACGGGAGGTTTCAGATTCAATCTTGGTTGTTGCTGAATGGGGGATTTAACTTAAATAATTAGTGTTGGGTGCATCCTGTGTGTCAGCTGTAGTGTATCCTCTCTCCTCTTTCTCTAAAAAAAAAATAATAAAAAAATAACTATCAAGATTTCATCCCAAGGCCACATTCAGTCCGGAGTCACTCTCCCAGACTCGCCATCACAGTCTGGTGGCCCAGCCTCTAAAATAAAAACCCTCCACAAACATTGTCGCTTTTATGTTGTTTACAGCTTAGTGGTTACACTGTTAGATCATCCCATATTTAGACGTTACAGTGCCCCATATCAATGCATGCTATTTTGAATAGTGGCAAAATTCTCTGCATAACAAACTCAACAATCAAGTGGTGCGATCTGAAAGGTTATTAGGAAATCACAACGTGCCAATTGTACATTTGCAGAGATCCGAAATATCTGTGTGTGCATCAATAGCTCAGTCAGGTATTAGTATTCTTATTCTCCAACAGGGATGCAGTTCACTTCTAAATCCACCCAAAACACCACACACGAGTAATCTCTTTGCTTTCTCAACAAGAATACTCATTCTCACGCCCGAGGGTTCTTGGTTGGCACCACACTCACCGGCGCTTTTGACCTGAAAGGTTTTTTTTCTTATTGTGCATTTCTTGACATATCCAATCAAAAGGGTCCCAATTGTTTGTAACAAAAAATCTCCACTTCAAAAATCAAGCAATTAAAGTCATAAGATTATACCCAAATATAGAATGACTTCAAATTACCAATGATGGTGAGAAATATTGCGAGCGGATAACAACAAGACATCATTGTTGCCACCTTGATCTTGAGCGCAGCTTCTTTAGACTTTGGGTATATATCTTCTTTGTGGGATTGCTTCTATTTATGGGTCTTAGCTGTCTTCAAGAGATTAACAATATACTAAGTGTTAAACATTAATTAGGGACACATAAGCACTAATTTTCTTTAGAATAAATAATAAAAAAACAAGTAAGCACTAAGCCATTAAGGATTAACCAGCTTTTTGGCCCTCTCTAAAGAGAGACTAAAATCATTTCAAAAGGATCCAGATCCGGACTCGAATCCTTCCCATTGAATTTCAACCCCACGACATTTAAATTCAAGATCCACTCTATTGAAGTTGATCTGCATTATTTTAAGAATCTAAAAACAAAAAATTATGTCATTTGAATACTTTTTGCTTATCCATCAAGTGGGCGCAATACGAATGGCCGAAAGTAGTGTGTTGTTAGTTTAACCGTGTATAATATTTGAAATCTAAAAAAAATTGGTCATAGGGTTTTAAATGTTTAGATAATGATCAAATGATCGGATCAAGAATTTGTGTGTTTAAAATTATAGATCTAGGCAAAATACTATTTTTAGTCGTCCATTTTACGCAAACTTGATGAATAAGGAAAAAAATATTCGAATGACATGAATTTTTGTTTTTAAAGGCTTCAAATAATGTAGGTCAACTTCAAAGTGTGAATCTTATATTTGAGTATCAGGGGATTGAATTTTAATAAGAAGAATTCGGGCTCAAATCCTTTTGAAAGGAGCCAAACCTATATATATATAAATAAATAAATATATATATATATATATATATATATATATAGAGAGAGAGAGAGAGAGAGACTTGTGCTATTCCGCAAGGATTTAAGGCCGAATCTTTTCCACTCAAATACAACTCTATGACATCTGAATGCAAGATATACTTCATTGAAGTTGATCTATATTATTCAAGTAATTAAAAATAAAAATTCATATATTTTGAATACTTTTAGCCCATCTATCAAGTACGTATAAAATGGATGACCGAAATAGTGAGTTGGTAATATCTCAATGTGATCGCATGTACTTGCCTATTTTGATTTTTCTCGGTGTTGCTCAATAGCAATCCTTGCGTTCATGTAGAGAGTAGGTTAGCAATTTGCCCCATCTAAACTTTGAGATTATGGATGGAGGCTGCTTGATTTCTAATGAAGGCTTTTTGATTCTCTGTCATTGACTCGGTCTTTTCCAAGAAGTACTCGAATTTATCCATGAATTTTGCAAAGGCTTATTTCAAATTTACTTTCTACTCTTTCACTTGTTTGTATTGTTATTGTTGATAGTTGCTGGCCCAAGATAGATTTGGATGATTCTTCCATGCAGGGTTGTACGTGTTGGATAAAGATTTTTGGGCCTTTGGAAATTGTTGACGAAGTTGATTTGTTCAATTTGAACATCCGAAAATGTGTTGCCAATTTGACAATCTCTACTAGAATGTGCTTCTCCGCAAAAATCAATTGAATTAAGAGTATGAATTGCAATTAAATTGAACATACCAAGTCATTTTTTTTGAAACCTGCTGCCCCTACATGTTCATCACATAATTACATATCCATTGGTTTTGATGATAACAATCTTAGGGTTATATACACACACACTTATTTATATATGTATTTTGTACTCACATATGTTTTGCAGATCAAAAGGTGGATATTTTGATGGAGACATAGCACATACATGTTGATCAAAGAGTGCAAGATATTACAAGGCTTTTTTATATTTTTTCTAATTTTTTAGATTTTTAATAATTTGTCAAAAGACTTGAATATACAATTTTTACACATCCCTAGTCGACTAACCCTAAACTTAGTCGATTAAGTTATGTATGATATTCTTTCTTTTTTTAATTCATATACATACTAGTTTACTACCCTTCCTAGTCGACTTATAGAAATTTATAGAGACCAATCTGCTTACAGTTTAGGTTGTTTAGTCCACTAATAAATGATTGATACATTTACCTATATAACTAATTTTACAAGGACATGAAATTTTTTTCTATTTCAACTATAGTCGACTACCCCAATTAATTAGTCGACTAATATAAGACAATTATGATATTTAGTCGACTAACTACAAATCCTGGTCAACTATGCAGTCAGTTTCTCACTGTTGGACAGTTATATAAGTTTTTTGGTATTTTTTCACTCTTTTATTATTCAAATTCAAATCAAATAACCACCCCAACTGCCTGAATTCTTCAATTATAAATAGCGGGTTAATTTATTTGATTTTTTCACAACTTTCTATAGATAAAATCTGTCAAAATTATGAAAAACGTCTTGTACTTCAGAAATTTTTTCTCTTTGATTCTTTCTTTACCCAATTCAATTCTTAGTGAGAAAAATTGAGAGTTCCACTATAATATCCCTGTAAATTCACTCCCACACAAAAGTCAAGGCTTATAGGACAATTGTACTCATTGCACAGGTCTTGGTGTAGAGAAGAGGTGTACATATTTGATGAAGAAGTTTGTCAAGTGGTGTATTGTTTGTTAGTTTTGAGGGTTTTCAAAATCAGTTAAGAAAATTCTCAAGCAGGTGCTTGGAGACTGGATGTAGGTCAAGAGAACCTAATCAGGATAAAATATTTTATGTTTAGTTTGCTTTTTCGTGTTTGACTCTGTGCATATTTACTTTTATTGAAAGTTAATAACATTTCTTATTTAGAATTTTTAAAATACTATTCACCCCCCTTAGTGTTTGTTTTGCCATAGTTTTAGATTCTAATTTGGTATAAGAGCAAGGAACAATGATGAAAACAGATTTTCCTTCATCTCAATTCAAAGAAGGGCATTCCACACAACGACCACCATTGTTCGACGGTTTAAACTATAACTTTTGGAAGTGTAGAATGAAAATCTATTTACAGTCAATCAACTATGAACTCTGAAATATCGTGAAAGTGACATATGAGAATCCATCTACAAACTATGACCAATGGTCTGAGGAATAGAAAAAATCGGTCAACCTTGATACAACAGCAGTGAACTCTTTTTTTTTTTTTGCCTTGAACAAAGAAGAATTTAATCATGTGTGAACAACCACAACAGCACATCAAATATGACAAATACTATAGGTAATAGACAAAGTAAAAGATCTAAAATTTCTATTCTTATTCACATGTTTTAACTATTCAAGATGAAAAAGAATGAAATTATTGCGGAAATGATTACAAGGTTCACTGACATCACAAACTCTTTGGTATCCCTTGGAAAGGAGTACACACAAGTGGAGAAAGTTAGAAAAATTCTTCGTACGCTCATGTTTAATTGGGAAAAGAAGACTACTGCCATAGAAGAAGCCACCGATTTATCAACAATGACATTGGAGAACCTCATTGGAAACTTGATGGCATATCAAGTCCAAATTGAAGACAGAAAGAAGGATGAACAACAATGTCAATTAAAAAAAAAGCCCCCGTCTTCCATGTATCTTCAGACACGGAGGATTTAGATGATGACAAAAAGCAAATTGCTATGATTTCAAGAAAATTTAGGAAGTTTTTGAAACGAGATAAGTTTAAAAAAAAATAAGGACACTATTGATAATCTTTTTTATTTTAAATGTAATAAATTGGATCATATGAAGAAGGATTGCTCATTGCTCAAACCGAAAGGCAACATCAAAAGTTTCAACAAATTTAAGAAGAAAAAAGAAGCCTTTCAAGTAACATGGGATGATAGTGATACGTCTTCCATTGATGAAGAAGAGATCACAAAATCGACAAATATTTTTTTTATGACTCAAGAAGATAAAGTAATGAAATTTGAAAATAATGATGAATTGTTTGATGCGTTTCATGAATTATTTCTTGAGTTAAAAAAAGTCAATACTAAATATAAAGATTTAAAAACGAAAATAATATTTTAATGAAAGAAAATAATAAAAATAAAGAATTAAAAAAGAAAAATGAGATTTTGATACAAGAAAATATTTTTCTTAAAATGAAATAACTTCTTTGAATTCACGAATTTCTTTTTTGGATAAAGATATTTCATGTTTTAAAAATAAGTGTGATTTTTTTTTGAAAAATGTAACAGAATTCAATAAAGGAAATAAGAATTTGAATGATTTATTATCTTCTCAAAAGATTTTCAATAATCATTTTGGTCTTGGATTTTTTAAAGATAAATATGAAAAATATTTTCATGTTCATGTTTATAAGAACAATAATCATAATTCTTATAATTCTTTTATAAAGAAGAATTACAATTTATCTACAAATAGACCAAATTATAAATATATTTGGATTCTCTTTTGATAAAATGCCTATCTTGCATCATATTTGAATTGTGTATGCGATTCTAGCAATTATATTTATACTAATAAATGGAAATCAAATTTCAATTGGGTTTTGGTTCCCAAAGGCTAATCTTTTTCAGACTCTATCATAATGGGTATAATATACAATATTTTATTTTATAGGAACCTCATAAAGATAAATGGATATTTGATAATAGTTGTTACAAACACATGACTAGCCATATTCAACTACTTTCTTCTGCTCAAAATAAGAAAGGAGGAACAGTAATATTTAGAGACAATAACAAAGAAAAGATTATTGGTATTTGTATGCTTGGTAATACAACAAACCTCTTATTGAAAATGCTCTTTTGGCAAAAAGTTTAAAATATAATCTTTTAAGTATAAGTCAATTATGTAATAATGATTATAAAATAGTTTTTGAAAAAGATGCTTGTCTTATACATGATACTAATACGATAGATATTTTATTTAAATGTACTCGTAATAATAATAATACTTATGAGTTACCAGTTACTTGTTTATCTTCAAATGATAATTTTTGTTTAATTGCATGTAACAATGATTCTTCTATTTGGCATAAAAGATTTGGGCATTTAAATATGAAAACTATTTTGAAAATTTTGAAAATTTGATTTAATTAAAGGTGTTCCAAAACTTATTTTTAAAAACGTCATTTTTGTGATTCTTGTCAATTAAGAAAAAAAGTTAATTCAATTTTAAATCTAAAGATCTAGTTACTATTCATAAACCATTAGAACTATTGCATTTGAATTTATTTTGTAACGCCCCTATCCTGGCGGATACGGAGACGTCACTGCGACGTATATACGTAGGTCAGAAAGTGCCCCCACGTATATACGCTAAGCATGAAGTACAACAAGGATCAGAGTACACGACAAAGCGTGGTATTCATACATATGCCAACTTAAAGTACAAATACAAAGTTATACAGGATATGATAAGCTATTACACTTTACAAGTGTATTTTATCACAACCAAGTCCAAAAGTAAGATTTACAATATGTATACAAAAAGCTCACGAGGTGGATGAAGATCCCGTGAGTCAAAATGAGAAGACTGGCACGAAGAACAGGAACTAGTCTGCCTGCTCACTAAGATAAGCTTGATCCTCTGTGGATGGCTCCACTTCTATATAAGCTTCTGAACCTGAACATACAAATCCAAGGGAGTCAGGACCTCCCAACTATGAGCAGGCTATAGCCAAATGGCTATAAAACAAGGATAAGGAAGTTAGAACAGTAATATGAATATCAATCAACGAATAATGGAAGCATGAAGAGATAAAATCAGAATACAATAGATCCACAGTTAAAGTCTATTATTATTATTACTTGTCTTACTGTGATATCTAGCTATGTGACCCAGCGTCCCAGCGCACATAGATCCATATCTTAGTAAAGCAAGGTTGTTATTGGAAACCAGCGGGATTATCAACGAACTATATTTACAGTGGATCCCGCACATGCCCGGGATAACGGTCCAGGATTGTTCCGTTGCTTGGTGACGGAAGCCAGCCGCTAGGCTAACAGGAGGGACTTATGTATGCCCTTATCATGATGGTATCAGTAAGGAGGGAGCAAGCACTCCCCTCGGTCCCCTGGAGGCCCTCAGGTCAGACCGGAATTATGATTGTACAATATACCTAATACCACTGTAAACACGAACACATATCGATATCCGCATGTTTTCCCCGACCCACATGTAAGTTGGTCCATTTTATACAAAAGTCAAGTGTATCATGCTTGGTGTTAAGTGATGGCATGATGAAATGGAGATATTCTTTATTTAACAAGTTATGAAGTAAGACTATATAACAACAAGTCATGAAGTAGCAAGAGGTAGCATCCATCAAGTAATAGGTCATGAGGTACCAGTCATGAAGCATAAACAAGAATAATATATCACACATGTATCAAGGGCAAGATCCAAATTCAGAAAGGAAGGCAATTATAACAGACAGCCTAAATTAGTCGACTAGGTGGAACGGTTAGTCGACTAATAGTGGTCTCTAGTCGACTAACAGTCTGGATTAGTCGACTAAAACTGGGTTCCAGAGAGTTGGAATTCTGTTTCAGGAAAAGTTAGTCGACTAGGGTAAAAATGTAGTCGACTAACAGTGACTACAAGTCGACTAACAGATACGCAAGTCGACTAAATCTGTGATACAGAGAGTTGATGTTTTATTTCAGGAAAAAATAGTCGACTAGGGAGGAATGGGTAGTCGACTACGGATACCAAGTCGACTAATAGTTAGGCTTAAGTCGACTGGAGCCGAGAGTTGGGTTTTTGTTTCAAGGAAAGTTAGTCGACTAGGGTCAAGGATGTAGTCGACTAACAAAGATTTCTAGTCGACTAATAAATAGACTAAGTCGATTAAAACTGTGTTCCAGAAAAGGTTACGTTTCAAAACAGATGGGTTAGTCGACTAGTCCCTAGGTCAAGTCGACTAATCGTGGGAAAACAGAGTACAAAAACAGAGTTTTTGAGGGTGGTGTTTGATGATCTAAAAATATGATTTTGAAGCTACCAATATATAAGATAGGTGAACACAAGTAAACTAGGAATTAGACAAGTCTTGGTGAGTAAAAATACTCACCAAAAGGAGTGGTTGATGATGGAGTGATGGTGGTGGTGATGGAAGTTGATGATGAAGAAGAAAGTGGAGGTTTTGGAGTTGTTGTTGGTGAGAAGAAGTGGTGGCCGGAATTTGGGGGTCTCTTGCCGGCGTCGTGGTGGCCGGAGTCGCCGGCGGAGGTGGTGGAGGTGAAGGAGATGTTGGAGGTTAGGGTTTTGGTGAAGAGAAGAAAGAGAAAGATGAAGTGAAAATGAATAAAGAAAGGAGAAGGAAAAGTATTTATAGGGTTTTGGATTTGTGAAGGTGATGCAATTAAATAAAAGAGAGGGGCTTATTTGCAAAGTGGAGGATGAGGTGTTTCTCTTTTGGCCACTTGGCCGGCCATGGAAGAGAGAGAGAAAGAGGGGCATTAATGAGGAGTTGGTGGAAGTGTGTGGAGGTTGGAATTTGGAAAAGATTGGAATTTTGGAAAATGGAAAAGCTTGTGGCTTGTGGAGGAAGGAAAGAAATAAAGGAAAAGGAAAAAGGAAAAGAAATTCATATGAGGAGATATTTTCTTGGACTCAAAAAGTGAAACTGTTGAAAAGACTGATTTCCAGGTTTGAGTCGTGGATACAGAAAACATTTCAGAAAATACCGAAATCGTCCCGAAATCAAATATCTCGGAACGACTCGCAAAATTTACTAAAAATCAAGAATATTATTTTAAGACTCATGGTGAAATTCGTTTGGAGAAATAATTTATAGTTTTAAAACTAAAAATCCCGGAATCAGTTAGCTACTGACTCCGGTGGAATTTTCATAAAATCATAAAATTCCCAGAAAAAGTATTTAGGTAAGAAATGTAATTCTAAGAGAAAATGTCTAAAGACTCTTCTAGAAATTCCAAACCTTTTGCAAATTAAAAATCCGGGAATCGGTCAGCAGCACTGGTCGATACCGGTTTTGAAGATATTCCTTTTAATCCAGGAAAAATCTAGAAAATCATAGAAAATATATAATATTGGAAAATGATATTTAAAACTAAAATCGGTCAAATCTAAGTATCGGAAAGACCAAATTGAATAATATACTAGGATCGGGTCATCGGTTCAGACTGGGGCTGACTCCGAGACCGGGGATCCAAATCCAAGACAAAACAATCACATAAATAATTTATAATACAAAATAAGTACAGAAGGTAAATCGAAAAATACGATCGAAAAATCTAAATACGCAACTAAGTACGTATTCCGGGAGCGGGGTATTACATTCCATCCACCTTACAAAAAATTGCGTCCTCGCAATTTCAATAAGGGGTAGAATGAACACAAAAGGGACATGGGTGGAAATTATACCAATTAAGATATGAAGCACTATAGGTAGGGCTCTCAAGTCGACTGAATAATAATTATCCTCCGCACTTCCGGCTGTATAAATCTTCGAATAATGCTGAATAATACTGCTGATGACGTTGCTGTGCAATAGAATTCCAGATGTACTGCATACTTGATAATCCTCTGAGAATAAACCAGAATACTGAAGATAAAGAAAACCCTAATAGTCCTGAGCATAATAAAGAAGACCGATAATTAAGAACTCCGAATACCAGGCATCACTCTGAAAGATAGAAACGAGAATGTAGAATATCCGTAGAGAATTCCGACTGCTGACTTCTGAAAGATAACCAGATCAGAATCGATCTGGAGAATACCAAGCTTCATAGAGTTGGCCGAAGAGATCACATAATAGCTTCATTCAGAACCAGCCACTACCTCTCTAGTCTATTCATATCTTAAGTTGATATAAAGGCTTCATAAAAACCAAAACAGGGAAGGGATATGGAAAAGATTTAGGAATCAAAGGAAAGATGATTAAGAAATAGATAACTCTGCACTTGTAGTTGGAATGTATAACCAAGACTCAAGCATTCCAGTTGCAAATTTCTTTACCATTAAGTTGCCATCTGGACGTACTGAGGAAGTAAGAGCCTAGGCTCTGATACCAACCTGTAACGCCCCTATCCTGGCGGATACGGAGACGTCACTGCGACGTATATACGTAGGTCAGAAAGTGCCCCCACGTATATACGCTAAGCATGAAGTACAACAAGGATCAGAGTACACGACAAAGCGTGGTATTCATAGATATGCCAACTTAAAGTACAAATACAAAGTTATACAGGATATGATAAGCTATTACACTTTACAAGTGTATTTTATCACAACCAAGTCTAAAAGTAAGATTTACAATATGTATACAAAAAGCTCACGAGGTGGATGAAGATCCCGTGAGTCAAAATGAGAAGACTGGCACGAAGAACAGGAACTAGTCTGCCTGCTCACTAAGATAAGCTTGATCCTCTGTGGATGGCTCCACTTCTATATAAGCTTCTGAACCTGAACATACAAATCCAAGGGAGTCAGGACCTCCCAACTATGAGCAGGCTATAGCCAAATGGCTATAAAACAAGGATAAGGAAGTTAGAACAGTAATATGAATATCAATCAACGAATAATGGAAGCATGAAGAGATAAAATCAGAATACAATAGATCCACAGTTAAAGTCTATTATTATTATTACTTGTCTTACTGTGATATCTAGCTATGTGACCCAGCGTCCCAGCGCACATAGATCCATATCTTAGTAAATCAAGGTTGTTATTGGAAACCAGTGGGATTATCAACGAACTATGTTTACAGTGGATCCCGTACATGCCCGGGATAACGGTCCATGATTGTTCCGTTGCTTGGTGACGGAAGCCAGCCGCTAGGCTAACAGGAGGGACTTATGTATGCCCTTATCATGATGGTATCAGTAAGGAGGGAGCAAGCACTCCCCTCGGTCCCCTGGAGGCCCTCAGGTCAAACCGGAATTATAATTGTACAATATACCTAATACCACTGTAAACACGAACATATATCGATATCCGCATGTTTCCCCCGACCCACATGTAAGTTGGTCCATTTTATACAAAAGTCAAGTGTATCATGCTTGGTGTTAAGTGATGGCATGATGAAATGGAGATATTCTTTATTTAACAAGTTATGAAGTAAGACTATATAACAACAAGTCATGAAGTAGCAAGAGGTAGCATCCATCAAGTAATAGGTCATGAGGTACCAGTCATGAAGCATAAACAAGAATAATATATCACACATGTATCAAGGGCAAGATCCAAATTCAGAAAGGAAGGCAATTATAACAGACAGCCTAAATTAGTCGACTAGGTGGAACGGTTAGTCGACTAATAGTGGTCTCTAGTCGACTAACAGTCTGGATTAGTCGACTAAAACTGGGTTCCAGAGAGTTGGAATTCTGTTTCAGGAAAAGTTAGTCGACTAGGGTAAAAATGTAGTCGACTAACAGTGACTACAAGTCGACTAACAGATACGCAAGTCGACTAAATCTGTGATACAGAGAGTTGATGTTTTATTTCAGGAAAAAATAGTCGACTAGGGAGGAATGGGTAGTCGACTACGGATACCAAGTCGACTAATAGTTAGGCTTAAGTCGACTGGAGCCGAGAGTTGGGGTTTTTGTTTCAAGGAAAGTTAGTCGACTAGGGTCAAGGATGTAGTCGACTAACAAAGATTTCTAGTCGACTAATAAATAGACTAAGTCGATTAAAACTGTGTTCCAGAAAAGGTTACGTTTCAAAACAGATGGGTTAGTCGACTAGTCCCTAGGTCAAGTCGACTAATCGTGGGAAAACAGAGTACAAAAACAGAGTTTTTGAGGGTGGTGTTTGATGATCTAAAAATATGATTTTGAAGCTACCAATATATAAGATAGGTGAACACAAGTAAACTAGGAATTAGACAAGTCTTGGTGAGTAAAAATACTCACCAAAAGGAGTGGTTGATGATGGAGTGATGGTGGTGGTGATGGAAGTTGATGATGAAGAAGAAAGTGGAGGTTTTGGAGTTGTTGTTGGTGAGAAGAAGTGGTGGCCGGAATTTGGGGGTCTCGTGCCGGCGTCGTGGTGGCCGGAGGCGCCGGCGGAGGTGGTGGAGGTGAAGGAGATGTTGGAGGTTAGGGTTTTGGTGAAGAGAAGAAAGAGAAAGATGAAGTGAAAATGAATAAAGAAAGGAGAAGGAAAAGTATTTATAGGGTTTTGGATTTGTGAAGGTGATGCAATTAAATAAAAGAGAGGGGCTTATTTGCAAAGTGGAGGATGAGGTGTTTCTCTTTTGGCCACTTGGCCGGCCATGGAAGAGAGAGAGAAAGAGGGGCATTAATGAGGAGTTGGTGGAAGTGTGTGGAGGTTGGAATTTTGGAAAAGATTGGAATTTTGGAAAATGGAAAAGCTTGTGGCTTGTGGAGGAAGGAAAGAAATAAAGGAAAAGGAAAAAGGAAAAGAAATTCATATGAGGAGATATTTTCTTGGACTCAAAAAGTGAAACTGTTGAAAAGACTGATTTCCAGGTTTGAGTCGTGGATACAGAAAACATTTCGGAAAATACCGAAATCGTCCCAAAATCAAATATCTCGGAATGACTCGCAAAATTTACTAAAAATCAAGAATATTATTTTAAGACTCATGGTGAAATTCGTTTGGAGAAATAATTTATAGTTTTAAAACTAAAAATCCCGGAATCAGTTAGCTACCGACTCCGGTGGAATTTTCATAAAATCATAAAATTCCCAGAAAAAGTATTTAGGTAAGAAATGTAATTCTAAGAGAAAATGTCTAAAGACTCTTCTAGAAATTCCAAACCTTTTGCAAATTAAAAATCTGGGAATCGGTCAGCAGCACTGGTCGACACCGGTTTTGAAGATATTCCTTTTAATCCAGGAAAAATCTAGAAAATCATAGAAAATATATAATATTGGAAAATGATATTTAAAACTAAAATCGATCAAATCTAAGTATCGGAAAGACCAAATTGAATAATATACTAGGATCGGGTCATCGGTTCAGACTGGGGCTGACTCCGAGACCGGGGATCCAAATCCAAGACAAAACAATCACATAAATAATTCATAATACAAAATAAGTACAGAAGGTAAATCGAAAAATACGATCGAAAAATCTGAATACGCAACTAAGTACGTATTCCGGGAGCGGGGTATTACATATTTGGCCCTTCTCGTGTTCCCTTTCTAAATAAAAGTACGTACATATTTGTTATTGTGGATGATTGTTCTCAATTTACATGGATTCTCTTTTGGAAAATAAAAATAAAACTTTTCATGAATTATTGCAAAAGAGTTCAAAATTAAAAATCTCTAACCATACTCATAACTGAAGTGATAATGGAGGAGAGTTTGAGAACGAATCTTTTTCAAATTTCTGCAATAAGTTTTGTATTACACATAACTTTGGATTTCCTATAGAATCTTCTCAAAATGGTGTTGTTGAACGGAAGAATAGGACATTACAAGAATGTGCTAGAACTACGCCTGTTGAAAGTAACTTGCCAAAAATATTTTTGGGCTGGATCAGTAGCTACTGCATACTATATTTTAAATCATGTTCTTATTCAATCTATCTTGAACTAAACATGTTATGAACTTTTCTCTAATAGGAGTCCAAAAATTTCTTATTTTAAGGTTTTTGGATATAAATATTTTTTTAAATACTAGAGATGCTTTAGATAAATTTGATGCTAGATCTAATGAAAGTATTTTCATTGGTTATTCTACTCGTAGTAAAATATTTAAAATCTTTAATAAAAAAACCATTACCATTGAAGAATATTTACATGCTAAGTTTGATGAATCTCTATCTAAATCTTCTATGGATATTTCTTCACATGATGATGATATAATAGATACTTCTTCTATTAATAATACTATTACAACTTATGTTAATACTAACATTTCTAATAAGGATGAAACTCCTATTGAGTTACCTAAAGCATTTGTTGAGGTAAGAAATCATCCTCATGATTTATTTATTGGAGATATTTCTCAAGGTGTTCAGACTCAATCCAAATTGAATTAAGGTTGCATTCATATCTCTTATTGAACCAAATAATTTTAAAGAAGCAAGTGTTAATGATTTTTGGATCATTACAATGCAAGAAAAGTTGAATCAATTTGTTAGAAATGATGTATGAGATCTTGTACAATAACCAATGATCATACGGTTATCGGTACCAAGTGGGTATTTAAGAACAACCATGACTAATCTGGACAAGTAATAAAGAACAAAGCAAGGTTGCTTGTACATGGTTACAATTAAGAAGAAGGTATTGATTATGATGAAACATATACACCTATACCTAGGCAAGAATCTATTCATATTTTACTTGCTTATGCACGTATGATGAATTTCAAACTTTACCAAATGGGTGTAAAAGTGCTTTTTTAAATAACTTTATTAAGGAAACTGTTTATGTAGAACAACCTCCGCGTTTCAGAAAGGAAAAGTTTCTTATCATGTTTTCAAACTTAAGAAGACTTTATATGACCTTAAACAAACACCTCATGCATGATATGATAGACTCAAAAGTGTTTTTTTGAATTCTAGTTTTGATATTGGCAAAATTGATACAATTTTTTTTATTAAACATGTAAATAAAGATATTTGATTTTTCAAATTACATGGGTGAACTAAATTACTTTCTCGGTCTGTAAATCAAGCAATTAAATGATGGAATATTCATTAGTCAAAGTAAGTATCCAAAGGAACTTCTCAAGAGATTCGGTATGAAAAATTTTAGAAGCAAGAGAACTCTAATGGATACTACTACCTTTCTAGACAAAGATAAGAATGATAAGAGTGTTGATTAAAAAATATATAGAGATATGACCGGCTCACTCTTATATATTACTGCTAGTAAACCTGATATTATGTTCACTTTTTTTATGTGCTAGATATTAGTCAATCCTAAAGAGACACATTTTAAAGTAGTGAAAAAGATTTTTAGATAAATTAATAACACTATTAATTATGGTTTTTACCCATAATCAAGCATATTTGATTTAATGTCATATAGTGATGTTGATTTTGCTGAATGCAATCCAATACGAAAAATACTAGTGATACTTGTCACTTTTTGGGACATTCTCTAATATAGTGGTTCAGTAAAAATCAAAACTTTATATTATTATCTACAACTGAAGAATAAAATATTACTGCTAGTGTTGCATATGCACAAATTTTTTGGATGAAATAAACTCTAGTTAATTATGGTGTTACTAGCATAACTTTTTCTATGTCCTATTCATTATTCACGTAGAAAACATATCGTTATCTGACATCACTTTTTATATGATCATACTGTTAAGGGTGATTTCTCTTTAAATTTTCTATATACTAATAGTCAAATAGCTGATATTTTTACAAAACCTCTTAAAGAGGATGCCTTTATGAAATTTAGAAGAGAACTGGGCATTTGTACAATTTCTGATATATAAAAACTCATTGCATATGGATTGCATTTCATATAGTATATTTTCTCTTTATTAGTCAACTTATACTCTTTATTAGTCGACTTCTTGCATCAAATAGAGACTTGATTACTTTAGGATACTTGACTTAGTTGACTAAGATTGCCTATTAGTCAACTAATTCATATTATTAGTCGACTACACCATGGACTTAGTCGACTAATACAGAAAAACTGTGTTTTTTAAAATGGATATTTACCTCAAAACCTGACCCATTTAACTTATATCTGGGATCTGAAATATTTCTTACTCAATCCTAATCATTGATTTTCATTCTCGCACTTATATTTACCCATCCCCATCTCTTTCATATTCTCCAAACCCTAGAAATTACTCTCCCACTGTGCTGCTGAAACCAATCGACTACTGCTCTTCTCCTTCTTCCATAATTATAATAATTTTTTTTCAAATTTAAGCATCTCTCATGGTTGTAAGTCTTTTTCCTCAGTAATTGTCATATCTAGGGCTAAGAAAGCTAAGTGTACAGTTTCTTCATCTTCCAAATCAGCTAATTTTAGAGCCTTTCTAAAATATTTAGGTTTAGAGGCTGATTACCTGAGAATCTCTCAAATAGAAATCATCCCTATTAGGTTTGTGTACTTTAATGATTTCATTAAGTATGATATCTCATCCTATCTTCAAAATACTGGCATATATGATCTATTTTAATTGACCAAAAACAAGGCTATTATCCATCTCTTACATATCTGTTTTTCACAAATCTTATATATAAAGATGATGATAATTTAGTTCTATTGTCTATACCTTAGTTAATGGTATTGACATTGAGTTAACTCCAAAATCTTTAGGCAAGATTCTCAATATTCCATATCAAAGCTTAATGTAATTGAGATGACTATTGATGAAGTTTTCTCTAAGATCTATCTTCCTCGTCAAAGTCCTCCTTAGCTAGTAATAAGCTTCAACCATCCCTAAGCTTATTGGTCGTATTCTTGCATATAATATTTGTCCTAAGACTGAAAAACTACAATTATTATTTTAGAGATCTTGCTACTTATATTTATGCCATCATAGTTAAACTTGAGGTCAATGGGGCTCATGTTATGTTTGATACACTTGTCAAGGAACCATTACTTTTCTTTCCTATGGTGCTTTCCTCACTCATATCTTTCGTAAGTTCAAGATTGACTTAGCTTCAAAGACCAATGTGGTCAAGGTGTTTGAATCCTTTGATAAATTAGTTCTTTGCGTGAAGCTATTGGAAACACCTTCACCATAACCTACTTTTTCTTCTCATACTTCTCATAAAGCCTCCAAATCATCCACTCCTCCTACTACTGATGCATTCTATAACTCTCTTTCTGCTAAAATCTTGGATATATAGTCTAAACAAACATCAGTGATGAAATCACAATCTTTCATTATCAATAATTACAGTCTTATTCTGGATCAGTTTCTGAATTTAATCATTAGGATAGACCATTTGGACTCCACTTCAAGACAAACTTTCTACCACCACCTCCACCATCCGGCTCTGGTGTGTGATGCTCAAGCAAGCTGAAAAACTACACCCCATATCATCTAGGATTCATGGGTATTGCTTTTTGATGTTGCTTTTCTACATGTAGCTTTTTGGTTGTGTTCTCAAGATTTGTTTCTATGTAATAACTCTATGTTATGTTTTTTTTAAAACTTGCTTTTCTGTAATAAAGATATTAGACTCATTTGTAATAATTTCTCATTTGTGATATATCTATGTTTCTCTTCTTTGTGTTTTCTTTGCGTTAATGACAAAGGGGAAGAAAATTTTATATCTAATATATATTATGATATATGTCTATATATTAATGACTTATGTCTCTATTGGTATATATGTGTAATGACAGGGGAGCTTAAACATATATATCTCTATATATTTTTTATGTAGGGGTGGCTACTTATCTTATACCTTATGTTAGACACACACACACACATACTTGTTTGTCATCATCAAAAAGGGAGAGAATGTTGAATCTTGTTGCCCTTACATGTTCGTCGCATGGTTACATATCCATTGGTTTTGATGATAACAAACTTAGGGTTAAACATATATACACTTTTGTGTGTGTGTGTGTGTATGTGTGTGTATTACTGACATATGTCTTGCAGATCAAAAGGATGGAGATATAGCACATATTTGTTGATCAATGAGTACAAGATATTACAAGGCTTTTTTATATTATTTGTAATTTTTTTAGATTTTTAAAAATTTGTCAAAAACCTTGAACACATAATTTTTACACATCCCTAGTCGACTAACCCCTACACTTAGTCGACTAAGTTAAATCTGATATTCCTTCTTTTCAATTCATATCGACTACCTTTATTTCCTAGTCAAGTTGTAGAATTTTATAAAGACCAATTTGTTTACAGTTTAGGCTGTTTAGTCAACTAATAGATAACTGATATACATACTTAGTGGACTACCCAAAGACCTAATCGACCATAACTAATTTTATAGAGACATGAAATTTATTTCTATTTCAACTGTAGTGGACTACCCCAATTAATTAGTCGACTAATAAAGGAAAATTGTGATACCTAATTGCCTAACTCCATACCCTGTTCAACTATACAGTCAGTTTCTTACTGTTGGACAGTTGTGTAGGTTTTTTTCTGATTTTTTCCACTCTTTTATGTTCCAAATTCAAATCAAATAACCACTCCAACTGCCTAAATTCTTCAACTATAAATGGGGATTGATTTCTTTTATTTTTACATAACTTTCCATAGATAAAATTCTGTCAAAATTTTGAGAAAAAATTTTGTTCTTCAGAAAAATTTTCTCTTTGATTTTTTCTTCATCCAATTCAATTTCTAGTGAAGAAAATCTGAGAGTTTCACTATATGATTCTTGTAAATTCACTTTCAACAAAAGTCAAGGCTTATAGTACTCAGTGCCAGTGTAGAGAAGAGGTGTACAGATTTGGCTAAACAGTTTGTCAAGTGGTATACAGTTTGTTGGTTTTGATGGTTTTCAAAATTAGGTTAAGGAAAATCTCAAGCGGGTGCTTGGGGACTGGATGTAGATCAAGAGGACCAAACCGGGATAAATTATCTTGTGTTTGCGTATTCTTTTCTGTGTTTGATTTTGTGCATATTTATTTTTGTTAAAAGTTATTTATATTTCTTGTTTAGAATTTTTAAAACACTATTCACCCCCTCTACTGTTTGTGTTGCCATAGTTTTGGATCCTACAGTTTTGTCAAAAGAACCAGGTGTGCATGGATCACAAAGATACTCGCAACTTTTTTCGGTGTCGTCTTTTCAGCTTGCCATTGAAAATTATTTGAAGATATCTACTCTAGTAGCTCATATCCTTCAGCTTGCTCTTTGACCATTAGAGCTCCACTAGATACCGCATCAACTAGTATATGTTCAGTTGCAGCCTATTGTAAAAGAACTGGATCTCCAACTAAAAAGGGAGTCCATGTTGTGAGCATTTTCTAATCAAGTCCTTGTATCTTTTCCACAGTTCATATATAGGTTCATCATCAAACTGAGAAAAGGATGTGATATTACCTTGTAGTTCGCCAATTTTGAAGGTGGAAAGTATTTGATGAGAAACTTGTTCGCCATTTCCTCCAACATAGCAATTGATTCTTTTGATAATGAATTGAACCACATCTTCGCCTTGTCCTTCAAAAAGAAAAGGAAAAGCAACAAACAAACCAACAACCATTGTGCTTTTGAGTATCGCTTATTGATAAGTATCCAATTCTGCATCTGCATATTGCATTCCTTATCGATTTTTGAATAAAATATCGCCTCTAAATCGTGCTTTTGTCTACTTTGCAGATAGTCAAGAGTTTAAGGCCAAAGTCAGAATAAGAGGCTATTAAACCCAATTTTGGGTAATTAAATTATATTTCTTAGAGATCAAGCTAGAGAGTTCTAGAAGATACATTAAATCCAAAAATTGAGGATGCATATAGAGAAATACCTGTCCAAAATACCAAAAATCAGATACATACAGAAGCTTCTCGTAGCTGAATGAAACATCAGAGCAAAACCACAGACCTAAGTCCCTGGTATTGCCATAAAAAAGGCAGCAATTGCCAGGATTCGCAGCAATATGGTGGGCCCACATGTCGATCTTCGACGCATGACTCCATCTCGTCAACCAGAGCCTTCCTTTTCCAAGAAATTCTGCATTTGGAGACCAAAATTGAGGTTGGAGAGAAGTAGGCTAGGGTTTTCTCCCATTTAGTGTAGCTTAGTGTAGTTTTCTTCTTCTTCTTCTTCTTCTTCTTTTGTGTTTTTTTTATTTTATATCATGTATTAGGGCAGAGTCATTTTAGGAGAGAAAGAGAGATTAATGTAATAAAGAGTGACAATCTATAAAAGCTTCCTCCTTTTCTTCCATGGTTTCTTATCTAACGTCTAGCGTGACTACTAGCTAACATTTCTTCTCATGGCAATCAAAGAAGTAACCACTAATCATCTGACCTCTTACTTGATAATCAACATGAATCTAATAGCCTCTACAAGGCCTTGCTCTTGAAAGACCCATTGATGGCTCGTGATGATGGGTTCTAACTTCTAAACTTGCTAACTTGCTAACTATCTTATTTCATACTTGTCTCTAAACAATTTTGATGATCTAGTATTTGTATTAGCTTGCTCTTGATGTAAGTTTAATGTGTAGACCCATCTGATTTGTCATGCTTTATAACATCTCTTGAAGCTAAGGATTAGTGATGGCTAATGATCCATGTGAGGCAACTATCACTGAGAGGTTAGCATGATTAGTGGAGTATTTAGTAGTTAGTAGCCATGGGTTTTCTTCTCTTTTACTTTGTTTTCAAAACCATTTTTAAAACCACTTTATTAATTTCTTATAGTTGTTTTCATCATCTTCTTAGTTCACCACTTGTTTTCATTTCTTCACCATAAGTTTTTCTCTTTTCTATTCTCCAAATCACTTCACCACAGTTTTCACTTCGCCTATTTCGTGTTTTACCTTGCCTTTTTTACTTTCTTGTTTTTTCTTCACCGATTTCAAAACCCCCAATACCATTTCTTGCATTCACTATTTTCATCGCCTTTTCCTCCATCACTTCTAGTTTCTGTTCTTTTCTTTTCTCTATCTTTAACAAAGAAAAACTTGTTAACAACCAACCTGAATGAACTGTTAATGCTTCTATCGCCTCCCATCCCTGTGGATTCGACCAGATAGCCTATATGCTAAAATGAAAGTATCAAGGAAGCCAAAGTATATAACACTTAAACTCTTCATTTCAAAATACACAGTTCGTGCACGCTTTACCTCTGATCAAATTTTGGCACGTTGTCGGGGAAGTGAATGGTTTGAAATAATATTTTTGTTAACATTTTCTTCTTGGTTTTGGTATGCAAGTTAATTTTTACAGAAATTAAGTATTACAGAAAGCTAACTTTGCTTGCATCTCCCTACTCTTGAAAGCAGGGAGGCAAGTTCCACTAAATTGCCAAGGCCAGGGTTTTGTAATCGCGGAAACGTGGCCTCTTTTAGGCCTTTGGACAATTTTTTTTTTTGCAGGATTCTTCTAAATGCTATATCTTGTTGTATTCTGCCACTAGTTTTTTGTAATTTGCCCGAACAATGCAATAATTAAGAACTAAAATCAGTAATTAGATATTTTTAAATAGTTTAGACATTTGCATCATAGGCACATGTCGATTTTATTCCAATATATTGTATTTGTTCTGTTGTTGTGATCTAAACTGAGGTGTACATAGTTAGAACAAACACGTGGGTAATTTACGCGCTTTGTGTGTTAATCTTATCTATATTTCACACTTGCATGAATTGAAATTAAGGGCATAACCCGTTATAAGATAAGGTGGGGAAGTTATTACCCTTCCTTAGCCCAAAAACTACCTCCCCACTCACACAACTCAAGCCTAAATAAAACATGCTAGGCATTGGCCCCAAAGGACATCTCGGACTTATTAAGAGATAGACCTCGGGAGAAAGTTATTAGTACCATACTCTTACCAAATCAGTGTCTAAAGATTGGTAATTAAGAGAAAACATCTCAAAGATCTGGTGGTTTGGCATAATTAAGAACTATCACTTATGCACAGATACCTCCCACCACATTTTGTCCCTACCTAGTTGATTAACTTATATTCCGATGCTGCAATATCCCTCTCCTGGACATTCGACCAGTTAGGAGTCGTCTGGGTCTAGGTCAATGTAACCTCCGACTTCATATGTACGCCGGTCAATACTGGTATCCGATATTCAGCTTAATCATCCTGATAGCTAGATTAAGGCCGTTTCAGCTCAAGACATTATTTTCCAATATTTTGAATTTTTTTGGATTTTCAGAAATTTTTTGGGATTTATTGGAGAAAATCTCAATTCGGGGTCGATCGGTGTCACATACTGACTTGGAAAATTTTAATTAGCAATTCGTCAGATGAATTTCAGAGATCCAACTTTACAACAAGGTTCAGTATGACATTTTTTATTTTTCTAAATTTTTAGGATTTTCTGAATTAATAGGAACTTAATTTTATAAAATAATGATGAAATACTTATTTATTAAAAAATGCAATTAATATAAAGCCAAAATAAAAATATAAAAATAAAACCTTTTATGTAATACCCCGTTCCCGGAATACGTACTTAGTTGCGTATTCAGATTTTCCGATCGTATTTTTTTCGATTTGTTTCCTGTATTTGTTTTGCTTTATGAATTCCTTATATGATTGTTTTGTCTTGGATTTGGATTCGTGGACTCGGAGTCAGTCCCAGTCCGAACCAGGAACTCGATTATAGTATATTATTCGATTTGGTCTTTCCGGTGATTAGATTTGACCGATTTCAATTTTAAATATCATTTTCCAATATTCTAGATTTTATATGATTTTCTGGAATTTTCCTGAATTTAATTAAATATTTTCAAAACCGGTGTCGGCCAGTGTCGCTGACCGCTTCCCGGATTTTTAATTCACAAACCACTTGGAATTTCTCGAAGAGTCTTTAGACGATTCTTCTTAGAGTAATATTTCCTACCTAAATCCTTTTTCTAAAGATTTTACGAATTTATGGATATTCCACCGGAGTCGGTAGATAACCGATTCCAGGATTTTTAATTCACACACAGCTAGGAATTTCTAGATGGTCCTTTAGACTTTAATTCTTAGAATCACATTTCTTACTTAAATACTTTTTCTGAGGATTTTATGATTTTATGAAAATTCCAACGGAGTCGGTATTTTATTGGTTCCGGGATTTTTAGTTTTAAAACTATAAAGTATTTCTTAAAACGGATTTCACTATTGTTCTTAATATATTATTCTTGATTTTTGATATTTATTTCGGGTCGTTCCGAAATACTTGATTTCGGGACGTATCCGGTATTTTCCCGAAAGAATTCCGCATCCACGACTCAATCCCGGGAATCTGTGTTTCTGATATTTTCATCTTTGGAGATCAAGAAAATATCTTCTATTTCTAATTTCTTTTCCATTTTCCTCCACAAGCCAAATCCAACTTTTCCTCCACAAGCCAAATCCAACTTTTCTTCCAAATTTCCATTTTCCAAAATTCCAATTTTTTTCCAAAATATCTTCTCCTCCAAATAATATCTCCACCTCACCCCCTCACATGGCAAGCCCCTATTGGCCAAGGAGAACACCTCATCCCCCACTTTGCAATTAAGCCCTCCTCTTTTATTTAATTGCATCTCCTTCACAAAACCAAATTCCTATAAATACCTATCCTTTTCCACTTCACTCCTTTTTCTCTTCTCTTCACAAAAGAGAAAGCCTTCACTAGTTCCTCCTCCATCTCAACCTCAAATACCCACTTCCAAAACATTACCTAGGTCCTCATCTCCACCTCAACTACAACCTTGGATTGGGGATCGTCTCCTTCTTCATCGGAGATATCGCCTTGGATCATTTCCGACCACGATCTCTTCAAGCTTCACTTAGCCGATCTACGTGAGTATTTTTACTCACCAAGACTTAATCAATTCCTAGTGTACTTGTATCTTCATATCTTGTGTTCACATGTCATCAAAATCATATTTTTAGATCATCACACACAACCACACAAAAATCTGATTTTTAGACCAACAGCAGCAGATTTCAGAACTTCGGTCGACCGGCCCAAGGGGGGCAGTCGACCGATGTGCACAACGTGCACAGTTTTGTGTTGGCGGTCGACCGGTTCACCAACCAGTCGACCGGTAGGAAACCCTGGAGCTCACGGCCCTGTATCGGTCGACCGGCAGTCGACCGACAGGCGACCGTTAGTTGTGTCTCCGGTCGACCGGCAGTCGACCGGAGGTCGACCGACCAAACCTGGAGCTCACGCATTTTGTCCGGTCGACCGGCAGTCGACCGGCACTCGACCGCCCTTGAAAACCCCGGTTGACCGGCAGTCGACCGGAGGTCGACCGACAGTCTACTTCTGGGCTAAATTTCTGATTCCTTTTCTTTTTGAAATTTGATCTTACCTTGATACCTGTATGATATATTAGTCTTGTTTATGCTTCATAATTGATACCACGTGACATGTTACTAGATGGATCTCACCACTTATACTTCATGACTTGTTCATTAACATTATCAACCGCTTGTCAATTCTTTAGACTTGTCAGTTTTATGTTTCCTTTTAACACATGTATATCACCTGACTTGCTAGACCCTCTGGTTAGACCATGACTTACCCTGACTATCACCTATCTCCTGACTTGACTGGTTACTTGATGCATATCACCATTTTGTCATGCTATCTCTTTACAACAAGGAATGACACACTTGACATTGTATAATTATCTCGATAATGGGAATGTAGTATCTGATCACTTGCTATGTCTTACATTTCTGATTACATTTATGATTACAGTTCTGACTACATGTATGATTACAGTTATGATCCTACTCATTCCCATAATCAGATAATTATATTAATAAACTATAAAAAGGACAACTTGTATGGGTATGGGAGGAAGTGATGGATGCCGGAATGATACCTTGCTTATAGTGACGGAATTAAAGTATATGTATATATTCATATATATATATATACATTGGCGGAAAGTTATATGTCCATTACTGATTTTACCTACCGGTTCCAGGGGTATGGAACTACTATAAGAAAGACTATCAGTTCTCCATCGGCTTCCGTTAACAACCCTTGGCTAGCTTATATATGGATGTATGTGGGTTGGCCGTACACTAGGTCACATACCGAGATATATGAGTAAGACAAGTAATAATAATAGATTCCAGTTATAGTTCATGTCTTGATGCCTGTTTTGGACTCTTATTATGGACTCCTGTATTTTCATGTCATGATTTCCGAGATGTATTCCTGTTATGACTTTCATATGATTTGCAACTCTGATTCTATATGCTTGGATATTCGGTGGCATGAGATAAAAGTATATAGATGAGGGTTTCCTTGTTTGGATTATTCCTTCGATGTACTAGTCTCATGGGACCGTGACCTAAGCATATACAATCAATCTTGCATACAGCTTTACTTGGGATTTCCGGTTTCCTAATGATTATGTTGTACTCGTTTACATATATACTTCATTTGTGTTCTAACCCTCCTGTCTTCTGTACTTGACACTCGTACTCATCCTGGCTCGCCACCTGGCATTGTATCATACTCGCCTGGGGAGTTTCACTGACTCCCCTGGATTCTCATGTCCAGGTCCTGGAGCCCGGAGCGTGTGGATTTCCTCCCTTGCTGTTCAGAGTAGCGCAGCGGTAGCGTGGACCTCCAGCCGACCTTTCGGAGCTCCATTCTTCCAGGCCCCCTGCATGCCTCTCGAGTTTCCTCTTAGCAAACTCATGAGTGCTCCTTTTTCTATTCATACTTGTACATTCCTTGTATACATGTATGTGGACACCTTTTATACTGTTCATATATGTATATCTTTTGTATTCTCGCATTTGCGCATACTAGTGATATGATATTCATGTAATATTGTAATCACTCTGGTGATAATTCTGTAATTGTATATATGTGTTGGAATGTATAATGCACCATTTGCTTCCGTACTCTGATTCTTGTCTGTACTGATGCTTAGCGTATATACGGGAAGGTAATTCGGACTTACGTATATACGTTGCAGTGACGTCCCCGTATCCGTGAAATCGGGGCGTTACAGGTTGGTATCAGAGCTTAGGTAAACTTAGGCTCGTCAGAGCCTAGGTCAGCTTAGGCTCTAAACCTCTTCAGTACGTCCAGAAGGCAAATCAATGGTAAAGAGATTTGCAACTGGAATACATGAGTCTTGGTTATACATTCCAACTACAAGTGCAGAGTTATCTATTTCTTGACTATCTTTCCTTTGATTTCTAGTCCCTTCCCTTGATTCCTAAATCCTTTCCATATCCCTTTCCTGTTTTGGTTTTATGAAGCCTTATATCAACTTAAGATATGACTAGACTAGAGAGGTAGTGGCTGGTTCTGCATGAAGCTATTATGTGATCTCTTCGGCGAACTCTATGAAGCTTGGTATTCTCCAGATCGGTCTTGATCTGGCTATCTTCCAGAAGACAGCAGTCGGGATTCTTAATTATCGGTCTTCTTTATTATGCTCAGGATTTTCGGGGTTTTCTTTATTACACAGCCACGACATCAGCAGTATTATTTATTGCACAGCCACGACGTCAGCATATTATTCAGCCGACTTGAGAGCCCTACCTATAGTGCTTCATATCTTAATTGGTATAGATTCCAGCCCTTGTTCCCTTTGTGTTCAATTCATCCCTTAACGAAATTGCGAGGACGCAATTTTTTGTAAGGTGGGTGGATTGTAATACCCCGTTCCCGGAATACGTACTTAGTTGCGTATTCAGATTTTCCGATCGTATTTTTTTCGATTTGTTTCCTGTATTTGTTTTGCTTTATGAATTCCTTATATGATTGTTTTGTCTTGGATTTGGATTCGTGGACTCGGAGTCAGTCCCAGTCCGAACCAGGAACTCGATTATAGTATATTATTCGATTTGGTCTTTCCGGTGATTAGATTTGACCGATTTCAATTTTAAATATCATTTTCCAATATTCTAGATTTTATATGATTTTCTGGAATTTTCCTGAATTTAATTAATATTTTCAAAACCGGTGTCGGCCAGTGTCGCTGACCGCTTCCCGGATTTTTAATTCACAAACCACTTGGAATTTCTCGAAGAGTCTTTAGACGATTCTTCTTAGAGTAATATTTCCTACCTAAATCCTTTTTCTAAAGATTTTACGAATTTATGGATATTCCACCGGAGTCGGTAGATAACCGATTCCAGGATTTTTAATTCACACACAGCTAGGAATTTCTAGATGGTCCTTTAGACTTTAATTCTTAGAATCACATTTCTTACTTAAATACTTTTTCTGAGGATTTTATGATTTTATGAAAATTCCAACGGAGTCGGTATTTTATTGGTTCCGGGATTTTTAGTTTTAAAACTATAAAGTATTTCTTAAAACAGATTTCACTATTGTTCTTAATATATTATTCTTGATTTTTGATATTTATTTCGGGTCGTTCCGAAATACTTGATTTCGGGACGTATCCGGTATTTTCCCGAAAGAATTCCGCATCCACGACTCAATCCCGGGAATCTGTGTTTCTGATATTTTCATCTTTGGAGATCAAGAAAATATCTTCTATTTCTAATTTCTTTTCCATTTTCCTCCACAAGCCAAATCCAACTTTTCCTCCACAAGCCAAATCCAACTTTTCTTCCAAATTTCCATTTTCCAAAATTCCAATTTTTTTCCAAAATATCTTCTCCTCCAAATAATATCTCCACCTCACCCCTCACATGGCAAGCCCCTATTGGCCAAGGAGAACACCTCATCCCCCACTTTGCAATTAAGCCCTCCTCTTTTATTTAATTGCATCTCCTTCACAAAACCAAATTCCTATAAATACCTATCCTTTTCCACTTCACTCCTTTTTCTCTTCTCTTCACAAAAGAGAAAGCCTTCACTAGTTCCTCCTCCATCTCAACCTCAAATACCCACTTCCAAAACATTACCTAGGTCCTCATCTCCACCTCAACTACAACCTTGGATTGGGGATCGTCTCCTTCTTCATCGGAGATATCGCCTTGGATCATTTCCGACCACGATCTCTTCAAGCTTCACTTAGCCGATCTACGTGAGTATTTTTACTCACCAAGACTTAATCAATTCCTAGTGTACTTGTATCTTCATATCTTGTGTTCACATGTCATCAAAATCATATTTTTAGATCATCACACACAACCACACAAAAATCTGATTTTTAGACCAACAGCAACAGATTTCAGAACTTCGGTCGACCGGCCCAAGGGGGCAGTCGACCGATGTGCACAACGTGCACAGTTTTGTGTTGGCGGTCGACCGGTTCACCAACCAGTCGACCGGTAGGAAACCCTGGAGCTCACGGCCCTGTATCGGTCGACCGGCAGTCGACCGACAGGCGACCATTAGTTGTGTCTCCGGTCGACCGGCAGTCGACCGGAGGTCGACCGACCAAACCTGGAGCTCACGCATTTTGTCCGGTCGACCGGCAGTCGACCGGCACTCGACCGCCCTTGAAAACCCCGGTTGACCGGCAGTCGACCGGAGGTCGACCGACAGTCTACTTCTGGGCTAAATTTCTGATTCCTTTTCTTTTTGAAATTTGATCTTACCTTGATACCTGTATGATATATTAGTCTTGTTTATGCTTCATAATTGATACCATGTGACATGTTACTAGATGGATCTCACCACTTATACTTCATGACTTGTTCATTAACATTATCAACCGCTTGTCAATTCTTTAGACTTGTCAGTTTTATGTTTCCTTTTAACACATGTATATCACCTGACTTGCTAGACCCTCTGGTTAGACCATGACTTACCCTGACTATCACCTATCTCCTGACTTGACTGGTTACTTGATGCATATCACCATTTTGTCATGCTATCTCTTTACAACAAGGCATGACACACTTGACATTGTATAATTATCTCGATAATGGGAATGTAGTATCTGATCACTTGCTATGTCTTACATTTCTGATTACATTTATGATTACAGTTCTGACTACATGTATGATTACAGTTATGATCCTCCTCATTCCCATAATCAGATAATTATATTAATAAACTATAAAAAGGACAACTTGTATGGGTATGGGAGGAAGTGATGGATGCCGGAATGATACCTTGCTTATAGTGACGGAATTAAAGTATATGTATATATTCATATATATATATATACATTGGCGGAAAGTTATATGTCCATTACTGATTTTACCTACCGGTTCCAGGGGTATGGAACTACTATAAGAAAGACTATCAGTTCTCCATCGGCTTCCGTTAACAACCCTTGGCTAGCTTATATATGGATGTATGTGGGTTGGCCGTACACTAGGTCACATACCGAGATATATGAGTAAGACAAGTAATAATAATAGATTCCAGTTATAGTTCATGTCTTGATGCCTGTTTTGGACTCTTATTATGGACTCCTGTATTTTCATGTCATGATTTCCGAGATGTATTCCTGTTATGACTTTCATATGATTTGCAACTCTGATTCTATATGCTTGGATATTCGGTGGCATGAGATAAAAGTATATAGATGAGGGTTTCCTTGTTTGGATTATTCCTTCGATGTACTAGTCTCATGGGACCGTGACCTAAGCATATACAATCAATCTTGCATACAGCTTTACTTGGGATTTCCGGTTTCCTGATGATTATGTTGTACTCGTTTACATATATACTTCATTTGTGTTCTAACCCTCCTGTCTTCTGTACTTGACACTCGTACTCATCCTGGCTCGCCACCTGGCATTGTATCATACTCGCCTGGGGAGTTTCACTGACTCCCCTGGATTCTCATGTCCAGGTCCTGGAGCCCGGAGCGTGTGGATTTCCTCCCTTGCTGTTCAGAGTAGCGCAGCGGTAGCGTGGACCTCCAGCCGACCTTTCGGAGCTCCATTCTTCCAGGCCCCCTGCATGCCTCTCGAGTTTCCTCTTAGCAAACTCATGAGTGCTCCTTTTTCTATTCATACTTGTACATTCCTTGTATACATGTATGTGGACACCTTTTATACTGTTCATATATGTATATCTTTTGTATTCTCGCATTTGCGCATACTAGTGATATGATATTCATGTAATATTGTAATCACTCTGGTGATAATTCTGTAATTGTATATATGTGTTGGAATGTATAATGCACCATTTACTTCCGTACTCTGATTCTTGTCTGTACTGATGCTTAGCGTATATACGGGAAGGTAATTCGGACTTACGTATATACGTTGCAGTGACGTCCCCGTATCAGCGGGATCGGGGCGTTACATTTTATTTTTGAGTCCACAATTTCAAACCTGTGACTTTTCATCATGGAATTTAATTCATCAACCACAATGCTTTCATGGCTTTTGCATAAAGAAGTAGCCATATAAATTTAACAATTATATGAATTCACCCTTTAAGCCTTCCAACAGAAAATAAAACAAAATGCCATATTATTTGCGTATCCATATCTCCCCCATCTCTCTACCTTCTCCATTTCTTTCTATCTCTCGCACACATTCTCCAGCTCCTCCACTCACCTCTTAACCACTATATATATATATATATATATATATATATATATATATATATATATATATAGGGGTTACTGTACCTCAGCCTGCAGGCTGAGAGAGTTCTCTCAGCCGGCGGATGTGGCAAAATCACCGCCCCACATCTGTAATAATTTTGGCGGACAAAATCCTATAAAATCCCGCCCAATTTAATGCCAGTCACCTCAACATTGTAATTTCCGAAAATACCCTCCCTCACAACTTTTTACCGACCTTGGTAGCAGTCCTCAGAAAAAGATTGCGACCTTGGCAGCAGTCCTCAGAAAAAGACTGCGACCTTGGTAGCAGTCCTCAGAAAAAAGACTGCGACCTTGGTAGCAGTCCTCAGAAAAAGACTGCGACCTTGATAGCAGTCCTCAGAAAAAGACTGCGACTTTGGTAGCAGTCCTCAGAAAAAAGACTGCGACCTTGGTAACAGTCCTCAGAAAAAGACTGCGACCTTGGTAGCAGTCCTTAGAAAAGACTGCGACCGTGGTAGCAGTTCTCATAAAAACACTGCGACCTTGGTAGCAGTCCTCCGAAAAAGACTGCGACCTTGGTAGTAGTCCTTAGAAAAGACTGCGACCGTGGTAGCAGTTCTCAAAAGTACTGCGACTATATTAAAAATTATTAAATATCAAATCAGATAAAAAAATTAAAGAAGCATTCAAATTAGTTTCGTGATTTAATAAAGTAGCATTCACTGTCTTTTACCGAAAAAGTAGCTTTTCATAAGGGGTATTTGGTAATTTAACTTCTTTCGATAAGCGGGCCGCAAGTTAGTGGGGTACAAAATTGATCCACGTCAGCGCAGGCTGAGAGAGTTCCCTCAGCCCGCCGGCTGATATCCATTTTTCTCTATATATATATATATATATATATATATATATATATATATATATATATATATAGGGGTTATTGTACCTCAACCGATAGCTGAGAGAGTTTCTCAACCGGAATGACGTGGCTTCAAATTATCCGTAGAGAAGTCAAAAATTTAGGCGGTAAAAGAAGACCCTCAATCACTTTTCGTTGCCTAATGACTAAAATACCCTCATTTTCACTTATAACCTGACTTCAACTGTTCCTCCACTAAAAAAAATTACAGATCTAAAAATTTTGAGTTTTTCAAACAAAATTTTTTTTAATATCATTTTCACTTTTAGATTTATTTTTATTTTACGGTCGCAGCGTAGCAACCATTTTTTATTTTTTCGATTATAGTCGCAGTATTATTTTGACCTTACTTAGCTAAATAGGATACTGCGACCGTGGTCGTAGTCTTATAAAATAAGAGTCACAATCAATTGAAGAATTGACAATAATCTCATAAGTTAATTAATTAAGATGATTAGAAGAGTGAGACCTCGGTCGCAGTCTTATGTAACAACAGTCTCTTTGAGAATATTTTGTTTAATAACAATGCGACCTTGGTCATAATATTTTTTATTAAATAATCTAATGGAATACTGTGTCCATAGTCGCATTCTTATGAAACAAGAGACATAGTCAATTGAAGCAGTGAACAAGGTCTCAAAAGTTAAGTAATTAAGATGGTTAGAAGACTGCGACCGAAGACTGCGACATTGTTCGCAGTCTTATATAATAGCAGTCTTTTTTAAAAGTTTTGTTTGATAACACTGTGACCTTGGTCGCAGTATTTTATAACTTATTTTTCTAAGGTCGCGGTCTTTTTATTAATAAATTTTAATTGGACTGCGACTTTTGGTCTCATTCATAATAATAAATTGTCAGATATAATTGAATTCTGTGATCATAGTCGCAGTATGAAATTTTATCTTCAAACCATTTGTTTTACAAGACAACGACCAAGATCTGACAGTGTGAAGAGACACAGAGAGATAGACACATAAAAGGAGAGAAAATATAATAATAAAGAATATAAAACTAATACATCATTCCAAGAAAAAACAAACGATAGGGGCTTTTAGTAATTTCAATTATCTTCAAAAGTGGGATGTCATTTTAAAGTGGCGAATTATGTGGCTCATAATGTGTGATTGGTCACTAATGTTGCATATTTATTATCATATTTCCATACTTATTATAGAATAAACATTGCATTGTCCTAATTAAATGTTTAATTTATTTGTAGGCCCATTCCTAAAGGAGAGCGAAGAGAAATGAGCCCAAAAGCCCACTAAGTTCTGAATTAAATCAGAATTAATTCAAACTCAGTGAATCAGGACAAAATCAGAGAGGTTGAAAACCGGTTGAGAAGAATCCTACCAGAATCGATCGGTTGAAGCTAAGGAAAAGTCCATTTCGTCACAATCCCGGACCTAAACGAGAAAACCAACTGAAGATAAATGCAGAACGTGAAACCGGGGAGACCCACCAACAGGGTGTGGCCACACCCTGGCCGCCGAAACGCGACCAAAGCCGCGTTTTCGCGGCTTGGTTAGGGAGTTAGGGGGAGCATTTGCTCCCCCAATCTTCCCGGGATTCCCCCTTTGTGGTTTTTCCCTATAAATACTAGTTTCAGCTGAGCAAAATGGGACGACAATGCAGAGATAGGATTTACTCTCGTTTTCCATTTTTTAGTGTTGGTTTTTATTTTTCTTTTCATGTAATTTTTAGTTTTCATTTATATAATTCATAGGAGACCATACTTTCATAGAAGAACAAGAATGAAGCTTGTGCTGAGAGTGACAATAGTGTAAGGTTTCTTTCTTTTCTTTTATCGTTATGAAATTGAATCTATATTCTCTTTTTGTATGTACTTCATTTTAGTTTTCTTCTTCTTCTTCTTTTTTACTTCACTCTTCTTTTGGTACAATTATCTTCCAAGTGAGTCTAAAAGCATCGAAAGAGCCTTGCCTTTGCGAGTGCCATCTATAGCTCATGACGATGGATGTGAGTCTCTCTGTATCATTTCATGCTTGAAGTTGTCTTTATGATGTAATGTGGAAGAGACAATACTCAACTCTTATGGGCTATGCGTTGATTGCCTCCACTTCAAGGTAACATCATCGCCAAAGATTCAAGGTATGTTTTTGGTAAAAAGAAGGTAAGTAATTATTTTTCTTTCTTTTCTTTTATTTCTGTAGATTAAATCACCAACACCACATCTTCCAAATCTTTCTTTTTCAAATTCATTTGTACATAGTCATTTCCTGGTTTTCTCTACCTTCTCCATCTATCGCTTTCTTTTTAACTTTAATCTAACTCTTTTTCATTTTCATTTCTTAAAACAGAGAAGAACTTTCGTTTTTCTTCACAAAGATTTCAATAAAAAAACCTTGAACGCTTCTATCGCAAGCCCTACTTGTGGATCACGACCCGCATAGCCACTTGCTATCGCGGTAGAATTGAGCACTTGCACATGTTTATTCTTAGATCTAAAATTTTGTATTTTGTGTGCATGTAAAGCTTTAATCAAATTTTGGCGTCGTTGCCGGGGAGGATAACGGTTTTTATTGAAATCTAGTTTTTATTGAATTTTTAGAACTAAAATGAATTTTTCTTCTCTGTTACAGGTTATAGGGCAAGAAAAGCAAGAAAAAAGATTGCAGTAACATATAAGTGGTCTTGGGCCTCTGTTCCAGAAAACAGACACCAAGTACCCTCTGAATTGTCGCGTTTGCTCGGCTTTAGCCGCATTTCCGCGGCAAGGAAGAGTTCACTACTAACTGGCTTTTGCAGGGCTGCTTGCTTTGTAAAATGATAGTTTTCTGCAAGCTGTATTTCTTATATGCCATCACATAAGCCTGCTAATAAACCAACAGTAAAACATTTGTTGAAAAAGTTAAAAAATTGATTAGACGTTTGCATTTTTAGGCATGTGTCTTTTCAATTCATTTATTTTACTGTTGAAGAGTGCTGGAGCAATGTACGTTCGCATTGCATCTAAAATAGGACTCATCTCTTGGTTGATTTACATCGCTTTGAGTGAATCTTGTTTACATATCTTGTACACTTGCACAAATTGATCTTAAGGGCACCACCCCATAACAAGATAAGGTGGGGATTTAATCACCCTTCCTTGGCCCAAAAATCAGATTCCAAGTACTCACTAACCCGAGCGTAACTAAAAATGAGTAGACATTGGCCCTAGGGGCATCTCGGACTCAATTAGGAAATTATCCTAAGGGGAAAGGTGTTGGAATTTGACTCCTGCCAAATCAGTGTCTAGGAAAGGGATTAAGGGCCGAAAGCCCGAAGGTTGGTGGTTATTTAATTAAGGAATGTCTTTGACGGATAACCTCCCACCGACCTTGCCCTGATCTGGCTAATTAGCTTGTGGTCAAAGTCTACATTATACCTCCCGTGGACAGTCTAACAGTTAGGAGTCGTCTAGGTCATAGGTCTACCCTAACTTAGTTTATAATTTTTTCTTTTTATTTGTTTGCTTATTTGTTTGTTTTTTTTTTTCTTTGTTTGTATTCTATTGTGTGATATGGCTTATAATAACAATTTTTTCAATTTTAATAGTAATCCATATTACACACCGACCTCTTTTTTGGATATTACCAACTCGGCATATCATAACTTTAACCAACCTAGTGTGCCAGATTGGTCTTATTCGAATCAATATAACCCATGCCCCCAATCTTATAACCCTAATTTCCAGAATAATTTGACTCTTCATAGAGTCAGTGGGGATCACCTCTCCCGAGTCCAATTTTCAACCAACTTGTCCTCCTTCTCCACCTTGTCCACAATATTTTCAAGATTCATACTCAGTTCCACCAGTCCAAAATAGAAGACCATCCATTTTAGAAATGAGTATGCGTGAGTCCAAACAAAAATCACAAAATCTGATGGACTCACAATTTCACCACCAATTCCAAAACAGCACTTCATCTTTTCAACAAGACGATGAACCCATCAGCTATGAAAAGATTCTTGAAGCCATGACTCAGGCTCAAAACGCTCGTAATCGTGACATAGATATAATGGTCCAATCTCTACGTTCTCACCGGTTGACTAGTTCTGATGTCACTCGCCATTCTGTTAGAGCTAAAGAGTCATGTTGTTTTGGAAATCAATGTTCCATTTCAGAACAATTATTTGAACTTGCCCAAACTCCAAATGATATTGATAGTTTGGCAAGTTACCCCTTTCCTGAAATCGAACTTGAAAATGAATATGATCATGAACCTCAACTTAGTAATTCAATTTTACTTCCCGATTCAATAATGACTCCGGTGTCTTCACCTGATTTCAGTCTTTTCCCCGAGTCAACATTGGATCCTATGCCAATTCATCATGAAATTGAATCACCCATTTTTGATGATCATATTGAACTTGACCAATTTTACACTTTTGAAAATCCTATTGACAAATTGCAAGTTTTCATTTTTATGAAATTGAACTCAATGAGAAATGTGACCTAGATTTTCAAATCTGTGATCCAGTTCAAATTCCCAAATCAATATTGACTCCTATTTTGTTACAGGACTTGAGTAATATTTTAGAGTCAGTTTTGATTCCCACACCTATCATTCTTGAACTTAAATCACCAATATTAAGTCACATTCAATTGTTGGAAAATAAATGTGGACTTGAGTTTCAACTTCTTGACTTGAACCCAATTCCTGAACCTATTTCGACTCCTGAACCTTTACTTGACTTAAGTCACCTTCCTGAGTCGGTATTAGTTCCTGTACTTCCTGAGTCCAAGTCAATCATTCTATCTTTTCACACCCCATTTTGGGACAAGGCGGTTGGCAAATTTGACTCCGAAATTAATTATGAAATTTGGAAATTAGATGGGGTCAAATATTTAATAAAAATCCTTTATGGATTCATCATTTTAATGGGTTATATTAGAGAAATTTCTGGTGGGTTCCTCCGAACCCAACGAAAAGTCGATTGGACCGCATTTCGTGGACCAATCAGACCACCACCGGAACCACCACCTTAAGGTAACATTTTCCTTCCCTTTCTTCTTTTTCATGCATCTATGCATTAATTCATACATTGAGGACAATGCATGAGATAGGAGTGGGGGAGGGTTCTAACATAACTTAGGTTTTTCTTTTTATTAAAAAATTAACATTTTCTTTACTTTTAAAAACTTTTTGGAAAATTGAAACAATATTTTGATATATTTTTTGTAAGAAATTATGTTAATTTTAAGGAATAGGAAAATCCAAATTAGGATTTCTTATACTTGGTCAAAATAAGATTATTTGTTTGATTTTTAGGGTTAGGAAGAAAATTTGTCAAAGTAATTTAGTCTTGATCTTTGCCTTGATGAAATATGCACACTTCATACACTTACACACTTAGGGTTCAAAAACAAAGATTCTTATGCCTTATAAAAAAAAAGAAAAAATATATCTATGAAAAATGAACAAATCTAATTATTGATTAGCTAGGTGCTTTTGCCTAAGTAAGCCTTAGTATTTATGCGAAAGATGATTAGATAAGTTTGAGAAAAAAATATATATCCTATGATTAAGCTGGGTATTTGTGCCTAATAAAGCATAAGTATTCATGCTTAAAAGATGTTAAAATAATAAAATTCTTTGTTTTGTGGCCTTGTTTGCTCGAGTCCTTAAGTCCTTGGGGTGTTTTCTCACCTGGTGCCCTAAGACCGTTTGATTTGGGAGTCATCGATTAAAGGCTCGTTAGATGGGAAGATTAGAAAGCCTAATAGAACTAAGGAATAATGCCACAAAAAATATATATAAATAAATAAGGCATAAGAGTTAGAGTTAATGAAACGTTAGTCAAAATTTTCATAATCACAAGGTGCATATGACTTAGGGTAAAGTAATAGACTAGATGAGAAGTACAATTTGGCTCCTTACTTTGATTGATAACAAATTTTTGAATAGAGACTAAGTTTAGGAATGAAAAATTCAGTTTTCCTATAACTTATAAATTACTTAAAATCTTACAGTTATATTTCAAATATTTTTCTCTTTCAAAATATTTTTCGAAAATACTAACTCTTTGTTTCTGTTTCTTTATGGATTTTTGTGGGTGTTGATTGGTAGTCAAAAGTGCATTTTTATCATCATATTTACCATCATATTTTCATATTTATTCATTTAATTCTGCACATTTATTAATAATTTGTAATTTATTGTGTGCAGGCCTCGAATTATTATATTTATAATAAATAAAGCCTAATGAAGCCCAAAAGCCCATATTTGAAGCCCAAGAGTCAAAGTGCAAATATCAGATTGTCAAAGTGCAAATACACAAGGGCAATAGTTACAAATACAAATGAAGAGGGAAGGATAGACTTCTATTCAACCCTAAATGCTTGCAGGATGAGGATAAAGATCAAAGGAGAAGAGTTTAAAGAAAAATTCGGATTCAGACTGTACACATTTTAGTATTCAGATCATATCTTTTGCTACAGATATGCAAATCTGATGATTCAAAATGCTCCAGAAAGAAGACTTGAAGCCCTACAACTCTTATGTTGATCAAACTTTCCAATTCAGTCCGTAGATAAGCTAATTTCGGCGATCAACATGATAATAAGTTGCAGGACAGATTTGATTTGAACTTCTATGGATAAGTGCCACAAGTCTGGAGATAAGATCTTTTTGGGAGAGTTGTAGTAGGACTCTACATCTTCCAACTCCTATAAATATCCCTGCAGATGCAACACAGAAAGCGTCCAGCGTCCAGCAAAGGGCCAAAGTTAGGGTTTTTAGGTTTTCTTTCCACCTTTGTATATTTTTTATTTTCTTTTTGTAAACCGAGAGGAGAGGATGTTCTCATGGAGGAAGGAGATCTACTTGTACTGAGGGTGATAATCGGTGTAAGTTTTGCTTTTCCACCATTGTTAAATAAATCAACTCGAGGTTCGTTTTGTTCTTTTTATTTTTATTCTTGTGTTATTGTTT
Source organism: Agave tequilana (assembly GCA_038442645.1). NCBI lineage: Eukaryota > Viridiplantae > Streptophyta > Magnoliopsida > Asparagales > Asparagaceae > Agave > Agave tequilana. The sequence continues at coordinate 767,412 of JAVJIF010029691.1, read as the reverse complement.
CTCTAGTTTTGTTTAATCTTTGTTCTTCTATTTTTATTTTATGTGATTGTTTCTTTCTCCGATGACTTGCAAACCGTGAGATCTGATTGCTTCGAGAATACCTAACCGAAGAAGGAACCTTGACGGCCCATGGCGATGAACATGTCTTCATAGCTTGTTTTTAATTTCGTAGAGTAGATTAAGAAGGCGGACGATCCCATAAGCCGTGCTTGTACGCCTTCCAAGAAAAGGGAAATCATCGCAACGGTTCAAACGGCAAGCGGACTAAAGAGATAAGTGTTCTTTCTTTTTCTTTTCTTTTCTTTTTTTTTATAGATTAAATCCATCTCTCTCCAATAGTCTTTTCCACAACTCATTGTAAATACCATCGTGACTAACAAAATAACTAAAAAAGATAAATTTTTAGAGAAACTTGCTCAACGCTTCCATCGCAGTCCCTCCTTGAGGATCACGACCCGCATAGCCCTGCTACCGCGGATTAGAACTGATTCCTCGCACGATCTATTCTTAATCTAATATCTTTACTTTTGTGTGCAGGAAAATTCAGTCAACAAATTGGCGCCGTTGCCGGGGAGGGACGGTAAGTTATCTCTAAAACAAAAAAATTTAATTTTTAACTAATTCTTTATTCTTTTCTGTTTGCAGGTTTGGAGAACAGGAAACAGAAAACAGCAGCTGCAGTGGACATATAGCTGCCCTGTGCCTCTGCCCTCGAAGGCAGAGCACAGGAGCCCACTGTTTTGCCGCGGATCCGCGGCCAGAGCCGCGGAAACGCGGCAACAGTAAGGACTACTGATTCAATTTTTTTGCAGATTGCTGAAATTTGAGATTACTGCTTACTGCTCTATTCTGTTTTGTTCTGTGATATACCTGTAAATTGCTAATAATTCAACAGTAAATTATTGGTTGTTAAAAATAAAATTTGATTAGACGTTTGCATATTAGGCACGTGTCTTTTCAATTATTTTTATTTACTGTTGAAGAGTGCTGGAGACGCAAGGTACGTACGCATTGCATGTAGAATAGGATTCATCTCTTGGTTGATTTTCTGCTTTGAGTGATTCTTATCTATTTATCTTGTACACTTGCACTAATTCATCTTAAGGGCATAACCCATAAATAAGATAAGGTGGGGATTTCATCACCCTTCCTTAGCCCAAAAATCATATCCCGAGCACTCACTAACCCAAGCTTAACATAAAAATTAGTAGACGTTGGCCCTAGGGACATCTCTGACTCAATAGGAGATTATCCTAAGGAGGAACAGTGTTGGAAGTTGACTCCTGCCAAATCAGTGTCTAGGAAGGGGATTGAGGGCCGAAAGCCCGAAGTGTGGTGGTTATTTAATTAAGGAACGTCTTTGACGGAAAACCTCCCACCACTCTTGCCCCGACCTGGCTGATTAACTTGTGGTCAAAGTCTACACCCTACCTCCCGTGGACAGTCTAACCAGTTAGGAGTCGTCTAGGTCTAGGTCTACCCTAATTTAGGTTAGAATTTTTTCTTTTTTGTTTGTTTATTTGTTTGTCTTGTTTGTGTTGGTGTGATATGGCATATAATAATAATTCCAATTTTAATCCATATTACACCCCTAACTATTATTCGGATATTACCAACCCGGCATACCCTAATTTTGACCAATCTAGTGTGCCGGAATGGTCTTATCCGAATGAATATAACCCACACCCTCCATCTTATGACTATAATTTCCATAATAATTTCAACTCGTCACAGAGTTCATGGGGTTTCGAGTCCCCCGAGTTTAATTCTCAACCAAATTGTCCTTCATATCCATCTAGTCCACATTCCTTCAATGATTCATACTCTGATCCTCCCTTTCAGAATAGATCACTATCCATAGGGGAAATGATAAGTATGCATAAGTCCAAGCAACAGTCACCATCAATCTTAGATAGGATGATGCATGAGTCCACCGACTCACAACTTTATCACGATGACACTTCATCTTTTCAAGTCCAATCACAGCAAGATGCACCTATCGACTATGAAGGGATGCTAGCTGCCATGACTGAGGCTAGATTAGCCCGTGATCGTGACATAGATCTGATGGTTGAATCTTTACGTTCTCACCGTTCGGCCATTTCTGCTTTCATTGACCACTCTTATAGAGCCGACGAATCAAGTTGCTTTGGACAACAAGATTCTAATTCAGTATCATCATGTGAACTTGCCGAAACTTCAAATTCTGATAACTTGGCAAGTTTTTCCTTTCCCGAATTAGAACTTGAACATGACCTAGATTCTCAAAATCTCTTTACTTCTGAAACTGATTGTACAATTCTGACGGAAGATGTTGACCTTAGTTTTGAAGAATTGTATGGCGATGAGCTAGAATTCCTTAATATTGGAAGTAAAGAGATATCATCCATATTAGGTCACATTCCATTGTGGGAAGAAGATTGTGGACTTGAGTTTCAATTTCTTGACTTGGACCCAATTCTTGAACCTAGCCCGACTCCTGAGCCCTTACTTGATTTGAGCTTCTTTCCTGAGTCGGTATTCGTTCCCACACCTATATTGTCCAAGTCAATCATTCCATCTTTTCATATTCCATTTTGGGACAAGGAGGTTGAGACAATTAACTCTGAAATTTATTATGAAATTTGGAAATTTGATGGGGTGGAAATACTAAAAAATAATTGTACATATATTTTAGTGGGTTATGTAAGGAAGATTTCTGGTGGGTTCCACCAATTATTATGTTATCTTGATTGGGTAGCAACGCTTGGCCCAATTAGACCACCTCCGGAACCACCACCTTAAGGTAACTTCCGCCTTCACTTGTTCTGTTTCATGCATATATGCATACATTCATACATTGAGGACAATGCATGAGATAAGTGTGGGGGTGGGCTTTACTAACATACTAACATAGGTAGAAACTAACAAAAATTGCTAAAAAAAAATAAAAATTTTAAAAAAAAATGTTATAAAAAGGAAGTATTTTGACTTATTTTTTGAAAGAAATCTAAGTTAGTTTTAAGGATTAGGAAAATCATGATTAGGATTTCTAAAGACTTGGTCAAAATAAATAAATTGTTTAAATTTTAGGTATAGGAGAAAAATTGAATAAATAATTAGTCTTGATTTTTACCTTAATAAATATTGCATATCTAATGCATACCTAGGATTCTAAGACAAAGACCTTTGTGCCTCATATATATTAAAAAAAAAAATCACTAATTAAGCTGGATACATGTGCCTCAAGAAGCATAAGTATTCACGCCTAAAGGTGAGTGTAAAAATAAAAAAAATATAAAACCTTAGTTTCGTGGCCTAATTCACTCGAATTTGAGTCCGCGGGGTGTTTTCTCACCTGGTGCCCTAAAGCCGACCGGTTTGCGAGTCACCGACTTTAAGTTCGCTACATGGGTGGATTAGAAAGCCTAAGGAAACTAAGAAAAATTACTTATATGTATTAACACATCTAATAATCAATTAGTTAGGTATTAGGGCCTCAGGAAGCCTTGATACTTACACGAAAGAATATTAGATGAGTTATACATATCAAAAAAATAAATATATATATATATATATATATATTAATAAATAATAAAGAGGCATGAGAGTCCAAGTTAAGGAATTCCTAGTAAAAACATAAGGATGCATATGATTTTTGGTAACGAAAAAGACTATATTAGAAATTCAATTTTAATTCTTACCTAAAATGGAAAACAATTAACTTTATAAAGACTAGGTTTGAGGAATGAATAAAAATGAGGATCCTAAAACTTATAGACTACTTAGTCTCTTCAAATATAATTCAAATATTTTCCTTTTTATGGATTTTGTGGGTGCAATCCACTGAAAACCCTCACGAGACAACACTCGTCCTCTAGGGTAACCTAGAGGTTTAACGGCTTGTTGCACGTGCTAAGTGCAATCCTGATTCCTACGAAAGTGAGTTAGGGTAGATTAATTTTTCTTTTTCTTTGTTTTTACTCGAGGACGAGCAAAAAGATAAGTGTGGGGGTGTGATTGGTAGTCAAAAGTGCATTTTTATCATCATATTTACCATCACATTTTCATATTTATTCATTTAATTCTGCACATTTATTAATAATTTGTAATTTATTGTGTGCAGGCCTCGAATTATTATATTTATAATAAATAAAGCCTAATGAAGCCCAAAAGCCCATATTTGAAGCCCAAGAGTCAAAGTGCAAATATCAGATTGTCAAAGTGCAAATACACAAGGGCAATAGTTGCAAATACGAATGAAGAGGGAAGGATAGACTTCTATTCAACCCTAAATGCTTGCAGGATGAGGATAAAGATCAAAGGAGAAGAGTTTAAAGAAAAATTCGGATTCAGACTGTACACATTTTAGTATTCAGATCATATCTTTTGCTACAGATATGCAAATCCGATGATTCAAAATGCTCCAGAAAGAAGACTTGAAGCCCTACAACTCTTATGTTGATCAAACTTTCCAATTCAGTCCGTAGATAAGCTAATTTCGGTGATAAACATGATAATAAGTTGCAGGACAGATTTGATTTGAACTTCTATGGATAAGTGCCACAAGTCTGGAGATAAGATCTTTTTGGGAGAGTTGTAGTAGGACTCTACATCTTCCAACTCCTATAAATATCCCTGCAGATGCAACACAGAAAGCGTCCAGCGTCCAGCAAAGGGCCAAAGTTAGGGTTTTTAGGTTTTCTTTCCACCTTTGTATATTTTTTATTTTCTTTTTGTAAACCGAGAGGAGAGGATGTTCTCATGGAGGAAGGAGATCTACTTGTACTGAGGGTGACAATCGGTGTAAGTTTTGCTTTTCCACCATTGTTAAATAAATCAACTGGAGGTTCATTTTGTTCTTTTTATTTTTATTCTTGTGTTATTGTTTCTCTAGTTTTGTTTAATCTTTGTTCTTCTATTTTTATTTTATGTGATTGTTTCTTTCTCCGATGACTTGCAAACCGTGAGATCTGATTGCTTCGAGAATACCTAACCGAAGAAGGAACCTTGACGGCCCATGGCGATGAACAGGTCTTCATAGCTTGTTTTTAATTTCGTAGAGTAGATTAAGAAGGCGGACGATCCCATAAGCCGTGCTTGTACGCCTTCCAAGAAAAGGGAAATCATCGCAACGGTTCAAACGGCAAGCGGACTAAAGAGATAAGTGTTCTTTCTTTTTCTTTTCTTTTCTTTTTTTTTATAGATTAAATCCATCTCTCTCCAATAGTCTTTTCCACAACTCATTGTAAATACCATCGTGACTAACAAAATAACTAAATAAGATAAATTTTTAGAGAAACTTGCTCAACGCTTCCATCGCAGTCCCTCCTTGAGGATTACGACCCGCATAGCCCTGCTACCGCGGATTAGAACTGATTCCTCGCACGATCTATTCTTAATCTAATATCTTTACTTTTGTGTGCAGGAAAATTCAGTCAACAGGTGTAATCCACTGAAAACCCTCACGAGACAAAACTCGTCCTCTAGGGGAAACCTAGAGGTTTAGCGGCTTGTTGCACATGCTCAGTGCAATCGCGTGACCTGCGAAAGTGGTCTAATAATACTTAGTATAGTTTAGTTGTTTTGCTCGAGGACGAGCAAAAGATAGGTATGGGGGTGTGATTGGTCACTAATGTTGCACTTTATTATCATATTTTCATACTTAGTATAGAATAAACTTTGTATTATCCTAATTAAATGTTTAATTTATTTGCAGGCCCATTCCTGAAGAAGAGTGAAGAGAAATGAGCCCAAAAGCCCACCAAATTCTGAATTAAATTAGAATTAATTCAGACTCAGTGAATTAGGGCAAAATCAGAGAGGTTGAAAACCGGTTAAGAAGAATCCTCCCAGAATCGATCGGTTGAAGCCAAGGAAAAAGGCCATTTCAACACAATCCCGGACCTAAACGAGAAAACCAACTGAAGATAAATCCAGAACGTGAAACCTGGGAGACCCACCAACAGGGTGTGGCCACCTGGCCACACCCTGGCCGCGGAAACATGGCCAAAGCCGCGTTTTCGCGGCTTGGTTAGGGAGTTAGGGGGAGCGTTTGCTCCCCCAATCTTCCCGGGATTCCCCCTTGTGGTTTTTCCCTATAAATCCTGGTTTCAGCTGAGCAAAATGGGACGACCATGCAGAGATAGGATTTAGTCTAGTTTTCCATTTTTTTAGTGTAGGTTTTTTATTTTTCTTTTCATGTAATTTTTAGCTTTCATTTATGTAATTCAGAAGAGATCAGACTTTCATAGAAGAACAAGAATGAAGCTTATGCTGAGAGTGACACTGGTGTAGGGTTTCTTTCTTTTCTTTTATCGTTATGAAATCGAATCTGTATTCTCTTTTTGTATGTACTTCATTTTAGTTTTCTTCTTCTTCTTTTCTACTTCACTCTTCTTTTGGTACAATTATCTTCCAAGTGAGTCTAAAAGCATCGAAAGAGCCTTGCCTTTGCGAGTGCCACCGATAGCTCATTACGATGGATGTGAGTCTCTCTGTATCATTTCATGCTTGAAGCTGTCTTGATGATGTAATGTGGAAGAGACAATACTCAACTCTTATGGGCTATGCGTTAATTTCCTCCACTTCAAGGTAACATCGTCGCCAAAGATTCAAGATAAGTTTTTGGTAAAAAGAAGGTAAGTAATTATTTTTCTTTCTTTTCTTTTATTTCTGTAGATTAAATCACCAAGACCACATCTTCCAAATCTTTCTTTTTCAAATTCATTTGTACATACTATTTTCCTGATTTTCTCCACCTTCTCCATCTATCGCTTTCTTTTTAACTTTAATCTAACTCTTTTTAATTTTCATTTCTTAAAACAGAGAAGAACTTTCGTTTCTCTTCACAAAAATTTCAATAAAAAAACCTTGAACGCTTATATCGCAAACCCTCTTTATGGATCACGACCCGCATAGCCACTTGCTATTGCGGAAGAATTGAGCACTTGCACATGTTATTCTTAGATCTAAATTTTGGTATTTTGTGTGCAGGTAAAGCTTCAATCAATGTGCTATGTCACCGTAGGCTGAGAGGGACTCTCAGCTGTCGGCTGATATACATATTTCTGATATATATATATATATATGAGAAATATGTATATCAGCCGAAGGCTGAGAGACTCTATCAGCCTGCGGTGACATGGCACAATTTTTGCTATACCAATAAGTTGCGGCCCGCTTACTGGAAGAAGTTAAAATACTAAATGCCCCTCGATAAAAGGTACTCGATCCGCTATTATTTATTATTATTTTATCTCCTTTTTCTTTTACTGCTCTTTGTCAGATTTAGGGTTAACTTTTCTGCCATAAAGTTTTTTCTGAAAATAGCGATATCCAATTTCCTTGCCAATTTTCTCCTTTTTATTTTAATGTCGACGTCGGAGCAGTCCACTTCCCCTGCCAATTATGATCGCAGTCGTAAGCGATCTTTATCTCCCGATCTAAATATGGACCATATATCATCTAGTTCAACTTTCTCTCAGAATATTGGAAGTATTGAAGAGTTGAGATCTTTGCATGCTGATTAAGAGGTTATTATTTTATCAATTCTTCTTGCAATTTCTTAAATTTAGAAGATTTATGAGTAGCGTATATGTTAAATGCGATATTAATCGCACCTATTTAAATTAATATATTTATGAACTGCGACCACTAATTTAATACACTCTATTTTCTAACTGCGACCATGGTCGAAGTTTGTATTAAAAACATTTTTCCGGTTGTCAAAGCTAGCTTTATAACTGCGACCTTAGTCGCAGTCCTATTTTTTTCATATTTCTGACACTTGTCCATGTCAATTATATCTATCTTATACACTAAAATTTAAGAACTATGACTTAAGGTCGCAGTATATACTAATGAGAGAGTTGCAAAGTTATTATTCACGTTTTTAAAAAAACTTGGACATACGAAAACTGCGACTACAGTCATAGTCTATTATTCATAAGTTGTAGATTTCTCTACTTCTGCGATCTTGGTCGCAGTTTTAGTTATTATAGTTCAGACGTTTGATATTCAATTATTTGTTTTATTTAGTTCAGCAATTTGTTTTGTAGGATCTGAATTCACATGCAGAAATGTCTGGAAACTCAAATCTATTTTTAGGGAAATAGTTTTCTATGGATGATGAAGCATACAACTTCTATAATTCTTATGCAAGAAATAGTGGTTTTGGCATCAAAAGAAAAGGAATAGATAAGTCACAGAGGCTATCTCATGAAATTATTTACAGAAAATTTTGTTGCAACAAGGAGGGTGTGAAGATTAGGCCAAACGGGGTCTCCTTCATCGCATCTACAAAATTGGGGGAAACATACTCTTAATTACTGATTTTCGTTCCTCAAAATTTCAACTTCTTTAGCTTATTCATCCCGTGGTGCTAGCAAATAACTTGCAATAGTTGCTTCTTGTTCATTCGTTGGTTCCTCAACTATTTCGACAGGCTCTAGTTCTGTTTTTGAAGGGATGTTAGTTTCTATATATATATATCTTCTTCTTCTTCATCATCTTCTTCTTCTTCTCCACCTCCTCCTCCTCCAACAGGAAGGTCAATCATATTTTTTCATCATTAGAAATGTTGGTCATTCGACAAAAAATCTGAAAAATAAAAAAAACTAAGATCTTAGATAAATCTTATAGTTATATCGCAGATGAATGAAACATGTATTAGAATAGCTATCAAGGAACTGCGACCGTGGTCGCGGTCATAAACATTAAATCAGACAAGTAAAAACGTAATGTGACCACAGTCGCAGCAAAAACTAGTGAAATAAATATAACTGTGACCAAGGTTGCAGTTTATTTACAACGAGTTATCAAGGAAATGCGACCACGATCGCACACTATTATACTTTAATCAAATGAACTGCGACCGTGGTCCATTTAAATGAATAAAATTATAATCAACAGTATATGATCGCTAACTATTAAAAACTTACAAAATCTGCATCAATATTATTTAGATCAATTTCAGCTAGAGCTCTGCTAATGTTTTGGAGGTCCCATCTTACTGCCCGTGGGGTTTTGTCCTCCAAACTAGATTTCGCCTCAAAAATAGCAGCCTTTTCACAAAGCCAATACTGTAAAATATATTATTACATTAGATTACATAAACATTGACAATATATAAGGAAATTTCAATAATGTTTGCCAATTATGATATCCATACTAAATAATTTACACGGAGCATCCTTGCAGCTCAATGTGGTTTGCCTGAAGATGTCCATTAACTCAATTAGGAATTGACAAACAGCTTTAGACCAGCATATTGTCTTTATCATCTACATATTGGCAATTTTTCCACAATATGCCACGACACCATGCATTTACTGCCAGAAAATAATAGAGTGGCCGACATATATAGGATGATTATTGTTGTAAAGTTTTGAGTTGCAAGTCTTTGTATATCTCTTATAATTTCATTTAAAGTTAGGTCATGCTCAAGTTGTTCATCCTTGGCCACATCTGATTCAGTCCTCAATCTTTTCTTGACTAGATGATCCTCCAAAGCTTCTCCAATTGATACTTTTGTGATCTTCCTTATATTAGAAAAATAATGTTTAATAAACCCCCTGTCCTTCATTGTACAGGTCTTATTCATAATAAAATCTGCCCCATTGATAGGTAGACTAAAAGTAAGGGCAACATCCTCCATAGTTAACTCAATTAGTTTGCCCCCAACTCTAAAGGTCCTTGTATCTCTATCATACTGGTCTACAATTTCTAGCAAACTAATGTTTGATTTTAGATCTTTTCCAGTACCAAACTTCTCATTGTAGAAGGTCATGAAGATTGGGCCAAATGGGGTTACCTTCATTGCATCTACAAAATCGGCCTGAATGTGCTTTTTGAATCTTCTAATGAATTCGTACATAGGCTTTAGGCTTGATCTCATAGGATGAACCTTCAGTTCTTGTTTACCTATACATATAGAAAAAAATATTAGTATAAAATACTGGGTCTCAGTACGTTTATTTAAAAGTTTAAAAAAAAGGACGGTGACCTTGGTCGCAATAGGCATTAATAAACTATAATACTTTGCAACCAAGGTTGCAATAGGCTTTTAATAAACTAAAATATTCTGCGACCAAGGTCGCACTGCAATTTTGTAATTAACCAAAATATTTTACCATGAAGTTGGTTGTGTATCATCATACTGCGACCAAGGTCACAATATTCAAAGTTAGTTAACAGACTGTGACCATACCCCCAGAAAGGAGAAAACGAAGAAAACACTGCACTTTAGTTGCAGAGTTTTATTAAAAAAACCTTAAAAAACTGGACGTGAATAATTTTAAAAACAAATAATTTTTTAATGTCAGCGACCAAGGTCGTAAAAACCTAAGACGCTAACTCAGATAACTATGACCCAAGTCGACATAAAAGGAAATGAAAAAAAACTTTTGACCTCGGTCGCTGTGTTAAAAAATACAAAAATTTATAAAAAAATTCTCTAAAATAAAACTCTTTTTATCTTAAACTTTAATCTTGGTTTAAAGTTTCAGTGTAAAAATAAAACAACTTTAAACCACATAAATATACTTATTTTTGATGATTACCTCTTTAAATCATAAAAAGCAAATCTTTCTCTCTTATTTGGGACCATGGTCGCAATTTTTAACAAAATTTTTTTTTAAAAAACAAGAATCTTGACATTTCGTAAACATTTCGTAAAAAAACAGTTCATCTGACACTTTTAAATTAAGTTAAGTTAAAATAGGAATATTTTGAAAAAAAGAAAAAAAGGAATCAAAACTGAAAAAATTTAACTATTAAAATTTACAAACCCTAAAAAAAAACTTCGCTTCCCCATTACCTTTTTCTGTGGGTGATTTCTTTGGAGCCATCTTTAGCAGATAATTTTTTTAAAAAAAACTAGTTTTTGAATGAAAATGATTGGAAAATTTGGGAATCGGTAGCGCTAAATTTTTCTGATGATCAAATGATAATTTTAGATCTGCAATTTTTTTTGAAAGGAAAGGTTTTACATACAGTAAACAGTTGTGTGGGAGGGTATTTTCATCAAAGCTACTCTTGAAGTGACTGATACTAACTAAGGCGGAAATTTTTTGTTTTTTGTCCGCCAAAATTAGTGTCAAATTCGTGCCTATTATGTTGCCACGTCCCGCCGGCTGAGAAACTCTCTCAGCTGTCGGCTGAGGTACAGTAACCCATATATATATATATCTTCTCCCCATCTCTATTTAACCTAGCTGTGAACTGAATCCATCCTCAAGCTAGGCCGCGTCCTCACCTGGCCGTGTCAAACCATAGGTAACCCCTCTCGGCCATCCTGTAGCCGGAACTCCTCCGCCGTGGCGTCGAGCAACCTCTGAACATCTCCCTCACCGGAGCCCGACGCACCATCTTCCGCCACTCGCAGTCGTGAGCATCCTCTGACATCCACCTCCATGCCATGGCCGAGGTCCAAAGCCACCACTCATGGCCGCAGCCCGTGCCTCCTCCCCTCGCAGGAGCGCGCATCCTCTCCCCATGGAAGCCGAGTCCTTTTTCCTCTCCTGCAAACCCGCCGGCATCCACCGCGAGCTCTGTCGCGCCCCACCGTATGCCCACCCCCACGTCATCAGACCGGCCAGCCTGGAGGTAAGCTTTTAATTTCAAAACATTGTTGTTTGGTTTGTTACAAATCATTAAGGTTACAAATGAACGTTGTTTTTAAAAGAATCTTAGTTAGCAAATAAATAAATACGTTAATGGATAATATTTTAAGTAGTAACATAATGTTTTTAAAAATTATATGAATAGGAGGTACTAGTACATGTAACTAATAATTCTAACACTACACCTATATCTAATAATGATAGATAATAAATTAAATAACTAGCTAAAGCTAATATGTATAGATGAATAACAAATAAACATATTTGGTAGAAATTAAATGCTTGAAATATATCCAATAATTATCACAAAATACTGAATGGCCAATGTTAATAAATAATTAGCTTTTACATATTAAAAGAATAGTACTTAAAATATATAACAAAATTTAGAATTAATAACAAGTGTAAAATAATTAATTAATAACTAAAATTCATATAACTATTTAATAATTAGCATTTATAACTAATTAAAAATTTGTATTTAATTGCAATAATTATTATTTAAAGTGACTATTGAATTATAAATAGTCGGTATCTTCATGGCTAATATAACAACACTAAATAAAGTAAAGGAACCTAGGATTCAGTTAATACCATTCCAAAAACTTAAGAAAATGAAACTAACGTGAGCTATCTAAATATCTAGGCCCCAAAACTGACTCATGCAAGTTTCTATTAAGGGATAATTGGACCCCAATGACATCATGCAAGTGTACATGATATTCTCCTCGTTGACTTTCATCTTCATCTTAATTTTGTCTCTTAATTATAAATCATGGTTATCATATCGCATGATCGTCAACACTATCATGTGATCATATTTACATATCAGCTTTTCCTCTTCTGATTATATGACTAATTATTCTATTCTTGATATTATTACCGATACCGTCTCATGATCATGTTTCATTACCTTATATATCATGTTTGCATCTTGTTCCTAGACATGAATGCATCCAACTAAAATTGACATGATTTTCCTGTATGTGATAGATCATGGCATGTACACCTATCTTGATTGTGATTAACTGTATGACCTGGATTGTTCAAGGATAGATAAATTATGATAATCAGATGTAATGACTATCTTGATCGTTTAAGATTTTCATGAATTATTGTAATCTTGATACTACTGAAAATTAATCGAGGAAATTGACCATTACATTCTGAGAAATTATTCGAGAATACTTATTGGATTATGAATATTTGATCATGACCATTTTACTTTGACCTTTGGATTACGTGACACTGACATCACCTGCGCTACTTTGCATTTGTCAGACATCACTTGCACTACTTTGTATTTGTTATTACCACTGTCTAAATTGTCCCATGATCTTGATACACATTGTAATCACTATCTAAAACTGATATTCGTTACACTGTTTTCGGATTATGCACACTGAGTCACATTGACTTGCACTTACATTGATTAATGAAATTAACCAATCCGGGGTTATTGAGGGAGACTGTAGCAGGGGAAATCCAGGAAGGTGTGCTTGAAAGGGCGACCCCTTGTGGGTTTGGATGCCACACGTGATCTCGTTATTTATGCGTGCTCCTGTTATTACTTGTTACATGATACATGAGTACATTGAATTGTTTCTTCATGCTATCAGGATCCACTAACACATCAGTTGTTTGATATGCAGCTGTCCTGGGGGAAGGGGCACAGGATAGTTGCATTAGTATAAGATTAATAAAATGCTAGACATATACACTTGCATCATATCCTGCATTGTCTTCAATGATCTAGTAACTGACATATATTTTATGATACTGATACATGAGACTTATATGACATGCATTATCTTGAATACATGAAGTTCCTAGACATACCATGTTATTGTGATGTCGTGTTCTTATGATCTTGTGATTATACTACACAGCAGTTACTCGTCCAGGATATGTCATGTTCATTATACACATGTCAGACCATACAAGCACGATCTTCTAGTGTTTTGATTATTCCTGTTATTGTTATTACTTTTAGTTCTTAATACTGCCATTCATATTATTTTTGTTATTTCAATGCCCCACTTGTACGGTTACTACATTTTCATTTTTTCTCTTTTATTGTTCCTTTCCTTCGTGTACTCTTCCTGGCCCATTTCTGATGGACATTTATTATTTTTCAGTATTTAGATTAGAAAACTGGTATAGAGAGTTGATCGTTGATCGTATTCTGGTCTCCAGTCAGTTTAGTTCTTTTTTTGAACTTGTCTTATTCAGATATGGTGGATGATATTATTTATGATTTTGTATTTCATATATGTGCTTTTATCAATATGCTTGGTTGTATATGAATATATATGTGCTATCCTACTTGTTGTTGACAGCCTAAGGTATTCATGGAAGAGATTTCACTCTTCGTGAGTATCTGCTAGCCATCATCACATACCCGTATTCTGTATTTTGGGAAGCGAGGCATGACAATCAACCCTAGTATATGCTTGGCTTTGATTTTTTTCTTTTTTTTGTTTGTTGTTTGTTTATTTTGGTTTGTGTTTGTTTGTGACATGGATTTCAATAACAATAATTTTTTTAATGCTAATATGAATTCATATTTCACCCCTACCTCAGTTGACTCAGATAACTCCATCCCGACTTTGTATAACATGAACCAATCGAATATGCTGGATTAGATTTATCCAACTCAAATATAACCCATATCTCTATTCTAATAACCAAAATTTTTAAAATAATTTTCACTCTTCACAAAGTCAATAGAGATTCACCTCCCAAAAGTGAAATTTGCAATCACCTTATCCACAATCATATCCCTCTTTTACATCATATACTCTTTTTCTAGAACAACCGATTGAAGAAAAATGCGACGTAGAAAAGAGTATGAAAGCCGTAAAAACCATGCTTGAGTCCCAACAATAAATTCAAAACATGTTGAACTCACAAGATTCACAATTTTTTTGAAACCAAGATTATACACTCCCTTTCTAGAACAACCATTTGAGAAAAAATTCGAGCTAGTATAGAACTCTTGCATGAGACCGCACAATAATTTCAAAAATCTTCTACCTAGTCTATCAATAAGTTAGAAGCACAACTGAGTTAATTGGTTAACATTTATAAGAATAAGAAAACTCTCTCTTATCAATCTTTGACCAATTCAAATTTCTCTAACTCTACCATTCTGGCCCAGGAATCATGTTTTGAAAACTAAGATTCAATTTTAGCACACCCATTTGAACTTGACTATACTCCAAGTTTTGAGAATCACATTGATATTTTGGTAAGTTATCCCTTTTCTGAATCGAACTTGAGCATGAATGTGATGATTTGAATCTCAACTTGGTAATTTAATTTCACTTCTTGAATCAATATTGAATCTGGTATGTTTACCCAATTTTAATTACTTTTCCGAGTCAATATTGTATCCTGTGTCCATTTATCATGAAATTGACTCATTTATCTTTCAGATCAACATAATGAACTTGACCAATATCATAATTTTGAAGGTCATATTGGCAAATTGGCAAGTTTCCATTTCATAAAATTGGACTAAAAGAGGAATGTGGCCTTATCCTTAATTTTATGATCTAGTTCAAATTTTTGAATCAATATTGATTCTTGTTTTGTTACCCAATTTGAGCAACATTTTAGAGTCAGTTTTAGTTCTCATACTTGTCATTCTTCAACTTAAATTACTAATTTTAAAAAGTCACATTCTATTGTGGGAAAATAAATATGGACTAGAGTTTCAACTTCTTGATTTGGTCTCACTTACTGAACAAAACTCGACTTCAGAACTTTTACGTGATTTCAGTAAATTTCTTGAGTCAGTATTGTTGGCCCAAAAGGTTACACTCTCCATTTGTTTAGAGTTTTGATGATAACAAAATAAATAAGAGCTATTTGGTACTAATTAGTTTGTTCAAGATAAGTTTCAGGTTAGTACCATGTTTGGAGGCCATTGCTTGGTTATTGCAAAAATTTCTAGGTTCATGAAGCAAATAAGGCATTTGGCATATCAAGGAAGGAACATAGAAGAGAAGGCTCTAGCAAGGAATTGCATGGCTCAAGACTTCAAGATTGCTCAAGAGACTTCATTAGATTTGTTTCTAGTTTTATAGTTTTGTTAAAGAATAGTGAATAGGTTTGAAGCTCTATATTCCATCACACACGTTTTTGTGCACATATCTATCCTAAAAATATTCCCTATAAATATGTACAAATTATTTTAATTTAAAGCCTTTTGATTATAAACTCAATTTTGTGTATTATACATGTTTCAAATCAAAACTATTTTGTTAGATTTCAAATCTCCTTTAAAATCTATTTTTATTTTGCCTTTTGGCCTGAGCCGGTCGACCGACCGGTCGACCGCACTAAGTCAGGTCAGATCGTCGACCGATCCGGTCGACCGGGATTCTGGCAGATGGGTGCATGCATGTGTGCACGTTTACCGGTCGACCGGGCGGTCGACCGGAGCCCTTCGGTCGACCGGGCGGCCGACCGACTGAAGTGCAGTTGCTCTCTGTTTCTGCCCAGTCGACCGGGCGGTCGACCGAGAGCCTGCAATGGCTATTTTATTTGAACCCCGGTCGACCGGCCGGTTGACCGAGAGAGTCGTTTCAACAGATAACGGCTACTTTTTAAACTTGTTTTATTTTTGTCTTTTTCTTCCTAAAACGAGTTTATATGATATTTTTTGAACCTAATACTTCCTAATTACCATTAATTGGGTTTACTCTTTAATCCCTAGCCCTCTACTATAAATAGAGGTGATTAGGGAGAGGTTTCTTTACAACAAAATTTTGCAAAAATTTCAAAAGTTTAAGGCATTCAAAAGAGTTTCATTTCTTGGTTTTTGTGCTGAAAATCTCTCTCATTTTCTGAAGTGTTTTCAAAACTCTCTGATTTCATTTTCTTTTTCCACTTACATACAAGAGCTTCAATCCTACTCATTGTTCTACAAGGATTTTTGTAAGGGAAGAGAATTTTTCAAGAGAGAGTTTGTGGTCTTTTGATCACCAAGAGAATACTTGTACTTGAGATTATGGAGTTGGGTACTCCGGTGTATTTGTAACATCTTTGTGAAGTTATAGTTGTTAGAAATCCTTTTGGGGAAGGCGGGGACGTAGAGCTGGGTGCTTGAACCTCGGAAAAATTCTCGGTGTTTGCGTTTGGTTTACTTGCTCTTGCTTCTTGCTTTACTTTCATTGCTCTTATTACTTGCTCTCTATTTTCATTGCAATATTTACTTATTTTCATTCATCTTGTCAATCAAAGTCCCATACAACAAGGTTGCATTGTGCACCTCCAACTCATTTCAAGAGGAATCACGAGGAAGGAGTTCAGAACCCTTCGCGGCATTCGGCTTCTAGTCTTGTTTTGGGTGATTGTTGCATCATATTTTTAATTGTGCATTGATTAGAATTATCACCTATTCACCCCCCTCTAGGTGATTTTCAATTGGTATCAGAGCTTGGACTCTAGGTTTGGCTTAACATCCTTAGAGAGATCTTTAAAATTTGCTAATCATCATTTGCATTCCTTCATTCATACACTAGTAAACATGGCCGACAACATCAAAACCCCTCCTAAATTTGATGGACTTAATTTCCCTATTTGGAAGGTTAGGATGACCATTTTCCTACAATTTTTAGGTAGCTTCGTTTCAAAATCCTTGACCAAGCCCTATGTTTTACCCGATAGTGAGGAAAGCACTTGGTCCGACTTTACCTTTAGAGAATATGGGGCTAACTCCAAGGCCGAAAATTCCCTCCTAACCGCCTTGAATGAGGATGACCTTACACGGGTGATACATTGCCAATCCGCCTATGAGATTTGGCAACATTTGTTGGTCACACACGAGGGGACATCACACGTAAAGAGAGTTAAGATAGATCTCTTGAGGTCCCAATATGAAAGCTTTAATATGATTGATGATGAATCCATTGATTGCATGATTACAAGGTTTACTAAAATAACCAATGCTCTTTCCTCTTTAGGTGACGATATTAGCAATGATCAAAAGGTGTGAAAAGTGATCCGAGCTCTTCCTTCTTCATGGGAGATAAAGGCTACCACCTTGAAAGAGTTGAATGACAAGAATGAAATGGATCTCATAAGTCTCATTGGAAACTTAAAGACTCATGAGATGGAAAAGAAGGCAAGAGAAGAAGCGGCTCCTCAAAAGAAGAAATCCATAGTCTTCAAGTCTTCCTCCACTCTTGATGATGATGAAGCAGAAGAAGAAGAAGATGAGGAGCTATCCCTTCTTGTACGAAACGTGAAGAGAATGTACTGGAAGAACAAGTTCAACCTTAGAAGGAAATTTGAAGGAAAAGAGGAGAGAAGAATCATTCGCTATAATTGCCGAAAGCCCAGACATATCATGGCCGATTGCTCGGAGTTCAAGAAAAGGGTGACTTCCTCCTTCAAGCAAAAGAAGCCGGTCGAGAAGAAAGCTTACAAAGCCACATGGGATTCGGAAAGCGAATCCGAAGACGAGGTGGACACGACAAACATGTGTTTCATGGCAAACACACCCAAGGTAAACTCTCAACCTCTTGAAGAAGAAGATGAATTAAGTAAAGAAGTACTTGTACATGCTTTTGTTGAACTTTCGGAAAGCTATGACAATAAAAAAATAGAATGTTCAAAATTGGAAAAGGAAGTTGCTTTTCTTAAAAATCAACTTGCTATTGTTTCTAAAGAAAAAGATGAAAATTTTCCAATATTATTTCTACTCAAAATGAATTTAGTGCTTACAAAGTTGCTTGCAAAGCAAAATTTCCAAAGATAGATGAAAAAGAAATTTCTTTGTTAAAAACTAGAATTGTTGATTTTGAAAAGGTTTTGAAGGATTGTGCTTTCAACACTAAGAAACTTGAGGAAATTTTTCTAAAAAGCACACTTCTCATGCTAAAGCTTCTCATGTCAAAATTCCTCATGCTCACACTACACACAACACTCATGCTGAATCCACACATGCTCACAAGTCACACACTCACTATGCTTTTAAATATGGTAGAGTGTATAGATGTACTTATTGTGGTAAGAATGAACATTTAGCTAAGTTTTGTTATGACCAAGTTAATAGAACAAATAATCTTGTTTGGGTTCATGACAGTAACTCTTTAGGACCCAAGAAAATGTGAGTACCAAAATCAAGTCCTAAATTATTTGATGTAGGTACACACCAAGGCTCCAAGACGTAAGGAACGGTGGTACCTTGATAGTGGTTGTTCAAGACACATGACATGGGACATCAATAACTTTACAACCCTATCAAGGTACGTTGAAGGTGGCACCGTCACCTTCGGGGATGACTCCAAGGGTACTATCATCGGTATAGGTAACATTCAAATTGGTGCATCTCCTATTATAGAAAATGTTGTTCATGTTGATGGTTTGAAACATAACTTGCTTAGTATTAGTCAACTTTGTGACCGTGGACTTAAAGTAATTTTTGATGATTCTTCTTGCAAAATCTTTGATTGTAAAACCAATGATTGTATTCTCACCGAATTTCGTGATAATAATGTTTATATCATTGACATGCTTAATTTGGATTGTTCTACTATATGCTTGAATGCTTTTGATGAGAATTCTTGGCTTTGGCATAGAAGATTAGGACATGTATCTTTTGACCATCTTGCTAGGATTAATTCTAAGGAATTGGTGAAGGGTATTCCTTGCTTGAAGTTTGAGAAAGACCGCATTTGTGGTGCGTGCCAACTTGGGAAACAAACAAAGTCTTCCTTCAAACCAATCAAGGATATCATGTCACTAAGCCATTAGAATTAATTCATATGGATCTTTTTGGACCAACTAAAACTAAGAGCTTAAATGGTAGTAGATATGCATTTATTTTAGTTGATGATTTTTTCCGTTTCACTTGGGTTTTCTTTTTGGAACACAAAGATCAAACTTTTTCTCATTTCAAAATTTTTCGAAAAAGGGTTGAAAAAGAAAAAGGTTTTTCGATTTTGAAAATAAGGAGTGATAGATGTGGTGAGTTTGTTAACCAACTCTTCATGACTTATTGTGATGAAAAGGGAATCAAGCATGAAATATCATGTCCTAGAACTCCACAACAAATGGAGTTGTAGAAAGGAAAAATAGGACACTTCAAGAGATGGCTAGGACCATGATTAGTGAATATGACCTCCCTCAATATCTAAGGGCCGAGGCTGTAAACACCGCATGCTATATTTCAACTCATATTTATTTGTGTAAAAATTCTTCCAAAACATCTTTTGAAATGTGTCATTCTAGAAAACCTAATGTTGCATATTTCAATGTTTTTGGATGCAAGTGTTTTGTTTTGAATACTAGAGATAACTTGGGTAAATTTGATGCTAAGGCTTATGAGACAATCTTTGTTGGATATTCTACTACTAGTAAAGCTTATAGAGTATTCAATAGATCCTCTCTTACCATTGAAGAATCCAAGCATGTTAAATTTGAAGAATCTAATGTGGTTGTTGAGAATGTTGTAGAGATTGACCCATTAGGTGAAGATATGGAGAGACTATCCTTGAAGGACTCACCCGCTCAAGAAGAAAAGTAAGAACACATTGGTGATGTTCAAGAGGATAAAGAGGAAAGCTCTCAATCGCTTCCTAAAGATTGGAGATACGCTACAAATCACCCCAACGAACTCATCTTAGGTGATGTCTCTAAAGGGGTAACAACTCGCTCCAAACTCCATGACTTATGTGGTAACTTTGCATTCATTTCTCATTTTGAACCCAAAAACATCCTCGAGGCTGAGGGGAACTCATATTGGTTGCTAGCCATGCAAGAGGAACTCAATCAATTTGAGCGCAACCAAGTTTGGCACCTTGTTCCTAGGCCTCACGATTGACCAATAATTGGTACTAAGTGTATCTTTAGGAACAAGATAGATGAGTCTGAAAATGTTATTAGGAATAAAGCTAGGTTAGTGGCCCAAGGTTACGCTCAAGTTGAGGGAATTGACTTTGAGGAGGCCTTTGCACCCGTAGCACGACTTGAAGCCATACGGATGACACTAGCTTTTGCATCTTTTAAAAATTTTAAACTTTTTCAAATGGATATGAAAAGTGCATTTTTGAATGGTTTTATAAATGAGGAAGTTTATGTTGAACAACCTCCCAGTTTTGTTGATCATGTTCATCCTAATTTTGTTTTTAAACTTGATAAAGCTTTGTATGGATTGAAACAAGCTCCAAGAGCTTGGTATGAAAGGCTTTCCAGTTTTCTCATTTCAAATGATTTTGTTAAAGGCAAAGTAGACACAACATTATTCACTAAGCATGTTGAGGATGACATTTTAATTGTGCAAATTTATGTGGATGATATAATTTTTGGTTCTACTAATGAGTTTTTATGCAAGGAATTTGAAAAGGTTATGCAATGTGAGTTTGAAATGTCTTCAATGGGTGAATTGAATTTCTTTCTTGGACTCCAAATCAAGCAATTCAAGATGGGATATTCATAAGTCAAGCCAAGTACGCAAAGGAACTCGTAAAGAAGTTTGGACTTGAAGGCTCAAAAGTTTGCAACACTCCCATGGCAACTACAACCAAGCTTGATAAGGATGACCAAGGTAAATGTGTTGATATTAAGTTATATAGAAGCATGATAGGTAGTTTGTTGTATTTGACGGCAGGTAGGCCGGACATCATGTTTAGTGTGTGTGTTTGTGCTAGATTTCAATCGTGTCCTAAAGAATCCAATCTTATTGCGGTAAAAGTATCATTCGTTATATTAAGGGCACAATTGGAATGGGTCTTTGGTATCCGAAAACCAGAGATTTCTCAATGACGAGTTATTCGGATGCCCGACTATGCGGGTTGTAGAGTAGATAGAAAGAGTACTAGTGGGACATGTCAATTTCTTGGTAATTGTCTTGTTTCATGAAACAAATAAAATTTCGTAGCTCTCTCAACCGCCGAGGCGGAGTATGTTGCCGTGGGGGCTTGTTGTGCACAAGTCCTTTAGATGAAACATACTCTCCTTGATTATGATTTGCATTTTAACCATATAAAAAAATTTTGTGACAATACTAGTACTATTCACATGACTAAGAATGCAAATCAACATAGTAAGACCAAGCACATTGAGATTAGATATCACTTTCTTAGAGATCATTTTGAGAAAGATGATATAGATATTGATTATGTTTCTATGGATTTGCATCTTGCCGATATTTTCACTAAACCACTTGATTTTGCTAGATTTTCCTTTATTTGTGGTAAACTTAATGTTTGTGTTATTGAATAAAAATGTTTTCTTAACCCTTTTTGATGTATGACAAAAAGGAGGAGAATGAGTTTATAAATGGAAATATGAGTTCATATGGTTTTGGTTCCATATGCGTTTGTATATGTTTGTGATTTTGATGTGTTTTTATGGATTCTTGTATTTGAGTTTAAGTGTTTTGCAAGTGTTTTATATCTCATGGTTTTTAGTCTTATGGTTTTTTGCTTGCTATTCAAATTGTTTTGATTGTTTAATATAACATAATTTGATGGGGAACTTACACCCTCTCTTTTATTTTTTATCATAGCCTATTTGTTTTGTCATCATCAAAAGGGGGAGATTATTGGCCCAAAAGGTTACACTCTCCATTTGTTTAGAGTTTTGATGATAACAAAACAAATAAGAGCTATTTGGTACTAATTAGTTTGTTCAAGATATGTTTCAGGTTAGTACCATGTTTGGAGGCCATTGCTTGGTTATTGCAAAGATTTCTAGGTTCATGAAGCAAATAAGGCATTTGGCATATTAAGGAAGGAACATGAAGAGAGGGCTCTAGCAAGGCATTGCATGGCTCTAGACTTCAAGATTGCTTAAGAGACTTTATTAGATTTGTTTCTAGTTTTATAGTTTTGTTAAAGAATAGTGAATAGGTTTGAAGCTCTATATTCCATCACACACGTTTTTGTGCACATATCTTTCCTAAAAATATTCCCAATAAATATGTACAAATTATTTTAATTTAAAGCCTTTTGATTATAAACTCAATTTTATGTATTATACATGTTTCAAATCAAAACTATTTTGTTAGATTTCAAATCTCCTTTAAAATCTATTTTTATTTTGCCTTTTGGCCCGAGTCGGTCGACCGACCGGTCGACCGTACTAAGTCAGGTCAGATCGGTCGACCGATCTGGTCGACCGGGATTCTGGCAGATGGGTGCGTGCATGTGTGCCCGTTTACTGGTCGACCGGGCGGTCGACCGGAGCCCTTCGGTCGACTGGGCGGCCGGCCGACTGAAGTGCAGTTGCTCTCTGTTTCTGCCCAGTCGACCGGCGGTCGACCGAGAGCCTGCAACGGCTATTTTATTTGAAACCGGTCGACCGGCCGGTCGACCGAGAGAGTCGTTTTAACAGTAACGACTACTTTTTAAACTTGTTTTATTTTTGTATTTTTCTTCCTAAAACAAGTTTATATGATATTTTTTGAACCTAATACTTCCTAATTACAATTAAGTGGGTTTACTCTTTAATCCCTAGCCCTCTACTATAAATAGGGGTGATTAGGGAGAGGTTTCTTTACAACAAAAATTTGCAAAAATTTCAAAAGTTTAAGGCATTCAAAAAGTTTCATTTCTTGGTTTTTGTGCTGAAAATCTCACTCATTTTCTGAAGTGTTTTTCAAAACTCTCTGATTTCATTTTTTTTCCACTTACATACAAGAGCTTCAATCCTACTCATTGTTCTACAAGGATTTTTGTAAGGGAAGAGAATTTTTCAAGAGAGAGTTTGCGGTCTTTTGATCACCAAGAGAATACTTGTACTTGAGATTGTGGAGTTAGGTACTCTGGTGTATTTGTAACATCTTTGTGAAGTTATAGTGGTTAGAAATCCTTCTGGGGAAGGCGGGGACATAGAGCTGGGTGCTCGAACCTCGGAAAAATTCTCGGTGTTTGCATTTGGTTTACTTGCTCTTGCTTCTTACTTTACTTTCATTGCTCTTATTACTTTCTCTCTATTTTCATTGCAATATTTACTTGTTTTCATTCATCTTGTCAATCAAAGTCCCATACGATAAGGTTGCATTGTGCACCTCCAACTCATTTCAAGAGGAATCACGAGGAAGGAGTTCAGAACCCTTCGCGGGGCATTCGGCTTCTTGTCTTGTTTTGGGCGATTGTTGCATCATAATTTTAATTGTGCATTGATTAGCATTATCACCTATTCACCCCCCCTCTAGGTGATTTTCAAGTATTGGTTCATGTACTTCTTGAGTCCAAATCTATTATTCCATCATTTCACACACCATTCCGAGAAAAAAGTGTTGAAAAAATGATTCTGAAATTATTTTTATAATTTTAAAATTAGATGGGGTAAAATTCCTAATAAAAATTATCCATGTATATATTATAATACACAGGTCACTGGTAAGTTCCTACAAACTTCACATAATCTTGATTGGGCCGCATTTTGTCATCAATCAGACCTCCACCAGAGCCTCTACCCTAAGGTTAATTCTTCTTCCGTTTATATTTTAATGCATAAATACATTCACGATGTATTAAGGACAATGCATGGGATAAGTGTGGAGGAGGTCTATTAAAATAGAGTTTTTAGTTTTTCCTTCCTTTTCACTTCTTTTAGGATATTTTTAGAATTTTACCTTTTGTATAGGATTTTTTCCTTTCTTAAAAAACTTTTTGAACAAGAGATAAAGTTTTGATCTATTTTTAAGAAAATTATGATCTTAGAAATTAAGGAAGCCTTAAATATGACTTCTTAAACCTAGTCGAAATAATGGATCTTGTTTAGAATAATAGATTTAGAAAAATTAGAAAGATAATTTGATCTTGATTTTTTTGTCTTAGAGAATATACACTCCACAATTACACATTTTTGGTATGGAAATAAAAGACTTAAAATGTCATAAACACAAAAAATAAAATGAAAAAAAATATGGTATATTTGAATAAAAAAATCACCTATTAAAACTGGATAATTATGCCTCAGGAAGTATGATTATTCACACGTAACGGTGGTGAAAAGAAACAAACAATCCCTTTTAGTTTTGTGGCCTTATTTACTTAAGCCCGAAGGATGTTTTCTTATCTGATGCCCTAAGATCATCTGATTTGGGAGTCATCGACTAAAGGCTTATTATCCGGGTAAATTAGAAAGCCTAAGAAAACTATAGAAAAAAGAATATATATATATATATATAAATGGTTTGATGGTTAGAGTTAAAATCCAAATATCTACATTATCACAAAGTGCATATTATCTATGTAATTATGAGAGATCAATTTATTCAATCCAATTTTGAATTTTTATCTTAATTGAAGGCAAGATCTTGTATATAGACTAAGTTTAAGAACGAATAATTTTTGGAGAACTTATGACATCAGATCACTTAATTTTTTGCAAAAATATTTCAAAAACTTTACTCTCTTTAAAAATGCATTTTCAAAAATACTAACTTTTATTTTTTTCTTTATGAATTTTGTAGGTGTAATACACTGAAAACCCTCAGGAGACAAAACTCCTCATTTAGGGAAACCTATAGTTTTAAAGGCTTGTTGCACACGCTTAGTGCAGTTGGGTCACCTTCGAAAGTGGTGTATTAGATTAGTTTTTTTCTTGTTTTGCTCGGGATGGGCAAAATATAAGTGTGAGGGTGTGATTAGTGGCCAATTCTGCATCTGCATATCATATTCCTTATCTATTTATGAATAAAATATTGCTTTTGAATCATGTTTTGATCTATTTTGTAGATAATCAAGAGTTTAAGAGTATAGTCAGAATAAAAGCCTAATTAAACTAATCTTTTGGTAATTAAATCACATTTCTTAGAGACCATGGTAGAGAACTTCTAGAAGATGCTTAGATCCAAAAATTGAGGATGAATCAGGAGAAATATAGGTCCAAAATACCAAAAATAAGATACATACAGAAGCTTCTCGCAGATGGACGAAGCATCAGGAAAAAACCAGCGACCTAAATCTCTGGTATTGCCATGGATCCACGGAAATATGGTGGGCCCATGTGTTAATCTTCGATGCGTGGCTTTATCTCGTCATCGAAAGCCTTCCTTTGCCTATAAATACTACATTTGAAAATCAAAATCAAGGTTGAAGAGCTGTAGGCTAAGGTTTTCTCCCATTCAGCATAGCTTTGTGTACTTTTTCTTTTTCTTCTTCTTCTTTTGTATTTTCTTTTTGTTTTAGATCATATATTAGGCCAGAATTGATTCAGGAGAGTAAGAGAGAGATTGATGTAATAGAAAGTGATAATCTATGAAAGCTTCCTTCTTTCCTTCTATGGTTTCTTCTCTAACATCTAATATGACTACTAACTAACTTTTCTTCTCATGTTAATCTAACTACTAATCACTAATCATCTAACCCCTTATTTGATAATTCACATGAATTTAATAGCCTCTACAAGACCTTACTCTTGCAAGAGCTATTGATGGCTTATGATGATGAGTTCTAACATCTAACTTGCTAACTTGCTACTTTATTATTTTATGCTTGCCTCTAACTTGTTTTGCTGATTTAATATTTATATTAGCTTGCCCTTGATGCAAGTTTTAATGTGAAAAATCATCTTATGTGCCATGCTTTATAACGTCTCTTGAAGCCAAGGATTAGTAATAGTTAAGGATCCATGTGAGGCAACTATCACTAAGAGCTTAGCATGATTAATGAAGTATTTAGTAGTTATTATATGAGTTTTCTTCTCATATTGCTTTATTTTCAAAACCATTTTTTAAATCACTTTATCATTTTCTTATCATTGTTTTCATCTTCTTAGTTCACTACTTGTTTTCATTTTTTCACCACAAGTTCTTTTTTTTTTCATTTTCCAAATAACTTCACCACACTTTCCACTTCGCTTATCTCGTGTTTTATATTGGTTTTTTACTTTCTTGCTTTTCCTTCACCGATTTCAAAATCACCAATACTATTTCTTGCATTCACTGTTTTCATCGCCTTCTCCTTCCATCACTTCTTGTTTTCTTTTCTTTTCTTTTTATTCTTTAACCAAGAAGACTTTGTTAAAAACTAACGTGAATGAACTATTAATACTTCTATCACCTCCTGTCCCTGTGGATTCGACTCGTATAGCTTATATGCTATAATGGAAGTAACGAGAAAGCAAAAGCATCATAACACTTAAACTCTTCATTCCAAAATTCAAATTTTCTTGCATGCTTTACCTTCAATCACTTATCATGAGGAAACTTGCAATGTGTTCATTCGGATCATCATTGGGAAGACATCCAAACTGACATTAACTTTGCACGAACTAAATTATACCATGATTCAACCTAAAGTTGTTTGCATTGATTGTTGGCTTCTTTATGTATGATGTTGCTCCAATCAAGGATGGAACTGCATAGTCCCTTATATTAGCCAACAAGACCATCACTCTAGTTTTGATGATGATTAACTCATATAATTATAGTACTAATGATCTTGTTGTGTTTAAGTTTCAGATATTGATTAAGATCTTGGTTGGTGTTTAGCTTTTTTGAACCTAACATATGGTGATTCAAGAGCTCAAGCTTATAGTGTATATCTAGCACTCAAGATGGAGTCTACCTCGAAGAATCAAGTTTGGATCAAGTCTACTTGAAGAAAAAGATCTACAAGAAGATTTGTCTAGTGTTTATGTATTTAGATCTCTTATAAAGAATAGATTAGTTTTGACTGCTCAAGCTCACACGCACACAAAAGTTTTTATATCTAGTTTTTCAGTTTTAGTATTTAACAAGGATTAATTTTTAACATATATCAAATATTTTCCAAATTTTTATTTCATGTTTCAAACATGTATCTCAAACCTTATGTATTGCCAAAACACTTTTTAAACAAATACTAAATATTTAAAAATAAGTTTAATTTCAAAAATTATCTGAAAACTATTTTTAGGCCAGGTCGGTCAACCCTCTCCGCCATTTCTGGGTGCTCACTTATGCACGTTTGTCGGACGACTGACCGATCAACTGGTAAATCGAGCGATCGATCAAGCGGTCCTCTGACTGTCACACCCAAGTCTATATTGAGATCGGCTGACTGGAAAGTCGATCGGCCGGTCAGTTAGTTCAATATTTGGAACTACCAGTCAACCGGCCAATCGACCGATCTGCTGATTTGCTCGTCACCCTTCTAGTGATTTGACTATTAATTTTTATTTTGATATTCAATCTATGTGATTCAAATTGCATTACAAATATAACTTTCAGGACTATATTTTTTTATTCAATAATCATTTTCTGATCCAAATGTTAAAGATGCCAAATATTAGTTTGAAGTCAATTCATGTTCTGAAAATAGTTTACAGTTTTCTGATTTGACACCTTTCAGTATTTTAATCACAAATTTTTACTCTAATATCCTATTGATTCGATTTAAGTTGTATTAGACAGAAGACATAATAATCTATAAATTTTATTATATGATAATTTCAAACTCGAACATTTTATACATCAAAACTGTGCTCAAAATTAACTTATTGCACATACTAGTTTCTAGTCGGGTGACTGACCGGTCGATCGCCAGGCTTCATTGGTCAGAAATTTGACTGTTGGATGATCAACTGACTAGCGATTTCTGGCGTCTTTTTGATCCTAATGGCTAGTTTATCTTGAGGCTATATATATGGGGGTTTTGGGTGAGTTTTGTACAAGTGTTTTAAGAGCTAATATTCTCACTTTCAACTGAATTTTTCAAGGAAAATATGTTTAAAAAAAAATTCTACTTTCAAGTTTTCAATTTCTATATTATTCAAGAAGTTTTCCCAAGTATTTTCTTTTGTACTTCACTTCAAAATTTTTTGTTTTCTCACAAGTTTGAGCTGTTCATTGCAAAATCTATCCTCTAGAATCTTGTATTGTAAGAGGTGTTATTTGTGATCTTTGTGTGGACCCAAAGACCCACCATTCTATTTTTGATGATGATTAACTCATGTTGTTATAATACTAATGATCTGTGTTTATTTAGTCTCTGATATTTGATCAAGATCTAAGTAGGTGCTTAGCTTCAACAAAAGATTTGAAGTCAAGTTTTGGAGCTAGCACGTGTTGATTCAAGAGCTCGCGCATCAAGATCACATCAAGCGCTTAAGAAGAGTCTTGTTCATGAATTAAGGTTTGAACCAAGTCAAGAAGGAGAAGAAGATTTTCATGGAGACTTGTCTCATGTTTGTAAGTGTTAAGATTTGTTTTTAGATAAAATGTAAGGGATAGATTTGTTGTGATTGCTCAAGCTCATTTACACACACACAAAATTTATATGTATCTTCATAAGGTATTTTTGATTTTGGATTTAACAAAACCAATTTTAGAGCTTCTTATCAAAACATAGATATTTCATCTTATATGTATATTGGATCATATCCATACACACTAAGCTTCAAAAATGTTTTCAATATCTTGTTTTTGTATTTGGAGAAGTTTTGAAAAAAATTATTTTTCAAATAAAAGATTATTTTTGAAAAATACAGATTTTTGTTTAAGGCAAAATTTTTATATCACAAAAAAGGTTGAAAATGTTTGTAATATGTGTTAATTTTTTATCACACATATTTGTACTTCAAAGTATTTCAAAGAACTCATTTTTTTAGATTTTTAGTGATTTTATTCGATTTTATAAGAAAATTTAAAACCAAGTTTTAATCCTTATAAATGGCTGGCCAGGTTTTCTAGCGGTCGACCGACCGGTCGACCGTACCAGAAGTCGGTCGACTGGGTGGTCGACTGATGTGCACAAATGTGCACAGCCAGTTTTGGCTTGAGGGCTGGTCGATCGACTGATCGATCGTCTAGAGAGCTTTGCTCTCTGGATCTGGCCTCGATCGATCGAGCGATCGACCGATAGGTCACAGCCTTAGATCGGTCGACCAGGCGGTCGACTAGCAGACTACAATGGTCATAAATTTGACCATTGGCCGGTCGACCGGCCGGTCGACCAACAACAGGATTTCCTGCTGAGTTGGACCCCAATGGCTAGATTTTAGAGGCATATATTATTGGGCTGTTTTGGGCTGTGTTAGACAAGATTTCAAGTGGGTTTTCAAGCTAGTTTTTACCATATATTTCAGAGATTTTGTCCACTTGTATTCGATCAAATTCTTTCATATCAAAAGGAGAGTTTTCAAGAGTGGTTTTCAAAAGTGATTTCTTGAGTTTTTCACCACATCTCTATCCTAAGTTTTCTCATACATACTTGAGCTTTTCACTGTCATATCTATCTTATAGGAGCTTTGTTGTGAGAGTATTTTAGGTCATGAAAGTGTTGAGATCACCAAGTGTTTTATCTTGTATTTGAGGAGGCAAACTGTCGGGTTCATGTTATTTCGAGTTCTTATGGGAGCTCAGTGTAGAGGTACGGCCTCGGCAAGCTAGTGTGCATGTGTGTGTTGTTTGTACGTGAACAAGAGAGGGACTAGTGAGTCTAAGAGTTCAAATGTGAACTACTTGTAGGTGTTGCGGCATCGAGTGATCCGGTGGGGTCGATTTTAGTGGAAATCCTTCATAGTGTTGAAGACGAGAACATAGAGCAAGGGTTCTTGAACCTTAAAATAAATCTCCCATTTTTGCAATTGCTCTCTTTCTATCTCTCACTTGTATTTATATCTTGAGTACTTACATTGCTTATCTCTTTATATGCTTGATATAACTTGTGCTTAATTGTTATATGATTGGGATTGTTTGCTCACACTTGTATTCAAACAAAGAGAGCTAGAGTGGCACCTCAACTTTTAATCTAGAGGAGCCCTTCACCGGGAATTCGGCTTCAAACTTGTGTTATACTTTGTGTGTTTAGCTTAATTGTTTTAATTTGCATAAATAGTTTTTAATTTCGCATTTGTTCATCATTAGATTAGCTAACACCTACTCACCTCCCCTATAGGTTACCTATAATTGGTATCAGAGCTTGGTGCTCTTCATTAGGGTCTAACAACCTTGAGTTAAATATCCTCATTTTTAGCTAATCATAATACTTGTTTACACACAGATGGATTTCATGACACCTCCCATGTTTGATATTCTTAACATCCAAATTTGGAAGGTTAAGATGTAAATGTACCTTAAAGCCCTAGGTATTCATGTTTATTTTGTCACTATTAAAGATACATATTGTTTAAATGGCAAAAACCTTGAGGCTAATGCAAATTCCCTTCAAGTTTTAAGATCTACCCTAAATGATGAATATTTATCTTGGGTTGCTAATTTTGATTCGGCTTTTGTAGTATGGAACACTATAGTCTCCCTTGGCGAACAAAAGAAATATTATGCGGGGATCGACTCAGATGATGGAAGTGATGCTTCCAACATATGCTACATGGTCTAAAGGGAAAACCCCCTTGAGATAAAATCTGAATTCGAGCTTGATGAGGATGTTGACATGTCATATGATGATGTCAACAACTTCTTGAAAAATATGATTTACTCAAAAAGGATAATAAAAGATTGAAAAATAAATATGATTCCATTTTAAAAGAAAAAGATTCTTTTCAAAATATATTTGAATGCATTTCAAAAGAAGATGAATTTTTGAAAAGGAGAAATTTCCTTAGCTTCAAAATTAAATAATATTTGTAAAGGAAATAATTCTTTGAAAAATAAAATTAATTTGGTGGAAAAAGGAAAAAAAAATTGTTTAGGAAGAAAATAACTCTTTGAAAAGAAATTTTTTTTCAAAAGATAAAGAAAACATTTCTAAAAAGAAAAAGATTTTTGATTCTCATTCATGCCATGTTCTTCATGCTGCTATTGATAAAAATGAGATTCAAGTCCTGAAAAATAGAATAAATTATTTAAGCTCAACTTTGAGCAATTGTGCATTCAATCATTTTACATTGGAAACCTTGTTTCAAAAGAAACAAACTTCACATGTTCATGCACATAACCCACGACATACATATGCACACTATGCTCACATTCACACTCATTCTCATATGCATGCTGAAGTGTACAAATGTACACATTGCGGTCACAAAGGGCATCTTGCAAGATTTTTTTTTGATAGATTAAATTTTATAATTTTTTTAAATAATAAAAATGTTTGAGTTCCTTATGATGCTAACCCCCGTGGACCCAAAAAGAAATAAGTATCAAAATCCTCACCATTTGTATTTGATGTAGGTGCGGGCTCTCACAAAACGTGAGAGGTATGGTGCCTTGGTGGTAGATGCATGATGAGCTAGATAGACATACCCTATTAATGCATCACTATCAAGAAAGTTTAGTGAGAGGACCACTATGATTTGGAGACTTAGAGAATAGTGCGTATGGTTTGGTAACTATCTCTAAAACTTCTATTTTAGTTTACATGCTTTTACATAGATAATTTTAGCATGTTTTGGTATTATGACAAATAATCATGTTTTGTAATTCATGTGGTGAATACTTATTTAGATGTAATTCTTATTAAAATTTGTGTTTATATTTATACAAGTAGTGAGGCTTACTTGATTATTATATGTTTGTACCTCACTGCTCATTTGTACTCATTACATGTACATGTATAACCTAGTTTTAATGATTCTTTCATTTACACTCGTTTTCCCAAATTTTGTAAATATTTTGCTTTATGTATATACTATTTTGTCTAAAACTAATAAATATACATGTATACCCTTGAGTCACTTCCCTTCACGCAAATTCTATTATGGACTCTTTTGTATTTAGGATATGCATGTATACTTTTAGTTTTGATAAAACATACATATACCTTAAAGTTTATTTAGTTTTAATGAAAAATGAATTTTTATGATTTTCACTTTTTTTGATAAAAGAATTTCATGTTTGTTTTGAGTCTTATTGACTATTTCATGAATATGCTATTCACATGATTCTTATGCACTCATACTATTTTTGTTTTCTCATGACTTAGTTTTCATGAGTTTTATATGAGCCTTATAGATCTTGAGTGACAATTTTTGTATACTTAGCAAAGTTTCATGATATATATATATATGATTTGTTTTCATGTTTGAATGATCTTTAACTAGTTTTTCAAAAAATTACCTTAAACTAGTTATTTATTCTTCATTTGGTAGTGTTTTTAATCTACAACTATTTTCAAATCTTCTTTTTTTAAACTTCTACCTTTTAAAGGGCGGTTGGATGGGTGATCATGCCTTGTATGTTCAAATTGAAAATCTATTTAAACATGAGCATGAATAGGGTGGTAGTTATGAGTTAATACACATGATCTTAATGCTATTTTATCTTTGTATGCTCATATATGTTTTCTTATATATGTATGATTCAAACTATCAATTAGTATCAATTTTAATTGGTTTATTCATTTTCATACATATATATGATTTGATTGTGCTTACAATATCTTTACATCTTAAAGCACAAATTATTTTTATGCGAAGCTTGACTTAAATTTAAATTTCAATTGGTATCATAATAAGTGTATGCATTGTTCTCTTTTGGTATCTCAAAAATTTTTATTTATCAACAAATGGTACGAATTTTAGTTTTGTCAACTACAATTTGATTTGATTTATATTAAAAATTATTTTGTTGACTTCTAAAAGTTCAAATTTTTTTTTTAAATGTGGTTTCAAATTATTTTGATATGTATTGCCTATATGCAAGGAGAGCTTAACATATTCTCTATACATAGATTCATATTGAGTGTATCTCAAATTGAGGAGCTTGACATCTCTTCTTTATATGGTACACGTGTGTAGGGGGAGCTTAACATCTCTACTTATATATTGTATATTATGCTTTATGTGGGTTAGGGTCTTATCATCCCTTCTTCATGTAAGGCATGTATGCAGGGGAAGCTAACTTTACATCTCTTTTCTTCATGAATGTATATCACATATATAACTTTATTGTTTGATTTATTTTCTCCCCTTTGTTGATGAATTGACAAAAAGGAGGAGAAGAATTTTTAGAGTTTATATATGCATGTTTATTTTATTTTCTTGTTTATGTAAAAGGGGAGAAGAATTTTGAGAGTTTATATATGCATGTTTATTTTATTTTCTTGTTTATGCAAAAAGGGGAGAAGAATTTTATGAGTTTATGCATGTTTATCTCCTTGTTTATGCATTTATGTTTAGTTTATGCACTTTATTGAATATTTTTATGTTTATTGCTATGCATGAGTTAAGGGGAGCTTCTATGAAGCTTAACTGTAATCCATGCATATATAACTCCATGAGTTTTTTCATCATCAAAAAGGGGGAAATTGTTGGCCCAAAGGCCCATCACTCTAGTTTTGATGATGATTAACTCATGTAGTTATAGTACTTATGATCTTGTATTTATTTAGTCTCAGATATTTGATTAAGATCTTAGTAGGAGTTTAGCTTCAACAAAAGATTTGAAGTCAAGTTTTGGAGCTAGCACGTGTTAATTCAAGAGCTCACGCATCAAGATTGCATCAAGTACTTAAGAGGAGTCTAGTTCATGGATCAAGTTTGGACCAAGTCAAGAAAGAGAAGAAGATTTCAAGAGAAGATTTTCATGGAGACTTGGGCCATGTTTGTAAGTGTTAAGATTTTTTTTTAAAGATAAAATGTAAAGGATAGATTAGTTGTGAATTGCTCAAGCTCATTTATACACACACACACAATTTACATGTGTCTTCATAAGGTAGTTTTGATTTTGGATTTATCAAAACATAATTTAGAGCTTATTGTCAAAATATTGATATTTCATCTTATATGTGTATTGGATCATATCCATACATATTAAGCTTCCAAAGTATTTACAATATCTTGTTTTTGTATTCGGAGAAGTTTTGAAAAAATCATTTTTCAAATAAAAATTATTTTTGAAAAAAACAGATTTTTGTTTAAGGCAAAATTTCTATATTACAAAAATGGTTCAAAAAGTTTATAATATGTGTTGATTTTTTTATCACACATATTTGTACTTCAAAGTATTTTAAAGAACTCATTTTTGTAGATTTTTAGTGATTTTATGGGATTTTATAAGAAAATATAAAACCAAGTTTTAAACCCTATAAATGGCTGATCAGGTTTTTTGGCGGTCGACCGACCGGTTGACCGTGCCAGAAGTCGGTTGACCGGGCAGTCGACCGATGTGCACAAACGTGCACAACCAGTTTTGGCTTGAGGGCTGGTCGACCGGGCGGTCGACCGCTAAGGTCCTTGTCGACCGACCGGTCGACCGTCCAGAGAGCTTTACTCTCTGGATCTGGCCTCGGTCGACCGGGCGGTCGACCGATAGGTTATAACCATAGATTGGTCAACCGTGCGGTCGACCAGCAGGCTGCAACAGTCATAAATTTGACCGTTGGCCAGTCGACCGGCCGGTTGATCGACATCAGGATTTCCTGCTGAGTTGGACCCCAACAGCTAGATTTTGGAGGCCTATATAATGGGGCTATTTTGGGCTATTTTAGACAAGATTTCAAGTAGTTTTTCAAACTAATTTTTTCCATCTATTTCAGAGGTTTTCTCCACTTATATTAGAGAGCAAATACTTTCATATCAAAAGGTGTGTTTTCAAGAGTGGTTTTCAAAAGTGACTTCTAAAGTTTTCACCACATATCTATCCTAATTTTTATTACACATATTTGAGCTTTCCATTGCCATATCTATCCTATAGGATTTTTGTTGTGAGAGTATTTTAGGTGATCAAAGTGTTAAGATCACCAAGTGTTTCATCTTGTATTTGAGAAGGCGAACTTGTGAGTTCTTGTTGTTTCGAGCTCTTGTGGGTGCTCGGTGTAGAGGTGGGGCCTCGGCAAGCTAGTGTGTTTGCGTGTGTTGTTCTTACATGAACAAGAGAGGGACTAGTGAGTCTAAGAGTTATAGTGTGAACTCATTGTAGGTGTTGCGGCACAAGTGATCCGGTGGGATCGATTTTAGTGGAAATCCTTCAAGTGTTGAAGGCGGGGACATAGAGCAAGGGTGCTCAAACCTCAAAATAAATCTTCCGTGTTTGCGATTGCTCTCTATTTCTCACTTGTGTTTATATCTTGCATACTTACATTGCTTATCTCTTTATGTGCTTGATATATCTTGTGTTTAATTGTTATATGCTTGGGATTGTTTGGTCACACTTGTATTCAACCAAGAGAGCCATAGTAGCACCTCAACTCTTAATTTAGAGGAATCTTGAGGAGATAGATCAGAGCCCTTCACCGAAAATTCGGCTACACTCTTATGTTATACTTTGTGTGTTTAGCTTAATAGTTTTAATTTGCATAAATAGTTTTTAATTCTGCATTTGTTCATCATTAGATTAGTTAGTCACCTATTCACCCCCCTCTAGGTGACCTACACTTTGTGATCACCAAGTGCTGTAACTACTCTTTTGCTTTGTGCTTTTGCTTTGTACCTTCCCTCTTGTGTAGAGGTGATTACTTTATGTATAGGCTTTATTTCTTGGCTTTATGCCTCTTCTTATGTAAAAGATTAGATTTGTATCCTTTGTGAAGTTTCTTAGTGGAGATTGTAGAAATCCTTCACGCGGTGAAGACGAGGACGTAAGGCTTGGTGCTCGAACCTCGAAATATATCCTTGTGTTAGCGTTTGACTATATCTCTCTAAAATCCACTCCCTTTATATCTTGCATTGCTACTATTGTTCATTTATATGTGCTTGATGTTGTTTGTGTGCTCATACTTTTTATAACTCAAGCATCTCAACTCTTATAAAAGTAGAAGCTTGAGGAGAAGTTCTAGAGCACTTCACCAAAAATTCGACTTCACTCTTTGAATATCTATTATGGTAGTGTAATAGTTTTAATTTCATATTATTGATCATTTGATTAGCACTACACCTATTCACTCTCCTCTATGTGTACTTTCAATTGCTATCAGAGCTAGTGCTCCTGATATTCGGTTTAACAACCAAGGAGTGATCTTTTATTTTCTAATCACATATGCTTTACACATTCATATTTGCTTCACACACTCATGGATTATCTTGCTCCACCTATATTTGATGTTTCTAATATCGGCATGTGAAAATTTAAAATGAGTTCATATCTTAAAGCTTTAGGATTACATGTTTATCTTGCAACCACTAAGAAATCATATATTGAAAATGACAAATACTTAGAGGCTAATGCATAAGCTATGATTGCACTAAAAGAAACACTTAGCAATACTTATCTTTGTATTATTTCTCATTGTGATTCTACTTTTGTAGTGGAAACACGTTGATCTCCCTTAAAGGAGAAAGTTCAAACGATTTAAAGAGAGAATCTAGTGAAGATGATTCTGACTAAGCTTGTTTCATGGTCCAAGGAAATGACTCCCTTAAGGTAAACTCGGAATCTGAACTTGATGATTGTGCATGTATGTCTAATGATAATGCTAGTATGTCTAGTAAAGAATCACACATTTTGAATGATGAGCTTGCTACATTTTTTGAGGATTTACTTGTAAAATATAAATTATTGAAAAATAAAAGTTTACAATTAAAAAAAATGATTCTTTATCTTCAAAATTAGAATGTGTTTTTGAAAAAAAGAAATTTAAAAAGAGAAGGATATTGTTTTAAAGTAAAATGAGCTTTTATCTTCAAAACTTTATTTGATTTTAAATGAAAGCGAAGTTATTTTAAATGAAAATGAGATTTTGAAAAAAAAATGATTAAAGAAAAGGTAATTGTCTTAAAAGAAAATAAGTCTTTCAAAATGAAAATTGTTTTGAAAAAAGGACTTCTTTTGATGTTTCCCGCACTTGCCATGTTTCTCATGCTAAAGAATGTTATATCTTCTATTGATAACAATGAGATTCATGTTTTGAATGATAGTATTGATTGTCTGAGCTTAACCTTGAGCCATTACGCAATTGACCATAAAAGGAATTCTTATTTCAAAAGAAACAAGCTTCACATTTGCATGCACATCCTCCATGGCATGCACACGCACACCATGTTACTATGTATGTTAGAGTGTGTACATATACACATTGCGGTCGCAAAGGCCATCTTGTAAAATTTTGTCATGATAAATTAAATGATTCTAATTTTGTAAGTAAAAATATCTAGATTAGAAAATATACTAACTTTCAAGGACCAAGAAAGTTTGAGTATCAAATTTCACTCCTATTATATTTGATGTAGGTGTGAGCTCTCATAAGACGTAAGAGAATTGGTGCCTTAGTGGTGGATGCGATCGGAGTTTAATAAACTATATCAAATGATGTATCACTATCAAGGAATTTAGGTGGGAGGACCACCTTGTTTGGAGAAGATAAGATTAGTTCAATCAATTTTGGTAACTATCTCTATCTTTCATTTTATGTTTTTAGCATATCATGTTTTACATGTTATATATATGTTTAGATGCAATTCTTGTTAAAATTTGCAATGCATTTGTATAGCTTTTGAGATACACTCTTGATTTTGTGCCTATCATAATTCATATCGCTTGTTTCTTATTTGTGGTTTTGCTATATATGTATATCGTAGTTTTGATGATTCTTTTATTTGAACATAATTTGATTTATAATGCATTTATTTATGATTCATGCTTTATCTTCTATAAGATTATTTTTCATTGTTTTTGCTTCATGTATATGTAAACCTTGCTAAAACTATGAGATATACATGTAATATCCTTGAGTTACTTATTTTATATATCATATATTCTAGTGTTGACTTAATCATGTTTGAATATGTATGTATGCTTTAGTTTTTATAAAGTTTACATATATCTTGAAGAATTATCTCATGTGCTTCTTGAATATCTCGTTGGTGGAAATGTTGATGTTTTGAGTTTATCGCTTCTATTGATCTTGATGTTGTTTATATATCTTGTTTGAGAAAAAGAAATTTTCTTGATTTATATTTTCATGTTTCACAAATCTAGCTTTCTCATCTCAAAGTTTAAAAAGAATTTCATATGAGTTATTTTTGAGCCATATAGTTCTATCTTCATGAATGCGTTATTTACACGTTTCTTGTGCACTCACTTTTATGTTTACATCATGATTTTATATTCATGAGCTTGCATGTGCTATATAGATTTTGCGTGATAATTCTTATGTAATCAGTATGTTTGATGAGATATATGATTTATTTCACATTTAAAATTTTTTTGAAATAGTTTTCAAAAATATTTTAAACTAGTTCTTTTAATTCTTTTGAAAACATTACTATGTTCAAACTTTTTAAGTTGACATCTATTGCTTTTTATTTTCTTGATATTTTCAATTTGTACTCAACTATATTCAAAATTATTATTTTGAAATCTTCTACTCTTGGTGGGAGGTTGGGTGGGTTATCATACCATGTAATATCCTTGGGTTACTTATTTTATATATCATATATTCTAGTGTTGACTTAATCATGTTTGAATATGTATGTATGCTTTAGTTTTTATAAAGTTTACATATATCTTGAAGAATTATCTTATGTGCTTCTTGAATATCTCGTTGGTGGAAAGGTTGATGTTTTGAGTTTATCGCTTCTATTGATCTTGATATTGTTTATATATCTTGTTTGAGAAAAAGAAATTTTCTTGATTTATATTTTCAAATTTCACAAATCTAGCTTTCTCATCTCAAAGTTTAAAAAGAATTTGATATGAGTTATTTTTGAGCCATATAGTTTTATCTTCATGAATGCGTTATTTACACGTTTCTTGTGCACTCACTTTTATGTTTACCTCATGATTTTATATTCATGAGCTTGCATGTGCTATATAGATTTTGAGTGATAATTCTTATGTAATTAGTATGTTTGATGAGATATATGATTTGTTTCACATTTAAAATTTTTTTGAAATTGTTTTCAAAAATATTCTAAGCTAGTTCTTTTAATTCTTTTGAAAACATTACTATGTTCAAACTTTTTTGAAAATCACCTAGAGGGGGGGGGTGAATAGGTGATAATGCTAATCAATGCACAATTTAAAAATAAGATGCAACAATCGCCCAAAACAAGACTAAGAGCCGAATGCCCCGTGAAGGGTTCTGAACTCCTTCCTCCTGATTCCTCGTAAAATGAGTTGGAGGTGCGCAATGCAACCTTGTTGTATGGGACAAAGATTGACAAGATGAATGACAACAAGTGAATATAGCAATGACAATCAAAAGCAAGTAGTAATAGCAATGAAAGTAGAGCAAGAACAAGGAAAAGTAAACCAAACGCAAACACCAAGAATTGTTATCGAGGTTCGAGCACCCAGCTCTACTTCCCAGCCTTCCCCAGAAGGATTCCAACCACTTCCACTATCACAAAGATGTCATAAATACACTAGAGTACCCAACTCCACAATCTCAAGTACAAGTTCTCTCTTGGTAGTCAAAAGACCACAAACTTTCTCTTTCAAAATTCTCTTCCCTTATAAAGGTCCTTAGAGAACAATGAGTAGGAATGAAGCTCTTGTGTGCAAAGAGAAAAGAAAATGAAATCAGAGAATTCTTGAAAGCACTTTAGAAAATGAGAGAGAATTTTAGCACAAAAACCAAGAATCCAAGTCTTTTTGAAAGCCTTAAACTTGTGAAAATTTTGATAATTTTTCTAGTAACCAAACTCTCCCTAAACACCCTATTTATAGGAGAGGGCTAGGGTTTAAAGATAAAACATTTTTAAGGCTAATCAGAATGTATTAAAACCAAAACATGTCACTTAAACACACTTAAGTGAGAAAAGGACAAAAATAAATCTGCTCAGAAAACTAGCCGTTACTGTTCAAACGGCTTGTCCGGTCGACCGCCCCGGTCGACCGCTAGTTCCAAAAAATAGCCGTTGCAGCTGACGGTCGACCGGCCGGTCGACCCAAACAAACAGAGAGCAAAGTGTTACAGTCAGGCAGGTCTCGGTCGACCGTCACGGTCTACCGTGAAACGTGCACACTGATAAGTGCATTTGCCAGAACCTCGGTCGACTCGGGCGGTCGACCGGCAAAGCCTGACATAGGCACGGTCGACTCGGGCGGTCGACCGGCTCAGGCCAAAAATCAAGTTTCAAACAGAATTTTGAGGAGATTAATATTTTTATCAAAAGATGTTTTAAATAGGAATAAGTATAAAACATAAATATGGATTTACAGGCAGAGGATTTTGTATCAAAATATTTGTGTATAATTTATATGAATTAAACTTAGAAATAAGATGTGCGCAAAAACGTGTGTGATGGAGCTTCAAACCTATTCACTATTCTTTAACAAAACTCTTAACTAAAAAACAATCTAATAATTTATCTTGAGCAATCTTGAGCCATGCAATGCCTTGCTAGAGCCTTCTCTTCTATGTTCCTTCCTTGATGTGCAAAAACCCTTCTTTGCTTTATGAACGTAGAATATCTTGCAATAGCTAAGCAATGGTCTCCAAATATGGTACAAACCTGAAACTTATTTTAACAAACTAATTAGTACCATATAGCTCCTATTTGTTTTGTTATCATCAAAACTCTAAACAAGTGGAGAGTGTAACCTTATGGGGCAACAATCTCCCCCTTTTTGATGATGACAAAACAAATAGGCTATAAACAAAAATATATAGGAGGAGTAAGCTCCCCCTCAAATTATGCTATATTAAACAAGGAAAAACAATGTAATTTGTAATTTGCAAGTAAACATCATGAAACCAAAAACCATGAAAATGTAAAACACTTGCAAAACACAAAATGTAAAACATTTGCAAAACACTTATCAAAAACTAAACACACATGGAACCAAAACCATATGAACTCATAATTCTATCATAAAAACTCATTCTCCCCCTTTTTGTCATACATCAAAAAGGGTTATGAAAACATTTTTATTCAATAACACAAACATTAAGTTCACCACAAATGAAAGAAAATCTAGCAAAATCAAGTGGTTTAGTGAAAATATCGGCTAGTTGCAAATCCGTAGAAACATAATCAATATCTATATCTCCTTTCTCAAAATGATCTCTAAGAAAGTGATATCTAATCTCAATGTGCTTGGTCTTACTATGTTGATTTGCATTCTTTGTCATATGTATAGTACTAGTATTATCACAAAATATTTTTATATGGTTATAATGCAAATCATAATCAAGGAGAGTATGTTTCATCCAAAGGACTTGTGCACAACAAGCCCCCACGGTAACATACTCCGCCTCGGCGGTTGAGAGAGCTACAGAATTTTGTTTCCTAGAGGACCATGAAACAAGACAATTACCAAGAAATTGACATATCCCACTATTACTCTTTCTATCTACTCTACAACCCGCATAGTCGGCATCCGAATAACTCGTCATTGAGAAATCTCCGGTTTTCGGATACCATAGACCCATTCCAATCGTTCCCTTAATATAACGAATAATGCGTTTTACCGCAATAAAATGGGACTCTTTGGGACACGATTGAAATCTAGCACAAAGACACACACTAAACATGATATCCGGCCTACTTGCCGTCAAATACAAAAGACTACCTATCATACTTCTATATAATTTAATATCAACATTTTTACCTTTGTCATCCTTATCAAGCTTGGTGGTAGTTGCCATGGGAGTGTTGCAAACCTTTGAGTCTTCAAGTCCAAACCTCTTTACGAGTTCCTTTGCGTATTTGGCTTGACATATGAAGTTCCCATCTTGCAATTGCTTGATTTGGAGTCCAAGAAAGAAATTAAGCTCACCCATTGAGGACATTTCAAATTCACATTGCATAACCTTTTCAAATTCCTTGCATAGAAACTCATTAGTGGAACCAAAAATTATATCATCAACATAAATTTGCACAATTAAAATGTCATTATCAACATGCTTAGTGAATAGTGCTGTATCTACTTTGCCTTTAATAAAATCATTTGAAATGAGAATGTTGAAGTCTACCAAGTTGATAGAGAGATTTTGATGATGGACAAGCAATTATGATGATTCTACCTCTGTTACAAATTTTGGTATTTTTGTGTAATTTTAGAATATTGGAAAAGCCTTGAACACTTACACAAAATACCTTCCCAAGTCGACTTGACTTCCTAGTGTAGTCGACTACCCATAATATAGTCGACTTACAAAAACCCCTAGTCAACTAATGCTTCTAAAACAAATGACCCAAGTTTCTGTTTGTTCTCTAGCATCAAACTTAGTCGACTTGACCTTCATATATAGTCGACTAACAGATACCCTAGTCGACTATATCATTTCCCAAGTCGACTAATAAACTCTACAAAAATTTCCCTACTCTCTGTTTCTGTCTGCCATTAAAGTTAGTCACTTCCCAAACATGTATAGTCGACTAACACTTTTCTAGTCGACTAACAGTGCCTATATAGTCGACTACATTCAGTTTTCCAGAAACTAAATATCTGTATCAGTCAATAGATAGTTGACTTACCCCTTATAGTAGTCGACTAATCTTTGGAAATTTTGTTCTTCTAGTCGACTAATATCCTGTTCAAGTCGACTAATAGCAGTTGATAACTGCTGTGCAGTTGGTGAATTATGGTATGTTAACCAACGTTTCAAAATTCAAATTTGGCCTGATAACTACCCTAACTTACTATGGATTTCACCTATAAATAGGGGTATTGTCCTAGGGTCAGATCACCAATTCACATCTAAAGTTTTCAGCCTAAAACTCTCACCAGAAATTCTGTTTTCTGAAAACCTGTTTCACTTTCAGTTTTCTTCACCAAATTCCAAACTCCATTGTGAAGATTTCTAAAATTCCTCCTATAAGAAACCTTGTCCACAAGCACATTCAAATTCAAGGCTTATAGGATCATTGTAATCATTCAAAGAAGATCATTGTACAAGGGCGTCTTCTTGGTGTAGAAGAAAGTTGTACAAGGTGTTTGTTCTCTTGGTGTAAAGAGGAGTTGTGCACATTTGACAAAGGGCGTTTGTCAAGTGGTGTACAAGGTATTGGTTGTAGGTGTACACAAATCAGGAAAGGAAAATCTCAAGCGGTTTGCTTGGGGACTGGATGTAGGTCACAAGGACCGAACCAGGATAACTCTCTTGTCTTTGCGTTTGAATTTTTTGAGTTTATCTTGTGAATATTTTATTTCCTGCAAGTAGTTTGATTTAATTTTTTATAAACACTATTCACCCCCCCTCTAGTGTTGTGTTGCTTTGATTATAGATCCTACATTTGTATC
Source organism: Agave tequilana (assembly GCA_038442645.1). Taxonomy (NCBI): domain Eukaryota; kingdom Viridiplantae; phylum Streptophyta; class Magnoliopsida; order Asparagales; family Asparagaceae; genus Agave; species Agave tequilana. The sequence goes on along the minus strand of JAVJIF010029691.1, from coordinate 723,831 downwards.
AGAGCAAGGTTCAAGGCAACAACCATACGAGGATGGCAACGGAGTTCCCTTCGTCCCAATTCAAAGAAGGACATTCTACACAACGTCCACCGCTATTTGACGGATCCAACTACAATTATTGGAAGTGTAGAATGAAGATCTACTTGCAATTACTGAACTACGACCTTTGGAACATCGTAGAAGCATCATACACCAAGCCAACAACCAACTACAATGCTTGGAGCGAAGATCAAAAGAAGAATGCGAACCTTGACGCCAAAGCGATGAATGCTCTATTTTGTGCCTTAAACAAAGAAGAGTTCAAACGTGTGTCAACAGCCACTTCTGCACATCAAATATGGCATACTCTTCTGGTAACACACGAAGGCACAAATAAAGTTAAGGAATCTAAAATATCTGTTCTTGTCCACAGGTTTGAGTTATTCAAAATGAAGGAGAATGAAACCATATCCGAAATGGTTACAAGATTCACCGACATCACCAATTCATTAGCATCCCTTGGAAAGGACTACACTCAAGTTGAAAGAGTTCGTAAGATCCTTCGCGCACTCACACCAGAATGGGAGAAGAAGACAACCGCCATTGAAGAGGCGAATGATCTCTCAACTATGACATTAGAAAACCTAATCGGTAATCTAATGGCATATGAAGTGCAGTTAGAAGAAAGGAAGAAGGACGAACAACAACTTCCATCCAAGAAGAAAGTACTTGCCTTCCATGCATCCTCCGACACGGACAATTCGGATGACGATGAAGAAGAAATGGCGATGCTATCCAGAAAGTTCAAAAGGTTCTTAAAACAAGGTAAATTTAAAAAGAATAAAGATACTAATGATACTCCTACTTGTTTTAAGTGTAACAAACCAGGCCACATAAAGAAGGATTGTCCATTGATGAAATCAAAAGGACACTTCAAGAACTTAAATAAGTTCAACAAGAAGAAGAAAGCCTTCCAAGCAACATGGGATGATAGCGACTCATCTTCCTCTGACGAAGAAGAAGCAACGGAAACCGCCAATATCTGCTTCATGGCCCAAGAAGACGAGGTACAAGATTATGATGAGTTATTAGAAGCTTTTAATGAATTGTTTAATAATTTCAAAAATGAAAAGATTAAAAATAAAGTCTAAATAAAGGAAAATGAAAGACTCATTCATGAAATTGCATGTTTTGTTTCTCAAACATCTTCTCTAAGTTCTCAAAATGAAGATTTTGAAAAAGTTATTGCATATTTAAAAAAGGATAATGAAATTTTCTTAAAAGAAAATTCTTTACTTAAAAAGGAAACTATTTCTTTAAATTCTAGAATTTCTATTTTAGATAAAGACATGATTGTTTTCAAAATTAAGTATGAAGATCTTTTGAAAAATGTAACTAAATTTAATAAAGGAAAAGAGAATTTAAATGTTTTATTATCTTCTCAAAAGATGTCTAACAATCATTTTGGTCTTGGTTTTTCAGAAGATAAGATTTATAAACCTACTCATATTGGTATTGGATCTTCAAAAACCAATTTTGTAAAATCTACACATCTTCATAATAATAATTCATATAATTCTTTTGTGAAAAGAAATACTATTTCAAAAAGAATTAGATGCAAATTTATATGGGTTCCTAAGAATCTAAATACTATTGATAAAAATGTTTATATTGCATCTTATATACATGATGTGTGTAATTCTAAGAATTATGTTTATACTAACAAGTGGAAACCAAATTCCAATTGGATTTGGGTTCCTAAAGACTAATCTTTTTCGGACCCTATCATGATGGGTACCATACAAATTGTTTTATCTTATAGGTACCTTTTGAAGAAAAGTGGATACTTGATAGTGGGTGTTCCAAACACATGACCGGACACATTCAACTACTATCTTCCGTTCAAATAAAAAAGGGAGGTACAGTGATATTTGGAGACAATAACAAAGGAAAGGTTATTGGTACCGGCATAGTTGGTAACATTTCAAAACCCCTTATTGAAAATGTTCTTTTGGTAAGAGGTTTAAAACACAATCTATTAAGTATTAGTCAATTATGTGATAAGGGTTATAAAATTGTTTTTGAAAAAGATGCATGTCTTATTTATGATACTAACATGAAAGATATTTTATTCAAAGGTTTTCGTAACAATAACATTTATGAATTATCTATATCTTGCATATCATCTAATGATGACTTATGTTTACTTCCTTCTAATAATGATTATTTTTTATGGCATAAAAGATTTGGTCATTTGAATATGAAAACTATTTCTAAGATTTCTAAATTTGATTTAGTTAAAGGTCTTCCAAAAATTGCTTTTAAAAAGGATTATTTTTGTGATTCTTGTCAATTAGGAAAACAAGTTAAATCATCTTTTAAATCTAAAGATTTAGTTTCTACTAAGAGACCTTTAGAATTGTTGCATTTGGATTTATTTTGTCCTACTCGTGTTTCTTCTTTAAACAAGAGTAGATATGTTTTTGTTATTGTTGATGATTTTTCACGGTTTTCATGGGTCATTTTTTTAAAAAATAAAAATGATACTTTTGATGAATTTGTAAGTTTTTGTAAAAGAATTCAAAATCAAAAGTCTCTAAACATAGTCACTATTCGAAGTGATCATGGAGGAGAATATGAAAATGAATCTTTTTCAAATTTCTGTAATAAGTATGGTATTACACATAACTTTGCATTTCCTAGAGCATCTCCTCAAAATGGTGTTGTGGAGAGAAAGAATAGGACTTTGCAAGAATGTGCTAGAACTATGCTTATGGACAGTAATTTACCAAAATATTTTTGGGCTGAGGCTATTGCTACTGCATGTTATGTTTTAAATCGTGTGCTTATTCGACCTATTTTAAACAAAACATCTTATGAATTGTTTTATAACAGGATTCCAAAAGTTTCTTACTTTAAGATTTTTGGATGTAAATGCTTTATCTTAAATACAAAAGATGCTTTAGATAAATTTGATGCTAGATCCAATGAAGGTATTTTTTGTTGGATACTCTACTCAAAGTAAAGCATATAGAATATTTAATAAGAAAACATTTACTATTGAAGAATCATTACATGTTAAATTTGATGAATCCTTGACTAAGCCTATTTCTAATACTTCTCCACATGATGATGATCATATCATAGATAGTCCTATTGATAATATTGTTATATCTTCTGTTGATACTAACATGTCTAAGGATGATGAGACTTCTACCGAGTTACCGAAAGCATATGTTGAAGTAAGGAATCATCCACGAGATTTGGTTATTGGAGACATAAATCAAGGCGTTCAGACAAGATCCAAGTTGAACTACAGTACACAAATTGCCTTCATATCACTCATTGAACCGAAGAATATCAAAGAAGCATGTGAGGATGATTTTTGGACGATTGCCATGCAAGAAGAGTTGAACCAATTTGTCAGAAATGATGTTTGGGATCTTGTACAACGTCCTACTGATCATCCAGTCATCGGTACCAGATGGATCTTTAAGAACAAACTTGATGAAACAGGTGAAGTCATTAAGAACAAAGAAAGGTTAGTAGCACAAGGATACAATCAAGAAGAAGGTATTGATTTTGATGAAACTTATGCACCAGTAGCTAGGCTTGAATCTATTCGTATTTTACTTGTTTTTTCTTGTTTTGTGAATTTCAAACTATATCAAATGGATGTTAAAAGTGCCTTTTTAAACGGATTTATTAAAGAAACTGTTTATGTTGAACAACCTCCAGGTTTTGAACATGAAAAATTTCCAAACCATGTTTTTAAACTTAAGAAAGCTTTATATGGTTTAAAACAAGCACCCCGTGCTTGGTATGATAGATTAAAAAGTTTTCTTTTAAATTCTGATTTTAAGATGGGAAGAGCAGATACAACTCTCTTTATTAAACATGTTGATAAAGATATCTTAATCATTCAGATTTATGTTGATGACATTTTATTTGGATCTACTAACGATAATCTTCGTCAAGAATTTTCTAAGACCATGCAGAGTGAATTTGAGATGAGCCACATGGGTGAACTTACATACTTTCTCGGTCTGCAAATAAAGCAAATGAAGGATGGAATCTTCATTTCCCAGTGCAAGAATGCAAAGGAACTTCTAAAAGGTTTGGCATGGAAAATTCTGATCATAAGAATACTCCCATGAGTACGACTACATTTTTAGACAAAGATGAAAATGGTAAGAATGTTGATCAGAAACTCTATAGAGGTATGATTGGTTCTTTACTATACATTACTTCAAGTAGACCTGATATAATGTTCAGTGTATGCTTATGTGCTAGATATCAGTCAAATCCTAAGGAATCACGTCTTAAAGTAGTGAAAAGGATTTTTAGATATTTAAATAACACACTCAATTATGGTTTATTTTATCCCAAATCAAGCACATTTGATTTACTATCATATAGTGATGCTGATTTTGCTGGATGTAAATCTGATCGGAAGAGTACTAGTGGTACTTGTCACTTTTTGGGACATTCACTAGTATCATGATTCAGTAAAAAGCAAAATTCTGTATCATTAACAACAACCGAGGCAGAATATATTGCTGCTAGTGTTGCATGTGATCAAATTATATGGATGAAACAAACCCTACTTGATTATGGCATGACTATCACAAACTCACCTATTATGTGTGATAATACCAGTGCTATTAATTTATCTAAAAATCTAGTTCATCATTCACGTACCAAACACATTGATATTAGACATCACTTTTTACGTGACCATGCTTTAAAAGGTAACATTTCTTTAAATTTTATATCAACTGATAATCAAGTTGCAGATATTTTCACAAAGCCTCTTAAAGTAGATACTTTTATGAAATTTAGAAGAGATTTGGGTATTTGCAATTTTTATGATTTTTAAATATTTTTTTCAGAATTTTTCTGAGGCATTTTTACATGATTAGTCGACTTATAAATGCTTATTAGTCGACTTATACAGGCCCTAGTCGACATGACAGTAACCCAGTCGACAAATTTGCATTAACAGAGACATAGCTTTTTGATTTTTCAAAACTTAGTCGACTAACTTGATTTACTAGTCGACTAGTAAATGTATTAGTCGACTAATAACAAACCTCAAGTCGACTAATTCTGTCATATTCTGTGTTCTGTTTTTCGGATTTAAGTTTCGAACCCGACCCGTTTTTCTTTAATTGTGGATCCAATCTCTCTCTATTTTAATCCTCACCCTTGATATCATTCTAGGTTTGATCTCAACCACTCATTACAAACTTTCTCTTCACAAACCCCTAAATTTTCCCCCAATTCTTTCTCCCAGCTGATGCCTCCAGTCGACTTCAGAAGGGTTTAAGCGCCAGCAGTGACTGCAGCAATCAACAACTTTCTTCACTTCTCTTCCAATTTCTTGGTAATCTCTTTCAAATCCCTTCCATTTCCTTTCAGTTCTTGTGTTCTATTCCATCAATTTCAGTGCTCAACATGTCTAGGTCAAAGAAAACTAAGTTTACTCCATCTAGTTCATCTTCACAAGTTGATTTTAGGGCATTTCTCAAAAACCCTGCCCTAGAAGAAGATTTCATTAGATTGTCTTCCCTAGAAATTCTACCCGGTCATTTTGTTAAATATGAAGACTTTTATGATTATGACATTGTCTCATATTTACAAAATAGTTGTCTAATTCACATGTTTTCTAAGGATTCTAGGCAAGGTTATTATCCATTCTTGATACACTTATTCTATACTAATTTAACCTGTGAAGATAATGAGGATGATGTTCACATTTATTCATTGGTTAAAGGTATTAATATAAAACTATCCCCAAAATCCATCGGCCGTATTCTGTCCATTCCTTATACCGGTCTCCTGCTAAATGATATTGAAATGGATAATGAAGAGGTCTTATCTAATATCTTTCTATCTGGACAAGGATTACCTATGACCAACAACAAGTTAAAACCAATTCCCCGTCTCATAGGTCGTATCCTTGCATACAATATTTGTCCCAGAACTGGAAGCTACAATTAGTATTCACGAGAGTTAGCCACTTGCGTCTATGCAATTATGGCTGGCCTCGATGTTAATTGGGCAAAAATTGTATTTGATACCATGGTTAAGTCACATACTTCATTCCTTCCTTATGGAGCTTTCTTGACACACGTATTTCGGAAATTTCACGTTGATCTTGATTCTGAAACTAGTGTCGTCAAAGTCTTTGAACCATTTGATCGTGCCGCTCTCCACTGTATGAAAATTACTGATATTCATCCTCCTCCATAACAACCACCTTCTTGACCTCCACAAAGTTTTACACAACCTCCATCTTCCTCTACCCAACCTCCTTTCACTGAACCACCTCCAAACCAACCACCTTCTTCTTACAGTGATGCATTCTACAATTCCCTGTCTATTGAGATTGCCTCTCTTCATGCTCAACAACAAGTTCTTCAAGTCACTTCAACTCAAGTTCTTCACAATCAGTCTTTATTGATGACTCGGTTTGAGCATATGCAACTTCAGATGGATTCATTTGCATCAACTCAAACAGAGATTCTAAACCTCCTGAAAACACATTTTCCGCCACCTCCTCCTCCCGGATCCGACATATGATGATTATGGCGCTGGCATTTCTACCTGTTTTTGCTTTTGCAGTTTTTAACTTTTTTTCTGTATTTTTATGTTTTTAAGACTCTTTTTGAATGTGTATTCCAGTTTGAAAACATTGTATGTTTCTGCTTTTTGTTAATGACAAAGGGGGAGAAAAACCCTGTGTTTGTGTTATGATCTGAAAAGTATGTTCTGCTAATGTTTGTGTTATATAACTCTGTGTTTGTGTTATGATCTGAAAAGTATGTTCTGCTATATTGTAACCTGTTATGATCTGCAACTGGCTAAGTTCTGCAAATCTGACCAAAGCATATGTCAACAAGCATATGTCCATGTTCTGTTTCATATCAGAAATCTGAAAAGTAGCTATGTCTTGCATCTGAAAGAATAATCTGAAAATTGACATATATGACATATGTGCTGTGACAAGCAAAATTGACATATGATGTTATGGATATTGACATATGGCAATGCAGGGGAAACTTAACACTTTCTGCAGGGGCAAACAAGAAGACTTCATTATAATATATATATATATATATATATATATATATATATATATATATATCATCTATATATCATAACCTATTTACTGCAGGGGGAGTTTTGCTGCAGAGGAGTTATCACAAAACATGGGTTGTCATCATCAAAAAGGGGGAGAATGTTGAAGTCTACCAAGTTGATAGAGAGATTTTGATGATGGACAAGCAATTATGATGATTCTACCTCTGTTACAAATTTTGGTATTTTTGTGTAATTTTAGAATATTGTGAAAAGCCTTGAACACTTACACAAAATACCTTCCCAAGTCGACTTGACTTCCTAATGTAGTCGACTACCCATAATATAGTCGACTTACAAAAACCCCTAGTCGACTAATGCTTCTAAAACAAATGACCCAAGTTTCTGTTTGTTCTCTGGCATCAAACTTAGTCGACTTGACCTTCATATATAGTCGACTAACAGATACCATAGTTGACTATATCATTTCCCAAGTCGACTAATAAACTCTACAAAAATATCCCTACTCTCTGTTTCTGTCTGGCATCAAAGTTAGTTGACTTCCCAAACATGTATAGTTGACTAACACTTTTCTAGTCGACTAACAGTGCCTATATAGTCGACTACATTCAGTTTTCCAGAAACTAAATATCTGTATCAGTCAATAGATAGTCGACTTACCCCTTATAGTAGTCGACTAATATTTGGAAATTTTGTTCTTCTAGTCGACTAATATCCTGTTCAAGTCGACTAATAGCACTTGATAACTGCTGTGCAGTTGGTGAATTCTGGTGTGTTAACCAACGTTTCAAAATTCAAATTTGGCCTGATAACTACCCTAACTTACTATGGATTTCACCTATAAATAGGGGTATTGTCCTAGGGTCAAATCACCAATTCACATCTAAAGTTTTCAGCCTGAAACTCTCTCCAAAAATTCTGTTTTCTGAAAACCTGTTTCACTTTCAGTTTTCTTCACCAAATTCCAAACTCCATTGTGAAGATTTCTGAAATTCCTCCTATAAGAAACCTTGTCCACAAGCACATTCAAATTCAAGGCTTATAGGATCATTGTAATCATTCAAAGAAGAACATTGTACAAGGGCGTCTTCTTGGTGTAGAAGAAAGTTGTACAAGGTGTTTGTTCTCTTGGTGTAAAGAGGAGTTGTGCACATTTGGTAAAGGGCGTTTGTCAAGTGATGTACAAGTTGTTGGTTGTGGGTGTACACAAATCAGGAAAGGAAAATCTCAAGCGGTTTGCTTGGGGACTGGATGTAGGTCACAAGGACCGAACCAGGATAACTCTCTTGTCTTTGCGTTTGAATTTTCTGAGTTTATCTTGTGAATATTTTATTTCCTGCAAGTAGTTTGATTTAATTTTTTATAAACACTATTCACCCCCTCTAGTGTTGTGTTGCTTTGATTATAGATCCTACAGAGAAAACTAGAAAGCCTTTCATACCAAGCTCTTGGAGCTTGTTTCAATCCATACAAAGCTTTATCAAGTTTAAAAACAAAATCGGGATGAACATGATCAACAAAACCGGGAGGTTGAGCAACATAAACTTCTTCATTTATAAAACCATTCAAAAATGCACTTTTCACATCCATTTGAAAAAGTTTAAAATTTTTGAAAGATGCAAAAGCTAGTGTCATCCGTATGGCTTCAAGCCATGCTACGGGTGCAAAGGTCTCCTCAAAGTCAATTCCCTCAACTTGAGTGTAACCTTGGGCCACTAACCTAGCCTTATTCCTAATGACATTTCTGGACTCATCCATCTTATTCCTAAAGATCCACTTAGTACCAATTATTGGTCTATCGTGGGGCCTAGGAACAACGTGCCAAACTTGGTTGCGCTCAAATTGATTGAGTTCCTCTTGCATGGCTAGCAACCAATATGAGTCCGCCTCGGCTTCGAGGATGCTTTTAGGTTCAAACTGAGAAATGAAAGCAAAGTTACCACATAGGTCATGGAGTTTGGAGCGAGTTGTTACCCCTTTAGATGCATCACCTAAGATGAGCTCCTTGGGATGATTTGTAGCGTATCTCCAAGTTTTAGGAAGCGGTTGAGAGCTTTCCTCTTTATCCTCTTGAACCTCACCAATTGATTCTAGCTTTTGTTCTTGAGCGGGTGAGTCCTTCAAGGATAGTCTCTCCATGTCTTCACCTAATGGGCCAATCTCTACAACATTCTCAACAACCACATTAGATTCTTCAAATTTAACATACATGGATTCTTCAATGGTAAGTGAAGATCTATTGAATACTCTATAAGCTTTACTAGTTGTAGAATATCCAACAAAGATTGCTTCATAAGCCTTAGCATCAAATTTACCCAAGTTATCTTTAGTGTTCAAAACAAAACACTTGCAACCAAAAATTTTGAAATATGCAACATTAGGTTTTCTAGAATGATACATTTCAAAAGATGTTTTGGAAGAATTTTTACACAAATAAATACGATTTGATATATAGCATGCGGTGTTTACGGCCTCGGCCCATAGATATTGAGGGAGGTCATACTCACTTATCATTGTCCTAGCCATCTCTTGAAGTGTTCTATTTTTCCTTTCTACAACTTCATTTTGTTGTGGAGTTCTAGGACAAGACATTTCATGCTTAATTCCCTTTTCATCACAATAAGTCATGAAGAGTTGGTTAACAAACTCACCATCTCTATCACTTCTTATTTTCAAAATCGAAAAATCTTTTTCTTTTTCAACTCTTTTTCGGAAAATCTTAAAATGAGAAAAAGTTTGATCTTTATGTTCTAAGAAGAAAACCCAAGTGAAACGGGAAAAATCATCAACCAATACATATGCATATCTACTACCATTTAAACTCTTAGTTTTAGTAGGTCCAAAAAGATCCATATGAATTAATTCTAAAGGCCTAGTTGACATGATATCCTTGATTGGTTTGAAGGAAGACGTGGTTTGTTTCCCAAGTTGGCACGCACCACAAATGCGATCTTTCTCAAACTTCAAGCAAGGTATACCCTTCACCAATTCCTTTGAATTAATCCTAGAAAGATGGTCAAAAGATGCATGCCCTAATCTTCTATGCCAAAGCCAAGAATTTTCATCAAAAGCATTTAAGCATTTAGTAGAACATTCCACATTAAGCATGTCAATGATATAAACATTATCATCACGAAAACTGGTGAGAATACAATCATTGGTTTTAACATCAAAAATCTTGCAAGAAGAATCATCAAAAACAACTTTAAGTCCACGGTCACAAAATTGAATAATGCTAAGCAAATTATGTTTCAAACCATCAACAAGTACAACATTTTCTATAGTAGGAGATGAACCAATTTGAATGTTACCTATACCGATGATAGTGCCTTTGGAGTCATCCCCGAAGGTGACGGAGCCACCTTCCTCGTACCTTGATAGGGTTGTAAAGTTATTGATGTCCCATGTCATGTGTCTTGAACAACTACTATCAAGGTACCACTGCTCCCTACGTCTTGGAGCCTTGGTGTGTACCTACATCAAATAATTTAGGACTTGATTTTGGTACCCACATTTTCTTGGGTCCTAAAGGGTTAGTTTCATTAACCCAAACAAGAGTATTTGATCTATTAACTTGGTCATAACAAAATTTAGCTAAATGCCCATTCTTACCACAATATATGCATCTATACACTCTACCATATTTAAAAGCATGGTGAGTGTGTGATTTGTGAGCATGGGAATTGTGAGCATGAAAAGATTTAGCATGAGAAGTGTAATGTGTAGTGTAAGCATGAGTAGACTTAACATGTGAATCTTTAGCATGAGAGGTGTGTTTTTTAGAAAATTTTTCTTCAAGTTTCTTAGTGTTAAAAGCACAATCTTTCAAAAAATTTTCAAAATCAACCATTTTAGTTTTTAAAGAAGAAATTTCTTTTTCATCAATCTTAGGAAATTTAGATTTATATGCAACTTTGTAAGCACTAAATTCATTTTGGGTAGAAATGAGGTTTGAAGAAATTTCATCTTTTTCTCTAGTAATTATAGCAAGTTGATTCTTAAGAAAAGCAACTTCTTTTTCTAATTTAGAGCATTCAATCTTTTTATTATCATAGGTTTCGGAAAGTTCAACAAAAGCATGAACAAGAACTTCCTTACTTAATTCATCATCTTCATCATCAAGAGGTTGAGGGGTTACCTTTGGTGTGTTTGCCATGAAACACATATTCGCTATATCCGCCTCTTCCTCAGACTCGCTTTCCGAATCCCAAGTTTCCTTGTATGCTTTCTTTTCTTCCGGTTTCTTTTGCTTGAAGGAGGAGGTCATCTTCTTCTTGAACTCCGGGCAATCGGCCATGATATATCCGAGTCTTCGGCAATTGTAGCATATAATTCTTCTCTCCTCTTTGCCTTCGAATTTTCTTCGGAAGTCTAGCTTGTTCCTCCGGTACATTCTTTTCACATTGCGAACAAGTAGGGAGAGCTCCTCATCTTCTTCTTCATCATCTTCATCGTCCTCAAGAGTGGATGAAGACTTGAAGGCCATGGACTTCTTCTTTGGTGGAGCGGCCTCTTCTCTTGCTTTCTTTTCCATCTCATGGGTTTTTAAGTTCCCAATGAGACTAATAAGGTCCATCTCATCCTTGTCGTTCAATTCTTTCAAGGTGGTGTCCTTGATCTCCCAAGATGTAGGAAGAGCCCGAATCACTTTCCGTACCTTTTGATCATTGGAAATATCATCACCTAAAGAAGAAAGAGCATTGGTGATTTTAGTAAATCTAGTAATCATACAATCAATAGATTCTTCATCAATCATTTTAAAGGATTCATATTGGGACCTCAAGAGATCTATCTTACCTCTCTTGACTTGTGAAGTCCCCTCGCGTGTGACCAATAAATGTTGCCAAATCACATAGGCGGATTGGCAATGAATTTCCCGTGTAAGGTCATCCTCATTCAAGGCGGTTAATAGGGAGTTTTGGGCCTTGGAGTTAGCCTCATATTCTCTAAAGGTAAAGTCGGTCCATGTGCTCTCATCACTATCGGGTGCAACATAGGGTTTGGTCAAAGATTTTGAAACTAAGCTACCTAATGATTGCAAAAAGATGGTCATCCTAACCTTCCAAATAGGGAAATTAAGTCCATAAAATTTAGGAGGGGTTTTGATGTTATCGGCCATGTTTACTAGTGATGACAAATGGAATGCAAATGTTGATTAGCAAATTTTAAGGATCTCACTAAGGATGTTAAGCCAAACCTAGAGTCCAAGCTCTGATACCAATTGAAAATCATCTAGAGGGGGGTGAATAGGTGATAATGCTAATCAATAAACAATTTAAAAATATGATGCAACAATCGCCCAAAACAAGACTAAGAGCCGAATGCCCCGTGAAGGGTTCTGAACTCCTTCCTCCTGATTCCTCATAAAATGAGTTGGAGGTGCGCAATGCAACCTTGTTGTATGGGACAAAGATTGACAAGATGAATGACAACAAGTGAATATAGCAATGAGAATCAAAAGAAAGTAGTAATATCAATGAAAGTAGAGCAAGAACAAGGAAAAGTAAACCAAACGCAAACACTAAGAATTGTTATCGAGGTTCGAGCACCCAGCTCTACTTCCCGGCCTTCCCCAGAAGGATTCCAACCACTTCCACTATCACAAAGGTGTCACAAATACACCGGAGTACCCAACTCCACAATCTCAAGTACAAGTTCTCTCTTGGTAGTCAAAAGACCACAAACTTTCTCTTTCAAAATTCTCTTCTCTTACAAAGGTCCTTAGAGAACAATGAGTAGGAATGAAGCTCTTGTGTGCAAAGAGAAAAGAAAATGAAATCAAAGAATTCTTGAAAGCACTTCAGAAAATGAGAGAGAATTTCAGCACAAAAACCAAGAAACCAAGTCTTTTTGAAAGCCTTAAACTTGTGGAAATTTTGATAATTTTTCTAGTAACCAAACTCTCCCTAAACACCCCTATTTATAGGAGAGAGCTAGGGTTTAAAGATAAAACATTTTTAAGGCTAATCAGAATGTATTAAAACCAAAACATGTCACTTAAACACACTTAAGTGAGAAAAGGACAAAAATAAATCTGCTCAGAAAACTAGCCGTTACTGTTTAAACGGCTAGTCCGGTCGACCGCCCCGGTCGACCGCTAGTTCCAAAAAATAGCCGTTGCAGGCTGACGGTCGACCGGCCGGTCGACCCAAACAAACAGAGAGCAAAGTGTTACAGTCAGGCAGGTCTCGGTCGACCGTCACGGTCGACCGTGAAACGTGCACACTGATACGTGCATTTGCCAGAACCTCGGTCGACTCGGGCGGTCGACCGGCAAAGCCTGACATAGGCACGGTCGACTCGGGCGGTCGACCTGCTCAGGCCAAAAATCAAGTTTCAAACAGAATTTTGAGGAAATGAATATTTTTATCAAAAGATGTTTTAAATAGAAATAAGTATAAAACATAAATATGGATTTACAGACAGAGGATTTTGTATCAAAATATTTTTGTATAATTTATATGAATTAAACTTAGAAATAAGATGTGCGCAAAAACGTGTGTGATGGAGCTTCAAACCTATTCACTATTCTTTAACAAAACTCTAAACTAAAAAACAATCTAATAATTTATCTTGAGCAATCTTGAGCCATGCAATGCCTTGCTAGAGCCTTCTCTTCTATGTTCCTTCCTTGATGTGCAAAAAGCCTTCTTTGCTTTATGAACCTATAATATCTTGCAATAGCTAAGCAATGGTCTCCAAATATGGTACAAACCTGAAACTTATCTTAACAAACTAATTAGTACCATATAGCTCCTATTTGTTTTGTTATCATCAAAACTCTAAACAAGTGGAGAGTGTAACCTTATGGGCCAACATTTTTAAATTGACATCTATTGTTTTTTATTTTCTTGATATTTTCAATTTATGCTCAACTATTTTCAAAATTATTATTTTGAAATCTTCTACTCTTGGTGGGAGGTTGGTTGGGTTATCATACCATGTTTTGCTTAAGTGACTATTTCTTAACATGTACATGTAGGTTGGTGATCCAATGAGTTATACACATGATTCTCATGATAATTGATTTTTGTATACTCATTCTTATTTATCTATATATGTATGCTCTTTATTATGAATGGTATTTCTATTGACATATATACATATATATGATTTAGTTGATTGTGTATGTTTCATGCATATCCGTGCAAAGTTCATGAATGTTTTAGCACAATCTTCTTTTTGCATGGATTGAATATGTTTTAATATATAAATAGGTATCGCCTTCAATTAATATCATCACTTTTCAAAGCTTATACATTAATTTTGTGATTATTTTAAAAAAGGGGAGAACTTTCTTGATTTAAATTTTAATTGGTATCTTATTTCCTACATTTTGAAAAAAATATTTTAATAGTTCATATTTTCAATTGGTATTAATTATCACAATTAATATCTACTTTTCAAAATTGTTTAGAATTTCAAAATTGGTATCATGAGCCTTCACTTTTTATTCAATTAGTATCATGTTTAAACCTTCAGTTGGTATCAAAATTATTTTGTAAATTGTTATCTATGTTGGTTTCAAAATTGTTTTCAATTTCAAGTGTTATTTCTAGTTTTTTTAATTAATGTCTATGTTTCTTTTACAATTGGCATCTAGTTTTAAAAATTTGTTTTGATACTTATTGCCTATATGCAAGGGAATTTAACTTAACGTCTCCTCCATATAAAAATTTATAATTAGTGATTGTATAAAGAAGAGATTGATCTCTCTTTTCCATATCGTAAACATGTATAGGGGGAGCTTAACTTCTCCATCTATATATTGTATATTATGCTTACATGGGTTAGTGTTTAGTCGTCCCTTCTCCATGTAATGCATTTATGGAAGGGGAGTTTAACTTGACGTCTCTCCTCTTCATAGATTTGTATCGCATATGTTTTTATCATATATTCTTTATCCTTTTGTGGATGAATTGACAAAAAAGGAAGAGAAATTAGAGTTTATTTATGCATATCATGTTTGTGTTTATGCATACGTTTGTTATGCTTGTTTGGTACCCGTAACTTAAATTAAAAATCTATATTGTTTATTTTCTATGCACGGGTTAAGGAGGAGTTTTTACAAAGCTTTTCTCTATTCATGCAAATATAACTCTTTGAGTTTTTTCATCATCAAAAGGGAAAGACTGTTGGCCCAAAAGGCTTCTCCTTTTTGATGATGACTAACTCATGTATTTATAGTACTAATGATCTTGTTGTATTTAAGTTTCAGATATTGATCAAGACTTAGTTGGTATTTAGCTTCTTTGAAGCTAACACATGGTGATTTAAGGGCTCAAGTTTGTATTACGCATCTAGTACTCAAGATGGAGTCTAGCTCGGAGAATCAAGTTTGAATCAAGCTTACTTGAAGAAGAAGATCTACAAGAAGACTTGTGTAGAGTTTGTAAGTTTAGATCTCTTGTAAAGAATAGATTAGTTTTGATTGTTCAAGGTTACACATACAAAAGTTTTCATATGTAGTTTTCTGATTTTGTTATTTTACAAGAATTGGTTTTTGAAACATGTCCAATATTTTCCAATTTTTTATATCATGTTTCAAACATGTATCTTATAGGATTTGTATTGCAAAATTTTTTTTAAACCAATAAAAAATATTTAAAAATAAGTTTAATTTCAAAAATTATCCAAAAAACTATATTTAGGCTAGGTCAGTCAATCGCTCTCTTGGTTGTTTCTGGATGTTCAATTGTGCATGCTGTGCATATTTGTCGGATGATTGACCGGTCAACTAGAAAACCTAGCGGTCAACCGAGCGGTTGACCAACTGTTAAACCTAAGTCTCTATTGAGATCAGCTGATTGAACGGTCGACCGATGTCTATCGGCTAGTTCAATATTTTGAATTACCAGTCGACCGGCCTGCCGACCAATCAGCTGCTCGTCACACTTTTAGCGTTTGAATATAGTTTTTTATTTTTATATTCAATCAGTATGATTCAAATTACATTACAAAGATAACTTTTATAACTTTTAGGACTACATTTTTTTATTCAATAGTTGTTTTCTGATTCAAACGTTAAAGATGTCAAATATTAGTTTGAAGTCAGTTCATGTTCTAAAAATAATTGATAGTTTTTTGATTTGACACCTTTCAGTATTTTAATCACTCTAGTTTTTAAGATGATTAACTCATGTAGCTAAAGTACTAATGATCTTTTTGTGTTTAAGTTTCAGATATTGATCAAGATCTTAGTTGGTATTTAGTTTCTTTGAAGCTAACACATTACGATTCAAGAGCTCAAGCATATAATACATATCTAGTATTCAAGATGGATTCTACCTCGGAGAATCAAGTTTGGATCAAGTTTACTTAGAAAAGAATAGTTTTGATTGCTCAAGATTACACACACAAAAAAGTTTTCATATATAGTTTTCCGATTTTCATAGTTTACAAGGATTATTTTTTGATACATGTCCAATATTTTCCGAATTTTAGTATCATGTTTCAAACATGTATCTCATAGCCTATGAATTACTAAAACACTTTATAACCAATACAAAATATTTAAAAATAAGTTTGCTTTAAAAAATTATCTGAAAATCTATTTTTAGGCCAGGTCAGTTGACTTGGCGGTCGACTGAGCCTTTTAGCTATTTATGGGTGTTCGCTTGTGCATGTTGTGCACATTTTTTGGATGATCGACCGATCAACTGACAGATCTAGCAATTGATTAGATGGTCGATCGACTGTCACACCCAAGTCTCTATTAAGATCAGTCGATCGGGCAATCGACCGATGCCTCTCGGCTAGTTCAATATTTTAAATTACCGGTCGACTGGTCGCTTGACCGATCTGCTGATCTGCTCGTCACCCTTATAGTTTTTTTGACTATAATTTTTTTATTTTTATATTCAATCAGTGTAATTCGAATTGCATTACAAAGATTACTTTCTATATTTCTTATTCAATAATCATTTTCTGATTCCAAAGTTAAAAATGTCAAATATTAGTTTGAAATCAGTTTATGTTCTGAAAATAGTTTGTAGATTTCTGATTTAATAGCTTTTAGTATTTTAATCATAACATTTTACTTTAATATCCTATCAATTTCATTTAAGTTGCATTAGATAGAAGACTTAACTATCTACGAATTCTTTCTATATGATTTTTTTCAAATTCTAACATGTTCGACCTCAAAACTATGCTCACAGTTGACCTATTGCACAGACTGGTGTCTAGTCAGTGACTGCTAGACTCCAACGGCCAAAAATTTGATCATTGGATGGTCGACCGGCCGATCGATCGATAAACCATTTTTGGTATCTTTTTAATCCTAACAGCTATTTTTATTGTGGCTATATATGTGGGTTTTGGGTGAGTTTTGTACAAGCATTTTAGGAGATAATATTCTTACTTTCAACCGAGTTTTTCAATAAGTTTTTCAAAAGTTTTTGTGCTCTAAATCGATATCCCTAGTGGGTTTCAAAGTTTTGAAAAATCAAAGAAAACAAGTTATGGGAAATTCTAGTTTCAAGTTTTCAATTTTTATGTCATTCAAGAAGTTTTTCCAAGTGTCTACTTTTTTGCTTCACTTTCAAAATCTTTGTTTTCTCGTAAGTTTGAATTATTCTTTGCAAAATATATCCTTTATGATTTTGTATTGTGAGAGGTGTTGTTTGTGATTTTTGTGATCACCAAGTGTTGTCACCAGTCTTTTGCTTTATGTTTTGGCTTTGTGCCTTCCCTCTTATGTAGAGCCGTTTGCTTTGTGCCTCCTATTGTGTAGAGGATTGAGTTTTTATCCTTTGTGGAGTTTCTTAGTGGATAGTGTAGAAATCTTCCACGCGGTGAAGACGAGGACGTAGAGTTTGGTGCCTGAACCTCGAAACATATCCTTGTGTTTGTTTTTAGCTATCTCTCTCTAAACTCCACTCTCTTTATATCTTTTTTTGCTACTATTGTTAATTTTTACATACTTGATATTGTTTGTGTGCTCATACTTATTATAATCCAAGAGAGCTATTGAAGCACCTCAACTCTTATAAAGGAGGAATCTTGAGGAGAAGTTCAAGAGCCCTTCACCAGGAATTTATCTTTATTTTTTGTATATCTATTGTGGTAGTGTAGTAGTTTTAATTCCATATTATTTGACATTAGATTAGCACTTCACTTATTAACCCCATAGGTGTACTTTCACCTTTGTTCTCTCTTCTCTTCATTGCTTGCCATGGCCGCTTCTCAGTCTTTCTTCTCTCTTAAAAGTCATTGAAAAGTTCTATCTACCTCTGGATCAATATATTTACCAATTCATCACTTCTGAATATTCATAAGAATCAATTAGGAAACAGTCTTTGAAGGCTCAACCGTTGCTTTGCAAAGGGGATGACTGCATGGCCGAGCTTTGATATCTGTTTTTGAAACACATTTTTCAGTCTATAGAATAAAAAGTCCTGATGTTAATTATATAATCTAAATTCAAATTAAAACTATTATCAAATATTGTTGATATTAATAGGAAACAAATAATCCCCAATAATGGCGCTAAAAACTTGATGTGCGCTTTGACAAGTGCATAAATTGTTTAGAAAATAATAGAGTAGTGAGTAGAGTATCATCCCACGGGATTTATGTCTATTGAATACTAAACTATTTTGTCCTAGTTTTATTTGAAGAAACAGTTGTAAAGTAAAAGTAAAATAGATTATGAAAATGAAAGTAAACATATTGATTTTTTGGATTTGATAATATTGGCCTAAAGGCTCATCACTCTAGTTTTGATGATGATTAAACTCATGTAGTTTGTATTAATGATCTTATGATGCTTTAGTTTCAGGTTTAATCTGGATCATTGTTTAGTATTTAGCTTCAACAAGTGAATCAAGTCAAGTTTTTGAAGCAAATAGTGTTGATTTAAGAGCTCAAGTATAAAAAATCATATCAAGAACTTAAGAAGGAGTCTAACTCGAAAGAACCAAGTTTGGTTGAGTCAAAATGAAGAAAAAGATCATTTCAAGAAGAAGACTCTAGTTTGTAAGGATGTTTACATTTTTGTAAAGAATAGATTAGTTTTGATTGCTCAAGTTCTCTCTCACATACACATCAAATTTTGATATTTATTTATAGATCAAAAATTTCAGTTTTTGGTTTAATCGGCTTATGCTTTTAAAGTATATTATTTTTTAGAAAATCAAGCTTTTACATTTTCAAAATGAATTTGAAAATACAAAAACAAGTTTACATGTCATAATATGTATTGACTTTTAATCCCACATGTTTGTGCTCAATTGTATTTATATGAACCTATTTTTTGTGTAATTTATAGAAATTTATTTGGATTTAAAAAAGAGTTTAAAAAAACTACTATTTTTTGGCCTAGGCCGGTCAACCGAGTAGTCCACCAAATGTGTCATAACCCTATTGGCTTGTGTACATGATCAATCGGGCAGTCTATCTGGTGGCACAGAAGCCAAGTACTTGTGACATGGTCAACTAGGAGGTCGAGCATTGGCCTTAAGAGCTAAGGAGCTCTTTGGTTGATCGATCGGACGGTCGACCGCCAATTGTGCAGAGCAGAAAACTCTACACTAAAGGGCCAAATGTTGACTCTGACGGCTATTTTATAGACGTTGGTGCTTGACCGAGCGGTCGACCGCTTTGCTGCCAAAAGCAGCATATTGCCTCAAACAGCTAGTTTTTGGATTTTTCTGTTTTGTTTTATTTCCAAACGGATAGTATTTACTTTATTTGGGTTTAAACATGTTTTTAATGACTGGAATTAGTTTCTAATTATCTCATCCTATTCCCTTTAAATATGACCTATAAGAGAGAGTTTTGAACTAAGATTTTCAAGCCTATATTCAACTTTAAATTTTTGAAATGTTTTGAAAAATTAAGAAAACAAGTTTTGGGAGAAATTAATTTTTGTGCCACAAATTCTTATATCTTTAGAGAAGTTTTTCAAATTGTTTTCTCTAGAGCTTAAATTTTAAATTCCTAAGCTTTCTCACATAAGCTTGAGCTATCATCTCTATCTGTCCTATATGATCCTTATTTTGTGAGAAATTCTTAGTTTGTGATCTTTATGGTCACCGAGTGGGTATAATCTTCATTTTCTTTAAGCTCTTTTCTTATGTAGAATATCATTAGCTTTGTGCTTCTCCTCTTGGACAGAGCATTGCTCTGGGTCTTATGTACATACATCGTTGAATCCTCAGAGGAGAAATGAAAATTATTCATTGTGGTGAATGTGGGTACGTAGAACAAGTGACTCGAACCTAAAAACAGACCTCTCGTGTTATCATTTGCTCATATCTCTCTTAACTCATCTCTCTTGTGTCTATATCTTTTTTACTTATTGTTCCTTTTTTTACCTGCTTGATATAGTTTTGTATATGTTTACACTTGTTTGATCCAAGAAAGCAAACTGAACACCTCAACTTTATTATAGAGGAATCTTAAAAGAAGTTTTAGAGCCCTTCACCAGAAATTTAGCTTCGCTTCTTAGTATCATTTGTGTGCCGAATTTTTATTAGTTAAAGTTTTTTTTTTTTGCATTTGATTAGCACATCACGTATTCACCCCCCTTAGGTGATTTTACAATTGGTATCAAACCTTGGTGCTCTTGATATTCTGTTTAACCATCAAAGAAAGATCCTTATTTTTCTAGTCACATTTTTATTTACAGATACTCATAGATTTTTCTTGCACCACCTATGTTTGATATTTTTTTAACTTTCAAATTTAGAAGATTAGGATAAGTGTATCTTAAAGCTCTCAGAATAGATGTTTACCTTGCCACCACAAAAAAATTATATATTAAAAATGACAAATATCTGAGGCTAATGCAAAAGCCACATATACTCTAATGCAAGCCCTTAATGATGATTATATCTCTAGGATTTCTAATTGTGGTTCTGCTTTTGTAGTTAGGAATACGTTGATCTCCCTTTGTGAAATTCAAAATCCAAATGGATAAATGGATAGAGAGAAGAAAAATAGATGAGATGAAGTCATTTAGACTGGATATATTTTAGTATTTTAATCATACCTTTCGCTATTGAAACTCAAATCTGATGATTCAAGATGATCCAAAAAGAAAACTTAAAAGGCTACAACTCTTGCGTTGATAATTATTTCTAATTCTATCATTTGATAAGTTATATTCAGTAATCAACACGCTAATAAGCTGCAGATCAGAATTAAATCTCCACATCAAATCAAGTTTGGAGTAAGGGGAGGATTCAGATTCAGAAATAGCCAGCTCCCCCTATCTACTCATTCTTATCCATTTCTATCCTATTATACACACAAATTAGAGACAGAGAGACGATTAAGCAGAGAGTAGAAGTTAGGCTATTCTGTAGTTTGTAACTTAGTCTTTTTATTTTCTTTTATGTAATTTTTATTTTATTTATGTAACTGAGAGGAGAGGAGAGTTTCATGGACGAATGAGAGAAAAGCTTGTACTGAGGGTGACACCGGTGTAAGTAAGTCTTTTCTTTCATTGTTGTTTGAATCAAATCAATGTTTCTTTTTTCCTTTACTCTTATTTTTGTTTGTTTCCCTCTTATGTGTTTGTGAATCCAAATGATTCCAATAACCTCGAAGTTGCCTTGCCCTTGCAAGTGTTGTTGATGGCTTATGGTGATGGATAGCCATTCCTATGCTAATGTAGCTTGGCCTTTCATTTCATTGTGTAATATCAGGAATTGGGAAGATCCTATTTGTCATAGTTCACTTGCCTTCAGATAAAGGTACATCGTCGACACGGGTTAAAGATAAGTAAGTATTTTTTAGGGTTTAACTTTCTTTCATTTAATTTTTTTAGTTTAGATCACTAACATCACTATCTCAACTCTATTCATTATTTTTCACTTTTTTGGACAAAATCATCTCTATTTTTCTCCACCTTCTCATCTACCACTTTATTTTTAACTATAACTCTTTTTTTTCAGTTTTTTCAAGAACTAAAAGAACTTTAACCATTTCAAGTGAACTAAGTGAACTTACTAAAAAGCTTCAATCCCTAGTTCCTCCTCGTGGATCACGATTCGCATAGCCACTTGCTATCGCGGTAGTATTGAGCATCTTGCACTCTTTATCCTTAAGTTCTAAAATTCTATATTTTTTGTTTGCAGGTCTAAACTCAATCATAGATCCAGCTCTAGTTCTCTAACCTCTGTACGAAGGGCACGAAACCTTCTGACGTTGATATCGCTGTCATTAACAATGGGTAATGCATGACATACCAGGCTATCATGTCTGTGTATAGTAGCTTGACTCAAGGATTGAGCGTTTTAAGTTGGGGCTTGCCATTTTGTTACATGAGCGGGTTGCCCTCTTTATCCACAAAAGCCCCATCTGACAGAAGCTTCTCTCAGCACTCGCAGCCCACTTTGAAGCAGCCCGCCATTGCTGGGAGAAGGACAATAAACTGACCATGCGCCAACAAAACTGCCAGATACACCACGTTGGCAACAATTACTTCATGAGGGGGTGTTGGCACCACACATCTCTTCAGCCATATCATCAGAAACCCACTAGTAAAGCTCTGTCAGAAAGCAGGACCCTGGCCTGATGATGAAAACTTTCAAAAACTATATCGAGATTAAAAGTGTCCTCATTTGATTCCGTGTTGTATGAGCTGATGGACGAGCTGATCCTTTCTTCGATCTCTTCATCTATTCAGTGGGCCAAGTGAGTCATTGGGCCAGTCTTATCATTCAGATCGTCGAAAAGATAGCTCGCCCATGCCATTTCCTTAATTCCCCCAAACCTCCATCTGGTTATCTATGCACAAATATGAAAGTGACACAACACTTCTTAGTAGGTCTCATAGACTGAAGGATCATCCTTCTTCAATAGATGCAACTCCTCTGTAGATGAGATATATTCCTCACAAATATAGAGCACCTCCTATCATCCGCCTTGAGACTTCATACATCTTATACTAGGTGAACCCCATCTCTCCGACAGGAGTAAAGAATGTACATTTCGTTGGATTATAATGTTCCAAGGCTACATAGAAGTGATGATTGCTTTGTGGGATATCATGCATGATGGCCCTGACGGTCCCATATAAACCCACTTGTCATAACAAATCTTTAAACTGTGCAAGGGTGAAACTCACCATCCTTGACCACCATTGCTTCTCTGTAGAGTGAATCAATTCTATCGCATGGAATTCACCAGGGGAAAATTACCCTTCGCAGCCATAAACTAATTGATGAAGGTAGCCACTCACTGAGGAGTCTCTCATGTCGGATACTTAGATCTGACCAATTCGGGTTGTAATCTGATTACTTCTCTACCATGGTCAGCTAGGAAAGCGGCGTTAACACCAATCTTCCCAAAAGAAATGCCCGACAAAGACTTGATCAACTCCCAATCCATTAGCTGGCGTATAGATATGGGTTGTAGATATGACAAAGGAAACATCCGCTCCATGTTGGGGTGAAAGAACCTCTGGTGTCCAATCTGATGAAGCTATTTGTAATTGCCATCATATAAAACTTCTTCATCTTTATTGATTGAATCGCCAAAGAAGAAGTCCAGCTTCCTTAACAGAGTATGGGAGCCTGATTCAAACCGCTCGTCCGAGAGAAGTCCCCGAAGAGTCAACATGCTGGCCCTGCTCAGCTTAGTTTGCCGCTCTCGTTTCTCCCCAGTAAACACTGAAGCTGTCTTTCAGAGGCTGTAAGCGATGTTAAATTTTGCACCACACGTGTCAAAAGTGACACTTCTTAGACAAAGGGTCAGAAGAATATCTCACTGCAAAGAAAATAACATAAAGTTAGTATCTTAAAGATTGTGAAAGTATACCAAGAGTTGATGTGTTGAGCCCTGCGTTCAATGACTAAAACACGAGGATCACATGAAGCCCGCATCTATACTTCACACTTAGAAAAATTTACTAAGTCTTTAGGCTCAAACACGAGTCTTATAAATGAGACCCGCGTTCAGAAGCCTCAAAATGCAAGGTTCATCAGACTCGCATTTGATTCATAAATGCAAGGGTCGCGTTAACATGACAAAATGCGAGGATCACCAAATCCACATTTTTGACATCAATGCGAGGGTCACGTCTACAAATCAAACGCGAATTTGTGATTCCTACATCGACTATTCAACTTCAAAAAAAAAGTTTAGAGATGAAGTTCTTTGTATTCTCAATAATGGTGAAATCCATTCTACTTACAAGAAATTGGGGCCTTTTGAGGAGAGGAACAGTCCATGGTGATTGGCACAACGACAGCGCTTGAAGAAGCAGCAGTCTGCTTAGGCTTAAGAGCCATTTCACTGGTGAAAATCTTGAGAAAGATTGGAAAAAGCTTGAAGTTTTATGGGTTCTTAAGAAAGCTCAAGAGCTTTTAATCTTCAGACATGGGTTTGATTAAGAGAGATGAAAAGTTAAGTGAATTTACTTTTGAAAGACCTGGGTTGTTTACATACCTCCTAACGACTGAGATATGTGGTGCATATCTCAAGTTCAAATCGAGATAATGCATGGCACTGAGGAGTCCTGAGTTTCCAATGACATCCATGTAAGAAATGGTCCAACGCGACCTTCGCGCGTGAAGGTAATGAAGCTCGCATCCAGAAGCTTCCAATGAAACCCCCACATTTCATGAGAGTCGCTTGTCAAACAAAGCTCAACGTGAGGCTCGCATTTAACATTATTCATGCATTTCAAAGACAAGACAAGAGTTGCATCTTCAATAGATGAGACCCGTATCTTCATCAACAAAGACCACACTTTTTCCTGCCAATACTAAAGTATGTTCCCGCTTTTGCAATCAATTCAATAGTACACTGGCAAAAGCAATCGACAACTCTACTGATTCAATAGTACAGAGACAACAAACTGGAGCTCATACAAGTGCTAGACTGAGTTTCTATGAGACTCGTGATGATATTTCCTGAAGGCTTCAAGCAGTTCAATAGTACACTCACGAAGACTGAAATCCTGACAAGATCAAACTCGGGACATCTCAAAAGATTACCAGTCCAATCATGGGGAGCCCGAAATCAACATGAATTCTAAAGTATTTCTAAATCCATCCCAGTCAATCGTAGAGTTTTGAAAACTTTGGAGGGACTCTGTAGAATGTCTAAAAATCATTAAGACAAGTCCTCAGATGCGGATATCACTTCACTGTGAAGATAGCCTTTCAACTGAAATGCAAACTTCGCGTCTAAGGGTAAACGCGGACTTCAAATGCGGGTCTGAGCAACTTCGTATTTCACTTTAAATGCAGGTCTGAACAACTCCACATTTCAGTTTCAACGCATTCTTGTGAGCTTCGCGTTTTGACTTCAATGCGACCATGAGAAGCCTGTGAGAGCTGCGTCTACACAACAGAGTGAGGTTCGCGTCAGAAGCGAGACCCCGCGTTTCTGTTATAACTGACCCCCATTACTAGGTCAATTAACTCCCAACGTAATGTTAGAGTTAATCTCCATTATGGAGGGATTCTAGGGGACAATTATACCCCTATAAATAGCCTCAAGAGCTATATAGAAAAAAGGAGAAATTTTTTTTCCTACAGATGCTGGCCTGATAATTTTCAAGCTAAAGACTTCTTCCTTTCAAAGGTTCAGACAGAGAGAAAGCAATCAGAGAACTTTAAATACTTATTGTGTTAAAAGTAGAGTTCTTTTCTATTACATTTTTGAGAGTACCCCGAAGCAGATCTTGAAGAGAAGTATGTCGTTCAACCAGGAGAACAAGAATTACTCTCCATCACCACATCAAGAACCCAACATTATACAAATGAGAAATTTAATTTTTCTCCTATCTTTTTTAATTGAATTTTGGTCTGTTGTAATTTTCTTTTCATATTAACGAAAATTTTCACTTAACAATTAGTTCTCATATATATTCTTAAGTAGAGAGTCATCAAAATAGAGAACAATTATACCCTTAGGCCAACAATCTCCCCATTTTAGATGATGACAAAACTCATGAATTTTAGGAAAAGAGTTTATAAATAAACTCCCCATGAAATGATGCATATAATAAACATGACATATATCATCCATAAATAATTGCATAAAAGAAATATATCAATGAATATAATTTGCCAAAATAAACTGCCAACCATCCATACCACCATCTACCGTCTAGATAACATAATCTCAGAAAAGATATCATAAACATTTAAAACACCATTCTACTAAAAATATTGCATAAACATGCATAGCAAAAGTTTTAAAGCATAGCAAGAGTTTAAGAAGTACAATAACAAGCAAAGTTTGAAATATGTCCACTTAAATAAACAATAAAAATCCACTAAACAAAAAGATCCAAAAGATATGTAATGTGCGCCTTTCTAAAATGATTCTCTTCCTTTTTGTCATCGATCAAAAAGAGCCAGAGGCACTGCTATATTGTATCTCCATGACGTGGATGGTCATCAGCAGGAGCAGGTCATGGATCATTAGGAGGGAATGGAGGATCAGTAGGAGGAAAGGATTAATGTACTGTGTCGGTGATGGAATCTCATACCCCAAGTGATGCTGAATTTGCATGAGATGCAGCTCAATATGCCTCTATGATATTGCAAAGTGGGAGACCATGGAATAAAAGACATCACAGAGTTGATTGTGAGATAAAGTGAGCTCGGCTACAGAGACAAGAAGTATGGAATAAGGATCTGTAGGAGGGACAGGTGGACGAGAAGTATGTTGGGGTTCAGGTTCAGGAATATCTTCTTCCTCATCAGGAGGGGCATCTTTAGTAGGTTTAGAAAGATGGCTCAACATAAGGTTTATGAAGCTCCTATCAAAAGGTCTAGAAGGAGTAATGAAAGGTTCCTTAGATAAGTCAACTCCCCAAAAATCAAGAAAATAGTTAGGATCATACCATAGGATAAGTTCTTATACTCGAAATTATCCGCAGTTAGATTATCAAAAAAAAGTTTAGAGAGATTAACATGAAGACCTATTATAATACAGTAAATTAAGAAAGTAATACACCCTCTTACTTTACCATATTCTCTCGATTTGGGGAGAATGTTGAGCATGATTAGGAATAGTGAGCAAAGAGACCTTGTCATTCAGGGTAAGATATAGGTTGCCATCATTGTGAATAAACATAGATGTAGTCTCACGAGATTCTCCTTCAGGATAGTTTTAAAAAGAGTTTAAATGTTCAAAAAATGTATCAAAACCTTCACTTAGAAGGGAAAGATGTTGGCAATATGTGAGCAATATGATCAATAGATAATGAAACATCAACACTATCAACACGACTATGAATAACATTGTTTTCATCCAAAGAAAGATTTGCATAAAAAGTTTGAACCAAATTGAAATAAGATATTTCATTGATTTGAAGAAAATTTTCCAATCCATTCTATCAAAAAGAGATTCAATATGATAATTAGCAAAGCTAGGAAGATTAATGGGTTTTCCAGTAAGAACAGATTTGTAGTAAATGAAGTATTGAATTTCTCAAGAGCATTGGGGATCACAAATTTCTGAAATGAGGGTGGAGTTCTAGAATTAGTAACTCTCGGCATCTTAGTTCTAGAAGAAAATAGTTTAGAAACCCTAGAAGATCCTGCATCAGTCCTAGATTTCTTAGGTTGAGATATATGAAAGAAATTGACAATACTAGGGTTTGAAAAATGGAAGAGAGGAGAAGATTACCCAACAATCATTCCCAATAAGAGATAGAAATGGAGATCTAAAGAATTAAACCTTGAGAGACACCTAAAATGGATGCACGAAGATATATGGAGCTGCTTAAGAAATGAAGAAAAAACTAGGGTTTGGGTGGAGAAGTCGATAAGAGAGAAATGGGGGTAGAGAAATAAAGTGGGTAAGGGTTATTAAATAGGCTACTGCTACTATAGCCATTCTTACTATCGACAGGTTGATAGAATTGTCACAGACCTCTGTCGATAATTCTATTTGACTGTCGATAGATTGAGAAAAAATTGAAATATAAGTGAAATTTGTAGCTGCAGTAACAAAAATCTTAAAGGTTATCAGCATGTCATTCTAACTGTTGTCAGTCATCCATTGATAGATGTATAAAACTGTCAACATTAACAGTCATAAAATAGAAAATTAAAATGAGTGTTTAATATATTGATCAGTTAAAAATCATATGAATTCAAAAATAAATAGAGAAATATTTTATAACAGATATGCATGAAAATTAATTATCCATAATGCATAAATTTAATTCACCACAAATATACGTAAATTGGTTAAAATTCAATGATTTAGTGAAAATATTCGCTAATTGTATGTGAGTAGATACATAATCTATATCAGAATCTCTTTTTTCATAGTGATCTCTTAGAAAATGATATATAATCTCAATAAATTTGGTTTTACTACGCTAATTTGTTTTTTCGTCATGTGTATAGTGCTATTATTATTATAAATATCTTGGTATGATCGAAATGCAAATTATAATCGAGTAGAGTTATTCCATTCAAAGTACTTGTACACAACTAGCACACGCTGCAATATACTCCGCCTCGACGGTTGAAAGTGCTATTAAATTTTACTTTCTAGGGGACCATGAAAAAAGACAATTATCAAGAAATTGACATGTTCCACTTGTACTCTTTTTATCCACTCCACAACCTGCATAGTCAATATCTGAATAACTCATCATTGTAAATTGAGTAGTTTTCATAAACCACAAACCCATGTTAATTGTGCTCTTTAGATATCTTATAATGCATTTTACTGTAATTAAATGTAATTCTTTTGGACAAGGTTGAAAACGAGCATACAAACAAACACTATACATGATATTCAACCTACTTGCCATTAAATAAAGTGTGCTACCTAACATGCCTCTTTAAATTTTAATATCAACACAGTTATCTTGATCGTCCTTGTCAAGCTTTGTAGTGATAGTCATGGGTGTTTTGCAAGGTTTAGAGCTTTTTAGACTAAACTTCTTGATCAACTCTTTTGTGTACTTGACTTGATTCAAGAAGATCCATCTTTCTTTTGCTTGATATGGAGTCCAAGAAAGTAGTTAAATTCGCCAATCATGCTGATCTCAAAGTCTTCTTTCATACAACTTTCGAAATCTTTACATAAATCATTGTTAGTTGAACCAAATATAATATCATCTATATAGTTTTTATAATTAAAATATCTTTATCAACATGCTTAGTAAAAAGTGTTGTGTCACCTTAACTTAAGCAAAACCCTTGTTAAGAAGAAAATTACTAAGCATATCATATCGAGCTCTTGAAGTATGTTTAAAACCATAAAGGGCTTTATCCAACTTGAATACATAATCAGAATGTATATGATCAACAAACTCAGAGGGTTGTTCAGCATACACTCTCTCTTCTATGAATCTATTTAGAAAAGCACTCTCTACATCCATCTGATATATTGTGAAATCTTTATATGTTGCATATGCGAGAGTCATTCTAATGTCTTTGAGTCATGCAACCGGTGCATAGATTTCCTCAAAATCAATTCTCTCGATTCGATTGTAACCTAGGGCTAGTAATCTAGCCTTATTTCTAATAATATTACCTGACTCATTTAGATTGTTTATAAATACCCACTTAGTACCAATGATTGGTCTATCTTAGGGTCTAAGAACAAGTCTCCGTACTTGATTACGCTCGAATTGATTGAGCTCCTCTTGCATAGCAAACAATCAATAGGAGTCTACCTTGGCCTCATGAATATTTGTAGGCTCTACGTGTGAAATAAAAGCAATATAATCACATAAATATGAACTGTAGATCTAGTAGCTAGCACTTTTGAAACTTCACCTGATGAGATCCTTTGGATGACTTGAGGTATACTTCCAATCTCTTGGAAGAGGTTGAGAAGGTTGAACTTCTTCTAGGCATTCTTCTTGATCATTTTTACTTGGTTCTTCATCCTTAGATTTTTCTTGAATGGGAGCGTCCTTAAGTGTGGCTTTATACATATATTTACATAAAGAATTTATCTGAACATCTACAATATTCTTAACAAACTTGTTAGATTCTTCAAACTTTACATGCATGGATTCTTCAATGGTTAAAGTATACCTATTGAAAATCCTATAAGCTTTGCTAGTTTAAGAATATGCAACAAAAATTCCTTCAAAAACTTTTGAATCTAATTTTTCCAAAATTTCTCTTATATTTAAATGAAAACTTTTGCAACCAAAAACCTTTAAATAAGATACATTTCACTTTTTCAAATGATAAATCTCAAAAAGAGTTTTCTTAATTTTCTTTCAAAAATAAATTATGTTATTAATGTAACATGAAGTATTAATGCCATCAGCCCATAGATATTGAGAGAGACCATACTCATTTATCATGGTTCTTGCTATCTCTTGGAGAGTACTATTTTTCTTTCAAACTACCCTATTTTGTTTACGGTTCACGGGCAAGAAAACTCATATTTTATTCTATGTTTTTTCACAATAGTTAATGAAATAGTGGTTGATAAACTCACCTCCTCTATCACTATGAATATGCAAAACCGAAAAACTTTTTTTATACTCTTTTGCCAATACACTGAAAAATGAAAAAGTTTCATCTTTGTGTCCAATATAGAAAACCCAAGTAAAACTTGAGAAATCATAGACTAAAACAAAAACATATCTATTTCCATTTAAACTCTTGACTTGAGTAGGACCAAACTAGTCCATATGTATTAATTCTAAAGGATGAGTAGTTATAACATCCTTAATTGATTTAAAAGACGATTTAGTTTGTTTACCATGTTGGCATGCATCACATGACAGTCTTTTTCGAACATCAATTTTAGAATGCCTCTTACTGCATTCTTAGAACTAATATGAGCTAGATGATCAAAAGAAATATGTCCAAGTCTTTTATGCCAAAGCCAAAAATATTCATTTAAAGTCAAAAAATATTTAACATTGCAATCAATAAATCAATAATATAAACATTGTTCTCTTTAAATCTGAAAAATATGCAAGTATTTTTATCATCTATAATCATGCAAGAAGTAGAACAAAAAATGACTTAATTATCACAAAGCTCACTTATACTTAGAAGGTTATGCTTTCAACTATTTGCTAAAGCAATATTTTCAATAGTAGGAGATATACCAATTTTAACATTATCATAACCGATGACATGTCCTTTGGAATCATCTCCGAAGGTGATGTTTTCACCTTCCTTTGACCTTTTTATTCTTGCAAAATTGTTGATATCTTACGTCATATGCATAGTATTGTTAATCATATGTGCATATTTTTAGTTATATTTTCACATTTATTTTTATAATTGTATTTTTCCTTAGTAATGTGCAGGCCTCTATAATTAAAAAAAGAAAAGAAAAGAAGCCCAAAAGATTAAAAAGAAGCCTAAAAGCCACACAAGCCAAAGAAATTCATAGATAATCCCATTTTAATTGAAAATAAAGAAGAAAATCAACTTAAATTCAGGTTGTTTAAGCTACAAGTCAAAGATAAGGATAGAGAATTTAAATTTAAACTCAAATTTAGAGATGATTTGCTTCTCAAGTTAAAGAGAAAGAATATTCTCTCAAAATTCAGAGTTCAAATGAAGCCTCTAAAGTTATATCCCTTGATGAATGGACGAGATGAAGCAACAATAATTGGAGATAAATCAATTAAGACTCAGATTCAGACTGGATACTTTTTAGTATTTTGGTCATAACTGTCGCTATAAAAACTCAAATCTGATGATTTAAAATGATTCAAAAAGAGAAATTAAAGCGCTACAATTCTTATGTTCACCACCAATTCCAAATATGTCGTTTGACAAGTCATAATCAACAATCAACATGCCAACTGTTGCAAACCAATTCAGAAATGAATTTTCACATAAAATTCTGAATAAATCAAATCAAGTTTGAAGATAAAGAGAGAATTTAAATTCAAAAATTGATAATAACTTGCTCTCCAAGTCAAGAGAAATGATATTATCTTAATATCTAAAGTTCATATTCAAGTTCTAAAGATATATCACTTAATGGTTGCACAACTTCCATTAGGAGTCTATCCACTATTTCTGCTATAAATAAAGAGGTAGAGCATATGAAAATGGGAATCTCCAAGTAGAGATCAAAGCTTAGGGTTTTCTTTAGTTTTATTTTTTGAATTCCAAGTGTAATTTCTAGGATTTAGTTTGAAAGTTATTTTATAGAGAAAAACGAGTTCATATAATTGGCGGTGACTGCTTCAATAAAGGTTTTTCTATTCTTTTCTTTAGTGTTTCTCTTTTTGTTTTACTTACTTTAATTGCTTTATTTTTTTTCTTTATAGCTTAGATTAGATAAAGTTTTCATGATAGAAAAGGGAGGAATAATTGTATTTAGAGTGACATTAGATGTAATTTTCTTTAAAGAGAGTTGCATTGAGAGTGACAATCAATATAACTTTCCTACTTTTCTTCATCGTTACTCATTTTAGTTGATCACAATTTCTACGATATTTTCATCACTTGCTTTAATCTAATCCAAGGTATGTTATTTTTTCTTTTAATTTAATAACTTTTTTAACTCAAAATGAATTCAAGACCATCTTCTAGCATTTACCTTCTTTATTCTAACCTAATTTAGTATTCTTTTTTATTTACTTTTTCAAACAAAGAAGATCTTAAACCTTTTTCGTAATTTAGAAAGAGAACTTGCCCATATGCTTCCACTGTAGTCCCTCCTTTTGATCACGAGCCGCATAGCTACTTGCTATAGATGTAGAATTGAGCAACCTAGTATGTTTCTAAACTTTACATTTAATGTGCAGGTAAGAACTCAATTAAATTTTGGCGACGTTTCTTGGGAGAGATGGTAAGTTTCTTTTTAAGTTTACTAACAGTTAAACTTTCTTCTTTGTTTTTGCGTACAGAGATTGATTTCAAGAAAATGAGAATTGCAGAAAACATATAAGTGTCTCAGGACTCTACTCTAGAAAGCAGAGCCCAGAAGACCTCAATATTGTCATGTAAAGGCAACAAAAGCCGCGTTTCCATGGTAATCTGAGTTGATTTCTCACCCTACATTATTGAAGGGTGACTAAATTTTATTTATCTAGCTTTTGCGTGTTTTAGTTTCTCTATTTGATATACTTATACACTGTTTCTAATTCAACATTAACTTGTTACTTGTTAATGTTAAAAACAGTTTTGACTCTTGCATCTTAAGGCACATGTCTAATTCTATTTTATTTTTTTGCTATTGTTGAAGAGTGATGGAGTAAAGGTACGTTTGGATCGCATATAGCTTAGGAAAAACACTTGTATGTTTAATTGTTTGATTGTTATATAGCCATGCACACGTGCACTAAAATGAATTAAGGGATTGCCCTATAAATAAGATAAGGTGGCAAATTCATTACCCTTCCTTAGCTCAAAAATCATTTTCTCACTTATTAACCCAATTCTAATATAAAATCAAGTAGATGTTGGCTCTAGAGACATCTCAGACTCAATAGGAGATTAACCTAAGGAGGAAGAAGAATGGGGATTGAGAGGCGAAACCTCGAAGAACAGTGGTTTGCATAATTAGACCCGTTGCTTAGGCATGGATAACTCCTACTGATCTTGTCCCTACCTGGCCGATTAACTTGTGGTTAAATTGCTTCAATATGCCTCCGGTAGATAGCCTAGTTAGAAGTCATCTAGGTCTAAGGTCTACCCTAATATAAGTTAAAATTTTCTTTCTTTCTTTTGTTTGTTTGTTTTTCTTTATTTGTTTTTGTCATTTTGTGTGAAATGGATTAGAACAGCAATTTTTTCAATTTTAATAATATTCCATATTACACACTGACCATTTTTTCGGATAACACTAACTGGTATTTCATAATTTTTAACCGACAAAGTATGCTGGATTGGTCTTATTCGAATTAATATATGTCCTAACCCTAGTATTATGAACAAGATTAGGATGATTATCACCACTCTTCACCGAGTTAGTGGTGATACAACTCTCCCAAGTCATGCTAGCAACAACCTGACCAACATTCAGCTTCTTATACTCAATATCAAGATCAACCTATAGAAGAAAAATCTTCTTTAGAAAAGAGTTTCAAAACCTTTCTTGAGTCCATACGGTATTTCCAAATTTCGATGGACTTAATACTTGCAAAAAATGCCAAGTCTCCAAGTCCCACCATAACAAGAACCTATTGACTTTGAAAAGAGTATGAAATACATGATTCAGAGCAAAAATTCTTGTGCCCCTTCCATCAATATGCTAGAAGCAAGAGTTAATCAAATGGACAAAATGTATAGGAATGAGGAAACTCTCCCTATCTAATTTTTGACTATACCCAATTTCTCTAACTATATTGATAGGAATAAAGAATCATGGTGCCTTTAAAACTTTAACCAAGATTCAATTTTACCACAATGTCTTAAACTTGAGCAATACCAAACCATTGACAAATTGGCAAGTTTTTATTTCAATAAAATTGAACTTGAACATGAATGTGAACCCGATCTTCAAATTTATGATTCAGTTTCAATTTCTGAATTTATGTTGACCCCGGTATCCTTACCCGATTTGGACTAAATTTCCATTCCAACACTGATTCCCGTACCTATAAATCTAAAACATGAACCACTGGTTTTGGATAGTTACATTCTAGTTTTGGGAAAAGAATGTGAATCTCACTTTTTTAATTTGGACTCAACATTTGAACATAAATAGACTCTTGAACCTAAATTTGATTTAATTCAATTCTTCTAGTCAACATTGGTTCTCATTCCTTCCACTTCTGAGTCCAAATCAACCATTCCTTAGAATCATATTCTATTGTTGGACCTAGGTATAAATCATAATGACTCCACGATGATATTTCAAGATTGGTCGTATAACAGGGACAAATTTCATGATAGAATATTGTATGATCCTATTCATCTTGAGGATTAAAAACATGTAAATAAGAAAGAGGTAATCAAAGGTGGAATCTATGAGCCACCACATGATTTAAATTGGGTAACAACGCTTGCACCAATCCGACCACCACCAGAACCACCACCTTGAGGTAACATCTTTTCTTTCCTTTCTTCTTTTTCATGGATATATGCTTTCATTCATACATTGAGGACTATGCATGAGATAGGTGTGAAAAACACCTAGAGGGGGGTGAATAGGTGTTAATGCTAATCTAATGATCTTTTTAAATAACTAAGTATAAATGATAAAAGCGGTCACTCAAAATAAGAATTGAAGCCGAATTTCCCGTGAAGGGCTCTAGAACTTCTCCTCTTTGATTCCTCTAGATTATGAGTTGAGGTGCACAATTGCTTTCTTGTTGAGATGAGTAAAGATCGAAAAATGCAAGTCAATGAAATAATTGAAATGATGAAGAGCAAACAAATAATATCACAAGTTAGGAATATAAAACTATAGAGAGCAAAAAGGAAACTAACCGCAAACACAAGTAATTTGTTTAGAGGTTTGAGGCACTACTCTACGTCCCCGCCTTCACCACTATGAAGGATTTTCACTAAATCCACAAATAAAATTTTCACACCGGAACCTTTACACCCAAGAGGATTACAAATGGTCTACACAAGGCCGGAGTACTCAACTCCACCAAATCCAATCTCTACACAAGAGGATCTCAACACAATGAAATACAAGTCACTTGGTGATCTAAAGATCACAAACTCTCTGTTACAACTTCTTATAGAGTGGAGATGATTTTTGGCTTAAGAAGTAAATTGAGAAAAAAATTTCAGTTGAAAAGAAGTAAAGAGAACTTGTAAACCAACTGAAAAACTTTTTCAAATGAAAGATCTTTGAAAATGAAAGCAAGTAAACTTTTCTTCTCTTTTGAAATCTTGAAACTTGGATATTTTTCTTGTGTAAAACAAATAACAATTACCCCTATTTATAGGGAGTGACTACATATCATCTATAATTGATACTAGGTCATTAGGGTAGAGTTTAGCCACTAGGAATTCAGAAATAGTTATAGGAAGCATTAAAAACAAACCAGAATTTAAGAAAGAGTCATTGGGTCTTTTTGTTGGCCCAGAGGCCTTCCACTCTAGTTTTGATGATGATTAACTCATGTAGTTATGTTTACTAATAATCTTGTGATTTTAGTTTCAGATCATTAATCAAGATATTAGTTGGTAATTAGCTTCAACAAGGAGTTTGGAAGCTTTCACATAGTGATTCCAGTGCCCGAGCATCAAGATCATACATAGCACTCGTTGGAGTCAAGCTCGGTGGATCACGTTTTGGATCGAGTCGACTTGAAGATGGAAGATCATCAAGAAGACTTAGGTATCCTAGTTTAGTTTGTGTTTTAGATCCATGTGTAAAGATTAGATAGTTGATATGCTTAAGTTCACAATACACACATGTTTTATATTTTATGGATATTGGTTTTCATGAATAGTTTAGATCAAAACAAGTTTACTTGGTTTTATGTATATTAGATGTATTCTATATACATACATGCTTCATGACTTATATAAACTTAGTTTGACATACTTATTCATGTGTTTTATGCTTTTGTATTTTTAACAAAACATATATTTGGAATTAAAGACAAAAACTATGATATGCATATGTTTCTTGTATATTGGACCTATGTCCATATGCAACATGCCTAAATGTGTTTAAGTATCATGTTTTTGTATTTAAATAAGTTTTAGGAAAAATCAGATTTCCTATTGAAAAATCCATGTTTGGAAAAATACAGTTTTTGGTTTTTGATAAAATTTGTAAGACACAAAAATGGTTCAATATGTTTGAAATTTGTGTTGAAATTTTTAACACAAGTTTGTTTTTCAATATAAAATGATAAAACTATTTTTGTGGATTTTTAGAAGTTTTATGAAATTTTTACAATATGTTTCCAGTTTTCTGACCCTGTACAGTGCCTGACAGGCTCTGGTGGTCGACCGGCCGGTCGACCGACATGCACAACCTGTGCACGTTTGATCTGGCACTTAGGCCAGTCGACCGGGCGGTCGACTGGACCAGAGAGCTCTGCTCTCTATTTTTGGACGGTTGACCGGGCGGTCGACCGGCTTCTTCCAATGGTCAAAATAATAACCGTTGGCGGTCGAACGGCCGGTCGACCGCCAGCCGTATCTGGCTGTAAAAACAGCCAACGGCTAGTTTTTGTCGGTGGCCAATATAAACCCCATTTCTTGGGGATTTTGGTCAAGATTTTTTAGAAGAAAAATTTGCCATTCTCTGGTGTTTAAAACAAGTTTTTAAAAGTGTTTAAAGCTTTAAAGATTCCATCTTTGTTTTGTTTTCAAGGGTTTTGGAAAAATAAAAAAAAACTAGGTTTTTGGGATATTGTTTTGGATTTTCA
Organism: Agave tequilana; assembly: GCA_038442645.1. NCBI lineage: Eukaryota > Viridiplantae > Streptophyta > Magnoliopsida > Asparagales > Asparagaceae > Agave > Agave tequilana. The sequence goes on along the minus strand of JAVJIF010029691.1, from coordinate 686,531 downwards.
TTTCTATCATTTACAAGAGATTTCCCAAGTAGTTTTTCTTTGTTATTTCATTTCCAAAAACACTTGATTTCCACTTGAGCTATATCTTCTATCCTATTCTATTAGGATCATTGTTTTATAGGAAAAAGAGATTGTTTGTGGTTGAAAGATCCCACCAAGTTGTAAACCCCTTCTTTGTTGTATCCCTCTTTGGTAGAGGTTGATTTGGATTGTGGGGTGCTCCCTCTTTGGTAGAGGTTGAGGTTGTTACTTGCTCCCTCTAGTGAGAGGTGGAGTTTGGTTTGTATCCCTCTTCAATAGAGGTGATTTGTGGTTGTTTGGCTACGGGCCTGCCCCTCGCGTGTGAGGTGGTGTTTGTTTGCCTCGTTGGAGGTTGTTGGTTGAGAGAGGAGTTTGGTACTCCCGGCTGTTGTACAAATCCTCCTCGGTGGAGGTTCTCTCGGTGGGAGTCCTCGGTGGACTAGTTAGTGGATTAGAAATCCTTCACGGTGGTGAAGGCGGGGACGTAGAGCTAGGGGCTCGAACCTCGGAACATATCTTTGTGTTTGCGTTTGATCCATTGCCTCTATACTCTCTCTCCTTTATTTGTGTTTGTGCATCATTCATAGCATCATATCTTATTTGCTTGTGTTGTGTCTTGCAGTATTTCATATTGCCATATCATATATATGCTTGGATTGTTTGTGTGTGCCTCACTTGTGCTTAACCACGAGAGCTTCATATAGCGCCTCAACTCTTATTCAGAGGAATCAAGAGGAGTTAGTCCAGAGCCCTTCACGGAAAATTCAGCTACACTCGTTGGTTACACTAAGTGTAGTTGCAATTAGTTTTTAATTTCCGCATTTAGTTCATTACATTAGTCGTACACCTATTCACCCCCCTCTAGGTGTACTTACAATTGGTATCAGAGCCTATGCTCCTGATACTTAGGTTTAACCACCTAAGAGTGAGATCTTGGTTAGCTAATCTATCATTTGCATTTTGCACGATATTTGTTTGCACATACTCATGGACTTCATGGCCCCACCTATGTTTGATTCTTCCAACATTGTTGTTTGGAAGACTAGGATGTCTATCTATTTACAAACCCTAGGCTTGCATGTTTATCTTGCCGCTACCAAGAAATGCTATCTTGGTAATAGCAATCATATAGGGGCCAATGCACAAGCCCTTAAGGCTATTAGAAGCACGCTTAACAAAGATTATCTTATGCTTGTTTCTATCCTTGATTCCGCCTTTGCAGTGTGGAACAAGTTGACCACTTCCACCTCCAATCTTCAATTGCCAATCCAACCGGAGGAATCTAGTGGAGAATCCGAATCACAATGCTTCATGGCCCAAGGGAATGACTCCCTTGAGGTACATTCAGAATCTCAATTAGATTGTAATGATTGTGCTAGTTCTTCTAATGATTATGTTGATCCAAATGCTTTGAATGAAGAACTATCCATAGTTTGTGAAAAATTGATTGAAAAATATAACATTTTGAAAAAGAAGAGTTTTGAAATTAATATAGAAAACAAGGATTTGTGTTCAAAACTTGATTTGGTTTTGGAAGAGAAAGAGGAGATTTCTAATGAGAAGGATTCATTGAAATCTCAACTTGAACTTGCACTAAAAGAAAATGAATTTTTAAAATCTAAAAATAATTATGAAATAATTTTAAGAAAAAATGAAAAATTATCTTCAAAAGTTTATTTTGTTTTAAAAGAAAATGATTCTTTGAAGATAAAAATTGCTTCAATTTCAATAGATTTAGAAGCTTGTTTAAAGAAAAATGTTTCTTTGCAAAATAAAATTGATTCACATGTTTGCCATGCTTGTGTAGCTTCATCTAGCACACCTATTGCATGCTCTACTTTATCTTCAAGAATTGAAAATGATATAAATGTTTTGAAGAAAAGTGTTGCTTGTTTGGGCTCCACTTTGAGCCATTGTGCCATGAACCATACACGCTTGGAATCCTTGGTTCAAAAGATACAAGTTCCATCCTTGCATGCACACCATACACGACATACACATGCTCCTCACGGTCACAAACATCACACTATGTGTGCTCATGTGTACACTTGTACACATTGTGGACGTAATGGCCACCTTGCTAAATTTTGCTATGATCGTATACATGATGTTAATTTAGCAAATAAATTTGTTTAGGTTAGAGAAGGTACTAACCCCCATGGACTCAAAAGGATATGGGTACCAAAGACCACCCCTATTGTATTTGATGTAGGTGTGGGCTCTCGCATGACGTGAGAGTATAGGTACCTTGGAGTGGATGCATTCCGAGCTTCATGAGGACTATTTGGATGCATCACTTTCAAGGGATGTTTGGTGGGAGGACCACCTTGGTTTGGAGAACTAGAGAGGTGCCTTCATCGGTTTGATATAAATCTCTAACTCTCGTTTTTATTTACATGCTTTCATATTATTGTTTATAACATGTTTTGGATGTTTGTAGATTATTATGAAGATACCATGATTATTAGACCATTGACATGCATGTATAGCTTTTGAGATCACCCATGTTCATATGGATCATTTCTTTTATGTTCTCACCATTGTTTAGCTATTATGTATATCATAGCTCTAACAACATGTGGATTTACATAATGATCTTTTTTATGTTTATCATGATGATTTATATCTTGTTTTGATGCTTCATATTTTGATTACTTGTTTAAATGTTAGTTTTCATTAAAACAAGGACATATACTTGTACATATAGTGGGCCACAAATAAATCTATATATGTTTATGCTTGAATGCTTATTTGTTCCCATTAGATGTGCTAGTATAGTCTAGTTTTGATGATTCATGCATTTGACTTGTATTCCTATTTTATCCATATTTTCATGTTCATGTGTTTATGTTTAACTTCATGTATATGTCCATCTTGTCCAAACTATTGATTATACATAATACATCCTTTGAGCCACGTGCCTTCATGCATATATTTCTGTGGACTCGTTGTATTTGGATATGTATGTATACTTTAGTTTGTACATGACATACATATTCCATGAAGATTAAATAGTTTTTATGATTTTCATGTTTAAGGAATTTCAATTGAGCTTATTGTCTATCTTTCATGATTATGTGTTTCACATTACATTTGTTCACTCACTTTATTAGTTTTCTCATGATCTTGTTTTCATGAGTATGATACATGCTTCATTGACCTTGAGTGTTAGTACCTTGTGATTGACATGTGTTTCATGAAAAACAATTTTGTTTATTCCTTGCTTGAAGGATTTCGTACTAGTTTACAAGTTTTTCCATTTTAACTAGTTCGTATTCTTCATTTTGGTGGAGTTTTTCAAACATACTATATTTTTAAATCTATTTTTGAAAACCCCTACCTTCAACGGGCGGTTGGTTGGGAGACCATGCCTATGTATGCTTTATATTAAAAATCATTTTAAACATGAGTATAAATGGGTGGTAGGAATATGAGATATATATTTGATCTTATTATTGTTTCAATTGGTATTATTGGATTCTTTCAATTAGTATCAATATTGACATTTCTTGTATACTCATGTATTTTTTTATATATGTATGCTTCACTTCAAATAGTATCAATTTCGATTGGTATCTAAATTTTCATACATATTATGTTTTATTTGTGCTTACTATATCCCTATATTTTTAAGCACAAAATTTTGTTTATGCTAAAGCTTGAATTTTTAATGACTATCTTGTTTCAATTGATTAGTTTTCAATTGGTATCCATATACAAGCTTATGCATTATTTTATTTGGTATTTCATAAAGGGGGAGAAAACTCGTATTTCATCTTACAATTGGTATTTGATTTCCACTCCCACACTTTATATTGAAATAGTTTAAAAGAAATGAGTATTGTTTTTATTTTGGTATCATATGTTCAAGACGAAAAATATTTACAATTGATATCAAGATTATTTACTTACCATTGGTATGTTATTTGTTTACTTATGAATTGGTATCAAGATGTTTTAATTAATAAAAAAAATTTGTTTTGATTTTTATTGCCTATATGCAAGGGGAGCTTAACATCTCTTCTAAATATAGATTCATGTTGTGTGTATCCTATATTGAGGAGCTTGACAACTCTTCTTTATGAGATGCACGTGTGTAGGGGGAGCTTCACATCTCTTCTTATACATTGCATATTATGTGTTATGTGAATTAGGGCTTGTCATCCTTATCTCATGTAATGCATATATGTAGGGAAGTTAACTTAGCGTCTTCCTCTTCATGAATGTATATAGCATATAACTTTTTATTGGTATCATATTTGATTTGACCTCTTATTGATATTGTTTTTGGTTTAAACAAAAAGGGGGAGAATATCGTATTTTTGTTTTTCATTCACCCTTATTGATTCTTTGTTTCGAACAAAAAGGGGGAGAAAATTTTGTTTTGTTTGTCTTTTACCCCTTTGTTGATGATTGACAAAAAGGGGGAGAAGAATTTGAGTTTATATGCATGTTTGAGTATGCATGTTGAGTTTTATATGCATATTTGTGTTTTTGCATATATCATAGATTTATGTTTATAAGAATAATACTTACATTTGGTATCAAGAGCATGTTTTTGAAAATTTATTTATTTGGTATCAAGAGTTTTTAGAACATGTTTTATTGTTTTATGCATGACTATGCATTTTCATGGTTAATACTTATTGCGTATCCTTTTGTTTATTCCTATGCATGAGTTAAGGGGGAGCTTCTTTGAAGCTTAACTTTAATCCATGCATAAATAACTCCATGAGTTTTGTCATCATCAAAAAGGGGGAGATTGTTGGCCCAGAGGCCTTCCACTCTAGTTTTGATGATGATTAACTCATGTAGTTATATTTACTAATAATCTTGTGATTTTAGTTTCAGATCATTAATCAAGATATTAGTTGGTGATTAGCTTCAACAAGGAGTTTGGAAGCTTTCACATGGTGATTCCAGAGCCCGAGCATCAAGATCATATATAGCACTCGTTGGAGTCAAGCTCGGTGGATCACGTTTTGGATCGAGTCGACTTGAAGATGGAAGATCTTCAAGAAGACTTAGGTATCCTAGTTTAGTTTGTGTTTTAGATCCATCTGTAAAGATTAGATAGTTGATATGCTCAAGTTCACAACACACACATGTTTTATGTTTTATGGATATTAGTTTTCATGAATAGTTTAGATCAAAACACGTTTACCATGTTTTATGTATATTAGATGTATTCTATATACATACATGCTTTATGACTTATATAAACTTAGTTTGACATACCTATTCATGTGTTTTATGCTTTGGTATTTTTAAAAAAACATATATTTGGAATTAATGACAAAAACTATGATATGTATATGTTTCTTGTATATTGGACTTATATCCATATGCAACATGCCTAAATGTGTTTAAGTATCATGTTTTTGTTTTTAAATAAGTTTTAGGAAAAATCAGATTTCCTATTGAAAAATCCATGTTTGGAAAAATACAGTTTTTGGTTTTTGATAAAATTTGTAAGACACAAAAATGGTTCAATATGTTTGAAATTTGTGTTGAAATTTTTAACACAAGTTTGTTTTTCAATATAAAATGATAAAACTATTTTTGTAGATTTTTAAAAGTTTTATGGAATTTTTACAATATGTTTAAACCCAGTTTTCTGACCCTGTACTGTGCCTGACAGGCTCTGGCGGTCGATCGGACCTAGAGTCGGTCGACCGACGTGCACAGCCTGTGCACGTTTGGCCTGGCACTTGGGCCGGTCGACCGGGCAGTCGATCGGACCAGAGAGCTCTGCTCTCTGTTTTTGGACGGTCGACCGGCTTCTTCCAACGGTCAAAAATATGACAGTTGGCGATCGACCGGCCGGTCGACCGCCAGCCGTAACTGGCTGTAAAAACAGGCAACGGCTAGTTTTTGTTGGTGGCCTATATAAACCCCATTTCTTGGGGATTTTGGTCAAGATTTTTTAGAAGAAAAATTTGCCTATTCTCTGGTGTTTAAAACAAGTTTTTAAAAGTGTTTAAAGCTTTAAAGATTTCATCTTTGTTTTGTTTTCAAGGGTTTTGGAAAAATCAAAGAAAACTAGGTTTTTGGGATATTGTTTTGGATTTTAATTTCTATCATTTACAAGAGATATCCCAAGAAGTTTTTCTTTGTTATTTGATTTCCAAAAACACCTTGATTTTCACTTGAGCTATATCTTCTATCTTATTCTATTAGGATCATTGTTTTGTTGGAAAAAGAGATTATTTGTGGTTGAAAGATACCATCAAGTTGTAAACCCCTTCATTTGTTGTATCCCTCTTTGGTAGAGGTTGATTTGGATTGTGGGGTGCTCCCTCTTTGGTAGAGGTTGAGGTTGTTGTTTGCTCCCTCTAGTGAGAGGTGGAGTTTGGTTTGTATCCCTCTTCAGTAAAGGTGATTTGTGGTTGTTTGGCTACGGGCCTACCCCTCGTCTGTGAGGTGGTGTTTGTTTGCCTCGTTGGAGGTTGTTGGTTGAGAGAGGATTTTGGTACTCCCGGTTGTTGTACAAATCCTCCTCGATGGAGGTTCCCTCGGTGGGAGTCCTCGGTGGACTAGTTAGTGGATTAGAAATCCTTCACGGTGGTGAAGGCGGGGACGTAGAGCTAGGGGCTCGAACCTCGGAACATATCTTTGTATTTGCGTTTGATCCATTGCCTCTAAACTCTCTTCTTTATTTGTGTTTGTGCATCATTCATAGCATCATATCTTATTTGCTTGTGTTGTGTCTTGTATTATTTCATATTGCCATATCATATATATGCTTGGATTGTTTGTGTGTGCCTCACTTGTGCTTAACCACGAGAGCTTCATATAGCGCCTCAACTCTTATTCAGAGGAATCAAGAGGAGTTAGTCCAGAGCCCTTCGCGAGAAATTCAGCTATACTCGTTGGTTACACTAATTGTAGTTGCAATTAGTTTTTAATTTTCGCATTTAGTTCATTAGATTAGTCGTACACCTATTCAACCCCTCTAGGTGTACTTACACTTTTGACGGCTGCCGATCGACCGAGCCGGTCGACCAGCAGGCCACATGGCAAAAAAGCTGTTTGCTTCGGTCGACTGGTCCGGTCGACCACAAGCTAAACAAAAGAAAATTTTGAACTGGCGGTCGACCGGGCCGGTCGACCGACAAAATTTGTGAGCTAGGGTCATGTAGTCGGTCGATCGCAAGGTCTGTCAGTCGATTGGCCCGATCGACCAGAAGACGTGCACGGACGTGCACGCCCAAGGCTACAAGGCCCGGTCGACCAGACGGTCGACCAATCTGACCTGAAATAGATCCGATCGACTTCCCGGTTGACCGTAAGGCCTGAAGCAGATTTTTAAAGAAAGGAATTTTGAATTTTGAATAATTTTTGAAATATTTTTAAATGGTTTAAAGTTTAAGTAGCATGCTATAAGGGATGAAATACATGTTTTAAGCTAGATGTAAGAATATGAAATATTTTGAGACATGTATATCAATCAAACATGCACCGAAACCAACAAATCCAAAAACTTGTATTTTGAAGAGTGTATTTGTGTGTGTGTTTTCTTGAGCACAACTATCATATTCTTACTCTTTAATATACTAATTCTTACAATGGCTCTAAGTGACTACAAGATCTTCAATATGGGCTTTTCCACAGGCAATGTTGAATAACTTGAAACCTTGATCCATTGAGTCAACTTGAGTCAATCATCACCTTCCTTTAGGTAGAATACATCATGAATCTTTAGAACCCTGAAACAATCTTAAATACTTAAACAAGATTAGTACAAATAACTATATATGTTTTGTAATCATCAAAACTCTAAAACCGGGTGATTGTACCCTTGGACCAACAATCTCCCCCTTTTTGATGATGACAAAACATACGAGTTATTTAACAAACTAATGGGAAAAAGGAGCATGGAAGCTCCCCTCAAATCATGCTATATACATGAATGGCTATATACATGAATGGATTGTATGAGAAAGAAATCATCAAGAAAAATAATAACTCAAAACAATAAACTAACTTTTTCTCCTCCTTTTTGTCATGCATCAAAAAGGGTAAAAAAAATAAACGTTGTTTGAAAAATTTTCATGAATCCATAACATAAACATTCAATTCATCACAAATAAAAGAAAATTTATTATAGTCTAGTGGTTTTGTAAAAATATCGGCAAGTTGAAATCCGATAGAAACATAATCAATTTCAATATCACCTTTCTCATAATGATCTCTAAGAAAGTGAATTTGAATGTCAATGTGCTTAGTCTTACTAAATTGATTTGTATTTTTAGTCATGTGAATAGTACTAGTATTATCACAAAATATTTTAATATGGTCATAATGCGAATCATAGTCAAGGAGAGTATGTTTCATCCAAAGGACTTGTACACAACAAGCCCCACCGCAACATACTCCGCCTCGGCGGTTGAGAAGGCTACCGAATTTTATTTCTTGAAAGACCATGAAACAAGACAATTACCAAGAAATTGACATGTTCCACTTATACTCTTCTTATCCACTCTACAACCTGCATAGTCGGCATCCAAAAAACTCATCATGAAAAATTGTCTGGTCTTCGGATATCACAAACCCATTTCAATTGTGCCCTTAAGGTATCTAATAATGCGTTTTACCGCAATCAAATGGGACTCTTTTGGACACGATTGAAATCGAGCACAAAGACATACATAAAACATAATGTCCGGCCAACTAGCCGTTAAATATAACAAACTACCAATCGTGCTACGATAAAGTTTAATGTCTACATTTGTACCTTGTTCATCCTTGTCAAGCTTTGTGGTGGTAGCCATGGGAGATTTGCTTGTCTTAGCCCCTTCAAGCCCAAATTTCTTGATAAGTTCCTTCGTGTACTTGGCTTGATTGATGAAAATCCCATCCTTCTTTTGCTTGATTTGGAGACCAGGGAAGTAGTTAAGCTCGCCCATCATAGACATCTCAAATTCAACCTTCAAGCATGATTCAAAAGCTTTGCAAAGATTTTCATTAGTAGAGCCAAATATGATCTCATCAACATATATTTGAACTACAAGCATTTAATTTTCAACATGTTTGGTAAACAAAGTAATATCTATTTTTCTTTAGTAAAACCATTTGAAATAAGAAATGAAGAAAGCCTTTTATACCTAGCCCTAGGGGCTTGTTTTAAACCATAAAGAGCTTTGTCTAGTTTGAACACAAAATCCGGATGTGTAGGATCAACAAACCCGGGTGGTTGTTAAACATACACCTCCTCTTCAATAAATCCATTTAAGAAAGTACTTTTTACATCCATTTGAAAAAGTTTAAAATCATTATATGAAGCAAATGCAAGTGTCATCTGTATGGTTTCAAGCCATGCTACGGGTGCAAAAGTTTCCTCAAAATCGATACCTTCGACTTGAGTGTAACCTTGGGCCACTAACCTAGCTTTATTCCTAACAACATTACCCGACTCATCCAACTTGTTCCTAAAAATCTATTTAGTACCAATTGTTGGTCTATCATGAGGCCTAGGAACAAGATGCAAACTTGGTTGTGCTTGAATTGATTGAGCTCCTCTTGCATGACAAGCAACCAATATGAATCGCCCTCAGCTTCGAGGATGTTCTTTGGTTCAAAATGAGAAATAAATGCATAGTGCCCACAAAGATCATGAAGTTTAGAATGAGTAGTTACCCATTTGTATACTTCACATATAATAAGATCCTTGGGATGATGTGGTGTGAATCTCCAATCCTTTGAAAGTGGTTATGATGGTTCCACTTCAACTTCTTGAACTTCACTTTCCTTATTGCCTTTAGGCATGTCTTCTAGTGTAGGTGAAATCTTTCAAGGTAATTCTCTCTCTGTCTTAATTTAGGGAATCTATTTCTATAACATTCTCAACAAACACATTAGATTCCTCAAACTTTACATGTAGAGATTCTTAATAGTCAAGGATGACTTATTGAAGACTCTATAAGCTTTATAGTGTTAGAATAACTAACAAAATTAACTTCATATGATTTTCCATCAAATTTTCCTAATTTATCTTTAGTATTTATAATAAAACATTTACAACCAAAAACTTTAAAGTATGAAACATTTGGTTTTCTTGAATAATAAATCTCAAAAGATGTTTTGAAAGTGTTTTTGCGTAAGAAAACCCTATTTGATATGTAGCAAGATGTGTTTACGGCCTCAGCCCATAGGTATTTAGGGAGACCGTACTCATTTATCATTATCCTAACCATCTCTTGTAATGTATGATTTTTCCTCTCAACGACTCACTTTTGTTGTGGAGTTCTAGGACAAGATAGTTCATGCTTAATTTCATGTTCTTCGTAAAAAGTGGTAAAGGGTTGGTTATTGAATTCACCACCTCTATCACTTCTTATTCTTAAAATAGAAGAATATTTTTCCTTTTCAACTCTTTTCCTAAAGGCTTGAAAATGTGAAAAGGCTTGATTTTTATGTTCTAAAAAGAAAACCCAAGTAAAACGAGAAAAATCATCAACGAAAACGAAAGAAAAATGATTCCCACTTAGACTTTTGGTTTTAGTAGGACCAAACAAATCCGTATGGATCAACTCCAAGGGTCGTGATGTCATGATATCCTTGATGGATTTGAATGAGGACTTGGTTTGTTTCCCAAGTTGGCACGCATCGCAAATGCAGTTCTTTTCAAATTTCAAGTAAGGAATACCTTTCACCATTTTCTTGTTGTTTAATCTAGATAAATGTTCAAAAGAAATATGGCCTAATCTCCTATGCCATAACCAAGAGTCATCATTGAAGGCGTTCAAACAAGTAGCATTGCATTACATATTAGACATATCAATCATGTATACATTATTTTCACGAAATTCAAAAAATATACATGCATTTGTTTGTCTATCAATTATACTACAAGCTAAGTTATTAAAAACAACATTAAAACCTTTATCACAAAGTTGACTAACACTTAAGAGATTATGCTTGAGGTCATCAACTAAAACAACATTTTCTATTAAAGGAGATGTACCAAGTTTAACATTACCAATACCAATGATTTTTCCTTTGGCATCATCTCCGAAGGTGACGGTGCCACCTTCGTGGTATCTTGATAGGGTTGCAAAGTTATTGATATCCCAAGTCATGTGCCTTGAGCAACCACTATCAAGATACCACCGCTCCCTACGTCATTGGGCTTTAGAATGTACCTTGCTTCTGCTTTCATTTGCCATGAAGCAGATGTTGGTGGTATCGACTTCCTCATCGGATTCACTCTCCGAATCCCAAGTAGCCTTTAAAGCCTTCTTTTTGTATGGCTTCTTAAAAGTGGAGAGTTTGCCTTTGTTCTCCAGACATTCCGCAACTATGTGTCCCGACTTTTGGCAATTGAAGCAAATGATTTTCTTCTCTTCTTTACCTTGCCATCTCCTTCTATTTTGGAATTTGGCCTTGTTGTACATTCTCCGAACATTCTTCACAAGAAGAGAAAGATCTTCATCATCCTCTTCATCATCATCTTCGTCGGAGTAGGTGGAAGAGCTTTTAAAAAGCGATTGCTTTCTTCTTTGGAGAAGCCATATCTTCTCTTACTTTTCTTTCCATCTCATTGGTCTTGAGATTCCCAATGAGATCGACGAGCTCCATTTCTTTCTTGTCATTGAGCTCCTTCAAAGTTGTGGCTTTGACTTCCCAAGATGGAGGGAGTGCACAGATAATCTTCCTCACTTTTTGGTCATTGTCAATGTCATCACCTAAAGAAGAAAGACTGTCAGTAATTCTTGTAAATTTTGTAACCATATCATTTATGGTTTCATTCTCTTACATGAAAAAATTTTCATGTTGGGAACGAAGAAGGTCAATTTTGGTCCTCTTTACTTGTGAAGTTCCCTCATGAGTGGCTAGTAGGTGAGTCCAAATCTCATAAGAAGATTTGCAATGTATGACTCTAGTAATATCATCGTCATTAAGAGCTTAAAGTAAGGTATAGTGTGCCCTAACATTAGCGTCAAACTCTTTCGTGGTAATGTCAAACCAAGTGTCCTCATCACTAAGGGGTGTGCTAAATGGTTTGGTCAATGCCTTTGCAACCCGGATCCCTAAGGATTGCAAAAAAATGTCATCTTAACCTTCCATTTGGGAAAGTTAAGGCCATCAAACTTGGGTGGGGTCTTAATTCCTTCGGCCATTTTTACTAAGTGTATGAGGATGAAATATGAATAGAGTGATTAGCAATAGAGGATCTCTCTAAGGATGTTAAGCTAAGAACCTAGAGACCAAAGCTCTGATACCAATTGAAAAATATCTAGAGGGGGGTGAATTGGTATTAATGCTAATCTAATGATCTTTTTAAACAGCTAAGTATAAATGATGCAAGCGGTCACTCAAAACAAGAAATTGAAGCCGAATTCCCCGTGAAGGGCTCTAGAACTTCTCCTCTTTGATTCCTCTAGATTATGAGTTGAGGTGCACAATTGCTTTCTTGTTAAGATGAGTAAAGACCGAAAAATGCAAGTCAATGAAATAATTGAAATGATGAAGAGCAAACAAATAATATCACAAGTTAGGAATGTAAAACAATAGAGAGCAAAAAGGAAATCAATCACAAACACTAGTAATTTGTTTCGAGGTTCGAGCTACTGCTCTACGTCCCCGCCTTCACCACTATGAAGGATTTCCACTAAATCCACAAAGAGAATTTTCACACCGGAACCTTTACACCCAAGGGGATTACAAATGGTCTACACAAGACCAGAGTACCCAACTCCGCCAAATCCAACCTCTACACAAGAGGGATCTCAACACAATGAAATACAAGTCACTTGGTGATTAAAATACTACAAACTCTCTCTTACAACTTCTTATAGAGTGGAGATGATTTTTGGCTCAAGAAGTAAAGTAAGAGAAAAATTTCAGTTGAAAAGAAGTAAAGAGAACTTGTAAACCAACTGAAAACTTTTACAAATGAAAGATCTTTGAAAATGAAAGTAAGTAAACTTTTCTTCTCTTTTGAGCACTTGAAACTTGAATATTTTTCATGTGTAAAACAAATAACCAATGACCTCTATTTATAGGGAGTGAGTACATATCATCCATAATTGATACTAGGTCATTAGGGTAGAGTTTAGCCACTAGAAATTTAGAAATAGGTATAAAAAGCATTAAAAACAAACCAGATTCAAGAAAGTGCCGTTGGGGTCTTTTGACGGCTGTCGGTCAACCGGGCCGGTCAACCGGCAGGCCACATGGCAAAAGAGCCGTTGGCTTCGGTCGACTAGTCCGGTCAACCGCAGGCTAAACAAGAAGAAAATTTTGATCTGTCGGTCAACCGGGCCAGTCGACCGACAAAACCCGAGAGCTAGGTCCTTCAGTCGGTCGGTCGATTGCAAGGTCTGTCGGTCGACTGGCCCGGTCGACCGGCAGACGTGCACGGACGTGCCGTCCAAGGCCACAAGGCCCGGTTGACCGGACACTCGACCGATCTGGCCTGAAATAGATCCGATCGACCGTAAGGCCTGAAACAGATTTTAAAGAAAGGAATTTTGAATTTTGAATAATTTTTGAAATATTTTTAAATGGTTTGAAGTTTATGTATCCTGCTATAAGGGATGAAATACATGCTTTAAACTAGATGTAAAAATATGAAATATTTTGAGACATGTATATCAATCAAACATGTACCAAAACGAACAAATCCAAAAACTTGAATTTTGATAAGTGTATTTGTGTGTGTGTGTTTTCTTGAGCACAACTATTATATTCTTATTCTTTAACATACTAATTCTTATAATGGTTCTAGGTGACTACAAGATCTTCAATATGGGCTTTTCTATAGGCAATGTTGAATAACTTCAAATCCTTATCCATTGAGTCAACTTGAGTCAATCACCACCTTCCTTTAGGAAGAATACATCTTGAATCCTTAGAACCCTGAAACAATCTTAAACACTTAAACAAGATTAGTATAAATAACTATATATGTTTTGTAATCATTAAAACTCTAAAACCGGGTGATTGTACCCTTGGGCCAACAAGGTGGGGGGTTTACTAATGTACTAACATAAGTTTTTACTAATATAAAAAAATCGCAAAAAAAAAACTTTTTGAAAAGGGAAATAATATTTTGACTTATTTTTTGTAAATAATTAAGTTAATTTTAAGGATTAGAGGAATCATAATTATAATTTCTTAATACTTCATTAAAATAAGATTATTGTTTGATTTTTGCTTTAGAAAGAAAAATTGAAAAAGTAATTTAGTCTTGATTTTTACCTTGACAAAATATGCATACTTAATACATTAACATACTTAGGATTCAAAACAAAGACTCTTGTGCCTTATAAAAAATAAAAAAAGAGAAAAATACATATATATTATTTATCCTCTAATTAAGCTGGTAATTGTATCTCACAGAGCATAAGTATTTACCTTAAAAGTGGTTTATATCGCAAATAATGTTGGCCCAAAGGTCCATCACTCTAGTTTTGATGATGATCAACTCATGTAGTTATAGTACTAATGATCTTGTCTTTAATTGGTGACAGATTCATGATCAAGATCTTAGTAGGTGTGTAGCTTCAACAAAGGATTTAAAGTCAAGTTTTGGAGTTAGCACGGTTTGGACCAAGTCAAGAAGATGAGAAGACTTCAAGTGAAGACTTCATGAAGACTTGTGTCGAGGTTTGTTTTCAGAAGATTTTGTTTTTAGATAAAATGTAAATGATAGATTAGTTGGTGGATTGCTCAAGTATCTATACACACACTCTCTTGATTTAGATGAGTTTTCATAAAAGAATTTTCATTTTAGAAAAGACTTTTCTTTTTGAAAAAATACCGGCTTGGTTTTTGGTATTCCAAGTATTATGTTTAACCAAAACCATGTTTAGAACTTAATGTCAAAAACATAGATATTTCACCATGTTTGTGTAGTGGATCATATCCATACACACTATGCTTTAAATAAGTTTAAATATCTTATTTTTGTATTTGGAGAAGTTTTGGAAAAACAAGTTTTGGAAAAATCAATTTGGAAAAATACAGTTTTTATTTTGAGCCAAAATTTTCAAGTTATAAAAATAGTTCAAATTGATTGTAACATGTCTTGATCTTGTTCAAGCATGTTTGATTTTCAAAGTATATTGTTAAAACTATTTTTGTAGATTTTTCATGATTTTATGGGATTTTATTTGAGCCAAAATGACTTAACTTTGTGTCCTAGAAAATTCTGATCTGGCTTCAGCCGGTCGACCGACCGGTCGACCGAAGTCTGAAGTCAGTCGACCGGGCGGTCGACCGACGTGCACAGACGTGCACGCCAGTTTTGGCAGGAGGGCCGGTCGACCGACCCGGTCAACCGTCCAGAGAGCTCTACTCTCTGAAAAGGCCCTGGTCGACCGGGCGGTCGACAGGATAGAGAGCAGTGCCCTCTGTATCCTGGCTACGGTCGACCGATGGCTCAACGGTAAGAAATCTGACCGTTGGCCGGTCGACCGGGCAGTCGACCGACAGGCCACCTACTCCCAACGGCTAGTTTTTCTAGCTCTATAAATTAGGACATTTGGGGGCTGTTTTCTACAAGATTTCAAGAAGATTTTTAGTGGGTTTTAGAGCTAGTTTTTCCTACTCTTTCAAGAGGTTTTCTCCACTAAATTGAGAGCAAATATTTCCTATCAAAAGGGGAGTTTTATCAAGAGTGTTTTAAAAGTGATTTCTCGAGTTTTCCTCCACCACTCTCATCCTTGTTTTTAACACAAACACTTAAGCTATCCATTGATCTATTCATCCTATAGGAGTGTTATTGTGAGTTTTTTTTAGGTGATCAAAGTGTTGTGATCACCAAAGACTTCTTCATTGCTTTGAGGAGGCGGACAAGTGTGTTCGCGTTGTTTTCGAGTTCATGTGTGGACTCGGTGTTTGAGGTGCGGCCTCGGCAAGCTAGTGGGCTTGCGGTGTGTACGGGACTAGAGAGTCTGAGGGCTTGTAGGTGTTGTGGCACCGAGTGATCCGGTGGGATAGAGCTTAGTGGAAATCCTTCTAGTGTGAAGGCGGGGATGTAGAGCAAGAGTGCTCGAACCTCGAAACAAATCCCTTGTATTTGCGATTGCTCTTTCTCTCTCTCCCTTACTTGTTTATATATTGCATGCTATTACTTGTCTTTATCTTTCATGCTTGATATATTGTGTGCTTAATTGATATATGCTTGGGGATTGTTTGCTAACACTAGTTTTCAACCAAAAGAGCCAACGCGGCACCTCAACTCTTATCTAGGGGAATCTTGAGGAGTTAATCCATAGCCCTTCATGGGGAATTTGGCTACACTCTTGTGTTAAACTTGGTGTTTAGTTTAAATAGTTTAATTTGCATCATAATAGTTTTTAATTCCGCATTTAGTGACCATTAGATTAGCCATCACCTATTCACCCCCCTCTAGGTGATTTACAATTGGTATCAGAGCTAAGTGCTCTTGATTTAGGTCTTACAACCTAGAGTTAAAGATCCTCTTTTTAGGCAAATCACAATATTTGTACACACACCATGGACTTCATGACACCTCCCACCTTTGACATTCTTAACATCCAAATTTGGAAGGTTAAGATGTCTTTATATCTCAAGGCCCTATGCATTCATGTTTATTTTGCCACTACTAGAAATAATTATTGTTTAAATGGCAAAAATCTTGAGGCTAATGCAAAAGCCCTACATTCTTTAAAGTCAACCCTAAATGATTATTATTTATCTAGGATTTCTAACATTGACTCGGCTTCTGTAGCTTGGAACACCCTCACCTCCCTTGGCGAAAAGGAACAATATTATGCGGGGAGCGACTCGGATGTTGGAAGCGACACCTCCAACGTGTGCTATATGGTCCAAGGGGATAACCCCCTTGAGGTAGCTACCGAATCCGAGGTAGATGAAGAAAATGATATGTCATATGATGAGCTTGCATGTTTTTGTCAATAACTCTTAGAAAAATATGACATGATTAAAAAGGATAATAAAAATTTGAAGAAGAAATTTTATTGCATGCTTAATGAAAAAGATTCCTTACAAAATAATTTTGAAAATGTTTTAAAAGAAAATGAGTCTTTCAAAAATAAAATTGCATGTTTTGAAAAAGAAAATGAAAATTTGAAAAATGAGGATGTTTCCTTGATGTCTAAATTGAATGATTCATGTGAAGGAAACACTAATTTGAAAAATAAAATTGTTTTGGTGGAAAAACAAGAAGAAGTTGTTTTGCATGAAAACACCTCTTTAAAAAAAATTGGTTGAAAAAGAAAAAGAAAATGTTTATAAAAAGAATAAGAAAAATGATTCACAATCTCATCATGCTTTACATGCCACCATTGATAATAATGAGATTAAGTTTTTGAAAAATAGAATAAATTATTTGAGCTCAACTTTGAACACTTGTGCATTTAATCATAAGAGATTGGAGTCTATGTTTTCATAGAAACAAACTCCACATATTCATGCACATCACCCTCATCATGCATATGCTTATGTTGCACGTCATGACCACATCCATACACATATGCATCCTAAGGTGTACAAATGTACACATTGTGGCTGCAAAAGTTAAATGCTTTAAATTTTGCTAGTAAAAATATTTGGGTTCCTTACAAAGCTAACCCCCAAGGACCCAAAAGAATATGGGTACCAAAACCCCCACCTTGTGTATTTGATGTAGGTGAGGGCTCTCACACGACATGAGAGGGATGGTGCCATGATGGTGGATGCACTTGCACTTGATGGACTTATTTTTGATGTATCATTATCAAGGAGTTTTGGTGGGACAACCACAATGTTTGGAGCTTTGGAGTATAGTTCATGTGTTGGTAACTATCTCTAAAACTCTTAGTTTATTTACATGCTTCTTTCATGTATGATATTTTTACATGTTCATGTTTTTTTGCTTTATGTGGTCAATACTAGTTTAAATGTAGTTTTTATCAAAACTTGTATTTATAAATGTACAAGTAGTGAGCAACACTTGATTCATATATGTTTGCACTTCATTGCTCATTTGTACCCACTATATGCACATGTAGAGCCTAGTTTTGATGATTCTTCCATTTATACTTGTTTTGTCTATTTTCATATTTTACTTCATGTATATGTATTTTGCATTCAAAACTAATAAATATACATGTATACCCGTAGGTCTCTTGCCTTCATGCAAATACCTTTAATAGACTCTTGTATGTTGGGGAATGTATGCATATTGTTAGTTTTGGATAAATCATACATATACCTAGAAGTTTGTTTTAGATGAAAAATGAATTTTTTTTGTGATTTGTTTAATAAAAAGAAAATATATTAACTTCGAACAGAAATAAAATTATTAAAAGAAGAAATTAAGAATATTAAAGAAAATTTAAACCAAATAGAAACCAAAAATTTAGCATACGAAACCCAAATGTGCCTTATTCAGACTCAACTCAGTAAGGGAAAAGAAATTGCAACTATATCAGAAGAAGAACCACCCTTCTCATTGAATGAAATCACCATATCAACCACTTTTGCCGTTACGCCAGTAATTTTTGTATGAATTATTGGTATTTTGTCTATAGTAATTTGGACAAACGATGATGATATTAATATTTCAAAAAGGAAATTACAGATGGAATAAAAACTTACAGTAATTGTCTTGATACAAAAACTTTTGAAACTGGATACAAGATGAAGTAGTAATACAGGTTGGGAATCGTGGTTGAAGAAGGTAGATTCAAGAGGGTAGTTGTAGTTGGTTTGCAGCTAATGGTTGATAGTAGCTGATTCGATATGAATGGAGGGGCACCAGATTTATAGGAGAGTGCCGAGTGTTGTATCATACCAAATATCAATTCTTTTGAATCTCTTCTTAAGTTTTTTGCCTTAGGTAGTGTTAAAGTGTTTCGTGTATTAACCATATTAATTTGTTTACAGGTACATGTTTGTCTATTTTCCATATTTGATCCTCCAAATTACTCCTGTCTATTTTCCATTTTGATTGCTCCTGTCTATTTTTCATATTTGATCCTCCTGGGTCCCCATTTGGTATCAGAGCCATTATTCTTACATTGTTGTTATCATTAGTGCATATCGATTACATATTGCATTCTGCATTAGCGTTGGTAAGCGTTGGTAAGCTTGTAAGTCCGTTGGTAAGCCCGCAGAGTGAATAGGGTGTTCCAGGCATAGTGTTCCTATACTATAGATGTTGTCTATTTTTTCCCCAAATGGGTCCCCATTTGGTATCAGAGCCATTACTCTTACATTGTTGTTATCATTAGTGCATATCAATTGCATATTGCATTCTGCATTAGCGTTGGTAAGCGTTGGTAAGCTTGTAAGTCCGTTGATAAGCCCGCAGAGTGAATAGGGTGTTCTAGGCACAGTGTTCCCGTGTTCCCGTTAAAGTTAGAATTGCATTATACATTTGAACATGCATTAATTATGGCTAACAAAGTAAGAAGGATGATTCTAGGTTCCAATTCATCCTCAGGATCAAATAAGAAGATAATAAGGAGTAGAGAGGACATAATTCATGAAGACTATCTAGAATGGAAAAAGCGAATATGAAATACTAAATACTTAACAAGAGATAGGTATGGCAGTAACTACCTACAAAATGAATCGATTACCAGAACAAAATGCCACAGTTTACATAGTCACCGGATTCACTGGTCAATTAAAATATTGGTGGGATAACTCATTAACCTTAGAAGACAAACAAACTATTTTAAATCATGAAATAGAAGTAGAAGATGCTCAGGGAACAATTACTAAGAAAAATGATTCCACTAGTTTTCTCATCATTACCATAGCAACACATTTTGTAGGAAACCCTGCAGAAGAATTAGGATCTTCAAAAATATTCCTTACTAATCTACGATGTCCAACACTTTCTGATTTCAGATGGTACAAAGATATATTTTTAACTCATGTACTAAAACGATCAGATTCAACCAAATATTTTGGAAAGAAAAATTTATTACTGGTTTACCCAATCTATTTTCGCAAAGTCTTTACAAGTATTAAAAAGGCCATGGGAGTTGAAGACGATAATATTGATTTTAGTACCATAACATATGGACAATTATTTGCATTCGTTAAAAAGGAAGCATAACTAGCTTGTCAAGAATTAAAATTTCAAGCCAAATACGGTAATAAACGAAAAGAAATGGGCTATTTCTTTGAAGCATTCGGCATCACAGGAATAAGAGCTCCCTCAACAGAAAAGAAACATAAACAAAAAATGATTCCTTATAAAAAACACAGGCCAAAGAAATATAAACATTCTCAAAAACATTCAAATTAAGATTATTATCAATCTAAAAGAATTACTTGTTATAAATGTGGCAAACCTGGTCACATCGCAAGTAAATGCAAATCAAAAAGAAAAAATAGAATTAATGAAATTATAGACAATTTATCAGATATAGATTCAAACATAAAAGAAAAATTTAAAGAAAAATTACAACTCTATTCTGAAATTAATAAAATATCTGAAGATGATGGATTTTATCATTCCTCAAGCTCTAGTGATAATACGTGTACATGTAAACAAATTAATATGATTAATACACGCAACACTTTAAAACTACCTAAGGCAAAAAATTTAAAAAGAGATTCAAAAGAATTAATATTTGATATGATACAACAAATTCCTGACCCAGAAAAACAAAAAGAACATTTAGAAAAATTAAAAACTTTAATAATCAATGAAGAAGACAGTCAAGATTAACTAATTCAACCTTTTAGTATCTCAAAACTTTTTGAAACCTATCCTGTAAATACAAATTTAAAACCCCAACAAAATAGCATTCATGAACTTCGAACAGAAATAAAATTATTAAAAGAAGAAATTAAGAATATTAAAGAAAATTTAAGCCAAATAGAAACAAAAAAGTTAGCATACGAAACCCAAATGTGCCTTATTCAGACTCAACTCAATAAGGGAAAAGAAATTGCAACTATATTAGAAGAAGAACCACCCTTCTCATTGAATGAAATCACCATATCAACCACTGAACCCTCCGACTCTAACTTCATCTCCACTATTAGAGGATTTACTTATCAAAAATTGTTTGTATTCATAACTCCTACAATTCACAATTCTAAATTCACTTTTACTGCTATAGTTGATTTTGGAGCTGACCATAGTGTAACTAGAGATGGTATATTTCCAACAAAATACTATGAACCAACAAACGAAAAAGTAGTAACAGCAAACGATTCTCCTTTACGTGTCAGGGGAAAACTAACTAAAACATCCATATGTAATGATAAAATATGTTTTAAACACCAATTCATAATAGTAGATGACTTAAACACTGATGTAATATTAGGAATTCCATTTCTAACACAAATTTATCCATTTTGGGTTGATTCAAAAGGATTAGGAACAAAAATTATGGGACAAAAACTCTTATTCAGATTCATAACTCCTATTAAATATAGATAATTAAATACCCTACAAACTAATTCAATTCATCATAGTCTAAATTTAATTCAAAGAAAACAAAGTAAAATTATGTTCCTACAAGATGATACTCTGTATCATAGAATAGAACAACAACTCCAGGATACTAATACTCAAATAGTCAAACAAATTAAAAAGAAAGTCCATTCATTATCATGTCTATGCATTCCTCATCCTCATGCATTCATGATAGTTGAAACAGATGCATCGGATATAGGATATGGAGGCATATTGAAACAAAGATTTCAGCGTACATCTCATGAGCAATTAGTTAGATTCCATTCAGGTGTTTGGTTAGGTCCTAAAAAATTCTATTCCACCATCAAAAAGGAGATTCTTTCTATTGTTCGATGCATTTCTAAATTCCAAGATGATCTTTTGAATAAAAAATTCCTTCTCCGAATTGATTGTCAATCTGCCAAATTTATTCTTGAAAAAGATGTATTGCATTCAAGCAAATTTTTGCTCGATGGCAAGCCATTCTTTCCGTTATTGATTTTGACATTGAATATCTTAAAGGTTCAAACAATTCCTTACCCGATTTCCTAACCCGTGAATTCCTGACAACAGATTCAAAATGAACGATGACAAAGGAAAATCTCCAATTCAAAAGATTATAAGCTAAAAGTCTCATTACTTTCATCCTCACCTATTCCAAGTCCTAATGAATTTCAAGTCTGGCATAAATTTTCTCCACTTACTATTTCTCAAAGACTAATCTTTTTTCTTAAGGACCGTGAACAACTTGCTCAAGATCTAGTAGAAAATCTCCCTTCCGAACCCTACTATAAAATAGTGCAAACACCCGGCACTGCTGAAATCCAATTAATCCACAAAATAAATCAACTTTGCCACACATTACCTAAAGAATCCTATCGGGTAATACAGCCCAAAATTTCCAGTCTAAGACTCCTTTTAAATCCAAGCACTCCTCAATCACAAAAAAATTGGGCCATAGAAAATGGTCTTTGTTATGGACTAGTCTCTGACTCCTATCAAGACTGAATTCATTTGTTTCCTACCTTAACCACTGCTTTCTTTAAACTTCGAGGCCTTTGTTCCGACAAGTTGTATTTCAAATTTCTCTCAACTCCACCTATTTGGGTAAATGAAGAGTATCAGCCAGCCCGGCATATAGTGTTCATCACCGAATACTATGGTTGGTGGGATTCTTTTCCCACTCAATTTTTTACTACACCTGGCGCCGAATTCTATAACACAGGATATCACCCAGTGCCTCCTGAGAGTTCTAGAATGTATTTAAAAATTGATCAAATCTTTATCCAGCCCATATGCAGCATATTATGGAAACTTTTCCCGAAGGCTTTCACATCTTTCATCACTCTTCGAATTGGATTTTTGCCACTAATGGCCAAGGCATCTTGAAGCTACTAGTACCAAGATTCTCTGGAAAATTCATTCATGAACCCCGCTGGCCAACAGGTCCATGGCAATGACAGTAACTGACTAGCTAAAAGAAATTCTGCTACGACATCCACCACTTCATCACCAGATCAGTTTGTCAATTAAAAAAAAAGGTTTTACTAACACTTCTCTGCAAATTTCATCACCAACCAAAAGTCATCAAAACAACATCAACAAAAAGATAAAAGAGCAATCACTTCAAAAGGCGCATCCAGCCAACATAATTCAACAAAAAGACAAAAGAGCAATCACTTCAAAAGGCGCATCTAGCCAACATAATTCAAAAGCAAAGATTCCCAGAGGAACAAAGCAACAAAGTAAAAATGGACAGCGCACTTACCTCCAATGGCGCACAATTCAAAAGCAGATTCCCTCCAGCTCAAAAGCATTCATTAAAAGAAGACAAAGGAGACATCATCTTCAAAAAAAGCACTTACGTCAAAAGATGCCGACGGAAACAGCACATCACGCATGCATAAAGCAGATTCCTCCAGCTCAAAAGCAAATCAAAAGAAGACGAAGCTAGCTGCACTCGTTCAAAAGAAGACAAAACAACTCAAAAGCAACGACACTCACCAAAAGAAGACAGCGACAAGAACTAAAGCAGATTCCAGACAATTGATGATGAAAGACAACTCATCATGAAATAATACATCACTTTCCATAAGGCTCGGCACTCTCCTATAAATCTGGTGCCCCTCCATTCATATCGGATCATCAGCTACTATCAACCATTAGCTAGAAACCAACTACAACTACCCTCTTCAATCTACCTTCTTCAACCACGATTCCCAACCTGTATTACTACTTCATCTTGTACCCAATTTCAAAAGTTTTTGTATCAATACAATTATTGTAAGTTTTTATTCCATCTATAATTTCCTTTTTTGAAATATTAATATCATCATCTTTTGTCTAAATTGCTCCTGTCTATTTTCATATTTGATCCTCCGGGGTCCCCATTTGGTATCAGAGCCATTATTCTTACATTGTTGTTATCATTAGTGCATATCAATTGCATATTGCATTCTGCATTAGCGTTGGTAAGCGTTGGTAAGCTTGTAAGTCCGTTGGTAAGCCCACAGAGTGAATAGGGTGTTCCAGGCATAGTGTTCTCGTGTTCCCATTAAAGTTAGAATTGCATTATACATTTGAACATGCATTAATTATGGCTAACATAGTAAGAAGGATGATTCGAGGTTCCAATTCATCCTCATGATCAAATAAGAAGATAATAAGGAGTAGAGAGGACATAATTCATGAAGACTATCTAGAATGGAAAATTTCAAATGAAAAAATAGACAACATCTATACTATAGGAACATTTGACTTCAAAACTTCATACGCAATTAAAATTCACGAAGAAACATTTAATATTCAGAATAAATTTCAAACCATTCCACTATTATCTACCTTAGCATTACAAGAATTTCTAAAGAAAGGGTTTCGTTACATACATATTGGTCTAATACAAGTAGCCATTAAACCTTTAGTTCATACAGGTGTAGACATTCCTGTGTATACAGCCTTAAGAGAAAAAAGACTAAAAAGATACAAGTCATCCATTTTTTCTATAATTCAAACAAATATATGTAATGGTCCAGTTTATTTCAATTGTATGCCTAACTACTCTGTATCATTAATAGATCCATTATTCTTAAATTCGTTAATCTTAGATATTCATTTACAAGGTGACGAATTTGAAAAATTTACTGAACAAGTAGCTGTTATGTATAAAATGTATTTCAAACTAATGAACTCTAACATGAACCCTAAATTCAAAATGATGAACACTTCTATACAAGAAGAAACTGTCTTACTTCAAATTGAAGCAGAACATTCAAAAACCTTTGTCCCTAGAAGATTAAAATGGAACGAGATTACAATTCCAGAGGAATTTAGAATTGAAAATCCTCAAACTCCTAGAGACATAGAAAAAACAGAAATTTTCGATGCTATTGAAGAAAATGATGGAACGGTATTAATACGTTTTAATTCGCTGAGAGAAAGACCTTCAACCTCTTTTAGGTATCCTGAATCCAGTAGAAAGTCATGTTCAGATTATTCATTCCAACAACCCATTAAAGTATTTCATAAATCTCCTCTTCCAGAAATGGATCAAGGAAATTATTCTCCGACATCATCACAGATGAAAGGAGACTTTAGCAGTGAGATCAATGTCATCACTAGTGATAAACCATTCATTAATAATAGTTTTGAATTAATATAAGACTTTAGGGAAGAATCTGAATATTTTAATTGGTTCTCAGAATTCGATAAAACTTACCAATAAATATTAATAAAAGAATGGATCACTGATATAGAAAAACATGAAATTAATTTTAATTTTGAGATATGGTTAGAATATTATTTAATAAAACAAGGCATTCAAAACCCATATGATCAATCCCGAATTGATGTTCAAACTAGTTTATTTAAGAAATGGCAATTATCCGATGGTAAAACTGTAACATCTATTTATCCCCCATTACAGTCTATCCAAATTACTACTAATGAAGGACAGATTACTGCTTCACCTTTTAAGAAGGAAAAGATAATAATGAACCAGTTAACATTAAAGACATTAAAAAAAATATATCATCAGAATAATTATTCAAATCAAATGTTGCATACCATAGCACAACAAATTGATTCATTATCAACAAAAATTAAGGGAGTACACAAAGAGACGAGTCCTAAATTTCCACAAAGTTATTCTGCACCACATTTTCAACCGACTAAAATACCAGTTGAATTTGAAGAAAAAATTCAACCACTTAACCTACTAGGACAAATAACTCAAGCTCTAGAAAAATTAATAAAGACATTCCAAGCACATCAAAGATAAATACCATTGAAGAACAAAATGCTTCAGAACCTGAATCTATAGAAGACTCTGCAGATGATTTAGCCTCTGATAATTCCTTAGTACAACAAATTAATCAGATAGAAGATGATGTACAAGGAACAGATCAAAATTTAGAAATTATTAGAATTCATAGAAAATATAGATAAAATACCAATAATTCATACAAAAATTACTAGCGTAACGGCAAAACTAGAAATTATTATCCTAGGCCAACCCCTCCGGATATTCAATATGAAGAACGAGCAATATTTAAGTCAAGTTATGATGGTACTTCAATTTATGAATGGAATATTGATGGAAAATAGACAAGAGCAATTTAGACAAAAGATGATGATATTAATATTTCAAAAAAAGAAATTACAGATGGAATAAAAACTTACAGTTGAAGGTCTTTCTCTCAGCGAATTAAAACGTATTAATACCGTTCCATCAATTTCTTCAATAATGTCAGAAATTTCAGTTATTTCTATGTCTCTAGGGGTTTGAGGATTTTCGATCATAAATTCTTCTGGAATTGTGATTTCATTCCATTTTAATCTTCTTGAGACAAAGGCTTTTGAATGATCAGCATCAATTTGAAGTAAGACAATTTCTTCTTTTGTAGAGGTATTTAGCATTTTGAATTTAGGGTTCATGTTAGAGTTCATTAGTTTGAAATACATTTTATACATAACAACTACTTGTTTAGTAAATTTTTCAAATTTGTCACCTTGTAAATGAATATCTAAGATTAACAAATTTAAGAATAATGGATCTGTTAATGATACAGAGTAGTTAGGCATACAATTGAAATAAACTGGACCATTACATATATTTGTTTGAATCATAGACAAAATGGATGACTTGTATCTTTTTAGTCTTTTGTCTCTTAAGGCTGTATACACAGGCCTAGGAGGATCAAATATGGAAAATAGACAGAAGTAATTTGGACAAAAGATGATGATATTAATATTTCAAAAAGGAAACTACAGATGGAATAAAAACTTATAATAATTGTCTTGATACAAAAACTTTTGAAATTGGGTACAAGATGAAGTAGGAATACAGGTTTGGAATCGTTGCTGAGAAGTGGTCAAAGGGGGTAAATTGAAGAGGGTAGTTGTAGTTGGTTTGTAGCTAATGGCTAATAGTAGGCGATGATCCGATATGAATGGAGGGGCACCAGATTTATAGGAGAGTGCCGAGCCTTCTGGAGAGTGATGTATTATTGCATGATGAGTTGTCTTTCATCATCAATTGTCTGGAATCTGCTTTAGTTCTTGTTGCTGTCTTCTTTGGGTGAGTGCCGTTGCTTTTGAGTTGTTTTGTCTTCTTTTGAACGAGTGCAGCTGGCTTTGTCTTCTTTTGATTTGCTTTTGAGATGGAGGAATCTGCTTTATGCATGCGTATTTGCTTTTGAGCTGGAGGAATCTGCTTTATGCATGCGTCATGTGCTGTTTCCGTCGGCATCTTTTGAGGTAAGTGCTTTTTTCCAAGATGTTGTCTCCTTTGTCTTCTTTTAATGAATGCTTTTGAGCTAGAGGGAATCTGCTTTTGAATTGTGCGCCATTGGAGGTAAGTTCGCTGTCCATTTTTACATTGTTGCTTTGTTCCTCTGGGAATCTTTGCTTTTGAATTATGTTGGCTGGATGCGCCTTTTGAAGTGATTGCTCTTTTGTCTTTTTGTTGAATTATGTTGGCTGGATGCGCCTTTTGAAGTGATTGCTCTTTTGTCTTTTTGTTGATGTTGTTTTGATGCCTTTTGGTTGGTGATGAAATCTGCAGAGAAGTGTTAGTAAAACCTTCTTCTTCTTTTTTTATTGACAAACTGATCTGGTGATGAAGTGGTGGATGTCGTGGCCAAATTTCTTTTAGCTAATCAGGTACTGTCATTGCCATGGAACTGTTGGCCAGCGGGGTTCATGAATGAATTTTCCAGAGAATCTTGGTACTAGTAGCTTCAAGATGCCTTGGACATTAGTGGCAAAAATCCAATTCGAAGAGTGATGAAAGATGTGAAAGCCTTCGAGAAAAGTTTCAATAATATGCTGCATATGGAGCTGGATAAAAATTTGATCAATTTGTAAATTCATTCTAGAAATCTCAGGAGGCACTGGGTGATTTCCTGTGTTATAGAATTCGGTGCCAGGTGTAGTAAGAAATTGAGTGGGAAAAGAATCCCACCAACCATAGTATTCGGTGATGAACACTATACGCTAGGCTGGCTGATACTCTTCATTTACCCAAATGGGTGGAGTTGAGAGAAATTTGAAATACAATTTGTCAGAACAAAGGCCTCGAAGTTTTAAGGAAGCAGTGGTTAAGGTAGGAAATAAATGAATTCGGTCTTGATAGGAGTCAGACACTAGTCCATAACAAAGACCATTTTCTATGGCCCAAATTTTTTGTGATTGAGGAGTGCTTGGATTTAAAAGGAGTCTTAAACTGAAAATTTTGGGTTGTATTACCCGATAGGATTCTTCAGGGAATGTGTGGAAAAGTTGATTTATTTTGTGAATTAATTGGATTTCAGCAGTGCCAGGTGTTTGCACTATTTTATAGTAGAGTTCGGAAGGGAGATTTTCTACTAGATCTTGAGCAAGTGGTTCACGGTCCTTAAGGAAAAAGATTAGTCTTTGAGAAATAATAAGAGGAGAAAATTTACGCAAGACTTGAAATTCATTAGGACTTGGAATAGGTGAGGATGAAAGTGATGAGACTTTTAGCTCATAATCTTTTGAATTGACGGTCTTTTGAATTGGAGATTTTCCTTTGTCGTCGTTCATTTTGAATCTGCTGTCAGGAATTCACGGGTTAGGAAATCGGGTAAGGAATTGTTTGAATCTTTAAGATATTCAATGTCAAAATCAAAAACGGAAAGAATGGCTTGCCATCTAGCAAAAATTTGCTTGGATGTAATATTTTGGACATCTTTTTCAAGAATGAATTTGGCAGATTGACAATCAATTCGGAGGAGGAATTTTTTTTCAAAAGATCATCTTAGAATTTGGAAATGCATTGAACAATAGAAAGAATTTCCTTCTTGATGGTCGAATAGGACTTTTGAGGACCTAACCAGACACCTGAATGAAATCTAACTAATTTCTCATGAGATGATTGTTGAAATTTTTATTTTAATATGCCTCCATATCCTATGTCTGATGCATCGGTCTCGACTATCATGAATACATGATGATGAGGAATGCATAGGCATGGTAATGATTGAACTTTTTCTTCAATTTGTTTAACTATTTGAGTATGCTTATCAGACCATGCTGGATTTTTTTGTATTCTTTGGAATAATGGTGCACAAATTATTTGTATATTTGGGATGAAATCAGATACATAGTTTAAACATCCTAAGAATCTTTGTAATTGGGTTTTATCTTTAATTTCATCGGGAAATTTATTTGCAAATTATATTGATCTATTAGATGGTGTTATAGTTCCTCTATGAATATTATGTCCTAAGAACCTAACAGATGTTTGAAATAATTTCATTTTTGTTGCCGAAACTACTAGTCCATTCTTCTTTACTGTATGAAAGAAAGTATTAAGATGTTTGAAATGTTGATCTCTATTTTCTGAGTATATTAAATCATCATCGATATAAACTATAGAAAATGTTGTATATGTATTGAATATTTCATTCATAATTCTTTGAAATTCTGAGGGAGCATTTTTTAATCCGAAAGGCATCACGTTCCATTCATAGTGACCGAATGGTACTGTGAATGATGTTTTGTATCTATCTTTTTCTGCGATTTGAATTTGCCAAAAACCAGATTTCATGTCAAATTTTGAAAATACCTTTGAATTATATGATCATTTTAATAAGTCTTTTTTATTATGAATTGGGTATCTAATCCATTGTAATACTTTGTTTAATGGTTTATAATTAATTACTAATCTTGGGACTCCTCGTTCCTCCTCTACTTGGTTCATTACGTAGAAACCAGTACAGCTCCAAGGAGATTTAGAATGTCTTATTAATTTCTTGTCAAGTAAATTTTGTAATTCTTTTTTACATATTTCTAGTAAATCATGGTTCATTTGAATATGTCTAGCTTTGGTAGGAATATTTCTTTCTGAGAAGTCTTTTTCGCAAGGGAGATTTACAATATGCCTTTTTCGGTCCCAGAAAGCATTAGGAATATCTGCACAAATTTCTTTGGTATATAAATCTAGAAGTTGTTTAATGTGTTGTTGAGTATTAGTATCCTGGAGTTGTTGTTCTATCCTATGATACATAATATCATCTTGTAGGAACATAATTTTATTTTCTTTTCTTTGAATTAAATTTAGACTATGATAAATTGAATTAGTTTGTAGGGTATTTAATTCTCTATATTTAACAGGAGTTATGAATCTGAATAAAAGTTTTTATCCCATAATTTTTGTTCCTAATCATTTTGAATCAACCCAAAATGCATAAATTTGTGTTAGAAATGGAATTCCTAATATTACATCAGTGTTTAAGTCATCTTCTATTATGAATTGGTGTTTAAAACATATTTTATCATTACATATGGATGTTTTAGTTAGTTTTCCCCTGACACGTAAAGGAGAATCGTTTGATGTTACTAGTTTTTCGTTTGTTGGTTCATAGTATTTTATTGAAAATATACCATCTTTAATTACACTATGGTCAGCTCCAGAATCAACCATAGCAGTAAAAGTGAATTTAGAATTGTGAATTGTAAAAGTTATGAATACAAACCATTTTTGATAAGTAAATCCTCTAATAGTGGAGATGAAGTTAGAGTCGGAGGGTTCAGTGGTTGATATGGTGATTCATTCAATGAGAAGCGTGGTTCTTCTTCTGATATAGTTGTAATTTCTTTTCCCTTAGTGAGTTGAGTCTGAATAAGGCACATTTGGGTTTCGTATGCTAAATTTTTTGTTTCTATTTGGCTTAAATTTTCTTTAATATTCTTAATTTCATCTTTTAATAATTTTATTTCTTTTCGAAGTTCATGAATGCTATTTGGTTGGGTTTTAAAGTTGTATTTACAGGATAGGTTTCAAAAAGTTTTGAGATACTAAAAGGTTGAATTAGTTTATCTTAACTGTCTTCTTCATTGATTATTAAAGTTTTTAATTTTTCTAAATGTTCTTTTTGTTTTTCTGGGTTAGGAACTTGTTGTATCATATCAAATATTAATTCTTTCGAATCTTTTTTTAAATTTTTTGCCTTAGGTAGTTTTAAAGTGTTGCGTGCATTATATTAATTTGTTTACATGTACACGTATTATCACTAGAGCTTGAGGAATGATAAAATCCATCATCTTTAGATATTTTATTAATTTCAGAATAGAGTTGTAATTTTTCTTTTAATTTTTGTTTTATGTTTGAACCTATATCTGATAAATTGTCTATAATTTCATTAATTCTATTTTTTCTTTTTGATTTGCATTTACTTGCGATGTGACCAGGTTTGCCACATTTATAACAAGTAATTCTTTTAGATTGATAATAATCTTCATTTGAATGTTTTTGAGAATGTTTATATTTCTTTGGCCTGTGTTTTTTATAAGGAATCATTTTTTGTTTATGTTTCTTTTCTGTTGAGGGAGCTCTTATTCCTATGATGCCAAATGCTTCACAGAAAGAACCCATTTCTTTTCGTTTATTACCGTATTTGGCTTGGAATTTTAATTCTTGACAGGCTAGTAATGCTTCCTTTTTAACGAATGCAAACAATTGTCCATATGTTATGTTACTAAAATCAATATTATCGTCTTCAACTGCCATGGCCTTTTTAACACTTGTAAAGACTCTTTACGAAAATAGATTGGGTAAACCAGTAATAAATTTTTCTTTCCAAAATGATTTGGTTGAATCTGATCGTTTTAGTACATGAGTTAAAAACATATCTTTGTACCATCTGAAATCAGAAAGGGTTGGACATCGTAGATTAGTAAGGAATATTTTTGAAGATCCTAATTCTTCTGCAGGGTTTCCTACAAAATGTGTTGCTATTGTAATGATGAGAAAACTAGTGTAATCATTTTTTTAGTAATTGTTTCTTGAGCATCTTCTACTTCTATTTCATGATTTAAAATAGTTTGTTTGTCTTCTAGGGTCAATGAGTTATCCCACCAATATTTTAATTGACCAGTGAATTCGGTGACTATGTAAACTGTGGCATTTTGTTTGGTAGTCGGTTTGTTTTATAGGCAGTTACTGCCATACCCATTTCCTGTAAAGTATTTAATATTTAATATTTGCTTTTTCCATCAATATTTCATTCGTAAATGGAAGTACCATCATAACTGGACTTGAATATTGCCCGTTCTTCATATTGAATATCCGGAGGGGTTGGCCTAGGATAATAATTTCTAGTTTAGTCGTTACGCCAGTAATTTTTGTATGAATTATTGTTATTTTGTCTATATTTTCTATGAATTCTATTATTTTCTAAATTTTGATCTGTTCCTTTTATATCATCTTCTATTTGATTAATTTGTTGTACTAAGGAATTATCAGAGGCTGAATCATCTGCAGAGTCTTCTGCAGATTAAGGTTCTGAAGCATTTTGTTCTTCAATAGTATTTATCTTTTATGTGCTTGGAATGTCTTTATTAATTTTTTCTAAAGCTTGAGTTATTTGTCCTAGTAGGTTAAGTGGTTGAATTTTTTCTTCAAATTCAACTGGTATTTTAGTCGGTTGAAAATGTGGTGCAGAATAACTTTGTGAAAATTTAGGACTTGACTCTTTGTGTACGCCCTTAATTTCTGTTGATAATGAATCAATTTGTTGTGCTATTGTATGTAACATTTGATTTGAATAATTATTCTGATGATATATATTTTTAATGTCTTCAATGTTAACTGGTTCATTATTATCTTTTCCCTTCTTAAAAGGTAAAGCAGTAATCTGTCCTTCATTAGTAGTAATTTGGATAGACTGTAATGGGGGGTAAATAGGTTGAAAGTACGCCTAGAGGGGGGTGAATAGGTGTAAATGCTAATCTAAGACTAAATGAAAAACTTAATGCTCTAAATGCGGAAGCTAATGCAAATGTTGCACAAACTAATACAATACAACAAGTGTAGCCGAATTCCCCTTGCGAGGCTCTGGACTAACTCCTCTTGATTCCCCTTGAAATGGGTTGAGGCGCTATGTGAAGCTCTTGTTGGATGAGTATAAGTTAGGCACACACACACAAGCAATCCAAGCAATGTGCACACACAATCAAGCCAAGCAATCAAGGATATGGCAATATGAATTATGCAAAGGCAACACAAGCAATGTATGTAATATGCTATGGCAATAAGAATGATGCTATGCACAAATATAAAGTGAGAGAGAGTTAAAGAGACAAGTGGAGCAAACGCAAACACAACGATATGTTTCGAGGTTCGAGCACCTTGCTCTACATCCCCGCCTACACCACCGTGTAGGGTTTCCAATCCACTATAGGAGTACCGAAATCCTCTCTCAACCTTACAAAGCCACCGAGGCTATACAACCACAATCCACCTCTACCGAAGAGGGATAAGGCCCGTAGCCAATACAACCAACACAATCACCTCTACCGAAGAGGGATCCAAACTCAATACCACTCCGATCAACCTCTACCAAAGAGGGATACAATAAAAGCAAGGATGGTTTACAACTTAGAGGCTTAACCTCAAACACTTCTCTTTTTCTCTCTTTTCTTTTCCACAAAAACAAGATCCTAATAGATTAGGATAGTATGATAGCTCAAGTGTGGAAACAAAGTGTTTTTGGAAATAAGCAACAAAGAAAAACTACTTGGGAAATCTCTTGTATATGATAGAAATAAAAGATTAAATCAAAATCCCAAAACCTAGTTCTCTTTGATTTTCCAAAAACCCAAAATAATAAAGATTAAAATCTTTTTAGCACTTAAACTCTTTTAAAAACTTGTTTAAAAAACTAGAGAAACACAGAAATTTTTCTCCTTGAAAACCTTGGCCAAAATCCCAAAGAGATGGGGTTTATATAGGCCAAAACAGAAAACTAGCTGTTAGGCTGACGTGTCAGCCTGACTGGCCTAACGGTCGACCGGCCGGTCGACCGTCCAATGGTCATATTTTGACCCGTTGGAACCTCCGGTCAACCACCCGGTCGACCGAAACAAACAGAGAGCAGAGCTCTCTGCAGCGGTCGACCGTCCGGTCGACCGGCCCCCTGGCTGCCAGACGTGCACAAGTCTGTGCACGTCGGTCGACCGCGCGGTCGACCGGCCTTAGGTGCGGTCTACCGCTCGGTCGACCGTGCTGGCCTGACAGGTCAGTCTGGGTCCAAAACTGGTATAAAACATGTTAGAAAAATTCTTTAAAAAACTTCTATCTTTTCTGAAAATTCCATAAACTTGTTTTATCATATAGCATTGATATTGAAACATGTGATAATCATTTCTACTCAAATATCAAGCATATGAAATTTTTTTTGTTTCTTCTCATTTTTATCAAAAACAAACTCTTGTATTTTTATCAAACTTTGCTTTTCAACACATGAATAGGGATATCAAAATAAGTTTGTTTAGCAAGTTTAAACCATGTATGTATATCTGGAACATATCTAATATACATAGAAATAAAGTAAACTTGTTTTGATCTACTATTCATGAAAACCAAATCCAAAACATAAAAACGTGTGTGTTTGTGCACTTGAGCATATCAACTATTCTAAACTTTACAAATGGATCTAAAAACTCATAATCTAAACTAGGATACCTAAGTCTCTTGACGATCTTCCATCTTCAAGTAGACTTGCTCCCAAATGCGATCTACCGAGTGCAAAGGTATGATCTTTAAGCTTTGGCACCGGAATCACCATGATAAGCTTCCAAACACTTCGTTGAAGCTAATCATCAAGCTAATATCCTGTTAATGATCTGAAACTTAGAAACACAAGAATATTAGTAAACATAACTACATGAGTTGATCATCATCAAAACTAGAGTGGAAGGCCATTGGGCCAACAATCTCCCCCTTTTTGATGATGACAAAACTCATGGAGTTATATATGCATGGATTAAAGTTAAGCTTCAAAGAAGCTCCCCCGTAACTCATGCATAAGCAAATAAACAATAAATATGCAATGAATGACAATGCATATAAACATGGTGCTCTAGATACCAATGACATATTCAAAATAAAAACGTGTTCTAGATACCAATTAAAACATCATAAACATCATATATGCAAAAATGTAAGCATGCATATATAAACAAAACACAAATATTTCTCCCCCTTTTTGTCAATCATCAACAAAGGGGTAAGAGCATGAAACATATTGATACTTTCTCCCCCTTTTTGTCAGAAACAAAAAGATCAAGAAGGGGTAATCAAAACAAATATGATACCAATTCAAGATATGACAATAAGGTGCATATTGATACCAAATGAAATAAAACATATAAGCAATGTAAATCAAAAGTATATAATTTTCTTAAACAAAATTTTGAGATACCAATTAAAAACACTCAACATAAACATCTTGATATCATTAAGAGAAATATGTTCTTTTAAGCATATGATACCAATTTGAAACGATATTTTAACATAAAGTAAGGGAGTGGGAATCAAATACCAATTGAAGGACAAAATCAAGTTTTCTCCCCCTTTATGAAATACCAACTAAACATATGCATAAGCTTGTTAACATACCAATTGAAAACAAATCAAACATTAGAAATTTTTCAAGCTTAGCATAAAGATATATATGTATGAAAGTTAGATACCAATTGACATTGATATTCTTGAAAGAGTTAGCATACATATACAAAACATATATGAGTATACAAAAAAGATCAAAATTGATATCAATTGAAAGTGTTCAATGATACCAATTGAAAGAATAGGGTCAAGTGTATATCTCATATTATAACGAAGAATACGAACTAGTTAAAATGAAAAGTTTTGTTAACTAGTACAAAATCCTTCAAGCAAGGAATAAATAAAAATGAAATCCACATGATAATCAACAATCTAATCCAATTAAGCATAAAAATGTCTCATGAAAACAAAACATGAGCAAATAATAAATGTGAGTGTATAAGTCAAGTATGGAGATCACAATCATGAAAATTTGTTCAATTAAGTTCAATTATTCCTTTAAACAAGAAAACTAAAAATTAATATTATTTAATCTTCAAGGCATATGTATGTCTAATACAAACCAAGGTATACATACATATCCAAGATACAAACGAGTCCACAAGGATGTATGCATGAAGGCACGTGGCTCAAAAAGGATATTTATGTATATCTAATAGTTTGGACAAGGTAAACATATACATGAAGTTTAAATACCAATTCAAAGAAAACATGAAAAGCATGAAAAGTATGAAAATTTAGCTTTTCATTAAAACAATTTGATACCAATTCTTTTCAAGGTATATGTATGATTTGTCAACACAAGAAGTATACATACATATCCCTTCAACACACTTTGAGTCCATAATAGATTTTTGCATGAAAGGCAAATGACTCAAGGGTTATACATGTATATCTTCAAGTTTGACACAATACACATATACATGAAATGAAAAACTCATAATCATAAAGACAAATACCAAAAATGGAATACAAGTTTAAAATGTATGAATCATCAAAACTAGACTATACTAGCACATCTAATGGGAACAAACAAGCATTCAATCCCAAACATATATAGATTTATTTGTAGCCCATCACATGTACAAATATAAATTCTAGTCTTAGTGAAAACTAACATCTAAACATATATTCAAGACATGAAGCATCAAACCAAACACGAATATCATATTGCTAAATAAAACACATACAAAATTCATCAAACTTCTTTTATTTGAAACAAATTTCTAGGTATATGTATGATTCATCCAAATCTAACAATATACATACATATCCCAACCGTAAACGAGTCTATTAAAAATATTTTCATGAAGGCAAAAGACTCATGGGTATACATGTATATTTATTAGGTTTTAATTCAAAATACATATACATGAAGTAAAAACATGAAAATAGGCATAGCAAGTATAAATGAAGGAATCATCAAAACTAGCTTATGCATGTGCATGTAGTGGGTACAAATGAGCATGAAGTACATAACATATATAAATTAATTTATTCTCACTATGTGTACATGTATACATGCAAGTTTTGATAAAATATACATTTAAACATGTTATTACCACAAGAAACATCAAAACAAGATAAAGGAACATCATGATAAAACTAAAAACATGGTTACTATGTAAATTCACATGTATTAGATTCATGATGTACATTATAGCTAAACAAATGGTGAGAACACTAAATATGGGTTCATATAAGCATGTGTGTCTCAAATACTATACATGTATGTCAAGGATCTAATGAACATGGCATTTACACACTAATCCATAGACAATGAAACATGCTATAAAACAAATGAATATGAAAGCATGTAAATAAATAATATGGAGTTAGGAATCGTTACCAAAACCTAGAAGGCAACTCTCCTTGTCTCCAAAACTTGGTGGTTCTCTCCACCATCTCTTCCCTTGAAAGTGATGCATCCATATGATTTCCTTTAAGTACGGAACACATCCACTCCAAGGTGTCATCACTCTCACGTCATGTGAGAGCCCACACCTACATCAAAAATAGGAGGGGTGGTCTTTGGTACCCATTGTCTTTTGGGTCCATGGGGTTTAGTCTCATTTCTAACCCAAACAAAATTCTTTGCTAAATTTGGAGTATGTAATCTATCATAGCAAAATCTAGCAAGATGGCCCTTACGACCACAATGTGTACAAGTGTACACATGAGCATAATTGTGATGGGAGTGTCCGTGTGGAGCATGTGTATGCCGTGGAGGGTGTGCATGCATAAAGGATGGAACTTGTTTCTTTCGAATCAAGAATTCCAAGCGAGTGTGGTTCATGGCACATTGGCTCATAGTGGAGCCCAAACAATCTACTCTCTTCTTTAACAAACAAATATCATCATAGATTCTAGAAGAAGAGGTACATGCATTAGGTAGACTAGATGATGAGGCTACACTAGCATGGCAAACATGTGTATCAATCTTATTATGCAAAACTTCATTTTTCTTTAAACATGCATTTAACTCATTTGAAATGGAAATAATTTTATTTTTCAAATCTACATTTTCTTTCAAAGCAAAATCAATTTTTGAAGACAAATTTTCATTTTTCTTCAAAATAGCATGGCAATCATTTTTATTTTTCAAAAATTCATTTTCTTTTAGTGCAAGTTCAAGTTGATATTTTAATGAATCCTTCTCATTAGCAATCTCCTCTTTTTCTTGCAAAACAATATCAAGTCTAGCAATCAAATTTTTATTTTCATTATCAATGCCTAGACTTTTCTTTTTCAAAATCTTATATATTTCTATTAGTTTTTCACAAACAATTGAGAGTTCTTCATTCAAAGCATGGGCATCAAAATCATCACATGAAGAAGAACTAGCACAATCACTACTATCTAAGTGGGGTTCCGAATGTACCTCAAGGGAGTCATTCCCTTGGACCATGAAGCATTGAGAATCGGATTCTCCACTAGATTCCTCCTCTTATTGAATTGGCAATAGAAGCTCAGAGGTGGTGGTTGTTGTCAATTTGTTCCACACTACAAAAGCGGAATCAAAGTTAGAAACACGTAAAAGATAATCTTTAGATAATGTGCTTCTAATGGCCTCAAGGGCTTGTGCATTGGCCCCTATATGAACACCATTACCAAGATAGCATTTCTTGGTAGCAGCAAGAAAGACATGCAAGCCTAGGGTTTTCAAATACATGGACATCCTATACTTCCAAATATCAATGTTGGAAGGGTCAAAGCTAGGTGGGGTCATGAAGTCCATGGTTTAAGCTATATGTGTGCAAACAAGAAAATGCAAACAATAGATTAGCAAGCAAATGGATCACTCCTAGGATGTTAAGCCTAATATCAGGAGCACTAGCTCTGATACCAATTGAAAGTACACCTAGAGGGGGGTGAATAGGTGTAAATGCTAATCTAAGACTAAATGAAAAACTTAATGCTCTAAATGCGGAAGCTAATGCAAATGTTGCACAAACTAATACAATAAAATAAGTGTAGCCGAATTCCCCTTGCGAGGCTCTGGACTAACTCCTCTTGATTCCCCTTGAAATGGGTTGAGGCGCTATGTGAAGCTCTTGTTGGATGAGTATAAGTTAGGCACACACACACAAGCAATCCAAGCAATGTGCACACACAATCAAGCCAAGCAATCAAGGATATGGCAATATGAATTATGCAAAGGCAACACAAGCAATGTATGTAATATGCTATGGCAATAAGAATGATGCTATGCACAAATATAAAGTGAGAGAGAGTTAAAGAGACAAGTGGAGCAAACGCAAACACAACGATATGTTTTGAGGTTCGAGCACCTTGCTTTACATCCCCGCCTACACCACCGTGTAGGATTTCCAATCCACTATAGGAGTACCGAACTCCTCTCTCAACCTTACAAAGCCACCGAGGCTATACAGCCACAATCCACCTCTACCGAAGAGGGATAAGGCCCGTAGCCAATACAACCAACACAATCACCTCTACCGAAGAGGGATCCAAACTCAATACCACTCCGATCAACCTCTACCAAAGAGGGATACAATAAAAGAAAGGAGGGTTTACAACTTAGAGGCTTAACCTCAAACACTTCTCTTTTTCTCTCTTTTCTTTTCCACAAAAACAAGATCCTAATAGATTAGGATAGTATGATAGCTCAAGTGTGGAAACAAAGTGTTTTTGGAAATAAGCAACAAAGAAAAACTACTTGGGAAATCTCTTGTATATGATAGAAATAAAAGATTAAATCAAAATACCAAAACCTAGTTCTCTTTGATTTTCCAAAAACCCAAAACAATAAAGATTAAAATCTTTTTAGCACTTAAACTCTTTTAAAAACTTGTTTAAAAAACTAGAGAAACACAAAAATTTTTCTCCTTGAAAACCTTGGCCAAAATCCCAAAGAGATGGGGTTTATATAGGCCAAACAGAAAACTAGCCGTTAGGCTGACGTGTCAGCCTGACTGGCCTAACGGTCGACCGGCCGGTCGACCGTCCAACGGTCATATTTTGACCCGTTGGAACCTCCGGTCGACCGCCCGGTCGACCGAAACAAACAGAGAGCAGAGCTCTCTGCAGCGGTCGACCGTCCGGTCGACCGGCCCCCTGGCTGCAAGACGTGCACAAGTCTGTGCACGTCTGTCGACCACGCGGTTGACCGTGCTGGCCTGACAGGTCAGTCTGGGTCCAAAACTGGTATAAAACATGTTAGAAAAATTCTTTAAAAAGCTTCTATCTTTTCTGAAAATTCCATAAACTTGTTTTATCATATAGCATTGATAATGAAACATGTGATAATCATTTCTACCCAAATATCAAGCATATGAAATCATTTTTGTTTCTTCTCATTTTTATCAAAAACAAACTCTTGTATTTTTATCAAACTTGGCTTTTCAACACATGAATAGGGATATCAAAATAAGTTTGTTTAGCAAGTTTAAACCATGTATGTATATCTAGAACATATCTAATATACATAGAAATAAAGTAAACTTGTTTTGATCTACTATTCATGAAAACCAAATCCGAAACATAAAAACGTGTGTGTTTGTGCACTTGAGCATATCAACTATTCTAAACTTTACAAATGGATCTAAAAACTCATAATCTAAACTAGGATACCTAAGTCTCTTGACGATCTTCCATCTTCAAGTAGACTTGCTCCCAAACGCGATCCACCGAGTGCAAAGGTATGATCTTTAAGCTTTGACACCGGAATCACCATGATAAGCTTCCAAACACTTTGTTGAAGCTAATCATCAAGCTAATATCCTGTTAATGATCTGAAACTTAGAAACACAAGAATATTAGTAAACATAACTACATGAGTTGATCATCATCAAAACTAGAGTGGAAGGCCATTGGGCCAACATAGGTTACAGTTTTACCGTCGGATAATTGCCATTTCTTATATAAACTAGTTTGAACATCAATTCGGAATTGATCATATGGGTTTTGAACGCCTTGTTTTATTAAATAATATTCTAACCATATCTCAAAATTAAAATTAATTTTATGTTTTTCTATATCAGTGATCCATTCTTTTATTAATATTTCTTGGTAAGTTTTATCAAATTCTGAGAACCAATTAAAATATTCGGATTCTTCCCTAAAGTCTTTTATTAATTCAAAACTATTATTAATGAGTGGTTTATCACTAGTGATGACATTGATCTCACTGCTAAAGTCTCCTTTCATCTGTGATGATGTCGGAGAATAATTTCCTTGATCCATTTTTGGAAGAGGAGATTTATGAAATACTTTAATGGGTTGTTGGAATGAATAATCTGAACATGACTTTCTACTGGATTTAGGATACCTAAAAGAGGTTGAAGGTCTTTCTCTCAGCGAATTAAAACGTATTAATACCGTTCCATCATTTTCTTCAATAATATCAGAAATTTCTATTTTTTATGTCTCTAGGAGTTTGAGAATTTTCAATTCTAAATTCCTCTGGAATTGTAATCTTGTTCCATTTTAATTTTCTAGGGACAAAGGTTTTTGAATGTTCTGCTTCAATTTGAAGTAAGACAGTTTCTTCTTGTATAGAAGTGTTCATCATTTTGAATTTAGGGTTCATGTTAGAGTTCATTAGTTTAAAATACATTTTATACATAACAGCTACTTGTTCAGTAAATTTTTCAAATTCGTCCCTTGTAAATGAATATCTAAGATTAACGAATTTAAGAATAATGGATCTGTTAATGATACAGAGTAGTTAGGCATACAATTAAAATAAACTGGACCATTACATATATTTGTTTGAATCATAGATAAAATGGATGACTTGTATCTTTTTAGTCTTTTGTCTCTTAAGGCTGTATACACAGGAATGTCTACACCTGTATGAACTAAAGGTTTAATGGCTAACATAGTAAGAAGGATGATTCTTGGTTCCAATTCATCCTCAGGATCAAATAAGAAGATAATAAGTAGAGAGAACATAATTCATGAAGACTATCTAGAATGGAAAATTCCAAATGAAAAAATAGACAACATCTATAGTATAGGAACATTTGACTTCAAAACATCATACACAATTAAAATTCACGAAGAAACATTTAATATTCAGAATAAATTTCAAACTATTCCACTATTATCTACCTTAGCATTACAAGAATTTCTAAAGAAAGGATTTCGTTACATACATTTTGGTCTAATACAAGTAGCTTTTGAAACTGGGTACAAGATGAAGTAGTAATACAGGTTGGGAATCGTGGTTGAAGAAGGTAGATTCAAGAGGGTAGTTGTAGTCGGTTTTTAGCTAATGGTTGATAGTAGCCGATGATCCGATATGAATGGAGGGGCACCAGATTTATATGAGAGTGCCGAGCCTTCTGGAGAGTGATGTATTATTGCTTGATGAGTTGTCTTTCATCATCAATTGTCTGGAATCTGCTTTACTTCTTGTCGCTGTCTTCTTTGGGTGAGTGCCATTGCTTTTGAGTTGTTTTTTCTTCTTTTGAACGAGTGCAGCTGGCTTCATCTTCTTTTGATTTGCTTTTGAGTTGGAGGAATCTGCTTTATGCATGCGTAATGTGCTGTTTTCGTCAGCATCTTTTAAGGTAAGTGCTTTTTTCCAAGATGTTGTCTCCTTTGTCTTCTTTTAATGAATGCTTTTGAGCTGGAGGGAATCTGCTTTTGAATTGTGCGCCATTGGAGGTAAGTGCGCTGTCCATTTTTACTTTGTTGCTTTGTTCCTCTGGGAATCTTTGCTTTTGAATTATGTTGGCTGGATGCGCCTTTTGAAGTGATTGCTCTTTTGTCTTTTTGTTGAATTATGTTGGCTGGATGCGCCTTTTGAAGTGATTGCTCTTTTGTCTTTTTGTTGATGTTGTTTTGATGCCTTTTGGTTGGTGATGAAATCTGCAGAGAAGTGTTAGTAAAACCTTTTTTTTTAATTGACAAACTGACCTGGTGATGAAGTGGTGGATGTCATGGCCGAATTTCTTTTAGCTAGTCAGGTACTGTCATTGTCATGGAACTATTGGCCAGCGGGGTTCATGAATGAATTTTTCAGAGAATCTTGGTACTAGTAGCTTCAAGATGCCTTGGTCATTAGTGGCAAAAAATCCAATTCGAAGAGTGATGAAAGATGTGAAAGCCTTCGGGAAAAGTTTCCATAATATGCTGCATATGGAGCTGGATAAAGATTTGATCAATTTGTAAATTCATTCTAGAAATCTCAGGAGGGACTGGGTGATATCCTGTGTTATAGAATTCGGCGCCTGGTGTAGTAAGAAATTGAGTGAGAAAAAAATCCCACCAACCATAGTATTCGGTGATGAACACTATATGCTGGGCTGACTGATACTCTTCATTTACCCAAATAGGTGGAGTTAAGAGAAATTTGAAATACAATTTGTAAGAACAAAGCCTCGAAGTTTTAAGGAAGCAGTGGTTAAGGTAGGAAACAAATGAATTCGGTCTTGATAGGAGTCAGAGACTAGTCCATAACAAAGACCATTTTCTATGGCCCAATTTTTTTGTGATTGAGGAGTGCTTGGATTTAAAAGGAGTCTTAGACAGGAAATTTTGGGTTGTATTAACCGATAGGATTCTTCAGGGAATGTGTGGAAAAGTTGATTTATTTTGTGGATTAATTGGATTTCAGCAGTGCCGGGTGTTTGCACTATTTTATAGTAAAGTTCGGAAGGGAGATTTTCTACTAGATCTTGAGCAAGTTGTTCACGGTACTTAAGAAAAAAGATTAGTCTTTGAGAAATAGTAAGAGGAGAAAATTTACGCAAGACTTGAAATTCATTGGGAATTGGAATAGGTGAGGATGAAAGTGATGAGACTTTTAGCTCATAATCTTTTGAATTGACGGTCTTTTGAATTGGAGATTTTCCTTTGTCGTCATTCATTTTGAATCTGTTTTCGGGAATTCACGGGTTAGGAAATCTGGTAAGGAATTGTTTAAACCTTTAATGTCAAAATCAAAAACGAAAAGAATGGCTTGCCATCTAGCAAAAATTTACTTGGATGCAATATTTTGGATATCTTTTTCAAGAATGAATTTGGCAGATTGACAATCAATTCGGAGAAGGAATTTTTTATTCAAAAGATCATCTTGGAATTTAGAAATGCATTGAACAATAGACAGAATCTCCTTTTTGATGGTGGAATAGGATTTTTGAGGACCTAACCAAACACCTGAATGGAATCTAACTAATTGCTCATGAGATGTATACTGAAATTTTTGTTTCAATATGCCTCCAAATCCTATATCCGATGCATCTGTTTCAACTATCATGAATGCATGAGGATGAGGAATGCATAGACATGGTAATAAATGGACTTTCTTTTTAATTTGTTTGACTATTTGAGTATTAGTATCCTGGAGTTGTTGTTCTATCCTATGATACAGAATATCATCTTGTAGGAACATAATTTTATTTTGTTTTCTTTGAATTAAATTTAGACTATGATAAATTAAATTAGTTTGTTGGGTAATTAATTCTCTTTATTTAACAGGAGTTATGAACCTAAATAAGAGTTTTTGTCCCATAATTTTTGTTCCTAATCCTTTTGAATCAACCCAAAATGGATAAATTTGTGTTAGAAATGGAATTCCTAATATTACATCAGTGTTTAAGTCACTACTATTATGAATTGGTGTTTAAAACATATTTTGTCATTACATATGGATGTTTTAGTTAGTTTTCCCCTGACGCATCAAGGAGAATCGTTTGCTGTTACTAGTTTTTCGTTTGTTGGTTCATAGTATTTTGTTAGAAATATACCATCTCTAATTACACTATGGTCAGCTCCAGAATCAACCATAGCAGTAAAAGTGAATTTAGAATTGTGAATTGTAAGAGTTATGAATACAAACCATTTTTGATAAGTAAATCCTCTAATAGTGGAGATGAAGTTAGAGTCGGAGGGTTCAGTGGTTGATATGGTGATTTCATTCAATGAGAAGGGTGGTTCTTCTTCTAATA
This sequence comes from Agave tequilana, assembly GCA_038442645.1. Taxonomy (NCBI): domain Eukaryota; kingdom Viridiplantae; phylum Streptophyta; class Magnoliopsida; order Asparagales; family Asparagaceae; genus Agave; species Agave tequilana. The sequence goes on along the minus strand of JAVJIF010029691.1, from coordinate 641,824 downwards.
TAGTTGCAATTTCTTTTCCCTTATTGAGTTGAGTCTGAATAAGGCACATTTGGGTTTCGTATGCTAAATTTTTTGTTTCTATTTGGCTTAAATTTTCTTTAATATTCTTAATTTCTTCTTTTAATAATTTTATTTCTGTTCGAAGTTCATGAATGCTATTTGGTTGGGGTTTTAATGTTGTATTAACAGGATAGGTTTCAAAAAGTTTTGAGGTACTAAAAAGTTGAATTAGTTTATCCTGATTGTCTTCTTCATTGATTATTAAGGTTTTTAATTTTTCTAAATGTTCTTTTTGTTTTTCTAGATCTGGAATTTGTTGTATCATGTCAAATATTAATTCTTTCGAATCTTTCTTTAAATTGCTTGCCTTAGGTATTTTTAAAGTATTTCTTTTAGACATATTAATCATATTAATTTGTTTACACGCACAAGTTTTTTTGTCTGAATTATTAGAACTTGATGAATTATAAAAATCATCATCATCAGATATTTTATTAATTTCAGAATAGATTTGTAATTTTTCTTTTAATTTTTCTTTTATGTTTGAACCTATATCTGATAAATTGTCTATAATTTCATTAATTCTATTTTTTCTTTTTGATTTGCATTTACTTGCGATGTGACCAAGTTTGTCACATTTATAACAAGTAATTCTTTTAGATTGATAATAATCTTCATTTGAATGTTTTTGAGAATGTTTATATTTCATTGGCCTGTGTTTTTTATAAGGAATCATTTTTTGTTTATGTTTCTTTTCTGTTCAGGGAGCTCTTATTCCTGTGATGCCGAATGCTTCACAGAAAGAGCCCATTTCTTTTCGTTTATTACCGTATTTGGCTTAGAATTTTAATTCATGACAAGCTAGTAATGCTTCCTTTTTAACGAATGCAAATAATTGTCCATATGTTATGGTACTAAAATCAATATTATTGTCTTCAACTCCCATGGCCTTTTTAATACTTGTAAAGACTCTTTACGAAAATAGATTGGGTAAACCAGTAATAAATTTTTCTTTCCAAAATGATTTGGTTGAATCTGATCATTTTTGTACATGAGTTAAAAACATATCTTTGTACCATCTGAAATCAGAAGGGGTTGGACATCGTAGATTAGTAAGGAATATTTTTGAAGATCCTAATTCTTCTGCAGGGTTTCCTACAAAATGTGTTGCTATTGTAACGATGAGAAAACTAGTAGAATCATTTTTCTTAGTAATTGTTCCCTGAGCATCTTCTACATCTATTTCATGATTTAAAATAGTTTGTTTGTCTTCTAGGGTCAATGAGTTATCCCACCTATATTTTAATTGACCAGTGAATCCGGTGACTATGTAAACTGTGGCATTTTATTCTGGCAGCCAGTTGTTTTATAGGCAGTTACTGCCATACCCATTTCCTGTAAAGTATTTAATATTTCATATTCGCTTTTTCCATCAATATTCCATTCGTAAACGGAAGTACCATCATAACTTGACTTGAATATTGCTCGTTCTACATATTGAATATCCGGAAGGGTTGGCCTAGGATAATAATTTCTAGTTTTGCCGTTACGCCAGTAATTTTTGTATGAATTATTGGTATTTTGTCTATATTTTCTATATTAATTTCTAAATTTTGATCTGTTCCTTGTATATCATCTTCTATTTGATTAATTTGTTGTACTAAAGAATTATCAGAGGCTGAATCATCTGTAGAGTCTTCTGCAAATTCAGGTTCTGAAGCATTTTGTTCTTCAATGGTATTTATCTTTGATGTGCTTGGAATGTCTTTATTAATTTTTCTAGAGCTTGAGTTATTTGTCCTAGTAGGTTAAGTGGATGAATTTTTTCTTCAAATTCAACTGGTATTTTAGTTGGTTGAAAATGTGGTGCAGAATAACTTTGTGGAAATTTAGGACTTGACTCTTTGTGTACTCCTTTAATTTCTGTTGATAATGAATTAATTTGTTGAGCTATCGTATGCAGCATTTGATTTGAATAATTATTTTGATGATATATTTTCTTAATGTCTTCAATGTTAACTGGTTCATTATTATCTTTTCCTTTCTTAAAAGGTGAAGCAGTAATCTGTCCTTCATTAGTAGTAATTTGGATGGACTGTAATGGAAGGTAAATGGAAGCTACAGTTTTACCATCTGATAATTGCCATTTTTTATATAAACTAGTTTGAACATCAATTCGGGATTGATCATATGGGTTTTGAATACCTTGTTTTATTAAATAATACTCTAACCATATCTCAAAATTAAAATTAATTTTTTGTTTTTCTATATCAGTGATCCATTCTTTTAGTAATATTTCTTGGTAAGTTTTATCGAATTCTGAGAACCAATTAAAATATTCGGATTCCTCCCTAAAGTCTTTTATTAATTCAAAACTATTATTAATGAATGGTTTATCACTAGTAATGACATTGAACTCACTGCTAAAGTCTCCTTTCATCTGTGATGATGTCGGAGAATAATTTCCTTGATCCATTTCTGGAAGAGGAGATTTATGAAATACTTTAATGGGTTGTTGGAATGAATAATCTGAACATGACTTTCTACTGGATTCAGGATACCTAAAAGAGTTTGAAGGTCTTTCTCTCAGCGAATTAAAACGTATTAATACCGTTCCATCATTTTCTTTAATAATATCAGAAATTTCTATTTTTTCTATGTCTCTAGGAGTTTGAGGATTTTCAATTCTAAATTCCTCTGGAATTGTAATCTCGTTCCATTTTAATCTTCTAGGGACAAAGGTTTTTGAATGTTCTGCTTCAATTTGAAGTAAGACAGTTTCTTCTTGTATAGAAGTGTTCATCCTTTTGAATTTAGGGTTCATGTTAGAGTTCATTAGTTTGAAATACATTTTATACATAACAGCTACTTGTTCAGTAAATTTTTCAAATTCGTCACCTTGTAAATGAATATCTAAGATTAACGAATTTAAGAATAATGGATCTGTTAATGATACAGAGTAGTTAGGCATACAATTGAAATAAACTGGACCATTACATATATTTGTTTGAATCATAGACAAAATGGATGACTTGTATCTTTTTAGTCTTTTGTCTCTTAAGGCTGTATACACAGGGATGTCTACACCTGTATGAACTAAAGTTTTAATGGCTACTTGTATTAGACCAAAATGTATGTAACGAAATCCTTTCTTTAGAAATTCTTATAATGCTAAGGTAGATAATAGTTGAATGGTTTGAAATTTATTCCGAATATTAAATGTTTCTTCGTGAATTTTAATTGCGTATGATGTTTTGAAGTCAAATGTTCCTATACTATAGATGTTGTCTATTTTTTCATTTGGAATTTTCCATTCTAGATAGTCTTCATGAATTATGTCCTCTCTACTTCTTATTATCTTCTTATTTGATCCTGAGGATGAATTAGAACCTAGAATCATCCTTCTTACTATGTTACTATCTCTAAACTCTTAGTTTATTTACATGCTTCTTTCATGTATGATATTTTTACATGTTCATGTTTTTTTGCTTTATGTGGTCAATACTAGTTTAAATGTAGTTTTTATCAAAACTTGTATTTATACATGTACAAGTAGTGAGCAACACTTGATTCATATATATTTGCACTTCATTGCTCATTTGTACTCACTATATGCACATGTATAGCCTAGTTTTGATGATTCTTCCATTTATACTTGTTTTGCCTATTTTAATGTTTTACTTCATGTATATGTATTTTGCATTCAAAACTAATAAATATACATATATACCCGTGAGTCTCTTGCCTTCATGCAAATACCTTTAATAGACTCTTTTATATTTGGGATATGTATGCATATTGTTAGTTTTGGATAAATCATACATATACCTAGAAGTTTGTTTTAGATGAAAAATGAATTTTTTTTGTGATTTGTTTAATAAAAAGAAAATATATTCATGTTTGATTTGAGCTTCATTGCGTATTTTCATGAAAATGCTATTTACATGATGTTTGAAGACTCACACTTTATTTGTTTATTCATGACCTTGTTTCATGATTATTTTTGAGCTTTATGGACCATGAGTGCTAGAATCTTTGTGTATTTAGTATGCTTCATGAATACATATGCCTTGATTTCATGTTTTGAAGGATCTTTAACTAGTTTTCAAAAATTATCTTTAACTAGTTATTATTCTTCAAATTTGGTAGCTTATGAGTTATATACATGATTTACATTGCTATGTTTAATTGGTATCATTGGATCTTTTCAATTGGTATCAATGTTGATATTTTTGTATATACTCATATTTTATTTATATATATGTATTCTTTAAATTCAAATAATATCAATTTCTATTGGTATTCTCTTTTCATACATATATATGAGTTTTGTGCTTGAGTTAAAATCAATTTACATGTTTAAAGGCACAAAGTTTGCTTATGCTAAGCTTAATTTAAATCTTGTTTTTCAATTGATTTTTCAATTGATATTTTAATCATAATGCATAAGCTTATTAAAATAAGAAAATTGATCATTATGTTTTAAAATTGGTATCAAAATTAAAAAAAAATTTTGTGTTTATTTGATATCTTACAATTTGATTTTCTAAGATATCTCAAAATTTGTTTTATTGAGAAAAATTTAAAATATTGTTTGAATTACAAAAATTTAAAAATGTTTTGATTTGCATTGCCTATATGCAAGGAGAGCTTAACATCTCTATTACGTATAGATTTATGATGAGTGTATCTTGTATTGAGGAGCTTGACAACTCTTCTTTATGTGGTACACGTGTGTAGGGGGAGCTTCACATCTCCTCTTATGATTACATAATATGTGTTATGTGAATTAGAGCTTGTCATCCCTTCTTCATGTAATGCATATATGTAGGGAAGCTAACTTAACGTCTTCCTCTTGATGAATGTATGTCGCATATAACTCTTTGATGGTTGATTTGTTTTTACTTTAACCCCTTTGTTGATGATTGACAAAAAGGGGGAGAAGTATTTGAGATGTTTTTGATATATATATGCATGTTTTCCTTCCTTTATTCATAAAGGTAGAGTAGTATTTGTGTTTATGCATATATGTTTTGTTTTGCAAATAGGAGAAAAAGATTTGATTTGTTTTATGCTTGATTGGCATGTTTATCTCCATACATTTGCATATATGTTTATGAGCATTCATTGCATATTTACTTGTTTATTTGCTATGCATGAGTTAAGGGGGAGATTCTTTGAAGCTTTACTTTAATCCATGCATATATAACTTCATGAGTTTTGTCATCATCAAAAGGGGGAGATTGTTGGCCCAAAGGCCCATCACTCTAGTTTTGATGTTGATCAACTCATGTAGTTATAATACTAATGATCTTGTGTTTAATTAGTGACAGATTCATGATCAAGATCTTAGTAGGTGTGTAGCTTCAACAAAGGATTTAAAGTCAAGTTTTGGAGGTAGTACGGTTTGGACCAAGTCAAGAAGATGAGAAGACTTCAAGTGAAGACTTCATGAAGACTTGTGTCTAGGTTTGTTTTTAAAAGATTTTGTTTTTAGATAAAATGTAAAGAATAGATTAGTTGGTGGATTGCTCAAGTATCTATACACACACACACTTGATTTAGCTGAGTTTTCATAAAAGAATTTTCATTTTAGAAAAGACTTTTCTTTTTGAAAAAATACCGGTTTGGTTTTTGGTATTCCAAGTATTATGTTTAACCAAAATCATGTTTAGAACTTAATGTCAAAAACATAGATATTTCACCATGTTTGTGTAGTGGATCATATCCATACACACTATGCTTTAAATGAGTTTAAATATCTTGTTTTTGTTTTTGGAGAAGTTTTGGAAAAACAAGTTTTAGAAAAATCAATTTGAAAAAATACAGTTTTTATTGAAAATCACCTAGAGGGGGGTGAATAGGTGATAATGCTAATCAATGCACAATTTAAAATTTATGACGCAACAATCTCACAAAGCAAGTGAATATAACAATGAATGTAGAGAGCAAGTAATAAGAGCAATGAAAAAAGAGCAAGAAATAAGAGCAAGTAAACCAAATGCAAACACCGAGAATTGTTATCGAGGTTCGAGCAACCAGCTCTACTTCCCCGCCTTCCCCAGAAGGATTCCAACCACTTCCACTATCACAAAGATGTTACAAATTCACCGGAGTACCCAACTCCACAGTCTCAAGTAAAAGAAATCTCTTAGTAGTCAAAAGACCACAAACTCTCTCTTGCAAAATTCTCTTACCTTACAAAGGTCCTTAGAGAACAATGAGTAGGAATGAAGCTCTTGTGTGCAAGGAGAAAAGAAAAAGAAATCAGAGAGTTCTTGAATACACTTCAGAAAATGAGAGAGAATTTCAGTACAAAAACCAAGAAACCAAGTTTTTTTTAATGCCTTAAACTTGTGAAAATTTTGATAATTTTTCTAGTAACCAATCTCTCCCTAAACACCCCTATTTATAGGAGAGGACTAGGGTTTAGAGATAAAACAGATTTAAGGCTAATCAGAAAGTATTAAAACCAAAACATGTCATTTAAACACACTTAAGTGTGAAAAGGACAAAAAATAAACCAGCTTAGGAAATAGCCGTTAGTGTTCAAACGGCTACCTCGGTCGACCGGCCCGGTCGACCGCTAGTTCAAAAAAATAGCCGTTGCAGGCTAACGGTCGACCCAAAAATACAGAGAGCAGAAGTCTTTCAGTCAGGCAGGTGTCGGTCGACCATCCGGGTCGACCGTGAAACGTGCACACTGATAAGCACTGCTGACAGAACCCCGGTCGACTGAGTCGGCCGACCGGCTTGACCTGACATAGGGTCGGTCGACCCTGGCGGTCGACCGGCTCAGGTCAAAACCCAAAACAAAAACGGAATTTTGAGGAGAAATCTATTTTTAACAAAATAGTTTTGAATAGAGATATATATAATGGATAAAAATGAGTTTGTAGTCTGAAGATTGTATACAAACTATTTTTGTACATATTATAGGAAATATTTTTGGAAACACGATGTGCGCAAAAATGTGAGTGATAGAGCTTCAAACCTATTCACTGTTCTTTAACAAAACTCTAAACTAAAAACAAATCTAATAAATTATCTTGAGCAATCTTGAAGTCTTGAGCCATGCAATGCCTTGCTAGAGCCTTCTCTTCTATGTTCCGTCCTTGTTGTGCAAAAAGCCTTCTTTGCTTTATGAACCTAAAATTTCTTGCAATAGCTAAGCAATGGCCTCCAAATATGGTACAAACCTGAAACTTATCTTAACAAACTAATTAGTACCATATAGCTCCTATTTGGTTTGTTATCATCAAAACTCTAAACAAATGGAGTGTAACCTTATGGGCCAACAATCTCCCCTTTTTGATGATGACAAAACAAATAGGCTATAAAAAAAAATATAGAGGAGGAGTAAGCTCCCCCTCAAATTATGCTATCATAAAAACAATGTAAGGTGCAAGCAAAAACCATCAAACCAAAAACCATATGATTAAAAATTCAAAATATGCTTGCAAAATACTTAAACTCAAAATCAAGAAATCATGAAAACAATTAAACATGTATAAACTCATATGGAACCAAAACCATGTGAACTCATAATTCTATCATAAAAACTCATTCTCCCCCTTTTTGTCATACATCAAAAAGGGTTATGAAAAAATTTTTATTCAATAACACAAACATTAAGTACACCACAAATGAAGGAAAATCTAACAAAATCAAGTGGTTTAGTGAAAATATCGGCTAGTTGAAAATCCGTAGAAACATAATCAATATCTATATCTCCTTTCTCAAAATGATCTCTAAGAAAGTGATATCTAATCTCAATGTGCTTGGTCTTGCTATGTTGATTTGCATTCTTTGTCATGTGTATGGTACCAGTATTATCACAAAATATTTTTATATGGTTATAATGCAAATCATAATCAAGGAGAGTATGTTTCATCCAAAGAACTTGTGCACAACAAGCCCCTGCGGCAACATACTCCGCCTCGGCGGTTGAGAGAGCTACGGAATTTTATTTCCTAGAGGACCATGAAACAAGACAATTACCAAGAAATTGACATGTCGCACTAGTACTCTTTCTATCTACTCTACAACCCGCATAATCGGCATCCGAATAACTCGTCATTGAGAAATCTCTGATTTTCGGATACCATAGACCCATTCCAATCGTTCCCTTAATATAACGAATAATGCGTTTTACCGCAATAAGATGGGACTTTTTGGGACACGATTGAAATCTAGCACAAAGACACACACTAAACATGATATCCGGCCTACTTGCCGTCAAATACAAAAGACTACCTATCATGCTTCTATACAATTTAATATCAACATTTTTACCTTGGTCATCCTTATCAAGCTTGGTGGTAGTTGCCATGGGAGTGTTGCAAACCTTTGAGTCTTCAAGTCCAAACCTCTTTACGAGTTCCTTTGCGTATTTTGCTTGACATATGAAGTTCCCATCTTGCAATTGCTTGATTTGTAGTCCAAGAAAGAAATTAAGCTCACTCATTGAAGACATTTAAAACTCACATTGCATAACCTTTTCAAATTCCTTGCATAAAAACTCATTAGTAGAACCAAAAATTATATCATCAACATAAATTTGCACAATTAAAATGTCATTATTAACATGCTTAGTGAATAGTGTTGTATCTACTGTGCCTTTAATAAAATCATTTGAAATGAGAAAACTAGAAAGCCTTTCATACCAAGCTCTTGGAGCTTGTTTCAATCCATACAAAGCTTTATCAAGTTTAAAAACAAAACCAGGATGAACATGATCAACAAAACCGGGAGGTTGAGCAACATAAACTTCTTTATTTATAAAACCATTCAAAAATGCACTCTTTACATCCATTTGAAAAAGTTTAAAATTTTTGAAAGATGCAAAAGCTAGTGTCATCCGTATGGCTTCAAGCCGTGCTACGGGTGCAAAGGTCTCCTCAAAGTCAATTCCCTCAACTTGAATGTAACCTTGGGCCACTAACCTAGCTTTATTCCTAATCATATTTCCGGACTCATCCATCTTGTTTCTAAAGATCCACTTAGTACCAATTATTGGTCTATCGTGGGGCCTAGGAACAAGGTACCAAACTTGGTTGCGCTCAAATTGATTGAGTTCCTCTTGCATGGCTAGCAACCAATATGAGTCCGTCTCGGCTTCGAGGATGCTTTTGGGTTCAAAATGAGAAGTGAAAGCAAAGTTACCACATAGGTCATGGAGTTTAAAGTGAGTTGTTACCCCTTTAGATGCATTACCTAAGATGAGCTCCTTCGGATGATTTGTGGCATATCTCCAAGCTTTAGGAAGCGGTTGAGAGCTTTCCTCTTTATCCTCTTGAACGTTACCAATTGGTTCTTGCTTATCATCTAGAGCGGGTGAGTCCTTCAAGGATAGTCTCTCCATGTCTTCACCTAATGGGTTGATCTCTACAACATTCTCAACAACCACATTAGATTCTTCAAATTTAACATGCATGGATTCTTCAATGGTAAGTGAAGATCTATTGAATACTCTATAAGCTTTACTAGTTGTAGAATATCCAACAAAGATTGCTTCATAAGCCTTAGCATCAAATTTACCCAAGTTATATTTAGTGTTCAAAATAAAACACTTGCAACCAAAAACTTTGAAATATGCAACATTAGGTTTTCTAGAATGATACATTTCAAAAGTTGTTTTAGAAGAATTTTTACACAAATAAATACGATTTGATATATAGCATGCGGTGTTTACGGCCTCGGCCCATAGATATTGAGGGAGGTCATACTCACTTATCATTGTCCTAGACATCTCTTGAAGTGTTCTATTTTTTCTTTCTACAACTCCATTTTGTTGTGGAGTTCTAGGACAAGACATTTCATGCTTAATTCCCTTTTCATCACAATAAGTCATGAAGAGTTGGTTAACAAACTCACCACCTCTATCACTCCTTATTCTCAAAATCGAAAAACCCTTTTCTTTTTCAACTCTTTTTCGAAAAATCTTAAAATGAGAAAAAGTTTGATCTTTGTGTTCCAAAAAGAAAACTCAAGTGAAACGGGAAAAATCACCAACTAAAACAAATGCAAATCTACTACCATTTAAGCTCTTAGTTTTAGTAGGTCCAAAAAGATCCATATGAATTAATTCTAAAGGCCTAGTTGACATGATATCCTTGATTGGTTTGAAGGAAGACTTGGTTTGTTTCCCAAGTTGGCACGCACCACAAATGCGGTCTTTCTCAAACTTCAAGCATGGAATACCCTTCACCAATTCCTTTGAATTAATCCTAGAAAGATGGTTAAAAGATGCATGTCCTAATCTTCTATGCCAAAGCCAAGAATTTTCATCAAAAGCATTTAAGCATTTAATAGAACATTCCACATTAAGCATGTTGATTGTTATTCAATTTTGCATATTTTACCACATCCATACCATGCATATTACAAATAAAAATGTGATTTTTAATCCTTTTCTCTCTATTTTTGCAGGTCCATATTCTAATTAGAAAAAGCCCAAAATCCCTTTAATTATCAAGAATTAAAGGAGATTAATTCAAAGCCCAAAAGAGAGCCCAAGGTTGAGCCCATGATCTGGAGAATTCTATGCGCCAGCTCAGACTTCTAGAAGGTCCACATGGCTAACAAACTCGTAACAAATGCGCAACAGAAATCTGGTACCCAACAGCCAAGATTCTGCCGCATATCTGCGGCAACTGCCGCAGATCTGCGGCAGTTAAAAAGCTGTTGAGCCCTGGATTTTCTCGAACAACCTGGGTTCTAGAGACTTCTCTCTGAGGCTATAAATACACCACCAGGGCCTTCGCAAAAAGAGGATGGAAGATGGATGGAAGAGGAGAGAGGAGAGAATAGAGAATAGAATTTGTATTTTTGTAGGTTTTTCTCTACGATTTTAGTGCTCTAGGTCTTCTTCTTCCTCCCTAGAAATTCTGCAAAAAGAGAGATTATGAGAGAGAGAAAGCTTGTGTAAATCAAGGTGTGACAACTTGTGAAGCAAGGTTTAATCCAATCTCCTTTTTCTACTTGAGCATTTTTTAGTATTTTACTTGCATTCCTTCATTCAAGCTTTACTTCAATTGCACTCTTATTCATGAATTGCTTTTCTTTTCTTGTAATGGCTAGTATCTAAATTCTTCTACATGATTAGCTAACAACTAATCTTGCTTAACTTCTAACTCTTGGGTGAATGCAATTACTTCATCTTGCAATTGTTGAGTCTATTTTATCCATGATGAAGATGATGGGTTACTTTCATGCTTGGCAATCTCTTGTTGTAATTCTCCATATGATTCATGTGTGCCTCATTTAGAGCCTTGTCTTAGAACAAGTGCCTTGATGGAACATGGAGATGGATCACTAAACATATGCTATTTGTTGTACAACTTCTTTACTTCAATTAATGAATGTTGTATCTTCTTCCTTAGCATCCCTTGAGTGGCAACTCTTTTGATTCCACCATTGAAAGTCTATCTTGAAGGCCTATGACATCAATGAGGCTACAAGACAAGTCCAAGTAGATTACCCTTCAATCAAGTGGAAAAGTAACTAGACCAACACGCAAGACATACATATGCCGATGAATCAACATGAGGCAAGCATCACCCTAACGGAGATTAGTAAGTTAGCAAGTTAGTAATGTTAGCTAGTCATGGCTTTTCTCATCTAAAAGTCTTCTACAAAGTTTTCATTCTTTTAGTTTTCTTTCAAAGCCAATCTCCTTTTTGATTTCTTTTCATTTTCCATCATGCACAAATCCACCGATTCTTTCATTTCTTTTTCCATGATTTTTTCATTCTTTTAAAGCAAAGAAGAATCTTCGTTTACTTTCTTCAATACTTGACCGTAACGCTTCCATCGCAAGCTCTCCCTGAGAATCGACTCGTATAGCCCTATGCTACTACGGAGATTTGGAAAGGATACATTGAACATATTGAATACATTTGTGGAGTGATCAAGCACCTAAGGTTGACTCTAAACCTTCTTTCTTTTATTGAATATTTGTGCAAACTACCACACTACCCCCTTTCCCAATCAAATTTTTGGCGCCATTGCCGGGGAGAGCAACGGTTTTTGATTTCAAGTGAAGAACTAAACGAATCTTCTTCTCTGTTGCAGGTTACAGGTGAAGAAAATAGGAAAATTTGCATTGCAGTGTCATATAAGTGGCTCTGGGCCTCTGCTCTTGAAAGCAGAGACCAGTAGCTCTCTGAATTGCCGCGATTCCACGGCCAATGCCGCAGATCTGCGGTAAGGAGGAGTGAACTACTGACCAAATATCTGCAGGGTTGCTTGCTCTGTAAAATACATTTGCTGCAATACTTAAATTCTTGTATGCTTCACCATACTCCTGTTAATAATAATCAACAGTAAAAAGTGGTTGAAACGTTAAAAATTGATTAGACATTTGCATTTCTAGGCACGTGTCTTTTCAATTCATTTACTTTTACTGTTGAAGAGTGCTGGAGCAAGGTACGTTTTGCATTGCATATAGACTAGGAATCATCTCTTGCTAGATTTTCATACTTTGAGTGAATCCTAGTTATATATCTTGTACACTTGCACAATCCAATTTTAAGGGCACTAACCCATAAATAAGATAAGGTGGGGGATTTCATTACCCTTTCCTTAGCCCAAAAACAACCATCCCAGCACTCACTAACCTAAGCCTAATTTTAAAAAAAATAGACGTTTGCCCTAGGGACATCTCGGACTCACTTAGGAGATTATCCTAAGGGGAAAAAGTGTTGGAATTTGACTCTTGCAAAATCAGTGTCTAGGAAAGGGATTGAGGGCCGAAAGCCCGAAGGTTGGTGGTTATTTAATTAAGGAACGTCTCTGACGGAAAACCTCCCAACAACCTTGCCCTGACCTGGCTGATTAGCTTGTGGTCAAAGTCTACACTAAACCTCCCGTGGATGGTCTAATCAGTTAGGAGTCGTCTAGGTCATAGGTCTACCCTAACTTAGGTTAGAATTTTTTTTCTTTTTTGTTTGTTTAATTGTTTGTTTCTTTTTGTTTGTATTTCATTGTGTGATATGGCTTATAATAACAATTTTTCCAACTTTAATAATAATCCATATTACACATCGACTTCATTTTCGGATATTACCAAACTGGCATATCATAACTTTTACCAACTTCATGTGCCGGATTGGTCTTATCCGAATCAATATGACTCATACCCCCCATCTAATAACTATAATTTTCATAATGATTTCAACTTTTCACCGAGTCAGTGGGGATTCACTTACCCCGAGCATAATTTTCAACCACCTTGTCCTCCTTCTCCACCCAGTCCACAATATTTTCAAGATACAGACTCAATTCCTCCAGTCCAAAATAAAGCACCATCAATTTTGGAAATGAGTGTGCGTGAGTCCAAACACAAATCCCAAAATCTGATGGACTCACAATTTCACTATCACTTCCAAGACAACACTTCATCTTTTCATCAAAATAATGAATTCATCAATTATGGAAAGATGCTTGAAGCCATGACTCATGCTCAAAATGCTAGAAATCGTGACATAGATATGATGGTCGAATCTCTACGTTCTCACCGTTTAACCAGATCTGGTGTCACTAGCCACTCTGTTAAAACCAATGAGTCATGTAGTTGTGGAAATCAAGATTCTATTTCAGCACGCTCATCTGAACTTGTCCAAACTTCAAATCCCATTGACATTTTGGCAAGTTTTCCTTTTCCTGAAATAGAACTTGAAAATGAATATGATCTTGAACCCCAACTTAGTGATTCAATTCTTCTTCCTGATTCAATAATGACTCCGGTATCTTTACCTGACTTCAACCTTTTCCCGGAGTCGACATTCGATCCTGCCCCAATTCATAATGAAGTTGAATCACCCATTTATGATGATCATATTGAACCTGACCAATTCATACTTTTGGAAATTCCATTGACAAATTGGCAAGTTCTCCATTTTTCGATATTAAACTCAATAAGACATGTGACCTAGATTCTCACAATCTCTTTACTTCTGAAGACCTATTCGCTGACAAGATCATGTGTCTGGATGAGCCAACTCAGGATTGGTTAATTGATTGTACACTTCCGGATGTTGACCTTAGTTTTGAAGAATTATATGGCGATGAGCTAGAATTCCTTAATATTGGAAGTAAAGAGATATCACCCATATTAGGTCACATTCCATTGTTGGAAAATACATATGGACTGGAGTTTCAATTTCTTGACTTGGACCCAATTCTTGAACTCATTTTGACTCCTGAACCTTTACTTGACTTAAGTCACCTTCCTGAGTTGGTATTAGTTCCTGTCCTCCCTGAGTCCAAGTCAACCGTTCTATCATTTCATACACCATTCTGGAACGAGGTGGTTGACAAATTTGACTCCGAAATTAGTTATGGAAAATGGAAATTAGATGGGGTTAAATACTTAATAAAAATCCTTCATGGATTTATCTTTTTAATGGGTTATATTCATGATATTTCTTGTGGGTTCCTCCGAAACCAAAGCAAAGATGATTGGGCCGCCTTTCGTGGACCAATCAGACCACCACCGGAACCACCACCTTAAGGTAATAATTTTTTTTTCTTCCCTCTCTAATTGTTTCATGCATACATATATCACGATGCATTGAGGACAATGCATGAAATAAGTGTGGGGGAGGGTTTACTAACATAGAGTTTTTAGATTTTCTTTCTTTTATACTTCTTTTAGAAATATAAAAAATAAAAAAATAAATAAAAAACTTTTTGAAATAAGAGACAAATGTTTTGATCTATTTTTAAGAAAATTAAGATGATCTTAGAAATTAAGAAAACCTTAATTATGACATCTAAAACCTAGTTGAAATAATGGATCTTGTTTAAAATTATAGGCTAAGTAAGAAAAATTGAGGAGATATTTTTATCTTGAATGTTTGCCTTAGATAGTATGCACTTCACACTTACACATTTTTGGGATGGAAACAAAGACCAAAAAGGCCATAAAAATATTAAAAAAAAGAGAAAAAAAGAAAAAAAAGAAAAAATATATATAATAAAACATCACTTATTAAGCTGGATAATTGTGCCTCAAGAAGCATGGTTATTCACGCCTAACGGTGATTAAAAGAATAATCCCCCTTAGTTTTGTGGCCTTTTTCACTCGAGTCCTTAAACCCGAGGGATGTTTTCTCATCTGGTGCCGTAAGACCGACTGGTTTGGGAGTCATCGGTTATAGGCTCGTTACATGGGTGAACTAGAAAGCCTAAACTAAGGGAAATATATATATATATAAATAAATAATAAATGGCTTATGGTTAGAGTTGAAATCCCAGAAATCTTCACTATCACAATGTGCATATTATCTAGGTTTTATGAAAGATAAAGTATTTAATCCAATTTTGAATTCTTACCTTAATTGAAGACAAGATCCTGCATGGAGACTAAGTTTAAGGGAGAATAATTATAGGTGGACTTATGACCTTAGATCACTTATATTTTTGCAAAAATAATTCAAAAACTTGTCTCTCTTTCAAAATGAATTTTCAAAACACTAACATTTGTTTTCTTTCTTTATGGATTTTGTGGGTGCAATCCGCTGAAAACCCTCAGGAGACAACACTCCTCTAGGGTAACCTAGAGGTTTAACGGCTTGTTGCACACGCTCAGTGCAATCGCATAACTTGCGAAAGTGGTGTAATAAAATTGATAGTATAGTTTTTTCTTTTCTTGTTTTGCTCGAGGATGAGCAAAAGAATAAGTGTGGGGGTGTGATTGTTATTCAATTTTGCATATTTTACCACATCCATACCATGCATATTACAAATAAAAATGTGATTTTTAATCCTTTTCTCTCTATTTTTGCAGGTCCATATTCTAATTAGAAAAAGCCCAAAATCCCTTTAATTATCAAGAATTAAAGGAGATTAATTCAAAGCCCAAAAGAGAGCCCAAGGTTGAGCCCAGGATCTGGAGAATTCTATGCGCCAGCTCAGACTTCCAGAAGGTCCACGTGGCTAACAAACTCGTAACAAACGCGCAACAGAAATCTGGTACCCAACGGCCAAGATTCTGCCGCATATCTGCGACAACTGCCGCAGATCTGCGGCAGTTACAAAGCTGTTGAGCCCTGGATTTTCTCCAACAACCTGGGTTCTAGAGACTTCTCTCTGAGGCTATAAATACACCACCAGGGCCTTCGCAAAAAGAGGATGGAAGATGGATGGAAGAGGAGAGAGGAGAGAATAGAGAATAGAATTTGTATTTTTGTAGGTTTTTCTCTAAGATTTTAGTGCTATAGGTCTTCTTCTTCCTCCCTAGAAATTCTGCAAAAAGAGAGATTGTGTGAGAGAGAAAGCTTGTGTAAATCAAGGTGTGACAACTTGTGAAGCAAGGTTTAATCCAATCTCCTTTCTCTACTTGAGCATTTTCTAGTATTTTACTTGCATTCCTTCATTCAAGCTTTACTTCAATTGCACTCTTATTCATGATTTGCTTTTCTTTTCTTGTAATGGCTAGTAGCTAAATTCTTCTACATGACTAGCTAACAACTAATCTTGCTTAACTTCTAACTCTTGGGTGAATGCAATTACTTCATCTTGCAATTGTTGAGTCTATTTTATCCATGATGAAGATGATGGGTTACTTTCATGCTTGGCAATCTCTTGTTGTAATTCTCCATATCATTCATGTGTGCCTCATTTAGAGCCTTGTCTTAGAACAAGTGCCTTGATGGAACATGGAGATGGATCACCAAACATATGCTATTTGTTGTACAACTTCTTTACTTCAATTAATGAATGTTGTAACTTCTTCCTTAGCATCCCTTGAGTGGCAACTCTTTTGATTCCACCATTGAAAGTCTATCTTGAAGGCCTATGACATCAATGAGGCTACAAGACAAGTCCAAGTAGATTACCCTTCAATCAAGTGGAAAAGTAACTAGACCAACACGCGAGACATACATATGCCGATGAATCAACATGAGGCAAGCATCACCCTAACGGAGATTAGTAAGTTAGCAAGTTAGTAATGTTAGCTAGTCATGGCTTTTCTCATCTAAAAGTCTTCTACAAAGTTTTCATTCTTTTAGTTTTCTTTCAAAGCCAATCTCCTTTTTGATTTGTTTTCATTTTCCATCATGCACAAATCCACCGATTCTTTCATTTCTTTTTTCATGATTTTTTCATTCTTTTAAAGCAAAGAAGAATCTTCGTTTACTTTCTTCAATACTTGACCGTAACGCTTCCATCGCAAGCTCTCCCTGAGAATCGACTCGTATAGCCCTATGCTACTACGGAGATTTGGAAAGGATACATTGAACATATTGAATACATTTGTGGAGTGATCAAGCACCTAAGGTTGACTCTAAACCTTCTTTCTTTTATTGAATATTTGTGCAAACTACCACACTACCCCCTTTCCCAATCACATGTCAATGATATAAACATTATCATCACGAAAACATGTGAGAATACAATCATTTGTTTTAACATCAAAGATTTTGCAAGAAGTATCATCAAAAATAACCTTAAGCCCACGGTCACAAAATTGACTAATGCTAAGCAAATTATGCTTCAAACCATCAACAAGTACAACATTTTCTATAATGAGAGATGCACCAATTTGAATGTTACCTATACCGATGATTGTGCCTTTGGAGTCATCCCCGAAGGTGACGGAGCCACCTTCCTCGTGCCTTGATAGGGTTGTTAAGTTATTGATGTCCCATGTCATGTGTCTTGAACAACCACTATCAAGGTACCACCGCTCCCTACGTCTTGGAGCCTTGGTGTGTACCTACATCAAATAATTTAGGACTTGATTTTGGTACCCACATTTTCTTGGGTCCTAAAGAGTTAGTTTCATTAACCCAAACAAGATTATTGGTTCTATTTACTTGGTCATAACAAAATTTAGCCAAATGTCCATTCTTACCACAATATGTGCATCTATACACTCTACCATATTTAAAAGCATAGTGAGTGTGTGATTTGTGAGCATGAGAATTGTGAGCATGAAAAGATTTAGCATGAGAAGTGTTATGTGTAGTGTGAGCATGAGAAATCTTAACATGTGAATTTTTAGCATGAGAGGTGTGCTTTTTAGAAAACATTTCTTCAAGTTTCTTAGTGTCAAAAGCACAATCCTTTAAAGTCTTTTCAAAATCAACAATTCTAGTTTTTAAAGAAGAAATTTCTTTTTCATCAATCTTAGGAAATTTTGCTTTACAAGCAACTTTGTAAGCACTAAATTCATTTTGGGTAGAAATGAGATTTGAAGAAATTTCATCTTTTTCTTTAGAAATAATAGCAAGATGATTTTTAAGAAAAGCAACTTCCTTTTCCAATTTAGAGCATTCAATCTTTTTATTATCATATGTTTCTGAAAGTTCAACAAAGGCATGAACAAGAACTTCTTTACTTAATTCATCATCTTCATCATCAAGAGGTTGAGGGGTTACCTTTGGTGTGTTTTCCATGAAACACATATTCTCTATATCCGCCTCTTCCTCGGACTCGCTTTCCGAATCCCAAGTTGCCTTGTACGCTTTCTTTTCTTCCGGTTTCTTTGGCTTGAAGGAGGATGTCATCTTCTTCTTGAACTCCGGGCAATCGGCCATGATATGTCCGAGTTTTCGGCAATTGTAGCATATAATTCTTCTCTCCTCTTTGCCTTCAAATTTCCTTCAGAAGTTGAGTGTGTTCCTCCGGTACATTCTCTTCACATTGCGAACAAGTAGTGATAGCTCCTCATCTTCTTCTTCATCTTCTTCATCATCTTCAAGAGTGGATGAAGACTTGAAGGCTATGGATTTCTTCTTTAGTGGAGCGGCCTCTTCTCTTGCTTTCTTTTCAATCTCATGGGTTTTTAAGTTCCCATTGAGACTAATGAGGTCCATCTCATCCTTGTCGTTCAATTCTTTCAAGGTGGTGGCCTTGATCTCCCAAGATATAGGAAGAGCCCGAATCACTTTTCGCACCTTTTGATCATTTAAAATATCATCACCTAAAGAAGAAAGAGCATTGGTGATTTTAGTAAACCTTGTAATCATGCAATCAATGGATTCATCATCAATCATTTTAAAGGATTCATATTGGGACCTTAAGAGATCTATCTTAGCTCTCTTAACTTTTGAAGTCCCCTCGTGTGTGACCAATAAATGTTGTCAAATCTCATAGGCGGATTGGCAATGAATTACCCGTGTAAGGTCATCCTCATTCAAGGCGGTTAATAGGGAGTTTTGGGCCTTAGAGTTAGCCTCATATTCTCTAAAGGTAAAGTCGGTGCAAGTGCTCTCATCAGTATCGGGTACAACATAGGGTTTGGTCAAGGATTTAGCAACTAAGCTACCTAAGGATTGCAAAAAGATAGTCATCCTAACCTTCGAAATAGGGAAATTAAGTCTATCAAATTTAGGAGGGGTTTTGATGTTATCGGCCATGTTTACTAGTGAATGACAAATGGAATGCAAATGTTGATTAGCAAATTTTAAGGATCTTTCTAAGGATGTTAAGCCAAACCTAGAGTCCAAGCTCTGATACCAATTGAAAATCACCTAGAGAGGGTGAATAGGTGATAATGATAATCAATGCACAATTTAAAATTTATGATGCAACAATCTCACAAAGCAAGTGAATATAGCAATGAATGTAGAGAGCAAGTAATAAGAGCAATGAAAATAGAGCAAGAAATAAGAGCAAGTAAACCAAACACAAACACCGAGAATTGTTATCGAGGTTCGAGCACCCAGCTCTACTTCCCCGCCTTCCCAAGAAGGATTCCAACCACTTCCACTATCACAAAGATGTTACAAATTCACCAGAGTACCCAACTCCATAGTCTCAAGTACAAGAAAACTCTTAGTAGTCAAAAGACCACAAACTCTCTCTTGCAAAATTCTCTTCCCTTACAAAGGTCCTTAGAGAACAATGAGTAGGAATGAAGCTCTTGTGTGCAAGGAGAAAAGAAAAAGAAATCAGAGAGTTCTTGAAAACACTTCAGAAAATGAGAGAGAATTTCAGCACAAAAACCAAGAAACCAAGTCTTTTTGAATGCCTTAAACTTGTGGAAATTTTGATAATTTTTCTAGTAACCAATCTCTCCCTAAACACCCCTATTTATAGGAGAGGACTAGGGTTTAGAGATAAAATAGATTTAAGGCTAATCAGAAAGTATTAAAACCAAAACATGTCATTTAAACACACTTAAGTGAGAAAAGGATAAAAAATAAACCAGCTTAGGAAATAGCCGTTACTGTTCAAACGGCTACCTCGGTCGACCGCTAGTTCAAAAAAATAGCCGTTGCAGGCTAACGGTCGACCCAAAAATACAGAGAGCAGAAGTCTTTCAGTCAGGCAGGTGTCGGTCGACCGTTCGGGTCGACCGTGAAACGTGCATACTGGTACGCACTGCTGCCAGAACCCCGGTCGACTGGGTCGGCCGACCGGCTTGACCTGACATAGGGTCGGTCGACCCTGGAGGTCGACCGGCTCAGGTCAAAAGCCAAAAAAAAATAGAATTTTGAGGAGAAATCTATTTTTAACAAAATAGTTTTGAATAGAGATATATATATAATGGATAAAAATGAGTTTGTAGTCTGAAGATTGTATACAAACTATTTTTGTACATATTATAGGAAATATTTTTGGAAACAAGATGTGCGCAAAAACGTGTGTGATAGAGCTTCAAACCTATTCACTATTCTTTAACAAAACTCTAAACTAAAACAGATCTAATAAATTATCTTGAGCAATCTTGAAGTCTTGAACCATGCAATGCCTTGCTAGAGCCTTCTCTTCTATGTTCCTTCCTTGATGTGCAAAAAGCCTTCTTTGATTTATGAACCTAGAATTTCTTGCAATAGCTAAGCAATGGCCTCCAAATATGGTACAAACCTGAAACTTATCTTAACAAACTAATTAGTACCATATAGCTCCTATTTGGTTTGTTATCATCAAAACTCTAAACAAATGGAGAGTGTAACCTTATGGGCCAATAATTATTTTGAGCCAAAATTTCCACGTTACAAAAATTGTTCAAATTGAT
Source organism: Agave tequilana (assembly GCA_038442645.1). Taxonomy (NCBI): domain Eukaryota; kingdom Viridiplantae; phylum Streptophyta; class Magnoliopsida; order Asparagales; family Asparagaceae; genus Agave; species Agave tequilana. The sequence goes on along the minus strand of JAVJIF010029691.1, from coordinate 620,850 downwards.
TGTAACATGTCTTGATTTTGTTCAAGCATGTTTGATTTTCAAAGTATAGTGTTAAAACTATTTTTGTAGATTTTTCATGATTTTATGGGATTTTATTTGAGCCAAAATGACTTAACTTTTTGTCCCAGAAAATTCTGATCTGGCTTCAGCCGGTTGACCGACTACAATCACATATACATACATATAAGCCTAATAATTCTATTGCCCCCTACCTCTGACTTAACCTTCTCCTTCTACCTATAAACCTTAGTTTTGATACCAACTGTAACGGTCCCAGTTAATAATTTCCATTCAGATTATAATCATCACAGATTATCTAAGCGTGAGACCCATCACGATCAACTACTTCAATTCGGCTAACATCAGACTCATCTATACTTTACATCATTATCCACATTGATAGCATGTATGATCTTAACATGATTTGGCATTTTCCAAAATATTCATCTGACAACTCATAAGAAAACATAGTCCAATACATTACTATTCCACAATATTCTATAGGATTTGAGTCTAGCACCAAGCATTTTAATATTTACAAGTTCATGGCAACATCCAAATAGAAATTTTGCATAGTTTTCTAAAATAATATATATATCACAAGAACATGCTAAAAGGTGAAAATATCTCCGTTGACATATATCCCACATGTATTGCCATTAAGCGGGGTCCCTTACCTTTGTCCAAACCTGAAGGTGATAGTAAAAACAAAGTGAGCTCGACAGCTCAGTGAGTAAAACAGTATTCTATGCATGCCCATTATGTAGGTCTATTTGAAATTTATCATCAGGTTAGCAATTTTATTTTTATACCATTTTTACAAATCTCTGAGTATTTACTGAAGTCCTGACCAAAACACACTAACAGGTCCTGATTAGTCGACTCACTCATACCTTCGACTAATTACACCTTAAGTCGACTTATATAGAAGCTATAGTCGACTGGAGTCTCTTCTTATTAAAGGTGTTAACTCTCTGTTGGCTGCCAATAACTTACCTAGTCGACTAATCTATCTGGTATAGTCGACTGTACTTGGTAGTAGTCGACTTACAATTAAACTGTCGTCGACTAATTCTGGATTAAAAACATAGGTGCTCTCTGTTTGTCACTTAACCAATTCTAGTTGACTACCCTTTCTTGTGTAGTCGACTACAATAGACTCCAGTCGACTATTCACCATCTATAGTCGACTAATCATGGTCAAAAGATGTTTACTCTCTGTTTATTTCCTGTAACCGAGGCTAATCGACTAACCTATTATATATGGTCGACTAAGGTTGTTGTCCCAAGACTTAAATATCAATTTTTCCTATCTATAGTCGACTTAGCCCCAAGGGCTAGTCGACTAACCCTGTTGAAAATGCCTGGACGTTGACTATTATAGAGTCTAGTTTTAAGATTTATATATAATTTCAACATGTAATTTCTATCTTAACCACATTAGCATACTTGTTAATCATAACATTGGGCTCCCCCTTCGGTCTCCTCCGGTTTAACCCGGTCCCTTCCTCCTATACGTTATCCAACGAATAACCCCCCTTCGATCACCACCGGTTCAACCCGGTCCCTTCCTCCTATACATTATAGTATATTCTCCCCTTCAATCACCTCCGGTTCAACTCGGTCTCTTCTTCCAAATATGCAATAATCACGTCCTTTATGTAATAACAACATGCAAGGACTCATAGAGCAATGACAACATAATAATTTCATAGTTTCTTCTTTACAACATGTCAATATCATAGAAGTCATTAACATGCATAGTAACTACTAGCTAAATTATCAATATGCAAGTTTTTCAAGATAACCAAGATATCGTGTTATCTTAATATATGTGTAGCCATAAATATATGCATAGCATCAAGTATCATATTTATCTATAGAACTATTTCTCTCAAAGGCATGTGGTGGACTACTATGTATACATACAATCATATACAATGTTAAACATACATGCACATAACTACTACATGATTGCAAAGATTATGTACACATAAAATCTATAATTTATACGCATGAATTATCCTTCAATTTCATGTTCATTTATAACTTAGAAATTCCCCTTTATTTCAAGCTTTACACTCCTACTATTTTACTAGGGTTCGGATGTTCTACTCACCATTGAACAAAGTATTTCCTTATCAAGCTTGGTCTCCCGCTATATTGGAGTCTACAAGTCCATAATAATATCATAATTAGTTCTTAGTTAAAAGAGCATAAGAGGGGTAGAAATCTTAAAGTTTTGCTTGTTGGCCCAAAGGCCTATCACCCTAGTTTTGATGATGATCAACTCATGAAGTTATATTTACTAATGATCTTGTGTTTAATTTGTGACAGATTCATTATCAAGATCTTAGTAGGTGCATAGCTCAACAAAGGATAAAATGTCAAGATTTGGAGCTAGCACGGGGTGATCCAATGAGCTTTTGGATCATGCTTGGACCAAGTCAAGAAGATGAGAAGCCTTCAAGTGAAGACTTCAAGAAGATGAAGACTTGTGTCTAGGTATAAGATTTTGTTTTTGTTTTAGTTAAAAATTTAAAGGATAGAATAGTGGTGGATTGCTCAAGTACATACACACACACACTCTTGTTTTATTTGTCTTTTCATAAAAGAATTTTTAGTGTAGAAAAGACTTTTCATTTTGGAAAATATCATTTTGGTTTTTGGTATTTCACCTATACATATCTTTTAACTAAAACCAAGTTTAGTGCTTAATGTTAAAAACATAGATATTTCATCTTGATTGTGTAGTGGATCATATCCATACACACTATGCTTTAAAAATATATCTTGTTTTTGTATTTGATGAAGAAGTTTGGAAAACAAGTTTTTGGAAAAATACAAGCTTTCAATTGAGCCAATATTTCCATATTACAAAAATAGTCCATCTCTTATAACATGCCTTGATTTTGTGCAAGCATGTTTGTTTATCATTGTATATTGGTAAAACTATTTTGTAGATTTTCTAAGTATTTATGGGATTTTATTTCAATCAAAAAGACCAAGTTTTAATCCCAGAATTTTTGGTTCAGGCTTCAGATAAGTCGACTTGCTTCCTTTATAGTCGACTAACTCTGAAGTCGGTCGACTGGTCGGGTCGACCGACGTGCACAGTGTGCACGCCTTGACCTGGCAGTTGGCCGGTCGACCGACCCAGTCGACTGGAACTGAGAGCAGTGCTCTCTGTTTATTTGGGTCGACCAGGCGGTCGACCGGAGGCTTCAACGGTCGGATTTTTGACCGTTGGCGGTCGACCGGACCGGTCGACCGGCAGGCCTGACAGACCCCAACGGCTATATTTTTCTGGCCTCTAAATTTGGGGGTTTGGGCATTGTTTTGAGCTAAGATTTTAGGAGAGCTTTGAGCCAGTTTTTCCCATTCTTTTAAAGGGTTTTCTCCACATATTTGAGAGCAAATACTTCCAATCAAAAGGGAAGATTTTATCAAGAGTGTTTAAAGTGATTCTTTGAGTTTTTCACCATAGTTCTTTCCTCGCTTTCTCACAATCACTTGAGCTATCCATTGCCTTATCTATCCATAGGATTGTGTTTGTGAGAGTTTGTAATTGGTGATCAAAGTGTTTTAGATCACCAAGAGATTTCTTCTTTGTTATTTGAGGAGGCGGGCAAGTGTGCTCGCGGTGGTTTAGAGTTCTTGTGTGGACTCGGTGGTTTGAGGTGCGGCCTCGGCAAGCTAGTGAGCTTGCATGTGTACGGGACTAGGGAGTCCGAGGGCTTGTAGGTGTTGCGGCACCGGGGAGAGATCCATTGGGATCTTGCATAGTTGAAATCCTTCGTGTGTCGAAGGCGGGGATGTAGAGCAAGTGTGCTCGAACCTCGAAACAAACCCTTTGTGTTTGCGATTTTCATTTCTCTCTCTCTATCTCCTTGTTTATATCTTGTATTACTTATCTTGTCTTTACCTTTATATGCATGATATATTCCTTGTGCTCATATTATATAATTGCTTGGGATTGTTGACTAACACTTGTATTCAACCAAGAGAGCCAACGCGGCACCTCAACCCATTCAAGGGGAATCTAGAGGAGTTTGTCCAGAGCCCTTCACGGGAAATTCGACAACACTCTTGTGTTATACGTGGTGTTTAGTGTAAAAGATTTAATTAGGTCATAATTTTTTTTAGCTTCTGCATTATTAGGCATTAAGTGACCATTAGATTAGCCAACACCTATTCACCCCCCTCTAGGTGTACTTTCAATTGGTATCAGAGCTAGTGCTCTTGATATTGGGTCTAACAACCTAGAGTTAAAGATCCTCATTTGTAGGCTAATCACAATATTTTGTACACACACCATGGACTTCATGTCACCACCCACCTTTGACATTCTTAACATCCAAATTTGGACGGTTAAGATGTCTATGTTCCTCAAGGCCTTAGGCATTCATGTTTATCTTGCTACAATTAAAGATTCTTATATTAATGATAGCAAGTACATTGAGGCTAATGCAAAAGCCCTAAATGCTTTGAAGAGTACCCTAAATGATGATTACTTTAGGGTTGCTAACATTGATTCGGCTTTTGTAGCTTGGAACATCATCACCTCCCTTGGCGAAAAGGATCAATATTATGCCGGGAGCGATTCGGACGTTGGAAGGGACACCTCCAACGTATGCTATATGGTCCAAGGGGATAACCCCCTTGAGGTAACTACCGAATCCGAGGTAGAAGATGATAACATATCATATGATGAGCTCACTTCATTTTGCCAATTATTGCTTGATAAATATAACATGATTAAGAAAAATAATAAAAATTTGAAAAAGAAACTTAATTGCATGCGTGTAGAACATGATACATTGAGAAGTAACATTGCATGTTTAGAAAAAGAAAACAAAGATTTGAAAAATGAAAATGTTTCCCTCATGTCGAAATTGAATGATTTATGTGAAGGGAATATGTCTTTGAAAAATAGGATTGATTTGGTGGAAAAACAAAAGGAAGTTGTTTTTCAAGAAAATAAATCTTTTAAAAGAAAAATTTGTGAAAAAGATTTTGTTTCATAAAAGAAAAAGAAAAATGATTCTTTATCTCATCATGCTTTTCATGCCACCACTAATGAGATTAAAGATTTGAAAAATAAAATGGATGGTTTGAATTCAACTTTGAACTCTTGTGCTTTCAATTATTCTAGGTTGGAGTCAATGTTTTCAAAGAAACAAACTCCACACATTCATGCACATCATAACCATGCATTTGCTTATGTTGCACAACATGATCACACTCCTACACATAAGCATACTAAGGTGTACACTTGTACACATTATGGCCGCAAAGGCCATTTAGCAAAATATTGTTATGATAGATTAGATCATTTTAATTTTGCTAAAAATAAAAGATTTTGGGTTCCTTACAAGACTAACCTCCAAGGACCCAAGAAAATATGGGTACCAAAACCCCCACCTTGTGTATTTGATGTAGATGAGGGCTCTCACAAGACGTGAGAGGATTGGTGCCTTGGTAGTGGATGCACTTAGACATGATGGACATACTTTTGGGATGCATCACTATCAAGGAGTTTTGGTGGGAAAGACCACCAAGCTTGGAGCTTTGGAGTTGGTAACAATCTCTAAACTCCTACTTTTATGTACATGCTTTTAATTTCATATATCATATAGCATGTTTATATTTTTTTTTTGTGCTTCATGTGGTATTTACATGCTTAGATGTAGAATGGGTCAAACTTGCATTTATACATATATGAATAGTGAACTACAATTGACTCATATATTTTGAACTTCATGCTCATTTGTATCCACTATATGCATATGTATAGACTAGTTTTGATGATTCTCTTTTATACATGTTTTTCCCTATTTTTATGCTTTACTTCATGTATATGTATTTTTAATTCAAATCTAATAAATATACATGTATACCCGTGAGTCTCTTGCTTTCATGCAAATACATTTAATAGACTCTTTTATACTTGGGATATGTATGCATATTATTAGATTTGGATATACCATACATATACCTTGAAGTCATTTGAAAGAAAAAATGAATTTTTATGTTTTGATAAAAAAATAATAATAATAATTTTCATGTCTATTTTAAGCTTCATTGACTATTTTCATGAAAATGCCATTTACATAACCTTTGAACACTCATCTTTTACTTTTCAAGATAATTTTGAGTTTTATGGACTATGAGTGCTTGAACTTTTATGTATTTAGTATAATTCATGAAAAACATATGACTTTATACTTTTGAAGGATCTTTAACTAGTTTTTCAAAAACAATTTATACTAGTTATCTATCCTTCAATTAAGATATACACATGATCTTACTTTTCTTCAATCATAAATTCTTTTGTGTTCTCAAAATTTATTTGATGCTTCATGATTTGAATATTAGTTTATATGTTTAGTTTTTGTCAACACTAGGATTTATACTTGTACATATCGTGGGCCACAAATAAATCTATTTGTGCTTGAATGCTTATTTGAACCCATGAAATGTGCTTGTATTGCTTGGTTTTGATGATACATACATTTTTAAACTTGTATTCCCACTTTTTGGATTTTATTTATGATCATGTGTTTTCATTTCATGTATATATGTATTTTGCCAAACTTTAAGATATACATGTATACCTCTTGAGTCATTTGCCTTTAATGGAAATCTATTTATATGGACTCAATTGTGTTTAAGGGATATGTATGTATACTTATTGTGTTGTCAAAACCTACATATAAATTTTGTCTTTAATAAGAAAAATTTTGTGATGATTTTCATGACTTGATGATTTAAAGGAATTTTGAGATTATTTGACATTTTTGCTTTATTCCTGCTTGAAGGATTCCGTACTAGTTTTAAAACATTTTCATATTAACTAGTGCAAATTCTTCATATGGTAGAGTATATGATAAGCTTACTCTTAAATTGGTATCATTAAATATTTTCAACTGGTATCAATATGATTTTTATATACTCATATTTCGATTGTATGTATGAATGCTTTTAAATTTAAATTATATCAATTTCTATTGGTATTATCTTTTCATACATATATGATCTATTTGTGCTTGACTTACAATTGATTCACACTCTTAACGCACAATGTATATGCTAAGCTTAATTCAACTTTCAATTGGTAATTCTTAAAGCTTATGCAATTTGTTTTCAAAATTGATATCAAAATAAAAAATATGGTTACTTGATATCTCAAAATGTGTTTTATTAAAAGAAAAATTCAAAATTTTTGATTTGTATTTCCTATATGCAAGGAGAGCTTAACATCTCTCTTACATATAGATTCATGTTGAGTATATTATAAATTGAGGAGCTTGACAACTCTTCTTTATATGATATACGTGTGTAGGGGGAGCTTCACATCTCCTCTTATGCATTACATAATATGTGTTATGTGAGTTAGGGCTTGTCATCCCTTCTTCATGTAATGCATATGTGTAGGGAAGCTAACTTAGCGTCTTCCTCTTCATGAATATATATCGCATATAAATTTTATTGATTGATTTGTATTACCCCTTCTTGATCTCTTTGTTTTTGACAAAAAGGGGGAGTAAAATTTGTTTGATTTGATTTTACTTTGAACCCTTTGTTGATGAGTGACAAAAAGGGGGAGAAGTATTTGAGTTTATATGCATGTTTTCATTGTTTAAGGGGGAGAAGTATTTGTCTTCCTTGTTAGTTATGCATTTATGTTTTGTATTGCAACTAGGAGAAAAAGGATTTCATGTTTTATCTCCATACATTGCATACATAGTATGTGCTTCATTGCTGTATCTATCTGTTTATTTGCTATGCATGAGTTAAGGGGGAGCCTCCTTGAAGCTTTACTTTAATCCATGCATATATAACTTCATGAGTTTTGTCATCATCAAAAAGGGGGAGATTGTTGGCCCAAAGGCCTATCACCCTAGTTTTGATGATGATCAACTCATGAAGTTATATTTACTAATGATCTTGTGTTTAATTAGTGACAGATTCATTATCAAGATCTTAGTAGGTGCATAGCTCAACAAAGGATAAAATGTCAAGATTTGGAGCTAGCACGGTGTGATCCAAGGAGCTTTTGGATCATGCTTGGACCAAGTCAAGAAGATGAGAAGCCTTCAAGTGAAGACTTCAAGAAGATGAAGACTTGTGTCTAGGTATAAGATTTTGTTTTTGGTTTAGTTAAAAATGTAAAGGATAGAATGTGGTGGATTGCTCAAGTACATACACACACACACTCTTGTTTTATTTGTCTTTTCATAAAAGAATTTTTAGTGTAGAAAGGACTTTTCATTTTGGAAAATATCATTTTGGTTTTTGGTATTTCACCTATACATATCTTTTAACCAAAACCAAGTTTAGTGCTTAATGTCAAAAACATAGATATTTCATCTTGATTGTGTAGTGGATCATATCCATACACACTATGCTTTAAAAATATATCTTGTTTTTGTATTTGATGAAGAAGTTTGGAAAACAAGTTTTTGGAAAAATACAAGCTTTCAATTGAGCCAATATTTCCATATTACAAAAATAGTCCAATCTCTTATAACATGCCTTGATTTTGTGCAAGCATGTTTGTTTATCATTGTATATTGGTAAAACTATTTTTGTAGATTTTCTAAGTATTTATGGGAATTTATTTCAATCAAAAAGATCAAGTTTTAATCCCAGAATTTTTGGTTCAGGCTTCAGATAAGTCGACTTGCTTCCTTTATAGTCGACTAACTCTGAAGTCGGTCGACCGGTCGGGTCGACCGAAGTGCACAGCGTGCACGCCTTGACCTGGCAGTTGGCCGGTCGACCGACCCAGTCGACCGGAACTGAGAGCAGTGCTCTCTGTTTATTTGGGTCGACCGGGCGGTCGACCGGAGGCTCCAACGGTCGGATTTTTGACCGTTGGCGGTCGACCGGACCGGTCGACCTGCAGGCCTGACAGACCCCAACGGCTATATTTTTCTGGCCTATAAATTTGGGGGTTTGGGCATTGTTTTGAGCTAAGATTTTAGGAGAGCTTTGAGCCAGTTTTTCCCATTCTTTTAAAAGGATTTTCTCCACATATTTGAGAGCAAATACTTCCAATCAAAAGGGAAGATTTTATCAAGAGTGTTTAAAGTGATTCTTTAAGTTTTTCACCATAGTTCTTTCCTTGCTTTCTCACAATCACTTGAGCTATCCATTGCCTTATCTATCCATAGGATTGTGTTTGTGAGAGTTTGTAATTGGTGATCAAAGTGTTTTAGATCACCAAGAGATTTCTTCTTTGTTCTTTGAGGAGGCGGGCAAGTGTGATCGCGGTGGTTTAGAGTTCTTGTGTGGACTCGGTGATTTGAGGTGCGGCCTCGGCAAGCTAGTGAGCTTGCGTGTGTATGGGACTAGGGAGTCCGAGGGCTTGTACGTGTTGCGGCACCGGGGAGAGATCCATTGGGATCTTGCATAGTGGAAATCCTTCGTGTGTCAAAGGCGGGGATGTAGAGCAAGTGTGCTCGAACCTCGAAATAAACCCTTTGTGTTTGCAATTTCCATTTCTCTCTCTCTCTATCTCCTTGTTTATATCTTGCATTACTTATCTTGTCTTTACCTTCATATGAATGATATATTCCTTGTGCTCATATTATATAATTGCTTGGGATTGTTGACTAACACTTGTATTCAACCAAGAGAGCCAACGCGGCACCTCAACCCATTCAAGGGAAATCTAGAGGAGTTTGTCCAGAGCCCTTCATGGGGAATTCGGCAACACTCTTGTGTTATACGTGGTGTTTAGTGTAAAAGATTTAATTAGGTCATAATTTTTTTTAGCTTCCGCATTATTAGGCATTAAGTGACCATTATATTAGCCAACACCTATTCACCCCCCCTCTAGGTGTACTTTCATTGCTTACATTTCAACCAATATCGTCGTCCTAACTCACAAGTCCTAGATCAACCTTATCTTCATGGATTTCCTTTTTATGTTGATGGTAGATCAGCACTATACCTTGTTTTATTGGTCTTTGGAGGAGGAAAAATAGGTAAAGGAAGCCCTTTTCTCATATAAAGGAAGTAAGGGAAGTTTTGTGAGGGAATGAGAGGGGGAGAGAGTGTGTGTATGGCTGCAGAAAATGGGTTATTTTTGGGCTGCTGCTGCTACTGTTTTGGCTGCTGCCGCTGTAGTTGTTTTGGCAACTGCTGCTGTTTTGACTGGCAGCAAAAAGGAGAGAGAGAAGTTTTGTGGAGTTTGAATGAGAGAGAGAGAGAGAGAGAGAGAGAGAGAGAGGGTGTCGCCAAAAGAGATTGTTCTCTTCATCCCCCTCCTATTTATACTCCAATCTCTACAATAATATCATGACCAGTGCCCCCCTAACACCATCCCTCTACACCTATATCTTACACCTATAGGCAAGGTTCCATCTCTCCCCCCTTCATGTGGTACTAGTACCCACAAGCATGGTGGGGGTGATTGGTAGTCAAAAGTGCATTTTTATTATCATATTTACCATCACATTTTCATATTTATTCATTTAATTCTGCACATTTATTAATAATTTGTAATTTATTGTGTGCAGGCCTCGAATTATTATGTTTATAATAAATAAAGCCTAATGAAGCCCAAAAGCCCATATTTGAAGCCCAAGAGTCAAAGTGCAAATATCAGATTGTCAAAGTGCAATTATGCAAGGGCTAAAGTTGCAATTATTAAAGTTGAGGGAAGGATAGAATTCTACCCAACCCTAAACTCTTGCAGGATGAGCATAAAAGCCAAAGATGAGAAGGAAATTCGTTTAAAAGAGATTGGGAGAATTCAAAATCTAGGTAACTTGATTATCAAGTTATCTCGAAATCCCAATATGAAGAGCCAGGATGATACTTCTAGAAGCAGGCGCCCAGATGGACGGACCAGGAGAGGCCACGCGCCAAAGCGCGTGGCCAGAAGCCACTAAAGTGCCGCGTTTCCGCGGCGTTTCCGCGGCAAAGTTGATGAGTCAGAATCCCAGATTTCGTGGGCAAGTTCATCCAGGACTCCTCGGCCTTCTGCACCTATAAATATCCCCTGCAGTGCAACGTACAGAGTCGTCCAGCGTCCAGCAAAGGGCCAAAAGCTAGGGTTTTTAGGTTTTAGGTTAGATTCCATTGTAAATTTTTATTTTCTTTTTGTGAAAGCTGAGAGGAGATGTTGCGTTCATGGAGGAAGGGATCCTCTTGTACCGATGGTGACAGCCGGTGTAAGTTGTAAATTTTCCTCCATTGTTTAAATCAAATCAAAGCTTGTTTTGTTATTTTTATGTTTTATTGTGTCTCTATCTTTGTCTATCATTGTTTTTCTATTTTTGGTTTATGACATTGTTTCTTTCTCTAATGTCTTGCCCACCATGAGATCCAACTGCTTCGAGAATACCTAGCCGAAGAAGGAACCTTGATGGCCTATGGCGATGAACAGGTCTTCATAGTTGCTTTTTATTCCCTAGTTGCTTTTTATTCCATAGTTAAGAAGGCGGACGATCCTATGTGCCATGCTTGTACGCCTTCGAAGGAAAGGAAAATCATCGCAACGGTTCAAACGGCAAGCAGACTAAAGAGATAAGTTTTCTTTCCTTTTCTTTTATTTTCTTTTCTTTGTAGATTAAATACAACTCATCTCCATATTCTTTTCTACCACCCATTGTAAATACCACCATTTAACTAATAAAAATAAAAGCTTTAGAGTATAACTTGCTTAACGCTTCCATCGCAGTCCCTCCTTGAGGATCACGACCCGCATAGCCCTGCTACCGCGGATTAGAACTGAGAACCTCACACTATTATTTCCAAAATTTAATATCCTTATTTTTGTGTGCAGGAAATCTCAGTCAACAAATTGGCGCCGTTGCCGGGGAGGGACGGTAAGTTATTCTCTAACAAAAAAATTAATTTTTAACTAATTCTTTATTCTTTTCTGTTTGCAGGTTTGGAGAACAGGAAACAGAAACATAGCAGCAGCAGTGGACATATTGCTATTCTGTGCCTCTGCCCTCGAAGGCAGAGCACCAGAACCCACTGTTTTGCCGCGGATCCGCGGCCAGAGCCGCGGAAACGCGGCAACAGTGTTGAATTACTGATCCAATTTTTTGCAGGGTGCTTCAAGTTAAAAATTCTGCTTTCTGCTCTGTTCTGATTTGTTCTGTGATATACTTGTAAATTGCTAATAATTCAACAGTAAATTATTGGTTGTTAAAAAATAAAATTTGATTAGACGTTTGCGTATTAGGCACGTGTCTTTTCAATTATTTTTATTTACTGTTGAAGAGTGCTGGAGACGCAAGGTACGTACGCATTGCATGTAGAATAGGATTCATCTCTTGGTTGATTTTCTGCTTTGAGTGATTCTTATCTATTTATCTTGTACACTTGCACTAATTCATCTTAAGGGCATAACCCATAAATAAGATAAGGTGGGGATTTCATCACCCTTCCTTAGCCCAAAAATCATATCCCGAGCACTCACTAACCCAAGCTTAACATAAAAATTAGTAGACGTTGGCCCTAGGGACATCTCGGACTCAATAGGAGATTATCCTAAGGAGGAACAGTGTTGGAAGTTGACTCCTGCCAAATCAGTGTCTAGGAAGGGGATTGAGGGCCGAAAGCCCGAAGTGTGGTGGTTATTTAATTAAGGAACGTCTTTGACGGAAAACCTCCCACCACTCTTGCCCCGACCTGGCTGATTAACTTGTGGTCAAAGTCTACACCCTACCTCCCGTGGACAGTCTAACCAGTTAGGAGTCGTCTAGGTCTAGGTCTACCCTAACTTAGGTTAGAATTTTTTTCTTTTTTGTTTGTCTTGTTTGTGTTGGTGTGATATGGCATATAATAATAATTCCAATTTTAATCCATATTACACACCTAACTGTTATTCGGATATTACCAACCCGGCATATCATAACTTTGACCAATCTAGTGTGCCGGAATGGTCTTATCCGAATGAATATAACCCACACCCTCCATCTTATGACTATAATTTCCATAATGATTTCAACTCGTCACAGAGTTCATGGGGTTTCGAGTCCCCCGAGTCTAATTCTCAACCAAATTGTCCTCCATATCCATCTAGTCCACATTCTTCCCAAGATTCATACTCAGATCCACCCATTCAGAATAGAAAACCATCTATCTTGGAAATGATGAGTATAAATAAGTCCAAGCAAAAATCACCATCAATCTTAGACATGATGATACGTGAGTCCACCGACTCACAACTTTATCACAATTACCCGTCCTATTTTCAAGTCCAATCAGAATATGATCCACCTATCGACTATGAAGGGATGCTAGCTGCCATGACTGAGGCTAAATTAGCCCGTGATCATGACATAGATTTGATGGTTCAATGCTTACGTTCTCAACGTCCGGCTGATTCTGATATCGCTGACCACTCGCTTAGAGCCGACGAACCAAGTTGCTTTGGACAACAAGATTCTAATTCAGTACCAGCATGTGAACTTGCCGAAACTCCAATTTTTGATAACTTGGCAAGTTTTTCCTTTCCTGAATTAGAACTTGAGCTTGAATATGATCATGATCTTCCACTTGATGATTCAATTTTATTTCCTGATCCAATAATGACTCCAGTGTCTCCACCTGATTTCACTTTTCCCGAGTCAACATTGGATCCTATTCCAATTCATTATGAAATTGAATCACCCATTTTAGATGATCATATTGAACTTGACCTAGATTCTCACAATCTCTTTACTTCTGAAATTGATTGTACAATTCTGACGGACGATGTTGACCTTAGTTTTGAAGAATTGTATGGCGATGAGCTAGAATTCCTTAATATTGGAAGTAAAGAGATATCATCCATACTAGGTCACATTCCATTGTGGGAAGAAGATTGTGGACTTGATCTTCAATTTATTGATTTGGACCCACTTCATGAACTTAGCCCGACTCCTGAGCCCTTACTTGATTTGAGCTTCTTCCCTGAGTCGGTATTCGTTCCCGCACCTATAATGTCCAAGTCAATAATTCCATCTTTTCATATTCCATTTTGGGACAAGGAGGTTGAGACAATTAACTCTGAAATTTATTATGAAATTTGGAAATTTGATGGGGTGGAAATACTAAAAAATGATTGTACATATATTTTAGTGGGTTATGTAAGGAAAATTTCTGGTGGGTTCCACCAATTATTATGTTATCTTGATTGGGTAGCAACGCTTGGCCCAATTAGACCACCTCCGGAACCACCACCTTAAGGTAACTTCCGCCTTCCCTTGTTCTGTTTCATGCATATATGCATACATTCATACATTGAGGACAATGCATGAGATAAGTGTGGGGGTGGGCTTTACTAACATACTAACATAGGTAGAAACTAACAAAAATTGTCTAAAAAAAAAATGTTATAAAAAGGAAGTATTTTGACTTATTTTTTGAAAGAAATCTAAGTTAGTTTTAAGGATTAGGAAAATCATGATTAGGATTTCTAAAGACTTGGTCAAAATAAATAAATTGTTTAAATTTTAGGTATAGGAGAAAAATTGAATAAATAATTAGTCTTAATTTTTACCTTAATGAATATTGCATACCTAATGCATACCTAGGATTCTAAGACAAAGACCTTTGTGCCTCATATATATTAAAAAAAAAATCACTAATTAAGCTGGATACATGTGCCTCAAGAAGCATAAGTATTCACACCTAAAGGTGAGTGTAAAAATAAAAAAAAAATTTAAAACCTTAGTTTCGTGGCCTAATTCACTCGAATTTGAGTCCGCGGGGTGTTTTCTCACCTGGTGCCCTAAAGCCGACCGGTTTGGGAGTCACCGACTTTAAGTTCGCTACATGGGTGGATTAGAAAGCCTAAGGAAACTAAGAAAAATTACTTATATGTATTAACACATCTAATAATCAATTAGTTAGGTATTAGGGCCTCAGGAAGCCTTGATACTTACACGAAAGAATATTAGATGTGTTATACATATCAAAAAATATATATATATATATTAATAAATAATAAAGAGGCATGAGAGTCCAAGTTAAGGAATTCCTAGTAAAAACATAAGGATGCATATGATTTTTAGTAACGAAAAAGACTATATTAGAAATTCAATTTTAATTCTTACCTAAAATGGAAAACAATTAACTTTATAAAGACTAGGTTTGAGGAATGAATAAAAATGAGGATCCTAAAACTTATAGACTACTTAGTCTCTTCAAATATAATTCAAATATTTTCCTTTTTATGGATTTTGTGGGTGCAATCCGCTGAAAACCCTCACGAGACAACACTCGTCCTCTAGGGTAACCTAGAGGTTTAACGGCTTGTTGCACGTGCTAAGTGTAACCGTGATTCCTACGAAAGTGAGTTAGGTTAGATTAACTTTTCTTTTCTTTTTCTTTTTCTTTTTGATTTTTACTCGAGGACGAGCAAAAAGATAAGTGTGGGGGTGTGATTGGTAGTCAAAAGTGCATTTTTATTATCATATTTACCATCACATTTTCATATTTATTCATTTAATTCTGCACATTTATTAATAATTTGTAATTTATTGTGTGCAGGCCTCTAATTATTATGTTTATAATAAATAAAGCCTAATGAAGCCCAAAAGCCCATATTTGAAGCCCAAGAGTCAAAGTGCAAATATCAGATTGTCAAAGTGCAATTATGCAAGGGCTAAAGTTGCAATTATTAAAGTTGAGGGAAGGATAGAATTCTACCCAACCCTAAACTCTTGCAGGATGAGCATAAAAGCCAAAGATGAGAAGGAAATTCGTTTAAAAGAGATTGGGAGAATTCAAAATCTAGGTAACTTGATTATCAAGTTATCTCGAAATCCCAATATGAAGAGCCAGGATGATACTTCTAGAAGCAGGCGCCCAGATGGACGGACCAGGAGAGGCCACGCGCCAAAGCGCGTGGCCAGAAGCCACTAAAGTGCCGCGTTTCCGCGGCGTTTCCGCGGCAAAGTTGATGAGTCAGAATCCCAGATTTCGTGGGCAAGTTCATCCAGGACTCCTCGGCCTTCTGCACCTATAAATATCCCCTGCAGTGCAACGTACAGAGTCGTCCAGCGTCCAGCAAAGGGCCAAAAGCTAGGGTTTTTAGGTTTTAGGTTAGATTCCATTGTAAATTTTTATTTTCTTTTTGTGAAAGCTGAGAGGAGATGTTGCATTCATGGAGGAAGGGATCCTCTTGTACCGATGGTGACAGCCGGTGTAAGTTGTAAATTTTCCTCCATTGTTTAAATCAAATCAAAGCTTGTTTTGTTATTTTTATGTTTTATTGTGTCTCTATCTTTGTCTATCATTGTTTTTCTATTTTTGGTTTATGACATTGTTTCTTTCTCTAATGTCTTGCCCACCATGAGATCCAACTGCTTCGAGAATACCTAGCCGAAGAAGGAACCTTGATGGCCTATGGCGATGAACAGGTCTTCATAGTTGCTTTTTATTCCCTAGTTGCTTTTTATTCCATAGTTAAGAAGGCGGACGATCCTATGTGCCATGCTTGTACGCCTTCGAAGGAAAGGAAAATCATCGCAACGGTTCAAACGGCAAGCAGACTAAAGAGATAAGTTTTCTTTCCTTTTCTTTTATTTTCTTTTCTTTGTAGATTAAATACAACTCATCTCCATATTCTTTTCTACCACCCATTGTAAATACCACCATTAACTAATAAAAATAAAAGCTTTAGAGTATAACTTGCTTAACGCTTCCATCGCAGTCCCTCCTTGAGGATCACGACCCGCATAGCCCTGCTACCGCGGATTAGAACTGAGAACCTCACACTATTATTTCCAAAATTTAATATCCTTATTTTTGTGTACAGGAAATCTCAGTCAACAGGGGGTATGGTAGCAAAGTCAACATGCATGTGGGTGTATTTCATTTCATATACATATATATATATACGTCCTAATGTGTATAGTATGGTGTATAGTTTAAGTATCTTACATGAATACTTGTGTCCACATCACCTCCCTAAAGCATTTTATAAGTTAGGAAAAAGTGATTAGTTTAAGGCAAGTGTTACAGTCTTCATTTGTATTCTCTCAGAAAAAAGGTCGTGGTTTCTAATAGGAGGTGTTTCCTCTAAGCTGTATTTGCTCTGAACACAAGAATTTAATTAGTTTAGAATTTTAGTGACCATTTTAGCCTCCCTTGAAATCATGGCACTTGTCTCATGACAGAGAGGCACTTTGGGAAATCAACAACATTTTATCAAATCAGATCCATATTTACAAGTGGGAGGCAGTTACACTCCAAGATTGGAGCAGATATGAGTAAATACATAATCGTACAATTACAACCACAAAGATTGCATGGTTACAACCACCCGAGTTACCAGCAACCTCGATATCATCTCTAAACTTGTATAAATACCCCTTCTCCTCCAACAAGAGGGGAGGAAAAAATAATCAAACACCCGATCACTTGTAACAACACTATAATCCTTCTCTTAAAGATTAGCACATCCTCTCTTCTCTCTGTGGTTTTTTTTTCCATTCTCGAGTTTTTCCATGTAAAAAACTATCTTTGTGATTTTGTCTCTCCATTATCACCTTTTTTTATGTTTGTGGTTGAGGTATTATTTTTGGATTTTTTTTGTCACCACAAATTGGTGCTTTCATTGAGAGCCTCTGACTATACACACAAAGTATCCTCGCCTTTTCGTAAATTTTCTAGACAAAATGCCTTCAGAGAAACAGGCTATCATTCACAATGGGTTTGATTCTTGGGCCAAACCTGTTTCCATCGCCAACGACATTGCTACGAATGCCAGTTGGATGTCGAGACTCCACGTCCTCTATCCCGCAGGGGGCAACCAACGACGCTTATCCAGCTCCACTCCGTGAAGGCTAGCTCCTCCAAATGATTGCTAAAATGAAAGCACAGATGAAAGAGTGACAGGCGCAGATGAATCTCGAGCGAGTGTAGGCGGTTCTTGATCGGGAGAATGCCAGGAGGGCCCATGAGCAGGCCGCCCTTGACCGAGAAAATGTTTTCGAGCACGAGAAGCGTTAGAACAAACAAACGAACTACTCCATGTCCAGATCGCGAACTTCAAGACTCCCAGAAGCATCAGAGATCCTTTCCTTAACTAGATAAAGATTATGATGGGGAAATCAGTTGGCGCAGTTCTCCTCAGAAGAAGGCTTAGGAGATACCCGGCCTTCGGAGTATAGAAGAATTCGTCATCTGACGAATCGAGGAAGCTAAGCTAGATCACTTCATAGAGCCCAATGTCACTACAACAAGGGCATCCAAACCCCCCTCGATAGACATTCTAACTTGTGAATTTCTCAAGAAATTCATAACTCCGACTATCAATCCCTTCGTGATCGACCTGATGAAACATCTCTGCCACTATCAAGACGTGATGGCGGTCCGCTCCCCTAACGATTGTTTCATGTGCCGCGTCTTCCCGACCAGTTTGAAGGGTATAGCCTCTGACTAGTTCTACTCGCTTCCTCCACTCTCCCTCTGCAACTTCAAAGAGATGTCTGAGGCATTCTTCACCTAGTATGCCTCATGTTAGGAAATCAAGAAGAACAACAGCCACGTGTTGACGGTCAGGATGATATCAGGTGACAGCCTCAAGGGATACATGAACTATTTCTAGAACCAGCTTACCAGAGTTCACAACTGCAGTGACATTGTTGCCGCCCTAGCCTTCATCTACGGGCTGTAGACTATTCATCGCTTGCACAAACATCTGCTTAAATACAATGTCACACATATGAAGAAAGTCCTTACGTGAGCCCAACAATACATCTAGCTCGAAGAAACAATAAAAGGTTTCTCTTATCCACCCTCCAAATACAACAACGGAGGTAAGAAATAATTCGACTTCGGCAACCAGAGTCGGGGGGCAAGACTCTGACAGGATACACGCACCTTCGAACTCATCTTAGTACGTGTTTCATGCCTACAATGCATGTAATACACAATATGAGTTTTACCCAAAATAATAATAATATATAATAAGAATAAAAAAAATGATAACTTATATTCAGGCGCTGGGGATCGAACTCGGGTCCCCAGCAAGAGAAAGGAGAGAGTAAAAGCACTCGAAATTAAATTTGAACTTAATAAGATAGACAATCTATAATTTCCAAATCTAAACTGAATCTCTTTGTGATTTGTTTAGCAATCTTCAATTCTTTTATGAACTGCTAAATTAAGCAATCTAAATCTAATTGGAATTCAGGTTTCTAAAATCTCTAATAACCTATATAAAGACCTAAACCCTTTCTTTCTCTTCTACCTCAAGAGAAAACCCTAATCTAAAATCTCCCCACTTTCATCTCTTCCTTCTTCTCAAGCGGATCGTTAACGAAAAGGGCTTCGAGGTACATGGATTGAGGAGAAAGCAAGTAGAATCAACTCAAGTAAGTAAAAATCAAACCTTTATGAATTAAAATTTGATTTAATGTTTCATGATTAGATTTATATTCCCATAAATTTTTCATCTAGAATTCTTGTCTAAGCTCTAATAAAAAAATTATATTGTGGAACTTGAATTTAAGTAATTTATAATGTTTAACTCTTTCCATGAATCGTTTCCTTTCATTAAAAATATCACCTTTGTTTATTAAAAATATATAAAAGTCATAAATTATTACCCCAATTGGAATATTAAAAAGAAAAAAAAATGAAGAATTGGTTTGGATCTAATAAATTGTTTGCATATTAAAAATTTTTATTCCAAAAAGAAAATTTTTAGAACTTAATTTCAACGATCTAAATTAGACACATAGGCTAATCTATTAATACATCAAAACTCAATTCCAAAAATTCAACAAAAAAATGCATGTGGTAATACATTATTAACGAAAAATAAAAAAGGAAGAAATTTTAACATTTAACAAAATAAAAAAAATATTCTGCCGCTACTCTTGACCAAGGCTATGGCAGCTCGGCACTGCACAGACCCGCTTGGGTTTGTGCAGGGCCTAGCCCGATAGGCCACACCGGGCCCAGCCCTGGCCCTCCCGGGCTCGCCCTGGCCAGCCCAGGGCTGGGCTGGTCCTGGCCCGCCCAGGCCCGGGCTGGCCCGCTTGGGTGCGGGCTGGGCTGCATAGGGGCAGCCCCTGTGCAGGAGCTCCCAAAACAGAAAAAGAATTCTTTTATTTTGGCTGAGGCCCACAAGCCTGTTTTCAGCCCAGTTCTGTATGGGCTGCCCCATCTGGATCGACACCCGCATAATAAAACCCGACCCAATAGAAAAATCCAGATTTGTAAACCTGCAGAAAAATAATTAAAATAATTAGTTAGTAATATCAAAAAATTAGAGAAAAATATAAATAACAATCTACACTACTTCTACTTGTCATGATACAATTTTCAGAAGAATAGAAAAATAAATTAAATCAAATTACCCCATTTAAAGTCAGTTTTGTTAAATGGTAAATTCGAACCTGCTAAGAAATTTAATGTTAAAAAGTTTTTTTAAAACCGAATAAAAGAGAATTTAAAATTTGAAAAATTAAACTTATTAATTTCATGTAATTTAAAAGATCATATCCCCAGTCTTAAGCTAATTAATCAAGATTAAATAAATAAAAGATCCTAACAATTTTTATTGAAATAATTTGTGTAGATTTACCGGGATTTTAGGATTGCAGTGCTTTGGATTGTGATCTAGCTCAGGTGAGTGCTTTTCCCTCCTTCAATTTACAAGAATTCTTGTGATAAAGGATTTTATCTAGTTATTTAATTATGTTATTAAGGTGATTTATATGATTAAGCTAATTTTCTAGTCTTTAGTAATTTTATAGTTCATGAATTACCTCCATGTATTATTTGTAATATATTTATGTATTCCTGTATGCAATTAAGTTCATTTGTTCTTAATAATAAACCTTCAAGATCACTACATGATATCGATTAAACTTTGCCACTAAGACTCACCTGGATGATATTTGTGACCATTTATCTGATGACCATCATGTTCATGTTATACTGGGAAAAATATTGTTAGATGGTAACAACCTCGTCCTGTTTATCATGTTCACCGACATATATATCCTGTTGTACATGTATCACGATTTCACTTTTGATGTTACTATTATCATTACCGAGTTATCCCAGTAAATTTAGGCAACATGTACATTAATAATCTTGACAACTAAATTAAACAACTTACACTGGGATTGGGAAAATTGATAGAGGAGACAGCGTCTGTATTTTGGGTGGACCTAGGATTTAGGTTGCGCAGCCGAAAGAGGGTTCCACTGCAGGATTCCCGTGGGGTGACTGGCACCCCATCCTGATCTTGTTCTTGTTATACATGTTATACATGTACCTGTTCCTGTTATATATGTTCCTGACTACCTTACGGTAGGTCCTGGTTCAGCACCAGGGGTTTGAGCCATGGTCGTGGGTATGCACGGGACCCACCTAAAACATAGATAATGTCTCCATTCGATCAGTTTCAATAACGAGGACCTCGATTAGCACGTGTAATAGGCATAGTATGGGATGTGTCTATTACATGTGACAATTGGTGTTCGCTGACATAATTAATAATGAAAACTGAATTTTTACCTTGACATAACTAATAAACTGAACTTGACGTCTGCCTGCATGTTAGATAGATATTGATTATACTCATGACCTGATGTACTCTTGATTATATCATTGACTAACTTAGTTGTCATTCATTTATTGTTGGCATGTTATTCCAATCTTATTATATATATTTTCTTTCCATATGCTTATACGTTACATGAATGTGCACCTTCCCTTTTTATTTTACCACTCACTAGGTAGTTTATTGACGACCCTAAGTTTGCTATGTTTAGATTCAGATCTGAGGACATTGCAGGGCTAGGAGTACTTTGAGTGTGTTGCAAATCTCCAGTAGACCATCCGCAGTTCAGTTCGTGAGGAATTTTAATATTTTTTATTTTATTCTTGTTATGCATATAATAAGTGAACTTTCAAGACATTATTGTACTTTCTTTTGAATGCTGGAATAAGTTGTGAACTTTATGTTTTGATTTAATACATTGAGGCTTAGTGTATTTTTTATTGAAGATACGTCGCCGACTCTTGTCACGTACCCAATTTTGTGTATTTTGAGAAGTGGGGCGTGACAATACAGAAAAATTCTTCACTCTGCTAATACTTCCCATCGAAGACGGGTTTCCGATCATCAAAGATGAACCATGGGCGAAGCGATCGTCACCAATCCAAAGTGATCCCTCTCAGCCCGGAGCAAAGGAGTACTGTTCTTTTCATGATGGCATAGGCCACAGGATGGACCAATGTCACTCGCTCCGAAGGTACCTAAAGAGTTTCATCCGCCAAGGCTACCTCAAAGATTTCGTGCTGAACCCCGGCGCCATCTTGAAGTAAGGACAACCGACAATTCCCGAAGTCTAGCAGATTGCCAACCAGCCTTAACATCCATGCTTCCAGTATAAAGCGATCAATTAAGATCAGTCCTTGGTCAAGGGAAGTACTCCCAACCACTTTTGTTTTTTTATCCTTTAGTATTTCAAATAAATTTTGGGTTTTCTTCTTCAAACTTATGTTTATTTACCACATACGACCCGGCCTCATGATGGTTGCATAAGCAACCTTGCCTTCTGAGGTCCTCTGTCCACTAGATCGTGAGGTAAAAACGCGCCTGTCGAGGCTCCCTGCTTACTCCATGTGGTGAAAGTGTTTTAAAGCCACTCTTCGGGGTGTACCTGTCCAAGGCCCTCCCGTTGCAGTATAGGTGAGGAAAAAAGTCACCTTTCGAGCCCTCCAACTACTCTATGGCTGATGAGCGGAAAAATCATCCTACGGGACGCACCTTCCCAAAGCCGTCTGACGAGAAGCATTGATTGAAGCTTTAACCTGCACACAAAATAAAGAATTTCAGATTTAAGAATAAAGATATGCAAGTGCTCAATTATAACTGCGATAGCAAGTGGCTATGCGGGTCGTGATCTATAAGGAGGGTTTGCGATAGAAGCGTTCAAGGTTTTTTATTGAAATCTTTATGAAGAAAAATGAAAGTTCTTCTTTGTTTTAAGAAATAAAAATGAAAAAAGAGTTAAAGGTTAAAGTTAAAAAGAAAGCGATAGATGAAGAAGGTGGAGAAAAATGGAGAATGACTATTTACAAAGAAATGGGAAAGGAGTAATGAAAGAAGTCGTATTGGTGATCTAAACTAAAAATAAAAGAAAAGAAAGAAGATTAAAGAATTACTCACCTAGTTTGGTTGATGACTTACCTAGAACCCTTGCATGTTCTACCTTGCTTCGGAGGCGTTCAACGCATAAGTCATAGGATTGAGCTCAGTCCCTATTCGCATTATATCATCAAGCCGAGCAAGAATGAAGTGATATCGATCTTGAGGAGGAGATCATCTTCATGAAGTATCGTTGGCACTCACAAAAATGTTGTTATACTTATGCTTCTGGATTCACTTGCATGCTCATCAAAAACCAACAGAGGTAAAGTAGAAAGAGGAAAAAATAAGAAAACAAAAGTAAAGAGACGAACATAAAAAATGTTTACCTTTTATTACTTGCAGAAACAATGGAAAAAAGGAGGAGGGTACATCGGTGTCACTCTCAACATAAGCCTCTCTCTCTTACTTACATGAATCTCAATCTAACCTAAGCTTACATACAAATTACAGTTACATAAAAAGAAAACAAAAAACCTAAACTACAAAGAATGAAAACTGGACTAAATCCTATCTTTGCATGGTTGTCCCCTTTTGCTCAACTGAAACCAGTATTTATAGGCAAAACCCATAAGGGGAGAATCCCAGGAAGATTAGGGGAGCAAACGCTCCCCAACAACCATCAAACTGCAGGGTGTGGCCAGGTGGCCACACCCTGTTGGTGGGTCTCCCTGGTTTCACTTTCTGACTTTATCTTTAGTTGGTTTTCTCATTTAGGTCTGGGATTGTGATGAAATGGCCTTTTTCCTTGGCTTCAACCGATCGATTCTGGGAGGATTCTTCTCAACCGGTTTTCAACCTCTCTGATTTTGCCCTGATTCACTGAGTTCGAATTAATTCTGATTTAATTCAGAATTTGGTGGGCTTTTGGGCTCATTTCTCTTCACTCTCCTTTAGGAATGGGCTTGCAAATAAATTAAACATTTAATTAGGACAATACAGATTTTATTCTATAATAAGTATGAAAATATGATACTAAATATGCAACATTAGCGAACAATCACGCCCCCATACCTATCTTTTGCTCGTCCTCGAGTAAAATAACTAAACTATGCTAAGGATTATTAGACCACTTTTGCAGGTCATGCGATTGCGCTGAGCATGTGCAACAAGCCGTTAAACCTCTAGGTTTCCCCTAGAGGATGAGTTTTGTCTCGTGAGGGTTTTCAGTGGATTACACCGACAAAATCCATAAAGAAAGAGAAACAAAGAGTTAGTATTTTCGAAAAGCATTTTGAAAGAGAAAAATATTTGAAATATAATTGTAAGATTTAAGTAATCTATATGTTATAGGAAAACCGAATTTTTCATTTCCTAAACTTAGTCTTATGCCTAAACCTTGTGATCGTGAAAATTTTGACGAAGGGTTCATTAAATCTAACTCTTAAGCCTTATATATATATATATATATATATATATATATATATATATATATATATATATATATATATATATATATATATATATATATATATATATATATATATATATATATATATATATTGGTGGTATTATTCCTTAGTTCTATTAGGCTTTCTAATCTGCCCATGTAACGAGCCTTTAATCGATGACTCCCAAACCACGGTCTTAGGGCACTAGGTGAGAAAACACCCCAAGGACTTAAGGACTCGAGCAAACAAGGCCACAAAACTAAGGATTTTATTATATGAACCCCTTTTAGGCATGAATACTTATGCTTTATTAGGCACAAATACCCAGCTTAATCAGAGGATTTTTATATATATATTTTTTCTTTTCAAACTTATCTAATCATCTTTCGAATAAATACTAAGGTTTGCTTAGGCCAAAGCACCTAGCTAATCAATAATTAGATTTGTTTTTTTCTTTTTTTTTTTTTTTTTTTATATAAGGCATAAGAATCTTTGTTTTTGAACCCTAAGTGTGTAAGTGTATGAAGTGTGCATATTTCATCAAGGTAAAGATCAAGACTAAATTACTTTGGCAAATTTTCTTCCTAACCCTAAAAATCAAACAAATAATCTTATTTTGACCAAGCATAAGAAATCCTAATTCGTATTTTCTTATTCCTTAAAATTAACTTAATTTCTTACAAAAAATATGTCAAAATATTGTTTCTATTTTCAAAAAGTTTTTACAAGTAAAGAAAATGTTATTATTATTATTATTTTATAAAAAGAAAAACCTAAGTTATGTTAGAACCCTTCCCCACACCTATCTCATACATTGTCCTCAATGTATGAATTAATGCATAGATGCATGAAAAAGAAGAAAGGGAAGGAAAATGTTACCTTAAGGTGGTGGTTCCGGTGGTGATCTGATTTGTCCACGAAATGCGGCCCAATCAACTTTTTGTGGAGTTTGGAGGAACCCACTAGAAATTTCTTTAATATAACCCTTTAGAATGATATATCCATGAAGGATTTTTATTAAAAATTTAACCCCATCTAATTTCCAAATTCCATAATTAATTTTGGAGTCAAATTTGTCAACCACCTTGTCCCAGAATGGAGTGTCAAAAGATAGAATGATTGACTTGGACTTAGGAAGTACTGGAATTAATACCGACTCAGGAAAGTGACTTAAGTCAAGTAAAGGTTCAGGAGTCGAGATTGGTTCAAGAAGTGTTTCTAAGTCAAGAAGTTGATATTCAAGTCCACATTTATTTTCCAACAATGGAATGTGACTTAATATTGGTGATTCAAGTTCAGGAATGATAGGTGTGGGAATCAAAACTGACTTTAAAATATTCCTCAATTCGGGTAACAAAACAGGAGTCAATATTGATTCAGAAATTTGAACTAGATCACAGATTGGAGAATCTAGATCATATTTCTCATTGAGTTCAATATCATAAAAATGAGAACTTGCCAATTTGTCAATAGGATTTTCAAAAGTGTAAAATTGGTCAAGTTCAATATTATCATCAAAAATGGGTGACTCAATTTCATGATGAATTAGCACAGGATTCAATGTTGACTCGGGAAAAAGATTGAAATCAGGTGAAGACACCGGAGTCATTATTGAATCAGGAAGTAAAATTGAATCATTAAGTTGAGGTTCATGATCATATTCATTTTCAAGTTCGATTTTAGGCAAGGGATAACTTGCCAAAATATCAATATCATTTGGAGTTTGGGCAAGTTCAAATGATTGTTCTGAAATGGAACCTTGATTTCTAAAACTACATGACTATTCGGCTCTAACAGAATGGTTAGTGACATCAGAACTGGCCAATCGGTGAGAACGTAGAGATTGGACCATCATATCTATGTCACGATTACGAGCGTTTTGAGCCTGAGTCATGGCTTCAAGCATCTTTTCATAGTTGATAGGTTCATTGTTTTGTTGAAAAGATGAAGTGTTGTCTTGGAATTGGTGGTGGAATTATGAGTCCATCAAGTTTTGTGATTATTGTTTGGACTCACGCATACTCCTTTCCAAAACTGATGGTTTTCTAGTTTGGACAGGTGGAACAGAGTATGATTCTTGGAAATATTGTGGACTAGGTGGATGAGGAGAACAAGTGGGTTGAAAATTGGACTCGGGGGAGGTGAATCCCCACTGACTCTGTGAAGAGTTGAAATTATTATGGAAATTATGGTTATAAGATTGGGGACATGGGTTATATTGATTCGGATAAGACCAATCCAGCACACTAGGTTGGTTAAAGTTATGATATGCCGGGTTGGTAATATCCAAAAAAGAAGTCGGTGTATAATATGGATTACTATTAAAATTGAAAAAATTGTTATTATAAGCCATATCACACAATATGATACAAACAAAGAAAAAAACAAACAAATAAGCAAACAAATAAAAAGAAAAATTCTAAACTAAGTTAGGGTAAACCTATGACCTAGACGACTTCTAACTGGTTAGACTGTCCATGGGAGGTATAATGCAGACTTTGACCACAAGCTAATCAGCCTGGTCAGGGCAAGATTTGTGGGAGGTTATCCGTCAAAGACGTTCCTTAATTAAATAACCAACCACCAACCTTCGGGCTTTCGGCCCTTAATCCCTTTCCTAGACACTGATTTGGCAGGAGTCAAATTCCAACACCTTTCCCCTTAGGATAATCTCCTAATTGAGTTCGAGATGTCCCTAGGGCCAACGTCTACTCAGTTTTAGTTAGGCTTGGATTAGTGAGTGCTTGGAATCTGATTTTTGGGCCAAGGAAGGGTGATTAAATCCCCACCTTATCTTGTTAATGGGTGGTGCCCTTAAGATCAATTTGTGCAAGTGTACAAGATATGTAAATAAGATTCACTCAAAGAGATGTAAATCAACCAAGAGATGAGTCCTATTCTAGATGCAATGCGAACATACCTTGCTCCATCACTCTTCAACAGTAAAATAAATGAATTGAAAAGACACGTGCCTAAAAATGCAAACATCTAATCAATTTTTTAACTTTTTCAACAAATGTTTTATTGTTGGTTTATTAGCAGGCTTTTGGTGATGGCATATAAGAAATAAAGTTTGCAGAAAATTATATTTTTGCAAAACAAACAGCCCTACAAAAAAGACAGTTAGCAGTGAACTCTTCCTTGCCGCGGAAATGCGGCTAAAGTCGAGCAAACGCGGCAATTCAGAGGGTACTTGGTCTCTGTTTTCTGGAACAGAGGCTCAAGACCACTTATATGTTTCTGCAATCCTTTTTCCCTGCTTTTCTTGCCCTGTAACCTGCAACAGAGAAGAAAAATTCATTTTAGTTCTACAAATTCAATAAAAACTAGATTTCAATAAAAATCGTTACCCTTCCTGGCAACGGCGCCGAAATTTGATTGAAGCTTTAACCTGCACACAAAATAAAGAATTTCAGATTTAAGAATAAAGATGTGCAAGTGCTCAATTCTAACCACGATAGCAAGTGGCTATGCGGATTGTGATCCACAAGGAGGTTTGCGATAGAAGCGTTCAAGGGATTTTATTGAAATCTTTATGAAGAAAAACGAAAGTTCTTCTTTGTTTTAAGAAATAAAAATGAAAAAAGAGTTAAAGGTTAAAGTTAAAAAGAAAGCGATAGATGAAGAAGGTGGAGAAAAATGGAGAATGACTATTTACAAAGAAATGGGAAAGGAGTAATGAAAGAAGTCGTGTTGGTGATCTAAACTAAAAATAAAAGAAAAGAAAGAAGATTAAAGAATTACTCACCTAGTTTGGTTGATGACTTACCTGGAACCCTTGCATGTTCTACCTTGCTTCGGAGGCGTTCAACGCATAAGTCATAGGATCGAGCTCAGTCCCCATTCGCATTATATCATCAAGCCGAGCAAGAATGAAGTAATACGGATCTTGAGGAGGATATCATCTTCATGAAGTATCGTTGGCACTCACAAAAACATTGTTATACTTATGCTTCTGGATTCACTTGCATGCTTATCAAAAACCAGCAGAGGTAAAGTAGAAAGAGGTAAAAGAAAAAGAAAACAAAAGTAAAGAGATGAACATAAAAAATGTTTACCTTTTATTGCTTGCAGAAATAATGGAAGAAAGGAGGAGGGTACATCGGTGTCACTCTCAACATAAGCCTCTCTCTCTTACTTACATGAATCTCAATCTAACCTAAGCTTACATACGAATTAAAATTACATAAAAAGAAAACAAAAAACCTAAACTACAAAGAATGAAAACTGGACTAAATCCTATCTCTGCATGGTCGTCCCCTTTTGCTCAGCTGAAACCAGTATTTATAGGCAAAACCCATAAGGGGAGAATCCCGGGAAGATTGGGGGAGCAAACGCTCCCCCAACAACCATCAAACAGTTGTGAAAACGCGCCTTTGGCCGTGTTTCCGCGGTCAGGGTGTGGCCAGGTGGCCACACCCTGTTGGTGGGTCTCCCTGGTTTCACTTTCTGACTTTATCTTCAGTTGGTTTTCTCGTTTAGGTCCGGGATTGTTACGAAATGGCCTTTTTCCATGGCTTCAACCGATCAATTCTGGGAGGATTCTTCTCAACTGGTTTTCAACCTATCTGATTTTGCCCTGATTCTCTGAGTTCGAATTAATTCTGATTTAAATCAGAATTTAGTGGGCTTTTGGGCTCATTTCTCTTCACTCTCCTTTAGAAATGGGCATCCAAATAAATTAAACATTTAATTAGGACAATGTAGATTTTATTCTATAATAAGTATGGAAATATGATACTAAATATGCAATATTAGCGACCAATCATGCATCTAAGTCGTCTGGGTTAAGACGCGCCCACACCTTCTCAATGAGGGGTGATGGAGCCACCACCTTACCAGCAAAGTGTCAGCCTCTCGTCTGCCTGGGAAGATGAGTTCCTCCCTGGTGGGAAATCCTAACCACCCAGAGGAGACCGCAACGAGACGGTCTTACCCCCTACTCGGCCTTTCCACTATGATGGGAAATCCAAATCATTTAGAGTCGGACACCTCTACTCCGCTGTCGAAAAATCCTGACCACTCGGGGGAACTGCAACAAGATGGTCTCACCCCCTACTCGGCCTTTCCACTCCAATAGGAAATTCAAACCATTCAAAGTCAGACACCTCTACTTCGCTGTCAGAAAATCCAAACAGGTCTCACCCCTACTGGCTTTTCCACTCCGATGGGAAATCAAAACCATTCAGAGTCAGACAGCTCTACTAGGTTGTCGGGAAATCTAAACCACTAGGGGAACCGCAACGAGATAGGTCTCATCTCTACTCAACTTTTCCACTTTGCTAGGAAGTTTAAATCATTCAGAGTCGGACACCTCTACTCCACTGTCGGGAAATCTAAACCACTCGGAGAATCGCAACTAGATGGGTTTCACCCCCTACTTGGCTTTTCCATTCCGATAGCATGTCCAAACCATTCGGAGTTGGACACCTCTACTCCGCTATTGGCAAATCCAAATGCTCAGAGAACCGCAACGAGATGGGTGTCACCCCCACTCAGCCTTTCTACTCCGCTGGGAAATCTAAAGCATTCAGAGTCGGACACCTCTACTCCGCTGTCTGAAAATCCAAACCATTCGGAGGAGACCACAACGAGATGGGTCTCACCCCTAACTCGGCCTTTCCCCTCTGCTCTGAGATCCAACTAGTCAATCTGAGGTCTGATTGGTCTGCTCTGAGGTTTGATTGGTTCACTCCGCTCTGAGATTCGACTGGTCAACTCTGAGGTCTGATTGGTCCTCTCTGAGGTGCCATTGGTCCTCTCTGCCCCCTTCCAACTCCGAGGTTGACCTGCGAACAACCTGCGAAGGGTGACGAAATCATCAAGGCGATATTGGGTTCCTTAACTTAACACTGCGTCTTCCAAATGGGATTAACCTGCCTGCCCAGTCCATGCCAACCTGAAGGCAGTGAATCAGGATGAGACCGGCAAAATGACAGTCGGTTCTACTCTGACTTCCTATGCTCTGAGAAGTGGAGTGGGGGAATTTGTAGTGGCCATTTTTCAGCCTCCCTTAAAATCATGGCACTTGTCCTGCGATATAGGGGCACTTTGGAAATTAAACAACTATTTTACCAAATCAAATCCACATTTATAGCTGGGAAGTGTTTACACCCCTAGATTAGAGCAGATATGAATAGATACAGAATCATACGGTTACAACCACAAAGATTGTACGATTATAACAACTCGAGATACCAGCAACTTCGATATCATTTCTCAACTTGTATAAATACCCCTTCTCCAACGAGAGAGGGGGAGGAAAAAAATCAAACACCTGATCACTTGTAATATCACCACTGTAATCTCTCTCTTAAAGTCTAGCGCACCCACCCCCTGTTGTTTTTTTTTACCATTCTCGGGGTTTTCCACGTAAAAAACTGTCTTTGCGATTGTGATTTTCTCTCTATTTTCACCTTTCCTTCTTTTTATGTTTGTGGGATGAGGTTTTATTTTGAGATTTTTTTTTGCCACCACAAGAATGCAAGTTTAGTGCACAGGGAAGAGTCTTCTTTTGCTTCCTACGGTCCAAAGATAACAGTTTGCTGAATCTGTAGCCACGGTTTGGAGTAGGACGCACCCAATGTTGTCTGTGGAGTTTCCTGCGAACTTGATACCCGCCTAATCAGCAGTATCATTCCATATGTGAGAGGAGTTCCAACATTATACGAAAAAATGCTTTCTGTTTTGCACTGGTGGTCAAAGTGCACAGCTTGTCAGTGAAGTTAAAATGGAAAGCTTTAAATGGTTATGATATATTGATAAAGCTCTCTGTAGGCTCCAAGGCTAGATCATTTTGACAAGATATTCTATAAATTGTTGTTTGTCAATTGTGTTGTTTGAAGTTTCTTGGTGTCTGAACATAGGAATACTTTTAAAGGCAATTGTCTGGATGAAGTTGCTTTCTCAGCAGTATGGAGTGTACAATTATTATGGTAATGTTAGAATTTTTTTTAAGAATGATTCTCTATGCCAATACATATTAGTTAAATTCATGTTTTCTTATATTAATTTTTAAATTTGTCTTGCCATTAAAAGAGTCCTTCAAACCATTTAAATTTCTTGAGATCAGATATATTAGGTTTGTATATGGGGGGAGAGTTTTCATTTAATATCTTTAATTACAAAGCTTCTACAACAATGATGACGAGGTCTGACTTGCTGATCAATGTTGTGCAAAGCTTGGCGTTGCCAGAAAATAAAAGTATATATGTTACAAAAATAGCTATAGCGTATCCTTAGATTATTATGATAGGTTATGTTTTCATTATTTTTCTCTGTTTCCACTAGTTCTACTTTGTGGAGATTCTTTCTTATTATTCTCCTTACTGTGATATAATTCATTTTCATTACTGTTTTCAGAAAGTCTTTGAAGATTTGAAGCTGCTATCGGTCAATTTTATCTTTTTAAAACACAATACGATAATAGCTTTGCAGCCTTGCTGTCTAGAAAACATCTATTCTTTTTGTCATTACATACCTGAAGGTTTGAGCTTCTTACACTAATTAATGTTTTTGTTTTGGGGTTTAGATATGTAACCCCAAATCATTCATATTTAAAAATTTACCCCTTAAATTATTGATATTGCTTACATGGATATTGCTTACATACCCTTTAAATTTTTGAGATATCAATAAGTTACTCTCAATGTTAGTTTATAGATAGAATATGAATGATTTGCCCTTTATACCCTTATTCTTATATTTTCTTTAAAAAAATAAAAAAATAAAAGAGAATGTCTCTCTAAGAGCTCTCCTCCCCTAATTCTGCCCGTCTCTTCACTCTCCCTCCAAATATCCCCACCTCTCCTCCCCCCAAACTCGTCTCTCTCTCTCTCTCCCCCTCCCTCCAATCCCGCCTTTCTCCCACTTCCCAATCCCCCCTTTCTCTCTGTCCCTCTCTCCCCCCTCCCCCAATCTCATCCTCTCTTTCTCTCATAATCGCTCTCTCCCACCTTCCCCATTCATGCCCCTCTTTCTCCAACATAATCTTATTTGTTCCTGATTAATTCTTTTTTTTTTGAACTTTCTTTTGAGAAAAGAGAAGCGGGGAAAATAAGAACGAGGACTAAGTTATGATTAGAGTGTAAATTATAGTATAGAGGGTATATTAGTCATTTTTAATATTTTAACAACAAAAAAAAAATATTGTCTTTTGATCTTAAATAATAACAGTTGGGGGGTAATTTTTTTGGCTTCAAAAATTTGGAGGTATGTCGGCAATATTAATGATTTTAGAGAAAATTTATAAATATAGGGGTACATATCTAATAAACCCTTTTGTTTTTCACCTATGTTGGGGATTCCTATATTGGTTAAGATTTGAAATTCCAATATTTGAAGAGAGATTCCCATATTATTTTGGAGAAATTCAATTTCTCTGGAGAAAATTAATGCTAATGAAACAATTTCCAACTCTTTTAGGTAATTGCGAGTTCTGCTCTTTCTGGTTGCATTTCTGATGTTTTTAACCATCATGATGTTTTATATCTAGATAAAGTTGTGGGACCTATCTTTTTGGCTTAGTGCTATTCTTCGATGGCCTTTGGTAGCCCGTATAACAAGTAATTTTGCAGTGAGTAAGATGTTTTTGTGTATGTTACATTATTTGAAGTCACATGTCAATTACTGTAGAAATGCTATAAGTTCCTTTTTGTGGGTGAAACATTTAGCTTTATACAAGAAAAATTACGAGGAAATTATTATTACAAATTAACAGACAAAAAAATAAAACAGGTTATATGTTTCAAATAATCAGAAAGGCAAGGTTCCTCCTCCATCCTCTTGTTGTGGACCAAAGAATTTAAGTTGCAAAAAAGTGACGACATAATAATGTAGAATCAAATGGAGTGCCTAACAAGAAAATGTGGAAGTGATCAGTGATGCTACTTGCAGTATGCATTATTAGGGGGTTCTGATTTGCTAACGTTGTGTCGCTAGGGCTGTGGTCGATAAAAACCGGCTTACCATGAATTGAATCCATCATAAGCAATTTGAGGAGCTCCCTGGATGGTACATGTCTGATCACACACGAAAAAAGTACCTTTTAGGTTAGGAGCACCGGTGTGGTGCCAACCTAAGCCCCTTGGGCGTGAGATCATAGGTGGTGTGAAATGGAAAAGATCCATAGAGGAAAATTACCGGAGTTGTGAATGGAGGTGCCGTGTAGAGGACAACTACGAGCGTGATAGGAAGGACCGGCAGCGGATAACTGTCGGTGTAATGGATAAGAGAACGCACAGAGGACAATCGCGGGTATGTTGATGAATTGGTAGAGGAGAACTGCCTGGAGTGGTGTGATGTGTATGCTCAGAGGATTAGGGAACCGATCACTTTTCCTTAGGAGAAGTATCATATATAATTAATAATGATGCCAGCTAGAGGCGGGATTAACGGGTTGCTGTAACTACACGATCTAGACGTGCTGAATTCATTGCAATGACTGTGATCATCGGTGTTAGTCAGTTAGGATTGCATGCCGAGAAATCTGTCACTGTCCATAACTTCCCGTTCTGAAAAGGGCATTATACGTTATGAACGTGGGGGGAGGAAGGAGTTGCATAAGTATCGGCTGAGATCATGGATGATGTGTCGTTGGAACTTGGGATGGAGATCTCAAAGAGTTAAATGGCTAAGAATAGTGGAATGAGGCTCCAGATTGAGGACGCCTTCGAGATTGAGGATAGCTCCAGGATAGCCAGGAGTAGCGGAGGCTCCGTGTTGAACTCTGGGAGTTGTGAATTTTTTGAGGAAAGCTTTTGGTAGCTTGGATACGGGTCATTATCCTGGTGAGGGTCAAATTTTAACCATTACAGATGCTCCCGCTTCCCCACTTGTCAGAGTTGGTGGAAGGAAAGTCAGAGAAGTGAGGATACTCTAATAGATTATCAATGTTTTTACACTCATTATGTGCTTGCGGACAGAGGAGTGTGCAATGAATCTTTTTGAATCGCTGCAGATCTTCTGGAATTAATTTTTGGTTGCACAGCTAGCTACCAGTTGTCACATCAAGCGATTGGATCTCTTAAAAGGTTGAGCCTTGCGTCTCCTCGAATACTTGCATCATTATGATTGGGAACGTAGGTGACTGGGAACGTAGGGTTTTATGATTTGACGATGACAGTCAATCTTCTGCTTTTATTGTTGGCCGAAAATCTCAGGATTGTGGGCGAGTTTCCAGAGATTGAAAATTTAAATTTGAGTCAGTTGGGCTTTTCTTCCATCTATAAATAGAGATAGTTCTTTGGGAGGAAATCATCTTCTGTCTTCTTCAAAAAACTCTTACTTCGAAATCTTGACTTCTTCCCTTTCTGGGCCGCCATGTCATCCCTCTTCTTTTCATCAAATGAAGGAAAAGGAGCAGGAGGTTAATAAATGATGATCAGGCTCTTTTCTAGGTAGCCTGAAAGGTGTGTCGCATTAGTCGCCATGAAGGGTCTGTTACGACACATTTGTCGCCGTGACAGGGTGCCGCCGTGAAGGATGACAGGTAGGATTCTTGCTTTAACTAGATTGAGCGATCTAGTTTTTAGATTGCTTGATCTTGGGTAAGCAAGCTTTGACTTTGGTCGTCAACCTCTTTCCTGATGGCGTGTACGAGTGAGGAGGAGAGGGAGCTAATCGGCTGGTTGTGCCGGTGAATTGCTTCTCACCCTGGAGTACGGAGCTCTTCCTCAGAACACCTCAGAGGTGATGTGATACCATCACCTTCTTGTGTGTCTTGCATGATTCTTTCTTCAGAGAGTTACTGCCTCGCTCTCACACTTGCAGGATTTTCTGAGAGTTCTCATTTTGCTGCTTTGGAGAGACATGGAGGTAGAGACATTGAGTTGCCCGTTCAGGAGCCATGACGTGGATCACGGTTCAAAGACTCGACCGAGTCGGAGACGAGTCAGCCGAGTTGTATCCGTCTCGGCCCGCTCCGAGATGAGTCCGAGTCATGAGTCGGTTGACTCAATTTAGAGAAAACTGACTCGGTCGAGAATTGGAGTTGACTCGGCCGATTCACGGCAGAATTGGTGCTGGCCTAAAACCCTCGGGCGTGAAAATCAGTAGATAGAGTGGAATGAAAAAGACTGACGGAGAAAAATTGCGGGGTTGTGGATGGAGGTGTCGCGCAGAAGACAACTGCTAATGGATGGGAGGACCGCGTTGAGCACAACTGTGAGTGTGTTGCTGCACTAGCAGAGGATAATTGCCTGGAGTGGGGTATGATGTGTACGCTCAGAGGATTAGGGAAGCGATCACCTTCCCATAAGAGAAGAAGGATTATATATACCTAACAATGATGCCGGC
This sequence comes from Agave tequilana, assembly GCA_038442645.1. Lineage (NCBI taxonomy): Eukaryota > Viridiplantae > Streptophyta > Magnoliopsida > Asparagales > Asparagaceae > Agave > Agave tequilana. The sequence continues at coordinate 585,030 of JAVJIF010029691.1, read as the reverse complement.
GTGGAGGCGGGATTGACGGGTTGCTGTAACTGCACGATCTGCACGTGCTGAATTCGTTGTAATGGCTGTGATCATCAATGCTGACCGGTTTGGATTGCATGTCGTGAAATCTGCCACAGTTCATAACTGCTTGCACTGAAAGGGACGTTGCATGTTACGAATGTGAGGGAGGAAGGAGTTGTATAAATATTGGTAGAGATCATGGATGATCTGTTGTTGGTGCTTCATGTTTGGAGTAGGAACCTTCGAGATGGATGAGACCTCATAAAGGTCTCGGAATGGTGGAATGGGGCTCCGGACTGAGGACGTCTTCGAAAGGGGGTAGCTCCGGGATGGCCGGGATTGGCGAAAACTCCAGTTGGACTCCGGGAGTTGTGGATTTCTCGGGGGAAGCTCTTGGTAGCTTGGATACGTGTCATCATCCTGATAAGGGTCAAATTTTGACCAGTACAGGGGGCAATTTATAGTTTTCTATGCTTCTATGCCCTATCTTACTTTTTCCTGTGATAGAGTTTTAGCTTACTGTCTCAAAACAAGATCTCAGAATAATATGCAAGGGACTCAAGATAAAATGTTCTAGATTGCGAATGTTGAAGTCTGTAAACTATTTGCTTGTTTAATGTCAAAATAGTCCAGATCACCATCTCAATGTTCAAACATTTACTTGTTTGATGTTGCAAGGGCATTGATTTTCTATGTTGGTATGTTGAAGTGTAGATGTTACTTCTCCTCTTTATCTTCAAAACCTATTTATTTCTAAGTTTTCTACTTAGTCCTTGTGATTCTAGTTGCAGATGTGGCTTATGGTGTTGGCGAGACTGAAATTTTCTTGATTTCAGTCTATAAACTGTTAACTGTTTTGATTTTGAAATAGTCTGCATTCCATCTGAATACCCAAAACATTTATGTTCAGTGCTTATGGACACATTTTCCTAGGTTTGGTTACATCATGTTGTCTGAATTTTATTATTAATATTTAATATTGCAATTTCTGCAAGATTCTTGTTTACTTTATTTTATCCCTTACTTTGTCCAGAACTGTTTCGAATCTAAAACTGAAGACGGGGCAAACTAGAAACCATGTATGAACTAACTGCTGCCATTATTGCTATCAGGTTGCACATCATGTCTGCATGCAGTGGAGGGATTCCTGATATTAGGTGGAGGATCAGTTTGTCTTTCTGTTAAAAAGCTGTTTCAAATGTAAGCAAGAATATCATATGCTATATGGTTTTATTCTGAGACTATTTGTATGTTTATTTTACTAAGACAGGGATTATGGATGTGATTAGTTTCCGTTATCTATAGTTGAAATGTGTATGCTTACATGTATTATAATAAGAAAATGGTTTGCGACTATTATGCTCGTCTCAATGATTCAGCGAAGTAGTAACTATGCCATGTGTATCTTACTGGAGTTGTGAACATGACTGATGACTTTCATAAAACCAGAATTATATTGCTCCTAATTTGCATCTGAGCAAAATCCCCCTTTGATGATCATTGTAGAATCATAAATGTAAGGCTGTAACCCACCACCCAGCATAACTTATGCGAGCGGATGATGAATTAATTTATCAGAACATCAACTGGATTATTGACAAAAAATTTGAAAGCAAAAATATTAAATTGGAGTTCATGAGTGTCTTTGTAAGTTTATAGGAGAAGGAAGCTCACGGTTCTAAAATGAACAAAAAGTACAAGTTATAGGGTTTTAGTAGTAGAAGGGAGGTTCAGGTTCTAGAATGGATCTGAGTTAGCAATCAGCAGGTTAGCTTGTTGGTGACACCCCTCCTAAAAGGGAGGTTTCAAGTTCAATCTTGGTTATTGCTGAATGGGGAACTTAACTTAAATAATTAGTGTTGGTTTGCATCCTGTGTGTCAGCTGTAGTGCATCCTCTCTCCTCTTTCTCTAAAAAAAATAAAAAATAAAAAAATAACTATCACGATTCCATCCCAATGCCAAATTCAGTCCGGAGTCACTCTCCCAGACTCGCCATCACAGTCTAGAGGCCCAGCCTCTAAAATAAAAACCCTCCACAAAGATTGCCGCTTTTATGCTGTTTACAGCTTAGTGGTTACACTGTTAGATCATCCCCATATTTAGACGTTACAGTGCCCCATATCAATGCAGGCTGTTTTGAATAGTGGCAAATATCTCTGCATAACAAACTCAACAATCAAGTGGTGCGATCTGAAAGGTTATTAGGAAATCACAACGTGCCAATTGTACATTTGCAGAGATCCGAAATATCCGTGTGTGCATCAATAGCTCAGTCAGGTATTAGTATTGCTTATTCTCCAACAGAGATGCAGTTCGCTTCTAATTCCACCTAAAACACCACACACGAGTAATCTCTTTGCTTTTTCTCAACAAGCATACTCATTCTCACGCCCGAGGGTTCTTGGTTGGCACCATACTCACCGGCGCTCTTGACCTGAAAGGTTTTTTTTTCTTATTGTGCGTTTCTTGACATATCCAATCAGAAGGGTCCTAATCGTTTGTAACAGAAAATCTCCACCACAAAAATCAAGCAATTAAAGTCATAAGATTATACCCAAATATAGAATGACTTCAAATTACCAATGATGGTGAGAAATATTGCGAGCTGATAACAGCAAAACATCATTGTTGCCACCTTGATCTTGAGCGCAGCATCTTTAGACTTTGGGTATATATCTTCTTTGTGGGACTGCTTCTATTTATGGGTCTTAGCTGTCTTCAAGAGATTAACAATATACTAAGTGTTAAACATTAATTAGGGACACATAAGCACTAATTTTCTTTAGAATAAATAATAAAAAACAATTAAGCACTAAGTCTTTAAGGATTAACCAGCTTTCTGGCTCTCTCTAAAGAGAGACTAAAATCATTTCAAAAGGATCCAGATCCGGACTCGAATCCTTCCCACTGAATTTCAACCCCATGACATTTAAATTCAAGATCCACTTTATTAAAGTTGATCTACATTATTTGAAGTATCTAAAAATAGAAAATTATGTCATTTGAATACTTTTTGCTTATCCATCAAGTGGGCGCAATACGAATGGCCGAAAGTAGTGGGTTGTTAGTTTAACCGTGTATAATATTTGAAATCTAAAAAAAATTGGTCGTAGGGGTTTTAAATGTTTAGATAATGATCAAATGATCGGATCAAGAATTTGTGTGTTTAAAATCATAGATCTAGGTAAAATACTATTTTTAGTCGTCCATTTTACGCAAACTTGATGAATAAGAAAAAAATATTCGAATAACATGAATTTTGGTTTTTAAAGGCTTCAAATAATGTAGGTCAACTTCAATGGAGTGAATCTTATATTTGAGTATCAGTGGATTGAATTTTAATGAGAAGAATTCGGGCTCAAATCCTTTTGAAAGGAGCCAAACCTATATATATATATATATATATATATATATATGTATATATATATATGTATATATATATATATATATATGTATATATATATAGATAGAGAGAGAGAGACTTGTGCTATTCCACAAGGATTTGAGGCCGAATCTTTTCCACTCAAATACAACTCTATGACATCTGAATGCAAGATACACTTCATTGAAGTTGATCTATATTATTCAAGTAATTAAAAATAAAAATTCATATATTTTGAATACGTTTAGCCCATCTATCAAGTAGGTATAAAATGGATGACCAAAATAGTGGGTTGGTAATTTCTCAATGTGATCGTATGTACTTGCCTATTTTGATTTTTCTCGATGTTGCTCAATAGCAATCCTTGCGTTCATGTAGAGAGTAGGTTAGCAATTTGCCCCACCTAAACTTTGAGATTATTGATGGAGGCTCCTTGATTTCTAATGAAGGCTTTTTAATTCTCTATCATTGACTCGTTCTTTGCCAAGAAGTACTCGAATTTATCCATGAATTTTGCAAAGGCTTATTTCAAATTTACTTTCTACTCTTTCACTTGTTGGTATTGTTATTGTTGATAGTTGCTGGCCCAAGATAGATTTGGATGATTCTTCCATGCAGGGTTGTACGTGTTGGATAAAGATTTTTGGGCCTTGGAAAATTGTTGACGAAGTTGATTTGTTCGATTTGAACATCTGAAAAAGTATTGCCAATTTGACAATCTCTACTAGAATGTGCTCCTCTGCAAAAATCACAAATTGAATTAAGAGTATGAATTGCACTTACATTGAACGTACCAAGTCATTTTTGTTAAAACCTGCTGCCCCTACATGTTCATCACATTGTTACATATCCATTGGTTTTGATGATAACAAGCTTAGGGTTATATGCACACACACTTATTTATATATGTATTTTGTACTCACATATGTTTTGCAGATCAAAAGGAGGATATTTTGATGGAAACATAGCACATACATGTTGATCAAAGAGTGCAAGATATTACAAGGCTTTTTTATATTTTTCTAATTTTTTTAGATTTTTAAAAATTTGTCAAAAGACTTGAATATACAATTTTTACACATCCCTAGTCGACTAACCCAAAACCTAGTCGACTAAGTTAAGTCTTATATTCTTTCTTTTTTAATTCATATACATACTAGTTGACTACCCTTCCTAGTCGACTTATAGAAATTTATAGAGACCAGTCTGCTTACAGTTTAGGTTGTTTATGTTAGCCCAAAGGCCCATCACTCTAGTTTTGATGATGATCAACTCATGTAGTTATAGTACTAATGATCTTGTGTTTAATTAGTGACAGATTCATGATCAAGATCTTAGTAGGTGTGTAGCTTCAACAAAGGATTTAAAGTCAAGTTTTGGAGCTAGCACGGTTTGATTCACGAGCCTATGCATCAAGTACTCAAGAGGAGTCGAGCTTGTTGGATCGTGTTTGGACCAAGTCAAGAAGATGAGAAGATTTCAAGTGAAGACTTCAAGATCAAGACTTGTGTCTAGGTTTGTTTTTATAAGATTTTGTTTTAGAAAAAATGTAAAGGATAGAATAGTTGGTGGATTGCTCAAATATACCATACATACACACTCTTGATTTAGATGAGTTTTCATAAAAGATTTTTCATTTTAGAAAAGACCTTTTATTTTGGAAAAATACCGGTTTGATTTTTTGTATTCAAAGTTTACATGTATTTAACCAAAACTGTATTTAGTGTTTTAATGTCAAAAACATAGATATTTCTCCATGTATGTATAGTGGATCATATTCATACATACTATGCTTTAAAAGAGTTTAAAATATCTTGTTTTTGCATTTGGAGAAGTTTGGAAAAATAAGTTTTGGAAAAGCCAATTTTGGAAAATACAGTTTTCATTTTTAGCCAAACTTTCCAAGTTACAAAAATAGTTCAAATTGTTTGTAACATTTCTTGATTTTGCTCAAGCATGTTTTTTTTATCAAAGTATTATTTTAAAACTATTTTTGTAGATTTTTCATGATTTTATGGGATTTTATTGAGTCAAAAATAACCAAGTTTTTAATCCTATAATTCCTGTCCTGGCTTCAGCCGGTCGACCGGACCGGTCGACCGACGTGCACAGAACGTGCATGCCAGTCTGGCTGGAGGGCCGGTCGACCGACCCGATCGACCACCAAAGAACTTCTACTCTCTGGAAAGCCACGGTCGACCGGGCCGGTCGACCGGCAGAGAGATCTGCTCTCTATTCTAGGGTCTCGGTCGACTGACCGGTCGACCGATGGCTCAATGGTCAAATCTGACCATTGGCCGGTCGACTGGGCGGTCGACCGACAGATCATTCTGGCTCCCAACGGCTAGTTTTTCTAGCCCTATAAATTTGGTCATTTGGGAGCTGTTTTATATAAGATTTTCAAGTAGGTTTTGAGCTAGATTTTCCAACTGTTTTAAGAGGTTTTCTCCACTTGTATTTGAGCCAAATACTTCCATTCAAAAGGAGAGTTTATCAAGAGTTTTCAAAGTGATTTCTTTGAGTTTCTCACCATACATTCCATCCTTGTTTTTCTCACAAACACTTGAGCTATCCATTGATATATTCATCCTATAGGAGTATTGTAGTGAGATTGTTTTTAGGTGATCAAAGTGTTGTGATCGCCAAAGACTTCTTCTTTGCTTTGAGGAGGCGGACACGTGTGTTCACGGTGGTTTCGAGTTCATGTGTGAACTCTTTGTTTGAGGTGCGGCCTCGACGAGCTAGTGAGCTTGCGGTGTGTACGGGACTAGAGAGTCTAAGGAGTTCAAGTGTGAACTCGCCTTGTAGGTGTTGCGGTACCAAGTGATCCGGTGGGATTGGTTTTAGTGGAAATCCTTCAAGTGTGAAGGCGGGAACGTAGAGCAAGGGTGCTCGAACCTCGAAACAAATCTCCCGTGTTTGCGATTGCTCACTCTCTCTTTAATTTGTGTTGTGCCTTGCATTCATTCATATTGCTTATATCATCTATATATATATGCTTGGCTTGTGTTTGTGTGCCTCACTTGTGCTTAACCACGAAAGCTTCATATAGCGCCTCAACTCTTATTCAGAGGAATCAAGAGGAGTTAGTCCAGAGCCCTTCAAGGAAAATTCGGCTACACTCGTTGGTTGTACTAAGAGTTGTTGCAATTAGTTTTAATTTCCGCATTTAGTTCATTAGATTAGCGGTACACCTATTCACCCCCTCTAGGTGTTCTTTCAATTGGTATCAGAGCCAAGTGCTCTTGATTTGGGTCTTACAACCTAGAGTTAAAGATCTTCATTTTTAGGCTAATCACAATATTTGTACACACACCATGGATTTCATGTCACCTCCCAATTTTGACATCCTTAACATCCAAACTCAGAAAGTTAAGATGTCTTTGTACCTCAAAGCCTTAGGAATTCATGTTTATTTTGCCACTACTAAAGATTCTTATTATTTAAATGGCAAAAATATTGAGGCTAATGTAAAAGCCCTACATGCTTTGAAGAGTGCCCTAAATGATGTATATTTATCTAGAGTTTCTAACATTAATTCAGCTTTTGTAGCATGAAACATCATCACCTTCCTTGGCAAAAATGAACAATACTTTGTGGGGAGCGACTCAGATGTTGGAAGTGACGCTTCCAACGTGTGCTACATGGTCCAAGGGGATAACCCCCTTGAGGTAACTACCGAATCCGAGGTAGATGAAGGTAGATATGTCCAATGATGAGCTTACATCTTTTTGTAAACAACTTCTTGAAAAATATGACATGCTAAAGAAAGATAATAAGAAAATGAAAAACAAATTTGATGCCATGTTAAATGAAAAAGATTCTTTGCAAGAAAAATTTGAAAATGTTTTAAAAGAAAATGAGCCTTTTAAAACTAATATTGCATGTTTTGAAAAAGAAAATGAAAATTTGAAAAATGAGAATGTTTCCTTAATGTCTAAATTAAATGATCTTTGTGAAGAAAACACTAATTTGAAAAAAAAATTATTTTGGTGGAAAAACAAAAAGAAGTTGCTTTACAAGAAAACACCTCTTTAAAAAGAAAAAATGTTGAAAAAGAAAAAGTAAATGTTTCTAAAAAGAAAAAGACCATTGATCATGCTTTTCATGCCACAACCAATGATAAAATGAAGTTAAATTTTTGAAAAATAAAATTGATTATTTGAGCTCAACTTTGAGCAAATGTGCATTTAACCATAAAAGATTGGAATCTTTGTTTCAAAAGAGACAAGTTCCCCATGTTCATTCACATCATCCACATCATGCATATGCACATTTTACACACCACGATCACAATCATACACATATGTATCCTAAGGTGTACAAATGTACACTTTGTGGCTGCAAAGACCATTTAGCAAAGTTTTGTTTTGATAGGATACATCATATTAATTTTGCTAATTATAAAAATGTTTGGGTTCCTTACAAAGCTAACACCCAAGACCCAAAAGAATATGGGTACCAAAATCCCCACCTTGTGTTTTTGATGTAGGTGCGGGCTCTCACAAAACGTGAGAGGAATGATGCCTTGATGGTGGATGCACATGGACATGATGGACACACATTTGATGCACCACTATCAAGGAGTTTTAGTGGGACAACCACCATGTTTTGGAGATTTGTAGCATAGTTCCTTAATTTGATAACTATTTCTAAAACTCCTAGTTCATTTACATGCCATTTCATATGTGATATTTTTAGCATGTTCATATTTATTTGTGCTTCATGTGGTAAATACATGATTAGATGTAGTATTCGTCAAAACTTATATTTATACTTGTACAAATAGTGAGCAACAAATTGATTCATATATGTTTGCACTTCATTATTGATTTGTACTCACTATGTGCACATGTATAGGCTAGTTTTGATGATTCTCTCATTTATACATGTTTTGCCTATCTTCCTATTTTGCTTCATGTATATGCAATTTTTATTCAAATCTAATAATTATATATGTATACCCATGAGTCATTTGCCTTCATGCAATTTATATTATGGACTCTTTTTATGTTTGGGATATGTATGCATATTGTTAGGATTGGATAAAAACATACATATACCTAGAAGTTTGTTTTTAAGATGAAAAATGAATTTTTATGATCTTCATCTTTATAAGAAAAATGGGTTTTCATGATTTGTTTTGATAAGATTCATGATCAATTTTGAGCTTCATTGATTATTTTCATGAAAATGCTATTTACATGATTTTTGAATACTCACACTTCATTTGTTTTGGTATGACCTTGTTTTTCATGAACATCTTTATGAGCTTTATCGATTTTGAGTGTCAACTCTTGTGTAACTGGTATGATTCATGAAAAACATATGATTTGGTTTCATGTTTTTGAAGGTTCCTTAACTAGTTTTTCAAAAATTAATTTAAACTAGTTATTTATTCTTCAATTTGATAGACATTATGAGATATACACTTGATCTTATTATTGTTTCAATTGGTATCATTGGATCTTTTCAATTGGTATCAATATTGATATTTTTGTATATACTCATATCTTGTTTCCTATATATGTGTGCTTCATTTCAAATAGTATCAATTTCGATTGGTATTTTCCTTTTCATACATATATATGATTTGTTTTGTGCTTGAGTTAAAATCGATTTACATTGTTAAAGCACAAAGTTTCTGTATACTAAGCTTAATTCAAATCTTCTTTTTCAAATTAATTTTTCAATTGATAATTTAATAAGCTTATACATTATTTTTTAAAAATTGATATCAAAATTAAAAATTTGTAATGTTTATTTACAATAAGGTATCTTGAAATTTGATTGTTTACAAGTGGTACCATTAAAAATTGTGTTTAAGTGATATCTTAAAATATGACTTTCTAAGATATCTCACAATTTGTTTTAATTGAGAAAAATTCAAAATTTTGTTTTAATATGAAATTTTGAAAATTAAAATGTTTTGTTTTGTACTGCCTATATGCAAGAAGAGCTTAACATCTCTTCTACATATAGATTCATGTTGAGTGTATCTTATATTGCGGAGCTTAACAACTCTTCTTTATGCGGTACACGTGTGTAGGGGGAGCTTCACATCTCCTCTTATGTATTACATATTATGCGTTATGTGAATTAGGGCTTGTCATCCCTCTTTCATGTAATGTATATATGTAGGGAAGTTAACTTAGCGTCTTCCTCTTCATGAATGTATATCGCATATATCTCTTTGCTGGTTGATTGGATTTCACCTCTTTGTTGATTTTTTGTTTTTGACACAAAAAGGGAGAACATTGCTTTGTTTTTACTTTAACCCCTTTATTGATGATTGGCAAAAAGAGGGAGAAGTATTTGGTATATATGCATGTTTTCCTTGCTTTATTCATAAAGTTGGAGAAGGATTTATGTTTATGCATATATGTTTTGTTTTGCAAATATAAGGAGATAAGCATTTGATGAGTTTTATGCTTTTATAAGGAGATAATCATTTGATGAGTTTTATGCTTTTATGCTTGTTTGGCATATTTGCATACATGTTTATGAGCATTCATTGCATATTTATTTGTTTATTTGTTATGCATGAGTTAAGGGGGAGCTTCCTTGAAGCTCTAGTTTAATCCATGCATATATAACTTCGTGAGTTTTGTCATCATTAAAAAGGGGGAGATTGTTGGCCCAAAGGCCCATCACTCTAGTTTTGATGATGATCAACTAATGTAGTTATAGTTCTAATGATCTTGTGTTTAATTAGTGACAGATTCATGATCAAGATCTTAGTAGGTGTGTGTTGACTGAGATTTCCTGCACACAAAAATAAGGATATTAAATTTTGGAAATAATAGTGTGAGGTTCTCAGTTCTAATCCGCGGTAGCAGGGCTATGCGGGTCGTGATCCTCAAGGAGGGACTGCGATGGAAGCGTTAAGCAAGTTTCTCTAAAAATTTATCTTTTTTAGTTATTTTGTTAGTCACGATGGTATTTACAATGAAAAGTGGTATTTACAATGAGTTGTGGGAAAGAATTGTGGAAGATGTGGATTTAATCTACAAAAAAGAAAAGAAAAGAAAAGGAAAGAAAACTTATCTCTTTAGTCTGCTTGCCTTCGATCCTTTTGCGACGACTTACTTTTTCTCAGAAGATTTGCAAGTATGGCGTATAGGATGTTCGTCGCCATAAGCCATCAAGGGATCTTCGTTGGCTAGGCAGTCTCGAAACAATCGGATCTCACGGATTACAAGTCATCAGAGAGAAACAATGACATAGAACAAGATTAGAAAAACAAAGATAAAGCGAGAATAAAGAAACAATGAAACAAGAATAAAAACAAACCAACCTCGAGCAGATTTTTATTAACAATGGGGGAAAAATAAAAACTTACACCGATGTCACCTGGTACAAGTATGATTCCTTCCTCCATGAAAGCATCTCCACTCTTCGTTACAAAATTTACAAAATAAAATCTAACCTAAAAGAAATAAAAACCCTAAAAATCCTAACTTTGGCCCTTGGCTCTTCGCTGGACGCTGAACTTTTCTGTCTTGCACTGCAGGTGATATTTATAGGTGCTGGAAGATGTAGAGTCCTAGTACAACTCTCCCAAAAAGATCTTATCTCCAGACTTGTGGCACTTATCCATAGAAATTCAAATCTGTCCTGCAACTTCTCATCATGTTGATCGACGAAATTAGCTTATCTACGGATTGAATTGGAAAGTTTGATCAACATAAGAGTTGTAGGTCTTTAAGTCTTCTTTCTGGAGCATCTTGAATCATCGGATTTGCATAACTGTAGCAAAAGTTATAATTTAAACACTAAAATGTGTACAGTCTGAATCCGAATTCTTTGAATTTTTATCTTTGCACTCTCTTTGGCTTTTATCCTCATCCTGCAAGAGTTTAGGGTTGGGTAGAATTCTATCCTTCCCTCATCTTTAATAATTGCAACTTTAGCCCTTGCATATTTGCACTTTGATAATCTGATATTTGCACATTGACTCTTGGGCTTCAAATATGGGCTTGGATCTGGGCTTCATTAGGCTTTATTTATTATAAACATAATAATTCGAGGCCTGCACACAATAAATTACAAATTATTAATAAATGTGCAGAATTAAATGAATAAATATGAAAATGTGATGGTAAATATGATGATAAAAATGCACTTTTGACTACCAATCACACCCCCACACTTATCTTTTTGCTCGTCCTCGAGTAAAAACAAAGAAAAAGAAAAAGAAAAGAAAAGTTAATCTAACCTAACTCACTTTCGTAGGAATCACGGTTACACTTAGCACGTGCAACAAGCCGTTAAACCTCTAGGTTACCCTAGAGGACGAGTGTTGTCTCGTGAGGGTTTTCAGCGGATTGCACCCACAAAATCCATAAAAAGGAAAATATTTGAATTATATTTGAAGAGACTAAGTAGTCTATAAGTTTTAGGATCCACATTTTTATTCATTCCTCAAACCTAGTCTTTATAAAGTTAATTGTTTTCCATTTTAGGTAAGAATTAAAATTGAATTTCTAATATAGTCTTTTTCGTTACCAAAAATCATATGCATCCTTATGTTTTTACTAGGAATTCCTTAACTTGGACTCTCATGCCTCTTTATTATTTATTAATATATATATATATATTTTTTTTGATATGTATAACTCATCTAATATTCTTTCGTGTAAGTATCAAGGCTTCCTGAGGCCCTAATACCTAACTAATTGATTATTAGATGTGTTAATACATATAAGTAATTTTTCTTAGTTTCCTTAGGCTTTCTAATCCACCCATGTAGCGAACTTAAAGTCGGTGACTCCCAAACCGGTCGGCTTTAGGGCACCAGGTGAGAACACACCCCGCGGACTCAAATTCGAATGAATTAGGCCACGAAACTAAGGTTTTATATTATTTTTTTTTATTTTTACACTCACCTTTAGGCGTGAATACTTATGCTTCTTGAGGCACATGTATCCAGCTTAATTAGTGATTTTTTTTTTTTAAACATATATGAGGCACAAAGGTCTTTGTCTTAGAATCCTAGGTATGCATTAGGTATGCAATATTCATTAAGGTAAAAATCAAGACTAATTATTTATTCAATTTTTCTCCTATACCTAAAATTTAAACAATTTATTTATTTTGACCAAGTCTTTAAAAATCCTAATCATGATTTTCCTAATCCTTAAAACTAACTTAGATTTCTTTCAAAAAATAAGTCAAAATACTTCCTTTTTATAACAATTTTTTTTTAAATTTTTTTTTATTAGTTAGCAAATTTTGTTAGTTTCTACCTATGTTAGTATGTTAGTAAAACCCACCCCCACACTTATCTCATGCATTGTCCTCAATGTATGAATGTATGCATATATGCATGAAACAGAACAAGGGAAGGCGGAAGTTACCTTAAGGTGGTGGTTCCGGAGGTGGTCTAATTGGGCCAAGCGTTGCTACCCAATCAAGATAACATAATAATTGGTGGAACCCACCAGAAATTTTCCTTACATAACCCACTAAAATATATGTACAATCATTTTTTAGTATTTCCACCCCATCAAATTTCCAAATTTCATAATAAATTTCAGAGTTAATTGTCTCAACCTCCTTGTCCCAAAATGGAATATGAAAAGATGGAATTATTGATTTGGACATTATAGGTGCGGGAACGAATACCGACTCAGGAAAGAAGCTCAAATCAAGTAAGGGCTCAGGAATCGGGCTAAGTTCATGAAGTGGGTCCAAATCAATAAATTGAAGATCAAGTCCACAATCTTCTTCCCACAATGGAATGTGACTCAATGGTGGTAATTCAAGTTCAGAAATGATAGATGTGGGAATCAAAACTGACTCTAAAATATTACCTAAGTCGGGTAACAAAACAGGAGTCAATAATGATTCAGGAATTTGAACTTGATCATAGATTTGAGAATCTAGGTCACATATCTCATTGGGTTCAATGTAATAGAAAGAACTTGCCAATTTATCCATAGGATTTTCAAAATTACACAATTGGTCAAGTTCAATATGATCATTAAGAATGGGTGATTCAATTTCTTGATTAATTGGAATAGGATCCAATGTTGACTCGAGAAAAGTGAAATCAAGTTGAGACACTGGAGTCATTATTGAATCAGGAAATAAAATTGAATCATCGAGTGGAAGATCATGATCATATTCATGCTCAAGTTCTATTTCAGGAAAGGAAAAACTTGCCAAATTATCAAGAATTGGAGTTTCGGCAAGTTCACATGATGGTACTGAATTAGAATCTTGTTGTCCAAAGCAACTTGGTTCGTCGGCTCTACGAGAGTGGTCAATGAAAGCAGAAATGGCCGAACTGTGAGAACGTAAAGATTGAACCATCAAATCTATGTCATGATCACGGGCTAATTTAGCCTCAGTCATGGCAGCAAGCATCCCTTCATAGTCGATAGGTGCATCATGCTCTGATTGGTCTTGAAAATAGGAAGGGTAATCGTGATGAAGTTGTGAGTCGGTGGACTCACGCATCATCATGTCTAAGATCGATGGTGACTGTTGCTTGGACTCATTCATACTCATCATTTCCAAGATAGATGGATTTCTATTCTGAATGGGCAGATCTGAGTATGAATCATTGAAAGAATGTGGACTAGATGGATATGAAGGACAATTCGGTTGATAATTAGACTCGGGGGACTCGAAACCCCATGAACTCTGTGATGAGTTGAAATTATTATGGAAATTATAGTCATAAGATGGAGGGTGTGGGTTATATTCATTCGGATAAGACCATTCCGGCACACTAGATTGGTCAAAGTTATGATATGCCGGGTTGGTAATATCCGAATAACAGTTAGGTGTGTAATATGGATTAAAATTGGAATTATTATTATATGCCATATCACACCAACACAAACAAAACAAACAAATAAACAAACAAAAAAGAAAAAATTCTAACCTAAGTTAGGGTAGACCTAGACCTAGACGACTCCTAACTGGTTAGACTGTCCATAGGAGGTAGGGTGCAGACTTTGACCACAAGTTAATCAGCCAGGTCAGGGCAAGAGTGGTGGGAGGTTTTCCGTCAAAGACGTTCCTTAATTAAATAACCACCACACTTCGGGCTTTCGGCCCTCAATCCCCTTCCTAGACACTGATTTGGCAGGAGTCAACTTCCAACACCGTTCCCCCTTAGGATAATCTCCTAAATGAGTCCGAGATGTCCCTAGGGCCAACGTCTACTAATTTTAAGTTAGGCTTGGGTTAGTGAGTGCTTGGGATATGATTTTTGGGCTAAGGAAGGGTGATGAAATCCCCACCTTATCTTGTTAATGGGTTATGCCCTTAAGATGAATTAGTGCAAGTGTACATGATAAATAGATAAGATTCACTCAAAGCAGATAATCAACCAAGAGATGATTCCTATTCTACATGCAATGCGTACGTACCTTGCTTCTCCAGCACTCTTCAACAGTAAATAAAAATAATTGAAAAGACACGTGCCTAATAAGCAAACGTCTAATCAATCTTTATTTTTTAACAACCAATAATTTACTGTTGAATTATTAGCAATTTACAGGTATATCACAGAACAAAATAAACAGAGCAGTAAACAGAATTTACAATTTGCAGCAACCTGCAAAACGATCAATCAGTAGTTCTCTACTGTTGCCGCGTTTCCGCGGCTCTGGCCGCGGATCCGCGGCAATACAGTAGGTTCTGGTGCTCTGCCTTCGAGGGCAGAGGCACAGAATAGCAATATGTCCACTGCTGCTGCTATGTTTCTGTTTCCTGTTCTCCAAACCTGCAAACAGAAAAGAATAAAGAATTAGTTAAAAATTAAATTTTTATTTTAAAGAATAACTTACCGTCCCTCCCCGGCAACGGCGCCAATTTGTTGACTGAGATTTCCTGCACACAAAAATAAGGATATTAAATTTTGGAAATAATAGTGTGAGGTTCTTAGTTCTAATCCGCGGTAGCAGGGCTATGCGGGTCGTGATCCTCAAGGAGGGACTGCGATGGAAGCGTTAAGCAAGTTTCTCTAAAAATTTATCTTTTTTAGTTATTTTGTTAGTCACGATGGTATTTACAATGAAAAGTGGTATTTACAATGAGTTGTGGGAAAGAATTGTGGAAGATGTGGATTTAATCTACAAAAAAGAAAAGAAAAGAAAAGAAAATAAAACTTATCTCTTTAGTCTGCTTGCCTTCGATCCTTTTGCGACGACTTACTTTTTCTCAGAAGATTTGCAAGTATGGCGTATAGGATGTTCGTCGCCATAAGCCATCAAGGGATCTTCGTTGGCTAGGCAGTCTCGAAACAATCGGATCTCACGGATTACAAGTCATCAGAGAGAAACAATGACATAGAACAAGATTAGAAAAACAAAGATAAAGCGAGAATAAAGAAACAATGAAACAAGAATAAAAACAAACCAACCTCGAGCAGATTTTTATTAACAATGGGGGAAAAATAAAAACTTACACCGATGTCACCTGGTACAAGTATGATTCCTTCCTCCATGAAAGCATCTCCACTCTTCGTTACAAAATTTACAAAATAAAATCTAACCTAAAAGAAATAAAAACCCTAAAAATCCTAACTTTGGCCCTTGGCTCTTCGCTGGACGCTGGACTTTTCTGTCTTGCACTGCAGGTGATATTTATAGGTGCTGGAAGATGTAGAGTCCTAGTACAACTCTCCCAAAAAGATCTTATCTCCAGACTTGTGGCACTTATCCATAGAAATTCAAATCTGTCCTGCAACTTCTCATCATGTTGATCGACGAAATTAGCTTACCTACGGATTGAATTGGAAAGTTTGATCAACATAAGAGTTGTAGGTCTTTAAGTCTTCTTTCTGGAGCATCTTGATTCATCGGATTTGCATAACTGTAGCAAAAGTTATAATTTAAACACTAAAATGTGTACAGTCTGAATCCGAATTCTTTGAATTTTTATCTTTGCACTCTCTTTGGCTTTTATCCTCATCCTGCAAGAGTTTAGGGTTGGGTAGAATTCTATCCTTCCCTCATCTTTAATAATTGCAACTTTAGCCCTTGCATATTTGCACTTTGATAATCTGATATTTGCACTTTGACTCTTGGGCTTCAAATATGGGCTTGGATCTGGGCTTCATTAGGCTTTATTTATTATAAACATAATAATTCGAGGCCTGCACACAATAAATTACAAATTATTAATAAATGTGCAGAATTAAATGAATAAATATGAAAATGTGATGGTAAATATGATGATAAAAATGCACTTTTGACTACCAATCAGTGTGTAGCTTCAACAAAGGATTTAAAGTCAAGTTTTGGAGCTAGCACGGTTTGATTCACGAGCCTATGCATCAAGTACTCAAGAGGAGTCGAGCTCGTAGGATCGTGTTTGGACCAAGCCAAGAAGATGAGAAGATTTCAAGTGAAGACTTTAAGATCAAGACTTGTGTCTAGGTTTGTTTTTATAAGATTTTATTTTAGATAAAATGTAAAGGATAGAATAGTTGGTGGATTGCTCAAGTATACCATACACACACACACTCTTGATTTAGATGAGTTTTCATAAAAGAATTTTCATTTTTGAAAAGACCTTTTATTTTGAAAAAAAATACCGGTTTAGTTTTTGGTATTCAAAGTTTACATGTATTTAACCAAAATCGTATTTAGTACTTTAATGTCAAAAACATAGATATTTCTTCATGTATATGTAATGGATCATATTCATACACACTATGCTTTAAAAGAGTTTAAAATATCTTTTTTTTTATTTGAATTGGAAAAATAAGTTTTGGAAAAACCAATTTTGGAAAATACAGTTTTCATTTTTAGCGAAAATTTCCTAGTTATAAAAATAGTTCAAATTGTTTGTAACATGTTTTGATTTTGCTCAAGCATGTTTGTTTATCAAAGTATTATGTTAAAACTATTTTTGTAAATTTTTTATGATTTTATGGGATTTTATTGAGTAAAAAATAACCAAGTTTTTAATCCCAAAATGCCTGTCCTGGCTTCAGCCGGTCGACCGGTCGACCGAGCTTGAAGTAGGTCGACCGGGACGGTCGACCGACGTGCATAGAATGTTCATGCCATTCTGGCTGGAGGGCCGGTCGACCGACCCGGTCGACCGCCAGAGAGCTTCTACTCTCCGGAAAGCCCCAGTTGACCGGGCCGGTCGACCGGTAGAGAGATCTGCTCTCTGTTCCAGGGTCTCGGTCGACCGGCTGGTCGACCGATGGCTCAACGATCAAAAATTTAACCATTGGCCGGTCGACCGCGCGGTCGACCAACAGATCATTCTGGCTCTCAACGGCTTGTTTTTTTAGCCCTATAAATTGGGGCATTTGGGGGCTGTTTTATATAAGATTTTCAAGTGGGCTTTGAGCTAGTTTTTCCGACTCTTTTAAGAGGTTTTCTCCACTTGTATTTGAGCCAAATACTTCCATTCAAAAGGAGAGTTTATCAAGAGTTTTAAAGTGATTTCTTTGAGTTTTTCACCATACATTACATCCTTGTTTTCTCACAAACACTTGAGCTATCCATTGATATATTCATCCTATATGAGTGTTGTAGTGAGATTGTTTTTAGGTGATCAAAGTGTTGTGATCACCAAAGACTTCTTCTTTGCTTTGAGGAGGCGGGCGCGTGTGTTCGCGGTGGTTTCGAGTTCGTGTGTGAACTCTTTGTTTGAGGTGCGGCCTCGGCGAGCTAGTGAGCTTGCGGTGTGTACGGGACTAGAGAGTCCAAGGAGTTCAAGTGTGAACTCGCCTTGTAGTTGTTGCGGCACCGAGTGATCCGGTGGGATCAGTTTTAGTGGAAATTCTTCAAGTGTGAAGGCGGAGAGGTAGAGCAAGGGTGCTCGAATCTCGAAACAAATCTCCTGTATTTGCGATTGCTCACACTCTCTCTCTTTACTTTGTGTTGTGCCTTGCATTCATTCATATTGCTTATATCATCTATATATGCTTGGCTTGTGTTTGTATGCCTCATTTGTGCTTAACCACGAGAGCTTCATATAGCGCCTCAACTCTTATTCAGAGGAATCAAGAGGAGTTAGTCCAAAGCTCTTCACGAGGAATTCGGCTACACTCGTTGGTTACACTAAGTGTTGTTGCAATTAGTTTTAATTTTCGTATTTAGTTCATTAGATTAGCGGTACACCTATTCACCTCCGCTCTAGGTGTTCTTTCAGTTTAGTCCACTAATAAATGATTGATACATTTACCTATATAACTAATTTTACAAAGACATGAAAATTTTTTCTATTTCAACTGTAGTCGACTACCCAAATTAATTAGTCGACTAATATAAGAAAATTATGATACTTAGTCGACTAACTCCAAATCCTGGTCAACTATGCAGTCAGTTTCTGACTGTTGGACTGTTGTGTAAGTTTTTTTTTGATATTTTCCACTCTTTTATTATTCAAATTCAAATCAAATAACCACCCCAACTGCCTGAATTCTTCAATTAAAAAAGGGGTTAATTTCTTTGATTTTTACACAACTTTCTATAGATAAAATCTGTCAAAATTATGAAAAACGTCTTGTACTTCAGAAATTTTTTCTCTTTGATTCTTTCTTTACTCAATTCAATTCTTAGTGAAAAAAATTGAGAGTTCCACTATAAGATCCCTATAAATTCACTCCCACACAAAAGTCAAGGCTTATAGGACAATTGTACTCATTGCACAAGTCTTGGTGTAGAGAAGAGGTGTACAGATTTGATGAAGAAGTTTGTCAAGTGGTATACTGTTTGTTAGCTTTGAGGGTTTTCAAAATCAGGTTAAGAAAATTCTCAAATAGGTACTTGGAGACTGGATGTAGGTCAAGAGGACCGAATCAGGATAAAATATTTTATGTTTGTTTTTGCTTTTTCGTGTTTGACTCGTGCATATTTACTTTTATTGAAAGTTAATTACATTTCTTATTTAGAATTTTTAAAATACTATTCACCCCCCTTAGTGTTTGTTTTGCCATAGTTTTAGATTCTAATTTGGTATAAAAGCAAGGAACAAAGATGAAAATAGATTTTTCTTTATCTCAATTCAAAGAAGGTCATTCTACACAACGACCACCATTGTTCGACGGTTTAAACTATAACTTTTGGAAGTGTAGAATGAAAATCTATTTATAGTCAATCAACTATGAACTCTGAAATATCGTGAAAGTGACATATGAGAATCCATCTACAAACTATGACCAATGGTCTGAGGAACAGAAAAAATCGGTCAACCTTGATACAACAGCTATGAACTCATTTTTTTGTGCCTTGAACAAAGAAGAATTTAATCATGTGTCAACAGCCACAACAACACATCAAATATGACAAATACTATATGTAACACACAAAGTAAAAGATCTAAAATTTCTATTCATATTCATATGTTTTAACTATTTAAGATGAAAAAGAATGAAATTATTGATGGGTTTTAGGTATAACAAACAAACTTAGACTTTTAAGGGAGCATGCAACCTAAAACATGATCTATGTTTTCACAATTGAATCTATAACTATGAACATAAAAAGAATTCTAATATCCTAGTAAATAATTAAAATTATTACAGAAGAAAATAGAATTACATACCTTTTAGTTGTTGTAGCAAACAACTAAAATTATCCCTTCGGATCTCTTGTGAGCAAGCATCACGAATGTCGTGCCTTTTTAGTTGTTATAGTAAACAACTAAAATTATCCCTTCGGATCTCTTGGAAGCAAGCACCACAAATGTCGTGCCTATGATGGAATCACACCCAACGATTCAAAATTTTAACTAAGTATGGATGAACTATCAAAGAGTTCTTCCAAGAGGAGAAAGAAGGAGGCTAATACTCAAGCCAAGAGGTTGTGAATTAGACTGAATCCCTAAGGCTCTATTTATAGCCTTGGATAGCCTCCAGTTTTCTTATCCCACCAATGTGGGACTAATTTCCCAAAGGAAATTTTGTTCTCCTTTTAGTTATACTTATTTTTGAATCTCGAGGGCAACCCAAAAGGACTATGCTGCTATCAATTATAGTTATTACTTAGACACCTAATCCAACAGTCTCCCACTTGGATAAGTCTAATAACTTCCTAATTGATCAGCAAATTGTAGCTTCCAAAAGCCATTGTCGAACTCTGACCTAGTCAGTTTCATGTCCTAAGATAAGAGATCATATAATCCTTCGTTCTACAAGATATTATTTGAACATGAGACATGGAACATAATCAATCTCTTTGTCCAGTATTTTGTTTCCCGATTTCTGATTTGTAATGACATAGAACTACTAAATGAACACATCAATTTAGTCCTGGTCGGGCCCGACACTATATGTCAACTTCAAATCACCGAGAGGCCCAAAGATATCGCTTTTCCCGTTAGGGCAAAAGGAACGAATAAACTTTGACCTATATGCTTGCACCATTTACTCATCAAATTATGCACAACAATGCGTTTTATAACATCAAGTTACTGATGCGTTTACACATTATCAACGCACAACTGACTTGTAAACCACAACTCATATATCTCCATTTAAAGATTATAAGATATTATCGTCTCAGAATTACTCGTGATAAATTCCATGAAGTAATTCTCTGAGCGTGGGTTAATCCAATACTTAAATCTCCATTTCAAAGTACTCATGAACATTGCAGCAATACCATTGCTATGTCTAAAACTCTTTAGACAATCCACAACTCTATTCATGACAGTCTTTATTCACTACTTACTTCCAAAAGTATGATCGACTGTGGAATTCGAATAATCAAATTATTCGGGAAGTAAAACATGCAAAATGAAACACAATAATAAACAATTGACAAAAGGTAGTAAACAAACTCATAAATAATTCTCTATTATTTAATCACCAAAAGTCAATCACATTTACTTTGTTATAAGTTTCAAACTAACTATCTAACTGCTAAAACCAACATCATCTCTCAGACCAATGCTCCTAGCATGCTGATTGTGTTTAACCCTACTCAGACCCTTTGTGAGTGGATCTGCAGGATTATCTTCAGATGAAACCCTCCTCACTACAACGAGGCCTTCTTCTACCTTGTGTCTGATAAAATGGTATTTTCTGACAATATGTCTAGATCTGCCATGATCTCTTGGTTCTTTTGTTAATGCAACCGCTCCTTCATTATCACAGAAAATATCCATTGGCTCCTTGATGGTTGGCACAACTCCAAGATCTTCGATGAAGTTTTTCAACCAAATTGCCTCCTTTGATGCTTCGCTTACCGCTATGTACTCTGATTCACAAGTAGAATCAGCCACTGTGTCTTGCTTGGAACTTTTCCAAGTAACTGCTCCTCCATTTAAGGTAAAGACCCAGCCAGATTGGGAACGGAAGTTGTCCCTATCTGTTTGAAAGCTGGCGTCACTATACCCAGTTACTCTCAATGTATCACAGCCACCAAGTACTAGGACCCAGTCCTTAGTCCTTCGCAGATACTTGAGAATATTCTTAACCGCTACCCAATGAGCTTTACCTGGATTTCCCTGATAACGACTGACCATGCTCAAAGCAAAGGACACATCAGGACGAGTACATGTCATAGCATACATGATAGAACCAACAGCAGAAGCATATGGAATTCTACTCATTTCTGCTATCTCTTCATCTGTACTCGGACTTTGAGTCTTACTCATTTTGGTATTACTCTGGATGGGCAGTTCTCCTTTCTTGGAATTCTCCATACAGAAACGTTTCAGTACTTTATCCAAGTAGGTACTCTGATTAAGTCCAATTAGCCTTTTACTCCTGTCCCTTAAAATTCTTAT
This sequence comes from Agave tequilana, assembly GCA_038442645.1. Lineage (NCBI taxonomy): Eukaryota > Viridiplantae > Streptophyta > Magnoliopsida > Asparagales > Asparagaceae > Agave > Agave tequilana. The sequence goes on along the minus strand of JAVJIF010029691.1, from coordinate 562,930 downwards.
TCCTAGAATGTAGGCAGCCTCTCCTAGATCCTTCATAGCGAAACACTTTCCAAGCCAAGACTTAACATCTTGCAAGGTTGGAATGTCATTTCCTATAAGAAGTATGTCATCAACATACAATACCAGGAAGGTGACTATGCTCCCACTAGCATTGACATATACACACGACTCATCCTCACATCTAGAGAAACCAAACTCTTTGACTTTCTCATCGAAGCAAAGATTCCATCTGCGAGACGCTTGTTTTAATCCATAGATGGATTTCTCAAGCTTGCATACTCCATTGGGAAACTTTGCATCCACAAAACCTTCTGGCTGACTCATGTAAACATCCTCAGCCAACTTTCCGTTTAGGAAGGCAGTTTTGACATCCATCTGCCAAATTTCATAGTCATGAAACGCAGCTATGGCTAGCATTATCCTAATAGATTTTATCTTAGCCACTGGTGAGAAGGTCTCATCATAGTCAATCCCTGGGGTTTGAGTAAAGCCTTTCGCCACCAGTCGTGCTTTGAATGTGCTTACATTACCATCCATGTCGATCTTCTTCTTGAAGATCCATTTACAACCAACTGTCTTCCGACCAGGTTGTTGATCAACCAAGTTCCAAACTTGGTTGTCATACATAGACTTGATCTCGCTGTCCATTGCCTCTTTCCATTTGGCTGCCTCAGGGCCTGCCATGGCTTCCTTGTAGTTTGTCGGCTCATCCAAATTTACCAGTGTATTGTCACTGATAAACGTGTCTCCATTTGCAGTTATATGGCAACCATAGAACTCAGTTGGCTTGCCAACTCTACTAGAACGCCTAAGAGGTAATGAAATGTCAATGGGTTCAACTGGAATCTCTTCCTCTGGTTGAACCATAGCGGTTTCAAAGGTTCCTTCATCTGCTGACTCTTGAATTTCTTCAAGGTCAACGGTGCTCCCACTGTCCTCTTTGCATATGAGCTCTCTCTCTCGAAAGACTCCTCTCCGTGCTACAAAGACCACGTTCTCACTAGGTCTGTAGAACAAATATCCAAATGACTTCTTCTGTGGATAGCCGATGAAAACACATCGCTCACTACGAGGTTCAAGCTTGTCGTGAGTTTCTCGTCTAACGAAAACTTCACAACCCCAAACCTTAACATGTGCTAACGAGGGAACTTTTCCTGTCCACATTTCGTGAGGTGTTTTGGCAACCTTCTTTGTTGGAACAAGATTAAGAATGTGGGCGGCAGTTTCAAAGGCATACCCCCAGAATGATATTGGAAGTGAAGCTCGACTCATCATGGAACGCACCATGTCTAACAAGGTTCGATTGTGTCTCTCAGCCACACCATTAAGTTGTGGTGTCCTAGGAGGCGTCAATTGTGAAACTATTCCACATTCCTTGAGATAGTCATGGAACTCAATACTAAGATACTCTCCGCCTCTATCTGATCGGAGCATCTTTATCTTCCTGCCTAATTGATTCTCGACTTCTTGTTTAAACTCTTTGAACTTTTCAAAGGTTTCAGACTTATGCTTTATTAAGTAGATATAACCATATCTGCTATAATCATCAGTAAAAGTCACATAGAATCGATTAGCATCCCTTGTGGCTGATCTGAAGGGTCCACACACGTCTGTGTGTATGAGATCCAACAAACCTTCACCTCTTTCACAAAATCCAGTGAAAGGTGATTTTGTCATCTTACCCAAAAGACAAGATTCGCATGTATCATCTGACCTTAGGTCAAACGATTCCAACACCCCATCCTTTTGGAGTTGAGCCATGCGTTTTTTGTTAATGTGTCCAAGACGGCAATGCCACAAGCACGCTTTGTCTACACCATTAGACGAATCAATTTGAAATACACTATTACCTAAGTTGTCTACACACATCACAGTTTCATACACACCATCACAAGGTAAAGCTTCAAAATAAAAATTGCCATTTTTATAAGCAGAAATAGAACCATTCTCTTCATTAAAAGAATATCTAAAACCTTGTTTGAACAATGCATGAAAAGAGATAATGTTTCGTGTCATTTCTGACGAGTAGCAACAATTCAATAAATCTAAATTAACACCATTATTAAGCACTAGACTATAAACTCCAATCTTGGTGACAGGTGAAGATCGCCTATTCCCCATGATCAAGTTCATTCTACCATGCTCCACATCCTCACTTTTTCTTAGTCCCTGCAATACAGAGCAAATGTGAAACCCACATCCTGTATCAAGGACCCAAGAATCAGAAGATGTTGCGTTAATAGACGAAATAGTGTATATACCTGCAGTAGATGGTTTTACTTTCCCATCTATTAAATCTTGCAGATACTTTGGGCAGCTTCGTTTCCAATGTCCTTTGTCGTTGCAATAGAAGCAAGTGGCCTCTTTAGGATCAGAGACAGGGGTAATATCAGAACTGGTTTTTACATGAGACTTTCCCTTCCAGTTTTGCTTGGGAGGACCTTTCCTCTTTTTCCCCTTTCCTTGCCCAATGGCCAGAACGGTAGTATTAGCAGGAGTGGGGGCATCACTCTTTCCCTTCATCCCAGTTTCAGCTGTCCTCAGGAGGTTGTGCAATTGAGCCAATGTGGTCTCATTGTTATTCAAATGATAGGTCAAGATGAACTGATCATAACAACTTGGTAATGAGTTCAAGACTATGTCAATAGCCAACTCATCATCAATATGCACATTTAGCCTCACAAGGCGTTCCACGTATCGCTGCATCCTTTGCATGTGGCCGCTGACAGACTCTCCGTCCTTCATCTTGCTTGCTATGAGGGACTTTACTATCTCGTACTTTTCCTGACGAGCTCGCTTATGGTACTTTTCCATAAGGTCTTTGTTCATCTCGTACGGCCAGTAATCCTCATAGAATTTTTGCAGTTCAGGACTCATGGTAGCAACCATGATGCAAGCAACTTTTGTTGCATCCGTGTAGTGCTTCTTATAAGCAGCTAATTCTTCAGGAGTGGCCTTCTCTTCGTCAATTTCAACAAGTTCTTTGTCAAGGACATACTCCTTGTCCTCGAAACGAAGAGCCATTTTGATGTTGCGCATCCAGTCATTGTAGTTGGTGCCATCTAATGTCACCTTTGAGCAGATGTTCAACAAAGAAAAGTTGTGATTGGAGGAGGAGGAACCAGAAGCATCGTTAGGAGCAGACATTTCTAAAAGAAAGGTAGTTTGAGTTAGAAAAAAAATAACCTTTAATATAACAACTCAAAATTGAAATATCGAGGCTAGGATCCAACTATGGAATTCACAACTTAGAAAAGGGATGCCGTAATCTAATTGCAAATTTCATACAGGTAAGTCTTTTGAGACTCATTGAAACTATTCAATGGCATGTTTAATCTCAGATTATGCTCTTACATTTGTGACTGGGATACCGAGGATCACAAACAAGATGTGAATAACCATGCAAATGTGCTTGGTAACTTTCATGTCATTTATCATCTCAATTGATGTGCTGGTAAACCACACACGCTCCATCAACAATAACAATTTATAAGATACCCATTACTGCTCTTTATTAGTCCCTATTAGTGTGCTGGTTAACCACACACGCTCCACTAATGACTTATAAGGTGTAATGTGCAATTTCATGGGTTAACATACAATTTCACATTTTTTTCTTAAAGTAACTAAGATTGGGAATAAAATTTAGTTACCTTTTATTATCATTATACCTTTAATGAGAAAACAAACCTGCTCTGATACCACTGATGGGTTTTAGGTATAACAAACAAACTTAGACTTTTAAGGGAGCATGCAACCTAAAACATGATCTATGTTTTCACAATTGAATCTATAACTATGAACATAAAAAGAATTCTAATATCCTAGTAAATAATTAAAATTATTACAGAAGAAAATAGAATTACATACCTTTTAGTTGTTGTAGCAAACAACTAAAATTATCCCTTCGGATCTCTTGTGAGCAAGCATCACGAATGTCGTGCCTCTTTTAGTTGTTATAGTAAACAACTAAAATTATCCCTTCGGATCTCTTGGAAGCAAGCACCACAAATGTCGTGCCTCTGATGGAATCACACCCAACGATTCAAAATTTTAACTAAGTATGGATGAACTATCAAAGAGTTCTTCCAAGAGGAGAAAGAAGGAGGCTAATACTCAAGCCAAGAGGTTGTGAATTAGACTGAATCCCTAAGGCTCTATTTATAGCCTTGGATAGCCTCCAGTTTTCTTATCCCACCAATGTGGGACTAATTTCCCAAAGGAAATTTTGTTCTCCTTTTAGTTATACTTATTTTTGAATCTCGAGGGCAACCCAAAAGGACTATGCTGCTATCAATTATAGTTATTACTTAGACACCTAATCCAACAATTATTGCGAAAATGATTACAAGGTTCACCGACATCACAAACTCTTTTGTATCCCTTGGAAAGGAGTACACACAAGTGGAGAAAGTTAGAAAAGTTCTTCGTACGCTCAAGTTTAGTTGGGAAAAGAAGACCACTGCCATAGAAGAATCCACCGATTTATCAGCAATGACATTGGAGAACCTCATTGGAAACTTGATGGCATATAAGTCCAAATTGAAGACAGAAAGAAGGATGAACAACAATATCAATTTAAAAAAAAGTCCCCGTCTTTCATGTATCTTCAGACACGGAGGATTTAGATGATGAAGAAGAGCAAATTGCTATGATTTCAAGAAAAATTTAGGAAGTTTTTGAAACAAGATAAGTTTAAAAAAAATAAGGACACTAATGATAATCTTTTTTATTTTAAATGTAATAAATCGGATCATATGAAGAAGGATTGCTCATTGCTTAAAGCGAAAGGCAACTTCAAAAGTTTCAACAAATTCAAGAAGAAAAAAGAAGCCATTCAAGTAACATGGGATGATAGTGATACGTCTTCCTCTGATGAAGAAGAGATCACATAATCGACAAATATTTGTTTTATGGCTCAAGAAGATAAAGTAATGAAATTTGAAAATAATGATGAATTGTTTGATGCTTTTCATGAATTATTTCTTAAGTTTAAAAAATTCAATACTAAATATAAAGATTTAAAGAACAAAAATAATATTTTAATGAAAGAAAATAATAAAAATAAAGAATTAAAAAAGAAAAATGAGATTTTGATACAAGAAAATATTTTTCTTAAAAATGAAATAACTTCTTTGAATTCATGAATTTCTTTTTTGGATAAAGATATTTCATGTTTTAAAAATAAGTATGATTTTTTTTTGAAAAATGTAACAAAATTCAATAAAGAAAATGAGAATTTGAATGATTTATTATCTTCTCAAAAGATTTTCAATAATCATTTTGGTCTTGGATTTTTTAAAGAAAAATATGAAAAATATTTTCATGTTCATGTTTATAAGAACAATAATCATAATTCGTATAATTCTTTTATAAAGAAGAATTACAATTTATCTTCAAATAGACCAAATTATAAATATATTTGGATTCTCTTTTGATAAAATGCCTATCTTGCATCATATTTGAATCGTGTATGCGATTCTAGCAATTATATTTATACTAATAAATGGAAATCAAATTTCAATTGGGTTTTGGTTCCCAAAGGCTAATCTTTTTCAGACCCTATCATAATGGGTATAATACACAATATTTTATTTTATAGGCACCTCATAAAGATAAATAGATATTTGATAATAGTTGTTACAAACACATGACTAGCCATATTCAACTACTTTCTTCTGCTGAAAATAAGAAAGGAGGAATAATAATATTCTGAGACAATAACAAAAAAAAGATTATTGGTATCTATATACTTGGTAATACAGCAAAACCTCTTATTGAAAATGCTCTTTTGGTAAAAAGTTTAAAATATAATCTTTTAAGTATAAGTCAATTATGTAATAATGATTATAAAATAGTTTTTGAAAAAGATGCTTGTGTTATACATGATACTAATACGATAGATATTTTATTTAAATGTACTCGTAATAATAATACTTATGAGTTATCAGTGACTTGTTTATCTTCAAATGATATTTTTTGTTTAATTGCATCTAACAATGATTCGTCTATTTGGCATAAAAGATCTGGGCATTTAAATATGAAAACTATTTTGAAAATTTTGAAAATTTGATTTAATTAAAGGTCTTCCAAAACTTATTTTTAAAAACGTCATTTTTGTGATTCTTATCAATTAAGAAAATAAGTTAATTCATTTTTAAATCTAAAGATCTAGTTACCATTCATAAACCTTTAGAACTATTGCATTTGGATTTATTTGGCCCTTCTCGTATTCCCTTTCTAAATAAAAGTAGATACATATTTGTTATTGTGGATGACTGTTCTCAATTTACATGGATTCTCTTTTTGAAAAATAAAAATAATACTTTTGATGAATTATTGCAAAAGAGTTCAAAATTTAAAATCTCTAACCATAGTCATAATCTGAAGTGATTATGGAGGAGAGTTTGAGAACGAATCTTTTGCAAATTTCTGCAATAAGTTTTGTATTACACATAACTTTGGATTTCCTATAGGATCTTCTCAAAATGGTGTTATTGAAAGGAAGAATAGGAAATTACAAGAATGTGTTAGAACTATGCTAGTTGAAAGTAACTTGCCAAAAATATTTTTAGGCTGGATCAGTAGCTACTGCATGCTATATTTTAAATTGTGTTCTTATTCAATCTACATGTTATGAACTTTTTCTCTAATAGGATTCCAAAAATTTCTTATTTTAAGGTTTTTGGATATAAATTTTTTTTAAATACTAGAGATGTTTTAGATAAATTTGATGCTAGATCTAATGAAAGTATTTTCGTTGGTTATTCTACTCGTAGTAAAATATTTAAAATCTTTAATAAAAAACCATTACCATTGAAGAATCTCTATCAAAATCTTCTATTGATATTTCTTTACATGTGATGATATAATAGATACTTCTTCTATTAATAATACTGAAATTACCTAGAGGGGGTGAATAGGTGATAATGCTAATATAAGAACTAAATGTGAAATTTAAAAACTAATTGTAATTACACTAAATGCAACCAATAAGTGATGCACACACAACCAAGCCAAGCAAATAAATATGAATGATCAATATAAAATAATGCAAGGCACAAAGTAAAGAGAGAGAGATAGAGTAAGAGTCAAGGGATCAAGCGCAAACAATAAGATATGTTTCGAGGTTCGAGCACCAAGCTCTACGTCCCCGCCTTCACACAGAAGGATTTCAACTCCACTAGCTTGTCCACAAAGGACTCCCACAAAGGGAACCTTCACAGAGGATTTGGGGCAATAACAATTACAAGGAGTACGCAACTCCTCTCTTTACAACCACAACCTCTCACTAGAGGTAAGGCACCAAGCCAACAAAAACAATCACCTCACAACTTGAGGGATAAGCACAAAGCTACACAAGGATCACCTCACAACTTGAGGGATGCAACCCACTTGCATAACCTCCTCAACACAATGAGGGAAAGGCACAAAGCCAAGCAAAAATAGGGTTTACAACTTGGTGATCAAAAGATCACAAACCAATCTCTTTTTCCCACAAACACAAAGACCCTATAGATAGGATAGAATGAAGCTCAAGTGTGGAAAACAAAGTGTTTAAAACAAAGAAAAAATCACTTGGGAAATCTCCACAAAGATATAGAAAGATTAACCAAAACAAATTCCCAAAAGACTATTTTTCTTTGAAATAAAGAAACACTTTAAAAATAATAAAGATTGATCTTTTAGCACAAAGAAACTCTTTTTAAAACTTGTTTAAACACCAGAGAAAGCTCAGAACTTTTGCCCAAAAAATCTTGTCAAAACCCCCAAAGAGAAGGGGTATTTATAGCCCCTAGAAAAATATAGCCGTTGGCAGCTAATCATGACAGAATTAGCCTACCGGTCGACCGGCCAACGGTCACATTTGACCGCTGGCAGCTACCGGTCGACCGTAAAAACCCGAGAGCAACCTGCTCTCAGTCGGTCGACCGGCCGACTGACACGGCTACGTGCACAAGTTTGTGCACGTCCGGTCGACCGCTACGGTCGACCGGCTCCTGGTCCGGTCGACCGTTACGGTCGACCGCCAGTGCCTAGCATCCAAAGAACAGGTTAGAAAAACATGTAATTTTTAATCCTAAAAATTCCTATTAAACTTCTAAAAATCTACAAAAATAGTTTTATCATTTTACATGGATAAACAAACATGTGATAAAAATTTCAAGACAAATGTCAAACATTTTGAACCAATTTTTGTCTTGTAATTTTTACCAAAAACAAGAACTGTATTTTACCAAACTTGGATTTTTCCTAAAACACATTGAAATACAAAAACATGATATTTAAACACATTGAAGCATGTTGCATATGGACATAGGTCCAATATACATGAAACATATATATATCATAGTTTTTTTCATGTTTTGTTAGAAATACCAAAACACAAAACACATGAAATAGACTATCAAACTAAGTTTGTTTAAATAGTTGAAGCATGCATGTATATAGAACAAATCTAATATACATTAAACCATGTAAGCTTGTTTTGATATAAAATCTATTCATGCAAACCAAGATGTGTTAAACCTAAAACCGAAAACCAAAACATGAAACGTGTGTGTTGTGAACTTGCGCATATCATACTATTCTAATCTTTACAATTTGGATCTAAACACAAAACTAAACTATAGTACCGATGTCTTCTTGTAGAGCGCCGTCTCCAAGTTGACTCGATCCAAAACTCCGTGATTCACCGAGCTTGACTCCAATGAGTGCTAGATATCATCTTTGACGTCCGGGCTCTTGAATCACCATGTGAAAGCTTCCAAACCATCTTGTTGAAGCTAAACACCTACTAATATCTTGATTAATGATCTGAAACTAAAAACACAAGATAATTAGTACATATAACTACATGAGTTAATCATCATCAAAACTAGAGTGGAAGGCTTTTGGGCCAACAATCTCCCCCTTTTTGATGATGACAAAACTCATGGAGTTATATATGCATGGATTAAAGTTAAACTTCAAAGAAGCTCCCCCTTAACTCATGCAAAGGAATAAACAATAAATATACAATGAATGTTTATAAACATGTATGCATCAACATGCATAAAACACATAAATTTCTAAAAAAAACATGCTCTTGATACCAATTAAATAAAACAAGAAGCTCTTGATACCAATATAAAAAATCAAACTAACTAAACTATGTTCTTAAAACAAATACTCTTTGATCCAATACATGATATCAATATAAAAACATGCATAGTCAAAACAAACATGCATATAAACTCAAATACCTCTCCCCCTTTTTGTCAATCATCAACAAAGGGGTAAATGCATAATAACAAATTATGATACCAATTAAAAAAATGTGGCAATGAAGTGCATAAATGATACCAATTGAAATGAGGTAAACGATGCATTGAAACAAATCATATAAAACATTTTCATATGAAAACATGTACCAATTGAAAACAAAAATCTTGATATGATACTAATTGAAATTTTAAACATAACAAATATTGAATTTCTCAAATATGATACCAATCAAAAAATATGTCATTTAAGTGCCTCTTGATACCAATTGAAAGTAAACATAAAGCATACCAATGGTAAATGAACAATCTTGATATCAATAGAAAGTATTATACTTTATTAGCATATGATACCAAAATCAAATCAAAATTCATTTCTTTTAATCTTTTTCATCATAAAGTGTGGGAGTGGAAATCAAATACCAATTGAAGGACAAATTCAAATTTTCTCTCCCTTTATGAAATACCAACTAAAATAATGCGTAGGTGATTGTTACACAATTCTGCATATTTTACCACATTATTCCCATGCATTTAGTTAATAAATACATGATTTTTACTAATCTTCTCTATATATTTGCAGGTATACACTCTAATGGAGAGAAAGCCAATAATCACTTTAATTAGCAATAATTAAAGGGATTAAATCCAAGATTAAGATAAAACCCAAGATTTGAATTTTGATTCAGTTACGATCTGCGCGCCAATTGAAGATTCCAGAAGCTCCACATGGCTGAACAAACTCGTAACAACCCACAACAGAAAGTGGTTGCACAACGGCCACAAAACCGCCGCGCCTTGCCGCGCCAACGCGGCAGATCTGGGGCCGTTAAGCCCCAGATTTTGCGCCAACAGACTGGGTTCTGGATCCTTCTCCTGGGGGCTATAAATACTTCACTTGGACCTACGAGAAAAGACTGATCAGAGAAGAGAGAGAGATTAGTGTAAAGCTTTGTATTTTTCTAGGATTTTTTGTAGCTCTCTATGATCTTCTTCTTCCCTAGATACCTTGTAAAAGAGAGAGATTGTGAGAGAGAGCTTGTGTAATCAAGGTGTGACAACTTGAAGCAATAAGGATTCATCCATTCTCCTTCCTCTACTTGAGCTTGGTTCTAGTTTACTTGCTTTCTTTACTTGCTTTCTTTACTTTCTTGCAATTTACTTCATGCTTTGCTTTTCTTTTGTTATGGCTTGTAGCTAACTCTTTCTCCATGTACTAGCTAACCACTAGCCTTGCCATCTTCACCAACTCATGGGTGATTGCTTTACTTCATCTTGCAAGTTGGATGGTCTTCTCTTCTCCGACGGTTTAAACCACCCGTCATCCAAGTGAGAAAGTAATTAGATCAACACGCAAGACGAAACCTACGCCGATGGAGTGACAACATGAGGCACGCCTTCACTATCACGGAGTTTGGTAAGCTTTGGTAAGGTAGCAAGGTAAGCTAGTCATGGTTTGCTCCTTTCCAATTCTTGATCTCTTTTCAATTCTCATCATGAACAATTCTTCCACTTCTTGCATTTCTTGTTCCATGTTTTATTTATTCTTTTAAGCAAAGAAGACACTTCATTTACTCTTCTCACTACGATTCGTAACGCTTCCATCGCTAGCTCTCCCTGAGGTTCGACACGGTATAGCTCTACGCTATAACGGAGACAAGAAAAGGTGATATTGAACTTTATAAATACATTCCACCAAGGTAAATTCTAAATCACATTTACATACACCTTTCACGTCTAATCAAATTTTTGGCGCCGTTGCCGGGGAGAGCAACGGATTTTCTTTAAAGTGAGAAACTAAACGAATTTTCTTCTCTGTTGCAGGTTACAGGTTGAAGAAACAAAAAATTTTGCAAAGCAGTGACATATAAGTGGCTCTGGGCCTCTGCTCTCGAAAGCAGAGACCAGAAGTCCTCTGCCTTGCCGCGTTCCCACGGCAAAAGTCGCGCGGGCGCGGGAAGAAAGAGATAACTACTTATAATTTTTCTGCAGGGATTGCTTCTCTGCAAAATACAGCAGCTGCTATATTCTAAATCCTTTTTGCTTCACCTAATATCTGCTAATTTAATCAACAGTAAAAAATTGGTTGTTAACGTTAAAAATTGATTAGACATTTGCATTTCTAGGCACGTGTCTTTTCAATTCTTTACTTTTACTGTTGAAGAGTGCTGGAGGCAAGGTACGTTTTGCATTGCATGTAGACTAGGACTCATCTCTTGCTTGATTTTCATGCTTTGAGTGAATCCTTGTTTTCTATCTTGTACACTTGCACAAATCAATTCTAAGGGCATAACCATAAACAAGATAAGGTGGGGATTTCATCACCCTCTCCTTAGCCCACAAATCATTTTCCCACGCACTCACAATCCTAAGCTTCTAAATAAAATTTGATAGACGTTGGCCCTAGGGACATCCGGACTCACTTAGGAGATTATCCTAAGGGGGAAAAGTGTTGGAAATTGACTTTTGTAAAATCGGTGTCTAGGAAAGGGGTTGAGGGCCGAAAGCCCGAAGGTTGCTGGTTACTTAATTAAGGAACGTCTCTGACGGAAAACCTCCCAACAACTTTGACCTTTCCTGGCTGATTCGCTTATAGTCAAAGTCTACACTAAACCTCCTGTGGACGATCTAATTGTTAGGAGTCGTCTAGGTCCAGGATCCTTAGATAGCTTGGATTGATTTTTCTTTTATTGTTTGTTATTTTTCCTTTCTTTTTCGCTGGTGTGATCGGTGCACGTTGTTTGTGATTGTATATACTAGAGTGGTTCTGCTATCCAAATTCTTTCTACACTTGCACTTACACAACCACTTGACATTATGGCAAACAACGTTTCACTTCAAGATCGATTCTATCCGATTCGCACCTCCCTTCCATCGTGCATTCTTCTCCCTGAACCTAATGGAAATCACTTCGAGCTGAAACCTCAATTCATTAGTACACTTCCCCGATTTCATGGTTTTGAGTCTGAGGACGCATACCTCTTTATTCGTGAGTTTGAAGAGGTATGCCAAATGATGAGAATTTCCCAACTGACCGAGGATGCTGTTAGGTTACAGTTTATACCGTTTGCACTTAAGGATTTAGCTAAGAAGTGGCTTTACAATCTTCCCGTTAGTTCCATATCTTCATGGGAGAATTTTGTAAAAGTCTTTCTTAAGAAGTTCTATCCTATCCACAAAACAGCCCTAATGCGCAAGAATATCATACAATTCAAGCAGGAACTTAATGAACCTTTCTGGAAATATCTTGAGCGTTTCAAAGACCTTCTAGCCCTGTGTCCTCATCACGGCATAGAGAAATGGCGTTTATGACAGATTATCTATGACGGTCTAGATTACCAAACAAAAACCCTCCTTGAATCCATGTGTCAAGGGGAGTTTTTGAAGAAAGATGAACATCAGGGATGGGATCTCTTTGAAACCCTAGCTGAGAAAACTATTCAGTGGGAGTCATGCCCTGATAAACCGACTCCCACCACTTCCAGAACTACACAATCCATAGAATCCTCTCTAGCTGCAGATGCCAAGATCACACAATTAATGAAGAGGATAGAACTGCTTGAGTCAAAAGGGAATTCTGTTGTTAATCAGGTCAACCCATTGCCTCTAATTCAATCGGGTTGCACCAACTGTCATGACCTTAGCCATGTCTTTGAGGAGTGTCCTTTATATCAGCCCCAATCTTATCAGGAGAACCTGAATGCAGCTTTTACCAGACCCCCATACTCCAACACATACAATTTAGGATGGCAGAACCATCAAAATTCTTTGTGGAGTCAGTCTGGTCCTGAGCATTATAGACAACCACTTCCACATCCTTATAATGCTCAGTCTCACACATCCAGTTTCAATCAGAATTCACCGTATGTTCATCCATCTCAAAGTCCACCACAATCACAATCATATCAGTACCCACCATTCTACCAATCACAATTCCAATCTCCATATCAACAACATCCACCCCAGAATAATTCAGAAATATCAGAGTTGAAAAAAATGTTAGAAACCTTTACAAAGAACCAGGAGCAGGAGTTGAATAAAATGAAGGTCCAAATTAGGCAATTGGATGAAAGACAAAAAGGAAGGTTACCAAGTCAGCCATTGCCAACTCCCAAACATCACTTCCCTTTGAATGAAGTGGAAGATTCAGGACCCAGTCAATGTCATGCTATTCATACCCTGAGATCTGGAAAACAAGTCGATAATAAGGTTTTTAGTCCACCATCTCATCCAGTACCAAAGCCAACACCTCAAATCTCAATGCAACCAACTTCTGACAAACACCCTCTAGTTCAGAGCCATCCACTTCCAAAGCCAAGGGTAAAGAAAAGGTAGATGAGCAACCTTATCAGCCTAGAGTACCATATCCAAATAGGCTTTTAAATAACAAGTCAAATGCTCACATGGAGAAGATAAAAGAAATGTTTAATAAGGTTCAAATCAATATCCCTCTTCTTGATGCAATACAACAAGTGCCATCATATGCTAAATTCTTAAAGGAACTGTGCACCAAGAAGAGGAAAACACCAGTCCCTAAAAAAGTCTTCCTAGCATCATCCATCACTGAGTTGCTCACTGGTCCAATTCCTGTAAAATACAAAGACCCAGGGAGCCCCACCATTTCATGCATCATAGGACAGACTACCATAAATAGGGCACTTCTTGATTTGGGGGCCAGCATCAATCTCCTACCTTTTTCTGTGTACCAACAATTGGGGCTAGGTGATCTCTGTCCTACCCAAATGACTATCCAATTGGCTGACCGCTCTGTTACTAGACCCAAGGGGGAAATACATGATGTCCTTGTCAAAGTTGGAGAATTCATTTATCCTGTTGACTTTGTAGTCCTTGAAACAAAATCTGTGTCAAATTCTAATCAAAGGGCTCAAACTCCAGTCATTTTGGGACGACCATTCCTGGCTACTGCAAATGCCATTATTAATTGCCGGAATGGATCAATGAGGTTGACTTTTGGTAATATGACACATGAACACAATGTCTTCCACACACAGCCTCACAAAGCAAAAGATCAAACATTTGAGGTTAGCTTTATTGAGAACAATTGTAAGGATTCAAAAGATGAGTCACAATTCTGTGATTCTCTTCAAGAACCTCCAATTGATATATCTTTTGAAGACCTGTTTGCTGATGAGATCATGTGTCTAGATGAGTCTACTCGGGGTCAGTTAACTACTTGCATACTTCCGGATGTTGACTTGAGTTTTGAAGAATTATATGGAGAGGAGTTAAAATTTCTAGATATTGGAAGTGTTGAGATTCCTAGTGAAAGTGGTGATAAGGCATTTGTTTGTGAACAATGTGGTGGAATGAGTGTGAATGATAATAACAATCAATTGAATCTGGAAACACCTAAGGCTAACAAAATTCTAACCGTTTCCCAACTGAGCTCACGGAAGCAGACACATTGGAATGATGGGAAACGGGCCAGAGGAAAACGACCAAAAGCCTAGGTAATGGTTACACTTGTATATACTATTTGTAAATAATTTTTTGCACCTTTTTATAAATAAAAGTTTCTTTCCCTCTCCATTTTCTTTCATGCATACATATATCACGATGCATTGAGGACAATGCATGAAATAAGTGTGGGGGAGGGTTTACTAACATAGGATTTTCATTTTTTTTAGGATTTTCATTTTCTTTTTAGGTTTTTATTTACTTTTAGATTTTACATTTCTTTATAGATTTTCTATTTTCTTTTAGATTTTACTTTTAATAAAAAAATAAAAAAATAAAAACTTTTTGAAATAAGAGACAAAGTTTTGATCTATTTTTAAGAAAATTAAGATGTATCTTAGAAATTAAGAAAGCCTTAATTATGACATCTTAAACATAGTTGATATAATAGATCTTGTTTGAAATTATAGGCTAAGTAAGTAAAATTGGTGAGATATTTTTATCTTGAATTTTTTGCCTTAGATAAATATGCACTTTACACTTACACATTTCTTGGGATGGAAACAAAGACCAAAAATGCCATATAAATAAAGAAAAAAAATATAAAAAAAATATATAAATAAAACATCACCTATTAAGCTGGGTAATTGTGCCTCAAGAAGCATGATTATTCACGCCTAACGGTGGTGAAGAAAATAAATAATCCCCCTTAGTTTTGTGGCCTTTTTCACTCGAGTCCTTAAACCCGAGGGATGTTTTCTCATCTTGTGCCCTAAGACCATCTGGTTTGGGAGTCATCGGTTATAGGCTCGCTACATGGGTGAACTAGAAAGCCTAATAAAACTAAGGGAAGAAGAAAAAAAAAAGAAGAAGAAGAAAGAATATAAATATATATAAATAAATGGCTTGATGGTTAGAGTTGAAATCCCAGAAATCTTCACGAGCACGGTGTGCATATTATCTAGGTTTTATGAAAGATAAAAGATTCAATCCAATTTTGAATTCTTACCTTAATTGAAAATAAGATCTTGCATGGAGACTAAGTTTAAGGAAGAATGATTATAGGTGGACTTATGACCTAGGATTACTTATATTTTTGCAAAAATAGTTTGTAAACATGTCTCTTGTTCAAAATGCGTTTTCAAAACACTAACATTTGTCTTCTTTCTTTATGGATTTTGTGGGTGTAATCCGCTGAAAACCCTCAGGAGACAACACTCCTCCTCTAGGGTAACCTAGAGGTTTAAAGGCTTGTTGCACATGCTCAGTGCAATCGCGTCACCTGCGAAAGTGGTGCAATAAAATTGGTAGTTAGGATTTTCTTTTCTTTTTCTGTGTTTTGCTCGGGACGAGCAAAAGAATAAGTGTGGGGGTGTGATTGTTACACAATTCTGCATATTTTACCACATTATTCCCATGCATTTAGTTAATAAATACATGATTTTTACTAATCTTCTCTATATATTTGCAGGTATACACTCTAATGGAGAGAAAGCCAATAATCACTTTAATTAGCAATAATTAAAGGGATTAAATCCAAGATTAAGATAAAGCCCAAGATTTGAATTTTGATTCAGTTACGATCTGCGCGCCAATTGAAGATTCCAGAAGCTCCACGTGGCTGAACAAACTCGTAACAACCCACAACAGAAAGTGGTTGCACAACGGCCACAAAACCGCCGCGCCTTGCCGCGCCAACGCGGCAGATCTGGGGCCGTTGAGCCCCAGATTTTGCGCCAACAGACCGGGTTCTGGATCCTTCTCCTGGGGGCTATAAATACTTCACTTGGACCTACGAGAAAAGACTGATCAGAGAAGAGAGAGAGATTAGTGTAAAGCTTTGTATTTTTCTAGGATTTTTTGTAGCTCTCTATGATCTTCTTCTTCCCTAGATACCTTGTAAAAGAGAGAGATTGTGAGAGAGAGAGCTTGTGTAATCAAGGTGTGACAACTTGAAGCAACAAGGATTCATCCATTCTCCTTCCTCTACTTGAGCTTGGTTCTAGTTTACTTGCTTTCTTTACTTGCTTTCTTTACTTGCTTCCTTTACTTTCTTGCAATTTACTTCATGCTTTGCTTTTCTTTTGTTATGGCTTGTAGCTAACTCTTTCTCCATGTACTAGCTAACCACTAGCCTTGCCATCTTCACCAACTCATGGGTGATTGCTTTACTTCATCTTGCAAGTTGGATGGTCTTCTCTTCTCCGACGGTTTAAACCACCCGTCATCCAAGTGAGAAAGTAATTAGATCAACACGCAAGATGAAACCTACGCCGATGGAGTGACAACATGAGGCACGCCTTCACTATCACGGAGTTTGGTAAGCTTTGGTAAGGTAGCAAGGTAAGCTAGTCATGGTTTGCTTCTTTCCAATTCTTGATCTCTTTTCAATTCTCATCATGAACAATTCTTCCACTTCTTGCATTTCTTGTTCCATGTTTTATTTATTCTTTTAAGCAAAGAAGACACTTCGTTTACTCTTCTCACTACGATTCGTAACGCTTCCATCGCTAGCTCTCCCTGAGGTTCGACACGGTATAGCTCTACGCTATAACGGAGACAAGAAAAGGTGATATTGAACTTTATAAATACATTCCACCAAGGTAAATTCTAAATCACATTTACATACACCTTTCACGTCTAATCAGTAGGCTCGAATTAAGATACCAATTGAAAACTGAATCAATTGAAACAAAGTTGAAACTCAAGCTTTAGCATAAACAAAATTTTGTGCTTAAAGATATATGGATATAATAAGCACAAATAAAACATATATATGTATGAAAAGTTAGATAGCAATAGAAATTGATACCATTAGAATTGAAAGCATACATACATAAACACAATATATGAGTATACAAAGATGTCAATATTGATACCAATTGAAAAAGTCCAATGATACCAATTGAAACAACACTAATATCAAGTATATACTTCATATACCCTATCCTCCCAACACATGATAAAGTTTAAAATGATTTTCACTATAAAGCATACATGAGCATGGTCTCCCAACCAACCGCCCGTAGATGGTAGGGGTTTTCAAAAATAGGTTTGATAAATAAAGTATATTTGAAAACATCTACCATAAGAAGAATCCGAACTAGTTAAATGAAAAAATTTCTAAACTAGTACGAAATCCTTCAAGCAAGGAATAAAACAAAATTGTTTTTCATGAAACAAGAAATCCACAAGATATCCAACACTCAAAGTCAATGAAGCATAAATATGACTCATGAAAAAAAAACATGAGCAAACAAGAAAGGTGAGTGTACAAATAAAATGTGAAGAACATGACATCATGAAAATATGCAATTTAGCTCAATATTCCTTAAAATATGAAATCATCAAAACTATTTAATCTTCAAGGCATATGTATGTCAAATACAAACTAAGGTATACACACATATCCAAACACAGCGAGTCCACAAAGATATATGCATGAAGGCACGTGGCTCAAAGGATGTATATGTATAATCAATAGTTTGGACAAGATAGACATATACATGAAGCTAAACATGGAAAACATGAAAATTGACAAAACTAAATTTTCATTATAAAACAATATATATTTCAAGGCATATGTATGTTTTGACAATACAAGAAGTATACATACATATCCCTAAACACAATTTGAGTCCATAATAAAGATTTGCATGAAAAGCAAATGACTCAAGGGGTATACATGTATATCTTAAGGTTTGGCAAAATAAACATATACATGAAGTGATAACACAAGATCATAAAACATGTCCAAAATGGGGAATACAAGTTAGAATGCATGAATCATCAAAACTAGACTATACTAGCACATCTAATGGGTACAAATAGGTATTCAAGCACAAACATAAAAAGATTTACTTGTGGCCCATTCTATGTACAAGTATAAATCCTAATTTTCATGAAAACTAACATCTAAACAAGTAATCAAGTCATGAAGCATAAAACAAGTCATAAATCAACATGATAAGCATAAATAAGATCATTATGTAAATTCACATGTTATTAGAACTATGATGAACATGATAGCTAACCAATGGTAAGAACACAAAAAAATTATCCATATTAAACATGGGTGTCTCAATTGCCCTACATGCATGTCAATGATCTAATAATCATGGCATTATCATAATAATATATAAACAACAAAACATGCTATAAATAATGAATATAAAAAGCATGCAAATATAAACGGGAGTAAAGGATTGTTACCAAAACCGAAGAGGCAACTCTCCATGTCTCCAAAACAAGGTGGTCCTCCCACCAAACGTCCCTTAAAAGTGATGCATCCTAAAATTGTTCTCTTTAAGCTTGGAATGCATCCACCTCAAGGCACCAATACTCTCACGTGATGCGAGAGCCCACACCTACATCAAAAATCAAAGGGGTGGTCTTTGGTACCCATTTTCTCTTGGGTCCACGGGGGTTAGTATTTTTTCTAACCCAAACAAAATTAGTTGCTAAACTTTCATCATATATGCGATCATAACAATATCTAGCATGATGGCCTTTTTGACCACAATGTGTACATGTGTACACATGAGCAGTGATGAGCATGTGTATGCCGTGATGGGTGTGCATGCAAAGATGGAACTTGTTTCTCACGAACCAAGGTTTCCAAGCGTGTATGATCCAAAGCACATTGGCTCAAAGTGGAGCCCAAACAATCAACACTTTTCTTCAAAATATTTATATCATTTTTAATGCTAGAAGATAAAGTGGAGCATGCAATAGGTGTGCTAGATGAAGAAGCTACACTAGCATGGCAAACATGATTATCTATATCATTTTTCAAATATTTATTCTTATTTAAAACAAGATCTAATTCTTTAGTAACGAAATCAATTTCATTTTTCAAAACAATGTTATCTTTTAAATCAAAATCCAATTTTGAAGATAAAACCTTATTGTTCTTCAAAATATCATCACAATCATTTTTTGCTTTTCAAAATATCAATCTCTTTTAGGGCAAGGTCTAGTTGAGATCTTAGTGAGTCACGTTCACTAGTAATCTCTTCCTTCTCTTGCAAAACCAATTCAAAAGTTGAACATAAATCTTTCATCTCTTCTTTTAGTTCAAGATTATTCTTTTTCAAAAGATCATGTTTTTCCAAAAAAAATTTCAAGCTTTTTAGCAAGTTCCATATTCAATGTTTGAACTTCAAAACAACTATAGCAATAGGAACTAGAGTTATCATCTAGTTGAGAATCTGATTGTACCTCAAGGGAGTCAATCCCTTGGACCATGAGGCAATGCTCGTAGGACTTGTCTCTCCTAGATCTCCTCAACTTGTTAATAATCCTTGGAAGCTCGAGAGAAGTCAATATGCTCCAAACTGCAAAAGCCAAATCATAATGAGCAAACACATGTAAAAGATCTTCATTAAGAGATGCTCTAAGTGTCTTAAGTGCAAGTGCATTAGCCTTTTTATGCTTGCTAGCATTTGGGTTGGATTCTTTAGTAGTGGCTTGATAAACTAGATGTCTATGCTTTTTAAATGACAACTCATCTTGGCCTTCCAAATATCATGTCTAGAAAAATCAAACATAGGAGGGTTATCCATGAGTGCAAACTAAATGTGTGCAAATGAAAATGCAAATGAAGATTAGCAAACGAAGATCTCACTCCTAGGTGGTTAAACCTAATATCAGGAGCGTAGGCTCTGATACCAATTGAAATCACCTAGAGGTGGGGTGAATAGGTGATAATGCTAATCTAAGAACTAAATGCGAAATTTAAAAACTAATTGCAATTACACTAAATGCAACCAATAAGTGATGCACACACAACCAAGCCAAGCATATAAATATGAATGATCAATATGAAATAATGCAAGGCACAAAGTAAAGAGAGAGAGAGAGAGAGTAAGAGTCAAGGGATCAAGCGCAAACAACAAGATATGTTTCGAGGTTCGAGCACCAAGCTCTACGTCCCCCCTTCACACAGAAGGATTTCAACTCCACTAGCTTGTCCACAAAGGACTCCCACAAAGGGAACCTCCACCGAGGATTTGGGGCAATAACAATTACAAGGAGTACCCAACTCCTCTCTTTACAACCACAACCTCTCACTAGAGGCAAGGCACAAAGCCAACTAAAACAATCACCTCACAACTTGAGGGATAAGCACAAAGCTACACAAGGATCACCTCACAACTTGAGGGACACAACCCACTTGCATAACCTCCTCAACACAATGAGGGAAAGGCACAAAGCCAAGCAAAAATAGGGTTTACAACTTGGTGATCAAAAGATCACAAACCAATCTCTTTTTCCCACAAACACAAAGACCCTATAGATAGGATAGAATGAAGCTTAAGTGTGGAAAATAAAGTGTTTAAAACAAAGAAAACATCACTTGGGAAATCTCCACAAAGATATAGAATGATTAACCAAAACAAATTCCCAAAAGACTATTTTTCTTTGAAATGAAGAAACACTTTAAAAATAATAAAGATTGATCTTTTAGCACAAAGAAACTCTTTTTAAAACTTGTTTAAACACTAGAGAAAGCTCAGAAATTTTGCACAAAAATTCTTGTCAAAACCCCCAAAGAGATGGGGTATTTATTGCCCCTAGAAAAATATAGTCGTTGGCAGCTTATCATGACAGAATTAGCCTACCGATCGACCGGCCGGTCGACCGACCAACGGTCACATTTCACCGCTGGCAGCTACCGGTCGACCGCCCAGTCGACCGTAAAAACTCGAGAGCAACCTGCTCTCAGTCGGTCGACCGGCCGACTGACACGGCTACGTGCACAAGTTTGTGCACGTCCGGTCGACCGCTATGGTCGACCAGCTCCTGGTCCGGTCAACCGTTACGGTCGACTGCCAGCGCCTGGCAGCCAAAGAACATGTTAGAAAAACATGTAATTTTTAATCCTAAAAATTCCCATAAAACTTCTAAAAATCTACAAAAATAGTTTTATCATTTTACATGGATAAACAAACATGTGATAAAAATTTCAAGACAAATGTCAAACATTTTGAACCAATTTTGTGTCTTGTAAATTTTACCAAAAACAAGAACTATATTTTACCAAACTTGGATTTTTCCTAAAACACATTGAAATACAAAAACATGATATTTAAACACTTTGAAGCATGTTGCATATGGACATAGGTCCAATATACATGAAACATATATATATATCATAGTTTTTGTCATGTTTTGTTAGAAATACCAAAACACAAAACACATGAAATAGACTATCAAACTAAGTTTGTTTAAATAGTTGAAGCATGCATGTATATAGAACAAATCTAATATACATTAAACCATGTAAACTTGTTTTGATATAAAATCTATTCATGCAAACCAAGATTGGTTAAACCTAAAACCGAAAACCAAAACATGAAACGTGTGTGTTGTGAACTTGAGCATACCATACTATTCTAATCTTTAAAATTTAGATCTAAACACAAAACTAAACTATGGTACCGATGTCTTCTTGTAGAGCGCCGTCTCCAAGTTGACTCGATCCAAAACTCCGTGATTCACTGAGCCTGACTCCAATGAGTGCTAGATATCATCTTTGACGTCCGGGCTCTTGAATCACCATGTGAAAGCTTCCAAACCATTTTGTTGAAGCTAAATACCTACTAATATCGTGATTAATGATCTGAAACTAAAAACACAAGATAATTAGTACATATAACTACATGAGTTAATCATCATCAAAACTAGAGTGGAAGGCTTTTGGGCCAACAAATACTATTACATCTTATGTTAATACTAACATTTCTAATAAGGATAAAACTCCTACTGAGTTACCTAAATCATTTGTTGAGGTAAGAAATCATCCTCATGATTTATTTATTGGAGATATTTCTCAAGGTGTTTAGACTCAATCCAAATTGAATTAAGGTAGCATTCATATCTCTTATTGAACAAAATAATTTTAAAGAAGCATGTGTTAATGATTTTTGGATCATTACATTGCAAGAAAAGTTGAATCAATTTTTTAGAAATGATGTATGAGATCTTGTACAATAACCAATGATCATACGGTTATCGGTACCAAGTGGGTATTTAAGAACAACCATGACTAATCTGGACAAGTAATAAAGAACAAAGCAAGGTTGTGGTTACAAGGTATTGATTCTAATGAAACATATACACCTGTAGCTAGGCAAGAATCTATTCGTATTTTACTTGCTTATGCACGTATTATGAATTTCAAACTTTACCAAATGGATGTAAAAGTGCTTTTTTAAATAACTTTATTAAGAAAACTATTTATGTAGAACAACCTCCGCGTTTCAGAAAGGAAAAGTTTCTTATCATGTTTTCAAACTTAACAAGACTTTATATGACCTTAAACAAGCACCTCATGCATGATATGATAGACTCAAAAGTTTTTTTTTGAATTCTAGTTTTGATATTGGCAAAATTGATACAATATTTTTTATTAAACATGTAAATAAAGATATTTGATTTTCCAAATTACATGGATGAACAAATTTACTTTCTCGGTCTGCAAATCAAGCAATTAAATGATGGAATATTCATTAGTCAAAGTGAGTATCCCAAGGAACTTCTCAAGAGATTCGGTATGAAAAATTTTAGAAGCAAGAGAACTCTAATGGGTACTACTACCTTTCTAGACAAAGATAAGAATGATAAGAGTGTTGATTAAAAAAATATATAGAGGTATGACCGGCTCACTCTTATATATTACTGCTAGTAAACCTGATATTATGTTCAGTTTTTTATGTGCTAGATATTAGTCAATCCTGAAGAGACACATTTTAAAGTAGTGAAAAAGATTTTTAGATAAATTAATAACACTGTTAATTATGGTTTTTACCCAAAATCAAGCATATTTGATTTAATGTCATATAGTGATGTTGATTTTGCTGAATGCAATCCAATATGAAAAATACTAGTGATACTTATCACTTTTTGGGACATTCTCTAATATCGTGGTTTAGCAAAAATCAAAACTTTGTATTATTATCTACAACTGAAGAAGAATATATTGCTGCTAGTGTTGCATATGCACAAATTTTTTGGAAGAAATAAACTCTAGTTAATTACGGTGTTACTAGCATAACTTTTTCTATCATGTGTGATAATATAAGTACTATCAATCTATCTAAAAGTCCTATTCAGTATTCACGTACAAAACATATCGATATCTGACATCACTTTTTATATGATCATACTATTAAGGGTGATATCTCTTTAAATTTTATATCTACTGATAGTCAAATAGCTGATATTTTTATAAAACCTCTTAAAGAGGATGCTTTTATGAAAAGAGAACTGGGCATTTGTGCAATTTCTGATATATAAAAACTCATTGCATATTGTTTGCATTTCATATAGTATATTTCCTCTTTATTAGTTGACTTATACTCTTTATTAGTCGACTGGACAACAGAGTAGTCAACTTATTGCATCAAACAGAGACTTGGTTATTTTAGGATACTTGACTTAGTTGACTAAGATTGCCTATTAGTCAACTAATTCATATTATTAGTCGACTACGCCATTGACTTAGTCGACTAATACAGAAAAACTGTGTTTTTTAAGATGGATATTTACTTCAAAACCTGACCCATTTAACTTATATCTGGGATCTGAAATATTTCTTACTCAATCCTAATCATTGATTTTCATTCTCGCACTTATATTTATCCTTCCCCATCTCTTTCATACTCTCCAAACCCTAGAAATTACTCTCCCACTGTGCTGCTGAATCCAGTCGACCACTGCTCTTCTCCTTCTTCCAGAATTATAATAATTTTTTTCTAAATTTAAGCATCTCTCATGGTTGTAAGTCTTTTTCCTTAGTAATTATCATATCTAAGGCTAAGAAAGCTAAGTGTACAACTTCTTCATCTTCCAAATCAGCTAATTTTAGAGCCTTTCTAAAATATTTAGGTTTAGAGCTGATTACCTGAGAATCTCTCAAATAGAAATCATCCCTAGTAGGTTTGTGTACTTTAATGATTTCATTGAGTATGATATCTCATCCTATCTTCAAAATACTGGCATATATGATCTATTTTTAATTGACCAAAAACAAGGCTATTATCCATCTCTTGCGTATCTGTTTTTCACAAATCTTATATATAAAGATGATGATAATTCAGTTCTATTGTCGACCTTAGTTAATGGTATTGACATTGAGTTAACTCCAAAATCTTTAGGCAAGATTCTCAATATTCCATATCAAAGCTTAATGTAATTGAGATGACTATTGATGAAGTTTTCTCTAAGATCTATCTTCCTCGTCAAAGTCCTCCTATAGCTAGTAATAAGCTTCAACCTATCCCTAAGCTTATTGGTCGTATTCTTGCATATAAGATTTGTCCTAAGGCTGAAAACTATAATTATTATTTTAGAGATCTTGCTACTTATATTTATGCCATCATAGTAAAACTTGAGGTCAATTGGGCTCATGTTATGTTTGATACACTTGTCAAGGAACCATCTACTTTTCTTTCCTATGGTGCTTTCCTCACTCATATCTTTCGTAAGTTCATGATTAACTTAGCTTCAAAGACCAATGTGGTCAAGGTGTTTGAATCCTTTGATAAATTAGTTCTTTTTTGCATGAAGCTATTGGAAACACCTCCACCATAACCTACTTTTTCTTCTCATACTTCTCATAAAGCCTCCAAATCATCCACTCCTCCTACTACTGATGCATTCTATAACTCTCTTTCTGCTGAAATCTTGGATATAAAGTTTAAACAAACTTCAGTGATGAAATCACAATCTTTCATTATCAATAATCAAAGTCTTATTCTGGATCAGTTTCTGATTTAATCATTAGGATAGACCATTTGGACTCCACTCAACAAGAAATTTTGCACTACTTCAAGACAAACTTTCTACCACCACCTCCACCATCCGGCTCTGGTGTGTGATGCTCAAGCAAGCTGAAAAACTACACCTCATATCATCTAGGATTCATGGGTATTGCTTTTTGATGTTGCTTTTCTACATGTAGCTTTTTGTGTTATGTTCTCAAGATTTGTTTCTATGTAATAACTCTATGTTATGTTTTTGTTAAAACTTTCTTTTTTGTAATAAAGATATTAGACTCATTTGTAATAATTTCTCATTTGTGATATATCTATGTTTCTCTTCTTTTTGTTTTCTTTGCGTTAATGACAAAGGGGAAGAAAATCTTATATCTAAGATATATTATGATATATGTCTATATATTAATGACTTATGTCTCTATTGGTATATATGTGTAATGACAGGGGGAGCTTAAACATATATAACTCTATATATTTTTTATGCAGGGGCGTCTTAACTTATCTTATACCTTATGTTAGACACACACACACACACGCACACACACACTCTCTCTATATATTTTTTATGCAGGGGTGGCTTAACTTATCTTATACCTTATGTTAGACACACACACACACACATACTTGTTTGTCATCATCAAAAAGGGAGAGAATGTTGAATCTTGCTACCCTTACATGTTCGTTGCATGGTTACATATCCATTGGTTTTGATGATAACAAACTTAGGGTTATACATATATACACTTTTGTGTGTGTGTATGTGTATGTGTATGTGTATTACTGACATATGTCTTGCAGATCAAAAGGAGGACATTTTGATGGAGATATAACATATACTTGTTGATCAATGAGTACAAGATATTACAAGGTTTTTTTATATTATTTGTAATTTTTTTAGATTTTTAAAAATTTGTCAAAAACCTTGAACACATAATTTTTACACATCCCTAGTCGACTAACCCCTACACCTAGTCGACTAAGTTAAATCTGATATTCCTTCTTTTTCAATTCATATCGACTATCTTTATTTCCTAGTCAACTTGTAGAATTTTATAAAGAACAATTTGTTTACAGTTTAGGTTGTTTAGTTAACTAATAGATGACTGATATACATATTTAGTGGACTACCCAAAGACCTAGTCGACCATAACTAATTTTATAGAGACATAAAATTTGTTTCTATTTCAACTATAGTCGACTACCCCAATTAATTAGTCGACTAAATAAAGGAAAATTGTGATACCTAGTTGCCTAACTCCATATCCTATTCAACTATACCGTCAGTTTCTTATTGTTGGACAGTTGAGTAGGTTTTTTTTCTGATTTTTTTCCACTCTTTTATGTTCCAAATTCAAATCAAATAACCACTCCAACTGCCTGAATTCTTCAACTATAAATGGGGATTGATTTCTTTTATTTTTACGTAATTTTCCATAGATAAAATTCTGTCAAAATTCAGAGAAAAAATTTTGTTCTTCAAAAAAATTTCTCTTTGATTTTTTCTTCATCCAATTCAATTTCTAGTGAAGAAAATCTGAGAGTTTCGCTATAAGATTTTTATAAATTCACTTTTAACAAAAGTCAAGGCTTATAGTACTCAGTGCAAAGGTCTTCTCGGTGTAGAGAAGATGTGTACAGATTTGGCTAAACAGTTTGTCAAGTGGTATACAGTTTGTTGGTTTTGATGGTTTTCAAAATTACGTTAAGGAAAATCTCAAGCGGGTGCTTGGGGACTGGATGTAGATCAAGAAGACCAAACCAGGATAAATTATCTTGTGTTTGCGTATGCTTTTCTTTGTTTGATTTTGTGCATATTTATTTTTGTTAAAAGTTATTTATATTTCTTGTTTAGAATTTTTAAAACACTATTCACCCCCTCTAATGTTTGTGTTGCCATAGTTTTAGATCCAACAGTTTTGTCAAAAGAACTAGGTGTGCATGGATCACCAAGATACCCGCAACTTTTTTCGGTGTCATCTTTTCAGCTTGCCATTGAAAATTATTCGAAGATATCTACTCTAGTAGCTCATATCCTTCAGCTTGCTCTTTGCCCATTAGAGCTCAACTAGATATCGCATCAACTAGTATGTGTTTAGTTGCAGCCTATTGTAAAAGAACTGGATCTCCAACTAAAAAGGGAGTCCATGATGTGAGCATTTTCTAATCAAGTCCTTGTATCTTTTCCATAGTTCATATATAGGTTCATTATCAAACTGAGAAAAGGATGTGATATAACCTCGTAGTTTCGCCAATTTTGAAGGTGGGAAGTATTTGATGAGAAACTTGTTCGCCATTTCCTCCAACATAGCAATTGATTCTTTCGATAATGAATTGAACCACATCTTTGCCTTGTCCTTCAAAGAGAAAAGGAAAAGCAACAAACAAACCAACAACCATTGTGCTTTTCAGTATCGCTTATTGATTAGTATCCAATTTTGCATCTTCATATTGTATTCCTTACCTATTTTTGAATAAAATATCGCCTCTAAATCGTGTTTTTGTCTACTTTGCAGATAGTTAAGAGTTTAGGGCCAAAGTCATAATAAGAGGCTATTAAACCCAATTTTGGGTAATTAAATTATATTTCTTAGAGATCAAGCTAGAGAGTTCTAAAAGATACATTGGATCCAAAAATTGAGGATGCATATAGAGAAATACCTGTCCAAAATACCAAAAATCAGATACATATAGAAACTTCTCGCAGCTGAATGAAGCATCAGGGCACAACCACGGACCTAAGTCCCTGGTATTGCCGTAAAAAAGGCAGCAATTGCCAGGATTCGCAGCAATATGGTGGGACCACATGTCGATCTTCGACGCATGACTTCATCTCGTCAACGAGAGCCTTCCTTTTTCAAGAAATTCTGCATTTGGAGACCAAAATTGAGGTTGGAGAGAAGTAGACTAGGGTTTTCTCCCATTTAGTGTAGCTTAGTGTAGTTTTCTTCTTCTTTTTCTTCTTCTTCTCTTCTTCTTCTTGTTCTTCTTTTGTGTTTTTTTTTATTTTATATCATGTATTAGGGCAGAGTCATTTTAGGAGAGAAAGAGAGATTGATGTAATAAAGAGTGACAATCTATAAAAGCTTCCTCCTTTTCTTCCATGGTTTCTTGTCTAACGCCTAGCGTGACTACTAGCTAACATTTCTTCTCATGGCAATCTAAGAAGTAACCACTAATCATCTGACCTCTTACTTGATAATCAACATAGATCTAATAGCCTCTACAAGGCCTTGCTCTTGGAAGACCCATTGATGGCTCGTGATGATGGGTTCTAACTTCTAAACTTCTAACTTGCTAACTATCTTATTTCATACTTGTCTCTACACGATTTTGATGATCTAGTATTTGTATTAGCTTGCTCTTGATGTAAGTTTAATATGTAGAACCATCTGATTTGTCATGCTTTATAACATTACTTGAAGCTAAGGATTAGTGATGGCTAAGGATCCATGTGAGGCAACTATCACTAAGATGTTAGCATGATTAGTGGAGTATTTATTAGTTAGTAGCCATTGGTTTTCTTCTCTTTTACTTTGTTTTCAAAACCATTTTTAAAACCACTTTATTAATTTCTTATAGTTGTTTTCATCATCTTCTTAGTTCACCACTTGTTTTCATTTCTTCACCATAAGTTTTTCTCTTTTCTATTCTCCAAATCACTTCACCACAGTTTTCACTTCGCCTATTTCGTGTTTTACGTTGCCTTTTTTACTTTCTTGTTTTTTCTTCACCGATTTCTAAACCCCCAATACCATTCTTGCACTCACTATTTTCATCGCCTTTTCCTTCCATCACTTCTAGTTTATCTTCTTTTCTTTTCACTATCTTTAACAAAGAAAAACTTGTTAACAACCAACATGAATGAACTGTTAATGCTTTTATCGCCTCCCATCCCTGTGGAATCGATCAGATAGCCTATATACTAAAATGAAAGTATCAAGGAAGCCAAAGTATATAACACTTAAACTCTTCATTTCAAAATACACATTTCGTGCACGCTGTACCTCTGATCAAATTTTGGCACGTTGTCGGGGATGTGAATGGTTTGAACTGATATTTTTGTTAACGTTTTCTTCTTTGTTTTGGTATGCAGGTCAATTTTTATAGAAATTAAGTATTTTTTATAGAAATTAAGTATTACAAAAAGCTAACTTTGCTTGCATCTCCCTACTTTCAAGAGCAGGGAGGCCAGTTCCACTAAATTGCCATGGCCAGGGTTTTGTAATCACGGAAACGTGGCCTCTTTTAGGCCTTTGGACAATTTTTTTTTTGCAAGATTCTTCTAAATGCTATATCTTGCTGTATTCTGCCACTAGTTTTCTGTAATTTGCCCGAACACTACAATAATTAAGAACTAAAATCAGTAATTATATATTTTTAAATAGTTTAGACATTTGCATCACAGGCACATGTCGATTTTATTCCAATATACTGTATTTGTTCTATTGTTGTGATCTGAACTGAGGTGTACATAGTTAGAACAAACACGTGGGTAATTTACGTGCTTTGTGTGTTAATCTTATCTATATTTCAAACTTGCATGAATTGAAATTAAGGGCATAACCTGTTACAAGATAAGGTGGGGAAGTTATTACCCTTCCTTAGCCCAAAAACTACCTCCCCACTCACACAAGTCAAACCTAAATAAAACTTGCTAGGCATTGGCCCCAAAGGACATCTTGTACTCATTAAGAGATAGACCTCGGGAGAAAGTTGTTAGTACCAGACTCTTACCAAATCAGTGTCTAAAGATTGGGAATTAAGAGAAAACATCTCAAAGATCTGGTGGTTTGGTGTAATTAAGGCCTATCACTTATGCACAGATACCTCCCACCATATTTTGTCCCTACCTGGCTGATTAGCTCATAATCCGATGCTGCAATATCCCTCTCCTAGACAGTCGACCAGTTAGGAATCGTCTAGGTCTCGGTCAAAGTAACATCTGATTTCATATGTACGTCAGTCAATACTGGTATCTGATATTCAGGTTAATCATCCTGATAGTCGGATTAAGGCTATTTCAGCTCAAGACATTATTTTTCAATATTTTGAATTTTTTTGGATTTTTTGAAATTTTTTAGGATTTATTGGAGAAGAGCTCAATTCGGGGTCGATCGGTATCAAAGACCGACTCAAAAAATTTTAATTAGCAATTCGTCAGATGAATTTCAGGGATCCGACTTTACAGCAAGGTTAAGGATGACATTTTTTATTTTTGTAAATTTTTAGGATTTTTCTAAATTAATAGGAACTTAATTCTATAAACTAATGATGAAATACTTATTTATTAAAAAAATGCAATTAATATAAAGCCAAAATAAAAATATAAAAATAAAACCTTTTATTTTTTAGTCCACAATTTCAAACCTGTGACTCTTCATCAAGGAATTTAATTCATCAACCACAATGCTTTCATGGCTTTTGCATAAAGAAGTAGCCATATAAATTTAACAATTATATGAATTCACCCTTTAAGCCTTCCAACAGAAAATAAAACAAAATGCCATATAATTTGCGTATCCATATCTACCCCATCTCTCCGCCTTCTCCATTTCCCTCTATCTCTCGCTCACATTCTCTAGCTCCTCCACTCACCTCTTAACCGCACTATATATATATATATATATATATATATATATATATATATATATATATATATATATATATATATATATATATATATATATATATATATATATATATATATAGGGGTTACTGTACCTGAACCGACAGCTGAGAGAGTTTCTCAGCCGGAATGATGTGGCTTCATATTAGCCGTAGAGAAGTCAAAAATTTAGGCGGTAAAAGAAGACCCTCAACCACTTTTCGTTGCCTAATGACTAAAATATCCTCAGTTTCATTTTTAACCTGACTTCAACTGTTCCTCCACTAAAAAAAATTATAGATCTGAAAATTTTGAGTTTTTTCAAACAAAAAAATTTTTTAATATCATTTTCACTTTTTAGATTTATTTTTATTTTACATTGCGACCTTTGGTCGCAGTATTGCAGCCTTTTTTTATTTTTTTCGATTAGAGTCGCAGTATTTTTTCGACCTTACAAAGCTAAATAGGATACTACGACCGTGGTCGCAGTCTAATGAAATAAGAGTCGCAGTCAATTGAAGCAGTGACAATAATCTCATAAGTTAATTAATTAAGATGATTAGAAGAGTGCGACCTCGGTCACAGTCTTATGTAACAACAGTCTCTTTGAGAATGTTTTGTTTAATAACAATGCGACCTTGGTCATTATATTTTTTATTAGATAATCTAAATAGAATACTGCGACCATAGTCGCAGTATTATGAAACAAGAGACATAGTCAATTGAAACAGTGAATAAGGTCTCAAAAGTTAAGTAATTAAGATGGTTAGAAGACTGCGACCGAAGACTGCGACATTGTTCACAGTCTTATGTAATAGCAGACTTTTTGAAAAGTTTTGTTTGATAACACTGTGACCTTGGTCGCAGTATTTTATAACTTATTTTTCTAAGGTCGCAATCTTTTTATTAATAAATTTTAATTGGATTGCGACTTTTGGTCGCATTCATAATAATAAATTGTCAGATAAAATTGAATTCTGTGATCATACTCGCAATATGAAATTTCATCTTCAAACCATTTGTTTTACAAGACAGCGACCAAGATTTGACAGCGTGAAGAGACACAGAGACATAGACATATAAAAGGAGAGAAAATATAATAATAAAGAATATAAAACTAATACATCATTCCAAGAAAAAACAAACGATAGGGGCTTTTAGTAATTTCAATTATCTTCAAAAGCGGGATGTCATTTTAAATTGGCGAATTATGTGGTTCATAATGTGCCACGTCACCATAGGCTGAGAGGGACTCTCAGCTGTCGGCTGATATACATATTTCTGATATATATGAGAAATATGTATATCAGCCGACGGCCGAGAGACTCTCTCAACCTGTGGTGACGTGGCACAATTTTTGCTACACCAATAAGTTGCGGCCCGCTTACTGAAAGAAGTTAAAATAATAAATACCCTTCGGTAAAAGGTACTCGATCCACTATTATTTATTATTATTTTCTCTCCTATTTCTTCTACTGCTCTTTGTCAAATTTAGGGTTAACTTTTCTGCCATAAAGTTTTTTCTAAAAATAGCGATATCCAATTTCTCTGCCAATTTTCTCCTTTTTATCTTAATGTCAACGTCGGAGTAGTCCACTTCCCCTGCCAATTCTGGTCGCAGTCGTAAGCGATCTCTATCTCCCGATCTAAATATGGACCATATATCATCTGGTTCAACTTTCTCTCAGAATATTGGAAGTATTGAAGAGTTGAGATCTTTGCATACTGATCAAGAGGTTATTATTTTATCTATTTTTCTTGCAATTTCTTAAATTTAGAAGATTTATGTGTAGCGTATATGTTAAATGCGATATTAATCGCACCTATTTAAATTAATATATTTATGAACTGCGATGACTAATTTAATACACTATATTTTACTAACTGCGACCAAGGTCGAAGTTTGTATTAAAAACATTTTTCCGATTGTCAAAGCTAGCTTTATAACTACGACCTTAGTCACAGTCCTATTTTTTTTCATATTTCGGACACTTGTCCATGTCAATTATATCTATCTTATACACTAAATTTTAAGAACTGCAACTTACGGTCGCAGTATATACTAATAAGAGAGTTGCAAAGTTATTATTCACGTTTTTAAAAAAACTTGGACATACGAAAACTGCGACTATAGTCGCAGTCTATTATTCAGAAGTTATAGATTTCTTTACTTCTGCGACCTTGGTCACAGTTTTAGTTATTATAGTTCAGACGTTTGATATTCAATTATTTTTTTATTTAATTCAGCAATTTGTTTTGTAGGATCTGAATTCACATGCAGAAATGTCTGGAAGCTCAAATCTATTTTTAGGGAAATAGTTTTTTATGGATAACGAAGCATACAACTTCTATAATTCTTATGCAAGGAACAGTGATTTTGGCGTCAGAAGAAAAGGAACGGAGGCCTCCTCATGAAATTATTTGCAGGAAATTTTGTTGCAACAAGGAGGGTGTGAAGATTAGGCCAAACGGGGTCTCCTTCATCGTATCTACAAAATTGGGGGAAACATGCTCTTAATTACTGATTTTCGTTCCTCAAAATTTCAATTTCTTCAGCTTGTTCATCTCGTGGTACTGGAAAATAACCTGCAATAGTTGCTTCTTGTTAATTCGTTGGTTCCTCAACTAATTCGACAGGATCTGGTTCTATTTTTGAAGGGATGTTAGTTTCTATATTTATATCTTCTTCTTCTTCTTCATCTTCTTCTTCCTCCTCCTCCTCCTCCTCCAACAGGAAGGCCAATCATATTTTTTTTATCATTAGAAATGTTGGTCATTCGACAAACAATCTGAAAAATAAAAACAAAACTAAGATCTTAGATAAATCTTATAGTTATATCGCAGATGAATGAAATATTTATTAGAATAGCAATCAATGAATTGCGACCGTGGTCGCGGTCATAAACATTAAATCAGACAAGTATAAACATAATGCAACCACAGTCGCAGCAAAAACTAGTGAAATAAATATAACTGTGACCAAGGTGGCAGTTTATTTACAACGAGTTATCAAGGAAATGCGACAACGGTCGCGCACTATTGTACTTTAATCAAATGAACTGCGACCGTGGTCCATTTAAATAAATAAAATTATAATCAACAGTATATGATTGCTAACTATTAAAAACTTATGAAATCTGCGTCAATATCATTTAGATCAATTTCAGCTAGAGCTCTGCTAATGCTTTGGAGGTCCCATCTTACTGCCCGTGGGGTTTTGTCCTCCAAACCAGATCTCGGCTAAAAAATAGCAGCTTTTTCACAGAGCCAATACTGTAAAATATATTATTACATTAGTTTACATAAACATTGACAATATATAAGGAAATTTCAATAATGTTTGCCAACTATGATATCCATACTTACAATAATTTACACGGAGCATCCTTGCAGCTCATATGTGGTTTGCCTGAAGATGTCCATTGACTCAATCAGGAATTGACAAGCAACTTTAGCCCAACATATTGTCTTCATCAGCTGCATATTAGCAATTTGTTCCACAATATGTCACGGTACCATGCATTTACTGCCAGAAAAGAATAGAGTGACCGACATATACAGGATGATTATTGTTGTAAAGTCTTGAGTTGCAAGTCTTTGTATGTCTCTTATAATTTCATTTAAAGTTAGGTCCTGCTCAAGTTGTTCATCCTTGGTCACATCTGATTCAGTCCTCAATCTTTTCTTGACTAGAAGATCCTCCTTCGCGATCTTCTTTATATTAGAAAAATAATATTTAATAAACCCCTTGTCCTTCATTGTTCAGGTATTATTCATAAAAAAAATCCGCCCCATTGATAGGTAGACTAAAAGTAAGGGCAACATCCTCCATATTAACTCAATTAGTTTGCCCCCAACTCTAAAGGTCCTTGTATCTCTATCATACTGGTCTACAATTTTCAGTAAACTAATGTTTGATTTTAAACCTTTTTCAGCACCAAACTTCTCATTGTAGAAGGCCATGAAGATTGGGCCAAATGGGGTCACCTTCATTGCATCTACAAAATCGGCCTGCATGTGCTTTTTGAATCTTCTAATGAATTCGTACATAGGCTTTAGGCTTGATCTCATAGGATTAACCTTCAGTTCTTGTTTACCTATAGATGCAGAAAAAACATTAGTATAAAATACTGGGTCTCAGTACGTTTATTTAAAAGTTTAAAAAAAGGACGGTGACCTTGGTCGTAATAGGCATTAATAAACTATAATACTTTGCAACCAAGGTCACAACAGGCTTTTAATAAACTAAAATATTCTGCGATCAAGGCCGCACTACAATTTTGTAATTAATCAAAATATTTTACCATGAAGGTGGCTGTGTATCATCATACTGCGACCAAGGTCGCAATATTCATTCAGGCTAACTTAGTTAACAGACTATGACCATACCCCCAGAAAGGAGAAAACGAAGAAAACACTGCGACTTCAGTTGCAGAGTTTTATTAAAAAAACCTTAAAAAACGGACGTGAATAATTTTAAAAACAGATAATTTTTTAATGTCTGCGACCAAGGTCGTAAAAACCTAAGACGCTAACTCAGATAACTGCGACCCAAGTCGACATAAAAGGAAATGAAAAATAAAACTTTTGACCTCGGTCGCTGTGTTAAAAAATATAAAAATTTATAAAAAAATTCTCTAAAATAAAAATATTTTTATCTTAAACTTTAATCTTGGTTTAAAGTTTCAGTGTAAAAATAAAACAGCTTTAAACCACATAAATATACTTATTTTTGATGATTACCTCTTTAAATCATAAAAAGCGAATCTTTCTCTCTTATTTGCGACCATGGTCGTAATTTTTAAAAAAAAAATTTTTAAAAAAAAGAATCTTGACATTTCGTAAAAAAATAGTTCATCTGACACTTTTAAATGAAGTTAAGTTAAAATAGGAATATTTTTGAAAAAAAGAAAAAAATGAATCAAAACTGAAAAAAATTTACCTATTAAAATTTACAAACCCTAAAAAAAAACTTGGCTTCCCCATTACCTTTTTCCGCGGATGATTTCTTTGGAGCCATCTTTAGCAGATAATTTTTTTTAAAAAAACTAGTTTTTGAACGAAAATGATCAGAAAATTTGGGAATCGGTAGCATTAAATTTTTCTGATGATCAAATGATAATTTTAGATCAGAAATTTTTTTTGAAAGGAAAGGTTTTACATACAGTAAACAATTGTGTGGAAGGGTATTTTCATCAAAGCTACTCTTGAAGTGACTGATACTAACTCGGGCGGGAATTTTTCATTTTTGTCCGCCAAAATTAGTGTCAAATTCATTGCTATTATGTTGCCACGTCCCGCCGGCTGAGAAACTCTCTCAGCTGTCGGCTGAGGTACAGTAACCCCTATATATATATATATATATATATATATATATATATATATATATATATATATATATATATATATATATCTTCTCCCCATCTCTATTTAACCTAGTTGTGACCTGCATCCATCCTTAAACTAGGCCGCCTCCTCACCTGGCTGTGTCAAACCATAGGTACCCCTCTCGGCCATCCCGTAGCCGGAGCTCCTCCGTCGTGGCGTCGAGAAACCTCCGAACATCTCCCTCACCGGAGCCCGACGCATCATCTTCCGCCACTCGCAGCCGTGAGCACCCTCTGACGTCCACCTCCATGCCATGGCCGAGGTCCTAAGCCACCACTCATGGCTGCAGCCCGTGCCTCTTTCCCTTGCAGGAGCGCGCATCCTCTCCCCATGGAAGCCGAGTCCTTTTCCCTCTCCTACAAACCCGCCGGCATCCACCGCGAGCTCCGTCGCGCCCTACCGTACGCCCACCCCCACGTCATCAGGCCGGCCAACCTCAAGGTAAGCTTTTAATTTCAAAATATTTTTGTTTGGTTTGTTACAAATTATTTAAGGTTACAAATGAACATTGTTTTTAAAAGAATCTTAGTTAGGAAATAAATAAATAAGTTAATGGATAATATTTTAAGTAGTAACATAATGTTTTTAAAAATTATATGAATAGTAGGTTAGTTACTAGTACATGTAACTAATAATTCTAACACTACATCTATATCTAATAATGATAGATAATAAATTAAATAACTAGCTAAAGCTAATATGTATAGATGAATAACAAATAAACATATTTGGTAGAAATTAAATGTTTTAAATATATCCAATAATTATCACAAAATATTGAATGGCTAATGTTAATAAATAATTAGCTTTTAAATATTAAAAGAATAGTACTTAATATATATAACCAAATTTAGAAATAGTAACAAGTGTAAAATAATTAATTAATATCTAAAATTCATATAATTATTTAATAATTAGCATTTATAACTAATTAAAAATTAGTATTCAATTGCAATAATTATTATTTAAAGTGACTATTGAATTATAAATAGCCGGTATCTTTATGGCTAATATAACAACACTGAATAAAGTAAAGGAACCTAGGATTCAGTTAATACCACTCCAAAAACTTAAGAAAATGAAACTAACGTGAGCTATCTAAACAATTGGACCCCAATGACATCATGCAAGTGTACAGGATACTCTCCTCGTTGACTTTCATCTTAATTTTGTCTCTTAATTATAAATCATGGTTATCATATCGCATGATCGTCAATACTATCCTGTAATCATATTTACATATCAGCTTTTCCTCTTCTGATTATATGACTAATTATTCTATTCTTGATATTATTACGGATACCATCTCGTGATCATGTTTCATTACCTTATATATCATGTTTGCATCTTGTTCCTAGACATGAATGCATCCAACTAAAACTGACATAATTTTCTTGTATGTGATAGATCATGGCATGTACACCTATCTTGATTGTGATTAACTGTATGACCTGGATTGTTCGAGGATAGATAAATTATGATAATCGGATGTAATGACTATCTTGATCATTTAAGATTTTCAGGAATTATTTTGATCCTGATACTACTAAAAATTAATCGAGGAAATTGACCGTTACATTCTGAGAAATTATTCGAGAATACTTATTGGATTATGAATATATGATCATGACCACTTTACTTTGACCTTTGGATTACGTGACACTAACATCACCTGCGCTACTTTGCATTTGTCAAACATCACTTGCACTACCTTGTATTTGTTATTACCACTGTCTACATTGTCCCATGATCTTGATATACATTGTAATCACTATCTAAAACTGATATTCTTTACACTGTTTTCGGATCATGCACACAGAGCCACATTATCTTGCACTTATATTGATTAATGTAATTAACTATGCCGGGGTTACTGAGGGAGACTGTAGCAGGGGAAATCCAGGAAGGTGTGCTTGGAAAGGCAACCCTTTATGGGTTTGGATGCCATACGTGATCTTGTTATTTATGCGTGCTCCTATTATTACTTGTTACATGATACATGAGCACATTGAACTGTTTCTCCCTGCTATCAGGATCCACTAACGCATCACTTGTTTGATATGCAGCTGTCCTGGGGGATGGGGCACAGGATAGTTGCATTAGTATAAGATTAATAAAATGCTAGACATATACACTTGCATTATATCCTGCATTGTCTTCAATGATCTAGTAACTGACATATATTTTATGATACTGATACTTTAGACTTATATGAGATGCATTATCTTGGCTACATGACGTTCCTAGACATACCATGTTATTGTGATGTCGTGTTCTTATGATCTTGTGATTATACTACACAACAGTTACTCGTCCAGGATATGTCATGTTCATTATACACATGTCAGACCATACAAGCACGGTCTTCTTGTACATGATCTAGTGTTTCGATTATTCATGTTAATGTTATTACTTTTAGTTCTTAATACTGCCATTCATATTATTTTTGTTATTTCAATGCCCTACTTGTACAGTTACTACATTTTCATTTTTTCTCTTTTATTGTTCCTTTCCTTCGTGTATTCTTCCTGGCCCATTTCTGATGGACCTTTATTATTTTTCAGTATTTAGATTAGAAAACTGGTATAGAGAGTTGATCGTTAATCGTATTCTTGTTCTCCGGTCAGTTCAGTTATTTTTTTGGACTTGTCTTATTTAGATATGGTGGATGATATTATTTATGATTTTGTATTTCATATATGTGCTTTTATCAATACGCTTGGTTGTATATGAATATATATGTGCTATCCTGCTCGTTGTTGACAGCCTAAGGTATTCATGGAAGAGATTTCACTCTTCGTGAGTATCTGCTAGCCATCATCACATACCCGTATTCTGTATTTTGGGAAGCGGGGCATGACAATCAACCCTAGTATATGCTTGGCTTTGATTTTTTTCTTATTTTTGTTTGTTGTATGCTTATTTTGGTTTGTGTTTGTTTGTGAAATGGATTTCAATAACAATAATTTTTTTAATGCTAATATGAATTCATATTTCACCCCGACCTCAGTTGACTCGGATAACTCCATCCCAACTTTGTATAACATGAACCAATCGAATATGCTAGATTAGATTTATCCGACTAAAATATATCCCATATCTCTATTCTAATAACCAAAATTTTTAAAATAATTTTCACTCTTCACAAAGTCAATAGAGATTCACCTCCCAGAAGTCAAATTTGCAATCACCTTATCCACAATCATATCCCTCTTTTACGTCATATACTCTTTTTCTAGAATAACTGATTGAAGAAAAATGCGAAGTAGAAAAGAGTATGAAAGCCGTAAAAACCTTGCTTGAGTCCTAACAATAAATTCAAAACATGTTGAACTCACAAGCTTCACATTTTTTTTGAAACCAAGATTATACACTCCCTTTCTAGAACAACCATTTGAGAAAAAATTCGAGCTAGAAAAGAGTACAGAACTCTTGCATGAGACTGCACAATAATTTCAAAAATCTTCCACCCACGATAAGTTAGAAGCACAACTGAGTTAATTGGTTAATATTTATAAGAATAAGAAAACTCTCTCTTATCAATCTTTGACCAATTCAGATTTCTCTAACTCTACCGTTCTGGCCCAGGAATCATGTTTTGAAAACTAAGATTCAATTTTAGCACACCCATTTGAACTTGACTAAACTCCAAGTTTTCAGAATCACATTGATATTTTGGTAAGTTGTCCCTTTTCTGAATCGAACTTGAGCATGAATGTGATGATTTGAATCTCAACTTGGTAATTTAATTCGACGTCTTGAATCAATATTGACTCTGGTATGTTTACCTGATTTTAATTACTTTTCCGAGTCAGTATTGAATCCTGTGTCCATTTATCATGAAATTGACTCATTTATCTTTCAGATCAACATAATGAACTTGACCAATATCATAATTTTGAAAGTCATATTGGCAAATTGGCAAGTTTCCATTTCATAAAATTAGACTCAAAGAGGAATGTGGCCTTATCCTCAATTTTATGATCTAGTTCAAATTTTTAATCAATATTGATTCCTGTTCTGTTACCCAATTTGAGCAACATTTTAGAGTCAGTTTTAGTTCTCATACTTGTCATTCTTCAACTTAAATTACTAATTTTAAAAAGTCACATTATATTGTGGGAAAATAAATATGGACTAGAGTTTCAACTTCTTGATTTGGTCTCACTGAACAAATCTCGACTCCAAAACTTTTACTTGATTTCAGTCAATTTCCTGAGTTGGTATTAGTTCATGTACTTTCTGAGTCCAAATCTATTATTCTATCAATTCACACACCATTCTGAGACAAAAGTGTTGAAAAAAATAATTCTGAAATTATTTTTAAAATTTTAAAATTAGATGGGGTAAAATTCCTAATAAAAATTATCCATGTATATATTATAATACACAGGTCACTGGTAAGTTCCTACAAACTCCACATAATCTTGATTGGTTTCGTCATCAATCAGACCTCCACCAGAGCCTCACCCTAAGTTGAATTCTTCTTCCCTTTATATTTTAATGCATAAATACATTCACAATGCATTAAGGACAATGCATGGGATAAGTGTGGAGGAGGTCTATTAAAATAGTGTTTTTAGTTTTTCCTCCCTTTTCACTTCTTTTAGGATATTTTTAGAATTTTACCATTTTTATAGGATATTTTCCTTTCTTAAAAAACTTTTTGAACAAGAGATAAAGTTTTAATCTATTTTTAAGAAAATTATGATCTTAGAAATTAAGGAAGCCTTAAATATGATATCTTAAACCTAATCGAAATAATGGATCTTGTTTAGAATAATAGATTCAGAAAAATTAGAAAGATAATTTGATCTTGAATTTTTTGCCTTAGAGAATATAAACTCCACAATTACACATTTTTGGTATGGAAATAAAGACATAAAATGTCATAAACAAAAAAAAATAAAATGAAAAAAATATGGTATATATGAATAAAAAAATCACCTATTAAAACTGGATAATTATGCCTCAGGATATTCACACCTAATGGTGGTGAAAAGAAACAAA
The DNA here is from genome assembly GCA_038442645.1 of Agave tequilana. Lineage (NCBI taxonomy): Eukaryota > Viridiplantae > Streptophyta > Magnoliopsida > Asparagales > Asparagaceae > Agave > Agave tequilana. Next base: position 521,465 of record JAVJIF010029691.1, on the reverse strand, counting down.
CAATCCCTCTTAGTTTTGTGGCCTTATTTACTTAAGCCCGAAGGGTGTTTTCTTATCTGATGCCCTAAGATCATCTGATTTGGGAGTCATCGACTAAAGGCTTATTATCCGAGTAAATTAGAAAGCCTAAGAAAACTATAGAAAAAAGATATATATATATATAAATATAAATGGCTTGATGGTTAGAGTTAAAATCCAAATATCTACATTATCACAAAGTGCATATTATCTATATAATTATGAAGGATCAATTTATTCAATCCAATTTTGAACTTTTATCTTAATTGAAAGTAAGATCTTGTATATAGACTAAGTTTAAGAACGAATAATTTTTGGAGAACTTATGACATTAGATCACTTAATTTTTTGCAAAAATATTTCAAAAACTTTACTCTCTTTCAAAATGCATTTTCAAAAATACTAACTTTTATTTTTTTCTTTATGAATTTTGTGGCTGTAATACGCTGAAAACCCTCAGGAGACAAAACTCCTCATTTAGGGAAACCTATAGTTTTAAAGGCTTGTTGCACACGCTTAGTGCAGTTGGGTCACCTTCAAAAGTGGTGTATTAGTTTAGTTTTTTTCTTGTTTTTCTTGGGACGGGCAAAAGATAAGTGTGAGGGTGTGATTAGTATCCAATTCTGCATCTGCATATCATATTCCTTATCTATTTATGAATAAAATATCACTTTTGAATCATGTTTTGATCTATTTTATAGATAATCAAGAGTTTAAGAGTAAAGTCAGAATAAAAGCCTAATTAAACTAAATTTTTTGTAATTAAATCACATTTCTTGGAGACCAAGGTAGAGAGCTTCTAGAAGATGCTTAGATCCAAAAATTGAGGATGAATATGGAGAAATACAGGTCCAAAATACCAAAAATCAGATACATACAGAAGCTTCTCGCAGCTGGACGAAGCATCAGGAAAAAACCAACGACCTAAATTTCTGGTATTGCCATGGATCCACGGTAATATGGTGAGCCCACGCATTAATCTTCGATGCGTGGCTTCATCTCGTCATCGAAAGCCTTCCTTTGCCTATAAATACTGCATTTGAAAATCAAAATCAAGGTTGAAGAGCAGTAGGCTAAGGTTTTTTCCAATTTAGTATAGCTTAGTGTACTTTTTCTTTTTCTTCTTCTTTTGTATTTTCCTTTTGTTTTAGATCATATATTAGGCCAGAATTGATTCAGGAGAGAAAGAGAGAGATTGATGTAATAGAAAGTGATAATCTATGAAAGCTTCCTTCTTTCCTTCTATGGTTTCTTCTCTAACATCTAACATGACTACTAACTAACTTTTCTTCTCATGGCAATCTAACTACTAACCACTAATCATCTAACCCCTCACTTGATAATTTACATGAATCTAATAGTCTCGACAAGACCTTACTCTTGCAGAAGCTATTATGGCTTATGATGATGAGTTCTAATATCTAACTTGCTAACTTGCTACTCTATTATTTTATGCTTGCCTCTAACTTGTTTTGCTGATCTAATATTTATATAAGCTTGCCCTTGATGCAAGTTTTAATGTGAAAAATCATCTTATGTGCCATGCTTTATAACGTCTCTTGAAGCCAAGGATTAGTAATAGTTAAGGATCCATGTGAGGCAACTATCACTAAGAGTTTAGCATGATTAATGAAGTATTTAGTAGTTAGTATCCATGAGTTTTCTTCTCTTATTGCTTTATTTTCAAAACCATTTTCAAAATCACATTATCATTTTCTTATCATTGTTTTCATCTTCTTAGTAAACTATTTGTTTTCATTTTTTCACCACAAATTCTTCTTTTATTCATTTTCCAAATAACTTCACCACACTTTCCACTTCACTTATCTCGTGTTTTATCTTGCTTTTTTACTTTCTTGCTTTTCCTTCACCGATTTCAAAACCACCAATACTACTTCTTGCATTCACTATTTTCATCGCCTTCTCCTTCCATCACTTCTTGTTTTCTTTTCTTTTTCTTCTTTAACCAAGAAGACTTTGTTAACAACCAATGTGAATGAACTATTAATACTTCTATCACCTCCTGTCCCTGTGAATTCGACTCGTATAGCCTATATGCTATAACAGAAATAACGAGAAAGCCAAAGCATCATAACACTTAAACTCTTCATTTCAAAATTCACATTTTCGTGCATGCTTTACCTTCAATCACTTATCATAAGGAAACTTGCAATGTGTCCGTTTGGATCATCATTTGGAAGACCTCCAAACTGACATTAACTTTGCACAAACTAAATTATACCATGATTCAACCCATAGTTGTTTGCATTGATTGTTGGCTTCTATGTATGATGTTTCTCCAATCAAGAATGGAACTGCATAGTCCCTTATATTAGCCCACAAGACCATCACTCTAGTTTTGATGATGATTAACTCATATAGTTATAGTACTAATGATCTTGTTATGTTTAAGTTTCAGATATTGATCAAGATCTTCGTTGGTGTTTAGCTTTTTTGAACCTAACATATGGTGATTCAAGAGCTCAAGCTTATAGTGTATATCTAGCACTCAAGATGGAGTCTACCTCGAAGAATCAAGTTTGAATCAAGTCTACTTGAAGAAAAAAATCTACAAGAAGATTTGCCTAGAGTTTATGAAATTAGATCTTTTATAAAGAATAGATTAGTTTTGATTGCTCAAGCTCACACATACAAAAAAAAAAGCTTTTATATCTAGTTTTTCAGTTTTAGTATTTAACAAGGATTGATTTTTGATATATATCAAATATTTTACAAATTTTTATTTCATGTTTCAAACATGTATCTCAAACCTTATGTATTGCCAAAACACTTTTTAAACAAATACTAAATATTTTAAAATAAGTTTAATTTCAAAAATTATCTGAAAACTATTTTTAGGCCAGGTCAGTCAACCCTCTTGGTCATTTCTGGGTGCTCACTTGTGCACGTTGTGCACATTTATCGGACGACCGACCGGTCGACTGGTAAACCGAGCGATCGATCAGGTGGTCCACTGACTGTCACACCAAAGTCTATATTGAGATCGGCTGACTGGACAGTCGACCGGGCGGTCGGTTAGTTCAATATTTGGAATTATCAGTCAGCCAGCCAGTCGACCGATCTGCTGGTTTGCTCGTCACCCTTCTAATGATTTGACTATTGATTCTTATTTTGATATTCAATCTATGTGATTCAGATTGCATTACAAATATAACTTTCTGGACTATATTTTTTATTCAATAATCATTTTCTGATCCAAATGTTAAAGATGCCAAATATTAATTCATGTTCTGAAAATAGTTTACAGTTTTCTGATTTGACACCTTTCAGTATTTTAATCACAAACTTTTACACTAATATCCTATCAATTTGATTTAAGTTGTATTAGACAGAAGACATAATAATCTATAAATTCTTATTATATGATAATTTCAAACTCGAACATTTTATACCTCAAAATTGTGCTCAAAGTTAACTTATTGCACATACTAGTCTCTAGTCGGGTGACTGACCGGTCGATCGCCAGGCTTCATCGGTCAGAAATTTGACTGTTGGACGATCAATTGACAGACCATTTATGGCGTCTTTTTTATCCTAATGGCTAGTTTTTCTTGAGGCTATATATATTGGGGGTTTTGGGTGAGTTTTGTCCAAGTGTTTTAAGAGCTAATATTCTCACTTTCAACAGAGTTTTTCAAGGAAAATAAGTTTTAAAAAATTTTACTTTCAAGGTTTCAATTTCTGTATTATTCAAGAAGTTTTCCCAAGTATTTTCTTTTGCACTTCACTTCAAAAATTTTGTTTTCTCACAAGTTTGAGCTGTTCATTGCAAAATCTATCCCCTAGAATCTTGTATTGTGAGAGGTGTTATTTGTGATCTTTGTGTGGGTCCAAAGGCCCATCACTCTATTTTTGATAATGATTAACTCATGTAGTTATAATACTGATGATTTGTGTTTATTTAGTCTCAGATATTTGATCAAGATCTAAGTAGATGCTTAGCTTCAACAAAAGATTTGAAGCCAAGTTTTAGAGCTAGCACGTGTTGATTCAAGAGTTCGCATATTAAGATCACATCAAGTGCTCAAGACGAGTCTTGCTCATGAATTAAGGTTTAGACCAAGTCAAGAAGGAGAAGAAGATTTTCATGGAGACTTGTCTCATGTTTGTAAGTATTAAGATTTATTTTTAGATAAAATGTAAGGGATAGATTAGTTGTGGATTGCTCAAGCTCATATACATACACACAAAATTTATATGTACCTTCATAAGGTATTTTTAATTTTGGATTTATCATAACCTATTTTAGAGCTTATTGTCAAAAACATTGATATTTCATCTTATATGTGTATTGGATCATATCCATACACACTAAGCTTCAAAAATGTTTTCAATATCTTGTTTTTGTATTTGGAAAAGTTTTAAAAAATTATTTTTCAAATAAAAGATTATTTTTGAAAAATACAGATTTTTGTTTAAGGCAAAATTTTTATATTACAAAAAAGGTTGAAAATGTTTGTAATATGTGTTAATTTTTTATCACACATATTTGTACTTTAAAGTATTTCAAAGAACTCATTTTTGTAGATTTTTAGTGATTTTATTGGATTTTATAAGAAAATATAAAACCAAGTTTTAATCCCTATAAATGGCTGGCCAGGTCTTCTGGCGGTCGACTGACCGGTCGACCGTACCAGAAGTCGGTCGACTAGGTGGTCGACCGATGAGCACAAATGTGCACAGCCAGTTTTGGCTTGAAATTTGTGCACAGCCAGTTTTGGCTTGAAGGCCGGTCGATCGGGGGTCGACCGCTAAGGCCCCGGTCGATCGACTGGTCGATCGTCTAGAGAGCTTTGCACTCTGGATCTAGCCTCGATCGACCGAGCGATTGACCGATGGTCACAGCCTTAGATCGATCGACCAGGTGGTTTACTACCAGGCTGCAACGGTCATAAATTTAACCATTGGCCGGTCGACCGGCCAGTCGACCAACAGCAGGATTTCCTGCTAAGTTGGACCCCAAGGGCTAGATTTTGGAGGCCTATATTATGGGGCTTTTTTGGGCTGTGTTAGACAAGATTTCAAGTGGGTTTTCAAGCTAGTTTTTCCCAAATATTTCAGAGATTTTGTCTACTTGTATTAGAGCAAATACTTTCATATCAAAAGGAGAGTTTTCAGAGTGGTTTTCAAAAGTGATTTCTTGAGTTTTTCACCACATATCTATCCGAGTTTTCTCACACATACTTGAGCTTTTCATTGTCATATCTATCTTATAGGAGCTTTGTTGTGAGAGTATTTTAGGTGATCAAAGTGTTGAGATCACCAAGTGTTTTATCTTATATTTGAGGAGGCAAACTTGCGGGTTCGTGTTATTTCGAGTTCTTATGGGAGCTCAGTGTAGAGGTACGGCCTCGGCAAGCTAGTGTGCTTGCGTGTGTTATTCGTACGTGAACAAGAGAGAGACTAGTGAGTCTAAGAGTTCTAGTGTGAACTCCTTGTAGGTGTTGCGGCACTGAGTGATCTGGTGGGATCGATTTTAGTGGAAATCCTTCATAGTGTTGAAGGCGGGGACATAAAGCAAGGGTTCTCGAACCTCAAAACAAATCTCCCGTGTTTGCAATTGCTCTCTTTCTATCTCTCACTTGTATTTATATCTTGAGTACTTACATTGCTTATCTCTATATATGCTTGATATATCTTGTGCTTAATTATTATATGCTTGGGATTGCTTGCTCACACTTGTATTCAAACAAAGAGAGCTAGAGTGGCACCTCAACTTTTAATCTAGAGGAGCCCTTCATCAGGAATTTGGCTACACTCTTGTGTTATACTTTTGTGTTTAGCTTAATAGTTTTAATTTGCATAAATAGTTTTTAATTTCGCATTTGTTCATCATTAGATTAGCTAACACCTATTCACCTCCCCTAGCTTGGTGCTCTTTATTAGGTTCTAACAACCTTGAGTTAAATATCCTCATTTTTAGCTAATCATAATATTTGTTTACACACAAATGGATTTCATGACACCTCCCATGTTTGATATTCTTAACATCCAAATTTGTAAGGTTAAGATTTAAATGTACCTCAAAGCCTTAGGTATTCGTGTTTATTTTGTCATTATTAAAGATACATATTGTTTAAATGGCAAAAACCTTGAGGCTAATGCAAATTCCCTTCAAGTTTTAAGATCTACCCTAAATGATGAATATTTATCTAGGGTTGCTAATTTTGATTCAGCTTTTGTAGCATGGAACACTATAGTCTCCCTTGGTGAACAAAAGCAATATTATGTGGGGATCTGCTCGGATGATGGAAGTGATGCATCCAACATATGCTACATGGTCCAAAGGAAAACCACCTTGAGATAAAATCTGAATCCGAGCTTGATGAGGATGTTGACATGTCATATGATGATGTCAACAACTTCTTGAAAAATATGATTTGCTCAAAAAGGATAATAAAAGATTGAAAAATAAATATGATTCCATTTTAAAAGAAAAAGATTCTTTTAGAAATATATTTGAATGCATTTCAAAAGAAAATGAATTTTTGAAAAAGGAGAAATTTCCTTAGCTTCAAAATTAAATGATATTTGTGAAGGAAATAATTCTTAGAAGAATAAAATTAATTTTGTGGAAAAAGAAAAAGAAATTGTTTTGGAAGAAAACAACTCTTTGAAAAGAAAATTTTCTTTTTCAAAAGAAAAAGAAAACATTTCTAAAAAGAAAAAGGTTGTTGATTCTCATTCTTGCCATGCTCTTCATGCTACTATTGATAAAAATGAGATTCAAGTCCTGAAAAATAGAATAAATTGTTTGAGCTCAAATTTGAGCAATTGTGCATTCAATCATTCTAGATTGGAAACCTTATTTCAAAAGAAACAAACTTCACATGTTCATGCACATAACCCATGACATACATATGCACACTATGCTCACATTCACACCCATTCTCATTTACATGCTAAAGTGTACAAATGTACACGTTGCGGTCGCAAAGGGCATCTTGCAAGATTTTATTTTGATAGATTAAATTTTATAAATTTTGTAAATAATAAAAATGTTTGGGTTCCTTATGATGCTAACCCCCATGGACCCAAAAAGAAATGAGTACCAAAATCCTCACCATTTGTATTTGATGTAGGTGCGGGCTCTCACAAAACGTGAGAGGTATGGTGCCTTGGTGGTGGATGCATGATGAGCTAGATAGACATACCCTATTAATGTATCACTATCAAGAAAGTTTAGTGAGAGGACCATCATGATTTGGAGACTTAAAGAATAGTGCGTATGGTTTGGTAACTATCTCTAAAACTTCTATTTTAGTTTACATGCTTTTACATAGATAATTTTAGCATGTTTTGGTTTTATGACAAATAATCATGTTTTGTAATTCATGTGGTGAATACTTGTTTAGATGTAGTTTTTATTAAAACTTGTGTTTATACTTATACAAGTAGTGAGGCATACTTGATTATTATATGTTTGCACCTCATTGCTCATTTGTACTCATTACATGTACATGTATAACCTAGTTTTAATGATTCTTTCATTTACACTCCTTTTCCCAAATTTTGTAAATATTTTGCTTTATGTATATACTATTTTGTCTAAAACTAATAAATATACATGTATACCCTTGAGTCACTTGCCTTCATACAAATTCTATTATGGACACTTTTGTATTTGGGATATGTATGTATTGTTTTAGTTTTGATAAAACATACATATACCTTAAAGTTTATTTAGTTTTAATGAAAAATGAACTTTTATGATTTTCGCTTTTTTTGATAAAAGAATTTCATGTTTGTTTTGAGTCTTATTGACTATTTCATGAATATGCTATTCACATGATTCTTGTGCACTCATATTATTTTTATTTTCTCATGACTTAGTTTTCATGAGTTTTATATGAGCCTTATAGATCTTGAGTGACAATTTTTGTGTACTTAGCAAAGTTTCAAGATATATATATATATATATATATATATATATATATATATATATATAATTTGTTTTCATGTTTGAAGGATCTTTAACTAGTTTTTCAAAAAATTACCTTAAACTAGTTATTTATTCTTCATTTGGTAGTGTTTTTAATCTACAACTATTTTCAAACTTATTTTTGAGAACTTCTACCTTTTAAAGGGCGGTTGGATGGGTGATCATGCCTTGTATGCTAAAATTGAAAATCTATTTAAACATGTGCATGAATAGGGTGGCAGTTATGAGTTAATACACATGATCTTCATGTTATTTCATCTTTGTATACTCATATATGTTTTCTTATATATGTATGATTCAAAATATCAATTAGTATCAATTTCAATTGGTTTATTCATTTTCATACATATATATGATTTGATTGTGCTTACAATATCTTTACATCTTAAAGCACAAATTATTTTTATGTTAAGCTTGACTTAAATTTAAATTTCAATTGGTATATTAATAAGTGTATGCATTGTTCTCTTTTGGTATCTCAAAAATTTTTATTTATCTACAAATGATACAAATTTTATTTTTGTCAACTACAATTTGATTTAATTTATATTAAAATTTATTTTGTTGACTTCTAACAGTTCAATTTTTTTTTAAAAGTCGTTTCAAAATATTTTGATATGTATTGCCTATATGCAAGGGGAGCTTAACATATTCTCTATATATAGATTCATATTGAGTGTATCTCAAATTGAGGAGCTTGACATCTCTTCTTTATATGGTACACGTGTGTAGGGGAAGCTTAACATCCCTACTTATATATTGTATATTATGCTTTATGTGGGTTAGGGTCTTATCATCTATTCTTCATGTAAGGCATGTATGCAGGGGAAGCTAACTTTACGTCTCTCTTCATCATGAATGTATATCACATATATAACTTTATTGTTTGATTTATTTTCGCCCCTTTGTTGATGAATTGACAAAAAGGGGGAGAAGAATTTTGAGAGTTTATATATGCATGTTTATTTTATTTTCTTGTTTATGCAAAAAGGGGAGAAGAATTTTGAGAGTTTATATATGCATGTTTTTTTAATTTTCTTGTTTATGCAAAAAGGGGAGAAGAATTTGCTGAGTTATGCATGTTTATCTCCTTGTTTATGCATATATGTTTATGTTTGGTTTATGCACTTTATTGCATCTATTCCAGAGGTTTTCTCCACTTGTATTAGAGCAAATACTTTCATATCAAAAAGAGAGTTTTCAAGAGTGGTTTTCAAAAGTGATTTCTAAAGTTTTTCACCACATATCTATCCTAATTTTTCTTGCACATATTTTAGCTTTCCACTTCCATATCTATCCTATAGGAGTTTTGTTGTGAGAGTGTTTTAGGTGATCAAAGTGTTGAGATCACCAAGTGTTTCATCTTGTATTTGAGAAGGCGAACTTGCGGGTTCTTATTGTTTCGAGTTCTTGTGGGAGCTTGGTGTAGTGGTGCGGCTTCGACAAGCTAGTGTGCTTGCGTGTGTTGTTCTTACATGAACAAGAGAAGGACTAGTGAGTCTAAGAGTTCTAGTGTGAACTCCTTGTAGGTGTTGCGACACAAGTTATCCGGTGGGATCAATTTTAGTGGAAATCCTTCATAGTGTTGAAGGCGGGGACATAGAGCAAGGGTGCTCAAACCTCAAAATAAATCTTCCGTGTTTGCGATTGCTCTATCTATATCTCACCTGTGTTTATATCTTGCATACTTACATTGCTTATCTCTTTATATGCTTGATATATCTTGTGTTTAATTGTTATATGCTTGGGATTGTTTGGTCACACTTGTATTCAACCAAGAGGGCTATAGTGGCACCTCAACTCTTAATCTAGTGGAATCTTGAGGAGAGAGATCAGAGCCCTTCACCGAAAATTCAGTTACACTCTTGTGTTATACTTTGTGTATTTAGCTTAATAGTTTTAATTTGCATAAATAGTTTTTAATTATGCATTTGATCATCATTAAATTAGCTAGTCACCTATTCACCCCACTCTAGGTGACCTACACTTTGTGATCACCAAGTGTTGTAACTACTCTTTTGCTTTGTACATTCCCTCTTGTGTAGAGGTGATTACTTTATGTATAGGCTTTATTTCTTGGCTTTATGTCTCTTCTTGTGTAAAAGATTGGATTTGTATCCTTTGTGAAGTTTCTTAGTGGAGATTGTAGAAATCCTTCACGCGATAAAGGCGAGGATGTAAGGCTTAGTGCTCGAACCTCGAAATATATCCCTTTATTAGCTTTTGACTATATCTCTCTAAAATCCACTCCCTTTATATCTTGCATTGCTACTATTGTTCATTTATATGTGCTTGATGTTGTTTGTGTGCTCATACTTTTTATAATTCAAGCATCTCAACTATTATAAAAGTAGAAGCTTGAGGAGAAGTTTTAGAGCACTTCACCAGAAATTCGACTTCACTCTTTGGATATCTATTATGGTAGTGTAATAGTTTTAATTTCATATTATTGATGATTTGATTAGCATTACACCTATTCACTCTTCCCTATGTGTACTTTCAATTGCTATCAGAGCTAGTGCTCCTGATATTCGGTTTAACAACCAAGGAGTGATATTTTATTTTCTAATCACATATGCTTTACACATTCATATTTGCTTCACACACTCATGGATTATCTTGCTCCACCTATATTTGATGTTTCTAATATCGGCATGTGAAAATTTAATATGAGTTCATATCTTAAAGCTTTAGGATTGCATGTTTATCTTGCCACCACTAAGAAATCATATATTGAAAATGGCAAATACTTAGAGGCTAATTCATAAGCTATGATTGCACTAAAAGAAACACTTAGCAATACTTATCTTTTTATGATTTCTCATTGTGATTCTACTTTTGTAGTGGAAACACATTGATCTCCTTTAAAGGAGAAAGTTCAAACGATTTAAAGAGAGAATCTAGTGGAAAAAATTCCGACCAAGCTTGTTTCATGGTCCAAGGAAATGACTCCCTTAAGGTAAACTCGGAATCTGAACTTGATGATTGTGCAAGTATGTCTAATGATAATGCTAGTATGTCTAGTAAAGAAGCACACATTTTGAATGATGAGCTTGCTACATTTTGTGAGGGTTTACTTGTAAAATATAAATTATTAAAAAATAAAAGTTTACAATTAAAAAAATGATTCTTTATCTTCAAAATTAGAATGTGTTTTGAAAAAAAACAGAAATTTCAAAAGAGAAGGATATTGTTTTAAAGTAAAATGAACTTTTATCTTCAAAACTTGATTTGATTTTAAATGAAAGTGAAGTTATTTTAAATGAAAATGAGATTTTGAAAAAAAGATTAAAGAAAAAGGTAATTGTCTTAAAAGAAAATAAGTCTTTCAAAATGAAAATTGTTTTGAAAAAAAAGGACTTCTTTTGATGTTTCACACACTTGCCATGTTTATCATGCTAAAAAATGTTACATCTTCTATTGATAACAATGAGATTCATGTTTTGAATGATAGTATTGATTGTCTGAGCTTAACCTTGAGCCATTACGCAATTGACCATAAGAGGAATTCTTATTTCAAAAGAAACAAGCTTCACATTTGCATGCACATCCTCCATGGCATGCACAAGCACACCATGTTACTATGTATGTTAGAGCGTGTACATATACACATTGCGGTCGCAAAAGCCAACTTGTAAAATTTTGTCATGATAAATTAAATGATTCTAATTTTGCAAGTAAAAATATCTGGATTAGAAAATATACTAACTTTCAAGGACCAAGAAAGCTTTAGTATCAAATTCCACTCCTATTATATTTAATGTAGGTGTGAGCTCTCATAAGACGTAAGAGGATTGGTGCCTTGGTGGTGGATGCAATCGGAGTTTAATAAACTATATCAAATAATGTATCACTATCAAGGAATTTAGGTGGGAGGACCACCTTGTTTGGAGAAGAAAAGATTAGTTCAATCAATTTTGGTAACTATCTCTATCTTTCATTTTATGTTTTTAGCATATCATGCTTTACATGTTATATATATGTTTAGATGCAATTCTTGTTAAAATTTGCAATGCATTTTTATTGCTTTTGAGATACACTCTTGATTTTGTGCATATCATAATTCATATCTCTTGTTTCTCATTTTTGGTTTTACTATATATGTATATCGTAGTTTTGATGATTCTTTTATTTGAACATATATTTGATTTATGATGCATTTATTTTTGATTCATGCTTTATCTTCTATAAGATTATTTTTCAATGTTTTTGCTTCATGTAAATGTAAACCTTGCTAAAACTATGAGATATACATGTAATATCCTTGGGTTACTTATTTTATATATCATATATTCTACTGTTGACTTAATCGTGTTTGAATATGTATGTATGCTTTAGTTTTTATAAAGTTTACATATATCTTGAAGAATTATCTCATGTGCTTCTTGAATATCTCGTTGGTAGAAATGTTGATGTTTTGAGTTTATCGCTTCTATTGATCTTGATATTGTTTATATATCTTGTTTGAGAAAAAGAAATTTTATTGATTTATATTTTCATGTTTCACAAATCTAGCTTTCTCATCTCAAAATTTAAAAAGAATTTCATATGAGTTATTTTTGAGCCATATAGTTTTATCTTCATGAATTTGTTATTTACATGTTTCTTGTGCACTCACTTTTATGTTTACCTCATGATTTTATATTCATGAGCTTGCATGTGCGATATAGATTTTGAGTGATAATTCTTATGTAATTAGTATATTTGATGAGATATATGATTTGTTTCACATTTAAAATTTTTTTTAAATAGTTTTCAAAAATATTATAAACTAGTTCTTTTAATTCTTTTGAAAACATTACTATGTTCAAACTTTTTAAATTGACATCTATTGTTTTTTATTTTCTTGATATTTTCAATTTGTACTCAACTATTTTCAAAATTATTATTTTGAAATCTTCTACTCTTGGTGGGAGGTTGGTTGGGTTATCATACCATATTTTGCTTAAGTGACTATTTCTTGACATGTACATGTAGGTTGGTGATCCAATGAGTTAAACACATGATTATCATGATAATTAATTTTTGTATACTCATTCTTATTTATTTATATATGTATGCTCTTTATTATGAATGATATTTCTGTTGGCCCAAAAGGTTACACTCTCCATTTGTTTAGAGTTTTGATGATAATAAAACAAATAAGAGCTATTTGGTACTAATTAGTTTGTTTAAGATAAGTTTCAGGTTAGTACCATATTTGGAGGCCATTGCTTGGTATTCCAAAAATTTCTAGGTTCATGGAGCAAATAAGGCATATGGCACATCAAGAAAGGAACTTAGAAGAGAAGGCTCTAGCAAGGCATTGCTTGTCTCAAGACCTCAAGATTGCTCAAGAGACTTCATTAGATTTGCTTTTAGTTTTATAGTTTTGTTAAAGAATAGTAAATAGGTTTGAAGCTCTACATTTCAACACACACGTTTTTGTGCACATCTCATTTCTAAAAATATTCCCTATAAATATATACAAAATATTTTGATGTAAAGCCTTTTGGTTGAAAACTCAATTTTGTGTATTATACATGTTTCAAATCAAAACTATTTTGTTTAAAAAATCTTTATCTCCTCAAAATTCTGTTTTTATTTTGTCTTTTGGCCTGAGCCGTTCGACCGACCGATCGACAGCACTAAGTCAGGTCAGATCGGTCGACCGATCCGATCGACTGGGCTTCTGGCAGATAGGTGCGTGCATGTGCACGTTTACCGGTCGACCGGGCGGTCGACCGGAGCACTTCGGTCGACCGGGCGGCCGGCCGACAGAAGTGCAGTTGCTCTCTGTTTCTGCCCAGTCGACTGGGCGGTCGACCGGATGCCCGCAACGGCTATTTTATTTGAACCCCAGTCGACCGGCCAGTCGACCGAGAGAGTCGTTTCAACAGTAATGGCTACTTTTTAAACTTGTTTTATTTTTGTCTTTTTCTTTCCTAAAAGTGTTTAAATGATATTTTCTGAACCTAATACTTCCTAATTACCATTAAGTGGGTTTACTCATTAATCCCTAGCCCTCTACTATAAATAAAGGTGATTGGGGAGAGGTTTCTTTACAACAAAAATTTGCAAAAAATTCAAAAGTTTAAGGCATTCAAAGGAGTTTCATTTCTTGGTTTTTGTGCTGAAAATGTCTCTCATTTTCTGAAGTGTTTTTCAAAACTCTCTCATTTCATTTTCTTTTTCCACTTACATACAAGAGCTTCAATCCTACTCATTGTTCTACAAGGATTTTTGTAAGGAAGAGAATTTTTCAAGAGAGAGTTTGTGGTCTTTTAACTACTAAGAGAATACTTGTACTTGAGATTGTGGAGTTGGGTACTCCGGTGTATTTGTAACATCTTTGTGAAGTTATAGTGGTTAGAAATCCTTCTGGGGAAGGCGGGGACGTAGGCTGGGTGCTCGAACCTCGAAAAAATTCTTGGTGTTTGTGTTTGGTTTACTTGCTCTTGCTTCTTGCTTTACTTTCATTGCTCTTATTACTTGCTCTCTATTTTCATTGCAATATTCACTTGTTTTCATTCATCTTGTCAATCAAAGTCCCATACAATAAGATTGCATTGTGCACCTCCAACTCATTTCAAGAGGAATCACGAGGAAGGAGTTCAGAACCCTTCGCGGGGCATTCAGCTTCTAGTCTTGTTTTGGGTGATTGTTGCATCATATTTTTAATTGTGTATTGATTAGCATTATCACCTGTTCACCCTCCCTCTAGGTGATTTTCAATTGGTATCAGAGCTTGGACTCTAGGTTTGGCTTAACATCCTTAGAGAGATCCTTAAAACTTGCTAATCATCATTTGCATTCTTTCATTCATCACTAGTAAACATGGACGACAACATCAAAACCCCTCCTAAATTTGATGGACTTAATTTCCCTATTTGGAAGGTTAGGATGACCATTTTCTTACAATCTTTAGGTAGCTTAGTTGCAAAATTCTTGACCAAGCCCTATGTTGTACCTGATAGTGAGGAAAGCACTTTGTCCGACTTTACCTTTAGAGAATATGGGGCTAACTCCAAGGCCCAAAATTCCCTCCTAACCGCCTTGAATGAGGATGACCTTATACGGGTAATACATTGCCAATCCGCCTATGAGATTTGGCAACATTTGTTGGTCACACATGAGGGGACATCACAAGTAAAGAGAGCTAAGATAGATCTCTTGAGGCCCAATATGAAAGCTTTAAAATGATTGATGATGAATCTATTGATTGCATGATTACAAGGTTTACTAAAATTACCAATGCTTTTTCATCTTTAGGTGACGATATTAGCAATGATCAAAAGGTGCGAAAAGTGATCCGAGCTCTTCCTTCATCATGGGAGATAAAGGCTACCACCTTGAAAGAGTTGAATGACAAGGATGAAATGGATCTCATAAGTCTCATTGGAAACTTAAAGACTGATGAGATGGAAAAGAAGGCAAGAGAAGAAGCGGCTCCTCAAAAGAAGAAATCCATAGCCTTCAAGTCTTCCTCCACTCTTGATGACGATGAAGATGAAGAAGAAGAAGATGAGGAGCTACCCCTCCTTGTGCGAAATGTGAAGAAAATGTACCGAAAGAACAAGCTCAACCTAAGAAGGAAATCTGAAGGAAAAGAGGAGAGAAGAATCATTTGCTATAATTGCAGAAAGCCCGGACACATCATGGCCGATTACCCGGAGTTTAAGAAAAGGGTGACTTCCTCCTTCAAGCAAAAGAAGCCGGTCGAGAAGAAAGCTTACAAAGCCACATGGGATTCAGAAAGCGAATCCGAAGACAAGGTGGACACGGCGAACATGTGTTTCATGGCAAACATACCAAAGGTAACCCCTCAACCTCTTGATGATGAAGATGAATTAAGTAAAGAAGTTCTTGTTCATGCTTTTGTTAAACTTTCAGAGAGCTATGATAATAAAAAGATTGAATGTTCAAAATTGGAAAAGGAAGTTGCTTTTCTTAAAAATCAACTTGCTATTATTTCTAAAGAAAAAGATGAAATTTCTTCCAATCTTATTTCTATTCAAAATGAATTTAGTGCTTATAAAGTTGCTTGCAAAGCAAAATTTCCAAATATTGATGAAAAAGAAATTTCTTCATTAAAAACAAGAATTGTTGATTTTGAAAAGGTTTTGAAGGATTGTGCTTTCAACACTAAGAAACTTGAGGAAATGTTTTCTAAAAAGCACACTTCTCATGCTAAAGCTTCTCATGTCAAAATTCCTCATGCTCACACTACACACAACACTCATGCTAAATCCACACATGCTCACAAGTCACACACTCACTATGCTTTTAAATATGATAGAGTATATAGATGTATTTATTGTGGTAAGAATGGACATTTGGCTAAGTTTTGTTATGACCAAATAAATAGAACAAATAATTTTGTTTGGGTTCATGACACTAACACTTTAGGACCCAAGAAAATATGGTTACCAAAATCAAGTCCTAAATTATTTGATGTAGGTACACACCAAGGCTCCAAAACCTAAGCAGCGGTGGTACCTTGATAGTGGTTGTTCTAGACACATGACATGGGATATCAACAACTTTACAACCCTATCACGGTACATGGAAGGTGGCACCGTCACCTTCCGGGATGACTCCAAGGGCACTATCATTGGTATAGGTAACATTCAAATTGGTACATATCCTATTATAGAAAATGTTGTTCTTGTTGATGGTTTGAAACATAACTTGCGTAGCATTAGTCAACTTTGTGACCGTGGACTTAAAGTTATTTTTGATGATTCTTCTTGCAAAATCTTTGATTGTAAAACAATGATTGTATTCTCACCGAATTTCGTGATAATAATGTTTATATCATTGACATGCTTAATTTGGATTGTTCTGCTAAATGCTTGAATGCTTTTGATGAGAATTCTTGGCTTTGGCATAGAAGATTAGGACATACATCTTTTGACCATCTTGCTAGGATTAATTCTAAGGAATTGGTGAAGGGTATTCCTTGCTTGAAGTTTGAGAAAGACCGCATTTGTGGTGCGTGCCAACTTGCGAAATAAACCAAGTCTTCCTTCAAACCAATCAAGGATATCATGTCAACTAGGCCATTAGAATTAATTCATATGGATCTTTTTGGACCTACTAAAACTAAGAGCTTAAATGGTAGTAGATATGCATTTGTTTTAGTTGATGATTTTTTCCGTTTTACTTGGGTTTTCTTTTTGGAACAGAAAGATCAAACTTTTTCTCATTTCAAAGTTTTTCGAAATAGAGTTGAAAAATAAAAAGGTTTTTTGATTTTGAAAATAAGGAGTGACAGAGGTGGTTGATTGTTATTCAATTTTGCATATTTTACCACATCCATACCATGCATATTGTAAATAAAAATGTGATTTTTAATCATTTTCTCTCTATGTTTTTGCAGGTCCACATTTGAAATGAGAAAATGCCCAAAATCTCTTTAATTAGCAATAATTAAAAGAGATTAATTCAAAGCCCAAAAAGTGAGCCCAAGGTTGAGCCCAGGATCTGGAGAATTCTACGCGCCAGCTCACGCTTCCAGAAGATCCACGTGGCTAACAACCTGTAACAAATCTGTAACAGAAAGATCCACTTGAACGGCCCTGATTTTGCCGCGCATTCCAGATTTGTGCCGCGTGTCCACGGCGGTTACAAGGCCGTTGGGGCCGAGATTTTCTCCAACAAACGGGATTCTGGAGCCTTCTCTCTGAGCCCTATAAATACAGTACCAAGGTCTGCACGAGCGAAAAAAGAGGAGAGAGAGAGATTAGGGTAAAAGCTTGTATTTTGTGAGAGTGTGTTGGTATTCTCTTAGGTTTTTAGCTCTCCCTCTTCTTCCTCCTAGAGATTTTGTTAAAGAGAGAAAAGAGTGTGTTTTTGAGAGCTTGTAAGCAAGGAGGTGACATCACTTGTAAGAAAGGATTAATCAAGGCTTCATTCTTCTCTTTACAACCTCTAGTAATTTGCTTTACTTTCTTGCTTTACTTTTCTTCCTTTCATCATGAATTGTTGTTTAGTTTCTTTTGTAATGGATAGCTAAATTTCTTTTACATGGCTAGCTAACAACTCTCATTGCTAACTTCTAACTCTTTGGGTGATGGCTAAATTCTATACTTGCTTTGTTAAGTCTCTTTTGCTTCCCAATGAAGTAGAGTTGCTTTCATTTGGGAAATGCTTGTTCATACTCCATATGATTCATGTGTGCCTCATTTAGAGCCTTGTTTAGAACAAGTGCCTTGATGGAACATGGAGATGGATCACCAAACATATGCTATTTATAGAACAACTTCTTTACTTCAAGCTAATTTGTTGTTATGCCTTGAATGACTAATGAATGTTGTATCTTCTTCCTTAGCATCCCTTGAGTGTCACTCCTCAAGTCCACCATAGAAAATCTATCTCGGGAGCCAATGAATCAATATGAGGCTACAAGCTAAGACCAAGAAGAACACTCATCTTCAAAACGAGAAAAATACTTGACCAAACAAGCAAGTCATCTCTATTGCCAATGAATCAACATGAGGCAATCATGCATCACCCT
This sequence comes from Agave tequilana, assembly GCA_038442645.1. Lineage (NCBI taxonomy): Eukaryota > Viridiplantae > Streptophyta > Magnoliopsida > Asparagales > Asparagaceae > Agave > Agave tequilana. The sequence continues at coordinate 502,986 of JAVJIF010029691.1, read as the reverse complement.
TGAGCTTAGTAAGTTAGCAAAGTAGTAAAGTTAGCTAGCCATGGCCTTTCTCATCTAAAGTTTCCTAAACATTTTCTTTACTAGCTTTCTTTCTTAGCAATATAAATCTCCAAAGTTCTTTTGACTTTCTTTCCATCATGCACAAATCCACATATATTTTCATTTTCTTTTCCATGCTTTTTACATTTGTTTAAGAACAAAGAAGAATCTTCGTTTTCTTTTCTTCACTACGAACCGTAAAGCTTCCATCATGAGCTCTCCTCGAGGATCGACCCGGTATAGCCCATGCTGTAACGGAGATTGAAAAGGATACATTAATCATATAAATACATTGTGGAGTGATCAAAGCACTTGAGGTTGATTCTAAACCTTCTCTCTTTCATTTAATATCTGTGCAAATACTTCACACAAAATCACACTATCTTTTCACAATCAGTGGGGAGTTTGTTAACCAACTCTTCATGACTTATTGTGATGAAAAGGAAATCAAGCATGAAATGTCATGTCCTAGAACTCCACATCAAAATGGAGTTGTAGAAAGAAAAAATAGAATACTTCAAGAGATGGCTAGGACCATGATTAGTGAATATGACCTCCCTCAATATCTATGGGCCGAGGCCGTAAACACCGCATGCTATATTTCAAATCGTATTTATTTGTGTAAAAATTCTTCCAAAACATCTTTTGAAATGTTTCATTCTAGAAAACCTAATGTTGCATATTTCAAAGTTTTTGGATGCAAGTGTTTTGTTTTGAATACTAGAGATAACTTGGGTAAATTTGATGCTAAGGCTTATGAGGCAATCTTTGTTGGATATTCAACTACTAGTAAAGCTTATAGAGTATTCAATAGATCCTCTCTTACCATTGAGGAATCCATGCATGTTAAATTTGAAGAATCTAATGTGGTTGTTGAGAATGTTGTAGAGATTGACCCATTAGGTGAAGACATGGAGAGACTATCCTTGAAGGACTCACCCGCTCAAGAAGAAAAGCAAGAACCCATTGGTGATGTTCAAGAGGATTAAGAGGAAAGCTCTCAACTGCTTCCTAAAGATTGGAGATACGCTACAAATCATCCCAAGGAACTCATCTTAGGTGATGTCTCTAAAGGGGTAACAACTCGCTCCAAACTCCATAACTTATGTGGTAACTTTGCATTCATTTCTCATTTTGAAACCAAAAACATCCTCGAAGCCAAGGGGGACTCATATTGGTTGCTAGCCATGCAAGAGGAACTCAATCAATTTGAGCGCAATCAAGTTTGGCAATTTGTTCCTAGGCTTCACGATAGACCAATAATTGGTACTAAGTGGATTTTAGGAACAAGATGGATGAGTCTGGAAATGTCATTAGGAATAAAGCAAGGTTAGTGGTCTAAGGTTACACTCAAGTTGAGGGAATTGACTTTGAGGAGACCTTTGCACCCGTAGCACGGCTTGAAGCCATGTGGATGACACTAGCTTTTGCATCTTTTAAAAATTTTAAACTTTTTCAAATGGATGTGAAAAGTGCATTTTTGAATGGTTTTATAAATGAAGAAGTTTATGTTGAACAACCTCCTGGTTTTGTTGATCATGTTCATCCTAATTTTGTTTTTAAACTTGATAAAGCTTTGTATGGATTGAAACAAGCTCTAAGAGCTTGGTATGAAAGGCTTTCTAGTTTTCTCATTACAAATGATTTTGTTAAAGGCAAAGTAGACACAACATTATTCACTAAGCATGTTGAAAATGACATTTTAATTGTGCAAATTTATGTGGATGATATAATTTTTGGTTCTACTAATGAGTTTTTATGCAAGGAGTTTGAAAAGGTTATGCAATGTGAGTTTGAAATGTCTTCCATGGGTGAATTGAATTTCTTTCTTGGACTCCAAATCAAGCAATTGCAAGATGGGATATTCATAAGTCAAGCCAACTACGCAAAGGAACTCGTAAAGAAGTTTGGACTTGAAGGCTCAAAAGTTTGCAACACTCCCATGGCAACTATAACCAAGCTTGATAAGGATGACCAAGGTAAATGTGTTGATATTAAGTTGTATAGAAGCATGATAGGAAGTTTGTTGTATTTGACGGCAAGTAGGACGGACATCATGTTTAGTGTGTGTCTTTGTGCTAGGTTTCAATCGTGTCCTAAAGAGTCCCATCTTATTGTGGTAAAACACATCATTTGTTATATTAAGGGGACAATTGGAATGGGTCTTTGGTATCCGAAAATCGGAGATTTGTCAATGACGAGTTATTCAGATGCCGACTATGCGGGTTGTAGAGTAGATAGAAAGATAACTAGTGGGACATGTCAATTTCTTGGTAATTGTCTTGTTTCATCGTCCTCTAGGAAACAAAATTCCGTAGCTCTCTCAACCGCCGAGGCGGAGTATATTGCCGCGGGGGCTTATTGTGCACAAGTCCTTTGGATGAAACATACACTCCTTGATTATGATTTGCATTATAACCATATAAAAATATTTTGTGATAATACTAGTACTATACATATGACTAAGAATGCAAATTAACATAGTAAGACCAAGCACATTGAGATTAGATATCACTTTCTTAGAGATCATTTTGAGAAAGGTGATATAGATATTGGTTATGTTTCTACGGATTTGCAACTTGCCGATATTTTCACTAAACCACTTGATTTTGCTAGATTTTCCTTTATTTTTGGTGAACTTAATGTTTGTGTTATTGAATAACAATGTTTTCTTAACCCTTTTTTGATGTATGACAAAAAGGGGAGAATGAGTTTATATATGGAAATATGAGTTCATATGGTTTTGGTTCCATATGAGTTTATATATGTTTTTGATTTTGATTCTTGCAAAGTGAATATGGTTTTGGTTCCATATGAGTTTATATATGTTTTTGATTTTGATTCTTGCAAAGTGAAGTGTTTTTTGTTAGTTCTTGTATTTGAGTTTAAGTGTTTTGCAAGTGTTTTATATCTCTTGGTTTTTAGTCTTATGGTTTTTGCTTGCTATTCAAATTGTTTTGCTCGTTTAATATAGCATAATTTGAGGGGAGCTTACACCCTCTCTTTTATTTTTTATCATAGCCTATTTGTTTTGTCGTCATCAAAAAGTGGGAGATTGTTGGCCCAAAAGGTTACACTCTCCATTTGTTTAGAGTTTTGATGATAACAAAACAAATAAGAGCTATTTGGTACTAATTAGTTTGTTTAAGATAAGTTTCAGGTTAGTACCATATTTGGAGGCCATTGCTTGGTATTGCAAGAATTTCTAGGTTCATGGAGCAAATAAAGCATATGGCACATCAAGAAAGGAACTTAGAAGAGAAGGCTCTAGCAAGGCATTGCATGGCTCAAGACTTCAAGATTGCTCAAGAGACTTCATTAGATTTGTTGTTAGTTTTATAGTTTTGTTAAAGAGTAGTGAATAGGTTTGAAGCTCTACATTTCAACACACGCGTTTTTACGCACATCTCATTTCTAAAAGTATTCCATATAAATATATACAAAATATTTTGATGTAAAGTCTTTTGGTTGTAAACTCAATTTTGTGTATTATACATGTTTCAAATCAAAACTATTTTGTTGAAAATCTTTATCTCCTAAAAATTCTGTTTTTATTTTGTCTTTTGGCCTGAGCCGGTCAACCGACCGGTCGACCACACTAAGTCAGGTCAAATCGGTCGACCGATCCGGTCGACCGGGCTTCTGGCAGATGGGTGCGTGCATGTATGCACGTTTAACGATCGACCGGGCGGTCGACCAGAGCCCTTCGGTCGACCGGGCGGCCGGCCGACTGAAGTGCAGTTGCTCTCTGTTTCTGCTCACTCGACAGGGCGGTCGACCGGAAGCCCGCAACAGCTATTTTATTTGAACCCCGGTCGACCGGCCGGTCGACCGAGAGAGTCGTTTCAACAGTAACGACTACTTTTTAAACTTGTTTTATTTTGGGCTTTTTCTTTCCTAAAAGTGTTTAAATGATATTTTCTGAACCTAATACTTCCTAATTACCATTAAGTGGGTTTACTCATTAATCCCTAGCCCTCTACTATAAATAGGGGTGATTGGGGAGAGGTTTCTTTACAACAAAAATTTGCAAAAATTTCAAAAGTTTAAGGCATTCAAAGGAGTTTCATTTCTTGGTTTTTGTACTGAAAATCTCTCTCATTTTCTGAAGTGTTTTTCAAAACTCTCTGATTTCATTTTCTTTTTCCACTTACATAGAAGAGCTTCAATCCTACTCATTGTTCTACAAGGATTTTTGTAAGGGAAGAGAATTTTTCAAGAGAGGGTTTGTGGTCTTTTGACTACTAAGAGAATACTTGTACTTGAGATTGTGGAGTTGGGTACTCCGGTGTATTTGTAATATCTTTGTGAAGTTATAGTGGTTAGAAATCCTTCTGGGGAAGGCGGGGACGTAGAGCTGGGTGCTCGAACCTCGAAAAAATTCTTAGTGTTTGCGTTTGGTTTACTTGCTCTTGCTTCTTGCTTTACTTTCATTGCTCTTATTGCTTGCTCTCTATTTTCACTCTAGTTTTGATGATGATTAACTCATGTAGTTATAGTACTAATGATCTTATATTTATTTAGTCTCAGATATTTGATTAAGATCTTAGTAGGAGTTTAGCTTCAACAAAAGATTTGAAGTCAAGTTTTGGAGCTAGCACATGTTGATTCAAGAGCTCACGCATCAAGATTGCATCAAGTACTTAAGAGGAGTCTAGTTCATGGATCAAAGTTTGGACCAAGTCAAGAAAGAGAAGAAGATTTTCAAGAGAAGATTTTCATGCAGACTTGTATCATGTTTGTAAGTGTTAAGATTTTTTTTAGATAAAATATAAAGGATAGATTAGTTGTGGATTGCTCAAGCTCATTTACACACACAATTTATATTTGTCTTCATAAGATAGTTTTGATTTTGGATTTATCAAAACCTATTTTAGAGCTTATTGTCAAAAATATAGATATTTCATTTATATGTGTATTGGATCATATCCATACACACTAAGCTTCCAAAGTATTTACAATATCTTGTTTTTGTATTTGGAGAAGTTTTGAAAAAATCATTTTTGAAATAAAAAATTATTTTTGAAAAAAACAGATTTTTGTTTAAGGCAAAATTTCTATATTACAAAAATGGTTCAAAAAGTTTATAATATGTGTTGATTTTTTATCACACATATTTGTACTTCAAAGTATTTCAAAGAACTCATTTTTATAGATTTTTAGTGATTTTATGGGATTTTATAAGAAAATATAAAACCAGGTTTTAATCTTCAGATTTTCTGGCGGTCGACCGACCGATTGACCGTGCCAGAAGTCGATCGACTGGGCGGTCGACCGATGTGCACAAACGTGTACAACCAGTTTTGGCTTGAGGGCTGGTCGACCGAGCGGTCGACCGTTAAGGCCCTTGTCGGCCGACCGGTCAACCGTCCAGAGAGCTTTGCTCTCTGGATCTGGCCTCGTACGACCGGGCGGTTGACCGATAGGTTACAAACTTAGATTGGTCAACTGGGCGGTCGACCAGCAGGTTGCAATTTGACCGTTGGCCAGTCGACCGGCCGGTTGACCGACAGCAGGATTTCCTGCTGAGTTGGACCCCAACTGCTATATTTTGGAGGCCTATGTAATGGGGCTATTTTGGGCTATTTTAGACAAGATTTCAAGTGGGTTTTCAAGCTAATTTTTTCCATCTATTTAAGAGGTTTTCTCCACTTGTATTAGAGCAAATACTTTCATATCAAAAAGAGAGTTTTCAAAAGTGGTTTTCAAAAGTGATTTCTAAAGTTTTTCACCACATATCTATCCTAATTTTTCTTACACATATTTTAGCTTTCCATTGCCATATCTATCCTATAGGAGCTTTGTTGTGAGAGTGTTTTAGGTGATCAAAGTATTGAGATCACCAAGGGTTTCATCTTGATTTGAGAAGGCGAACTTGTGGGTTCTTGTTGTTTTGAGTTCTTGTGGGAGCTTGGTGTAGAGGTGCGGCCTCGCAAGCTAGTGTGCTTACGTGTGTTGTTCTTACATGAACAAGAGAGGTACTAGTGAGTCAAGAGTTCTAGTGTGAACTCCTTGTAGGTGTTGCGACACAAGTTATCCGGTGGGATCGATTTTAGTGGAAATCCTTCATAGTGTTGAAGGCGGGGACATAGAGCAAGGGTGCTCAAACCTCAAAATAAATCTTTCGTGTTTGCGATTGCTCTCTCTATCTCTCACTTGTGTTTATATCTTGCATACTTATATTGCTTATCTCTTTATATGCTTGATATATCTTGTGTTTAATTGTTATATGATTGGTATTGTTTGGTCACACTTGTATTCAACCAAGAGAGCTATAGTGGCACCTCAACTCTTAATCTAGAGGAATCTTGAGGAGATAGATCAGAGCCCTTCACCGAAAATTCAGTTACACTCTTGTGTTATACTTTGTGTATTTAGCTTAATAGTTTTAATTTGCATAAATAGTTTTTAATTATGCATTTGATCATCATTAGATTAGCTAGTCACCTATTCACCCCCTCTAGGTGACCTACACTTACCAAGTGTTGTAACTACTCTTTTGCTTTGTACCTTCCCTCTTGTGTAGAGGTGATTACTTTATGTATAGGCTTTATTTCTTGGATTTATGCCTCTTCTTGTGTAAAAGATTGGATTTGTATCCTTTCTGAAATTTCTTAGTGGAGATTGTAGAAATCCTTCACGCGGTAAAGGCGAGGATGTAAGGCTTAGTGCTCAAACCTCAAAATATATCCCTGTATAAGCTTTTGACTATATCTCCCTAAAATCCACTCCCTTTCTATCTTGCATTGCTACTATTGTTCATTTATATGTGCTTGATGTTGTTTGTGTGCTCAAACTTTTTATAATTCAAGCATCTCAACTATTATAAAAGTAGAAGCTTGAGGAGAAGTTCTAGAGCACTTCACCAGAAATTCGACTTCACTCTTTGGATATCTATTATGGTAGTGTAATAGTTTTAATTTCATATTATTGATCATTTGATTAGCATTACACCTATTCACTCTCCTCTATGTGTACTTTCAATTGCTATCAGAGCTAGTGCTCCTGATATTCGGTTTAACAACCAAGGAGTGATCTTTTATTTTCTAATCACATATGCTTTACACATTCATATTTGCTTCACACACTCATAGATTATCTTGCTCCACCTATATTTGATGTTTCTAATATCGGCATGTGAAAATTTAAAATGAGTTCATATCTTAAAGCTTTAGGATTACATGTTTATCTTGCCACAACTAAGAAATCATATATTGAAAATGGCAAATACTTAGAGGCTAATGCATAAGCTATGATTGCACTTTAAGAAACACTTAGAAATGCTTATCTTTTTATGATTTCTCATTGTGATTCTACTTTTGTAGTGGAAACACGTTGATCTCCCTTAAAGGAGAAAGTTCAAACGATTTAAAGAGAGAATCTAGTGAAGATAATTCCGACCAAGCTTGCTTCATGATCCAAGGAAATGACTCCCTTAAGGTAAACTCAGAATCTGAACTTGATGATTGTGCAAGTATGTCTAATGATAATGCTAGTATGTCTAGTAAAGAAGCACACATTTTGAATGATGAGCTTGCCACATTTTGTGAGGATTTACTTGTAAAATATAAATTATTGAAAAATAAAAGTTTACAATTAAAAAAAATGATTCTTTATCTTCAAAATTAGAATGTGTTTTGAAAAAAAAAAAGAAATTTCAAAAGAGAAGGATATTGTTTTACAGTAAAATGAGCTTTTACCTTCAAAACTTGATTTGACTTTAAATGAAAGTGAAGTTATTTTAAATGAAAATGAGATTTTGAAAAAAATTATTAAAGAAAAGGTAATTGTCTTAAAAGAAAATAAGTCTTTCAAATGAAAATTGTTTTGAAAAAAAAAGGACTTCTTTTGATGTTTCACGCACTTGCCATGTTTATCATGCTAAAAAATGTTACATCTTCTATTGATAACAATGAGATTCATGTTTTGAATGATAGTATTGATTGTCTGAGCTTAACCTTGAGCCATTACGCAATTGACCATAAGAGGAATTCTTATTTCAAAAGAAACAAGCCTCACATTTGCATGCACATCCTCCATGGCATGCACAAGCACACCATGTTACTATGTATGTTAGAGTGTGTACATATACACATTACGGTCGCAAAAGCCAACTTGTAAAATTTTGTCATGATAAATTAAATGATTCTAATTTTGCAAGGAAAAATATCTGGATTAGAAAATATACTAACTCTCAAGGACCAAGAAAGCTTGAGTATCAAATTCCACTCCTATTATATTTAATGTAGGTGTGAGCTCTCATAAGACGTAAGAGGATTGGTGCCTTGGTGGTGGATGCGATCGGAGTTTAATAAACTATATCAAATAATGTATCACTATCAAGGAATTTAGGTGGGAGGACCACCTTCTTTGGAGAAGAAAAGATTAGTTCAATCAATTTTGGTAACTATCTCTATCTTTCATTTTATGTTTTTAGCATACATGTTTTACATGTTATATATATGTTTAGATGCAATTCTTGTTAAAATTTGCAATGCATTTGTATAGCTTTTGAGATACACTCTTGATTTTGTGCCTATCATAATTCATATCTCTTGTTTCTCATTTGTGATTTTGCTATATATGTATATCGTAGTTTTGATGATTCTTTTATTTGAACATATATTTGATTTATGATGCATTTATTTTTGATTCATGCTTTATCTTCTATAAGATTATTTTTCATTGTTTTTGCTTCATGTAAATGTAAACCTTGCTAAAATTATGAGATATACATGTAATATCCTTGGGTTACTTATTTTATATATCATATATTCTAGTGTTGACTTAATCGTGTTTGAATATGTATGTATGCTTTAGTTTTAATAAAGTTTACATATATCTTGAAGAATTATCTCATGTGCTTCTTGAATATCTCGTTGGTAGAAATGTTGATGTTTTGAGTTTATCGCTTCTATTGATCTTGATATTGTTTATATATCTTGTTTGAGAAAAAAATTTTCTTGATTTATATTTTCATGTTTCACAAATTTAGCTTTCTCATCTCAAAATTTAAAAAGAATTTCATATGAGTTAATTTTGAGCCATATAGTTTTATCTTCATGAATGTGTTATTTACACGTTTCTTGTGCACTCACTTTTATGTTTACCTTATGAGTTTATATTCATGAGCTTGCATGTGCGATATAGATTTTGAGTGATAATTCTTATGTAATTAGTATATTTGATGAGATATATGATTTGTTTCACATTTAAATTTTTTTTAAATAGTTTTCAAAAATATTTTAAACTAGTTCTTTTAATTCTTTTGAAAACATTACTATGTTCAAACTTTTTAAATTGACATCTATTGTTTTTTATTTTCTTGATATTTTCAATTTGTACTCAACTATTTTCAAAATTATTGTTTTGAAATCTTCTACTCTAGGTGGGAGGTTGGTTGGGTTATCATACCATGTTTTGCTTAAGTGACTATTTCTTGACATGTACATGTAGGTTGGTGATCCAATGAGTTACACACATGATTCTCATGATAATTAATTTTTGTATACTCATTCTTATTTATCTATATATGTGTGCTCTTTATTATGAATGATATTTCTGTTGGCCCAAAAGGTTACACTCTCCATTTGTTTAGAGTTTTGATGATAACAAAACAAATAAGAGCTATTTGGTACTAATTAGTTTGTTTAAGATAAGTTTCAGGTTAGTACCATATTTGGAGGCCATTGCTTGGTATTGCAAGAATTTCTAGATTCATGAGCAAATAAGGCATATGGCACATCAAGAAAGGAACTTAGAAGAGAAGGCTCTAGCAAGGCATTGCATGGCTCAAGACTTCAAGATTGCTCAAGATACTTCATTAGATTTGTTTTTAGTTTTTAGTTTTGTTAAAGAATATTGAATAGGTTTGAAGCTCTACATTTCAACACACACGTTTTTTGCGCACATCTCATTTCTAAAAATATTCCCTATAAATATATACAAACTATTTTGATGTAAAGTCTTTTGGTTGTAAACTCAATTTTGTGTCTTATACATGTTTCAAATAAAAATTTTTTTGTTGAAAATCTTTATCTCCTCAAATTTCTGTTTTTATTTTGTCTTTTGGCCTGAGCCGGTCGATCGACCGGTCGACCGCACTAAATCAGGTCAGATCGGTCGACCGATCTGGTCGACCGGGGTTCTGGCAGATGGGTGCGTGCATGTGCACGTTTACCGGTCGACTGGGCGGTCGACCGGAGCCCTTCGGTCGACCGGGCGGCCGGCCAACTGAAGTGCAGTTGCTCTATGTTTCTGCCAAGTCGACTGGGCGGTCGACCGGAAGCCCGCAACGGCTATTTTATTTGAACCCCGTTCAACCGGCCGGTCGACCGAGAGAGTCATTTCAACAGTAACGGCTACTTTTAAATTTGTTTTATTTTTGTCTTTTTCTTTCCTAAAAGTGTTTAAATGATTTTTTCTGAACCTAATACTTCCTAATTACCATTAAGTTGGTTTACTCATTAATCCCTAGCCCTCTAATATAAATAGGGGTGATTGGGGAGAGGTTTCTTTACAACAAAATTTGCAAAAATTTCAAAAGTTTAAGGCATTCAAAGGAGTTTCATTTCTTGGTTTTTGTGCTGAAAATCTCTCTCATTTTCTGAAGTGTTTTAAAAAACTCTCTGATTTCATTTTCTTTTTCCACTTACATACAAGAGCTTCAATCCTACTCATTGTTCTATAAGGATTTTTGTAAGGGAAGAGAATTTTTCAAGAAAGAGTTTGTGGTCTTTTGACTACTAAGAGAATACTTGTACTTGAGATTGTGGGGTTGGGTACTCCAGTGTATTTGTAACATCTTTGTGAAGTTATAATGGTTAGAAATCCTTCTGGGGAAGGCGGGGACGTAGAGCTGGGTGCTCGAACCTCGAAAAAATTCTTGGTGTTTGCGTTTGGTTTACTTGCTCTTGCTTCTTGCTTTACTTTCATTGCTCTTATTACTTGCTCTCTATTTTCATTATAATATTCACTTATTTTCATTCATCTTGTCAATCAAAGTCCCATACAACAAGATTGCATTGTGCACCTCCAACTCATTTCAAGAGGAATCACGAGGAAGGTGTTCAGAACCCTTCGCGGGGCATTCGGCTTCTAGTCTTGTTTTGGGCTTTTGTTGCATCATATTTTTAATTGTGCATTGATTAGCATTATCACCTGTTCACCCCCCTCTAGGTGATTTTCAATTGGTATCAGAGCTTGGACTCTAGGTTTGGCTTAACATCCTTAGAGAGGTCCTTAAAACTTGCTAATCATCATTTGCATTCTTTCATTCATCACTAGTAAACATGGCCGACAACATTAAAACCCCTCCTAAATTTAATGGACTTAATTTTCCTATTTGGAAGGTTAGGATGACCATTTTCTTACAATCTTTAGGTAGCTTAGTTGCAAAATCCTTGACCAAGCCCTATGTTGTACCTGATAGTGAGGAAAGCACTTGGTCCGACTTTACCTATAGAGAATATGAGGCTAACTCCAAGGCCCAAAATTCCCTCCTAACCGCCTTGAATGAGGATGACCTTACACGGGTAATACATTACCAATCCGCCTATGAGATTTGGCAACATTTGTTGGTCACACACGAGGGGACATCACAAGTAAAGAGAGCTAAGATAGATCTCTTGAGGTCCCAATATGAAAGCTTTAAAATGATTGATGATGAATTTATTGATTGCATGATTACAAGGTTTACTAAAATTACCAATGCTCTTTCATCTTTAGGTGACGATATTAGCAATGATCAAAAGGTGCGAAAAGTGATCCTAACTCTTCCTTCATCATGGGAGATAAAGGCTACCACCTTGAAAGAGTTGAATGACAAGGATGAAATGGATCTCATAAGTCTCATTGGAAACTTAAAGACTCATGAGATGGAAAAGAAGGCAAGAGATGAAGCGGCTCCTCAAAAGAAGAAATCCATAGCCTTCAAGTCTTCCTCCACTCTTGATGACGATGAAGATGATGAAGAAGAAGATGAGGAGCTATCCCTCCTTGTGCGAAATGTGAAGAAAATGTACCAGAAGAACAAGCTCAACCTAAGAAGGAAATTTGAAGGAAAAGAGGAGAGAAGAATCATTTGCTATAATTGCCGAAAGCCCGGACACATCATGGCCGATTGCCCAGAGTTCAAGAAAAGGGTGACTTCCTCCTTCAAGCAAAATAAGCTGGTCGAGAAGAAAGCTTACAAAGCCACATGGGATTCGGAAAGCGAATCCGAAGATGAGGTGGACACGGCGAACATGTGTTTTATGGCAAACACATCAAAGGTAACCCCTCAACCTCTTGATGATGAAGATGAATTAAGTAAAGAAGTTCATGTTCATGCTTTTGTTGAACTTTCGGAGAGCTATGATAAAAAAAGATTGAATGTTCAAAATTGGAAAAGGAAGTAGCTTTTCTTAAAATCAACTTGCTATTGTTTCTAAAGAAAAAGATGAAATTTCTTCCAATCTTATTTCTATTCAAAATGAATTTAGTGCTTATAAAGTTGCTTGCAAAGCAAAATTTCCAAAGATTGATGAAAAAGAAATTTCTTCATTAAAAACTAGAATTATTGATTTTGAAAAGGTTTTGAAGGATTGTGCTTTCAACACTAAGAAACTTGAGGAAATATTTTCTAAAAAGCACACTTCTCATGCTAAAGCTTCTCATTTCAAAATTTCTCATGCTCACACTAGATACAACATTCATGCTAAATCCACACATGCTCACAAGTCACACACTCACTATGCTTTTAAATATGGTAGAGTGTATAGATGTACTTATTGTGGTAAGAATGGACATTTGGCTAAGTTTTGTTATGACCAAATAAATAGAACAAATAATCTTGTTTAGGTTTATGACACTAACATTTTAGGACCCAAGAAAATGTGGGTACCAAAATCAAGTCCTAAATTATTTGATGTAGGTACACACCAAGGCTCCAAGATGTAAGGAGCGGTGGTACCTTGATAGTCGTTGTTCTAGACACATGACATGGGATATCAACAACTTTACAACCCTATCAAGGTACGTGGAAGGTGGCACCGTTACTTTCGGGGATGACTCTAAGGACACTATCATTGGTATAGGTAACATTCAAATTGGTGCATCTCCTATTATAGAAAATATTGTTCTTGTTGATGGTTTGAAACATAACTTGCTTAGCATTAGTAAACTTTGTGACCGTGGACTTAAAGTTATTTTTGATGATTCTTCTTGCAAAATCTTTTATTGTAAAACCAATGATTGTATTCTCACCGGATTTCGTGATAATAATGTTTATATCATTGACATGCTTAATTTGGATTGTTCTACTAAATGCTTGAATGCTTTTGATGAGAATTCTTGGCTTTGACATAGAATATTAGGACATGCATCTTTTGACCATCTTGCTAGGATTAATTCTAAGGAATTGGTGAAGGGTATTCCTTGCTTGAAGTTTGAGAAAGACCACATTTGTGGTGCGTGCCAACTTGGGAAACAAACCAATTCTTCCTTCAAACCAATCAAGGATATCATGTCAACTAGGCCATTAGAATTAATTCATATGGATCTTTTTGGACCTACTAAAACTAAGAGCTTAAATGGTAGTAGATATACATTTGTTTTAGTTGATGATTTTTCCCGTTTTACTTTGGTTTTCTTTTTGGAACACAAAGATCAAACTTTTTCTCATTTCAAAGTTTTTCGAAAAAGAGTTGAAAAAGAAAAAAGTTTTTTGATTTTGAAAATAAGAAGTGATAGAGGTGGTGAGTTTGTTAACCAGCTCTTCATGACTTATTATGATGAAAAGAGAATCAAGCATGAAATGTCATGTCCTAGAACTCCACAACAAAATGGAGTTGTAGAAAGGAAAAATAGAACACTTCAAGAGATGGCTAGGACCATGATTAGTGAATATGACCTCCCTCAATATCTATGGGCCGAGGCCGTAAACACCGCATGCTATCTTTCAAATCGTATTTATTTGTGTAAAAATTCTTCAAAAACATCTTTTGAAATGTATCGTTCTAGAAAACCTAATGTTGCTTATTTCAAAGTTTTTGGATGCAAGTGTTTTGTTTTGAATACTAGAGATAACTTGGGTAAATTTGATGCTAAGGCTTATGAGGCAATCTTTGTTGGATATTCTACTACTAGTAAAGCTTATAGAGTATTCAATAGATCCTCTCTTACCATTGAAGAATCCATGCATGTTAAATTTGAAGAATCTAATGTGATTGTTGAGAATGTTGTAGAGATTGACCCATTAGGTGAAGACATGGAGAGACTATCCTTGAAGGACTCACCCGCTCATGAAGAAAAGCAAGAACCCATTGGTGATGTTCAAGAGGATAAAGAGGAAAGCTCTTAACTGCTTCCTAAAGATTGGAGATACGTTACAAATCATCCCAAGGAACTCATCTTAGGTGATGTCTCTAAAGGGGTAATAACTCGCTCCAAACTCCATGACTTATGTGGTAACTTTGCATTCATTTCTCATTTTGAACCCAAAAACATCCTCGAAGCTAAGGGGGACTCATATTGGTTGCTAGCCATGCAAGAGAAACTCAATCAATTTGAGCGCAACTAAGTTTGGCACCTTGTTGCTAGGCCTCACGATAGACCAATAATTGGTACTAAGTGGATCTTTAGGAACAAGATGGATGAGTCCAGAAATGTCATTAGGAATAAAGCTAGGTTAGTGGCCCAAGGTTACACTCAAGTTGAGGGAATTGACTTTGAGGAGACCTTTGCACCCGTAGCACGGCTTGAAGCCATACGGATGACACTAGCTTTTGCATCTTTTAAAAATTTTAAACTTTTTCAAATGGATGTGAAAAGTGCATTTTTGAATGGTTTTATAAATGAAGAAGTTTATATTGAACAACCTACCGGTTTTGTTGATTATGTTCATCCTAATTTTATTTTTAAGCTTGATAAAGATTTGTATGGATTGAAACAAGCTCCAAGAGCTTGGTATGAAAGGCTTTCTAGTTTTCTCATTACAAATGATTTATTAAAGGCAAAATAGACACAACATTATTCACTAAGCATGTTGAAAATGACATTTTAATTGTGCAAATTTATGTGGATGATATAATTTTTGGTTCTACTAATGAGTTTTTATGCAAGGAGTTTGAAAAGGTTATGCAATGTGAGTTTGAAATGTCTTCCATGGGTGAATTGAATTTCTTTCTTGGAGTCCAAATCAAGCAATTGCAAGATGGGATATTCATAAGTCAAGCCAACTACGCAAAGGAACTCGTAAAGAATTTTGGACTTGAAGGCTCAAAAGTTTGCAACACTCCCATGGCAACTACAACCAAGCTTGATAAGGATGACCAAGGCAAATGTGTTGATATTAAGTTGTATAGAAGCATGATAGGAAGTTTGTTGTATTTGATGGCAAGTAGGCCGGACATCATGTTTAGTGTGTGTCTTTGTGCTAGGTTTCAATCGTGTCCTAAAGAGTCCCATCTTATTGCGGTAAAACGCATTATTAGTTATATTAAGGGCACAATTGGAATGGGTCTTTGGTATCCGAAAATCAGAGATTTCTCAATGACGAGTTATTCGGATGCCGACTATGCGGGTTCTACAGTAGATAGAAAGAGAACTAGTGGGACATGTCAATTTCTTGGTAATTGTCTTGTTTCATGGTCCTCTAGGAAACAAAATTCCGTAGCTCTCTCAACCCCGAGGCGGAGTATGTTGCCGCGGGGGCTTGTTGTGCACAAGTCCTTTGGATGAAACATACTCTCCTTGATTATGATTTGCATTATAACCATATAAAAATATTTTGTGATAATACTAGTACTATACATATGACTAAGAATGCAAATCAACATAGTAAGACCAAGCACATTGAGATTAGATATCACTTTCTTAGAGATCATTTTGAGAAAGGTGATATAGATATTGATTATGTTTCTACGGATTTGCAACTTGCCGATATTTTCACTAAACCACTTGATTTTGCTAGATTTTCCTTTATTTGTGGTGAACTTAATGTTTGTGTTATTGAATAACAATGTTTTCTTAACCCATTTTGATGTATGACAAAAAGGGGGAGAATGAGTTTATATATGGAAATATGAGTTCATATGGTTTTGATTCCATATGAGTTTATATATGTTTTTGATTTTGATTCTTGCAAAGTGAATATGGTTTTGGTTCCATATGAGTTTATATATGTTTTTTATTTTGATTCTTACAAAGTGAAGTATTTTTTATGAATTCTTGTATTTGAGTTTAAGTGTTTTGCAAGTGTTTTATATCTCATGGTTTTTAGTCTTATTGTTTTTTCTTGCTATTCAAATTGTTTCGCTTGTTTAATATAGCATAATTTGAGGGGGAGCTTACACCCTCTCTTTTATTTTTTATCATAGCCTATTTGTTTTGTCATCATCAAAAAGGGAGAGATTGTTGGCCCAAAAGGTTACACTCTCCATTTGTTTAGAGTTTTGATGATAACAAAATAAATAAGAACTATTTGGTACTAATTAGTTTGTTTAAGATAAGTTTCAGGTTAGTACCATATTTGGAGGCCATTGCTTGGTATTGCAAGAATTTCTAGGTTCATGGAGCAAATAAGGCATATGGCACATCAAGAAAGGAACTTAGAAGAGAAGGCTCTAGCAAGGCATTGCATGGCTCAAGACTTCAAGATTGCTCAAGAGACTTCATTAGATTTGTTTTTAGTTTTATAGTTTAGTTAAAGAGTAGGAATAGGTTTGAAGCTTTACTTTCAACACACACATTTTTGCGCACATCTCATTTCTAAAAATATTCCCTATAAATATATACAAAATATTTTGATGTAAAGTCTTTTGGTTGTAAACTCAATTTTGTGTATTATACATGTTTCAAATCAAAACTATTTTATTGAAAATCTTTATCTCCTCAAAATTTTGTTTTTATTTTGTCTTTTGGCATGAGCCAGTCGACCGACCGGTCGACCGCATTAAGTCAGGTCAGATCGGTCGACCGATCCGGTCGACTGGGCTTCTAGCAGATGGGTGCGTGCATGTATGCACGTTTACCGGACGACCGGGCGGTCAACCAGAGCCCTTGGTCGACCGGGTGGCCGGCCGACTGAATTGCAGTTGCTTTCTGTTTCTGCTCAGTCGACCGGAAGCCCGCAACGGCTATTTTATTTGAACCCCGGTCGACCAGCAGTAATGGCTACTTTTTAAACTTGTTTTATTTTTTGCTTTTTCTTTCCTAAAAGTGTTTAAATGATATTTTCTGAACCTAATACTCCCTAATTACCATTAAGTGGGTTTACTCATTAATCCCTAGCCCTCTACTATAAATAGGGGTGATTGGGGAGAGGTTTCTTTACAACAAAAATTTGTAAAAATTTCAAAAGTTTAAGGCATTCAAAGGAGTTTCATTTCTTGGTTTTTGTGCTGAAAATGTCTCTCATTTTCTGAAGTGTTTTTCAAAACTCTCTGATTTCATTTTCTTTTTCCACTTACTTACAAGAGCTTTAATCCTACTCATTGTTCTACAAGGATTTTTGTAAGGTAAGAGAATTTTTCAAGAGAGAGTTTGTGGTCTTTTGACTACTAAGAGAATACTTGTACTTGAGATTGTGGAGTTGGGTACTCCAGTGTATTTGTAACATCTTTGTGAAGTTATAGTGGTTAGAAATCCTTCTGGGGAAGCCGGGGACGTAAAGTTGGGTGCTCGAACCTCGAAAAAATTCTTGGTGTTTGTGTTTGGTTTACTTGCTCTTGCTTCTTGCTTTACTTTCATTGCTCTTATTACTTGCTCTCTATTTTCATTGCAATATTTACTTGTTTTCATTCATCTTTTCAATCAAAGTCCTATACAACAAGATTGCATTGTGCACCTCCAACTCATTTCAAGAGGAATCACGAGGAAGGAGTTCAGAACCCTTCGCGGGGCATTCGGCTTCTAGTCTTGTTTTGGGCGATTGTTGCATCATATTTTTAAATGTGCATTGATTAGCATTATCACCTATTCACCCCCCCTCTAGGTGATTTTCAATTTCTATTGACATATATACATATATATGATTTAGTTGATTGTGTATGTTTCGTGCATATCCGTGCAAAGTCCATGCATGTTTTAGCGCAATCTTCTTTTTGCATGGATTGAATATACTTTAATATATAAATTGATATCACCTTCAATTAATATCATCACTTTTCAAAGCTTATACATTAATTTTGTGATTATTTAAAAAAGGGGAGAACTTTCTTGATTTAAATTTTAATTGGTATCTTATTTCCTACATTTTGGAAAAAATATTTTAATGGTTCATATTTTCAATTGGTATTAATTATCACAATTAGTATCTACTTTTCAAAATTGTTTAGAATTTCAAAATTTGTATCATGAGCCTTCACTTTCTATTCAATTAGTATCATGTTTAAACCTTCAGTTGGTATCAAAATTATTTTGTAAATTGTTATCTATGTTGGTTTCAAAATTGTTTTCAATTTCAAGTGTTATTTCTAGTTTTTTTAATTAATATCTATGTTTCTTTTACAATTGGTATCTAGTTTTAAAAATTTGTTTTGACACTTATTGCCTATATGCAAGGGAATTTAATTTAATGTCTCCTCCATATATAAATTTATAATTAGTGATTGTATAAAGAAGAGATTGATCTCTCTTTTCCATATCGTACACATGTATAGGGGGAGCTTAACTTCTCCATCTATATATTTTATATTATGCTTATATGGGTTAGGGTTTAGTCGTTCCTTCTCCATGTAATGCATTTATGGAAGGGGAGTTTAACTTGACGTATCTCCTCTTCATAGATTTGTATCACATATGTTTTTATCATATATTCTTTATCCTTTTGTGGATGAATTGACAAAAAAGGAAGAGAAACTAGAGTTTATTTATGCATATCATGTTTGTGTTTATGCATACGTTTGTTATGCTTGTTTGGTACCCGTAACTTAAATTGAAAATCTATATTGTTTATTTGCTATGCATGGGTTAAGGGGGAGTTTTTACAAAGCTTTTATCTATTCATGCAAATATAACTCTTTGAGTTTTATCATCATCAAAAGGGAAAGACTGTTGGCCTAAAAGGCTTCTCCTTTTTGATGATGACTAACTCGTGTATTTATAGTACTAATGTTCTTGTTGTATTTAAGTTTCAGATATTGATCAAGACTTAGTTGGTATTTAGCTTCTTTGAAGCTAAGACATGGTGATTTAAGGGCTCAAGTTTATATTACGTATCTAGTACTCAAGATGGAGTCTAGCTTAGAGAATCAAGTTTGAATCAAGTTTACTTGAAGAGGAAGATCTACAAGAGGACTTATGTAGAGTTTGTAAGTTTAGATCTCTTGTAAAGAATAGATTAGTTTTGATTGTTCAAGGTTACACATACAAAAGTTTTCATATGTAGTTTTCTGATTTTGGTATTTTACAAGAATTGGTTTTTGAAACATGTCCAATATTTTCCAATTTTTTATATCATGTTTCAAACATGTATCTTATAGGATTTGTATTGCCAAATTTTTTTAAACCAATAAAAAATATTTAAAAATAAGTTTAATTTCAAAAATTATCCAAAAAGCTTTATTTAGGCTAGGTCGGTCAATCGCCCTCTTGGTTGTTTCTGGGTGTTCACTTGTGCATGTTGTGCACTTTTGTCAGATGATCGACCGCTCAACTACAAAACCTAGCGGTCAACCGAGCGGTTGACCAACTGTCACACCTAAGTCTCTGTTGAGATCAGCTGATCGAACGGTCGACCGATGTTTATCAGCTAGTTCAATATTTTGAATTACCAGTCGACCGGCATGTCGACCAATCTGCTGCTCGTCACACTTTTAGCGTTTGAATATAGTATTTTAATTTTATATTCAATCAATCTGATTCAAATTACATTACAAAGATAACTTTTATAACTTTTAGGACTACATTTTTTATTCAATAGTTGTTTTCTAATTCAAACGTTAAAGATGCCAAATATTAGTTTGAAGTCAGTTCATGTTCTGAAAATAATTTATAATTTTTTGATTTGACACCTTTTAGTATTTTAATCACTCTAGTCTTGAAGATGATTAACTCATGTAGCTAAAGTACTAATGATCTTGTTGTGTTTAAGGTTCAGATATTGATTAAGATCTTAGTTGGTATTTAGTTTCTTTGAAGCTAACACATTGCGATTCAAGAGTTCAAGCGTATAATACATATCTAGTATTGAAGATGGAGTCTACCTCGGAGAATCAAGTTTGGATCAAGTTTACTTAGAAAAGAATAGTTTTGATTGCTCAAGATTACACACACAAAAATTTTCATATATAGTTTTCCGATTTTGATATTTTACAAGGATTAGTTTTTGATACATGTCCAATATTTTCCGAATTTTAGTATCATGTTTCAAACATGTATCACATAGCCTATGAATTACTAAAACACTTTATAACCAATACAAAATATTTAAAAATAAGTTTGATTTTAAAAATTATCTGAAAATCTATTTTTAGGCCAGGTCAGTTGACTAGGCGGTCGACTGAGCCTTTTAGCTATTTCTGGTTGTTCGCTTGTGCATGTTGTGCACATTTTTTGGATGATCGACCGATCGACCGACAAATCTAGCAATCGATCAGACGGTCGATCGACTGTCACACCCAAGTCTCTATTAAGATCAGTCGATCGGGCAGTCGACCGATGCCTCTCGGCTAGTTCAATATTTTGAATTACCGGTCGACTGATCGCTTGACCGATCTGCTGATCTGCTCGTCACCCTTATAGTTTTTTTGACTATAATTTTTTTATTTTTATATTCAATCAATGTAATTTAAATTGCATTACAAAAATTACTTTCTATATTTCTTATTCAATAATCATTTTCTGATTCCAAAGTTAAAGATGTCAAATATTAGTTTGAAATCAGTTCATGTTCTGAAAACAGTTTGTAGTTTTCTGATTTAATAACTTTTAGTATTTTAATCATAACATTTTACTTTAATATCCTATCAATTTGATTTAAGTTGCATTAGACAGAAGACTTAACTATCTACAAATTCTTTCTATATGATTTTTTTTCAAATTCTAACATGTTCGACCTCAAAACTGTGCTCACAGTTGACCTATTGCACAGACTGGTGTCTAGTCAATCGACTGCCAGGCTCCAACGGTTAAAAATTTGATCATTGGATGTCGACCGGCCGATCGATCGATAGACCATTTTTGGTATCTTTTTAATCCTAACAGCTATTTTTATTGTGGCTATATATGTGGGTTTTGGGTGAGTTTTGTACAAGGATTTTAGGAGATAATATTCTCACTTTCAACCGAGCTTTTCAATAAGTTTTTCAAAATTTTTTGTGCTCTAAATCGATATCCCTATTGGGTTTCAAAGTTTTGAAAAATCAAAGAAAACAAGTTATGGGAAATTCTAGTTTCTAGTTTTCAATTTCTATGTCATTCAAGAAGTTTTTCCAAGTGCCTACTTTTTTGCTTCTCTTTCAAAATCTTTGTTTTCTCGCAAGTTTGAATTATTCATTGCAAAATCTATCCTTTATGATTTTTTATTATGAGAGGTGTTGTTTGTGATTTTTGTGATCACCAAGTGTTGTTACCAGTCTTTTGCTTTGTGTTTAGGCTTTGGGCCTTCTCTCTTATGTAGAGCTGGTTGCTTTGTGCCTCCTCTTGTGTAGAGGGTTGAGTTTTTATGCTTTGTGGAGTTTCTTAGTGGATAGAGTTGAAATCTTCCACGCGGTGAAGACGATGACGTAGAGCTTGGTGCCCGAACCTCGAAACATATCCTTGTATTTATTTTTAGCTATCTCTCTCTAAACTCTACTCTCTTTATATCTTGTTTTGCTACTATTGTTCATTTATACATACTTGATATTGTTTGTGTGCTCATACTTATTATAATGCAAGAGAGCTATTGAAGCACCTCAACTCTTATAAAGGAGGAATCTTGAGGAGAAGTTCAAGAGCCCTTCACCAGGAATTCAACTTCTCTTTTTGTATATATATTGTGGTAGTGTAGTAGTTTTAATTCCATATTATTTGCCATTAGATTAGCACTGCACTTATTCACCCCATAGGTGCACTTTCACCTTTGTTCTCTCTTCTCTTCATTGCTTGCCATGGCCGCTTCTCAGTCTTTCTTCTCTCTTAAAAGTTATTGAAAAGTTCTATCTACCTCTGGATCAATATATTTACCAATTCATCACTTCTGAATCTTCATATGAATCAATTAGGAAACAGTCTCTGAAGGCTCAACCGTTGCTTTGCAAGGGGGAGACTGCAGGGCCGAGCTTTGATCTCTGTTGATGAAACACCTTTTTCAATCTACAGAATAAAAAGTCCTAATGTTAATTTTATAGACTAAATTCAAATTAAAACTATTATCAAATATTGTTGATATCAATAGGAAACAAATAATCCCCAATAATGGCACTAAAAACTTGATGTGCCCTTTGACAAGTGCATAAATTGTTTAGCAAATAATAGAGTAGTGAGTAGAGTATCATCCCACAGGTTTATGTCTATTGAATACTAAACTATTTTGTCCTAGTTTTATTTGAAGAAACAGTTGTAAAGTAAAAGAAAAATAGATTATGAAAATGAAAGTAAACATATTGATTTTTTGGATTTGATAATATTGGCCTAAAGGCTCATCACTCTTATTTTGATGATGATTAAACTCATGTAGTTTGTACTAAAGATCTTATGATGTTTTAGTTTTAGGTTTAATCAGGATCATTGTTTAGTTTTTAGCTTCAACAAGTGAGTCAAGTCAAGTTTTTGAAGCAAATAGTGTTGATTTAAGAGCTCAAGTATAAAAATCATATCAAGAACTCAAGAAGGAGTCTAACTCGAAAGAACCAAGTTTGGTCGAGTCAAAATGAAGACAAAGATCATTTCAAGAAGAAGACTTTAATTTGTAAGGATGTTTAGATTTTTGTAAAGAATAGATTAGTTTTGATTGCTCAAGTTCTCTCTCACATACACATCAAATTTTGATATTTATTTATAGATCAAAAATTTCAGTTTTTGGTTTAATCGGCTTATGCTTTTAAAGTATATTATTTTTAAAAAATCAAGTTTTTACGTTTTCAAAATGAATTTGAAAATACAAAAACAAGTATACATGTCATAATATGTATTGATTTTTAATCCCACATGTTTGTGCTCAATTGTATTTATATGAACCTATTTTTGTGTAATTTATAGAAATTTATTTGGATTTAAAAAAGAGTTTAAAAAAAACTACTATTTTTTGGCCTAGGCCGGTCAACTGAGTAGTCCACCAGATGTGTCATAAGCCTATTGGCTTGCGTACATGATCGATCGTGCAGTCTATCTGGTGGCACAGAAGCCAAGTGCTTGTGACATGGTCAACTAGGAGGATGAGCATTGGCCTTAAGAGCTAAGGAGCTCTTTGGTTGATCGATTGGACGGTCGACCGCCAATTGTGCAGAGTAGAAAACTCTGCATTGAAGGGCCAAATGCTGACTCTGACGGCTATTTTATAGACGATGGTGCTTGACCGAGCGGTCGACCGCTCTGCTGCCAAAAGCAGCATATTGCCTCAAATAGCTAGTTTTTGGATTTTTCTGTTTTGTTTTATTTCCAAACGGATAGTATTTACTTTATTTGGGTTTAAACATGTTTTTAATGACTGAAATTAGTTTCTAATTTTGTCATCCTATTCCCTGTAAATATAACCTATAAGAGAGAGTTTTGAACTAAGATTTTCAATCTTATATTCAACTTTAAATTTTTGAAATGTTTTGAAAAATTAAGAAAACAAGTTTTGGGAGAAATTAATTTTTGTGCCACAAATTCTTATATCTTCAGAGAAGTTTTTCAAATTGTTTTCTCTAGAGCTTCAATTTTAAATTCCTAAGCTTTCTCACACGAGCTTAAGCTATCATCTCTATCTGTCCTATAAGATCCTTATTTTAAGAGAAATTCTTAGTTTGTGATCTTTATGGTCACCGAGTGGGTACAATCTTCATTTGTTTTATGCTCTTTTCTTATGTAGAATATCATTAGCTTTGTGCTCTCCTCTTGGACAGAGCATTGGAGGTTAGAGTTGATGCTCTGGGTCTTATATTGTTGAATCCTTAGAGGAGAAGTGAAAATTATTCATTGTGGTGAATGTGGGTACGTTAGAGCAAGTGACTCGAACCTCAAAACAGATCTCTCATGTTAGCATATGCTCATATCTCTCTTAACTCAACTCTCTTGTATTTATATCTTTCTTACTTATTGTTCCTTTTTTTACCTGCTTGATATAGTTTTGTATATGTTTACATTTGTTTGATCCAAGAAAGCAAACTGAACACCTCAACTTTATTATAGAGGAATCTTGAGGAGAAGTTTTAGAGCCCTTCATCAGAAATTCAGCTTCGCTTCTTAGTATCATTTGTGTGCTGAATTTTTATTAGTTAAAGTTTTTTATTTTTGCATTTGATTAGCACATCACATATTCACCCCCCTTAGGTGATTTTACAATTGGTATCAAACCTTGATGCTTTTGATATTCTGTTTAACCACCAAAGAAAGATCCTTATTTTTCTAGTCACATTTTTATTTACACATACTCATGGATTTTCTTGCACCACCTATGTTTGATATTTTTAACTTTCAAATTTAGAAGATTAGGATAAGTGTATATCTTAAAGCTCTCAGAATAGATGTTTATCTTGCCACAAAAAAAAATTATATATTAAAAATGACAAATATCTTAGGCTAATGCAAAAGCCACATATGCTCTAATGCAAGCCCTTAATGATGATTATATCTCTAGGATTTCTAATTGTTGTTCTACTTTTGTAGTTAGGAATACGTTAATCTCCCTTTGTGAAATTCAAAATCCAAATGGATAAATGGATAGAGAGAAGATCAACGGATGAGATGAAGTTATTTAGACACAGATTCAGACTGGATATAGCTTAGTATTTTAATCATACCTTTCGCTATTGAAACTCAAATCTGATGATTCAAGATGATCCAGAAAGGAAACTTAAAGGGCTACAGCTCTTACGTTGATAATTATTTCTAATTCTATCATTTGATAAATTATATTCAGCAATCAACACGCCAATAAGCTGCAGATCAGAATTAAATATCCACATCAAATCATGTTTGGAGATAAGGGGAGGATTCAAATTAAGAAATAGCCAGCTCCCCATATCTACTCACTCGTTCTTTTATCCATTTCTATCCTATTATACCCATAAATCAGAGACAAAGACATGATCAAGCAGAGAGTAGAAGTTAGGCTATTCTGTAGTTTGTAACTTAGCCTTTTTATTTTCTTTTATGTAATTTTTATTTTATTTATGTAACTGAAAGGAGAGGAGAGTTTCATGGACAAATGAGAGAACAACTTGTACTGAGGGTCATACCGGTGTAAATAAGTCTTTTCTTTCATTGTTATTTGAACAAAATCGAATTTTCTTTTTTTCTTTGCTCTTGTTTTTATTTGTTTCCCTCTTCTGTGTTTGTGAATCCAAATGATTCCAAGAACCTTAATTTGCCTTGCCCTTGCAAGTGTTGTTGATGGCTTATGGTGATGGATAGCCATTGCTATGCTAGTGTAGCTTGGCCTTTCATTTCATAGTGTAATATCAGGAATTGGGAAGATCCTATTTGTCATAGTTCACTTGCCTTTAGATAAAGGTACATCGTCGATATGGGTTAAAGATAAGTAAGTATTTTTTAGGGTTTAACTTTTTTTCTTTTAATTTTTTTTAGTTTGGATCACTAACATCACTATCTCAACTCTATTCATTATTTTTCACTTTCTTTGTACAAAATCATCTCTATTTTTCTCCACCTTCTCAATCTACCACTTTCTTTTTAACTATAACTCATTTTTTTTTAGTTTTTTCAAGAATTAAAAGAACTTTAACAATTTCAAGTGAACTAAGTGAACTTACTAAAAAGCTTCCATCGCCAGTTTCTCCTTGTGGATCACGATTCGCATAGCCACTCGCTATCGTAGTAGTATTGAGCACCTTGCACTCTTTATTCTTAAGTTCTAAAATTCTATATTTTTTGTTTGCATGTCTAAACTCAATCATAGATCCAGCTCTAGTTCTCTAACCTCTATACGAAGGGCACGAAACCTTCTGACGTCGATATCGCTGTCACTAACAATGGGCAATGCATGACATACCAGGCCATCATGTCTGTGTATAGTAGCCCGACTCAAGGATTGAGCATTTTAAGTTGGGGCTTGCCATTTTGTTACATGAGCGGGTTGCCCTCTTTATCCACAAAAGCCCCATCTGACAGAAGCTTCTCTCAGCGCTCGCAGCCCACTTTGAAGTAGCCCGCCATTGCTGGGAGAAAAACAATAAACTGACCATGCGCCAACAAAACTATCAGATACACCATGTTGGCAACAATTACTTCATGAGAGGGTGTTGACACCACACATCGCTTCAGCCATATCATTAGAAATCCCGCCAGTAAAGCTCTGTCAAAAATCAGGACCCTGGCCTGATGATGAAAACTTTAAAAAACTATATCGAGATTAAAAGTTGTTGGCCCAAAGGCTTTCCACTCTAGTTTTGATGATGACTAACTCATGTAGTTATGTGTACTAATAATCTTGTGTTTTAGTTTCAGATCATTAATCAAGATATTAGTTGGTGTTTAGCTTCAACAAGATGATTTGGAAGCTTGCACATGATGATTCAAGAGCCTAAGCATCAAAGATGATATATTGCATTGCTCGGTGATTCAAAGGAGTTTTGGATCAAGCCGACTTGGAGATTGCGTTCTACAAGAAGACTTGGAGATTGCGCTCTACAAGAAGACTTAGGTATCCATAGTTTAGTTTGGGTTTAGATCTTAATTGTAAAGATTAGTATAGTATGATAAGCTCAAGTTCACAACACACATGTTTCACGTTTTGAATATTTTCGGTTTTTGATTTAACCGATCTTGGTTTTCATGAATAGATTTTATATCAAAACAAGTTTACATGGTTTAGTGTATATATGATTTGTTCTATATACATGCATGCTTCTATTGCTTAAACAAACTTAGTTTGATATTCTATTTCATGTGTTTTATGTTTTGGTATTTTTATCAAAACATTATTTTGGACTTAATGACAAAAATTATGATATATATATATGTTTCTTGTATATTGAATTTCTATTCATATACAACATGCTTCAAAAGTGTTTAAATATCATAATTTTGTATTTGGAAGAGTTTTAGACAAAACGTATTTTCTATTTAAGATTCCAAGTTTTAGAAAATACGAGTTTTGTTTTTGGCAAAATTTCTTTGACACAAAAATAGTCAAATATGTTTGAAATTTGTGTTGGGATTTTTAACACAAGTTCATCTTTCAATATAATATGACAAAACTATTTTTGTGGAATTTTAGAGATTTTGTGGGATTTATTAAAATATTGTTTACTTGGTTTTCTGACATGAACCGGTCGACCGGCTGTCTACCGACAGTCGACCGTGTCTGTGTCAGGCTGGTCCGGTCGACCGGACCAGTCGACCGGAGTCCTGGCAGAATGCACGTATCCGTGTGCATGTCTGTCGGTCGACCGGCTGTCTACCGACAGTCGACCGAAATATTATTTTGAGTCTCAGTCAGGCATCAGTCGACCGGAGCGGTCGACCGATAGCTTTGTTTTGCTCACTGTTTTTATCAGTCGACCGGATCGGTCGACCGATAGCTCATAACGGTCAGATTTTTTGAACTACCGGTCGACCGGGCCAGTCGACCGATCGAGCCGTTTGAACAGTAAAGGGCAGATTTTTTAATGCTGATTTATTTTGTCTTTTGTGTTTAAAATTTGAAATTGGGTTTTATTTCAAATCTAATATTACTTAATTAACCTTAAGTGTTTATTATCTCTTAACCTACTCCTCTCCTATAAATAGGAGTGATTGGGAAGAGATTCAAATAAGTTTTATTAAGAGAAAAATATTGTTTGTTTGAAAAATTCCAAAAGAGCTTTATTTCTCTTCAAGATTTTTGGGCTTAAATTCTATATCTCTCTGGAGTTTTTGTTGCAATCAAAATTGGTTTTTGGATTCAAAGTAAACTATTTCTTGTGTTTTTGATTAGGGTTTGAAAAACCAAAGAAAAGGGATTTTGGGAAAAGCTTTTGAATTGAATCTCTATATCTTGATTTCATCTATTTCCCAAAGATTTTTCTTTGTGTTGCTGGTTTCAAATCCCTTGGTTTTCTCCACACTTGAGCTACAATCTACTATATTGTCTATAGGCTTTGTGTGAGAAAAAGGAGATTGTTTGTGGTTGTTGCCTTAAACCACCAAGTAGCAAGAAATTGTTTTGTGGTTGTTGTTGTATACCACTAAGTTGTATTCCTTTACTTTGTGTGACTTTGTGCTTTTGTCTCAAGAGGAGGTTGTGGTTCTTGTAACTTTCTTTGTGATAGTGAGAGTGTTAGAATCCATCTGGGGATGGCGGGGATGTAGAGCTGGGTGCTCGAACCTCGAGAACATACCTTGGTGTTTGCGTTTGATCGATTGGCTCTCTCTATCTCTATCTCTATTTACTTTGTGCCTTGCATTTACATTCCATATTGTTCATCATATTTGCTTGGCTTGGTTGTGTGTGCATCACTAGTGGATCACACTTGAGTGCTCATTGCATCTAGATTTTTAATTCCGCATTTAGTTCCATTGATTAGCATCATCACCTATTCACCCCCCCCTCTAGGTGATTTCAAAAGTGTCCTCATTTGATTCCGTGGTGTATGAACTGGTGAACGAGCTGATCCTTTCTTCGATCTCTTCATCTGTTCAGGGGGCCAAGTGAGTCATTGGGCCAGTCTTATCATTCAGATCGTAGAAAAGATAGCTCACCCATGCTATTTCCTTAATTTCCCCAAACCTCCATCCGGTTATCTATGCACAAATATGAAAGTGACACAATACTTCTCAGTAGGTCTTATAGACCGAAGGATCATCCTTCTTCAGTAGATGCAACTCCTCTGTAGATGAGATATATTCCTCACAAATATGGAGCACCCCTTATCATCCGCCTTGAGACTTCGTACATCTTATACTAGGTGAACCCCATCTCTCCGACAGGAGTAAAGAATGTACATGACGTCGGATTATAATGCTCCAAGGCTGCATAGAAGTGATGATTGCTTTGTGGGCTATCATGCATGACGGCCCTGACTGTCCCATATAAACCCACTTGCCATAACAAATCTTCAAACTGTGCAAGGGTGAAACTCACCATCCTTGACCACCATTGTTTTCTGTAGAGTGAATCCATTCTATCACATGGAATTCACTAGGGGAAAATTACCCTTCGCAGCCATAAACTAATTGATGAAGGTAGCTACTCACTGAGGAGTCTCTCATGTCGGATACTCAGATCTGACCAATTCGGGTTGTAATCTGATTACTTCTCTACCATCGCCAGCTAGGAAACCGACGTTAACACCAATCTTCCCCAGAGAAATGCCCGACAAAGACTTGATCAACTCCCAATCCATTAGCCGGCGTATAGATATGGGTTGTAGATATGACAAAGGAAACATCCGCTCAATGTTGGGGTGAAAGAACCTCTGGTGTCCAATCTGATGAAGCTATTTGTAATTGCCATCATATAAAACTTCTTCATCTTTATTGATTGAATCGCCAAAGAATAAGTTCAGCTTCCTTAACAGAGTATGGGAGCCTGATTCAAACTGCCCGTCCGAGAGAAGTCCCCGAAGAGTCAACATGCTGGCCCTGCTTAGCTTAGTTTGTCGCTCTCGTCTCTCCCCAGTAAACACTGAAGCAGTCTTTCAGAGGCTGTAACCGATGTTAAATTTTGCACCACACGTGTCAAAAGTGACACTTCTTAGACAAAGGGTCAGAAGAATATCTCACTGCAAAGAGAAGAACACAAAGTTATTATCTTAAAGATAGTGAAAGTATACCAAGTGTTGATGTGTTGAGCCCCGCGTTTAATGACTAAAACGCGAGGATCACATGAAGCCCGCATCTAGACTTCACACTTAGAAAATTTTACTAAGTCTTTAGGCTCAAACGCGAGTCTTATAAATGAGACCCGCATTTAGAGGCCTCAAAATGCAAGGTTCATTAGACTCGCATTTGATTCATAAATGCAAGGGTCGCGTTAACATGACAAAATGTGAGGATCACCAAATCCACATTTTTGACATCAATGCGAGGGTCACGTCTACAAATCAAACGCGAATTTGTGATCCCTACATCGACTGTTCAACTTCAAAAGAAGTTTCAAAACTTCAAAAAAAAAGTTTAGAGATGAAGTTCTTTGTATTCTCAATAATGGCAAAATCCATTCTACATACAAGAAATTGGGGCCTCTTGAGGAGAAGAACAGTCCATGGTGATAGGCACAACGACAACTCTTGAAGAAGCTGCAGTCTGCTTAGGCTTAAGAGCCATTTCACTGGTGAAAATCTCGAGAAAGATTGGAAAAAGCTTGAAGTTTTATGGGTTCTTAAGAAGGCTCAAGAGCTTTTAATCTTCAGACATGGGTCTGATTAAGAGAGATGAAAAGTTAAGTTAATTTACTGCTGAAAGACCCGGGTCTTTTACAGACCTCCCAGCGACTGAGATATATGGTGCATATCTCAAGCTCAAATCGAGCTAATGCATGGCACTGAGGAGTCCTGAGTTTCCAATGACATCCGCGTAAGAAATGGTCCAACGCGACCTTCATGCTTGAAGCTAATGAAGCTCGCATCCAGAAGCTTCCAATGCAACCCCCACATTTCATGAGAGCCGCTTGTCAAATAAAGCTCAAAGCGAGGCTCGCCTTTAACATGATTCCTACATTTCAAAGATAAGACAAGAGTTGCATCTTCAACAGATGAGACCTGTATCTTCATCAACAAAGACCGCACTTTTTCCTGCCAATACTAAAGTATGTTCCCACTTTTGCAATCAGTTCAATAATACACTGGCAAAAGCAATCGACAACTCTACTGATTCAATAGTACAGAGACAAACAAACTGGAGCTCATATAAGTGCTAGACTGAGTTTCTATGAGACTCGTGATGATATTTCCTGAAGGCTTCAAGCAGTTCAATAGTACACTCACGAAGACTGAAATCCCCACAAGATCAAACTCGGGGCATCTCAAAAGATTACAAGTCCAATCATGGGGAGCCCGAAATCAACATGAATTCTAAAGTATTCCTAAATCCATCCCAGTTAATCATAGAGTTTCGAAAACTTTTGAGGGTACTCTGTAGGATGTCTAAAAATCATTAAGATAAGTCCTCAGATGCGGACATCACTTCACTGTGAAGATCGCCTTTCAACTGAAATGCAAACTTCGCATCTAAGGGTAAACGCAGACTTCAAACACGGGTCTGAGAAACTTTGTATTTCACTTTAAATGCAGGTCTGAACAACTCCACATTTCAGTTTCAATGCATTCCTGTGAGCTTCGTGTTTTGACTTTAATGCG
Organism: Agave tequilana; assembly: GCA_038442645.1. Classification (NCBI taxonomy): domain Eukaryota; kingdom Viridiplantae; phylum Streptophyta; class Magnoliopsida; order Asparagales; family Asparagaceae; genus Agave; species Agave tequilana. The sequence continues at coordinate 471,541 of JAVJIF010029691.1, read as the reverse complement.
ACCATGAGAAGCCTGTGAGAGCTGCATCTACATAACAGAGTGAGGTTTGCGTCAGAAGCGACACCCCGCATTTCTGTTGTAACTGACCCCCATTACTGGGTCAATTAACTCCCAACGTAATGTTAGAGTTAATCTCCATTATGGAGGGATTCTAGGGGACAATTATACCCCTATAAATAGCCTCGAGAGCTATAAAGAAAAAAGGAGAAATTTTTTTCCTACAGATGCGGGCCTGATAATTTTCAAGCTAAAGACTTCTTCCTTTCAAAGGTTCAGATAGAGAGAAAGAAATCAGAGAACTTTAAATACTTATTGTGTTAAAAATAGAGTTCTTTTCTGATTACATTTTTGAGAGCACCCCGAAGCAGATCTTAAAGAGAAGTTTGTCATTAAAGCCGGAGAACAAGAATCACTCTCCATCACCACATCAAGAACCCAACATTATACAAATGAGAAATTTAATTTTTATCCTATCTTTTTTAATTGGATTTTGATCTTTTGTAATTTTCTTTTCATATTAACGAAAATTTTCACTGAACAATTAGTTCTCATATATATTCTTAAGTAGAGAGTCATCAAAATAGAGAACAATTATACCCTTGGGGAACAATCTCCCCATTTTAGATGATGACAAAACTCTTGAATTTTAGGAAAAGAGTTTATAAATAATCTCCCCATGAAATGATGCATATAATAAACATGACATATATCATCCATAAATAATTGCATCAAAGAAATATATCAATGAATATAATATACAAAAATAAACTGCTAACCATCCATACCACCATCTACCATCTAGACAACATAATCTCATAAAAGATATCATAAACGTTTAAAACAACATTCTACTAAAAATATTGCATAAACATGCATAGCAAAAGCTTTAAAGCATAGCAAGAGCTTAAGAAGTACAATAACAAGCAAAGTTTGAAATATGTCCACGTAAATAAACAATAAAAATCCACTAAACAAAAAGATCCAAAAGATATGTAATGTGCGCCTTTCTGAAATGATTCTCTTCCTTTTTGTCATCGATCAAAAAGAGCCGGAGGCATTGCCATATTGTATCTCCATGATGTTGATGGTCATCAGCAGGAGCAGGTCATGGATCATTAGGAGGGAATGAAGGATCAGTAGGAGGAAGAGAATTAATGTATGATTGGTATTCAATTCTGCATATTTTACCACATTATTCCCATGCATATTACAAATAAAAATATGATTTTTACTCATATTCTCTCTATTTTTGCAGGTCCACATCTGAAATAAGAAAAGCTCAAAATCTCTTTAATTAGTAATAATTAAAAGAGATTAATTCAAAGCCCAAAAGAGAGCCCAAGTTTGAGCCCAGGATCTAGAGAATTCTACGCGCCAACTTACACTTCCAGATAGTCCACGTGGCTAACAAACTATTAACAAACGAGCAACGGAATTCTGTTGCCCAACGGCCTTGAAACTGCGGCGATTCCACCACATTTGCCGCGGATCTGCCGCAGATCTGGGGCCATTGGGCGCCAGATTCTGCCAGCTGTCTCGTCTTCTGGAGCCTTCTCTCTGAATGCTATAAATACAGGACCAGGGCCTTCGCAAAATGAAGTTGAAGAGAGAAGTTGAAGAGAGGAGAGATTAGAGGATAAAGCTTTGTAATTTTGTATTTTTTTCTCTAGGATTTTAGTGCCTTAGATCTTCTTCTTCCTCCCTAGAAATTCTGCAAAAGAGAGTTGTAAGAGAGAGAAAGCTTGTGTAGACCAAGGTGTGACAACTTGTGAAGCAAGGATTCATCCATTCTCTTCTCTCTACTTGAGCATTTTCTAGTATTACTTGCTTTCTTCAATTCTAGCTTTACTTTACTTGCACTTTAATTCATGCTTTGCTTTTCTTTTCTTATGGCTAGTAGCTAACTTTTCTACCATTAACTAGCTAACCCCTAACCTTGCTAACTACTAACTCATGGGTGATTGCTATCTTTAATCTTGCAAGTTGTATGGCCTTCTCTTCTCCGATGGGTTACTTTCATTGCTTGGCCAATGACATCTATGAGTCTACAAGACAAGTCCAAGAGTGATCACCCTTCATTCAAGTGGGAAAGTAATTAGACCAACACACAAGATAAATCTTTACCGATGAATCAACATGAGGCACGCATTCACCATCACGGAGTTTAGTAAGTTTTTAGCAAGGTAGTAAGGTTAGCTAGTTATGGTTTTCTCCATCTTCAAATCTTCTACAAAGTTTTCATTCTTTTAGTTTTATTTCCAAGCAAATCTCCTTTTGATTTCTTTTCATTTTCCATCATGAACATATCCACCGATTCTTTCATTTCTTTTTCCAACTTGTTTTATTCATTCTTTTAAGACAAAGAAGAATCTTCGTTTTCTTTCTTCACAACGAACCGTAACGCTTCCATCGCAAGCTCTCCCTGAGAATCGACTCGGTATAGCCCATGCTATAATGGAGATAGGAAAGGGTATATTAATCATTTTGAATACATATGTGGAGTGATCAAAGCACTTGAGGTTGTTTCTAAACCTTATCTCTTTTTATTGAATATATTTTGTGTGTAAATTATACTCCACAATACAACACCTTTCCCGTCTAAACAAATTGGCGCCGTTACCAGGGAGAGCAACGGTTTTTGATTTAAAGTGAGAAACTAAACGAATTTTCTTTTCTGTTGCAGGTTACAGGTGAAGAAATAGAAAAAATAGCATTGCAGTAACATATAAGTGGACCTAGGCCTCTGCTCTTGAAAGCAGAGACCAGGATCCCTCAGTTTTGCCGCAGAATCTTGGCCCCAGCCGCAGATTTGCGGCAATCCTGAGTTCACTACTAACAATTTTTCTGCAGGGTTTCCAGCTTTGCAAAATACAGCTTCTACAATAATTCTTTTCTTGTATGCTTCACCATACTCCTGCTAAATAAACAACAGTAAAAAATTGGTTGAAACGTTAAAAAATTGATTAGACATTTGCATTTCTAGGCACGTGTCTTTTCAATTCATTTACTTTTACTGTTGAAGAGTGCTGGAGGCAAGGTACATTTCGCATTGTATGTAGACTAGGAATCATCTCCTGCTTGATTTTCATGCTTTGAGTGTATCCTAGTTATATATCTTGTACACTTGCACAAATCGATCTTAAGGGCACTAAACCATAAATAAGATAAGGTGGGGATTTCATTACCCTTTCCTTAGCCCAAAAACCACCATCCCAGCACTCACTAACCCAAGCCTAATTTAATAAAAAAAGTAGACGTTTGCCCTAGGGACATCTCGGACTCATTTAGGAGATTATCCTAAGGGGGAAAAGTGTTGGAATTTGACTCTTGCAAAATCAGTGTCTAGGAAAGGGATTGAGGGCCGAAAGCCCGAAGGTTGGTGGTTACTTAATTAAGGAACGTCTCTGACGGAAAACCTCCCAACAACCTTGCCCTTAACTGGCTGATTAGCTTGTGGTTAAAGTCTACACTAAACCTCCCGTGGACGGTCTAATCAGTTAGGAGTCGTCTAGGTCATTGGTCTATCCTAACTTAGGTTAGAATTTTTTTTTCCTTTTTTGTTTGTTTATTTGTTTGTTTTTTGTGTTTCATTGTGTGATATGGCTTATAATAACAATTTTTCCAACTTTAATAATAATCCATATTACACATCGACTTCATTTTCGGATATTACCAACCCGGCATATCATAACTTTTACCAACCTAGTGTGCCGGATTGGTCTTATCCGAATCAATATGACCCATACCCCCATTTAATAACTATAATTTCCATAATAATTTCAACTCTTCACCGAGTCAGTGGGGATTCACTTACCCTGAGCATAATTTTCAACCACCTTGTCCTCCTTCTCCACCCAGTCCATAATATTTTCAAGACACAGACTCATTTCCTCCAGTCCAAAATAGAACACCATCAATTTTGGAAATGAGTATGCGTGAGTCCAAACACAAATCCCAAAATCTGATGGACTCACAATTTCACTATCACTTCCAAGACAACACTTCATCTTTTCATCAAAACAATGAATTCATCAATTATGGAAAGATGCTTGAAGCCATGACTCATGCTCAAAATGCTAGAAATCGTGACATAGATATGATGGTCGAATCTTTACGTTCTCACCGTTTGACCAGATCTGGTGTCACTAGCCACTCTGTTAAAGCCAATGAGTCATGTAGTTTTTAAAATCAAGATTCCATTTCAAAACAACCATGTGAATTTACCCAAACTCCAAATGATATTGATATTTTGGCAAGTTTTCCTTTTCCTGAAATAGAACTTGAAAATGATTATGATCCTAAACCCCAACTTAGTGATTCAATTCTATTTCCTGATTTGATTATGACTCTGGTATCTTCACCTGACTTCAATCTTTTCCCGGAGTCAACATTGGATCCTGTACCAATTCATAAAGAAATTGAATCACCCATCTTTGAGGATCATGTTGAACTTGACCAACTTTACAATTTTGAAAATCCCATGGATAAATTGGCAAGTTCTCCATTTTTTGATATTGAACTCAATGAGATATGTGACCTAGATTCTCACAATCTCTTTACTTCTGAAACTGATTTTACAATTCTGACGGAAAACATTGATCTTAGTTTTGAAGAATTGTATGGCGATGAGCTAGAATTCCTTAATATTGGAAGTAAAGAGATATCACCCATATTAGGTCACATTCCATTGTTGGACAATACATGTGGACTGGAGTTTCAATTTCTTGACTTGGACCCAATTCCTGAACTCATTTCGACTCCTGAACCTTTACTTGACTTAAGTCACCTTCTTGAGTCGGTATTAGTTCCTGTCCTTCCTAAGTCCAAGTCAACCGTTCTATCATTTCATACACCATTCTGGAATGAGGTGGTTAACAAATTTGACTCTGAAATTACTTATGGAAAATGGAAATTAGATGGGGTCAAATACTTAATAAAGATCCTTCATGGATTTATCTTTTTAGTGGGTTGTATTCATGATATTTCTGGTGGGTTCCTCCGGACTCCACACAAGACTGATTGGGCCACGTTTCGTGGACCAATCAGACCACCACCGGAACCACCACCTTAAGGTAATTTTTTTCCCTCTCTAAATTGTTTCATGTATACATATATCACGATGCATTGAGGACAATGCATGAGATAAGTGTGGGGGAGGGTTTACTAACATAGAGTTTTTAATTTTCTTTCTTTTACACTTCTTTTGGAAATAAAAAAATAATAATAATAAAATAATAAAAATAAAAAACTTTTTGAAATAAGAGACAGTTTTGATATATTTTAAAGAAAATTAAGATGTATCTTAGAAATTAAGAAAGCCTTAATTATGACATCTTAAACCTAGTTGAAATAATAGATTTTGTTTGAAATTATAGGCTAAGTAAGAAAAATTGGGGAGATATTCTTATCTTGAATTTTTTGCCTTAGATAAGTATGCACTTCACACTTACACATTTTTTGGGATGGAAACAAAGACCAAAAATGCCATAAAAATAAAAAAAATTTATATATAATAAAACATCACTTATTAAGCTGGATAATTGTGCCTCAAGAAGCATGATTATTCACGCCTAACGGTGGTAAAGGAAATAAATAATCCCCTTTAGTTTTGTGGCCTTTTTCACTCGAGTCCTTAAACCCGAGGGATGTATTCTCATCTGGTGCCCTAAGACCGACTGATTTGGGAGTCATCGGTTATAGGCTTGTTAAAAGGGTGAACTAGAAAGCCTAAACTAAGGGAAGAATAAAAAAAAAAGAAACAAATAATATATATAGATAAATAAATGGCTTGATGGTTAGAGTTGAAATACTATCACGGTATGCATACTATCTAGGTTTTATGAAGGATAAAATATTCAATTCAATTTAGAATTCTTACCTTAATTGAAGACAAGATCTTGCATAGAGACTATGTTTAAGAAAGAATGATTATAGGTGGACTTATGACCTTAGATCACTTATATTTTTGCAAAAATAGTTCGAAAACATGTCTCTCTTTCAAAATGCGTTTTCAAAACACTAACATTTGTCTTCTTTCTTTATGGATTTTGTGGTTGCAATCCGCTGAAAACCCTCAGGAGACAACACTCCTCCTCTAGGGTAACCTAGAGGTTTAACGGCTTGTTGCACATGCTCAGTGCAATCTCGTCACCTGCGAAAGTGGTGTAATAAAATTGGTAGTATAGTTTTTTTCTTTTCTTTGTTTTGCTCGGGACGAGCAAAAGAATAAGTGTGGGGGTGTGATTGGTATTCAATTCTGCATATTTTACCACATTATTCCCATGTATATGACAAATAAAAATATGATTTTTACTCATATTCTCTCTATTTTTGCAGGTCCACATCTGAAATAAGAAAAGCTCAAAATCTCTTTAATTAGCAATAATTAAAAGAGATTAATTCAAAGCCCAAAAGAGAGCCCAAGTTTGAGCCCAGGATCTAGAGAATTCTACGTGCCAACTTACACTTCCAGAAGGTCCACGTGGCTAACAAACTCGTAACAAACGAGCAACATAATTCTGTTGACCAACGGCCTTGAAACTGCGGCAATTCCACCGCATTTGCCGCGGATCTGCCGCAGATCTGGGGCCGTTGGGCGCCAGATTCTGCCAGTTGTCTCGTCTTCTGGAGCCTTCTCTCTGAATGCTATAAATACAGGACCAGGGCCTTCGCAAAATGAAGTTGAAGAGAGAAGTTGAAGAGAGGAGAGATTAGAGGATAAAGCTTTATAATTTTGTATTTTTTTCTCTAGGATTTTAGTGCTTTAGATCTTCTTCTTCCTCCCTAGAAATTCTGCAAAAGAGAGTTGTAAGAGAGAGAAAGCTTGTGTAGACCAAGGTGTGACAACTTGTGAAGCAAGGATTCATCCATTCTCTTCTCTCTACTTGAGCATTTTCTAGTATTACTTGCTTTCTTTAATTCTAGCTTTACTTTACTTTACTTGCACTTTAATTCATGCTTTGCTTTTCTTTTCTTATGGCTAGTAGCTAACTTTTCTACCATGAACTAGCTAACCCCTAACCTTGCTAACTACTAACTCATGGGTGATTGCTATCTTTAATCTTGCAAGTTGTATGGCCTTCTCTTCTCCGATGGGTTACTTTCATTGCTTGGCCAGTGACATCTATGAGTCTACAAGACAAGTCCAAGAGTGATCACCCTTCATTCAAGTGGGAAAGTAATTAGACCAACACACAAGACAAATCTTTGCCGATAAATCAACATGAGGCACGCATTCACCATCACAGAGTTTAGTAAGTTTTTAGCAAGGTAGTAAGGTTAGCTAGTCATGGTTTTCTCCATCTTCAAATCTTCTACAATGTTTTCATTCTTTTAGTTTTATTTCCAAGCAAATCTCCTTTTGATTTCTTTTCATTTTCCATCATGAACATATCCACCGATTCTTTCATTTCTTTTTCCAACTTGTTTTATTCATTCTTTTAAGACAAAGAAGAATCTTCGTTTTCTTTCTTCACAACGAACCGTAACGCTTCCATCGCAAGCTCTCCCTGAGAATCGACTCGGTACAGCCCATGCTATAACGGAGATAGGAAAGGGTATATTAATCATTTTGAATACATATGTGGAGTGATCAAAGCACTTGAGGTTGTTTCTAAACCTTATCTCTTTTTATTGAATATATTTTGTGTGCAAATTATACTCCACAATACAACACCTTTCCCATCTAAAAAATGTACTGTGTCGGTGGTGGAATCTCATACCCCAAGTGATGCTGAATCTGCGTGAGATGCAACTCAATATGCCTCTATGATATTGCAAAGTGGTAGACCATGGAATAAAAGTCATCATGGAGTTGATTGTGAGATAAAGTAAGCTCGGCTACAAAGACAAGAAGTATGGAATATGAATCTATAGGAGGGACAGGTGGATGAGAAGTATGCTGGGGTTCAGGTTCAGGAATATCTTCTTCCTCATCATGAGGGGCATCTTTAGTAGGTTTAGAAAGATGGCTCAACATACGGTTTATGAAGCTCCTATTAAAAGGTCTAGAAGGAGTAATGAAAGGTTCCTCAGATAAGTCAACTTCCCAAAAATCAAGAAAATAGTTAGGATCATACCATAGGATAAGTTCTTATACTCGAAATTATCCGCAGTCAGATTGTCAAAAAAAAGTTTAGAGAGATTAACAGGAAGACCTATTATAATTGATTGAAGCTTAAACCTGCACACAAAATAAAGAATTTCAGAACTTAAGAATAAACATATGCAAGTGCTTAATTCTAACCGCGATAGCAAGTGGCTAGGCGGGTCGTGATCCACAAGGAGGGTTTGCGATGGAAGCGTTCAAAGTTTTTTTTTGAAATCTTCATGAAGAAAAACGAAAGTTCTTCTTTGTTTAAAGAAATGAAAATGAAAAAAAGTTAGGTTAAGTTAGAAAGAGAGCGGTAGAATAGAACGTGGAGAAAACCAGAATGATTATGTAAGAATGATTATTTACAAATAAGTGAAAAGAGTGATGAAGGAAATCGTGTTGGTGATCTAAACTAAGAAATACAAGAAAATAAAGAAGATTGAAGAAGTACTTACCTATTTTAGTTGATGACTTACCTAGAACCCTTTCATGTTATACCTTGCTTCGGAGGCGTTCAACGCATAAGTCATAGGATCGAGCTCAGTCCCCGTTCGCATTATATCATCAAGCCGAGCAAGAATGAAGTGATACGGATCTTGAGGAGGAGAACATCTTCATGAAGTATCGTTGGCACTCGCACAACATCGTTATACTTATGCTTCTAGATTCACTTGCAAGCTCAACAAAACCAAAAGAGGTAAAGTAGAAAGAGGAAGAAGAAAACAAAAGAAAACAAAAGTAAAGAGACGAACATAAAAAAGTATTTACCTTTATTGCTTGTAGAAACAATGGAAGAAAGGAGGAGGGTACATCAGTGTCACTCTCAACATAAGCCTCTCTCTCTTACTTACATGAATCTCAATCTAACCTAAGCTTACATACAAATTAAAATTACATAAAAAGAAAAGAAAAACCTAGACTACAAAGAATGAAAACTGGACTAAATCCTATCTCTGCATGGTCGTCCCATTTTGCTCAGCTGAAACCAGTATTTATAGGCATAACTCATAAGGGGAGAATCCCGGGAAGATTGGGGGAGCAAACGCTCCCCCAACAACCATCAAACAGTCACGGAAATGCGGCTTTGGCCGCGTTTCCACGGCCAGGGTGTGGCCAGGTGGCCACACCCTGTTGGTGGGTCTCCCCGGTTTCGCGTTCTGGCTTTATCTACAGTTGGATTTTCAGTTTGAGTTCGGGATTGTGACGAAATGGCCTTTTATTTTTGCTTCAACCGATCGATTATGGGAGGATTCTTCTCAACTGATTTTCAACCTCTCTGATTTTGCCCTGATTCACTGAGTTCGAATTAATTCTGATTTAATTCAGAATTTGGTGGGCTTTTGGGCTCATTTCTCTTCACACTCCTTTAGGAATGGGCCTGCAAATAAATTAAACATTTAAATAGGACACTGCCGATTTTATTCTATAATAAGTATGGAAATATGATAATAAATGTGCAACATTAGCGACCAGTCACACCCCATACCTATCTTTTGCTCGTCCTCGAGCAAAACAACTAAACTATACTAAGGATTATTAGACGGCTTTCGCAGGTCACGCGATTGCACTGAGCGTGTGCAACAAGTCGTTAAACCTCTAGTTTCCCCTAGAGGACGAATTTTGTCTCGTGAGGGTTTTCAGTGGATTACACCCATAAATCCATAAAGAAAGAGAAACAAAGAGTTAGTATTTTCGAAAAGCATTTTGAAAGAGAAAAATATTTAAAATATAATTGTAAGATTTAAGCAATCTATAAGTTATAGGAAAACTGAATTTTTCATTCCTAAACTTAGTCTCTATTAAAAAATTTGTTATCAATCAAAGTAAGGAGTCAAACTGTACTTCTCATCTAGTCTATTACTTTACCCTAAGTCTTATGCACCTAATGACTGTGAAAATTTTGACTAATGGTTCATTAACTCTAACTCTTATGCCTTATTTAAAATATATATATATATATATATATATATATATATATATACTTTTTTGTGGTATTATTCCTTAGTTCTATTAGGCTTTCTAATCTGCCCATGTAACGAGCCGTTAATCGATGACTCCCAAACTAAACGGTCTTAGGGCACCGGGTGAGAAAACACCCCAAGGACTTAAGGACTCGAGCAAACAAGGCCACAAAACTAAGAATTTTATTATCCGAACCCCTTTTAGGCGTGAATACTTATGCTTTATTAGGCACAAATACCCAGCTTAATCAGAGGATTTTACATTTATATTTTTTTCTTTTCAAACTTATCTAATCATCTTTCGCATAAATACTAAGGCTTGCTTCGGCCAAAGCACCTAGCTAATCAATAATTAGATTTGTTCATTTTTTCATAGATATATTTTTTTCTTTTTTTTTATAAGGCATAAGAATCTTTGTTTTTGAACCCTAAGTGTGTAAGTGTATGAAGTGTGCATATTTCATTAAGGTAAAGATTAAGACTAAATTACTTTGACAAATTATCTTCCTAACCCTAAAAATCAAACAAATAATCTTATTTTGATCAAGTATAAGAAATCCAAATTTGGATTTTCCTATTCCTTAAAATTGACTTAATTTCTTACAAAAAATATGTTAAAATATTGTTTCTATTTTCAAAAAGTTTTTAAAAGTAAAGAAAATGTTATTATTTGTTTTTTAATAAAAAGAAAAACCTAAGTTATGTTAGAACCTTCCCCCACGCCTATCTCATGCATTGTCCTCAATGTATGAATTAATGCATAGATGCATGAAAAAGAAGAAAGGGAAGGAAAATGTTACCTTAAGGTGGTAGTTCCGGTGGTGGTCTGATTGGTCCACGATATGCGGCCCAATCAAATTTTTGTGGAGTTCGGCGGAACCCACCAGAAATTACTATAATATAACCCACTAAAATGATATATGCATGAATGATCTTTATTAAATATTTGACCCCATCTAATTTCCAAATTCCATACTTAATTTTGGAGTTAAATTTGTCAACCGCCTTGTCCCAAAATGGAGTATGAAAAGATAGAATGATTGACTTGGACTCAGGAAGTACAAGAACTAATACCGACTCAGGAAGGTGACTTAAGTCAATTAAAGGTTCAGAAGTCGAAATTGGTTCAGGAAGTGGGTCCAAGTCAAGAAGTTGAAACTCAAGTCCACATTTAATTTCCAACAATGGAATGTGACTTAATATTGGTGATTCAAGTTCAAGAATGATAGGTGGGGGAATCAAAACTGACTCTAAAATATTACTCAAGTCTGGTAACAAAACAGGAGTCAATATTGATTCAGAAATTTAAACTAGATCACAAATTTGAGAATCTAGGTCACATTTCTCATTGAGTTCAATGTCATAAAAAAGAGAACTTGCCAATTTGTCAATAGAATTTTTAAAAGTATAAAATTGGTCAAGTTTCAATATGATCATCAAAAATGGGTGATTCAATTTCATGATGAATTGGTACAGGATTCAATGTTGACTCAGGAAAAAGATTGAAATCAGGTGAAGACGCCGGAGTCATTATTGAATCAGGAAGTAAAATTGAATCACTAAGTTGAGGTTCATGATCATATTCATTTTCAAGTTTGATTTCAGGCAAGAGATAACTTGCCAAACTATCAATATCATTTGGAGTTTGGACAAGTTCAAATGATTGTTCTGAAATGGAACCTTAATTTCCAAAACTACATGACTCTTCGGCTCTAACAGAATGGTTAGTGACACCAGAACTGGCCAAATGGTGAGAACGTAGAGATTGGACCATCATATCTATGTCACGATTATGAGCGTTTTGAGCCTGAGTCATGGCTTCAAGCTTCTTTTCATAGTTGATAGGTTCGTTATTTTGATGAAAAGATGAAGTATTGTCTTGGAATTGGTGGTGAAATTGTGAGTCCATCGGATTTTAGGATTTGTGTTTGGACTCACGCATACTCATTTCTAAAATTGATAGTTTTCTATTTTGGACTGGTGGAACTGAGCATGAATCTTAGAAATATTGTGGACAAGGTGGAGAAGGAAGACAAGTTGGTTGAAAATTGGACTCGGGGGAGGTGAATCCCCACTGACTCTGTGAAGAGTTGAAATCATTCTGAAAATTATAGTTATTAGATTGGGGGCATGGGTTATATTGATTCGGATAAGACCAATCCGACACACTAGGTTGGTTAAAATTATGATATGTCGGGTTGGTAATATCCAAAAATGAAGTCGGCGTGTAATATGGATTACTATTAAAATTAAAAAAATTGTTATTATAAGCCATAACACACAATAGAATACAAACAAAAAGAATAAAAAACAAACAAATAAGCAAATAAAAAAGAAAAAATTCTAACCTAAGTTAGGGTAGACCTATGACCTAGACGACTCCTAACTGGTTAGACTGTCCACGGGAGGTATAATGCAGACTTTGACCACAAGCTAATCAGCCAGGTCAGGGCAAGATTGGTGGGAGGTTATCCATCAAAGACGTTCCTTAATTAAATAACCACCAACCTTCGGGCTTTCGGCCCTTAATCCCTTTCCTAGACACTGATTTTACAAGAGTCAAATTCTAACATCTTTTCCCCTTAGGATAATCTCCTAATTGAGTCTGAGATGTCCCTACGGCCAACGTCTACTCTTTATTAGTTAGGCTCGGGTTAGTGAGTGCTTGGAATCTAATTTTTGGGCTAAGAAAGGGTGATTAAATCCCCACCTTATCTTGTTATGGGGTGGTGCCCTTAAGATCAGTTTGTGCAAGTGTACAAGATATGTAAACAAGAGTCACTCAAAGCGATGTAAATCAACCAAGAGATGAGTCCTATTCTAGATGCAATGCGAATGTACTTTGCTCCAGCACTATTCAATAGTAAAGTAAATGAATTGAAAAGACACGTGCCTAAAATGCAAATGTCTAATCAATTTTTAAACTTTTTCAACAAATGTTTTACTATTGATTTATTAGCAGGCTTGGTGATGGCATATAGAAAATAAAGTTTGCAGAAAACTATAATTTTTCAAAGCAAGCAGTCCTGCAAAAAGCCAACCAGTAGTGAACTCCTCCTTGCCGCGAAAACGCGGCAATTCAGAGGGTACTTGGCCTCTGTTTTATGGAACAGAGGCCCAAGACCACTTATATGTTACTGCAATCTTTTTTCTTGCTTTTCCTGCCCTCTAACCTGCAACAGAGAAGAAAAATTCATTTTAGTTCGAAAAATTCAATAAAAACAAGATTTCAATAAAACTCATTACCCTCCCCGGCAACGACGCCAAAATTTGATTGAAGCTTAAATCTGCACACAAAATAAAGAATTTCAGAACTTAAGAATAAACATGTGCAAGTGCTCAATTCTAACCATGATAGCAAAGTGGCTATGCGAGTCATGATCCACAAGGAGGGTTTGCAATGGAAGCGTTCAAAGTTTTTTTTTGAAATTTTTATGAAGAAAAATTAAAGTTCTTCTTTGTTTAAAGAAATGAAAATGAAAAAGATGTTGAAGCCTACCAAGTTGAAGCCTATCATGTTGCAAGATTTTGATGATGGACAAGTATTTCTACCTCATGATGATTGCTCTACCTCAGTTGAAGCCAATTGAAGATTATGGGTGTTTTTGGAAGTTTTTGTGTAACTTTAGATATATATGAAAAGCCTTGATCACTTACACAAAAAATCCTTTCCAAGTCGACTTGACCCTTTGATATAGCGACTACCCATACTTAGTCGACTTGCCAAAAAGCCCTAGTCGACTAGACCATTCCAAACCAAATTTCCTAACTCTCTCTTTGGACCCTGACATGACTATTATTCGACTTGACTTTCATACCTAGTCGACTAACAGATACCCTAGTCGACTACCCCATTTTCCAAGTCGACTAATATCATATACAAAATTTTCCTAACTCTCTGTTTCTGTCTGAAATGAAACTTAGTCGACTACACCATTTCCTAAGTCGACTAACACATTTTATAGTCGACCAACAATACTATTTAGTCGACTATATTCAGTTATCCAGAAACCTGTTTTGCCAACAGACAGATACCCAGTCGACTAATTGCTAAATCTAGTCGACTAATAGTTGAATTTTTGCCTAGTCTAGTCGACTAACTCAGAATCCTAGTCGACTATAGGCAGTTTCTGCTGTTAGACAGTTTCTCTTATCTGATCTTTTTGGCAACGTTTTCCAACGTTTAAATTATCTGAATTGGTCCTATAACTACCCTAACTAACCCTAGTCTTCAGCTATAAATAGGGAAGTTATTCCAAAGGCCAATTACCAAGTCTTTCCATCAGTTTTCCAAAGAAAAATTCCAGAAAACCTGAAAAACTGATTTCCAACTTCTGTTCTTCACCAAAAGACATTCCATTAGTGAAGTTCTCTGAAGTTCATCTTTTCCTATACTGTACCTTGTCCACTACACATTCAGTATCAAGGCTATAGGAAAATTATTGTATTCATTCAAAGAAGATTTTGTACAAGGCGTCTTCTTGGGAGTAGAAGAAAGTTGTACAAGGCGTTTGTTCTCTTTGGTGTAAAGAGGAGTTGTGCACATTTGGCAAAGGGCGTTTGTCAAGTGGTGTACAAGGCATTGGTTGTGGGTGTACACAAATCAGGAAAGGAAAATCTCAAGCGGTTGGCTTGGGGACTGGATGTAGGTCACAAGGACCGAACCAGGATAACTCTCGTGTGTTTGCGTTTGTATTTCTGTGTTTATCTTGTGATTATTTTAATTCCTGCAAGTAGTTTGTTTAAATTTTTATAAACACTATTCACCCCCCCTCTAGTGTTTGTGTTGCTTTGATTATAGATCCTACATTTGGTATCAGAGCAGGTTCAAGGCAACAACCATACAAGGATGGCAACGGAGTTCCCATCATCCCAATTCAAAGAAGGGCATTCTACACAACGTCCACCGCTATTTGACGGAACCATCTACAACTATTGGAATTGTAGAATGAAGATCTACTTGCAGTCGCTGAACTACGACCTTTGGAACATCGTAGAAGCAGCGTACACCAAGCCTACAACCAACTACGACGCTTGGAGTGAAGATCAAAAGAAGAATGCAAATCTTGATGCCAAGGCGATGAATGCTCTATTTTGTGCCTTAACCAAAGAAGAGTTCAACCGTGTGTCAACATCAACCTCTGCACATCAAATATGGCATACACTTGAGGTAACACACGAAGGTACTAATAAAGTTAAGGAATCTAAAATTTCTGTTCTTGTCCACAGATTTGAGTTGTTCAAAATGAAGGAGAATGAAACCATATCCGAAATGGTTACAAGATTCACCGACATTACCAATTCATTAGCATCTGTTGGAAAGGACTACACCCAAGTTGAAAGAGTCCGTAAGATTCTTCAAGCACTCACACCGGAATGGGAGAAGAAGACAACGACAATTGAAGAGGCGAACGATCTCTCAACTATGACATTAGAAAACCTAATCGGTAATCTAATGGCATATGAAGTGCAGATAGAAGAAAGAAAGAAGGACGAACAACAACATCAATCCAAGAAGAAAGTACTTGCCTTCCATACAACTTCAGATACGGACAATTCGGATGAAGATGAAGAAGAAGTGGCCATGCTTTCAAGAAAGTTCAAAAGGTTCCTAAAACAAGGTAAGTTTAAAAAGAATAAAGATACTAACGATATTCCTACTTGTTTTAAGTGTAACAAACCAGGCCACATGAAGAAGGATTGTCCATTGATGAAATCAAAAGAACACTTCAAGATTTTCAACAAGTTCAACAAGAAGAAGAAAGCCTTCCAAGCAACATGGGATGATAGCGACTCATCTTCCTCTGACGAAGAAGAAGCAACTGAAACCGCCAATATTTGCTTCATGGCCCAAGAAGATGAGGTACAAGATTATGATGATTTATTAGAAGCCTTTAATGAACTTTATATTAATTTCAAAAATGAAAAGATTAAAAATAAAGTTTTAATAAAGGAAATGAAAAACTCATTAATGAAAATGCAAGTTCTGTTTCTCAAATATCTTTTTTAAGTTCTCAAAAAGAAGATTTTGAAAAAGTTATTGCATCTTTAAAAAGAGATAATGAAATTTTCTTAAAAGAGAATTCATTACTTAAAAAGGAAACTATTTCTTTAAATTCTAGAATTACTGTTTTAGATAAAGACATGATTAGTTTCAAAGTTAAATATGAAGATCTTTTGAAAAATGTAACTAAATTTAATAAAGGAAAAGAGATTTTAAATATGTTATTATCTTCTCAAAAGATATCTAACAATCATTTTGGTCTTGGTTTTTCAAAAGATAAGATGTATAAACCTACTCATGTTGGTATTGGATTTTCAAAAACCAATTTTGTAAAATCTACACATCTTCATAATAATAATCAATACAACTCTTTTGTAAAAAGAAATAATACTTCAAAAAGAGTTAGATGCAAATATATATGGGTTCCTAAGAATCTAAATAATGTTGATAAATATGTTTATATTGCATCTTATATACATGATGTGTGTAATTCTAAGAATTATGTTTATACTAACAAGTGGAAACCAAATTCCAATTGGATTTGGGTTCCTAAAGACTAATCTTTTTCGGACCCTATCATGATGGGTACCATACATATTGTTTTTATCTTATAGGTACCTTATAAAGAAAAGTGGATACTTGATAGTGGATGTTCCAAACACATGACCGGACATATGCAACTATTGTCTTCCGTTCAAATCAAAAAAGGAGGTACAGTGATATTTGGAGACAATAACAAAGGAAAGGTTATTGGTACCGGCATAGTTGGTAATATTTCAAAACCCCTTATTGAAAATGTTCTTTGGTAAGTGGTTTAAAACACAATCTATTAAGTATTAGTCAATTATGTGATAAGGGTTATAAAATTGTTTTTGAAAAAGATGCTTGTCTTATTTATGATACTAATATGAAAGATATTTTATTTAAAGGTTTTCGAAACAATAACATTTATGATTTATCAATAACATGCATGTCATCTAATGATAATTTATGTCTACTTGCTTCTAATAATGATTATTTTTTATGGCATAAAAGATTTGGTCATTTGAATATGAAAACTATTTCTAAGATTTCTAAATTTGATTTAGTTAAAGGTCTTCCAAAAATTGCTTTTAAAAAGGATTATTTTTGTGATTCTTGTCAATTAGGAAAACAAGTTAAATCATCTTTTAAATCAAAAGATTTAGTTTCTACAAATAGACCTTTAGAATTATTGCATTTGGATTTATTTGGACCTACTCGTGTTTCTTCATTAAACAAGAGTAGATATGTTTTTGTTATTGTTGATGATTATTCACGTTTTTCATGGGTAATTTTTTTTAAAAATAAAAATGATACTTTTGATGAATTTGCAAGTTTTTGTAAAAGAATTCAAAATCAAAAGTCTCTAAACATAGTCACTATTCGAAGTGATCATGGAGGAGAATTTGAGAATGAATCTTTTTCAAATTTCTGTGATAAGTATGGTATTACACATAATTTTGCATTTCCTAGAGCATCTCCTCAAAATGGTGTTGTAGAGAGAAAGAATAGGACTTTGCAAGAATGTGCTAGAACTATACTTATGGACAGTAATTTACCAAAATATTTTTGGGCTGAAGCTACTGCTACTGCTTGTTATGTTTTAAATCGTGTGCTTATTCGACCTTTTTTTAAATAAAACATATGAATTGTTTTATAATAGGATTCCAAAAGTTCCTTACTTTAAGATTTTTGGATGTAAATGCTTTATCTTAAATACAAAAGATGCTTTAGATAAATTTGATGTTAGATCCAATGAAGGTATTTTTGTTGGATACTCCACTCATAGTAAAGCATATAGAATATTTAATAAGAAAACATTTACTATTGAAGAATCATTACATGTTAAATTTGATGAATCCTTGACTAAACCTGTTTCTAATACTTCTCCACATGATGATGATCATACCATAGATACTCCTAATGATAATATTGTTATATCTTCTGTTGATACTAACCTGTCTAAGGATGATGAATCTCCTACCGAGTTACCGAAAGCATATGTTGAAGTAAGGAATCATCCACGAGATTTGGTGATTGGAGATATAAATCAAGGAGTTCAGACGAGATCCAAGTTGAACTACATGACACAAATTGCCTTCATTTCACTCATTGAACCGAAGAATATCAAAGAAGCATGTGCGGATGATTTTTGGACAATTGTCAAGCAGGAAGAGTTGAACCAATTTGTAAGAAATGATGTTTGGGATCTTGTTCAACGTCCTACTGATCATCCAGTCATCGGTACCAGATGGGTCTTTAAGAACAAACTCGATGAATCAGGTGAAGTCATTAAGAACAAAGCAAGGTTAGTAGCACAAGGATACAATCAAGAAGAAGGTATTGATTTTGATGAAACTTATGCACAAGTAGCTAGACTTGAATCTATTCGTATATTACTTGCTTTCTCATGTTTTATGAATTTCAAACTATATCAAATGGATGTTAAAAGTGCCTTTTTAAATGGAATTATTAAGGAAACTGTTTATGTTGAACAACCTCCAGGTTTTGAACATGAAAAATTTCCAAATCATGTTTTTAAACTTAAGAAAGCTTTATATGGTTTAAAGCAAGCACCCCGTGCTTGGTATGATAGATTAAAAAGTTTTCTTTTAAATTCTGATTTTAAAATGGGAAGAGCAGATACAACTCTTTTTATTAAACATGTTAATAAAGATATCTTAATCATTCAGATATATGTTGATGATATCTTATTTGGTTCTACTAACGATAACCTTTGTCAAGAATTTTCTAAGACCATGCAGAGTGAATTTGAGATGAGCCATATGGGAGAACTTACTTACTTCCTCGATCTGCAAATAAAGCAAATGAAGGATGGAATCTTCATCTCCCAATGCAAATATGCTAAGGAACTTCTAAAGCGATTTGGCATGGAAAATTCTGGTCATAAGAATGCTCCCATGAGTACGACAACTTTTTTGGACAAAGATGAAAATGGTAAGAATGTCGATCAGAAACTCTATAGAGGTATGATTGGCTCTTTACATTATATTACTTCAAGTAGACCTGATATTATGTTCAGTGTATGCTTATGTGCTAGATATCAGTCAAATCCTAAGGAATCACATATTAAAGCAGTGAAAAGG
Organism: Agave tequilana; assembly: GCA_038442645.1. Classification (NCBI taxonomy): domain Eukaryota; kingdom Viridiplantae; phylum Streptophyta; class Magnoliopsida; order Asparagales; family Asparagaceae; genus Agave; species Agave tequilana. The sequence goes on along the minus strand of JAVJIF010029691.1, from coordinate 452,356 downwards.
ATTTTTCGATACTTAAATAACACAATCAATTATGGTTTATTTTATCCAAAATCATGCACATTTGATTTATTATCGTATAGTGATGATGATTTTGCTGGATGTAAATCTGATCGGAAGAGTACTAGTGGTACTTGTCACTTTTTGGGACATTCACTAGTATCATGGTTCAGTAAAAAGCAAAATTCTGTGTCATTATCAACAACCGAGGCAGAATATATTGCTGCTAGTGTTGCATGTGCACAAATTATATGGATGAAACAAACCTTACTTGATTATGGCATGACTATCACAAACTCACCTATTATGTGTGATAATACCAGTGCTATTAATTTATCTAAAAATCATGTTCATCATTCACGTACCAAACATATTGATATTAGACATCATTTTTTACGTGATCATGCTTTAAAAGGTGACATTTCTTTATCTTTTATATCAACTGATAATCAAATTGCTGATATATTCACAAAACCTCTGAAAGAAGATACTTTTATAAAATTTAGAAGAGATTTGGGTATTTGCAATTTTTCCGATTTTTAAACATTTTTTTAAGATTTTTTCAAAGGCATTTTTTACATAATTTAGTCGACTTACTATTTTTATTAGTCGACTTATCGAAGACTTAGTCGACTTGCATTTACACCCAGTCGACTCCTGTAACAAACAGAGACTTAACTTTCTGATTTTTCAAAAATTAGTCGACTATAGTAAATATCTAGTCGACTAGTCCATTTATTAGTCGACTAATATTATCCTGTAAGTCGACTAAAACTGTGAAAATTTGTTTTATGTTTTCGGATTTCCACTTCAAAACCCGACCCGTACATTTAAGTCAAGGATCCAATAACACTCTCTTTTAATCCTAACCACTGATCTATTTCCAGGATTGATCCTCACCTTTGATTCATTTCCTTACCTTAACAAAACCCTAGGTTTCCCATTTCTTTCTTCTTCCAGCCGAGCCCTAGTCGACCAGTAGCAGCAAAGGAGAAAATTTCTGCAGCAGCCTTCAACAGTGCTCTCCTTCCAATTCCTCCACTTTCCCTCCAAATCTTGGTATAATCTTTCAAATTTCAGTACTTTCCTTTCTTATCTATTGTTATCTTGCTTCAATTTTAGTTTTCCCATGTCAAAATCTAAGAAAATTAAGTTTACTCCCTCATCATCAACTTCCCAAGTTGACTTTAAGAAATTTCTTAAAAATCCAGGCCTAGAGGCAGATTACATTAGATTGTCCTCTTTAGACATCATTCCAGGACGATTTGTCAAGTATGAGGATTTTTCCCAATATGATATCATGTCCTATTTGAGAAATTGTGGACTGTTTAATATGTTTTCTACTGACTTTAAGCAAGCATATTATCCATTCCTAATTTATCTGTTCTATACCAACTTAACCTTTGAAGATAATGAGAACGATGTCCATATTTACTCCTTGGTTAAGGGTATCAACTTAAAACTATCTCCAAAATCAATTGGCCGTATCCTGTCAATTCCCTTTCACGGCCTCTTACTTGATGACATCACTTTGGATGATGAGGAAGTATTAAGCAATATCTTTCTACCTGGCCAAGGATTGCCTATGACCAACACCAAACTGAAACCTATTCCACGTCTCATAGGTCGTATCCTCTCTTACAATATTTGTCCCAAATCTGGTAGTTACAATTACTATTCCAGAGAATTATCAGCTTGTGTCTATGCTATTATGGCTGGACTCGAGGTTAATTGGGCCAAGATTATCTTTGATGCTATGGTTAAGTATCATTCAGACTTTCTTTCTTTTGGAGCCTTTTTGACACCTATTTTTTGGAAATATCATGTTGATCTAGCTTCCGAAACTAGTGTTGTTAAGATCTTTGAATTGTTTGATCGTGCCGCCATACATCGAATGAAGTTAACTGATATTCCTCCTCCTGAACCACACCAACCCTCTTCACCTCCACCTAGTCCCCTCAAGGTCCCTCTTCCTCTACACAACCTCCTTTCAATGATCCACCTCCTACACAACCATCTCAATCTTATACTGATACTTTCTACAATTCACTGTCTGTTGAGCTTGCCTCTATTCATGTCCAACAACAAGTTCTTCAAGACACTCAGACACAAATGCTTCAGAATCAGCATTTATTGATGACTAGGTTTGAGAATATGCAACTTCAGATGGATTCCTTTGCATCCACTCAAACTGAAATTCTGAACCTTCTCAAGTCACATTTTCCGCCACCTCCTCCTCCCGGATCCGAGCTTTGAAGACTATGGCGTTGGCGTTTCTTTCTATTTTTGCTTTTGCAACTCTTATGTATTTTCTGTTTTTTAAAGACTATGTCAGTTTTTTATTTGGAACCATGTATGTTTTCTGCTTTTTGTTAATGACAAAGGGGGAGAACTTTGTGTTATGTGTTATGTAACTTTATGTTATGTGTTATGTAACTTTATGTTATGTGTTAAATACTTATCTGTGTTATGTTCTATATATCCTGTGTTATGTTCTATATATCTAAACATAATCTGAAAATTCTGCATGTATTGCAACTTTGACATATATGTTATGGATACTGACATATGACCATGCAGGTGCAACTTAACACTTTCTGTAGGGGCAAATTATTTGTTTTAACCTAGTTACTGCAGGGGATTTTTGTTGCAGGGGGAGCTATCATAAACATAAGTTGTCATCATCAAAAAGGGGGAGAATGTTGAAGCCTACCAAGTTGAAGCCTATCATGTTGCAAGATTTTTATGATGGACAAGTATTTCTATCTCATGATGATTGCTCCACCTCAGTTGAAGCCAATTGAACATTATGGGTGTTTTTGGAAGTTTTTGTGTAACTTTAGATATATATGAAAAGCCTTGATCACTTACACAAAAAATCCTTTCCAAGTCGACTTGACCCTTTGATATAGTCGACTACCCATACTTAGTCGACTTGCCAAAAAGCCCTAGTCGACTAGACCATTCCAAACCAAATTTCCTAACTCTCTGTTTGGACCCTGACATGACTATTAGTCGACTTGACTTTCATACCTAGTCAACTAACAGATACCCTAGTCGACTACCCCTTTTCCAAGTCAACTAATATCATATACAAAATTTTTCCAACTCTCTGTTTCTGTCTGAAATGAAACTTAGTCGACTACACCATTTCCCAAGTCAACTAACACATTTTATAGTCGACCAACAATACTATTTAGTCGACTATATTCAGTTATCTAGAAACCTGTTTTGCCAACAGACAGATACCCAGTCGACTAATTGCTAAATCTAGTCGACTAATAGTTGAATTTTTGCCTAGTCTAGTCGACTAACTCAGAATCCTAGTCGACTATAGGCAGTTTCTGACTGTTGGACAGTTTCTCTTATCTGATCTTTTTGGCAACGTTTTCCAACGTTTAAATTATCTGAATTTGTCCTATAACTACCCTAACTAACCCTAGTCTTCAGCTATAAATAGGGAAGTTATTCCAAAGGCCAATTACCAAGTCTTTCCATCAGTTTTCCAAAGAAAAATTTCAGAAAACCTGAAAAACTGATTTCCAACTTCTGTTCTTCACCAAAAGACATTCCATTAGTGAAGTTCTCTGAAGTTCATCTTTTCCTATACTGTACCTTGTCCACTACACATTCAGTATCAAGGCTATAGGAAAATCATTGTATTCATTCAAAGAAGATTTTGTACAAGGCGTCTTCTTGGGAGTAGAAGAAAGTTGTACAAGGCGTTTGTTCTCTTTGGTGTAAAGAGGAGTTGTGCACATTTGGCAAAGGGCGTTTGTCAAGTGGTGTACAAGGCATTGGTTGTGGGTGTACACAAATCAGGAAAGGAAAATCTCAAGCGGTTGGCTTGGGGACTGGATGTAGGTCACAAAGACTGAACCAGGATAACTCTCGTGTGTTTGCGTTTGTATTTTCTGTGTTTATCTTGTGATTATTTTAATTTCTGCAAGTAGTTTGTTTAAATTTTTATAAACACTATTCACCCCCCCTCTAGTGTTTGTGTTGCTTTGATTATAGATCCTACAAAAGAGTTAGGTTAAGTTAGAAAGAAAGCGGTAGAATGGAAGGTGGAGAAAACCAGAATGATTATGTAAGAATGATTATTTACAAAGAAGTGAAAAGGAGTGATGAAGGAAATCGTGTTGGTGATCTAAACTAAGAAATACAAGAAAATAAATAAGATTGAAGAAGTACTTACCTATTTTGGTTGATGACTTACCTAGAACCCTTGCATGTTCTACCTTGCTTCGGAGGCGTTCAACGCATAAGTCATAGGATCGAGCTCAGTCCCCGTTCGCATTATATCATCAAGCCGAGCAAGAATGAAGTGATACGGATCTTGAGGAGGAGAACATCTTCATGAAGTATCGTTGGCACTCATACAACATCGTTTTACTTATGCTTCTGGATTCACTTGCAAGCTCAACAAAACCAAAAGAGGTAAAGTAGAATGAGGAAGAAGAAAACAAAAGAAAACAAAAGTAAAGATACGAACATAAAAAAGTATTTACCTTTATTGCTTGCAGAAACAATGGAAGAAAGAAGGAGGGTACATCGGTGTCACTCTCAACATAAGCCTCTCTCTCTTACTTACATGAATCTCAATCTAACCTAAGCTTACATACAAATTAAAATTACATAAAAAGAAAAAAAAAACCTAAACTACAAAGAATGAAAACTGAACTAAATCCTATCTCTGCATGGTCGTCCCATTTTGCTCAGCTGAAACTAGTATTTATAGGCACATCCCATAAGGGGAGAATCCCGGGAAGATTGGGGGAACAAACGCTCCCCAACAACCATCAAACAGCCGCGAAAATGCGGCTTTGGCCGCATTTCTGCGGCCAGGGTGTGGCCAGTGGCCACACCCTGTTGGTGGGTCTCCCCGGTTTCGCGTTCTGCCTTTATCTGCAGTTAGATTTGCAGTTTGAGTCCGGGATTGTAATGAAATAGCCTTTTATTTTTGCTTCAACCGATCGATTTCGAGAGGATTCTTCTCAACCGGTTTTCAACCTCTCTGATTTTGCCCTGATTCACTGAGTTCGAATTAATTCTGATTTAATTCAGAATTTGGTGGGCTTTTAGGCTCATTTCTCTTCACACTTCTTTAGGAATGGGCCTGCAAATAAATTAAACATTTAATTATGACAATGCAGATTTTATTCTATAATAAGTATGGAAATATGATAATAAATGTGCAACATTAGCGACCAATCAATAATACAGTAAATTAAGAAAGTAATACACCCTCTTACTTTACCATATTCTCTCGATTTGGGGAGAATGTTGAGCATGATTATTTTGGCTAAAATTTGACAACAAATAGTGAGCAAAGAGACCTTGTCATTCAGGGTAAGATATAGATTGCCATCATTGTGAATAAACATAGATGTAGTCTCACGAGATTCTCCTTCAGGATAGTTTTAAAAAAGAGTTTAATGTTCAAAAAAATGTATCAAAACCTTCACTAAGAAGGGAAAGATGATGGCAATATGTGAGCAATATGATCAATAGATAATGAAACATCAACACTATCAATACGACTATGAATAACATTGTTTTCATCCAAAGAAAGATTTGCATAAAAAGTTTGAACCAAATTGAAATAAGATATTTCATTGATTTGAAGAAAATTTTCCAATCCATTCTATCAAAAAGAGATTCAATATGATAATTAGGAAAGCTAGGAAGATTAATGGGTTTTCCAGTAAGAACAGATTTCTAGTAAATGAAGTATTGAATTTCTCAAGAGCATTGGGGATCACAAATTTCTGAAATGAGGGTGGAGTTCTAGAACTAGTAACTCTAGGCATCTTAGTTCTAGAAGAAAATAGTTTAGAAACCCTAGAAGGTCCTGCATCAGTCCTAGATTTCTTAGGTTGAGATATATGAAAGAAATTGACAATACTATGGTTTGAAAAATGGAAGAGAGGAGAAGATTACCCAACAATCTTTCCCAATAAGAGATAGAAATGGAGATCTAAAGATTTAAACCTTGAGAGACACCTAAAATGGATGCAAGAGGATATATGGAGCTGCTTAAGAAATGAAGAAAACACTAGGGTTTGGGTGGAGGAGTCGATAAGAGAGAAATGGGGGTAGAGAAATAAAGTGGGTAAGAGTTATTAAATAGGCTGCTACTACTGTAGCCATTCTTACTATCGACAGGTCGATAGAATTGTCACAGTCCTCTGTCGGTAATTCTATTTGACTGTCGACAGATTGAGAAAAAATTGAAATATAAGTAAAATTTGTAGCTGCAGTAACAAAAATCATAAGGTTATCAACATGTCATTCTAACTGTTGTCAGTCATCCATTGATAAATGTATAAAACTGTCAACATTAACAGTCATAAAATAGAAATTTAAATGAGTGTTTAATATATTGATCAGTTAAAATCAAATGAATTCAAAATAAATAGAGAAATATTTTATAACAGATATGCATGAAAATTAATTATCCATTATGCATAAATTTAATTCACCACAAATATACGTAAATTGGTTAAACTTCAATGATTTAGTGAAAATATCTGCTAGTTGTATGTGAGTAGATACATTATCTATATCAGAATCTCTTTTTTCAAAGTGATCTCTTAGAAAATGATAACATAATATCAATATATTTGGTTTTACTATGATGATTTGTATTTTTCGTCATGTGTATAATGCTATTATTATTACAAAATTTCTTGGTATGATCAAAATGCAAATTATAATCGAGTAGAGTTGTTCCATTCAAAGTACTTGTGCACAACTAGCACACACTGCAGTATACTCTGTCTCGACGGTTGAAAGTTCTATTGAATTTTACTTTCTAGGGGATCATGAAACACGACAATTATCGAGAAATTGACATGTTCCACTTGAACTCTTTTTATCCACTCCACAACCTGCATAGTCAATATGTGAATAACTCATCATTGTAAATTGAGCAGTTTTCATAAACCACAAACCCATGTTAATTGTGCTCTTTAGATATCTTATAATGCATTTTACTGCAATTAAATGTAATTCTTTTGGACAAGGTTGAAAACCAGCATACAAACAAACACTATACATGATATTCAACCTACTTGCCATTAAATAAAGTAATCTACCTAACATGCCTCTATAAATTTTAATATCAACACACTTATCTTGATCGTCCTTGTCAAGCTTTGTAGTGATAGCCATGAGTGTTTTGCAAGGTTTAGTGCTTTTTAAACTAAACTTCTTGATCAATTCTTTTGTGTACTTGACTTGATTCAAGAAGATCCATCCTTCTTTTGCTTGATATGGAGTCCAAGAAAGTAGTTAAATTCGCCCATCTTGCTGATCTCAAACTCTTCTTTCATACAACTTTCGAAACCTTTACATAAATCATTGTTAGTTGAACCAAATATAATATCACCTATATAGTTTTTATAATTAAAATATCTTTATCAACATGCTTAGTAAAAAGTGTGGTGTCACCTTACCTTAAGCAAAACCCTTGTTAAGAAGAAAATTACTAAGCATATCATATCGAGTTCTTGAAGTTTTTTTAAAACCATAAAAGGCTTTATCCAACTTGAATACATAATCGGAATGTATATGATCAACAAACTCAGAGGGTTGTTCAACATACACTTTCTCTTCTATGAATCTATTTAGAAAAGCACTCTTTACATCCATCTGATATAATGTGAAATTTTTATATGATGCATATGCGAGAGTCATTCTAATGTCTTTGAGTCCTGCAACCGGTGCATAGATTTCCTCAAAATCAATTCTCTCGAGTCGATTGTAACCTAGGGCCAGTAGTCTAGCCTTATTTCTAATAATATTACCTAACTCATTTAGATTGTTTATAAATACCCATTTAGTACCAACGATTGGTCTATCTTAGGGTCTAGGAACAAGTCTCCGTACTTGATTACGCTCGAATTGATTGAGCTCCTCTTGCATAGCAAACAATCAAGAGGAGTGTACCTTGGCCTCATGAATATTTTTAGGCTCTACGTGTGAAATAAAAGCAATATAATCACATAAATATGAACTATAGATCTAGTAGCTACCACTTTTGACACTTCACCTGATGAGATCCTTTGGATGACTTGAGGTATACTTCCAATCTCTTGGAAGAGGTTGAACTTCTTCTAGGCATTCTTCTTGATCATTTTTACTTGGTTCTTCATCCTTAGATTTTTCTTGAATCGGAGCGTCCTTAAGTGTGGCTTTATCCATATCTTTACATAAAGAATTTATCTGAACATTTACAATATTCTTAACAAACTTGTTAGATTCTTTAAACTTTACATGCATGGATTCTTCAATGGTTAAAGTATACCTATTGAAAATCCTATAAGCTTTGCTAGTTGAAGAATATGCAACAAAAATTCCTTCAAAAACTTTTGAATCTATTTTTTCCAAAATTTCTCTTATATTTAAAAGAAAAATTTTGCAACCAAAAGCCTTTAAATAAGATACATTTCACTTTTTCTAATGATAAATCTCAAAAAGAGTTTTCTTAATTTTCTTTCAAAAAAAAAATTTTGTTATTAATGTAACACGAAGTATTAATGGCATCAGCCCATAGATATTGAGAGAGACCATACTCATTTATCATGGTTCTTGCTATCTCTTGTAGAGTACTATTTTTCTTTCAACTACCCTATTTTTCGGGTTCACGAGCAAGAAAACTCATATTTTTTTCTATGTTTTTCACAATAGTTAATGAAATAGTGGTTGATAAGCTCACTGCCTCTATCACTATGAATGTGAAAAATCGAAAAACTTTTTTTATACTCTTTTGCTAATACATTGAAAAATGAAAAAGTTTCATCTTTGTGTCCAATATAGAAAACCCAAGTAAAACTTGAGAAATCATAGACTAAAACAAAAACATATCTATTGCAATTTAAACTCTTGACTTGAGTAGGACCAAACTAGTCCAAATGTATTAATTCTAAAGGATGAGTAGTTATAACATCCTTAATTGATTTAAAAGACGATTTAGTTTGTTTACCATGTTGGCATGCATCACATGACAGTCTTTTTCAAACTTCGATTTTAGAATGCCTCTTACTGCATTCTTAGAACTAATATGAGCTAGATGATCAAAAGAAATATGTCCAAGTCTTTTATACCAAAGCCAAGAATCTTCATTTAAAGTCGAAAAATATTTAATATTGCAATCAAAATTAAGTAAATCAATAATATAAACATTGTTCTCTTTAAATCTGAAAAATATGCAAGTATTTTTATCATCTATAATCATGCAAGAAGTAGAACAAAAATGACTTTAATTATAACAAAGCTCACTTATACTTAGAAGGTTATGCTTTCAACTATTTGCTAAAGCAATATTTTCAATAGTAGGAGATATATCAATTTTAACATTATCATAACCGATGACATGTCCTTTGGAATCATCTCCGAAGGTGATGTTTTCACCTTCCTTTGACCTTTTTATTCTTGCAAAATTGTTGATATCTCACGTCATATGCATAGTATTGTTAATCATATGTGCATATTTTTAGTTATATTTTCACATTTATTTTTATAATTGTATTTTTCCTTAGTAATGTGCAGGCCTCTATAATTAAAAAAAGAAAAGAAAAGAAGCCCAAAAGAGTAAAAAGATGCCTAAAAGCCAAATAAGCCAAAGAAATTCAGAGATAATCCCATTCTAATTGAAAATAAAGAAGAAAATCAACTTAAATTCAGGTTGTTTAAGCTCCAAGTCAAAGATAAGGAGAGAGAATTTAAATTTAAACTCAAATTTGGAGATGATTTGCTTCTCAAGTTAAAGAGAAAGAATATTCTCTCAAAATTCAGAGTTCAAATGAAGCCTCTAAATTTATATCCCTTGATGAATGGATGAGATGAAGCTACCATAATTGGAGATAAATCAATTAAGACTCAGATTCAGACTGGATACTTTTTAGTATTTTAGGCATAACTGTCGCTATAAAAACTCAAATCTGATGATTCAGAATGATTCAAAAAGAAAAATTAAAGCGCTACAATTCTTATGTTCACCACCAATTCCACATATGTCATTTGACAAGTTATAATCAGCAATCAACACGCCAACTGTTGCAAACCAATTCAGAAATGAATTTTCACATAAAATTCTGAATAAATCAAATCAAGTTTGAAGATAAAGAAAGAATTTAAATTCAAAAATTGATAATGACTTGCTCTCAAAGTCAAGAGAAATGATATTATCTTAATATTTAAAGTATATATTCAAGTTCTGAAGATATATCTCTTAATGGTCGCACAACTTCCATTAGGAGTCTATCCACTATTTCTGCTATAAATAAAGAGGTAGAGCATATGAAAATGGGAATCTCCAAGTAGAGATCAAAGCTTAGGGTTTTCTTTAGTTTTATTTTTTGAATTCCAAGTGTAATTTCTAGGATTTAGTTTGAGAGTTATTTTATAGAGAAAACAAGTTCATATAATTTGCGGTGACTGCTTCAATAAAGGTTTTTCTATTCTTTTCTTTAGTGTTTCTCTTTTTGTTTTACTTACTTTAATTGCTTTATTTTTTTCTTTATAGCTTAGATTAGATAAAGTTTTCATGATAGAAAAGGGAGGAAGAATTGTATTTAGAGTGACACTAGACATAATTTTCTTTAAAGAGAGTTGTATTGAGAGTGACAATCAACATAACTTTCCAACTTTTCCTCATCGTTACTCATTTTAGTTGATCACAGTTTCTACGATATTTTCATCACTTGCTTTAATCTAATCCAAGGTATGTTATTTTTTCTTTTAATTTAATAACTCTTTTAACTCAAAATGATTTCAAAACCATCTTCTAGCATTTACCTTCTTTATTCTAACTTAATTTAGTATTCTTTTTTATTTACTTTTTCAAACAAAGAAGATCTTTAACCTTTTTCGTAATTTAGAAAGAGAACTTACCCATATGCTTCCACCGTAGTCCCTCTTTTTGATCACGACCCGCATAGCTACTCGCTATAGATGTAGAATTGAGCAACCTAGTATGTTTCTAAACTTTACATTTAATGTGCAGGTAAGAACTCGATTAAATTTTGGCGATGTTGCCTGGGAGAGATGGTAAGTTTATTTTTAAGTTTCCTAACAGTTAAACCTTCTTCTTTGTTTTTGTGTACAGAGATTGATTTCAAGAAAATGAGAATTGCAGAATACATATAAGTGTCTCAGGACTCTACTCTAGAAAGCAGAGCCCAAAAGACCTCAGTATTTGTCATGCAAATGCAACAAAAGCCGTGTTTCCGTGGTAATCTGAGTTGATTTCTCATCGTACTTTATTGAAGGGTGACTAAATTTTATTTATCTAGCTTTTGCGTGTTTTATTTTCTCTATTTGATATACTTATACACTGTTTCTAATTCAATAGTAACTTGTTACTTGTTAATGTTAAAAACAGTTTAGACTCTTGCATCTTAGGGCACATGTCTAATTCTATTTTTTTTTTGCTATTGTTGAAGAGCGATGGAGTAAAGGTACGTTTGGATCGCATATAGCTTAGGAAAACACTTGTATGTTTAATTGTTTGACTATTATTTAGCCATGCACACGTGCACTAAAATGAATTAAGGGATTGTCCTATAAATAAGATAAAGTGGCAAAGTCATTACCCTTCCTTAGCTCAAAAATCATTTTCTCACTTATTAACCCAATTCTAATATAAAATCAAGTTGACGTTGGCTCTAGAGACATCTCAGACTCAATAAGAGATTAACCTAAGGAGGAAGAAGAATGGGAATTGAGAGGCAAAACCTCGAAGAACAGTGGTTTGCATGATTAGACCCGTAGCTTAGGTATGGATAACTCCTACTGATCTTGTACCTACTGGCCGATTAACTTGTGGTTAGATTACTGCAATATGCCTCCTGTAAATAGCCTAGTTAGAAGTCATCCAGGTCTAAGGTCTACCCTAATATAAGTTAAAATTTTCTTTCTTTTTTGTTTGTTTGTTTTTCTTTATTTGTTTTTGTCATTTTGTGTGAAATGGATTAGAACAACAATTTTTTCAATTTTAATAATAATCCATATTAAACACCGGCCTTTTTTTCGGATAACACTAACTGGTATGTCATAATTTTTAACCAACAAAGTATGCCGGATTGGTCTTATTCGAATCAATATATGTCCTAACCCCAGTATTATGAACAAGATTAGGATGATCATCACCGCTCTTCACCGAGTCAGTGGGGATACAACTCTCCCGAGTCATGCTATCAACAACCTGACCAACATTCAGCTTCTTATACTCAATATCAAGATCAACCTATATAAGAAAAATCTTCTTTAGAAAAGTGTTTCAAAACCTTTCTTGAGTCCCACGGTATTTCCAAATTTTGATGGACTTAATACTTGCAAAAAATGACAAGTCTCCAAGTCCCACCATAGCAAGAACCTATTGACTTTGAAAAGAGTATGAAATACATGATTCAGAGCGAAAATTCTTGTACCCCTTCCATCAATATGCTAGAAGCAAGAGTTAATCAAATGGACATGCATAGGAATGAGGAAACTCTCCCTATCTAATTTTGACTATACCCGATTTCTCTAACTATATTGATAGGAATAAAGAATAACGGTGCCTTTAAAACTTTAACCAAGATTCAATTTTACCACAATGTCTTAAACTTGAGCAATACCAAACCATTAACAAATTGGCAAGTTTTTATTTCAATAAAATTGAACTTGAACATGAATGTGAACCCGATCTTCAAATTTATGATTTAGTTTCAATTTCTGAATTTCTGTTAACCCCAATATCCTTACCCGATTTGGACTCAATTTCCATTCCTACACTGATTCTCGTGCCTATAAATCCGAAACATGAACCACTTGTTTTGGATAGTTACATTCCAGTTTTGGGAAAGAATGTGAATCTCACCTTTTTTATTTGGACTCGACTTTTGAACAAAAATAGACTCTTTTTGAACCTAAATTTGATGTAATTCGATTCTTCTAGTCAATATTGGTTCTCATTCCTTCCACTTCTGAGTCCAAATCAACCATTCCTTAGAATCATATTCTATTGTTGGACCTAGGTAAAAAACATAATGACTCCATGATGATATTTCAAGATTGGTCATATAATAGGGACAAATTTCATGATAGAATCTTGTATGATCCTATTCATCTTGACGATTGAAAACATGAAAGAGGTAATTAAAGGTAGAATCTATGAGCCACCACATGATTTAAATTGGGTAACAATGCTTGCACCAATCCGACCACCATCAAACCACCACCTTGAGGTAACATCTTTTTCTTCCTTTCTTCTTTTTCAAGCATATATGCATTAATTCATACATTGAGGACTATGCATGAGATAAGTGTGAAAAATACCTAGAGGGGGATGAATAGGTGTTAATGCTAATCTAATGATCTTTTTAAACAACTAAGTATAAATGATGCAAGCGGTCACTCAAAATAAGAAATTAAGCCCAATTCCCCATGAAGGGCTCTAGAACTTCTCCTCTTTGATTCCTCTAGATTATGAGTTGAGGTGCGTAATTGCTTTCTTGTTGAGATGAGTAAAGACCAAAAAATACAAGTCAATGAAATGATTGAAATGATGAAGAGCAAACAAATAATATCACCAGTTAGGAATGTAAAACAATAGAGAGCAAAAAGGAAACTAATCGCAAACATAAGTAATTTGTTTTGAGGTTCGAGCCACTGCTCTACGTCCCCGCCTTCACCACTATGAAAGATTTTCACTAAATCCACAAAGAAAATTTTTACACTGGAACCTTTACACCCAAGGGGATTACAAATGGTCTACACAAGACCGGAGTACCCAACTCCACCAAATCCAATCTCTACACAAGAAGATCTCAACACAATGAAATACAAGTTACTTGGTGATCAAAAGACCACAAACTCTCTCTTACAACTTCTTATAGAGTGGAGATGATTTTTAGCTCAAGAAGTAAAGTGAGAGAAAAATTTCAGTTAGAAAGAAGTAAAGAGAACTTGTAGACCAGCTAAAAAACTTTTGCAAATGAAAGATCTTTGAAAATGAAAGCAAGTAAACTTTTCTTCTCTTTTGAAAACTTGAAACTTGGATACTTTTCTTGTGTAAAACAAATAACCAATGACCCATACATATCATCCATAATTGATACTAGGTCATTAGGGTAGAGTTTAGCCACTAGGAATTCAGAAATAGGTATAGGAAGCATTAAAAACAAACCAGAATTTAAGAAAGAGTTGTTGGGTCTTTTGACCGCTGCTGGTCGACCGGGCCGGTCGACCGGCATGCCACATGGAAAAAAGTCGTTGGCTTCGGTCGACTGGTACAGTCGAACGCAGGCTAAATAAAAAGAAAATTTTGACTGGCGGTCGACCGGGCCGGTCGACCGATAAAACTCAAGAGTTAGGGTCATGCAGTCGGTCGACCACAAGGTCTGTCGGTCGACTCACCCGGTCGACCGGAAGACGTGCACGTGCACCGGTCGACCGGAAGACGTGCACGGACGTGCACGCCCAAGGCTACAAGGCCCGGTCGACCAGACGGTCGACCGATCTGGCCTGAAATAGATCTGATCGACCTCCCGGTCGACCGTAAGGCCTGAAACAGATTTTTAAAGAAAGGAATTTTGAATTTTGAATAATTTTTGAAATATTTTTAAATGGTTTAAAGTTTAAGTAGCATGCTATAAGGGATGAAATACATGTTTTAAACTAAATGTAAACATATAAAATATTTTGAGACATGTATATCTATCAAACATGCACTGAAACCAACAAATCCAAAAACTTGTATTTTGAAGAGTGTATTTGTGTGTGTGTGTTTTTTCTTGAGCACAACTATCATATTCTTACTGTTTAATATCCTAATTCTTACAATGGTTCTAGGTGACTGCAAGATCTTCAATATGGGCTTTTCCATAGGCAATGTTGAATAACTTGAAATCTTGATCCATTGAGTCAACTTGAGTCAATCACCACTTTCCTTTAGGAAGAATACATCATGAATCCTTAGAACCCTGTAACAATCTTAAATACTTAAACAAGATTAGTATAAATAACTATATATGTTTTGTAATCATCAAAACTCTAAAACTGGGTGATTGTACGCTTGGGCCAACAATCTCCCCCTTTTTGATGATGACAAAACATATGAGTTATTTAACAAACATATGGGAAAAAGGAGCTTGGAGGCTCGCCCTCAAATCATGCTATATACATTAATGGCTATATACATGTATGGATTGAATGAGAAAGAAATCATCAAGAAAAATAATAACTCAAAACAATAAACTAACTTTTTCTCCCCCTTTTGTCATGCATCAAAAAGGGTAAAAAAAATAAACATTGTTTGAAAATTTTTCATGAATCCATAACATAAATATTCAATTCACCACAAATAAAAGAAAATTTATTATAGTCTAGTGGTTTTGTAAAAATATCAGCAAGTTGAATTCCGATAGAAATATAATCAGTTTTAATATCACCTTTCTCATAATGATCTCTAAGAAAGTGATATCGAATGTCAATGTGCTTAGTCTTACTATGTTGATTTGTATTTTTAGTCATATGAATAGTGTTGGAACATGTTTTGATGAAGACATTTGTGAAGCGTTTCAATTGGAGCTCTAGCACAAGACAAATCAAGAGTTCATCATGATCAAGACTTCCCAAAGAGAGTTGATATGATGTGTTTTGTAATTGTGAAATAGCATGTCAAAAGCCTTGATGTATACACACATATCATAGATACATAGTCGACTTATAGTCCCTGTTAGTCGACTAATACCTTATGTAGTCGACTTGACCAAAGCCATAGTCGACTAATCCCATGTCTCACTTAATACCCAACTCTCTGTTTGTCCATTAGTCGACTTGACAGAATATATAGTCGACTAATAGACCCTTGTAGTCAACTAACCCATTTCCCCTAGTAGACTAATCACTGGCCTAGTCGACTTATAAAGAAGTTGTAGTCGACTTGGTTCAGTTATCCAGAAACCTGTCACTTGAGCTTATCTTAACCTAGTCGACTTATACCCAATATTAGTTGACTAATAGTAGGAAATTTGCCTTGTATAGTCGACTAACTCAAAAGGCAAGTCGACTATAGGCAGTTTCTGACTGTTGGACAGTTTCTGTTATCTGATCTTTTGTGCAATATTTCCCAACGTTTTAAACTTTTGAATTGCACCTATAACTACCCTAACTTACCATAGTGTACAGCTATATAAAGGGTTGTTATTCTAAGGCCAAAATACTAATCCTAATCTTCAGTTTTCTAGATCAAAAATTTTGCCAATCCTGAAAACTGTTCCCACTTCAGTTCTTCACCATATTCCAACTCTATTGTGAAGTTCTCTGAAGTTTCTCCTATACTAGCCCTTGTCCACATTCACACATTGTACCAAGGCTTATAGAAAAGTGTTGTAATACTCAAAGCAACCATTGCACACGGTGGTCTTCTTGGTGTAGAAGCAAGTTGTACAAGGTGAAGTTTGTTCTCTTGGTGTAAAGAGAAGGTGTACACATTTGGCAAAGGGGATTTGTCAAGTGGTGTGCATGGTGTTGATTTTGGGTGTACAAAATCAAGGATAAAGGAAAATCTCAAGCAGGTGGCTTGGGGACTGGATGTAGGTCACGAGGACCGAACTAGGATAAATCTCTCGTGTTTGCATTTGTCTAACTTTCTGAGATTTACTTTTCCTTTATTGCAAGTTTATTTATTTGATTAACGTTAATCCTTCTTTGTTTAGTATTTGTGTTGACTTCGTATTTTAGACCCATAAGTGCCAACATAGAAAGTTCCGCAATTGGCATCATCTCGGGACCAACAATTGGTATCAGAGTCCTGAACCCTGAACCGGCATACCTAGTCAACAACAAGCAAGGATGGCAATGGAGTTTGCCTCATCCCAATTCAAAGAAGGACATTCTACACAACGTCCACCGCTATTTGACGGATCCAACTACAACTATTGGAAGTGTAGAATGAAGATCTACTTGCAATTGCTCAACTACGAACTTTGGAACATCGTAGAAGCATCGTACACCAAACCATCAACCAACTACAATGCTTGGACTGATGATCAAAAGAAGAATGCGAACCTTGATGCCAAAGCGATGAATGCCTTGTTCTGTGCCTTAACCAAAGAAGAGTTCAACCGGGTTTCAATAGCCACTTCTGCACATCAAATATGGCATACTCTTCAGGTAACACACGAAGGCACAAATAAAGTTAAAGAGTCTAAAATATCTGTTCTTATCCATAGGTTTGAATTATTCAAAATGGAGGAGAATGAATCCATATCAGAAATGGTTACAAGATTCACTGACATTACCAATTCCTTAGCATCCCTTGGAAAGGAATACACACAAGTCAAAAAAGTTCGCAAGATCCTTCGTGCACTCACACCAGAATGGGAGAAGAAGACAACCGCTATTGAAGAAGCCAATGATCTCTCAACTATGACGGTAGAAAACCTAATTGGTAATCTAATGGCATATGAAGTACAATTGGAAGAAAGAAAGAAGGAGGAACGACAACACCACTCAAAGAAGAAAGAAATTGCCTTCCATGCATCCTCTGACACGGACGATTTCAATGACAATGAAGAGGAGATGGCAATGCTTTCAAAGAAATTCAGGAGATTTCTAAAGCAAGGTAAATTTAAATGCTTTAATTGTAACAAAACAGGTCATTTGAAGAAGGATTGCCCTTTGCTCAAAAATAAAGATAAATACAAGAGCAAAAAGTTCATAAAGAAGAAAAATTACGAATCATCATTATAAAACAGTGAATTCTCTTCCTTTGACGAAGAAGAAACCACTGAACGTGTCAACCTCTGTTACATGGCCCTAGAAGATGATGAGGTATCATTTAATGAACTTTCAGATGCATTTCATGAATTATTTAATGATTTAAAGAACGAAAAAATGAGAAATAAAGTGTTATCAAAGGAAAATGAAATACTTTTAAAAGAAAATTCATGTTATGCTTTACAATTTTCTTCTATAAATTCTCAAAAAGATGAGTTTGAAAAGCCATATCATCTTTGAAAAATGATAATGAGAAGTTTATAAAAGAAAACATTTTTCTTATAAAGGAAACTGAGTCTTTGAATAAAAGGATTTCTATATTAGATAAAGATATTTCAGTTTTCAAAAAGAAATATGAAGAAATTTTGAAAAATGTGACTAAGTTCAATCAAGGAAAAGAAAAATTGAATGATTTATTATCTTTTCAGAAATTGTCACTCAATACTTATGGTATTGAATATATTGAAAAATCTTCATATTGTAGTAATCCATATAGTTCTTTTGTAAAAAGGAAGTCTAAGAAAAATAAGTTTATATGGATTCCTAAGAATTCAAGCCTAATTGATAAAAATACCTATATTGCATCATACATTCATGATATATGTAATTCATGCAATTATGTGTATACTAATAGATGAAAACCAAATTCTAAATGGATTTGGACTCCTAAAGGTTAATATGTTCTTTTATAATTGGTACCATCTAACGTTTATCTTGCAGGTACCATATAAAAGTTGATAAGAACATATATATTATGATATATTTGTTGCAGGAGGAGAACAAAGTATTTCTATAGTTCTGATGTCGCTAACCATTTTGTTAGAGCCGAAGAATCATGTTGTTTTGAAAAACAAGGTTCCATTTCAGAATAATCATTTGAACTTGCCCAAACTCCAAATTTTGAAAATAACATTGATAGTTTGGCAAGTTATCCCTTTCCTGAAATTGAACTTGAGAATGAATATGATCATGAACCTCAACTTAGTGATTCAATTCTACTCTCTGATTCAATTATGACTCCAGTGTCTTCACCTGATTTTAATCTTTTTCCTGAGTCAACATTGAATCCTGTGCCAATTCATAATGAAATTGAATCGCCCATATTTGATGATCATTTTATTGAACTTGATCAATTTCATACTTTTGAAAGTCCCATTGACAAATTGGCAAGTTCTCATTTTTATGAAATTGAACTCAATGAGAAATGTGACCTAGATTCTCAAATTTGTGATCCAGTTCAAATTCCTGAATCTATATTTACTCCTATTTTGTTACCCGATTTGAATAATATTTTAAAGTCAGTTTTGATTCACACACCTGTCATTCTTGAATTTGAATCACCAATATTAAGTCACATTCCATTGTGGGAAAATGAATGTGGACTTAAGTTTCAACTTCTTGATTTGGACCCACTTCCCGAACCAAGCTCGACTCCTGAACCTTTACTTGACTTAAGTCACTTTCCTGAGTCGGTATTAGTTTTCGTATTTCCTAAGTCCAAGTCAATCATTTTATCTTTTCACACTCCATTTTGGGACAAGGTGGTTGACAAAATTGACTCTGAAATTAAATATAGAATTTGAAAATTAGATGGAGTAAAATATTTAATAAAGATCATTCATGTATATATCATTTTAGTGGGTTATATTAGAGAAATTTCTGGTAGGTTCCTTCGAACTCCATTCAAAGTCGATTGGGCCGCATTTCGTGGACCAATTAGACCACCACCGAAACCACTACCTTAAGGTAGTAATTTCCTTCCATGTCTTCTTTTTCATGCATCTATGCATTAATTCATACATTGAGGACAATGCATGAGATATGTATAGGGGAGGGTTCTAACATAACTTAGGTTCTTCTTTTTATTAAAAAAATTTAACATTTTTTTTACTTTTAAAAGCTTTTTGAAAATAGAAACAATATTTTGACATATTTTTTGTAAGAAATTAAGTCATTTTAAGGAATAGAAAATCAAAATTAGTATTTCTTAAACATAGTCAAAATAAGATTATTTGTTTGATTTTTAGAGTTAGGAAGATAATTTGTCAAAGTAATTTAGTCTTGATCTTTACCTTAATGAAATATGTACACTTCATACACTTACACACTTAGGGTTCAAAAAAATGAAAATTCTTATGCCTTATAAAAAAAATATAAAAAGAAAAATCCTCTGATTAAGCTGGGTATTTGTGCCTAATAAAGCATAAGTATTCACGCCTAAAAGTGGTTCATATAATAAAATTCTTAGTTTTGTGGTCTTGTTTGCTCGAGTCTTAAGTCCTTGGGGTGTTTTCTCACCCTGTGTCCTAAGACCGTTTGTTTGGGAGTCATCGATTAAAGGCACGTTACATGGAGAGATTAGAAAGCCTAATAGAATTAAGGAATAATACCACCAAAAATATATATATACATATAAATAAATAAGGCATAAGAGTTAGAGTTAAAGAACACTTAGTCAAAATTTTCACGGTCACAAGGTGCATATGACTTAAGGTAAAGTAATAGACTAAATGAAAAGTGCAATTTGACTCCTTACTTTGATTGATAACAAATTTTTGAATAGAGACTAAGTTTAGGAATGAAAAATTCAGTTTTCCTATAACTTTTAGATTACTTAAATCTTATAATTATATTTCAAATATTTTTCTCTTTCAAAATGCTTTTCAAAAATACTAACTCTTTGTTTCTCTTCTTTATAGATTTTGTGGGTGTAATCCACTGAAAACCCTCACGAGACAAAACTCATCCTCTAGGGGAAACCTAGATGTTTAACTACTTGTTGCACATGCTCAGTGCAATCGCGTGACTTGCGAAAGTGGTCTAATAATTTTTACTATAGTTTAGTTATTTTGCTCGAGGAC
Organism: Agave tequilana; assembly: GCA_038442645.1. Classification (NCBI taxonomy): domain Eukaryota; kingdom Viridiplantae; phylum Streptophyta; class Magnoliopsida; order Asparagales; family Asparagaceae; genus Agave; species Agave tequilana. The sequence continues at coordinate 431,726 of JAVJIF010029691.1, read as the reverse complement.
GAGTAAAAGATAGGTGTGGGGTGTGATCGTACATATATTTTGTATTCTTTTCATTACACTCCTACATTTATCGTGTAATAAATCAGCTAATTTTCTTGTCTTAAATACCTATTTTGCAGAAGTTAATAATGAAGAGAAAGGGGATTAAACTAAATAAATACCAATTAAAATCAGATTTAACTGGATCTATTTGGTTAACTGAGGATGATCACAGATCTAGTTAGAATAAATCAAGGATTGGACCAAACATTCAGTTGAAGATTAGAGCAAATCAGAAAGATAACACTAAATGGAAACCGATAAAATTTAGATTTTTATAAATCCATTTTGGTTACCTAAAGATCAACCGAGGATAATATCAAATATAGAGAGATAAATGGATAGAGAGAAGATCAACGGATGAGATGAAGCAAGTTTGACTCAGATTCTGACTAGATACATTTTAGTATTTGAATCATAACTTTCGCTACTAAATCTCAAATCTGATAATTCAAGATGATCCAGAAATCAGACTTACAGGGCTACAATCTTATGTTGATCTATTTCTAATACTATCACTTGATAAGTGATATTCAACAATCAACACGCCAACAAACTGCAGATCAGAACTGAATATCCACATCAAATAAGGTTTGGAGATAAGGGGAAGATTCAAATTCAGAAATAGCCAGCTTTTCCTATCTTCATACTCCTCTAACCTCTGCATTTCTTCTATAAATACCTGCAATCTCAAAGGCAAAAGAAGGACCATGCAGAGATAGGATTTAGTCCAATTTTTCATTTTTTGTAGTTTAGGTTTTTATTTTTTAATTTTTATTTCTTTGTAAGTATAGTTTAGACAGAGATTCATGTAAGAGAGAGAGGCTTTTGTTGAGAGTGACACCGATGTACCTCCTCCTTTCTTCCATCATTTCTGCAAGCAATAAAAGGTAACTTTTGTTTTATGTTTGTCTTTACTTTTGTTTCCTTCTTCTTCTTTCTACTTTTCCTCTTTTGGTTATGATGAGCATTCAAGTGAATCTAGAAGCATCAGTATAACAAGGTTTGTATGAGTGCCAACGATATTTCATGATGATGTTCTCCTCCTCAAGACTCCGTATCATTTCATTTTTGTTCGTCTTGATGATGTAATGCGAATGGGGACTGAGCTCGATCTTATGGCTTATGCGTTGAACGCCTCCGAAGCAAGGTAGAATATGCAAGGGTTCCAGGTAAGTCATCAACCAACGGAGGTAAGTATTTCTTTAATCTATTCTTTCTTTTCTTTTATTTCTTTAGTGTAGATCACCAACACCAACAACACCCACTTCTTTTATAACTCCTTTTCCATTTCTTTGTACATATCCAATTCTGGTTTCTCCATCTTCCCAGTCTCTCACTTTCTGCCCAACTTCATTATAATTTATTTTTCTTTTCTTTTTAAGAAACTAAAGAAGAACTTTAACCATCCTTTGTATCTTAAAGAAGAGTTACTAAAAAGCTTCCATCACTAGTCCCTCCTTGTGGATCACGACCCGCATAGCCACTTGCTATTGCGGTAGAATTGAGCACTTGCATATCTCTATTTTAAAGTTCTAAAATTCTATATTTTTGCGCAGGTTTTACCTCAATCAACAAGTAACTACTTCTCTTTCTTTTTTTCATTTACTTGTCTTTGCTATTTAATTTTACTTCCTTGTTGTAGTGTAACGTCCTTCCTCTTCACTTCTTTTCTTTTGCTTTCTTGTAGTGTAACTCTCTTTCTCTTTACCCCTTTTCTTTTATTGTTTCTTTTACTACCATGTCTAACTAACTCTCCCATAGCATGGCTAACTAACTACTAACCCACTAATCTCTAACAGCTTGCTTGATAAATCCAAATGAGTCAATAGTGTCAACTAAGCCTAGTGCAAATGAGAGCTATGGTATCTTAAGACGAGGGTTCTAATTCTAACTTACCTACAAGTATTACTTTCTTATATTTCTTGCTTAATGGTTTTTGATGATCTATGAGTTGTGTACTTTACTTATTGTTGTAAGATAGAGATTTCCTTTTTAACTTTGCCGATACCATTAGTGCACTTGTCTCTTCCCTTATTCTCTCCTTTTATTGGATCTTGGTAAGGGAATGTCCATGTTTTTGCCGTGTTCAGCTAAGTTATAGGAAGAACTTTCACTCGATTTTCACGTTAATAGTTCCTATGCATAAGGGTTATGCTTGCCTATGATCCATCGTGAGGGCTACATCTTCAAGAAGTTAGGGATTAGTGGGAGCAATTAGTAGAAAGTTAGCCATGCGCTTTTACCATCTAAAAAAATCATTTTTACAACCACCAAATCATTTTAAAACAATTTTTGAAACCAACTTTTTTTCATTTTCAAATTCTTTATTTTGAAAAAAGAAATTGCTCTTTTCTTGAATCAAAGAAGCCGCATCAAGCTTTCATTGCTCTCCCTCCTTGTGGATATGACCCATATAGCCACTTTGCTACTACGGAAGAATCGCAAAAGCAGTAACATTGACCCACACTCTTTTCACTTATTCTTGTACTTGCTTTTTGCCGATCAAAATTTGGCACCGTTACCGGGGAGGGAACGGCTTTATTGTTCAATACTAAAGATTGTTCTTTGTTTTTGTATGTAGGAGAAGTACCAAGGAGCTCACGATCATTGGAAGCAAAAGAAGTGGCCAAGGACGTTGCGTGAGGATTCATTTGCCCTCGGAAAAAATTCTTGTAAAAGCAAGTTTTTTCGATTGAAGTACTAACAAACTCGTTTCATGGGTTGCCTAAAGCCGCTAAAAATTGCTTTCTAAATTTTTTTAGTTCCATTGAATGCTTCACCCTATACATGTGTAATAAACTCAACAGAAATTCACTTGTTACTTAATTGAAATTTGGATTAGACTTTTGCATTTAGGGCACATGTCTATTTCAATTCATTTCAATTTTTGTTGAAGAGTGCTGGAGAAAAGGTACGTGTGCATTCATATAGAATAAGACCAACATTTTAGAGTGATTTATCGCTTTGAGTGTTACCTTGTTGTGAATAAACTGTACACTTACACAATTGACATTAAGGGCAAAACCCAAAGAAACAAAATAAGGTGGGGATTTCATTACCCTTCCTTAGGCCAAAAACCATCTCCAAAGCGCGCACACACCATCCCAAGCCTTAACTAAAAACTGATAAACATTGGCCCTAAGGACATCTCAGACTCATTAGGAGATTAACCGAGGGTGAAAATTGCAAGCACTATACTCCTGCAAAATTGGTATCTAAGGAAAGTGGATTGAGAGGCAAAGTCTCGAAAGCTCCATGGTTTGGCGTAATTAGGCCCATGGCTAACGCCCGGATACGTCCCCCTGAGCTTTGCCCTTTCTTAGTCGATTAGCTTGTAGTCGAGTTCCTGCAACAACTTCTCTTGGAGAATCGACCAGTTAGGAGTCGTCTAGGTCCAGGTACCTTAGACTAAGGCTTGGTGGTTGTTTTTCTTTCTTTTGTTTATTTTTTATTCTTTTTGATTGTTTGTTTATTTTTACGTTGTTTGTGGTGTGCTGCATGCAAGAGTGGGTGAGAGATCCTACAACTTCCAGATTAACTAGAAACACTTCTCTACCCATGCATCCAGAACCGGTGATGGAGTCATTTCAGGATAGATTTTATCCGATTAGAACCTCATTACCATCTTGTATAAAACTGCCTAAGGTAAATGGAAATAATTTTAAATTAAAGCCTCAATTCATCAATACTCTCCCAAAGTTTCATGGTTTAGAATCAGAGGACGCATACTTCTTTGTTGGGGAATTTGAAGAAGTATGCCTCGTGATGCGTATATCCTAGCTAGGAGATAATGCCGTTAGGTTACGTTTCATCCCTTTTTCCCTAAAGGATCTAGCAAAGAAATGGTTGTACAGTTTGGCGGTAGATTCTGTCAAGACATGAGATGTTTTGTTAAGGCCTTCTTGAAGAAATTCTAACGAATTCACAAAACTGCCCTCATTAGAAAGAACATCATGCAGTTCAGGTAAGAACCGAGCGAGCCATTTTAGAGATACTTTGAGCGATTCAAGGATCTTCTAGCTCAGTGCCCTCATCATGGTGTGGAGAAATGGCGTCAGTGCCAGATTCTCTATGATGGCTTAGATTATCAAATGAAAACCCTTCTAGAAATTATGTGTCAGGGAGGGTTCTTGCAAAAGGATGAGAACCAGGGTTGGGATTTATTTGAGGATTTAGCTGAGAAAACCCTACAATGGAAGCCAGCCTCGGAAAAACTAAAGAATTCACAATATATAACTTCAAGAGGAGGGCTCCTATCTGTAGAATAATCCATAGCTACAGAAGTTAACATTGCAACCCTAATGAGGAGAATCGAGGCTATAGATACAAAAGAGCCCGCCACTATCAACCAAATCAAACCGCCACCAATTCACAATCCGGGTTGTTCATACTATCAGGCACCAAACCATGTCTCTAAAGAATGCCCTATTTTCCATGCCCAACAAGTGCTACCGGAATACCTGAACGTGGCCTACTCACAGCCGCCCCATAATCCCTACTCATAAACTTACAATCCAGGTTGGAGGAATCACCCTAATTTCTCCTGGGCCCAGAACAATCTTCCTAGGCCAATTTCTCCAACAATTTTCACCATCCCAGTCCTCCACTAAATTTTCCCAGTCAAACTCCATCTTCCTCCTCTCAAAGTTACCAATAGAAAAGAAATTAAGTAAGTTGGAGGAGAGCATGGAAGCTTTTATGAAGTCCCAAACCGGTTTTATGCAAAACCAGGGACAAACGTTGAACAACCATTCACAGGCTATATCGAGATTGGAAATGCAGATGAGCAAATTAGCTAGCTCGCTATGTGAAAGACCAAAGGGTACTTTACCTAGTCAGCCGTAAGTTATTCTAAAAAACTCCAATCAAGCATATGAAATTCAGGATCCATTGATCAACCAGTGCAATGTTTTTCACACACTTCAATCTGCAAAGAAGGTTGACAACCAGGTCTACCAAAAGAAAAGTCCAACCCATCCTGATCCTACTTCAGCCTCCACCTCTGCTAGTTCTTCCCAAACTGCTCCTCAAACATCTAATAAGGACAAAGCTGCTGAACAAGTTCATAAGCATGTAACACCCTTTCCCAATAGGCTTAGGAACAATAATAAGAATATGCGCATGGAGAAGATGCTAGAGATGTTCAACCAAGTCAAATTGAAAGTGCCTCTTCTTGACGCTATCCAACAAGTTCCAGCTTATGCAAAATTTCTTAAGGATATGTGTACTAAGAAGAGAAAGACAAATGTGCCCAATAAAGTGTTCTTGGTAACTAATATAAGTGAAATTTTGTCTGGTCCAATTCCACTGAAATAAAAGGATCCCGGATGTCCCACAATCTCCTGCACCATAGGACAGACCGAAATTAGTAGAGCACTTCTTGACCTGGGAGCAAGTATTAACTTGCTACCTCCCTCAGTATACCAGCAACTTGGGTTGGGCGAGCTAAGCCCAACTCGAGTCACCATTCAGCTAACTGACCGATCTGTGAAGATCCCGAAGGGGAAAATCACAGACGTTCTTATCCAGGGCGGGGACTTCATCTATCCCATTGACTTCATTGTGCTTAAGACCCAGCTTGTGTCCAATCTAAGGTCTCAAACTCCAGTCATCTTAGGGCACCCATTCCTTGTTACAGCGAATGCCATAATTAACTGTAGGAACGGGTCCATATGATTGACCTTTGGAGACATGATGAACGAAGTCAATGTCTTCAATCTTGGAAGACAACCCAGGGATGTCAATGTTCAGACGTTTGAGGTCAATTCTATTGAAAACCTGACCAGTGATCATGAGAAAACCATGGAGATAAACACATAGGTAGAGTCTGATCTAGAGGCTGAGGATTTTAATCTAGACCAGATTCAGTAGTGGATTGGGCGTCAAAGCCAAGTGTACCTCATCATAGGATTGAAAGCCCGGAGATTGCATCCAATGAAGCAATACCTTCCCTAGAGCTAAAAGCCTTACCTGAACACCTCAAGTACGCCTACCTGGGCAGAAAGGACACCTTGCCAGTCATCATAGCATCCCACTTGACTGAGCAACAAGAGGACAGCTTAATGTCTATTCTAAAAAGACATAGGGATGCCATTGGATGGACGATGAAGGACATCAAGGGATAAGCCCAGCCATAGTGCAATACAGAATCCATTTAACCGATGAAGCAACCCCCAGGAGGGACCCACAACACAAGCTTAACCCACTCATGCAAGAGGCATTTAAAGTAGAAATTTTGAAACTATTAGATAATGGGATCATTTATCCTATTTCTGATAGCCAATGGGTTAGCCCCGTTCATGCATCCCAAAGAAAGCTGGCTTTACGGTGGTTGAAAATGAGCAAAAGGAGTTGGTGCAGACAAGACTGCCTACCAAGGTTCGTGTCTGTATCGACTATAGATAGTTGAATGCAGCCACCCTTAAAGACCACTTCCCGCTACCCTTCATCGACCAAATGCTAGAATGATTGGCTGGACATGAGTACTATTGCTTCCTAGATAGGTACTCGGGATACAATCAAATCCTCATTGCTGTAGAAGACCAGGAAAAGACCACGTTCACCTGCCCGTTCGGAACCTTCGCTTACCGACGCATGCCCTTTGGATTGTGCAATGCTCCCGCAACATTCCAACGGTGCATGCTTAGTCTTTTCTCCAACATGGTAGAATGTTTTCTTGAGATTTTCATGGATGACTTCTCCATCTACGGAGATTCATTTGATCAGTGTCATGATCACCTAGAGTTAGTGCTGCAAAGATGCAAGGAGAAGAACTTAACTCTAAACTGGGAGAAATGTCACTTCATGGTGAGACAGGGGATTATCTTAGGCCATAAGATTTCTAGGAGAGGCATTAAAGTGGACAAGGCAAAAGTAATAGTGATTGCTAAACCTCCACCACCAAAAAGCATCAAGGATATTAGATCCTTTCTAAGGCATGCTAGGTTCTACCAACGGTTCATTAAGGATTTTAGCAAAATTGCTAGGCCCTTAACCAACCTGCTCGCTAAGGACATGCCTTTTAATTTTAACGATGAATGATTCAAGTCATGGGGGAAGCTTAAGCAAGAACTTATTTTTGCGCCTATTATTTCTGCTCCTAATTGGGCCCAACCATTCGAAATCATGTGCGATGCCTCTGATTTTGCTATTGGTGTTGTTCTAAGATAGCGCATCGATAATCGGCAGCATGTGATTTACTGTTCGAGTAGGACCTTGAATGACGCCTTATACAACGACTGAGAAGGAATTCTTGGCCGTTGTCTTCGCGTTAGAGAAGTTCTGGCCCTACTTGTTAGGATTGAAAATGGTGATTTTTATGGATCATTCGGCTCTGAAATACCTCATGACCAAGAAAGAAGCAAAAGCCTGATTGACTCGGTGGATCCTTTTACTTCAAGAATTCAGCCTAGAAATTTGGGATAAATGAGGTATAGAAAATGTGGTTGCAGATCATTTGTCATGAATTCCGAACGCACCGATCATACAAACTCCGATCAATGAGGATTTCCCAGACGAGTACATCCTGGCGATTTTTAAGGAACCCTGGTATGCGGGCATTGTCAATTACCTGGCCATTGGACAATTACCCGCTGACTGGACAAAGTAAGACCAATATCATTTCTTTGCCCAAGTATGGTACTTCTTCTGGGAAGAGCCGTATCTTTTTAGGTATTGTCCTGACCAGATTATTTGACGATGCATACCAGAGAAAGAACAGAGGAGTGTGCTAAGCTTTTACCGTGAACTTTCATGCGGAGGACACTTCGGTCCCCGCAAGACTGCAAAGAAGGTACTACAAAATGGGTTTTACTGGCCACTTTGTTCAAAGGCTCATACCATTTTTGCAAGTCATGCGCAAATTTCCAGAAGATTGGGAAAATTTCAAGAAGAGACATGATGCCCCTAAGCCCGATCCTGAAAGTTGAAATTTTTAATGTTTGGGGCATCGACCTTATGGGACCATTCCCTAATTCCTTCAGCAACCAGTTCATTTTGGTTGCTGTGGACTATATCTCTAAATGGGTAGAAGTTGTGCCTACAAAGATCAATGACAACAAAGTGACTATCAAATTTCTCAAAGAAAACATTCCGGATTTGGCACCCCGAGAGCGATAATTAGTGATAATGGATCACATTTTTGCAACAGAGTTTTTGAAGCTCTGATGCGAAAATATTTCATCAAGCATAAGTTATCCACTCCGTATCATCCCCAGACATAAGCAGGTAGAAGTCACCAATCGACAACTAAAGCTCATTCTAAAAAAGACTGTCGGACAGAACCAAAAGGATTGGTCGGTCAAACTCAACGATGCATTGTAGGCTTACTGCACTGCTTTTAAGACAGTGCTGGGGATGTCTCCTTATCAAATAATATTTGGAAAAGCATGTCATCTACCAGTCAAATTAGAACACCGTGCCTTATGGGCCATTAAACAACTAAATTTTGATCTGAGTAAGGCTGGTGAGCTAAGGAGACTGTAGATCGCAGAATTAGAGGAGATACGAAATGATCCCTTTGAGAATGCCCGAATCACCAAAAGCAGGACTAAACTTTTTCATGACCAGATCATAATCTGAAAAAATTTTGCCTCGGGAGACAAGGTTCTGCTGTACAACTCAAGGCTTCATATTTTCACGGGGAAGCTGAAGACTCGTTGGTCTGGACCGTTCATCGTGCACACCATTTTCCACACAGTGCTGTGATTATTTTAGATCCTAAGTCTAACACGGAATTCAAAGTGAACGGGCAAAGACTGAAGCCCTTCTTGACCACTGAGTCGATAACTCTCGGTGATAGTGTGCTGACTCTTTTTGACCCGTCATACAACTAACTACCCAAACAACTATAAAAAAATTCTTATTATTTATATAATTAACCCTTCTACAATTTTGATATATCTTTAGCCTATTTACCCTTGCCCGGCCCAAGTCCACGAAGACGGTGACATCATTTCTTCACCCTATTTATTGTCTTTGCATTTACATCAACATTCATTGAGGACAATTCATTAGATAGGTGTGGGGGGGTGCTAACACTTTTTTTTCTTTCAAAAAAAAAATTTCCAAATTGAAAAGAAATTTCATACTCTTTATAAAAATACCAAAAGGTTTTAGGAATTAAGGGAACCTTATTAATGAATCTTTATTTTTGCCTAAATAATCAGGAAAGATTGGTTTGACTAAAAAGTTAGGAGGGATAAGGAAAATAACTTATACCTTTTATTTAGCCTTAGTAGAATATGCATAAACCACACACATGCTTGGGATTTAGAGACACAACTCTGAAAAGAAAAAATAAGATGGATAATTATGCCTCAAGAAGCATAATTACTAACGCCAAAAAAAACTTTTTAATAACAAATAAATAAATATTGATTCGTGGCCTACTCCACTTACATAATTGACCTGAGTGGTATTTTTTTCACCTGGTGCCCTAAGACCATCTGGTTTGGGAGTCATCGGTTTGGTATGTGTTACATGAGTGAAGTAGAAAGCCTAATGAAATCAAGAATAATAATATATTAATAAAATTAAATGATATTCAAAATTGAGTTGAAAAATTTTAAGCACATCACACTTACACATTATGCATATCTATCTAAAGCAAAATAACAGAATGAGTTAGAAGTACAAGATTTTTCTAAATTTAAAGAAAAATCATAGTTTCTTCTTTTATGAAGGCTAAAGTACAAGAGGACTTATGAGGGTTAAACCTAATTCTTACATCATTCGGTCATTTTTACTTAGATGATTGAAAGTTCTTTTTCATGACAGAATTTTTGCTAACAACTAACTACTTTTCTTTACTTACTAGATTTTGTGGGTGCAATCCACTAAAAACCTGAGGAGACAACACTCCTCCTCTAGGAGAAACCTAGAGGTTTAAAGTCTTGTTGCACATGCTCAGTGCAATCGTATCACCTGCGAAAGTGGTGTAATAATTTTCATATTTTTCTTATGCTCGAGACGACCAAAAAGATAAGTGTGGGGGTTTGATTAGTCTCTAATTTTGCATAATTTTCATCACATTCTCATATTTATTTTATGTAAAATTTTGTTAATAAAACCTTGCTTGCTTGATCTTAGGTCCATGGTGTGCAAATAAAGAAGAAGACCCTAAATCACAATTTAATGGGTGATTAAAGGCCTACCATGTAGCCATTGACTTTAGGGAGGAGATTTTGTCAGCACAGGGCATCAAATCACGAATTTAGGAGGTTAAGTGGACAGGGAACAGACTGGGCGACACGCTGCCCAAAGCCAGGCGCGCGCCGCCCTGGCAGGGCCACAAAAATGCGTCCCCGGCCGCGTTTCCACAGCCCTATGAGCGCGCGCCTGCGCTTTGGGCCAGGGGTCATCCCCCTAGTCCCCTTTCCCTTGAAGCCTATAAATACCCCCCTAGGGGCTTCAGTTGAGAGATATCCAAAGTTAGAGCATTGTTGTAACCTTATTTTTAGGATTGTAGTTGTTTTAGTTTCTTTCCACTTCTAGTTTTAGTTTTAGCCATTTAGTGAAAGAGAGAAGAGAGAGTGTGTGTGTTTGTGTGTGTAAAGGTTGTATTTGAAGGTGACAAGGTAATACAAGTAACTACTTCTCTTTTTTTTTCATTTACTTGTCTTTGCCATTTACTTTTACTTCCTTGTTGTAGTGTAACTTCCTTCCTCTTCACTTCTTTTCTTTTGCTTTCTTGTAGTGTAACTCCCTTCCTCTTTACCCCTTTTCTTTTGTTGTTTCTTTTACTACCATGTCTAACTAACTCTTCCAGAGTATGGTTAACTAACTACTAACCCACTAATCTCTAACAACTTGCTTGATAAACCCAAATGAGTCAATAGTGTCAACTAAGCCTTGTGCAAATGAGAGCTATGGCATCTTAAGACGAGGGTTCTAATTCTAACTTACCTGCAACTATTACTTTCTTATATTTCTTGCTTAATGGTTTTTAATGATCTATGAGTTGTGTACTTTACTTATTGTTGTAAGTTAGAGATTTCCTTTTTAACTTTGCCAATACCATTAGTGCACTTGTGTCTTCCCTTATTCTCTCCTTTTATTGGATCTTGATAAGGGAATGTCCATATTTTTGCCGTGTTAAGCTAAGTTATAGGAAGAACTTTCACTCGATTTTCACGTGAATATTCCCTATGCATAAGGGTTATGCTTGCCTATGATCCATCCTGAGGCTACATCTTCGAAAAGTTAGGGATTAGTGGGAGCAATTAGTAGAAAGTTAGTCATGCGATTTTACCATCTAGAAAAATTACTTTTACAACCACCAAATCATTTTAAAACAATTTTTGAAACCAACTTGTTTTCATTTTCCAATTCTTTATTTTTAAACAAAGAACTTGCTCTTTTCTTGAACAAAGAAGCCGCATCAAGCTTTCATCGCTCTCCCTCCTTATGGATACGACCCGTATAGCCACTTCGCTACTACGGAAGAATCACAAAAGCAATAACATCGACCCATACTCTTTTCACTTATTCTTGTACTTACTTTTTACCGATCAGACACCCCAAGGACTTAGGACTTGAGCAAACAAGGCCACAAAACTAAGGATTTATTTGGTGATATGAACCACTTTTATGCGTGAATAATCATGCATTATAAGACACAAAAATCCAGATTAATCAGAGGATTCTTATTATATATAATAAATATTTATTTTCTTCTTTTTTCTTCTTTTTTAAGGCATACGAATCTTTTTTTTTGAACCCTAAGTATGTAAGTATATAAAAGATGCATATTTTATCAAGGTAAAAATCAAGACTGGATTACTTTTTTAATTTTTTCTTCCTTTCCCTAGAAATTAAACAAATATTCTTATTTCAACCAAGTATAAGATATCCTCATTATGATTCTCTTATTCCTTAAAATTAACTTAATTTCTTGCAAAAATTAAGTCAAAGTATTATTTTCCTTTTAAAAAAGTTTTTTTGGTAACAAAAAAATGTTTTTTTAATATTTTTTATTCTTTAATATTTTTTTATTTTATTTTTCTTCAGAAAACCTACATAAAACCTTTGTTAACCCTCCCCCACACTTATCTCATGCATTGTCCTCAATGTATGAATGATGCATAGTATGCTACAAATGTAAGAATATGAAGGGTAGAAAGTACCTGACGAGGACGAGTGGATGTCATCCATCATTGTCTAATTACGAGAAAAAATACAAAAATTATAATACATAAATGGATCCCTAGTATGTATAGAGATCAATCCTGATAAATAGGAACTTCCAGAAGAATTTCCTCCACTTCTGGGCTCAGATACTCATTGTATGGTTTTAAACAATGGCCATTTACTTGAAAAGTGGTACCATTTGTGGTATTGTGGACCTCAATTGCATCCATGTGGGTGCACCTTATGAATAATGTACCAATCGGTCCAACGGGATTTCAGTTTTCCTGAAAAAGATGTAGACGGGATTGTACAGTAAGACTTCTTGTCCTGACGAAAACTCCTTCCGAGATATGATCCTATCTTGCATAATCTTCATACGATCCTTGTACCATTTTGAACAATCATAGGCATCGTTCCTATCTTTTCAAGCTCATTCAGTTGAAGTTTCCTAGACTCTCATGCCTTATCTAGATCAAATTTAGGCGTTTGATTGCCCAGTATGCTTTATGTTCTAACTCGATAGGAAGATGGCAAGCCTTCTCATAAACTAACCTATATGGAGACATTCCAATAGGAGTTTTGAATGCAGTTCTATATGCCCATAAGGCATCAGTCAGGCGAAGAGACCAATCTTTTCTATTGGTATTCACAGTTTTCTCTAGAATGATCTTAATGGTTCAATTGGAAACTTCTACTTGGACACTAGTCTGTGGGTGGTAAGGGGTGGCTACTCTATGATTGATGCAATATTTTCTCATTAAGACTTCAAATGTACGATTGTAGAAATATTTTTCACCATCACTAATGATTGCACGAGGAAAGCCAAAACGAGAGAATACATTCTCTTTCAAGAAGTTTACTATAACTTTGTGGTCATTGTTTCTACATGCTACCGCCTTTATCCATTTATAGATGTAGTCAACTGCTACAAGGATATATTGGTATCCATGGGATATAGGAAAGGGACCCATGAAGTCAATGCCCCAAACATCAAAAATTTCGACAACTAAGATCAGATTTAACGATATTTCATTCCGGCATGCAATCTTCCCTAATCGTTGACAACGATCACATGACTGACAGTAGACATGAGCGTCACGACATAGAGTGGGCAAATAAAAATCACATTGCAAAATTTTTGCAGCAGTTTTCTTCCCACTAAAATGACCTCCACAGGCTTGGTCATGGCAAAATGAAAATATTCTCCTAAATTCTGAGTCAGGAATGCAGCGTCGAATGATCTGATCGGGACAGTACTTGAACAAGTATGGTTCATTCCAGAAGAACCATTTGACCCTAGTTAAGAAACGCAATCGTTCTTGCTTGGTCCATGAATCGGGCATCTGTTCCGTGACAAGGTAATTCACAATGTCAGCATACCATGGAACAATTGAAGAGAAGACGGACATTAACTGCTCATCAGGAAATGTCTCAAGGACAGGTAGTGAGTCAGACACAGATTTGACCATAATCCTAGACAAATGATCTGCTACAATATTCTCAGCGCCCTTTTAATCATAGATTTGTAAGTCGAATTCCTGTAGGAGTAAGATCCAACGGATTAAACGGGCTTTAGCATCTTTTTTCGTGAGAAGGTACTTTAAAGCTGCATGATCAGTATATATTAGGACCTTAGAACCTATAAGGTATGACCGAAATTTGTCAAGAGCGAAAATGACTGTCAACAAGTCCTTTTCAGTGGTGGAATAATTCAGTTGGGCATCGTTAAGAGTCTTACTAGTATAGCAAATGACATGAGGAAGTTTATCCACTCATCGGCCTAGGACAACCCCTACAGCATAGTCAGAAGCATCCCACATTATCTCAAATAGGAGATTCCAATCAGGTGGTCGGATGATGAGTGCTGAGGTTAACGCAGTCTTTAGCCTTTCAAAGGCTTCCAAACAAGAAGGGGTGAACTCAAAGGGAACATCCTTTACTACAAGATCACAAAGAGGTTTAGAGATTGTGGAAAAATCTTTCATAAAGCGGTGGTAAAATCCAGCATGACCTAAGAAAGATCACACCTCTCGAACAGTTCTAAGAGGTGATAATTTGGCAATTAGCTTTACCTTAGCTTTATCAACCTCCACACCTCCATCAGAAATAATGTGTCCTAAGACAATCCCATATTTCACCATTAAATGACATTTTCCCAATTAAGAACTAGGTTCTTCTCCTTACATCTTATCAATACCAATGATAGATGATATAAACCCTCATCAAAATTAGACTTAAAGACAGAGAAGTCATCCATGAAAACCTTTAGAAATTGCTCAACCATATCTAAAAAGATGCTCAACATACACCGTTGAAAAGTAGTCGGTGCATTGCATAGCCCAAATGGCATGCGATGATATGCAAATGTGCCAAACGAACATGTGAATGTCATTTTCTCTTGGTCCTCACGAGCAATGTGGATTTGGTTATATCCTGAATAACCAGTCAGGAAGGAATAGTAAGCATGTCGATAAAAGGCAAAGGAAAATGATCTTTCTTAGTTACGGGGTTGAGTTTCCTATAGTCTATGCACACTCGCCAACCAGTTTGAATACGAGTTGGAACTAACTCATTGTTCTCATTATTAACAACTGTGACTCTGAACTTTTTGGGTGCAACTTATATCGGACTAAACCACTGACTATCAGAGATAGGGTAAATGATACTCGCATCTAATAATTTTATTATTTTTGCTCTCACCACCTCTTTCAAAACAGGGTTTAAACGCCTATGTGGTTCTCTCGAGGTCTTGACATTCTCTTCAAGATGAATTTGGTGCATTACCATAGAGGGGCTAATTGCCTTGAGGTTTGGTAAGGTCCGCCCTATGGCATCTTTATGTTTCTCAAGAAATTCTAGCAACTTTTCTTCTTGGTCCTTATCTAAATGAGATGATATGATTACAGGCAAGGTTTTTGACTTACTAGGAAGGCATACTTCAATGTGTTTGGTAAAGATTTGAGCTTCAACTTGGGAGGCTCAATGATTGAATGAACAGGAACAGATGTTGATAATGGTGAGAGTTCTACCTTAGGTCTCCATAGGTTGGTGTCCATGATGGGGACAGAATCTAACAACGCGTTCACCTCTTTTATAGATTCCTCAATATCAAAATTCATTCCAAAATAGGCTAAGCATTTCTCTAAGGGGTCGTCATAGAAAGATTCCTCAAAGGTGTGATTGATTGACACATCAATCATGTTGACCTCCTTATGATCGTCCATTACATGTGGTTGGGAACTAGTGTGGAAAACTTTTAGCTCAACTGTCATATTCCCAAATGACAAGGTCATGACTCCATTCCTACATCTAATAACAGTATCAACAATAGCAAGGAACGGTTTTCCTAAAATCATAGGGAAGTGATTGCTTGGATCTCTAACTAGTTCAGTGTCTAAGACCACAAAGTCAGCAGGAAAATAATATTCGTCGACCTTTAAAATAACATCTTCAACAATTCCCTTGGGGACCTTAACTGACCTATCTGCTAGAAGCAATGTAAGGTTAGTGGGTTGTAACTCCCCTTAACCTAATTGTTTGTACACAGAATAGGGTAAAAAGTTTACACTTGTCCCTAAATCTAGTAGACACCGATCCATAACTTGATCTCCAATCCTAACAGAAATAGTTGGACTCCCTGGATTCTCATATTTGGGTGTAATGGTTTGCTAGATGAGACATGATGCTTGTGTAGTAAATGTAGCTTCACGACGCACAGAACTTTGCCTCTTGACAGTAGTTAGGTCCTTTAGAAGTTTAGCATATGAAGGTATCTGATTGATGGAATTCAAGAAGCGAATGTTGATTTAGACGTTTGTGAAAACTTCCAAAATTCCCTCACAGTGATTTTTCTTCCTAGCTGGTTGAAGATGTTGAGAAAATGGGGCTTTGGGCACAAAAGATTTATCTTGATTAATAACAATAAATTGATCATCTTTCTTTGTTGACTCCTTTGGTTCCTTTTTTCTTTTTCTTTTACAATATTAGGATTGTTTGGTGGATCTTGGACTTAGTTGTCTACTCTCTTACCCAACCGTGAAGTGTGGATGGCTTGGACCTGATGGCTTGAATCAGAACTAATTTCAAACTGGCCTATTGGAGTATTTTGAGGAGCAGCTTGTCCTCTCGGGTTGGGCACATTTGACTAGGAAAATATCCTCTCTCTCTCCCCCCCTAATAGTTGCAGCTAACTGTTCTATCTGAACCTCGAGCCTGGCTATCATCTGATCCTGATTATGATACATTTGGGCTTGAGTTTGATTAGTTATTAGTTGGCTCTGCATGAATTATTAAAGAGTATCCTCCAAAGATTGTTTTCTTTGATTGGGAGGGGCAAATGGAGGGACAGATGGTGTTGCATTGAATTGATTTCCCTTGTGAAATTAATTATTAGAAGATGGTCCTTAAAATGATGATGATCCACCATATCCTTTTCCTTGAGGAGACTTCCATGAAAGGTTGGGATGATTCCACCACCCCGGATTGTATGTTTCAGTAAATTGGTTGTTGTTGGGATTGGGCTTGTGAAATGTATTGAGTACATTTGCTTGCTTCGCTTTGATAATTGGCAACCCAAGGCATTGTTCAGCCAAGTGATCTTGGCTGTCACAAAGGACACAAACGGGAGGCACCACTGGCTTGGATGATTCGGGAGCTGAAGATTGTGCTCCCTTGCTTAATTATAATACTTCAAGTCTTCGTACTACTGATGTCAATATGGCGTCACTCTCAAAATTTGGGTTGACTTTATGTATACCACCCCTGTTAGTGGTAGTTAAGGTGGTAAGTTGATTATTATCAACACTAATAGACTCCCATTCTAGAGTATTTTCTGCTACCTCTTCAAAGAATCGCCATGCATCATCGACCATTTTGTTCGTGATTGTTCCATTACAAAGGGACTCAATCATGGTCTTATTCGAGTACTCTAACCCTTCATAAAGAATTTGAATCAAAAGGATTTTTTCGAATCCTTGATGGGGACACTCAAGTAAAAGATCCTTGAATCTTTCAAAATATGTGAAGAACATCTCCCCTTGTAGTTGATGGAAGGTGTTGAGGGCTTGACGTATGGTAGCATTTTTCTACTTAGAATAGAACTTCCTATAAAAGGCTTCAGTTAATCCTACCCAATTAGAAATTGAATCCGGTTGGAGAGAAAGAAGCAAAAATTTTGCTCTTTCTTTTAGAGAAAAGCAGAAAACCTAAGTTTTAGGGATTCCTCTGTCATTTGATGATACTTCATGGTTCCACAAATATCCTCAAATACCCTAACGTGTTGTATTGGTTCTCATTTGTCAATCCCCGAAAGACTGGAAGCATATGTATCATCCCAGATTTAATCTCAAAATTTGCCATAAGGGCTGGCAAGGTGATACAGGAAGGTTGGGTGGACCTTGTAGGATACATGCAATCCTTTAAGGTCATTTGTTTGGTTTCATTAGCATCACCCATTGTTACATAGGGTCATAAACAGTAATGGATTCTAATCGACCCTTAACACGAACCCACTTTCGCATGAACTAGGGTACTGCCCTGAGGAAGGATTTTCTAAATCCTAGATAAGATTACACACAGGATGACTCAATCAATCAATTGCAACCAAGTGTTTTTCTTTATCTTGAATTTAATTTAAAGGTAATCAGTTTTTTTTTCAACCACTAAACTTAAGAGAATAGAATTCTCCCTAATTAGACAGCTCCTAACTGGGTTGGAAGGATAGTGGATTTATCAGTCAAACTTGTCAAACAAGCGATTCAGTTCTTCCTCCAGGCCTGGCACCGCCACAATGGGTAAGTCACCTTTTCTAGACAAGGAAGTTCCTCTTCGAAAGCTTGAAAGTGTTCACCAGAGTCTTCCCAAAATAGTTCCACTTAAATGAGCTCGAAATCCTAGGGGTTGAGTTCTAATTGATTTTAAATTAGTTCAAGCTTAGGAAAAACTTATATGCGGTTGTGATTTTTGAGCCAAGGAACGGGTGATTAAATCCTGACATTATGTGAGGGGGGACATCTCTTAAGATCTTTTTATGCTAGTATGCACTAATGCAGCACAAAATTCAATCAATAAGCATCTCCAAAACCCCACTGATAAGAGATTCATGGGTAGAGTTAGAAAATACTACCTTTTCCAGTGACTCTGAAGGAAGCAAATTTTTATTTATTTTTATTTTATTATAGCAAAACAATATGACATAAGCAAGCAAGCTTCTTCTTGTTGTGCAAGTCTTCCTTGTTCATACAATATCCCTGCAAAAAAATTTGAAATTAAATCTTAGGGATGGAAAAAAATAATTAAAAAAATAATTTTGAATTCTTTTTAAGATTTAACATTCTGAATTTTTTAAATTTCTGAAAATTTTTTAATTTTTTTAATATTAAACTAGAAAAAGATTAGATGTTGATTTTCAAAACCAAAAATTTTCAGAAGTTCCCGGCAACGGCGCCAAAAATTGTTCGCGTTTCGATGTTCATGAAAAATCCATCGTTGTTGAATCACGTACAAGTTATGAAACCTAAACTTGCTAGAATTTTTTTTAACAAAGTGTGTAGTGACAAGTATAGGATCGAATCCAAAGAGACTTGTTCTTGAAATTTTAGTTATTAAAAATCTCACTTTTATCTCACTCTAGTTGAGAAATCCCTTGGATGAAGGTTGAAATTTTATTTTTAAAAAATAAATAAATAAATTAGGATCTTGTAGAAGAAAGCAAAAGCAAAAATAAAAATATGAATAAAGTAAAAGAAAAAAATATGAAGAAAGGAAAAGAAGAAATAAATACTAACCTTTTTGCGAGGATTTGAATAACTAAAGTAAAAAAAAAAAGAAATTAAGAGATTGGTACAAAGGGAAGAGGAAGATGAACCGGCTAACTTGTTTATTGTCATCGCCTTGATGTCTCCCTCCTCCAAATGATGCTAAAAACAAAAGAAGCTAATAAAATAAAAGAGAAAAGAATATGCATAAGATTAGTGATGACTTCATGAAATCAAATATGCAAAAAAAGAATAGCATAAAAAAATAAAGAGAAAATTAAAGAAAGACTTAGACTGAACACTGTAAGATAATGAAGAAGAATTCTGAATTTTATTCAATAAGCATCAAATACAAAACCCTTTATCCTCTTCAATCTCGCATTACAACGCTCAAAACTGTCCTTTTCTAGCTTTTCAGCTCTATGGTGTACTCTCTCTCTCTCAATAAATACAGGTTTTTATAGGGAAATAGTGATAAGGGAGAGCCTAGGGAGATAGGAAGAGCTGGCTATTTTTGAATTTTAATCTTCCCCTTATCTCCAAACTTGATTTGATTTATACAGAATTCTGGTCTACAGCTTATTGGTGTGTCAATTGATGAATATTACTTCTCAGGATAGAATTCAAAATAGTGATCAACATAAGAGTTGTAGCCCTTTAAATTTTCTTTCTGGAATATCTTGCATCATCAGATTTGAGATTTAGTAGCGAAAGTTAGATTAAAATACTAAACTGTATTCAGTCTGAATCCGAATCTAAATTACTTCATCTCATCCATTGATCTTCTCTCTATCCATTTATCCTTAGCAAACCCAATAGGGTCTTCAAAAATTCATTTTTTCTTTGAATTTTTATAGTATTATCTTTACCTGGTAAATCCAATCCCCAGATAAGATAGACTAAAGATTCACTGAATTTGAGTCGATCCCTGTTTAATTTGAATTTTTGAGTTTGTTTGGATAGGATTCATGTTTATCTTCTCTTTATCATCCTGCAAGGATTAGGACATTAAGACAAGTGAGTTTGTAATGATTTATTACAGAATATATGTTGGAATGTAATAATGTTTATGCAATATATGTGTCCAAACAATTGCCGAAATCAATTTCCTACCACTTATCACATCTTAAGTCAATTTCGTTAATTTAGTCTTCTTAGTTCACTTTCATACAACTTCTTAATCAATTTGATAAATAAAACTAGGACAAATTTGTTTGGTATTCAAAAGACATCAATCCCTGTGGGTTCGATACTCTACATCATCACTTTATTACTTTAAACGATTGGTGCACTTGCCATTCGCAACATCTAGTTTTTGGTGATGTTGTCGGAGATTGTTTGTTTTCTACTAGTATCAACAATATCTGATACTAGTTTTAATTCAAAACCAGATTGCAAATTAAACATCTGGACTTTCTATTTTTCAAGTTGCAGAAAACATTCCCCAAGCAGAAATCAAATCTCGGCCACGCAACCAAGATTTCGGCTTGGTAGCAGTCAAAAAGTCGAATTAGGGGTTGAATCTCTAGGAACTATTTTCTAATTGGTTCATGAGAAAATTCAGAAGTGTTAAATTGATAGATATTGATCCAGAGGTAGACAAAACTTTTTGACAACTTCTAAGAAAGGAGAAAGATTGAGAAGCGGCCTTGGCAAGAAATGAAGAGAAGAGAGCACTGAGGGACTCAGTCCCATCCCTTATTGGAGTAACATTTGAAGGTACACCTAGAGGGGGGTGAATAGGTGTACGACTAATCTATGATCAATAATGTGAAAATTAAAAACTTAATGCAACATACTTAGTGTAACCAAAGAGTGTAGCCGAATTCCCGGTGAAGGACTCTGGACTAACTCCTCTGAATTCCTCTGAATAAGAGTTAAGGTGCTATATGAAGCACTCTTGGTTAAACACAAGTGAGGCACACAACCAAACCAAGCATGTATATGATATGACAATATGAATCAATGCACAAAGTAAGAGAGAGAGAGTTAGAGAAAGTGGATCAATCGCAAACACCAAGATATGTTTCGAGGTTCGAGCACACAGCTCTACGTCCCCCCTTCACACAGAAGGACGTCCACACAGGACTTTCCACACAGGGAACCTCCACTGAGGATTTGGGGCAAATACAATCAGGAGTACACAACTCGTCTCTCAACCAATACAACCTCTACTCTTAGAGGTAAAGCACAAAGCAAATCACCTCTACACTTAGAGGGATAGGCACTTAGCCACACAAAAAACAATCACCTCACACTTGAGGGATTCCAACACAATCTTCACCTCTCACTAGAGGGAGCCAAATATGACTTCCACTATCACCTCACGCTTGAGGGATAACAACTCAATCACCTCTCACTAGAGAGATATCACAAAGATGGAAGGTTTACAACTTGGTGGTTTCCACAACCACAAACTAATTTTCTCACTAAAACAAAGATCCTATAGATAGGATATAAGATAAGTTCAAGTGTGAGAAATAAAGAGTTTGGAAATCAAAAACTTAAAGAAAAACTCTTGGGAAAACTTCTAGAATTGATATGAAAATGAAGATCAAAAACAATCCCAAAGACTTTCTTTTTCTTTGAATTTTCTAACCCTTTAAAACAAAATAAAGATGAAATATTTAGACTTAAAAACTCTTTTGAAAACTTGTAGTAAACACTTGAGAATATGAGACATTTTGTCTCTTAAAATTCTTGTTGAAAACCAACTCAAATTGGGGTATTTATAACCCCATCTGAAATCTGCCCGTTGGCAGCTGAAAAGGGCATTTTTGCCCTTCCGGTCGACCAGCCGGTCGACCGGCCAACGGTAAAAAATGTGACCGTTGAGCCCTCCCGTCGACCACCCGGTCAACCGTGCTAGATCCAGAGAGCAATTACTCTCTGGCCGGTCGACCACCCGGTCGATCGGGCCAAAGTGAACAGTCAACCGCCCAGTCGACCGGCCACACTGGAGAGTGGGCTGACTTCAGTCAGTCAACCGCTCAGTCGACCGGCCAAATCACTTGGCCTTTGTGTACATCTTGTGCACATCAGTCGATCGGTCCGGTCGACCGACCACTGGTCGACCGTCCCGGTCGACTGCCAGAGCCTGGCAGGGACATTTTGAGGATTTAAAAACTAATCTTTTTAACTTCAATTAAATCGCATAAAATCACATAAATTCCACAAAAATCAGTTCTTGCTATATCTTTGAAATACAAACATGTTTGAGTTAAAATCAAAACATGTTACAAACATTTTGAACCATTTTTGTGACTTGGACAATTTGCCTTAAACCAAATTCTGTATTTTTCAAAACTTGTATTTTTGAAATAGAAATCCGATTTTTTTCAAAACACATGTAAATACAAAAACATGTATTAAACAACTTTGAAGCATATAGTATATGGATAGAATCCAATATACATGAAAGGTATTATATCTATATTTTTGACTTTAAATCTAAAAATAAGTTTTGTCTAAATACAAAACTCCAAACACATGAATAGTGTATCAAAATAAGATTTTCTAAATAGATGAAGCATAGATGTATATAGATCAAATCTAATATACATTAAACCATGTAAACTTGTTTTGATTCTATCTATTCATGAAAACTAAGACCGGTTAAACTGAAAACCAAACCAAGAAACATGAAACATAAAACAAGTTTGTGTTGTGAACTTGAGAATATCACGATATCTAATCTTTACAATGGATCTAAACTAAATCTTAAACTAAACAAACCGAAGCCTTCTTTTAGAACGCCATCTCCAAGTCGCTCGATCCAAATGCGATTCCCCGAGCTTGACTTCAACCGAGTGCTAGATATGTACTTGACGTTCGAGCTCTTGAATCACCATGTGAAAGCTCCAAAACACCTTTGTTGAAGCTAATCACCTACTAATATTTTGGTTAAATATCTGAAACTAAATATCACAAGATTATTAGTAAACTATAACTACATGAGTTAATCATCATCAAAACTAGAGTGGAAGGCCTCTGGCCAACAATCTCCCCCTTTTTGATGATGACAAAACTCATGGAGTTATATATGCATGGATTAAAGTTAAGCTTCAAAGAAGCTCCCCCTTAACTCATGCATAGCAATAATCAATAAGATATGCAATGAATGTTAAACATGAATATGCATAAACATGTATAAAATAATGAAATAAACATGCTTTTGATACCAAATTATAAAATAAATTACTTCTCCCCTTTTTAAAATAAACATGTTCTTAAATACCAATTGAAAATATAAACTTAAAATAAACATGTCCTTTAAATAATTTCTCTTGATATCAATAAAAATTTCAATTGAAAAAATAATCAATAAAAGCTCTTGATACCAACAATAAAAATTTCAATAAAAGTTCTTGATAACAACAAAACAAAACAACAAAATATATTCTTGATACTAATATCCATGCTTTTGATACCAATATCAACAAAACATAAAACAAATATTTTTAATATAAATTTAAATAAACATGCATATATACTAAAATACTTCTCCCCTTTTTTGTCAATCATCAACAAAGGGGTTAAAGAAAACAATAAAACAATGTTCTCCCCCTTTTTGTCCGAAATAAAAATCAACAAGGGGTTAAATCAAATCAAAACATTATGATACCAATTGAAAAAATATATATCAATTTAGTGCATCATGATACCAATTGAAAATAAATAAAACATACGAATTTAAAATACATAAAACATTTTAAAGAAATCAACCAAAAAATTTTTTGATATCAATTGAAAGATATAAACATATAGGTAATCTTGATACCAATTCTAAAAATTAGTACCAATTGAAAATATTTTACACTTTTGATACCAATTTGAAAAACATAAACCAATCTTTTTGGTTAAACACTAAACTTATTTTACAATAAAGATACCAAATAGAGAATAATATCAATTTAATGTGTTTGATACCAATATTGAAAATGAAACATATACCAATTGAAAATGATTTTCATTAGGATCGTATGATACATGTTGGAACTTATTTTGATGAAGACTTGAAGACTTATGTGACGCATGTCATTTGGAACTCTAACACACGACGAATCAAGAGTTCTACATGATCAAGATGTGCCAAAGAGAGTTGATATGATGTGGATTGTAATTATGAAGTAGCATGTAAAAAGTCTTGATACACTCACACATATCAGAGTCCATTAGTCGACTAATACATTCTGCAAGTGGACTAAACCTTGGAGTAGTCGACTAACCCAGAACCCAAGTCGACTAAGTCCTGTGTCAAATCTGACCCAACTCTCTGTTTGTGTATTAGTCAACCTAACAGTCAAATATAGTCGACTAATACATCTTGTAGTCGACTAATACCTTGCCCCTAGTCGACTAATAACTGGTCTAGTCGACTATAAGTTAGTTGCAGTTGACTTGAATCAGTTAAACAGAAAACTGTCTATCCAACGTCCACTGACCAAGTCGACTATTACCTAAACCAAGTCAACCAATAGAAGGAAAATTGCCTAGTCTAGTCGACTAACTCTATAGGCAAGTCGACTATAGGCAGTTTCTTTCTGTTGGACAGTTTTCATTATCTGGTCTTTTGTGCAACAAATTTCAACGTTTCTATTGTTTGAATTGCTCCTATAACTACCCTAACTTACCCTAGTCTTCAGCTATATAAAGGGTAGTTAGTCTAAAGGCCAAATGTTAAGACAAAACAAGAAAAATCTTCAGTTTTCCAAAAGCAAAAATTCTGTCAACCTGAAAACTGTTTTTCCCACTTTAGTTCTTCACCAAATTTCAATTTCCATTGTGAAGTCCTCTGAAGTTCTTGTCTCCTATACTAGACCTTGTCCACATACACATTCAGTTCCAAGGCTTATAGGAAAAGTGTTGTAAACTCAAAGCAATCATTGTACACGGGTGGCTTCTTGGTGTAGAGGCAGTTGTACAAGGTGATCATTGTACACGGGTGGCTTCTTGGTGTAGAGGCAGTTGTACAAGGTGAAAGGTGTTCTCTTGGTGGAAGAGAAGGTGTACACATTTGGCAAAGGGGATTTGTCATGTGGTGTGCATGTTGTGATTTTGGGTGTACAAAATCAGGTTTAAGGTAAATCTCAAGCGGTTGGCTTGGGGACTGGATGTAGGTCACAAGGACCGAAACAGGATAAATCTCTCTTGTTTGCATTTGTACATTTTCTAAGATTTGCTTTCCTTTATTTGCAAGTTTATTTATTTACTTAACGTTAATCCTTCTTGTTTTAGTTTTGTGTTCACTTGTGTATTTTAGATCTATTGTTGCCAACAGAGATAGTTCCGCATTTGTCATTATCTTGGGACCAACATTTGGTATCAGAGCGGGTACAAGTCAACAACAAAGATGGCGACGGAGTTTTCCTCATTCCAATTCAAAGAAGGACATTCTACACAACGTCCACCGCAATTTGACGGATCCAACTATAACTACTATAAGTGTAGAATGAAGATCTACTTGTAATCGCTCAACTACGACCTTTGAAACATCGTAGAAGCATCGTACACCAAGCCCATAACCCACTACAATGCTTGGAGTGAAGATCAAAAGAAGAACGCGAACCTTGATGCCAAAGCGATGAATGCCTTGTTCTGTGCCCTAACCAAAGAAGAGTTCAACCGTGTTTCAACAGCAACTTCTACACATCAAATATGGCATACTCTTCAGGTAACACACGAAGGCACAAATAAAGTTAAGGAGTCTAAAATATCTGTTCTTGTCCACAGGTTTGAGTTATTCAAAATGGAGGAGAATGAAACCATATCCGAGATGGTTACAAGATTCACCGACATCACCAACACATTAGCATCCCTTGGAAAGGACTACACCCAAGTCGAAAGAGTTTGTCAGATCCTTCGTGCACTTACACCAGAATAGGAGAAGAAGACAACCGCCATTGAAGAGGCGAATGATCTCTCAACTATGACATTAAAAACCTAATCGGTAATCTAATGGCATATGAAGTGCAGTTAGAAGAAAGAAAGAAGGACGAAAGACAACACCGCTCAAAGAAGAAAGAACTCGCCTTCCATGCATCCTCCGACACAGACGATTCCGATGACGATGAAGAGGAGATGACAATGCTTTCAAAGAAATTCAGGCGATTCTTAAAGCAAGGTAAATGCAAATGTTTTAACTGTAATAAACCAGGTCATATGAAGATTGATTGCCCTTTGCTCAAGAAGAAAGAAAAATACAAGAGCAAAAAGTTCAGAAAGAAGAAAAACTACGAAGCATCATCAGAATACTGTGATTCCTCTTCCTCTGATGAAGAAGAAACCACTGAGCGTGTCAACTTATGTTACATGACCATAGAAGATGAAGAGGTATCATTTTCTAAACTTTCTGATGCATTCCATGAATTATTTGTTGATCTGAAAAATGAAAAACTTAAAAACAAAGTTTTGTTAAAAGAAAAAGAAAAACTTTTACAGGAAAATTCATGTTATGCTTTACAAGTATCTTCTATAAATTCTCAACAAGATGAATCTGAAAAAGTCCTATCATCTTTGAAAAATGAAAATGAGAAGTTTATAAAAGAGAATGTTTTTCTGAAAAAGGAAACTAAGTCTTTGAATGATAGGATTTCTATATTGGATAAAGACATGTTAGTTTTCAAAAAGAAATATGAAGATCTTTTGCAAAATGTGACTAAGTTTAATCAAGGAAAAGAAAAATTAAATGATTTATTATCTTTTCAGAAGTTGTCACATGATTATCATTGTGGTATTGGATATAATGAAAAGTCTTCACATGTTAGTAATCCATATAGTTCTTTTGTAAAAAGAAAGTCTAAGAAAAATAAGTTTATATGGATTCCTAAGAATTTAAGTTTTCATGATAAAAATACATATATTTCTTCATACATTCATGATATATGTGATTCTTGCAACTATGTGTATACTAACAGGTGGAAACCAAATTCTAAATGGATTTGGAGTCCTAAAGGTTAATATAATCTTTTATGTTTGGTACCATCTAACGTCTATCTTGTAGGTACCATATAAAAGTTGATAAATATATATATATATTTACTAATATATTTGTTGCAGGGGGAGAACAAAGTATTTCTCTATCTGTTATAACCCAATTTCTGCAGGGGGAGGAAAATATAACTTATTTTCTGCAGGGGAGCACTTGTGCACATAAAGCGTCATCATCAAAAGGGGGAGAATGTTGGAACTTATTTTGATGAAGACTTGAAGACTTATGTGACGCATGTCATTTGGAGCTCTAACACACGACGAATCAAGAGTTCTACATGATCAAGATGTGCCAAAGAGAGTTGATATGATGTGGATTGTAATTATGAAGTAGCATATAAAAAGCCTTGATACACTCACACATATCAGAGTCCATTAGTCGACTAATACATTCTGCAAGTTGACTAAACCTTGGAGTAGTCGACTGACCCAGAACCCAAGTCGACTAAGTCCTATGTCAAATCTGACCCAACTCTCTGTTTGTGTATTAGTCGACCTGACAGTCAAATATAGTCAACTAATACATCTTGTAGTCGACTAATCCCTTGCCCCTAGTCGACTAGTAACTGGTCCAGTCGACTATAAGTTAGTTGCAGTCGACTTGAATCAGTTAAACAGAAAACTGTCTATCCAACGTCCACTGACCAAGTCGACTAATACCTAAACCAAGTCGACTAATAGAAGGAAAATTGCCTAGTATAGTCGGCTAACTCTATAGGCAAGACGACTATAGGCAGTTTCTTTCTGTTGGACAGTTTTCGTTATCTGGTCTTTTGTGCAACGAATTCCAACATTCTATTGTTTGAATTGCTCCTATAACTACCCTAACTTACCCTAGTCTTCAACTATATAAAGGGTAGTTAGTCCAAAGACCAAAGGTTAAGACAAAACAAGAAAAATCATTAGTTTTCCAAAAGCAAAAATTCTGTCAACCTGAAAACTATTTTTCCCACTTCAATTCTTCACCAAATTTCAATTTCCATTGTGAAGTCCTCTGAAGTTCTTGTCTCCTATACTAGACCTTGTCCACATACACATTCAGTACCAAGGCTTATAGGAAAAGTGTTGTAAACTCAAAGCAATCATTGTACACGGGTGGCTTCTTGGTGTAGAGGCAGTTGTACAAGGTGATCATTGTACACGGGTGGCTTCTTGGTGTAGAGGCGATTGTACAAGGTGAAAGGTGTTCTCTTGGTGGAAGAGAAGGTGTACACATTTGGCAAAGGGGATTTGTCAAGTGGTGTGCATGTTGTGATTTTGGGTGTACAAAATCAGGTTAAAGGAAAATCTCAAGCGGTTGGCTTGGGGACTGGATGTATGTCACAAGGACCGAACTAGGATAAATCTCTCTTGTTTGTGTTTGTGCATTTTCTGAGATTTGCTTTCCTTTATTTGCAAGTTTATATATTTACTTAACGTTAACCCTTCTTGTTTTAGTTTTGTGTTGACTTGTGTATTTTAGATTTATTGTTGCCAACAGAGATAGTTCCACATTTGTCATTATCTCGGGACCAACAATACCAAAAAAATCAATATCATTTTTCAATCATTTTTCAACATAAAGTGTGGGAGTAAAATACCAAAGGTAAACAAAATCAATTGAAAGGTGAAATATGAATTTTCTCCCCTTTATGAAATACCAAATAAAATGACGCATAAGCTTGTATAAGATACCAATTGAAAAATAATCAATTAAAATATAATAGTCATTTAAGAAATCAAGCTTAGCATAACCAAAATTTGTGCTCAAAGAAATAGATATATAGTAAGCACAAATAAAATATATGTATATGTATGGAAAATTAAATACCAATCAAAATTGATACTATTTAAAGTTTAAGCATACATATATAAAAACATATATGAGTATACAAAATGAATGTCAATAGTGATACCAATTAAAATGATACAATGATATCAATTGAAAACAGAGTAAGATCAAGTGTATAACTCATACTTCCTACCACCCATTTCATGCACATGTTTAAATAGATTTTCAATAATGAGCATACAAGGCATGGTCGCCCAACTAGCCGCCCTTGGAAGGGTAGGGGTTTTCAAAAATAAGTTTGAAAATTATATGAAAACTCTATCAAATGAAGAACACCGCAACTAGTTATATAATAAAATCATAAACTAGTACGAAATCCTTCAAGTAAGGAATAAAATAAAAATATATTTCATGAAAAATATGTAAGTCACACGATCATCAAACACTCAAAATCTATAAGGAACATATCATACTCATGAAAATAAAATCATGAGAAAACTTTAAGTAAAGTGAGTGTATAAGAGTTATGTGACCACATCATCATGAAAATAGGCAATCAAGCTCAATATGAAATTCCTTAAACGATGAAACACAAGAAAATCTAATTTTCATCAAAATAATTTAATCTTCAAGGCATATGTATATTTTGTACAAACTAGAGCATAAATACATATCCAAATATGAACGAGTACACAAAAATGAAGGCAAGTGGCTCAGGGATGTATATGTATAACTATTAGTTTTGACAAAATAGACATGTTGGCCCAGAGGCCTTCCACTCTAGTTTTGATGATGATTAACTCATGTAGTTATAGTTTACTAATAATCTTATGATGTTTAGTTTCAGATACTTAACCAAGATATTAGTAGGTAATTAGCTTCAACAAAAGTATTTTAGAGCTTCTCACATGGTGATTCAAGAGCCCGAGTGACAAAGTCATATCTAGCACTCGTTGGAGTCAAGCTCGGTGGATCACGGTTTGGATCGAGTCGACTTGAAGATGGAGTTCGTCAAGAAGACTTCGGTACATAGTTTAGTTTATATTTTAGATCCATTTGTTAAAGATTAGATAGTGTGATATGCTCAAATTCACAACACACACATGTTTCATGTTTTGGTTTGATTTTCAGTTTAACCGATCTTGGTTTTCATGAATAGATAGAATCAAAACAAGTTTACATGGTTTAATGTATATTAGCTTTGTTCTATATACATATATGCTTCAACTATTTAAACAAACTTAGTTTGATAGTCTATTTCATGAGTTTGGTGTTTTGGTAGTTTTTAACAAAACATATTTTCAGATTTAATATCAAAAACATTGATATATATATATATATATATATATATATATATATATTTCATGTATATTGGATTATATCCATATACAACATGCTTAAAGTTGTTTAAGTATCATGTTTTTGTATTTGGATGAGTTTTGGACAAAACGAATTTTCAATTCAAAAATCCATGTTTTGGAAAATATAGACTTTGATTTTCGGCAAAATTTGTAAGTCACAAAAATGGTTCAAAAAGTTTGAAATATGTATTAAAATTTTTCACACATATTTGTATATCAATGTATTGTATTGAACTTATTTTTGTGAATTTTTAGAGAATTTATGAGATTTTTTAGGATATTAAAAACCCATGTTCTTAGTCCTGTATTTTTGCCTGCTAGGCTCTAGCGGTCGACCGGACCGGTCGACCGGACCCAGAGTCTGTCGATCGGACTAGTCGATCGATGAGCACAAGGATGTACACGCTGACCTACAACTTGGGCCGGTCGACCGGGCGGTCGACCGACTGCAAGTACCCCACTCTCGGGTGGGGGCGGTCGACCGGACGGTCGACCGTGAGCAAGGCACGGTCGACCGAGCGGTCGATCGACCTGAGAGCAATTTGCTCTTTGGATTGGCATGGTCGACGGGGCGGTCGACCGACAGGCTCAATGGTAAAAAATTTGACCGTTGTCCAGTCGACCGGCCGGTCGACTGGAAGGCCATTTCTGGACTAGTCAGCAGCCAACAGGCAAAATTTTCTAGGGGCTATAAATGCCCCATATCTTGGATGTTTTGGTTAAGATTTTTAAGAGAGAAAATTTTCATACTTCTTAAGTATTTTAAGAAAAAAGTTTTGGGTTCAAATTCCTATTTTCGATTTTGTTTTAAAGTGTTTTTATTTCAAATAAAATAGTCTTTTGGGAATTGATTTTTGGTCTAAAAAATTCTATATCTTTTTGGTGTTTTTCTCGGGTGATTTTCTTTGATCAAAACACTTTGTTTTCCACACTTGAGCTATATCATTCTATCCTTTCTATAGGATCATTGTTTTTGTGTAAAAGAATTAGTTTGTGGTATTTGTGATCACCTTGTTGTTAACCCTCCTACTTTGTGTTATCCCTCTTGTGTAGAGGTTGATTTTAGAGTGGTGGTTAGCTCCCTCTACTGAGAGGTAGAGATTGGTTTTGGCTCCCTCTAGTGAGAGGTGGAGTTTGTGTTGGTATCCCTCTTACTGAAGAGGTGATTGTGTTGTATTGGCTAAGTGCCTACCCCTCTGTGTGAGGTGGTGTTTGTGTGGCTTTGTGCCTAGCCTCTAAGTGTAGAGGTGGTGTTTGTAATTGAGAGAGGAGTTGTGTACTCCGGTTGTATTTACCCAAATCCTTTATGGAGTTTCCCTATGTGGGAAGTCCTATTTAGACGAGATAGTGGAAATCCTTTTGTGAGAAGGCGGGGACGTAGAGCAGTGGCTCGAACCTCAAAACAAATTACTTGTGTTTGCGATTGATCCATTATCTCTCTCTCTACTTTGTGCCTTGCATTGACTCATATTGTCATATCATTCTTATATGCTTGGCTTGGTTGTTTGTGTGCCTCACTCGTGCTTAACCACGAGAGCTTCATATAGCACCTTAACTCTTATTCAGAGGAATCAAGAGGAGTTAGTCCAGATCCCTTTCATCGGGAATTCGGCTACATTTGTTGGTTGCATTAAGTATAGTTATAATTTAGTTTTAATTTTCACATTTAGTTCATTAGATTAGCGGTACACCTACTCACCCCCCTCTAAGTGCACTTTCAATTGGTATCAGAACCTACGCTCCTGATATTTGGTTTAACCACCTAGGAGTGTGATCTTGGTTTTGCTAATCTACATTTGTTTTTGCACACGTATATTGTTTACACACACTCATGGATTGCTTGTCACCTCCCATGTTTGATGTCTCCAACATTGACATGTGAAAATTTAGGATGTCCATGTACCTAAAAACTCTAAGCTTGCATGTTTTCCTTGCTGCTACCAAGAAATCCTATTTTGGTAATAGCAAGCATATAGCGGCCAATGCACAAGCCCTTGAGGCACTTAGAAGCACGCTAAACAAAGAATATCTTATGATTGTTTCTAACAGTGATTCCGCCTTTGCAGTGTGGAACATGTTGACCTCCTCCGAGCTTCAAACGCCCAACATAATGGAAAAGGAATCTAATGAGGATGAATCTGAACAACGATGCTACATGGTCCAAGGGAATGTCTCCCTTGAGGTACTTTCGGACACTCAACTAGATAGTGCTAGCTCTTCATTTGATGATCTTAATAGTATGGATGTCGATGCATTAAATGAAGAGTTATCGATTGTTTGTGAGAACCTCCTTGAAAAATATGAAGTTTTGAAAAAGAAAACTTGTAAGTTAACAAAAGAAAGGATTTATTTTTAAAACTTGAATTGGCTTTACAAGAGAAGGTTGAGATTTCAAATGAGTGTGACTCTTTGAAAACCTAATTTGAACTTGTTTTAAATGAAAACAAGATTTTGAAAAACAAAAATGATTGCAATGAAGTTTTGAAGAAAAATAAAGCTATAACTTCAAAACTTGATTTTGTTGTAAAAGAGAATGATTCTTTGAAAATAAAAATTGCTTCAATTTCAAAGGATTTAGAAGTTTGTTTAAAGAAAAATGAATCTTTGAAAAATGATATTGATTCTCATGTTTGCCATGCTAGTGTAGGTTCACCTAGCTTACCTATTGCTTGCCCCACTTTTTCTAACATTGAAAATGATATAAAATTTTTAAAGAAGAATATGGATTGTTTGGGCTCCACTTTGAGCCATTGTGTTTTGAGCCATACACATTTGGAATCTTTGTTTCAAAAGAAACAAGTTCCATCTTTGCATGCACACCATCCATGGCATACACATACTTCGCACGTTCATGCACACAACATGATTTATGCTCATGTGTACACTTGTACACATTGTGAACGTAAGGGCCACCTTATTAAGTTTTGTTATGATCGTATACATGATTCAAATTTAGCAACTAAATTTTTTTGGGTTAGGAAAGGAACTAACCCTCATGGACCCAAAAGAGTATGGGTACCAAAGACTACTCCTATTGTATTTGATGTAGGTGTGGGCTCTCGCATGACGTGAGAGTAATGGTCCCCTGAGATGGATGTATTCCGAGCTTAAAAGAGGTCTATTTGGATGCATCACTTTCAAGGGGAGTTTGGTGGGAGGACCACCTTGTTTTGGAGACTTAGAGAGTTACCTTCTAGGTTTTGGTAACAATCTCTTACCCTCATTTAAGTTTGCATGCTTTTCATATTGTTGATTTTTAGCATGTTTTGATGTTTATTGATTTTTATGATTAAATGCCTTGATAATTAGGCTTATGACATATATGTATAGTATTTGAGACACCCATGTTTATATGGACCCATATTTAGTGTTCCCACTTTAGTTTAGCTATCATGTATGTCATAAATCTAATGCATGTGCATTTGACATAATAATCATATGAGTTTTTGTTTTGATGCTTCATGATTTGAATATATGTATAGATGTTTGTTTTCATTAAGACTTGGATATATACTTGTACAACTAGTGAGCCATAAATAGATTATTACATGTTTGTGCTTGAATGCTCATTTGTACTCATTAGATGTACTAGTATAGCCTATTTTTGATGATTCATGCATTTGACTTGTATTTCCATTTTGTACATGTTCTCATGTTTATATTTAACTTCATGTATATATCTATTTTGTTTAAACTATTGTCTATACATATACATCCTTTGAGCCACTTGCCTTCATGCATATACTTTTGTGGACTCGTTGTGTTTGGATATGTATGTATTCCTTAGTTTATACATGACATACATATACCTTGAAGATTAAATCGTTTTGATGATTTTCATGTTTTTAAGAAACTTCTTATTGAGCTAAATTGCATATTTTCATGATAATGTGCTTCACATAACACTTGTATACTCACATCATTTTTTGTTTACTCATGATTTATTTTCATGAGACTATGATATAGGCTTTATAGATTTTGAGTGTTTGGTGATCATGTGATCTACATGTTTTTCATGAAATACATTTTTGTTTTGTTCCTTGCTTGAAGGATTTCGTACTAGTTTACAAATTTTTCTTATAACTAGTTTGTATTCTTCATTTTGGAAGAGTTTCAATTATGCTAAACTATTTTCAAACCTATTTTTTTGAAAACCCTTTCCTTTGACGGGTGATTGGTTGGGCGACCATGCCTTGTATGCGTAATATTGAAAATTCTTTTAAACATGTGCATGAAATGGGTGGAAAGGAAATATGAGTTACACACTTCATCTTATTGTGTTTTCAGTTGGTATCATTGGATCTTTTCAATTGGTATCACTATTGACATTCTTTTTGTATCCTCATAAGGTTTTATATATGTATACTTACATTTCAAATAGTATCAATTTCGATTGATATTCAATTTTTCTTACATATATATATGCTTTATTTGTGCTTACTATATCTCTATATTTTTTAGCACAAACTTTAGCTATGCTAAGCTTGATTTCTTAAATGACTATTGATTATGTTTCAACTGGTATCATATACAAGCTTATGCATTATTTTATTTGCTATTTCATAAAGGAGGAGAAAATTCATGTTTATACTTTCAATTGGTATTTCACCTTTCAATTGGTTATGTTATTCTACTCCCACACTTTATGTTAAAAATGATTGAAAAAGGATATTGATTATTTTTGGTATCATATACTTTTAATGAAAAATTACTTTCAATTGGTACTAATCTTTTCAAATTAGTATCAAGATTGCCTATAAGTTATACTTTCAATTGATATATTTTATTGATATCAACTGGTTGAATTATTTAAAATGATTTATTTACTTACAATTGGTATTTAATTGGTATTTATTTACAATTGGTACCACTTGGTATTTAAATCAATATTTGTTTTATATACCACATTGTGTACTTTCAATTATGTACTTTCAATTGGTATATTTCATTGATTTCATGATGCACTCAATTGATATTTTTTTTTTCTTTCAATTGGTATCAAGAAAGTTTTGTTTTTGATTTCACCCCTCATTTTTTTTGTTCAAGACAAAAAGGGGAGAATATTGTTTTGCCCTTTATTGATGATTGACAAACAGGGGGAGAAAGATTATGAGTTTATATATGCATATTTGTGTTTTTACATAAATTGAGTTTTATGTATATGAGAAAAATGATTTTAAGAGTTTAAACAAAAGAAAGAAGTTTTTTGAAACATATGTTTGATTCATGCATGTTGATGCATATTCATGTTTAGTATTCATTGCATATATTTATTTTTATTGATATGCATGAGCTAAGGGGGAGCTTCCTTGAAGCTTAACTTTAATCCATGCGTATATAACTCCATGAGTTTTGTCATCATTAAAAAGGGGGAGATTGTTGGCCCAGAGGCTTTCCAGTCTAGTTTTAATGATGATTAACTCATGTAGTTATAGTTTACTGATAATCTTGTGATGTTTAGTTTCAAATACTTAACCAAGATATTAGTAGGTGATTAGCTTCAAAAAAGGTATTTTGGAGCTTCTCACATGGTGATTCAAGAGCCCGAGTGACAAAGTCATATCTAGCACTCGGTGGATCACGGTTTGGATCGAGTCGACTTGAAGACGGAGTTCATCAAGAAGACTTCGGTACATAGTTTAGTTTATGTTTTAGATCCATTTGTTAAAGATTAGATAGTGTGATATGCTCAAGTTCACAACACAAACACGTTTCATGTTTTGGTTTGGTTTTCGATTTTTGGTTTAACTGATCATGGTTTACATGAATAGATAGAATCAAAACAAGTTTATATGGTTTAATGTATATTAGCTTTGTTCTATATACATCTATACTTCAACTATTTAAATAAACTTTGTTTGATAGTCTATTTCATGAGTTTGGTGTTTTGATAGTTTTTAATAAAACATATTTTCGGATTTAATATCAAAAACATTGATATATATATATATATATATATATATATATATATATATATATATATATATATATATATATATATATATATATATATATATATATATATTTCATGTATATTGGATTATATCCATATACAACATGCTTAAAGTTGTTTAAATATCATGTTTTTGTATTTGGATGAGTTTGGGACAAAACGAATTTTCAATTCAAAAATCCAAGTTTTGGAAAATATGGACTTTGGTTTTCGACAAATTTGTAAGTCATAAAAATGGTTCAAAAAGTTTCAAATATGTGTTGAAATTTTTCACACATGTTTGTATATCAATGTATTATACTAAACTTATTTTTGTGGATTTTTAGAGAATTTATGGGATTTTTAAGGATATTAAAAACCCAAGTTTTTAGTCATGTATATTTGCCTGCCAGGCTCTGGCAGTCGACCGGTCCGGTCGACCGACTACCAGACCCAGAATCGGTCGACCGGACTGGTCGACCGACGTGCCAAGGATGTGCACGCTGACCTGCCCCTTGGACCGGTCGACCGGTTGCAAGTACCCCACTCTCGGGTGGGGGCGGTCGACCGGACGGTCGACATTGAGCAAGGCACGGTCGACCGAGCGGTCGACCAGCCAGAGAGCAATTTGCTCTCTGGATTGGCACGGTCGACCAGGCGGTCGACCGGCAGGCTCAACGATCAAAAATTTGACCGTTGGCCGGTCGATCGGAAGGTCATTTCTGGCCTAGTCAGCAGCCAACGGGCAAAATTTTCTAGGGGCTATAAATACCCCATCTCTTGACTGTTTTGGTTAAGATTTTTAAGAGAGAAAATTTCATACTTCCTAAGTGTTTTAAGCAAAAAGTTTTGGGTTCAAATTCCTATTCTCTATTTTGTTTTAAAGAGTTTTTATTTCAAAGAAAATAGTCTTTTGGGAATTGATTTTTGGTCTAAAAAATTCTATATCTATTTGGTGTTTTTCCCAAGTGATTTTCTTTGATCAAAACACTTTGTTTTCCACACTTGAGCTATATCATTCTATCCTTTCTATAGGATCATTGTATTTGTGGAAAAGAATTAGTTTGTGGTCTTTTTGATCACCTTGTTGTTAACCCTCCTACTTTGTGTTATCCCTCTTGTGTAGAGGTTGATTTTGGAGTGGTGGTTAGCTCCCTCTAGTGAGAGGTAGAGATTGGTTTTGTCTCCCTCTAGTAAGAGGTGGAGTTTATGTTGGTATCCCTCTTAGTGAAGAGGTGGATTGTGTTGTATTGGCTAAGTGCCTACCCCTCTTGTGTGAGGTGGTGTTTGTGTGGCTTTGTGCCTAGCCTCTAAGTGTAGAGGCGGTGTTTGTAATTGAGAGAGGAGTTGTGTACTCCTAGTTGTATTTACCCAAATCTTCAGTGGAGGTTCCCTGTGTGGGAAGTCCTGTGTGGATGAGATAGTGGAAATCCTTCTATGAGAAGGTGGGGACGTAGAGCAGTGGCTCGAACCTCGAAACAAATTACTTGTGTTTGTGATTGATCCATTATCTCTCTCTACTTTGTGCCTTGCATTGACTCATATTATCATATCATTCTTGTATGCTTGGCTTGTTGTTTGTCTGCCTCACTTGTGCTTAACCAAGAGAGCTTCATATAGCGCCTCAACTCTTATTCAGAGGAATCAAGAGGAGTTAGTCCAGAGCCCTTCACCGGGAATTCGGCTACACTCGTTAGTTGCATTAATGTAGTTGTAATTTAGTTTTAATTTCCGCATTTAGTTTATTAGATTAGTGGTACACCTATTCACCCCCTTCTAGGTGTACTTTCAAGACATATACATGAAGTTTAACATAAACATGAAAAACATATCAAAAATATGGAATACAAGTCAAAATGTATGAATCATCAAAACTAGACTATACTAGTACATCTAATGGGAACAAATGAGCATTCAAGCACAAACATATAATAATCTATTTGTGACTCACTAGTTGTACAAGTATATATCTAAGTTTTAATGAAAACTAACATCTAAACATGTAATCAAAACATGAAGCATAAAACAAACTTATAAACATACATATGATCATTATGGTAAATGAACATGCATTAGATCTATGATATATACAATAGCTAAAACAAATGTGAGAACACAAAAGTTTAAGTCCATATAAACATGGGTGTCTCAAATACTAATTATGTATCTCACTAATCTAAATAATCATGACATTTAACATACTAATCGTGAAATATCAAAACATGCTAAAAATGAATAATATGAAATCATGTAAACATAAATGAGGAGTAAAAGATCATTATCAAAACCGATAGGGTACATCTCCATCTCTCCAAACCAAGGTGGTCCTTCCACCAAACTCCCCTTGAAAGTGATGCATCCAAATAGTCCTCTTTAAGCTCAGAACACATCCACCTCAAGGCACCATTACTCTCACATCATGTGAGAGCCCACACCAACATCAAATAAAATAGGAGCAGTCTTTGGTACCCATACTCTTTTGGGTCCATGGTGGTTCGCTCCTTTCCTAACCCAAACAAATTTATTTACTAAATTTGAATCATGTATCTTATCATAACAAAATTTAGCAAGGTGGCCCTTTACGTCCACAATGTGTACAAGTGTACACATGAGCATACAAAGTGTTATGGGTGTGAATGTGGGAAGCATGTGTATACTGTGGTTTGTGTGCATGCATGATGGATTTGTTTCTTACGGAACATAAATTCCAAACGTGTATCATTCATGGCACAATGGCTCAAAGTGGAGCCCAAACATTCAACACTTTTCTTCAAAATATTTATATCATTTTTAATACTAGAAGATAAAGTGGAGCATGCAATAGGTGAGGTAGAATGTGAAGCTACACTAGCTTGGCAAACATGAGAATCTATATCATTTTTCAAAGAAATGTTTTTCTTGGAAACCAAATCCAAATCCTTTGAAATTAAAGTAATTTTTATTTTCAAAGATTCATTCTCTTTTACAACAAAATCAAGTTTTAAAGTTAAATCCTGATTTTTCTTTAAAATATTTTCACAATCATTTTTACTTTTCAAGATCTTATTTTCATTTAGGGCAAGATCAAGTTTAGATTTCAATGAATCCCTTTCATTAGAAATCTCCACTTTCTCTTACAAAACCAAATCTAGTTTTGAACAAAAATCCTTATTTTCTTTGTTAAGTCCAAAACTCTTCTTTTTCAAAAGATTATATTTTTCATGCAATTTTTCACAAACAATTGAAAGTTCTTCATTCAAAGCATTGGCATCAATATAATCATTACTAGAAGAACTAGCATCATCATCATCTAATTGAGTTTCCGAGTTTACCTCAAGGAGTCATTCCCTTGGACCATGTAGCAATGTTGCTCGAATTCTCGACTAGATTCATTCTCCATTTGGATTGGCAATTAATGTTTGGAGGAGGTCAACGTGTTCCACACTGCAAAGGCGGAATCACAGTTAGAAACCATCATAAGATATTCTTTGTTAAGCGTGCATCTAAGTGCCTCAAGGGCTTGTGCATTGGCCTCTATTTGCTTGCCATTACCAAGATAGGATTTCTTGGTAGCGGCAAGGAAAACATGCAAGCCTAGGGTTTTTAGGTACATACTCATCCTAAATTTTCACATGTCAATGTTGAAAACATCATACATGGGAGGGGTCAAGCAATCCATGAGTGAATGTATAAATAAAGAAGTGTGCAAATGCAAATCTAGATTAGCAAACCAAGATCACACTCCTAGGTGGTTAAACCTAATATCAGGAGCGTAGGCTCTGATACCAATTGAAAGTACACCTAGAGGGGGGTGAATAGGTGTATGGATAATCTATGATCAATAATGCGGAAATTAAAATCTTAATGCAACACACTTAGTGTAACCAAAAAGTGTAGCTGAATTCCCTGTGAAGGGCTCTAAACTAACTCCTCTGAATTCCTCTGAATAAGAGTTGAGGTGCTATATGAAGCTCTCTTGGTTAAACACAAGTGAGGCACACAACCAAACCAAGCATGTAAATGATATGACAATATGAATCAATGCACAAAGTAAGAGAGAGAGAGAGTTAGAGAAAGTGGATCAATCACAAACACCAAGATATGTTTCGAGATTCGAGCACACAGCTCTACGTCCCCGCCTTCACACAGAAGGACGTTCACACAGGACTTCCCACACAGTGAACCTCCACTGAGGATTTAGGGCAAATACAATCGGGAGTACACAACTCCTCTCTTAACCAATACAATCTCTACTCTTAGAGGCAAAGCACAAAGCAAATCACCTCTACACTTAGAGGGATAGGCACTTAGCCACACAAGCAACAATCACCTCACACTTGAGGGATTCCAACACAAGCTTCACCTTTCACTAGAGGGAGCCAAATACCACTTCCACTATCACCTCACACTTGAGGGATAACAAATCAATCACCTCTCACTAGAGGGATATCACAAAGATGGAAGGTTTACAACTTGGCGGTTTCCACAACCAGAAACTAATTTTCTCACTAAATAAAGATCCTATAGATAGGATAGAAGATATGCTCAAGTATGAGAAATAAAGAGTTTGAAAATAAAAAACTCAAAGAAAAACTCTTGGGAAAACTTCTAGAATTGATATAAAAATGAAGATCAAAAACAATCCCAAAGACTTTCTTTTTCTTTGAATTTTCCAACCCTTTAAAACAAAATAAAGATAAAATCTATAGGCTTAAAAACTCTTTTGAAAACTTGTATTAAACACTTGAGAATATGAGAAATTTTGGCTCTTGGAATCTGCCTGTTGGCAGCTGAAAAGGGTATTTTTGCCCTTCCGGTCGACTGGCCGGTCGACCGGCCAACGATAAAAAATGTGATCGGTGAGCCCTCCAGTCGACCGGGGGGTCAACCGTGCCAGATTCAGAGAGCAATTGTTCTCTGGCTGGTAGACCGCCCGGTCGACCGGGCTAAAGTGAACGGTCGACCGCCCGGTCGACCGGCTGCACCCGAGAGTGGGCTAACTTCAGTCGGTCGACCGTTCGGTCGAGTGACTGAATCACTTGGCCTTTGTGCACGTCTTATGCACATTGGTCGACTGGTTCGGTCAACCGACCACTGGTCCGGTCGACCGTCCCGGTCGACCGCCAGAGCCTGGCAAAGACATTTTCAGGATTTAAAAACTAGTCTTTTGAACTTCAATAAAATCTCATAAAATCACATAAATTTCACAAAAATCAGTTCTTGTTATATCTTTGAAATACAAACATGTTTGAGTAAAAATCAAAACATGTTACAAACATTTTGAACCATTTTTGTGACTTGGACAATTTGCCTTAAACCAAATTCTGTATTTTCCAAAACTTGAATTTTTGAAATAGAAATCCGATTTTTTCAAAACACATGTAAATACAAAAACATGATATTAAATAACTTTGAAGCATATAGTATATGGATAGAATCCAATATACATGAAAGGTATTATATCTATGTTTTTGACATTAAATCCAAAAATAAGTTTTGTCTAAATATAAAACTCCAAACACATGAATAGTGTATAAAAATAAGTTTTTCTAAATAGATGAAGCATAGATGTATATGATCAAATCTAATATATATTAGATCATGTAAACTTGTTTTGATTCTATCTATTCATGAAAACCAAGATCAGTTAAACTGAAAACCAAAACCAATAAACATGAAACTTAAAATAAGTGTGTGCTGTGACTTGAGCATATCACACTATCTAATCTTTACAATGGATCTAAACTAAATCGTAAACTAAACAAACCGAAGCCTTCTTGTAGAACGCCGTCTCCAAGTCGACTCGATCCAAA
This sequence comes from Agave tequilana, assembly GCA_038442645.1. NCBI lineage: Eukaryota > Viridiplantae > Streptophyta > Magnoliopsida > Asparagales > Asparagaceae > Agave > Agave tequilana. The sequence continues at coordinate 389,955 of JAVJIF010029691.1, read as the reverse complement.
CGCGATTTTTCGAGCTTGACTTCAACCGAGCACTAGATATGAACTTGACGTTCGAGCTCTTGATTCACGATATGAAAGCTCTAAAACACCTTTGTTGAAGCTAATCACCTACTAATATCTTGGTTAAATATCTGAAACTAAATATCACAAGATTATTAGTAAACTATAACTGCATGAGTTAATCATCATCAAAACTACAGTGGAAGGCCTCTAGGCCAACATATTTTGCATGAAGAAGGCAAATATCAATGCAAATAACTTTGAGTTGTAGCCAACGTTGATTCAAATGGTGGAAAATCAATGACAATTTGGAGATCTTCCAAATGATAATCTAAATGAACACATTGCAAGCTTCCTTGAGATAAGCGATACTCAAAAGTACAATGGTGTGCCAGCAAAGATGGTTGGTTTGATGTGAAATCACCTAGAGGGGGGTCAATAGGTGATAATGCTAATCTATGGAACTTAATGCGGAATTTAAAATTTTAATGCAATACACACTCAAGTGCAATCAACAAGTGATGCACACACAACCAAGCATATAAATATGAATGCAAAATGTGAAATGATGCAAGGCACAAAGTAAAGAGAGAGAGAGAGAGCCAATGGATCAAGTGCAAATAACAAGATATGTTCCGAGGTTCGAGCACCCTGCTCTACATCCACGCCTTCGACACATGAAGGATTTCCTATCCACTAGCTTGTCCACAAAGGACTCCCACAAAGGGAACCTCCACCGAGGATTTGGGGCAATAACAATTACAAGCACAAGGAGTACCCAACTCCTCTCTTTACAACCACACCTCCTCCTTGAGGCAAACTCCAATCCAACAAACAATCACCTCACAACTTGAGGGATTAGCACAAAGCAAACACAAGGATCACCTCGCAACTTGAGGGATACAACCCAAGGCACAAAGCCAAGCAAAGATTGGCTTTACAACTTGGTGGTCTAAACAACCACAAACAATCTCTTTTCCTACACAATATTCCTATAGAATAAGATAGTAGATGTAGCTCAAGTGTGGAGAAAACCAAAGGAATGGAAATCAAAATACACAAAGAAAATTCTTGGAAAAATATGGAAACCAAGATGAAGAAGTTCAATCAAAACACTTTCCCAAAAATCCCTTTCTTTGATTTTCCAAACCCTAGCAAAACACCAAATAGATTGTTCAATCAAAACCCAAAAACTTCTTTTTAATTGCTGTGAAGACACTAGAGAGTCAGGAAAAATTAGCTCTAAAAATCTTAAAGAAAACAGGCTACTAATGGGGTATTTATAGCCCCTAGAAAATTATAGCCATTGATCACAGAGACTACCAGAAATACACTATCGATCGACCGCTCGGTCGACCGTCCAACGGTCATATTTTGACCGTGGCAGCAACCGGTCGACCGATCGGTCGACCGAAATAAACCGAGAGCAACCTGCTCTCAGTCGGTCGACCGGCTTAAAAGGGCAGCCAGCGTGCACGTATCCGTGCACGTCGGTAGACCTCTATGGTCGACCGGCTACTTGGTACGGTCGACCGAACTCGACCGTTCGGTCGACCGACCTAGCCTGGAAGAGGCTATTCTGGTCAGAAAAACTAAGGTATTAAATTCCAATAAATTTTCATAAAATCTCTAAAAATACACAAAGATAGTTTTATCATTTTATATTGAAATATAAACTTGTGTTAAAAATATCAACACAATTTTCAAACATTATGAACTATTTAGTGTTTTAGAAATTTTGCCAAAAACTAATAACGGTATATTCTAGAAACCAAACTTCTAAAAGAAGATATGTTTTATCCAAAACTTATTCAAATACAAAAACATGATATTTAATCATTTTGAATCATGATGTATATGGATCGAAATCCATATACATAAAACATATACATATCATAGTTTTTTACTTTAATTCCAAATATATGTTTTGTTACAACTACCAAAACATAAAACACATGAAATAGACTATCAAACTAAGTTTGTTTAAATAGTTGAAGCATGCATGTATATAAAACAAATCTAATATACATTAAACCAAGTAAACTTGTTTTGATATAATATCTATTCATGCAAACCAAGATCGTTTAGACCAAAAATCGAAAACCAATATTCAAAACATGAAACGTGTGTGTTGTGAACTTGAGCATTGTTGGCCCAAAAGGTTACACTCTCCATTTATTGAGTTTTGATGATGACAAACCAAATTAGTGCTATTTGGTACTAATGAGATTGTTTAAGATAAGTTTCAAGTTAGTACCATATTGGAGGCCATTGCTTAGCCATTGCAACAAATTCTAAGTTTCATGAAGCAAAGAAGGCATATTGCATTTCAAGGAAGGAACATAGAAGAAGGGGCTCTAGCAAAGCATAGCATGGCTCAAGACTTGAAGATGCTCAACAAGACTTGTTTTTAATTTTATAGGTTTAGAATTTTGTTAAAGAATGATGGATAGGTTTGAAGCTCAATCACACACGTTTTTGCGCACATATTGTTTCTAAGATGATTTTCTATAAAATGTACAAAATATTTTGATATACAATCTTCTGCCTCAAAATTCATCTTTATGTTTTATACAAATATCTTTTCAAAATTATTTTGGTCAAAATCAAAATCCTCTTTAAAATCTATTTTTAAATCTGACTTTTGACCTTAGCCGGTCGACCGCATCAGTCGACCGTGCCTATGTCAGTCTTGTCCGGTCGACCGGACAAGTCGACCGTGGTTCTGGCAGATGCACGTATCAGTGTGCATGTTTGCCAGTCGACCGCACGGTCGACCGACTGTAAGTCAGTTTGCTCTCGGGTTTGTTGGGTCGACCGGGCGGTCGACCGTATGCCTGTAACAGCTCTATTTTTGAATAGGCGGTCGACCGACCGGTCGACCGACTAGCCGTTGAATAGTAAACGGCTATTTTCTGGGCTGTTTTAAGTTTTGTCTTTTTGTGTTTAAAATTAGTTTAAGGGATATATTTCAAACCTAATACTCTCTGATTAATCCTAATTCTGTTTTATCCCTAAACCCTAACCCTCTCCTATAAATAGGGGTGTTTGGGGAGAGATTGCTTACAACAACTAATTACAAGAGAAAATTTCCAAAAGTTTCCAAGTTTAAGGCTTTCAAAAGATCTTGGTTTTTGTGCCAAAAATTCTCTCATTTTCTGAAGTGTTTTTCAAAAGAACTCTCTGATTTCATTTTCTTTTCTCCTTGCACACAAGAGCTTCATTCCTACTCATTGTTCTCTAAGGACCTTTTGTAAGGGAAGAGACTTTTGAAAGAGAGAGTTTGTGGTCTTTTGACTACTCAGAAATTGCTTGTACTTGAGATTGTGGAGTTGGGTACTCTGGTGTAATAGTGTTTTCTTTGTGATAGTGGAAGTAGCTAGAATCCTTCTGGGGAAGGCGGGGAAGTAGAGCTGGGTGCTCGAACCTCGATACCATATCCTTGTGTTTGCGTTTGGTTTACATTCTTGCACTCCTTACTTTACTTTACTTGCATTTATTACTTGCTTATCATCATCATTGCTATACTTGCTTGCTTTCATTCATCTTGTGAATCTTGTTGGATGATTGTTGCATCTTAATTTTTAATTTGTTCCTTGATTAGCATTATCACCTATTCACCCCCCTCTAGGTGATTTTCAATTGGTATCAGAGCTTGGACTCTAGGTTTGGCTTAACATCCATAGAGAGATCCTTAAAATATTTCTAATCAACATTTTCAGTCATACATTCATACACTAGTAAACTTGGCCGATAACATTAAAACCCCTCCTAAATTTGATGGACTTAATTTTCCTATTTGGAAGGTTAGGATGACTATATTTTTGCAATCTTTGGGTAGCTTAGTGGCCAAGTCCTTGACCAAACCCTATGTTGCACCCGATAGTTGATTGAGAATAAAAATAGAGTTTAGATTGTCTTAGTCTCAATGCGAATCCGCTGTAGTAAGGGCTCGAGCGGGTCGTGATCCTCAGGGAAGGATGCGATGCAAGCTTTTGCGGCAGATTCCTCGGTATGCTTTGAGTAAACACAGAAGAGATTAGATTTGAAGAGAATATGGATTAAAAAGCATGGTTTTACTGATCTACTACCACAACCCACTATGCAAGTCTTGGATGTTGAATTTCATCTTGAAATAAATGTGATTTACCCTAGGTTATTAAGAGTGATTCAAGTAAGAGAATACGATACTAGATTATAACTAAGTTCCATTATTAAAAACTAAACAAGTTTCATCCTAACATCTAAGTACAGCTTAAGAAAAGATTAACCTTAACTTTAGGCCGTCCTAGTTCTTAAGCATGAAGTCATGATGAGTCCTTTAATTGTGCAACCTAGATTAATAGATCTAGTTATCAGTTTAATCTTCAAGAAAAACATTTATTAAACCTAGGGTTTCTAATGGATGGTCATCAATCGATTCAAATCCTACTTGCCCTAGGGTTGCTTAAGTGATCAGCAAACCATACAAGGAATTAGTTAGACATCATCCTTTTTTATAATTATTTTTTTTATTTTTTTTCTTTTTAATTAGAAGAAAAGAAGAAGAAAGAAAACACGAGATCACAGATGAAAACCGAAGCAAATAATCACAGAGAAAGAAAAATAAAATAACAAGAATTTAAATGTGAAAAAGAAAGTAACCTTTATTGCAGAATAGATCTCCAATTACAAAGCTCAATTTTCTTCACAACGTACATGGAACGGAAAAATTACAACTTGCTGAAAACAATGGCTAAAGAAAACCCTAATCGCCTCTGCATGCCCCTCCCTGTTGCGAATGCTCTGATATTTATAGTGCAGAATGTAGAGGAGTCCTGGATAAACATCACCACGAAACCTGGTATCCATCCCTATCTAAACTGCCGCGTTCCCACGGCTTTTGCCGCGCCTCCGCGGCAATCCTGGCTCTGTTGGCCACGCGCTTTGGCGCGTGGCCTCTCCTGGTCCGTCCATGTGGGCGCCTCCTTCTAGAATTGTGATCCTGGCCTTTTAATCTGAATTTTCGAGATAACTTGGTAATCAAGTTACTCTTAATCCAGATTTCTTCAAATCCTCTCTCCACGAAATTCCTCTTTATCTTTGCTTTTTATCCTTATCCCGCAGGTGTTTAGGGTTTGATAGAAGTCTATCCAACCCTAATTTCTGATATTTGCAACTTTTAGCCCTTGTATTTGCATTTTGAATCTTTGTATTTGCGCTTCTTCACCTGGGCTTCAAACATGGGCTTGGATCTGGGCTTTTGGGCTCTTTTAGCTTTATTCTTTATTAAATTGATAATTTGAGGCCTGCACATATTAAATAAAGAAATATTAATAATTGTGCATTATAATATGAATAAATGTGCAAATGCGATGGTATATATGATGACAAATATGCATTTTTCACTACCTATCACACCCCCACACTTATCTTTTTGCTCGTCCTCGAGTAAAAATCAAAAAGAAAGAGAAAAATCTAACCTAGTTAACTCACTTTCGTAGGAATCACGATTGCACTTAGCATGTGCAACAAGCCGTTAAACCCCTAGGTTACCCTAGAGGACGAGTGTTGTCTCGTGAGGGTTTTCAGCGGATTACACCCACAAAATCCATAAAAAGGAGGTATTTGAGTTATATTTGAAGAGACTAAGTAGTCTATAAGTTTTAGGATCCTCATTTTTATTCATTCCTCAAACCTAGTCTTAATAAAGTCAATTGTTGTTCATTTTAGGTAAGAATTAAAATTGAATTTCTAATATAGTCTTTTTCGTTACCAAAAATCATATGCACCCTTATGTTTTTACTAGGAATTCCTTGACTTTGACTCTCATGCCTCTTTATTTAATACATATATATATATATATATATATATATTTTTTTTTTTGATATGTATAACTCATCTAATATTCTTTCGTGTAAGTATCAAGGCTTCCTGAGGCCCTAATACCTAACTAATTGACTATTAGATGTGTTAATACATATAAGTAATTTTTCCTTAATTTCCTTAGGCTTTCTAATCCACCCATGTAACGAACTTAAAGCTGATGACTCCCAAACCGGTTGGCTTTAGGGCACCAGGTGAGAAAACACCCCGCGGACTCAAATTCGAGTGAACTAGGCCACGAAACTAAGGTTTTATTTATATTATTTTTTTTATACTCACCTTTAGGCGTGAATACTTATGCTTCTTGAGGCACATGTATCCAGCTTAATTAGTGGTTGATATATAAAATATTTTTTTTTTTTATATATATGAGGCACAAGGGTCTTTGTCTTAGAATCCTAGATATGCATTAGGTATGCAATATTTCATTAAGGTAAAAATCAAGACTAATTATTTATTCAATTTCTCTCCTATACCTAAAATTTAAACAATTTATTTATTTTGACCAAGTTTTTAGAAATCCTAATCATGATTTTCCTAATCCTTAAAACTAACTTAGGTTTCTTTCAAAAAATAAGTCAAAATACTTCCTTTTTATAAAATTTTTTTTTTATATTTTTATATATATTTTTTTATAATAAGAGAAAAATATTTTTTTTTTATACTTCTATATTTTACAATATTTTACATACCCTTCCCCCACACTTATTTCATGCATTGTCCCTAATGTATGAATGAAATGCATGCATGCATGAACTGGCAGAACGATACAGTTACCGATACAGTGGGTCAGAAAGACCCATGGCCACATTAACTTCCGGTACCGACTCCAAGAATATCTTAAGACGCTGGCCATTAACCTTGAATGCATTGCCATTTTTGGGGTCGTAGATCTCTATCGCTCCGTGTGGAAACACGGTCTTAACAATGAATGGCCCAGTCCATCTTGACTTCAATTTGCCGGGAAAAAGATGAAGTCTAGAGTTATAGAGTAAAACTTTTTGTCCTTGGACAAAAGTTTTTCTCGTGATGGATTTATCATGAAAAACCTTAGCTCTATCCTTCGCAATCTTTGCATTATTGTATGCATCATTCCTCAACTCCTCTAGTTCAGAAATTTGTAATTTCCGAAACTCACCGGCTCTATCTAAATCGAAATTTAGCTGCTTAATTGCCCATAGGGCCCGGTGCTCTAGCTCGACAGGAAGGTGGCAAGCCTTTCCAAAGACTAGTCTATAGGGAGACATTCCTAGAATCGTCTTGTAGGCAGTCCTATATGCCCATAGGGCATCCACCAGTTTGATGGACCAGTCCTTCCTATTCTGACTCACGGTCTTCTCCAAAATGAGCTTGACTTGTCTATTGGAAACTTCTACCTGTCCGCTAGTTTGAGGATGGTAGGGCGTAGACAACTTATGAGTAATGGCATATCTTCGCATAAGAGCTTCAAAAGTTCTATTGCAAAAATGTGTGCCATTGTCACTAATGATAGCTCTAGGGATTCCGAAGCGTGAGATGATATTCTCCTTCAAGAATTTGACAACAACTTTGTTGTCATTTGTCTTACAAGGTATAGCTTCTACCCATTTCGACACATAGTCTACGGCCAACAAGATGTATAAGTGCCCAAACGAATTAGGGAAGGGTCCCATAAAATCGATGCCCCATACATCGAAAAGTTCTACTTCTAGAATGGGATTTAGGGGCATCATATTCCGTTTGGAAATTCTTCCTATCATTTGACATCTTGTGCAAGTCTTGCAATACTCAAATGCATCTCTAAACACAGTTGGCCAATAAAAGCCACTTTGCAGAATTTTCTCGGCAGTTTTGCGGGGACCAAAATGTCCACCGCAAGCGAACTCATGATAAAAATCTAGGACACTTCTAGTCTCCTCATCGGGGACACATCTCCTAATGATTTGGTCGCTACAGTATTTGAAAAGATAAGGATCTTCCCACATGTAATACCGAACTTGAGACAAGAATCGGTACCTATCCTGTTTAGACCAACTAGGTGGTGTTTGGTTTGTGACTAAGTAATTTACTATGTCAGCAAACCAAGGTTCCTTAGAGATGGCTAGAAGTTGCTCATCGGGAAAATTGTCATTGATGGGCAGCTCGACAGTAGGTGCGTTGGGCACACGAGAGAGATGGTCAGCTACGACATTTTCGACACCTTTTTTATCTCGAATTTCGAGATCAAATTCTTGAAGTAGAAGGATCCAACGAATGAGTCGGGCCTTCGCATCTTTCTTAAGCATAAGGTATCGCAGAGCAGAATGGTCCGTGAAGATCGTGGTCTTAGTCCCAAGTAGGTATGGACGGAATTTCTCCAAAGCGAACACTACTGCCAAGAATTCCTTCTCGGTGGTAGTATAGTTCACTTGGGCCTCATTAAGCGTCCTACTCGAATAGTAGATCACGTGCTGCTTATTGTCCTTACGCTGTCCTAAGACAGCACCTATCACAAAATCAGAAGCGTCACACATGATCTCAAAAGGCTTGGACCAGTCCGGAGGTGAGATGATAGGAGCAGATATAAGTTCCACTTTCAATTTCTCCCATGCACTATGGCACCTATCATCAAAGATGAAGGACACGTCCTTAGCTAGAAGGTTTGTAAGGGGTCTAGCAATCTTGCTAAAGTTCTTAATGAACCTACGATAAAATCCGGCGTGTCCTAAAAAGGATCGAATGTCCTTCACGCATCGAGGAAGTGGAAGTTTCGCAATGATTTCCACTTTGGCCTTGTCTACCTTAATTCCTTCCCTAGATATCTCATGACCTAGGACAATCCCTTGTTGCACCATGAAATGACACTTTTCCCAATTGAGGGTCAAGTTCTTTTCGGTGCACCTACTCAGCACTAGCTCCAAGTGATGGAGACACTGGTCAAATGAATTCCCATAGACGGAGAAGTCGTCCATGAAAATTTCTAGGAAACGCTCGACCATATCAGAAAACAAGCTTAACATACAACGTTGGAAGGTGGCGGGGGCATTGCATAGGCCGAAAGGCATTCGACGGTAGGCAAATGTCCCAAATGGACACGTGAACGTTGTTTTCTCTTGATCCTCCGGGGCTATAGGGATTTGGTTATACCCTGAATACCCATCCAAAAAGCAGTTATACTCATGACCTGCTAATCTTTCCAACATTTGATCGATGAAAGGGAGGGGAAAATGATCTTTCCTAGTGGCTGCATTCAACTTACGGTAGTCTATGCATACTCTCACCTTGGTAGGCAATCGTGTTTGCACTAACTCATGTTTGTCGTTCTCTACCACTGTAAAGCTAGACTTCTTAGGGACCACATGCATTGGGCTAACCCATTCGCTATCGGAAATGGGATAAATGATCCCATTATCTAACAGTTTTACTATCTCGGCTTGTACAGCCTCCTGCATAAGTGGGTTTAGTCTACGCTGTGGATCCCTCTTTGGTCTAACCCCTTCCTCTAGATGGATACGATGCTGGACTATCGTAGGGCTCAGTCCCTTAATATCTGCCATAGTCCAGCCAATGGCTTCCCTATGTCTCCTAAGGGTTGCCAGCAGGTCCTCCTCTTGCCTATTGGTCAAATTAGATGCAACTATGACCGGTAACGTCTCTTGTTCACCTAGGTAGGCGTACTTAAGATGTTTGGGCAAGGCTTTCAACTCCAAAGAAGGAGGTGGCTCAATGGGTGTGGGTGTGATGCTAGAATCTCCCATTTCTATAGAACTCAGATTTGATTCCCATTCGATCTCATCAAGGCTAAGATCACTTGTTTCTAACTCTTCCTCTTCCTCTGACTCAAGTATGTTCTCATCATTATGCTCACTCGTCATATTTTCAATGGAGTTAACCTCAAAGGGTTGGTCGGTCACATCGTAGGGATGCTTACCTAGGTTGAAAACATTGACCTCCTTGGTCATATCCCCAAAAGTCAGTCTCATGGAACCGTTTCTACAATTTATAATTGCATTAGCGGTTGCTAGGAATGGTCTTCCTAAAATAACGGGAGTTTGGGACCTAGGATTAGACACAGGTTGTGTCTCTAAGATAATGAAATCGACCGGGTAAATGAATTCTCCTACCCGTATGAGAACGTCATTGATTTCTCCCTTAGGAACTTTGATAGAGCGGTCAGCCAACTGAATAGTCACTTGGGTCGGGTTGAGTTCACCTAATCCAAGTTGTTGGTACACGGAGAAAGGGAGCAGATTGATGCTAGCTCCTAAATCGAGGAGTGCTCGATTGATTTCGGTTCGACCTATGGTGCAAGAGATGGTGGGGCAACCTGGGTCCTTATACTTGATAGGGATCTGGTTGGACAATAGCTCACTAATGTTAGTGGCTAGAAAAACCTTCTTGGGCACATTAGTCTTTCTTTTCTTGGTGCACATGTCCTTAAGGAATTTGGCATAACTAGGGACATGTTGGATTGCATCAAGAAGTGGAATGTTGAGCCTCACTTGATTGAACACCTCTAATAATTTCTCCATATGTGCATTGTTGTTGCTTCTAAGCCTATTTAGAAATGGAGCTATAGGCTGGTGCAACTGATCTGCTGACTTTTCAGCTTCAGTTTCCTTGGGACTGGATAGAGGAGGAGTGGAGCTAGATGGAATGGAAGTGGAGTTAGATGGAATGGATGGCATGGATGGATCCGATGGCAAGGATACTTGATTATCCACTTGTTTCCCCGATCTGAGTGTATGAACCATATGACACTGATTTTGGTCTTGAGCCTCATTGGCTGGCCTAGGATTCCTAGGGTTAGGCAATGGTTGACTCGGTAGGGTACCCCTTTGTCTCTCTTGCTCGCTCAATTGGATCTCTATCCTACTTAGGACTTGAGCCAGCGTGTCTTGGCTTTTAACTAGGGTATCCACCTTCTTTTCCATGTTGGACATTCTTGTTTCCATTTGTGAATATTGGAGAGAAGGTGGCTGACTTTGACTGGGAAAACCTTGCTGATAGGGTGGATTTTGGAAATTGTTGGAGAATTTGGGCCTAATCTGCTCATTGTTACTTGGGCCCCATGAAAAATTGGGATGGTTTCTCCAACCAGGATTGTAGGTGGGCGAATAAGGATTATTGGCGGGCCTTGTGAAGGCCGCACTCATATGCTCGGGCAAACCTTGGTGCGCTATGAAGACAGGACATTCCTCGAACACATGGTTCCTATCTTGACAATAAGTACAGCCCGCCAAAGATGTTGGGCTGACTTGGTTCACAGAGACTGGCTCCTTAGTTTCAAGAGCCTCTAGTCTACGCATAACAGCAGCTAACTTAGCATCTTGTGCTATGTTGGCCTCAATGGAATGAATACCTCCTTTTGAAGAAGTGGGGTCATTAGTCCTAGATTTCTCAGGAGTAGGGTCCCACTGGATGGCTTTTTCAGCTAAGTCCTCAAACAATGACCATCCTTCATTTTCATTCTTTTCCAGAAATCCTCCTTGACACATGGATTCTAACAATGTCTTAGTAGAATAATCTAATCCATCATATATGACTTGGCAAAGTCGCCATTTCTCTACCCCATGATGGGGACATTGGGCAAGGAGGTCCTTAAACCGCTCGAAGTATTTCCAAAAAGGCTCATTGGCTGTTTGCTTAAACTGTAGGATATTCTTCCTAATCAGTGCAGTCTTGTGAACGGGATAAAATTTCTTCAAGAAGGCCTTGACGAAACTGTCCCAAGTGTCTATAGAACCAACCTCTAGACTGTAGAGCCATTTTTTTGCTAAATCTTTCAACGCAAAGGGGACAAACCTAAGCTTAATGGCATCTTTTCCCAACTTAGGCATATTTATCATTAAACATACTTCCTCAAATTCCCTTATGAAGAAGTATTCATCCTCTGATTCAAGTCCATAAAACTTAGGAAGGGTGTTGATATATTGTGGCTTAAGCTCAAATGGGTCAACACCTTCATTACTCAGCTTGATGCAAGAAGGAATAGAGGTTCTAAGGGGATAGAACCTATCTTGGAGAGATGGCGGTTGAGCCATTGGAGAGTCGGGCTTTTGCTCGGGTGGTGAACTAGTCCTAGTTAGCCTGGATGTAAGTTGGTCTCTCGACCAAGTGGACATGCACAATTAGCAAACAAAGTTCACCCAATCAACCAAAAAAAGAAAAACAAACAAAAATCCTATTCTAGGGTTATCCTTGACCTAGACGACTCCTAACTTTAGACTGTCCTTAGGAGGTCTATTGTCGACGTCAACCACGAGCTAATCGGCCAGTTCAGGGCAAGACCGGTGGGAGGTTTTCCGTCAGAGACGTTCCTTAATTAAATAACCACCGTTCTTCGGGCTTTCGGCCCTCAATCCCTTCGCTAGACACCGATTTGGCAAGGGTTAATTTCGAACAACTTTCCTTCTTCGGTCAATCTCCTATTGAGTCCGAGTTACCTTAGGGCCAACGTCTAGTCAAGTTTTAATTAGGGTTAGGGTTGTGAGTGTGACTGGTATGATTTGTGGGCCAAGGAAGGGTGATGAAATCCCCACCTTATCTTTGTTATGGGTTATGCCCTTAAGATGATTTAGTGTACGTGTAAAGCTGTAGAAAAGTAACACTCAAGAAAGCAGTAAACAAACAAGAGTGCTTCCTAATCTATATGCTATGCAAACGTACCTTGTCGCCAGCGCTCTTCAACAGAATTAAAGAATTAAAAATAGACACGTGCCCTAGAATGCAAGAGTCTAAAAATATTTTTTTTATTTTTTTCAACAAATAGGTTAATGTTAATTATTAGCAGTTGCAGTGTGATCACAGAGAGATAATAACACAGCAGAAAATAGAATTTTGCACTGCAGAGCAACCTGCAGAAAAATCTATTAGTAGTCAACTACAACTGCCGCGGACCCGCGGCTTTTGCCGTGGAAACGCGGCAAAGTTGTAGGTCCAAGTGCTCTGCCTTCGAGGGCAGAGGCAGTGGATAGCTATATGTGTTTTCTGCTGCTCTGTTTCTGCTTCCTGTTCTCTGTACCTGCAACAGAAGAGAAAGAATGATTAGAACGAGAAATCGTGCCGTTCCTTCCCCGGCAACGGCGCCAAAATTTGATTGAGAATAAAAATAGAGTTCAGATTGTCTTAGTCTCAATGCGAATCCGCTGTAGCAAGGGCTCGAGCGGGTCGTGATCCTCAGGGAAGGATGCGATGCAAGCTTTTGCGGCAGATTCCTCGGTATGCTTTGAGTAAACACAGAAGAGATTAGATTTGAAGAGAATATGGATTAAAAAGCATGGTTTTACTGATCTACTACCACAACCCACTATGCAAGTCTTGGATGTTGAATTTCATCTTGAAATAAATGTGATTTACCCTAGGTTATTAAGAGTGATTCAAGTAAGAGAATACGATACTAGATTATAACTAAGTTCCATTATTAAAAACTAAACAAGTTTCATCCTAACATCTATGTACAGCTTAAGAAAAGATTAACCTTAACTTTAGGCCGTCCTAGTTCTTAAGCATGAAGTCATGATGAGTCCTTTAATTGTGCAACCTAGATTAATAGATCTAGTTATCAGTTTAATCTTCAAGAAAAACATTTATTAAACCTAGGGTTTCTAATGGATGGTCATCAATCGATTCAAATCCTACTTGCCCTAGGGTTGCTTAAGTGATCAGCAAACCATACAAGGAATTAGTTAGACATCATCTTTTTTTATAATTATTTTTTTTTATTTTTTTTCTTTTTAATTAGAAGAAAATAAGAAGAAAGAAAACACGAGATCACAGATGAAAACCGAAGCAAATAATCACAGAGAAAGAAAAATAAAATAACAAGAATTTAAATGTGAAAAAGAAAGTAACCTTTATTGCAGAATAGATCTCCAATTACAAAGCTCAATTTTCTTCACAACGTACATGGAACGGAAAAATTACAACTTGCTGAAAACAATGGCTAAAGAAAACCCTAATCGCCTCTGCATGCCCCTCCCTGTTGCGAATGCTCTGATATTTATAGTGCAGAATGTAGAGGAGTCCTGGATAAACATCACCACGAAACCTGGTATCCATCCCTATCTAAACTGCCGCGTTACCACGGCTTTTGCCGCGCCTCCGCGGCAATCCTGGCTCTGTTGGCCACGCGCTTTGGCGCGTGGCCTCTCCTGGTCCGTCCATGTGGGCGCCTCCTTCTAGAATTGTGATCCTGGCCTTTTAATCTGGATTTTCGAGATAACTTGGTAATCAAGTTACTCTTAATCCAGATTTCTTCAAATCCTCTCTCCACGAAATTCCTCTTTATCTTGGCTTTTTATCCTTATCCCGCAGGTGTTTAGGGTTTGATAGAAGTCTATCCAACCCTAATTTCTGATATTTGCAACTTTTAGCCCTTGTATTTGCATTTTGAATCTTTGTATTTGCGCTTCTTCACCTGGGCTTCAAACATGGGCTTGGATCTGGGCTTTTGGGCTCTTTTAGCTTTATTCTTTATTAAATTGATAATTTGAGGCCTGCACATATTAAATAAAGAAATATTAATAATTGTGCATTATAATATGAATAAATGTGCAAATGCGATGGTATATATGATGACAAATATGCATTTTTCACTACCTATCAATAGTGATGAGAGCACTTGGACCGACTTCAACTCTAGAGAATATGAAGCTAACTCCAAGGCCCAAAACTCCTTATTAACCGCCTTGAATGAGGATGACCTTACACGGGTAATTCATTGCCAATCCGCCTATGAGATTTGGCAACATTTATTGGTCACACACGAAGGGACTTCATAAGTCAAGAGAGCTAAGATAGATCTCTTGAGGTCCCAATATGAGTCATTTAAAATGATTGATGATGAGTCTATTGATAGTATGATTACAAGATTTACTAAAATCACTAATGGTCTTTCTTCCTTAGGTGATGACATCTCCAACGATCAAAAGGTGCAGAAAGTGATTCGGGAAATTCCGTCTTCATGGGAGATAAAGGCCACCACCTTAAAAGAATTGAACGACAAGGATGAGATGGACCTCATTAGTCTCATTGGGAACCTAAAGACCCATGAGATGGAGAAGAAGGCAAGAGAAGAGACCACTACTTCAAAGAAGAAATCCATAGCCTTCAAGACTTCATCCACCAATGATGACGATGAAGAAGACGAAGAAGAAGATGAGGAGCTAACTCTACTTGTGCGGAACGTCAAGAGGTTGTACCGGAAGAACAAGCTCAACTTTCGGAGAAAATTTGAAGGCAAAGAGGAGAGAAGGATCATTTGCTACAATTGCCGCAAACCCGGACATATCATGGCGGATTGCTCGGAGTTCAAGAAGAAGATGACTTCCTCCTTCAAGCCAAAGAAGCCAGAGGAAAAGAAAGCATACAAGGCAACGTGGGATTCGGAAAGCGAGTCCGAAGAAGAGGTGGATACGGCAAACATGTGTTTCATGGCAAACACTCCAAAGGTAACCTCTCAATCTCTTGACGATGAAGAAGATGAATTAAGTAAGGAAGTCTTGTATATGCTTTTGTTGAACTTTCCGAAACTTATGATAACAAGAAACTTGAATGCTTAAAATTGCAAAAAGAAGTTGCTTTTCTTAAAAATCAACTTGCTATGATTTCTAAAGAAAAAGATGATCTTTCTTCAAATCTTATTTCTATTCAAAATGAGTTTAGTGCCTACAAGGCTTCTTGTAAGGCAAAATCTCCTGTGATTGATCAAAATGAAATTTCTTCTTTTAAATCTAAAATAAATGATTTTGAAAAAGTTTTAAATGATTGTGCTTTTAACACAAGGAAACTTGAGGACATGTTTTCTAAAAAGCACACCTCTCATGCTAAAGATTCACATGCTCATAACACTTCTCATGCTAAATCTTCCCATGTTCACAATTCTCATGCTCACAAATCACACACTCACTATGCTTTTAAATATGGTAGAGTGTATAGATGCACGTATTGTGGTAAGAATGGACATTTGGCTAAATTTTGTTATGACCAAGTAAATAGGACCAATAATCTTGTTTGGGTTAATGAAACTAACTCTTTAGGACCCAAGAAAATGTGGGTACCAAAATCAAGACCTAAATTATTTGATGTAGGTACACACCAAGGCTCCAAGACGTAGGGAGCGGTGGTAACTTGATAGTGGTTGTTCGAGACACATGACGTGGGATATCAACAACTTCACAACCCTATCAAGGTACATGGAAGGTGGCTCCGTCACCTTCGGGGATGACTCCAAAGGAACTATCATCGGTATAGGTAACATTCAAATTGGTGCATCTCCTATTATAGAGAATGTTGTTTTAGTTGATGGTTTAAAACATAATTTTCTTAGCATTAGTCAACTTTGTGACCGTGGACTTAAAGTCATTTTTGATGATACTTCTTGCAAGATTTTTGATGTTAAATCGGATGATTGTATTCTTACCGGTTTTCGTAATAATAATGTTTATATTATTGACATGCTTAATTTAGATTGTTCTACTAAATGCTTGAATGCTTTTGATGAAAATTCTTGGCTTTGGCATAGAAGATTAGGACATGCATCTTTTGACCATCTTGCTAGAATTAATTCTAAGGATTTAGTAAAGGGTATACCTTGCTTGAAGTTTGAGAAAGACCGCTTTTGTGGTGTGTGCCAACTTGGGAAACAAACCAAGTCTTCCTTCAAACCAATTAAGGATATCATGACTACTAGGCCCTTAGAACTAATTCATATGGATCTTTTTGGACCAACACAAACTAAAAGTTTAAATGATAGTAGATTTGCATTTGTTTTAGTTGATGATTTTTTCCGTTTCACTTGGGTTTTCTTCTTGCAAAATAAAGATCAAACTTTTTCTCATTTCAAAATTTTTCGAAAAAGGGTTGAAAAAGAAAAAGGCTTTTCAATTTTGAGAATAAGGAGTGATAGAGGTGGTGAGTTTGTTAACCAACTCTTCATGACTTATTGTGATGAAAAGGGAATCAAGCATGAAATATCTTGTCCTAGGACTCCACAACAAAATGGAGTAGTAGAAAGGAAAAATAGAACACTTCAAGAGATGGCTAGGACAATGATAAGTGAATATGACCTCCCTCAATATTTATGGGCCGAGGCCGTAAACACCGCATGCTATATTTCAAATCGTATTTATGTGTGTAAGAATTCTTCCAAAACATCTTTTGAAATGTATCATTCTAGAAAACCTAATGTTGCATATTTTAAAGTTTTTGGATGCAAGTGTTTTGTTTTAAATACTAAGGAGAATTTTGGTAAATTTGATGCTAAGGCTTATGAAGCTATCTTTGTTAGATATTCTTCTACTAGAAAAGCATATAGAGTATTTAATAGATCTTCACATACTATTGAAGAAACCATGCATGTTAAATTTGAAGAATCTAATATGTTTGTTGAGAATGTTGTAGAGATTGAACCATTAGGTGAAAACATGGAGAAACTATCCTTGAAGGACTCACCCGCTCAAAATGAAAAGCAAGAATCAATTGGTGATGTTCAAGAGGATAAAGAGGAAAGCTCTCAACCGCTTCCTAAAGCTTAGAGATACGCTACAAATCATCCTAAGGAGCTCATCTTGGGTGATGCATCTAAAGGAGTCACAACGCGCTCCAAACTCCATGACCTATGTGGTAACTTTGCTTTCATTTCTCATTTTGAACCCAAAGGCATTCTCGAAGCCGAGACGGACCCATATTGGTTGCTTGCCATGCAAGAGGAACTCAATCAATTTGAGCGCAACCAAGTTTGGCATCTTGTTCCTAAGCCCCACGATAGACCAATAATTGGTACTAAGTGGATCTTTAGAAACAAGATGGATGAGTCCGGAAATGTCATTAGGAATAAAGCTAGGTTAGTGGCCCAAGGTTACACTCAAGTTGAGAGAATTGACTTTGAGGAGACCTTAGCACCCGTAGCACGACTTGAAGCCATACGGTTGACACTAGCTTTTGCATCTTTTAAAAATTTTAAACTTTTTCAAATGGATGTGAAAAGTGCATTTTTAATGGTTTTATTAATGAAGAAGTTTATGTTTCTCAACCTCCCAGTTTTATTGATCATGTTCATCCCGATTTTGTTTTTAAACTTGATAAAGCTTTGTATGGATTGAAACAAGCTCCTAGAGCTTGGTATGAAAGGCTTTCTAGTTTTCTAATTTCAAATGATTTTGTTAAAGGCAAAGTAGACACAACTCTCTTTACTAAGCATGTTGATAATGATATATTAATTGTGCAAATTTATGTTGATGATATAATTTTTGGTTCTACTAATGAGCTTTTATGCAAGGATTTTGAAAAGGTCATGCAACTTGAATTTGAAATGTCTTCAATGGGTGAGCTCAATTTCTTCCTTGGACTCCAAATCAAGCAATTGCAAAAGGGGACGTTCATAAGTCAAGATTAATATGCAAAGGAACTCGTAAAGAAGTTTGGACTTGAAGGCTCAAAGACTTGCAACACTCCCATGGCAACTACAACCAAGCTTAATAAAGATGACCAAGGTAAAAATGTTGATATTAAATTATATAGAAGCATGATAGGAAGTCTTTTATATTTAACGGCAAGTAGGCCAGATATCATGTTTAGTGTGTGTCTTTGTGCTAGATTTCAATCGTGTCCTAAAGAGTCCCATCTTATTGCGGTAAAACGCATTATTCGTTATATTAAGGGCACTATTGGGATGGGTCTATGGTATCCGAAAACCGGAGATTTTTCAATGACGAGTTATTCGGATGCCGACTATGCGGGTTGTAGAGTAGATGAAAGAGTACTAGTGGGACATGTCAATTTCTTGGTAATTTCTTGTTTCATGGTCCTCTAGGAAACAAAATTCCGTAGCACTCTCAACCGCCGAGGCGGAGTATGTTGTCGCGGGGGCTTGTTGTGCACAAGTCCTTTGGATGAAACATACTCTCCTTGATTTTGATTTGCATTTTGATCATATAAAAATATTTTGTGATAATACTAGTACTATATGAAAGTACACCTAGAGGGGGGGTGAATAGGTGTAAGTGCTAATCTAGAAACTAAATGCAAAACTAAGTGCGCTAAATGCGGAAGCTAATGCAAATGTTGCACAAACTAATACAATTCAACAAGTGTAGCCGAATTCCCCTTAAGGGCTCTGGACTAACTCCTCTTGATTCCCCTTGAAATGGGTTGAGGCGCTATGTGAAGCTCTTGTTGGATGAGTATAAGTTAGGCACACACACACAAGCAATCCAAGCAATGTGTACACACAATCAAGCCAAGCAAATAATAGATATGGCAATAACAGATGCAAGGCACAACACAAGCAAATAGATATGATATGGCAATATGGAATATGCTCAACACAAGCAAATATGATATGATGATGATTATGATGCTTTGCACAATAATAAGAGAGAGAGTTAGAGAGACAATGGATCAAAACGCAAACACCAAGATATGTTACGAGGTTCGAGCACCTTGCTCTACATCCCCGCCTACACCACCGTGTAGGATTTCCACTATCTCAACTCCCACCGAGGGAACCTCTACCGAAGAGGATTTCTTACAACTCTAGGAGTACCAAACTCCTCTCTCAAACAACAACCTCCTCACAACCGAGGGGTTAGGCCCGTAGCCAATACAACAACCACAACCACCTCTACCGAAGAGGCTCACAATCAAACTCCACCTCTACCTAAGAGGCTCACCACAATACCACTCCGATCACCTCTACCGAAGAGGGATACAACAAATGAAGGAGGGTTTACAACAATGAGGTTTAGAACAAACAACCTCAAACACTTCTCTTTCTTTTTCTCTTATCTTTTTCCACAAAAACAAGATCCTAATAGTTTAGGATAGAAGATAGCTCAAGTGTGGAAAACTAGGTGTTTGGAAAACTAGCAACAAAGAAAATCACTTGGGAAAATCCTTGCAAAAGAAATAGAATGAAAACCAAGACAAATCTCCCAAAATATTCTTTTCTTTGATTTTTCCAAAAACCTAAAACAATAAAGATTGAAGAATTAAAGCCCCAAACACTTTTGAAAACTTGTTTTAAAACCTCTAGAAACCAGAAATTTTTCTCCTTAAAAAACTTGGCCAAAATCCCAAAGGAATGGGGTTTATATAGGCCAAAACAGAAAACTAGCCGTTAGAGCTGAGCTGGCAGCTCTGACAGGCGTCGGTCGACCGGCCCGGTCGACCGCCAACGGTCAGAAATATGACCGTTGGGCACAAGCGGTCGACCGGCCCGGTCGACCGAAAAATCCCGAGAGCAGAGCTCTCAACCTCGGTCGACCGGCACGGTCGACGGACCACTGTGCCAGACAGACGTGCACATCTGTGCACATCGGTCGACCGGTCCGGTCGACCGGCCCCTTGGTGCGGTCGACCGGTCCGGTCGACCGAACTGGCCTGGCAGGCACAGTGCAGAACTGCACAGATACGGGATTTGAAAATAGGTCTTTTCACTCAATAAAAATCCCATAAATTCACAGTAAATCTAAAAAATAGTTTTAATCACAATAAAAACTGTTTTTCTAAAAATATGTTTTTCTAAAACTTGTTTTATCATTTTTGTGTCTTGCCAATTTTTATCAAAAACAAAACTTGTATTTTTATCAAACTTGATTTTTCCAACACATGAATAGGATGGTCAAAATAAGTTTGTTTACCAAGTTAAAGCATGTATGTATAAATAGAAAACATCTACTATACATATAACATATGTAAACTTGTTTTGATCAACTATTCATAAAAACCAAATATCAAATCATGAAACATGTGTGTGTTTTGTACACTTGAGCATATCAACTAAACTAAGCTTTACAAATGTGGATCTAAAACACAAACTCTAAAACTAGATACCTAAGTCTTCTTGTCGATCTTCTATCTTCAAGTAGACTCGGTCCAAACTCCGTGATTCTCCAAGTGCAAAGGTATGATCTTTAAGTTTTGGCACGGAATCATCATGAATAGCTTCTAATCATCTTGTTGAAGCTAATCACCAACTAATATCCTGTTAATGATCTGAAACTTAGAAACACAAGAATATTAGTAAACATAACTACATGAGTGTTGATCATCATCAAAACTAGAGTGGAAGGCCATTGGGCCAACACTATACACATGACAAAGAATGCAAATCAACATAGTAAGACCAAGCACATTGAGATTAGATATCACTTTCTTAGAGATCATTTTGAGAAAGGAGATATAGATATTGATTATGTTTCTACGGATTTGCAACTAGCCGTATTTTCACTAAACCTCTTGATTTTGCTAGATTTTCGTTTATTTGTGGAGAACTTAATGTTTGTATTATTGATTAGACATGTGATTCCTAACCCTTTTTGATGTATGACAAAAAGGGGGAGAATAAGTTAGTGCATGATAAAAATAAATTTATATGGTCTTGGTTCCATATGAGTTTATATGAGTTTATATATGTTTTTGTTGTCTTGTTTATATATGTTTTTGTTGTCTTGTTTTCATGCGTTTTGAGAATTCTTGTGTTTTGTTAGTATCAAGAAAATAACATGAGATTTTCTTTATTGTTTCAATTGGCTTAAATTGGTATCAAGAGCATATATGTTTTTATGTTTTTCAATGAATTCTTGTGTTTAGAGTTTAAATGTTTTCTTTACATAGCATAATATGAGGGGAGTTTTCTCCTCCCCTATTTTTTATCTTATAACCTATTTGTTTTGTCATCATCAAAAAGGGGGAGATTGTTGGCCCAAAAGGTTACACTCTCCATTTATTGAGTTTTGATGATGACAAACCAAATTAGTGCTATTTGGTACTAATGAGATTGTTTAAGATAAGTTTTAGGTTAGTACCATATTGGAGGCCATTGCTTAGCCATTACAACAAATTCTAAGTTTCAAGAAGCAAAGAAGGCATATTGCATTTCAAGGAAGGAACATAGAAGAAGGGGCTCTAGCAAAGCATAGCATGGCTCAAGACTTGAAGATTGCTCAACAAGACTTGTTTTTAATTTTATAGGTTTAGAATTTTGTTAAAGAATGATGGATAGGTTTGAAGCTCAATCACACACGTTTTTGCGCACATATTGTTTCTAAGATGATTTTCTATAAAATGTACAAAATATTTTGATATACAATCTTCTGCCTCAAAATTCATCTTTATGTTTTATACAAATATCTTTTCAAAATTATTTTGGTCAAAATCAAAATCCTCTTTAAAATCTGTTTTTAAATCTGACTTTTGACCTTAGCCGGTCGACCGCATCAGTCGACTGTGCCTATGTCTGTCTTGTCCGGTCGACCGGACAAGTCGACCGTGGTTCTGGCAGATGCACGTATCAGTGTGCATGTTTGCCGGTCAACCGCACGGTCGACCGACTGTAAGTCAGTTTGCTCTCGGGTTTGTTGGGTCGACCGGGCGGTCGACCGTATGCCTGTAACGGCTCTATTTTTGAATAGGCGGTCGACCGGACTAGCCGTTGAACAGTAAACGGCTATTTTCTGGGCTGTTTTAAGTTTTGTCTTTTTGTGTTTAAAATTAGTTTAAGGGATATATTTCAAACCTAATACTCTCTGATTAATCCTAATTCTGTTTTATCCCTAAACCCTAACCCTCTCCTATAAATAGGAGTGTTTGGGGAGAGATTGCTTACAACAACTAATTACAAGAGAAAAATTCCAAAAGTTTCCAAGTTTAAGGCTTTCAAAAGATCTTGGCTTTTGTGCCAAAAATTCTCTCATTTTCTGAAGTGTTTTTCAAAAGAACTCTCTGATTTCATTTTCTTTTCTCCTTGCACACAAGAGCTTCATTCATACTCATTGTTCTCTAAGGACCTTTTGTAAGGGAAGAGACTTTTGAAAGAGAGAGTTTGTGGTCTTTTGACTACTCAGAAATTGCTTGTACTTGAGATTGTGGAGTTGGGTACTCCGGTGTAATAGTGTTTTCTTTGTGATAGTGGAAGTAGCTAGAATCCTTCTGGGGAAGGCGGGGAAGTAGAGCTGGGTGCTCGAACCTCTATAACATATCCTTGTGTTTGCGTTTGGTTTACATTCTTGCACTCCTTACTTTACTTTACTTGCATTTATTACTTGCTTATCATCATCATTGCTATACTTGCTTGTTTTCATTCATCTTGTGAATCTTGTTGGGTGATTGTTGCATCTTAATTTTTAATTTGTCCCTTGATTAGCATTATCACCTATTCACCCCCCCTCTAGGTGATTTTCAAGCATATCATACTACACTAATCTTTACAATTTGGATCTAAACACAAAACTAAACTATGGATACCTAAGTCTTCTTGTAGAGCGCCGTCTTCAAGCAGACTCTATCCAAACCTTGATTCACCAATCTTGATTCCAATGAGTGCTAGATATCATCTTTGACGCTTGGGCTCTTGAATCACCATGTGAATGCTTCCAAACAATCTTGTTGAAGCTAATCACCAACTATTATCTTGTTAAGGATCTGAAACTTAAACATTACAAGATTATTAGTACACATAACTACATGAGTTAATCATCATCAAAACTAGAGTGGAAGGCCTTTGGGCCAACAATCTCCCCCTTTTTGATGATGACAAAACTCATGGAGTATATATGCATGGATTAAAGTAAAGCTTCAAAGAAGCTCCCCCTTAACTCATGCATAGTAATAAACAATAAAAAGTATACAATCAATACTAAAACATGTAAATGCATAGACATGCATAACACATTAAAATGCATATAAACAAGGCTCTTGACACCAAATGAATATGCATTTGAAACATGCTCTTGATACCTATTAAATAAAATACCAATTAAATAAAACAAATAAATTATCAAAACATGCCCTTGATACCAAATGAATATGCATATGAAACATGCTATTGATACCTATTAAATAAAATACCAATTAAATAAAACAAATAAATTATCAAAACATGCTCTTGATACCAAATGAAACCAAAACATTCTCTTAATAAACATTCCCAAAACATGCTCTTGATACCACAAAACTAATACTCATGCATAGTAACTCCAAATTCTTTTCCCCCTTTTTGTCAATCATCAACAAAGGGGTAAAAACAAACATAATAGAAATAACTTCTTCTCCCCCTAAATGTTCGAAATAAGGAATCAATAAACTAATCCAAGGGGTGAAATAAAAGTCAATATGATACCAATTAAAACATGTGTCAATGAAGTGCATTGTGATATCAATTGAAATTAACAAAATTTAAGAAGTGCCAAATCCAATTGAAATTAAACAAGGCATTGAAACAAAAACAACATTTTATATCAAAAATAAAACATGTAAGGTAAACGTGATACCAATTGATAATAAAAACATATTGATACCAATACTAAGTAAACAAATAGCATCTTGATACCAAATGAAGATATTTTTCTTTATAAGCATATGATACCAATTACACATCAATATTAATTTTCCAATCATTTTTCATCATAAAGTTAGGGAGTGAAATGCAAAAGCAATGGTAAACCAAATACCAATTGAAATTTAAATCAATTGAAACAAAGTTAAAGCTCAAGCTTAGCATTAACAAAGTTTTGTGCTTAAAAATATAGGCATATAGTAAGCACAAATAAACATGTATATGTGTATGAAATAGAATGAGTACCAATCACAAAAGATGATACCAATTGAAATAATACATACACAACAAAAATATGAGTATACAAAAATGTCAAGATTGATACCAATTGAAAGAATAATTCAACGATACCAATTGAAACAACAATAAGAGCAAGTGTATATCTCATATCAACTACCACCCATTTCATGATCAAGTTTAAAATGATTTTCACTATAAAACATACATGAGCATGATCTCCCATCCAACCGCCCATAGATGGTAGGGGTTTTCAAAAGATAGATTTGGAAATATAGTTTGTTTAAAAACTACTACCAAAGTGAAGAATACGAACTAGTTATATGAAAATATATAAAAACTAGTACGAAATCCTTCAAGTAAGGAACAAGCACAAAAAAAATTTTCATTAAACATGAGAATCACATGATCATCAAACACTCAAAAATCTATATAGCTATTACACTAAACACTATGTATAACACAAGAGTGTAGCCGAATTCCCCTTGAAGGGCTCTGGACTAACTCCTCTAGATTCCCCTAGATAAGGGTTGAGGTGCCGCGTTGGCTCTCTTGGTTGAATACAAGTGTTAGCAAACAATCCCAAGCAATATAACAATTTAGCACAAATTGTACTCATGAAAACTAAATCATGATAAAACATCAATTAAGGTGAGTGTACATGTATTATGTGAAATATATCATTATGAAAATGGACAATCAAGCTCAATATTGAAAATATCTTAAAACATGAAACACAAGTGAATTAAAAAAAATGAAAATCATTGAAATGATTTAAACTTCAAGGTATATGTATGTCATGTACAAACCAAAGCATACATACATATCCTAAACATGATGAGTCCACAAAAGTATATGCGTGAAGGCAAGTGGCTCAAGGATGTATTTGTATAATCAATAGTTTAGACAAGATGGACATATACATAAAGTTAAACAAAACATGTAAAATTGTGAATACAAGTCAAATGCATGAATCATCAAAACTAGACTATACTAGTACATCTAATGAATACAAATGAGCTTTCAAGCACAAACATATATAAAGGTCTATATGTAGCTCACTAGTTGTACAAGTATAAATCTTAGTCTTAATGAAAACTATCAATCAAGCAAGTAGTCAAAACATGAAGCATAAAATGGGTCAAAGATCAACATGATAAATACAATCATAATAATCAAAAACATGAAGTATCAAAATAATCACAAACATCCATATGATCATTATGATAAAGACATGTGCATTAGATCTATGATTAACATGATAGCTAAACATAAAGAGAACACAAAATATGGGTCCATATCAAACATGGGTGTCTCAAGAACTAATCATGTGAGGCATAAGTTTAACAATCATGGCAATTATCATACTAATCATGAAATACTAAAACATGCTATAAATAGATGAACATGAAAAGCATGCATATATAAATGGGAGTTAGAGAATGATACCAAAACCGATGAAGGTGCATCTCTAGTTCTCCAAACCACGGTGGTCCTCCCACCAAATTCCCCTTGAGAGTGAAGCATCCAAATGGTTCTCTTTTAGGCTCGGAACACATCCAGCTCAAGGCACCAAAACTCTCACGTTATGCGAGAGCCTCCTCCTACATCAAAAATCAAAGAGGTGATTTTTGGTACCCATTTCCTTTTGGGTCCATAGGGGTTAGTACCTTTTCTAACCCAAACAAAATCATTTGCTAAATTTTCATTATATAAACGATCATAACAAAATCTAGCAAGATGGCCTTTTCAATCACAATGTGTACATGTGTACACATGAGCATACGTGGGATGTTGGTGACCATGGGAAGCATGTGTATGTCGTGATGGGTGTGCATGCATAGTTGAAACTTGTTTCTTATGAACCAAGGATTCCAAGCGTGTGTGGTTCATGGCACAATGGCTCAAAGTGGAGCCTAAACAATCAACACTCATCTTCAAAACATTTACGTCATTTTCAATACTAGAAGATAAAGTGGAGCATGCAATAGGTGTGCTAGATGAAGAAGCTACACTAGCATGGCAAACATGAATATCAATATCATTTTGTAAAGATTTATTTTTATTCAAAACTAAATTCAATTCTTTTGTAATGAAATCAATTTCAATTTTCAAAGTAAGATTTTCTTTAAAATCAAGATCCAATTTTGAAGATAAAACTTCATTGTTCTTCAAAATATCATCACAATCATTTTTGCTTTTCAAAACATCAATCTCTTTTAGGGCAAGGTCTAGTTGAGATTTTAGTGAGTCACGTTCATTAGTAATCTCTTCCTTCTCTTGCTAAACCGATTCAAAAGTAGAACACAAATCATTCATTTCTTCTTTTAAATCAAGGTTTTTCTTTTTCAAAGATTCATGCTTTTCCAAGAATTTTTTCAAGCTTTGTGGCAAGTTCTACATTTAAATTTTGAACTTCAAAACATCCATGGCAATATGAACTAGAGCTATCATCTAGTTGAGAATCCTAATATACCTCAAGGGAGTCTTTCCCTTGAACTATGAGGCAATGCTCGTCGGACTTGTCTCTCCTAGTTCTCCTCAACTTGTTGACAATCACGGGTAGCTCGGGAGACGTCAATATGCTCCAAACTGCAAAAGCCGAGTCATAATGATCAAACACATGTAAAAGATGTTCATTGAGAGATTCTCTAAGTGTCTTAAGTGCTAATGAATTTGCCTTTTTATGCTTGCTACTATTTGGGAAGGATTCTTGTGTAGAGGCTTGATAAACTAGATGTCCTAGGCTTTTTAAATGACTACTCATCTTGGCTATCCAAATATCATGTCTAGAAAAATCAAACATAGGAGGGCTATCCATGAGTGCAAACTAAATGTGTGCAAATGAGAATGAAAATGAAGATTAGCAAACCAAGATCTCACTCCTAGATGGTTAAACCTAAATATCAGGAGCGTAGGCTCTGATACCAATTGAAATCACCTAGAGGGGGGATGAATAGATGATAATGCTAATCTATGGAACTTAATACGGAATTTAAAATTTTAATGCAATACACACTCAAGTGCAATCAACAAGTGATGCACACACAACAAAGCATATAAATATGAATGCAAAATGTGAAATGATGCAAGGCACAAACTAAAGAGAGAGAGAGAGCCAATGGATCAAGCGCAAACAACAAGATATGTTCCGAGGTTCGAGCACCCAGCTCTACATCCCGGCCTTTGACACACGAAGGATTTCCAATCCACTAGCTTGTCCACAAAGGACTCTCACAAAGGGAACCTCCACCGAGGATTTGGGGCAATAACAATTACAAGCACAAGGAGAACCCAACTCCTCTCTTTACAACCACAACCTCCTCCTTGAGGCAAACTCCAATCCAACAAACAATCACCTCACAATTTGAGGGATTAGCACAAAGCAAACACAAGGATCACCTCACAACTTGAGGGATACAACCCAAGGCACAAAGCCAAGCAAAGATTGGGTTTACAACTTGGTGGTCTAAATAACAACCACAGACAATCTCTTTTCCCACACAATATTCCTATAGAATAAGATAGTAGATATAGCTCAAGTGTGGAGAAAACCAAAGGAATGGAAATCAAAATACACAAAGAAAATCCTTGGGAAAATATGGAAACCAAGATGAAGAAGTTCAATCAAAACACTATCCCAAAAAACCTTTTCTTTGATTTTCAAACCCTAGCAAAACACCAAATAGATTGTTCAATCAAAACCCAAAAACTTCTTTTTAATTGCTGTGAAGACATTAGAGAGTCAGGAAAAATTAGCTCTAAAAATCTTAAAGAAAACAGGCTACTAATGGGGTATTTATAGCCCCCAGAAAATTATTGACGTTGGCAGCAGAGACTGCCAGAAATACACTATCGGTCGACCGCTCGGTCAACCGTCCAACGGTCATATTTTGACCGCTGGCAGCAACCGGTCGATCGATCGGTCGACCGAAATAAACCGAGAGCAACCTGCTCTCAGTCGGTCGACCGTGCGGTCGATCGGCTCAAAAGGGGCAGCCAGTGTGCACGTATCCGTGCACGTCGGTCGACCTCTACGGTCGACTGGCTACTTGGTTCGGCCGACCGTTCGGCCGACCGACCTAGCCTGGCAGAGGCTGTTCTGGTCAGAAAAACTAAGGTATTAAATTCCAATAAATTTCCATAAAATCTCTAAAAATACACAAAGATAGTTTTATCATTTTATATTGAAATATAAACTTTTGTTAAAAATATCAACACAAATTTCAAACATTATGAACTATTTTATGCTTTAGAAATTTTGCCAAAAACCAATAACAGTATTTTCTAGAAACCAAACTTTGAAAAGAAGATACGTTTTATCCAAAACTTATTCAAATACAAAAACATGATATTTAATCATTTTGAATCATTATGTATATGGATAGAAATCCAATATACATAAAACATATACATATCATAGTTTTTGACTTTAATTCCAAATATATGTTTTGTTACAACTACCAAAACATAAAACACATGAAATAGACTATCAAACTAAGTTTGTTTAAATAGTTGAAGCATGCATGTATATAGAACAAATCTAATATACATTAAACCAAGTAAACTTGTTTTGATATAATATCTATTCATGCAAACCAAGATCGGTTAGACCAAAAATCGAAAACCAATATTCAAAACATGAAACGTGTGTGTTGTGAACTTGAGCATATCATACTATACTAATCTTTACAATTTGGATCTAAACACAAAACTAAACTATGGATACTTAAGTCTTCTTGTAGAGCGCCGTCTTCAAGCCGACTCGATCCAAACCGTGATTTACCAAGCTTGACTCCAATGAGTGCTAGATATCATCTTTGACGCTTGGGCTCTTGAATCACCATGTGAATGCTTCCAAACAATCTTGTTGAAGCTAATCACCAACTAATTTCTTGTTAAGGATCTGAAATTTAAACATTACAAGATTATTAGTACACATAACTACATGAGTTAATCATCATCAAAACTAGAGTGGAAGGCCTTTGGGCCAACATGATGCTCATCCCTTTCTCACTGAAGGACAAGACAAAGATGTGGTTCAATTCCTTACCAAAAGATTCAATTACTACTTAGGAGGAGATGGCAAACAAGTTTCTCACCAAATACTTCCCACCTTCAAAATTAGCAAAACAACGAGGTGATATCACTACCTTTGCCCAATTTGACTAAAGTATTTATGAAGCATGGGACATGTACAAGGACATGATTAGGGAAGTCCCTCATTTTGGACTCCCCACTTGGTTGGAAATCCAATTCTTCTACAATGGGCTACAACCGAACAAAAAGATGATGGTGGATGCGGCGGCTATGGAGCATTGATGGGCAAAGATCTCGATGAAGACTGTGAGCTCTTGGAAGAGATGACATCTAATGACTTCTAATGGCAAGCGAAAAAGGTGACACCGAAAAAGGTTGAGGGCATGCACATACTTGACACTATCACAGTGATGCAAGCTAAACTCAGATTATTAAGGAAGTAGTTGGGAACCTCCAATATAAGTGTAACACAAACCCAAACTCAAATTTGTGATTTTTATTGAGGAACACATTCTAGTGGAGATTGTCAAGTTGGCAATACTTTTTTGTATGCTCAAATTGAACAAGCTAGTTACGTCAACAATTTTTAGAGGCCCAACAATTCTTACTTCAACACTTACAATCCGACTTGGAAGGACAATCTAAATCTTGCATGTGGTAACAACAACATCCAACAACAATCCAAACCACCTCAAAGAAGAAAACGAGTTAGAGGCAGTGATGGAGCAACTTGATGCAAATACGAAAGCTTTCATGGATGAGACCAAGATGAACTTTAAGAACCAAGCAGCGTCCATCGACAATCTTGAAGCTCAGGTGGGACAGCTTGTTAAACCACTCTCTATACGATTGCAATGATCGCTACCAAACAACACTGAGAAAAATCTGAAGGATCAAGTATATAGCATCACAGTGAGGAGTGGAAAAAAACTAGAGCAGACTCATAAACCTTCTATTGAGTATCAGAAAGATATTAGAGAAGAAGCAGAAAAGCACTAAAGAAACACCAGCCCGAAAAGGGAAGTCCAGACAGCATCCCATTTGATAGCTAGACATCCATGCCTCCATTAAATCAAAGCCCCAGCCAAAACTTACAGTGAAGCCGTCAGGGAAGTCACACATTCCACCTATACCGTTTCCCTAGAGGCTCAGAAAAGACAAGATAGACAAGCAATTTTTTGAATTTTTAGGTATTTTTAAGAAATTGCATATTAACATTCTTTTTACAGATGCTTCTGACCAAAAAACGAAGTATGCAAAATTCTTTAAGGATATTTTGTCAAAAAGCAGGAGCATAATGGAGCATGAGAAAATCACTTTGAAAAAGGAGTGTAGTGCAGTATTGCACAATAAATTACCTCCTAAACTAAAAGGTCAAAGGGGTTTTTTATACCCTCTAAAATCACCTATATGGGTGAATAGGTAATGGCTAAAATTAATAGAATTAAAAACTAAACTAGCTATCACAATATAGCAATCAACACAAGTATAATAAACACAAGCAAATATTGAGAGTTGAGTTGAGAGAGAAAATACAACAATGAATTGTTTCGAGATTCGAGCCACTGCCCTATGTCCCGCCTTCAGTGAAATGAATGTTTTCCATGATACTTGCTCTCTTGCAACCAATCACTCTGATCCCGCAAGACTCAGAGCAACAACACGAGCTCGCAAGCTCAACCGAGGCCACAAGCTCCAACACCTCACAATACAAGGGATGATGATCTTCTCAACATCACAAACACTCAACAAATATAATCCTATAATCAAGGTGAAGAGTTGGAAGCTCTCAGATTATGTAGTTAGAAAAGCTTAGAGATATTTGAGTGAAATCTTAAAGCATAAACTAGGATTTGGAATTTGTGGCTCAAACTTGAAAAGTTTTGAAAATCATTTGTTAATACTTGATAATATTGATCGTTTTGCTCTAAAACCTTCATATCTATTCTTAATGACTGTCCTATAGTCCCTCTATATATAAGGGATCAAAATAGTTATTACAAATCGAATATAGACGTTTAGAAATAATTTAGAAAAGTCCAAATCAAAATATAGTCGTTTGAGGCAAAACACAGATTTAATCCTTCTATCGGGCAACCAAAAAATGACTAGAAAAATAGTCGTTTCAAACTACGATCGAGGGCATGGTCAACTGAGCTCAAGCAGGGAGCTCTGCAATATCAGTCGGTCAACCATATGCACATAAAGAGAGCAGACTTCTGTCATCAGTCCACTGGTCAGTCGACCGATATGCACAAGCAACCTCGTGCATTTGTCTATGCACATCTAGTCGACCGGCAAAGCAAACAGCTCTGCATGGTGGTTCGACAGAAGCCAAAAGTTCTTTTAAATATTTTTAAATATTTTCAAAAATCTTGTTTGAAAAACCTAGAAAATTCTGTGTAAAATAATAGACAAAAATAAGTTCATATCTACTCTTTGAAGCATAAAGACATGTGATCATCTATTAACACAAATTGTAAACTTGAGCCTCTTTTTGTAGATTTTGAAACACTTTTAAACATGTTTTTCCAAATCCAAAAATCCAAAAACTCGAAGCTAAAACTCATTTTGTAAACTTTCTTTTCTATCAAAGTCTTTTCAACATCTTGAATTAAAATACAATATTAATTTTTTTTTTTTGTTTGTGTGTGTATTTCATGACCAATCCAAATATCTAAACTTGATTTTAACAAAACTAAATCTTATATTCTATACATTCTTTTTAGAGATGCTTCCTTGTATCCAAAACTTGATTCTTCGAGCTTGCATCCCTCTCGAGTGTTTGGTGCTTCTTTGTGCTTGAGCTCCTTAGTCAACATGTGCTATCTTTAAAACTTAACTTTGAGTCTTTCGATTGAAGCTAAAATTATAAATCATGATCTTGTTAAATCTGTAACTAAAGCAATCATAAGATTATTAGTATTATAATTACATGAGATAATCGTTAAAACTAGAGTGAATGGACCTTTGGGCCAACGATATCCCCCTTTTTGATGATGATAAAACTAATGAAGTTATTCTAAGCAAAATAGAAAAGAGCTCTTGATGAGGCTCCCCCTAAAAACATGCATATAAGAGATAGCACAATTTAGAGTAATGCAAGTTACAAATGCATATAAGAGATATGTTCATATAAGCACTATGCATAACATTCATGCACACAAGAGATGTAAAATATAAGTGGTATACATAAATGAACCTCCATCCAACCATTCCACCTACCTCCAAAACATGTAAACACAAAGAGGTATATTAATACACATAGAAGCATAAGAAGCATACTATATCATAAATCCATAATAAAATCATAGAGTATAGGTCATAATCAAAGTATGAAAAGTCATAACTCATTAAATTAACCAAAATTGCCAAAGTTATACATGAAAATTGATTTTGAAAACAAAATTATGCACATCATAGGAACAAAAGTAAACAAAGATAAGATCTCCAAGTCTTCCAACTCCCTAATCTCGTAGTATTTCTCCCCCTTTTTGTCAATCATCAAAAAGGTGGGATCACTCCTGCTCCTTGATGAAATCAGCGTCAGGTGTGTAGGGAGGATCATCTGGAGGATCAACGACCAATCGATATGCACCCGTCAGCTCTGTTGGTCCAATCCAAGGATCAAAAGGAGGGCATGAAGCTAGTAGTGGCTGAGAATAGCCATATGGCATAAGAAAAGGCCACTTGTTCTTGGAATAAGTAAAGTCATTGCACTATTGAAGATAAAAGACGGCCGAGCCAATATGATCTATGTAATTTTGAAAATTCTTCTTGATTTGCAAGAATCCTTTCGGAGGAATTAGAGGAACTAAGCTTAAGCAAGTTCATGTTATCCATCTAGGCAGTGAACTGGTCAAAAGAGAAAGGTGAAACAGAATCAAAGTGTGGAGGAGGTTGTGCCTTAGGGACGCGGGCTTGCTCACGAGCTCCTAGTTGCATCCTTTTAAGGAGGGTATGATCAATGTCAACTGAAGGAGCAAAGGCAGTCTCAGTAGAAACATAAATTTTAAATATTTGAAGAGATGAGTAATCATAATTCCAAAAGGAAGATTCTTACTCGGGTCAAAAGATGTTCAAAAAGCATGAAGTCAACAATGAGCTTGGGGATATTAACTCTAATACCTTTCAGAAGGAAATAGATTATAAGAGGAGTGCAACCCCAAGCGTGACTAGACTCTCCTCTTGAGCCGTGTGGGTGTAATGCTTCACTTCTTCGTTCTTGACCAAAGTAGGATCATCATCATTGTGAAGCAATCGGGGAGCAGTAAAAGGAGACTCATTTTAATGGTATTCAAAATCTTCAAGATCACAATGAAAGATATAGACACCATCACACGAGAGATGGAGGGCTCTAGAAAATATTTCTATGGGAATTTTCATCTCATAATTTACTACTCCAGAGTATATGAAATTATCTTCAAAAAAAAGTTTGATAGAAATTTGTAACTAGATTTGGATAAACTTGCTCTTTGATAGAAATAAAGTATTCAAGGTGATTGGCACTCAGAATTTGGGCAAGATTGAAATTCTCAAAGTCATTAGGCACTACACATTTAACAGAAATGATCTGCTTTTTAGAAAGAATAAAGTGCTTATATGTGGCACCCTCAGAAACAAAAGAACTATATTAGAAAATCTTTGCCTACCATCCGATTTCTTGGATTTTTCATGATGTTCAATATGGGATCTCTTAGAAGACATGCTGAATAAGATGGAATAATAACTAGGAAATTGAAATTTTTGAGATTGAAAGGGGGGCGAGAGAGAGAGAGAAAAGGATAAGGATTTTTACCAACAATTAATGAAGAATGATTGGTCGCTAATGTTGCATATTTAGTATCATATTTCCATACTTATTATAGAATAAAATCAGCATTGTCCTAATTAAATGTTTAATTTATTTGCAGGCCCATTCCTTAAGGTGATGAAGAGAAATGAGCCCAAAGCCTACCAAATTCTGAATTAAATCAGAATTAATTCGCACTCAGTAAATTAAGGCAAAATCAAGAGGTTAAAAATCGGTTGAGAAGAATCCTCTCAGAATCGATCGGTTAAAGCCAAGAATCAAAGGCCATTTCGTCACAATCCCAAACTCAAACGAGAAAATCAACTGAAGATAAAAGCAGAAGGCAAAACCAGGGAGACCCACCAACAGGGTGTGGCCACCTGGCCACACCCTGGCCACGGAAATGCAGCCAAAGCCGCGTTTTCGTGTCTTGGTTAAAGAGTCAGGGGGAGCGTTTGCTCCCCCAATCTTCTCGGGATTCGCCTCTTGTGGGTTTTGCCTATAAATACAGGTTTCAGCTGAGCAAAAGGGGACGACCATGTAGAGATAGGATTTAGACTAGTTTTCCATTTTTTAGTGTAGGTTTTTGTTTGTTTTTTTCATGTAATTTAGTTTTTATTTACGTAATTTAGAGGAGATCAGACTTTCATAGAAGAACAAGAATGAAGCTTGAGCTGAGAGTGACGCCGGTATAAGGTTTCTTTCTTTTCTTTTATCGTTATGAAATCAAATCTGTATTCTTTCTTTGTATGTACTTCGTTTTAGTTTTCTTCTTCTTTTTTTTTCTACTTCACTTTTCTTTTTGGTACAATTGTCTTCCAAGTGAGTCTAAAAGCATCGAAAGGGCCTTGCCTTTGCGAGTGCCACCGATAGCTCATGACGATGGAATTGAGTCTCTCTCTGTATCATTCATGCTTGAGTTGTCTTGATGATGTAATGTGGAAGAGACCAATAATCAACTCTTATGGGCTATGCGCTGATTGCCTCCACTTCAAGGTAACATCGTCGCTGAAGATTCAAGGTAAGCTTTTGGTGAAAAGTAGGTAAGTAATTATTTTTTATTTCTTTTCTTTTATTTCTGTAAATTAAATCACCAACACCACATCTTCCAAATCACTTCTTTCCCAACTCATTTGTACATAGTCGCTTTTTGATTCTCTAACTTTCTCATTCTACCGTTTTCTTTCTAACTTTAACATAACTCTTTTTTCATTTTTATTTCTTAAAAACAAAGAAGAACTTTCGTTTGTCTTCATAAAGATTTCAATACAACACTTTGAACGCTTCCATCGCAAACCCTCTTTGTGGATCACGACCCGCATAGCCACTTGCTATAGCGGTAAGAATTGAGCACTTGCACATTTTTATTAAAAGTTATGAAATTTTGTATTTTGTGTGCAGGTAAAGCTTCAATTAAATTTTGGCGCCGTTACCGGGGAGGGTTTTTATTGAAATCTTATTTTTATTTAAAATTTTTTAGAACTAAAACGAATTTTCTTCTCTATTGCAGGTTATAGGGCAAGAAATGCAGGAATAAAGGATTGCAGAAAAATATAAGTGGTCTTGGGCCTCTGTTCCAGAAAACAGAGACCAAGGACCCTCTGAATTGTCGCGTTTTCTCGGCTTTAGCCGCGTTTCTACAGCAAGGAGGAGTTCACTACTAACTGTCTTTTTGCAGGGCTGCTTGCTTTGCAAAATTCTAGTTTTCTG
This sequence comes from Agave tequilana, assembly GCA_038442645.1. Lineage (NCBI taxonomy): Eukaryota > Viridiplantae > Streptophyta > Magnoliopsida > Asparagales > Asparagaceae > Agave > Agave tequilana. The sequence continues at coordinate 354,016 of JAVJIF010029691.1, read as the reverse complement.
CAACTTTATTTTTTATATGCCATCACATAAGCCTGCTAATAAACCAACAGTAAAATACTTGTTGAAAAAGATAAAAAATTGATTAGACGTTTGCATTTTAGGCACGTGTCTTTTCAATTCATTTATTTTTACTGTTGAAGAGTGCTGGAGCAAGGTACGTTCGCATTGCATCTAGAATAGGACTCATCTCTTGGTTGATTTACATCGCTTTGAGTGAATCTTATTTACATATCTTGTACACTTGTACAAATTGATTTTAAGGGCACCACTATTAACAAGATAAGGTGGGGATTTATTCACCCTTCCTTGGCCCAAAAGCATATTCCAAGCCCTCACTAACCCAAGCCTAACTAAAAATAAGTAGAGATTGGCCCTAGGGACATCTCAGACTCAATTAGGAGATTATTCTAAGGGGGAAAAGTGTTGGAATTTGACTCCTGCCAAATCAGTATCTAGGAAAGGGATTAAGGGCCGAAAGCCTGACGGTTGGTGGTTATTTAATTAAGGAACGTCTTTGACGAAAAACCTCCTACCAACTTTGCCCTGACCTGGCTGATTAGCTTGTGGTCAAAGTCTGCATTAAACCTCCCGTGGACAGTCTAATCAGTTAGGAGTCGTCTAGGTCATAGGTCTACCCTAACTTAGTTACAATTTTTTTCCTTTTATTTGTTTGCTTATTTGTTTGTTTTTTCTTTCTTTTTGTTTGTATTCTATTGTGTGATATGGCTTATAATAAAAATTTTTTCAACTTCAATAATAATCCATATTACACACCGACTTCATTTTCGAATATTACCAACCGGTATATCATAACTTTAACCAACCTAGTGTCCCGGATTGGTCTTATCTGAATCAATATAACCCATGCCCCCAATCTAATAACTATAATTTCTATAATAACTTTAACTCTTCACAGAGTCAGTGGGGATTCACCTCGCCCGAGTGCAATTTTCAACCCACTTGTCCTCCTTCTCTACCTAGTCCACAATATTTTCAAGATTCATACTCAATTCCATCAGTCCAAAATAGGAAACTATCAATTTTGGAAATGAGTATGCGTGAGTCCAAACAAAAATCCCAAAATCTGATGGACTCACAATTTCACCACCAATTCCAAGACAACACTTCATCATTTCATCAAAACAATGAACCCATCAACTATGAAAAGATGCTTGAAGCCATGACTCAGGCTCAAAACGCCCGCAATCGTGACATAGATATGATTGTCCAATCTCTACGTTCTCACCGTTTGACTAGTTCTGATATCACTAACCATTCTGTTAGAGCCGAAGAGTCAGGTTGTTTTAGAAATCAAGGTTCCATTTCAGAACAATCATTTGAACTTGCCCAAACTCCAAATGATATTGATAGTTTGGCAAGTTATCCCTTGCCTAAAATCGAACTTAAAAATGATTATGATCATGAACCTCAAATTTGTGATTCAATTTTACTTCCTGATTCAATAATGACTCCGGTGTCTTCAACTGATTTCAATCTTTTTCCTGAGTCAATATTGAATCCTGTGTCAATTCATCATGAAATTGAATCACCCATTCTTGATGATCATATTGAACTTGACCAATTTTACACTTTTAAAAATCCTATTGACAAATTGGCAAGTTCTCATTTTTTTGATATTGAACTCAATGAGATATGTGACCTAGATTCTCAAATCTGTGATCCAGTTCAACTTTCTGAATCAATATTGACTCCTATTTTGTTACCAAACTTGAGTAATATTTTAGAGTCAATTTTGATTCCCCCACCTATCATTCTTGAACTTGAATCACCAATATTAAGTCACATTCCATTGTTGGAAAATAAATGTGGACTTGAGTTTCAATTTCTTGACTTGGACCCACTTCCTGAACCAATCTCGACTCCTGAGCCTTTACTTGACTTAAGTCACCTTCCTGAGTCGATATTAGTTCCTATACTTCCTGAGTCTAAGTCAATCATTCTATCATTTTATACTCCATTTTGGGACAAGGTGGTTGACAAATTTGACTCCGAAATTAATTATGGAATTTAGAAATTAGATGGGGTCAAATACTTAATAAAAAGCCTTTATGGATTAATCATTTTAATGGGATATATTAGAGAAATTTATGGTGGGTTCCTCCGAACCCAACGAAAAGTTGATAGGGCCGCATTTCGTGGACTAATCAGACCACCACCGGAACCACCACCTTAAGGTAACATTTTCCTTTCCTTTCATCTTTTTCATGCATCTATGCATTAATTCATACATTGAGGACAATGCATGAGATAGGTGTGGGGGAGGGTTCTAACATGACTTAGTTTTTTAAAAAAAAGAAAAAAATAATAATAACATTTTCATTACTTTTAAAAACTTTTTGAAAATAGAAACAATATTTTGTCATATTTTTTGTAAGAAATTAAGTTAATTTTAAGGAATAGGAAAATCCAAATTAGGATTTCTTATACTTGGTCAAAATAAGATTATTTGTTTGATTTTTAGGGTTAGGAAGAAAATTTGTCAAAGTAATTTAGTCTTGATCTTTACCTTGATGAAATATGCACACTTCATACACTCACACACTTAGGGTTCAAAAACAAAGATTCTTATGCCTTATAAAAAATAAAAAAATAAAAAAAGAAGAAATAAAACAAATGTAATTATTGATTACCTAGGTGCTTTGGCCTAAGCAAGCTTTAGTATTTATGCGAAAGATGATTAGATAAGTTTGAAAAAAAATTCTCTGATTAAGCTGGGTATTTGTGCCTAATAAAGCATAAGTATTCACGCCTAAAAGTGGTTCATATAATAAAATCCTTAGTTTTGTGGCCTTTTTTGCTCGAGTCCTTAAGACCATTTGGGGTGTTTTCTCACCCGGTGCCCTAAGACCGTTTGGTTTGGGAGTCATCGATTAAAGGCTCATTACATGGGCAGATTAGAAAGCCTAACAGAACTATGGAATAATACCACCATATATATATATATATATATATATATATATATATATATATATATATATATATAAGGTATAAGAGTTAGAGTTAATGAACCCTTAGTCAAAATTTTCACAGTCACAAGGTGCATATGACTTAGGGTAAAGTAATAGACTAGATGAGAAGTACAATTTGACTCCTTACTTTGATTGATAACAAATTTTTGAATAGAGACTAAGTTTAGGAATGAAAAATTCAGTTTTCCTATAACTTATAGATTGCTTAAATCTTACAATTATATTTCAAATATTTTTCTCTTTCAAAATGCTTTTCGAAAATACTAACACTTTGTTTCTCTTTCTTTATGGATTTTGTGGGTGTAATCCGCTGAAAACCCTCACGAGACAAAATTCGTCCTCTAAGGGAAACCTAGAGGTTTAACGGCTTGTTGCGCATGTTCAGTGCAATCGCGTGACCTACGAAAGTGGTCTAATAATCCTTAGTTTAGTTTAGTGGTTTTGCTCGAGGACGAGTAAAAGATAGGTATGGGGGTGTGATTGGTCGCTAATGTTGCACATTTAGTATCATATTTCCATACTTATTATAGAATAAAATCTGCATTGTCCTAATTAAATGTTTAATTTATTTGCAGGCCCATTCCTTAAGGAGATGAAGAGAAATGAGCCCAAAGTCCACAAAATTCTGAATTAAATCAGAATTAATTCGCACTTAGTAAATTAGGACAAAATCAAGAGGTTGAAAACTGGTTGAGAAGAATCCTCTCAGAATCGATCAGTTAAAGCCAAGAATCAAAGGCCATTTCGTCACAATCCCAGACTCAAACGAGAAAACCAACTGAAGATAAAAGCAGAAGGCAAAACCAGGGAGACCCACCAACAGGGTGTGGCCACCTTGCCATACCCTGGCTGCGGAAATGTGGCCAAAGCCGCGTTTCCGCGGCTTGGTTAAAGAGTTAGGGGGAGCGTTTGCTCCTCCAATCTTCCCGGGATTCGCCTCTTGTGGGTTTTGCCTATAAAAACAGGTTTCAGCTGAGTAAAAGGGGACGACCATGCAGAGATAGGATTTAGACTAGTTTTCCATTTTTTAGTGCAGGTTTTTATTTTTATTTTTCATGTAATTTTAGTTTTCATTTAATTAATTCAGAGGAGATCAGACTTTCATAGAAGAACAAGAATAAAGCTTGAGCTGAGAGTGACGCCAGTGTAAGGTTTCTTTCTTTTTTTTTATCGTTATGAAATCAAATCTGTATTCTTTCTTTGTATGTACTTCGTTTTAGTTTTCTTCTTCTTCTTCTTTTCTACTTCACTTTTTTTTTGGTACAATTGTCTTCCAAGTGAGTCTAAAAGCATCAAAAGAGCCTTACCTTTGCGAGTGCCACCGATAGCTCATGACGATGGAATTGAGTCTCTCTATGTATCATTTAATGCTTGAGTTGTCTTGATGATGTAATATGGAAGAGACCAATAATCAACTCTTATGGGCTATGCGCTGATTGCCTCCACTTCAAGGTAACATCGTCGCTGAAGATTCAAGGTAAGCTTTTGGTAAAAAGAAGGTAAGTAATTATTTTTTATTTCCTTTCTTTTATTTCTGTAAATTAAATCACCAACACCATATCTTCCAAATCACTTCTTTCCCAACTCATTTGTACATAGTCGCTTTCTGATTCTCTTACTTTCTTATTCTATCGTTTTCTTTCTAACTTTAACATAACTCTTTTTTCATTTTTATTTCTTAAAAACAAAGAACTTTTGTTTGTCTTCATAAAGATTTCAATACAACACTTTGAACGCTTCCATCGCAAACCTCCTTGTGGATCACGACCCGCATAACCACTTGCTATAGCGATAAGAATTGAGCACTTGCACATTTTTATTAAAAGTTCTAAAATTCTGTATTTTGTGTGCAGGTAAAGCTTCAATCAAAGAACACCTCGGCAAAACACTATAGGATGAAGAATCTGAAAGTTAATTTAGAATTTTTGAGGAATTTTGAAAGGAGAGAGATGGGTTGAGAGCGAGGGTTCAACATTAAGGAGAAGAGGGAAGAAAAATTAGGGATCTATGTTTTAAAACAATTAAAATCAGGCTGAAATTTATAATCGGTCAACCGGGTGATCGACAGACCCTCGTCTTTACATTTTTTGGAGACTATGCGGTCGACCCGGCGATCGACCGAACGAGAGATACAAAGAGCTCTGTAAATGCTTCGGTCATGCGGGTGGCTGAATGACATTAGGTTACAAAGAGTTCTGAAAATCTCTCACAGTCTTGGTCGATGGGGTGGTCCACCGAGACAACCCAAAAATGAAAAATATAAAATTTTAAATTGAATAAAACTTTGGTTTTGAGTTTAAAATTTTTCAATATGTTTATAAAATCATAATTACTTAGTAAAATTATTTTGAAAATAATATTATCCAACAACTATTTTTGGGAAAGATTTTCACAAATAATTTTGCTCAAGTATCAATCTAGATTAAAACAAAAAATCATACAAGTATTTAAAACATGTATTAAGCATTTAAAATTTAAGAAAAGAAGTCGTATATCCTTGACGGGTTCTGAACTTTTCCTCATGATTTCTCTTGATTAAGAGTTGAGGTGCTTAATTGCTTTTTTATTTTATGCTTAATATATGAGATAAATACATAAAAAATTTCAAAGAATATATATGTATGTATGTATGTGTGTGTGTTTGGGTGACTATATATATATATATATATATATATATATATATATATATATATGTATGTATGTATGTTTATACCATTACATATGCATACACAATAACCAAAATAACCCATAGTCATTTAAATATGAAAAACACATAGTGTCTTGGTTATCATCATGATATGTAATCAATATAAACAAGATGAAATCATGATATTTATGAACAATTAAATCATCAAAATTGTCTATATGAATTAATACATATGCAGGTAGGTAGTCAAGTAACTCATCATCACTAAACATGGTATCTATTTATAGGCGATAGACTTCTGTCATTCCGGAAGGGTTCGGCCGAATCATTCTTACTCAGATACAACCCTCTGACATTCTAATAGAAGATCTACTCCATTGAAGTTGATCTATATTATTTCAAGTATGTCTAAACAAAAATCAAGTGTTTTGAATACTTTTTCACCATCCATCAAGCGGCGCAAAATGGACGGCCGAAAGTAGTGAGTTGGTTAGATCTATATCTTTAGGCATACAAATTCTTGATCCGGCGAATTAATCATGATCTAGACATTTAAAAACCCCTACAAAACAATTTTTATTAGGTTTCAAATGTTCTACAATGTTAAACTAACCAACTCACTATTTAGGCTGTTCGTTTTTCTCCTACTTGATGCTTGGGTAAAAAGTATTCAAAACACTTGATTTTTAGTTTATAGATACTTGAAATAATATAGATTAATTTCAACAGAGTGGATCTTGTATTCAAATGTCAGAGGGTTGTATCTGAGTGGGAAGATTCAGGCTCGAATCCTTCCGGAATGACACAAGTCTATCTCTATGTCTAGAGTCTAGAATAACATCATGAATATGTAATCAATAAAAGTATAAACCTAAATAGGTGGAGATGTTGCCGAAACAAATTTAGCCAGCAATATTTATTTTCATAAAGGTTGTGTTTTCCATCTTGTCTCCTTGATAGTGATGCACAACTAGATTTGTCCTTCAAGTCCAAAATGCATACCATCAAGACACCAACTCCCCCTATGTCTTGAAGAAAGATACACCTATATCATGTAAATTATTGTGTTCTTTGATACTCATATCTTTTTGGGTCTTTGGGGATTAGTATCCTTACATATTAAAACATTGTTAGTTTTAAATTAAATTTATTGTAGCACTATTATGCAAAATGTGTACATATGTACACTTTGCCATACAAGTGAACATGATGTGTGTGTTGTGCATTATGTACATGCATGTGTGCTATGCATGTGGTGTATGTTTCCCATGACTTTTTCTTTTTGGAAACATAGAGCTAATTTTCTTGAAATCAAATGCACATTTCTTTAAAGTATCATCCAAATATTTATTCTATTTTTCGTGCAATCGAACTCATTTTTATCAAAAAGAGTTTTAGGACTTTTACCCCTGCAAACAAGTTTTTGGGAGTCAAAATCCTTTTTCAACTTTTCAAAACAAGTAGATAAATCCTCATTTTCTTTAAAAACAACATCAAACTTGTTATTCAAAACTTCATTTTCTTTTCTTAATTTTTTATTTTTAACTTTTGAAGTCTCATATCATTCTTGTAACTCCTCAAAGAAAGTAGAAAGTTCATTTATGGTTAATTCATCATCATCTAAGTAAGGTTCAGAATTTACCTTGGTTAGGGCTTCATCATTGTCTATGAAGCGCATGTTAGCCACATAGACATCTTTACCGCATTTGCTCTCTGGATCATCCCAAGTGGCCTTTAAAGCCTTCTTCTTTTGGACTTGTCTTGAGGAAGTAGCTTGGAGAGAAGGACATTCGATAGTCAAGTGTCCCGGCTTCTTGCCATGAAAGCATGGGCCTATCTTCTATTTCTTTCTTTTGATCTTGCCTTGTGCTCTTGCTTTTCAGAAGTTACTCATTCTTCCTTTCTTGTAGAACATTTTGCCAACCTTTCTTACAAGCATGGCAAAGTCTTCTTCTTCACCTTCATCCATGGACTCCTTATCTTTCGATATATATGGAGTCACTTTAAACGCGATGCCTTTTTTCTTTTGGGGTTCTTTATTTTCTCAAACCTTCATTTCTATCTCATGAGTTTTGAGATTCCCAATGAGTTCAGAGAAATCCATCTCCTTTCATCATTAAGCTCCTTGAGAGTTGTAGATTTAATCTCTCAAACTTTAAAAAGAGCTCTTATTTCCTTCCTTACCTTTTGATCATGGTCAATGACATCACCTAAGGAAGATAACTCATTAGTAATCTTAGTAAAACAAGTTAGAATCTCAGCTATAGTTTCACTATTAATCATGTAATAGTTCTTATATTGAGAATGAAAAAATTTATTTTGGACTCTTGAATTGAGAGGTTCCCTCATGTGTAATAGTTAAATCATTCCACACTTCAAATGCAAGCTTATACTTATAACCCGATCTAGGTCATCATCACTAAGTGTTTGAATGAGTGTGCATTGCGTGTTAGCATTGGTCTCATAATCCTTGGCGGTGGCTTCGGACCATGTGTGACGCCCCGATCCCACGGGTACGGAGACATCGCTGCGACGTATATATGCGGGTCAGAAATATCCTCACGTATACACACTATGCATCAGTACAGGCAAGAATCAGAGTACGGAAGCACAGTGGTAATATACATTCCAATAGAGAAGCACAAGTACATGGTCATCTCAGAGAGTGACACAATATTACGGGAATATTTCATCAGTAGAAAATATAAAAGTACAATATATGAAGAGATATACAAAAGCTGAGAGGTGCTCACGAGTAGCAAGAGGGCCTCGTGAGCCAAATAGGAGAGGAACTGGGAGGAAGAATCACGGTGAGGTCTAAGCTTCCGGTGCACTCTGATCATCACTTAAGGATCCGATGGGCACTCTGATCAGCTACAACAAGGCCACCAAGATCCGGTCTCTAGGATCTGGACATGAGAATCCAAGGTTGTCAGATGCAACCCGCGAGTACATATAATAAAGCCAAGTGCTTGCATATCAGGCACACGTGTACATGATCAACTGATGCGGTCCAAGCATGCCGGTACAGGTAACAACAAGTAACATAAAGGAAATTAAAGGAACAATAGTAAACCATGTATATCGAAAAATCTGAAACAAAAACATGCATAGAAAGCAGTATGAAGAGAATAAGTGCAATAAATACATAAAACATGCGATAAATACTCTAAACATGCGATAAATACGAGTATGGACAAAACTAGATGTACAAGCTCAGATTATGGATTCACGAGATTGAAAGGGATAATCCAAACAAGGAAACCCTTATCTATATACCACATATCCCATGTCGCCATCGTCTGAGTTCGTACAAGTTGAGTTGCCCTCAGAGTAACAGAACTAGAGTGTGTCTAGAGTAATCATTGTGCCACAGAAATCATATGTCATAAATCAGGGTGTCAACTCAGGGCATAACACTATAACTGGAGAATATAAAAGTTTGTATTTTAATTTATCTAATAATAATAATCAGTACCGTTTTTATTTTAATCACCTCCCTACCAGCGCCTCACATCACTGATAATCCATACTAGAGTTCGCACTCTGTAGAACTTACTAGGGTCTGATATGTGAGTACCAAGATCCGAACAAAGGAGAGACCAAATATCACTTGTTCATAATATTATTACTGTTTGGATGTTATATTCTGATGTTATTCTTGTCCCTTTCCCACCGGCGTCCCACAACACCGACTGTTCATACTGGAGCCCGCCCTTCTAGTAGAACTCATCCGAACTCCGATATGCAAGTACCATTATTCAAATAGGGGAGAGATCAAATAACATATGCTCAGGCGTTATTATTGTACGGGTATGTGCAGATGTTAATATGTATTGAGAATGCTTATCACACTAACACCAGACGGCACAGGCAGGAGGGAGGAAGTAGCCCTACAGATTTAAGAGGTGGCCCCCACAGATTCAAGAGGTGGCCCCCGCCACATGTGCAGTGTGGCACATTGCTCCATGTGGCACTTTGCTCTGAGGGTTGATTCAGGAGGTAGCCCCACAGATTCAAGAGGTGGCCCCTATCACGTATGTGGTGTGACACTTTGCTCTGTCTGGCACTTTACTCTGTGTGGGAAATGGATTCTAGAGGTGGCACCCAGGGATTCAAGAGGTGGCCCCCACCATGTATATGGTGTGAGATTTTGCTCCGTGTGGCACTTAGTTCCATTCAGGATCCGTCGGACGCTAGCACGATTGTGGGATACATCCTCGTCATCCCAACACCTGGCATGGTCTACTAGACGCGGGTCGACTGTGCTATTAACAAGAGTAACAGTGCAGGGGGATATGAGTATAGGGGATACAGGAGTTCAGGAGTATAGGAGTACCAGATGTCTGGTAGTGATTGCAAAATCAAAGAGCTAAGAATTACTATGTAGCTTTGGGCTAACGGGTCGTGTCCACGAGGAGGAATGCGATGAAAGCTTTTCGGTGTTTTGTTTAGAAAGCTAAGAATGGTGCTCATTTTTTAGTTGAAAAAGAGAATGGAGAGAAAGAAAATGATTAAAATAAAAATTGTAAATTTGGAGAAGGCTTTGGAAAAGGTAATTTAAAAAGCTTTGAAAAGTGATTTGTTGTTTTTAATGAAGAAGAAAATCTGGGCTCACTATCTCACTACTCAATGATATGTTCTTCTATTGAAATCCTTAGTGCCTCAACTTGATCATAGGCAAAAACTTAAGATTATTTTTGAAAGTTTTAAGAAAAGCACATAAGATGGTTGGAAAAGTTAATCCTCTTCTTTAAGAAATCATCTCGAATTGAATATTAAATCATCAAGAAGTTCAAGTATGAGATAAAAATAAGTTCAAGAGACGTTTTTAAAAGAAGTAGAAATTTAAAAATCCAAACCCATCTTATGTGCCGTCAAGAACACTTTCAAGAAGAAAGGCTTAAGTTAGGCATGCAAATGATTCATTGGATCTTTTCATCAAAACCATTCAAAAAGAAGAGAGATCAAAGAGAGGAGTAATAGTGAGCCCAAAAAACTAATTTAGCTACTCATGGAAGACAAAGAACAATGTAAGTAGATAAAGTAAGACATATCGTAAAATAGGGTGGAAGAAAAGGTAGCTTGATCCTTGTATTGATGTCACTTCAATCTTCAGAATACAATCACTCAATTCCTCTCTCACTGGTATTTGTACTAAACTACAAATTGCAAAACAAAGATACAGCTTTTATACTATCGAACAAAGAGCCTAAACCTTAAGAAATAAAAAAATTCTAATTCTAGTCTTTTTTTCCCTTCTTGTCTGTTGAAAATGGTATTTATAGGAAAAAAACCAGAGCGGAGAGGTCGTGGGAAGATTGGGGGAGCAAACGCTCCTCCAACAGAAATAACAAGGCCGCAAAAATGAGGCTAGGGCCGCGTTTCTGCAGCCCTGCTGTGGCCAGGTGGCCACACCCAAGTGGAGGAATTCCCTGATTTGGTGATTCTCCCATATCTTCTGCTAGTTTTCTCGTTTCAGCTCCAAAATTTGACGAAATAGCCTTTGATTGTTAGCTTTAACCGCTTGATTTGGGAAGATTCATTTTAACCGATTTTCAACCTCTCTAATTTGCCAAGATTTGTCCTGATTCCCTGATTTCGAATTTATTCTGAATTAAATCAGAATTTGATGGGCTTTTGGGCTTGTTTCTCTTTTCTTTCTTTTAGCAATGGGCCTATATTTAACAAAGAAGAATAAGACTTATTAATAGGATTTATTAGATAAAAAGTATGGTAACGTGACAATGTATATGCAATATATGTGACTGATCACACCCCCACACTTATCTTTTGCTCGCCCTCGAGCAAAACATCAAAACTAATTCTAATCAATTATTAGACCACTTCGCAGGTCACTCGATTGCACTGAGCATGTGCAACAAGCGGTTAAACCTCTAGGTTACCCCTAGAGGATGAGTTTTATTTCGTGAGGGTTTACAGTTAATTGCACCCACAAAATCCATAAAGAAAAAGAAAAAATGTTAGTATTTTCAAAAAGGATTTTGAAAGGAGAAAATATTTGAAGTATATTTGTAAAAGTTTAAGTAATCTATAAGTTATAGGAATATCAAACTTTTTGTTGCTAAACATAGTCTCTATTCAAACACATGTAATCAATCAAAGTAAGAAGTCAAATTGTATTTCACATCTTGTCTATTACTTTATCCTGAGTCATATGCACCATCATGACTGTGAAGTTTGACTAAGGGTTCTTTAACATTAACTCCTATGCCTTATTTATATTTATTTTTGGTGGTATTTATTCCTCAATTCCATTAGGCTTTCTAATCTGCCCATGTAACGAGCCTTTAGTCAGTGACACCCAAGCTGGACAGTTTTAGGGCACCAGGTGAGAAAACACCCCTAAGGACTTAAACACTCGAGCAGACAAGGCCACGAAGCTAAGGTTTTTATTTATAAAATGTACCCCTTTTAGGTGTGAATACTAATGCTTCATGAGGCATAAATACCCAGCTCAATTAGAGGATATATATATATACATATATATATATATATATTTTAAACTTATCTAATTATCTTTTGCATAAATACCAAGGCTTGCTTAGGCCAAAGCACCTAGTTAATCAATAATTAGACTTGTTTATTTAAATATATTTTTTTTTTTCTTTTTTCTTTTTTATAAGGCATAAGAGCCTTTGTTTTTTAAATCCTAAGTTTGTAAGTGTATAAAGTGTGCATATTTCATCAAAGTAAAGATCAAGACTAAATTACTTTCATAAATATTCTTCCTAACCCTAAAAATCAAACAAGTCATCTTATTTTGACCAAGTATAAGAAATCCTAATTATGATTTTTCTATTCCTTAAAATTGACTTAATTTCTTACAAAAAAATATTTCAAAATATTGTTCTTACCTTTCAAATTATTTTTTTTGTTATTTAGTCATGTTAGAACCCTCCCCCACACTTATCTCATGCATTGTCCCCAATGTATGAAAGAAATGTATAGATGCATGAAATAAAATGGAAAAGAGGAAAGTTACCGATACACTAGGTCAAAAAGACCCATAGCCGTTTCATTTATCTGCACCAATTCCAAGAAAGGTTTAAGGCGTTGATCATTTACCTTAAAGTCATTTCCATTCTTGGTGTCACTTATCTCTACTGCACCATGTGGAAACACGATTTTTATAACGAATGACCCAGTCCATCTTGATTTAAATTTTCCTGGAAAAAGATGAAGCCTAGAATTATAGAGTAAGACTTTTTGTTCAGGGACAAAGGTTTTTCTTATGATGTGTTTATCATGAAAAATCTTAACTCTATCTTTAGTGATCTTAGCATTTTCATAGGCCTCATTTCTTAACTCCTCTAATTCAGAAATTTGGAATTTTCGAAGGTCACCGGCCTTAGTCAAGATGAAATTCAACAGCTTGATAGCCCATAAGGCCTGGTGCTCTAACTCAACGAATAGGTGACAAGCTTTACCATAGACTAACCTATAAGGAGACATTCCTAGAATTGTCTTGAAAGCGGTCCTGTAGGCCCATAGGGCATCTACAAGTTTGGTGGACCAATATTTCCGGTTTTGGTTCACTGTTTTCTCCAAGATAAGCTTGACTTATCTATTGGGAACCTCAACCTGCCACTAATTTGAGGATGGTAAGGTGTGGACAACTTGTGAGTTATGGCATACTTTCGCATAAGAGCTTCAAAGGATCTATTGCAAAAGTGAGTGCCATTATCACTAATGATAGCACGAGGGGTTTCGAAGCGTGAGAAAATGTTCTCTTTCAAAAACTTTATGACAACTTTGTTATCATTAGTTCTACTAGGAATAGCTTCCACCCACTTGGACACATAGTCCACATCAACCAATATGTATTGGTTTCCAAATGAATTAGGAAATGGACCCATAAAGTCAATGCCCAAAACATTAAAGAGTTCTATTTCTAAAATTGGGTCGAGGGGCATCATATCTCGTCTTGAGATCCTTCCTACCATCTAGAATCTAGAGCACGTGTTGCAAAATTCATAAGCATCTTTGAATAAAGTGGGCCAATAGAACCCACTTTGTAGCACTTTTTCAGCAGTCTTGCGGGGACCAAAGTGTCCACCGCATGTAAGTTCGTGACAAAAGGATAGCACACTCTTAACCTCCTCATCAAGAATGCATCTCCTAATAAGTTGGTCAGAACAGTATTTAAAAAGATATGGTTCCTCCCAAAAGAAATACCGGACTTGGGATAAGAACTGGTATATATCATTTTTGGATTAATGAGATAGAGTTTGATATGTGACTAAGTAATTCACTATATCAACAAACCAAGGTTCCCTAAAGATAGCTAAGAGATTTTCATCAGGAAAATCCTAATTTATGGGTAATTCGTTGTATGGAGAATTAGGGATTCGTGAGAGATGGTCAGCAATGATATTTTCTACGCCTTTCTTATCTCGAATCTCGATATCGAATTCTTGAAGGAGGATCCAACGAATAAGTCAGGCCTTGGCATCCTTCTTCATCATGAGGTACCTAAGCGCAGAATAGGTGTACTGCTAATGATAGGGTTTTGGACCCTAGTAGGTGAAAGTACACCTAGAGGGGGTGAATAGGTGTACTGCTAATCTAATGAACTAAATGCGGAAAACTAATTGCAACAACACTTAATGCAACCAACGAGTGTAGCCGAATTACCGGTGAAGGGCTCTAGACTAACTCCTCTTGATTCCTCTGAATAAGAGTTGAGGTGCTATATGAAGCTCTCGTGGTTAAGCACAAGTGAGGCACACAAACACACAAGCATGTATATGATATGGCAATATGAATCAATGCACAAAGTAAAGAGAGAGAGTAAGAGTCAATCGATCAAACGCAAACAACAAGATGTGTTTCGAGGTTCGAGCACCCAGCTCTATGTCCCCGCCTTCACCTAGAAGGATTTCCAATCCACTAGTCCACACAGGAATCCCACACAGGGAACCTCCACCGAGGATTTGGGGCAATACAATAACTAGGAGTACGTAACTCCTCTCTTTACAACCACAACCTCTCACTAGAGGCTAAGCACCAAGCCAACAAAACAATCACCTCACAACTTGAGGGATAAGCACAAATCCAAACAAGGATCACCTCACACTAGAGGGATACAACCCAATTGCACAACCTCTTCTACACTTAGAGGGAAAGGCACAAAGCCATGCAATGATAGGGTTTACAACTTGGTGATCAAAAGACCACAACCGATTTCTTTTCCACAAAAACAAGGATCCTATAGAGAGGATAGAATGACAAGCTTAAGTGTGAAAAACAATGTGTTTTTAACAAAGAAAATCACTTGGGAAACTCTGCAAAAAGATATAGAATTTTAACCCAAAACAAATTCCCAAAAGACTCTTTTCTTTGAAATAAAAACACTTTTAAAAACAATGAAGATGAAATCTTTAAAGCTTTAAAACTCTTTTCAAATCTTATAAAAACACTAGAGAGTAGGTAAATTTTAGCTCTTGGAAGTCTTAACCAAATCTGGGCTCAAATGGGGTTTATATAACCTTTAAACAAAAACTAGTTGTTGCAGCCAATTATGGTCAGAATTGACCATCTGGTCGACCAGTTGGTCGACCGGCCAATGGTCGAATTTTGACTGTTGCCAACTACCGGTCGACCGCCCAGTCGACCGGGCCCTGAACAAGAGAGCAACGGCTCTCTGGCCAGTCGACCGCCAGGTCGACCGGAGCAACCCGAGAGTGGGTTGCTTTCAGTCGGTCGACCGCTCGGTCTACCGGCCCATGGGGCTGGCTGCGTACACACTTTTGTGCACGTCAGTCGACCGGTCTGATCGACCAACTCTGGGTCCGGTCGATCGGTACGGTCGACCGCCAGAGCCTGGCAGAAGGCTGTTAGGGACAAATAACCTTGGTTTTAATTTTTAAAATAAATCCATAAAACTTCTAAAAATCCACAAAAATAGTTTTATCGTAATACATTGATATAGAAACTTGTGTAAAAATTTTCAACACAAATTTCAAACTTTTTGAACCATTTTTGTGACTTACAAATTTTGCCGAAAACCAAAATTCGTATTCTTCTAAACTTGGATTTTTTCAAATGAAAATTCGTTTTATCCAAAACTCATCCAAATACAAAACATGATACTTAAACACTTTGAAGCATGTTGCATATGGATAGAAATCTAATATACATAAAACATATATATATCATTTTTTTTGACTTTAATTCCAAAATTATGTTTTGTTAAAACACAAAACCTAAATACATGAATAGGTATGTCAAACTAAGTTTATTTAAGACATGAAGCATACATGTATATAGAATGAATCTAATATACATAAAACCAAGTAAACTTGTTTTGAATCTATCTATTCATGAAAACCAATATCGGTTAAACCAAAAACCAATAACTAAAACATAAAAACGTGTGTGTGTTGTGAACTTGAGCATATCACACTATCTAATCTTTACAAATGGATCTAAAACAAAACTATAAACAAGATACCAAAGTCTTCTTGATGAACTCCGTCTTCAAGTCAACTCG
Source organism: Agave tequilana (assembly GCA_038442645.1). Taxonomy (NCBI): domain Eukaryota; kingdom Viridiplantae; phylum Streptophyta; class Magnoliopsida; order Asparagales; family Asparagaceae; genus Agave; species Agave tequilana. The sequence continues at coordinate 337,863 of JAVJIF010029691.1, read as the reverse complement.
ATCCAAACCGTGATCCACCGAGTTTGACTCTAACGAGTGTTATATATGATCTTGATGCTCGGGCTCTTGAATCACCATGTGAGAAGCTCCAAAACACCTTTGTTGAAGCTCATCACCTACTAATATCTTGGTAAAGAATCTGAAACTAAACATTACAAGATTATTAGTTAACATAACTACATGAGTTAATCATCATTAAAATTAGAGTGGAAGGCCTCTGGACCAACAATCTCCCCCTTTTTGATGATGACAAAACTCATGGAGTTATATATGCATGGATTAAAGTGAAGCTTCAAAGAGGCTCCCCCTTAACTCATGTATAGTAATAAACAATAAATATATGCAATGAATATTAAACATGAAAATGCATAGACATGCATAAAATAATGAAATGTATAAAACATGTTCCTGATACCAATTAAAAGGTAAAACTTTATTGCCAAACATGCTTTTGATACCAAAATAAATTATTTCTTCTTTTCATAAACATGTTCATTTTAAATAACATTCTTGATACCAATATTAAGTAATGCTCTTGATATCAATAAAAAACAAACTAATAAAAGACAAACAATGTTTCTAGATACATAGTATTTATGTTCTTAATACCAATATCAACAAAACATAAAACAAACATGCATATAAAACATGCATATAAACTTAAATACTTCTCCCCCTTTTTGTCAATCATCAACAAAGGGGTGAAATCAAAAACAATATGATACCAATTAAAAATATGTCAATGTAGTGCATTATGATACCAATTGAAAGTGAACATATATAAAAATTTAATAAATGCCAATATCAATTGAGAGTAAATAAGGCATAGAAAACAAATCTCAATCAACATTTTTATACCGAAATGAAAACATATTAGGTAAACTTGATATCAATTGATAGTAAAAAATTTTTTGATACCAATTGTAAGTCAACAAATAAAATCTTGATACCAATTGAAGGTAATTTTCTTTATAAGCATATGATACCAAATTAAAAATCAATATTAATTTTTCAGTCATTTTTCATCATAAAGTATGGTAGTGGAATACAAAGCCAATGGTAAACCAAATACCAATTGAAAGATGAAATACGAGTTTTCTCCCCCTTTATGAAATACCAAATAAAACGATGCATAAGCTTGTATTAGGATACCAATTGAAAACTAATCAATTGAAACATAATAGTCATTAATAATCAAAAATTTGTGATATCCTTGAGCACAAATAAAACATATATATGAGTATATAAAAAAATGTCAATATTGATACCAATTGAAAAAATCCAATGATACCAATTGAAACAACAATAATATCAAGTGTATATCTCATATTCCTATCCACCCATTTCATGCACATGTTTAAAATGATTTTCAATATTTCGCATACAAGGCATGGTCGCCCAACCAACCGCCCGTAAATTGATGGGTTTTCAAAAATAGGTTTGAAAATATAGTATGTTTGAAAACTCTACTATGTGAAGAATACGAACTAGTTAAAAAAAAATTTGTAAACTCACATAAATGTATTTCATGAAAAACATGTAAATCACATGATCACTAAACACTCAAAGTCTATAAAGCATATATCATACTCATGAAAACAAAATCATGAGAAACCATTAAATAAAGTGAGTGCAAAAGTGTAATGTGAAACATATCATCATGAAAATAGTCAATTAAGCTCAATTATGAAAATTCTTTAAAACATGAAAATCATCAAAACTAAATTTTCATTAATAACAATTTATACTTCAAGGCATATGTATGTTTTGACAAAACAAGAAGTATACATACATATCCCTTAACACAATTGAGTCCATAATAAATATTTGCATGAAAAGCAAATGACTCAAGGGGTATACATGTATATCTTAATATTTGGCAAAATAGACATATACATGAAGTGAAAATACGTGATCATAAAACAAGTCCAAGATGGGGAATACAAGTTAGAATGCATGAGTCATCAAAACTAGGCTATACTAGTACATTTAACACACACAAATGAGTATTTAAGTACAAATATATAGAAGTCTATTTATGACTTACTAGATGCACAAATATGTATATCCAAGTTTTAATGAAAAACAACATCCAAACATGTAATCAAATCATGAAGCATAAAACGAGACATAAATCTGAAATCACCTAGAGGGGGGGTGAATAGGTGATAATGCTAATCAATGCGCAATTAAAAATGTTATGATGCAACAATCACTCAAAACAAGACTAGAAGCCGAATACCCCGTGAAGGGCTCTGAACTTCTTCCTCGTGATTCCTCTAGATAAGAGTTTGAGGTGCGTATTGCAATCTTGTTGTATGAGTATATGATTGACAATATGAATATGAAACAAGTGAATATAGCAATGAATATAGAGCAAGGAAATAAGGCAATGAATATGAAGCAAGTAAACCAAACGTAAACACAAGGAATTTTTCTGAGGTTCGAGCACCCAGCTCTATGTCCCCGCCTTTACGCAGAAGGATTTCTAACCACTATAACTTCACAAAGAGTTACAATCACACCGGAGTACCCAACTCCACAATCACAAATACAAGTATCTCTTGGTGATCAAAAGACCACAAACTCTCTTTTGAAAAATCCTTTTCCCTTACAAAAACCCTATAGAACAATGTGTAGGATTGAAGCTCAAGTATTGTAAGTGGAAAAAAAATGAAATTTGAGAGAGTTTTGAATCAAAAACTTTAGAAATGAGAGAGATTTTTCAGCACAAAAACAGGGAACAAAACTCTTTGGAAAGCCTTTAAACTTTGAATATTTTTGCAAATGATTGTTATGTAAACCATAACCCTAAACACCCCTATTTATAGGATAGAGCTAGGGATTAAAGGGTAAACTCACACAATGGTAATTAGGAAGTATTTGACCTAGAAAACACCCCCTAAACTCGTTTAGAGACAAAAAGGATGAATTAAAACGTGTTTTAAAATATAGCCGTTAAGGCAGAAACACAGCCTCGGTCGATCGGCCAGTCGACCAGGTTTTAAAAAAATAGAGCCGTTGCAGCCCACGGTCGACCGCCCGGTCGACCGAAACAAACAGAGAGTAGCTGTCCTTCAGTCGGCCGAAGGTCGGTCGACTGGAAATGTATTCCGGTCGACCGCCCAGTCGACCGAAAAACGTGCACACATGCACGCACCCAACGGTCAAAATCCCGGTCGATCGGTCGGTCGACCGATCTGACCTGACATAGAGTCGGTCTACCGGCCGGTCAATCGCCTCAGGTCAAAAACTGAGATTTGAAATGGATTTTTGAAGTGTTTTTGATATTTTTCAAAATAGTATTTATCGAAACTAGGTATAATACACAAAATGGAGTTTGTAAGTAATAAACTATATTTAAAAATATTTTGTATATATATATATATAGGAGAGATTTTTAGAAATGACAAGTGTGCAAAAACTTGTGTGTAGGAGAAATTGAGCTTCAAGCCAATTCACTATTCTTTAACAAACTATAAAACTAAAAATAAATCTAATGAAGTCCTGAGCCATGCAATGCCATGCTAGAACCTTTTCTTTGCCATGCTAAAGCCTTCTCTTCTATGGACACTTCCTCCTGCGCCATTTGCCTTATTAGCTCCATAAACCTAGGAAACCTTGCAATAGTTATGCAATGGCCATCATAAATAGTACAAACCTGAAACTTCATCTTAAACAACTTATTAGTACCATATAGTTCCTATGTGTTTTGTTATCATCAAAACTCTAAACAAATGGAGAGTGTAACCTTCTGGGCCAATAATCTCCCCCTTTTTGATAATGACAAAACAAATAGGCTATATTAACAAGATATAAAAGAGAGGTGAAAACTCTCCCTCAAATTATGCTTTATTAAATAAGTAAAAGCAATTTGAATTGCAAGAAAAAGCCATGAGACTAAAAACCATGAGACATAAAACTTGTAAAACACTTAAAAAACCAAAACCATATATGCTCATGTTTTAGAACTCATATACAAGAACTCATAAAACACTTGCAATACCCATATTTTCTCCCCCTTTTTGTCATACATCAAAAAGGGATAAAGAAACAAGAAAAACATTTTTATTCAATAACACAAACATTAAGTTCACCACATATAAAGAAAAATCTATTAAAATCAAGTGGTTTAGTGAAAATATCGGTAAGTTACAAATCTGAAGAAAAATAATCAATCTCTATATCACCTTTCTCGAAATGATCTCTAAGAAAGTGATATCTGATCTCAATGTGCTTGGTCTTACTATGTTGATTTGCATTCTTAGTCATATGAATAGTACTAGTATTATCACAAAATATTTTTATATGGTCATAATACAAATCATAATCAAGGAGAGGATGTTTCATCCAAAGGACTTGTGCACAACAAGCCCCCGCCGCAACATACTCCGCCTCGGCGGTTGAGTGGGCTACCGAATTTTGTTTCTTAGAGGACCATGAAACAAGACAATTACCAATAAATTGACATGTTCTACTAGTTCTCTTTCTATCCACTCTACAACCTGCATAGTCGGCATCTGAAAAACTCGTCATTGAAAAATCTCCGATTTTCGGATACCAAAGACCCATTCCAATAGTACCCTTAATATAACGAATGATGCGTTTTACCGCAATAAGATGAGACTCTTTAGGACACGATTGGAATCTAGCACAAAGACACACACTAAACATGATATCCGGCCTACTAGCCGTTAAATACAACAAACTACCAATCATACTTCTATATAACTTAATATCAACACATTTACCTTAGTCATCCTTATCAAGCTTGGTTGTAGTTGCCATGGGAGTGTTGCAAACTTTCGAACCTTCAAGTCCAAATTTATTTATGAGTTCCTTTGCGTACTTGGCTTGACATATGAATATCCCATCATGCATTTGCTTGATTTGGAGTCCAAGAAAGAAATTTAATTCACCCATTAAAGACATCTCAAATTCACGTTGCATACACTTTTCAAACTCCTTGCAAAGAAACTCATTAGTAGAACCAAAAATTATATCATCAATATAAATTTGCACTATAAGAATGTCACTATCAATATGCTTAGTAAATAATGTTGTGTCTACTTGTCCTTTAATAAAATCATTTGAAATAAGAAAACTAGAAAGCCTTTCATACCAAGCTCTTGGAGCTTGCTCTAATCCATACAAAGCTTTATCAGGTTTAAAAACAAAATTAGGATGAACATGATCAACAAAACCGGGAGGTTGTTCAACATAAACTTCTTTATTTATAAAACTATTTAAAAATGCACTTTTTACATCCATTTGAAAAAGTTTAAAATTTTTAAAAGATGCAAAGGCTAGTGTCATCCGTATGGCTTCAAGCAGTGTTACGGGTGCAAAGGTCTACTCAAAGTCAATTTCTACAACTTGAGTGTAACCTTAGGCCACTAACCTAGCTTTATTCCTAATAACATTTCCTGACTCATCCATCTTATTCTTAAAAATCCACTTAGTACCAATTATTGGTCTATTGTGGGATCTAGGAATAAGGTCCCAAACTTGGTTGCGCTCAAATTGATTGAGCTCTTCTTGCATGGCTAGCAACCAATATGAGTCACCCTCGGCTTCGAGGATGTTTTTGGGTTCAAAATGAGAAATGAATGCAAAATTACCACACAAGTCATGGAGTTTGGAGCGAGTGGTTACCCCTTTAGATAGTCACCTAAGATGAGATCCTTGGGATGATTTGTACAGTATCTCCAATCTTTAGGAAGTGGTTGAGAGCTTTCTACTTCATCCTTTTGAACTTCACCAATGGATTCTTGCTTTTCTTCTTGAATGGGTGAGTCCTTCAAGGATAGCTTCTCCATGTCCTCACCTAATGAGTCAAACTCTACAACATTCTCAACAATAACATTAGATTCTTCAAATTTAACATGCATGGATTCTTCAATGGTAAGAGAAAATTTATTGAATACTCTATAAGCTTTGCTAATAGTAAAATATCCAACAAATATTGCTTCATAAGCCTTAGCATCAAATTTACCCAAGTTATCTTTAGTATTCAAAACAAAACACTTGCATCCAAAAACTTTGAAATATGAAACATTTGGTTTTCTTAAATGATAAATTTCAAAAGAGGGTTTTAAAGTATTTTTACACAAATAAATACGATTTGATATGTAGTATGCGGTGTTTCCGGCCTCGGCCCATAGATATTGAGGGAGGTCATATTCACTTATCATAGTCCTAGCCATCTATTGAAGGGTTCTATTCATTCTTTCTACCACTCCATTTTGTTGTGGAGTTCTAGGACATGACATTTTATGCTTAATTCCCTTTTCATCACAATAAGTCATGAAGAGTTTAACAAACTCACCACCTCTATCACTTCTTATTTTTAAAATTGAAAATCCTTTTTCTTTTTCAACCCTTTTTCGAAAAATCTTAAAATGCGAAAAAGTTTGATCTTTCTGTTCCAAAAAGAAAACCCAAGTGATTCGGGAAAAATCATCAGCCAAAACAAAATCATATCTACTACAATTTAAGATTTTGTTTTAGCTGGTCCAAAAAGATCCATGCGAATTAATTCTAATGGCCTAGTTGACATGATATCCTTGATTGGTTTGAAAGAAGACTTGGTTTGTTTTCCAAGTTGGCACGCACCATAAATGCGGTCTTTTTCAAACTTCAAGCAAAGAATACCCTTCACCAATTCCTTAGAATTAATCCTAGCAAGATGATCAAAAGATGCATGTCCTAATCTTCTATGCCACAGCCAAGAAGTCTCATCAAAAGCATTCAAGCATTTAGTATAACAATCCAAATTAAGCATGTCAATGATATAGACATTATTATCACGAAATCCGGTGAGAATACTATCATTGGTTTTACAATCAAAAATTTTGCAAGAAGAATCATCAAATACAACTTTAAGACCACGATCACAAAGTTGACTTATACTAAGCAAGTTATGTTTAAGTCCATCAACAAGGACCATATTTCCTATAATAGGAGATGCACCAATTTGAATGTTACCTATACTGATGATGGTGCTCTTGGAGTCATCTCTGAAGGTGACGGTGCCACCTTCAATGTACCTTGATAGGGTTGTGAAGTTGTTGATATCCCATGTCATATGTCTTGAACAACCACAATCAAGGTACCACTACTCCTTACGTCTTGGAGCCTTGGTGTGTACCTACATCAAATAATTTAGGACTTAATTATGGTACCCACATTTTCTTGGGTCCTAAAGTGTTAGTGTCATGAACCCATACAAGATTGTTTGTTCTATTTATTTGATCATAGCAAAATTTAGCTAAATGGCCATTCCGACCAAAATAAGTGCATCTATAAATTCTACCATATTTAAATGCATAATGAGTGTGTGGCTTACGAACATGTGAATTATGAGCATGAATAGTTTTAACAAGAGTGTCATGAGAAGTGTTGGAATGATGAGCATGAGAATTGTTAGCATGAGTAGTTTTATCATTCTTAGCATGTGAAGAGTGCAAATGCTTCTTTGAAAACATTTACTCTAATTTATTAGTATTAAAAGCACATTCTTCAAACATTTCCAAAATCATTGATTTTAGTTTTTAACAATGATAATTCATTTTCATCAATTTTTGGAAATTTAGCTTTACAAGGAACTTTATAAGCATCAAATTCTCTTTTAGTTGAAATAAGGTTAGAAGAAATTTCTTCCTTTTCTTTTTGAAACAATTGCTAGTTGATTTTTAAGCAATTCAATTTCTTTTTTCAATTTTGAACATTCTACCTTTTTATCATCAAAGCTTTTAGAAAGTTCAATAAAAGCATGTACTAACATTTCTTTACTTATTTTATTTTCTTCATCAAGAGGTTGAGTGGTTACCTTGGGTGTGTTTGCTATGAAACACATATTTGCCGTGTCGACCTCAACTTCGGATTCACTTTCCGAATCCCAAGTGGCTTTGTATGCTTTCTTTTCAACCGGCCTCTTTTGCTTCAAGGAGGAAGTCACCTTTTTCTTGAAATCGGGACAATCGGCCATGATGTGTCCGAGTTTCCGGCAATTGTAGCATATGAATCTTCTCCCCTCCTTCCCTTCCAATTTCCTTCTAAAGTTGAGTTTATTTTTGCGGTACATCCTCTTCATATTTCTTACTAGGAAAGATAGCTCTTCATCGTCTTCTTCATCTACTTCATCGTCGTCGATAGTAGAGGAAGACTTGAAGGCTATGGACTTCTTTTGAGGTACCTCTTCTTCTCTTATTTTCTTCTCCATCTTATGAGTCTTAAGGTTTCCAATAAGACTTATAAGATCCATCTCATCTTTATCATTCAACTCCTTTAAGGTGGTAGCCTTGATCTCCCATGATGACGGAAGAGCTCGAATCACTTTGCGCACCTTTTGATCGTTGGTTATATCATCACCTAGAGAAGAAAGAGCATTGGTAATCTTAGTAAACTTGGTAATCATAGAATCAATAGACTCATCTTCAAGCATTTTAAAACTTTCATATTGGGACCGCAAGATATCTATTTTGGCTCTCTTGACTTATGATGTCCCCTCGTGAGTGACCAATAAGTGTTGCCAAATCTCATAGGCGGATTGGCAATGTATAACCCGTGTAAGATCATCCTCATTCAAGGCGGTGAGAAGGGAATTTTGAGCCTTAGAATTAGCCTCATATTCTCTGTAGGTAAAGTCGGACCAAGTGCTATCCTCACTATCGGGTCTAATATAAGGCTTGGTCAAGGATTTAGCAACTAAACTACCTAGTGATTGTAGAAAAATAGTCATCCTAACTTTCCAAATGGAGAAATTGAGTCCATCAAATTTAGGAGGGGTCTTAATATTGTCGGCCATTTTTACTAGTGTATGAATGAAAGAATGCAAATAGTGATTAGCAAATTTTAGGATCTCTCTAAGGATGTGAAGCCAAAAACTAGAGTCCTAGCTCGATACCAATTGAAATCACCTAGACGGGGGTGAATAGGTGATAATGCTAATCAATGCGCAATTAAAAATGTTAAGATGCAACAATCACCCAAACAAGAGTAGAAGCCGAATACCCCGTGAAGGGCTCTGAACTTCTTCCTCGTAATTCATCTAGATAAGAGTTTGAGGCGCGTATTGCAATCTTGTTGTATAAGTATAATATTGACAATATGAATATGAAACAAGTGAATATAGCAATGAATATCGAGCAAGGAAATAAGGCATTGAATATGAAGCAAGTAAACCAATCGCAGACAGAAGGAAGTTTTCTGAGGTTCGAGCACCCAGCTCTATGTTCCCGCCTTCACCCAGAAGGATTTCTAACTACTATAACTTCACAAAAAGTTACAATCACACTGGAGTACCCAACTCCATATTCACAAATACAAGTATCTCTTGGTGATCAAAAGACCACAAACTCTCTTTTGAAAAATCCTTTCCCCTTACAAAAACCCTATAGAACAATGTGTAAGATTGAAGCTCAAGTATTGTAAGTGGAAAAAGAAAAGGAAATTTGAGAGAGTTTTGAATCAAAAACTTCAGAAATGAGAGAGATTTTTCATCACAAAAATAGAGAAACAAACTCTTTTGAAAGCCTTTAAACTTTGAATATTTTTGCAAATGATTGTTATGTAAACTATAACCCTAAACACCCTATTTATAGGATAGAGTTAGGGATTAATGGGTAAACTCACACAATGATAATTAGGAAGTATTTGACCCAGAAAACACCCCCTAAACTCGTTTAGAGACAAAAAGGATGAATTAAAACGTGTTTTATAATATAGTCGTTATGACAGAAACACAGTCTTGGTCGACCGGGTTTCAAAAAATAGAGCCGTTGCAGCCCACGGTCGACCGCCCGGTCGACCGAAACAAACAGAGAGTAGCTGTCTTTCAGTCGGCCGAAGGTCGGTCGACCAAAAATGGATTCCGGTCAACCGCCCGGTCGACCGGGAAACATGCACACATGCACGCACCCAACGGTCAGAATCCCGGTTGACCGGTTGGTCGACCGATCTGACCTGACATAGAGTCGGTCGACCGGCCGGTCGACCGCCTCAAGTCAAAAACTGAGATTTCAAATGGATTTTTGAAGGGTTTTTGATATTTTTCAAAATAGTATTTATCAAAACTAGGTATAATACACAAAATGGAGTTTGTAAGTAATAAACTATATTTAAAAATATTTTGTATATATATATAGGAGAGATTTTTAGAAATGACAAGTGCGCAAAAACTTGTGTGTAGGGGAAATTGAGCTTCAAGCCTATTCATTATTCTTTAACAAACTATAAAACTAAAAACAAATCTAATGAAGTTATGAGCCATGCGATGCCATGCTAGAGCCTTTTCTTTGCCATGCTTGAGCCTTCTCTTCTATGGACACTTCCTCCTGCGCCATTTGCCTTATTAGCTCCATAAACCTAGGAAACCTTGCAATAGCTAAGCAATGTCTATCATAAATGGTACAAACCTAAAACTTCATCTTAAACAACTTATTAGTACCATATAGCTCCTATGTGTTTTGTTATCATCAAAACTCTAAACAAATGGAGAGTGTAACCTCTTGGGCTAGCAAAATCAACATGATAAACATAAATATGATCATTATGTAAATCCACATGCTATTAGAACTCTGATAAACATGATAGCTAAACTTATGCGAGAACACAAAAAATAATGGTCCATATAAACATGGGTGATCTCAAATGCTATACATGCATGTAATTGGTCTAATAATCATGGTATTATCATAATAGTCTATAAACATCAAAACATACTATAAACTCAATAATGTGGAAAGCATGTAAATATAAACGGGAGTTAGAGATCGATACCAAAACTGATGAAGGCACCTCTCTAGTTCTCCAAACCAAGGTGGTCCTCCCACCAAAACTCCCCTTGAAAGTGATGCATCCAATTATCCTCATAAAGCTCGGAGCGCATCCACCTCAAGGCACCAATACTCTCACGTCATGCGAGAGCCCACACCTACATCAAATACAATAGGGGTGGTGTTTGGTACCCATACTCTTTTGGGTCCATGGGGGTTAGTACCTTTCCTAACCCAAACAAATTTAGTTGCTAAATTTGAATCATGTATACGATCATAGCAAAATTTAGCAAGGTGGCCCTTACGTCCACAATGTGTATATGTGTACACATAGCATACATAGTGTGATGGATGTGACCGTGAGGAGCATGTGTATGCCGTGTATGGTGTGCATGCATAATAGGAACTTGTTTCTTTCGAATCAAAGATTCCAACCGTGTATGGTTCTTGGCATAATGGCTCAAAGTGGAGCCCAAACAATCAATATTTTTCTTTAACAAATTTATATTATTTTTAATTATAGAAAAAGTGTGGCATGCAATAGGTGAGCTAGATGGTGAAGCTATACTAGCATGGCAAACATGTGAATCTATATTATTTTTCAAAGATTAATTTTTCTTTAAACAAACTTCTAATTCTTGTGAAATCAAATTTATTTTGCTGTTCAAAGAATTATTCTCTTTTAAAACAAAATCAACTTTTGAAGACAAGTTTCATTTTTCTTCAACATTATTTCACAATCATTTTTATTTTTCAAAATTTTGTTTTCATTAAGTACAAGATCAAGTTGTGATTTAAATAAGTCAAGTTCACTCAAAATCTCATCCCTTTCTTGCAAAACATTTTCAAGTCTAGTGGATAAATTTTTATTTTCTTCTTTTAAAACAAGATTATCTTTTTTCAAAAGTTTGTATTTAGAAATCAAATTTTCATAATTTTTAGCAAGTTCATCATTCATAGCTTGTGCCTCTAAACACTCATTGCAATATGAATTAGAACTAACATCTAGTTGAGTGTCCGAGTGTACCTAAAGGGAGTCATTCCCTTGGACCATGAAGCAATGTTCTTCGAACTCGTCTCTTCTAGATCTCCTCATTTAATTGATAATCTTCGGTAGCTCGGGAGAAGTCAAAATGCTCCATACTGCAAAAGCCAAATCATAGTGAGAAAACACATGTAAATATTCTTTATGAAGTGATGCTCTAAGTGCCTTTAGGGAAATTGCATTGGCCTCTATATGCTTTCTATCCTTAGGGTAGGATTCCTTGGTAATGGCAAGGTGAACATGCAAGCCTAAGGTTTTTAAATGACAACTCATCATAACCTTCCATATATCTAGTTTAGAGTAATCAAACATGGGAGGGCTATTGATAGGTCTCTAATTTTGCATAATTTTCATCACATCTCACATTTATTTGATAGTAAATTCTGTTAATAATATCTTGCTTGCTTGATCCTAGGTCAATGATATGCAAATGAAGAAGAAGACCCAAACCACCATTTAATTGGTGATTAAAGGGCTAGTTGTTGACCTAGAGAGCTAACTATGTCAAAACCAGGAGCGTTAGCTGACAGGGGGACAACAGCGCAGCACGCAGCAGGCGGCGCCGCACGAGCCGCCCAAGGAAAGACGAGGAAAGGCAACATTTTGCCGCATTTTCGCGGCCAAACCAGAAACCGAGAATCCAGCAGACAGGGGGGACAACCAGGCGGCGCGCAGCAGGCGGCGCTGCGCGCGCCGCCAATGTAATGCCGCGGAAACGTGGCATATGCCGCGTTTTCGCGGCCATGTGGGCGCGCGGCGCGCCACGTTTTGGGCCAGGGTTTGTCCCCTGGCCCCCTAGTCCCTGATGCCTATAAAAGCCCTCCTGGGTTCTTCAGTTGAAAAAAAATCCAGAGAGAGCAAGTTATGTAGTTTGATTTATTTCTTTTAGTTGTTGTTTTGTTCTTCTTCTAGTTCTAGTTCTAGCTTTAGCCATTAGAGTGAAAGAGAGAGAGTGTGTACAAGTTGTATTGGAAGGTGACAAGATAATACAAGTAATTACTTCTCTTTCTTCTTTCCATTTACTAGTTGTTTTCATTTGCTTGCATTTACTTTTACATTCTTGCTTTAGTGTAACTCCTTCTCTTTATCTCTTTTCTTTTGTTGTTCTTTTCTTCACCATGTGTAACTAACTCCTCCATAGCATGGCTAACTAACTACTAACCCACTAATCTTTAACTATTTAATCGATAACCCGCATGAGTCAATAGTGTCAACAAGTCATGTGCAAACAAGAGCTATGGCATCTTAAGACGAGGGTTCTAACTCTAACTTACCTACAAGTATTTACCTTCTTATATTTCATACCTAAATAGTTTTGATGATCTATAAGTTTTGTACTTTGCTTGTTGTTGTAAGTTAGAGACTTTTCTTTTAACTTTGCCGATACCATTAGTGCACTCGTGTCTTCCCGTATTCTCGCCTTCTAATGGATCTTGATATGGGAATGTCCGAGTTTTTGCCGTGTAAAGCAAAGTTATAGGAAGAACTTTCACTCGATTTCTACGTGAATAGTTCCAATACATCAGGGGTAAGCTTGCCTATGATCCATCGTGAGGCACATCTTCAAGAAGTTAGGGATTAGTGGGAGCAATTAGTAGAAAGTTAGCCATGCGATTTTACCATTAAGAAAAACCCACTTTTACAAACCACCAAAACATTTTCCAACAATTCTTGAAACAACTTGTTTTCACTTTTCAATTCTTTATTTGGAAACAAAGAACATTCTCTTTTCTTGAACATAAAAGCCGCATCAAGCTTCCATCGCTCTCCCTCCTTGTGGATACGACCCGTATAGCCACTTCGCTACTATGGAAGAATCGCAAAAGCAGTAACTTTGACCCACTCCCTTTCTACTTTTCTTGTGCTTGTTTTTTGCCGATCAAATTTTGGCGCCGTTGCCGGGGAGAGAACGACTTTATTGTTCACTACTAAAGATTGTTCTTTTTGTGTGTAGAAGTACCAAGGAGCTCACTATCACAGGAAGCAACAAAGGTGGCCAAGGACATTGCGCGAGGATTCATTTGCCCTCGGAAAGATTCGTGTAAAAGCGAGTTTTTCCGATTGAAGTACTAACAAACTCGCTTGCAGGGTTGCCGAAAGCCACTAAAAATTGCTTTCTAAATCTTTTTAGTTCCATTGAATGCTTCACCCTATGCATGTGTAATAAATTCAACAGAAATTCACTTGTTGCCTAATTGAAATTTGGATTAGACTTTTGCATTTAGGGCACGTGTCTATTTCAATTCATTTCAATTTCTGTTGAAGAGTGCTGGAGACAAGGTACGTGTGCATTCATAAAGAATAGGACCAACATTTTGAAGTGATTTACCGCTTTGAGTGTTACCTTATTGTGAATATACTGTACACTTGCACAATTGACTTTAAGGGCAAAACTTAAATAAACAAGATAAGGTGGGGATTTCATCACCCTTCCTTAGCCCAAAAACCATCTCCAAGTGCACTTACACTTTCCCAAGCCTTAACTAAAAATATTGGTCCTAGGGACATCTCGGACTCACTAAGAGATTAACCGAGGTTGGAAATTGTAAAGAACTATACTCCTGCAAAATCGGTGTCTAAGGAAAGTGGATTTAGCGGTAAAGCCTCGAAAGCTCCGTGGTTTGGCATAATTAGGCCCGTGGCTCCGCCCGGATATCTCCCCTCGAGCTTTGCCCTTTCCTGGCCGATTAGCTTGTAGTTGAGTTCCTGTAACAACCTTCCCCGGAGAATCGACCAGTTAGGAGTCGTCTAGGTCCAGGTACCTTAGACTAAGGCTTGTGGTTGTTTTTGATTTCTTTTGTGTCTGTTTTTTTTACTCTTTTCGATTGTTTGTTGTTTTCACGTTGGTTGTGGTGTGCTGAATGCGAGAGTGGGTGAGAGATCCTTCAACTTTCAGATTAACAAGAAACACTTCTCTACCTTTGCATCCAGAACCGGTGATGGCGTCACTTCAGGATAGATTTTACCCGATCAGAACTTTGCTTCCATCTTGCATAAAACATCCTGAAGCCAACGGAAATAACTTTGAGTTAAAGCCCCAATTCATTAACACTCTTCCCAAATTTCATGGTTTAGAGTCAGAGGACGCATACTTCTTTATTAGGGAATTTGAAGAAGTATGCCTTATGATGCGTATACCCCAGCTAGGAGACGATGCCAGGTTACGTTTCATCCCTTTTTCCCTAAAGGATCTAGCTAAGAAATGGTTGTACAGTTTGGCAGCAGATTCAGTCACGACGTGGGATGATTTCGTCAAGGCTTTCTTGAAGAAATTTTACCCGATTCACAAAATTGCCCTCATTAGGAAGAACATCATGCAGTTTAAGCAAGACCCGAGCGAACAATTTTGGAGATACTTTGAGCGAATCAAAGATCTCCTCGCTCAGTGCCCTCATCATGGCGTGGAGAAATGGCGTCAGTGCCAGATTCTCTACGATGGTCTAGATTATCAGACTAAGACCCTGTTAGAAACGATGTGTCAGGGAGGGTTCTAGCAGAAGGATGAGAATCAGGGTTGGGATTTGTTTGAGGATTTAGCGGAGAAAACCTGCAATGGGAGCCAGCCTCAGAAAAACCTAGGAATTCACAATCTATAGCTTCAAGAGGAGGGCTCCTATCTTAGAATCATCCATACCTGCCGAGGCTAAGATTACTACCCTAATAAGAAGGATAGAGGCTCTAGAAACAAAAGAGCCTGCGAGTGTCAACCAGATCAACCCACCACCAATTCACAATTCGGGTTGTTCATATTGTCATACACCTAACCATGTCTTTGAAGAGTGCCCCGTTTTCCATGCCCAACAAGTATCGCCGGAACACATCAACACGGCTTACTCACGGCCGCCTCACAACCCCTACTCACAGGCATACAATCTCGGTTGGAGGAATCACCCAAATTTCTCCTGGGCCCCAAACAATTCTCCCAGGCCAAATTTTTCCAACAACTTTCACCATACTACTCCTCCACCACCTTTTCCCAGTCAAGCCCCATCTTCCTCCTCCCAAAGCTCTCCAATGGAAAAGAAAATCAGTAAATTGGAGGAGAGCATAGAGGCTTTCATTAAGTCCTAAGCTACTTTCATGCAGAACCAGGGACAAACTCTGAACAGTCATTCACAAGCCATATCAAGGTTGGAAATGCAGATGAGCCAGCTAGCTAGCTCCCTAAGTGAAAGACCTAAGGGTACTTTGCCTAGTCAATCGCTAGTTAATCCAAAAACCCCCAACCAAGCATATGAAATTCAGGACCCATCAATTAACCATTGTAATTCTGTTCACACACTGCGATCTGGAAAGAAGGTAGACAACCAGGTCTACCAACAGAAGAGTCTAGCCCATCCAGATCCCACTCAAGCCTCCACCTCTGCTAGTTCCTCCCAATCTGCTCCATAAAAATCTGACGAGGACAAAGCTGCTGAACAAGTTCATAAGCCTGTAGCACCCTTTCCGAATAGGCTTAAGAATAATAATAAAAATATGCACATGGAGAAAATGCTTGAGATGTTCAACCAGGTTAAATTAAATGTGCCACTTCTAGACGCTATCCAACAAGTCCCGGCTTATGCCTAATTTCTCAAGGATATGTGTACTAAGAAGAGAAAGACCAATGTGCCCAAGAAAGTGTTCTTGGCCACTAATATAAGCGAAATTCTGTCTGGTCCCATTCCGGTGAAATACAAGGATCCCGGATGTCCCACAATTTCCTGCACCATAGGACAGACTGAAATTAGTAGAGCGCTTCTTGAACTGGGAGCAACTATCAACTTGCTACCTCTCTCAGTATACCAACAACTTGGGTTGGGTGAGCTAAGCCCAACTCGAGTCACCATTCAGCTAGCTGACCGGTCAGTGAAGATCCCGAAGGGGGAAATCACAGACGTCCTCATCCGGGTTGGGGATTTCATTTACCCCGTTGACTTCATTGTGCTTGACACCCAACCTGTGTCCAATCTTAGGTCTCAAACTCCCGTCATCTTAGGGCGCCCATTCCTTGCTACAGCCAATGCCATAATTAACTGTAGGAACGGGTCCATGCGATTGACTTTTGGAGACATGACGAAGGAAGTCAATGTCTTCAATCTTGGAAGACAACCTAGGGATATTAATGATCAGACATTTGAGGTCAATTCTATTGAAAACCTGACCAGTGAGCATGAGGAATGCATGGAGATAGAAACTGAGGCAGAGTTCGATCTGGAGGCTGAGGATTTCAATTTAGACCAGATCGTACAGTCAGCAGTGGATTTGGCATCAAGCCCCAGTGTACCCTATCCTAGGATTGAAAGCCCAGAGAGTGCCTCTAATGAAGCAACATCTTCCCTAGAGCTAAAAGCCCTGCCTGAACACCTCAAGTACGCCTACCTGGGCGGAAAGGACACCTTGCCAGTCATCATAGCATCCCACCAGACTGAGCAACAAGAGGACAGCTTAATGTCTATTCTGGAAAGACATAGGGAAGCCATTGGATGGACAATGAAGGACATCAAGGGAATCAATCAGCCATAGTGCAACACAGAATCCATTTAGTCGATGAAGCAACCCCTAGGAGGGACCCACAACGCAGGCTTAACCCTCTCATGCAAGAGGCTGTGAAGGATGAAATTATGAAACTATTAGATAATGGGATTATTTATTCCATTTCTGATAGCCAATGGGTTAGCCCTGTTCATGCGGTCCCAAAGAAGGCTGGCTTTACGGTAGTAGAAAATGAGGAAAAAGAGTTGGTACAAACAAGACTGCCTACCAAGGTTCGTGTTTGTATCTACTACAGGAAGTTGAATGCTGCTACCCGTAAAGACCACTTCCCGCTACCCTTCATCGACCAAATGCTTGAGCGTTTGGCTGGACATGAGTACTATTGCTTTCTAGATGGGTACTCGGGATACAATCAAATCCCCATTGCTGCAGAAGACCAGGAAATGACGACGTTCACCTGACCATTCGGAACCTTTGCTTATAGGCGCGTGCCTTTTGGATTGTGCAATGCTCCTACAATGTTCCAACGGTGCATGCTTAGTTTGTTCTCTGATATGGTGGAACGTTTTCTTGAGATTTTCATGGATGACTTCTCCATCTACGGAGATTCATTTGATCAATGTCTTCATCACTTAGAGTTAGTGCTACAAAGATGCTTTGAGAAGAACCTGACTCTAAATTGGGAAAAATGTCACTTTATGGTGAGACAAGGGATTGTCTTGGGCCATGAGATTTCGAGGAGAGGCATAGAAGTAGATAAGGCTAAGGTTGAAGTGATTGCTAAGCTTCTACCCCCCAAAAACATCAAGGATATTAGATCCTTTTTAGGGCATGCTGGGTTCTACCGACGGTTCATTAAGGACTTTAGCAAAATCGCGAGGCCCTTAACCAACCTGCTCGCTGAGGACGTGCCCTTTAATTTCAACGATGAATGTTTCAAGTCATGGGGGAAGCTTAAGCAAGAAATGATTTCTGCACCTATCATTTCTGCTCCTAATTGGGCTCAGCCATTTGAAATCATGTGTGATGCATCTAATTCTACTATTGGTGCTGTTCTAGGACAGCACATCGATAATAGGCAGCACGTGATTTACTATTCGTGTAGGACCTTGAATGACGCCCAACAGAATTATACAACAACTGAGAAGGAATTCTTGGCTGTTGTCTTTGCGTTAGAAAAGTTCTGGCCCTACTTGTTAGGTTCGAAAACAGTGATTTTCACAGATCACTCGCTCTTAAATACCTCATGACCAAGAAGGAGGCAAAAGCCCGACTGATTCGGTGGATCCTTTTGCTTCAAGAGTTTGACTTAGAAATCTGGGATAAAAGAGGTATAGAAAATGTGGTCGCTGATCATCTCTCGCGAATTCCGAATGCACCAACCATCCAAGCTCCGATCAATGAGGATTTCCCTGATGAGCACATCCTAGCCATTCTTAAGGAACCCTGGTATGCTGACATCGTTAATTACCTGGCCACGGGATAATTACCCGCTGACTGGACAAAGTAAGACCAATACCGCTTCTTTGCCCAAGTACGGTACTTCTTTTGGGAAGAACCGTACCTTTTTAAGTATTGTCCCGACCAAATAATTAGACGATGCATACCCAAGGAGGAACAGAGGAGTGTGCTCAGCTTTTGCCATGACCTTGCATGCGGAGGACACTTCGGTCCCCGCAAGACTACAGAGAAGGTTCTACAAAGTGGGTTCTACTGGCCCACTTTGTTCAAAGACTCATATCATTTTTGCAAGTCATGTACAAACTGTCAGAAGATCGGGAAAATTTCTAGAAGAGACATGATGCCCCTAAACCCAATCCTTGAAGTTGAAATTTTTGATTTTTGGGGTATTGATTTCATGGGGCCATTCCCTAACTCCTTCGGCAACCAAGTGGGTAGAAGCTGTGCCAACCAAGACGAATGACAACAAAGTGGTTGTCAAATTTCTCAAAGAAAACATCTTCTCCTGGTTTGGCACCCCCCGAGCGATAATTAGTGATAATGGATCATATTTCTGCAACAGAGTTTTTGAAGCTCTGATGCGAAAATATTCTATCAATCACAAGTTATCGACCCCGTATCATCCCTAGACAAATGGGCAGGTCAAAGTCACCAACAGACAGATCAAGCTCATTCTAGAAAAGACTGTCGGACAAAACCGAAAGGATTGGTCGGCTAAGCTTAATGATGCATTGTGGGCTTACCGCACCGCATTTAAGACAGTTCTCAGGATGTTTCCTTATAGAATTATGTTTGGCAAAGCCTGTCATCTGCCAGTAGAGTTAGAACACCGGGCCCTCTGGGCAATTAAGCAACTTAACTTTGATCTGACCAAGGCCGGTGAACTTAGAAAACTACAGATTTTAGAATTAGAGGAGATACGGAATGAAGCTTACGAGAATGCACGAATCACCAAGAGCAGAACTAAACTTTTTCATGACCAAATCATAACCCGAAAAAACTTTGCACCGGGAGATAGGGTTCTGCTGTACAACTCTAGGCTTCATATTTTCGCGGGAAAACTGAAAACTCGTTTGTCGGGACCATTTATTGTGCGCACTGTGTTCCCACACGGTGCTGTGCTTATTGCAGACCCTAAAAACAACACGGAATTTAAAGTGAATGGGCAAAGACTGAAGCCCTTCTTGACCACTGAGCCGATGATTCCAGATTATAGTGTGCTGACTTTTTTTTGCCCCATCATACACCTAACCACCACAAATAACTTTTGTTTATATGCTTACCCCGTGTACATTCTTTTTGACATGTCTTTAGCACTATTCGCACTTGGCCGGCCCGAGTCCACGGAGACGGTGACATCATTCTTCTCACTATTTATTGCATTTCCATTTCCATCTGCATTCATTGAGGACAATGCATTAGATAGGTGTGGGGGGGTGCTAACACTTTTTCTTTTTTTTCCTTTTATTCTCTCTTTCTTCTTTCCAAAAAAAAATAAAATTTTTTCTCCAGATTGAAAAGAAATTTCATACTCTTTATAAACATACCAAAAGATTCTAGGAATTACGGGAACCTTATTAATGAATCTTTATTTTTTCCTAAATAAACAAGAAATATTGGTTTGACTAAAGAGTTAGAAAGGATAAGGGAAATAACTCATGCCGTTTATTTAGCCTTAGTAGAATATGCATAACTCACACACACATGCTTGGGATTTAGAGACACAACTCTAAAAAAAAAGGCTGAATAATTGTGCCTCAAGAAGCATGATCACTCACGCCCAAAAAAATTATATATATATATATATATATATATATATATATATATATATATATATATATATAAATCTTGATTTCGTGGCCTACTCCACTTGCATATTTAACCTGAAGGGTGTTTTTCCACCTGGTGCCCTAAGACCATCTGGTTTGGGAGTCATCGGTTTGATATGTATTATATAAGTGAAGTAGAAAGCCTAATGGAACCAAGAATAATAAGTAAATATTAATAAAATTAAATAATATTCAAAGTTGAGTTGAAAGATCCCAAGCACATCACAATTACACAGTATGCATAACTATCTAAAGCAAAATAAAAGAATGAGTTAGAAGTACAAGATCCTTTCTAAATTTAAAGAAAAACAATAATTTCTTCTTTTATGAAGGCTAAAGTATAAGAGGACTTATGACGGTTAAACCTAATTCCTACATCATTCGGTCATTTTTATTTAGATTATTGAAAGTTCTTTTTCATATATATATATATATATATATATATATATATATATATATATATAATTAAAAAAAATATATATATATATATATATATATATATATATATATATATATATATATATATATATTTCTTTCTAAACAACTAACTTCTTTACTTACTGGATTTTGTGGGTGCAATCTGCTGAAAACCCTCAGGAGACAACACTCCTCCTCTAGGGGAAACTTAGAGGTTTAAAGGCTTGTTGCACAAGCTCAGTGCAATCGCGTCACCTGCGAAAGAGGTGTAATAATTTCCTTAGTTTTTTTGTTTTGCTCGGGACGAGCAAAAGATAAGTGAAGGGGTGTGATTGGTCTCTAATTTTGCATAATAAACAGCTGAAAACTAGTAGCCAAGAATGCACTTAGAAAATTGAAAGCCTTTGAAAACTTTTCTTTCTTTTTGGAAACTTGAAAACAATGGGATTTTTCTTAATTTTTGCAAGTGACCAATGCCCTCTATTTATAGGGATTAGAGGAGATCTAATCATCATTAAAGCTAGCTAAATAGGTCAGGAAGTAGCCCCCAAAAATTCAAAGAGATCAGACCAAAACATCTCAATCAAATCCCATGATTAAAACTCTGAAAACTAGCCGTTGGGGCTACTAGAGGCTGTCGGTCGACCGACAGTCCATTGGCAAACTAGCCGTTGGACTCGGTCGACCGGTCGGTCGACCGGCGGCATCCAAAGAAAAAATTTCTCTTTGTACTATCGGTCGACTGGCCCGGTCGACCGACAAAACCCGAGAGCAAAGGGCTTTCAGTCGGTCGAACGATCCGGTCGACCGAAAGACGTGCACAAACGTGCACGCCCTGACCACAAGACTCAGTCAACCGGTCTGGTCGACCGATCAAGTCTGAAATGGATCCGGTCGACCGACAACCTGAAGCAGGATTTTTCTAGGAAATTTTTTTGAACTTTGAAAAATTTTGAAAATAATTTTGTAAGGCTAAATGACTAAGTATCATGCTATAAAGGTTGATATACATGATATAAATAAGATGTAAAATTGTAAAATAATTTGAGTCATGAAAAACCATCAAGACTAAATCATATACCCAAAATAAAAACTGTATTTTGGAAAATGATGGTGTGTGTGTTTTCTTGAGCCAACTTAACGTAACCTCATTCTTTAACAAACTAATTTTTACAAAGGTTCTAGGTGACTACAAGGTCTTCAAATTTGGGCTTCTCCATGGAATGTGCATAGCTTCAAACCTTGACCCTGAATTGACTCATCTTGAGTCAAAAGATCCCAAATTGAGTCATCTTTAGGTAAGAGCACAACTAGAAACCTTAGAACCCTGAAACACACTTAAACACTAGAAAATGGTTAGTACAAATAACTATATATGTTTTATAATCATCAAAACTCAAAAATCGGGTGATTGTAACCTTGGGCCAACACCATTCTGGTGAAATATTTGGATCTCGGATGTCCCACCATTTCCTACACCATAGGACAGACCGAAATTAGTAGAGCACTTCTTAACCTGGGGGCAAGTATCAACTTTCTACCTCCCTCAGTATACCAGCAACTTGGGTTGGGCGAGCTAAGCCCAACTCGAGTCACCATTCAGCTAGCTGATCGATCTGTGAAAATCCCGAAGGGAAAAATCACAAATGTCCTTATCCGGGTCAAGGATTTCATCTACCCTATTGACTTCATTGTGCTTGAGACCCAACCTGTATCAAATCTGAGGTCTCAAACTCCAATCATCTTAGGATGCCCTTTCCTTGCTACAACCAATGCCGTAATCAACTGTAGGAATGGGTCCATGCGATTGATCTTTGGAGACATGACGAAGGAAGTCAATGTCTTCAACCTTGGAAGATAACCTAGGGATGTCAATGATCAGACGTTTGAGGTTAATTCTATTGAAAATCTGACCAGTGCGCATTAGGAAAGTATGGAGACAGAAATGGAGGCAGAGTTTGATCTGGAGGCTGTGGATTTTAATCTAGACTAGATCATAGATTTAGCAGTGGACTAGGCGTCAAGCCCAGGTGTACCTCATCATAGGATTGCAAGCCCTGAGATTGCCTCCAGTGAAGCAACACCTTCCCTAAAGCTAAAAGCCTTACATGAACACCTCAAGGATGCCTACCTGGGCAGAAAGGATACCTTGCCAGTCATCATAGCATCCCACCTGAATGAGCAACAAGAGGACAGCTTAATGTCTATTTTAAAAAGACATAGGGAAGCGATTGGATGGACGATGAAGGACATCAAAGGGATAAGTCCAACCATAGTGCAACATAGAATCCATCTGACCGATGAAGCAATCCCAGGAGGGACCCACAACGCAGGCTTAACCTACTCATGCAAGAGGCGGTTAAAGCAGAAATTTTGAAACTATTAGATAATGGGATCATTTATCCTATTTTTGATAGCCAATGGGTTAGCCCTGTTCATACGGTCCCAAAGAAAGCAGGCTTTTCAGTGGTTTAAAATGAGCAAAAAGAATTGGTGCAGACAAGACTGCCTACCAAGGTTCATGTCTGTATCGACTATAGAAAGTTGAATGCAACCAGCCGTAAAGACCACTTTCCGCTACCCTTCATCGACCAAATTGTGGAACGATTGGCTGGACATAAGTACTACTGCTTCCTAGAGGGGTGCTCAGGATACAATCAAATCCCCATTGCTGTAGAAGACCAAGAAAAGATCACGTTCACCTGCCCATTTGGAACATTCGCTTACCGACGCATGCCCTTTAAATTGTGCAATGCTCCCGCAACATTTCAATGGTGCATGCTTAGTCTTTTCTCTAACATGATAAAACATTTTCTTGAGATTTTCATGGATGACTTCTCCATCTATGGAGATTCATTTGATCAGTGTCTTCATCACCTAGAGTTAGTGCTGCAACGATGCAAGGAGAAGAACCTAACTCTAAACGGGAAGAAATGTCAATCCATGGTGAGATAGGAGATTGTCTTAGGCCATGAGATTTCTAGGAGAGGCATTGAAGTGAACAAGGCTAAAGTAGAAGTGATTGCTAAGCTTCCACCAGCCAAAAGCATTAAGGATATTAGAACCTTTCTAGGGCATGCTGGGTTCTACCGACGGTTCATTAAGGATTTAGCAACATCACTAGGCCCTTAACCAACCTGCTCGCTAAGGACGTGCCCTTTGATTTCAACGATTAATGTTTTAAGTCATGGGGAAGCTTAAGCAAGAACTTATTTCTATGCCTATTATTTCTGCTCATAATTGGGCTCAACCATTTGAAATCATGTGTGATGCCTCTTATTTTGCTATTGGCGCTGTTCTAGGACAGCGTATCGACAATAGACAGCATGTCATTTACAATTCGAGTAGGACCTTGAATGACGCCCAACAGAATTATACAACGACCGAGAAGGAATTCTTAGTCATTGTCTTTACGTTAGAGAAGTTTCGGCCCTACTTGTTAGGCTAAAAAATGGTGATTTTTACAGATCTCTAGGCTCTGAAATACCTCATGACCAAAAAGGAAGCAAAAGCCTGATTGATTCGGTGGATCCTTTTGCTTCAAGAATTTGACTTGGAAATTCGGGATAAATGAGGTATAGAAAATGTGGTTGCAGATCATTTGTCAGGAATTTCGAACGCACCGATCATACAAGCCCCGATCAACGAGGATTTTCCAGACGAGCACATCCTGGCCATTCTTAAGGAACCCTGGTATGCGGACATTGTTAATTACCTGGCCACTGGATAATTACCCATTGACTGGACAAAGTAAGACCAATACCACTTCTTTGCCCAAGTACGGTACTTCTTCTGGGAAGAACCATATCTTTTTAAGTATTATCCCGACCAAATTATTAGATGATGCATACCAGAGGAGGAACAGAGGAGTGTGCTCAGCTTTTGCCATGACCTTGCATGCGGAGGACACTTCGGTTCCCGTAAGACTGTAGAGAAGGTTCTACAAAGTGGGTTCTACTGGCCCACTTTGTTCAAAGACTCATATCATTTTTGCAAGTCATGCGCAAATTGTCAGAAGATCGAGAAAATTTCTAGAAGAGACATGATGCCCCTGAACCCAATCTTGGAAGTTGAATTTTTGGATGTTTGGGGTATCGACTTCATGGGGCCATTCTCTAATTCCTTCGGTAACTAATTTATTTTGGTTGCTGTAGACTATGTCACTAATTGGGTAGAAGTTGTGCCAACAAAGATGAATGACAACAAAGTGGTTGTCAAATTTCTTAAAGAAAACATCTTCTCCTAATTTGGCACCCCTACAGCGATAATTAATGATAATAGATCGCATTTCTGCAATAGAGTTTTTGAAGCTCTGATGCGGAAATATTCCATGAGTCACAAGTTGTCCACTCTGTATCATCCCCAGACAAATGGGCAGGTAGTGTTGGCCCAAGGTTACAATCACCCGTTTTTAGTGTGTTTTGATGATTACAAAACATATTAGTTATTTGTACTAATATTGTTTATTGTTTAAGTGTGTTTCAGGATTCTATCTCATCTAGATGGTTTCTTCCCTAAAGGAAGGTGCTTTGGACTCAAGTCAACTCAATTTGGGCTCAAGATTCAAGTTTTGAAGATCATATGGTGAAGGCCCTTCTTGAAGCACTTGAAGTCTTTAGAATCATTATAAGAATAGTATGTTAAAGTTTGAGTCTTGGATATTGGCTCTAGGATACACACACACAAAATTTGGTTTTGTCAAAATTTGAGTTTTGTATTTAAGTTTTCATATTTAAACTTGGTTTCATGCCTTAGTACATATTTACATGACCCTAAGTTTTACAAAATGAATATCATGTTTAGATCATGTATGCATACTCCTACTAGCATGTTACTCAAGTTTGTTTAAACCCAAAACTATTTTACAAAATTTTTCCAAGTCAAAAATCTGCTGTTTTCCTGTTTTAGGCAAGACCGGCCGACCGGCCCGGTCGACCGGCGCCTGTGTCAGGACATGCACGCTTGTACATGTCCGTCGGCCGACCGCCCGGGTCGACCGACTGTAAGAGGTTCTGCTCTCGGGTTTTCTGGGTCGACCGCCCGGTCGACCGGCCTAAGAAACCTGTGTTTTGTTGAAGAGGACGGTCGACCAGAGCCCAACGGCTCTTTGCCAACAAGGCAGACGGTCGACCGGACCGGTCGACCGCCAAGCCTGCAGAGTCCCAACGGCTCTTTTCTCTTTGGTGCAATTCTAGATCTGTTTTCTTTTTCTGATTTTTGGCAGAGTTTTCTGGATTTTTAGAGAACTTCTTCATAACAAATTAGCTGTAAAGAAAATATTTTTAACCTATTCTTCTCCCTATAAATAGAGGCAAATAGGTCTTTGTTATTCACCAAGAAAAATCCTCAAGTTTTCATTGTTTTCATAAAGAGAAGAAAAATTGCTTAAGGCTTTCATTTCCAATTCTTTTGAGCTAGTTTTTCAGTTGTGTTTGATTGCTAATATCACTCTACAACTGAGGTTTTCTCACTACACTTCATAGAGCCAAAAATCCCTTACTCATCCTATAGTGAAGTTGTAAAAAGAGTGAGAGTTTGTAAAAGAGTTTGAGAAAGAGTTTAGTGATCTTGTTGTGATCACTCTTGTTCTTGTGATCCTTTGTTCTTGTGGAGACAACTCTTCGGTAGAGTTATTGTAAGCGGTGGAGCTCGGTGCTCGGGTCTTTGGTAGACCGTTGTAAGCGTCCTCGATGGATAGTGGAAACCCTTCACGGAGGTGAAGGCGGGGACTAGAGCTAGGGGCTCGAACCTCGAAACAAACATCTTGTGTTTGCGATTGCCTTGCGTCCATTTTGCTTTTAATTTCTCTTGCACTCTATTGCTTTCATTACTTGCTTGTGATCTTGTTTCTTTATTTGTGCTATTATTTCAAGCTTATAATACTTGTGTTATATTGTGTGCATCTCACCATTCATCCATCATACTTTGCCTTGATCGATCAAAATCTCATACAACAAGGTTGCATTGCGCACCTCTAACCCATTTCAAGGGGAATCAGGAGGAAGGAGTTCAGAACCCTTCACGGGGCATTCGGCTCTTAGTCTTGTTTTGAGAGATCGTTGCATCATTCATCATACTTAGTTTTAAAAAGATCATTAGATTAGCAATCACACCTATTCACCCCCCCTCTAGGTGTTTTTCAATTGGTATCAGAGCTTGGACTCTAGGATATTGGCTTAACAACCTTAGAGAGATCCTAACTTTGCTAATCATTTCATTCATACTCACTTAGTAAAGATGGCCGATGGTATCAAGACACCCCCTAAGTTTGATGGACTTAACTTTCCCATATGGAAGGTTAAGATGACCATTTTCTTGCAATCTCTAGGTAGTCGAGTTGCAAAGGCCGTGATCAAACCTTTTAGTGCACCCCCCGGTGATGAATCTACTTGGTCCGAAATTGAGACCAAAGAATTTGATGCCAATGCTAGGGCTCACTATGCACTACTTCAAGTCCTCAATGATGATGACATAGCTAGAGTCATCCATTGCAAATCCGCATTCGAGATTTG
The DNA here is from genome assembly GCA_038442645.1 of Agave tequilana. NCBI lineage: Eukaryota > Viridiplantae > Streptophyta > Magnoliopsida > Asparagales > Asparagaceae > Agave > Agave tequilana. The sequence goes on along the minus strand of JAVJIF010029691.1, from coordinate 310,346 downwards.
GTCACACTTGTTAGTCACACATGAGGGGACCTCACAAGTGAAGAGGGCTAAGATAGACATTCTTTGGTCTCAATATGAGAACTTTAGCATGCAAGAACATGAAACCATAGATGATATGGTTACAAAATTTACAAAGATCACTAATGGACTTTCTTCTCTAGGTGATGCTATTGATAATGATCAAAGAGTAAGAAAGATCATCCGGGCTCTTCCTCCTTCATGGGAAGTAAAGGCAACTACCTTGAAGGAACTCAACGACAAAGAGGAGATGGAGCTCATAGGTCTCATTGGGAACCTCAAAACCCATGAGATGGAGAGGAAAGCAAGGGAGGATATGGCTCCTTCCAAAAAGAAGACTATAGCCTTCAAAAGTCAAAGCACTCACTCCGACGAAGACGATGAAGAAGAAGATGACGAAGAGCTCTTATTTCTTGTGAAGAACATCCGGAGGATGTACAATAAGGCGAAATTCTAAGGAAGAAGGAGATGGCAAGGAGGCAAAGAAGAAAGAAAGATCGTGTGCTTCAATTGCCAAAGACCGTGACACATTGTAGCGGAGTGTCCGGATAAGGTGAAGCCCTCCACATCCAAGAAGCCCTACAAGAAGAAAGTAATGAAGGCAACATGGGATTCTGAGAGCGAATCCAAGGAGGAAATCGACACCGCCAATATGTGCTTCATGGCTAATGAAAGCACAAGCAAGGTAACCCCTTCCACTTCTTTTGATGAAGATCTTTCCATGAATGAATTAGAAGAATCTTTTGTAGAACTTTTGTTGGCCCAAAGGCCATTATCCCAGTTATTTTGATGATAACAAAACATATTTAGTTATGTATTTAACATGTTTGTTTCAGAATATTTCAGGTTATTTAACAGGTTGTTTTTGATGGCTCCGCTAAAAGACTCACAAGTTTGGACGCCGCAAAAATGAAGATTCTCAAGCTATGCACAACTAGGATGCTTCGGGATCAAGATGATGATGTGATGATCAAGACAAGATCAAGATGATGATGTGAAGATCAAGACAAGATCAAGACGACAAAGAAAAACAAGATTTGTATTTTTATTTTTATTTTAGATATTTTGTCAAAACTAGATATTAGAAGTAGAGCTATGGGATTATCACACACACACTCTTTTTAGTTAGGTTCATGGCTTCAAAAAGATTTTCAAACTCCATTTCTAACTTAGTTTTAAAATGAACATATTTGAAAATAAGCTTTTTAGAAAAACAATAGTTTTGGAAAAACATTTTTATGGAAAAACAAGTTTTTGTTCAAAAGGATTTTTATCAAACTATTTTAACTGATAGAAGTATGACATATGCTCATACTCTATGTTTTTACAAGTTCCAAAAATCAACCCAAGACCAAAAACCAAAAACCCAAATTTCTGGTTCTGGAAGTTCTGATTTTTCAGAACTCACAGTAACCGGTCGACCGACCCGGTCGACCGATGTGCACATCTATGTCAGTCGACCGACCCGGTCGACCGATGTGCACAAAACTGTGCACATCTATATCAGTCGACCGACCCGGTCGACCGAAGTACATTTGCGTTCACAGGAGTTTTCGGTCGACCGACCCGGTCGACCGATGAACCCCAACGGTCATATTTTTGACCGTTGGCGGTCGACCGACCCGGTCAACCGGCTACTGTCAGAATTTCTGACAGTTTCCAACAGCTATTTTTCTGGCTGATTCTCTTTTTGGGATTTGATACCAACGTTTTTGTGAGGCTGTTTTTGACCCCTATAAATAGAGGGTCACCTCATATTGATAAGACAACTATTGCAAAAAAAAATTCCAAAAGATTTCACAAGAGTTTTACAAAGAATTTCAAAGCCTTTCTTTTACAAAAGATTTTCAAAGCCTAAATTCCCAACACCCAACTTGTAGCCTATTCCTCTACCTTCTCTCTAGTTTTTGCACACCACAATCCCAAGCTTTACATCTATATCATTGGTTCTAGGATTGTGCAAGTGAGCTATTTTGATCAAGTGTGATCACCTTTCTTATTGAGTGAAGTTGTAGAGGCATCGGCCTCAAGGGAGCTAGTGAGCTTCGGGTGGTGTTGCGGCATCACAAGTGTAGGGACAAGTGTGTCCTTGTATTGGCGATCCGGTGGGATCAACGATAGTAGTGCAAATCCTTCAAGTGTGAAGGCGGGGACGTAGAGCGTGGCTCGAACCTCGGAAACACATCCTTGCGTTTGCGTTTGCGTTTGCTCGAATTTTCTCTCAACTCTACTCCTTTTAATTCTTGCATCTTTATTGTTCTATTTATTGCAAGTCTTTAATTGTGCTATTTGTGTGTTAAATTTTAAATTTCACATTATTGCCATAATTCATATAGCCATCACCTATTCACCCCCCCTCTAGGTGATTTCAATTGGTATCAGAGCCTAACCCTACAACTTAGGTCTAACCTCCTTAGGGAGATCCATATTTGGCTATATACATTTTTTTGTTGCATTTATATTTGCTTGTGCACTCATGGCATCCATGGACTTTTCTAGCATTAAATCCCCACCCAAATTTGATGGCTTGAACTTTCCCATTTGGAAAGTCAAGATGAACTTATTTTTGAAATCCTTAGGTGTTAGGGTAGCTAGGGCCATTACCAAAGATTTCATTGAACCCACTAGTGATGAGAGCACATGGTCCGAGGATACTTCCAAGGACTATAAGGCTAATGCTAGGGCACAATATGCATTAACCCAAGCATTAAATGAGGATGACCTTGCACGCATAATTAATTGCAAATCCGCATTTGAGGTTTGGAACATACTCATTGTGACTCATGAGGGAACGTCACAAGTCAAAAGAGCTAAGGTTGACTTGCTACGTTCTCAATATGAGAACTTTTACATGTTTGATAATGAGAGCATTGATGACATGCTCACCCGTTTTACAAAAATAACTAATGCTCTTTCTTCCCTAGGCGACAAGATTGATAATGATCAAAAGATAAGGAAGGTGATTAGAGCTCTTCCCAAAGCTTGGGAAGTCAAGGCAACAACACTCAAGGAGCTCAACGACAAAGAGGAGATGGACTTCTCCGGCTTCATCGGAAATCTCAAGACACATGAGATGGAGATGAAAGTTCGAGAAGAAAGGGAGGCACCCAAGAAGAAGACCATTGCCTTCAAAGCCACTCCTACCATTGAGGAAGACGACTCATCGGAAGATTGCGATGAGGACTTCGCCATGCTCATCCGGAAGGTGGGCAAGATGTTCTACAAGAAGGGACGGCAAAGCAACTTCCGAAGAGGGAAACCTTAAGGAAGGTACGAGAAGAGAAGAGAAGAACCCGGTCCTTGCTTCCATTGCAAGAAGATCGGTCACCTAATTGCCGATTGCCCCGCTCTCCAAGAAACCACTTCCAAACATGGGAAGAAGAAGAAAGCTTTGGCCGCTACATGGGATGATTCGGAGTCGGAATCCGAAGAGGAGCACGACGCCGCCAACATGTGCTTTATGGCACAAGGTGAGGATTCATCTAAGGTATGTCTAGAAACTTCTATTGATGATGATGATCTCACTATGGATGAACTTGCTCATTTTTTCGAAGAATTACAACATAGGTATGAGATTTCACAAGCTCATAATAAAAAATTGAAAAAGGAAAATGAACTTTTGAAGAACAAATTTGAAGTAGTTGTTAATGAGAAGAATGTTTTATCTAGTGCCTTTGAAAAATTGAAAAGTGATTTTGAAAAATATAAATTGGCAAATAAAGGAAAAACCCCCATGGTCTCTTGTAACAAAAATGAATTTGTAGAGATTCAAAAACGTGTTGAAGTTTTGGACTCTACTCTTAAAAAGTGTGCATTTGATTTCACCAAGCTTGCATCTAAATTTCCTAAGGGAGTAGCCCAAGGGAAACATGTTCATCATAAACATGCTACACATAAACATGCACACACACATAACCATGCTTTTATGTACAATAGTGGTAGAATTTACATTTGCACGCATTGTGGCCGCAAAGGCCATTTAGAAAAGTTTTGTTATGCTAAGAATAATGTTAAGAATAAATTTGTTTGGGTTCGCCCCGGATCTAACCCTAAAGGACCCACTAAGATTTGGGTACCAAAAGAGCCACCGAATTCAAATGATATAGGTATAGGTGGATCTACTCCCTCCAAGAGTTAGGAGGAAGTGGTGCCCGGGTGGTTGATGCATCGGAGCTTAAAGAACAAATCGTGCATGCATCGCTATCGTGGAGGCACCTATTTGTGGAGATTGCCCGTATTTTGGTAACGTCTCCATTTAAGAGTTTAATTTTGTATATACAATTGTTATAGGATTGCTAGTTTAGTTTTATGCCTCATTGACACATGATTAGTGTAAACTTGCAACTCTATCATGATTGTATATGCCATGTTCAGTTTTTGATATCTAGTTGTTTATGCAATGTTTAAATGTCCACATTTATAGTTTATTATTTGTGATTATATACTTGTATACATATACACATTATTTTCATATATAAAAATAAACATTTGTAAAATTTCCTATTTAAGCAAATACCTTAAAGATGGCAATTGCGCACCTCAACTCATTCAAGAGGAATCAAGAGGATGAAGTTCAGAACCCATCACTGGGTATTCGGCTTCAACATCTTTAAAATCTTTGTTTAAATATGAAAATAAAATTAAAAAGGGATTGCATGAATTTTTGATGTTGTAATGACTTAATGAAGATTTAAAACCTGTTGGGGTATTCCTATATGTTTAATATGTCATACCTATTTTGACTACAAAATTATTTAAAATTTTTTTTGGGCTAGTTGCTGTTAACAGATTTCAGGCAAAGCCGGTCGACCGACCTCTAAAGCTCCGGTCGACCGACTCTGCCTGAGAAGAAAATTTTTATTTTTTTCTGTTACCGGTCGACCGACCATAATCCCGGTCGATGATCGCGTAAAAAGCAAGTACTAAAATGAGAGAAGGAAGTGTGGGTTGATGTTACTGCTTTTGCGATTCTTTCCGTAGTAGCGAAGTGGCTATACGGGTCGTATCCACAAGGAAGGAAAGCGATAGAAGCTTGATGCGGCTTTCAAAGTTCAAGAAAAAGAAAGTTCTTGTTTCCAAATAAAGAATTTAAAAAGTGAAAACAAGTATTTTTAGAAATTGTTGGAAAATGTTTTGGTGGTTTGTAAAAGTGATTTTTTCTTAGTTGTAAAGATGCATGGCTAACTTTCTACTAAGTGCTCCCACTAATTTCTAACTTTTTGAAGATAGCCTCACGATGGATCATAGGCAAACACGACACTTGTGCATTGGAACTAATCACGTGGAATTCGAGTGAGAGTTCATCATATAACTTAGCCTTACACGGCAAAAACTCGGACATTCCCATATCAAGATCTGTTAGAAGGCGAGAATAAGGGAAGACTCGAGTGCACTATTGGTATCGGCAAAGTTAAAAGGAAAAGAGTCTAACAAGTAAAACACAACTCATAGATCATCAAAACTCTTTAAGTATGAAATATAAGAAAGTAAATACTTGTAGATAAATTAGAGTTAGAACCCTCGTCTTAAGATGCCATAGCTCTCATTTGCACAAGGCTTTGTTTGGCACTATTGACTCATACGGGTTATCAAACAAGTGTTAGAAATTAGTGGGTTAGTAGTTAGTTAGCCATGCTAATGAAAAGTTAGTTAGCCATAAAAAAAAAGAAACAACAAAGAAAAAGGGGTAAAGGGAAAGGGGGAGTTACACTACAACAAAGTAAAGGAAAAGAAGTAAAGAAGAGAGAAGTTACACTACAACAAAGAAGTAAACTAAATACAAGACAAGGAAATGGAAAGAAGGAAGAGAAGTAATTTACTTGTATTAGGTTGTCACCCTCCAAATACAACTTTTTACACACTCTCTCTCTTTCTCTCTAATGGCTAAAAACAACAACTAGAAGAAGAACAATAACAACAACTACAAACCTAAAAACAAGATTACAAAATTTGCTTCAACTCAGATCTGCTTGCATTCGGGACCCCAAGGGGGCAATTTATAGACTCCAGGAGAAAGGGGGCCACGTGCACTGCACGTGGCCCAAAAATTGGGCGCGCGCGCGCTAGCTTTGCCGCGGAATCGCGGCAAATGCCGCGATTCCGCTGCAAAGTCAGGGCGACGTGCACCCAGTTTTTGGCAGCACGTCGTCCGTGATGTCCTCTGTCCGTTCTGACGCCCGGATTTGCCTCTTCAGCCCATAATTTGTACAGAACCTTCTCTCTAGGTCAATGGCTATCTTTACTAGGCTTTTAATCACCAAGAAATGATGATTTAGGTCTTCTTCTTCATTTGCACACCATGACCTAGAATCAAGAAAACAAGGTATTTATTAGCAGAATTTATTATCAAATAAATGTGAAGATGTGGTATAAATTATGCAAAATTAGATACTAATCACACCCCCACACTTATCTTTTTGCTCGTCCCGAGCAAAACAAAAATGAGACGATTATTATACCACTTTCGCAGGTAACGCGATTGCACTGAGCATGTGCAACAAGCCTTTAAACCTCTAGGTTTCCCCTAGAGGAGGAGTGTTGTCTCCTGAGGGTTTTCAGCGGATTGTACCCACAAAATCCAATAAGGAAAAGAAATTAGTTGTTAGAAATTTATATATACATATATATACATGAAAAAGAACTTTCAATTATCTAAGTAAAAATGACCGAATGATGTAAGAATTAGGTTTAACCCTCGTAAGTCCTCTTATATTTTAGCCTTCATAAAAGAAGAAATTATGTTTTTCTTTAAATTTAGAAAGGATCTTGTACTTCTAACTCATTCTTTTATTTTGCTTTAGATAGATATGCATACCGTGGCAGTGTGATGTGCTTGGGATTTTTCAACATAACTTTGAATATTATTTTATTAATATTTACTTATTATTCCTGGTTCCATTAGGCTTTCTACTTCACTCATGTAGCACACATCGAACCGATTACTCCCAAACCAGATGGTCTTAGGGCACCAGGTGGAAAAACACCCTTCAGGTTAAATATGCGAGTGGAGTAGGCCACGAAATCAAGATTTATTATTATTATTATTTTTTTTTGGCATGAGTAATTATGCTTCTTGAGGCACAATTATCCAGCTTTTTCTTTTTCTTTCTTTTTTTTTTTTGGCATGAATAATCATGCTTCTTGAGGCACAATTATCCAGCTTTTTTTTTTCTTTCTTTTTTTTTGGCATGAATAATCATGCTTCTTGAGGCACAATTATCCAGCTTTTTTTTTTTTTTCAAGAGTTGTGTCTCTAAATCCCAAGCATGTGTGTGAATTATGCATATTCTACTAAGGCTAAATAAAAGATATAAGTTATTTTCCTTATCCCTCCTATCTTTTTAGTCAAACCATTCTTTCTTGTTTACTTAGGCAAAAATAAAGATTTATTACTAAGGTTCCCGTAATTCCTACAGTCTTTTGGTATTTTTATAAAGAGTATGAAATTTCTTTTCAATCTGTATTTTTTTTTTATAAACATTTTTTTTATAAACAATTTTTTTTTAAAAAGAAGTAAAAGGAAAAAGGAAAACTGTTAGCACCCCCCCACACCTATCTAATGCATTGTCCTCAATGAATGTAGATGAAAAATGTAAATACAATAAATAGGGGGAAGGAATGATATTACCGTCTTTGTGGACTCGGTTTGGCCAAGTACGAAGAGGCTAAAGAAATGGCAAAAAGAATGTACACGGGGTAAGCATATAAACATTTTTTTTTTTTTAAATAGTTGTTGTGGTTAGGTGTATGATGGGATAAAAAGAGTCAGTACACTGTCGTCTGGGATTATCGGCTCTATGGTCAAGAAGGGCTTCAGTCTTTGCCCATTCACTTTGAACTCCTTGTTATTTTTAGGGTCGGCAATAAGCACAGCACCGTGTGGGAAAACAGTGCGCACAATGAACGGTCCCGACCAACGAGTTTTTAGCTTTCCCGCGAAAATATGAAGCCTAGAGTTGTATAGCAGAACCCTATCTCCCGGTGCAAAGGTTTTCCGGGTTATGATTTGGTCATGAAAAAGTTTGGTTCTGCTCTTGGTGATTCGTGCATTCTCATAAGCTTCATTCCGTATCTCCTCTAATTCAGAAATCTGCATTTTCCTAAGATCACCGGCCTTGGTCAGGTCAAAGTTGAGTTGCTTAATTGCCCAGAGGGCCCGGTGTTCTAATTCTACTGGCAGATGACATGCTTTTCCAAACACGAGTCTGTAAGGAGACATCCCCAGGATTGTCTTAAATGCGGTACGGTAAGCCCACAATGTATCATGAGCTTAACCGACCAATCCTTTCGGTTTTGACCGACAGTCTTTTCCAGAATGAGCTTAATCTGTCGGTTGGTGACCTCAACCTGCCCATTTGTCTGGGGATGATACGGGGTTGATAACTTGTGATTAATGGAATATTTTCGCATCAAAGCTTCAAAAACTCTGTTGCAGAAATGTGATCCATTATCACTAATTATCGCTCTCGGGGTACCAAACCGGGAGAAGATGTTCTCTTTGAGAAATTTGACAACCACTTTGTTGTCATTCGTCTTGGTTGGTACAGCTTCTACCCACTTAGAGACATAATCGACAGCAACCAAAATGAATTGGTTACCGAAGGAGTTGGGGAATGGTCCCATGAAATCGATGCCCCAAACATCAAAAATTTCTACTTCAAGGATTGGGTTTAGGGGCATCATGTCTCTTCTAGAAAGTTTTCCTATCTTCTGACAGTTTGCACATGACTTGCAAAAATGATATGAATCCTTGAACAAAGTGGGCCAGTAGAACCCACTTTGTAGAACCTTCTCTGCAGTCTTGCGGGGACCGAAGTGTCCTCCGCATGCAAGGTCATGGCAAAAACTAAGCACACTCCTCTGTTCCTCCTCGGGTATACATCGTCTAATTATTTGGTCCGGACAATACTTAAAAAGATACGGTTCTTCCCAGAAGAAGTACCGTACTTGGGCAAAGAAGCGATATTGGTCTTGCTTTGTCCAGTCAGAGGGTAATTGTCCTGTTGCCAGGTAATTAACGATGTCAGCATACCAAGGTTCCTTAAGAATGGCTAGGATGTGCTCATCAGGGAAATCCTCATTGATCGGAGCTCGGATGGTTGGTGCATTCGGAATTCGCGAGAGATGATCAGCGACCACATTTTCTATACCTCTCTTATCCCTGATTTCTAAGTCAAATTCTTGAAGCAAAAGAATCCACCGAATCAGTCGGGCTTTTGCTTCTTTCTTGGACATGAGGTATTTAAGAGCCGAGTGATCTGTGAAAATCACTGTTTTCGAACCTAACAAGTAGGGCCGGAACTTTTCTAACGCAAAGACAACGGCCAAGAATTCCTTCTCAGTCGTTGTATAGTTTTGTTGGGCGTTATTTAAGGTCCTACTCGAATAGTAGATCACGTGCTGCCTATTATTGATTCGCTGTCCTAGAACAGCGCCAATAGCAAAGTCAGATGCATCACACATGATCTCAAATGGATGGGCCCAATTAGGGGCAGAAATGATAGGTGCAGAAATCAGTTCTTGCTTAAGCTTCCCCCATGACTTGAAACATTCCTCATTGAAGTCAAAGGGCACGTCCTTAGCGAGCAAGTTAGTTAAGGGCCTAGCAATTTTGCTAAAGTCCTTAATGAACCGTCGGTAGAACCCAGCATGCCCTAAAAAGGATCTAATATCCTTGATGCTTTTGGGGGGTGGAAGCTTAGCAATCACTTCTACCTTAGCCTTATCTACTTCTATGCCTCTCCTTGAAATCTCATGGCCCAGGACAATCCCTTGTTTCACCATAAAGTGACATTTTTCCCAGTTTAGAGTTAGGTTTTTCTCAATGCATCTTTGTAGCACTAACTCTAAGTGATGAAGACATTGATCAAATGAATCTCCGTAGATGGAGAAGTCATCCATGAAAATCTCAAGAAAACGTTCCACCATATCAGAGAACAAACTAAGCATACACCGTTGGAACGTTGCAGGTGCATTGCACAATCCAAAAGGCATGCGTCTATAAGCAAAGGTTCCAAACGGGCAGGTGAACGTCGTTTTTTCCTGGTCTTCCGCAGCAATGGGGATTTGATTGTACCCCGAGTACCCATCCAGAAAGCAGTAGTACTCATGTCCAGCCAAACGCTCAAGCATTTGGTCGATGAAAGGTAGCGGGAAGTGGTCTTTACGGGTAGCAGCATTCAACTTCCTATAGTCGATACAAACACGAACCTTGGTAGGCAGTCTTGTTTGTATCAACTCTTTTTCCTCATTTTCTACTACCGTAAATCCAGCCTTCTTCGGGACCGCATGAACTGGGCTAACCCATTGGCTATCAGAAATGGAATAAATGATCCTATTATCTAATAGTTTCAGAATTTCAGCCTTCACTGCCTCTTGCATGAGAGGGTTAAGCCTACGTTGTGGGTCCCTCCTAGGGATTGCTTCATCGACTAAATGGATTCTGTGCTGCACTATGGCTGGACTGATTCCCTTGATGTCCTTCATTGTCCATCCAATGGCTTCCTTATGTCTTTCCAGAATAGACATTAAGCTGTCCTCTTGTTGCGCAGTCAGGTGGGATGCTATGATGACTGGCAAGGTGTCCTTTCCGCCCAGGTAGGCGTACTTGAGGTGTTCAGGCAGGTCTTTAAGCTCTAAGGAAGGTGTTTCTTTATTGGAGGCAATCTCTGGGCTTTCAATCCTAGGATACGGTACACTGGGGTTTGATGCCCACTCCACTGCTGAATCTACGATCTGGTCTAAATTGAATTCCTCATCCTCCAGATTGAACTCTGCCTCAGTTTCTATCTCCAAGCATTCCTCATGCTCACTGGTCAGGTTTTCAATAGAATTGACCTCAAACGTCTGATCATTGACATCCCTAGGTTGTCTTCCAAGATTGAAGACATTGACTTCCTTCGTCATGTCTCCGAAAGTTAATCGCATCGACCCGTTCCTACAGTTAATTATGGCATTGGCTGTAGCTAGGAATGGGCGCCCTAAAATGACGGGAGTCTGAGACCTAAGATTGGACACAGGTTGGGTCTCTAGAACAATGAAGTCAACGGGGTAAATGAAATCCCCGACCCGGATGAGGACGTCTGTGATTTCCCCTTTCGGGATCTTCACAGAACGGTCAGCTAGCTGAATGGTGACTCGAGTTGGGCTTAACTCACCCAACCCAAGTTGCTGGTACACAGAGAGAGGTAGCAAGTTGATACTTGCTCCCAGGTCAAGAAGCGCCCTACTGATTTCGGTCTGTCCTATGGTGCAGGAAATGGTGGGGCATCCGGGATCCTTGTACTTCACCGGAATGGGACCAGACAGAATTTCGCTTATGTTAGTGGCCAAGAACACTTTCTTGGGCACATTGGTCTTTCTCTTCTTAGTACACATATCCTTCAGAAATTTGGCATAAGCCGGGACTTGTTGGATAGCGTCTAGAAGTGGCACATTCAATTTGACCTGGTTGAACATCTCTAGCATTTTCTCCATGTGCATGTTTTTATTATTGTTCCTAAGCCTATTGGGAAAGGGTGCTACAGGCTTATGAACTTGTTCAGCAGCTTGGTCCTGATTAGATGTTTGTGGAGCGGATTGGGAGGCACTAGCAGAAGTGGAGGCTTGATTGGGATCAGGATGGACTGGACTCTTTGGCTGGTAGACCTGGTTGTCTACCTTCTTTCCAGATCTCAGTGTGTGAATAGCATTACAGTGGTTAAGTGATGGATCCTGAACTTCATATGCTTGGTTGGGGTTTTTGGGTTTACTAGCGGCTGACTAGGCAAGGTACCCTTAGGTCTCTCACTTAGGGAGCTAGCTAACTGGCTCATCTGCAATTCCAACCTAGATATGGCTTGTGAATGACTGTTCAGAGTTTGTCCCTGGTTCTGCATGAAAGCAGACTGGGACTTAATGAAAGCCTCAATGCTCTCCTCCAATTTATTGATTTTCTTTTCCATTGGAGAGCCTTGGGAGGAGGAAGATGGGGCTTGACTGGAAAAAGGTGGTGGAGGAGCAGGATGGTGAAAGTTGTTGGAGAAATTGGGCCTGGGAGGATTGTTTGGGGCCCAGGAGAAATTGGGATGATTCCTCCAACCGGGATTGTATGTCTGTGAGTAGGGGTTGTGAAGCGGCCGTGAGTAAGCCGCATTCATGTGTTCCTGTGGCACTTGTTGGGCATGGAAAACAGGGCACTCTTCGAAGACATGGTTCGGTGCCTGACAATATGAACAACCCGGATTGTGAATTGGTGGTGGGTTGATCTGGTTGACACTAGCAGGCTCTTTTGTTTCTAGAGCCTCTATCCTTCTCATCAGGGTAGCAATCTTGGCCTCAGCAGCTATGGATGTTTCTAAAGATAGGAGCCCCCCTCTTGAAGCTATAGACTGTGAATTCCTAGGTTTCTCTGAGGCTGGCTCCCACTGCAGGGTTTTCTCAGCTAAGTCCTCAAACAAATCCCAACCCTGGTTCTCATCCTTCTGCAAGAACCCTCCCTGACACATCGTTTCTAACAGGGTCTTAGTCTGATAGTCTAGACCATCGTAGAGAATCTGGCACTGACGCCATTTCTCCACGCCGTGATGAGGGCACTGAGCTAAGAGATCTTTGAATCGCTCAAAGTATCTCCAAAAGGGTTCGCTCGGATCTTGCTTAAACTGCATGATGTTCTTCCTAATGAGGGCAGTTTTGTGGATTGGGTAAAATTTCTTCAAGAAAGCCTTGACGAAATCATCCCACGTCGTGACTGAATCTGCTGCCAGACTGTACAACCATTTCTTAGCTAGATCCTTTAGGGAAAAAGGGATGAAACGTAACCTAACGGCATCGTCTCCTAGCTGGGGTATTCGCATCATGAGGCATACTTCTTCAAATTCCCTAACAAAGAAGTATGCGTCCTCTGATTCTAAACCATGGAATTTCAGAAGAGTGTTAATGAACTGGGGCTTTAACTCAAAGTTATTTCCGTTTGCTTCAGGAAGTTTTATGCAAGATGGAAGTGAAGTTCTTATCGGGTAAAATCAATCCTGAAGTGATGCCATCACCGGTTCTGGATGCAAGGGTAACGAGGTGTTTCTTGTTAATCTGGACGTTGACGGATCTCTCACCCACTCTTGCATTCAACACACCACAACCAACGTGAAAACAACAAACAATCAAAAAAGAATAAAAAACAAACAAAAGAAAGAAAAATAACCACAAGCCTTAGTCTAAGGTACCTGGACCTAGACGACTCCTAACTGGTCGATTCTCCGGGGAAGGTTGTTGCAGGAACTTGACTACAAGCTAATCGGCCAGGAAAGGGCAAAGCTCGGGGGGAGGTATCCGGGCGGAGCCACGGGCCTAATTATGCCAAACCACGGAGCTTTCGAGGCTTTACCTCTAAATCCACTTTCCTTAGACACCGATTTTGCAGGAGTAAAGTTCTTACAATTTCCAACCTCGGTTAATCTCTTAGTGAGCCCGAGATGTCCCTAGGGCCAACGTCTATTGTTTTTTAGTTAAGGCTTGGGAAAAAGTGAGTGCACTTGGAGATGGTTTTTGGGCTAAGGAAGGGTGATGAAATCCCACCTTATCTTGTTTATTTGGGTTTTGCCCTTAAAGTCAATTGTGCAAGTGTACAGTTTATTCACAACAAGGTAACACTCAAAGCGGTAAATCACTTCAAGATGTTGGTCCTATTCTTTATGAATGCACACATACCTTGTCTCCAGCACTCTTCAACAGAAATTAAAATGAATTGAAATAGACACGTGCCTTAAATGCAAACGTCTAATCCAAATTTTAATTAATCAACAAGTGAATTTCTGTTGAATTTATTACACATGCATAGGGTGAAGCATCCAAGGAAATGAAAAAAAAATTGAAAGCACTTTTTTTTAGCGGCGTTCGGCAACCCTGCAAACGAGTGCTTTAGTACTTCAATCGGAAAAACTCGCTTTTACACGAATTTTTCCGAAGGCAAATAAATCCTCGCGCAATGTCCTTGGCCACCTCTTTTGATTCCCGTGATGGTGAGCTCCTTGGTTCTTCTCCTACACACAAAAGAAAACAAAGAACAATCTTTAGTAGTGAACAATAAAGTCGTTCCCTCCCCGGCAACGGCGCCAAAATTTGATCGCGTAAAAAGCAAGTACTAAAATGAGAGAAGGAAGTGTGGGTTGATGTTACTGCTTTTGCGATTCTTTCCGTAGTAGCGAAGTGGCTATACGGGTCGTATCCACAAGGAAGGAGAACGATAGAAGCTTGATGCGGCTTTTAAAGTTCAAGAAGAAAGAAAGTTCTTGTTTCCAAATAAAGAATTTGAAAAGTGAAAACAAGTATTTTTAGAAATTGTTGGAAAATGTTTTGGTGGTTTGTAAAAGTGATTTTTTTCTTAGTTGTAAAGATGCATGGCTAACTTTCTACTAAGTGCTCCCACTAATTTCTAACTTTTTGAAGATAGCCTCACGATGGATCATAGGCAAACACGACACTTGTGCATTGGAACTAATCACGTGGAATTCGAGTGAGAGTTCATCATATAACTTAGCCTTACACGGCAAAAACTCGGACATTCCCATATCAAGATCCGTTAGAAGGCGAGAATAAGGGAAGACTCGAGTGCACTATTGGTATCGGCAAAGTTAAAAGGAAAAGAGTCTAACAAGTAAAACACAACTCATAGATCATCAAAACTCTTTAAGTATGAAATATAAGAAAGTAAATACTTGTAGATAAATTAGAGTTAGAACCCTCGTCTTAAGATGCCATAGCTCTCATTTGCACAAGGCTTTGTTTGGCACTATTGACTCATACGGGTTATCAAACAAGTGTTAGAAATTAGTGGGTTAGTAGTTAGTTAGCCATGCTAATGAAAAGTTAGTTAGCCATAAAAAAAAAGAAACAACAAAGAAAAAGGGGTAAAGGGAAAGGGGGAGTTACACTACAACAAAGTAAAGGAAAAGAAGTAAAGAAGAGAGAAGTTACACTACAACAAAGAAGTAAAACTAAATACAAGACAAGGAAATGGAAAGAAGGAAGAGAAGTAATTTACTTGTATTAGGTTGTCACCCTCCAAATACAACTTTTTACACACTCTCTCTCTTTCTCTCTAATGGCTAAAAACAACAACTAGAAGAAGAACAATAACAACAACTACAAACCTAAAAACAAGATTACAAAATTTGCTTCAACTCAGATCTGCTTGCATTCGGGACCCCAAGGGGGCAATTTATAGACTCCAGGAGAAAGGGGCCACGTGCACTGCACGTGGCCAAAAAATTGGGCGCGCGCGCGCCAGCTTTGCCGCGGAATCGCGGCAAATGCCGCGATTCCGCGGCAAAGTCAGGGCGACGTGCGAGCACGTCGTCCGTGCTGTCCTCTGTCCGTTCTGACGCCCGGATTTGCCTCTTCAGCCCATAATTTTTACAGAACCTTCTCTCTAGGTCAATGGCTATCTTTACTAGGCTTTTAATCACCAAGAAATGATGATTTAGGTCTTCTTCTTCATTTGCACACCATGACCTAGAATCAAGAAAACAAGGTATTTATTAGCAGAATTTATTATCAAATAAATGTGAAGATGTGGTATAAATTATGCAAAATTAGATACTAATCAGTCGACCGATGCAGACCTGCAGAGCTCTCGGGATAAATCGGTCGACCGAGCCGGTCGACCGCTCTAAATTTTTCAGAGCTCTCGGGTTGTTTCGGTCGACCGGACCGGTCGACCGATCGTCGATTTCAGCCCTAATCTGTTATAAATTTCCACTTTTTCTCTCTCTCTCTCACTTCTCTCAGCGAACCGGAGACACACTTTTTTCCTCAAAAATTTTCTTTCTCCCAAATCTCTCATTCAAATCCTAATCAATTAAAAACCCACCTCTAATCCATCCATCTTGTACCAAATCTTCGATTTCAGGACCTCCCATCCGCTAGATTCGAAGAATTTCAAGATTTTCAGTCTAGGGTTTTGGTTCTTCTCAGTTAAGGTAAAAATCCAAATTTTGACTCTAGTTTTCATATCTTGCTTTGGAATCAACTATCTATTGTCATCAATTCTAGGTTTCTAAGCATCTAGTTCAAGCCTTAACTTGATTATACCTAAAAATCCATTTTTATTCATCATGCCGAAACGAACTCGAACTGAGAAAGGGAAGGGTATTGCTCAACCTTCATCTCAGGCTTCTAGACCCGTTCGGCTATTCATTAATGACCTTGCTGCTGATCGGTTCTCCCATCTTTCCACGAGAAACATTAACTCAGGGAGATTTGTTGCTATTCAGGATTTTGAACATTTAGATATTCCTCACATCTTGCAAACAAACAATCTAGTTGAGTTCTTGACCATCAAGGAGCAAGTTTACACTTCTCTTGTTCCTTACTTTTATGCAAACTTCGAATTTGATGGTAACCGTATCACTTCTAGAGTTTTAGGTAGGGATATTGACATTTCTATCGGTAGGTTTGCTAGGATTCTGCATCTCTCCACTGGTGGAGCAGATGTGTATACCCATGACTTGCATGATTTTGAATTTCTGG
This sequence comes from Agave tequilana, assembly GCA_038442645.1. Lineage (NCBI taxonomy): Eukaryota > Viridiplantae > Streptophyta > Magnoliopsida > Asparagales > Asparagaceae > Agave > Agave tequilana. The sequence goes on along the minus strand of JAVJIF010029691.1, from coordinate 293,825 downwards.
AGGGTGAGTCTTCACTCACCGCCTATACTCTGATTCACGGGAATGACAATCCCGGCTTGGTCAGAAATGAGGTTGTGAGTAGGTACACTCTTCAATCCCAAGTCCTGGCCAAGATCATTTTCTTCAACATTATCCCCAAACATGGTGAGTATAGCTATGCTAGGGGTTGTGTACCTTTGATTATCTATTGCCTTCTTCGAGGCATTAAGGTAAACTTTCCTAGAGTCATAGCTTCTCACATGGCCTCTGATCAAATTCATACTGCGGGTAGAAGCTTGCCTTACGGCATGCTAATTACCCATCTTCTTAGGGCTCTTGATTTTTATCTTTCTGCTAAAACTCCTTCAAATCCCCTGACCAACATCAATGGAGTTGTCTTGAAGATGATGGAAGCACAGCTGCGTAGACACGCTCCTGTGCAACCACCTCTTCCTCCTGCTGGTCCTGGCTCTTCTTCTGCACCAGGATCTTCTTCTTCTGCAGCACCTGTGTTTCCTCCTGAATTTCAGGCTTTTATCTCTTCGGAGGTCCGCTCGCAGATCGAGGCACACCAGGCCTGGGTCGAGCATTGCGATGCAGCCCTTCGTGCAGAGATGGATGCTCGTGCCATTCAGGATGCTGCTTATTGGGCGGAGATCAGAAACGACATGTCCTACTTTGCTGACTCCATGAGATTCATGGATGTTCAGTTTCAGGCTCTTTTCACAAAATTTGACATGCTCGTCCCTGACCGTACTCCGACTGCTTGTCGTCTCCCATCCACCGGTCCTCCATTCCCTCCCAGAGCTCGTTCTTCTGTTCCACCACCGCAGACCAGAGTAGATGGCTTTGATCCAGAGGAGGTTGTTTCCTCAGGGGAAGACGATAGTGGCGACGAGAAGATGGCTGAGGGCTCTGCTGCACGGAGCTCATCTGATGAGGATGCTGGAGATGCTGGTGATGCTGATGAGTGACCTCCCCTTGTTTGATGATGTCAAAAAGGGGGAGAGTTGTTTGGGGAGAGTTATCTTGAGAGAGATATTTTGTAGATATTTTGTAGATATTTTGTGGTGTAGTACTTTGTGTATTGGACATGCAGTATTTGTGTTGGACATGTAGTATTTATTTTTATTTTGGTCATGTATTTTTAGTATGTGTTGTGGACGTGGACATGGTTATTTACTTTATGCGTATCTTTTGTCTTTGTGTATCTCTTATTTATGTCATGTATAAACCCATTTCTTTCATCTATTCTATGACATGAGTATTTGGTATCATTTGTTGGCATGGAAATATGATGTTTATCATTTACATATGTTTTCCTATATATGCATGTGTTGAGGGGGAGCTTCGTTTGAAGTCTCTACCCAAAATATTTTGTGATAACTACATATGTTTTGCCATCATCAAAAAGGGGGAGATTGTTGGCCCAAAGGCCATTATCCCAGTTATTTTGATGATAACAAAACATATTTAGTTATGTATTTAACATGTTTGTTTCAGAATATTTCAGGTTATTTAACATGTTGTTTTTGATGGCTCCGCTAAAAGACTCACAAGTTTGGACGCCGCAAAAATGAAGATTCCCAAGCTATGCACAACTAGGATGCTTCGGGATCAAGATGATGATGTGAAGATCAAGACAAGATCAAGATGATGATGTGAAGATCAAGACAAGATCAAGACGACAAAGAAAAACAAGATTTGTATTTTTATTTTTATTTTAGATATTTTGTCAAAACTAGATATTAGAAGTAGAGCTAACGGGATTATCACACACACACTCTTTTTAGTTAGGTTCATGGCTTCAAAAAGATTTTCAAACTCCATTTCTAACTTAGTTTTAAAATGAACATATTTGAAAATAAGCTTTTTAGAAAAACAATAGTTTTGGAAAAACATTTTTATAGAAAAACAAGTTTTTGTTCAAAAGGATTTTTATCAAATTATTTTAACTGATAGAAGTATGACATAAGCTCATACTCTATGTTTTTACAAGTTCCAAAAATCAACCCAAGACCAAAAACCAAAAACCCAAATTTCTGGTTCTGGAAGTTCTGATTTTTCAGAACTCACAGTAACCGGTCGACCGACCCGGTCGACCGATGTGCACATCTATATCAGTCGACCGACCCGGTCGACCGATGTGCACAAAACTGTGCACATCTATATCAGTCGACCGACCCGGTCGACCGAAGTACATTTGCGTTCACAGGAGTTTTCGGTCGACCGACCCAGTCGACCGATGAACCCCAACGGTCATATTTTTGACCGTTGGCGGTCGACCGACCCGGTCGACCGGCTACTGTCAGAATTTCTGACAGTTTCCAACAGCTATTTTTCTGGCTGATTCTCTTTTTGGGATTTGATACCAACGTTTTTGTGAGGCTGTTTTTGACCCCTATAAATAGAGGGTCACCTCATATTGATAAGACAACTATTGCAAAAAAAATTCCAAAAGATTTCACAAGAGTTTTACAAAGAATTTCAAAGCCTTTCTTTTACAAAAGATTTTCAAAGCCTAAATTCCCAACACCCAACTTGTAGCCTATTCCTCTACCTTCTCTCTAGTTTTTGCACACCACAATCCCAAGCTTTACATCTATATCATTGGTTCTAGGATTGTGCAAGTGAGCTATTTTGATCAAGTGTGATCACCTTTCTTATTTAGTGAAGTTGTAGAGGCATCGGCCTCAAGGGAGCTAGTGAGCTTCGGGTGGTGTTGCGGCATCACAAGTGTAGGGACAAGTGTGTCCTTGTATTGGCGATCCGGTGGGATCAACGATAGTAGAGCAAATCCTTCAAGTGTGAAGGCGGGGACGTAGAGCGTGGCTCGAACCTCGGAAACACATCCTTGCGTTTGCGTTTGCTCGAATTTTCTCTCAACTTTACTCCTTTTAATTCTTGAACCTTTATTGTTCTATTTATTGCAAGTCTTTAATTGTGCTATTTGTGTGTTAAATTTTAAATTTCACATTATTGCCATAATTCATATAGCCATCACCTATTCACCCCCCCTCTAGGTGATTTCAACTTTCTCATAATTATGACTTTCTAAAGAAAAAGTACTTAAAAATGAAAAAGGATAATGAATCTCTTAGTCTTCAAGTATTAAACCTTTCTAAAGAAAAGGATGACTTGCTCACTACTTTAGCTACTACTAAAAATGATTTTGATAAGTATAAAATTTCTCGTAAAGGCAAGTCCCCACTAGTTGATTCTAATGAGATCACCATGCTTAAAGAAAGAATAGACTCATTAGGAATTGTTTTGAAAAATTGTGAGTTTGATAAAAAGAAAATAGAGGCTATGTTTCCTAAGAAACAAGCCCCTAAGAAAAATGTTCATCATGCTCATGCTCATGTTCATACCACACAACCTTTACATCGTGGCAAACCCCCAAAACATGCTCACACTTCACACACACATGCTCACACTTCACACACACATCATGCATTCATGTATGGTAGAGTGTTCTCATGTTCACATTGTGGGCGGAAAGGGCACTTAGCCAATTTTTGTTATGATAGACTAAATGCATCTCGTCATAATATTTGGGTTCGAAACACTAACTTTCAAGGACCCAAGAAAATTTGGGTACCAAAATCAATGAATGTGTTAAATGATGTAGGTACCTTCCAAAGCCCAACGACGTAGAGGATTGTGGTATCTTGATAGTGGTTGCTCAAGGCACATGACTTGGGACATCAACAACTTTGCCACCCTATCAAGATACCATGAAGGTGGCACCGTCACCTTCGGAGATGACGCCAAGGGTAAAATCATCGGTATCGGTAATGTAAAACTTGGCACATCCCCTTTAATTGAGAATGTAGTTTTAGTTCACGACCTCAAGCATAATCTCTTGAGTGTTAGTCAACTTTGTGATAAAGGATTTGATGTAGTTTTTGATAATATAGCTTGCAAAGTAATTGATAGAATTTCTAATGTTTGTGTGTTTTCCGGTTTTCGTGAAAGTAATGTTTATATGATTGATATGCTAAATATGTCTTGTAATATTACATGTTTAAAAGCCCTCGATGATGACTCTTGGTTGTGGCATAGAAGATTAGGCCACATTTTATTTGACCATATATCTAGGCTTAACACAAAGGAAATGGTGAAAGGTATTCCTTGTTTGAATTTTGAAAAGGACCGAGTTTGTGACGCATGTCAATTTGGGAAACAAACTAAGTCTTCTTTCAAATCAATTAAGGATATCATCACATCACGTCCTTTGGAGTTAATCCATATGGATTTATTTGGTCCAACACAAACCAAAAGTCTAAGTAGGAATAGATTTGCATTTGTTTTGGTAGATGATTTTTCACGTTTTACTTGGGTTTTCTTTCTTGAACATAAAAATCAAGCCTTTTCACATTTTCAAGCCTTTAAGAAAAGAGTTGAAAAGGAAAAGATACTTCAATAGTAAGAATAAGAAGTGATAGAGGAGGTGAGTTCATTAACCTACCCTTTACCACTTTTTGTGAAGAACATGGAATAAAGCATGAACTTTCTTGTCCTAGAACTCCACAACAAAATAGAGTAGTTGAACGTAAAAATAGAACTTTGCAAGAGATGGCTAGGACAATGCTTAGTGAATACGGTCTACAACATTATTTGTGGGCCGAGGCCGTTAATACATCATGCTATATAGCAAATCGTGTTTTCTTGTGTAAAAATACATCTAAAACTTCTTTTGAAATGTACTTTTCTAGAAAACCAAATGTTTCTTATTTCAAGGTTTTTGGATGTAAATGTTTTGTTTTAAATACAAAAGATAACTTAGGAAAATTTGATGCTAGATATTATGAGGCTATTTTTGTAGGTTATTCTAATACTAGTAAGGCTTATAGAGTCTTCAATAGGTCATCTTTGACTATTGAGGAATCTATACATGTTAAGTTTGAAGAATCTAACTTGTTTGTTAAGAATGTTGTAGAAATTGATGCTTTGGATGAAGGTTTGGAGAAAGTGACCTTGGAGGATGCTTCTACTATGGGAGACAAGCCAAAGGATGATGAAGGAAGTGAAGCTAAGGTGGAAGAGGCCCAAGGAAATGGAAATCAAGCAAATGAGGTGGAGCCTACTCAACCACTACCAAAGGATTGGAGATACAACCCTCATCATCCCAAGGACCTCGTCATAGGTGAAGTATCAAAAGGGGTAACCACTTGCAAATGTCTAAACCATTTTAAAACATCCAATTTTCGTATTTTAGTTCTTAAAATTATTTACAGTGTACAGGTAATATAAACAAAAATTAGCAGCAGAATATAAAAATATACAAAGATTTACCCGACCACACTTGAGCAAGTGTGGAATTCTGCAATGCTAAAACTTTATCCTGCACACCAAAAAACAAAGAAGAAAAGTTAACAAAAATGTGAACTCAAACCGTTCCCGTCCCCGGCAACGGCGCCAAAATTTGATCGGGGGAAAACCGCGCACAAAAAGTGTATGTTTTGAAATGAAGATTTAAAGTGTGTGTGCTTTGGCTTCCTCGATACTTCCGTTATAGCATAGAGGCTAAAACGAGTCGAATCCACAAGGACAGGAGGCGATAGAAGCTTTACCGGTTGATTCACGTGTTTGTTAAAGATTCTTCAAAGTTTTAAAGAATGAAAAGAAAAGAAAGGAAAGAATGAAAAGTGAGTTACGGTGAAATACGAAGAAGTGGGAAACATAGAAAAGAATGATTTTGTGGTTTTTGTTGTATTTCTAAAATAAGTGAAAGAGAAAGAAAACTCATGGCACTAACTACTAATGACTCCACCAACACGCTAACCTCTTAGTGATAGTTGCCTCACAGGTATCATTGGCCATCACTAGTCCTTGGTTCAAGAGCGATTCAAAGCATGACCCATATGTAACTCTTTACAACCCAACTCAACAAACAAGTACAAGCTACACTTAAATCATCAAAACCCATAAGAGCAAGCATGAAGTAAAGTAGTGTTAGCTTGTTAGTGGTTAGGAAGTTAGTGTGTTAGATCCATCATCATGAGCCATCAATGGCTCTTGCAAGAGCAAGGCCAAAATGAGGCTATTAGATTCATGTGGATTATCATAAAGAAGTAAGACTAGTTAGTGGTTAGTAGTTAGAGCCATGAGAGAAAAACTAGCTACACATGTAAAAGAGATTGAAGAGAAGTAAACATAGAGAGGTAAAGAGAGCACCTTTCATAGATTGTCACCTTCTATTACAAGCACTCTTGCATTCCAAGCATGAACCACTCTCTCTCCCTAATACAAGATCCACAAACTGAAAAATACAATGGAGGAAGATGAACTAACCTAACCTAAACTACTCTAAACTACAACAAGAAATGAAAACTACTCTTAACTCTGGATCTCCTCAATTCGGGAACCCCAGGGGGGTATTTATAGCCACCAGGGAAGAGGGGGGCCAGGGGACAGACCCTGGCCCGAAACGGCGCGCGCGCCGCGGCCAGGCTGGCGCCGCGCGCGCGACGCTTCGAGCAGCGCGCGGCCCAGTCTGTCTCCTGTCAGTCTGTATGCCTGGGTTCTGGTTTTCGACCCCTGTTTTGTGCAGAATCACTTCTCTAGGTCAATGGCTATCTTTAATAGGCTTTTAATCACCATTAAATGATGATTTAGGTCTTCTTCTTCATTTGCACACCATGGACCTAGATTGAAGCAAGCAAGGTATTATTAGCAAAATTTATTATCAAATAAATGTGAGAATATGATGAAAATTATGCAAAATTAGAGACTAATCAGCCATACAATATGGTGCCTTAGAAATTTGGGCAGTACCGGGCATCACATCTATAGCAAATTCTACATCCCGATCTGGGGGCAAGCCTGGTAAATCTTCTGGGAATACATCAGGAAACTCATTCACAACTGGAATAGTCTCAATTTTGATATCAGTTCTAGTGGTATCCAAAACTGAAGCCTGAAATTCTTGACAGCCCTGTCTCATTAACTTTCTAGCTTTAATGGCCGATATGTAGAGTATATCGTGGCTAACTTTTACCCCTTCAAAAATAAACTCCAGGGCTCCTCCCATTTTAAAGATGATCCTCTTCCTATTACAATCCACATAGGCACCACAAGCGGACAACCAGTCCATTCCTAGTATTGCATCAAACTCCATCTCCCGCAGCTTAATCAAATCAATAGATATTTTCATCTCCCCAATCATCACTTCACAATTTTTATATCTAGTGCTAGCTATTATATTTACCTCTATGGGTGTGCATACAACCAACTAAAATCCTAGGGGTTCAGATACTTGATTCAATTTATAAGCAAAAGCACTAGATATGAATGAATGAGTAGCTGCAGGATCAAGCAATGCATAGGCAATATGTCCTGATATAGAGATCATACCTTCCACTACTGCATTTGAGGCCATTGCTTCTCGATGGGTTAATGTAAAAGTTCTTCCTTGAACCCGCGCTGTTGCATGGATGATTGAGTTACAGCAGGTTGTGGAGCATTACTAGGCGACATAAAATTACTGGTTGGCCCCCTGGGAGGGTTCATTCTCGTAGCTGGCCTCCCACTTCCCCTACTCTGCCCTTGCCTTTCGCGCCTCGTCGGTCAATTTTTCTTTAAATGCCCTACTCCTCCATAATTATAGCAAGCCCTATCTTGGAGGTAGTTTCCAAGATGGTTTGTTCTGCACATCTGGCACCAAGGGGCCTCCGAGATTCTTGGGTGGGACACAAAGGTAGCATGTGCATTCGAGAAAGTGTCTCTGTTTCTTAACCATGTTCCTTTACCTCTTGCCCATCATCCTCTTTGAAGAGTGGCATTAAATCCAAATCCCTTGCTACTGGTGGATCCTGGTGCCACCGTCATTGATGGTCCTTGACATCGGGGGCGCTTTGAGTTGGGATTTCCTTCACCCAGTCTTTATGACCCTCTTGCATATCCATTTCTACCTCCAAGGCTCTTTCCATAGCTTGGAGATAATTCTTCAGTTGTAGAGTAATCAATCTGCCTCGAATTTCTGATGTCAGGCCCTTCACGAACCTCTTTGTTCTTTTTGCTTCACTCTTTACTAAGACATCAGCATACCTGGATAATTGGGTAAACTTCTGGTCATAATCGGACACATTCATCAGGCCTTGCCAGAATTTCAAGGATTCTGACGCCATCTTGTCTCTGGCCGTCTTTGGGATATATTTTTCAGTGAATTTATTCACTAAAAACTCCCAGGTGATTGACTCTCTTGCACTTTTCACACTATTCTTCACCGCCCTCCACCAATATTCTGCTTCCTTTTGAAACATAAAGGAAGAGAAAGATACTCTCTGCTTATCGGTGCAGTTCATTACATCCAGGATCTTCTCTATCTGGAGAAGCCATGCTTTAGCTTGTAAGGGATCCACCTCCCTTTCAAATACAAGCGGTTTCATTTTCTGAAATTGTTCTAATGATCGGTGGGAGTTATTATTATTTGCTCTTGTCATTAACTGAGTGAACCACTCCGGCATCACCCCTGGAGTTCCATGACCTTCTATCTGGACTTTAGAATCTTCATTGTTGTCCATGGGGTGTGCACTTTCCATCACACTATAGTGTGACACACCGAGCGATAAAGACTCATTGGGTGGTAGTTGATTGAGATCCATGCGTCCTTCCTATAAGATAGGGACGTCTAGTCAACATACCTTACATATATGGAAACAATTTTAGATAAAACTTTAGTGTCATGCAATCACTCTAATACAATACTCATTATCACTTTGCAAACAAGCAACTTGCTATATATATATATACACACACACACATATACATATATATATACATATATACATACATATACATATATATCCCAAAACGGATACAAAGATATTACACTGATATATCTACTCTTTGGATATCCAAACTAACCCATGTGCATACATATAAGATGTGCCAGGGCATATACAACAAACTCTTAAGATATCTATCAACTAGCACACTAGGCTTACACGTACATATACATATCAAAAGTAATTGTTCAGAGGTTCATCCTTCATAGGGTAGAGTCTCCCTACTCGAGTCCCCGCTAGTACTGCTATTATCCTCACTATCATCCATGTTTTTCTCGGAGTCTTCCCCCGGTAATTCATCTCCAGCGCAGCACTAGTCATCAAGATCATCATATAGGTCCATGTCATCTTCTCATGTTTCATCCCAAGAGACACCTCCATAAGTGAATCCTCTTCGGGTCTCTTCCTTTGTTGTACTAGTATCCTCCATCTCCACTACATTAAGTGAATCCCCAACCAAACTCTCCGTATCATCAATGGTTAGTTCAGGATCATTAGACGCCTGAAACTCAATCTCCTCATAGTCTATGTGGTCTGAGGCTGCAAATATGTCCTCCGGGTCAGTCTCATCAGACTCGTGTCCCCAATCCATAGAACCTGCCGCCCAACTCACATTCGAACTACCCGAGCTAGAGACTGGCCAAAATATGTTAGAGTTCCCCATCTACATGCAAACAAAGAGTCATATCAATCTCAATCCCATAAAATAGTCTCAACATACTGCTATAATAAGAAAGAAGTAATATATATATATATACACACACTTGCACTTATCCTTAGTCTACCCGTAAGTCTCATGTTTTAGAATAACTAAGGTTCAATAGATAATTTAATGCATTCCCTCATCCCAGTGTCCCATACCACTAGAAGTTGTTATTGAGAGCCCGCACCTTCGGCCAACTCACACGAATCGAAATGTGTGGGCACCCTGATTCTGATGCGAGGAAATAATCAATTACCGCTTGATTCACGGTTACTCCGTCACATAAAACCCACTTCCTAACTACAATCACATATCTATACATATAAGCCTAACAATTCTATTGCCCCTACCTCTGACTTAACCTTCTCCTTCTACCTATAAACCTTAGCTTTGATACTAACTGTAACAGTCCCAGTTAATAATTTCCATTCAGATTACAATCATCACAGATTATCCAAGCGTGGGACCCATCATGATACAATACTTCAATTCAGCTAACATCAGACTCATCTATACTTTACATCATTATCCACTTTGATAGCATGTATGATCTTAACATGATTTGGCATTTTCCAAAACATTGATCCGACAACTCATAAGAAAATATAGTCTAATACATTACTATTCCACAATATTCTATAGGATTTGAGTCTAGCATCAAGCATTTTAATATTTACAAGTTCATGACAACATCCAAATAGAAATTTTGCATAGTTTTCTAAAACAATATACATATCACAAGAACATGCTAAAAGGTGAAAATGTCTCCGTTGACATCTATCCCGCATGTATTGCCATTAAGCGGGTCCCTTACCTTTGTCCAAACCTGAAGGTGATAGTAAAAACAGAGTGAGCTCGATAGCTCAGTGAGTAAAAAAGTATTTCTATGCATGCCCATTATGTAGTTCTATTTGGAATTTATCATCAGGTTAGCAATTGTATTTTTATACCTTTTTTACACATTTATGGGTATTTACTGAAGTCCTGACCAAAACACAATAACAGGTCCTGATTAGTCGACTTACTCATACCTATAGTCGACTAATTACACCTTAAGTCGACTTATATAGAAGCTATAGTCGACTGGGGTCTCTTCTTATTAAAGGTGTTAACTCTCTGTTGGCTGACAATAACTTACCTAGTCGACTAATCTATCTGGTATAGTCGACTTTACTTGATAATAGTCGACTTAAAATTAAACTATAGTCGACTAATTCTGGATCAAAAATATAGGTGCTTTCTGTTTGTCACTTAACAAATTCAAGTCGACTACCCTTTCTGGTGTAGTCGACTACTATAGACTCTAGTCGACTATTCACCATCTATAGTCGACTAATCATGGCCAAAAGAAGATGTCTACTCTCTATTTATTTCCTATAACTGAGGGTAGTCGACTAACCTATTATATATGGTCGACTAAGGTTGTTGTCTCGAGACTTACATATCAATTTTTTCCATCTATAGTCGATTTAGCCCCAAGGGCTAGTCGACTAACCCTGTTGAAAATGCCTGGATAAGTCGACTATTATAGAGTCTAATTTTAAGATTTATATATAATTTTAACATGTAATTTCTATCTTAACCACATTAACATACTTGTTAATCATAACATTAGGCTCCCCCTTCAGTCTCCTCCGGTTTAACCCGGTCCCTTCCTCCTATACGTTATTCAACGCAGTAATCCCCCCTTCGATCACCACCGGTTCAACCTGGTCCCTTCCTTCTATACATTATAGTATATTCTCCCCCTTCGGTCACCTCCGGTTCAACCCGTTTCCCTCCTCCAAATATGCAATAATCATGTCCTTCATGTAATAACAACATGCAAGGACTCATAGAGCAATGACAATATAATAATTTCATAGTTTTTACTTTACAACATGTCAATATCATAGAAGTCATTAACATGCATCAGTAACTACTAGCTAAATTATCAATATGCAAGTCTTTTCAATATAACCAACATGTGGTGTTATCTTAATATATGCATAGCCATAAATATATGCATAACATCAAGTATCATATTTATCTATAGAACTATTTCTCTCAAAAGCATGTGGTAGACTACCATGTATACACACAATCACATACAATATTAAACATACATGCACATAACTACTACATGACTGCAAAGATTATGTAGACATAAAATCTATAATTTATACACATGAATTATCCTTCAATTTCATGTTCATTTATAACTTTGAAATTTCCTTTCTTTCAAGCTTTACACTCCTACTATTTTACTAGGGTTCGGATGTTGTACTCACCATTGAAGAGAGTATTTTCTTATCAAGCTTGGTCTCCCGCTATATTGGAGTCTACAAGTCCACAATAATATCATAATTAGTTCATAGTTAAAAGAGCATAAGAGGGGTAAAAATCTTAAAGTTTTGCTTACATTTCAATCAATATCGCCCTCCTAACTCGCAAGTCCTAGATCAACCTTATCTTCAAGGATTTCCTTTTTATGGTGATGGTAGATCACCACTATACCTTGTTCTATTGGTCTTTGGAGGAGGAAAAATAGGTAAAGGAAGCCTTTTTCTCGTATAAAGGAAGTAAGGGAAGTTTTGTGAGGGAATGAAAGGGAGAGAGAGTGTGTATGGCTGCAAAAAATGGGCTGTTTTTGGGCTGTTACTGTTGCTGTTTTGGCTGCTGTCGCTGCTGCTGTTTTGGCTGCTGTTGCTGTTTTGGCTAGCAGAAAAAAGGGGGGAGAGAGAGAGAAGTTTTGTGGAGTTAGAATGAAGAGAGAGAGGGTGTCGTCAAAAGAGATTGTTCTCTTTATCCCCCTCCTATTTATACTCCATTCTCTTTAATAATATCATGACAAGTGCTCCCCTAACACTATCCCTCTACACCTATATCTTACACCTATAGGCAAGGTTCCATCCCTCCCCCCTTCATGTGGTACTAGTACCCACAAGCATGGTGGGGGTATGGTAGCAAAGTCAACATGCATGTGGGTGTATTTCATTTCATCTACATACATACATATATATACATACTAATGTGTTTAGTATGGTGTATAGTTTAAGTATCTTACATGAATACTTGTATCCACATCACCTCCCTAAAGCATTTTATAAGTTAGGAAAAAGTGATTAGTTTAAGGCAAGTGTTACAGTCGTGGTTTGTATTCTCTCAGAAAAAAGGTCGTGGTTTATAATAGGAGGTGTTTCCTCTAAGCTGTATTTGCTCTGAACACAAGAACTTAATTAGTTTAGAATTGTAGTGGCCATTTCAGCCTCCCTTGAAATCATGACACTTGTCTCACGATAGAGAGGCACTTTAGGAAATCAACAACATTTTATCAAATCAGATCCACATTTACAAGTGGGAGGCGGTTACACTCCAAGATTGGAGCAGATATGAATAAATACATAATCGTACAATTACAACCACAAAGATTGCACTGTTACAACCACCCCAGATACCAGCAATCTCGATATCATCTCTCAACTTGTATAAATACCCCTTCTCCTCTAACAAGATGGGAGGAAAAAATAATCAAACACCCGATCACTTGTAACAACACTGTAATCCTTCTCTTAAAGATTAGCACATCCTCTCTTCTCCCTGTGGTTTTTTTTTCCATTCTCGAGTTTTTCCATGTAAAAAACTGTGTTTGTGATTTTGTCTCTCCATTATCACCTTTTTTTATGTTTGTGGTTGAGGTCTTATTTTGGGATTTTTTTTTTGTCACCATAAATTGGTGCTTTCATTTAGAGCCTCTGAGTATACACACAAAGTATCCTCCCCTTCCGGTAAATTTTCTAGCCAAAATGCCTTCAAAGAAACAAGCTATCATTCACAATGGGGTTGATTCTTGCGCCAAACCTGTTTCCATCGCCAACGACATCACTGCCGAATGCCAGTTGGATGCCGAGACTCCGCGTCCTCTATCCCGAAGGGGGCAACCAACGACGCTTATCCAGCTCCACTCCCCGAAGGCCAACTCCTTCGGATGATTGCTGAAATGAAAGCGCGGATGAAAAAGTGACAGGAGCAGACGAATCTCGAGTGAGAATAGGCGGTTCTCGATCGCGAGAATGCCAGGAGGGCCCGTGAGCAGGCCGCCCTTGACCGAGAAAATGTTTTCGAGCACGAGAAGCGTTAGAACAAACAAACAGACAACTCCATGTCTAGATCGCGACGCTTTAAGACTCCCAGAAGCGTCAAAGATCCTTTCCTTAACCAGATAAAGATTCTGATCGGGAAATCAGTTGGCGCAGTTCTCCTCAGAAGAAGGCTTAGGAGATACCCGGTCTACGGAGTATAGAAGAATTCGTCCTCTGACGAATCGAGGAAGCTAAGCTAGATCACTTTGGAGTGCCCAATGTCACTACAACAAGGGCATCCAAACCCCCCTCGATAGACATTCTGACTTGTGAATTTCTCAAGAAATTCGTAATTCCTACTATTAATCCCTTCATGGGCGACCTGATGAAACATCTCTGACACTATCAAGACGTGATGGCGGTCCGCTCCCCTATGATCGTTTCATGTGCCGCTTCTTCCTGACCAGTTTGAAGGGTATAGCCTCTGACTAGTTCTACTCGCTTCCTCCACTCTCCCTCTGCAACTTCGAAGAGATGTCTGAGGCATTCTTCACCTAGTATGCCTCCTGTTAGGAAATCAAGAAGAACAACAGCTATGTGCTGACTGTCAGGATGATATCAGGTGACAGTCTCCAGGGCTACATGAATTATTTCTAGAACCAGCTTACCAGAGTTCACGACTGCAGTGACATTGTTGCCGCCCTAGCCTTCATCTATGGGCTACAGACTATTCATCGCTTGCACAAACATCTGCTTAAATATAATGCCACACATATGAAGAAAGTTCTTATGCGAACCCAACAATACATCCAGCTCGAAGAAGCAATAAAAGATTTCTCCGATTCACCCTCCAAATACAGCAACGGAGGTAAGAAATAATTCGACTTCGGCAACCAGAGTCGGGGGGCAAGACTCTGATAGGATACACACGCCTTCGAACTCATCTCAGTATGTATTTCATGCCTACAGTGCATGTAATACACTATATGAGTTTTACCCAAAATAATAATATATAATAAGAATAATAAAAAAATGATAACTTATATGTAGGCGCTGGAGATCGAACTCGGGTCCCCAGCAAGGGAGAGGAGATAGTAAACTATTATGCCACATTGGCGTGTAATCTAAAACACTCGAAATTAAATTTGAACCTAATAAGCTAGACAATCTATAATTTTCAAATCTTAACCGAATCTCTTTGAGATTTTTTTAGCAATCTTCAATTCTTTTCTGGACTGCTAAATTAAGCAATCTAAACCTAATTGGAATTCAGGTTTCTAAAATATCTGATAACATATATAATGACCCAAACCCTTTCTTTCTCTTCTACCTCAAGAGAAAACCCTAATCTAAAATCTCCCCGCTTTCATCTCTTCCTTCTCCTCAAGAGGATCATGAACGAAAAGGGCTTCGAGGTGCAGGGATTGAGGAGAAAACAAGTAGAATCAACTCAAGTAAGTAAAAATCAAACCTTTATGAATTAAAATTTGATTTAATGTTTCATGATTAGATTTATATTCCCATAAATTTTTCATCTAGAATTCTTGTCTAAACTCTAATAAAAAATTAAATTGTGGAACTTGAATTTAAGTAAATTATAATATTTAACTCTTTCCATGAATCGTTTCCTTTCATTAAAAATATCACCTTTGTTTATTAAAAATATATAAAAGTCATAAATTATTACCCTAATTGGAATATTAAAAAGAAAAAAATGAAGAATTGGTTTGGATCTAATAAATTGCATATTAAAAATTTTTATTCCAAAAAGAAAATTTTTAGAACTTAATTTCAACGATCTAAATTAGACACATAGGCTAATCTATCAATACATCAAAAATCAATTCAAAAATTCAACAAAAAATGCATGTGGTAATACATTATTAACGAAAAATTAAAAAAGGAAGAAATTTTAACATTTAAAAAAAATAAAAAAAATATTTAGCCGCTACTCTCGACCAAGGCCGGGGCAGCTCGGCACTGCACAGACCCGCTTGGGTCTGTGCAGGGCCTAGCCCGGTCAGGCCACACCGGGCCTGGCCTGGCCCTGGCCTTCCCGGGCTCATCCTGGCCATTCTAGGGCTGGGTTGGTCCTGGCCCGCTCGGGCCCGGGCTGGCCCGCTTGGGTGCGGGCTGGGTTGCACAGGGGCAGCCCCTGTGCAGGAGCTCCAAAAACAGAAAAAGATTTCTTTTATTTTGGCTGAGGCCCAGAAGCCTGTTTTCAGCCCAGTTCTGTATGGGCTGCCCCTTCTGGATCCACACCCGCACAATAAAACCCGACCCAACAAAAAATTCAGATTTGTAAACCTGCAGAAAAATAATTAAAATAATTAGTTAATAATATCAGAAAAATAGAGAAAAATATAAATAGCAATCTATATTACTTCTACTTGTCATGATAAAATTTTCAGAAGAATAGCAACATAAATTAAATCAAATTACCCCTTTAAAATCAGTTTTGTTAAATGGTAAATTCGAGTCCGTTAAGAAATTTAATGTTAAAAATTTTTTTAAAACCCAATAAAAGAGAATTTAAAATTTGATAAATTAAACTTATTAATTTCATGTAATTTAAAAGATCATATCCCCAATCTTAAGCTAATTAATCAAGATTAAATAAATTAAAGATCCTAACAATTTCTATTGAAATAATTTGTGTAGATTTATTGGGATTCTAGGATTCCAGTGCTTTGGATTGTGGTCTAGCTCAGGAGAGTGCTTTTTCCTCCTTCAGTTAACAAGAATTCTTGGGATGAAGAATTTTATCTAGTTATTTAATTATGTTATTAAGGTGATTTAAATGATTAAGCTAATTTTCTAGTATTTAGAAATTTTATAGTTCATGAATTACCTCCATGTATTATTTGTAATATATTTATGTATTCATGTATGCAATTAAGTTCATTTGTTCTTAATAATAAACCTTCAAGATCACTACATAATATCGGTTAAACTTTGCCACTAAGACTCACCTGGATGATATTTGTGACCATTTATCTGATGACCATCATGTTCATGTTATTTAACTACTGGGAAAAACATTATTAGACGGTAACAACCTCGTCCTATTTATCATGTTCACCGACATATATATCCTGTTGTACATGTATCACGATTTCACTTTTGATGCTTCTGTTATCATTACTGAGTTATCCCAATAAATTTAGGCTACATGTACATTAATAATCTTGACAACTAAATTAAACAACTTACACTGAGATTGGGGAAATTGATGGAGGAGATGTTTGTATTTTGGGTGGACCTGGGATTTAGATTGCGCAGCCGAAAGAGGGTTCTACTGCAGGGTTCCCGTGGGGTGACTAGCACCCCGTCCTGATCTTGTTCATGTTATACATGTTATAGATGCACCTGTTCCTGTTATACATGTTCCTGACTACCTTGCGGTAGGTCCTAGTTCAGCGCCAGGGGTCTGGGCCGTGGTCATGGGTATGCACGGGACCACCTAAAACACAGACAATGTCTCTAATCGATCAGTTTCAATAACTGAGGACCTCAATTGGCACGTGTAATAGGCATAGTATGGGATGTGTCTATTACGTATGGCAATTGGTGTTCGCTGACATAATTAATAATGAAAACTGAATTCTTACCTTGACATAACTAATAAACTGAACTTGACGTCTGCCTGCATGTTATGATAGACATTGATTATACTCAT
Organism: Agave tequilana; assembly: GCA_038442645.1. NCBI lineage: Eukaryota > Viridiplantae > Streptophyta > Magnoliopsida > Asparagales > Asparagaceae > Agave > Agave tequilana. The sequence continues at coordinate 276,611 of JAVJIF010029691.1, read as the reverse complement.
GACCTGATGTACTCTTGATTATATTACTGACTGACTTAGTTATTATTCATTTATTGTTGGCATGTTATTCCAATCTTATCATATATATTTTCTTTCCATATGCTTATACATTACATGCATGTGTACCTTCCCTTTTTATTTTACCACTCACTAGGTAGCTTATTGATGACTCTGAGTTTGCAAAGTTTAGATTCAGATCTGAGGACATTGCAGGGCCAGGAGTACTTTGAGTGCATTGCAGATCTCCAGTAGACCATCCGCAGTTCAATTCGTGAGGACTTTTAGTATTTTTGATTTTATTCTTGTTATGCTTATAATAAGTGAACTTTCAAGACATTATTGTACTTGCTTTTGAATGCTGGAATAAGTTGTGAACTTTATGTTTTAATTTAATACATTGAGGCTTAGTGTATTTTTATTGAAAATACGTCGCCAACTCTTATCACGTACCCAATTTTGTGTATTTTGAGAAGTGGGGCGTGACAGTGCAGAAGAATTCTTCACTCCGCTAATACTCCCATCGAAGAGGGGTTTCTGATCATCAAAGATGAACCATGGGTGAGGCTATCGTCACCAATCCAAAGTGATCCTTCTCAGCCAAGAGCAAAGGAGTACTGTTCTTTTCATGATGGCATAGGCCACAGCACCGACCAATGTCACTCGCTCTGAAGGTACCTAAAGAGTTTTATCCACCAAGACTACCTCAAAAATTTCATCCTGAACCCTGGCGCCATCTCGAAGTAAGGACAACCGACAACTCCTCAAGTCCAGCAGATTGCCAACCAGTCTTAACATCCATGCTTCCAGGATAAAGCGGTCAATTAAGATCAGTCCTTGGTCAAGGGAAGTACCCCCAACCACTTTTGTTTTGTTTTATCCTTTATTATTTCAAATAAATTTTGGGTTTTCTTCTTCAAACTTATGTTTATTTATCACATACGACCCGGACCTCATGACGGTTGCATAAGCAACCTTGCCTTCTGAGGTCCTCTGTCCACTAGGTCGTGAGGGAAAAAAGTGCCTTTCGAGGCTCCCAACTTACTCCATGTGGTGAAAGGGTTTCAAAGCCACTCTTCGGGGTGCACCTGTCCAAGGCCCTCTCGTTGCGGTATAAGTAAGGAAAAAAGTCACCTTTCGAGCCCTCCAACTACTCCATAGCTGATGAGCAGAAAAATCGTCCTACGGGACGCACCTTCCCAAAGCCGTCTGATGAGATGCATCTAAGTCGTCTGGGTTAAGACGCGCCCACACCTTCTCAATGAGGGGTGATGGAGCCACCACCGTTCCAGCGAAGTGTTAGCCTCTCGTTTGCCTGTGAAGATGAGTTCCTCCCTGGTGGGAAATCCAAACCACCCAGAGGAGACCGCAACGAGACGATCTTACCCCCTACTCGGCCTTTCCACTATGATGAGAAATCCAAATCATTAAGAGTCGGACACTTCTACTCCGCTGTCAAAAAATCCTGACCACTCGGGGGAACTGCAATAAGATGGTCTCACCTCCTACTCAGCCTTTCCACTCCAATAGGAAATTCAAACCATTCAAAGTCAGACACCTTTACTTCGCTGTCAGAAAATCCAAACAGGTCTCACCTCTACTGGCTTTTCCACTCCGATGGGAAATCCAAGCCATTCAGAGTCGGACAACTCTACTATGTTATCGGGAAATCTAAACCACTAGGGGAACCGCAACGAGATGGGTCTCATCTCTACTCAACTTTTCCACTTTGCTGGGAAATTCAAATCATTCAAAGTCGGACACCTCTACTCCGCTGTCGGGAAATCTAAACCACTCGGAGAATCACAACTAGATGGGTCTCACCCCCTACTTGGATTTTTCATTCCGATAGGATGTACAAACCATTCAGAGTTGGACACCTCTACTCCACTATCGGCAAATCCAAACGCTCGGAGAACAGCAACGAGATGGGTGTCACCCCCACTCGGCCTTTCTACTCCGCTAGGAAATATAAAGCAATCAGAGTCGGACACCTCTACTCCGCTATCTGAAAATCCAAACCACTCAGAGGGGACCGCAACGAGATGGTCTTACTCCTAACTCGGCCTTTCCCCTCTGCTCCGAGATCCGACTGGTCACTCCGAGGTCTGATTGGTATGCTCTGAGGTTTGATTAGTTCACTCCGCTCTGAGATTCGACTGGTCAACTCTGAGGTCTCATTGGTCCTCTCCGCCCCCTTCCAACTCCGAGGTTGACCCGTGAACAACCTGCGAAGGGTGAAGAAATCATCAAGGCAATAATTGGGTTCTGCAATGTAACACTGCGTCTTCCAAATGGGATTAACATGCCGGCCAGTCATGCCAACCCGAAGACAGTGAAATCAGGATGAGATCAGCAAAATGACAGTCGGTTCTACTCTGACTTCCCGTGCTCTGAGAAGTGGAGTGGGGAAATTTGTAGTGGCCATTTTTCAGCCTCCCTCGAAATCATGGCACTTGTCCTTTGACAGAGGGGCACTTTGGAAAATCAACAACTATTTTACCAAATCAAATCCACATTTACAGCTGGGAGGTGGTTACACCCCTAGATTGGAGCAGATATGAATAGATACAGAATCATACGGTTACAACCACAAAGATTGTACGGTTACAACCACAAAATTGTACAGTTACAACCACTCGAGATACCAGCAACTTCGATATCATTTCTCAACTTGTATAAATAACCCTTCTCCAATGAGAGAGGGGGAGGAAAAAAATCAAACATCTGATCACTTGTAATATCACCACTATAATCTCTCTCTTAAAGTCTAGCGCACCCTCTCTTCCCCCTGTTGTTTTTTTGCCATTCTCGGGGTTTTCCACGTAAAAAACTATCTTTGTGATTGTGATTTTCTCTCTCCATTTCCACCTTTCCTTCTTTTTATGTTTGTGGGTTGAGGTCTTATTTTGAGATTTTTTTTTGCCACCACAAGAATGCAAGTTTAGTGCACAGGGAAGAGTCTTCTTTTGCTTCCTACGGTCCAAAGATGACAGTTTACTGAATCTGTAGCCACGGTTTGGAGTAGGACGCACCCAATGTTGTCTGTGGAGTTTCCTGCGAACTTGAAACCCGCCTAATCAGCAGTATCATTCCATATGTGAGAGGAGTTCAAACATTATACGATAAAGTGCTTTCTGTTTTGCACTGGTGGCCACAGTGCACAGCTTGTCAGTGAAGTTGAAATGGAAAGCTTTAAATGGTTATGATATATTGATAAAGCTCTCTGTAGGCTCCAAGACTAGATCATTTTGAACAAGATATTCTATAAATTGTTGTTAGTTAATTGTGTTGTTTGAAGTTTCTTGGTGTATGAACATAGGAATACTTTTAAAGGAAATTGTCTGGATGAAGTTGCTTTCTCAGTAGTATGAAGTGTACAATCATTATGGTAATGTCAGAATTTTTTTTTAAGAATGATTCTCTATGCCAATACATATTAGTAAAATTCATGTTTTCTTATATTAATTTTTAAATTTGTCTTGCCATTAAAAGAGTCCTTCAAACCATTTAAATTTCTTGAGATCAGACATATTAGGTTTGTATATGGGGGAGAGTTTTCATTTAATATCTTTAATTACAAAGCTTCTACAACAATGATGACGAGGTCTGACTTGCTGATCAATGTTGTGCAAAGCTTGGCGTTGCTAGAAAATAAAAGTATATATGTTACAAAAATAGCTATAGCGTATCCTTAGATCATTATGATAGCTTATGTTTTCATTATTTTTCTCTGTTTCCACTAGTTCTGCTTTCTGGAGATTCTTTCTTCTTATTCTCCCTACTGTGATATAATTCATTTTCATTACTGTTTTCAGAAAGTCTTTGAAGATTTGAAGCTGCTATCGGTCAATTTTATCTTTTTAAAACACAATACGATGATAGCTTTGCAGCATTGCTATCTAGAAAACTTGTGTTCTTTTTGTCGTTTACATATCTGAAGGTTTGAGCTTCTTACACTAATTAATGTTTTTGTTTTGGGGTTTAGATATGTACCCCCAAATCATTCATATTTAAAAATTTACTCCTTAAATTATCGATATTGCTTACATACCCTTCAAATTTTTGAGATACCAAAAAGTTACTCACAGTGTTAGTTTATAGATGGAATATGAATGATTTACCGTTTATACCCTTATTCTTATATATTTTAAAAAAATAAAATAAAAGAGAAGATCTCTCTCTAAGTCGCCCTCTCTCTCCTCCCCTAATTCTGCCCGTCTCTTCACTCTCCCCCCAAATATCCCCACCTCTCCCCCCTGAACTCGCCTCCCCCCAATCCCGCCTCTCTCCCCTTCCCCAATCCCGCCTCTCTCTTTGTCTCTCTCTCCCATCCCCCAATCTCACCCTCTCTTTCTCTTAACCTCTTTCTCTCCCACCTTCCCCAATCTTGCCCCCTTTCTCCAACTTAATCTTATTTGTTCATGATTATTTCTTTTTTTTTTGAAGTTTCTTTTGAGAAAAGAGAAGCGGGGAAAATAAAAACGAGGACTAAGTTATGATTAGAGTGTAAATTAGAGTATAGAGGGTATATTAGTCATTTTTAATATTTTAACAACAAAAAAGAAATATTATCTTTTGATCGTAAATAATAACAGTTGGGGGGTAATTTTTTTGGCGTAAAAAATTTGGAGGTATGTCTGCAATATTAATGATTTTAGAGGTAAATTTATAAATATAGTGGTACATATCTAAAAAAACCCTTTTGTTTTTCACCTATGTTGGAGACACCTAGATTGGTTAAGATTTGAGATTCCTATCAGTGTTATCGAGGCGTGAGGCGTAGTGTGAGGCGCAAAGGATCCAGCGCACACGAAGCGCAAGGCGTAAGGCGAGATGATCGCCTCACTTCAATGAGGCACATATTTTTTCTTTTTGTATGGATGCATAATGAATGTATTATTTTCTATGTATAGATGTATTATTGATTTCTTCTTTATATCAATATAATTTTTTCTTTGTATTGATGTATTATGGATATATTCAGTGAGGCACATACTTCAGTGAGGCACATGATTATGAATGTATTCTTTTTTTTAATATTCTAAGATATTGAAAAATGCACACTAAAAATGCATTAAAAAATTTACACTAAAAATTCACTAAAAATGTATACTAAAAATGCATCAGAGATAGATCTATCTCTCTTTATTTCTCTCTCGTTCTTCCTCTCTCTCCTGATCTCTTTCTCCTCTCCAGCTCTCTCCCCCATCTTCCTCTCTCTCTTAATTTCTTTTTGTCTCTCTTCTCTCTTAGAGATGAGAGATCTGTCTCTGAGAGAGAAGAGAGACAGAGAGAGATCAAGAAAGGGTCGAAAGAGAGGGAGAGTAAGAGAGAGCTGGAGTGGAGAGAGAGTGCTACCTGACGACAATGAAGGCGATAGTGACGAAGGCGACGACGACGAATGTGGGGGCCCCTCTGCCTTAGATTGGGTTCGCCTGCAGTAAAAAGGTTGGTTTTTTTTTTCATTTTTACTTTTTATCCAACTTAAGCGGGTCGAGTTTACCGCTAAATAGGCAGGTTATAACCCGACCCGCCCCACAAACAATAAGCGCACAGAGGCGATCGCCTCACGTAAGGCGCATTCGGGGGCGCGCGCCTCTTGCTGCCCGTGCGCCTCGCCTGCGATGCAGGGCGCATTGTTGCGCCTCGCTTCGCCTCGCGCCTGAGGCACATTGCCTCAATCGCCTCTAACAACACGGATTCCTATATTTGAAGAGAGATTCAGATACTGTTTTGGAGAAATTCAATTTCTCTAGGGAAAATTAATGCTAATGAAACAATTTCCAACTCTCTTAGGTAATTGTGAGTTCTGCTCTTTGCGGTAGCGTTTCTGATGTTTTTGACCATGATGATGTTTTATATCTAGATAAAGTTGTGGCACCAGTCTTGTTGGCTTAGTTCTATTCTTCAATGGCCTTTGGTAGCCCGTGTAACAAGTAATTTTGCAGTGAATAAGATATTTGTGTATGTTACATTATTTGAAGTCACATGTCAATTACTGTAGAAATGCTACAAGTTCCTTTTTGTGGGTGAAACGTTTAGCTTTATACAAAAAAAAAATACAAGGAAATTATTATTACAAATTTACAGACAAAAAAATAAAACAGGTGATATGATTCAAATAATCAGAAAGGCAAGGTTCCTCCATCCTCTTATTGTGGACCAAAGAATTTAAGCTGCAAAAAAGTGATGACATAATAATGTAGAATCAAACGGAGTTCCTAACAAGAAAATGTGGAAGTGATCAGTGATGTTACTTGTAGTATGCACTATTAGGGGGTTCTGATTTGCTAACATCGTGTTGCTAGGGTTGTGGTGGATAAAAACCGGCTTACCATGAATTGAACCCATCTCAATCAATTTGAGGAGCTCCCTGGATGGTACATGTCTGATCACATATGAAAAATATACCTTTTAGGTTAGGAACACTGGTGTGGTACCAGCTTAAGACTTCGGGTATGAGAATCAGCAGGTGGAGTGAAATAGAAAAGATCCATAGAGGAAAATTGTCGGAGTTGTGGATGGAGGTGCCGCGCAGAGGACAACTGCGAGCATGATAGGAAGGACCGACAGGTGATAACTGTCGGTTTAATGGATGAGAGGACACACAGAGGACAACTGCGGGTATGTTGAACTGGCAGATGAGAACTGTCTCGAGTGGTGTGTGATGTGTATGTTCAGGATTCGGGAAGCGATCACTTTTCCCTAGGAGAAGTATCATATATAATTGACAATGATGCCGGCGTGGAGGCGGGATTGACGGATTGTTGTAACTGCACGATCTACACGTGCTGAATTCGTTGCAATGACTTGATCATCAGTGCCAGTCAGTTAGGATTGAATGCCGAGAAATCTGTTTCTGTCCATAACTGCCCGCACTGATAGGGGCGTTACACATTATGAACATGGGAGAGAAAGGAGTTGCATAAGTATCGGCGGAGATAATGGATGATGTGTTGTTGGAACTTGAGACGGAGATCTCGAAGAGGTAAATGACTCAGAATGGTCGAATGGGGCACCAGATTGAGGACGCCTTCAAGATGGAGGGTAGCTCCAGGATAGCCAGAAGTAGAGGAGGCTCCGTGTTGGACTCTGGGAGTTGTGAATTTTTCAAGAGAAGCTTTTGGTAGCTTGGATACGGGTCATCATCCTGGTGAGGGTTAATTTTGACCACTACAGATGCCCCAGCTTACCCACTTGTCAGAGTTGATGGAAGGAAAGTTAGAGAAGTGAAGATACTCGAATAGATTATCAATGTTTTTACACTCATTATGATGCTTGCGGACAGAGGAGCATCGGTGAATCTTTTTGGATTGCTGCAGATATGGAATTAATTATTGGTTGCACAGCTGGCAACCAGTGGTCACATCAAGCGACTGGATCTCTTAAAAGGTTGAGCCTTGTGTCTCTTCGAATCCTTTCATCATTGTCACTAGGACTGTAAGGTTTTATGGTTTGACGATGACAGTTGATCTGTTTTTCCTATTGGCTGAAAATCTCAAGATTGTGGGCGAGTTTCCAGGGATTGAAAATTTGAATTTGAGGCGGTTGGGCTTCTTGTCCATCTACAAATAGAGATAGTTCTTTCAGAGGAAATCATCTTCTGTCTTTTTCAAACAACCCTTACTTCAAAATCCTAACTTCTTCCCTTTTTGGGCCGCCATGTCATCCCTCTTCTTTTCATCAAATGAAGGAAAAGGAGCAAGAGGATGAGAAAACGATGATCATGCTCTTTTCTAGGTAGCTTGAAAGGTGCGTCACATTAATCGCTGTGAAGGGGCCGTTACGACGCATTTATCGCCATGATAGGGTGCCACCAAGAAGGATGACAGGTAGGATTCTTGCTTCAACTGGTCGGGCGATCTTGTTTTTAGGTTACTTGACCTTGGGTAAGCAAGCTTTGACTGTGGTGTCAACCTCTTTCCTGATGGCATGTAAAAGGGAGGGGAGGGAGCTAATCGGCGGGCTGTGCTGGTGAATTGCTTCTCACCCTAGAGTCTGGAACTCTTCCTCAGAACACCTCGGAGGTGATGTGATACCATCACCTTCTTGTGTGTCTTGCGTGCTTCTTTCTCTGGAGAGTTGCTGCCTCGCTCTCGTACTTGTAGGATTTTCTGAGATTTCTTATTTTGCTGCTTTGGAGAGACACGAAGGCGGAGACATTGGGTTGCCTGTTTAGGAGCCATGACGCGTAAGACTACTTCCAGGTGGCACTCTCCGATGAGCATTTTTTTTAACATCAGAGGTCTGTTAATGGTGGCAGGACTGGAGTGTCCGGATCTAGATCTACTGTATTTCGTTTTAAAAATATGTAAATACAAAGATGTAATGAAATTCATTGTATTACTCTTGTTAGATGTAATCAAATAAATATAATGGAATGATATTTGTAATGGAAATATTTTGGAATGAAAAATATTTATTGCTTAAATCTTGCCTGACTTGTTTTTATCATTGGCTTTTGGAATTGGTATGACCATGCCTTTTCGGAGTGTTAATCTCTGGATATGGAGTGGTTTATTGAGTTTGCGCTGTTGTTTTCGAGTAAAGGGGGATCCCATCAGCGATACTTGCATACTTTTGGCTTCCGAGTTAGGTAGCGGAGGGTTTTATTTGCCCAAAGGTAAATCTAGAGGGGGACTGTAGGCAGTTGCTCGCATTACCGTCTCCAAGTGGGGTGAGACCCATCAGCAGAGCGTGCAAGCATCAGATGCTGAGTAAGGGCAAGACCCATTAGCGGTTCACAGTCATCTCCGAGTGGAGGTAAGACCCATCAACAGAGGGAGTCTGCAGTCGTCTCCGAATGGGCGTGAACTCATCAGCATATCATCGAACTTTGGACTCTGATTGGAGGTGAGACCCATCAGCGGAGGGTTTCGATTGTCTGTAAGTTTATCGAGAAGGATCCCATAGGCTGATGCTCGCGTTGTTGTCTCCAAGTATGGTCAGCGGAGCGTGCAAGTATTGACTCCGAGTGGGGGTAAGATCTTTTAGCGGAGTTGGGCTCACAGTCATCCGAGTGGGGAAGACTCATCAAAGGAGCAACGAACTTAGCGGGACTTTTGAGACTGGGTAATCCTAGCAGCAGAGTGAGCTGAAATGGTCAAGTGCAAAAGTATAAATTTTCTTTGGTGGTTAAGATAAAATGCCTGATATTTAATTGAAATATCGAGGGTGTTATTGGTGGAGGCACCCCTTATCTTTATTCTCAGTCGCCTTGTACTGGGTGACCATGTATTGTGGTTCAGCAAGCAATGGAGTCATCGAGTGTCCTTATCTGGAGGCTGCTTCGGGGGTAAGAATGTATTCTTTGAGGAGGCCCTGACGGATGAGCTCTTCTAGGTATTTTTGGACGCTCTGACAGTGAATGGTTTTGTGCCTTTTACCGTCATGATAGGAATAATATTCTTCTGCTCCGAGAAGCGTAGAATCATACCAGATTGTCTCAAACGTCTAACCCATGGTTGGTCCTTAATGGTTGCTTTGGGAAATTCTCCAGGGACTTCCCCACATGCATCAAGTTGTCAAGGACGCACAAATCAACAGATCACAACAAACACAAGAGATTTAATGTGGAAACCTGAAAAATGAAAAAAATCACAGGAAATGGGAAGGGATATGTTACTACTTTAATTGAAGGAATTACAAGCATAAAACTAGAATGCTTTGTGTGATTACAGGTTCGTTAGGGTATTGTTTTTTCCGACCTCCCTCTCGTTGGAGAGGGCACGGTATTTATACCACCCAGCTATTTTCATGGTGCATATATTTCAGATATGCGTAACCATATGACTTGCACGTTATGATTTCCTTGTAACCGCCCCGATTGTGCCGCTTGATTATTGGGATCGTCATGCCAGGATATCTGCCATTGTTCATAACTACTCGCTTTGATATGAGTGTTACATCGTTTAGAACGTGGGGATGATCTGACAGCGTAGTCGGATCTGTGAATCTTGGAGATAATGCTATTCAGCTGTAAGCAGCATAATGAGCTCTAGAGAGTTAAGTGCCGGAGTCTTGAGCAACTCCGTGGGGGTCTTTGTATCAGAATCTTGAGCAACTCTGTGGCGGACCCAGTACTGGTGGTTGAAGTTTGAGGAAGTGATGCAACTCTGATTAAGCATTAAGATTTGAGTAGTCCGTGTCTGACCAGTTGTGAGTTCAGGTTGAAGCCCAAGATCTCCTTGGGCTCACATCATGCTTGCTGGTGAGTTAAGTCTACTGATAGTAAGCAATGATCCCCAGGCAGGACACATGTGATTTCCTGTGGGGTTGAGAATTGCCCACTACAGATGCCCCCTTCACTTCCTCATAGTTGCTAACAGAGGAGAGGGCACAGACTGATCCATACTTTGGTTGTGTGCTGCTGAAGCAGTGGAGGTATCAGTCGGTCTGATGTATCCTCTCAGGGGGTCATGTTGACCTTTTGTATTCTAATGGGAGTAGTTTGGACGCTCCTGCTTTTGTATTGGTGCATCTAATGCTGCGTCTGAAGAGATAAAGATCGTGGGTGGCGTGTCGAATTCGCATCTGTGCTTGTGGTAGCCGTCGATTGGTAGGCGATTTGTGCAACAACTTAGATGATACCCGAAGGGTTGTTTCAGTTGATGCCATCATTGCGATAACATTAGCATTGTCCTTTACATTAAGGAAAAACTAGATTTAAAGTTTTTTTCAAAACCTAAATCATTGCTTTCAGTTTTCTTGCCCCGACTTCGGTAATCCTCTGCAATTCTTGTTAAACTTTAAAAAATGGCAAAGGGTAAATCTGTTGTTGCCGTTGACGAGTCCAGGGGTGGAGGTGTCTCGGATAACCGAGCGCCAAAGGGAGGCAATAGGTTTCGATCCAAAACTGATGCCTTTTTGCGGTTAAAGGGATGTCCTTGATTACCTGGCAAGGCAGGATGTCAATATGCCTGAAGAGATCACAGTGGAGTGGTGCCCCTTGAAGACGGACGTGAGGGTGCCCCCCATGGTGTTGTGTTCATCCATCCCTTTATCTTGGCGCTGGGGATGAAGCTTCCCTTGACCGAACTCGTTATATTTCAGGGTTGCTCAATTATAATTGACAGTAGAGGCTAGGCGAGTGCTTCAAAATTTTGAAGCGCTGTGCAGCCGATTCCTCTCGAAGGCATGCGTGCGCGAGGAGTTCTGCGCCGTATACATGATGAGGAGGGTCCTCGCTATGCTCGTTCCTTCTTCCCCCCCGAGGGGTTGTAATAAGTTAATTATCAATTTGTCTGAAAATGATCATGCATGGCGTAACTCTTTTTAAGAATCACTGGTCATGGGAGGCTCTCGCGAAGGAGAACCATGGGAGGGTCCCAACATCTTGAAACACTAGACCAGTTCAACAAGGAAGAGAACCGATGTCTCGAGTAGTGCAGGGGAAGTTCCAAAAGCTTTTCAATTTGGACTACAACTATCAGAATTGGAGTTGGATGTTGTATCCGGCCAGATCCGAGGTGCCTTCGCAAGTCTCTCGATCGGTGATGTTGGCTGGAGAGGATGCGGCAGTGGATCCTCTAGTGGAAGAGGAGGTGAAAATTCCATCAGAAGACGAGTCTTCTAGGCTCGAGCCTCGCTTCCAGAGACCAAATCGAGAGGGGAGGTTAAAGAGAAGGGAAGTGTCTAGGTCTTCTTGAGCTCTGGCTCGCGAGTAGGTAAGTAGATTTTGTATGTTTGAGTTTCATCAAATGTTGGACTCCTCTTGACGTGGGCCTTCGTCATGTAGGAGAGGCGTAGAGTGAACTTCGACTCTGACGAGGTGGTTGATGCCGCTGATTTTGGGGCTTTTAGCCCCATAGATGGTAACCATAATGCAGAGGTTGAGTTACCCCCCTCAATTTTCAGGGCGTCAGTTCAGAGCCAAGGGTGCTTCTTCCTATCCGTCTTTGGACTCTGAGGGTGACAAGGAGATGGTGCCCCCAGAATGTGACCATGAAGTCGAGTTTCATGTGACGGGACTTGTCATTAACCATGAGCGGTGAATGTCAGTTTTGAGGGTGCTGCTGTCGTCCCTGAATCTCTGCCCTTGGGACTAGCTTAGGAATGCCTCCCTTCAAGTAGTAAGCCCGACCTGTTCCTCAGACAGGGGGTGGTGAAGTGACCTTAGCGCAAGGCAATTTTCTACGAGGGTTGGAAGATTTAGGAGGCTCCAGCTGGTGGATCGAGTGAAGGCATGGGAGGAAGACTTCTTTCGGGTGAGTTTTGTCTGATTTGTATAACGATCCGTTCTTATACAAGTTTAACTCTGTCTTGCCTGTCCATCTGCAGAATGTCGTGTTCACCACTGAGCTCCTGAAGCTCCAATAAGAGGCCTTGGCAGAGAGGGAGAGAGCCATTGAGGAGCTGCGGGAGAGGTATAACGCCTTGTCCTCTGAGAGGAGGACGGTGGCTGACGAACTTGGTAGTCTCCGGGTTGATCTGAACCGTGAATTGGAGAGGGTGAGTTGGCCAGCTCTGAGGAAAATTGGAGAAGGAGAAGGTAGAGTCAGAGATGGAGAATTCTAAGCTCCAGGCTTCTTTCAAGGCGTTGAGGCCGCCAAACAGTTGGATGAGCAGAGGGAGGCAGAGCTGGAGCAGGTGATGTCTTTTTTCCATGAGAAGACTGGCTTTGCGCTTGAACTATAGTAGGTGATTTCCGAGTGGGAAGCTGAGGGCGATAGGATGAAGATGTCGAAAGACTGCAGAGGCAGGTGAAGGCCTTCAAACTCAGAAGTATTAGGCCCGGTATAACGATAGGAGACAAGGATAAGAGGTGAGGTATCCTCTAGATGTTGAGATCTACCTCTTCAAGTAGAACTCCGTGACGATCCCCGAGATGGTGAAGCAGACGGGCTGAACTCCATGGCGCCTCCCCAATATTAGTGAAGCGGACCCGAGCTCCGGAGCGACTGAGGCACCCTAAGATGTTGTGAGTACTTGAGTGACATCGGCCTTGTCAGCCTCGTATCTGTATCATTTCTTTTCATCAATGAAAATCTTGAGTATCTTTGTGCCAGTTATTTCTTCAATTTGCTTTTCGTATTAATGTCTTGTTGCTGATTGAAAGCTAAGTGTGGCAGTAGAAGGTGCGACCTCTTCCTCTCCGAGAAGCGCTTTGCTTGCAATGGCATCTGTTGGACTTCCTCAGGTTGTCGTGGAGTCCAGTGTCTGAGAGCTCGAGGTGTCCAGAACTCATGGGTCTACCGTGGGTCGGTCAGTATGCGCATGACTCCATGAGGAGCCGCCTGTAGAGGGCCTTGAGGGCTCCAAACCCCAATGACTTTTGGGTTGTCTCGGGGATAAGGATGAAGGAGTCTCTGACCTGGGCCTCCATGAGGAGCCGATTTGCTGCTGAGGTGGTTGTGCGCGCAGCTGGAGACGGTTGCCAGAGGTGGACATCGTTCTATGCCCGGGTTGCCTTTGCTGCATGATCTCCTTATCTTCTAGTTGGACCAGGAGTTAACGAGCCATCAACGCCAAGTCAGGGACCTTAACAACTAACTATCCGTATGGATAGGAGGTCGGGGAGGCTGACTCGACAAGTGGAGGAGATGACCGAAGCTTTAAAACAGATGAGGAAAGAGAAGATCGAAGAAGCCGATAAACACTTGGCTAAGATGGAGGAGCTGCTGAAGGCGAAGAGGGTATGGTTCAAAGTCGCGTTCTTGGTCGCCAACTCGGCGGGCGCTAAGACAGATCGGTCGTGGCGAATCAGATCGGTCTCGGGCGATATACACAAAACGCTACATAAAAAGTTCAAAATATTCTGAAAAATCATGATAAATCTTAAAAAAATATAGACATCAATATTCATGTATCACTTGTCCAAAACAAGTTTGTTTTGAGGGGTAATTGAAAAAATATGATGATTTAGGGAGGTAAATTTAAGAAATATTGTGACTTGGGAATTAAAAATATGGAAGATTTGAGGAGTAAATATGAGAAAAGCCCAAAAAAGGAAAAAAAGGAAAAAGAAAAGATAAGAGAGATTGATCTCTTCGGCTCTCTCTCCCTCCCTTTCTCCCCCTCCATTATTTCTCTCCCTCACCCGATCTCTTTCATGATCTCTCCCCTCTCTCCCTTTCCCTCGCCTTCCCTCACTCTCTCCCTCACTCCCTGTGATCTCTCTCTCTGTCCTCTCCCCCTCCCTCTCTACTTTCAGACTCAAGTGCGATGATGAGGGAACCGACGTACTGGAGGGGGCAACATCAGATGAGAGGGGGAGAGAGAGATCAGGTGAGAGAGGAAGGGAGAGAGAATGACGTTGGCTGAGCTGGAGATAAGTCTCCCCCCTCTGATCTCTCTATTTTTTCCCTTTTTATACCCTGACTCGGGCATGACTCGTCGAATCAATCGAGTCATACGAGTTTTTTCGTGACTCAGTTGATTTGCCCGAGTCATGCAATTTTTGCCACATCTACTGTTTCTCGTCTCGTTATCAGATTGGATGTGGCCGTTCCATAGATGACTTGGTCGAGTCAACTCCGACTCTGCCGAAAACCTGGTCAGTCATTCCAGAATAGTAGTCGAAAGTTGGAGTTGCGAACTTCTTCAGGAACTCGCACTCTAGGTCTCTTCAGAGATAGGGGAGTCGAAGACTCTTGACAGCGGCGTGTTTCTGTTCGCTTTGAAGTTGCAGTTTAGCCGCCTCGATTCGTCTTTGGATCAACTTATCGAGGGCTTAGATGTGGGAGGATTCTTCAATTCTTGTCTGAATTTGGCCGTGATAAGCTTCTGTTAGGAAAAGAGGCGAATCGGCCTTGTTGTCAGACTAGTCTCCATGGAGGGGGCATGTTGATCCCAGGCCGCCTCAAATTTGTGGTGAGCCCATCGGTCCGAGCCTCTCTGAGCCCTACGAAAGATGACGATATGCGCCTGAAGTTTCTCGTTTAGCTGTTTCAGCGATTCCTACTCATGGGTGACTCATGGTCGAGAGCAGCTTGCTTTCGGTTGTGATCTGATCAGATTTGTTGTGTTTTCATCATGTTGGCAATCATCTGAATGATTTAGCCTTCGAATATTGACGTCGATCGAATGCCGGCGGCTGCCCCCTGAGGTGAGGAACCAGTGTCCTCAATAGCAGCAACCAATTTGAGGAGCTATCTGGATAGTACTTGTCTGACACACACGGATAAAGGTACATTTCATGTTAGGAGCGCCAGTGTGGTGCTGGCCTAAGACCCTTGGGCGTGAGAATCAGTAGATAGAGTTGAATGAAAAGGATGGACATAGGAATACCACCTGGGTTATGGATGGAGGTGTTACGCAGAGGACAACTGCTGGAATGGTAGGGAGGACCGGTAGAGGATAATTGCCGGTGTAATGGATGGGAGGACTGTGTAGAGGACAACTGCAAGTGTGTTGCTGCATTGACAGAGGAGAACTGCTTCGAGTGGTTTGTGACGTGTATGCTCAGAGGATAAGGGAAGTGATCACCTTACCATAAGAGGAGGATCATATATGCCTACTTGACAGTGATGCCGGCGTTGAAGCGGGATTGATGGGTTGTTGTAACTGCACGATTTACACGTGCTGAATTTGTTGTAATGGCTGTGATCATCAATGCTGACCGGTTAGGATTGCATGCCATGAAATCTGCCACTGTTCATAATTTCTTACACTGAAAGGGGCGTTACACGTTATGAACGTGAGGGAGGAAGGAGTTGTATAAGTATCGGCAAAGATCATGCACAATCTGTTGTTGGTGCTTCATGTTCGGAGTTGGAACCTTCGGGATGGATGAGATCTCATAGTGGTAAAGATCTTGGAGAGGTAGAGGTCTCGGAATGGTCAGTCCGTGGAGGGTAGCTCCGGGATGGCCAGGAGTGGCGGAGACTCCGACTTAGACTCTGGGAATTATGAATTTCTCGGGAGAAGCTCTTGGTAGCTTAGACACGTGTCATCATAATGATGATGGTCAAATTTTGACTACTACTGGGGGCCATTTTTAGTTTTCTATGCCCCATCTGCGGTTTTTTAGCTTACCATCTCAAAAGAAGATCTCAGAATGATAGGCAAGGGAGTCGAGACAAAATCTTCTAGATTGCTAATGTTGAAGTCTGTAAATTATTTGCTTGTTTGATGTTAAAATAGTCCAAATTGCTATCTCAATGTTCAAACATTTACTTGTTTGTTTGATGTTGTAAGGGCATTGATTTTCTATGTTGGTATATTGCAGTGTAGATGTTACATGTCCTCTTTCTGTTAAAAAGCTGTTTCAAATGTAGACAAGAATATCCTATGCTATATGGTTTTATTCTGAGATGATCAGTGTCCTTGTATTTGTATGTTTATTTAACTAAGGGATTATGGATGTGATAAGTTTCCGTTATCTATAGTTGAATGTGTATGCTTACACTTATTATGATAAGAAAATAGTTTGCGACTATTATGCTCGTCTCAGTGATTCAACGAAGTAATAACTATGTCATGTGTAACTTACTAAAGTCGTGAACATGACTGATGACTTTAATAATACCAGAATTATATTACTCCTATTTTGCATCCCTCTGATGATCATAGTGGTATCATAATTGTAAGGCTGTAACCCACCACCCAACATGACTAATGCGAGTTGATGATGTATTACTTTATCAGAACATCAACTGGATTATTGACAAAACTTTTGAAAGGAAAAATATTAAAATCTTGGAACTCATGAGGGTCTCTAGTGAAAAGGAGCTCACGATTCTAAAATGAACAAAAAGTAAAAGTTACAGGGTTTTAGTAGTAGAAGGGAGTTCATGATTCATGATTCTATAATGGATCAGAGTTAGCAATCAGCAGGTTAGCTTGCTGGTGAGACCCCTCCTAAAAGGGAGGTTTCAGGTTTAATCTCGGCTATTGCTGAATGGGGAATTTAACTTAAATAATTAGTGTCGGGTGCATCCTGTGCGTCGGCTGTAGTGTATCCTTCCTCCTCTTTCTCAGAAAATAAAAATAAAAATAAAAAAATAAATAAAAGAAAAGGAAAAAATATGGATCTCAGTTATTGATGCGCTTTTGTTCTCTCAATTGGTTTCCATAGTTGGGATGTCACCGGGTTGCACTAATTTTTAAAGAGGGCCCACTTAACATGATGTACCATTAAGAATAAGTTGGGTCTATACTAGGGCTTTGGATAGTCATGGACGGGCAAAAACCAGGCTTTACATGTGTTGTGGTAAGTTTTCCACTTCCATCGAGATCATGACACAAGTTCTGCCATTAAAAGGCACCAAAGCGGGTCAACGACTCCTCCATCGAGTCTAGCACAGATGATGAAAAAACTATCACGATTCCATCCCGAGGCCACATTCAGTTTGAAATCACTCTCCTAGACTCTCGATCGCAGTCCGGAGGCCCCAGCCTCTGAAACAAAAACCTTCTACAAAGACTGTCGCTGTTACATTGTTTACAGCTTAGTGGTTACACTGTTAGATTATCCCCACATTCAGACGTTGCAGTGCCCCAATATCAATGCGGACTATTTTGAATAGTGGCAAATATCTCTGCATAACAAACCCAACAATCAAGTGGCGCGATCCAAAAACTTATTAGGAAATCACAACATGCTAATTATGCATATGCAGAGATCCGAAATATCCCTGTGTACATCAATAGCTCAGTTAGGTATTAGTATTACTTATTCTCCATGCAGTTCGCTTCTAACTCCACCAAAAACACCACGTACAAGCAATCTCTTTGCTTTTTCTCAACAGAATACTCATTCTCACGCCTGAGGGTTCTTGGTTGGCACCACACTCACCGGTGCTCCAGACTTGAATGGTATTTTTTCTTATTGCCTGTTTCTTGACAGATCCAATCAGAAGTGTCCCAATCATTTGTGACAAAAAATCCCCACCACAAAAATCAAGCAATTAAGTCATTAGATTATACTCAAATATAGAATATGACTTCAAATTACCAATGATGGTGAGAATTATTGTGAGGTGATAATAACCGGACATCATTGTTGCCACCTTGATCTTGAGCGCAGCTTCTTTAGACTTTGGGTACACATCTTCTTTGTGGGATTGCTTCTATTTATGGGTCTTAGCTGTCAAGACATAAACAATAAACAAAGTGTTAAACATTAATTAGGGCACATAAGCACTAATTTTCTTTAGAATAAATAATAAAAAAACAATTAAGCACTAAGCCTTCAAGGATTAACCAACTTTTTGGCTCTCTCTAAAGAGAGAGACTAGGATCATTTCAAAAGGATCCAGATCCGAAATCGAATCCTTCCCATTGAATTTCAATCCCATGACATTTAAGTTCAAGATCCATTCTGTTGAAGTTGATCTACATTATTTGAAGTCTCTAAAAATAAAAGATCATGTCATTTGAATACTTTTTGCTTATCCATCAAGTGGGCACAATACGAACGACCGAAAATGGTGGGTTGTTAGTTTAACCGTGTGTAATATTTGAAATCTAAAAAAAATTGGTCTGTAAGGGTTTTTAAATGTTTTGATGATGATCAAGTGATCGGATAAAGAATTTGTGTGCTTAAAATCATAGATCTAAGCAAAATGCTATTTTCAGTCGTCCATTTTACGCACACTTAATGAATAAGAAAAAAATATTTGAATGACATGAATTTTGGTTTTTAAAGACTCCAAATAATGCAGGTCAACTTCAACGGAGTGGATCTTATATTTGAGTATCGGGGGATTGAATTTCAATAGGAAGAATTTGGGCTCAAATCCTTTTTAAAGGAGCCAAACTATATATATATATATATATATATATATATATATATATATATATATATATATATATATATATATATATATATATATATATATATATATATATATATATATATATATATATATATATATGGCAAAGTGCTCCTAGTAGGCCTCCTTAGCTTACAATCTAAGGAGGAAGCTTAAAACTCTAACATCTCAAAAATAATTTGACGATCTGACCGCACATTATCAACTTCATGTTTTAAGATGTACACATATAGAAAATCAAGTGATTTCGGATTCGTTTACTCTATTTTCTTTGGCTTCAAATATTTATGGTTTTTTAGAATAGAACAAAATGGAACGATTAGATCAATAAGTAAACGAAATTCAAATCATTTGATTTTTTATATGTGTACTTCTTAGAACATGATGATAATGTGCAGTCGGATTGTAAAAAAAAAAATCAAAATGTTAGAGTTTTAAGCCTCTTCCTTACATTATAATCTAAGGAGACCTACTAGGAACACTTTACATATATATATATATATATATATATATATATATATATATATATATATATATATATATATATATATATATAGACTTGTGTCCTTCCAAAATGATTTGAGCCCGGATCCTTCCCACTCAAATTCAAGCCTTCGACATTCCAATATAAGATCCACTCCGTTGAAGTTGATCTATATTATTTCAAGTATCTATAAACCAAAAATCAAGTGTTTTAATACTTTTTGCCCATCCATCAAGCGACGCAAAATGGATGGCCGAAAGTAGTGAGTTAGTTAGATCTATGTCTTTACACATACAAATTCTCAATCCGGCCATTTCATTATGATCTACTATAAATTATTTTTTGTTAGACTTCAAATGTTCTACACCGTTAAACTAACCAACTCACTATTTAGGCCGTCTGTTTTTCCCCTACTTGATGGATAGGCAAAAAGTATTCAAAATACTTAATTTTTGGTTTACGGATACTTGAAATAATATATATCAACTTCAATGGAGTGGATCTTGTATTCGAATGCCGGAGGTTTGAATTTGAGTGGGAAGGATCTAGGCTCAAATCCTTTTGGAATGACACAAGTCTCTCTCTCTCTCTCTCTCTCTATATATATATAAAGAGAGAGACTTGTGTCATTCCAGAAGGATTCGAGGCTGAATCTTTTCTACTCAAATACAACTCTACGACATCTGAATGCAAAATCCACTTCGTTGAAGTTGATCTATATTAAAGTAACTAAAAATAAAAATTCATATATTTTGAATACTTTTAGCCCACCCATCAAGTAGGCCTAAAATGTATGGCCAAAATAGTGAGTTAGTAATTTCTCAGCATGATTACGTGTACTTACCTATTCTGATTTTTCTCGATGTTGCTCGATAGCGATCCTTGCGTTCATGCAGAGAGTAGGTTAGCAATTTGCCCCACCTAAGCTTCGAGATTATGGATGGAGGCTGCTAGATTTCTAATGAAGGCTTCTTGATTCTCTATCATTGTCTCGGTCTTTGCCAAGAAATACTTGAATTTATTCATGAATTTTGCAAAGGTTTTTACAAATTTACTTTCTTCTCTTACACTTTTTTGTATTGTTATTATTGATAGTTGTTGGCCCAAGATAGATTTGGATGATTCTTTCATGCAGGGTTGTACGTGTTGGTATAAAGATTTTTGGGCCTTTGGAAATTGTTGACGAAGTTGGTTTGTTCGATTTGAACATCTGAAAAAGTGTTGCCAATTTGACAATCTTTACTAGAATGTGCTCCTCCGCAAAGATCACAAATTAAATTAAGAGTATGAATTGCAATTACATTGAAGGTTCCAAGTCATTTTTGTTGAATCCTGCTGCCCCTACATGTTCATCACATGGTTACATATCCATTGGTTTTGATGATAACAAGCTTAGGGTTATACACACACACACGCAGACACACACTTTCTCTTATTTATATATGTATTTTGTAGTCACATATGTTTTGCAGATCAAAAGGAGGATATTTTGATGGAGACATAGCACATACATGTTGATCAAGGAGTACAATATATTACAAGGCTTTTTCACATTTTTTGTAATTTCTTTAGATTTTAAAAAATTTGTCAAAAGACTTGAATATACAATTTTTACACATCCCTAGTCGACTAACCCTAAACCTAATCGACTAAGTTAAGTCTGATATTCTTTCTTTTTTAATTCATATGCATACTAGTCGACTATCCTTCCTAGTCGACTTATAGGATTTTGTAGAGACCATTCTGTTTACAGTTTAGGTTGTTTAGTCGACTAAAAGATGACTGATACACATAACTATATAACTAATTTTTCAAGGACATGAAATTTGTTTCTATTTCAACTGTAGTCGACTACCCAAATTAATTAGTCGACCAATATAAGAAAATTGTGATACTTAGTTGACTATCTCCAGATCCTAGTCAACTATACAGTCAGTTTCTGACTGTTGGACAGTTGTGTAAGTTATTTTTTGCTATTTTCTAATGCTTTTATTATTCAAATTTAAATCAAATAACCACCCCAACTGCTTGAATTCTTCAATTATAAATAGGGGTTGATTTTTTAAATTTTTTCACAACTTTCTATAAATAAAATTCTGTCAAAATTCTGAAAAAGTTTTGTACTTCAAAAATTTTTTCTCTTTGACTCTTTCTTTACCCAATTCAATTTTCAGGGAGGAAACTTGAGAGTTCCACTATAAGATCCTTGTAAATTCACTCCCACATAAAAGTCAAGGCTTATAGGATAATTGTACTCATTGCAAAGAAGGTCTTCTTAGTGTAGAGAAGAGGTGTACAGATTTAACGAAAAAGTTTGTCAAGTGGTGTACTGTTTGTTAGTTTTGAGGATTTTTAAAATTAGGTTAAGAAAAATCTTAAATAGGTGCTTGGAGACTGGATATAGGTCAAGAAGACCGAATCAGAGTAAAATATCTTATGTTTGCATATGCTTTTCCGTGTTTGATTTTGTGCATATTTTTTTTTCTTGAAAGTTGTTTACATTTCTTATTTAGACTTTTTAAAGCACTATTTTTTACCCCCTTTAGTGTTTGTGTTTCCATAGTTTTAGATTCTAATTTAGTATAAGAGCAAGGAATAAAGATGGCAACGGATTTTCCTTCATCTCAATTCAAAGAAGGGCATTCCACATAACGACCACCATTGTTCAACGATTTAGACTATAACTTTTGAAAGTGTAGAATTAAAATCTATTTACAGTCAATCAACTATGAACTTTGAAATATCGTGAAAGCGACATATGAAAATCCGCCTATAAACTATGACCAATGGTCCGAGGAACAGAAAAAATCAGTCAACCTTGATAAAAAAGCAATGAACGCACTTTTTTGTGCCTTGAACAAAAAAAGAATTCAATCGTGTGTCAACAGCCACAATAGCGCATCAAATATGGCAAATACTAAAGTAACACACAAAGTAAAAGATCTAAAATTTCTATTCTTATTCACATGTTTGAACTATTCAGGATGAAAGAGAATGAAATCATTGGAGAAATAATTACAAGGTTCACCGACATCACAAACTCTCTGGTATCCCTCGGAAAGGAGTGCACACAAATGGAGAAAGTTAGAAAAGTTATTCGTGCACTCATATTTAATTGGGAAAATAAGACCACTGCCATAGGAGAAGCCAAAGATTTATCAACGATGACATTGGAGAACCTCGTTGGAAACTTGATGGTATATGAAGTCCAAAGAAGACATAAAAAAGGATGAACAACAACATCAATTAAAGGAAAAAGTCCTCGCCTTCCATGCATCTTCAAACACGGAAGATTCAGATGATGAATAGGAAATTGGTATGATTTCAAGAAAATTTAGAAAGTTTTTGAAACAAGATAAGTTTAAAAAGAATAAAGGCACTAATGATAATCTTTTTTTTAAATGTAATAAATCAGATCATGTGAAGAAGGATTTCTTATTGGTCAAACCGAAAGGAAACTTCAAAAGTTTCAACAAATTCAAGAAGAAAAGGAAGTCTTTCAAGCAACATGGGATGATAGTGATACGTCTTTCTCTGATGAAGAAGAGAACACATAATCGAAAAATATTTGTTTTATGGCTCAAGAAGATAAGGTAATGGAATTTGAAAATAATGTGAATCGTTTGATGCGTTTCATGAATTATTTATTGAGTTTAAAAAAAGTCAATACTAAATATAAAGATTTAAAAAAGGAAAATAAAGATTTTAATGAAAGAAATTAATAAAAATAAAGAATTAAAAAGAAAAATGAGATTTTGATACCAGAAAATATTTTGCTTAAAAATGAAATAACTTCTTTGAATTCATGAATTTCTTTTTTGGATAAAGATATTTCATGTTTTAAAATAAGTATGACTTTGTTTGAAAAATGTAACAAAATTCAATAAAGGAAAAGAGAATTTGAATGATTTATTATCTTCTCAAAAGATTTTCAATAATCGTTTTGGTTTTGGATTTTTTAAAAATAAACATGAAAAAAATTTTCATGTTCATGTTTATAAGAACAATAATCATAATTCTTATAATTCTTTTATTAACAAGAATTACAATTTATCTAAAAATAGACCAAATTATAATATATTTGGATTCCTAAGAATTTAAATTATTTTGATAAAATGCCTATCTTGCATCATATTTGAATCATGTATGCAATTCTAGCAACTATATTTATACTAATAAATGGAAACCAAATTTCAATTGGGTTTTGGTTCCCAAAGGCTAATCTTTTTTGGACCCTATCATAATGGGTACAATACAAAATATTTTATTTTATAAGTACCTCATAAAGATAAATGGATATTTGATAGTAGTTGTTATAAATACATGACTGGCCAAATTCAACTACTTTCTTTTGCTCAAAATAAGAAAGGAGGAACAATAGCATTCAGAGACAATAACAAAGAAAAGGTTATCGGTATCGGTATGCTTGGTAATACAGCAAAAACCCTTATTGAAAATGCTCTTTTGGTAAAAAGTTTAAAACATAATCTTTTAAGTATAAGTTAATTATGTGATAAGGATTATAAAATAGTTTTTTAAAAAAGATGCTTGTCTTATATGTAATACTAATATGATAGATTTTTATTTAAATGTACTCGTAATTATAATACTCATGAGTTATCAGTGACTTGTTTACCTTTAAATGATAATTTTTGTTTAATTGCAACTAACAATGATTCTTCTATTTGGCATAAAAGATTTGGACATTTAAATATGAAAACTATTTTGAAAATTTTGAAAATTTGATTTAATTAAAAGTCTTCCAAAACTTACTTTTAAAAAGGTCATTTTTGTGATTCTTGTCAATTAAGAAAATAAGTTAATTCATTTTTTAAAATCTAAAGATCTAGTTACTGCTCATAAACCTTTAAAATTATTGCATTTGGATTTATTTGGCCCTACTCGTGTTCCCTTTCTAAATAAAAGTAGGTACATATTTGTTATTATGGATGACTGTTCTCGATTTACATGGGTCATCTTTTTGAAAAATAAAAATGATACTTTTGATGAATTTGCAAGTTTTAGCAAAAGAGTTCAAAATTAAAAATCTCTAACCATAGTCATAATCGGAAGTTATTATGGAGGAGAGTTCGAGAACGAATATTTTGCAAATTTCGCAACAAGTTTTACATTACACATAACTTTGCATTTCCTATAGAATCTCCTCAAAATGGTATTGTTGAAAGGAAGAATAGGACTTTACAAGAATGTACTAGAACTATACTTGTTGAAAGTAACATACCAAAATATTTTTGGGCTTGATCAGTAGCTACTGCATGCTATATTTTAAATCGTGTTCTTATTCAATCTATCTTGAACTAAACATGTTATGAACTTTTCTTCGATAGGATTCCAAAAATTTCTTTTTAAGTTTTTTGGTTATAAATATTTTCTTTTAAATATTTGAGATGCTTTAGAAAAATGTGATGCTAGATCTAATGAAAGTATTTTCATTGGTTATTCTACTCGTAGTAAAATTTATAAAATTTTTAATAAAAGAACATCTACTATTGAAGAATCTTTACATGTTAAGTCTGATGAATCTTTATCAAAATCTTTTATTGATATTTCTTCACATGATGATGATATAATAGATACTTCTTCTATTGATAATACTGTTACATCTCATGTTAATACTAACATTTCTAACAAGGATGAAACTCCTACTGAGTTGCCTAAAGCATTTATTGAGGTAAATAATCATCCTCATGATTTAGTTATTTGAGATATTTTTGAAGGTGTCAGAATCAATCTAAATTGAATTATATGACAAAGGTTGCATTCATATCTCTTATTGAATCAAATAATTTTAAAGAAGGATGTGTTAATGATTTTTGGATCATTGTAATGCAAGAAAAGTTGAACCAATTTGTTAGAAATGATGTATGAGATCTTATACAATGACTACATGATCATACGATTATCGGTATCAAGTGGGTATTTAAGAACAACCATAACGAATCCAGACAAGTAATAAAGAACAAAGCAAGGTTGTTCTGACAAAGTTACAATCAAGAAGAATGTATCGATTATGATGAAGCATATTCACCTGTAGCTAGGCTAGAATCTATTCATATTTTACTCACTTATGCATGCTTTATGAATTTCAAACTTTACTAAATGGATGAAAAAGTGTTTTTTAAATAACTTTATTAAGGAAACTGTTTATGTAGAACAACCTCCATGTTTCGGACATGAAAAGTTTCAAATCATGTTTTCAAACTTAAGAAGTCTTTATATGATCTTAAACAAGCATCTCATGAATGATATGATAGAGTCAAAAGTTTTTTTTAAATTCTAGTTTTGATATTCGCAAAATTAATACAATACTTTATATAAAACATGTAAACAAAGACATTTGATTATCCAAATCACATGGGTGAACTAAATTACTTTCTCAGTCTGCAAATGAAGCCATTAAATAATGAAATTCATTAGTCAAAGTAAGTATCCCAAGGAACTTCTCAAGAGATTTGGTATGAAAAATTCTAGAAGTAAGAGAACTCTAATGGGTACTACTATCTTTCTAGACAAAGATGAAAATGATAAGAGTGTTGATTAAAAAATATATAGAGATATGATCGGTTTACTCTTATATATTACTTCTAGTAAACCTGATATTTTGTTTAGTTTTTTTATATGCTAGAAATTAGTCAATCCTAAAGAGATACATCTTAAAGCAGTGAAAAAGATTCTTAGATACATTAATAACACTGTTAATTATGGTTTATTTTACTCAAAATCAAGCATATTTTATTTAATATCATATAGTGATGTTGATTTTGCTGGATGCAAATCCAATAAGAAAAATACTAGTGGTACTTGTCACTTTTTGGGACATTATCTAATATCGTGGTTTAACAAAAAGCAAAACCTTGTGTTATTGTTTACAACAAGAATAAAATATTGTTAGTGTTGCATATGCACAAATTTTATGGATGAAATAAATTATAATTAACTATGGTGTTACTAGCATAACTTCCCCTATCATGTGTGATAATATAAGTACTATCAATCTATCTAAAAATCCTATACAACATTCACATATAAAAAATATCGATATCCGACATCACTTTTTATATGATCATGCTATTAAGGGTGATATCTCTTTAAATTTTATATCTACTGATAATCAAATAGCTGATAATTTTCACAAAACCTCTTAAAGAAGATGCTTTTATGAAATTTAGAAGAGAACTGGATATTTGTGCAATTTCTGATATATAAAAACTCATTGTTTATGGATTGCATTTCATATAGTATATTTTCTCTTTATTACATATATTTTTATTAGTTGACTTATACTCTTAATTAGTCGACTGAACTACAGAGTAGTCGACTTCTAGCATCAAACAGAGACTTGGTCACTTGAGGATACTTGACTTAGTTGATTAAGATTGCCTATTAGTCGACTAATTCATATTATTAGTCGACTGCACCATGGACTTAATTGACTAATATGGAAAAACTGTGTTTTTTAAAATGGATATTTACCTGACCCATTTAACTTATATCTGGGATCTGAAATATTTCTTACTCAGTCCTAACCATTGATTTTCATTCTCCGTAATATCCCTAGTTTAAAATACCGTATTTATTTTACTTTATTTTTCTGAGTATGTATTTCACTTTATTGATTATCTTATTATTATTTTTCAACTTTATTTATAGTTATTATTATTATTAGATACACAAATTATTTTAAGATATTAGCATTGGCTTTATTTATTATTGCCATTATCACTTATTGATATTTTAATTACTATTACTATTATTATTAATTGTTATTCTTAGTAATGTGTGTTTCATTATAATTATTATTATTATTGCTATTGTTATAGTTATTTTAATCATTATTAGTAGTATTGTTGTTATTAATATTATTAGATAGTGATATTATGTTGCTGGTTATTATTACTAGTGTATTATTATTAACAATTTAATTATTATTATTTATTTATATTATTACATGATTAATTATTATTATTTATCATTAATGGTATTATTAATATTATGTTTGTAATATTATTTTACCTCCTTGATTCTTTTCCCCAGACCCACTATTTGTTGACCCATTAGCCCATATTCATTTTCTATTTCCTTGATTCCTAATCCAACCCATTTACATAGGCCCAAACCCAATAAGATCTCAACCCATCACCCTATAACCCAATCACCATAATCTTATCTAAATATAATCTTAAATAATAAATAAAATTCTTACTAAGCAAATCCTATTTAATCATATCTAAAATCTAATCCCAACAAATCAAATCCTAACCTTAACAACAACATTATAAATCCTAACTATAAATCCTAAACCAAAGCTACATCTCCGTCTTCTCTCTTCCCTGTGGCAGTGTCGCACCCCCTTCGCACAACCCCAAGCGTGGCTAAGAGTACCCACAGCCCGGAGCTCCAATCCTCAGACTCGGCAATACCTCCTACACATCAGCAGCTCAAAAACGCCTGCAACCACAACCAAGCCCTCTTACTTCACCCAAACACCCCTGGCCGAACCACCACACAGTAGCCCCTTCTCCTTGTGTGCACCACTGGCCGAGCTCCACTGCGCACACACAAGGCCATCTCCTTCAGGTCAAGTGTAGCCAGACTTCCACCTCCACATCCAGCCGCAACAGCTGCAGCCTTGCCGCACCTCCCTTCCTCATCACCCCCTCCTTGATGGCAACGCACCACCCGCGGTAACCCCTACCTTGGCTGGCCATGCACACCTCTGCGCGGCAGCACACCCGGCCCCGCTGCGGCCATGCACGCCCCTTCCCTTGGTTTCCCATTGCCGAGTCCCCCACCACCTCGGACAGCCCACAACAGCAACAACCTCTCTCCACGTGGCAACCGGAGTCCCCCCCAGAGCTCGAGGTGAGCCCCATGAACCCTCAGTAGCCCGATCCCCCTCTACGATACTCCGGCGAGCCACTGCCATCCTCCGGTAAGCCATTGCCATCCTCCGCGAGCTCCGCCATCACCGGAGATCGGCATGACCCTTCCTCCTTGGCCGATGGCAGCACCCATGTCGTCAGTCTCTTGTCTTTCTCTCTCTTTCTACAATATGCATTTGATGTATGAATAATATTGGTTATGTTAATTTCATTTACCTTGTTGTATTTATGTTTTTGCATGCATGGGTATGTGTTGATGCGTGAGTGATGTATGTGTGTGGATTTTAATTGAGTGTGTATATATATGTATATCTATATATACTTATGTGAGTGTATTAATATTTATGTATGTATATACTTGTATATATGTATGTATGTGTGGGTATACGTGTATGTATGTATTATGTTAGCATGTGTGTATGGATAAGTGTATGTTTGTATATCATCGTGCATGTTCAGTTGCGTGTTGCAGCGATCAGACTCGCTCGAGAGACCCGGACCCGATCCGAATTCGTGCTCGTTGTGAAATCGGTACATAGGGAAATTGAAGAACGATCAATGGGACGCTCCAAAGATTCGTACTAGTTCATGCAGTAGAGACCAAACGGTGATTCGGAGCCAAAATCGCGTCATTTCATGTGAGTGTTTGTTCTTATGTCATTTTCTTATTTACCGTTATTATTGGATATTGTATTTTTATTTGTATTATTTTATGTGACCACTTGATATACTTTACCAATATGATTATTTGCATTACTTCATGAGACATCAATGATTGTTCACCTTATTTTCGTATTTGATATGAGCTTGTATCAGTGTCATTTCATGTGTTGGTAATCTCCGTTGTTGGCTTAGATCTAAGTTGATATACCATAGACTGGATTTGATCTTGTAACAGACGTAGTTGTGATAAATCTTGGAATATAAATATATTGATCTTGAGGCCGACTGATTCACGATTGAGGTTAGAGGTTCATATTTTATGTATAGTATTTATCGGATAAATTGTTTGGTGACTATCCCGACTAGAACTCTTTTGGATATTGAGGATGTGTTAGAGTTGATGTTGCCTTATCGACAGACTGTCTTACTGATACATTGATGTGTGTGAATATGATACCCTAAACACTATGTATATGATGAGACTAACTTTTGGATTGTTTGGAGCTATCATTTCTGGATTCCCCCATTGATGAGCATGACTGATGTATTGATGACTTTATTGATATTGATTACTAGATATAGGGATGATCTAGATTTCATATTGATTGAGAATGTGGCACTCCTTAATTATGATCTTGGTTTTGAATTATTAAAACAAGAACTTTCAGGTTTACCCTGATGATATTGATTGAGTAATGATAATCTTATCAATGTTGGATATTAGATGTAGAGATGATTGAGATGTTATGTTGATCGAGGATGTTATACTCTTTAATTATGATCTTAATTATGGTTGGATAAGTCTGATTTTGAAGATATTCCATTATTTATTTGTGAACTCGGTATTCGTTGTTGATCTCATGGATATATTCAGTGTTTTATGATTGGTTCTTGACTATAATTATTCGGTTTCAGAGGTTGAGTTATTATGAGTGTGAATTCATTGATATCAGTGTGAATATATAAATATATATATATATATATATATTCAGAGTTCGATAAAAATTTTTGTTGGGTCTCAGTTATTGGTGACTTAGAGAATCAGAGTTAATTGATAGGATAAGAGAACTGATTTTTGATTTAACGAACTTATGGGTTACGACATCGGATACAGACTTAGTAGTTGATGTTCATGATGACTATTGAGATTTGGATTTGATGATCATGATGACTATTGAGATTATGAGCTGGCGGATTCATTAGCATTGTATTCAGTATAGATGGATGAGATTTTGATCAGTTATATATGAGATTGTATATTGACTAGAGGTGCAGGACTGCTACTGTATAAATTCATGTTACTGAAAGTTACTAGAAAAGAATTGTTTGACCGTAACACCATGTACAGTCTTATTGTTCATTGTATATACGGTTACTGATATTGTTCACCGTATATACGATTATTATTGACTGTTATACTGTACTGTTACTGCCACTGTATCATCCCAGTATTCTAAGTAACATGGGTATTGACTGATTTAACTAAAATAAATAATAATATAAATTGAAAACTTATACTGAGATTGGGAAAATTGATGGAGAAGACATCGCCTGTATTTTGGGTGGACCTAGGATACAAGTTGCGCAGCCGAGATATGATTCCACTGTAGAGTTACGAGGGTTGAATAACATTCCGTATTATTCATATTGTTATTGTTAATGACATTTTGTTATTGTTATTGGCTACCTAATAGTAAGACCTGGCTCAGCGACAGGTGATTGGGCCATGGTTCCAGGTATATATGGAACCTACCTGAAGCATGGACAACATTTCCAATTGATCAGTTTCAGTAATTTAGGACTTCGATTGACACTATGATAAGCATAGTATGGGATGCATCTATTATAGGTGGCAATTGGTGTTCGCTGACATAATTAATAATGATAAACTGTTATAATGTATTGTGACTGACTGTAATCACCCGACTGTACATATATATAGCTATAATAGATATAAGATTGTACACATGATCAGATTATATACCAGACTAGTGACATATGCTAGGTTACATATCTTGACATTAGTGGTTTTCTTTTATCATGATATCAGTTATGCATCGTTCATACATTTGTTCTAGATATTGATTATTCTGTTATCTTTTATTTTAGTTATCATATTGTTATTACTTACATTGTTATTATGCACGAACATCTTTCCCTTTATACACACACTAAGTAGGTCGCTTTTGATGACCCTGGATTCACACGTCGATGATTTTGGACATCTTCTTATATTGTTCAAGTGTTCTGTGGTCGTACGCTTCGCGAAGAGTTAGAGTTTCTCTCTTTTTAATCTGGTATTCTTGCCTCTTTTCATTCTTGTTTCTGTACTTTTCTTAAATCATGTATATCAGATCCGTTTTTTATTCCAGTTCTTTTTATATGTGGATACTTATATATGATATTGCAGTGATCGTTCATTTATTATGGTTAAGATTTATAGCTTGTTCGTATTACTTTAGGCTAGCGGTATACGTGGGGTATTTTCCTTGCGTATATATGTCACTGATTTTCATCGCAACTCCTTTTTCATGTATTTTGGGAAGCGGCGCATGACATTCTCACACTTATATTTCCTCTTCCCCATCTCTTTCTTACTCTCTACCCTAGAAATTACTCTCCCATGTGCTGCTGAAACCAGTCAATTGCTGCTCTACTCCCTCTTCAAAAATTTCAATAAAATTTTGTTTAAATTCAGCATCTCTCTAGATTTTAAGCATTCTTCCTCGGTGATTATCATGTTTAGGGCTAAGAAAGCCAAGTTTACAACTTCTTAATCTTTCAAATCAGCTGATTTTAGAGCCTTTCTAAAATATTCGGGTTTAAAGGCTGATTACCTAAGAATCTCTCAACTAGAAATCATCCCTGATACGTTTGTATACTTTAATGATTTCATTGAGTATGATATCTCATCCTATCTTCAAAATATTGGCCTATATTATCTATTTTCAATTGACCGAAAGCAAGGCTATTATCCATCTCTTACATATCTATTTTTCACAAATCTTATATATGAAAATGATGATAATTCTATTCTGTTGTCTAATTTAGTTAATGGTATTGACATTGAGTTAACTTCAAAATCTTTAAGCAAGATTCTCAATATTCCACATCCAAGCTTAACTCTAAATGAAATTGAGATGACTATTAATGAAGTTTTCAAAAAGATCTATCTTCCTGGTCAAGATCCTCCTATGGACAGTAACAAGCTTCAACCTATCCCTAAGCTTATTGGTCGTATTCTTGCATATAATATTTGTCCTAAGACTAAAAATTACAATTATTATTCTAGAGATCTTGCTACTTATATTTATGCCATCGTAGTAAAACTTGAGATCAATTGGGATTATGTTATGTTTGATTCACTTATCAAGGAACCATCTACTTTTCTTTCCTATGGTGCTTTTCTCACTCATATCCTTCGTAAGTTCAAGATTGACTCAGCTTCAACAACCAATGTGGTCAAGGTGTTTGAATTCTTTGATAAATTAGTTCTTTTTTTCATGAAGCTATTGGAAAACCTCCATCATAACCTGCTTTTCCTTCTCATAGTTCTTATAAAGCCTCCCAATCATCCACTCCTCATACTACTGATGCCTTCTACAACTCTCTTTCTGCTGAAATCTTGGATATAAAGTCTAAACAAACTTCAATGGTGAAACCACAAACTTTTATTATCAATAATCAAAGTCTTATTCTGGATCAATTTCAGAATTTAATCATTAGAATGGATCATATGAACTCCACTCAACAAGAAATTTTCCACTACTTTAAGACAAATTTTCTACCACCACCTCCACCATTCGGCTCTAGTGTGTGATGCTCAAGCAACCTGAAAAAGTACACCGCATATCGTCTATGACTCATGGGTATTGCTTTTTGATGTTGCTTTTCTACATGTAGCTTTTTGTGTTGTGTTCTTAAGATTTGTTTCTATGTAATAACTCTATGTTATTTTTTTTTGCAAGACTTGCTTTTCGGTAATAAAGATATTAGACTCCTTTGTGATAATTTCTCATTTGTGATATCTCTATGGTTCTCTTCTTTGTGTTTTCTTTGTGTTAAAGACAAAGGGGGAGAAAATCTTATATCTAATATATATTATGATACATGTCTATATATTAATGACTTATGTCTCTATTGGTATATATGTGTTATGACAGGGAGAGTTTAAACATATATACCTCTATATTTTGTTTATGCAGGGTGGCTTAACTTATCTTATAGCTTATGTTAGAGACACACACATACACACATACTTGTTTGTCATCATCAAAAAGAGAGAGAATGTTGAATCATGTTGCCCTAACATGTTCATCACATGGTAACATATCCATTAGTTTTGATGATAACAAACTTAGGGTTATACATATAAACACTTGTGTATGTGTGTGTGTATTGTACTCACATATGTCTTGTAGATCAAAAGGAGGACATTTTGATGAAGATATAGCACATACATGTTGATCAATGAGTACAAGATATTACAAGGTTTTTTTTTTCATATTATTTGTAATTTCTTTTGATTTTTTAAATTTTGTCAAAAGCCTTGAACACATAATTTTTGCACATCCCTAGTCTACTAACTCATACACCTATTCGACTAAGTTAAATCTAATATTTTTTCTTTTTCAATTCATATCGACTACCTTTATTTCCTAGTCAACTTATAGAATTTTATAGAGACCAATTTGTTTACAGTCTAGGATTCTTAGTTAATAGATGACTGAAACACATACTTAGTCGACTACCTATAGACCTAGTCGATTATAACTAATTTTATAGAGTCATGAAATTCGTTTTTGTTTCAACTATAGTCGACTACCCCAATTAATTAGTCGACCAATAAATGAAAATTATGATACCTGGTTGCCTAACTCTAGATCCTATTCAACTATACAGTCAGTTTCTTACTGTTGGATAGTTGTGTAAGTTTTTTTTTTGATTTTTTCCACTCTTTTTATGTTTCAAATTAAAACCAGATAACAACCCCAACTGCCAGAAGTCTTCAACTATAAATAAGAGTTAATTTCTTTTATTTTTTACGTGACTTTCCATAGATAAAATTCTGTCAAAATTATGAAAAAAAAATTTTGATCTTCAGAAAAAATTTCTCTTTCATTCTTTCTTCAACCAATTCAATTTCTAGTGAAGAAAATCTGAGAGTTCTACTATAAGATCCTTGTAAATTCACATTCAACAAAAGTCAAGGCTTATAGTACTCAGTGCATATAAGATCTTCTCGGTATGGAGAAGAGGTGTACAGATTTAGCGAAACAGTTTGTCAAGTGGTACACTGTTTGTTGGTTTTGAGGGTTTTCAAAATTAGGTTAAGGAAAATCTCAAACGGGTGCTTGGGGACTGGATGTAGGTTAAGAGGACCAAACCGAGATAAAATATCTTGTGTTTGCGTATGCTTTTCTGTGTTTGATTTTGTGCATATTTATTTTTCTTGCAAGTTATTTATATTTCTTGTTTAGAATTTTTAAAATACTCTTCACTCCTCTAGTGTTTGTTGCCATAGCTTAAGATCCTATAGTTTTGTAAAAACGAATTAGGTTTGCATGGATTGCTAAGATAGTGTCTAGTAACTGTGGGATCTAAAAATTATGTCAACACAACACTAGAACAAAGATAATTAGCGTTAAATAAAATAACTTATAAGGAAAGGAAACAAATCTCAAAAATAATGCAAACACAAACACAAGAAATTTTATCCTGGTTCGGTCCTTATGACCTACATTCAGTCTCCAAGCAACCCGTTTGAGATTTTTCTTATCTTTAATTTTGTACACACAAAACCAACAGCTTGTACACCACTTGTCAAATCTGCTTTGCCAAATGTATACAACTCTTCTTATACCAAGAAGACAACAATACCTTGTAAAACTTCTCTTCAACCCAAAGACGCTCTTATACAATCTTTCTCTTTGAGTAATTACAATCAATCTTACAAGCCTTGAATCTATATATAATCATGAACAAAGACTCTTATAGGTGGACTCTCAGAATTCTTCACTCAAGGATTGGAATTTGTATAAAGAATAGAAAGTGAAAACAGTTCTCTGAAAAATAAATTTTAAAAAAAAGTTTTTAAGTAGAAAACTATTGATATGAATTGGAGATTTAGCCTAGGACAACATCCCTATTTATAGGTGAAATCTATAGTCAATTAGGGTAGTTATCAGGATAAATTTGAATATTAAAACGTTGGATAAAACACCAGAATTCAATAACTGTACAACACTTACAAACTGCTATAAGTCGACTAGGGGTTGGGGGTTAATCGACTAGTATAGGAAAATTTGACTGGGTTAGTCTACTAATAAAGAAATCAAGTCGACTACATCAAGACTGATACAGATATGCAAGTCTCTGAAAACTGCTATTAGTCGACTATAACATGTATAAGTCGACTAATAAAGTTGATAAGTCGACTAACAATCCTATTAGTTTACTAATAGGAAGGGTCAAGTCTACTAATAGCAAGGATCAAGTCTACTAATAGGACTATTTTGTGTGTGATTAAGGCTTTTAACAAATATCTAAAAAATACACAAAATAGTACAAATTATATTTGTTATCATCAAAATAAGTTCCAACATTCTCTCCCTTTTTGATGATGACAATGTGTGTATGCACAATCTTCCCCTATAGAGAAACAACCCCTGTAGAAAATAGGTTATAACAAATATATGTTCTCCGCCTGCATAAAATGGGTTATAACAGATATATATATATGTATATATGTCTATATATATATATATATATTTATATATATATATATATATAATAAGTGTTCTCCCTCTGCATCATAGCATACATGTGATATATTTTTCAAGTGTTAGAAATAACTTATGTCATCAAGTATTTTCTTTTCTTTATATGGTACCTATAAGATAAAACATTGTTAATGGCACCAATCATAACATGATCAAAATAGTAACCTTTAGGAATCAAAACTAATTTTGAATTTGGTTTCCATCTGATAGTATAAATATAATTGCATGAATTACATATATCATGTATGTTGGCCCAAAAGGTTACACTCTCCATTTGTTTAAGTTTTGATGATAACAAAACACATAGAAGCTATATGGTACTAATAAGTTTGTTTAAGATGAGTTTCAGGTTAGTACCATTTATGATGGCCATTGCTTAGCTTTTGCAAGATTTCCTAGGTTTATAGAGCTAATAAGGCAAATGGCGCAAGAGGAAGTGTCCATAGAAGAGAAGGCTTAAGCATGGCATTGCATGGCTCAGAGACTTCATTAGACTTGTTTTTAGTTTTATAGTTTGTTAAAGAATAGTGAATAGGCTTGAAGCTCAATTCCCCCTACACACAAGTTTTTGCGCACTTGTCTTTTCTAAAAGTTTCTCCTATATATAGATACAAAATATTTATTACACACAAACTTCATTTTATTTATTATACCTAGTCTTAATCAAAAATATTTTGAAAACTATCAAAATCTCTTCAAATCCTTTTCCAAAATTCAACTTTTGAACTGTTGCGGTCGACCAGACGGTCGACCGGATCTGTTTCAGGTCAGATTGGTCAACCGACTGGTCGACCGGGATTCTGACCGTTGGGTGCGTGCATGTGTGCACATTTCCCGGTCGACCGGGCGGTCGACCGGACCCCATTTCGGTCGACCGACCTTCGACCGACTGAAAGTCATCAACTCTTTGTTTGTTTTGGTCGACCGGGCGGTCAACCGTGGGCCTGCAACGGCTTTATTTTCTGAAAACCCGGTCGACCGGCCGGTCGACCGAGGCTGTATTTCAGCCTTAATGGCTATATTTTAAAACACATTTTTAATGGGGTGTTTTGTCTCTAAACGAGCTTAGGGGCTAGTTTCTGGGTCAAATACTTCCTAATTACTTATTATACTAGTTTACCCCTTAATCCCTAGCTTTATCCCATAAATAGGGTTGATTAGGGTTATGGTTTTTACAACAAGCTTTTGCAAAAATACTCAAGTTTAAAGTTCTCAAAAGAAGTTTTCATTATCTATTTTTGTGCTGAAAAATCTCTCTCATTTCTGAAGTTTTTGATTCAAAGCTCTCTTCTAAATCATTTTCTTTTTCCACTTACAATACTTGAGCTTCAATCCTACACATTATTCTATAGGGTTTTTGTAAGGGAAAAAGCTTTTTCAAAAGAGGGTTTGTGGTCTTTTGATCACCAAGAGATACTTGTATTCGTGATTGAGGAGTTAGGTACTCTGGTGTGATTGTAACTCTTTGTGAAGTTATAGTGGTTGGAAATCCTTCTGGGTGAAGGCAGGGACGTAGAGCTGGGTGTTCGAACCTCGAAAAAATTCTCTGCGTTTGCGATTGGTTTACATGCTTTAATTCCTTGCTTTATATTCATTGCTTCACTTACTTGCTTTATATTCATTGCAATATTCACTTATTTCATATTCATATTGTCGATCAAATACTCATACAACAAGATTGCAATACGCACCTCAAACTCTTATCTAGAGGAATCACGAGGAAGAAGTTCAGAGCCCTTCACGGGATATTCGGCTTCTAGTCTTGTTTTGGATGATCGTTTAATCATAACATTTTTAATTGTGCATTAATTAGCATTATCACCTATTCA
Organism: Agave tequilana; assembly: GCA_038442645.1. Lineage (NCBI taxonomy): Eukaryota > Viridiplantae > Streptophyta > Magnoliopsida > Asparagales > Asparagaceae > Agave > Agave tequilana. Next base: position 239,234 of record JAVJIF010029691.1, on the reverse strand, counting down.
CCCCTATAGGTGATTTCAATTGGTATCAGAGGTAAGACTCAAGTTTTTGGCTTAACATCCATAGAGAGATCCTAAAATTTGCTAATCACTATTTACATACTTTCATTCATACACTAGTAAAAATGGCCGATAACATTAAGACCCCTCCTAAATTTGATGAACTCAATTTTCCCATTTGGAAAGTTAGGATGACTATCTTTCTACAATCTCTAGGTAGTTTAGTTGCTAAATCCTTGTCCAAACCATATAGTAGACCCGAAAGTGAGGAGAGCACTTGGTCCGAATTTACCTCCAAGGAATATGAGGCTAATTCTAAGGCTCAAAATTCCCTACTCACTACCTTGAATGACGATGATCTAACACGGTTTATACATTGCCAATCTGCCTATAAGATTTGGCAACACTTATTGGTCACACATGAGGGGACATCACAAGTCAAGAGAGCTAAAATAGATCTCTTGCGTTCCCAATATGAAAGTTTTAAAATGCTTGAAGATGAGTCTATTGATACTATGATTACCAAGTTTACTAAGATTACTAATGTCCTTTCTTCTCTAGGTGATGATATAAGCAACGACCAAAAGGTGCGCAAAGTGATTCGAGCTCTTCCTTCATCATAGGAGATCAAGGCTACCACCTTAAAGGAGTTGAATGATAAAGATGAGATGGATCTTGTAAGTCTTATTGGAAACCTTAAAACTCATGAGATGGAGAAGAAGGCTAGAGAAGAAGCAGTACCTCAAAAGAAGAAGTCTATAGCTTTCAAGTCTTCCTCTTCCAACTTCGATGATGAAGAAGATGATGAAGAGCTATCTCTCTTTGTACGAAATGCAAAGAGAATATACCACAGGAATAAGCTCAATTATAGAAGACAAATGGAAGGGAAAGAGGAGAAAAGGATCATATGCTACAACTGTCGGAAACCCGGTCACATCATGGCCGATTGCCCCGATTTCAAGAAAAAGATGATCTCCTCCTTGAAGCAAAAGAGGCCAGTTGAAAAGAAGGTATACAAAGCTACTTGGGATTCAAAAAAGTGAATCCGAAGATGAGGTCGACACGACAAATATGTGTTTCATGGCAAACACACCCAAGGTAACTTCTCAACCACTTGGTGTTGAAAATGAAATAAGTAGAGAAATGCTAGATCATGCTTTTATTGAACTCTCAAAAAGTTATGATGATAAAATGGTAGAGTGTTCTAAATTGAAAAAGGAAATTGAGTTGCTTAAAAATCAACTTGCAATTGTTCAAAAGAAAAGAAAGAAATTTCTTCTAATCTTATTTCAACTAAAAGAGAATTTGATTCTTATAAAGTTGCTTGTAAAGCTAAATTTTCAAAAATTGATGAAAATGAATTATCCTTGTTAAATACTAGAATCAATGATTTTGAAAATATTTTAAAAGATTGTGCTTTTAATACTAAGAAATTAGAGAAAATGTTTTCAAAGAAACACACTCCACATGTTAAGAATGATATAACAACTCATGCTAAAAATTCTCATCATGTCAACACTTCACATAACACTCATGTTAAAACTACTCATGCTCACAATTCACATGTTCGAAAGCCACACACTCATTATACATTTAAATATGGAAGAGTTTATAGATGTACTTATTGTGGTCAGAATGACCACTTAACTAAATTTTTCTATGATCAAATAAATAGGACAAATAATCTTGTGTGGGTTCATGTCACTAACACTTTAGGACCCAAGAAAATATGGGTACCAAAATCAAGTCCTAAATTATTTGATGTAGGTACACACCAAGGCTCCAAGACGTAAGGAGCAGTGATACCTTGATAGTGGTTGTTCAAAACATATGACATGGGATATCAACAACTTCCCAACCCTATCAAGGTACATTGAAGGTGGCACCGTCACCTTTTGAGATGACTCTAAGGGCACCATCATCGGTATAGGTAACATTCAAATTGATGCATCTCCTATTATAGAAAATGTTGTTCTTGTTGATGGACTTAAACATAACTTGCTTAGTATAAGTCAACTTTGTGATCGTGTTCTTAAAGTTGTGTTTGATGATTCTTCTTGCAAAATTTTTGAATGTAAAACCAATGATTGTATTCTCACCGGTTTTCGTGATAATAATGTCTATATCATTGACATGCTTATTTTGGATTGTTCTACTAAATGCTTGAATATTTTTGATGAGGTTTCTTGGCTTTGGTATAGAAGATTAGGACATGCATCTTTTGACCATCTTGCTAGAATTAATTCTAAGGAATTGGTGAAGGGTATTCCTTACTTGAAGTTTGAGAAAGACCGCATTTGTAGTGCGTGCTAACTTGGGAAACAAACCATGTCTTCCTTCAAACCAATCAAGGACATCATGTCAACTAGGCCATTAGAATTAGTTCACATGGATCTTTTTGGACCAACTAAAACTAAAAGCTTAAATGGAAGTAGATATGTTTTTGTTTCAGTTGATGATTTTTCCCGGTTCACTTGGGTTTTCTTTTTGGAGCACAAAGATCAAACTTGTTCACATTTTAAGATTTTTCGAAAAAGAGTTGAAAAAGAAAAAGTTTTTTCAATTTTGAAAATAAGAAGTGATAGAGGTGGTGAGTTTATTAACCAACTCTTCATGACTTATTGAGATGAAAAGGGAATTAAGCATGAAATGTCATGTCCTAGAACTCCACAACAAAATGGAGTAGTAGAAAGGAAGAATAGAACTCTTCAAGAAATGGCTAGGACTATGATAAGTGAATATAGGCTCCCTCAATATTTATGGGCCGAGGCCGTAAACACCGCATGCTACATATCAAACCATATTTATTTGTGTAAAAATACTTTCAAGGCATCTTTTGAAATTTATAATTTAAGGAAACCTAATGTTTTATACTTCAAAGTTTTTGGATACAAGTGTTTTGCTTTGAATACTAAAGATAACTTGGGTAAATTTGATACTAAGGCCTATGAAGCTATATTTGTTGGATATTCTAGTACTAGCAAAGCTTATAGAGTATTCAATAAATCCACTCTTACTATTGAAGAATCCATGCATGTTAAATTTGAAGAATCTAATGTTGTAGTGGAGAATGTTGTAGAGTTTGACTCATTAGGTAAGGACATGGAGAAGCTATCCTTGAAGGACTCACCCATTCAAGAAGAAAAGCAAGAATACATTGGTGAAGTTCAAAAGGATGAAGTAGAAAGCTCTCAACCACTTCTTAAAGATTGGAGATACGCTACAAATCATCCCAAGGATCTCATCTTAGGTGATGTATCTAAAGGGGTAACCACTCGCTCCAAACTCCATGACTTTTGTGGTAATTTTGCATTCATTTCTCATTTTGAACCCAAAAATATCCTCGAAGCCAGGGTGACTCATATTGGTTGCTAGCTATGCAAGAAGAGCTCAATCAATTTGAGCGCAACCAAGTTTGGCACCTTGTTCCTAGACCCCACAATAGACCAATAACTGGTACTAAGTGGATTTTTAAGAATAAGATGGATGAGTCAGGAAATGTTATTAGGAATAAAGCTAGGTTAGTGGGCCAAGGTTACACTCAAGTTGAAGGAATTGACTCTGAGGAGACCTTTGCATCCGTAGCACGGCTTGAAGACATACGGATTACACTAGCTTTTGCATCTTTTAAAAATTTTAAACTTTTTCAAATGGATGTAAAAAGTGTATTTTTAAATGGTTTTATAAATGAAGAAGTTTATGTTGAACAACCTCCCGGTTTTGTAGATTATGTTCATCCTAATTTTGTTTTTAAACTTGATAAAGCTTTGTATGGATTAAAGCAAGCTCCTTGAGCTTGGTATGAAAGGCTTTCTAATTTTTTTATTTCAAATGATTTTCTTTAAGGCAAAGTAGACACAATATTATTTACTAAGCATATTGATAGTGACATTCTTATAGTGCAAATTTATGTTGATGAAATAATTTTTGGTTCTACTAATGAGTTTCTTTGCAAGGAGTTTGAAAAGTGTATGCAACGTGAATTTGATATGTCTTTAATGGGTGAATTAAACTTCTTTCTTGGACTCCAAATCAAGCAAATGCAGGATGGGATATTCATATGTCAATCCAAGTACTCAAAGGAACTCATAAAGAAATTTAGACTTGAAGGTTCGAAAATTTGCAATACTCCCATGGCAACTACCACCAAGCTTGATAAGGATGACCAAGGTAAATGTGTTGATATTAAGTTATATAGAAGCATGGTTGGTAGTTTGTTGTATTTAATGGCTAGTCGGCCGGATATCATGTTTAGTGTGTGTCTTTTTGCTAGATTCCAATCGTTTCCTAAAGAGTCTCATCTTATTGCAGTAAAATGCATCATTCGTTATATTAAGGACACTATTGGAATGGGTCTTTGGTATCTGAAAACTAGAGATTTTTCAATGATGATTTTTTCGGATGCCGACTTTGTAGGTTGTAGAGTGGATAGAAAGAGTACTAGTGGAACATGTCAATTTCTCGGTAATTGTTTTGTTTTATGGTCCTCTAAGAAATAAAATTCGGTAGCCCTCTCAACCGTCGAGATGGAGTATGTTGCGGCGGGGGCTTGTTGTGCACAAGTCCTTTGGATGAAACATACTCTCCTTGATTAAGATTTGCATTATGACCATATAAAAATATTTTGTGATAATACTAGTACTATTCATATGACTAAGAATGCAAATCAATATAGTAAGATCAAGCATATTGAGATTAGATATCACTTTCTTAGAGATCATTTTGAGAAAGGTGATATAGAGATTGATTATGTTTCTTCAGATTTGCAACTTTCCGATATTTTCACTAAACCATTTGATTTTAATAGATTTCCTTTATATGTGGTGAACTTAATGTTTGTGTTATTGAATAAAAATGTTTTTCTTGTTTCTTTATCCCTTTTTTATGTATGACAAAAAAGGGGAGAAATATGGGTATGATGAGTTCTTGTATATGAGTTCTAAAACATGAGTTTATATGGTTTTGCAAGTGTTTTATGTCTCATGATTTTTGCTTGCTAGTCTCATGGCTTTTAGTCTCATGGTTTTTGCTTACTATTTAAAAATTCAAATTATTTGTTTTTATGGTTTTTGCAATTCAAATTGCTTTTACTTGTTTAATATAGCATAATTTGAGGGGGAGTTTTACCTCTCTCTTTATATCTTTTTGATATAGCCTATATGTTTTGTCATCATCAAAAAGGGGGAGATTGTTGGCCCAAAATGTTACACTCTCCATTTGTTTAAGTTTTGATGATAACAAAACACATAGAAGCTATATGGTACTAATAAGTTTGTTTAAGATGAGTTTCAAGTTAGTACCATTTATGATGGCCATTGCTTAGCTATTGCAAGGTTTCCTAGGTTTATGGAGCTAATAAGGCAAATGGCGCAAGCGGAAGTGTCCATAGAAGAGAAGGCTCTAGCATGGCAATGCATGGCTTAGAGACTTCATTAGACTTGTTTTTAGTTTTATAGTTTGTTAAAGAATAGTGAATAGGCTTGAAGCTCAATTCCCCCTACACACCAGTTTTTGCGCACTTGTCTTTTCTAAAAGTTTCTCCTATATATAGATACAAAATATTTTTAAATATATTTTATTACTCACAAACTTCATTTTATTTATTATACCTAGCCTTAATCAAAAATATTTTGAAAACTATCAAAATCTCTTCAAATCCTTTTCCAAAATTCAATTTTTGACCTGTTGCGGTCGACCGGACGGTCGACCGGATCTGTTTCAGGTCAGATCGGTCGACCGACCGGTCGACCGGGATTCTGACCGTTGGGTACGTGCATGTGTGTTTCGGTCGATCGACCTTCGGCTGACTGAAAGTCATCAACTCTCTGTTTGTTTCGGTCGACCGGGCGGTCGACCGTGGGCCTGCAACGACTTTATTTTTTGAAAACCCGGTCGACTGGCCGGTCAACTGAGGCTGTATTTCAGCCTTAACGGCTATATTTTAAAACACGTTTTTAATAGGGTGTTTTGTCTCTAAACGAGCTTAGGGGCTAGTTTCTGGGTCATATACTTTCTAATTACTTATTATACTAGTTTACCCTTTAATCCCTAACTCTTTCCTATAAATAGGGTTGATTAGGGTTATGGTTTTTGTTGGCCAAAAGGTCACACGCTCCATTTGTTTAGAATTTTGATGATAACAAAATACATAGGAGCTATATGGTACTAATAAGTTTGTTTAAGATGAATGTCAGGTTAGTACCATTTATAATGGCCATTGCTTAGCTATTGCAAGGTTTCCTAGGTTTATGGAGCTAATAAGGCAAATGACGCATGAGGAAGTGTCTATAGAAGAGAAGGCTCTAGCATGACAAAAAGAAGGCTCTAGCATGGCATTGCATGGCTCCGGACTTCATTAGATTTGTTTTTAGTTTGTTAAAGAATATTGAAGAGGTTGAAGCTCAATTTCCTAAACACAAGTTTTGCGCACATGTCTTTTCCAAATATCTCTCCTATATATATATATATATATACAAAATATTTTTAAATATAGTTTATTACTTACAAACTCCATTTTGTGTATTATACCTAGTTATGATAAATACTATTTTGAAAACTATCAAAATCCCTTCAAAAATCCATTTCAAAATTCAACTTTTGACCTAAGGTGGTCGACCGGCCGGTCGACCGACTCTATGTCAGGTCAGATCGGTCGACCGACCGGTCGACCGGGAATCTGACCGTTGGGTGCGTGCATGTGTGCACGTTTCCCGGTCGATCGGGCGGTCGACCGGAACCCAATTTCGGTCGACCGACCTTCGGCTGACTGAAAGACAGTAACTCTCTGTTTGTTTCGGTCGACCGGGCGGTCGACCGTGGGCTGTAACGGCTCTATTTTTTTGAAACTCGGTCGACCGGCCGGTCGACCGAGGCTGTGTTTCAACCAGAACAGCTATATTTTAAAATATGTTTTAATTCGTCCTTTTTGTCTCTAAATGAGTTTAAGGGCTGTTTTCTGGGTCAAATACTTTCTAATTACCATTGTGTTAGTTTACCTTTTAATCCCTACCTCTATCCTATAAATAGGGGTGATTAGGGTTATGGTTTTTACAATAATCATTTGCAAAAATTTTCAAAGTTTAAAGGCTTTCAAAAGTTTTGTTCTCTATTTTTGGGCTGAAAAATCTCTCTCATTTCTGAAGTTTTTGTTTCAAAACTCTCTCAAATTTCATTTTCCTTTTCCACTTACATACTTGAGCTTCAATCCTACACATTGTTCTATAGGATTTTTGTAAGGGAAAAAGGGCTTTTTCAAAAGAGAATTTGTAGTCTTTTGATCACCAAGAGATACTTGTATTCGAGATTGAGGAGTTGGGTACTCCGGTGTGATTGTAACTCTTTGTGAAGTTATAGTGGCACTAATCCTTCTGGGTGAAGGCAGGGACGTAGAGCTGGGTGCTCGAACCTCGGAAAAATTCTCTGTATTTGCGTTTGGTTTACTTGCTTTCATTCCTTGCTTTATATTCATTGCTCCAATTACTTTCTCTATATATTCATTGCAATATTCTTATTTCATATTCATATTGTCAATCAAATACTCATACAACAAGATTGCATTACGCACCTCAAACTCTTATCTAGAGGAATCACGAGGAAGGAGTTCAGAGCCCTTCACAGGGTATTCGGCTTCTAGTCTTGTTTTGGGTGATTATTGCATCATAACATTTTTAATTGTGTATTGATTAGCATTATCACCTATTCACCCCCCTCTAGTTGATTTCAATTGGTATCAGAGCTAGGACTCTAGTTTGTGGCTTAACATCCTTTGAGAGATCTTAAAATTTGCTAATCACTATTTGCATTCTTTCATTCATACACTCGTAAAAATGGCCGACAACATTAAGACCCCTCCTAAATTTGATGGACTAAATTTTCCCATTTGGAAAGTTAGGATGACTATTTTTCTATAATCTTTAGGTAGCTTATTTGCTAAATCCTTGACCAAGCCCTATATTAGACCCGTTAGTGAGGAGAGCACTTGGTCCAACTTTACCTACAAAGAATATGAGGCTAATTCTAAGGCTCAAAATTCCCTTCTCACCGCCTTGAATGAGGACGATCTTACACGGGTTACGTATTGTCAATCCGCCTATGAGATTTGGCAACATTTGTTGGTCACTCACGAGTGGACATCACAAGTCAAGAGAGTCAAAATAGATCTCTTGAGTTCCAATATGAAAGTTTTAAAATGCTTGAAGATGAGTCTATTGATTCTATGATTACCAAGTTTACTAAGATTACTATTGCTATTTCTTCTCTAGGTGATGATATAAGCAACGAGCAAAAGGTGCGCAAAGTGATTCGAGCTCTTCCTTCATCATGGGAGATCAAGGCTACCACCTTAAAGGAGTTGAATGATAAAGATGAGATGGTTCTCATAAGTCTTATTGGAAACCTTAAGACTCATGAGATGGAGAAGAAAGCAAGAGAAGAAGAGGTACCTCAAAAGAAGAAGTCCATAGCTTTCAAATCTTCCTCCACTATTGACGACGATGAAGAAGAAGAAGATGATGATGAGGAGCTATCTCTCTTAGTAAGAAATGTGAAGAGGATGTACCGCAAAACTAAACTCAACTATAGAAGGAAATTGGAAGGGAAGGAGGAGAGAAGAGTCATATGCTACAATTACTGAAACCCGGACACATCATGGCCGATTGCCCGGATTTCAAGAAAAAGGTGACTTCCTCCTTGAAGCAAAAGAGGCCGGTTGAAAAGAAAGCATATAAATCCACTTGGGATTCGAAAAGTGAATCCGAAGATGAGGTCGACACGACAAATATGTGTTTAATGGCAAACACACCCAAGGTAACCTCTCAACCTCTTGATGAAGAAAAGGAAATAAGTAGAGAAATGTTAGTGCATGCATTTGTTGAACTTTCTGAAAGCTTTGATAATAAAAAGGTAGAATGCTCAAAATTGAAAAAGGAAATTTAATTGCTTAAAAATCAACTAGCAATTATTTCAAAAGAAAAGGATGAAATTTCTTCTAACCTTATTTCAACTAAAAGAGAATTTGATGCTTATAAAGTTGCTTGTAAAGCAAAATTTCCAAAAACTGATGAAAATGAATTATTATTGTTAAAAACTAAAATCAATGATTTTTAAAATGTGCTAAAAGATTGTGCTTTTAATACTAATAAATTAGAAGAATGTTTTCAAAGAAGAACACTTCACATGCTAAAAATGATAAAGCAACCCATGCTAAAAATTCTCATGTTCATCATGTAAAAACTTCACATAACACTCATGCTAAAATTACTCATGCTCAAAATTCTCATGTTCGTAAGTCACACACTCATTATACATTTAAATATGGTAGAGTTTATAGATGTACTTATTGTGGTCGGAATGGTCATTTAGCTAAATTTTGCTATGATCAAATTAATAGAACAAATAATCTTGTGTGGGTTCGTGACACTAACTTTTTAGGACCCAAGAAAATGTGGGTACCAAAATCAAGTCCTAAATTTTTTGATGTAGGTACACACCAAGGCTCCAAGACCTAAGGAGCGGTGGTACCTTGATAGTGGTTATTCAAGACATATGACATGGGATATCAACAACTTCACAACCTTATCAAGGTACGTTGAAGGTGGCACCGTTACCTTCGGAGATGACTCCAAGGGCACCATCATCAGTATAGGTAACATTCAAATTGGTGCATCTCCTATTATATAAATGTTGGCCCAAAAGGTTACACTCTCCATTTGTTTAAAGTTTTGATGATAACAAAACAAATAAGAGCTATTTGGTACTAATAAGTTTATTCAAGATAAGTTTCAGGTTAGTACCATATTTGGAGGCCATTGCTTAGCTTTCGCAAGAAATTCTAGGTTCATGGAGGAAAGAAGGCTTATGGCACATCAAGGAAGGAACATAGAAGAGAAGGCTCTAGCTAGGTTTTGCATGGCTCAAGACTTCAAGATTGCTCAAGAAGACTTCATTAGATTTATTTTTAGATTTATAGTTTTTAAAGAATAGTGAATATGTTTGAGGCTCTTTATTTCAACACACACGTTTTTGCGCACATGTCTTTCCTAGAAATATTCCCTAAAAATATATATACAAAATATTTTAATACATAGCCTTTTGATTTAATACATAGCCTTTTGATTACAAACTCAATTATATGTTTTATATATTTATCTCTAATCAAATCTATTTTATTAGAATTTCAAAACTCCTCAAAATTCTGTTTCTGTTTTGATTTTTGGCCTGAGCCGGTCGACCGGCCGGTCGACCGATGCCTAGTCAGGTCATATCGGTCGATCGACCCAGTCGACCGAACTTTTGGTTGTTTGGTGCGTATCAATGTGCACGTTTCGCGGTCGACCGGGCAGTCGACTGAAGCCCTTCGGTCGACCGACCGGTCGACCGACTGAAGTGAGGTTGCTCTCTGTTTCTGCCCAGTCGACCGGGCGGTCGATCGGAAGCCTGCAACGGTCGTTTTATTTGAGCCCCGGTCGACCGACCGGTCGACCGAGGTAGCCGTTTCAACAGTAACGACTATTTTTTTTAAGTTGTTTTATTTTTGTCTTTTTCTCTCTTAAAAGTGTTTAAATGATATTTTCTGAACCTAATACTTTCTAATTATCATTAAATGGGTTTACTCATTAATCCCTAGCCCTCTTCTATAAATAGGGGTGTTTGGGGAGAGGTTTTATTACAACAAAAATTTGCAAAAGTTTCAAAAGTTTAAGGCATTCAAAAGAGTTTCATTTCTTGGTTTTTGTGCTGAAAATCTCTCTCATTTTCTGAAGTGTTTTTCAAAGCTCTCTGATTTCTTTTTCTTTTCCCACTTACAAGAGCTTCAATCCTACTCATTGTTCTACAAGGATTTTGTAAGGGAAGAGAATTTTTCAAAAGAGATTTTGTGGTCTTTTGACTACCAAGAGAATACTTGTACTTGTGATTGTGGAGTTGGGTACTCCGGTGTATTTTGTAACATCTTTGTGAAGTTATAGTGGTTGGAAATCCTTCTGGGGAAGGCGGGGACGTAGAGCTGGGTGCTCGAACGTCGGAAAAATTCTTGGTGTTTGCGTTTGGTTTACTTGCTCTTGCTTCTTGCTTTACTTTCATTGTTTCTATTACTTGCTCTCTACTTCTATTGCAATATTCATTTGTTTCATTTTCATATTGTCAATCTTAAGCTCATACAACAAGATTGCATTGTGCACCTCAAACTCTTATCTAGAGGAATCACGAGGAAGGAGTTCAGAGCCCTTCACGGGGTATACAGCTTCTAGTCTTGTTTTGGGCGATTGTTGCATCATAAGTTTTTAATTGTGCATTGATTAGTATTATCACCTATTCACCCCCCTCTAGGTGATTTTCAATTGGTATCAGAGCTTGGACTCTAGGTTTGGCTTAACATCCTTAGAGAGATCCTTAAAATTTGCTAATCAACATTTGCTTTCTTTCATTCATACACTAGTAAACATGGCCGACAACATCAAAACCCCTCCTAAATTTGATAGACTTAATTTCCCCATTTGGAAGGTTAGGATGACTATTTTTCTACAATCTTTAGGTAGTTTAGTTGCAAAATCCTTGACCAAACCCTATGTTAGACATGATAGTGATGAAAGCACTTGGTCCAACTTTATCTTTAGAGAATATGAGGCTAACTCCAAGGCCCAAAACTCCCTCCTAACAGTCTTGAATGAGGATGACCTTACACGGGTAATACATTGCCAATCCGCCTATGAGATTTGGCAATATTTGTTGGTCACACACTAGGGGACATCACAAGTAAAGTGAGCTAAGATAGATCTCTTGAGGTCCCAATATGAAAGCTTTAAAATGATTGATGATAAATCTATTGATTGCATGATTACAAGGTTTACTAAAATCACCAATGCTCTTTCCTCTTTCGGTGATGATATTAGCAATAACCAAAAGGTGCGAAAAGTGATTCGGGCTCTTCCTTCATCATGGGAGATAAAGGCTACCATCTTGAAAGAGTTGAATGACAAGGATGAAATGGATCTCATAAGTCTCATTGGAAACCTAAAGACACATGAGATGAAAAAGAAGGCAAGAGAAGAAGCGGCTCCTCAAAAGAAGAAATCCATAGCCTTCAAGTCTTCCTCCACTCTTGATGACGATGAAGAAGATGAAGAAGAAGATGAGGAAGTATCCCTCCTTGTGCGAAATGTCAAGAGAATGTACCGGAAGAACAAGCTCAATTTTAGAAAGAGACTGGAAGGTAAAGAGGAAAGAAGAATCATTTGCTATAATTACCGAAAGCCCAGACACATCATGGCCGATTGCCCGGAGTTCAAGAAGAAGATGACTTCCTCCCTCAAGCAAAAGAAGCCGGTGGAAAAGAAAGCCTACAAAGCCACTTGGGATTCGGAAAGCGAGTCCGAAGATGAGGTGGACACGGCAAACATGTGTTTCATGGCAAACACACCCAAGGTAACCACTCAACCTCTTGATGAAGAAGATGAATTGAGTAAAGAAATGCTTGTACATGTTTTTGTTGAACTTTCGGAAACCTATGATGTTAAAAAGGTAGAATGTTCAAAATTGGAAAAGAAAGTTGCTTTTCTTAAAAACCAACTATCAATTGTTTCAAAACAAAGGGATGAAATTTCTTCTAATCTTGTTTCTACTCAAAAAAAATTTCATAATTACAAAGTTGCTTGCAAAGCAAAATTTCCAAATGTAGATGAAAAAGAAATTTCTTTGTTAAAAACTAGAATTGTTGATTTTGAAAAGGTTTTAAAGGATTGTGCTTTCAACACTAAGAAACTTGAGGAAATGTTTTCTAAAAAGCACACTTCTCATGCTAAAGCTTTTCATGTCAAAATTCCTCATGTTCACACTACACACAACACTCATGCTAAATCCACACATGCTCACAAGTCACACACTCACTATGCTTTTAAATATGGTAGAGTGTATAGATGTACTTATTGTGGTAAGAATGGACATTTGGCTAAGTTTTGTTATGACCAAGTTAATAGAACAAATAATCTTGTATGGACTCTTGGCACTAACTCTTTAGGACCCAAGAAAATGTGGGTACGAAAATCAAGTCTGAAATTATTTGATGTAGGTACACACCAAGGCTCCACGACGTAAGGAGCGGTGGTACCTTGATAGTGGTTGTTCAAGACACATGACATGGGACATCAACAACTTTACAACCCTATCAAGATACGTTGAAGGTGGCACCGTCACCTTCAGGGATGACACCAAGGGCACTATCATCGGTATAGATAACATTTAAATTGGTGCATCTCCTATTGTAGAAAATGTTGTTCTTGTTGATGGTTTGAAACATAATTTGCTTAGCATTAGTCAACTTTGTGACCATGGACTTAAAGTTGTTTTTGATGATTCTTCATGCAAGATTTTTGATTATAAAACCAATGATTGTATTCTCACCGGATTTCATGATAATAATGTTTATATCATTGACATGCTTAATATGGATTGTTCTACTAAGTGCTTGAATGCTTTTGATGAGAATTCTTGGCTTTGGCAAAGAAGATTAGGACATGCATCTTTTGACTATCTTGCTAGGATTAATTCTAAGGAATTGGTGAAAGGCATTTCTTGCTTGAAGTTTGAGAAATACTGCATTGTGGTGCGTGTCAACTTGGGAAACAAACTAAGTCTTCCTTCAAACCAATCAAGGATATCATATCAACTAGGCCATTAGAATTAATTCATATGGATCTTTTTGGACCAACTAAAACTAAAAGCTTAAATTGTAGTAGATTTGCATTTGGTTTAGTTGATGATTTTCCTGTTTCACTTGGGTTTTATTTTTGAAACATAAAGATCAAACTTTTTCTCATTTTAAGATTTTTCGAAAAAGGGTTGAAAAAGAAAAAGGTTTTTCGATTTTGAAATTAAGGAGTGATAGAGGTTGTGAGTTTGTTAACCAACTTTTCATGACTTATTGTGATGAAAAGGGAATCAAGCATGAAATGTCATGTCCTAGAACTCCACAACAAAATAGAGTTGTAGAAAGAAAGAATAGAACACTTCAAGAGATGGCTAGGACTATGATAAGTGAATATGACCTCCCTCAATATTTATGGGCCGAGGCCGTAAACACCGCATGCTATATATCAAATCGTATTTATTTGTGTAAAAATTCTTCCAAAACATCTTTTGAAATGTATCATTCTAGAAAACCAAATGTTTCGTATTTTAAAGTTTTTGGATGCAAGTGTTTTTTTTGAATACTAAAGATAACTTGGGTAAATTTGATGCTAAGGCTTATGAAGAAATCTTTATTGGATATTCTTCTACTAGCAAAGCTTATAGAGTATTCAATAGATCTTCACTTACCATTGAAGAATCCATGCATGTTAAATTTGAAGAATCTAATGTTGTTGTTGAGAATGTTATAGAGATTGACCCATTAGGTGAAAACATGGAGATACTATCCTTGAAGGACTCACCCGCTCAAGAAGAAAAGTAAGAATCCATTGGTGATGTTTAAGAGGATAAAGAGGAAAGCTCTCAACCGCTTCCTAAAGCTTGGAGATATGCTACAAATCATCCCAAGGAGCTCATCTTAGGTGATGCATCTAAAGGGGTAACAACTCGCTCCAACCTCCATGACTTATGTGGTAACTTTGCATTCATTTCTCATTTTGAACCCAAAAACATCATCGAAGCTGAGGCAGACTCATATTGGTTGCTAGCCATGCAAGAGGAACTCAATCAATTTGAGCGCAACCAAGTTTGGCACCTTGTTCCTAGACCCCACAATAGACTAATAATTGGTACTAAGTGGATCTTTAGGAATAAGATGGACGAGTCCAGAAATGTGATTAGGAATAAGGCTAGGTTAGTGGCCCAAGGTTACACTCAAGTTGAAGGAATAGACTTTGAGGAGACCTTTGCACCCGTAGCACGGCTTGAAGCCATACGGATGACACTAGCTTTTGCATCTTTCAAAAATTTTAAACTTTTTTAAATGGATGTGAAAAGTGCATTTTTGAATGGTTTTATAAATGAAGAAGTTTATGTTGAACAACCTCCCGATTTTGTTGATCATGTTCATCCTAATTTTGTTTTTAAACTTGATAAAGCTGTATGGATTGAAACAAGCTCCAAGAGCTTGGTATGAAAGGCTTTCTAGTTTTCTCATTTCAAATGATTTTGTTAAAGGCAAAGTAGACACAACATTATTCACTAAGCATGTTGATAATGACATTTTAATTGTGCAAATTTATGTGGATGATATAATTTTTGGTTCTACTAATGAGTTTCTATGTAAGGAGTTTGAAAATGTCATGCAATGTGAGTTTGAAATATCTTCAATGGGTGAATTAAATTTCTTTCTTGGACTCCAAATCAAGCAATTGTGGGATATTCATATGTCAAGCCAAGTACGCAAAGGAGCTTATAAAGAAATTTGGACTTGAAGGCTCAAAAGTTTGCAATACTCCCATGGCAACTACAACCAAGCTTGATAAGGATGACCAAGGTAAGTGTGTAGATATTAAATTGTATAGAAGCATGATAGGTAGTTTGTTGTATTTAACGACAAGTAGGTCGGACATCATGTTTAGTGTGTGTCTTTGTGCTAGATTTCAATCGTGTCCTAAAGAATCCCATTTTATTGCGGTAAAATGCATTATTCGTTATATTATGGGGAACAGTTGGAATGGGTCTTTGGTATCCAAAAATCAAAAATTTTTCAATGACGAGTTATTCGAATGCCGACTATGCGAGTTGTAGAGTGGATAGAAAGAGTACTAGTGGGACATGTCAATTTCTTGGTAATTGTCTTGTTTCATGGTCCTCTAGGAAATAAAATTCCGTAGCTCTCTCAACCGCCAAGGCGGAGTATGTTGCCGTGGGGGCTTGTTGTGCACAAGTCCTTTGGATGAAACATACTCTCCTTGATTATGATTTGCATTATAACCATATAAAAATATTTTGTGATAATACTAGTACTATACATATGACTAAGAATGCAAATCAACATAGTAAAACTAAGCACATTGAGATTAGATATCACTTTCTTAGAGATCATGTTGAGAAAGGTGATATAGATATTGATTATATTTCCACAGATTTGCAACCTGCTGATATTGTCACTAAACCACTTGATTTTGCTAGATTTTCTTTTATATGTGGTGAACTTAATATTTTTAATGTTTGTGTTATTGAATAAACCAATTTTTCTTATCCCTTTTTGATGTATGACAAAAAGGGGGAGAATGAGTTTGGAAATATGAAGTTTATATGGTTTTGGTTTTATGAGTTTATATGGTTTTTAGTTTTGCAAAGTGTTTTTATGAATTCTTGTATTTGAGTTTAATTGTCTTGCAAGTATTTTATACCTCATGGTTTTTAGTCTCATGGTTTTTACTTGCAATTCACCTCTTTTTTTTTGTTTAATATAGCACAATTTGAGGGGGAGCTTTCTCCTCCCCTATATTTTTGTTTATAGTCTATTTGTTTTGTCATCATCAAAAAGGGGGAGATTGTTGGCCCAAAAGGTTACACTCTCCATTTGTTTAGAGTTTTGATGATAACAAAACAAATAGGAGCTGTTTGGTACTAATAAGTTTGTTCAAGATAAGTTTCAGGTTAGTACCATATTTGGAGGCCATTGCATAGGTTTTGCAAGAAATTCTAGGTTCATGGAGCAAAGAAGGCTTATGGCACATCAAAGAAGGAACATAGAAGAGAAGGCTCTAGTTAGGTTTTGCATGGATCAA
Organism: Agave tequilana; assembly: GCA_038442645.1. Lineage (NCBI taxonomy): Eukaryota > Viridiplantae > Streptophyta > Magnoliopsida > Asparagales > Asparagaceae > Agave > Agave tequilana. Next base: position 222,537 of record JAVJIF010029691.1, on the reverse strand, counting down.
GACTTCAAGATTGCTCAAGAAGACTTCATTAGATTTGTTTTTAATTTTATAGTTTTATTAAAGAATAGTGAATAGGTTTGAAGCTCTTTATTTCAACACATACGTTTTTGCGCAGATGTCTTTCCGAGAAATATTCCCTAAAAATATATATACAAAATATTTTAATACATAGCCTTTTGATTACAAACTCAATTATATGTTTTATATATATCTCTAATCAAATCTATTTTGTTAGAATTTCAAAACTCCTCAAAATTTTGTTTCTGTTTTGATTTTTGGCCTGAGCCAGTCGACCGGCCGGTCGACCGATGCCTAGTCAAGTCATATCGGTCGACCGACCCAGTCGACCGAACTTTTGGCTGTTTGGTGCGTATTAGTGTGCACGTTTCGCGGTCGACCGGGCGGTCGACCAAAGCCCTTCGGTCGACCGATCGGTCGACCGACTGAAGTGAGGTTGCTCTCTGTTTCTGCCCTGTCGACCGGGCGGTCGACCGGAAGCCCGCAACGGTCATTTTATTTGAGCCCCGGTCGACCGAGGGAGCCGTTTCAACAGTAACGACTATTTTTTTAAGTTGTTTTATTTTTGTCTTTTCTCTCTTAAAAGTGTTTAAATGATATTTTCTGAACCTAATACCTTCTAATTACCATTAAATGGGTTTACTCATTAATCCCTAGCCCTCTCCTATAAATAGGGGTGTTTGGGGAGAGTTTTTATTACAACAAAAATTTGCAAAAGTTTCAAAAGTTTAAGGCATTCAAAAGAGTTTTATTTCTTGGTTTTTGTGCTGAAAATCTCTCTCATTTTCTGAAGTGTTTTTCAAAACTCTCTGATTTTTTTTCTTTCCCACTTACATACAAGAGCTTTAATCCTACTCATTATTCTTCAAGGATTTCGTAAGTGAAGAGAATTTTTCAAAAGAGAGTTTGTGGTCTTTTGACTACCAAGAGAATACTTGTACTTGAGATTGTGGATTGGGTACTCCGGTGTATTTTGTAACATCTTTGTGAAGTTATAGTGGTTGGAAATCCTTCTGGGGAAGGCGGGGACGTAGAGCTGGGTGCTGGAACCTCGGAAAAATTCTTGGTGTTTGCGTTTGGTTTACTTGCTCTTGCTTCTTGCTTTACTTTCATTGCTTCTATTACTTGCTCTCTACTTCTATTGCAATATTTATTTGTTTCATTTTCATATTGTCAATCTCAAGCTCATACAACAAGATTGCATTGTGCACCTCAAACTCTTATCTAGAGGAATCACGAGGAAGGAGTTCAGAGCCCTTATAACGGGGTATACGGCTTCTAATCTTGTTTTGGGCGATTGTTGCATCATAAGTTTTTAATTGTGCATTGATTAGCATTATCACCTATTCACCCCCCCTCTATGTGATTTTCAAGAAAATGTTGTTCTTATTGATGGACTTAAACATAACTTGCTTAGTATAAGTCAACTTTGTGATCATGGTTTTAAAGTTATGTTTGATGATTCTTCTTGTAAAATTTTTGATTATAAAACCAATGATTGTATTCTCACCGGATTTCGTGATAATAATGTCTATATTATTGACATGCATAATTTGGATTGTTCTACTAAATGCTTGAATGTTTTAGATGAAACTTCTTGGCTTTGGCATAGAAGATTAGGACTTGCATCTTTTGATCATCTTGCTAGGATTAATTCTAAGGAATTGGTGAAGAGTATTCCTTGCTTGAAGTTTGAAAAAGACCACATTTGTGGTGCGTGCCAACTTGGGAAACAAACCAAGTCTTCTTTCAAACCAATCAAGGATATCATGTCAACTAGGCCATTAGAATTAATTCACATGGATCTTTTGGACCAACTAAAACTAAAAGCTTAAATGGTAGTAGATATGCTTTTGTTTTGGTCGATGATTTTTCCCAGTTCACTTGGGTTTTCTTTTTGGAACACAAAGATCAAACTTTTTTGCATTTTAAGATTTTTCGAAAAAGGGTTGAAAAAGAAAAGGGTTTTTCGATTTTGAAAATAAGAAGTGATAGAGGTGGTGAGTTTGTTAACCAACTCTTCATGACTTATTGTGATGCAAAGGGAATCAAGCATGAAATGTCATGTCCTAGAACTCCACAACAAAATGGAGTTGTAGAAAGAAAGAATAGAACCCTTCAAGAGATGGCTAGGATTATGATAAGTGAATATGACCTCCCTCAATATCTATGGGCCGAGGCCATAAACACCGCATGCTACATATCAAACTGTATTTATTTGTGTAAAAAAACTTTAAAAATCTCTTTTGAAATTTATCATTTAAGAAAACCAAATGTTTCATATTTCAAAGTTTTTGGATGCAAGTGTTTTGTTTTGAATACTAGAGATAACTTGGGTAAATTTGATGCTAAGGCTTATGAAGCAATATTTGTTGGATATTCTACTACTAGCAAAGCTTATAGAGTATTCAATAAATTTTCCCTTACCATTGAAGAATCCATGCATGTTAAATTTGAAGAATCTAATGTTGTTGTTGAGAATGTTGTAGAGATTCACCCATTATGTGAGGACATGCAGAAACTATCCTTGAAGGACTCACCCGTTCAAGAAGAAAAGCAAGAACCCATTGGTGATGTTCAAAAGGATGAAGTGGAAGACTCTCAACCACTTCCTAAAGATTGGAGATACACTACAAATCATCCCAAGGATCTCATCTTAGGTGATGTATCTAAAGGGATAACAACTCGCTCCAAACTCCATAAATTATGTGGTAACTTTGCATTCATTTCTCATTTTGAACCCAAAAACATCCTCAAAGTCGAGGGTGACTCATATTGGTTGCTAGCTATGCAAGAAGAGCTCAATCAATTTGAGCGCAACCAAGTTTGACACCTTGTTCCTAGACCCCACGATAGACCAATAATTGGTACTAAGTGGATTTTTAGGAATAAGATGGATGAGTCAGGAAATGTTATTAGGAATAAAGCTAGGTTAGTGGCCCAAGGTTACACTCAAGTTGATGGAATTGACTTTGAGGAGACCTTTGCACCCGTAGCACGGCTTGAAGCCATACGGATGACACTAACTTTTGCATCTTTTAAAAATTTTAAACTTTTTCAAATGGATATAAAAAGTTCATTTTTAAATGGTTTTATAAATGAAGAAGTTTATGTTGAACAACCTCCCGGTTTTGTGGATCATGTTCATCCTAATTTTGTTTTTAAACTTGATAAAGCTTTGTATGGATTAAAGCAAGCTCCAAGAGCTTGGTATGAAAGGCTCTCTAGTTTTCTTATTTCAAATGATTTTGTTAAAAGCAAAGTAGACACAACATTATTTACTAAACATGTTGATAATGATATTCTTATAGTGCAAATTTATGTTGATGATATTATTTTTTGTTCTACTAATGAGTTTCTTTGCAAGGAGTCTGAAAAGTGTATGCAACGTGAATTTGATTTAATGGGTGAATTAAATTTTTTTCTTGGACTCCAAATTAAGCAAATGCAAAATGGGATATTCATATGTCAAGCACAGTACGCGAAGGAACTCATAAAGAAATTTGGACTTGAAGATTCGAAAGTTTGCAACACTCCCATGGCAACTACAACTAAGCTTGATAAGGATGACCAAGGTAAATGTGTTGATATTAAGTTATATAGAAGCATGATTGATAGTTTGTTGTATTTAATGGCTAGTAGGCCGGATATCATGTTTAGTGTGTGTCTTTGTGTTAGATTCCAATCGTGTCCTAAAGAGTCTCATCTTATTGCGGTAAAACGCATCATTCGTTATATTAAGGGCACTATTGGAATGGGTCTTTGGTATCCGAAAATCAGAGATTTTTCAATGACGAGTTATTCGAATGTCGACTATGCGAGTTGTAGAGTGGATAGAAAGAGTACTACTGGGATATGTCAATTTCTTGGTAATTGTCTTGTTTCGTGGTCTTCTAAGAAACAAAATTCAGTAGCCCTCTCAACCGCCAAGGCGGAGCATGTTGCGGCGGGGGCTTGTTGTGCACAAGTCCTTTGGATGAAACATACTCTCCTTGATTATGATTTGCATTATGATCATATAAAAAATATTTTGTGATAATACTAGTACTATTCATATGACTAAGAATGCAAATCAACATAGTAAGACCAAGCACATTGAGATTAGATATCACTTTCTTAGAGATCATTTTAAGAAAGGTGATATAGAGATTGATTATGTTTCTTCGGATTTGCAACTTGCCGATATTTTCACTAAACCACTTGATTTTAATAGATTTTCCTTTATATGTGGTGAACTTAATATTTGTGTTATTGAATAAAAATGTTTTTCTTGTTTCTTTATCCCTTTTTGATGTATGACAAAAAGGGAGAGAAATATGGGTATGATGAGTTCTTGTTTATGAGGTTCTAAAACTTGAGTTTATATGGTTTTGCAAGTGTTTTATGTCTCATGGCTTGCTTTGATGGTTCTTGTTTATGAGGCTTGCTATGATGGTTCTTGTTTATTAGGTTCTAAAACATGAGTTTATATGGTTTTGCAAGTGTTTTATGTCTCATGGCTTGCTTTGATGGTTTTTACAAACTCAAATTGTTTTTACTTGTTTAAATATAGCATAATTTGAGGGGGAGTTTTTACCTCTCTATCTCATGGTTTTGCAATTTCAAAATTTAAATTGTTTTTATTCTTGTCTAATATAGCACAATTTGAGGGGGAGTTTTCACCTCTCTTTTATATCTTGTTGATGTAGCCTATTTGTTTTGTCATCATTAAAAAGGGGGAGATTGTTGGCCAAAAAGGTTACACTCTCCATTTGTTTAAAATTTTGATGATAACAAAGCACATAGGAGCTATATGGTACTAATAAGTTTGTTTAAGATGAGTTTCAGGTTAGTACCATTTATGATGGCCATTGCTTAGCTATTGCAAGGTTTCCTAGGTTTATGGAGCTAATAAGGCAAATGGCGAATGAGAAAGTGTCCATAGAAGAGAAGGCTCTAGCATGACAAAGAGAAGGCTCTAGCAATTCATTGCATAGCTCAGGACTTCATTAGATTTGTTTTTAGTTTGTTAAAGAATGGTGAATAGGTTGAAGCTCAATTTCCTATACACAAGTTTTGCGCACATGTCTTTTCCAATAATCTCTCCTATATATATATACAAAATATTTTTAAATATAGTTTATTACTTACAAACTCCATTTTGTGTATTATACCTAGTTATGATAAATACTATTTTGAAAACTATCAAAATCCCTTCGAAAATTCATGTCGACATACTCTATGTCAGGTCAGATCGGTCGACCGACCGGTCGACCGGGAATCTGACCGTTGGGTGCGTTCATGTGTGCATGTTTCCCAGTCGACCGGGCGATCGACCGGAACACAATTTCGGTCGACCGACCTTCGGCCGACTGAAAGACAGCAACTTTCTGTTTGTTTCAGTCGACCGGGCGGTCAACCGTGGGCTGCAACGACTCTATTTTTTTGAAACCCGGTCGACCAGCCGGTCGACCGAGGCTGTGTTTCAGCCATAACGAATATATTTTAAAACACATTTTAATTTGTCTTTTTTGTCTCTAAATGAGTTTAGGGGCTATTTTCTGGGTCAAATACTTCCTAATTACCATTGTCTTAGTTTACCCTTTAATCCCTACCTCTATCCTATAAATAGGGGTGATTAGGGTTATGGTTTTTTACAACAATCATTTGCAAAAATTTTCAAAGTTTAAAGGCTTTCAAAAGAGTTTTGTTCTCTGTTTTTGGGCTGAAAAATCTCTCTCATTTCTGAAGTTTTTGTTTCAACACTCTCTCAAATTTCATTTTCCTTTTCCACTTACATACTTGAGCTTTAATCCTACACATTGTTCTATAAGATTTTTGTAAGGCAAAAAGGGCTTTTTCAAAAGAGAGTTTGTAGTCTTTTGATCACCAAGAGATACTTGTATTCAAGATTGAGGAGTTGTGTAGTCCGGTGTGATTGTAACTCTTTGTGAAGTTATAGTGGTTGGAAATCCCTCTGGGTGAAGGCGGGGACGTAGAGCTGGGTGCTCGAACCTCAGAAAAATTCTCTGTGTTTGCGTTTGGTTTACTTGCTTTCATTCCTTACTTTATATTCATTGCTCCAATTACTTGCTCTATATATTCATTGCAATATTCTTGTTTCATATTCATATTGTCAATCAAATACTCATACAACAAGATTGCATTACGCACCTCAAACTCTTATCTAGAGGAATCACGAGGAAGGAGTTCAGAGCCCTTCACGGGGTATTCGGCTTCTAGTCTTGTTTTGGGTGATTGTTGCATCATAACATTTTTAATTATGCATTGATTAGCATTGTCACCTATTCACCCCCCTCTAGGTGATTTCAGTTTTTACAACAAGCTTTTGCAAAAATACTCAAGTTTAAAGTTCTCAAAAGAAGTTTTCATTCTCTGTTTTTGTGCTGAAAAATCTCTCTCACTTCTGAAGTTTTTGATTCAAAGCTCTCTTCTAAATCATTTTCTTTTTCCACTTACAATACTTGAGCTTCAATCCTACACATTGTTCTATAGGGTTTTTGTAAGGGAAAAAGCTTTTTCAAAAGAGGGTTTGTGGTCTTTTGATCACCAAGAGATACTTGTATTCGTGATTGAGGAGTTGGGTACCCCGGTGTGATTGTAACTCTTTGTGAAGTTATAGTGGATGGAAATCCTTATGGGTGAAGGCGGGGACGTAGAGCTGGGTGCTCGAGCCTCGGAAAAATTCTCTGTGTTTGCGATTGGTTTACTTGCTTTAATTCCTTACTTTATATTCATTGCTCCAATTGGGGTATTCAGCTTCTAATCTTGTTTTGGATGATCGTTGCATCATAACATTTTTAATTGTGCATTGATTAGCATTATCACCTATTCACCCCCTAGGTGATTTCAATGTACATATGATGTAATATAAGCATTTTTGTCCATATTATTTAGATTTTTTGGAATCCAAATATATTTATACTTTGATTTCATTGTCTTCCTAATAAAAGAATTATCATTATTTTTTTTGTAGACATGTGTAGTTCTTTTAATATTATTTTTTGAACAACCAAGACCAATATGCTTATCTTTTGAAAATCCAAGTCCAAAATGATTATATGAAATCTTTTGATATGACAATATATCATTTAAATTTTCTTTTCCTTCATTAAACTTTGTCACTTTATTCAAAAGTTCTTCATATTTATCTTTGAAACTTGTTATGTCTTTATCTAAAACAGAAATTCTTTCATTTAAAGACATAGTTTCTTTTTTTAGGAAAATATTTTCTTTTAAAAAATTTTCATTATCTCTTTTTGAAGATAATATTACTTTTTCAAAATCATCTTTTTGAGAATTTAAGAAAGACAACTTAGAAACATGAGGTTCATTTTCTTTGTAAAGTCTTTCATTTTCCTTTGATAAAACTTTATTTTTCATCTTTTCATTCTTAAAATCATTATATAACTCATGAAATGCATCTAAGAGTTCAGTATATTGTACTTCATCTTCTTCTTGAGCCATAAAGCATATGTTGGCATGTTCAATTGTTTCTTTTTCGTCTGAGGAGATGAATCACTATTCTCCCATGATGCTTGATAATCTTTCTTCTTTTTGCACTTTTTGCTCTTGAATTTTTCTTTATTTTTTGAGCAATGGGCAATTCTTCTTCATATGACTTGTTTTATTACAATTAAAACATATAGGATTAAACTTATCTTACTTCAGGAACTTTCTGAATTTTTTTGAGAGCATTGTCATCTCCTCTTCATCATCATCTAAATTGTACTTGTCTGAAGATGTATGAAAGGCAAGTACTTGCTTCTTTGATTGAAGTTGAAGGTCATCATTCTTCCTGTCTTCAAGTTGTACTTTATATGCTATTAAATTACCAATAAAGTTTTCTAATAACATAGTTAAGAGATCATTTGCTTCTTCAATTGCAGTAGTCTTCTTCTCCTAATCTGGTGAGAGTGTATGAAGAATTTTTCTCGCAAATACTCATACAACAAGATTGCATTACACACCTCAAACTCTTATCTAGAGGAATCACGAGGAAGGAGTTCAGAGCCCTTCACGGGGTATTCGGCTTCTAGTCTTGTTTTGGGTGATTGGTGCATCATAACATTTTTAATTGTGCATTGATTAGCATTGTCACCTATTCACCCCCCTCTAGGTGATTTCAGTTTTTACAACAAGCTTTTGCAAAAATACTCAAGTTTAAAGTTCTCAAAAGAAGTTTTATTCTCTGTTTTTGTGCTGAAAAATCTCTCTCACTTCTGAAGTTTTTGATTCAAAGCTCTCTTCTAAATCATTTTCTTTTTCCACTTACAATACTTGAGCTTCAATCCTACACATTGTTCTATAGGGTTTTTGTAAGGGAAAAAGCTTTTTCAAAAGAGGGTTTGTGGTCTTTTGATCACCAAGAGATACTTGTATTCGTGATTGAGGAGTTGGGTACCCCGGTGTGATTGAAACTCTTTGTGAAGTTATAGTGGATGGAAATCCTTATGGGTGAAGGCAGGGACGTAGAGCTGGGTGCTCGAGCCTCAGAAAAATTCTCTGTGTTTGCGATTAGTTTACTTACTTTAATTCCTTACTTTATATTCATTGCTTCACTTACTTGCTTTATATTCATTGCAATATTCACTTGTTTCATATTCATATTGTCGATCAAATACTCATACAACAAGATTGCAATACGCACCTCAAACTCTTATCTAGAGGAATCACGAGGAAGAAGTTCAGAGCCCTTCACGGGGTATTCAGCTTCTAATCTTGTTTTGGATGATCGTTGCATTGTAACATTTTTAATTGTGCATTGATTAGCATTATCACCTATTCATTCCCTAGGTGATTTCAATGTACATATGATGTAATATAAGCAATTTTGTCCATATTATTTAGATTTTTTGGAATCCAAATATATTTATAATTTGATTTCATGGTCTTCCTAATAAAAGAATTATCATTATTTTTTTTGTAGACATGTGTAGTTCTTTTAATATTATTTTTTGAACAACCAAGACCAATATGCTTATCTTTTGAAAATTCAAGTCCAAAATGATTATATGAAATCTTTTGATATGACAATATATCATTTAAATTTTCTTTTCCTTCATTAAACTTTGTCACTTTATTCAAAAGTTCTTCATATTTATCTTTGAAACTTGTTATGTCTTTATCTAAAACAGAAATTCTTTCATTTAAAGACATAGTTTCTTTTTTTAGGAAAATATTTTCTTTTAAAAAATTTTCATTATCTCTTTTTGAAGATAATATTACTTTTTCAAAATCATCTTTTTGAGAATTTAAGAAAGACAACTTAGAAACATGAGGTTCATTTTCTTTGTAAAGTCTTTCATTTTCCTTTGATAAAACTTTATTTTTCATCTTTTCATTCTTAAAATCATTATATAACTCATGAAATGCATCTAAGAGTTCAGTATATTGTACCTCATCTTCTTCTTGAGTCATAAAGCATATGTTGGCATGTTCAATTGTTTCTTTTTCGTCTGAGGAAGATGAATCACTATTCTCCCATGATGCTTGATAAGCTTTCTTCTTTTTGCACTTTTTGCTCTTGAATTTTTCTTTATTTTTTGAGCAATGGGCAATTCTTCTTCATATGACTTGTTTTATTACAATTAAAACATATAGGATTAAACTTATCTTACTTCAGGAACTTTCTGAATTTTTTTGAGAGCATTGTCATCTCCTCTTCATCATCATCTAAATTGTACTTGTCTGAAGATGTATGAAAGGCAAGTACTTGCTTCTTTGATTGAAGTTGAAGGTCATCATTCTTACTGTCTTCAAGTTGTACTTTATATGCTATTAAATTACCAATAAAGTTTTCAAATGACATAGTTAAGAGATCATTTGCTTCTTCAATTGCAGTAGTCTTCTTCTCCTAATCTGGTGAGAGTGTATGAAGAATTTTTCTCACTTTTTCGACTTGAGTGTGTTTCTTTCAAAGGGGTACAAAGGAATTTGTAATGTCAGTGAATTTTGTAACCATTTCTGAGATGATTTCATTCTCCATCATTTTGAAGAGTTCAAACCTGTGGACAAGAATAAAAATTTTAGATTCTTTCACCTTATTTGTGTCTTCATGTATGACCTGTAGTATGTGCCATATTTGATTTGCAGATGTGACTGTTGACACGTAATTGAATTTTTCTTTGTTTAAGGCACAGAAAAGCGCGTTCATTTCTTTGGCATCAAGATTTGCTAACTTCTTTTGTTCTTCACTCCAAGCACTGTAATTGGTAGTTAGTTTGGTGTACGCTGCTTCTATTATATTCCATAGTTTGTAATTGAGCGATTGTAAGTAAATTTTCATTCTACATTTTCAGTAGTTGTAGTTTGATCCATCAAATAGTGAGAGATGTTGTCTAGAATGTCTTTCTCTGAATTGCGATGAAGGAAACTCCATTGCGATCCTTGTAGGGTGTTGAACCGATATACAGGTCTCTGATACCAATTGTAGGATCTAAAACTTATATCAACACAACACTAGAACAAAGTGCGTTAAATAAAATAACTTGCAAGAAAAGGAAACAAATCTCAGAAATAATGCAAACGCAAACACAAGAGATTTTATCCTTGTTCGGTCCTCGTGACCTATATCCAGTCTCCAAACAACCCGCTTGAGATTTTTCTTATCTTTGATTTTGTACACCCAAAACCAACACCTTGTACACCACTTGACAAATCCCCTTTGCCAAATGTATACAACTCTTCTTACACCAAGAAGACAACAACACCTTGTACAACTTCTCTTCAACCCGAAGATGCTCTTGTACAATCTTTCTCTTTGATTAATCACAATCAATCCTATAAGCCTTGAATCTGTATGTGATCGTGAACAAGGACTCTTATAGGTGGACTTTCAGAATACTTCACTAAAGGATTGAAATTTGTGTGAAGAATAGAAAGTGGAAACAGTTTTCTGAAAAATAGATTTTTGAACCGAGTTTTTAGGTAGAAAACTATTGATATGAATTGGTGATTTAGCCTAGGACAACATCTCTATTTATAGGTGAAATCTATGATCAGTTAGGATAGTTATCAGGAAAATTTTGAATATTAAAACATTAGATAAAACACCAGAATTCAATAATTGTACAATAGTAACAAACTGCTATAAGTCGACTAGGGGTTAGGGGTTAGTCGACTAGTATAGGCAAATTTGACTGGGTTAGTCTACTAATAAAGAAACCAAGTCGACAACATCAAGACTGATACAGATATGCAAGTCTCTGGAAACTGCTATCAGTCAACCAGTAGAGAACTATTAGTCGACTACAACATGTATAAGTCGACTAATAAAGTTGATAAGTCGACTAACAATCCTATTAGTCTGCTAATAGGAAGGGTCAAGTCTACTAATAGGACTATTTTGTATGTGATCAAGGCTTTTAATAAATATCTAAAAAATACACAAAATAGTACAAATTATATTTATTATCATCAAAATAAGTTCCAATAGAAAGTGCCTGCCCGCAACTTTTTTCGGTGTCGCCTTTTTAGCTTGCCATTGAAAATTATTCGAAGACATCTACTCTAGTAGCTCATATCCTTCAGCTCGCTCTTTGCCCATTAAAGCTTCACTGGATACCGCATCAACTAGTATGTGTTTAGTTGCAGCCCATTGTAAAAGAACTGGATTTCCAACTAAATGGGGAGTCCATGATGTGAGCATTTTCTAATCAAGTCCTTGTACCTTTTCCACATTTCTTATATAGGTTCATTATCAAACTGAGAAAAGGATGTGATATTACCTCATAGTTTCGCCAATTTTGAAGGTGAGAAGTATTTGATGAGAAACTTGTTCGCCATTTACTCTCACTTAGCAATTGATTCTTTTGATAATGAATTGAACCACATCTCCACCTTGTCCTTCAAAGAGAAAGAGAAAAGCAACAAACAAACCAACAACCATTGTGCTTTTGAGTATCCCTTATTGATTTGTATCCAATTCTGCATCTGCATATCACATTCCTTACCGATTTATAAATAAAATATCGCATCTATACCGTATTTTGTTCTATTTTGTAGATAGTCAAGAGTTTAAGGGCAAAGTCAGAACAAGAGCCTAATTAAACCCAATTTTGGGTAATTAAATTATTTTTCCTAGAGATCAAGCTAAAGAGCTTTTAGAAGATACATTGGATCCAAAAATTGAGGATGCATATGAAAAAATACATGTCCAAAATACCAAAAATTAGAGACATACAGAAGCTTCTCAGAGCCAGACGAAGCATCAGGGCAAAACCAAGGACCTAAGTCCCTGGTATTGCCACAAAAACGCGGTATTTGCCATCGATCCACATAATATAATGGGCCCATGTTTTGATTTTTGACGCATTACTTCGTCTCATCATCTAGAGCCTTTCTTTTCTTAGAAACACTGCATTTGGAAACCAAATTGAGGTTGGAGAGCAGTAAGCTAGGGTTTTCTCTCATTTAGTGTAGCTTAGTGTAGTTTTCTTCTTCTTCTTCTTTTTTTTATTTTAGATCATGTATTAGGGCATGTTGTTTCAGGAGAGAAAGAGAGATTGATGTAATAGAGAGTGACAATCTATGAAAACTTCCTCTTTTTCTTTCATGGTTTCTTATCTAACCTCTATCATGACTACTAGCTAACATTTCTTCTCATGGCAATGTAAGAACTAACCACTAATTATCTAACCTCTTACTTGATAATCCACATGAATCTAATAGCCTCTATAAGGCCTTACTCTTGCAAGACCCATTGATGGTTCGTGATGATGGGTTCTAACATCTAGACTTGCTAACTTTTTTATTTCATGTTTGTCTCTAACCGGTTTTGATGATCTAATATTTGCATTAGCTTGCTCTTGATGTAAGTTTAACGTGGAGAACCATCTGATGTGCCATGCTTAGTAACATCTTTTAAAGCTAAAGATTAGTGATGGCCAAGGATCCATGTAAGGCAGGTATCACTAAGAGGTTAGCTTGATTAGTGGAGTATTTAGTAGTTAGTAGCCATGATTTTTTTCTCTATATACTTTGTTTTCATAACCATTTTTAAAACCACTTTATTAATTTGTTATTTTTGTTTTCATTGTCTTCTCAGTTCACCACTTGTTTTCATTTCTTCACCATAAGTTTTTCTCTTTTCTATTTTCCAAATCACTTCAGCACACTTTTCACTTCGCTTATTTTGTATTTTACCTTGCTTTTTTTACTTTCTTGTGTTTTCTTCACCAATTCCAAAACCACAATTATCATTTCTTGCATTCACTATTTTCATCGCCTTCTCCTTCCATCACTTCTAGTTTCTTTTTTTTTCTCTTTCTTTAACAAAGAAATACTTATTAACAGCCAACGTGAATGAACTGTTAATGCTTCTATTGCCTCCCATCTCTGTGGATTCGTCCCGATAGCCTATGTGCTGTAACGAAAGTATCAATGAAGCCAAAACGCTATAACACTTAAACTCTTCATTTCAAAATACACATTTTCATGCATGTTTTATTTCTTATCAAATTTTGGCACTGTTGTCTGCGATGTTAATGGTTTGAACTGACGTTTTTGCTAATATTTTCTTCTCTATTTTTGTATGCAGATCAATTTTTATAGAAATTAAGTATTACAAAAATCTAACTTTACTTGCATCTCCCTGCTTTTGAAAGCAGGGAGGCCAGTTCCACTAAATTGCCATGGCAAGGGTTTTGTAACTGCGAAAACGCGGCCTCTTTCAGTCCTTTGGACAAAACTTTTTGCAGGATTCTTCTAAATGCTATATCTTGCTGTATTCTGCCATTAATTTTCTGTTATTTATTTGAACATGGTAATAATTAAAAATTAAAATCAGTAATTGAACGTTTTTAAATAGTTTAGACATTTGCATCATAGGCACATGTCAATTTTATTCCAATATACTGTATTTGTTCTGTTGTTGTAATCTGGACTGAGGTGTGCATATTGCATTACATATAGTTAGAATAAATATGTGGGTAATTTACTCGTTTTATGTGTTATTCTTATCTATATTTCACGCTTGCACGAATTGAAATTAAGAGCATAACCCATTACAAGATAAGGTGGGGAAGTCATTACCCTTCCTTAGCCTAAAAACCACCTCCCCACTCACACAACCAAAACCTAAATAAAACTTACTAGACATTGGCCCCTAGGGATATCTCGAAACTATTAAGAGATAAACCTCGGGAGGAAGTTGTTAATACTGAACTCTTACCAAATCGGTATTTAAAGATTGGGGATTAAGAGGAAACATCTTGAAGATCCGGTAGTTTGGCGTAATTAAGATCCGTCACTTATGTACGGATACCTCCCACCACATTTTGCTCCTACCTAGCCGATTAGATCATGGGCCGATACTGCAATATCCCTTTCTTGGACAGTCGACCAGTTAGGAGTCGTCTAGGTTTAGGTTATTTAACTGATTTCATATGTACGTCGGTCAATACTAGTATCTGATACCAGACTTAATCATCCTGGCAGCCGGATTGAGGCCGTTTCAGATCAAATATTATTTTCTAATATTTTAAATATTTTTAGATTTTCTGAAATTTTTTTTAGAATTATTAGAGAAGAATCTTAATTCGGGGTCGATCAGTGTTACAGACTGACTCTGAGATTTTTAATTAGCAATCGGAGATGAATTTCAGGGATCCGACTTCACAACAAAGTTCAGAATGACATTTTCTATTTTTATGATTTTTGAGGATTTTTCTGAATTAATAAGTGCTTAATTCTATAAACTAATGATAAAATACTTATTTATTAAAAAAATGCAATTAATATAAAGCCAAAATATAAATATAAAAAGAAAACCTTTTATTTTTGAGTCCACAATTTCCAACCTGTGACTCTCCATCAAGGAATTTAATCCACCAAGCATAATGCTTTCATGGCGTTTGCATAAAGAAGTAGCCATATAAATTTAACAATTATATGACTTCACCCTTTAAGCCAAAATACCATATTATTTGCGTGATCACTCCTACGACTTCTAGTCTAAACCAGGTGCGATGGGAATGTCTCCATAATATTTTTAACCGTCATTTTATCTAAACTTCTTCCCACTTCACCCATGTCTCCGTATCTCCCTCTATCTCTCTACGTTCTCCATTTCCCTCTATCTCTCGCTCACGTTCTCCAGCTCCTCCACTAACCTGTTAACCGCACTCTCTTTCTTTCTCTCTCCCTTCCCTCCCTCCCCCCTCTCTCTCTCTCTCTATCTATCTCTCTCTCTTCCCCCATCTCTATTTACCCTAGTCGTGACCTGCACCCATCCTCAAGCTAGGCCGCCTCCTCACCTGTCCGCGTCAAACCGTAGGCACCCCCTCTTGAATGTTTGTTTGGTTTGTTACAAATCATTTAAGGTTATTAATGAACTTAGTTTTTAAAAGAATCTTACTTAGCACATAAATAAATAAGTTAATGGATAATATTTTAAGTACTAACACAATGTTTTTAATAATTATATGAATAGTAGGTACCAGTGCATGTAACTAATAATTCTAACACTACACCTATATCTAATAGTGATAGATAATAAATTAAATAACTAGCTAGAAACTAATATGTATAGATGAATAACAAATAAACATATTTGGTAGAATTAAATGCTTGAAATATATCCAATAATTATCACAAAATATTGAATGGCTAATGTTAATAAATAATTAGTTCTTAAATATTAAATGAATTGTACTTAAAATAAATAACCAAATTTAGAATTAGTAACAAGTATAAAATAATTAATTAATATCTAAAATTCATATAACTATTTAATAATTAGCATTTATAAATAATTAAAAATTAGTATTTAATTGCAATAATTATTATTTAAAGTGACTATTGAATTATAAATAGCCGGTATATTCATGGCTGATATAACAACACTGAATAAAGTAAAGGAACCTAAGATTCAGTCAATACCACTCCAAAAACTTGAGAAAATGAAACTAACATGAGCTGTCTAAATATCTAGGCCGCAAAACTAACTCGTGCAAGTTTCTATTAAGGGACAGTTGGTTCCCAACGACATCAGGCAAGTGTACATGATTCTCTTCTCGTTGACTTTCATCTTGATCTTAATTTTGCCTTTTAATTATAAATCATGGTTATCATATCGCATGATCGTCAAACATTATCCGGTGATCATATTTACATATTAACTTTTCCTCTTTCGATTATATGACTAATTATTTTATTCTTGATATTATTACTGATCCCATCTCGTGATCATGTTTCATTACCTTACATATTATGTTTGCATCTTGTTCATATATATGCATGCATCCAACTAAAATTGAAATGATTTTCTTCTATGTGATAGATCTTGGCATGCACACCTATCTTGATTATGATTAATTGTTTGAGCTGGATTGTTCGAGGATAATTGAATTATGATAATCATATGTAATGACTACCTTGATCGTTTAAGATTTTCAGAAATTATTGTGATCTTGATACTACTGAAAATTAATAAAGAAAATTGACCATTACATTCTGAGGAATTATTCGTGGATACTTATTGGATTATGAATATATGATCATGAACGATTTACTTTAATCTTTGGATTACATGACACTAACATCATCTGCACTACTTTACATTTGTCAGATATCACTTGCACTACCTTGTATTTATTTTTGCCACTGTCTATATTGTTCCATGATCTTGATACATATTGTAATCATTATCTGACATTGATATTCTTGACACCATTTTTGGATCATGCACAATGAGTCACACATTATCTTGCACTTACATTGATTAATGAAATTAACCTAGCCGAGGTTACTGGGGGAGACTGAAGCAGGAGAATCCAGAGAGGTATGCTTTGAAGGGCAACCCTTTGTGGGTTTGGATGCCACACGTGATCTTGTTATTTATGCGCTCATGTTATTACTTGTTATAAGATACATGAGTACAGTGAACTGTTTTTCCCTGCTATCAGGATCCACTAACGCATCAATTGTTTGATATGCAACTGTCCTATGGGATGGGGGCATAGGATAGTTGCATTAGTATAAGATTAATAAAATGCTAGACATATATACTTGCATCATATCCTATATTGTCTTCAGTGATCTAGTAACTGACATATATTTCATGATACTGATACTTGAGACTTATGTGACATGTATTATATTGACTGCATGATGTTCCCAAACATACCATGTTATTTTATCTTGTGATCTCGTGTTCTTGTGGTCTTGTGATTATACTACACAACAGTTACTCGTCCAGGACATCTCATGTTCATTATACACATGTCACCCCATGAATGCACAGTGTTCTTGTACATGATCTATTGTCCCGATTATTCCTGTTATTATTATTACTTTCAGTTCTTGATACTGCCAATCATATTATTTTTTTTATTTCAATGCCCTACTCATACTGTTACTACATTTTCATTTTTTCTCTTTTATTATTCCTTCCCTTCGTGTACTCTTGCTGGTCTGCTTCTGACGAATCTTTATTATTTTTAGTTTTTAGATTAGAAAGCCGGTATAGAGAGTTGATCGTTATCATATTCTGGTTCTCCGGTGAGTTCAGTTCTTTTTTTGACTCGTCTTTTCAGATATGATGGATGATATTGTTTTTGATTCTGTGTTTCATATATGTACTTTTATCCCTACGCTTGGTTGTATATGCATATGTGTGCGCTATCCTGCTCGTTGTTGATAACCTAGGTACTTATGGAAGAGATTTCACTCTTCATGAGTATCTACTGGCCATCGTCACATACCCGTATTCCATATTTTGGGAAGCGGGGCATGACAGTCAACCTTAGTATATGCTTGGTTTTGATTTTTTCGTTCTTTTTGTTTGTTGTTTTCTTTTTTGTTTGTGTTTGTTTATGAAATGGATTTCAACAACAATAAATTTTTTTAATCCTAATATGAATTTATGTTTCACCCGGACCTTAGTTAACTTGGATAACTTCAACCCGACTTTGAATAACATGAACCAATCGAATAGGCTGGATTAGATTTATTCGACTCAATATAACCCATATCTCTATTCTAATAAACAAAATTTTTAAAATAATTTTCACTCTTCACAAAGTCAATAGGGATTCACCTCCCCGAAGTAAAATTTTCAATCACCTTATCCACAATCATATCCTCTTTTTGCATCATATACTCCTTTTTTAGAACAGTCGATTGAAGAAAAATGCGAACTAGAAAAGAGTATGAAAGCCGTAAAAATCATGCTTGAGTCCCAACAATAAATTCAAAACATATTGACTTACAATCTTCACATTTATTTTAAAATGAAGATGCATACACTCCCTTTCTAGAACAACCATTTGAGGGAAAATTCGAGCTAGAAAAAAGTATAGAAATCATGCATGAGACTGCACAATAATTTCAAAAATTTTCTACCCAGTTATCAATAGGTTAGAAGCACAACTGAGTCAATTGGTTAATATTTATAAGAATGAGAAAACTCTCTCTTATCAACCTTTGACCAATCTAGATATCTCTAACTTTGCCAATCTGGCCCATGAATCATGTTTTAAAAATTAAGATTCAATTTCATCACACCCATTTAAACTTGACCAAACTCTACGTTTTGAGAACCATATAACATTTTGGTAAGTTATCCCTTTTCTGAAATCGAACTTGAGCATGAATGTGATTCAGAATCTCAACTTGGTATTTTAATTCCACTTCTTGACTCAATATTGGCTCCGATATATTTACCTAATTTTAATCATTTTTTCGAGTCAATATTGAATCATGTGCCCATTTATTGTGAAATTAACTCACCTACCTATTGGCAAATTGGCAAGTTTTTATTTTCATGAAATTAAACTCAAAGAGAAAAGTTACCTTGATCTCAATTTTGTGATTTAGTTTAAATTTCTAAATCAATATTCACTCATGTTTTGTTACCCAATTTGAGCAACATTTTATAGTCGGTTTTGATTCTCATACTTGTCATTCTTGAACTTAAACAACCAATTTTTCAAAGTCACATTCTATTGTAAGAAAGTGAATGTGGACTAGAGCTTCAACTTCTTGATTTGGATCCATTTCCTTAATAAATCTCGACTCCAGAACTTTTACTTGATTTCAGTTAATTTCCTGAGTCGGTATTAGTTCCTGTACTTTCTGAGTCTAACTCTATCTTTCCATCATTTCACACTCTATTCTGGGATAAAAGTGTTGAAAAAAATGATTCCAAAATTATTTTTAAGATTTTAAAAATTAGATGGGGTAAAATTTCTAATAAAAATTATCCATGTATATATTATAATAGTGGGTTATATTAGACAGGTCACTGGTAGGTTCCTGCGAACTCCATATAATCTTGATTGGACCGCATTTCGTGCACCAATTAGACATCCATCAGAGCCACTATCCTGCGATGAATTCTCCTTCTCTCTATATTTTAATGCATACATACATTCACGATGCATTAAGGACAATGCATGAGAAAAGTGTGAAGGAGGGTCTACTAACATAAAGTTTTAGATTTTCTTTTTTTTCACTTCTTTTAGGATATTTTTAGAATTTTACCTTTTGTATAAAATTTTTTTCCTTTCTTAAAAAACTTTTTGAGCAAGAGATAAAATTTTGATCTATTTTTAAGAAAATTAATATGATCTTAGAAATTAAGGAAGCCTTAAATATGACATCTTAAACCTAGTCAAAATAATTGATCTTGTTTAAAATTATAGATTAAGAAAGATTGGAAAGATAATTTGATCTTGAATTTTTTTCCTTAGAGAATATACACTCCACAGTTACACATTTTTGGGATGGAAAGACTTAAAATGTCATAAACAAAAAAAATGGTATATATGAATAAAAAATTCACCTATTAAAGCTAGATCATATACCTTAGGAAGTATAATTATTCACGCTTTATTGGCGGTCAAAAGAAATAAATAATCCCTCTTAGTTTTGGTCTAATTTACTTAAGCCCGAGGGAGGTTTTCTCATCTGATTTCCTAAGATCATCTGATTTGGGAGTCATTAACTAAAGGCTCATTACCCGGGTAAATTCGAAAGCCTAAGAAAACTAAGGGAAGAAAGATATATATATATATATATATATATATATATATATATATATATATATATTATATATATATATGTATGTATATATATATATATATATGTATGTATGTATGTATGTATGTATGTATGTATATATATGGCTTGATGGTTTGAGTTGAAATCCAAAAATCTACATTATCACAAAGTGCATATTATCTATGTAATTATGAATGATCAATTTTTTTCACTCTAATGTTAAATTCTTACCTTAATTGAAGGCAAGATCTTGTATGTAGACTAAGTTTAGAGACGAATAATTTTTGGTGAACTTATGACATTAGATCACTTAATTTTTTTACAAAAATATTTCAAAAACTTTTCTCTCTTTCAAAATACGATTTCAATAGTACTATCTTTTATTTTATTTCTTTGTGAATTTTGTAGGTGTAATTCGTTGAAAACCCTCAGGAGACAAAACTCCTCCTTTAGGTAAAACCTATAGTTTTAAAGGCTTATTGCACACGCTCAGTGCAATCGGGTTACTTGCAAAAGTGGTATATTAGTTTAGTTTTTCTTTTTCTTATTTTGCTCCGGACGAGCAAAAGATAAGTGTGAGGGTGTGATTAGTATCTAATTCTACATTTGTATATCGCATTCTTTACCTATTTATGAATAAAATATCACTTCTAAATCGTGTTTTAGTCTATTTTGCAGATAATTAAGAGTTTCTGGGTAAAGTCAGAATAAGAGCCTAATTAAACCAAATTTTGGGTAATTAAATCATATTTCTTAGAGACCAAGGTAGAGAACTTCTAGAAGATACTTAGATCCAAAAATTGAGGATGAATCTGGAGAAATACGGGTCCAAAATACCAAAAATCAGATACATACAGAAGCTTCTCCCAGCTGGACGAAGCATCAGGGAAAAACAGGGACCTAAGTCTCTGGTATTTCCATAAATCCACGGTAATATGGTGAGCCCATGCATCAAACTTCAATGTGTGGCTTCATCTCGTCATCCAAAGCCTTCCTTTGCCTATAAACACTGCATTTGGAAATCAAAATCAAGGTTGAAGAACAGTAGGCTAGGGTTTTCTTCCATTTAGTGTTGCTTAGTGTAGTTTTTCTTCTTCTTCTTTAGTATTTTCTTTTTGTTTTAGATCATATATTAGGGCAAAATTGATTCAGGAGAGAAAGAGAGATTGATGCAATAGAGAGTGACAATTTATGAAAGCTACCTTCTTTCCTTCCATGGTTTCTTCTCTAACCTCTAATATGACTACTACCTAACTCTTCTTCTCATAGTAATCTAAATACTAACCACTAATCATCTAACCCCTTACTTGATAATCCATATGAATCTAATAGCCTCTACAAGGCCTTGCTCTTACAAGAGCTATTGATGGCTCATGATGATGAGTTCTAACTTGCTAACTCTCTTATTTCATGCTTACCTCTAAATGATTTTGATGATCTAATGTTTTCATTAGCTTCCTCTTGATACAAGTTTTAATGTGAAAAACCATCTTATGTGCCATATTTTATAACGTCTCTTGAAGACAAGGATTAGTGATGGTTAAGAATCTATCTGAGGCAACTATCACTAAGAGGTTAACATAATTAGTAGAGTATTTAGTAGTTAGTAGCCATAAGTTTTATTCTCTTATTACTTTATTTTAAAAACCATTTTGAAAGCCATTTTATCATTTTCTTATTGTTGTTTTTATCATCTTCTTAGTTCACTACTTGTTTTTCATTTCTTCATCATAGTTCTTCTTTTTTCATTTTTCAAATAACTTCACCACACTTTCCACTTTGCTTATCTCATGTTTTATTTTGCTTTTTTACTATCTTGCTTTTCCTTTACTGATTTGAAAACCACCAATACTATTTCTTGCATTCACTTTTTTCATCGCCTTCTCCTTGCATCACTTCTAGTTTTCTTTTATTTTCTTTTCTTCTTTAATAAAGAAAATCTTGTTAACAATCAACGTGAATGAACTGTTAATGCTTCTATCACCTCCTGTCTCTGTGGATTCGACTCGTATAGCCTATATGTTATAATGAAAGTATCAAGGAAACCAAAGCACCATAACACTTAAACTCTACATTTCAAAATACATATTTTCGTGCACGCGTTACCTCCGATCACTTATAATGAGAAAACTTGCAATGTGTTCGTTTGGATCATCATTGGGAAGACCTCCAAACTGGCATTGATTTTGCACAAACTGTATTATACTAGGCTTCAACCCGAAATTGTTTGCATTGATTGTTGGCTTCTTTATGTATGATGTTGCTCCAATCAGGGATGGAATTGCATAGTCCCTTATGTTGGCCCACAAGACTATAACTCTAGTTTTGATGATGACTAGCTTATGTAGTTATAGTACTAATAATCTTGTTGTGTTTAAGTTTTAGATATTAATCAAGATCATAGTTGGTGTTTAGCTTCTTTGAAGCTAACACATGGTGATTCAAGAGCTCAAGCTTATAATACATATCTAGTTCTCAAGATGGAGTCTAGCTCAGAGAATCAAGTTTAGATCAAGTTTACTTGGAGAAGAAGATCTATAAGAAGATTTGTCTAGAGTTTGTGAGTTTAGATCTCTGGCAAAGAATATATTAGTTTTGATTGCTGAAGCTTACATACATACACAAAAGTTTTCATATCTAGTTTTTTAGTTTTGATATTTTACAAGGGTTGATTTTTGATACATATCAAATATTTTTTATTTCATGTTTCAAACATGTATCTCATACCCTATGTATGGCCAAAACACTTTTTAAACAAATAAAAAATATCTAAAAATAAGTTTAATTTCAAAATTTATCTGAAAAACTATTTTTAGTCCAGGTCGGTCAACCCTCTTGGCCATTCTGGGTGCTCACTTGTGCACATTATGCACATTTGTCGGACGATCGACCGGAAAACCTACCGGTTGATCGGACGATTGACCAACTATCACACCCAAGTCTCTATTGAGATCAGCTGATCAGGCGGTCGGCTAGTTCAATGTTTGGATTACCAGTCGATCTGCAGTCGACCGATCTGCAGATCTGCTTGTCACCCTTCTAGTTTTTTTACCATAATTTTTTAATTTAGTATTTAATCTATGTGATTCAAAATGCACTACAAAGATAACTTTCAGGTTTACATTTATTATTCAATAATCATTTTTTGATTCAAATGTTAAAGATGTCAAACATTAGTTTGAACTCAGATCATGTTCTAAAAATAGCTTACAGTTTACTGATTTAACACCTTTCAGTATTATAATCATAAATTTTTACTTTAATATTTTATCGATTTTGATTTATGTTGTATTCGACAGAAGACATAACATGCTCAAAGTTAACTTATTGCACAGACTGGTCTCTGGTCGGGCGATCGACCGATCGATCGCTAGGCTCTAGCGGTAAAAAATTTGACTCTTGGATGATCAACCGATAGGGCAATTCTAGTGTCTTTTTGATTCTAATGGCTAGTTTTTCTTGAGGCAATATATATGGGATTTTTGGGTGAGTTTTGTACAAGCGTTTTATTAGCTAATATTCTCACTTTCAACAGAGTTTTTCAACAAACTTTTCAAAAGTTTTTGTGCTCCAAATCCATATCTCTATTGAGTTTCAATGTTTTGAAAAATCAAAGTAAATAAGTTTTGAAAAATTATAGTTTCTAGTTTTCAATTTTTATATCATTTAAGAAGTTTTCCCAAGTATTATCTTTTGTGCTTCACTTTCAAAATCTTTGTTTTTTTCACAAGCTTGAATTGTTCATTGCAAAATCTATCCTTTAGAATCTTGTATTGTGAGGTGTCGTTTGTGATCTTTGTGATCACCAAATGCTTTAACTATTTTTTTGCTTTGTACTTTCGCTTTGTGCCTTCACTCTTGTGTAGAGGTGATTGCTTCGTGCATAGGCTTTGTTTCTTGGCTTTATGCCTCTTCTTGTGCAGAGGATTGGGTTTGTATCTTATATGGATTTTCTAAGTGGAGATAGTGGAAATCCTTCACGCGGTGAAGGCGGTGACGTAGGGCTTGGTGCTCGAACCTCGAAAAATATCCGTGTGTTTGCGTTTGGCTATCTCTCTCTAAACTCCACTCTCTTTATATCTTTCATTGCTACTATTGTTCATTTATATGTGTTTGATATTATTTGTATGCTCATACTTTTTATAATTCAAGCAGATGCTCATACTTTTTATAATCAAGAATCTCAACTCTTATAAAAGTAGAAGCGTGGGAAGCTATTTTAGAGCACTTTATCAGGAATTCGACTTCACTCTTTGGATATCTATTGTGGTAGTGATTAGTTTAAATTCCATATTATTGATCATTATATTAGCACTATACCTATTCACCCCCCTCTAGGTGTACTTTCATTTGGTATTAGAGCAATGCTCTTGATATTTGGTTTAACAACCTAGAAGTGATCATTTATTTTCTAATCACATATGCTTTACACATTCATATTTACTTCACACACTCATGAATTATCTTGCTCCACCTATGTTTGATGTTTCTAATATTGGCATGTGAGAATTCAAAATGAGTTCATATCTTAAAGCTTTAGGATTACATGTTTATCTTGCCACCACTAAGAAATCATATATTGAGAATGACAAATACTTAAAGGCTAATGCACAAGCCATGATTGCACTAAAAAATACACTTAGAAATACTCATCTTTCTATGATTTCTCATTGTGATTTCGTTTTTATAGTGGGAACATGTTGATCTCTCTTTAAGGAGAAAGTTCAAATGATTTAGAGAAAGAGAATCTAGTGAATGATTCCGACCAAGTTTGTTTCATGGTCCAAGGAAATGACTCCCTTGAGATAAACTCAGAATCCAAACTTGATGATTGTGCGAGTATGTCTAATGATAATGCTAGTATGTCTAGTAAAGATGAACACATTTTGAATGATGAGCTTGATACATTTTGTGAGGATTTACTTATAAAATATAAAATATTGAAAAATAAAAGTTTACAATTAAAAAAATGATTTTTTATCTTCAAAATTAGATTGTGTTTTGAAAGAAAAAGACGAAATTTCAAACGGGAAGGAAAATGTTTTAAAGTAAAATGAGCTTTTATCTTCAAAACTTGATTTGGTTTTATATGAAAGTGAATGTATTTTAAAAGAAAATGAGATTTTAAAAAAAAATGATTTGGTTTCTAAAGAAAAGGATATTGTCTTAAAAGAAAATGAGTCTTTCAAAATGTAAATTGTTTTGGAAAAAAAAAGACTTCTTTCGATGTTTCCCATACTTGCCATGTTTCTCATGCTAAAAAATGTTACATATTATATTGATAAGAATGAGAATCATGTTTTGAATGATAGGATTGATTGTTTGAGCTCAACCTTGAGCCATTGCGCAATTGACCATAAGAAATTGGAATTCTTATTTCAAAAGCAACAAGCTCCATATTTGCATGTACACCCTCTATGGGATGAACAAACACACCATGTCACTATGTATGTTATAGTGTATTTAAACATTGTGGTCGTAAATGTCATCTTGCAAAATTTTATTTTGATAGATTAAATGATTCTAATTTTGCAAGTAAAAATATTTAGATTAGAAAAAGTACCAACTTTCAAGGATCCAATAAAGTTTGAGTATCAAATTCCACTCCTATTTTATTTGATGTAGGTGTAGGCTCTCACAAAACGTGAGAGTATTGGTGACTTGGTGGTGGATGCAATCTGAGTTTAATGAACTATAGCAATGGATGTATCACAATCAAGGTGTTTAGGTGGGAGGACTACCTTGTTTGGAGAAGAAGAGATTAGTTCAACCAATTTTGGAAACTACCCGTATCTTTCATTTTATGTTTTTAGCATATTATGTTTATATATATATATATATATATATATATATATATATATATATATATATATATATATATATATAGATGCAATTCTTGTTAAAAACTTGCAATGCATTTGTATATCTTTTGAGATACACTCTTGATTTTGTGCCTATCATGATTCATATCTCTTGTATTCTCATTTGTGGTTTAGCTATATATATATCCTATTTTTGATGATTCTATTATTTGCATATATATTTGATTTATAATGCATTTTTTTTATTCATGCTTTATCTTTTATAAGATTATTTTTCATTATTTTTGCTTCATGTATAACTAAACCTTGCTAAAACTATGAGATATACATGTAGTATCTTTGGGTTACTTACTTTATATGTCATATATTCTATTGTGGACTTAATCATGTTTGGATATGTATCTATGCTTTAGTTTTGATAAAGTTTTCATATATCTTGAAGAATTATCTCATGTGCTTCTTGAATATCTCGTTGGTGAAAATGTTGATGTTTTGAGTTTATTGCTTATATTGATCTTGATATTGTTTATATATCGTGTTTGATAAAAAGAAATTTTCTTGATTTATATTTTCATGTTTCACAAATCTAGCTTTCTACATCTCAAAGTTTAAGAAGAATTTCATTTGAGTTTTTTTTGAGCCATATAGTTTTATCTTCATGAATGTGTTATTTACATGTTTCTTGTGCACTCACCTTTATGTTCAGCTCATGATTTTATGTTCAGCTCATGATTTTATATTCATGAGCTTGCATGTGCCATATTGATTTTGAGTGACAATTCTTATGTAATTAGCATGTTTGATGAGATATATGATTTGTTTCACATTTAAAAAAAATTTTAAAATAGTTTTCAAAACTATTTAAACTAGTTCTTTTAATTCTTTTGAAAGCATTACTAAGTTGAAACTTTTTTATTTGACATCTATTGTTTTTCATTTTCTTGATGTTTTCAATTTATACTCAACTATTTTCAAAATCATTATTTTAAAAACTTCTACTCTTAGTGGGAGGTTGGTTGTGTTTTCAATCATGCTTTGCTTAAGTGACTATTTCTTGACATGTACATATAGGTTAGTGATTTCAGTGAGTTATACACATGATTCTTATGATAATTGATTTTTATATACCCATTCTTATTTATCTATATATGTATGCTATTTATTATGAATGGCATTTCTATTGACATACATATATAAGATTTGGTTGATTGTGCATATTTCGTGCATGTCCGTGCATGGTTCGCGCATGTTTTAGCACAATCTTCTTTTTGTATGGCTTGAATATGCTTTAACATATAAATTGATATTCAATTGATATCGTCACTTTTCAAAGCTTATACATTGGTTTTGTGATTGTTTAAAAAAGGGAGAGAACTTTCTTGATTTAAATTTTAATTAGTATCTTATTTCCTATTTTTTGAAAATAATATTTTAATAGCTCATATTTTTCAATTGGTATTAATTATCACAATATGTATCTACTTTTCAAAATTGGTATCATGAGCCTTCACTTTCTATTCAATTGGTATCTTGTTTAAACTTTCAATTGGTATCAAAATTATTTTGCAAATTGTTATCTATGTTGGTTTCAAAATTGTTTTCAATTTTCAAGTGATATTTCTAGCTTTTTAATTAATATCTATGTTTCTTTTACAATTGGTATCTAGTTTTAAAAATTTGTTTTGATATTTATTGCCTATATGCAAGGAAAGTTAACTTAACATCTTCTCCATATATAAATTTATAATGAGTGTATTGTATAAAAAAGAGATTGACATCTCTTCTCCATATCGTACACATGTATAGGGGGAGCTTAACATCTCCATATATACATTGTATATTATGCTTACATGGGTTAGGGTTTAGTCGTTTCTTCTCCATGTAATTCATTTGTAGTGGGGGAGTTAACTTAACGTCTCTCCTCTTCATAGATTTGTATAACATATATTTTTAGCATATATTCTTACCCTTTTGTTGATGAGTTGACAAAAAAGGGGAGAGAAATTTGAGTTTATATATGTATATTATGTTTGTGTTTATGCATATGTTTGTTATGCTTGTTTGGAACTCAGAACTTACATTGAATATCTATATTGTTTATTTGCTATGCATGGGTTAAGTGGGAGATTTACAAAGCTTTTCTCCATTCATGCAAATATTACTCTATGAGTTTTGGCATCATCAAAAAGGGAAAGACTGTTGGCCCAAAGGCTTCTCCTTTTTGATGATGACTAACTTACGTATTTATATTACTAATGATCTTATTATGTTTAAGTTTCAGATATTGATCAAGACTAAGTTGGTATTTATCTTCTTTGAAGCTAACACATGGTGATTCATGGACTCAAGCTTATATTACATATCTAGTATTCAAGACAGAGTCTAGCTCAGATAATCAAGTTTGAATCAAGTTTACTTGAAGAAGAAGATCTACAAGAAGATTTGTGTAGAGTTTGTGAGTTTAGATCGCTTGTAAATAATAGATTAGTTTTGATTGTTGAAGCTCACACACAAAAGTTTTCATATCTAGTTTTTTGATTTTGGTATTTTACAAGGATTGGTTTTTAAAACATATCCAATATTTTTCAAATTTTTATATCATGTTTTAAACATGTATCTTATAGGCTATGTATTTCCAAAACATTTTTTAAACCAATAAAAAAATATTTAAAAATAAGTTTGATTTCAAAAATTATCCAAAAATCTATTTGTAGGTTTGGTCGGTTGACCGCCCTCTTGGTTGTTTTTGGGTGTTCGCTGTGCATGTTGTCACGTTTGTTGGATGACCAACCGGTCAACTGGCAAACCTAGCAATCGACCGGGGCGGTTGACCAACTGTCACACCCAAGTCTCTGTTGAGATGAGTCGATCGGTGGTCGACCGACGTCAATTGGCTAGTTCAATATTTTGAATTACCAGTCGACCGGCCGGTCGACCGATCTACTGCTCATCACACTTCTAGTGTTTGACTATAATTTTTTATTTTGATATGCAATCAATCTGATTCAAATTACTTTACAAAGATAACTTTTAGTACTACATTTCTTATTCAATAGTTGTTTTTTGATTCAAACATTAAAGACGTCAAATATTAGTTTGAAGTCAGTTCATGTTCTAAAAATAATTTACATTTTCTTAATATGACACCTTTCAGTATTTTAATCACTCTAGTTTTGATGATGATTAACTCATTTAGTTAAAGTACTAATAAGCTTGTTGTGTTTAAATTTAAGATATTGATCAAGATCTTAGTTGGTGTTTAGTATCTTTGAAGCTAACACATAGTGATTCAAGAGCTCAAGCTTATATTATATATCTAGTAGTGAAAATGGAGTCTACCTCAGAGAATCAAGTTTGGATTAAGTCTACATAGATAAGAAGATCTACAAGATGACTTGTCTAGAGTTTATGAGTTTAGAACACTTGTAAAGAATAGAATAATTTTGATTGCTCAAGATTACACACATAAAAAGTTTTCATATCTAGTTTTCCGGTTTTTATACTTTACAAGGTTAGTTTTTAAATACATGTCCAATATTTTTCAAATTTTAATATCATGTTTCAAACATGTATCTCATAGTCTATATATTGCTAAAACAATTTATAAACTAATACAAAATATTTAAAATAAGTTTGATTTATTAAATTATCTAAAAATCTATTTTAAGGCCAGGTCAGTCGACTGGGTGGTCAACTGAGCCTCTTGGCTGTTTCTGGGTGTTCGCTTGAGCACGTTGTGCACATTTGTCGGATGACCGACCAATCGACCTATAAATCTAGCGGTCAACCAGATGGTCGATCGACTGTTACACCCAAGTCTCTATTGAGATCGGCCAATCATGTTGTCAACCGATGCCTCTTAGCTAGTTAAATATTTTGAATTATCGGTTGACTGGCCGGTTGACCAATATGCTGATCTGCTCGTCACCCTTATAGTGTTTTTACTATAATTTTTTATTTTTATATTCAATCAATGTAATTCAAATTGCATTACAAAGAAAACTTTCTACATTTCTTATTCAATAATTATTTTCTGACTCTAAAGTTAATGATATTAAATATTAGTTTGAAGTCAATTCATGCTCTGAAAACAGTTTACAGTTTTCTGATTTAACAACTTTTAGTATTTTAATCATAAAATTTTACTCTAATATCCTATCGATTTTATTTAAGTTGCATTAGATAGAAGATTTAACTATCTACAAATTCTCTCTATATGCTCACTTTCAAATTCTAACATGTTAGAGCTCAAAACTATGCTCACAGTTGACCTATTGCATAGACTGGTGTCTGGTCGGTCGACCGTCAGGTTCCAACTGTCAGAAATTTGACCGTTAGATGGTCGACCGGCCGGTCGATCGATAAGCCATTTCTGGCACCTTTTTGATCCTAACAGCTATTTTTCTTGTGGCTATATATATGGGGTTTTAGGTGAGTTTTGTACAAGCATTTTAAGTGCTAATATTCTCACTTTCAATAGAGTTTTTCAACAAGCTTTTTAAAAGTTTTTGTGTTCCAAATCCATATACCTATTGGGTTTCAAAGTCTTGAAAAATCAAAGAAAGCAAGTTATGGGAAATTCTAGTTTCAAGTTTTCAATTTCCATGTTATTCAAGAAGTTTCCCCAAGTGTTTGCTTTTGTGTTTCACTTCCAAAATCTTTATTTTCTCACCATCTTGAGCTATTCATTACAAAATCTATCTTCTAGGATTTTGTATTGTGAGAGGTGTTGTTGGTGTTTTTGTGATCACCAAGTGTTGTTGTGTTTTAGCTTGTGCCTTCCCTCTTGTGTAGAGGTGATTGCTTTGCGCATAGGCTTTGTGCCTTCTCTTGTGTAGTGAATTGAGTTTGTATCCTTTGTGGAGTTTCTTAGTGGAGATAGTAAAAATCTTCCACACGGTGAAGGCGGGGACGTAGGGCTTGGTGCTCGAAGCTCGATAAATATCCTTGGGTTTTTGTTTGGTTATCTCTCTCTAAACTCTACTCTCTTTATATCTTACTTTGCTACTATTATTCATCTATACATACTTGATATTTTTTGTGTGCTCATACTTGTTATAATCAAAGAGAACTATTGAAGCATCTCAACTCTTAAAAAAGAGGAATCTTGAGGAGAAGTTTAAGAGCCCTTCACCGGGAATTTAACTTCACTCTTAGATATCTATTGTGGTAGTGTAATAGTTGTAATTATACAGTATTTATCATTAAATTAGCAATATACTTATTCACCGCCATAGGTGAACTTTCACCTTAGTTCTCTTTTCTCTTCATTGCTTGCCATGGCCGCTTCTCAGTTTTTCTTCTCTCTTAAAAGTCATTGAAAAGTTTTATCTACCTATGGATCAATATATCTACCAATTCTTCACTTTTGAATCTTTATATGAATCAATCAGGAAACAGTCTCTGAAGGTTCAACCTCTGGTTTGCAAGGGGGACGGGTGCATGGCCGAGCTTTGATCTCTGTTGATGAAGCACCTTTTTCAGTCTACAGAAAAAACTCCTGATGTTAATTTTCTAGTCTAAATTCAAATTTTAAACTATTATCAAATATTGTTAAATCAATAGGAAACAAATAATCCCCAATAATGGCGCCAAAAACTTGATATGCGATTTGACAAGTGCACAAATTGTTTAGCAAGCAATAGAGTAGTGAGTAGAGTATCATCCTACAAGATTGATGTCTATTGAATACCAAACTATTTTGTCCTAGTTTTATTTGAAGAAACAGTTGTAAAGTAAAAGTAAAATAGATTACAAAAATAAAATTAAACATATTGATTTTTTTGGATTTGATAATATTGGCTTAAAGGCTCATCACTTTAGTTTTACTAATGATTAAACTTATGTAGTTTGTACTAATGATCTTGTGATGTTTTAGTTTTAGGTTTAATCTGGATCATAGTTTAGTATTTAGCTTCAATAAGAGAGTCAAAGTCAAGTTTTTAAAGCAAATAGTGTTGATTTAAGGGATCAAGCATAAAAATCATATCAAA
Organism: Agave tequilana; assembly: GCA_038442645.1. Lineage (NCBI taxonomy): Eukaryota > Viridiplantae > Streptophyta > Magnoliopsida > Asparagales > Asparagaceae > Agave > Agave tequilana. Next base: position 190,700 of record JAVJIF010029691.1, on the reverse strand, counting down.
AACTCAAGAAGGAGTCTAACTCGAAAGATTGAAGTTTGATCGAGTCAAAATGAAGAAAAAGATCATTTCAAGAAGAAGACTCTAGTTTGTAAGGATGTTTAGATTTTTGTAAAGAATAGATTAGTTTTAATTGCTCAAGTTCTCTCTCTCACACACACATCAAATTTCGATATTTATTTTTTAGATCAAAAAATTTTAGTTATCAGTTTAATCGGCTTATGGTTTTAAAGTATATTATTTTTTAGAAAATCAAGTTTCTACATTTTCAAAATGAATTTGAAAATACAAAATAAAGTTCACATGTTATTATAATATGCATAGATTTTTAATTCCACGTATTTGTGCTCAATTGTATTTATATGAACTTATTTTTGTGTAATTTATAGATTTAAAAAAGATTTTAAAAGAATATTACCCATATACACATGTGCTCTATTCAATCAAATAAAGTGAGTCACCACATCTCAGTGCTCTATTCATTCATATAATGTAATTTATAGAAATTTATTTGAATTTAAAAATCCACTATATATCTATGTGCTCTATTCATTCATATTAATCCAATCTGCACTCTTTCTTAACTTTAAGTCAATCTCCACTCCAATAAATTCTCAATAATAAATCTAAATATCAACAAATCTAATAAATCAAATAATATTACCCATCGATAAAGTGAGTCACCACATCTTAGCGCTAAGATACTAACTCTACATACACACACACATCAATAATATATCAATTTCATTCTCCATCAACTGATCCAGTCTCATCCTAATATAGTCCACTGATCTAATCTATTAATGAAGCAGTCTCATTAATTATTCCTTAACTTTACAATTAAATTCTCATCTGGTTATTTACTAATAAGGAGGATCAAGACTAATCTCATCTGCCTAGAATAATGGAACGAATCGACAATGCTATTGGTAACAGAGTAACGAAATATCAATAAAATAATATCAGAGCATTACAATATAACAATAGTGATCGACCTGAACAGAATAATGCAGAATAATATATACATGCACATGATACATTAAGATAAAACACTAAAATTGAAGTAGACCAATAAACAAATACTCACATGAAATGACGTGTTTTTGTAACTGAATCACCATTCGATCTCCACTGCACGAACCGTACGAATATCCAGATCATCCTATGTGTTAGTTTTCGAATCGCCAGCGCATTGAGTCCATAACGAACATAAATTTAGGTCAGGTCTGGGTCTTCTGTTACCGGGTTTAGAGCGCATAGACAGGTCTGCATCGCCGTAACATATAACCAAACACATATAACTACACATACACATAAATGCACATGTACACACCCCTATACATATATATACGAGTTTATACATACATACACACTCCTACATAAACATACACAATATTCACACACTTATAATCATGCATACATTTATACATACATACACACTCCTACATAAACATATACAACAAACATGCACACCTCCATGCACGCATAACACATATCCACAAATGTACCATCACATAATAATTTATGCACACCCAATCACAAATGACACATACATAAATAAATACATAATAACATAGAAACAAAAAGTAAGAAAGGGCACACTCACAGTGCAGAAGGAGACATGGCCGGGAGAAGACCGCGGTGAAGCTCGCTGGAGGAGGCGAAAGCCGCGGAGGGGGAGAATGAAGTGTTCGGCGACGGAGGAGGCGAAGGCCGCGAGAATGTTAGGGTATCGCGAGTTGCCGTCAGGGTCTCGATAGAGAAGAAAGAGGAGCCCATATGATGGGTTGGGGTTGCCAGCAAAGGAAGAAGGAGAAGACTAGATTAGAGTTTTGGTTTTGGATTAGATATTTATATAGGAGATGTTAATTGGTTATGATTATATAGTTAAAATTAGGATACTTTAAGATTAGATGGTTAGGATTAGGAGATAATGAGAGATAAGGTTAGTTAGGATTTTTATTTAATTAAGATAACTATAGAATTTAGTAGTTAGGATTACGAGAATTGGGTTGGTTAACATTTGTTTTTGATGGATAGGATTAGATCGTATTAAATATAAGGAGAGAGGTATAAGGTTAGTGATTAGGTAGTTAAGATATAATTACATAGTTAGGATTTAGCTGATAGGATAAGGATTAAAATAGATTTAAAATTAGTTAGGATTTTATTTTGAAATAGAATTAGTTGAGATTGTGATTTTGAAAATAGGATTTAGATTTGGGTAAGTTAGAAGTAGATATGATTTTTATTAGGATTTGGACTTAAGGTAAGATTAAAATTAGATATTGGATAATAGGTTTTGGTTTGGTTTTGACTAAAATAAAAGAAAAATAGAAATGGGCCCATGGTGTAGGCTAAGAAAAAATAAAAGAAAGATATGAAACAGATATTGGCTAATGATAAAAGGTAAAGTATATAGAAATGAGTATTTGGGTTTAGATTGGGCTTAGGATAAAGAATAAGAATATGAAAGAAAAAGAAGGAGAAAAATAGGGGCAGGAAGTGAGCATGTCTAAGAATAATGCACAAAATAAATATCAATAATATTAATAATAAGAATAATAACAATAATACACAAAGATATTTAACAATAACAATAATAATAATTACCAATAGTAATAACCATAATAATAATGCATAACAACAATAACAATTAACACAAAATACATGCAATAAAAAACATTATTATTCATTATTAAATCTTGTATTTCAAAAATAAAGATATTACAGAATTGAAAAGATATATGCAGGCCTAAAGCTGATTTTGGGGGGGGAGTGGGCTTAGAAGACTTCCTAATATTAATAAAGCCTCAGGTGTTCGGCTAGTTTGGAGGCTATAGTGCGGGTAGAGAATTTGAAAATATTGCAAAATTTCCTTGCATCAATGAAAGATTATAACAATTCTAAAAACACCAATTACAAGAGAGAGGAGATTTTCAAGCTCAAATCTCATTTTTGTTTAATGTCGTGTTCTTAGTGCAGAGGTGGAAAGTGATTCTTATTTTCTTTGACCGGCTGAACGTCAAGCCCTTCTGAAACTCTTCTCCTCAGATTACAAATGGAGTAGCACAGCTCCTATCAATGAAATCTCAAAGAGACTTAGGCAACAAACTGAACTCAGCAAGTTGGTAGAAGAGTTGAACTCTTTATAAATATTGCTCAGCTAAAAAAATTTCGCCCCCTCTTTAATAGCAAACTGTGCAATTTTTAGGGTTTTTAGGGGTAAAATTATTCCCTAAAAAGCCTCCATGATTGGGGTTTACTGCCCTCATTACATGGGCTAAACTTGACCCAGTAATGGGGGTAGTTATAACTGAGACGCAGGGCTCCTCTGTAGTCAGAACGCGGGCTTGACCTCTACGTTTAGCCATTGAGATGACGCTGGACGCGGGCCTCGAGCTCCGCGTTTGGACACTGCTGTAGTATTGAAACGCAGACGTCGAGCCCTACGTTTTGGTACTGTAATGATGTTGAGACTCGAGCCTCGCTTCTTGGCTTTGTAGTGATGCTGAGATCCGAGCTCTATCTTTGCGTTTGGAATGCGGGCTTGAGCCTTGTGTTTAGCCATTAAGGTAACGCTGAACGCGGGTCTTGAGCTTCGCATTAGGACGCCACGGTGATGTTGAAACGCGAGCCTCTGACTCTGCGTTTCTTTATTGACGTGGTATTAGATGCGCGCCTCGAGCTTCGCATTTGCAACGGGGCTTCAAGATTTGACGTGAGCTTCAAACTTTGTACCTCAATACTAAAGTAGTACTGAGACGCAGGCTTTGAGCTCTACCTCTTGACATTATAGTGGTGTTGAGAAATGGGCTTCGAGCCATGCGTTTTACCTTTGCCATGAGTGGCTTTGATTAGCATCGCGTCTGAAGCATGGACTCTGTTATCTGATGACTTGCCTTCAGTAATTTTTAGACAGTATATAACTATGTTCATCAGATTCTCTTTGGGCAATATGGATGAGAGCACATTATCTGCATGGTCACCATTTGTCTCAATCAGATGCTAAATTGCTTGACTCAGGCACATGAAAATGGATATGTTCTCTGAAATCTAATACTCTTGATAATATGGAGAAAGTGATTGACAATGGGTCTACTACATCTCTCCTATTTGACATATGGGTGTAGGATACAATTTTGATTGATTAATTGTCTGATACTAACTTGTCATCTGAAATTCACAAATGATCAGTTTCAGACATTGTTCTTACTGGCAAATGGTGCTTGAGAGACCAGGCTTTGTTACTTGCATGTGACTGCATTTGCAGGCAAAGAATCCCAATCTCAATAGCTGCAGATACCTGTAAGTGGAATTTTTCATGTTTTGGCTGACTTAGTTTTGAATCGCTTGGGGGTTGGTGAAAGAAGATAATGAACAATTTCATTTCTATAAAGTAGTATGGTTTCACACACATAGTCCTAAGATGGCTATATGCTTTCTTAGAGCCCTACATTACAAGCTACTCACAAGAGATTTTTTGGTATCAATTGGAGTATCTGATACTGCTACATGCCTATTATGTGGATCGGATCAGGAGAGTGTTTAACACTTATTCTTCATATGCCCTTTCTTTGCTTATGTGTGGACTTTGTGTAGATTCAAATTGGGAATTCTTGGCAGAATTGGTTCAATGCAGGAAGAAGCTAAGTTGATTCAGTTCAGCTGTGGTGTCAGAGGTGAATCTGACAACCAATAATAATTGTTGGTTACTGGAATCAATCTGACAACTAATCAATATCACTGAAATATTAACAATCTAATTAGCCAGGTTAGCAAATATCAGGTGGGAGGTTTTTCGTTCAATAGAATGTCCCTTAATTTAAGAACCCATTTTCAATTTCCTTCCTTGGTTAAACACCAATTAGACTGATATAAATCAGTCTCAATATATTGAATATCAGTATATCCCCTGTATAAAGAAATTAATTCACTTATACAGTACTTGGAGTGAGGTACGCTTAAAGCGAATCTCCTTAAGACAATTACGTATTGATGTTTCTTACTTCTGTTCTGCTTCAACTTGAAGAAAATGTCTGAGACTAATCAAGATAACTCTAGCAAGGCACCAAACATGCAGCTATAAGCTTTGATGCCTACTCCACTTCCTAACCCGAAGCCGGAGAAGCCAGGAAAATTTGACGACACAGAATTCAAGAGGTGGCAACAGAAGATGCTTTTCTACTTGACCACTCTTCATCTGGCCAGATTCCTGCAAGAAGATCCACCAGAGCCCGAAACTCATTCTTGGACTAAATGTGACTTCCTTTGCCGAAATTATATTTTAAATGGACTGGATGACTCTCTTTACAATGTCTACAGTCCTATCACAACGGCAAAGAAGTTATGGGCCAGTCTTGATAAGAAGTACAAGACTGAGGATGTTGGTACTAAGATGTTCATCGTAGGATGATTTCTGGAGTGCAAAATGTGGATAGCAAGACTGTAATCAGTCAGGTGCAAGAGTTCTAATTTATTTGCACGAGATAGAAGCTGAAGGTATGATTCTACCTGAAACCTTTCAGGTTGCTACTATCGTGCAGAAACTCCCACCTGCGTGGAGAGATTTCAAGAACTATCTGAAGCACAAGCAAAAGGAGTTGAAGTTGGAAGATCTCATTGTGAGGCTTCGAATCGAGGAGGACATCAAAAAGTCTTAGAAAAGGAGCAGTAAGAACTCCTATGAAGCAAAAGCCAATGTGATCGAAGACTCACAGGGGAAAGCATGTACTTCCAAAGGCTTAAAACGGAAGAAGACTTCCCAAGGGTACAAAGGCAAGGTCCAAGAAGGAAAGAACATGCGTTTCAAAGGAACCTGCTATATTTGCAACAAAGAGGGGCATAAAGCGAATGAATGTTGCAGCCATCTCAAATAGAACAATTATCTTGTTGATGGACTTTTTAAAGCCAATGTTGCAGTGGTAGATAAAAAGTCTGTGTATTTGTACCCGAAGCTTATAAATAAAGGAAAATCTTCTGTTTATTTGCTTGAGTCTCCTATTATATGGCATGCTAGATTAGGGCATGTAAATTACAAGTCTTTAAAGAACTTGTCTAATCTAGGATATATTCCTAAACTCAACTTGGAAGAAATTCGCAAGTGTGAGATTTGTGTTGAGGCCAAGTTAGCGAAAAATTCATTTCACTCAATTGATTGAAATACAGAACCTTTAGGGTTAATTCATACCTATCAGTGTGACTTAAAGTTTATCCAACTATAGGCGGTAAAAAGTATTTTATTACTTTTATTAATGATTGTACAAGATACTGTTATGTATATCTTTTAAACAGTATGGATGAGATAATAAATATGTTTATAACATATAAAGCTGAAGTTGAGAATCAACTCAACAAGAATATCAAGATTCTAAAATCTGATGAGGCAGAGAATATGAATCAAATGATTTTAGTGAGTTATGTGCTAAATTTGGTATAATCCATCAAACAACAGCACCATATACTCCTCAGCAAAATGGAATTGCTGAACGGAAGAACAGAACTTTGAAGGAGATGGTTAATTTCATGCTCGTAAGTTCTGGAGCTCCGCAGAACTTGTGGGGGGAAGCTCTGTTAACTGCAAATTATATTCTAAACAGAGTACCCCACAGGAAACTTGGTCTTATACCATTCGAGTTATGGCATGAAAGGACACCTTCCTACCATTATCTCAAAATGTGGGGGTGCCTTGCAAAGGTGCTAGCACCATTACCTAAAGAGACTAAGTTGGGAGCAAAAACTATGGACTGTATATTCATAAGCTATGCCTTGAATAGTAGTGCCTAAAGATTTCTGGTTCATAAATCAGAGATACCAGATATTCATCTAAACATGATTATCGAATCTAGAGAAGATGTGTTCTTTGAAGATATTTTTTCATATAAACGGGAAACAGATAAGACTTCTGGGAAAAGAACACATGAGATAGCATTCAGGGATGAAAGCCCCGAGGAACCGATTGTTAATACGGAAATTGAACCAAGAAGAAGTCAGAGATCTAGAATCTCAAAATCTTTTGGTCCAGATTACATTTAAAGAGGCTACGTCAACCCCAGAAGCACAAATGTGAAAATAAGCTATAAATAGCGAAATAAAATCCATACTAAGTAATCATACTTGGGAATTAGTAAACTTGCCTCCTGGCAGTAAACCAATTGGGTGTAAGTTGATTTTCAATAGAAAATTAAAACCCGATGGATTTATCGATAAGTACAAGGCTAGATTAGTAGCCAAGGGTTATCAACAAAAAGAAAGACTTGACTACTTCGATACTTATTCACCAGTAACAAGAATAACGTCCATTCGGATGTTGATTGCAATTACAGTATTGCATAACTTAGATATCCATCAAATGGATGTCAAGACTGCATTCTTAAATGGTGAATTAAATGAAGAGATATATATGGAGCAACCTGAAGGATTTATAGTCAAGGGCCAAGAACACAAGGTGTAAATTGGTAAAATCCTAATACGGTCTAAAGCAGGCTCAAAAATAATGGCATGAGAAATTTGATAGTGTCATGATCAAAGATGGATTCACTATCAATGAATGCGATAAGTGTGTTTACACTAAAATAGTTGAAAATGCATGTATCATTGTTTGTCTTTATGTAGATGACATGTTGATACTTGGGACTAATATTGAAATTAAGTCCACTAAAAGAATGTTATCCAACAGTTTTGACATGAAGGATCTGGGGGTTGCTGATGTAATTTTAGGAATTAAAATTACCAGAACACCAGATGGAATCAGTCTATCTCAATCTCACTACGTGAATAAAATGATAGAAAGATTCAAGGATCATGGGATAAAGGAGAATACAAATCCTTTTCTCCCACATGTTCACCTTCATAAGAATACAGGAACTGGAATACGCCAGTTGGAGTATTCTCAGATTATCGGAAGTCTAATGTATTTGATGAATTGCACTAGACCTGATATTACTTACGCTGTAAGTAAGTTAAGCAGATACACTAGTAATCCTAGTGATCTACATTGCACCTCTCTACTACGAGTATTAGGTTACGTATCACATACCAAGGAATATGCCTTAAGATATGGACAGTATCCACCTGTACTTGAAGGATACAGTGATGCAAATTGGATTGTAGATCTGAGGAATCAAAATCAACTAGTGGATACGTATTTACTCTAGGAGGAGTAGCAATATCTTGGAAATCTTCTAAGAAAACATGTATTGCCCGTTCCACTATGGAATCGGAATTCGTAGCCTTAGATGAGGCCGGAGATGAAGCAGAATGGCTTCGACAATTCTTGGAAGATATACCATTATGACAAAAGCCAGTGCCCGCTATATATATACACTTGATAATCAAGCAGCTATATCTAGGGCACAAAATGTTATATACAACGGTAAGTCTAGACATATTCGTCGTAGACATAATACCGTGAAGCAGTTGCTCTCAAATGGAATTATCTCTATTGACTTTGTATCGTCAAAGGATAATTTAGAAGATCCGCTTACTAAAGGTTTAAGTGGAGAGCGTATAAACTGCGCATCGAGGGGAATGGGTCTAAAAGCCTAACCTTACCGAGTCAGCTTAATGGAAACCTCACTTAGCGACTGGAGATCCCACGGACTAAGTTCAAGAAGAAAAACTAGTTATGATTGACTCAACATGTAAGCACTTGGGAGCTTGACTCCAATCCATTCCTAAGGTGCACATAAGTGTTTTTCTACAAGTGGATTAAGGATAAGCTTAACGCTTTTAATAATGCCTATATCTTGTAACTAAACAAGTAGAGTAGAGTAGACTACTTTTAATAGGACAATTACCTATGTGAGTATAGAGTTGGGTCGGCTCTTTGGGAATTTCTATGGAGGCTGTTATTCCCTAAAGATACTCTCTAAAACCAAGAATGTCCAGGGCCAAAATGGACACAACCGAGAAACAAAGTTAATTTGAAAAGTCACTGTGTGAAGCTTATTACCTTGGCTTACACTAATGGCTAACAGTTCAAGACCTAGTTCACTGATTAGCCAGTAAGTCCGATAAACCTTTCGCTATGGAAGGTTCAAGATCTAGTTCACCTATCCTGATGCAGTTTCTTTTCTAAAGTACCTTTCACAATAGAGTCAGTCTCTTTGTGTGTCAATTCCTTAAATCTCTATTCATTGTGGGGGATTGTTGGAATATGAAGAATATATATGTGAATCTTTGAATTGAATTACGGCGAGATCCATTGATCGAATCAATTGGATGATGGTTGGAGTGTGTTCTCCTTCCATAGGGGATGAACATGGTATATTCACATGTTCAATTCTGACTTCGAATGAATGAGATATTCAAGTCTAAAGATTTCCTAATTTAAAGCCAAAATGGGACTAAAGGTAGCTAAAAGCATTTAGTCCCACATTGGCCATGGGATAGAAGTACGTAGTGTTTAAATAGAGAAAATTAAGAACAAAGGGCTGTTGGCCCAAAGGCCGTCCACTCTAGTTTAGATGATGATTAACTCATGTAGTTATGTTTACTAATTATCTTGTGATGTTTAGTTTCAGACCATTAACCAAGATATTAGTTGGTGATTAGCTTCAACAAGGAGTTTCCTGAAGCCTTTCACAAGGTGATTCCAGAGCCCGAGCATCAAGATCATATATAGCACTCATTAGAGTCAAGCTCGGTGGATCACGAAGTTTTGAATCGAGTCGGCTTGAAGACAGAGTTCGTCAAGAAGATCTCGGTACCTTAGTTTTAGTGTTTGTGTTTTAGATCCATTTGTAAAGATTAGATAGTTGATATGCTCAAGTTCACAACACACACGTTTTATGGATATTGGTTTTTCGGTTTTTGGTTTAACCGCTATTGGTTTACATGAATAGTTTAGATCAAAACAAGTTTACTTTATTTTTATGTATATTAGATGCGTTCTATATACATACATGCTTCATGTCCTAGACAAACTTATTTTGATATGCCTATTCATGTGTTTTAGTGTTTTGGTATTTTAACTAAACATATTTTTGGAAATAAAGTAAAAAAACTATGATATGTATATGTTTCATGTATATTGGATTTCTATCCATATGCATCATGTTTTAAGTTGGTTTAATATCGTGTATTTGAATTTGGATAAGTTTTGGAGAAAATGAATTTTCTTTTGAAAAATCTAAGTTTGGAAAAATACAGGTTTTGGTTTTCGGTAATTTTTCCATAACACAAAAATGGTTCAAAATGTTTGAAATTTGTGTTGAAAATTTTCACACAAGTTTGTTTTTCAATGTAGAATGATAAAACTATTTTTTTCAATTTTTAGAAGTTTTATGGGAATTTTTAGAATATTTTTAAACCCAGTTTTCTGACCCAGAACCATGCCTGCCAGGCTCTGGCGGTCAACCGGCCGGTCGACCGAATCCAGAGTCAGTCGATCGGGTCAGTCGACCGACATGCACAGACCTGTGCACGTTGGCCAGGTTCTTGGGCCGGTCGACCGGCCGGAGAGCTTTGCTCTCTGTTTTTTTTTTACGGTCGACCGGCCGGTCGACCGCAGGCTTCCAACGGTCAAAAATATGACCATTGGCGGTCGACCGGGTGGTCGACCACCAGCCGCCCTGGCTGACTTTTTCAGCCAACGACTAGTTTTTTGTAGGAGGCTATGTAAGCCCCATTTCTTGGGGATTTTGCCTAAGTTTTTGAGCAAGAAAAATTTCTCTATTCTCTGATTTTTAAAACAAGTTTTTAAAGTGTTTAAGAGCTTAAAAGATTTCATCTTTATTGTTTTCAAGGGTTTAGAAAATTTAAAGAAAAATAGGTTTTTGGGATATTGCTTTAGATCTTCATTTCTATCATATTGCAAGTGTTTTCCCAAGGATTTTTCTTTGTTATTTGATTTCCAAAACACCTTGATTTCCACACTTGAGCTATCATTCTATCCTCTCTATAGGATCATTTGTTTATGGAAAAAGGAATTGGCTTGTGGTTGAGATATACCACTTGTTGTAAAAACCCTCCTTGATTTGTTGTATCCCTCTTTGGTAGAGGTTGATTGGAGTGGTGTATTGCTCCCTCTTTGGTAGAGGTTGAGATTGTTGGTGTGCTCCCTCTTTGGTAGAGGTTGAGGTGTTGGTTTACTCCCTCTTGGTGAGGTGGAGTTGGGGTTAGTTTATATCCCACTTCGGTAGAGGTGATTTGTGGTTGTTTGGCTACGAGCCTACCCCTCGTGTGTGAGGTGGTGATTGTATTGTCTCGGTGGAGGTTGTATTAGTTGAGAGAGGAGTTCGGTACTGCTATTGGATTGGAAATCCTTCTCGGTGAAGGCGGGGATGTAGAGCTCGGTGCTCGAACCTCGAAACACATCTTCTTGTTTGTGTTCGATCAATTGACTCTCTTTATTTGTGCTGTGCATCATTCATATCATCATATCTTATATGCTTGTGTTGTGCCTTGCATTGATTCATATTGCTTATATCTATATGCTTGGTTTGTTTGTGTGTACCTCACTTGTACTTAACCACGAGAGCTTCATATTGCACCTCAACTCTTATTCAGAGGAATCAAGAGGAGTTAGTCAAGAGCCCTTCACAGGAAATTCAGCTACACTCGTTGGTTGTACTAAGTGTAGTTGCAAATTAGTTTAAATTTTTGCATTTAGTTCATTAGGTTAGCAGTACACCTATTCACCCCCTTCTAGGTGTACTTACAATTGGTATCAGAGCCTACGCTCCTGATATTTGGTTTAACCACCTAGGAGTGTGATCTTGGTTTGCTAATCTATCATTTGTATTTGCATTTAGCACACTATTTGTTTGCACGCACTCATGGACTTCATGACCCCACTTATGTTTGATTCTTCCAACATTGTTATTTGGAAGACTAGGATGTCCATGTACCTAAAAACCTTAGGCTTGCATGTTTTCCTTGCGGCTACTAAGAAATGCTATCTTGGCAACCGCAATCATATAGGGGCCAATACACAAGCCCTTGAGGCTATTAGAGGCACGCTTTCTAAAAAATATCTTATGCTTGTTTCTAATTTTGATTCCGCCTTTGCAGTGTGGAACAAATTGACCACCTCCAAGCTCCAAATGCCAATCCAACTGGAGGAGGAATCTAGTGGAGAATCCGAGTCACAATGCTTCATGGTCCAAGGGAATGACTCCCTTGAGGTACACTCGGAAACTCAATTAGATAATGATGATGCTAGTTCTTCTAGTAATAAGCATGTTGATCCTAATACTTCGAATGAAGAACTATCCATTGTTTGTGAAAAATTGATAGAAAAATATAATTTGTTGAAAAAGAAAAGTCTAGGACTTAACAATGAAAATAAAAATTTGCTTTCTAGACTTGACTTGGTTTTGCAAGAAAAGGTGGAGATTTCTAATGAGAGGGATTCATTGAAATCTCAACTTGATCTTGCCCTAAAAGAAAATGAATTTTTGAAAAATAAAAATGATTGTAAAATAATTTTGAAGAAAAATGAAAACTTGTCTTCAAAAATTGATTTTGTTGTAAAAGAAAATGATTCTTTAAAAATAAAAATCGCTTCTATTTCAAAGGATTTAGAAGATTGTTTAAAGAAGAACATTGTTTTGAAAAATGATTTGTCTTCTCATGTTTGCCATGCTAGTGTAGCTTCACCATATAGCTCACATATTGCATGCTCCACTTCTTCTAAAATTGAAAAAGATATAAATTTGTTAAAGAAGAATATGAATTGTTTGGGATCCACTTTGAGCCATTGTGCCAAGAGCCATACACGTTTGGAATCTTTATTTCGAAAGAAACAAGTTTCATCTTTGCATGCACACCATCCACGGCATACACATGCTCCTCACGGTCACACCCATCACATGTATGGCTCATGTGTACACTTGTACACATTGTGGACGTAAGGTCCACCTTGCTAAATTTTGTTATGATAGAATACAAGTTTCTAATTTAGCAAATAAATTTGTTTGGGTTAGGAAAGAGACTAACCCCATGGACCCAAAAGAGTGTGGGTACCAAAGACCTATTGTATTTGATGTAGGTGTGGGCTCTCGCATGACGTGAGAGTATAGGTACCTTGAGGTGGATGTGTTCCGAGCTTCATGATGACTATTTGGATGCATCACTTTCAAGGGATGTTTGGTGGGAGGACCACCGTGTTTTGGAGACTTGGAGAGTTGCCCTTTAGGTTTTGGTAACGATCTCTAACTCCTATTTATTGTTTACATGCTTTCATATCATTGTTTATAGCATGTTTTGATGTTATAGATTATTATGATAATGTCATGTTTATTAGACCTTTGATATGCATGTATAGCTTTTGAGACACCCATGCTTAATATGGACCATTAGTTTGTGTTCACACATATGTTTTGCTATCATGTCTATCATAGTTCTAATAACATGTGAATTTACATAATGATTATGTTTGTGAAATCACCTAGAGGGGGGGTGAATAGGTGATAATGCTAATCTAGAAACTAAATGCGCTAAATGCGAAAGTTAAAAACAAATTTGCAACACACTTAATACAACACACAAGTGTAGCCGAATTCCCCGTGAAGGGCTCTGGACTAACTCCTCTTGATTCCCCTAGATAAGGGTTGAGGTGCTATATGAAGCTCTTGTGGTTAAGTATAAGTGAGGCACACAAGCAACCAAGCATACAATAGATATGACAATATAATATAACAAGGCACAAATGCAAGCAATAAGATATGAATGAATGAATGATGCTTTGCACAAATAGAGAGAGAGAGAGAGAGTTAGAGAGACAATGGATCAAACGCAAACACAAAGATATGTTTCGAGGTTCGAGCACCGAGCTCTACGTCCCCGCCTTCACCGAAAAGGATTTCCAATCCACTAGTCCACCGAGGACTCCCACTGAGGGAACCTCCACCGAGGAGGATTTTTACAATAAGGGAGCACCGAACTCCTCTCTCAAATACCACCTCACAATCGAGGGGTAGGCCCGTAGCCAATACAACCACAACACCTCTACCGAAGAGGGTTACAACCAAACTCCAACACCACCTCACCAAGAGGGAGTAAACAACAATCTCTACCTCTACCAAAGAGGGAGCAAATACCAACCCAATACAATAACCTCAACCTCTACCAAAGAGAGAGCAACACAAGAAATCAAGGGTTTACAACGAGTGGTATGTTTCAGCCACAAACCTCTTTCCTTTTTCCACAAACAAAGATCCTAAATAGATTAGGATAAATGATATAGCTCAAGTGTGAAAAACAAGTGTTTTGATCAAAGAAAATCACTTGGGAAAAATACCAAATGAATATAGAAATTTAGATCAAGAAAACAATTCCCAAAACCTATTTTCTTTAAAAATAACAAAACACTTAAAAACAAATAAATGAATCTTTTTGGCACTTTAAACTCTTTTGAAAACTTGTTTTTAAAACCAGGGAATGAGGAAAAATTAGCTCTAAAAATCTTTGAGAAAACCATGAAGAGATGGGGTATTTATAGCCCCAAAACAAAACTAGTCGTTAGGCTGAAACTGTCAGTCTGACAGTCCTCCGGTCGACCGGCCGGTCGACTGGCCAACGGTCATATTTGACCGCTGGCAGCTTACGGTCGACCGGGCGGTCGACCGAAAAAACCCGAGAGAAACTTGCTCTCAGTCGGTCGACCGGTCGGTCGACCGGCCGACTGACACGGCTACGTGCACAAGATTGTGCACGTCCGGTCGACCGCTGCGGTCGACCGGCTTCTGGCACGGTCGACCGTTACGGTCGACCGCCAGAGCCTGGCAGCCAAGGTTCAGGTCAGAAAAACATGTTATTTTTAATACTAAAAAATTCCATAATACTTCTAAAAATCCCCAAAAATAGTTTTACCATATTGCATTGATATATAAACATGTGATAAACATTTCAACTCAAATATCAAGCATATGAAACCATTTTTGTATTTTAACATTTTTACCAAAAATCAAAACTTGTATTTTGTCAAACTTGGATTTTTCAACACATGAATAGGAAAGTCAAAATAAGTTTGTTTAAAAGTTAAGCATGCTTGTATAGAATGAATCTAATATACATAAACCATTTAAACTTGTTTTGATCAAACTATTCATGAAAACCAAAAACCAATATCCATAAACATAAAACGTGTGTGTATTGTGCACTTGAGTATATCAACTATACTAAGCTTTACAAATGGATCTAAAACACACTAAAACACTAGGATACCTAAGTCTTCTTGACGATCTCCATCTTCAAGTCGACTCGATCCAAAACTCCATCCATGAGCTAGGCAAAGTGTGATCTTGATGCTTGAGCCCTGGAATCACCATGTGAAAGCTTCTAAAACACCTCTTTTGGAAGCAATCACCAACTAATATCTTGATTAAAGATCTGAGACTAAAAACACAAGAATATTAGTAAACATAACTGTATGAGTTAATTATTATCAAAACTAGGGTGGAAGGCCTTCGGGCCAACAATCTCCCCCTTTTTTATGATGACAAAACTCATGGAGTTATATATGCATGGCTTAAAATTAAGCTTCAAAGAAGCTCCCCTTAACTCATGCATAAACAATAAATATAAATATGCAATGAATATGAAACATGAATCATGCATAAACAATAATTGGCTCTAGACACCAATGAAATTTTACCAATGAAGATTTCAAGATATGTTCTAGATACCAATTAAACTTAATATATGCAAAAACATAAATATGCATATAAAACTTGTACCAATCATGCATATATGGAGAAGATTTTGAGTTTTATATGCATGTTAAACTCTCAAATAATTCTCCCCTTTTTTGTCAATCATCAACAAAGGGCTAAAAGCAAAAGCAAAACAATAAATTTTTCTCCCCCTTTGTCATAAACAAAGAGATCAATAAAGGGGTGACATCAAACAAATCAATAATAAAAATATATGCGATATACATTCATGAAGAGAAAGACGCTAAGTTAACTTCCCTACAATGTGCATTACATGAAAAAAGGATGTCAAGCCCTAATTCACATAACACAAACTATGTAATGCATAAGAAGAGATGTGAAGCTCCCCCTACACACGTGTATCACATAAAGAAGAGATGTTAAGCTCCTCAATACAAGATACACTCAACATGAATCTATATTTTAGAAGAGATGTTAAGCTCTCCTTGCATATAAGCAATATAAATCAAAATTTTGAATTTTTCTTTAAACAAAATTTTGAGATACCAATTTAAAACATTCAAATAAACATCTTGATATCCAAAAAGAGAGTATTTTTTTTTTAAGTATATGATATCAATTTGAAATTTTTATTTTCTATCATAAAGTAAGGGAGTGGAAATACCAATTGAAATATAATTGAAATATGAAAATCGAATTTTCTCCCCCTTTATGAAATACAAACTAAACACATGCATAAACTTGTTTTAAGATACCAATTGAAAACCAATCAATCATTAGAAATTTTCAAGCTTAGCATAAACACAATTTTTGTGCTCTAAGATATAGGAATATAGTAGGCACAAATAAAACATATATGTATGAAAAAATAGATACCAATTGAAATTGATACCATTTGAATTGAAAAAACACATATGAGTATACAAGAAGATCTAAATTGATACCAATTGAAAGAATTCAATGATACTAATTAAAACAACAATCATAGCAAGTGTATACCTCATATCACAACGAAGAATACGAACTAGTTAAAATGAAAAATTTTGTTAACTAGTACGAAATCCTTCAAGTAAGGAATAAATCAACATAGTTTTTCATAAAACATGAAATTCACAAGATAGTCAACACTCTAAACCAATGAAGCATAAATATGACTCATGAAAATAAAACATGAGTAAACAATAAAAGTGAGTGTATAAATACAATGTGAAGAACATGATCATGAAAGTATTCAATTAAGCTCAATTATTCCTTTAAAATAAGAAAATATGAAAATCATTAAAATTATTTAATCTTCAAGGTATATGTATGTCTTATACAAACTAAAGTATACATACATATCCAAACACAACGAGTCCACTAAGATATATGCATGAAGGCACGTGGCTCAAAGGATGTATATATATAACAATAATTTGGATAAAATGGACATATACATGAAGTTAAACATAAACACATAAATGAAAAGCTAAAATTTTTCATTAAAAACAAATGTCATTTCAAGGTATATGTATGAGTTTTCAACACAAGAAATATACATACATATCCCTAAACACAATTAAGTCCATAAATAAAGATTTGCATGAAAGGCAAATGACTCAAGGGGTATACATGTATATCTTAAAGTTTGGCAAAATAAACATATACATGAAATGAAAAACTCATAAACATAAAACAAATTCAAAAATAGGAATACAAGTTTAAAATGTATGAATCATCAAAACTAGACTATACTAACACATCTAATGGGAACAAATAAGCATTCAAGCCCAAACACATATAGATTTATTTGTGACCCATTATATGCACAAGTATAAATCCTAGTCTTAATGAAAACTAACATCTAAACATATATTCAAAACATGAAGCATTAAAACAAGATATAAATAAACATGATAAATCTTAGACATGATTATTATGTTAATTCACATGTTATTAGATTCATGATGTACATGATAGCTAAACTATGGTGAGAACACAAAATAATAGTCCATATTAAACATGGGTGTCTCAAACACTATACATGTATTTCAATGGTCTAATATGTTGGCCCAAAGGCCTTTTCACCCTAGTTTTGATGATGACTAACTCATGTAGTTATAGTACTAATGATCTTGTGGTTAATTAGTGACAGATTCTATGATCAAGATCTTAGTAGGTGCATAGCTCAACAAAAGAGAAAATGTCAAGATTTGGAGCTAGCCCAATGTGATCCAAGGAGCATTTGGATCAAGCTTGGACCAAGTCAAGAAGATGAGAAGACTTCAAGGGAAGACTTCAAGATCAAGACTTGTGCCTAGGTATAAGATTTTATTTTGTTTTAGTCAAAATGTAAAGGATAGAATAGTTGGTGGATTGCTCAAGTCTACATCACACACACACACTCTTGATGGAATGATTTCATAAAAGATTTTCTAAGTTAAGAAAAGATTTTCATTGTGACAAAATATCATTTGGTTCTTGGTATTCATGTTTGCATATCTTATATCCAAAACCATGCTTAGAGCTTTATGTCAAAAACTAGATATTTCATCTTGATTGTGCAGTGGATCATATCCATACACACTATGCTTTAATAGTATATCTTGTTTTTGTATTTGATGAAGATTTGGAAAAATAAGCTTTTAGAAAAACAATTTTTATAATGAGCCTAATATTTTCAAGTTACAAAAATAGTCAAATCTCTTTATAACATGCCTTGATTTTGTGCAAGCATGTTTGTATATCATTAAACTATTTTTGTAGAATTTCTATGTATTTATGGGATTTTATATGAGCCAAAAAGAACAACCTTTAATCCCAATTTTTGTTCCAGGCTTCAACCAAGTCGACTAGTCAACCTGACAAGTCGACTAGGTCTGAAGTCGGTCGACCAGCCCGGTCGACTGATGTGCACAGACGTGCACGCCTTTTGTGCACTAGAGGCCGGCCGACCGACCCGGTCGACCGCTGCAGAGAGCTCTGCTCTCTGTTGATTTCGGCCGACCGGACCGGTCGACCGTAGAGAGTTAAACTCTCTCCTCCAGTAGCTTGGTCGACCGCCCCGGTCGACCGTAGCTGGCAACGGTCAATAATATGACCGTTGGCCGGTCGATCGACCGGTCGACCGGTGGGTCTGACAGACCCCAATGGCTTGATTTTTCTGGCCTATATAAATGGGGGTTTTGTCATTGTTTCAAGCTAAGATTTTGGAGACTCTTACACCCAGTTTTTCCTACTCTTTCCAGAGGTTTTCTCCAGATAATTTGAGTGCAAATATTTCCTATCTAAAGGGAAGATTTTATCAAGAGTTGTAAAAGTGATTTCTTGTGTTTTTCACCAAAGTTCTTTCCTTGCTTTCTCACACCACACTTGAGCTATCCATTGCTTATCTATCCATAGGAGAGTGTTGTAGTGAGAGTTCTTATAAGGTGTCAAAGTGTTGTGATCACCAAAGATATTTTCATTGTACTTTGAGAAGACGGGCAAGTGTGCTCGTAGTGGTTAGAGTTCGGTTGTGAACTCTTGGTGGTTTGAGGTGCACCCTCGACGAGCCGGTGGGCTTGTGTTGTGTACGGACTAGTGAGTCCGAGAGCTTGTAGGTGTTGCGGCACCAAGTGATCCATAGGGATCGATTCTAGTGGAAATCCTTCGTGTGTCGAAGGCGGGGACGTAGAGCAAGTGTGCTCGAACCTCGAAACAAATCCCTTGTGTTTGCGATTGCTCTCTCTCTCTCTCTCTCTTTGTCCTTTATTTATATCTTGCATTGCTTAAATTGTTATCTTTATATGCATGATATAATCCTTGTGCCTTTGCTTGGATTGTTATCTAACACTTGTATTCAACCAAGAGAGCCAACACGGCACCTCAACCCATTCAAGGGGAATCTAGAGGAGTTTGTCCATAGCCCTTCACGGGGAATTCGGCAACACTCTTGAGTTATACATAGTGTTTAGTGTAAAACATTTAGTTGGTCATTAATTGTTTTTAGCTTCCGCATTATTTACCATTAAGTGACCATTAGATTAGCCATCAGCTATTCACCCCCCTCTAGGTGATTTACAATTGGCATCAGAGCATTTTCAATTGGTATCAGAGCATTTTCAATTGGTATCAGAGCTTGGTACTTTGATTTGGGTCTAACTACCTAGAGTTAAAGATCCTAATTTTAGCTTTATCACAAGATTTGTACGCACACCATGGACTTCATGTCACCACCCACCTTTGACATTCTTAACATCCAAATTTGGAAGGTTAAGATGTCTTTGTTCCTCAAAGGACTAGGCCATCATGTATATCTTACCATAACTAATAATGAATATTGCTTAAATGGTAAGAATATTGAGGCTAATACAAAAGCCCTTCATGCTATTAAATCAACCCTAAATGATGACTATTTATCTAGGGTTTCTAACATTGATTCGGCTTTTGTAGCTTGGAACATCATCACCTCCCTTGGCGAAAAGGATTTATATTATGCCGGGAGCGATTCGGACGTTGGAAGCAACACCTCCAACGTATGCTACATGGTCCAAGGGGATAACCCCCTTGAGGTAAATTCCGAATCCGAGGTAGATGATGATAACATGTCATATAATGAGCTTAGCACATTATGTCAATTATTGCTTGAGAAATATGACATGCTTAAGAAAAATAATAAAAATTTGAAAAAGAAAATTGATTGCATGCATATAGAACAAGATTCATTTAAAAGTAATATTGCATGCTTAGAAAAAGAAAATGATAATTTGAAAAAGGATTTGGATAGCATGCTAAAAGAAAAAGACTCATTAGA
Organism: Agave tequilana; assembly: GCA_038442645.1. NCBI lineage: Eukaryota > Viridiplantae > Streptophyta > Magnoliopsida > Asparagales > Asparagaceae > Agave > Agave tequilana. The sequence continues at coordinate 170,309 of JAVJIF010029691.1, read as the reverse complement.
TAATAAGGTTGCATGCATTAAAAAGGAAAATAAAATTTTGAAAAATGAGAATGTTTCCCTTATGTCTAAATTAAATGATTTATGTGAAGGAAACACCTCTTTGAAAAATAAAATTGCTTTGGTGGAAAATGAAAAGGAAACTATTTTGAAAGAAAATAATTCTTTAAAAAGAAAATTTGTTGAAAATGAAAAAGAAAATGTTTGTAAAAAGAAAAAGAAAAATGATCACATATCTCATCAAGCTTTACATGCCCATATTGATCTAAATGAGATTAAGAATTTGAAAAGTAAAATAAATAATTTAAGTTCAAATTTGAAATCTTGTGCATTTAATCACACTAGATTGGAGTCCTTGTTTTCAAAGAAACAAGCTCCAAATGCTCATCCACATGCACAACACCATCATCATGCTTATAATGCACACCATGATCATACACCCACTCATAAGCATGCTAAGGTGTACATTTGTACATATTGTGGCCGCAAAGGCCATTTAGCAAAGTTTTGTTATGATAAGATTTATGCTAAAATTTTGCTAAAAATAAAAGATTTTGGGTTCATTACAAAAATACTAACCTCAAAGGACCCAAGAAAATATGGGTACCAAAACCCCCACCTTTTGATTTTGATATAGGTGAGGGCTCTCACAAAACGTGAGAGATTTGGTGCCTTGGTAGTGGATGCACTTGGACTTGATGGACACACTTATGGGAGGCATCACTATCAAGGGAATTTTGGTGGGTCAACCACCATACTTGGAGCTTTGGAGTTGGTAACAATCTCTAAACTCCTCTTTTCCTTATGTTCATGCTTATTTATTTTTCATATTCATAGCATGCTCATGGTTTAAGAATTTTGTGTGCTTCATGTGGTATTTACTAGTTTAAATGTAGTTTTTATCAAAACTTGCATCTATACATGTACATATTGTGAATTACAATTGATTCATATATGATTGAACTTCATGCTCATTTGTACCCACTTTATGCATATGTATAATCTAGTTTTGATGATTCTTTCATTTATACTTGTTATGCCTATTTTATGATTTTACTTCATGTATATGTATTTTTAATTCAAATCTAATAAATATACATGTATACCCGTGAGTCTCTTGCCTTCATGCAAATATTTTTAATAGACTCTTTTATAATTGGGATATGTATGCATATTGTTAGAATTGGATAAATCATACATATGCCTAGAAGTTCATTATTAAATGAAAAATTAAAAAAAAAGATTTTTCATGCTTTTGTTTTGTATTAAAAAAAATTAATAAAAATAAAATGTGATTTATAATCTTTTTGAGCTTGAATAACTATTTTCATAAAAATGCTACTTACATGATCCTTTAAACACTCATCCTTTATGATACAAAATTATTTTAAGCTTAATTGACCATGAGTGATTAAATCGTTATGTATTTAGTGATGCTTTATGAAAATAAAATTTCATGATTTGTTTTGAGAAGAAAAATAAAATTTCATGTTTTGATAAAAATGAGATTCATGCTTCAATGTCTATTTTCATGAAAATACCATTTACATAACCTTTGAACACTCATCTTTTATGATAAAAGATTATTTTGAGTTTTATGGACTAGGAGTGCTTGAACTTTTATGTATTTAGTATAATTCATGAAAAACATATGATTTCATGTTATTTGAAGGATCTTTAACTAGTTTTTCAAAAATTAATTTAAACTAGTTATTCATTCTTCTATGAGATATATACTTGATATTACCTTATGTCAATTGGTATCATTGGATCATTTCAATCGGTATCAATATGATTATTCTTCTTGTATATTCTCATGTTATGATTTGATACTTGTACTTGATTTACATTTGGCTCACATTCTTAAAGCACAATGATTTTGATAAGTATTAGGTTAAAACTTTACTTTCAATTGACATCTTAATATGTTTTTAACTTAAGAAAAATTGAAGATTTTGCTATGATATCACATGATTTCAATTGCTATTTTCCATTGGTATCAAAATTAAAATTATGATTATTTCAAAATTTATTTCTTGAAGAAAAGTTCAAAATTTTGTTTTTGATAAAGAAAAGTTCAAAATGTTTTGCTTTGTATTGCCTATATGCAAGGAGAGCTTAACATCTCTCTTACATATAGATTCATGTTGAGTATATTATAAATTGAGGAGCTTGACAACTCTTCTTTATATGATATACGTGTGTAGGGGGAGCTTCACATCTCCTCTTATGCATTACATAGTTGTGTTGTGTGAATTAGGGCTTCACATCCCTCTTTCATGCAATGTACATTGTAGGGAAGCTAACTTAACGTCTTCCTCTTCATGAATTTATATAGCATATAAATCTTTATTGATTGACTTGTATTTCCCTCCTTGATCTTTTTGTTTTTGACAAAAAGGGGGAGAAAAATTTGTTTGATTTGATTTTACTTTGAACCCTTTATTGATGATTGACAAAAAGGGGGAGAAGTATCTGAAGTATTTGTGATATATGCATGATTTCCTTACTTAAGGGGGAGAAGTATTTGTCTTCCTTACTTAAGGTTGAATAAGATTTGTATTTATGCATATATGTTATGTATTGCAAATAGGAGAAAAAGATTTTGATTTATGCGTGTTGCATGTTTTATCTCCATACTTGCATACATATTCATGTGCTTCATTGAATATCTATTTATTTCTTGTGATGCATGAGTTAAGGGGGAGCTTCCTTGAAGCTTTACTTTAATCCATGCATATATAACTTCATGAGTTTTGTCATCATCAAAAAGGGGGAGATTGTTGGCCCAAAGGCCTTTTCACCCTAGTTTTGATGATGACTAACTCATGTAGTTATAGTACTAATGATCTTGTGGTTAATTAGTGACAGATTCTATGATCAAGATCTTAGTAGGTGCATAGCTCAACAAAAGAGAAAATGTCAAGATTTGGAGCTAGCCCAATGTGATCCAAGGAGCATTTGGATCAAGCTTGGACCAAGTCAAGAAGATGAGAAGACTTCAAGGGAAGACTTCAAGATCAAGACTTGTGTCTAGGTATAAGATTTTATTTTGTTTTAGTCAAAATGTAAAGGATAGAATAGTTGGTGGATTGCTCAAGTCTATATCACACACACACACACTTGATGGAATGATTTTCATAAAAGATTTTCTAAGTTAAGAAAAGATTTTCATTGTGACAAAATATCATTTGGTTCTTGGTATTCATGTTTGCATATCTTATATCCAAAACCATGCTTAGAGCTTTATGTCAAAAACTAGATATTTCATCTTGATTGTGTAGTGGATCATATCCATACACACTATGCTTTAATAGTATATCTTGTTTTTGTATTTGATGAAGATTTGGAAAAATAAGTTTTTAGAAAAATAATTTTTATAATGAGCCTAATATTTTCAAGTTACAAAAATAGTCAAATCTCTTTATAACATACCTTGATTTTGTGCAAGCATGTTTGTATATCATTAAACTATTTTTGTAGAATTTCAATGTATTTATGGGATTTTATATGAGCCAAAAAGAACAACCTTTAATCCCAGTTTTTGTTCCAGGCTTCAACCAAGTCGACTAGTCAACCTGACAAGTCGACTAGGTCTGAAGTCGGTCGACCGGCCCGGTCGACCGACGTGCACAGACGTGCACGCCTTTTGTGCACTAGAGGCCGGCCGACCGACCTGGTCGACCGCTGCAGAGAGCTCTGCTCTCTGTTGATTTCGGCCGACCGGACCGGTCGACCGTAGAGAGTTAAACTCTCTCCTCCAGTAGCTTGGTCGACCACCCCGGTCGACCGTAGCTGGCAACGGTCAATAATATGACCGGTGGCCGGTCGACTGACCGGTCGACCGGTGGGTCTGACAGACCCCGACGGCTAGATTTTTCTGGCCTATATAAATGGGGGTTTAGTCATTGTTTCAAGCTAAGATTTTGGAGACTCTTACACCCAGTTTTTCCTACTCTTTCCAGAGGTTTTCCCACATAATTTGAGTGCAAATATTTCCTATCTAAAGGGAAGATTTTATCAAGAGTTGTAAAAGTGATTTCTTGTGTTTTTCACCAAAGTTCTTTCCTTGCTTTCTCACACCACACTTGAGCTATCCATTGCTTATCTATCCATAGGAGAGTGTTGTAGTGAGAGTTCTTGTAAGGTGATCAAAGTGTTGTGATCACCAAAGATATTTTCATTGTACTTTGAGGAGACGGGCAAGTGTGCTCGTAGTGGTTAGAGTTCGGTTGTGAACTCTTGGTGGTTTGAGGTGCACCCTCGACGAGCCGGTGGGCTTGTGTTGTGTACGGACTAGTGAGTTCGAGAGCTTGTAGATGTTGCGGCACCAAGTGATCCATAGGGATCGATTCTAGTGGAAATCCTTCGTGTGTCGAAGGCGGGGACGTAGAGCAAGTGCGAACCTCGAAGCAAATCCCTTGTGTTTGCGATTGCTTTCTCTCTCTCTCTCTCTCTTTGTCCTTTATTTATATCTTGCATTGCTTAAATTGTTATCTTTATATGCATGATATAATCCTTGTGCCTTATTGTCATACTTGCTTGGATTGTTATCTAACACTTGTATTCAACCAAGAGAGCCAACGCGGCACCTCAACCCATTCAAGGGGAATCTAGAGGAGTTTGTCCAGAGCCCTTCACGGGGAATTCGGCAACACTCTTGAGTTATACATAGTGTTTAGTGTAAAACATTTAGTTGGTCATTAATTGTTTTTAGCTTCCGTATTATTTACCATTAAGTGACCATTAGATTAGCCATCACCTATTCACCCCCCTCTAGGTGATTTACAATTGGCATCAGAGCATTTTCAATTGGTATCAGAGCATTTTCATAATAAACATGGTATTTACATGATAATCTACAAACATACAAAACATGCTATAATCAATGAAATGGAAGTATGCAAACATAAATAAGGAGTTAGAGATTCATACCAAAACCAATGAGGGAACCTCTCTAATTCTCCAAACCAAGGTGGTCCTCCCCCCAAACATCCCTTGAAAGTGATGCATCTAATTGATTTCCATGAAGCTCGGAACGCATACACTCCAAGGTGCCGCTACTTTCACGTCATGTGAGAGCCCACACCTACATCAAATAAAGGAGGGGTGGTCTTTGGTACCCATATCTTCTTGGGTCCATGGGGGTTAGTACCTTCTCTAACCCAAACAAACTTATTTGCTAAATTTGTAACATATAATCTATCATAACAAAATTTAGCAAGGTGGCCCTTACGTCCACAATGTGTACAAGTGTACACATGAGCATACATGTGTTGGTGGTGACCGTGAGGAGCATGTGTATGTCGTGTGTGGTGTGCATGAAAAGATGAAAATTGTTTCTTTCGACAAAGGATTCCAAGCGTGTATGGTTCATGGCACATTGGCTCATAGTGGAGCCCAAACAATCCATTTTCTTCTTAATTAAATTTATATCATTTTCAATCAAAGAAGAAGTGGAGCATGCAATGGGTGGAGTGTGTGAAACTACCCTAGCATGACAAACATGTGCATCTATTTTATTTTGTAAAACAATATTTTTCTTTAAACAATTATCTAAATCATTTGAAATAGAAATAATTTTATTTTTCAAAGCAACATTCTCCTTTAAAACAAAATCTACTTTTGAAGACAAATTTTCATTTTTCTTTAAAAGTGTTTCACAATCATTTTTAGACTTTAAAAAATTATTTTCTTTTAGTGCAAGGACCAGTTGAGATTTCAATGAATTCCTCTCATTAGAAATCTCCTCTTTTTCTTGCAAAACCATGTCAAGTCTAGAATGCAAATTTTTATTTTCTTTTTCAATTCCTAGACTTTTTTTTTCAAAATTTTATATTTTTCAATTAATTTTTCACAAACTATAAAAAGTTCTTCATTTAAAGCATGGGCATCATAATCATCACATGAAGAACTAGAATCAAAACTATCTAGTTGAGTTTCTGATTGTACCTCAAGGGAGTCATTCCCTTGGACCATGAAGCATTGTGATTCGGATTCTCCACTAGATTCCTCTTCTTGTTGAATTGGCACTTGAAGCTTGGAGGTGGTGGTGGTTGTCAACTTGTTCCACACTACAAAAGCAGAATCGAGGTTAGAAACATGCATAAGATAATCTTTTGAAAGCGTGCTTCTAATAGCCTCAAGGGCTTGTGCATTGGCCCCTATATGATTGCGGTCACTAAGATAACATCTCTTGATGGCGGCAAGGAAAACATGTAAGCCTAGGGTTTGTAGGTAGATGGACATCCTAGTCTTCCAAACAAGAATGTTGGAAGGGTCAAATCTAGGTGGGGTCATGAAGTCTATGGGACCAAACTATATGTGTGCAAACAAGCAAATGCAAATGAAAGATTAGGAAACAAAGGATCTCACTCCTAGGATGTTAAGCCTAAGTATCAGGAGCGTAGGCTCTGATACCAATTGAAATCACCTAGAGGGGGGTGAATAGGTGATAATGCTAATCTAGAAACTAAATGCGCTAAATGCGAAAGTTAAAAACAAATTTGCAACACACTTAATACAACACACAAGTGTAGCCGAATTCTCCGTGAAGGGCTCTGGACTAACTCCTCTTGATTCCCCTAGATAAGGGTTGAGGTGTTATATGAAGCTCTTGTGGTTAAGTATAAGTGAGGCACACAAGAAACCAAGCATACAATAGATATGTATGCAAGGCACAAATGCAAGCAATAAGATATGAATGAATGAATGATGCTTTGCACAAATAAAAGAGACAGAGAGTTAGAGAGACAATGGATCAAACGCAAACACAAAGATATGTTTCGAGGTGCGAGCACCGAGCTCTACGTCCCCGCCTTCACCGAGAAGAATTTCCAATCCACTAGTCCACTGAGGACTCCCATCGAGGGAACCTCTACCGAGGAGGATTTTTACAACAAGGGAGTACCGAACTCCTCTCTCAAATACCACCTCACAACCGAGGGGTAGGCCCGTAGCCAATACAACCACAACACCTCTACCGAAGAGGGTTACAACCAAACTCCAACTCCACCTCACCAAGAGGGAGTAAACAACAATCTCCACCTCTACCAAAGAGGGAGCAAATACCAACCCAATACAACAACCTCAACCTCTACCAAAGAGGGAGCAACACAAGAAATCAAGGGTTTACAACAAGTGGTATGTTTCAACCACAAACCTCTTTCCTTTTTCCACAAACAAAGATCCTAAATAGAATAGGATAGATGATATAGCTCAAGTGTGGAAAATAAGTGTTTTGATCAAAGAAATTCTCTTGGGAAAAATACCAAATGAATATAGAAATTTAGATCAAGAAAACAATTCCCAAAAACCTATTTTCTTTGAAAATAACAAAACACTTAAAAACAAATAAATGAATCTTTTTGGCACTTTAAACTTTTTTGAAAACTTGTTTTTAAAACCAGAGAATGGGGAAAAATTAGCTCTAAAAATCTTGGGGAAAACCATGAAGAGATGGGGTATTTATAGCCCCAAAACAAAACTAGCCGTTAGGCTGAAACTGTCAGTCTGACAGTCCTCCGGTCGATCGGCCGATCGACCGGCCAACGGTCACATTTGACCGCTGGCAGCTTACGGTCGACCGGGCAGTCGACCGAAAAAACCCGAGAGCAACCTGCTCTCAGTCGGTCGACCGGTCGATCGACCGGCCGACTGACACGGCTACGTGCACAAGATTGTGCACGTCCGGTCGACCGCTACGATCGACCGGCTCCTGGCACGGTCGACCGTTACGGTCGACCGCCAGAGCCTGGCAGCCAACGTTCAGGTCAGAAAAACATGTTAGTTTTAATACTAAAAAATTCCATAATACTTCTAAAAATCCCCAAAAATAGTTTTACCATATTGCATTGATATATAAACATGTGATAAATATTTCAACTCAAATATCAAGCATATGAAATCGATTTTGTATTTTAACATTTTTTACCAAAAACCAAAACTTGTATTTTGTCAAACTTGGATTTTTCAAAACATGAATAGGAAAGTCAAAATAAGTTTGTTTAAAAGTTAAGCATGCATGTATAGAATGAATCTACTATACATAAACTATTTAAACTTGTTTTGATCAAACCATTCATGAAAACTAAAAACCAATATTCATAAACATAAAACGTGTGTGTATTGTGCACTTGAGCATATCAACTATACTAAGCTTTACAAATGGATCTAAAACACACTAAAACACTAGGATACCTAAGTCTTCTTGACGATCTCCATCTTCAAGTCGACTCGATCCAAAACTCCATCCATGAGCTAGGCAAAGTGTGATCTTGATGCTTGAGCCCTGGAATTACCATGTGAAATCTTCTAAAACACCTCTTTTGGAAGCAATCACCAACTAATATCTTGATTAAAGATCTGAGACTAAAAATACAAGAATATTAGTAAACATAACTACATGAGTTAATCATCATCAAAACTAGGGTGGACGGCCTTCGGGCCAACCGTTTGTATTTATCATGTTGATTTATGTATCGTTTTATGCTTCATGTTTTGAATATATGTTTAAATGTTAGTTTTTATTAAAACTAAGATATATACTTGTACATATAGTGGGTCACAAATAAATCTTTATATGTTTGTACTTGAATGCTTATTTGTTCCCATTAAATGTGCTAGTATAGTCTAGTTTTAATGATTCATGCATTTTAAACTTGTATTCTCTATTTTGAACATGTTTTATGATTGTATGATTAACTTCATGTATATGTCCATCTTACCCAAACTATTGATTATACATGTACATCCTTTTGAGCCACGTGCCTTCATGCATATATTTTTGTACACTCGTTGTGTTTGGATATGTATGTATACTTTAGTTTGTATAAGACATACATATGCCTTGAAGTATAACTTAATTTTATTGAAAATTTAGTGTTTCATATTTTCATGTTTAAAGGAATTTCATTTGAGCTTAATTGCATATTTTCATGTTAGTGTGTTTCACATTACACTTATACACCCACCTTATTTGATAGTTTCTCATGATTGCATTTTCATGAGTATGACATGTGCCTTATTGATTTCGAGTGTTTAGTGCCATGTGATTTACATGTGTTTCATGAAAAATATTTTTTTTTATTCCTTACTTGAAGGATTTCGTACTAGTTTACAAGTTTTTCATTTAACTAGTTCATATTCTTCACATGGTAGAGTTTTCAAACATATTTTATTCTAAAAACCTATTTTTGAAAACCCCTACCTTCTACGGGCGGTTGGTTGGGAGACCATGCCTATGTATGCTTTTTATTGAAAATCATTTTAAACATGAGCATGAGTTGGGAGGATAGGAATATGAAGTATACAGTTGTTCTTATTGTTGTTTCAATTGGTATCATTGGATTCTTTCAATTGGTATCAATATGGACATTTCTTGTATACTCATATATTTTTATGTATGTATGCTTACATTTCAAATAGTATCAATTTCGATTGGTTCTAATTTTTCATACATATATGTGTTTTATTTGTGCTTATTATATCCCTATATTTCTAAGCACAAACTTTGATCATGCTAAGCTTGGATTTTTAACCATCATGTTTCAATTGACTAGTTTTCAATTGGTATCCTAATACAAGCTTATGCATCGTTTTATTTGGTATTTCATAAAGGGGGAGAAAACTCGTATTTCGTCTTTCAATTGGTATTTAGTTTACCATTGACTTTGATTTCTAGTCCCATACTTTATGATTGAAAAATTGATTTTTATTTTGGTATCATATATTCAAAATGAAAATTATTTACAAATTGGTATCAAGATGTTTTACCTATTTGAGGAATTCAAAATTTGTAATGTTTTAACTTTAATTGATATCAAGATTGTTTACTTACAATTAGTATGTTATTTGTTTACTTATCAATTAGTATTAAGATTTTTATTTTCAATTGGTATATGTTTTTCATATAAAAATGTTTAATTAAGATTTGTTTCAATGCCTTAGTTACTTTCAATTGGTATAGGCATTTCTTCAATGTTTTATATTCACTTTCTTTTTGATATCATATGCACTTCATTGACACATTTTTTTAGTTGGTATCATGTTTGATGTCACCCCTTTATTGATTCTTTGTTTCGAACAAAAAGGGGGGAGAAGAATATTTTTTGGTTTGTCTTTAACCCCTTTGTTGATGATTGACAAAAAGGGGGAGAAGAATTTGAGAAGAATTTGAGTTTATATGCATGTTTTTGTATGCATGTTTTAAGTTTCTAGAAAAAGAAGAAAGTTTTTATTGATATCAAGAACATGTTTTATTATTGGTATCAAGAGATGTTTTTATTATTGGTATCAAGAGCATTACTTATTTTTGCTATCAAGAGCTCTATTTAAGAACATGTTTTAGATATTTCATTGTTTTATGCATGTCGATGCATATCCATGTTTAATATTTATTGCATATAATTATTGTTTATTGCTATGCATGAGTTAAGGGGGAGCTTCTTTGAAGCTTAACTTTAATCCATGCATATATAACTCCATGAGTTTTGTCATCATCAAAAAGGGGAGATTGTTGGCCCAGAGGCCTTCCACTCTAGTTTTGATGATGATTAACTCATGTAATTAAGTTTACTAATTATCTTGTGATGTTTAGTTTCAGATCATTAACCAAGATATTAGTTGGTGATTAGCTTCAACAAGGAGTTTTTTGAAGCCCTTCACATGGTGATTCCAGGGCCCGAGCATCAAAATCATATATAGCACTCATTGGAGTCAAGCTCTGTGGATCACGGAGTTTTGGATCGAGTCGGCTTGAAGACGGAGTTCATCAAGAAGATACCGGTACCTTAGTTTTAGTGTTTGTGTTTTAGATCCATTTGTAAAGATTAGATAGTTGATATGCTCAAGTTCACACACACACGTTTTATGGATAATGGTTTTTCAGTTTTTGGTTTAACCAATATTGGTTTTCATGAATAGTTTAGATCAAAACAAGTTTACTTTGTTTTTATGTATATTAGATGCGTTCTATATACATACATGCTTCATGTCCTAGACAAACATATTTTGATATGCCTATTCATGTGTTTTAGTGTTTTGGTATTTTAACTAAACATATTTTTGGAAATAAAGAAAAAAACTATGATATGTATATGTTTCATGTATATTGGATTTCTATCCATATGCATCATGTTTTAAGTTGGTTTAATATCATGTTTTTGAATTTGGATAAGTTTTGGAGAAAACGAATTTTCTTTTGAAAAATCTAAGTTTGGAAAAATACAAGTTTTGATTTTCGGTAATTTTTCCATAACACAAAAATGGTTCAAAATGTTTGAAATTTGTGTTGAAAATTTTCACACAAGTTTGTTTTTCAATGTAGAATGATAAAACTATTTTTGTGGATTTTTAAAAGTTTTATCGGAATTTTTAAAATATTTTTAAACCCAGTTTTCTGACCCAGAACCATGCCTGCCAGGCTCTGGCGGTCGACCGGCCGGTCGACCGAACCCAGAGTCGGTCGACCAGGTCGGTCGACTGACATGCACAAACCTGTGCACGTTGACCAGGTTCTTGGGCCGGTCGACCGGGCGGTCGACCGACCAGAGAGCTTTGCTCTCTATTTTTTTTTTTACGGTCGAAATCAGGATTCCAACGGTTAAAAATATGACCGTTGGTGGTCGACCGGGCGGTTGACTGCCAGCCGCCCTGGCTGACTTTTTCAGCCAACGGCTAGTTTTTTGTAGGAGGCTATATAAGCCCCATTTCTTGGGGATTTTGCCTAAGTTTTTGAGAAAGAAAAATTTCTCTATTCTCTGGTTTTTAAAACAAGTTTTTAAAGTGTTTAAGAGCTTAAAAGGTTTCATCTTTATTGTTTTCAAGGGTTTGAAAAATTCAAAGAAAAATAGGTTTTTGGGATATTGCTTTAGATCTTCATTTCTATCATATTGTAAGTGTTTTCCCAAGGATTTTTCTTTGTTATTTGATTTCTAAAACACCTTGATTTTCACACTTGAGCTATCATTCTATCCTCTCTATAGGATCATTTGTTTTGTGAAAAAAGGAATTGGTTTGTGGTTGAGATATACCACTTGTTGTAAAACCCTCCTTGATCTGTTGTATCCCTCTTTGGTAGAGGTTGATTGGAGTGGTGTATTGCTTCCTCTTTGGTAGAGGTTGAGATTGTTGGTGTGCTCCCTCTTTGATAGAGGTTGAGGTATTGGTTTACTCCCTCTTGGAGAGGTTGAGTTGGTGTTAGTTTGTATCCCTCTTCAGTAGAGGTGATTTGTGGTTGTTTGGCTACGGGCCTACCCCTCTTGTGTGACGTGGTGATTGTATTACCTCGGTGGAGGTTGTATTGGTTGAGAGAGGAGTTCGGTACTCCTAGTGGATTGGAAATCCTTCTCGGTGAAGGCGGGGATGTAGAGCTCGGTGCTCGAACCTCGAAACATATCTTCTTGTTTGCATTTGATCAATTGACTCTCAACTCTCTCTCTTTATTTGTGTTGTGCATCATTCATATCATCATATCTTATATGCTTGTGTTGTGTCTTGCATTGATTCATATTGCTTATATCTATATGCTTGGTTTGTTTGTGTGTGCCTCACTTGTACTTAACCACGAGAGCTTCATATAGCGCCTCAACTCTTATTCAGAGGAATCAAGAGGAGTTAGTCTAGAGCCCTTCACAGGGAATTCGGTTATACTCATTGGTTGTACTAAGTGTAGTTACAAATTAGTTTAAATTTCTGCATTTAGTTCATTAGATTAGCAGTAAACCTATTCACCCCCCCTCTAGGTGTACTTACAAGGGTGTGCTCTTTGGGTACTTGGAGTTTTCGGGCGCGATTGAGAGGAAATCATGCCCGCTCATGCGCGCGCGCTGGCCGGCCGGTGCCGGTGCCGGGCCGGACTCGGGATCGGACCGGGACCGGGTCTGGGTCTGGGTTCGGGTTCCCTACCCGGCCTGGTTCTTTTTGAATCAGGTCTCACGGGTATGGGTTGCGAGCATACCCGCCCCGCTATCCGAACCACCCCGCTATCCGAACCGCCCCGCCAACGGACGCGCTCTGCATCAGTTGGACCGCCAACAGTTGCAATTGTTGGGTCGAACCATTACAACGGTTGAGACCGAACCGTTGCAACTTTTCGTTGGATTTGGACCCGTTGGCCCCTCCTGGAGCGCTATAAATAGCGCTCCGAATTCTCAATTAAACAACAACACCAAAACAAAAACTCTCTCTCTCTCTCTCTCTCTGAGTTCTGAACTGGGAAGTGAAGTTCTGCGTTCTGAACTGGGAAGTGAAGTTCTGAAGTAACTTCCAACGAGAAGTGGAAGATTCAGTTTCCGAAACGACTTCCAAAAGAGATTCTGCAAAAATTCATTCTGAAAGAGGGCTCAGAAAATTCAACAGAATCTTTAATAGAATTGTTGTCTGAATCTGGGACTTCCGAAGAAGAATATTCTTCAACTTTCCTTCTTCCTCTTCATTGGGTGCTCATCCAAAGTAAAGGCAAATATTCTCCCAAAATTTGTCTTTATCCTGCTGCTTCAACAATCCTGTGAAGGTACTGGTTAACTACGGTTCGACCGTACGGTGATTTGGTAGTGCTATCCAAATAAATACCGTGAAGGAGTGCTGTATCTTGGGAGACCAACGTCCAGTAACCCGTTAGCACCGGTGCGGGGGACGTAATTGTCTTAAGGAGATTCGCTCTAAGCGTACCTCACTCCAAGTACTGTATAAGCGAATTAATTTCTTTATACAGGGGACATACTGATATTTAGTATATTGAGACTGATTTATATCAGTCTAATTGGTGTTTAACCAAGGAAGGAAATTGAAAGGTGGTTCTTAAATTAAGGAACGTTCTATTGAACGAAAAATCTCCCACCTGATATTTACCGACCTTGTCAATTAGATTGTTGGTATTTCAGTGATCTTGATTAGTTGTCAGATTGATTCAAGAATCCAACAAATTTAGACACAGAACAAAATCTGCTGCTTTGGCCAAGCATACTCTTTCAGCTGCAGTATGGCATATTTGGAAGGAGAGGAACAGTAAAGTTTTTCAACTACAAGAACAAGACAAAATATTTGTATTCAGAAGACTCTATGAGGACATTAGGTTGTTGATGAGAACCTGTCATTTGAAAATAGTTAGGGATTAGCAGAATCTTCTTGCAAACTGAGCATCCAGTGATCAGACTCTTTATCTGATATCTGACATTAGATTTGGTAGTAAAGGGTGGTCTCAAAACTTAATGACTCTCAACTACATCTGTGACTTCATAGGTTGGTCCCATTTATGATCTTGTAGCTTGTATTTCTCTGGATAGTACTATTGTATCTTGCAAGCTTTGGGTCAATCACCGGAACTTCCTTGTAGTACTATAGTAGAGGGTGACGATTAAGATCCTCTCCCCTCGATATAGTACTCCAAGAATACTTTCTAGAGTGGCCTAGTCTTTTTATATGTACTCTTGTTTATGATATTAATGAAATCTTTTTACCTTTCAACACACACACACACACACTCTTTGGAGCTTACTTGGGATACTATAGTAGAGGGTGACGGTTAGGTTCCTCTCCCCTCTCTATAGTTACTCAAGATTAGCATCTTAGAGTAACCTGGTCTAGCTATACTTGTACTATTGTTTTCAGTATCAATGAAATTACTTACTTTTTGAAAAAATAAATAAATAAATAAATAAATATATACAACCCCCCACACCCCCCAACCCCGCGTCCCTGATTAGCTAACTTTTGCAATTTAATTTCTTTCTCAATAGTGTTGAAGTTTGAATGTTTAGCATCTCCCATTACATTACTACTGCACCACAAGTCTAAAATTGTAGAAGAGGTTGAAGGTTACATTTATAATTTTAACAAGTCTTTTTAGATTGAGCGTCTTATTTGTGAGCCAAAACATGAGCGATTTTTTGTTTTTTTTTTGCTTTAAATCCACTTTTTAAATGCACAACAAGTGAGAATTAAAGCTGGATTGCTGATCTTATATCAAATTGTTCATGTCACTACACTGAAACCCTAACTTATGATGAGAATATTGAGGGTTACATATTTATAATTTAATTTTCTCAGTTCGATGGCTGCCAGCATTGAACTTGGAACTTCTTCTTGAAATGAAATTGTATTACTAATGGGCTAACACTACGCTGTTGGGTTAGGTTTCTATTCTTTTTTTTTTTTTAATTCATGCCACTCAGGCATGCAGGGATTCATGCGTGAGCGGCTATCTGGCGTGTACGTACCACACCAGGACTCAAACTTCTAATTACCAATATTTGCTTATTTCTTACAAATGGATATGAACTGTAATAGTGTGAATTTCAATCTAGTTAATCAACTGACATTTTGAGACAAGATTTGCTGGTTTAATCTTACGCAGCTCATAAAGTTAGTTGGTGCACAATAAAAATGATTTATGTTCCTTTCTAATTATTTATAATTTTCAATCAAGTTCACTTCATGTACGAATTTATGGACCATTCTAATTATTGTCGAGGCAAACCGGTTAACAAGTGATTAAATACAAATCTTTTATATTACAAGTCAATTTTTTAGAAACTTGCAATTTTAAAGTTTATCTCGTGTATGATTTTCGTACTTTCTAATTATTATTCGGCTAATCTGCCAACAGACAATTAAAAACATAACAATTCCATTTGTATTACAGCACAATTTTTTTAATGAATACACAATTTGACGCAACAGGAACACAGAACGTTTGCACTCCTCATCACCATGTGATGCCAAACTTATCCCTTAATTATATTAATATGATTAACTTTTATTAAATATGCAACGGACGGCTGACAAATACTGCGCTCCTCTAACTTTCCTGTATTCTTCTCTGAAGCTCTCTCTATTGATGTAAGTCCAACTTGAAACCAAATCCTTTTCGTTCTTGTAAGCTGCTAGTATTGACCTAATGTTATGGACAAAATTTGCTTGTTCACCACTCAACATTAGTTCGTCCTTGACGTCTATATAGGCTGGCTCGTTGTTTGCAGTCTCAATTATTGTGTCCATCCATGGGCATGCGAAAAGAATCAAGGAATTTAAAAGGAAATCTTAATAGGAAAAAACCGGTTAATATTAGAATATCCAGATTTGAAACTGTACAACTCACACCCACTAGTTTAGCAGTGGACCACCTGGTCTCACTAGCATTGATATTATGATATAAGATTGTTCTAAAATAGATAAGTTTCCTCTAAGCATTAATTCTTGCTCAAAAGCTTGACGTGGTCCAGCACGAAAGATGCTCTTCCCGACTACAATTGGGCTCCTGTCTTATTGTTGTACTTGCCAATTTGTAACAATTTTGTCCTGCTCATTAAGGTACACGAACCTGCATTATTGGGCTTCTGACGTTAAAAATGCAGGGCAACGATTCTTTTAGCTCTGAACATTGAACCAGTCTTTGATAATACATTATTGACCTACAGTGACAACTCAGCCCCTATAAATTGAGCCCCAAACCCTCGGAAAGAATTCACACTCAAAACTCAAACGAGGCCTTACAAAGCTCTCAGTTTACTGCAAGATGTTTTCTCATAAGATCGTCAGAGCCTCAATATTCCTGATCATCTTTGGTAAGATAGGTACATATGTATGTTTCTTCAAGTTTAATGTATCATTTAGTAACACTGTGATTGGGTCAGCAACTGTTGCCGTAGCTTCGGCCGTTGCGGACATCGGCGCTGAGCTGAATGACCTGACAGTGGACTTCATGGAGTCGCTCGATGCCTCGACACTAACCAAGGTAAATTATGGAAACTTCTTAACCAGACTACACAATAAATTGGACCAGCTTCCTGGAGCCTTACTCATAAGCGGCACTGTCGTGTTGCCCATCCAAACTGAGCCACCACTTCGATGGTTCAACCTCACACTGCGAGGTCAGGGGGCAAACAGACTACGATCAGGTTTCAAGGGGACAACCTCTATTTTATTGGTTACCAGATGCAGAATTCTGTAAAATGGATAGAGCTCGGGAGGCAAGGCGACAAACACTTAATTACAGAGACAGGTACTACGTTTACGGGGTTCGAAGGAAACTACAATGACTTGATAAAAAATGCTGGCATAGCAAGTCTCGAACAGGTATCACTTACAAAGCACACACTCAACAATGCTATAGCAGTCCTTGCAGAGTCCACGGATTATCGAAAGAGGGCAAAAGCGGTGATCGTGGTGATTCAGATGGTCTCCGAAGCCTGCAGATTCCTTCAGATTGGCGAGCATTTGGTGACCAACATCGGAAATACAAATAATTTTCTCTACAGTTGGATGGTGCCTCTGGTAACAAATTGGGAGACTCATTCTACCATGGTGTTGCTTGCTCACAATTTTCCTGCTTGCAATGTGTACAAGCCTCAGATTATAAATGGTGAAGTACTCAATACAGCAGATGATTTGCGCAAAATACTCGGGGTCATGCTAAGGCATAGAAAGTCTCAGGTGAACCCGTGCCAAAATATGGAGAAGATGATGATGAACTGCGCCCAAAATACGTTGAACCCGTGGTAACTTAACTAGTCTCTTCTATTATTTGATTAAATAATTAAATATTCACTAAATAATTAGTTTCACGAGTAAATTTCTTTCACAAGATGTTCAAGCTGCTTGAAATGTTATGTCTCATTCCAACGAAGCTGCGGATCGATGGTGCCTTCATTTGGAAATGCTCGTTATATGTATTATTAAATAAACTTGGGTTGTATTAATTGCTGAAGTGTATTATGGCTATATGCGTGTGTGCGCTAGAAATGCCTATGTATGGAGCTTCTAAGTATCAATAATTTGGCATAAGATCTGTGAGTTCAAATTTTCTATTTATGTTTCTCTGTGACTGATTCCCACTTATCTTACCCAAAAAAACACATTTTAACCAGAATATAAAACCTTAACAAAACTGATACATAATTAAACACTCAAATTATCAAGAAAAGTCCTTTGAAAATGCAAATCGGAGTACACTTTTTTTTTCAACCAGATGACTATTGGATAGAACTACTCATATTACGAGAGATGTTGGAATTCACTCCCTGTTAGCAAAGCATGAAACGCATATACAAAAAATGCTACTCTAATTACAAATACTTAATTTAACTCGGGAGTCAGTCTAACTTGTCATTCTCTTGTAATTAATATTTATTAGATATTTACAGTAACAACTCTACCTAGTGCAGAATTACTGAGGCACCATCTATATTTTTCACCAATCTAGTAAAGAATTAAAAAGAATAAAGCCATAATGGTTTAATCATTTAACTAATAATAATTTAATAATTTTAGAAAAAATAGAATCAAAATAGAATATTCTCTTTTTATTTTTAATAATTTAATAATTTCCGCATTTAGTTCATTAGATTAGCGGTCCACCTATTCACCCCCCTCTAGGTGTACTTTCACATTGTAGTTCTTTTGTGTAGGCTCCTTTGTGGATAGTAGAAAATCTTTCACGCGGTGAATGTGGGGAGATAGAGCTTTATGGTTGAACCTCGAGACAAATCTCTTGTATTTGTGATTGCTTTCTCTCTTTCTGTGCTCTTTTTTCTATTGGTGGCACTTGAGTTTTACTTTCATTTGCACTTACTATTCGTTTTAGCATCATCTTTACTTGTCAATTTTTGCTCTCACAATCAAAAAGTCAATTGAGCACCTCAACTCTTTGTCTAGAGAAATAGAGAGATAAAGTTCTACAACCTTTCATAGGGAATCTGACTTTACATACTGATTTGAGTTAACCATTTGCATCATCCATTTTATAATTATTGCATTTTCGCATTTTTTGACCATTAGATTAGCATTACACCTATTCACCCCCTCTAAGTATACTTTCAATTTGTATCAGAGCTTTTGGACTCTAGTTTTTTGTTTAACCACCTTAGAAAAATCCTTTGCGAGTCACTCACTTTATTACACTATTTGCTTGATTTGGCACTAGTTCACATGACTGAAGGTATTAAGACTCCACCTAAGTTTGATGGCCTTAACTTTCGCATATAAAAAGTTTAGATGACTATTTTCTTGTAATCTTTAAAAAGCCGAGTTGAAAAGGCGGTGACCAAACTACTTAGTTTACCCGATGGTGATGTGGGCACTTGGTCTGAAATTGCCAATAAAAAATTTGATTCAAATACAAAATCTCACTATGCATTACTACAAGCCTTGAATGATGATGATTTGTCTAGGGTAATTCATTGCAAATATGCATTTGAGATTTAGTCACACATGGTTATCACACATAGTACAGGAAGGAATGTTGAAAGTATACTGCAAAATTTTCTTGAATAGTGAAAAGTTATAATAGAGACAGTGACAGAAAACTTTTTCACTAGAAATGACCCAAGTCAAGACAAGTAAACTAAATAGAGACAGTGACAGAAAAATTATGTAAGGAGAGAGAAAAGTTCCATTACTCATATCAAAGCATAGAATAATACATAACTGTGCAGTTCTCTCCTACATAGTAGTACATAGCAGGATGGAGCAACTGTTCTTAACATAACAGAGTTGGTACAAAGGACACGAAGCCAAGACAATCAACAACACAAACCTAAATCACAAGACCCAGGATAAGCTCCAGATAGACATCTTCGTGTAGTACTCGAGGGAGAGGATGTCAACGAGCACGACATAGCATCAGCAACATCAGCGGAACAACGAGACATAAAATTAGCACAGGGAAGCACCGAAGGAGCCAGTTGTTGAGCCAGTTACCATATCTTCAACATCCAGAAATAGTGCTTGAAGATAACTTTTTTTGCAGTCTTCAGACTTCTTAGTTGTCAGTATGACGCGAAGTCTTTTGTGCAAGTCATCAGCCGTCTTGATTTGTTGGCCATTTATTATCTGAGTTTTGTACTTGTAGCCTGGGCATTTGTTAGCCTTGATCACAATGGTTGAAAGCGAAGCTGAACTCAACCACTATGGCGACGTTCGTACTTCATATACCATCAATCAAAGCAATTCAAACTATTTCAAAGCCTGAACCATTCCATTGCAGACTTTTGAAAACTTTGAAGGGGGTCTTGTTGACACTCTAAAAAAGACAAGATTCTTACTGGCCTGAACAATATCTAAACTTATTGACATTTATAAAAGACAAGTGACAGATAAACTGATGACCAGTTCTGTACCCATCTCCTAGGGACAAATTAGCAACTTGGACTCTACTGATCCAGTGAAGCAGATAGTGAGCCCAGATTGTCTTTGAAGAGACCTAAGCAGGTCTAAGATGCTAAGTTAGCTCAATACTTTACATCACATGAGCCCGAGTAGATAGCCTCACCTGAGAGGCTAAGTTTGTCCAACTTCGCCTTGAAGACGTTCAAAGCTCCATCAGGGAGCTATCTTACAGCTTCCCCTGAAGTGCTCAGTTAACTCTGTAGAGAGTTAGCTTCACTCGAAGCCACACACAATCGCACAGAAGGATGGTAGCTTCGCCGCAGATGTTTATCCAGCTCTAGTGAAGAGCTTTCTTCTGACTTTGTCAAATGCTCCTTCCAGCTCTGCTGTGAGCTCGATGCGGCAGCCCCGCTGCAGGTTTTTATGGTCACCTTTGACCAATTAAATCTCCAGATGAGATCAAATCAAGTTAGGATCAAGATCAAATCTAATCAAGATTAAATCTGAGATCAAATTTAGCAGTTGCTTGCCATAATCTCTTGACTCTCCTAAAATAAGAATATCAGGGGAGATCTTTCGATTATTTGAAAAGAATCAAAACAGATCAGAAGATCGATGCTACTACTGTTCTTAGCTTCACAGAAGCTGATTCTAGCCTCGCAGCAAGACTACTTTCCAGATTTAAACAGATTGACTCAATCTGTTTTCAGATTTTCAAGGGACAATTATACCCCTACTCTCCTTATGAATAGCTCACCAGAGGCACAAGGAGAAAGACACGCAGGAGAGGCTGAAAACAGAGAGAGATGACTAAACAGAGATCTATTCTCTTGCTTCCAAGAATTCAGAGAATTCAGAGAACTGCTTCTCTAATCAGGGTGCTAATACCCTAATACCTTCTTTCCTCTCAAGGAATTTTCGGAACCAGGTGAGAAGGAATTCTCAAGTGAAGGTAGTTTGAGAAGTAATAAGAGAGTTTTACCGATCTTCTGTTCTCCGATTCTCTGACTCAGGCAAGAAGGAATCCCATCGATCGCATTGTCAAAGGGACAAAGTGATCGCGCACTGACCAGACTCCTATCGGCACACTTCTCCAGAACCTCAGAGGAGATCTACTTGTAAGCTTTTGTGTTACTTGTAATTTAGCTCCTCGACCCCTATTTTATAATTTTTCTGTTGGCCCAGAGGCCTTCCACTCTAGTTTTGATGATGATTAACTCATGTAGTTATGTTTACTAATAATCTTGTGATGTTTAGTTTCATATCATTAATCAAGATATTAGTTGGTGATTAGCTTCAACAAGGAGTTTTTTTGAAGCCTTTCACATGGTGATTCCAGAGCCCGAGCATCAAGATCATATATAGCACTCGTATGGAGTCAAGCTCGGTGGATGGATCTGTTGGCCCAAAGGCCTTCCACTCTAGTTTGATGATGATCAACTCATGTAGTTATGTTTACTAATATTCTTGTGTTTCTAAGTTTCAGATCATTAGCAGGATATTAGTTGTGGTAATTAGCTTCAACAAGATGTTTGGAAGCTTATCATGGTGATTCCGGTGCCAAAGCTTAAAGATCATACCCTTTGCACTCGGTGGATCGCGTTTGGGAGCAAGTCATCTTGAAGATGGAAGATCATCAAGAAGACTTAGGTATCCTAGTTTAGATAGTGTGTTTTAGATCCATTTGTAAAGCTTAGTATAGTTGATATGCTCAAGTGCACAAACACACACGTTTTATGTTTTGATATCTGGATTTCATGAATATTTTGATCAAAACAAGTTTTCATGAGTTATATGTATAGTAGATGTTTTCTATTTATACATACATGCTTAATTTATAGACAAACTTATTTTGACGTTTCTATTCATGTTTTGGAAAAATCAAGGTTGATGAAAATACAAGTTTTGATTTTTGGTAAAAATTACAAGAGACAAAAATAGTTTCATTTGCTTGATATTTGAGTTGAAATGTTTACAACATATGTTTATATCAATGCAATATGATAAAAGTATTTTTGGGAATTTTTACAAGTATTAAAAAGATTTTTACAAAATATTTTTCCCTGTTTTTCTTCCCAGTTTTTGACTGCCAGGAAGGTCCGGTCGACCGGAACGGTCGACCGATGTGCACAGGCTTGTGCACATTTGGCAGCCCAGTGGGCGGTCGACCGGGGCGGTCGACCGGGTCCAGAGATTTGCTCTCTGGATTTATCGGTCGACCGGGCCGGTCGACCGAGATGAGAGTTCTGCTCTCTGTTTGTTTTCGGTCGACCGGGCCGGTCGACCGATGGTGCCCAACGGTCATATTTCTGACCGTTGGCGGTCGACCGGGCCGGTCGACCGACGCCTGTCAGAGCTGCCAGCTCAGCTCTAACGGCTAGTTTCTGTTTTGGCCTATATAAACTCCATCTCTTTGGGGATTTTGGCTAAGGTTTTTAAGAGAAAAAATTCTGGTTTTCTGAAGAGTTTAAAAGAGTTTTAAAAAGAAGTTTTTGTGCTTTTAACTTCTCATCTTTATTGTTTTGGGTTTTTGGAAAATCAAAGAAAACTAGGTTTTGGGATTTTGATTTGATCTTGCATTTACTATCTTTTACAAGAGATTTCCCAAGTAGTTTTTCTTTGTTGCTTGTTTCCAAAAACACTTTGTTTCCACACTTGAGCTA
This sequence comes from Agave tequilana, assembly GCA_038442645.1. NCBI lineage: Eukaryota > Viridiplantae > Streptophyta > Magnoliopsida > Asparagales > Asparagaceae > Agave > Agave tequilana. The sequence continues at coordinate 147,543 of JAVJIF010029691.1, read as the reverse complement.
TCATACTATCCTAATCTATTAGGATCTTTGTTTTTGTGGAAAAAGAAAAAGAGAAAGAAAAGAGAAGTGTTTGAGGTTGTTGTTGTAAACCTCTTGTGTTGTAACCACCCTTTTATTTGTGAATCCCTCTTCGGTAGAGGTGATCGGGTGATTGGTTTGTGAGCCTCTAAGGTAGAGGTGTTTGTTGTAGTTGGCTACGGGCCGTATCCCTCTTCGGTAGAGGTGGATTGTGGTTGTATTGCCTCGGTGGCATTGTAAGGTTGAGAGAGGAGTTTGGTACTCCTATAGTGGATTGGGAAATCCTACACGGTGGTGTAGGCGGGGAAGTAGAGCTAGGGGCTCGAACCTCGTAACAAATCTTTGTGTTAGCGTTTGATCCACTTGTCTCTTTTACTCTCTCTCTTTACATTTGTGCAAGCATCATTTCATACAAGCATCATTTATTTCATCATTCATTCATTGCATACAAATCTTATACATTGCTTGTGTTGCCTTGCATCTTTTATATTGCAATTCATTCTTATATGCTTGGCTTGATTGTGTGTGTGCATTGTATTGCTATATCCTTGATTGCTTGGTTTGCTTGTGTATGTGTGCCTAACTTATACTCATCCAACAAGAGCTTCATATAGCAACTCAACCCATTTCAAGGGGAATCAAGAGGAGTTAGTCCAGAGCCTCGCAAGGGGGATTCAGCTACACTTGTTGTATTGTATCAAGTTTGTGCAACATTTGCATTAGCTTCCGCATTTAGAACATTAGTTTGCATTAAGTTGTTAATTTAGCCTTAGATTAACATTTACACCTATTCACCCCCCCTCTAGGTGTACTTTCAATTGGTATCAGAGCTAGTGCTCCTGATATTAGGCTTAACATCCTAGGAGAGATCCATTTGCTTGCTAATCTACATTTGCATTTGTTTGTTTGCACACATTTAGTTTACCATGGACTTCATGACCCCACCTAGCTATGATCCTTCCAACCTTGTGGTGTGGAAGCTTAGGATGTCCATGTACTTAAAAACCCTAGGCATACATGCTTATCTTGCCGCTACCAAGAAATGCTATCTTGGTAATGGTGATCATATAGGGGCCAATGCACAAGCCCTAGAGGCTATTAGAAGCACATTACCTAAAGATTATCTTATGTGTGTTTCTAACATTGATTCCGCCTTTGCAGTGTGGAATTTGTTGTCAACCACAACCACCACCTCCGAGCTTCAAGTGCAAATCCAAAAGGAAGAGGAATCTAGTGGAGAATCCGAGTCACAATGCTTCATGGTCCAAGGGAATGACTCCCTTGAGGTACATTCGGAAACCCACTTAGATAGTGATGATGCTTGTTCTTCATGTGATGATATTGTTGATGCCCATACCTTGAATGAAGAACTTTCAATTGTTTGTGAAAAATTGATAGAAAAATATAAGATTTTGAAAAAGAAAAGTCTAGGAATTGAAAAAGAAAATAAGTGCTTGCATGCTAAACTTGATTGTGTTTTGCAAGAGAAAGAGGAGATTTCAAATGATAGGGATTCATTGAAATCTCAACTTGAACTTGCACTAAAAGAAAATGAATTTTTAAAATCTAAAAATGATTGCCATGCTATTTTGAAGAAAAATGAAAACTTGTCTTCAAAGGTAGATTTTGTTTTAAAGGAGAATGTTGATTTGAAAAATAAAATTATTTCTATTTCAAATGAGCTAAATGCATGTTTAAAGAAAAATGAAATTTTGCATAAAAAGATTGATGCACATGTTTGCCATGCTAGTGTAGCCTCATCATCTAGTCTACCTAATGCATGTACCTCTTCTTCTAAAATTAATGTTGATATTTGTTTGCTTAAGAAGAGAGTAGATTGTTTGGGCTCCACTATGAGCCAATGTGCTATGAATCATACACGGTTGGAAACTTTGCTTCGAAAGAAACAAGTTCCATCTTTCATGCATGCACACCCTCCACGGCATACACATGCTCCTCACGGACACCATCCTAACACTATGTATGCTCATGTGTACACTTGTACACATTGTGGTCGAAAAGGCCATCTAGCTAAATTTTGCTTTGATAGACTACATACTACAAATTTAGCTAAGAAATTTGTTTGGGTTAGAGAAGGGACTAACCCCCATGGACCCAATAAGAGATGGGTACCAAAGACCACCTCTCCTTTATTTGATGTAGGTGAGGGCTCTCACATGACGTGAGAGTAATGGCACCTTGGAGTGGATGCGTTCCGTACTTAAAGGATATCATTTGGATGCATCACTTTCAAGGGATGAGTTGGTGGAAAGGACCACCATGTTTTGGAGACAAGGAAAGTTGCCTACAAGGCTTTGGTAACGAATTCCTAAACTCTCATTTATTACATGCTTTTCATTCTTGTCATTATTAGCATGTTTTGATGTTTTATAGCATGTTTTCATTGTCTATGGATTAGTATGTACATGCCATGTTTATTAGATCCTTGACATACATATATAGTATTTGAGACACACATGCTTATATGAACCCATATTTAGTGTTCTCACCTTATGTTTAAGCTATAATGTACATCATGAATCTAATACATGTGAATTTACATATTAATCATGTTTTAGCCTTTTCATGATGACCTTTATCTAGTCTTTGTGCTTCATGTGGTATAAACTAGTTTAGATGAAGATATTATCAAAACTTGCATATATACATGTACACATAGTGAGAACAAATTGACTTTTATATGTTTACACATCATGCTCATTTGTACCCACTATATGCACTTGTATAAGCTAGTTTTGAGAATTCTTCCATTTATACTTGTCATACCTATTTTCACGTTTTTACTTCATGTATATGTATTTTGAATTCAAACCTAATAAATATACATGTATACCCATGAGTCTTTTGCCTTCATGCAAATACTTTTAAATAGACTCGTTTATGATTGGGATATGTATGTATATTGTTAGATTTGGGTGAATCATACATATACCTAGAAGTTTGTACAAATAAAAGAATTTTGATGAATTTGTGTGAGTTTCGTTTTAGCAAAATGATATTCGTGTTTGTCTTGTGCTTAATGATTTGATTACATGTTTAGATGCTAGTTCTCATTAAGACTAGGATTCATATTTGTACATATAATGGGACACAAATAAATCTATATATGTTTGGGTTGAATGCTTATTTGTTCCCATTAGATGTGTGAATATAGTCTAGTTTTGATGATTCATACATTTTAAACTTGTATTCCATTTTGGTATTTGTCTTTATGATTATGAGTTTTTCATTTCATGTATATGTGTATTTTGTCAAACTAGAAGATATACATGAATACCCCTTGAGTCATTTGCCTTTCATGCAAATATCTATTATGGACTCAAAGTGTGTTTAAGGGATATGTATGTATACTTCTTGTGTTGACAAATCATACATATACCTTGAAAAGAATTGGTATCAAATTGTTTTAATGAAAAGCTAAATTTTCATACTTTTCATGTTTTCATGTTTTCATGTTGAAGGAATAATTGAGCTTATTTGAACAAATTTTCATGATTGTGATCTCCACACTTACTTGCACACTCACATTTATTACTTGCTCATGCTTTGTTCACATGAGACATTTTTATGCTTAATTGGATTAGAGTGTTAATTATCATGTGGATTTCATTTTTATGGAAAATGATTTGTATTTATTCCTTGCTTGAAGGATTTCGCACTAGTTAACAAAACTATTCATTTTAACTAGTTCGTATTCTTCGTTTTGATAATATGAGATATACACTTGACCCCATTCTCTCAATTGGTATCATTGAACACTTTCAATTGGTATCAATTTGATTTCTTTATGTATACTCATATTTGTTGATTTGTGTATGTATGTTCTCAAGTGATATCATCTATTGGTGATTGGTACTCATTTTATTCTCATACACATACACATGTTTTATTTGTGCTCAAGATATAAGATTGCACAAATCTTGTTTATGCTAAAGCTTGAGTTTTTAACCTTACTTCAATTGATTTAGTTTTCAATTGATATCTCTAAACAAGCCTATGCATACGTTTAATTGGTATTTCATAAAGGGGGAGAAAATTTAATTTTTGTCTTTCAATTGGTATTTGATTCCCACTCCCAGACTTTATGACTTAGAAATTGTTTAAGTGAAAAATAGTTTCAAATTGGTATCATATGTTTAAAGAACTTATTTCTCTTATTGATATCAAGATGGTTATGTTGAATGTTTTTAATTGGTATCTCAAAATTTTGTTTAAGAAAAATATATACTTTTGATGTACATTGCCTATATGTGTATAAATTTCATGTTGAGTGTATCTTGTATTGAAGAGCTTGACAACTCTTCTTTATGTGGTACACGTGTGTAGGGGGAGCTTCACATCTCCTCTTATGCATTACATAATATGTGTTATGTGAATTGGGTCTTGTCATCCCTCTTTCATGTAATGCATATGTGTAGGGAAGCTAACTTAACGTCTTCCTCTTCATGAATGTCTATCTCATATACCATTTATTGATCCATGTTGAGTTTCTATTGGTATCTAGATGCACTTCATTGACATATTTTTAATTGATATCAATGTTTTGTTGTTTAAACCCTTTATTGGTTCTTGATTTAGAACAAAAAGGGGGAGAATAATGTGTTTTTATGCTTACACCCCTTTGTTGATGATTGACAAAAAGGGGGAGAAGAATTTGGGCTTTTGGCTTTTATATGCATGTCTTGTCTTTATGTATATGCATGTATTTGTTTAGTAGAATAAGAATATGTGTTTATGTTATTGGTATCTAGAGCTTAGAGTTTGTCTTACTTCATTGGTATCTAGAGCTATAACATGTTTATATTGTTTAATATTGTTTATTTTGTTTATGCATGAGTTAAGGGGGAGCTTCCTGAAGCTTAACTTTAATCCATGCATATATAACTCCATGAGTTTTGTCATCATCAAAAAGGGGGAGATTGTTGGCCCAAAGGCCTTCCACTCTAGTTTTGATGATGATCAACTCATGTAGTTATGTTTACTAATATTCTTGTGTTTCTAAGTTTCAGATCATTAGCAGGATATTAGTTGTGGTAATTAGCTTCAACAAGATGTTTGGAAGCTTATCATGGTGATTCCGGTGCCAAAGCTTAAAGATCATACCCTTTGCACTCGGTGGATCGCGTTTGGGAGCAAGTCATCTTGAAGATGGAAGATCATCAAGAAGACTTAGGTATCCTAGTTTAGATAGTGTGTTTTAGATCCATTTGTAAAGCTTAGTATAGTTGATATGCTCAAGTGCACAAACACACACGTTTTATGTTTTGATATCTGGATTTCATGAAATTTTGATCAAAACAAGTTTTCATGAGTTATATGTATAGTAGATGTTTTCTATTTATACATACATGCTTAATTTATAGACAAACTTATTTTGACGTTTCTATTCATGTTTTGGAAAAATCAAGGTTGATGAAAATACAAGTTTTGATTTTTGGTAAAAATTACAAGAGACAAAAATAGTTTCATTTGCTTGATATTTGAGTTGAAATGTTTACAACATATGTTTATATCAATGCAATATGATAAAAGTATTTTTGGGAATTTTTACAAGTATTAAAAAGATTTTTACAAAATATTTTTCCCTGTTTTTCTTCCCAGTTTTTGACTGCCAGGAAGGTCCGGTCGACCGGAACGGTCGACCGATGTGCACAGGCTTGTGCACATTTGGCAGCCCAGTGGGCGGTCGACCGGGGCGGTCGACCGGGTCCAGAGATTTGCTCTCTGGATTTATCGGTCGACCGGGCCGGTCGACCGAGATGAGAGTTCTGCTCTCTGTTTGTTTTCGGTCGACCGGGCCGGTCGACCGATGGTGCCCAACGGTCATATTTCTGACCGTGGCGGTCGACCGGGCCGGTCGACCGACGCCTGTCAGAGCTGCCAGCTCAGCTCTAACGGCTAGTTTCTGTTTTGGCCTATATAAACTCCATCTCTTTGGGGATTTTGGCTAAGGTTTTTAAGAGAAAAAATTCTGGTTTTCTGAAGAGTTTAAAAGAGTTTTAAAAGAAGTTTTTGTGCTTTTAACTTCTCATCTTTATTGTTTTGGGTTTTTGGAAAATCAAAGAAAACTAGGTTTTGGGATTTTGATTTGATCTTGCATTTACTATCTTTTACAAGAGATTTCCCAAGTAGTTTTTCTTTGTTGCTTGTTTCCAAAACACTTTGTTTCCACACTTGAGCTATCATACTATCCTAATCTATTAGGATCTTTGTTTTGTGGAAAAGAAAAAGAGAAAGAAAAGAGAAGTGTTTGAGGTTGTTGTTGTAAACCTCTTGTGTTGTAACCACCCTTTTATTTGTGAATCCCTCTTCGGTAGAGGTGATCGGGTGATTGGTTTGTGAGCCTCTTAGGTAGAGGTGTTTGTTGTAGTTGGCTACGGGCCGTATCCCTCTTCGGTAGAGGTGGATTGTGGTTGTATTGCCTCGGTGGCATTGTAAGGTTGAGAGAGGAGTTTGGTACTCCTATAGTGGATTGGGAATCCTACACGGTGGTGTAGGCGGGGAAGTAGAGCTAGGGGCTCGAACCTCGTAACAAATCTTTGTGTTAGCGTTTGATCCACTTGCCTCTTTTACTCTCTCTCTTTACATTTGTTCAAGCATCATTTCATACAAGCATCATTTATTTCATCATTCATTCATTGCATACAAATCTTATACATTGCTTGTGTTACCTTGCATCTTTTATATTGCAATTCATTCTTATATGCTTGGCTTGATTGTGTGTGTGCATTGTATTGCTATATCCTTGATTGCTTGGTTTGCTTTTGTGTGTGTGCCTAACTTATACTCATCCAACAAGAGCTTCATATAGCACCTCAACCCATTTCAAGGGGAATCAAGAGGAGTTAGTCCAGAGCCTCGCAAGGGGAATTCGGCTACACTTGTTGTATTGTATCAAGTTTGTGCAACATTTGCATTAGCTTCCGCATTTAGAACATTAGTTTGCATTAAGTTGTTAATTTAGCCTTAGATTAGCATTTACACCTATTCACCCCCCCTCTAGGTGTACTTTCAGGATCGAGTCGACTTGAAGACGGAGTTTGTCAAGAAGACCTCGGTAACTAGTTTAGTTTGTGTTTTAGATCCATTTGTAAAGATTAGATAGTTAATATGCTCAAGTTCACAATACACACGTTTTATGTTTTAGATATTGGTTTTCAATTTTTAGTTTAACAGATATTGGTTTTCATGAATAGTTAAGATCAAAACAAGTTTACTTTGTTTAAATGTATATTAGATATGTTCTATATACATGCATGTTTCATATCTTAGACAAACTTATTTTGATATGCCTATTCATGTGTTTTAGGTTTTGGTATTTTAACAAAACATAATTTTGGTATTTAAAGTAAAAAATAATGATATGTATATGTTTCAAGTATATTGGAATTATGTCTATATGCAACATGCTTCAATGTGTTTAAGTATCATGTTTTTGTATTTAGATGAGTTTTGGAAAAATCGGATTTCCTATTGAAAAATCTATGTTTGGAAAAATACAGGTTTTAGTTTTTGACAAAATTTATAAGTCACAAAAATGGTTCATAATGTTTGAAATTTGTGTTGAAAATTTTCACACAAGTTTATATTTTAATGTATAATGATAAAACTATTTTTGTGAATTTTCAGAAGTTTCATGGGATTTCCTAGAATATTTTTAAACCCAATTTCTGACCTAGATTGCATTCTGCCAGGCTCTGGCGGTCGATCGGGCCGGTCGACTGGATCAAGAGTCGGTCAACCGGGACGGTCGACCGACGTGCACACACTTATGCATGTTGGCCAGGTACTTGAGCGGTTGACCGCGCGATCGACCGACTGCAAGTCCCCCACTCTCGGGTGGAGGCGGTCGACCGGACGGTCGACAGGCCGTCGACCGGAGGACTCCAACAGTCAATTTTTGACCATTGGCGGTCGGCCGCCAGCCGCCAAGGCTGAAAAGTCAGCCTAACGGCTAGTTTTGTTGAAGACCTATTTAAGCCCCATTTGTTTGGGATTTTGGTAAGATTTTAAGAGCCAAAAATTTACATTCTCTCCAGTGTTTTTACAAGCTATCAAAAGTGTTTTAAAGCTTAAAGATTTCATCTTTGTTTTTGTTTTCAAGGGTTTTAGAAAAATCAAAGAAAAATAGGATTTTGGGATATTGCTTTAGATCTTCATTTCTATCATATTGCAAGTGTTTTCCCAAGTGTTTTTCTTTGTTATTTGATTTCCAAAACACCTTGATTTCCACACTCGAGCTATCATTCTATCCTCTCTATAGGATCACTAGTTTTGTGGAAAAAGGGAAAATTAGTTTGTGGTCTTTTGTAACCACCAAGTTGTAAACCCTTACTTGTTGTATCCCTCTTTGGTAGAGATGGATTTGGGTTGTTAGTTGCTCCCTCTTTGGTAGAGGGTTGAGGTTGTGGTTTACTCCCTCTTGGTGAGGTGGAGTTGGTATTGGATTTGTATCCCTCTTCGGTAGAGGTGGATTGTGGTTGTATTGGTTTGGTGGAGTTTGGTACTCCGGTCTTCGGTAGACCATTTGTATTGCCTCGGTGGATATTGTATTAGTTGAGAGAGGAGTTCGGTACTCCTAGTGGATTGAAAATTCTTCTCGGTGAAGGCGGGGACGTAGAGCTCGGTGCTCGAACCTCGAAACACATCTTGTTGTTTGCATTTGATCCATTGACTCTTAACTCTCTCTTTACCTTTGTGCATTGCATCATTCATATTGTCATATCTTATATACTTGTGTTGTGCCTTGCATTGATTCATATTGCTTATATATGCTTGGTTGTGTTTGCTTGTGTGCCTCAGTTGTGCTTAACCACGAGAGCTTCATATAGCACCTCAACTCTTATTCAGAGGAATCAAGAGGAGTTAGTCCAGAGCCCTTCACGGGGAATTCGGCTACACTCATTGGTTGCACTAAGTGTAGTTGCAAATTAGTTTTAATTTCCGCATTTAGTTCATTAGATTAGCGGTACACCTATTCACCCTCCCTCTAGGTGTACTTACAATTGGTATCAGAGCCTACGCTCCTGATATTTGGTTTAACCACCTAGGAGTGTGATCTTAGTTTGCTAATCTATCTTTTGCATTTGCACATATATATTGTTTGACACACCCATGGATTGCTTGTCACCTCCCATGTTTGATGTTTCCAACATTGACACATGGAAATTTAGGATGTCCATGTACCTAAAAACCCTAGTCTTGCATGTTTTCCTTGCCGCTACCAAGAAATGCTATCTTGTTAACCGCAATCATAAAGGGGCCAATACACAAGCCCTTGAGGCTATTAGAAGCACACTTAACAAAGATTATCCTATGCTTGTTTCTAACCTTGATTCCGCCTTTACAGTGTGGAACAAGTTGACCACCTCCATACTTCAATTTCCAATCCAACCGGAGGATGAATCTAGTGGAGAATCCGAGTCATAATGCTCATGGTCCAAGGGAATGACTCCCTTGAGGTATAATCAGAAACTAAATTAGATTGTAATCATAGTGCTAGTTCTTCTAATGAGTATGTTGATGTCAATGCCTTGAATGAAGAACTATCCATTGTATGTGAAAAATTATTAGAAAAATATAATCTTTTGAAAAAGAAGAGTTTTGAACTAAAAGATGAAAATAGGGATTTATGTTCAAGACTTGATTTGGTTTTGCAAGAAAAAGAGAAGATTTCAAATGAAAAAGATTCATTAAAGACTAAACTAGATCTTGCCCTAAAAGAAAAATGAATTTTGAAAAATAAAAATGATTGTAAAATAATTTTGAAAAAAATGAAAACTTGTCTTCAAAAGTTAATTTTGTTTTAAAAGAAAATGATTCTTTAAAAATGAAAATTGATTCTATTTCAAAGGATTTAAATGTTTGTTTAAAGAAAAATATTTCTTTGCAAAATGATATAGATGCACATGTTTGCCATGCTAGTGTAGGTTCACCTAGCCCACCTATTGCATGTCACACTTCTTCTTTAATTGAAAAAGATATATCTATGCTAAAGAAGAATATTGATAGTTTGGGCTCCACTTTGAGCCATTGTGTTTCTTGCCATACACGTTTGGAATCTTTGTTTCGAAAGAAACAAGTTCCATCATTGCATGCACACCCTCCACGACATACACATGCTACTCACGATCACAACCATCACACATTGTATGCTCATATGTACACTTGTACACATTGTGGACGTAAGGGCCACCTTGCCAAATTTTGCTATGATCGTATACATGATGTTAATTTAGCAACTAAATTTGTTTGGGTTAGGAAAGGGACTAACTCCCATGGACCCAAAAGTATATGGGTACGAAAGACCACCCCTATTGTATTTGATGTAGGTGTGGGCTCTCGCATGACGTGAGAGTGGCGGCACCTTGAGGTGGATGCGTTCTGAGCTTCATGAGGACTATTTGGATGCATCACTTTGAAGGAATGTTTGGTGGGAGGACCACCTTGGTTTGGAGAACTAGAGAGGTGCCTTCAATCTCTAACTCCTATTTATATTTACATGCTTTCATATCATTGTTTATAGCATGTTCTGTTGTTTATAGATTATTATGAAAATGTCATGATTATTAGATCATTGACATGCATGTATAGCTTTTGAGACACCCATGTTTAATATGGATCATTATTTTGTGTTCTGGCATATGTTTAGCTATCATGTTTATCATAGCTCTAATAACATGTGGATTTATATAATGATCGTTTTTATGTTTATCATGTTGATTTATGTCTCATTTTATGCTTCATGTTTTGAATATATGTTTAAATGTTAGTTTTCATTAAAATTAGGATATATACTTGTACATATAGTGGGCCACAAATAAATCTTTATATATTTGTGCTTGAACGCTTATTTGTATCCATTAGATGTTCTAGTATAGTCTAGTTTTGATGATTCATGCATTTGACTTGTATTCCTACTTTATCCATGTTTTATGATTTTATGTTTAGCTTCATGTATATGTCTATCTTATCCAAACTATAAACATATACATCCTTTGAGCCACGTGCCTTCATGCATATATTTTTGTGGACTCGTGTTTGGATATGTATGTATACTTTAGTTTGTATAAGACATACATATGCCTCGAAGTATAGAATGTTCTTAATGAAAATTTAATGTTTCATATTTTTCATGTTTAAAGGAATTTCTTAATTGAGCTTAATTGAAAATTTTCATGTTGATATGTGTCAAATAACACTCGTTCACTCACTTTATTAGTTTTCTCATGATTTTGTTCTCATAGTATAATATATGCTTTATGGACTTTGAGTGTTTAGTGCCATATGATTTACATGTGTTTCATGAAAAATATTTTTATTTTATTCCTTGCTCGAAGGATTTCGTACAAGTTAACAAGTTTTTTTTTCATTTAACTAGTTCGTATTCTTCGTTATGGTAGAATTTTTTAAATATACTATATTTTCAAACCTATTTTTGAAAACCCCTACCTTCCATGGGCGGTTAGCTGGGCGATCATGCCTATGTATACTTTATATTGAAAATCATTTTAAACATGAGCATAAAATGGGTGGAAAGTAATATGAGATATACACTTGATCTTATTGTTGTTTCAATTGGTATCATTGGATTGTTTTTCAATTGGTATCAATATTGACATTTTTCTATACTCATATATATTTTTATGTAAGTATGCTTACATTTCAAATAGTATCAATTTCAATTGTTATCTAATTTTTCATACATATATATGTTTTATTTGTGCTTACTTTATTCCTATATCTTGAAGCATAAATTTTTGTTTATGCTAAAGCTTGATTTTTAATGACTATCATGTTTCAATTGATTAGTTTTTAATTGGTATGCTAGTACAAGCTTATGAGTCATTTTTAGTTGGTATTTCATAAAGAGGGAGAAAATTTGATTTTCATCTTTCAATTGGTATTTAGTTTACCATTTGTTTTGTATTCCACTCCCATACTTTATGATGGAAAAAGATTTAAAAAAATTGAATATTGATTTTATTTTGGTATTATATGTTCTAAATGAAAAATATTTACAATTGGTATCAAGATGTTTTACATATTTGAGAAATTCAAAATTTGTAATGTTTACTTTCACTTAGTTTCAAGATTATTTACTTACAATTGGTATGTTATTTGTTTACTTATCAATTGGTCTCAAGATTTTGTTTTTACTATCAATTGGTATATGTTTTCATTTAAGAAAGCAAAACAAAATGTTTTCAATTGATATAAAAATGGTTTGATTTATATTGCCTATATGCAAGGGGAGCTTAACATCTCTTCTACATATAGATTCATGTTATGTGTATCCTATATTGAGGAGCTTGACAACTCTTCTTTATGCGATGCACATGTATAGGGGGAGTTTCATATCTCCTCTTATGCATTGCATATTATGTGTTATGTGAGTTAGGGCTTGTCATCCTTTCCTCATGTAATGCATATATGTAGGGAAGTTAACTTAGCGTCTTCCTCTTCATGAATGTATATCGCATATATTCTTATTATTGATTTGTTTGATGCCACCCCTTTATTGATTCTTTGTTTCGAACAAAAAGGGGGAGAAGAATATTTTATTTGTCTTTCTTTTACCTCTTTGTTGATGATTGACAAAAAGGGAGAGAAAGATTTTGATGAAGACGTTTGTGACACATTTCATTTGGAGCTCTAACACAAGATATATCAAGAGCTCTACATGATCAAGACTACCCAAGGAGAGTTGATGTGATGTGTTTTGTAAATATATAATAGCATGTCAAAAGCCTTGATACACACACACATATCATGTCTGTATAGTCGACTTATAACTCCTTATAGTCGACTAATACAGTTGGTAGTCGACTAACCCATACCCCCTAGTCGACTAGTCATGTGTTCAAAATTAACCCAACTCTCTGTTTGTGCATTAGCCAACTTGACAGACAAATATAGTCGACTAATAGCAAAATGTAGTCGACTAATCCTATTCCCCTAGTCGACTAATCCCTGGTCCAGTCGACTTGAAAGTTAGTTGCAGTCGACTTGATTCAGTTAAACAGAAACCTGTCACTTGATCTTAACTTGGACTAGTCGACTTATAGTCAAACCTAGTCGACTAATAGTAGGAAATTTGCCTTGTATAGTCGACTAACTCAAAAGGCAAGTCGACTATAGGCAGTTTCTGACTGTTGGACAGTTTCTGTTATCTGGTCTTTTGTGCAACGTTTTGCAACGTTCCAATCTTTTGAATTGCACATATAACTACCCTAACTAACCCTAGAGTGCAGCTATATAAAGGGTGGTTAATCCAAAGGCCAATTACCAATCCTATTCTTCCGTTTTCTAAATCAAAATTCTGCCAAACCTGAAAACTGATTTTCCCACTTCAGTTCTTCACCAAAAGTCAATTTTCATTATGAAGTTCTCTGAAGTTTTTGTCTCCTATACTAGACCTTGTCCACGTTCATACACAGTACCAAGGCTTATAGGAAAGTGTTGTAATACTCAAAGCAATCATTGTACACGGGTGTCTTCTTAGTGTAGAGGCAGTTGTACAAGGAGAAGGGTGTTCTCTGAAATACACCTAGAGGGGGGGTGAATAGGTGTAATTGCTAATCTAATGCTCTTTTAAACTTAATGATATGAGTGATGCAACGATCTCTCAAAAACACGACTAGGAGCCGAATACCCCTTAAAGGTTCTGAACTCCGTCCTCCCAATTCCCTTAAAATGTGTTAGAGGTGCGCAATGCAACCGTGTTGTATTGAGGTGTGATCGAACAATTCCAAGTATGAAATGCGATGATGAAATGCACACAAGTAATATAGCAAGAAAAGTAAACAAGTAAGGATTGCACAAATAAGGTGTTAGTTCACAAGAAATAAATTGAAGGCAATGTAAAGCAAGAAGAACGCCAAGGCAATCGCAAACAAAATGATTGTTTCGAGGTTCGAGCCCGTAGCTCTAGTCCCCGCCTTCACCTCCGTGAAGGGTTTCCACTATCCCCGTAGGATCCCGTACAAGTTAGGCCTCCAAAGACCTCAAGCCCGTAGCTTCACACCTTACAAAGAAACTCCACCGAGGAGCTTGTCTCCACAAGAACAAGGATTACAAATTTGTGATCTCAACTAGACCACAACACTCTTTCTCTTTTACAAACACTCTCACTCTTTTACAACTTCACTTATAGAAAGAATATGAGATTTTTGGCTCTATGAAGTGTGGTGAGAAAAGCTTCAGTTGTAGAGTGATATTAGAGATCAAACAACAACTGAAAAACCAATTTGAAAGAATGGAAATGAAAGCTTTAAACTATTTTTCTCTTTCTCTTGAAAACAATGAAAAACTTGTATTTTTCTTGGTAAATAACTAAGGCCTATTCCCCACTATTTATAGGGAGAGAATAGGTTAAAAACTCTGATTTTTCCAGCTAATTTGATCAGAAAAAGAGTCCCAACAACTCCTAAAAATTCTGTTAAAGAGAAAACCAAAAACAGTTTTTCAGAAATTCCCAAAGAGGAAAGAGCCGTTATGGCTTGTTGCAGGCCTACCGGTCGACTGCCGGTCGACCGGGTCCCTGCTGGCAAAAGAGCCGTTGGGACTTCGGTCGACTGCCAGTCGACCGATCCAAGAAAGGAAACACAGTTTCCTTCTATCGGTCGACCGACCCAGTCGACCGAAAAGATACAGAGAGCAAACATCTCTTTTCGGTCGACCGGTATGTAGGTTCGGTCGATCGACAGACATGCACAGCCTGTGCATGTCTGGACACAGCAGCCGGTCGACTGCGGTCGACCGGTCTGCCTGAAATAGTTTTTTCTGGGCAGATTTTTGAGTTAGAAAAATTTGTAAAAAAATCTTTTAAAAAAACTCTGGAACTAAGTGTTATGCTGAACTTTGTTTATATACATGTTTAAACACGTTTTTGAAGATATAAAGCTTTGAGTACATGTATGTATAAACCAAGGCATAAACTTAGAAATAAACATTTTCAAAACATAGAAACATTCAAAACAAGTGTGTGTGCAAATCCTAGAGCCAAATTTCGCATATTCTATCTTTAACAAAACTACACTTACAAACTTCTAGGTCTTCAAGACTTCAACATGGGCAATCTTCACTTGATCTTCAATATTGCACTTTGAGCCCAATTTGACTTGTCTTGAATCCAATAGCTTGTATTTGAGTCCAAACACTTTGTATATGAGTGAGAGTACTTCTAGTATGATAATAAACCTGAAACACACTTAAACAACAAATAATATTAGTACAAATAACTAATATGTTTTGTAATCATCAAAATACACTAAAAATGGGTTGATTGTAACCTAGGGCCAACAATCTCCCCCTTTTTGATGATGACAAAACATATGAGTTATTAAACAAATAAAAGAGGAAAGAGCTTGGAAAGCTCCCCCTTAAACAATGCTATGTATTTAACATGAATATGAACAACTATGTAAGCATACATAAAGCATTGAAAAATATCATCACCAAAAATATTGTCATAAAACTATCATAGGGAATAACAAAATTTAAAACAAACAACATATTTTTCTCCATATATTTTCTCCCCCTTTTTGTCATACATCAAAAAGGGTTAAAAAAAATTTTAAGACAAAACAAAACAAACATATTAGAAACAAAAACACAACAAATTAAGATATTTTAAGTATCAATCTTACATACATTCAATTCACCACAAATAAATGAAAATCTTGCATAATCTAAAGGTTTTGTGAAAATATCTGCAAGTTGAAAATCTGTGGAAACAAAGTCTATATCTATGTCACCTTTTTCAAAGTGATCTCTAAGAAAATGATATCTAATGTCTATATGTTTGGTTTTACTATGTTGATTTGCATTTTTGGTCATGTGAATGGCACTAGTATTATCACAAAAAATCTTAACATGATCAAAATGTAAATCAAAATCGAGTAGAGTATGTTTCATCCAAAGTACTTGTACACAACAAGCTCCGGCCGCAACATACTCCGCCTCGGCGGTTGATAGGGCTACACTATTTTGCTTTTTGGAAGACCAAGACACAAGACAATTACCTAAGAATTGGCATGTTCCACTTGTACTCTTCCTATCTACCCTACAACTGGCATAGTCGGCATCCGAATAACTAGTCATAGTAAATAGGTTAGTTTTCGGATACCACAAACCTAATTCAATTGTGCCCTTAAGATACCTAATTATGCGTTTTACCGCTATTAAGTGTGATTCCTTAGGACATGATTGAAAACGTGCACATAAACACACGGAAAACATGATATCCGGCCTACTAGCCGTCAAATAAAGCAAACTACCAATCATGCTACGAAATAATTTGATGTCTACTTCCTTACCTTGTTCGTCCTTGTCAAGTTTCGTAGTGGTTGCCATGCGAGTTTTTGCTACTTTGGATCCTTCAAGCCCGAACCTTTTGATTAGCTCTTTGGTGTACTTGGCTTGGTTGATGAATGTCCCATCACTACGTTGCTTGATTTGAAGTCCAAGGAAGAAGTTGAGCTCCCCCATCATAGACATCTCGAATTCCTTTTTCATGCATGACTCAAAAATCTTGCAAAGAGAAACATTAGTAGATCCAAAAATAATGTCATCAACATAAATTTGTACTATAAGTATGTCTTGATCTACATGTTTGGTAAATAACGTTTTATCAACTTTACCTTTTTGAAAATCATTTGAAAGCAAAAATGAAGACAATCTTTCATACCAAGCCCTAGGGGCTTGTTTTAAACCATAAAGTGCCTTATCTAATTTGTAAACAAAATTAGGGTGTGTAGGATCAACAAACCCGGGGGGTTGTTCAACATACACCTCCTCATCAATATAACCATTAAGAAAAGCACTCTTTACATCCATTTGAAACAATTTGAAATCTTTAAATGAGGCAAAAGCTAAGGTCATCCGTATGGCTTCAAGCCGTGCTACGGGTGCAAAGGTTTCTTCAAAATCAATCCCTTCGATTTGAGTGTAACCTTGGGCAACTAACCTAGCCTTGTTTCTAACTACATTACCCGATTCATCCAACTTGTTCTTAAAGATCCACTTAGTACCAATTGTTGGTCTATCGTGGGGCCTAGGAACAAGATGCCATACTTGGTTGCGCTCAAATTGATTGAGCTCCTCTTGCATAGCTAGCAACCAATATGAATCGGCCTCGGCCTCGAGGACATTTTTAGGTTCTATGTGTGAAATAAATGCAAAGTGGCCACAAAAATCTTGAATTTTAGAGCGAGTAGTTACCCCTTTTGATACTTCACCTATGACGAGGTCCTTGGGATGATGAGGATTGAATCTCCAATCCTTTGGTAGTGGTTGAGAGGGCTCCTCTTCATTTGCTTGATGTTCATTTCCTTGGGCCTCCTCCACTTGGCTTTACTTCCATCATCATCCTTTGGCTTGTCTGAGTTGTCTCCCATGGTAGAAGCATCCTCCAAGGTGACTTTCTCCAAGCCTTCATGCAAAGCATCTATTTCTACAACATTCTTAACAAACTTGTTAGATTCCTCAAATTTAACATGAATAGATTCCTCAATAGTCAAAGTTGATCTATTGAAGACTCTATAAGCCTTACTAGTATTTGAGTAACCTACAAAAATAGCCTCATATGATCTAGCATCAAATTTTCCCAAATTAATATTTGTATTTAAAACAAAACATTTACAACCAAAAACTTTGAAATAGGAAACATTAGGTTTTCTAGAAAAATACATTTCATAAGAAGTCTTAGTTGTATTTTTACACAAGAAAACACGATTTGCTATGTAACATGAAGTATGAACGGCCTCCGCCCACAAATAATGTGGTAGACCGTATTCATTTAACATTGTCCTAGCCATTTCTTGTAAAGTACGATTTTTCCGCTCAACTACTCCATTTTGTTGTGGAGTTCTAGGACAAGAGAGTTCATGTTTTATTCCATGTTCCTCACAAAAAGTGGTAAAGGGAAGGTTAATGAACTCACCTCCTCTATCACTTCTTATTTTTATTATTGAGGAATCATTTTCCTTTTCAACTCTTTTCTTAAAGGCTTGAAAATGTGAAAAGGTTTGACTTTTGTGTTCAAGAAAATAAACCCAAGTAAAACGCGAAAAATCATCTACTAATACAAAAGCAAATCTACTCCCACTTAAACTTTTGGTTTGTGTAGGGCCAAAAAGATCCATATGGATTAACTCCAAAGGACGTGATGTCATGATATCCTTAATTGACTTGAAAGAAGACTTAGTTTGTTTCCCAAATTGACATGAGTCACAAATTCGGTCCTTTTCAAAGTTCAATGAAGGAATACCCTTCACCATTCCTTTGAGTTAAGCCTAGAAATGTGATCAAAAAAAATATGGCCTAATCTCCTATGCCACAACCAAGAGTCATCATCGAGGGCTTTCAAACATGTAATATTGCAAGACATATTTAGCATATCAATCATATAAACATTGCTTTCACGAAAACCGAAAAATACACAAACATTTGAAATTCTATCAATTACTCTACATGCAACATTGTCAAAAATAACATCAAAACCTTTATCACAAAGTTGACTAACACTCAAGAGATTATGCTTGAGGCCATCAACTAAAACTACATTTTCTATTAAAGGAGAGGTGCCAAGTTTTACATTACCAATACCGATGATTTTACCCTTGGCGTCATCTCCGAAGGTGACGGTGCCACCTTCATGATATCTTGATAGGGTTGCAAAGTTGTTGATGTCCCAAGTCATGTGCCTTGAGCAACCGCTATCAAGATACCACAATCCTCTACGTCTTTGAGCTTTGGAAAGTACCTACATCATTTAAAACAATTGTTGACTTTGGTACCCAAACTTTCTTGGGTCCTTTGAAGTTAGTGTTACGAACCCAAACATTATGAGATGATGCACTTAGTCTATCATAGCAAAACTTAGCTAAGTGTCCTTTCCGTCCACAATGTGAACATGAGCACACTTTCCTATATATGAATGCATGATGTGTGTGTGGAGTGTGAGCATGCCTTGGGGGTTTGCCATGATGCATAGGTTGTGTGGCATGTACATGAGCATGAGTATGAGCATGATGAACATTTTTCTTAGGAGCTTGTTTCTTAGGAAACATGTTCTCCATCTTCTTCTTATCAAACTCACTACACTTTTTCAACACAACATCTAATGAGTCTAATCTTTCCTTAAGCATGGCAATCTCATTAGAGTCAACAAATGGGGTCTTTCCTTTACAAGCAATCTTATATTTTTCAAATTCATTTTTAGTGGAAACTAAAGAAGAATGTAAGTCATTATTTTCTTTAGAAAGATTTACCACTTGAATACTAAGAGATTCATTGTCCTTTTTCATTTTCAAATACTTTTTCTTCATGAAGTCATAATTTTGAGAGAGTTCTATAAATGCTTCACTTAACTCATCCATGGATAAATCTTCATCAAAAGGAGTTGAGGGGGTTACCTTGCTTGTGCTCTCATTTGCCATGAAGCACATGTTGGCGGTGTCGATCTCCTCCTCGGATTCACTTTCGTCATCCCATGTTGCCTTCATCGCTTTCTTTTTGTAGGGCTTCTTGGATGAGGATGGCTTCACTTGGTCCGGACACTCCGCTACTATGTGTCCCGGCTTTTGGCAATTGAAGCACACAATCTTTCTTTCTTCTTTGCCTCCTTGCCATCTTCTCCTTCCTTGGAACTTTGCCTTGTTGTACATCCTCCGGACATTTTTGACTAGAAGTGAGAGCTCCTCGTCATCTTCTTCTTCGTCATCTTCATCGGAGTAGGTAGCATGACTTTTGAAGGCAATAGTTTTCTTCTTGGAGGGAGCCATGTCCTCCCTTGCCTTTCTCTCCATCTCATGGGTCTTCAAGTTCCCAATGAGTCCAATGAGCTCAATCTCATCTTTATCATTGAGTTCCTTCAATGTTGTAGCTTTCACTTCCCATGATGGAGGAAGAGCCCGGATGATCTTTCTCACCCTTTGATCATTGTTGATTTCTTCACCTAGAGAAGCAAGACCATTAGTAATCTTTGTAAACTTAGTAACCATATCATCTATGGTTTCATTCTCTTGCATGCAAAAATTTTCATATTGGGACCGAAGAAGGTCTATCTTGGCCCTCTTCACTTGTGATGTCCCCTCATGTGTTACTAGCAAATGGGACCAAATCTCATAGGCGGATTTGCAATGGATGACTCTAGCTATGTCATCATCATTGAGGGCTTGTAGGAGTGCATAATGAGCCCTAGCATTGGCATCAAACTCCTTGGTCTCAATTTCGGACCAAGTAGATTCATCACCGGGGGTACACTAAAGGACTTAGTCACGGCCTTTGCAACTCGGCTACCTAGAGATTGCAAAAACACGGTCATCTTAACTTTCCATATGGGAAAGTTAAGTCCATCAAACTTAGGTGGGGTCTTAATTCCATCGGCCATGTTTACTATGTGGAAATGAATGAAGTGATTAGCAATATAAGGATCTCTCTAAGGTTGTTAAGCCAAATCCTAGAGTCCAAGCTCTGATACCAATTGAAATACACCTAGAGGGGGGGTGAATAGGTGTAATTGCTAATCTAATGCTCTTTTAAACTTAATGATATGAGTGATGCAACGATCTCTCAAAAACACGACTAGGAGCCGAATACCCCTTAAAGGTTCTGAACTCCGTCCTCCCAATTCCCCTTAAAATGTGTTAGAGGTGCGCAATGCAACCGTGTTGTATTGAGGTGTGATCGAACAATTCCAAGTATGAAATGCGATGATGAAATGCACACAAGTAATATAGCAAGAAAAGTAAACAAGTAAGGATTGCACAAATAAGGTGTTAGTTCACAAGAAATAAATTGAAGGCAATGTAAAGCAAGAAGAACGCCAAGGCAATCGCAAACAAAATGATTTGTTTCGAGGTTCGAGCCCGTAGCTCTAGTCCCCGCCTTCACCTCCGTGAAGGGTTTCCACTATCCCCGTAGGATCCCGTACAAGTTAGGCCTCCAAAGACCTCAAGCCCGTAGCTTCACACCTTACAAAGAAACTCCACCGAGGAGCTTGTCTCCACAAGAACAAGGATTACAAATTTGTGATCTCAACTAGACCACAACACTCTTTCTCTTTTACAAACACTCTCACTCTTTTACAACTTCACTTATAGAAAGAATATGAGATTTTTGGCTCTATGAAGTGTGGTGAGAAAAGCTTCAGTTGTAGAGTGATATTAGAGATCAAACAACAACTGAAAAACCAATTTGAAAGAATGGAAATGAAAGCTTTAAACTATTTTTCTCTTTCTCTTGAAAACAATGAAAAACTTGTATTTTTCTTGGTAAATAACTAAGGCCTATTCCCCACTATTTATAGGGAGAGAATAGGTTAAAAACTCTGATTTTTCCAGCTAATTTGATCAGAAAAAGAGTCCCAACAACTCCTAAAAACTCTGTTAAAGAGAAAACCAAAAACAGTTTTTCAGAAATTCCCAAAGAGGAAAGAGCCGTTATGGCTTGTTGCAGGCCCGGTCGACTGCCGGTCGACCGGGTCCCTGCTGGCAAAAGAGCCGTTGGGACTTCGGTCGACTGCCAGTCGACCGATCCAAGAAAGGAAACACAGTTTCCTTCTATCGGTCGACCGACCCAGTCGACCGAAAAGATACAGAGAGCAAACATCTCTTTTCGGTCGACCGGTATGTAGGTTCGGTCGACCGACAGACATGCACAGCCTGTGCATGTCTGGACACAGCAGCCGGTCGACTGCCGGTCGACCGGTCTGCCTGAAATAGTTTTTTCTGGGCAGATTTTTGAGTTAGAAAAATTTGTAAAAAAATCTTTTAAAAAAAACTCTGGAACTAAGTGTTATGCTGAACTTTGTTTATATACATGTTTTAAACACGTTTTTGAAGATATAAAGCTTTGAGTACATGTATGTATAAACCAAGGCATAAACTTAGAAATAAACATTTTCAAAAACATAGAAACATTCAAAACAAGTGTGTGTGCAAATCCTAGAGCCAAATTTCGCATATTCTATCTTTAACAAAACTACACTTACAAACTTCTAGGTCTTCAAGACTTCAACATGGGCAATCTTCACTTGATCTTCAATATTGCACTTTGAGCCCAATTTGACTTGTCTTGAATCCAATAGCTTGTATTTGAGTCCAAACACTTTGTATATGAGTGAGAGTACTTCTAGTATGATAATAAACCTGAAACACACTTAAACAACAAATAATATTAGTACAAATAACTAATATGTTTTGTAATCATCAAAATACACTAAAAATGGGTTGATTGTAACCTAGGGCCAACATTCTCTTGGTTGAAGAGAAGGTGTACACATTTGGCAAAGGAGATTTGTCAAGTGGTGTGCATGGTTGTGATTTTGGGTGTATAAAATCAAGGATAAAGGAAAATCTCAAACCGGTGGCTTGGGGACTGGATGTAGGTCACGAGGACCGAACCAGGATAAATCTCTCATGTTTGCGTTTGTCAAAATTTTTGAGATTTACTTTTCCTTTATTGCAAGTTTATTTATTTGATTAACGTTAATCTTTCTTTGTTTAGTATTTGTGTTGATTTGGTATTTTAGATCCATAAGCGCCAACAGAGAAAATTCCGCATTTGGCATCATCTCGGGACCAACAGACCGGGCGGTCGACCGCCAGCCGCCAAGGCTGAAAAGTCAGCCTAACGGCTAGTTTTTGTTGGAGGCCTATTTAAGCCCCATTTGTTTGGGATTTTGGTAAGATTTTAAGAGCCAAAAATTTACATTCTCTCTAGTGTTTTTACAAGCTATCAAAAGTGTTTTAAAGCTTAAAGATTTCAACTTTGTTTTTGTTTTCAAGGGTTTTGGAAAAATCAAAGAAAAATCGGATTTTGGGATATTGCTTTAGATCTTCATTTCTATCATATTGCAAGTGTTTTCCCAAGTGTTTTTCTTTATTATTTGATTTCCAAAACACCTTGATTTCCACACTTGAGCTATCATTCTATCCTCTCTATAGGATCACTTGTTTTGTGGAAAAAGGGAAAATTTGTTTGTGATCTTTTGTAACTACCAAGTTGTAAACCCTTACTTGTTGTATCCCTCTTTGGTAGAGGTGGATTTGGATTGTTGGTTGCTCCCTCTTTGGTAGAGGTTGAGGTTGTGGTTTACTCCCTCTTGGTGAGGTGGAATTGGTGTTGGATTGTATCCCTCTTCGGTAGAGGTGGATTGTGGTTGTATTGGTTTGGTAGAGTTTGGTACTCCGGTCTTCGGTAGACCATTTGTATTGCCTCAGTGGAGGTTGTATTGGTTGAGAGAGGAGTTAGTACTCCGAGTGGATTGGAAATCCTTCTCGATGAAGGCGGGGACGTAGAGCTCGGTGCTCGAACCTCGAAACACATCTTGTTGTTTGCGTTTGATCCATTAACTCTTAACTCTCTCTCTCTTTACCTTTGTACATTGCATCATTCATATTCTCATATCTTATATGCTTGTGTTGTGCCTTGCGTTGATTCATATTGCTTATATATGCTTGGTTGTGTTTGCTTGCGTGCCTCACTTGTGCTTAACCACGAGAGCTTCAAATAGCACCTCAACTCTTATTCAGAGGAATCAAGAGGAGTTAGTCTAGAGCCCATCGCAGGGAATTCGGTTACACTCGTTGGTTGCACTAAGTGTAGTTGCAAATTAGTTTTAATTTTGGCATTTAGTTCATTAGATTAGCGGTACACCTATTCACCCCCCTCTAGGTGTACTTACATTTTTTCCCCTTTGCAAAATCAATTGAAAACAGGTATTGATTTTAGGTGTACAAAGTCAAAGGATAAAGGAAAATCTCAAGCGAGTGGCTTAGGGACTGGATGTAGGTCACGAGGACCGAACCAAGATAAATCTCTTGTATTTGCGTTTGTTTATCTTTTTTGAGGTTTAATTTCCTTTTATTGCAAGTACTTTATTTCTAATATGTTAATATCTTTGTTTGAGTGTTACGTATATTCTAGATCTTACAATTGACATCATCTCGGAACCAACACAATTATGTTTGGATATGTATGTATGCCTTGACTTTTGACAAAACATACATATGCCATGACGTTAGTATCATCGTTTTGATAAAAATTAAATTTTGATGATATTCATATTTTTGAGAAGAAATTTCATATTGAGCTTCATTGCCTATTCCCATGATTATGTGATTACATAATTCTTTTACTCACATTGCTTGATGTTTTATTATGACTTTGTTTTCATGAGTATTATATGTGCTATATAGACCTTGAGTGTTGATTATGTGATTTTAATATTTTCATGAAAAATATTCTTATTTTATTCCTTACTTGAAGAATTTCGTACTAATTTTCAAATGTATCATAAAACTAAGTGCGTATTTCTTCATTTTGGTAGAGTTTTCAAACATGCTAAACTTATTTTCAAACTTATTTTTGAAAACTCCTACCCATCTAAGGATGGTTGGATGGGCGACCATACCTTGTATGCTTAAATTGAAAATCATTTTAACATGTGCATGAATAGGGTAGTCTTTATGAGTTATAAATTTGGTTCTCATTGTGTTTTCAATTGGCATCACAATTGATATCTATTTTATATACTCATATTTGTTTCTATATATGTATGCTTCAACTTCAAATAGTATCAATTTTGATTGGTATTTAATTTTTCATGCATATATATGTGTTTTGATTGTGCTTACTATATCTCTATATCTTTAAGCACAAATTTTATTATGCTAAGCTTAATTTAATCCTTAATGATAATTATTTTTCAATTAGTATCATATACAAGCTTATGCATCATTTTCATTAGTATTTCATAAAGGGGAGAAAATTCATGTTTTACCTTTCAATCGATTTTGCTTACAAAATGTATCTTACTCCCACTCTTTATGTTGAAAAATGATTGATATCTTAGTTTTCAATCGGTTTCCTACGCTCTTAATGAAAAATATTTTCATTTGATATATGTTTCATTTTCAATATTGGTATCAAGAATATTAAATTAATATTGTTCTCTATTTGGTATCTCTATTGCAAAATAATTTTAGTGTTTAACCAAAAAGATTGGTTTATATTTTTTAATTGGTGTCATGTTTCAGTTTCTATTGGTATCATAATTTAGTATCAAAATATTTTGGTATTTATTGCTTATATGCAAGGGAAGCTTAACATCTTCTATATATATATATATATATATATATATATATATATATATATATATATATATATATTCATGTTGAGTGTATGTCATATTGAAGTCATTGACCTTTCTTTGGTATGTAGTGCACGTGTGTAGAGGGAGCTTCACATCACCTTTTATACAGTGTATATTATGTTTTATATGGTTAGGGTTTAGTCATCTCTTTTCATATAAATGCATGCATGCAGGGGGAGTTAACTTCAAGTCTCTCCTCTTCATGAATGTATATAGCATATACACCTTTACTGTTTTGATTTATGCAAATAGGAAGAAAAATATTATATATGCCTTTAGCGTTTGTACCCCTTTGTTGGTGAATTGACAAAAAGGAGGAGAGATATTCTAGAGTTTTATATATGCATGTTTACTTCATGTTTTTAATATGCATGTTTATTTTAATTTGTTAACTTTTACCATTGGTATCAAAAGCATCTTTTGTTGGTATCAAGAGCAGCACTCTTTTAAGAAAATTTTTATTTTAAAATTGGTATCAAGAGCATGATTATTTCATTAATATCAAAGATCATGTTTATTTCATTTCCTTGTGTTATGCATGTTTATGCATATCTATGTTGAGCATTCATTGCATATCTTTATGTTTTTTGCTATGCATGAGTTAAGGGGGAGCTTCTATGAAGCTTAACTTTAATCCATGCATATATAACTCCATGAGTTTTGTCATCATCAAAAAGGGAGAGATTGTTGACCCAGAGGCCCTTCACTCTAGTTTTGATGATGATTAACTCATGTAGTTATAGTTTACTAATAATCTTATGATATTTAGTTTCAAATATTTGATCAAGATATTAGTAGGTGATTAGCTTCAACAAAGGTGTTTTTGGCGCTTTCACATGTTGATTCAAGATCTCGAGCGTCAAGGTCGCATCTAGTACTCGGTTGGAGTCAAGCTCGTTGGATCATATTTGAATCGAGTCAACTTGGAGACGAAGTTCTACAAGAAGACATCGGGTTGTTTAGTTAAGATTGTTTAGATCTCATTGTAAAGATTAGATAGCGTTGATATGCTCAAGTTCACAATACACATACACTTGTTTTAAGTTTATTTGTTTCGTTTAACCAGTTTCGATTTTAATGTATATGATTTTCATGAATAGATAGAATCAAAACAAGTTTATATGATTTAATGAATATTAGATTTGATCTATATACATCTATGCTTCATCTGTTTAGAAAAACTTATTTTGATAGTCTATTTCATGAGTTTGGAGTTTTGTATTTAAACAAAACTTATTTGGATTTCATGTCAAAAAATAGATATAATATCTTTCATGTATATTGGAATATATCCATATACAACATGCTTAAAAGTTGTTTCAATATCATGTTTTTGTATTTGCATGAGTTTTAGAGAAAACGATTTTCCATTCAAAATCCTAGTTTTTGGAAAATATGAATTTTAGTTTAAGGCAAATTTTCAAGAACACAAAAATGGTTCAAATTTTTTATAATATGTGTTGAATTTTTATCACACATATTTGTATTTCAAAGATCTAATAAGAACTAATTTTTGTGGAATTTATGTGATTTTAGGGAACTTATTTGATAATAAAAAGCCAAATTTCTAAATCCCTAAATTGTTGGACTAGCTGTCTGCCGGTCGACCGGACCGGTCGACTGAGGCAGAAGTCGATCGACCAATCCGGTCGTCCGACATGCACTGACGTGCACGCAGCCCAGGCTGGTAGGTCAGTCGACTGCCGGAGAGCTTTGCTCTCTGGAAATGGCCCCGGTCGATCGGGCGGTCGACTGACAGAGAGCTGCTGCTTTTTGTATCCAGCTCCGATCGACCAGGCAGTCGACCGGGCAGAGAGTCGTTGCTCTCTGGTTCCAGGCACGGTAGACCAAGCGGTCGACTGGTGGCACAATGGTCATAAAAATGACCGTTGGCGGGTCGACGGGAAGGTCATTTCTAACCTTTGCTGCTGCCAACAGGCAGATTTTGTTTGGAGCTATAAATACCCCTCATTTGAGCTAGTTTTACATAAAAATTTAAAGAGCAAAATTTTTCATCTTTCAACAAGTTTTAAAAGAGTTTTGTGCCAAAAGATTTGATCTTTATTTGTTTTTAAAAGGGTTGGGAAAATCAAGAAAAGGAGAAGTCTTTGGGATTGGTTTTTGATCTTCGTTTTTATATCTATTCTAGAAGTTTTTCCAAGAGTTTTTCTTTGTGTTTTTGATCTTCAAACTCTCTATTTTTCTCACACTTGAGCTTATCATATCTATCCTATCTATAGGATCTTGTTTAGTGAGAAAAATTGGTTTGTGATTGAGAGAGACCACCAAGTGTTATAACCCTCCTTACTTTGTGACATCCCTCTTATGAGAGGTGATTGTGTTGATATCCCTCTTGTGTAGAGGTGATTGTGGAGGTTGTGTTTGATATCTCTCTAAGTGCAGAGGTGATTGTTGAGTTGTGGCTTTATGTCTATCCCTCAATTGTGAGGTTGATATTGTGTTGGCTTTGTGCCTTGCCTCTGGTGAGAGGTTGTATTTATTAAGAGAGGAGTTGTGTACTCCCAAGTTGTATTTGCCCAAATCCTCAGTGGAGGTTCCCTGTGTGGACGAGTTAGAGGAAATCCTTCTGTGTGACGGCGGGGACGTAGAGCTGGGTGCTCGAACCTCGAAACATATCTTTGTGTTTGCATTTGAACCACTATCTCTAACTCTCTCTCTTATATTGTGCCTTGCATTGCATCATATTGTTCATATCATATATGTGCTTGTGCTGATTGTGTGTGCCCATACTTGTGTTCAACCAAGAGAGCTTTACATAGCACCTCAACTCTTATTTAGAAGAATTTAGAGGAGATAGTCCAGAGCCCTTCACTGAGAATTCGGCTACTCTCTTGGTTACACTAAAGGTGTTGCATTAGTTTTTAAATTCCGCATTATTTGTCATTAGCTTATCCGTACACCTATTCAACCCCCTCTCTAGGTATACTTTTAGTATTTAGACCCATATTATATAATACCATTTAGTAAATAACAAAAGAAGGATGGCTTGACAAAGCGACACTAAGAAATATAAAGTTCTTAATTTGATGGGGCAATGTTACAACTATGCTTCCTGCGAAAATGGATAGAAAACAATCATGATATTCGGACTATTATTTATTACAACTTATTTATCGCTATTGTCACATATTGGAGATTGTTTTGGCTTTGTGTATATGCTAGCAATCTTTATGTAAGAATGTCTAATTGATATCACCTAGAGGGAGGTGAATAGGTGATGTGCTAATCAAATACGAAATTTGAAACTTTAACTAATAAAAACTAACACACAATTGGTGACCAAGAAATGAAGCCAAATTTTCAATGAAGGAATCTAGAGCTTCTCCTCAAGACTCCTCTTGATAGAATTGAGGTGCTTAATTAGTTTTCTTGGATCAATACAAGTACACAAGAATATAAACTTTATCAAGCGTACAAGAGAGACAAGTATTAGCAAGTAAGACATAAATAAGAATGAGTAGAGTAGAGTTAAGTTGGGAGAAAGAAATGAACAATCGCAAACACGAGAGAATTGTTTCGAGCTTCGAGCCACTTACTCTGTGTCCCTACTTTCACCACAGTGAAGGACTTTTACTATGCATGATCCCGCAAGATCACTCGATGCCACAACACTGACCAGTTCCCTCAAGAATTCTCCAATTCGCAAGTCCTTCACTCGTTCCCACAAGAACCAAGTACATCAGTTCACAAGCTCAGTTCGACTCCGCAACCTCTAACAACTTCAAATACAAAACTGTAACACTTGTTGATCACTCCTTGATTACAAATAATGAACTTCTTACAAACGAAGATCTTATAAGATAGATTGAGATGATGCTTCCAGCTTGTGTGAGAAAACATAAAAATTGGAGTTGAAGCTCTTGCAAAAATACTTGAAAAAAAAACTTCTCTGAAGATATAAAAATTTGTAGTACAAAAACTAATTTTTCCCAAATGCTTATTTTCTTGATTTTGCAAAACTTTTTAAAAACTTAAATTTTGAATATAACTTGAAATTCTTGGTTAAAACTCTCTCATGGATTCTATTTATAGGGAATAGGATGAGAACATTAGAGACTAATCACAATCATGAAAACACTGATTAGACCTAAATAAAATAAATACTAGTTGATTAGAATAAAACAAAAACAGAAAAAATCCAAAAACTAGCTATTTAAGGCAAGTCAGGTTCAAATTGGCCTAGCGGTTGACGTCACAATGACTATATTTCTAGCCATTGGGCTTGTCATTCGACCGCCTGGTCGACCGCTGTGAGAACAAAAAATTGTTTTGGGTCGACTGCCATATCAACTGTGTTGGCTCAAGGGTACAATTACCCATTTTTAAGTGTGTTTTGATGATTACAAAACATATTAGTTATTTGTACTAATATTGTTTATTGTTTAAGTGTGTTTCAGGGTTCTAACTCAACTAGATGGTTTCTTCCCTAAAGGAAGGTGTTTTGGACTCAAATCAACTCAATTTGGGCTCAAGAATCAAGTTTTGAAGATCATATGGTGAAAGCCCTCTTGAAACTCTTGTAGTACTTAGAACCAATGTAAGAAATAGATTGTTAAAGTTTGAGTTTTGAAAATTGGCTCTAGGATACACACACACATTGTTGATACAAGTTTTTATGTTTAAAACCTTTTATTTCTAAGTTTTATGCCTTAATATATATATACATGACTCAAATCTATTTCAAAGTGATTATCATGTTTAATCATGTATGTATACTGTTTCTAGCATAATATTTAAGCTATACTTACTTCAAACTATTTTTTTTTTACAAAAATTCCAAGTTCAAAATTATGCTGTTTTTCTGTTTCAGGCAAGACCGGCCGACCGGCCCGGTCGACCGGCGCCTGTGGCAGGGCGTGCACGTTTGTGCATGTCCGTCGGCCGACCGCCCCAGTCGACCGACTGTAAGCAGGTTTACTCTCGGGTTTTCTGGGTCGACCGCCGGTCGACCGCCAGAAGAAAACTGTGTTTTTATTTAGAGGACGGTCGACCCGGCGGTCGACCGGAGCTCAACGGCTCTTTGCCAACTAGGCAGACGGTCGACCGGACCGGTCGACCGCCAGGCCTACAAAGTGCCAACGGCTCTTTCCTCTTTGGTGCAATTCTGAATCTGTTTCCTTTTTCTGTTTTTTGACAGACTTTTCTGGGTTTTTAGAGAACTTTTTCAGACCAAATAAGATGAAAATAAATTATTTTTAACCTATTCTTCTCCCTATAAATAGAGAAAAATAGGCCCTTATAAATAATCAAGAAAAAAATCCTCAAGTTTTCAAAGTTTTCAAAAAGAAAAGAAAAGTGTTTTTAGCTCTTCATTTCCAATTCTTTCTTGAGCTAGTTTTCAGTTGTGTTTGTTAGCTAATATCAATTCACAACTGAGTTTTTCTCACTACACTTCTTAGAGCCAAAAATTCCCTAACTCATTCTATAAGGAAGTTGTACAAGAGTGAGAAATTATAAAGAGTGTAGTGATCTTGTTGTGATCACTTTGGTTACTTGTGATCTTCTTCATCTTGTGGAGACACCTCTTCGGTAGAGGTCATTGTAAGTTGTGGAGCTCGGTGCTCGGGTCTTTGGTAGACCGTTATAAGCGTCCTCGGTAGATAGTGGAAACCCTTCACGGAGGTGAAGGCGGGGAGTAGAGCGGTGGCTCGAACCTCGAAACAAACATCTTGGTTTGCGATTGCCTTGTGTCCATTTGCTTTAATTTTCTCTTGCTCTCTATTACTTTCAATTACTTGCTTGAGATCTAATTTTTTTTCCTTGTGTTGTAGTTTCTAATTTGTGATACTTGTGATATAACTTGTGTGCATTACATCATTGCATATTATTCATTCCTTATTCGATCAATTCTCATACAACAAGGTTGCATTGCGCACCTCTAACCCATTCAAGGGGAATCATGAGGAAGGAGTTCAGAACCCTTCACCAGGTATTCGGCTCTTAGTTTTGTTTTGAGAGATCGTTGCATCATTCATCCATCTTAATTTTTAAAAGGTCATTAGATTAGCATTTACACCCATTCACCCCCCCCCCTCTAGGTGTTTTTCAAACTGTTCAGTCGACCGACTGAGGGCAGTCTGCTCTCTGTTACTCATTTGACCGCACCGTCGACTGATTAGAGAGAGTTTTTTCTGCTCTCAGGCCATCGGTCAACCGGGAGGTCGACCGAGTCCACAAGCCAGTTGGCTCTTTGCACACTTGGTCGATCACCCAATTGACCGTATACACAAGCTAGTTCGCTTGTAACACCTCCGATCGACCACCCGGTCGATTGGCCTACGACCAATAACAAACTGTGTTTTGTATTTTAAAATTCATTAAAAATTCAAATAAATTTTTATAAATTTCACAAAATAAGTTCATATAACTTAATTAGAAATGATATGTGGGATTGAAAAATCAACACATAATACAAACATGTGAACTTGCTTTCGAGATATCAAACCCACATTGAAAATAAACTTGATTTTCTAAACTGATGAACTTTAAAACGCAAACCGGTTAAACCGAAATGGGTTAAACTAATACAGAAACTTTTGATCTTAAAAACAAACATCAAACTTAGGTGTGTATGTATATAAACTTGAGCAATCACGTCTAATCTAAACTTTGCAAGAATCTAAACATTCTTATATAGCAGATTCTTTTTCTTGAATTGATCTTCTTATTCATTTTGATTGATTAAATCTTTATGCTTCAGCTCTTAAATTAACACTAATTAGTTTCAAAAATTAATTTTAAGTCTATTATTGAAACTAAACATTGAAAACAAGATCTTGATTAATTCTGAAACTAAAATATCACAACATCATTAGTATTATAACTATATGAGTTAATCATCATTAAAACTAGAGTGATGGGCCTTTGGGCCAACACTAATTACGTATTAATAATATATTTTATGTTATGTTAGGAGTAGGTTGCTCTATTCTACTATTCACAGAGAAGGCACTCTATGTATCATGTTATAATTAGATACCAGAAGATGTGAAAACTTTTCAATAGAAATGACCAAGTCAAGAATTAAAAAAGTACATAGAGATAGCTGTAGAATGTTTTCGTAAGGAGAGAAAAAAGTTTCATTACTCATACCAAAGCATAAATGTAACAAGCAATTTGGTCATTGGTGGCAGATTTATTCATCATAGATTAATCAAAAAGTCGTCATTAATGACAAAATACAATCGACTGGTCATTGTAGAAGGACCGTCATAGATAGTCATATAATGAAAATGTTATTTGATTATTGATAATATCATTATTAATGATGATAATTTTTGTCATAGATAGAAAATAAATCCATCATTAATGACTAAAATATATGACCAAATCAGTCGTCAAAATATTTATCTTTGACAAATTATATATCGTTGCTAGTATAATAAATTTTATCATAAATTTGAAAATTAATATTTGAAACTTTTTTTACGCTGACTAATTTACTTGTCATCAATACTTTTGGTTTCGCCACTATCTTTATGTTTAATTTTTTTTCTAAAATAATATTTTTCAAAAAATTGTAATCATCATTTCATGTTAATTAAATAAATAATTTGATATACACAAAATTTTATTAAACAAAGATAATAAACGTATCATACAACCACGATGTTATAAACATATGAATTGTGACATTAAACAAAATAAATTCTCATATGTAATAAATACATGCCTACTTTTGATAACATAAAAGATAATAAAGTAGACAACAAGGTTGTTTGCCATGGGAGGTCACAAAATAAAGATAACAAAACAGATAACATAACTTGATTACAAACTCATATGTGAGCGCTAGGATTGTGCGAAACTAAGAGCTTGATTGTCATTAGGCTCATTTGGAGGAAAGTCCGGAAAATTGCTCAAGATGAAATTTGTGAGCATGCCGACCTTACTTTTCAAATGCTCATCCTCCTCAAACTGTGATCGATTCCGTAAATTAACTGAAGAAGTGTTGTCCGATGCTCTCTGCTTCTTGTATTGTCCTCGAGGTAGCCGACCTACTCCCTTGATATATCTCCTTTGATATATCCAGATCGTGTACCAAGCACATACCCGACAATATGGTCTTCAGTTAATGGAACTAATGCATCTTCATGCTCAGTGGAATCTAGAGGGATTTGGGAGTTACACATCTTCACCATATCATATTAAAAATATAAAAACTTAATTAGGTTAGTTTATTTGATATAATTATGAATGGAAGACATCATAACACATGACTGTATAAGATAACTTACATAACATTTTTCAGCCTCCTTATTAGTCCAACCTTCCTTTTTACTAATGTCCAATGCATGTTACAGAAATGCTCAATTGGACCAGACAACCACAAAGTGACTGGATTTCTCTGTAAAAAGAAAAACATACTAGTCAAGAATATGGGAATACAACTAGTACAAACCGTAAAAACGAGCATAATAGTTATTTTATTCCCTGTTAATGATGAATCCTATTTCTTGATCCAATAATGCAGAGGAAAGAACACAGCTTTGATGAGAGAGGCTATACACCTTCAGTATTGCTACCATATTGTTATACACTGTTCAAAGAGGCTAGTGTGAGTGAGTGGTATCCCTGTAATGCGTCCTTTGTGGCTAGAATTCCCTGATGATAAGGAAACGTTTAACAGTGGTGATGCCCCGAGCATCCTAGTGCAGGGGATCTATCAAGAGGTATTTCATATGTTCATTTTTATTGTACGTCACATCATATGTCATTAGCTTTTAACTGTACATAAATCTAAGCTTCTCTTTTGGTTTGCTTTGTTTTACAGAAGCAAAATCTGTGTCAGGTTATCTACCCTGCAAAGAGTCTTGGTATAACCTGAGAAATGGACTTTCAGGTTTCTAAGACCCAATAAACTGTAGAAACAAGCAGAATGAAGTGGTACCAATGTAGCTACAACCGGTACATAACTACAAAAATTGTAATGCTAAATCAGCTACATAAAATAGTAGTCACAAAATTGGAGTGGGATTATAGTTGGAAAACATGGCTTCTCCAAACCGCAGCTTTTAGGTTATGATTTGTCCAAAATTACTTTTTTTTTTTCAAAAAGAAAAAAAGTTCATCAGCAAACATCTAAATATGCAACAAAAAGAGCACTTAAGATGCGAATGAAATATGGAAAATTTTACCTTAAAAGATTGGCTGGTAAAAAGAAGCATTTAGGTAAGCATTTAATATTCACAAACACCTAAAAGTGGCCTTTTTTTGGGGTTTGTGCATTTCTTCTTTTTTTTAATAGAATTTAGTTTTGCTTGAAAAACACTGGAAGCACTTTTCAGAAGCAATGAATAGACGCCAATTATTTTCATGTCTAATGATATATTATTTTTCAAGTACTTCATAGTGAATAGACAACCTAGACCCAACAATATCATGCATGCCTTTGGATGTTTTCATATCACAGACAAGTATTTCAATGTTCTTAGATTTTATAGTTGCAAAATGACAAAATTAAGGATAGCAATTGATTGTTTGGTTACAAAAGCTACAATTGCAAACAGAATGGCAACAAGGTCAAAACCATAGACTTACAGATCCTATTATCCCATGAGATATGAGCTAAAAGATTTATAAATACGTCAAAATACTACAAGGTCAGAACCAAACACTTACAGATCCTATTATTGCATGAGATATCATAAAGGCAATTTTTTTTTGAACAAAAGATGAGAAAATGCTCATATATGCCAAAGAATTCCTCACCACAAAGCCCAACACACAAAATGGCCAGCATAGATTCAACAGTCCTAAAAATTCTTAATAATGTTACTTATTAATTATAAATAGTTGGTTACCTTTGCATAAACGGTGAGCAGCCATCGACCTCGACTCTTGCGACTCTCAAATGGTTTTTTTGCGCAATTATCCTTATTTATCCTATACTGCAACCAAAAGAAATTACAAAAGAAAAATAATACTGAATTTTTGTAAGAATGAAATATTAGAAATTACAAAAGAAATTTTTTTTGGCTAAAACAAAGATTAAAAATATTAGAAATATGGAGAAAATATATATATCAATGTAAGGAATAAAAAAAAATGAGAAATGTTCAAGTTTCCAGAAAGAAGGAAAAAAGGACTAAAAAGGGAGCCATCATTGATAAATGAAGAAGTGTGCATGCAATAGGAGAGATACAATTACAGATGGACAACTTGTAATTCAACTACACTCAGCCCAAATTGGGAAAATTGATCCCAAAAAAAAAATGATGGTTCAAACTTAACATCATACGAATTACAGATATAATAACATACACATGGAGAGAAAGCATGATTTCAATTGACAGGGAAAGGATTTCAATTGACAGCTTATCATCAAATGAATTACAGATACATGATGAGATTGCTTAATGTGGATCAAAGCATGATTTTAAAGCATGATGTTAAGCATTTTCAAAAGAGAGCTTTGCTATTTGAAGCTAAGCATATAATAACATACTAACATGGTAGGGTGCTTCCTAAGATGGTGTTTCAAACTTAAATAAAAAGAACCAACATATAGTCAGAAAAAATATGTATGCTACATGTCTCAAAAGGAGCACAAAAACATAGAAATGGAAGCATTCTTCAAAAGAGAGTGTAACGCCCCGATCCTAAAGATACGGAGTCGTTATGGCGACGCATATACGTAAGGGAAATACCCCACGTATACGCGCTAAGCCTAAGTTGTAACCTGAACAAGCTATAATCTCAACCATGAAAATCACTGCAATATGACATATAAAAGCTACACATGATAACAATATGAATGACAGGAAGAAAGTGGCAGCTGAATGCAATACAGATAGAGTCATGGAGTAACAGGAATAAAGGAGAAATGAGGGTACCAGAATGAAGAGAGGGAGACAGTGTCCAACTCCTCGCAATGTGTACCAACTCATCGAACACCTGCACAATGAGACAATCGTCAATAGCTGGACGTGCAAACCCAGGGTCGTCAGAACGCGACCATAATGAGTGTGTGTGAAAAGGGAAAGAACTCGTGCAGAAGAAACAATGTGCATAAATAGTAATAAAGACAACTGCAGATAAAAGAGACTAATAACAAGATAAATAACTGAACAGTAATAAACATGATAACCACATGAATACAGGTAGAAGTCAACTAGTACAACTGTAAATATGCAATCAATGTCACAATAGGTAACCTATCACATATCACTAGGCTGGTATCCAAGTCCGGTCACAGGTCTAGTCCTGGTTGCAATCATGTATACAGTCATGTGTCTTAAGACAGGGTCACAGTTCAAGGTACAATACAATGTGTTCATACAAATCAATCAATAACAATCAGTAGTGTTCTACGTTATCTTCGTCACTTTCCCACCGGTGTCCCACAACATCCGACAGTTCACCCTGGAGCCCGCACATCCAGTAGAACTCATCCGAACTCCGATATGCGGGTATCATTGTTCGAATAGGGAAAGAGAACCAAATAACAAGAGTCCTAGGGTTATCATCATACAAGTGCGTGTGGATGCTAATAGGCACTGAGAATGCAATATCACGCTAACACCAGGCGTCACGTACAATAGATAGCCCTACAGATTCAAGAGGTGGCCCCCACAGATTCAAGAGGTGGCCCCCACCATGTGTATGGTGTGGCACTTTGTTCCGTGTGGCACTTTGCTCTGAGATAAACAGGATTCTAGAGGTGGCCCCCGTGGATTCAAGAGGTGGCCCCCACCATGTGTATGGTGTGGCACTTTGCTCCACGTGGCACTTAGTTCCTTTCAAGATCCGCCGGACGCTAGCACGATTGTGGGATACATCCTCGTCAATCCCGACACCAGGCGGCAGACCGCCGGACGCCGGTTTGACTGTGCTATTAACAGGGTCAACAGTGCATGGGACATGGGTACAGGGGATACATGAGCACTAGATGTCAAGTAACAGTAATACAGTCATATGTCAAGGTCCAGTGAAAGGTGTCCAGTGTACAGTCAGTTAGGTAGTGCCATTAATAACAATCAATGCCATTCAATTACTGGGGTGTTACGGGACGGTAACAATGTCGGTACAGTAATAATCAATCATTAATCATATACACGGTGAACAATATCAGTAACGGTAACAGTAACAGTAACCGTGTATACGATGAACAATAAACTGTAAAAAGGTGTTACAGTCAACGATCATTTCCCGTAACTTCCCATAATCTGAATACTAGGTTTATCAGTCAGGCTCCAATATAAATTCTGATAGTTCCATAACAATCGAGTATCAATACACATCAAGTATTCTAATACATTAATCACCACTCCGTCATATAACAATATCCAGTACTAATCCTCTCACTCAAACATATAACATAAGTATTCACAATCACCTCTATTAATGATCAGTCATTATATCCCAACACTCGGTAACATACCCTATACATGCATATAAGAGCTATTAGGTCAAGTCATTTCATCCTCAATCATTCCCCCGATATCATATACATCTATCAATATCTAATACGTAATCCATGGGTGAAGTCCATAATCCATATGGTAAATAAAGGATTCCAACATCATAGATATATGTGTATCTCCTATTTTATGCATTCATCATGTAAAAATAAAGGGAAAGACAAATCCACTTCCTTACTAATAGATCTCTACACTCATAGCAATATAACACATTAAATGATTCATCACATACATAGAAATATATACAATTACTCCAAATTAAAGAACGAGAGAGGCATGAGGAGAAATACTCACCTGAGATCGTCTCGGGTCTGAATATCGAAGTGGCAAATCAACTCGTTAATCTACATTCAATTTAAATAATAATAATAAGAAATATTTTAATTTTTGAGCCATTCCAAGTAACATGACTATAAAAATAATTTTACAAAGTCACATTTCAGTTTCTAATTTTATAGGAATTTTTCTGGGATTTTTCTGATTTTTTTAGATTTTTCCGAATTAATTTAAGCGTAAATTCAATTAAAAATCATAACGGGTCTGTTGCTACAGTAACGGGTCTGCTACAGTATTGGGTCCGAATCTGAGTCTGGGTTTGGGTCTGCTACAGTATTATTGCTACAGTAGTATTTATTTTATTTTATTTTAACTTTCTCTCTTTTTTTCCTTTCTTTTTCTTATTTCTTTTTCTTTGATTTTATTTTTATTTTTATAAATGTTGGGTCGGGTTCGGGTCTGTAAGACAGACCCGAAACCGGGTCTGGTGGGCTTGGCCTGGCCTGGTTGGCCAGGCTCTCGGCCTGGGCCTGGCCGAGAGCAGAGCTCGGTTCCCTTTTTTTTTTTCTTTTTCCCTTTTTTTTTCTATTATACTAATTTCCTAAAATCAATTAAAAATCTTGATAATTACGAGATGAGTGTTAGGTACTCTTATATATTTTTATTACAATTTTAAAATTAGGTTATCATGGTGAAATTGTGATTAAACTAATGCATGTTACATGTTCGATGAAATGCCAACAGTAACAAAAATCAACGATAACGCAAAGTAACTTACCCGGAACGCTTCCCTTCAGTCTGAATCTTCTTCCAGCACCTTAGAGGCTTGGGAAAGAAGGTGTCTATGCCCACGCAAGGTGCGCGCACCGCCATGGGGTCATGCGCGGCTGTCGACGGCGGATCTCGCGGACGACGACGGAGGCTCCGACGGAGGCGTCCGGAGTCGCGGAGGACGTCGTTGGATAGATCAACTCGCCGTGAAGAGCGTGGGCGTGTTCACACTCGCCGACGGTGATCCACCGCGACACGCGGAGAGCCAGAAAACGGCTCGAAGGAAATAGTCTCCAACACACATACACATTACTTAATGCACCTACATTTGATGTATTTAAATGTAAACATATCTCCAACACGCTTCCATGCATTCATACTTATGCATGCCTACATGCTTATTAACACTTACATGCATACTTACACTCCCATGCACTCACACACACGCTCACGTAAGTTCATGCAAATACATGTATTTGTAGATAATAATTAACTCCCCACACACATTAAATGGCTCAAGCATACAAAAAATCCCACCACATAAATATACACACACCTTTATGTATGTATCCACAGTGCATTATAAAAAGGGAGTGTGAAAAGAAGCTTACAGAGAAGTTTAGGCCATGGCAACGAAGCGACCGGCGAAAGAGGAGGCCCAGATCTTGCGCGACGTCCCCGCTGCTGTGTTGCCGAGGGAAGGCAGCCGACCAGCCAAGGGAGGAGTCCGAGGAGGTGTTTGGGGTCTCGTGGAGGATGACGGCTGGAGTCGCCTGGGCCGTGCGTGGCCGGCAGAGGGGAGTGGCTGGGCGGCCTGGCTGCACTCGGCCAAGGGGGTTCCGGGGGTTGCGCGGCTGTTGGAGATGCCCCGGTGGACATCGACGGAGAAGATGGGGCTCCGTGCTGCACTGTTGGAGGTGAAGGGATGGAGGCATGCGCTGGTTTGCCCGGTTGAGAGATGGAGAAGAAAAGGAAAATAGGGGCGTGAGAGATCGTGGGGTGATCGCAACAGAAAGGGAGGTCGCGGAACGTGTGAGAGATAGACGGAGGGAAAATGGGAGAAAAAGAAGGACGAAGTGGATATGCAGTTGTTGCAGGGGAAGAGAAAGACAAGGTTTCAAATTATAAATAATTTTAGTTGCTCCCTTTAGTAAAACTAAATGGCATGGTGGTTGGTTGTTTCAACACTTTGTTGTGGGGTCGCGGGTTCGATACTGAAAAACACATTTAAAGGAGGGTGTTTTTCAACTTTTGTTCTTATTGCATTTTTTTTTTTGAATAAATACTTAATCATTATTTTATTGGATTTAATTCTATTAATTCAGAAAAAAATCCTCAAAAATTCACAAAATAGAAGATTGTAGTCCTGAACATTGTTGTGAAGTCAGATCTCCAAAATTCATCCCCAATTGCTAATTAAAAATCCTGAAGTCAGTCCATGACACTAGTCGACCCCGAGTTGAGATTCTTCACCATTAATTCTTAAAATTTTCAGAAAATTCTAAAAATTCAAAATATTAGAAAATAAAATCTTGAGCTGAAAAATTCTCAATTCGGTTACCAGGATGATTACATCGAGTATCAGATACCAGTATTGACACTCGTACATAGGGAAAACGGGGGTTACAATCCTACCCACCTTATAAAAATTTCGTACTCGAAATTCAAATAAAGCAAGGAAAGATAAAAGAATCTAAAATCAAGAGAAAATACAACAAGCTTCCACGTCGCCTCGTTGGGACACCACGATTCCGCTGCACGCTCTGATCTCTGCTATCAGCCTTAGAATAGAGTGACCAATTCTAAGAGATAAGATCAGATAATAAGATCGACAAGAAGAATAGGAATAAAAATGATCCAAATGGAACCAAGATTACTTTAGAAGAAGAGATGCAATCAGAGAGATCGAAGGATCAAAGAGATGGATTTTCGAAGGGAGGACAATCAATTCCAAGTGGACTCAATATCATCGTGTGAATCCTATATGTATATTGCAGTGTAATTATAGCTCGTTCAAGTTACCAGTAAGATCTAAGTTCTCTCTTTATGTCGAACCTAGGCTCTGATACCACTCTGTAACGCCCCGATCCTAAAGATACGGAGTCGTTATGGCGACGCATATACGCAAGGGAAATACCCCACGTATACGCGCTAAGCCTAAGTTGTAACCTGAACAAGCTATAATCTCAACCATGAAAATCACTGCAATATGACATATAAAAGCTACACATGATAACAATATGAATGACAGGAAGAAAGTGGCAGCTGAATGCAATACAGATAGAGTCATGGAGTAACAGGAATAAAGGAGAAATGAGGGTACCAGAATGAAGAGAGGGAGACAGTGTCCAACTCCTCGCAATGTGTACCAACTCATCGAACACCTGCACAATGAGACAATCGTCCAATAGCTGGACGTGCAAACCCAGGGTCGTCAGAACGCGACCATAATGAGTGTGTGTGAAAAGGGAAAGAACTCGTGCAGAAGAAACAATGTGCATAAATAGTAATAAAGACAACTGCAGATAAAAGAGACTAATAACAAGATAAATAACTGAACAGTAATAAACATGATAACCACATGAATACAGGTAGAAGTCAACTAGTACAACTGTAAATATGCAATCAATGTCACAATAGGTAACCTATCACATATCACTAGGCTGGTATCCAAGTCCGGTCACAGGTCTAGTCCTGGTTGCAATCATGTATACAGTCATGTGTCTTAAGACAGGGTCACAGTTCAAGGTACAATACAATGTGTTCATACAAATCAATCAATAACAATCAGTAGTGTTCTACGTTATCTTCGTCACTTTCCCACCGGTGTCCCACAACATCCGACAGTTCACCCTGGAGCCCGCACATCCAGTAGAACTCATCCGAACTCCGATATGCGGGTATCATTGTTCGAATAGGGAAAGAGAACCAAATAACAAGAGTCCTAGGGTTATCATCATACAAGTGCGTGTGGATGCTAATAGGCACTGAGAATGCAATATCACGCTAACACCAGGCGTCACGTACAATAGATAGCCCTACAGATTCAAGAGGTGGCCCCCACAGATTCAAGAGGTGGCCCCCACCATGTGTATGGTGTGGCACTTTGTTCCGTGTGGCACTTTGCTCTGAGGGAAACAGGATTCTAGATGTGGCCCCCGTGGATTCAAGAGGTGGCCCCCACCATGTGTATGGTGTGGCACTTTGCTCCACGTGGCACTTAGTTCCTTTCAAGATCCGCCGGACGCTAGCACGATTGTGGGATACATCCTCGTCAATCCCGACACCAGGCGGCAGACCG
This sequence comes from Agave tequilana, assembly GCA_038442645.1. Lineage (NCBI taxonomy): Eukaryota > Viridiplantae > Streptophyta > Magnoliopsida > Asparagales > Asparagaceae > Agave > Agave tequilana. Next base: position 105,551 of record JAVJIF010029691.1, on the reverse strand, counting down.
CCGGACGCCGGTTTGACTGTGCTATTAACAGGGTCAACAGTGCATGGGACATGGGTACAGGGGATACATGAGCACTAGATGTCAAGTAACAGTAATACAGTCATATGTCAAGGTCCAGTGAAAGGTGTCCAGTGTACAGTCAGTTAGGTAGTGCCATTAATAACAATCAATGCCATTCAATTACTGGGGTGTTACGGGACGGTAACAATGTCGGTACAGTAATAATCAATCAGTAATCATATACACGGTGAACAATATCAGTAACGGTAACAGTAACAGTAACCGTGTATACGATGAACAATAAACTGTAAAAAGGTGTTACAGTCAACGATCATTTCCTGTAACTTCCCGTAATTTGAATACTAGGTTTATCAGTCAGGCTCCAATATAAATTCTGATAGTTCCATAACAATCGAGTATCAATACACATTAAGTATTCTAATACATTAATCACCACTCCGTCATATAACAATATCCAGTACTAATCCTCTCACTCAAACATATAACATAAGTATTCACAATCACTACCTCTATTAATGATCAGTCATTATATCCCAACACTCGGTAACATACCCTGTACATGCATATAAGAGCTATTAGGTCAAGTCATTTCATCCTCAATCATTCCCCCGATATCATATACATCTATCAATATCCAATACGTAATCCATGGGTGAAGTCCATAATCCATATGGTAAATAAAGGATTCCAACATCATAGATATATGTGTATCTCCTATTTTATGCATTCATCATGTAAAAATAAAGGGAAAGACAAATCCACTTCCTTACTAATAGATCTCTACACTCATAGCAATATAACACATTAAATGATTCATCACATACATAGAAATATATACAATTACTCCAAATTAAAGAACGAGAGAGGGATGAGGAGAAACACTCACCTGAGATCGTCTCGGGTCTGAATATCGAAGTGGCAAATCAACTCGTTAATCTACATTCAATTTAAATAATAATAATAAGAAATATTTTAATTTTTGAGCCATTCCAAGTAACATGACTATAAAAATAATTTTACAAAGTCACATTTCAGTTTCTAATTTTATAGGAATTTTTCTGGGATTTTTCTGATTTTTTCTAGATTTTTCCGAATTAATTTAAGCGTAAATTCAATTAAAAATCATAACGGGTCTGTTGCTACAGTAACGGGTCTGCTACAGTATTGGGTCCGAATCTGAGTCTGGGTTTGGGTCTGCTACAGTATTATTGCTACAGTAGTATTTATTTTATTTTATTTTAACTTTCTCTCTTTTTTTTCCTTTCTTTTTCTTATTTCTTTTTCTTTGATTTTATTTTTTATTTTTATAAATGTTGGGTCGGGTTCGGGTCTGTAAGACAGACCCGAACCCGGGTCTGGTGGGCTTGGCCTGACCAGACCAGACCAGACCTGGCCCAGGCCAGGTCTGGCTGGCCTGGCCTGGTTGGCCAGGCTCTCGGCCTGGGCCTGGCCGAGAGCAGAGCTCGGTTCCCTTTTTTTTCTTTTTCCCTTTTTTTTCTATTATACTAATTTCCTAAAATCAATTAAAAATCTTGATAATTACGAGATGAGTGTTAGGTACTCTTATATATTTTTATTACAATTTTAAAATTAGGTTATCATGGTGAAATTGTGATTAAACTAATGCATGTTACATGTTCGATGAAATGCCAACAGTAACAAAAATCAATGATAACGCAAAGTAACTTACCCGGAACGCTTCCCTTCAGTCTGAATCTTCTTCCAGCACCTTAGAGGCTTGGGAAAGAAGGTGTCTATGCCCACGCAAGGTGCGCGCACCGCCATGGGGTCATGCGCGGCTTGTTGTGCGCGGAAGACAACAACCTTAGAGGATCAAACCAGATCTCAATCACAGAACAATGAAAACAAGAACACAAATCAGAGACAATCGCAAAAACAGAGATCTAACGAGGTTCGGCCAACGTGCCTACGTCCTCGGGGCAATCAAAAAAGGGATTTTTAATTAGGGAAGATGATTACAAAGGATCTTAGCCTCTCTCAACACAAGAGAACCCAAAGACTCCTATTTCCGCAGGTTAGAAACCCTAGAAAACACCCAGCAGCCTTTTATACTCGCTGCTCCGCATTTTGCGGAGCAGCAGATTTTCGCCCAAACCCGACTGCCGGTCGACCGCCCGGTCGACCGGTACACTTCCAGAACCAGGACAGTCGACCGGCCGGTCGACTGAATCGCGCCGAGAGTTGGGTTTCTCCAGGTCGGTCGACCGGCCGGTCGACCGAGATCGGCCGTAACTTGGCTTCTTCATAGCGGTCGACCGCCTACTCCTGTGCACGTTTTGTGCACGTCGGTCGACCGACCGGTCGACCGAACTACTGCCAGAACTGTGCTGCTGCTGTTTTTCTGCTGGTTTCTGCTGCTGTCTCTTCGTCGACTTTCACGGCGATCCCTTGACGCGGTCCGGATCAACTCCCTCAGTAGAAATCTCTCTCTTTCCAACAATTCTCCACCTCGGCGAAGATTCCAAAATCTGAGCCGACATCCAACGAACCCCGGTCTACCACCTGGCGAAATCGACACACGATCTCGGCGAAGTCGACACACGACCTCGGCTTGTGCGCACCGGACGAAATCGACACACGATCTCGGCGAAGTCGACACACGATCTCGGCTTGGAATCTTTGACTCAGCTATCCCCTGGAATGCAACACCTATGCCTTCCCTATACTTCACCTTAGGAGAATTTCTACACCTGCCGATCATCAACCTTGGCTCCTTCTCTGCAACTTCCCGACCTCATGAAGACTTCCACATGAGTCAACACTTGACTCTCCAATTGACCAGCTCTATCTAGTCTACCTGTCTTCCCTGACGGTCCAAACAAGTCTGCAAAGAGCACTCCAAACATCATCGGCTTCAACTGGATGCACCCCACTCCTTATGCAAGCTCAACATCTCCTCTTCGGAAGATAAAATCTGTTCTTCGAGATCACACCACTCCACCTCTATGTGAAGTCCAACTGGCCACACCACTTCACCGCTACCTGAAGTCTCTTCACCTCTCCGTGAAGTCTCTTCAACTCTCCGTGAAGCTCCATTGACCACACTTCTTCACCTCTATGTGAAGCTCCAAACAACTTCTCGAGAACCCATACTTAGCTTCATAAGAGTTGCATCACCAATGGCTGCGCCTTTACGGCTGCCTACGTACCTTTGCCCAAAAGGATCAAGCCAACCGTAGTTCATTTATACATGAGCTTCATCAAGCTCGAATAATGTTTCCTTTCCCTGCAGCAGTGAACCTGTCAGACTGAGTAATATGAATCTTCCCCTGACCATCATGGAGAGCAACGGCCTTCAACTTAAGCTTGTCGCGTCCACAAGCTTGAGATTCATCCTTCTTTAACCACGAACGTAGTCTCACCTTGGTTCCTTTAGCTGCACTCAACTTGACATCCTCTTCAATGTCTTCAACCTGTTTAGCATCATTCTTGTTACTATGATCTCCACCCGGTGTCACCTCCGATGAAGTCTCCTTTGATGCCGAACTACCTGGAGATGATGGAGTAGCATCGAACTCCACCCGCTGCGATCCCCCCTTGGTCTTCGTCCTCTCCACCTGCTGAGAGACGATGGACTTCAACTCTGAAGCCTCTTCAAATGTGACATTCCTGCTCATAACTATCCTTTTGTCCTTGGGATCCCACAACCTGTAGCTGTTCTCCTTGATGCCCAAATAGACAAACCTTCTCGCTCGCGGGTTCACCTTGCCATTCTTGGCACTGAAGTAAGCCGGACTTCCAAATTCCCGCAGCAAACCGTGATGTTGAGCTGTTTTCCCAGACCAATGTTCCAGTGGAGCTTTACCTCCTTTCGCAGTCGTTTGATTCTTGAGATGGCTAGCATACTCAATCGCCTCAGTCCAAAGCGACCTGTCCAATCCTGCATTGGACAATAACTTCCGAACCTCCTCCAGCAAGGGACGGACTACCTCCTTAGCCAACTCATCTGTACCTGTTGAGAAGTGTGTAGCAATTCCTGTGTCCTGGCCAAACTGTAGGAATCGGTCAATGTCTTTTTCAACATTGCCAATATAAAGCTCCCTTATCCTCCTACCTATCTGCCTCTCCATTCTTCCGCTCCACTTCCTCAACACATCTAGGGCTTCACTTCTTTGTCTCATCGGATATATCCAAACTTGCCTAGATGAACAATCAATTACCGAGACAAAGAACCTGTGACCTCCAAGCGATGCCGTCTTAGCAGGTCCCCATATACTTACGTGAACACGATCAAGAAAACCTTCATCGTGGTGAGAACTGGTGCTGAAACTCACCCTCTTCTTGTCCAGAACCCTATGTCCACCTTCTGACTTGCAGGTAGCAGCACCTTCTTCTGATTCCATCTTTGCAGGAGCTCGCAAAGATTCTTCTTCTTGTCCGGCTTTTTCCTGCTGAATCCCCGGGCCAACCTCATCCTTTGTACTAGAAGTCTCCACCTGATCTAATATCGTACTACCCTTCAAGTAGTATAGATTTCCTCGGCGGACGCCCTTCATCACAACCATCGAGCCCTTGATCATCCTGAGATCGCCATCTCGAACTGATATATGCATGCCCGATGCTTCCAAAGTTCCCAAAGAGATCAAATTTCTCTTCATCTGAGGTACATACCTCACACCTGTCAGCTCCCTTTCTGTCCCATCAAACATTCTGACTGAGATTGTACCAACACCCTCCATGCTACATGAGTGATCATCACCCATCACCACCGAGCAACCTTCCAGTTTCTCAAAACTGGTGAACCAGCTCCTATTTGGACATGCATGGTATGTTGTACCTGAATCCAGAATCCACTCATCCTTGTATGAGTTACTGACACTGGGAGAGCTGACTGAAAAAGAGAATCCCGACGAGTCCGAATCTGCTCCATCTGTTTGTGAACCACTCCTCTGAGTCTTCGTCACCTTCGATAGATTTGCTTCAGCATTCGACTCCTTCTTCCCCTTGAACTTTGGGCAATCTACCTTCCAGTGCCCAATTTCTCTACAGAAAATGCACTGATTCCTTTTGAGGTCTCTGAATCCCGACCTGGACTTCGATCTTCCACCCATCTCTCTACCCTTCCTTGATGAATTTCTGCCTCTTACTTCTAATGCCTCCGCCACTGAGCTTGACTGACCAGAATGTCTCTCATTCTTCCTTGTCTCATAGCTCATCAATGCAGACGACACCTCATGGTAGTCCAACGTCTGTCTACCATTGATAAACGTCATGGTGAATGTCTCATACTCCTCCGGTGGGAGCGAGTTCAGGAGAATGACTGCCTTGTCTTCCTCTTCTACCTTGACATCCACGTTTATCAAATCTGTAAGAAGCTTCGTGAACCGGTTTATGTGCTCATTAACTGTGCTCCCCCTTTTCATCCTGAACTGATACAGCTTACTCTTAAGCTGTAACCGAGATTCCACACTCTTAGTCAGGTACTTCTTTTCTAGGGTTTCCCACAGATTCTTTGCACTCGTCTCGTGTTGCACAAGGTATTTGATATCCTGTGTCAAGCACGAACGAATCAGGCCACATGCCGATCTATTCATCTTTGCCCATTCCTCATCTGTAGTAGTGTTCTTCTTCCTCTCCAATAGGAGAGTATCCTCCAGATTAGATGCGTTCAACGCATCCATCACTTCACACCTCCACATCCCAAAATTGTTAGTCCCATTAAACCTAACAACTTCGATTCTAGGGTGGTTCATTGTTCTAACAGTAGCAACCTCCTCTGCCATTGAGATTCTATCCTTGACCCTCTAACTATGCGGAAGATCAAATAGCTTGAAAAATAGATCTAGTACAGAGATAAAAATGTGATTTTTACCTCAACCTTGAAACCCTAGATAGAGTTTCCTTCCAGATCTACTTCACCACCGATCCGAAAAGCTCTCCTTGAGTCCTCCTGAGATCGACACACGATCTCTCGAATACCCACTTCCTCAGATCTGAGATCTAACACAAGATCTCCACTGGATCTGAACCCGAGGCCTCCGGATCTACAGAAATCCCAAAGAGCAAACCTAGATGCTCTGATACCACTTGTTGTGCGCGGAAGACAACAACCTTAGAGGATCAAACCAGATCTCAATCACAGAACAATGAAAACAAGAACACAAATCAGAGACAATCGCAAAAACAGAGATCTAACGAGGTTCGGCCAACGTGCCTACGTCCTCGGGGCAATCAAAAAAGGGATTTTTAATTAGGGAAGATGATTACAAAGGATCTTAGCCTCTCTCAACACAAGAGAACCCAAAGACTCCTATTTCCGCAGGTTAGAAACCCTAGAAAACACCCAGCAGCCTTTTATACTCGCTGCTCCGCATTTTGCGGAGCAGCAGATTTTCGCCCAAACCCGACTGCCGGTCGACCGCCCGGTCGACCGGTACACTTCCAGAACCAGGACAGTCGACCGGCCGATCGACTGAATCGCGCCGAGAGTTGGGTTTCTCCAGGTCGGTCGACCGGCCGGTCGACCGAGATCGGCCGTAACTTGGCTTCTTCATAGCGGTCGACCGCCCGGTCGACCGCCTACTCCTGTGCACGTTTTGTGCACGTCGGTCGACCGACCGGTCGACCGAACTACTGCCAGAACTGTGCTGCTGCTGTTTTTCTGCTGGTTTCTGCTGCTGTCTCTTCGTCGACTTTCACGGCGATCCCTTGACGCGGTCCGGATCAACTCCCTCAGTAGAAATCTCTCTCTTTCCAACACGGCTGTCGACGGCGGATCTCGCGGACGACGACGGAGGCTCCGACGGAGGCGTCCGGAGTCGCGGAGGACGTCGTTGGATAGATCAACTCGCCGTGAAGAGCGTGGGCGTGTTCACACTCGCCGACGGTGATCCACCGCGACACGCGGAGAGCCAAAAAACGGCTCGAAGGAAATAGTCTCCAACACACATACACATTACTTAATGCACCTACATTTGATGTATTTAAATGTAAACATATCTCCAACACGCTTCCATGCATTCATACTTATGCATGCCTACATGCTTATTAACACTTACATGCATACTTACACTCCCATGCACTCACACACACGCTCACGTAAGTTCATGCAAATACATGTATTTGTAGATAATAATTAACTCCCCACACACATTAAATGGCTCAAGCATACAAAAAATCCCACCACATAAATATACACACACCTTTATGTATGTATCCACAGTGCATTATAAAAAGGGAGTGTGAAAAGAAGCTTACAGAGAAGTTTAGGCCATGGCAACGAAGCGACCGGCGAAAGAGGAGGCCCAGATCTTGCGCGACGTCCCCGCTGCTGTGTTGCCGAGGGAAGGCAGCCGACCAGCCAAGGGAGGAGTCCGAGGAGGTGTTTGGGGTCTCGTGGAGGATGACGGCTGGAGTCGCCTGGGCCGTGCGTGGCCGGCAGAGGGGAGTGGCTGGGCGGCCTGGCTGCACTCGGCCAAGGGGGTTCCGGGGGTTGCGCGGCTGTTGGAGATGCCCCGGTGGACATCGACGGAGAAGATGGGGCTCCGTGCTGCACTGTTGGAGGTGAAGGGATGGAGGCATGCGCTGGTTTGCCCGGTTGAGAGATGGAGAAGAAAAGGAAAATAGGGGCGTGAGAGATCGTGGGGTGATCGCAACAGAAAGGGAGGTCGCCGAACATGTGAGAGATAGACGGAGGGAAAATGGGAGAAAAGAAGGACGAAGTGGATATGCAGTTGTTGCAGGGGAAGAGAAAGACAAGGTTTCAAATTATAAATAATTTTAGTTGCTCCCTTTAGTAAAACTAAATGGCATGGTGGTTGGTTGTTTCAACACTTTGTTGGGGGGTCGCGGGTTCGATACTGAAAAACACATTAAAAGGAGGGTGTTTTCAACTTTTATTCTTATTGCATTTTTTTTTTGAATAAATACTTAATCATTATTTTATTGGATTTAATTCTATTAATTCAGAAAAAAATCCTCAAAAATTCACAAAATAGAAGATTGTAGTCCTGAACATTGTTGTGAAGTCAGATCTCCAAAATTCATCCCCAATTGCTAATTAAAAATCCTGGAGTCAGTCCATGACACTAGTCGACCCCGAGTTGAGATTCTTCACCATTAATTCTTAAAAATTTTCAGAAAATTCTAAAAATTCAAAATATTAGAAAATAAAATCTTGAGCTGAAAAATTCTCAATTCGGTTACCAGGATGATTACATCGAGTATCAGATACCAGTATTGACACTCGTACATAGGGAAAACGGGGGTTACAATCCTACCCACCTTATAAAAATTTTGTCCTCGAAATTCAAATAAAGCAAGGAAAGATAAAAGAATCTAAAATCAAGAGAAAATACAACAAGCTTCCACGTCGCCTCGTTGGGACACCACGATTCCGCTGCGCGCTCTGATCTCTGCTATCAGCCTTAGAATAGAGTGACCAATTATAAGAGATAAGATCAGATAATAAGATCGACAAGAAGAATAGGAAAAAATGATCCAAATGGAACCAAGATTACTTTAGAAGAAGAGATGCAATCAGAGAGATCGAAGGATCAAAGAGATGGATTTTCGAAGGGAGGACAATCAATTCCAAGTGGACTCAATATCATCGTGTGAATCCGATATGTATATTGCAGTGTAATTATAGCTCGTTCAAGTTACCAGTAAGATCTAAGTTCTCTCTTTATGTCGAACCTAGGCTCTGATACCACTCTGTAACGCCCCGATCCTAAAGATACGGAGTCGTTATGGCGACGCATATACGCAAGGGAAATACCCCACGTATACGCGCTAAGCCTAAGTTGTAACCTGAACAAGCTATAATCTCAACCATGAAAATCACTGCAATATGACATATAAAAGCTACACATGATAACAATATGAATGACAGGAAGAAAGTGGCAGCTGAATGCAATACAGATAGAGTCATGGAGTAACAGGAATAAAGGAGAAATGAGGGTACCAGAATGAAGAGAGGGAGACAGTGTCCAACTCCTCGCAATGTGTACCAACTCATCGAACACCTGCACAATGAGACAATCGTCCAATAGCTGGACGTGCAAACCCAGGGTCGTCAGAACGCGACCATAATGAGTGTGTGTGAAAAGGGAAAGAACTCGTGCAGAAGAAACAATGTGCATAAATAGTAATAAAGACAACTGCAGATAAAAGAGACTAATAACAAGATAAATAACTGAACAGTAATAAACATGATAACCACATGAATACAGGTAGAAGTTGTAACGCCCCGATTCCACAGATACGGGGACGTCACTGCGACGTATATACGTAAGTCCGAAGTACCTTCCCGTATATACGCTAAGCATAAAAGTACAAGCAAGGATCGGAGTACAACACAAAGCGTGGTATACGCACATATGCCAACATAAAAGTACACATACAAAGTCATCACAGTATATGATAAACATTACATATTACATGTATCAGTTATCACAACCAAGTCCAAAAGTAAAATATACAATAAAGATACAAAAGGCTCACGAGTAGGATGAAGATCCCGTGAGTCAAAAGGAGTCTGGCACAAAAGAACTAGAGCTAGACTGCCTGCTCACAAAGGAAAGCTCAATCTACTGTGGACAGCTCCACTTCGATCCAAGCTTCTAGATCTGAACATACAAATCCAAGGGAGTCAGGACCTCCCAACAATGAACAGGCTATGTGCCAAGTGGCAAAGGGATAAGAATAGGGGTTAGAACACAAGAGTGGTATATAAGAACAGGTATAGCATAATCATAAAACAGGAAATTCAAGGTAAAACTAATTACAAGCAAAAGTGATTGTATATGCTTAAGTCACGGTCCCATGAGACTAATACATCGAGGGGATAATCCAAACAAGGAAACCCTCATATATATACCTTTGTCTCATGCCACAGAAATCCCAAGCATATAGAATCAGAGTTGCAAATCATATGACAGTCAAAACGGGAATATATAACAAGAATGATAAGAATCGTAACAAAGATCAAAACAGGAATCATCACTGGAATCATGGCATAACAAGTAGACTAGGAGTCATAACATAATAAGTCTCTATTATTATTATTACTCGTCTGACCCATATATCTAGGTATGTGCCCGGGTGTACATCCCATCACACATACATCCATATATAAGCTATCCGAGGTTTGTTAACGGAAGTAGATGGAGAACTGATAGAACTTCTTATAGTGGTTTCCATACACCTGGAACCGGCTTTGGAGGCCCAAAGTCCCCCTAACAGTAATATCATAACACTTACCGCCAGTATATATATATATATATATATATATATATATATATATATATATATATATATATATATATATATATATATATATATATATATATATATATATATATATATATACACTTTTATATCCCATCACTATAAGCAAGGTATCATTCCGGCATCCATCACTTCCTCCCATTCCCCATACAAGTTGTAGCTTATTAACATAATTATTAGTTTACGGGAATAAACGGTCATAATAGGAATAGCCCAACAGATTCAAGAGGTGGCCCCCACAGATTCAAGAGGTGGCCCCCACCGTGTGGTGTGGCACTTTGTTCCATGTGGCACTTTGCTCTGTGGGAATGGATTCTAGAGGTGGCCCCCACCGAGTATGGTGTGGCACTTAGTTCCATAACAATAATAACAATAGGACAGGTTTCCCGTAAACATAATAATCATAAAGTCAAGTATGTCATGCTGGGTGTGAAGTGATAGCATGACGAGTGGTGATATTGCAAACAACCAAACATAGTAAGAAATCGATATAGTCCGGGTAAGTCATGTTATAACAATAGGGTTTTGCCAAGTAGTGGCATGTCAGGTGGTCAAGTGATAACATATTGGAGGTCAGGTGATATACATGTGTTAAAAGGAAACATGAAACTGATAGTTCTAAATTATGGCAAGACAAGTGGAAACATAGGAACAATGCAGAGTTCGACGACCTCGAAGGGTCTGCCACGCATGGTATAAAATAAAGAAGCAAGAATATCACGGCAAGGTACAAGTATAAGAATGAAACAAGCAGTTGCATGGCAATACATAAACCTGGGAATATGAAGTGACGAGAGATGATATACATCAATTAATAGGTCACAAAGTACAAGTTATGAAGTACAAGTAAGAATAATATATACTACATGCATCAAGGATAAGATACATAGTCAAGAAGGTAATCAACTATAACAGACAGCCATAAGTTAGTCGACTAGGTTGGAATAGTAGTCGACTAATAGACGGGTTAGTCGACTAGGAAAATAGGGTGGTCGACTAATACTGTGTTCCAGAGAGTTGGGTTTCTGATTCAGGGAAAGTTAGTCGACTAGGTTAGAAGGGGTAGTCGACTAATAGAAAGGTCAAGTCGACTAACAGATACTTAAGTCGATTAAATCTGTGATACAGAGAGTTGGGTTTGGTTTCAGGAAAAGGTTAGTCGACTAGGGTAAAAAGTATAGTCGACTAGGGTCTCAAGTCGACTAATATTTATGATAAGTCGACTGGAGCCGAGAGTTGGGTTTTCTGATTTCAAGAAAGGGTTAGTCGACTAGGGTCAAGGTGTAGTCGACTAATAGGGATCTATAGTCGACTAATAAATAAGATGAGTCGACTAAAACTGTGAATTAGAAAAGGTTACGTTTCAATCTAAGGGTTTCTAGTCGACTAGGTTCTAGGTCAAGTCGACTAATCATGGTCAAAAACAGAACGCAGAACAGAATTCGCTGGTTGTATTAGATGGTCTAAAATGTGATTTTTATGACATATGAACACAAGATATGGAGATACAAGTATACTAGGAATGGAACAAGTCTTGGTGAGTAAAAATACTCACTTGGAAAGGCTTGATTGAAGCTCTACGAGTCCGGGAAGTTTGTGGTCGTCAAATTGATCCACCGCGATGAAATCGACGAAGAAGGAGACGATCCCAATCCAAGAGTTGTTGTTGAGGTGGAGGTGAAGACCTAGGTGATGCCCTTGAAGTTGGTGGTGGTGGAGTTGAAGAAGATGGTGGAGAGAGTGAAAAAAGGAATAGAAATGTAAAGGGAAGTTTAAATAGGGATTTGATTTTGTGAAGGAGGTGTAAATTATGTAGATGAGAGGGGGCTTTGTGCAAATGAGGGAGTGAGGTGATCTCTTGGCCAATCATGGCTTGCCAAGAGGGGGGAGGTGTCCCTACTAGGGCCACCTGGCCGGCCATGGAAGAGAGAGAGAAAGAGAGGTGGAAGTGTGTGGAATTTTGGAGAAAGTGGGATTTTGGAAAATTGGAAAATTGGAAAAGAGGAATTCTTGTGGCTTGTGGAAGAAGGAAAGAAATAAGGAAAAGGAAAAGAATTTAATAAGAGAAGATATTTTCTCTTGGACTCAGAATGAAACTGTTGAAAATACAGAATCCCGGGTTCGAATCGAGGATGCGGAAAACAATCCGGAAAAATACCGAAATCGTCCGAAATTCAAGTGTCTCGGAACGACTCGCAAAATTTATCAAAAATTAAGAATAATATATGAAGACTCATAGTGAAATCCGTTTTGAGAAATACTGTATAGTTTTAAAACTAAAAATCCCGGAATCAGTTAACTACCGACTCCATTGGAATTTTCATAAATTCATAAAATCCTCATAAAAAGTATTTAAGTAGGAAATGTAATTCTAAAAGATAAAGTCTAAAGGACCATCATGAAATTCCAAACAGTTTGAGAATTAAAAATTCGGGAATCGGTCAGCGGCACTGGCCGACACCGGTTTTGAAGACTTTCATTTAAATCCAGGAAAAATCTAAAAAATCATGGAAAATCTAATATATTGGAAAATAATATTTGAAACTGAAATCGGTCAAGTCTAGTTATCAGAATGTCTAAACCAAGTAATACTCTAGGATAGGGCCTTCGGTTCAGACTAGGGCCGACTCCTAATCCACGAATCCAAATCTAAAACAGAATAATCATATATGAAATTTATAATACAGAATGAATACAGAAAACAAATCAGAAAAATACGATCGAAAAATCTGAATACGCAACTAAGTACGTATTCCGGGAACGGGGTATTACAATCCACCCACCTTACAAAAAATTGCGTCCTCGCAATTTCACTAAGGGGTGAATTGAACACAAGGAGGACAAGGGTGAAATCAAAGGCCTCGAAAAATCCAAAATAGGGGTAAGGTGAACACAAGAAGGATCAGGATGAACAATGAGAGGACGATAAGGAAAATATTAAGAAAGATAACTAATTCAAATACAAGATCTGGGGTAGTGGTTACCATGATATCCCTAGGGCTCCTGATCTGGATACTGGTCTTCACACTCTGCTGTATCGTCTGGGGCCTCTGCTGCCATGATGTAACCTTGGCCTCTACTCTGATCTGATCTAGTCCTCATTCCCCTCTGCTGATGATTATACTGTTGAGGTGGAAATGGGGCTCTCGGGTCAACGGGTCCTGGATTCCTCCTCAATGGCGGTGCTGGAAGTGCTGGGGCTGGATGTGCTGGTCTGACTGGTGCCACATGTCCAAACTTCCTGTGTGGGCAATCCCTTAGCATATGACTCCCTGACCCGCACACTAAACATAATCCCTTGGCCACTCGACAATCTCTCTTATAATGTCCGGGTCTGTGGCAGAAGTTGCATACAATCTGAGACAGAGGAAGTTGGAATGGTCTCTTCATCATCGGGCCATGGGTTGCCCTATCTGCATCTTCCTCATCTATCAACTCAAAAGGCCTCTTCTTGGCCTGGTTCCTCATCTGGTTCACTTTCTTCTTTTCTAGTCCACGCTCTACTTCTCGAGCTATGGTGAGAACTTCTGAATATGTCTTCAGCTGATGGGGCATTAAGAAGACTTGTATATCCATCTGCAAGCCCTGCTGAAATCTGCTTGCCCGCTTCTCCTCATCAGTCACCATATACGGAGCAAAGCGGCTAAGTCGGAGAAATTCCGCGGCATACTCATCCACTGACTTATTCCCTTGCCGAAGTCTGATGAACTGTTCTTCCATGTCCTTCTGGGCTGTGGCAGGGAAGAATCTGCTGTAGAAACTCTTGGAGAATGTGTCCCAAGTGACAGGTTTCTCCAATCTTGCCTCCTCAGCTAGCCACCAAGTCCTAGCTATATCCTTCAATTGAATCTTGGCGACCTCTACTTGGTTCTCCTCCGGGACACGGGCTGCATTCAGCAGATCTGATGTGTCTGTCAGCCATTGCTCAGCATCCAAGGGTTCCTCTCCACCCGTGAATATGGCTGGCTGCAGTCTTCTGAAATCCGATATGTTCCCCGGTCTTTGTCCTTTAGGTGCTGCTAACTCTTGCCGGAGAAGTTCTGTCTGCTGCTGCTGGTTCTCCATCATGGTCTGAATAACCCTCAGTATATCCACATTCTCTCCCGCGGGTCCATTCGAAGCCGGTCCAGAGTTGCTACGACCCGATCTTCTATCCATGCCTAGATGATGAAAGATGACTGGAAAGAGCTGAAAGAATGGAAGGAGTTTAGGACACAAGGGAAGGAAATCAAGAAGAACTAGATAAATCAAGAAGGACTAGATAACTTTGTACATTATAGTTGGCATTAGCAAATTACAGAAATTTGCATGCGTGTTTGTACTATAGGTGGAAGAGCCTAAGCTCTGATACCAACCTGTAACGCCCCGATTCCACAGATACGGGGACGTCACTGCGACGTATATACGTAAGTCCGAAGTACCTTCCCGTATATACGCTAAGCATAAAAGTACAAGCAAGGATCAGAGTACAACACAAAGCGTGGTATACGCACATATGCCAACATAAAAGTACACGTACAAAGTCATCACAGTATATGATAAACATTACATATTACATGTATCAGTTATCACAACCAAGTCCAAAAGTAAAATATACAATAAAGATACAAAAGGCTCACGAGTAGGATGAAGATCCCGTGAGTCAAAAGGAGTCTGGCACAAAAGAACTAGAGCTAGACTGCCTGCTCACAAAGGAAAGCTCAATCTACTGTGGACAGCTCCACTTCGATCCAAGCTTCTAGACCTGAACATACAAATCCAAGGGAGTCAGGACCTCCCAACAATGAACAGGCTATGTGCCAAGTGGCAAAGGGATAAGAATAGGGGTTAGAACACAAGAGTGGTATATAAGAACAGGTATAGCATAATCATAAAACAGGAAATGCAAGGTAAAACTAATTATAAGCAAAAGTGATTGTATATGCTTAAGTCACGGTCCCATGAGACTAATACATCGAGGGGATAATCCAAACAAGGAAACCCTCATATATATACCTTTGTCTCATGCCACAGAAATCCCAAGCATATAGAATCAGAGTTGCAAATCATATGACAGTCAAAACGGGAATATATAACAAGAATGATAAAAATCGTAACAAAGATCAAAACAGGAATCATCACTGGAATCATGGCATAACAAGTAGACTAGGAGTCATAACATAACAAGTCTCTATTATTATTATTACTCGTCTGACCCATATATCTAGGTATGTGCCCGGGTGTACATCCCATCACACATACATCCATATATAAGCTATCCGAGGTTTGTTAACGGAAGTAGATGGAGAACTGATAGAACTTCTTATAGTGGTTTCCATACACCTGGAACCGGCTTTGGAGGCCCAAAGTCCCCCTAACAGTAATATCATAACACTTACCGCCAGTATATATATATATATATATATATATATATATATATATATATATATATATATATATATATATATATACACTTTTATATCCCATCACTATAAGCAAGGTATCATTCCGGCATCCATCACTTCCTCCCATTCCCCATACAAGTTGTAGCTTATTAACATAATTATTAGTTTACGGGAATAAACGGTCATAATAGGAATAGCCCAACAGATTCAAGAGGTGGCCCCCACAGATTCAAGAGGTGGCCCCCACCGTGTGGTGTGGCACTTTGTTCCATGTGGCACTTTGCTCTGTGGGAATGGATTCTAGAGGTGGCCCCCACCGAGTATGGTGTGGCACTTAGTTCCATAACAATAATAACAATAGGACAGGTTTCCCGTAAATATAATAATCATAAAGTCAAGTATGTCATGCTGGGTGTGAAGTGATAGCATGACGAGTGGTGATATTGCAAACAACCAAACATAGTAAGAAATCGATATAGTCCGGGTAAGTCATGTTATAACAATAGGGTTTTGCCAAGTAGTGGCATGTCAGGTGGTCAAGTGATAACATATTGGAGGTCAGGTGATATACATGTGTTAAAAGGAAACATGAAACTGATAGTTCTGAATTATGGCAAGACAAGTGGAAACATAGGAACAATGCAGAGTTCGACGACCTCGAAGGGTCTGCCACGCATGGTATAAAATAAAGAAGCAAGAATATCACGGCAAGGTACAAGTATAAGAATGAAACAAGCAGTTGCATGGCAATACATAAACCTGGGAATATGAAGTGACGAGAGATGATATACATCAATTAATAGGTCACAAAGTACAAGTTATGAAGTATAAGTAAGAATAATATATAGTACATGCATCAAGGATAAGATACATAGTCAAGAAGGTAATCAACTATAACAGACAGCCATAAGTTAGTCGACTAGGTTGGAATAGTAGTCGACTAATAGACGGGTTAGTCGACTAGGAAAATAGGGTAGTCGACTAATACTGTGTTCCAGAGAGTTGGGTTTCTGATTCAGGGAAAGTTAGTCGACTAGGTTAGAAGGGGTAGTCGACTAATAGAAAGGTCAAGTCGACTAACAGACACTTAAGTCGACTAAATCTGTGATACAGAGAGTTGGGTTTGGTTTCAGGAAAAGGTTAGTCGACTAGGGTAAAAAGTATAGTCGACTAGGGGTCTCAAGTCGACTAATATTTATGATAAGTCGACTGGAGCCGAGAGTTGGGTTTTCTGATTTCAAGAAAGGGTTAGTCGACTAGGGTCAAGGTGTAGTCGACTAATAGGGATCTATAGTCGACTAATAAATAAGATGAGTCGACTAAAACTGTGAATTAGAAAAGGTTACGTTTCAATCTAAGGGTTTCTAGTCGACTAGGTTCTAGGTCAAGTCGACTAATCGTGGTCAAAAACAGAACGCAGAACAGAATTCGCTGGTTGTATTAGATGGTCTAAAAATGTGATTTTTATGACATATGAACACAAGATATGGAGATACAAGTATACTAGTAATGGAACAAGTCTTGGTGAGTAAAAATACTCACTTGGAAAGGCTTGATTGAAGCTCTACGAGTCCGGGAAGTTTGTGGTCGTCAAATTGATCCACCGCGATGAAATCGACGAAGAAGGAGACGATCCCAATCCAAGAGTTGTTGTTGAGGTGGAGGTGAAGACCTAGGTGATGCCCTTGAAGTTGGTGGTGGTGGAGTTGAAGAAGATGGTGGAGAGAGTGAAAAAAGGAATAGAAATGTAAAGGGAAGTTTAAATAGGGATTTGATTTTGTGAAGGAGGTGTAAATTATGTAGATGAGAGGGGGCTTTGTGCAAATGAGGGAGTGAGGTGATCTCTTGGCCAATCATGGCTTGCCAAGAGAGGGGGGAGGTGTCCCTACTAGGGCCACCTGGCCGGCCATGGAAGAGAGAGAGAAAGAGAGGTGGAAGTGTGTGGAATTTTGGAGAAAGTGGGATTTTAGAAAATTGGAAAATTGGAAAAGAGGAATTCTTGTGGCTTGTGGAAGAAGGAAAGAAATAAGGAAAAGGAAAAGAATTTAATAAGAGAAGATATTTTCTCTTGGACTCAGAATGAAACTGTTGAAAATACGGAATCCCGGGTTCGAATCGAGGATGCGGAAAACAATCCGGAAAAATACCGAAATCGTCCAAAATTCAAGTGTCTCGGAACGACTCGCAAAATTTATCAAAAATTAAGAATAATATATGAAGACTCATAGTGAAATCCGTTTTGAGAAATACTGTATAGTTTTAAAACTAAAAATCCCGGAATCAGTTAACTACCGACTCCGTTGGAATTTTCATAAATTCATAAAATCCTCATAAAAAGTATTTAAGTAAGAAATGTAATTCTAAAAGATAAAGTCTAAAGGACCATCATGAAATTCCAAACAGTTTGAGAATTAAAAATCTGGGAATCGGTCAGCGGCACTGGCCGACACCGGTTTTGAAGACTTTCATTTAAATCCAGGAAAAATCTAGAAAATCATGGAAAATCTAATATATTGGAAAATAATATTTGAAACTGAAATAGGTCAAATCTAGTTATCAGAATGTCTAAACCAAGTAATACTCTAGGATAGGGCCTTCGGTTCAGACTAGGGCCGACTCCTAATCCACGAATCCAAATCTAAAACAGAATAATCATATATGAAATTTATAATACAGAATGAATACAGAAAACAAATCGGAAAAATACGATCGAAAAATCTGAATACGCAACTAAGTACGTATTCCGGGAACGGGGTATTACAGAAGTCAACTAGTACAACTGTAAATATGCAATCAATGTCACAATAGGTAACCTATCACATATCACTAGGCTGGTATCCAAGTCCGGTCACAGGTCTAGTCCTGGTTGCAATCATGTATACAGTCATGTGTCTTAAGACAGGGTCACAGTTCAAGGTACAATACAATGTGTTCATACAAATCAATCAATAACAATCAGTAGTGTTCTACGTTATCTTCGTCACTTTCCCACCGGTGTCCCACAACATCCGACAGTTCACCCTGGAGCCCGCACATCCAGTAGAACTCATCCGAACTCCGATATGCGGGTATCATTGTTCGAATAGGGAAAGAGAACCAAATAACAAGAGTCCTAGGGTTATCATCATACAAGTGCGTGTGGATGCTAATAGGCACTGAGAATGCAATATCACGCTAACACCAGGCGTCACGTACAATAGATAGCCCTACAGATTCAAGAGGTGGCCCCCACAGATTCAAGAGGTGGCCCCCACCATGTGTATGGTGTGGCACTTTGTTCCGTGTGGCACTTTGCTCTGAGGGAAACAGGATTCTAGAGGTGGCCCCCGTGGATTCAAGAGGTGGCCCCCACCATGTGTATGGTGTGGCACTTTGCTCCACGTGGCACTTAGTTCCTTTCAAGATCCGCCGGACGCTAGCACGATTGTGGGATACATCCTCGTCAATCCTGACACCAGGCGGCAGACCGCCGGACGCCGGTTTGACTGTGCTATTAACAGGGTCAACAGTGCATGGGACATGGGTACAGGGGATACATGAGCAATAGATGTCAAGTAACAGTAATACAGTCATATGTCAAGGTCCAGTGAAAGGTGTCCAGTGTACAGTCAGTTAGGTAGTGCCATTAATAACAATCAATGCCATTCAATTACTGGGGTGTTATGGGACGGTAACAATGTCGGTATAGTAATAATCAATCAGTAATCATATACACGGTGAACAATATCAGTAACGGTAACAGTAACAGTAACCGTGTATACGATGAACAATAAACTGTAAAAAGGTGTTACAGTCAACGATCATTTCCTGTAACTTCCCGTAATTTGAATACTAGGTTTATCAGTCAGGCTCCAATATAAATTCTGATAGTTCCATAACAATCGAGTATCAATACACATCAAGTATTCTAATACATTAATCACCACTCCGTCATATAACAATATCCAGTACTAATCCTCTCACTCAAACATATAACATAAGTATTCACAATCACTACCTCTATTAATGATCAGTCATTATATCCCAACACTCGGTAACATACCCTATACATGCATATAAGAGCTATTAGGTCAAGTCATTTCATCCTCAATCATTCCCCCGATATCATATACATCTATCAATATCCAATACGTAATCCATGGGTGAAGTCCATAATCCATATGGTAAATAAAGGATTCTAACATCATAGATATATGTGTATCTCCTATTTTATGCATTCATCATGTAAAAATAAAGGGAAAGACAAATCCACTTCCTTACTAATAGATCTCTACACTCATAGCAATATAACACATTAAATGATTCATCACATACATAGAAATATATACAATTACTCCAAATTAAAGAACGAGAGAGGGATGAGGAGAAACACTCACCTGAGATTGTCTCGGGTCTGAATATCGAAGTGGCAAATCAACTCGTTAATCTACATTCAATTTAAATAATAATAATAAGAAATATTTTAATTTTTGAGCCATTCCAAGTAACATGACTATAAAAATAATTTTACAAAGTCACATTTCAGTTTCTAATTTTATAGGAATTTTTCTGGGATTTTTCTGATTTTTTCTAGATTTTTCCGAATTAATTTAAGCGTAAATTCAATTAAAAATCATAACGGGTCTGTTGCTACAGTAACGGGTCTGCTACAGTATTGGGTCCGAATCTGAGTCTGGGTTTGGGTCTGCTACAGTATTATTGCTACAGTAGTATTTATTTTATTTTATTTTAACTTTCTCTCTTTTTTTCCTTTCTTTTTCTTATTTCTTTTTCTTTGATTTTATTTTTTTATTTTTATAAATGTTGGGTCGGGTTCGGGTCTGTAAGACAGACCCGAGCCCGGGTCTGGTGGGCTTGGCCTGACCAGACCAGACCAGACCTGGCCCAGGCCAGGTCTGGCTGGCCTGGCCTGGTTGGCCAGGCTCTCGGCCTGGGCCTGGCCGAGAGCAGAGCTCGGTTCCCTTTTTTTTTTTTTTTTCCCTTTTTTTTTCTATTATACAAATTTCCTAAAATCAATTAAAAATCTTGATAATTACGAGATGAGTGTTAGGTACTCTTATATATTTTTATTACAATTTTAAAATTAGGTTATCATGGTGAAATTGTGATTAAACTAATGCATGTTACATGTTCGATGAAATGCCAACAGTAACAAAAATCAACGATAACGCAAAGTAACTTACCCGGAACGCTTCCCTTCAGTCTGAATCTTCTTCCAGCACCTTAGAGGCTTGGGAAAGAAGGTGTCTATGCCCACGCAAGGTGCGCGCACCGCCATGGGGTCATGCGCGGCTGTCGACGGCGGATCTCGCGGACGACGACGGAGGCTCCGACGGAGGCGTCCGGAGTCGCGGAGGACGTCGTTGGATAGATCAACTCACCGTGAAGAGCGTGGGCGTGTTCACACTCGCCGACGGTGATCCACCGCGACACGCGGAGAGCCAGAAAACAGCTCGAAGGAAATAGTCTCCAACACACATACACATTACTTAATGCACCTACATTTGATGTATTTAAATGTAAACATATCTCCAACACGCTTCCATGCATTCATACTTATGCATGCCTACATGCTTATTAACACTTACATGCATACTTACACTCCCATGCACTCACACACACGCTCACGTAAGTTCATGCAAATACATGTATTTGTAGATAATAATTAACTCCCCACACACATTAAATGGCTCAAGCATACAAAAAATCCCACCACATAAATATACACACACCTTTATGTATGTATCCACAGTGCATTATAAAAAGGGAGTGTGAAAAGAAGCTTACAGAGAAGTTTAGGCCATGGCAACGAAGCGACCGGCGAAAGAGGAGGCCCAGATCTTGCGCGACGTCCCCGCTGCTGTGTTGCCGAGGGAAGGCAGCCGACCAGCCAAGGGAGGAGTCCGAGGAGGTGTTTGGGGTCTCGTGGAGGATGACGGCTGGAGTCGCCTGGGCCGTGCGTGGCCGGCAGAGGGAGTGGCTGGGCGGCCTGGCTGCACTCGGCCAAGGGGGTTCCGGGGGTTGCGCGGCTGTTGGAGATGCCCCGGTGGACATCGACGGAGAAGATGGGGCTCCGTGCTGCACTGTTGGAGGTGAAGGGATGGAGGCATGCGCTGGTTTGCCCGGTTGAGAGATGGAGAAGAAAAGGAAAATAGGGGCGTGAGAGATCGTGGGGTGATCGCAACAGAAAGGGAGGTCGCGGAACGTGTGAGAGATAGACGGAGGGAAAATGGGAGAAAAAGAAGGACGAAGTGGATATGCAGTTGTTGCAGGGGAAGAGAAAGACAAGGTTTCAAATTATAAATAATTTTAGTTGCTCCCTTTAGTAAAACTAAATGGCATGGTGGTTGGTTGTTTCAACACTTTGTTGTGGGGTCGCGGGTTCGATACTGAAAAACACATTAAAGGAGGGGTTTTTCAACTTTTGTTCTTATTGCATTTTTTTTTTGAATAAATACTTAATCATTATTTTATTGGATTTAATTCTATTAATTCAGAAAAAAATCCTCAAAAATTCACAAAATAGAAGATTGTAGTCCTGAACATTGTTGTGAAGTCAGATCTCCAAAATTCATCCCCAATTGCTAATTAAAAATCCTGGAGTCAGTCCATGACACTAGTCGACCCCGAGTTGAGATTCTTCACCATTAATTCTTAAAAATTTTCAGAAAATTCTAAAAATTCAAAATATTAGAAAATAAAATCTTGAGCTGAAAAATTCTCAATTCGGTTACCAGGATGATTACATCGAGTATCAGATACCAGTATTGACACTCGTACATAGGGAAAACGGGGGTTAAAAATTTTCAGAAAATTCTAAAAATTCAAAATATTAGAAAATAAAATCTTGAGCTGAAAAATTCTCAATTCGGTTACCAGGATGATTACATCGAGTATCAGATACCAGTATTGACACTCGTACATAGGGAAAACGGGGGTTACAATCCTACCCACCTTATAAAAATTTCGTCCTCGAAATTCAAATAAAGCAAGGAAAGATAAAAGAATCTAAAATCAAGAGAAAATACAACAAGCTTCCACGTCGCCTCGTTGGGACACCACGATTCCGCTGCGCGCTCTGATCTCTGCTATCAGCCTTAGAATAGAGTGACCAATTCTAAGAGATAAGATCAGATAATAAGATCGACAAGAAGAATAGGAATAAAAATGATCCAAATGGAACCAAGATTACTTTAGAAGAAGAGATGCAATCAGAGAGATCGAAGGATCAAAGAGATGGATTTTCGAAGGGAGGACAATCAATTCCAAGTGGACTCAATATCATCGTGTGAATCCTATATGTATATTGCAGTGTAATTATAGCTCGTTCAAGTTACCAGTAAGATCTAGGTTCTCTCTTTATGTCGAACCTAGGCTCTGATACCACTCTGTAACGCCCCGATCCTAAAGATACGGAGTCGTTATGGCGACGCATATACGCAAGGGAAATACCCCACGTATACGCGCTAAGCCTAAGTTGTAACCTGAATAAGCTATAATCTCAACCATGAAAATCACTGCAATATGACATATAAAAGCTACACATGATAACAATATGAATGACAGGAAGAAAGTGACAGCTGAATGCAATACAGATAGAGTCATGGAGTAACAGGAATAAAGGAGAAATGAGGGTACCAGAATGAAGAGAGGGAGACAGTGTCCAACTCCTCGCAATGTGTACCAACTCATCGAACACCTGCACAATGAGACAATCGTCCAATAGCTGGACGTGCAAACCCAGGGTCGTCAGAACGCGACCATAATGAGTGTGTGTGAAAAGGGAAAGAACTCGTACATAGGGAAAACGGGGGTTACAATCCTACCCACCTTATAAAAATTTCGTCCTCGAAATTCAAATAAAGCAAGGAAAGATAAAAGAATCTAAAATCAAGAGAAAATACAACAAGCTTCCACGTCGCCTCGTTGGGACACTGAAATACACCTAGAGGGGGGTGAATAGGTGTGATTGCTAATCTAATGCTCTTTTAAAATTAGTTAAGTGAGTGATGCAACGATCTCTCAAAAACACGACTAGGAGCCGAATACCCCTTAAAGGTTCTGAACTCCGTCCTCCCAATTCCCCTTAAAATGGGTTAGAGGTGCGCAATGCAACCGTGTTGTATTGAGGTGTGATCGAACAATTACAAGTATGAAATGCAATGATGGAATGCACACAAGTAATATAGCAAGACAAGTAAACAAGTAAGGATTGCACAAATAAAGTGTTAGTTCACAAGCAAATAAAATGAAGGCAAAGTAAAGCAAGAAGAACGCCAAGCCAATCGCAAACAAAGTGATTTGTTTCGAGGTTCGAGCTCGTAGCTCTAGTCCCCGCCTTCACCTCCGTGAAGGGTTTCCACTATCCCCGTAGGATCCCGTACAAGTTAGGCCTCCAAAGACCTCAAGCCCGTAGCTTTACAACGAAACTCCACCGAGGAGCTTGTCTCCACAAGAATAAGGGTTACAACTTTGTGATCTCAACTAGACCACAACACTCTTTCTCTTTTACAAACACTCTCACTCTTTTACAACTTCACTTATAGAAAGAATATGAAATTTTTGGCTCTATGAAGTGTGGTGAGAAAAGCTTCAGTTGTAGAGTGATATTAGAGATCAAACAACAACTGAAAAATCAATTTGAAAGAATGGAAATGAAAGCTTTAAACTATTTTTCTCTTTTCTCTTGAAAACAATGAAAACTTGTATTTTTCTTAGGTTTATAACTAAGGCCTATTCCCCACTATTTATAGGGAGAGAATAGGTTAAAAACTCTGATTTTTCCAGCTATTTTGATCAGAAAAAGAGTCCCAACAACTCCTAAAAACTCTGTTAAAGAGAAAACCAAAAACAGTTTTTCAGAAATTCCCAAAGAGGAAAGAGCCGTTATGGCTTGTGCAGGCCTACCGGTCGACTGCCGGTCGACCGGGTCTCTGCTGGCAAAAGAGCCGTTGGGTCTCCGGTCGACTGCCAGTCGACCGATCTAAGAAAGGAAAACACAGTTTCCTTCTATCGGTCGACCGACCCAGTCGACCGAAAGATACAGAGAGCAAACATCTAATATCGGTCGACTGGTATGTAGGATCGGTCGACCGGCAGACATGCACAGCCTGTGCATGTCTGGACACAGCAGCCGGTCGACTGCCGGTCGACCGGTATGCCTGAAATAGTATTTTTCTGGGCAGATTTTTGAGTTAGAAAAATTTGTAAAAAATCTTTTAAAAAACTCTGGAACTAAGTGTTATGCTGAACTTTGTTTATATACATGTTTTAAACAAGTTTTTGAAGATATGAAGCTTTGAGTACATGACTGTATAAACCAAGGCATAAACTTAGAAATAAACATTTTCAAAAACATAGAAACATTCAAAACACGTGTGTGTGCAAATCCTAGAGCCAAATTTCACATATTCTATCTTTAACAAAACTACACTTACAAACTTCTAGGTCTTCAAGACTTCAACATGGGCAATCTTCACTTGATCTTCAATATTGCACTTTGAGCCCAATTTGACTTGTCTTGAATCCAATAGCTTGTATTTGAGTCCAAAATCTTTGTATATGAGTGAGAGTACTTCTAGTATGATAATAAACCTGAAACACACTTAAACAACAAATGATATTAGTACAAATAACTAATATGTTTTGTAATCATCAAAATACACTTAAGCAAGGGTGATTGTAACCTTGGGCCAACAGACACCACGATTCCGCTGCGCGCTCTGATCTCTGCTATCAGCCTTAGAATAGAGTGACCAATTCTAAGAGATAAGATCAGATAATAAGATCGACAAGAAGAATAGGAATAAAAATGATCCAAATGGAACCAAGATTACTTTAGAAGAAGAGATGCAATCAGAGAGATCGAAGGATCAAAGAGATGGATTTTCGAAGGGAGGACAATCAATTCCAAGTGGACTCAATATCATCGTGTGAATCCTATATGTATATTGCAGTGTAATTATAGCTCGTTCAAGTTACCAGTAAGATCTAGGTTCTCTCTTTATGTCGAACCTAGGCTCTGATACCACTCTGTAACGCCCCGATCCTAAAGATACGGAGTCGTTATGGCGACGCATATACGCAAGGGAAATACCCCACGTATACGCGCTAAGCCTAAGTTGTAACCTGAACAAGCTATAATCTCAACCATGAAAATCACTGCAATATGACATATAAAAGCTACACATGATAACAATATGAATGACAGGAAGAAAGTGGCAGCTGAATGCAATACAGATAGAGTCATGGAGTAACAGGAATAAAGGAGAAATGAGGGTACCAGAATGAAAAGAGGGAGACAGTGTCCAACTCCTCGCAATGTGTACCAACTCATCGAACACCTGCACAATGAGACAATCGTCCAATAGCTGGACGTGCAAACCCAGGGTCGTCAGAACGTCGATACAGAAAAACACATTAAAGGAGGGTGTTTTTCAACTTTTATTCTTATTGCATTTTTTTTTGAATAAATACTTAATCATTATTTTATTGGATTTAATTCTATTAATTCAGAAAAAAATCCTCAAAAATTCACAAAATAGAAGATTGTAGTCCTGAACATTGTTGTGAAGTCAGATCTCCAAAATTCATCCCCAATTGCTAATTAAAAATCCTGGAGTCAGTCCATGACACTAGTCGACCCCGAGTTGAGATTCTTCACCATTAATTCTTAAAAATTTTCAGAAAATTCTAAAAATTCAAAATATTAGAAAATAAAATCTTGAGCTGAAAAATTCTCAATTCGGTTACCAGGATGATTACATCGAGTATCAGATACCAGTATTGACACTCGTACATAGGGAAAACGGGGGTTACAGAGAGCTTTGCTAATTGAAGCTAAGCCTATAATAGCATACTAACATGGTAGGGTACTTCCTAAGATGGTGTTTCAAATTTAAATAAAAAGAACCAACATATAGTCAGAAAAAATATGTATGCTGCATGTCTCAAAAGAAGCACAAAAACATAGAAATGGAAGCATTCTTCAAAAGAGAGCTTTGCTAATTGAAGCTAAGCATATAATAACATACTAACATGGTAGGGTACTTCCTAAGATGGTGTTTCAAACTTAAATAAAAAGAACCAACATATAGTCAGAAAAAATATGTATGCTGCATGTCTCAAAAGGAGCACGAAAACATAGAAATAGAAGCATTCTTCAAAAGAGAGCTTTGCTAATTGAAGCTAAGCATATAATAACATACTAACATGGTAGGGTACTTCCTAAGATGGTGTTTCAAACTTAAATAAAAAGAACCAACATATAGTCAAAAAAAATATGTATGCTGCATGTCTCAAAAGGAGCACAAAAACATAGAAATGAAACCAGTGATCTGCACATAAAGTAACCAAACTTTCGCCAAGTTGTCAACTTTTTTTAAGAGGGAGATTCAAAACTATCATATTATGGACCAAAAATAACTAAAAAGATGAGTTTTTCCCCTTCTTCAGAAATTTTCGTGGAGAAGTACAATCACAGATTGACAACCTGTAATTCAACTACATCAGGCCAAATTGGGAAAAATGATCCAAAAAAAAGGAAGAATGAAAGAAATAAGTTGATATAAAAAGAGAGGAGAAGAAAATAGAAACTAAGAAAAATTATCAAATATAATAGGAAAAGGAGGAGAAGAAGGGGAAGAGTGATATTAAAAGGGAGGAAATTTTCTTTCTAAAAAGGGAGAGAATTTTTCCAGTAATGACCATATTTCTTGTAGCACATGATGCATAATTGTGTTCCCCCCTACACAGTAGGATGAAGCAACTGCTCTCAACATAAAAGAGTATGCTATTATGCATCATGTGCTACAAGAAATATGGTAGGGTACTTCCTAAGATTGGTTTCAAACTTAAATAAAAAGAACACTAGCCAAGGTAAGATCACTGATCGAAATTGGAAGAATGCCCTTGAAATTATCTCTCCACGTTCTTAACACGTGTGCCCGAAGTGACTAGTTTCTCTAAACATTCCTTGAGACTTAAAAATGCATTTGGGCCATTAAGTAAAACCTTCATTGCCCATTATAGACGATTCTCTCTAAGCCCATCTTGAAACAGCATGGGGTTGTCCATCTTTGCACTTCAAGCTAAAGAATCATTTCCCCCTTTCACATTACAGTTTCTACTTAAAAATGCATTTGGGCCATTAAGTAAAACCTTCATTGCCCATTATAGACGATTCTCTCTAAGCCCATCTTGAAACAGCATGGGTTGTCCATCTTTGCACTTCCAGCTAAAGAATCATTTCCAATTCCTAGAGCGTGGTGGCCCGAACTCATCCTGTTCGGGAACAGGTGGTGGCCCGAGCTCATCGTCTATAGAGGGTGCTTTTGCTCTGCCCTTCACACTTCACACCCTCAAAAAGCATAAATAACCCTCCAAAGGCCTCTCATGCCTCTCACCACCCAAACTCCTCTTTAGTGAAAGGCATAGTACTCTGCCACAACTAAAACCCATCCCCCTTTCTCTCATTCAATCACTCTCAATACACTTTCTCACTTCTTCTTCTTCTTCTCTTTTTCCCCTGTCCCATTCATCTTCTCTCTCAGCGCAATTCTATCATAACCCTAAAAAAAAAAAATTTGATGAGGATTCTTCGCGGGTTTTTATCCATTTGGATTGCAACCACATTGCTCGTGTCGGTCATTCGATTCTCCGACGCAAGGATCCACTTCCACAAAGCAAAGGACCCTCACAGGAACCACAGGAGAAGTGTCTCTCAATCCCCACTCCCCTCTCCCTCTGCTGAACCACCAACACCAGGTGGTGATACCCGCCACAGTGGCGATAATGCGACCTCTAACCCTGGCATCTTCGACGTGAGATCCTTCGGCGCGGTTGGGGACGCAAGCACCGATGACACCCAAGCATTTCGCGATGCTTGGAAGGCCGCCTGCTCGCAAGAGTCCGGTGTACTCTTGGTGCCGTCTGATGGAGTTTTCACCATCACTTCCACGATCTTCTCCGGTCCTTGCCAGCCCGGTTTCATCCTCCAGGTAGTGTTCTTGCAACTCTTTCCTCGTTTAAGCCCCCACGAGTCAATTCAATTGAGCTCTGCTTTGTGTGTAGGTTGATGGAGTTTTGATGCCCCCCGATGGCCCGGACTGCTGGCCGTCCTCCGATAACAAGCTTCAGTGGCTCGTGTTCTACAAAGTCGACGGCATGACTCTTAGAGGCAGTGGGACAATAGAAGGCAATGGCGGCATGACTCTTAGAGGCAGTGGGACAATAGAAGGCAATGGCGAGAAGTGGTGGAACCTCCCTTGCAAACCTCACAGAGTACGTCATAATTCGGTAACCCGCTTATCGAATTTCAAATTTCAAACAGTGGACTTCATGGAGTCGCTCGATGCCTCGACACTAACCGAGGTAAATTATAAAAACTTCTTAACCCGACTACGCAATAGATTGGGCCAGCTTCCTGGAGCCTTCTTCATGAGCGGCACTGTCGTGTTGCCCATCCAAACCAAGCCACCACTTCGATGGTTCAACCTCACACTGCAAGGTCAGGGGGGCAAAGAGACTACGATCAGGTTTAAAGGGGACAACCTCTATTTTATTGGTTACCATATGCAGAAAACTGATAAATGGATAGAGCTCGGGAGGAAAGGCGACCCACAGTACATTAAGGAGAAAGGTACTACGTTTGCGGGGTTCGGAGAAAACTACAATGACTTGGAATATGTGGCTGGCATATCTCTCAACCGGGTATCACTTACAAAGCACACACTCAACAAAGCTATAGCAGTGCTTGCAGAGTCCACGGATAAAAAAAAGAGGGCGAACGCGGTGATCGTGGTGATTCAGATGGTCTCTGAAGCCTGCAGATTCCTTCAGATTGGCGAGCATTTGGCGACCAACATTGAAAATGCCAATAATTTTCTCTACAGTTGGATGGTGCCTCTGGAAAAAAATTGGAAGGCTCTTTCTACCATGGTGTTGCTTGCTCACAATTTTCCTACTTGCAATGTGTACAAGCCTCAGACTATAAATGGTGAAGTACTCAATACAGCGGATGATTTGCGCAGAAAACTCGGGGTCATGCTAAGGCATAGGGATTCTGAGGTGAAACCGTGCAAAAAATATGGAGAAGATGATGACGAACTGCGCCCAAAAATATGTTGGGGCTTTAGCTTTATGCAGATGGTGATGTACCATGTATTTGAGTTACATTTGATCAGCTGATACTGATTTTTTCCTCTGAATCTTTACATCTGCTTGCATTTAAAAAAACGGCCTGTTCGTGTATTGATATTTGTTGGGTGTGATATGAGACTGACTTCCTAATATGCAATGCGGTAAAAATAAGTAAACAAAGACCACTTGACCCATCAAAGTGCCACTAAAACACAGGAGAGTCCCCTCAAAATAAGAATTTTAGAAATTCGTTAATGGCAATTAATTTCTATTATTTTTTGTTAACTCAAATCATGTGCTTTTCTGCTCAACGGCCAATCTTTCTGCATATTTTTTTAGGTTTTTTTATATTCCCAATATAAGGAATTTTTTTCCTTTTAAAATATAAGGCATAGATAGCTTACTGCAAGCGGGATTCGAACCTCAGAATTTTTGCCACTGTATAGAGGCATCAACATTGTTCAACAGTGTAGGGGATTTTGATTTATTCTTTGCTGACCTACCGTAACTTAAGTTTAAAAACACATGGCATATTCTCTACAATTTTATTTTTGAGGGAAAGTGTAGTGGTAAAAATTTTGACCTTATCCAAAATGGCAACACGTGTTCTTCATCCTCCAACTCTTCGAGAGAGAGGGATCAGAGCCACATTCGACCTCCTCAAGGTCTTCCTCACTCCAAGACCCTCTTCGTTTCAAGATTTCAGCTCCGAACCTCAATCTCCAACAAATGATTATCCATAATCTCCGCCGATAGTTATGCAACTCCATCTTCCCCATGTTTATAACGTGTAATGCCTATATCAGAGATGACAATTTTGGACAATGGCAAATTTTCTTGCACGCAATCCCAACCAACCAGCGCTGGTGATCACGACCGTTACAAAAAATCAACATGTACAAATCATGCAGTTGCGGGTATCTAGCTCATATCTATTCGCCTCCATGTCGACTATCATAGTCAGATATAGAAAATCTTCTTTCTCAAGGGAAAAAGTCACTCTTTTTACCATGGTTGCCAATTTGATCTCGTGCTCACCTTCTTTCGACTTTGGGTGTGGATCCTCCTCTTTGGAATGATTCTATTTATGGGCTTAGTGATTATCAAAAAGATGTGTGCGCCGTATTAGAGAATTGTCATCCCCGGCAACGGCGCCATTTTTTGATTAGACTGAAAAGGGTGTACTAATTATGTAGTAAATGTGTTTGATGTACCCTTTCTTGTCTCCGCTATAGCCTAGGGCTATACCGAGTCGGATCTCAGGGAGAGCTCGCGATAGAAGCTTTAACGTATGGTAGTGAAGTGATAAAACTAGTAGTCTTCTCTTGATTATAAACTTAGTGAAGCAAATACAAAAGAAACCAAAAGAGGATGGATATGTTCATGGTGGAAGTGGAAAAGAAATCAAGAAGTGGATGTTGTATTAACAAGAAAAGGAAAAGAACTTAAAGAAGGCAATCCATGACTAGCTTACCTTGCTAGCTTGCCAAGACTTACCAAACTCCTTGATAATGAAAGCTTGCCTAACGTTATCACTCCGTTGGCTATGGATTCATCTAGCGTGTCGACCTAATTACTTTCTCATTTGCAAGACGGTGGTTTAACCATCGGAGAAGAGAAGATCATACACTTGCAAGATGAAATCAAGCAAACACCCATGAGTTAGTGAAGTAGCTAAGCTAGTGGTTAGCTAGTACATGGAGAAGAATTAGATACAACAAGCCATAAGAAAAATACAAGAAAGCATGAAGTAAATTGCAAGAATTAAAGTGCTAGAATTAAAGAAAGCAAGTAATAAAGCAAGT
The DNA here is from genome assembly GCA_038442645.1 of Agave tequilana. Classification (NCBI taxonomy): domain Eukaryota; kingdom Viridiplantae; phylum Streptophyta; class Magnoliopsida; order Asparagales; family Asparagaceae; genus Agave; species Agave tequilana. The sequence goes on along the minus strand of JAVJIF010029691.1, from coordinate 73,951 downwards.
AAAGAAAGCAAACTAGAATCAAGCTCAAGTAGAGAAGTAGAGAATGGATCAATCCTTGTATAGCTTCAAGTGTCACTCCTTGTTGATACAAGCTCTCTCTCTCATACAAATCTCTCTTTTGTAATGAAATCTAGGGATAGAGAAGAGAGATCTAAAGAAAGAAAACTAGAGAAAAACAACTAAAAATTACAACACCTAAAACTAATCTCCTCTCTTCTCTGATCAGTCTTTGCTCGCAGGTCCAAGTCCAGGTATTTATAGACCCAGGTGAAGGATCCAGAAGATATTCTGTTGGCGCAAAATCCGAGGCCAAATCTCCCTGTAACTGCCGCCAGATCTGGAGAATCTTGCAAGTTGGCGGCAAAATCTGGGCCGTTGAGCCCAGATTTTCTGGTAGGATTTGTTTGTTAGGAGGTTAGCCACGTGGTATATCTGGAATCTTCGTTTGTTGCGCGGATCTTTCTGGATCTGGATTTGAATTTGGCTTTATCTTTAATCTTGGATTAATCACTTAATTAGTGTTAATTAAGTGATTATTTGGATATCTCTCCATTAAGTGTGTACCTGCAAATATGTAGAGAAGAGGAGTAAAAATCACATATTTATTTGTAATATGTATGGGAGTTATGATGTAAAATATGCACTTTTGTGTACTAATCACACCCCCACACTTATTCTTTTGCTCGTCCCGAGCAAAACAAAGAAAAAGAAAAGAAAATCTATTCTACAAGTTTATTACACCACTTTCGCAGGTGACGCGATTGCACTGAGCATGTGCAACAAGCCGTTAAACCTCTAGGGTACCCTAGAGGAGGAGTGTTGTCTCCTGAGGGTTTTCAGCGGATTACACCCACAAAATCCATAAAGAAAGAAGACAAATGTTAGTATTTTGAAAACGCATTTTGAATAAGAGACAAGTTTTTAAACTATTTTTGCAAAAATATAAGTGATCCTAGATCATAAGTCCACCTATAATCATTCTTTCTTAAACTTAGTATCCATGCAAGATCTTGTTTTTAATTAAGGTAAGAATTCAAAATTGGATTGAATATTTTATCTTTCATAAAACCTAGATAATATGCACACCGTGTAAGTGAAGATTTCTGGGATTTCAACTCCAACCATCAAGCCATTTATTTATATATATTCTCTCTTTTTTTTTTTTTCTTTTTTTCTTCCCTTAGTTTTATTAGGCTTTCTAATTCACCCATGTAGCGAGCCTATAACCGATGACTCCCAGACCAGATGGTCTTAGGGCACCAGATGAGGAAACATCCCTCGGGTTTAAGGACTCGAGTGAAAAAGGCCACAAAACTAAGAGGGATTATTCTTAATCACCGTTAGGCGTGAATAATCATGCTTCTTGAGGCACAATTATCCAGCTTAATAAGTGAGATCACCGTTAGGCGTGAGTCATCATGCTTCTTGAGGCATAATTTCCCAGCTTAATAAGTGATCTTTTATTTATATATTTTTTCTTTTTTTTTTTTTTTTTTTTTTTTTTATTTTTTTTTATATATATATATGGCATTTTTGGTCTTTGTCTCCATCCCAAGAAATGTGTAAGTGTAAAGTGCATATTATCTAAGGCAAAAAATTCAAGATAAGAATATCTCACCAATTTTACTTACTTATCCTATAATCTCAAACAAGATCTATTACTTCAACTATGTTTAAGATGTCATAATTAAGGCTTTCTTAATCTCTAAGATACATCTTAATTTTCTTAAAAATAGATCAAAACTTTGTCTTTTATTTCAAAAAGTTTTTATTTTTATTATTTTTTTTTTTTATTAAAAGAAAAATCTAAAAGAAAATAGAAAATCTATAAAGAAAGATAAAATCTAAAAGAAAATAAAAACCTAAAAAGAAAATGAAAATCCTAAAAAATTGAAAATCCTATGATCCTATGTTAGTAAACCCTCCCCCACACTTATTTCATGCATTGTCCTCAATGCATCATGATATATGTATGCATGAAACAAAATGGAAGGGGAAGGAAAAATTACCTCAAGGTGGTGGTTCCGGTGGTGGTCGGATTGGTCCACGGAACATGGCCCAATCATCTTTTCTTTGGGTTTTTAGGAACCCACCAACCATATCAGAAATATGACCCACTAAAAAGATGCATGCGTGTGTTATTTTAATTATGTACATGCCCCCATCTAATTTTAAGATTTTCCAAATAATTTCAGACTCAAATTTATCAAATTCCTTGTCACAGAATGGAGTATGAACTGATAGAACTGTTGACTTGGACTCGGAAAGGAACACCGACTCAGGATTATGATTTAAATCAAGTGATGGTTCAGGAGTCGAAGTGAAGTCAGAAATTGTGTCCAAGTCAAGAAATGAAAACTCAAGTCCACAATCAGAGTTCAACGATGGAATGTGACTTTCTAAAAGTGATATCTCTTTACTTCCAATTTTAAGAAATTCAAGCTCATCACCGTACAATTCTTCAAAACTTAAGTCAACATCTTCCTTAAGAATTGTACAATCAGTTTCAGAAGTAAAGAGATTGAGAAAATCAAGGTCACATTTGAGTTCAATTCCACAAGATGGAGAACTTGCCAGAATGTCAATGGTATCTTCGGAAGTGTAAAATTGGGCAAGTGCAACATGATCCTCAAAGATGGATGATTCACTTTCATTGTGAATTGTGAAAGGATCCAATGTCGACTCCAGGAAAAGATTGAAGTGAGGTAAAGATACCGGAATCATTATGGAATCAGGAAAATGGATTGAATCACAAAGTTGGGTTCAAGATCACATTCCTCATGTAATTCAATTAAATGTAGAGAACTTGCCAATTTATCAATGGGATTTTCAGAAGTGTAGAATTGGTCAAGTTCAATGTGATCATCATAAAAGATTGGTGATTCATTTTCACAATGGATGGGAAATGGATCCAATGTCTGCTCCGGAAAAGGATTGAAATCAGGTAAGGATATGGAAGTCATGATTGAATCAGGAAGTAGATTGGAATCATCAAGTGAAAGTTCAGAATCAAATTCATGTTCCAATTCAATTTCAGAAAAAGGAAAACTTGCCAAAATATCAATTGGATCTGGAGTTTGGACAAGTTTATTTTTAGGAGATGAAAAACTTGCCAAAATGTCAATTGGATTTGAATTTTGGACAAGTTCAAGTGTAGGAAATGAAAAACTTGCCAATGTATCAATTGGATCTGAAGTTTGGATAAGTTCAGGTGAGTGTGCTGAAATTGAATCTGGACTTCCAAGACTACATGACTCTTTGGATTTAACAGAGTGGCTAGTGACATTAGACATAGGATGAGAATGGAGAGATTGGATCATCAAATCTATGTCACGATTTCTAGCATTTTGAGCATGGGTCATGTCTTCTAGCATCTTTCCATAATCGATGATTTCATTGTTTTGATGGAAAGAGGAAGTGTTGTCTTGGAAGTGTGAGTCAAAAGTGTGTGATGATGGAAAAGTTGACTCACACAAGAAATCTGTACTCGGTTCACAAGCAAATGGTTGTTCATTATGAAAAGGTGAAACTGAGTAAGATTCTTGAGAATATGGTGGAATTGGAGAGGGAAATGGTTCTGGAAGTGTTTGCTCAGCTCTCTGTAAATTAGCTTCTATACTCCTTTGTAACTCAGATTTTTCTTCAAAGGGAGGTTCAGAAAAAGGAGTATATGAAGTGGACTCTGGAAATGAATACTGTGGACAAGGTGAATATGATGGACAAGGAATTTGAGAATTTGACTCGGGGTACGTGAATCCCCAATTACTCGGTAAAGAGTTGAAATTATTTTGGACATGATAATTGTTAGATGGGGGGTATGGGTCGTAGTGATTCGGATAAGGCCAACCCGGTGTATGTGGTTGGTGCATATTGTAAAACACCGGGTTGGAATTATCTGAATATGGAGTGTGTGTGACATATGGATGGTAAGAATTGTAATTGTAAGCCATATCACACAATCACAAACAAAAATCAAACAAACAAACAAACAAACAAAAGAAGAAAAGAAAAGAAAAAAATTCTAACCTAAGTTAGGGTAGACTTAGACCTAGACGACTCCTAACAAATAGACCGTCCACGGGAGGTTTAGTGCAGACTCTAACCACAAGCTAATCAGCCAGGGAAGGGTAAGGTTGGTGGGAGGTTTTCCGTCCGGAGACGTTCCTTAATTAAGTAACCAGCAACCTTCGGGCTTTCGGCCCTCAACCCCTTTCCTAGACACCGATTTTGCAAGAGTTAAATTCCAACACTTTTCCCCCTTAGGATAATCTCCTAATTGAGTCCGAGATGTCCCTAGGGCCAACGTCTACTTTTTATTAAATTAGAGGGTTGGGTTAGTGAGTGCTTGGGTTGTGATTTTCGGGCTAAGGAAAGGGTAATGACCTCCCCCACCTTATCTTATTTACGGGTATGCCCTTAACTTTGAATTGTGCAAGTGTACAAGAAAATAACAAGGATTCACTCTAAGCAAGAAAATCAAGCAAGAGTTTGTCCTAGTCTATTATGCAATGCAAACACGTACCTTGCCTCCAGCACTCTTCAACAGTAAAAGTAAAGAATTGAAGAGACACGTGCCTAAAATGCAAGTGTCTAAACAATTTTTAACAATTATCACCCAACTTTTTACTGTTTTTTAATTAAGCAGGAATACAGTGAACAACACAGGATTTCAAGTATAGAACCAGCAGTATTTTGCAGAACCAGAGGCTCTGCAGAAATTTGGTGAGAATTGAACTCAGGACTGCCGCGTTCCCGCGGCTATTCTTGTGGATCCGCGGCAGAATTAAAGAATCCTGGCCTCTGCTTTCTTGAGCAGAGGGCCAGGTTTACTTAGATGTTACTGCAGTAAATAATTTCCTGTTTTCTTCTCCTGTAACCTGCAACAGAGAAGAATAATAGTTTAGTACTTCACTTTAAACCAAAAAAAATACGTCGCTCTCCCCGGCAACGGCGCCATTTTGATTATCAAAAAGATGTGTGCGCCGTATTAGAGAATTGTCATCCCCGGCAACGGCGCCATTTTTTGATTAGACTGAAAAGGGTGTACTAATTATGTAGTAAATGTGTTTGATGTACCCTTTCTTGTCTCCGCTATAGCCTAGGGCTATACCGAGTCGGATCTCAGGGAGAGCTCGCGATAGAAGCTTTAACGTATGGTAGTGAAGTGATAAAACTAGTAGTCTTCTCTTGATTATAAACTTAGTGATGCAAAAGAAACCAAAAGAGGATGGATATGTTCATGGTGGAAGTGGAAAAGAAATCAAGAAGTGGATGTTGTATTAACAAGAAAAGGAAAAGAACTTAAAGAAGGCAATCCATGACTAGCTTACCTTGCTAGCTTGCCAAGACTTACCAAACTCCTTGATAATGAAAGCTTGCCTAACGTTATCACTCCGTTGGCTATGGATTCATCTAGCGTGTCGACCTAATTACTTTCTCATTTGCAAGACGGTGGTTTAACCATCGGAGAAGAGAAGATCATACACTTGCAAGATGAAATCAAGCAAACACCCATGAGTTAGTGAAGTAGCTAAGCTAGTGGTTAGCTAGTACATGGAGAAGAATTAGATACAACAAGCCATAAGAAAAATACAAGAAAGCATGAAGTAAATTGCAAGAATTAAAGTGCTAGAATTAAAGAAAGCAAGTAATAAAGCAAGTAAAGAAAGCAAACTAGAATCAAGCTCAAGTAGAGAAGTAGAGAATGGATCAATCCTTGTATAGCTTCAAGTGTCACTCCTTGTTGATACAAGCTCTCTCTCTCATACAAATCTCTCTTTTGTAATGAAATCTAGGGATAGAGAAGAGAGATCTAAAGAAAGAAAACTAGAGAAAAACAACTAAAAATTACAACACCTAAAACTAATCTCCTCTCTTCTCTGATCAGTCTTTGCTCGCAGGTCCAAGTCCAGGTATTTATAGACCCAGGTGAAGGATCCAGAAGATATTCTGTTGGCGCAAAATCCGAGGCCAAATCTCCCTGTAACTGCCGCCAGATCTGGAGAATCTTGCAAGTTGGCGGCAAAATCTGGGCCGTTGAGCCCAGATTTTCTGGTAGGATTTGTTTGTTAGGAGGTTAGCCACGTGGTATATCTGGAATCTTCGTTTGTTGCGCGGATCTTTCTGGATCTGGATTTGAATTTGGCTTTATCTTTAATCTTGGATTAATCACTTAATTAGTGTTAATTAAGTGATTATTTGGATATCTCTCCATTAAGTGTGTACCTGCAAATATGTAGAGAAGAGGAGTAAAAATCACATATTTATTTGTAATATGTATGGGAGTTATGATGTAAAATATGCACTTTTGTGTACTAATCACTTAGATGCTTCAAGAGATTAGCAATAAACAAAGTGTTAAAAATTAATTAGGGACAGCGCAGGCACTAATTTACATAAAAAAAATAAATTAAAAAAAAAAAGCACTAATTAGGCCTTCAAGGACCAACCAGCCCAGAATATTAAATGACTACATTGATGATGGTCTTTGCAGTTTAGTTAGCTGGAGTTTGATCTCCACCACAAAAAAACTTCTGCCTATGGTACAAGGATCACTTCGCAAAATTGATTGATACTTCAAGCCTGAGCCCGTGCATTTTATGAAGAAAAAAGTACGATAGTTACCAAGCTTTGGACATAATGGTTTAATCATTTAACTAATAATAATTTAATAATTTTAGGGAAAAAAATAGAATCAAAATAGAATATTCTCTTTTTATTTTTAAAGAGAAATAAATTTTTAAGATTTAAAAAATTTGGATGGTAAATCTCTAATATCTATAATTTGGGAGGTAAATTTCTAAATATCAAAAGTTTTTGGTGGCATATATATAAATAACTCAAATATAAAATGATACATTAGTCATCTCCAGTCATTCACAAAAAATGATTGCGCAAATAAGACTATTTTATGAGCATCAAGACTCAAGAGGGGCGAGTCATTTTTTATTAAATGAAATTATGCAAATAAGCCTAATTTATGACCATCTCAATTTTTACTATGCAAACGTCAGACACTTGTACCATTTTTCCCCCTTCAGATTGAGCTATGTCAAAAACCGAATTTCAAAATTTTATCACATTATTTTCGAAAGAAAAAACTTCAGAACTTAGATAACTTCTATTTAGGGATGTAAATGGTTCTGATGCAAATCGGATATTAGTATTACCGTATCTATATCCGTTTCTGGAAGTGGATACAGTTACAAATACTCATAATGTTCCGACATTGTCATATTGATCTTAGTATCCATATTTAACTAAAATGAAATCGGATGCGAATGTTTATAATGAAAACAAATTCAAACTTTATTTCAGGCTTTTCTTATGTTAAAACTAAAAAACTTACATTAAAAATAGAAAAATATATATCAAATTACACAATTTGTGATACAAAATAAACTTTAAGCACATGCATCAAGATATGTTTTTGAATTTTTTTTTTTAAATGTATTCAGTTATTCGGATAACCATTTGGATATTTTGTACATTACATCACTATCCTTATCTGTATTCATATTTTAACCGAAATAGATTGGGATATCTATATTTGTCAAATTGTGAATACGGATATGGGTTTGTAGTGGATTATTTGTACACGTTTAAATCTCCAGTTTTATTTTCCCACCCTTCCATAATAGAAATTAAGAATTTCCTCTTTCTTTAATAGTAAAGAGTAAACTCTGATATGTTATTATCAGCTGATGGAGTCCCTTCTCCTAGAATCATTCAGACAATTAGACTCATGTTGGGGATTTAGCTTTATGCAGATGGTGATGTACCATGTATTTGAGTTACATTTGATCAGCGGATACTGATTTTTTCTCTGAATTTGTACGTCTGCTTTGCATTTAAAAAAGCGGCCTGTTCGTGAGTTGATACTGTTGGGTGTGATATGTGAGACTGACTTCCCAATATGCAATGCAGTAAAAATAAGTAAACAAAGACCACTTGACCCATCAAAGGGCCTGTTTGGTTAAGGGTGGAAGTGAGAAAGTGAAAAAGTGAGGATGTGGTAATAGTTCCCTTTGGAATTTGAGAATTGGTTAGTAAGTTTTCCGGTGTTTGGATGTTGTTGAGAAGTGTGATTTGAAAAATGTTTTTCTTTTTTAGTATTTGGATGGTAATGTGAAAGTGGAAGTGGAATAGTTGACCACAAAGTTGACCGCAAAATATTATTAAAATAAAATTAATTAAGAAAAATAAAAAATGGACTGTAATTAGAATGCAAGTGAGATTTACATGATCAAAAAATTAACTATTTTGTACTACAACTTATTAAAATAAGATTTACATGATCACAAAATTAACTGTAGCACTCTAGAAATGAGGAAATTGTTGTATAAAAGAGAAAAGAGAAAAGGAAATGGGGTTTTCTTATTTTCCTTTTCCGGTGTTTGGATAGATAGGGAAGTGAGCAATTATACTTCCCAATTTTCTTACTTCCGCTCACTTCCTTACAACCAAACACCCCCAAAGTGCCACTAAAGTACAGGAGTAGGGGTGGCATACGGGCCGCGACACGCTTGACCCGATCCGATCCGACCCGAAGTTAACGGGTCTGGGTTTGGGCTAATCGGGTTTGGGTCGTAATCGGGTCGACCCGTCTGATCTGATTATTAAATAGGTTGGGTCGACCCGAACCCGCTAGACCCGCCAGACCCGATTATTCTCTTTCCTCATCGGCCTCCTCCCCTTGATCTCCTCCCCTGCCGCCTCCGCCTCCTCTCCTTCGCTTAAATCAAATTATCAAAAAATATGCGTAAGACCAGTTTTGAACCCGTGGCCTCTACTGTGTGGAGTTTAGTGTGATAACTAACTATATCACAAAACAATTTGATAATAAAGCGTAAAGAAATTGTATTTAAAATTTAATAATCGGGTCAAATAGATCGGGTCGGGTCGACCCGACTAAGAATGGGACGGGTCTGGGTCTGAATTTTTGACCCGTATAATAATCGGGTCGGGTCGACCCGACTCGATTATTATATGGGTCGAACAGTAATCGGATCGGGTCGACCCGACCTTACCCAATTGCCACCCCTACACAAGAGAGTCCCCTCAAAATAAGAATTTTGGAAATTCGTTAATGGCTATTAATTTATAAGAATTTTTAAATGGATGTAAAAAGTGCATTTTTAAATGGTTTTATAAATGAAGAAGTTTTTGTTGAACAACCTCCCAGTTTTGTTGATCATGTTCATCCTAATTTTGTTTTTAAACTTGATAAAGCTTTGTATGGATTGAAACAAGCTCCAATAGCTTCGTATGAAAGGCTTTCTAGTTTTCTCATTTCAAATGATTTTGTTAAAGGCAAAGTAGACAAAATATTATTCACTAAGCATGTTGATAATGACATTCTAATAGTGCAAATTTATGTTGATGATATAATTTTTAGTTCTGCTAACGAGTTTCTTTGGAAGGAGTTTGAAAAGTGTATGCAACTAGAATTTGAGATGTCTTCAATGGGTGAATTGAATTTCTTTCTTGGACTTCAAGTCAAGCAATTGCAAGATGGGAATTCATATGTCAAGCCAAGTATGCAAAGGAGCTTATAAAGAAATTTGGACTTGAAGGCTCGAAAGTTTGCAACACTCCCATGGCAACGACAACCAAGCTTGATAAGGATGACCAAGGTAAATGTGTTGATATTAAGTTATATAGAAGCATGATTGGTAGTTTATTGTATTTAACGACAAGTAGGCTGGATATCATGTTCAGCGTGTGTCTTTGTGCTAGATTTCAATCGTGTCCCAAAGAGTCCCATCTTATTGCGGTAAAACGCATTATTCGTTATATTAAGGGCACAATTGGAATGGGTCTATGGTATCCGAAAATCAGAGATTTCTCAATGACGAGTTATTCGGATGCCGACTATGCGGGTTGTAGAGTAGATAGAAAGAGTACTAGTGGGACATGTCAATTTCTTGATAATTGTCTTGTTTCATGGTCCTCTAGGAAACAAAATTCTGTAGCTCTCTCTACCGCCGAGGCGGAGTATGTTGCCGCGGGGGCTTGTTGTGCACAAGTCCTTTGGATGAAACATACTCTCCTTGATTATGATTTGTATTATGATCATATAAATTTTTTTGTGATAATACTAGTACTATTCATATGACAAAGAATGCAAATCAACATAGTAAGACCAAGCACATTGAGATTAGGTGTCACTTTCTTAGAGATCATTTTGAGAAAGGTGATATAGAGATTGATTATGTTTCTTCAGATTTGCAACTTGCCGATATTTTCACTAAACCACTCGATTTCAATAGATTTTCTTTTATATGTGGTGAACTTAATGTTTGTGTTATTGAATAATTTTTTTTTTTGTTTATCCCTTTTTGATGTACGACAAAAAGGGAGAGAAAAATGGGTTTTATATGGTTTTGCAATTGCAAAGTGTTTTTATGAGTTCTACAAATAAGTTTATATGGTTTTGTTTTTTGACTCATGGCTTTTGATTGGTTTTTGATTGCAATTCAAAATTACTTGTTTAATATAGCATAATTTGAGGGGGAGTTTTCACCTCTCTTTTATATTTTATTAATACAACCTATTGTTTTGTCATCATTAAAACAGGGGGAGATTGTTGGCCCAAGAGGTTACACTCTCCATTTGTTTAGAGTTTTGATGATAACAAAACACTTAAGAGCTTTATTGGTACTAATAAATTTGTTCAAGATAAGTTTCAAATTAGTACCATGTTTGAAGGCCATTGTAAGACTTTCTAGATTCATGAAGCAAATAAGGCAAAAGGCACAAGAAGGAATGATCATAGAAGAGAAGGATCTAGCATGGCATTGCATGGCTCTAGACTTCAGTTTGGCTCAAGAGACTTCATTAGTTTTGTTTTTAATTTTATAGTTTTGTTAAAAAATAGTGGATAGGTTGAAGCTCAAATACACACACATTAATTCAATACGTTTGGTTTTTGATTTAACCAGTTTTAGATTTCAAGTACATATATCGGGTTTTGGATTTGAACTAGTTTTAGTTCTGCTGATTTGTTTGACACCTTTTTACTTTTCTTATCATAACTTTTTATTCTTATATTCAAATAACATGATTTAACTTGCATTTTAAAGATAACTTTTAGATATAAATTTCTTATTCAATAATCATTTTCAGATTAAAATTTTAAGGATGTCAAATATTTAGTTGAACTCTGTTCTTGTTCTGAAAACAGCTTACAGTTTCTGTTTTGACACCTGTCAGTATTTTATTGATAACGTTTTCATTAAAAATGATATTGAGTTGATTTCAGTTGAATTAAAAATAAGACTTAAAGATCTACAAATTATTTCTATATATCCTATTCTGAATTCGAACGTTTGCAGCCTGAAAAATGTGCTCAAAATTGACCAATCTCACAGATTGGCAGTAATGGCTAATTTTCTGGAGGCTAATTTTTAACATGTTTTCAAAATGTGTTTTAGTTTAAATAAAACGTGGGTCAATTTATTCCTCTTATATTCAAGTAAAACTTTTCTATGTTTACTCTTCCTCAATCCTATATAAAGGGGTCATTAGGGTAGAGGTTTTCACAACAAGCATTGGCAAAATATTCAAAGTTTTCAAAGGCTTTCAAAAGAGTTTGGTCCTTGGTTTTTGTGCTGAAGAATCTCTCATTCCTGAAGTTTTAGTTTCTAAACTCTCTCAAGTTCTTTTTCTTTTTTCACTTACAATATTTGAGCTTCAATTCTAACCATTGTTCTACATGATTCTTGTAAGGGAAAGAGGCTTTTACAAAAGAAAGTTTGTGGTCTTTTGATCATCAAGAAATACTTGTATTCGAGATTGTGGAGTTGGGTACTCCGGTGTGATTATAACCATTTGTGAAGTTATAGTGGTTAGAAATCCTTCTGGGGAAGGTGAGGACGTAGAGCTGGGTGCTCGAACCTCGAAAAAATTCTCGCTGTTTGCGTTTGGTTTACTTGCTCTTATCTCTTGCATTATATTCTTGCTTCAATTATTTGCTTGCTTCAATTACTTGATCTATATACATTCATTGCTTTATTCACTTGTTGCATCATATTTTTTAATAGTGCGTTGATTAGCATTATCACCTATTCACCCTCTCTAGGTGATTTCAATTGGTATCAGAGCTTGGACTCTAGGTTTTGGCTTAACATCCTTAGAGAGATCCTAAAAATTTGCTAATCACTTTTTGTATTCTCTCATTCATACACTAGTAAACATGGCCGACAACATTAAGACCTCTCCTAAATTTGATGGACTCAATTTTCTCATTTGGAAGGTTAGAATGACTATTTTTCTACAATCCTTAGGTAGCTTAGTGGCTAAATCCTTGACCAAACCCTATGTTAGACCTGATAGTGAGGAGAGCACTTGGACTGACTTTACCTATAAAGAATATGAGGCTAATTCTAAGGCCTAAAATTCTCTTCTCACCGCCTTGAATGAGGATGATCTTACACGGATTATACACTGTCAATCCGCCTATGAGATTTGGCAACATTTGTTGGTCACTCACGAGGGGACATCACAAGTCAAGAGAACCAAAATAGATCTCTTGAGGTCCCAATATGAAAGTTTCAAAATGCTTGATGATGAGCCCATTGATTCTATGATTACTAGATTCACAAAGATTACTAATGCTCTTTCTTCTCTAGGTGATGAGATACGCAATGACCAAAAGGTGCGAAAAGTGATTCGAGCTCTTCCTTCATCATGGGAGATCAAGGCAACCACCTTAAAAGAATTAAATGATAAAGATGAAATGGATCTCATAAGTCTTATTAGAAACCTTAAGACTCATGAGATGGAAAAGAAGGCAAGAGAAGAAGCGGTACCCCAAAAGAAGAAGTCCATAGCCTTCAAGTCTTCATCCACAATCGATGATAATGAAAAAGATGAAGAAGATGATGAGGAGCTATCTCTCATGGTAAGAAATGTGAAGAGGTTGTACCGTAAGAACAAACTCAACTTTAGAAGGAAATTGAAAGGGAAGGAGGAGAGAAGAATCATATGCTTCAATTGCCGCAAACCTGGGGACATCATGGCCGATTGTCCCGAGTTCAAGAAAAAGGTAACTTCTTCCTTAAAGCAAAAGAGGGCAGTTGAAAAGAAAGCATACAAAGCTACTTGGGATTCGGAAAGCGAATCTGAAGAAGAGGTCGATATGGCAAATATGAGTTTCATGGCAAACACACCCAAGGTAACCTCTCATCCTATTGATGAAGATAATGAATTAAGTCAAGAAATGCTTGTACATGCCTTTGTTAAACTTTCTGAAAGTTATGATGATAAAAAGGTAGAATGTTCAAAATTGGAAAAGGAAATTGTTTTTCTTAAAAATTAACTTGCTATTGTTTCACAAGAAAAGGATGAAATTTCTTCTAACCTTGTTTCTACTAAAAGAGAATTTGAAGCTTATAAAGTTGCTTGTAAAGCAAAATTTCTAAAAGTTGATGAAAATGAATTTTCTTTGTTAAAAACTAGAATTGTTGATTTTGAAAATATTTTAAAAGATTGTGCTTTTAATACTAAGAAATTAGAAAAAAAGTTTTCAAAAAGGCACACTCCACATGTGAAGAATAATAAAACAACCCTTGCCAAAAATGATCATCATGTCAACACTTTACACAACACTTCTCATGTTAAAGCTACTCATGCTCACAAGTCACATGCTAGTAAGCCACACACTCATTATGCATTTAAATATGGTAGAGTTTATAGATGTACTTATTGTGGTAAAAATGACCATTTAGTTAAGTTTTGCTATGATCAAATTAATAGAACAAATAATCTTGTATGGATCTGTGATACTAACTCTTTAGGACCCAAGAAAATGTAGGTACTAAAATCAAGTTCTAAATTATTTGATGTAGGTACACCCAAGTCTCCAAGACGTAAGGAGCGGTGGTACCTTGATAGCGGTTGTTCAAGACATATGACATGGAATATCAACAACTTTACAACCCTATCAAGGTATATTGAAGATGGCACCGTCACCTTCGGAGATGACTCCAAGGGCACAATCGTTGGTATAGGTAACATTCAAATTGGTTCATCTCCTATTATAGAAAATGTTTTTCTTGTTGATGGTCTTAAACATAACTTACTTAGTATAAGTCAACTTTGTGATCGTGGTCTTAAAGTTATTTTTGATGATTCTTCTTGCAAAATTTTTGATTGTAAAACCAATGATTGTATTCTCACCGATTTTCGTGATAATAATGTCTATATCATTGACATGCCTAATTTGGATTATTCTACTAAATGCTTGAATGTTTTTGATGAGCCTTCTTGGCTTTGGCATAGAAGATTAGGACATGCATCTTTTGATCATCTTGTTAGGATTAATTCTAAGGAATTGGTGAAGGGTATTCCTTACTTGAAGTTTGAAAAAGACCGTATTTGTGGTGCGTGCCAACTTGGGAAATAAACAAGTCTTCTTTCAAACCAATCAAGAATATCATGTCAACTAGGCCATTAGAATTAATTCACATAGATCTTTTTAGACCTACTAAAACTAAGAGCTTAAATGGTAGTAGATATGTATTTATTTTAGTTGATGATTTTTTCCGATTTACTTGGGCTTTCTTTTTGAAACACAAAGATCAAACTTTTTCACATTTTAAGACTTTTCGAAAAAGGGTTGAAAAAGAAAAAGGTTTTTCGATTTTGAAAATAAGAAGTGATAGAGTTGGTGAGTTTGTTAACCAACTCTTCGTGACTTATTGTGATAAAAAGGGAATTAAGTATGAAATGTCATGTCCTAGAACTCCACAACAAAATGGAGTAGTTGAAAGGAAGAATAGAACACTTCAAGAGATGGCTAGGACTATGATAAGTGAATATGACCTCCCTCAATATCTATGGGCCGAGGCCTTAAACACCGCATGCTACATATCAAATCGTATTTATTTGTGTAAAAATTCTTTAAAGACTTCTTTTGAGATTTATCATTCTAGAAAACCAAATGTTTCATATTTTAAAGTTTTGGATGCAAGTGTTTTGTTTTGAATACTAAAAATAACTTGGATAAATTTGATGCTAAGGCTTATGAAGCAATATTTGTTGGATATTCTACTACTAGCAAAGCTTATAGAGTATTCAATAGATCTTCTCTTACCATTGAAGAATTCATGCATGTTAAATTTGAAGAATCTAATGTTGTTGTTGAGAATGTTGTAGAGTTTGACTCATTAGGTGAGGACATGGAGAAGCTATCCTTGAAGGACTCACCCATTCAAGAAGAAAAGGAAGAACCCATTGATGATGTTCAAAAGGATGAAGTGAAAGATTCTCAACCACTTCCTAAAGATTTGAGATACGCTACAAATCATCCCAAGGAACTCATCTTAGGTGATGTATCTAAAGGGGTAACAACTCGCTCCAAACTCCATGACTTATGTGGTAACTTTGCATTCATTTCTCATTTTGAACCCAAAAGCATCCTTGAAGCCGAGGCGGACTCATATTGGTTGCTAGCCATGCAAGAGGAACTCAATCAATTTGAGCGCAACCAAGTTTGGCACCTTGTTCCTAGGCCTCACGATAGACCAATAATTGGTACTAAGTGGATCTTTAGGAATAAGATGGATGAGTCTAGAAATGTTATTAGGAATAAAGCTAGGTTAGTGGCCCAAGGTTACACTCAAGTTGAAAGAATTGACTTTGAGGAGACCTTTGCACCCGTAGCACGGCTTGAAGCCATACGGATGACACTAGCTTTTGCATCTTTTAAATTTTTTTTTAAATTGATGTAAAAAGTGCATTTTTAAATGGTTTTATAAATGAAGAAGTTTTTGTTGAACAACCTCCCGGTTTTGTTGATCATGTTCATCTTAATTTTGTTTTTAAACTTGATAAAGCTTTGTATGGATTGAAACAAGCTCCAAGAGCTTGGTATGAAAGGCTTTCTAGTTTTCTCATTTCAAATGATTTTGTTAAAGGCAAAGTAGACAAAATATTATTCACTAAGCATGTTGATAATGACATTCTAATAGTGCAAATTTATGTTGATGATATAATTTTTAGTTCTACTAATGAGTTTCTCTGGAAGGAGTTTGAAAAGTGTATGTAACTAGAATTTGAGATGTCTTCAATGGGTGAATTGAATTTCTTTCTTGGACTTCAAGTCAAGCAATTGCAAGATGGGATATTCATATGTCAAGCCAAGTACGCAAAGGAGCTTATAAAGAAATTTGGACTTGAAGGCTCAAAAGTTTGCAACACTCCCATGGCAACTACAACCAATCTTGATAAGGATGACCAAGGTAAATGTGTTGATATTAAGTTATATAGAAGCATGATTGGTAGTTTATTGTATTTAACGGCAAGTAGGCCGGATATCATGTTCAGTGTGTGTCTTTGTGCTAGATTCCAATCGTGTCCTAAAGAGTCTCATCTTATTGCGGTAAAACGCATCATTCGTTATATTAAGGGCACAATTGGAATGGGTCTTTGGTATCCGAAAATCGGAGATTTTTCAATGACGAGTTATTCGGATGCCGACTATGCGGGTTGTAGAGTAGATAGAAAGAGTACTAGTGGGACATGTCAATTTCTTGGTAATTGTCTTGTTTCATGGTCCTCTAAGTAATAAAATTCCGTAACTCTCTCAACCGCCGAGGCGGAGTATGTTGCAGCGGGGGCTTTTTATGCATAAGTCCTTTGGATGAAACATACTCTCCTTGATTATGATTTGTATTATGATCATATAAATTTTTTTTGTGATAATACTAGTACTATTCATATAACCAAGAATGCAAATCAACATAATAAACCAAGCACATTGAGATTAGGTGTCACTTTCTTAGAGATCATTTTGATAAAGGTGATAGATTGATTATGTTTCTTCGGATTTACAACTTGCCGATATTTTCACTAAACCACTCGATTTCAATAGATTTTCTTTTATATGTGGTGAACTTAATGTTTGTGTTATTGAATAAAATTTTTTTTGTTTGTTTATACCTTTTTGATGTATGACAAAAAGGGGGAGAAAAATGGGTTTTATATGGTTTTGGTATGGTTTTGCAATTGCAAAGTGTTTTTATGAGTTCTACAAATAAGTTTATATGGTTTTGTTTTATGACTCATGGCTTTTGATTAGTTTTTGATTGCAATTCAAAATTACTTGTTTAATATAGCATAATTTTAAGGGGAGTTTTCACCTCACTTTTATATTTTATTAATACAACCTATTTGTTTTGTTATCATCAAAAAGGGGGAGATTGTTGGCCCAAGAGGTTACACTCTCCATTTGTTTAGAGTTTTGATGATAACAAAATACTTAAGAGCTATATTGGTACTAATAAGTTTGTTCAAGATAAGTTTCAGGTTATTACCATGTTTGAAGGCTATTGTAAGACTTTCTAGGTTCATAAAGCAAATAAGGCAAAAGGCACAAGAAGGAACGATCATAGAAGAGAAGGATCTAGCATGGCATTGCATGGCTCAAGACTTCAGTTTGGCTCAAGAGACTTCATTAGTTTTGTTTTTAATTTTATAGTTTTGTTAAAGAATAGTGGATAGGTTGAAACTCAAATACACACACATTAATTCAATACGTTTGGTTTTTGATTTAACTGGTTTTGGATTTCAAGTATATATATTGGGTTTTGGATTTGAACCAGTTTTAGTTCTGCTGATTTGCTTGACACCTTTTTACTTTTCTTATCATAACTTTTTATTCTTATATTCAAATAATATGATTTAACTTGAATTTAAAAGATAACTTTTAGATCTAAATTTCTTATTCAATAATCATTTTTCAGATTCAAATTTTAAAGATGTCAAATATTTGGTTGAACTCTATTCTTGTTCTGAAAATAGCTTACATTTTCTGTTTTGACACCTGTCAGTGTTTTATTGATAACATTCTCATAAAAAATGATATTGTGTTGATTTTAGTTGCATTAAAAATAAGTCTTAAAGATCTACAAATTATTCCGATATACTTTATTCTGCATTCGAATGTTTGCAGTCTGAAAAATGTGCTCAAAGTTGACCAATCTGCCAGATTGACAGTAAAGGCTAATTTTCTGGAGGCTGATTTTTAACATGTTTTCAAAATGTGTTTAAGTTTAAATAAAACGTGATTAGCTGTATTAGAGGGTCAACTTCTTCCTCTTATATTCAGGTAAAACTTTTCTATGTTTACTCTTCCTCAATCCTATATAAAGGGGTCATTAGGCTAGAGGTTTTCACAACAAGCATTGGCAAAAATATTCAAAGTTTTCAAAGGCTTTCAAAAGAGTTTGGTCCTTAGTTTTTGTGCTAAAGAATCTCTCATCGCTGAAGTTTTATTTTCTAAACTCTCTGAATTTTATTTTCTTTTTCCACTTACAATATTTGAGCTTCAATTCTAACCATTGTTCTACAGGGTTCTTGTAAGGGAAAGAGGCTTTTGCAAAAGAGAGTTTGTGGTCTTTTGATCACCAAGAAGTACTTGTATTCGAGATTGTGGAGTTTGGTACTCCGGTGTAATTGTAATTCTTTGTGAAGCTATAGTGGTTAGAAATCCTTCTGGGGAAGGCGGGGACGTAGAGCTGGGTGCTCGAACCTCGGAAAAATTCTCGGTGTTTGCGTTTGGTTTACTTGCTCTTATCTCTTACACTATATTCTTACTTCAATTATTTGCTTTAATTACTTACTTCAATTACTTGCTCTATACATATTCATTGCTTTATTCACTTGTTTTGGGTTGATTGTTACATCATAAATTTAATTGTGCATTGATTAGCATTATCACCTATTCACCCCCCTTTAGGTGATTTCAGTAATTTCCTCGGTGGATATAGTGGAAACCCTTCACAGTGGTGAAGGCGGGGACGTAGAGCGGTGGCTCGAACCTCGTAACAAATTCCTTGTGTTTGCGATTGGCCTCTTATTGCTTATTATTGCTTCTTATTGCTTTACAATGTTATCTTATGATACTTCTTGCTTGCACATCTCTATTACTCCCATTTCATTCATTTGCATTTTTCGGTCTTCACTCATCTCAACAAGAAAGCAATTACGCGCCTCAACTCGTAATCTAGAGGAATCAAAGAGGAGAAGTTCTAGAGCCCTTCACGGGGAATTTGGCTTCAATTTCTTATTTTGAGTGACTGATTGCATCATACTTTCATACTTGTGTAAAAAGATCATTAGATTAGCATTTACACCTATTCACCTCCCCCCCTCTAGGTGTTTGTTTAATTGGTATCAGAGCTTTGGTCTCTAGGCTCTTGGCTTAACAACCTTAGAGAGATCTTATATTGCTAATCACTATATTCATTTTTCATCCTCATTCACTTAGTAAAAATGGCCGAAGGAATTAAGACCCCTCCCAAATTTGATGGCCTTAACTTTCCCATATAGAAGGTTAAGATGACCATGTTTTTACAATCCTTAGGAAGCCGGGTTGCAAAGGCGGTGCCCAAACCATTTAGTGCACCCCTTGGTGATGACACTTGGTCCGACATTGCCACGAAGGAGTTTGATGCTAATGCTAGGGCACACTATACCTTGCTTCAAGCTCTTAATGACGATGATATTTCAAGAGTCATTCATTGCAAATACGCACATGAGATTTAGACACTTACTTGTCACTCATGAGGGAACTTCATAAGTGAAGAGGGCAAAAATCGACCTTCTTCGTTCCCAATATGAAAATTTTTCTAAGCAAGAGAATGAAATCAGATTATATTGTTACTAAATTACAAAGATTACTAATGGACTTTCTTCTTTAGGTGATGCTATTGACAATGATCAAAAGGTGAGAAAGATCATCCGTGCACTCCCTCCATCTTGGGAAGTCAAAGCCACAGCTTTGAAGAAGCTCAATGACAAGGAAGAAATGGAGCTTATCAGTCTCATTGGGAATCTCAAGACCCATGAGATGGAAAGAAAAGCAAGAGAAGAGATGGCTCTTCTCAAGAAAAAAGCCATTGCCTTTAAGAGTTCTTCCACCTACTCCGATGATGATGATGAAGAAGAGGATGATGAATATCTTTCTCTTCTTCTAAATAACGTTCAGAGAATGTGCAACAAGGCAAAGTTCTAAAATAGAAGGAGATGGCAAGGTAAAGAAGAGAAGAAGATCATTTGCTTCAATTGTCGGAAGCCGGCTCATATTGTTGCGGAATGTCCGGAAAACAAAAGCAATCCCTCCACTTCCAAGAAGCCATACAAAAAGAAAGCATTAAAGGCTACTTGGGATTCAGAGAGTGAATCTGATGAGGAAGTCGATACTGCCAACATGTACTTCATGGCAAATGAAAGCACAAGCAAGGTACATTCCAAGGCCCAACGACGTAAAGTGTTGTAGTATCTTGATAGTGGTTGCTCAAGGCACATGACTTGGGATATCAACAACTTTGCAACCCTATCAAGATACATGAAGGTGGCACCGTCACCTTCGGAGATGACGCCAAAGGAAAGATCATTGGTATTGGTAATGTTAAACTTGGTACATCTTCTTTAATAGAAAATGTGGTTTTAGTTGATGGCCTCAAGCATAATCTCTTGAGTGTTATTCAACTTTGTGTCAAAGGTTTTGATGTTGTTTTTGATAACCTAGCATGTAGAGTTATTGATAGACAATCCAATACATGTATATTTCTAGATTTCGTGAAAATAATGTATACATGATTGACATGTCTAATATGCTTTGCAATGTTACTTGTTTGAAAGCCCTCGATGATGACTCTTGGTTGTGGCATAGGAGATTAGGCCACATTTCTTTTGACCATCTATCTAGATTAAACAAGGAAATGATGAAAGGTATTCCTTACTTAAACTTTGAAAAGGACCGCATTTGCGATGCGTGCCAACTTGGGAAACAAACCAAGTCCTCTTTCAAGTCAAGCAAGGATATCATGACATCACGTCCCTTAGAGTTGATCCATATGGATTTGTTTGGTCCTACTCAAACCAAAAGTCTAAGTGGGAATCATTTTGCTTTCGTTTTAGTTGATGATTTCTCGTGTTTTACTTGGGTTTTCTTTTTAGAACACAAAATCAAGCCTTTTAATATTTTCAAGCCTTTAAGAAAAGAGTTGAAAAGGAAAAGATTCTTCTATTTTAAGAATAAGAAGTGATAGAGGTGGTGAATTCAATAACCTACCCTTTACCACTTTATGTGAAGAACATGAAATTAAGCATGAACTATCTTGTCCTAGAAATCCACAACAAAATAGAGTCGTTGAGAGGAAAAATCGTACATTACAAGAGATGGCTAAGACAATGATAAATGAGTACCCTCATTACCTATGGGCCGAGGTTGCTACATATCAAATAGAGTTTTCTTATACAAAAATACTTCTAAAACATCTTTTGAGATCTATTTTTCTAGAAAGCCAAATATTTCATACTTTAAAGTTTTTGGTTGTAAATGTTTTGTTTTGAATACTAAAGATAATTTAGGTAAATTTGATGCAAAGTCTTATGAAGCAATTTTTGTTGGTTACTCTAATACTAGTAAAGCTTATAGAGTTTTAAATAAGTCATCCTTGACTATTGAAGAATCTATACATGTAAAGTTTGAGGAATATAATGTGTTTGTTAAGAATATTGTAGAAATAGATTCTCTAAATGAAGACATGGAGAGAACTATTTTAAAGGACTCACCTATTCTTGAAGACATGCCAAAGGGTGATGAAGGAAATGAAGTTCAAGAAAATGAGGTTCAAGGAAATGAAATTCAAGAAGTCAAAGTGGAGACTACTCAACCACTTTCAAAAGATTGGAGATTCAATCCACATCATCCCAAAGATTTTATCATAGGTGAAGTATCAAAAGAGGTAACTACTCGTTCTAAACTTCATGATCTTTGCGGGTACTATGCATTTATTTCTCACTTTGAACCAAAGAACATCCTCGAAGTCGGGGGCGACTCATATTGGTTGCTAGCCATGCAAGAGGAACTCAATCAATTCGAGCGCAACCAAGTTTGGGACCTTGTTTCTAGGCCCCACGATAGACCAACAATTGGTACTAAGTGGATCTTTAAGAATAAGTTGGATGAGTCGGGAAATGTTGTTAGGAATAAAGTAAGGTTAGTGGTCCAAGGTTACACTCAAGTCGAAGGTATCGATTTTGAGGAAACCTTTGCACCTATAGCACGGCTTGAAGCCATACGGATGACACTTGCATTTGCTTCTTATAAAGATTTTAAACTTTTTCAAATGGATGTAAAAAGTGCTTTCTTAAATGGATTTATTGAAGAGGAGATGTATGTTGAATAATCCCCCGGGTTTGTTGATCCTACACATCCGGATTTTGTTTTCAAACTTGACAAAGCTCTTCATGGTTTAAAACAAGCCCCTAGGGCTTGATATGAAAGACTTTCTTCATTTCTAATTTCTAATGGTTTTAATAAAGGAAAAATAGATACTACTTTGTTTACAAAACATGTTGAAAATGATATACTCATAGTTCAAATATATGCTGATGATATCATATTTGATTCAACTAATGAAAATCTTTGCAAAGTTTTTGAACCATGCATGAAGGAGGAATTTGAGATGTCTATGATGGGCGAGCTTAACTACTTCCTTGGTCTCCAAATCAAGCAAAGGAAGGATGGGATTTCATCAATCAAGCCAAGTACACGAAGGAACTTATCAAGAGATTCAGGCTTGAAGGGGCTAAGACAAGCAAAACTGCCATGGCAACTACCACAAAACTTGACAAGGATGAATAAGGTACAAGTGTAGACATTAAGCTTTATCGTAGCATGATTGGTAGCTTATTGTATTTAACGGCTAGTAGGCCGGACATTATGTTTTGTGTATGTCTTTGTGCTCAATTTCAATCGTGTCCTAAAGAGTCCCATTTGATTACAGTAAAACGCATTATTAGATACCTTAAGGGCACAATTGAAATGGGTTTGTGGTATCCGAAGACCGGACAATTTTTCATGAGAGTTTTTCGGATGCCGACTATGCGGGTTGTAGAGTGGATGGAAGAGTACAAGTGAAACATGTCAATTTCTCGGTAATTGTCTTGTTTCATGGTCTTTCAAGAAGCAAAATTCGGTAGCCCTCTCAACCGTCGAGGCGGAGTATGTTGCGGCGGGAGCTTGTTGTGCACAAGTCCTTTGGATGAAACATACTCTCCTTGACTATGATTTGTATTTTGACCATATTAAAATATTTTGTGATAATACTAGTACTATTCATATGACTAAAAATGCAAATCAACATAGCAGCCGTTTGTTTCGCGTAAAAGTCTGTAATTCATAAATGACTTACAACTCAATTACAACTACGGTGTTTGTTTGGACTGTAATTCGTAAAAAACTTACACAACCCAATTACCACTCACTTGCAACCCAATTACTACTCACTTATAGCTCAGTTACAGTTAATTTTGTGGTCATGCAAATTTGTATTATTTTTTTATGTTAATATTATTTTTTTAATATTTAGCATTTTTAATATTTATTTGAAATATTAAAACTTTTTAAATCACCAAATAGTTAATTTTATGGTCAACTTTTTCACTTACGACTTATATATTACGATAACTAAACATCATAAAACACAATACACTTTTCCACTTACAACTTTATATTACCAACCAAACACTATAAAGCTTACATGCATGTAACTTATTTATAGCTGTAAAAGACTTTACCAATTACGACTTACGAATTACGGCCAGTTACAACAACCAAATAGGCCCATAGTAAGACTAAGCACATTGACATTCAGTATCACTTTCTTTGAGATTATTATGAGAAAGGTGATATTGAAATTGAATATGTTTCTACTGATTTTCAACTTGCCGATATTTTTACAAAACCACTAGACTATGCTAGATTTTCCTTCATTTGTGGTGAATTGAATGTTTGTGTTATGGAATCATGAAAATCTTTTAACAAATGTTTACCCTTTTTGATGTATGACAAAAGGGGGGAGAATAAGTTAGCTTATTATTATTTTGAGTTTCAAATTATGCATTTTGAGTTTTGAGAAGTTATTTTGAGTTTTGAGTTATAAAAAGTTAGTTTTGAGTTTTGAGTTTTAAGTTATAACAAGTTAACTTTGAGTTTTGAGTTTTGAGTTATAAAAAGTTAGTTTTGAGTTTTGAGTTTTAAGTTATAACAGTTTTGAGTTTTAAGTTATAACAAGTTAATTTTGAGTTTTGGATTTTGAGTTATAAAAGGTTAGTTTTTGAGTTGAGTTTTGAGCAATATGTTTTGAATTCCTATGTCTTTCTTATGCCAAAGTTCTTAGTTTCTACTTTTCATGTATATAGCCATTCATATATATAGCATGATTTGAGGGGAGCTTCCAAGCTCCTTTCCCATGTTTTTGTTAAATAACTCATATGTTTTGTCATCATCAAAAGGGGGAGATTGTTGGCCCAAGGTTACAATCACCCGGTTTTTGAGTTTTGATGATTACAAAACATATATAGTTATTTGTGCTAATCATTTTCTAGTGTTTAAGTGTGTTTCAAGGTTCTAAGGATTCAAGCTATGTTCTTCCCTAAAGGAAGGTACCTTGGACTCAAGATGACTCAATTTGGGTTCAAGGATTCAAGCTATACATCATTCCATGGAGAAGCCCTAATTTGAAGACCTTGTAGTCGCCTAGAACCTTTGTAAGAATTAGTTTGTTAAAGAATAAGGTTATGATAAGTTGGCTCAAGAAAACACACACACCTTCATTTTTCAAAATACGGTTTTTGTTTTGGGTAGTTGATTTAGATGCATGTCTTGTTTGATATACATGACTCAAATTATTTTATATTTTACATCTTGTTTATATCATGTATACCAACCCTTATAGCATGCTACTTAATCATATAGCCTTACAAAATTATTTTGAAAATTTTTCAAAGTTCAAAAATTTTCCTAGAAAAATCCTGTTTCAGGCCCAACGGTTGACCGGGCGGTCGACCGGATCCATTTCAGTCCTGATTGGTTGACCGCACGGTCGACCAGGCCATGTGTCTTTGGCGTGCACGTTTGTGCACGTCTGTCGGTCGACCGGACCGGTCGACCGACTGAAAGCCCCTTGCTCTCGGGTTTTGTCGGTCGACCGGGCCAGTCGACCGACAGAACAAAGAAATCTTTTTTGTTTAGCTGCCGGTCGACCGACCAGTCGACCGAGTTCAACGGCAAGTTTGCCAATGGACTGCCGATCGACCGGTCTGGTCGACCGACAGCCGCCAGCAGCCATAACGACTAGTTTTCTGAGTTTTAATCATTGGATTTGATTGTGATGTTTTAGTCAGCTATCTCTGAAATTTTGGGGGCTATTTCCTGACCTATTAAACTAGTTATAATGATGATTAGATCTCCTCTAATCCCTATAAATAGATGGTATTGGTCACTTGTAAAAATCAAGAAAATACTGATTGTTTTGTGTTTCAAAAAGAGAAGAAAAGTTTTTCAAAGCTCTCAATTCTAAAGTGCATTCTTGTCAAAGTTTTTTCAGTTGTTTTAAAGCTTTCTCTTTACTCTTTTCAACTGAATTTTCTCACTACACTTCTTGAGCCAAAATTCTTCCTCATTCTATAAGGAGTTGTAAGAGAGAAGTGTGTGGTCCTTGTTGATCACTTTGTGACTTGTTCTACCTTTGTGTTGAGATCCCTCTTGCGTAGATAATTGGATTGGTGGGAGTTCGGTACTCCGGTCTTGTGTAGACCTCTTCTAATTTCCTCGGTGGATATAGTGGAAACCCTTCACGGTGGTGAAGGCGGGGACGTAGAGCGGTGGCTCGAACCTCGTAACAAATTCCTTGTGTTTGCGATTGGCCTCTTATTGCTTATTATTGCTTCCTTATTGCTTTACAATTTTATCTTGTGATACTTCTTGCTTGCACTTCTCTATTACTCCCATTTCATTCATTTGCATTTTTCAGTCTTCACTCATCTCAACAAGAAAGCAATTACGTGCCTCAACTCATAATCTAGAGGAATTAAAGAGGAGAAGTTCTAGAGCCCTTCACGGGGAATTCGCTTCAATTTCTTATTTTGAGTGACCGATTGCATCATACTTTCATACTTGTGTAAAAACATCATTAGATTAGAATTTACACCTATTCACCCCCCTCTAGGTATTTTTTTAGAATCTTTTCAGGCGCAATTGGCTGCGAAGAGATTCTTATCAGAGAAAGAGTTGCGAGTTTAGGCTTTGGCGGAAGCCGAGAAGGCACGTTAGTAGGAGATGCAGCACCTTCGGGAACAGATTTATTCTTTGGCGGAGCAGGATTATTAGCCTTCTTCTCCTTTTTGTATCGCCCCATTTTTCCATAACACTACAATTGTCAAATAAAGGAGTGTTCGTGTTACTTTTATCATTTTTGAATCAAATAATAAAATTTATCAAATTCTTGTCTCGTCTTTTTCTTTTCTTTGTCTTTAAGAATTAGACGGACTCTTTGTTACTTGGATGAACTTAGCTTTCATAGTCGCAACCCTTGACTGTTTGTGAAAATGCAGTCCTTAGTCGTTTTGATAGGGCACAACCATGAATAATAAACTCAGGCTGCACTGAATTCTTGATAAAGACGCGGCTCTCATTTGTAGTGGAGACGCGGAATGAGAAACGCGACTCTGAATTATTGATAGAGACATGGTTCTGGCTCATTAAGAAAGACGCGCAAATCTCAGCTGTTTGGCAGGGACGCGGATCTGGCTCAAGAGAGGCGTGACTTGGGCCCCTTGAGAGGACATGGCTCTAAGACGCCGACCTGCATTCTTGATAAAGGGGTCGTGGCCTTCAGGTTTGTGTAACGACACGGACTTCGGGACGCAGCCTTCCAGTCTTGTGAATGGATGCGAACTCAGGACGCAACTCTGCATTGTCATGGAACATTGTCCCGGCTTGCTGAGGAAACACGGCTCTGGATCAGTAAGGTGACGTTGCTGTGATTTCTCCAGTTAGATGAAAGGAACGCGGCCCTCAGGTCTATGAAAGGTCGCGAACTTATGACGCAGCCTTTGAGTCTGTGCAAGAACGCGAACTTTGGGACACAGGAATCCAGTCTTGTGAATGGACGCGAACTTCGGGAGGCAACTCCAAAGCGTCGCATGCAATCTGTCTTAAAGATCTTGTTGAATCTTTTAATGCCAAGTGGGCGTTAACGGTTAGGGACTTGTGTTTGGTGTTTCCCAAAGTGATAATCCACGTGTCAGCTTCGCATTGGACTTTATGTCCGTGTAGATATTAAGGCTAATGGCTTTGATTTTTATGCCATTAATTACAAGCCTAATGGCTTTCCTATAAATAGACCTCAGCCTCTTAACAGTCCTTTATCCAGACTGTTTTTCTTTACGAGCATGTGCTCTGAAGGACTTCGTCTTGATTGTCTATCTTCCCTTCAAGGGCATCTGTTCTGATGAACAGCAAGAACTCAAAGCTCGAAGATTATCCCTGTCAAGTGATTTTAAGATCAAAAAGTATTGCTTTAAGTGCATTTACGGCCGTGCCTTGATGAATGAAGTCCAACTTCTAGAGAATTCTTCCCCGGGTAAGAATTATCTGTCGCCATGAAATACTCAAATCCCCATGAAATTCTATTTTTCCCGTCCATTGAAGAGATTCCATCTCTTGATTTCTTCTTGAAATCTGATTGATGCACCTGTATTCAGTAGACGCATCTTTTAGACTTCTTGATAAAACGCGAGTTTATTGACTTTAAAAATCTAAGTCATAAGTTCTTCAAACACGAGTGTGGTAAACTCTGTGTCTGGACCTTGAAATGCGAGTTTTATATATGAAGCTCACGTTTGGGATTCTTGACTTAGAGAATTTTAAGTCTACTCTCTTGACACCTCTGGACGCGAATATGGTAAGCCCTGCGTCTCAGACACGAGAGTGGTGAACTTTGCGTCTTGAAGTTACCTCAATCAGTTTTTAAGACATGCGTCAGTGTTCTTGATTTATGTCTCTCGTCTCGCATCTCGGATGTAAAGTCTAAGACCTGACTGCATTTGGATCCATATTCTCTGCTTCAGTTAACTCCGCGTCTGGAGTTCATGACTTCAGTCTCGCGTTTTTGCTTCAGAGATTTTTTTTTATTCCTGACTTCACAAAATTTTAACCTTCGGGTTTTTGTGCTTTACAGGTTCTGGCAGCCTCTGTCAGTCTTTGCTGGGCTCATGGGAGAACATTTCAACTGGCCAACTTGTTCGATCGGCGAGCGCCCGAGAAGTCAAAGCTCATGTTCATGGGCAAGCTTGGTTCTTGGGAGACTATTTGGACCAGCAGGCCCGTTCGAGTACTCGGTGAGTTAGAGCTCCTGCCCATGGGCGTGCTTGGTTCATGAGAGAATATTTCGACCAGCCAGCCTGTTTGAGCACTTGGGAACTCAGGCCAACTGTCCATGGGCGAAGAGGATCCGCGCAATTACTGATACTCGCCTTATTGGACATGACGCACCAACCATGCCCGGGTTTCTCATAATCACAGTGGCTATGGTGGTGGGTATGGCGGCCTTGAAGGTTACAGGAAAGAGAAAGTCACCAGTAAGGTCTCAAATCCTCCCTTCACCAATTTTATTCAAAGAAGTGACAGCAACGAAAAATTCATGCTCGTTGGATGCCTTTTTGGTGGTGGAAATGCTCATTAAGCGGAGGATTACGACCCACACCAGTTGGTCGGGTGGAATCAGAATGTTCCTCTACATTTCAACCTCGAGAACCACCATTGTTCTCAAGAAGAGAAGAACTCGATCCGCTTTTCCTTGCCGCAGTCAAGAAGACGAGTTTCATGTACCTTTAATGTTTTAATGAGTGAGTGCAACCTTTCACTGAGCAAAGGAACTTCTTTGTGCTCCTTTGTTGTAACACTCAATCTTATTGTATAAGAGAGCATCTCGTATCACTTTCATATGTTTAAATATCAATAAAAATGATACTTTTTCTTTTCTTCTTATATGTCTTGACTTCCTCTTTGTATTGAAAATCAGATAAATAGAAGTGATTTCTTTTGATTTGCTAGAAATGTGATATTTACTTAGCAAGCCAAAAAGGAATTCAAAATTACTGTTAGAGGTGTGGTTTAACTTGACATGAGTGGGATAATTTTCGTGGACTTGCCAATCTATGGATGAGAATGTCAAGTGAAACTAGACCCATTGGGGATCTAGAAGAATCTTTACCATCAGAAGTGTGATATTAACTTAATGGGTTGAATCAGATCTTATCAGTAGTGTGATATTAACTTGACAAGAATGTGAGTTAGAGGTGTGATGTTAACTTAGCTCCACGGGAGTTTCAGCTTCATTTGAGAAAACTGAAAATATCACTGTCATAGGTGTAATGTTAAACTTGATAGTCAAGGTAATGCTAGAGGTGTAATGTTAAACTTAGCATCAGTCATCTCGACTTCGGTATGAAAGTTTGAGGAAAAGTCATTGTCATAAGTGTATTGTTGAACTTAACAATGAATCAGATTCTAGAGGTATGATGTTAAAGTCAGCATCGCTCATCTCAGTTTCGATATGGAAGCCTGTGAAAAAGTGATTGTCAGAGGTTTAATATTGAACTTGACAGCAACTTAATCACCTTTAGAGGTGTAGTGCTAAACTTAACAATAATTTATCAAAGGTGTAATATTAGCATGACAGGAGTCGGTTTGCGATATGAGCAATTCTAAGGACTTGTCATTCTATTGATGAGAATTGACAAGTGAAGTTTGGGGTATCAGAGGTGTAGTGTTAACTTGACACGAATTAATTTACGATATGAGCAATTTTGAGGACTCGTCATTCTATCAATGAAGATTGATAAGTGAAGTTTGTACTCACTGAGGAGTATTGATTTTTCATTGTTAGAGGTATGGTATTAAACCTAACAATGATTGTGTTTGTGGTCCTACCACTTTATGAAAGAGAATTGGTAGGAAACTTTTGGTGGTAAAAAAAAATAAATTGTCAGAGGTGTAATATTAATGTGATAATCATTGATCTTTTAGGGACATAGGAGATTCGTCGTTAGAGGTGTAATATTAACATAACAGCTAAGATTTTAAATGGGCTTCGTTGTCAGAGGTTTAATATTAACTTGACTGAATCTACTGGGCATCGGGGAATCTGGTTTGTCAGAGGTGTATTGTTAACGTGACAGGTCCCAGTTCATTTCGTTGAGGAAATGAACCCAGATCTTTTTTTTGTGGCCCTACCATTATTATGGAAGAGAATTAGTAGGAGATTTTGGAGGGGAGGATGGAACCAAGTCCCTTAGGATTTTTAGTAAACCCTCAGCTATCAATGGATTTAGTTTGCCTTTACTAACTACCGTTTGAGTTAGGCTATCCATGCTATTCCCCTCAGCATGATGAGTTGTCAAAGACTTATGTTGGACATGAAAGCCAACATTTTCCTCTATCCTTAACCATTGGAGGCGTTGGATGTCCATAGGTACCCTAGAGAAGAGTAACAAGGCTAAAAACTGAAGTCTTACACTTTGTTTCTTCTTCAATATTTACACCATGCATCATGATGTAACCAGCGCTCAATCGGCTTGACGTTGATCTATCGTGATGTGATCCAGTGGAGGAAGAAAGAAGCTTTTCTTTGGCATTCCCCCAAACATCTTGGATCTGAAATTTTGATCAGAGGTGTAGTATTAACCTGATCAAGAGAAGAATGCTATCAAGGATAATATTTCTTCAAGAATCTGTCGTTGATCGGTATTATGAGTGTATCACCATTTGGGATTATAAGACGGTATGCTCTATTTGAGTAGACTGATTCCACTACAAATGGTCCTTCCCATTTAGGTTGAAATTTTCCTTTTGTCTTATGTGTCATTACCATGGGTCTTCTGACAGCTAAGACAAGGTCACCTTTCTTGAAAGTCCGCTCCTTGACTTTCTTGTTGAAAGCTCTAGTAATTCGAACTTGATAGAGCTCGATTTGCTGTTGAGCTTGTAGGCGTTTATCATCCAAAGCATCCATCTATTGGAGTCGCAGTCGATGCTTCTCCTCATTTGTCATCTCTACTGTCAAGGTGATGCGTAGAGATGGGATCTGGATTTCTAATAGGAGTACGACTTCATACCCATATACCAAGGAGAACGGTGTAGCTTTCGTTGGGGTTCAAACCGCCATGCGATAGGCCCATAAGCATTCACCTAATTTGCCGTCCCAGTCACGTTGGCTTTTCGAGACGAATTTCTTGAGAAGTTTTCTGATAGTTTTGTTGAAAGCTTCTGCAAGGCCGTTAGTGGCTGGATAGTATGCCGTTGAAGACACGCTCTGGATTCTGAACTTGTTGCAAAACCTTTGAAAACCTTAGCTGACAAACTGGGGCCCATTATCATGAACAATCTATCGTGGCACACCAAAGAGGTAAATGACGTGAAGTTTAATGAATTTGATCACGTCAAATACTTTTACCTCTCTCAAGGGAATAGCTTCAGTCTGTTTAGAGAAGTAATCGGTTATACCTAAAATGAACCGATGTTCTTTGGATGAAGGTGGGCTGATAGGGCCAACGACATCCATTCCCTACATCTCAAATGGCCAGGTTGAAGTTGTAGAGGGAAGAAGTCCTGGTGCTTGGTGGATGAAATCACCATGGACCTAACAGGCATAACATCGTTTACCATAAACGATGGCATCAGGTATCATCTTGGGCCAGTAATATCCTAGTCTACGGAGTCAATCCCCAAGTTTTGGGCGAGGCTGATGAGCTCCACACATGCCATCATGCGCTTCTTTGAGTACTTCACGTGCCTCCTTCTGTGACAGGCAGCGGAGGAGGATCCCATCATGTGTTCGGCGATACAATGTTCGCGTGATCACATTATAATAGAATTTGGGGGCTTTCATTCTAATAGGAGCCGCCTCTTTGGGAACATTAGGAAGAATGACGTACAATACAAATTCGATGTACGGGAATCGCCAATCTCTGAGCTCTAGACCTGTTGAAGTCTCTAGAGCTTCTTTAACTTGACGGTCTCCTGTCGGCTTTTGGTGGTCTTCCAAAGCGAATCTTGGACAATATAAGTCATGGTTGTAGATGAGTATTTTTTCTACTAACCAGCTGGAAGAACCAATGAATCAGCGAGAGATGCCAGTGCATCTGCATGCGCATTTTGCTGGCGAGGTACATGGTCGATGTAAAAGTTTCTGAACCTTTCGGCCATGTAGACAGTTGCGTTGTCATAGATTACTAAATCTTCATGTCTGACTTCGTACTCCCCGCGAACTTGGTTAACGATGAGATTAGAATCACCATATGCTTCGAGATTTTTAACGTCAATCTCATCGGCGATTTGCATTCTGATCAAGAGAGCATTGTATTCCGCTACATTATTGGAACATGGCTCAGTTAATGAGAATGCACAAGGGATTATGTAGTTCTGTGAGAAGACAAGAACTACTCCTGCTATGACATTCCCTCGCGGACCCGTTCTAGATACACCGTCAAAGAAGAGTTATCACACCTGTCCTTCGAAAGACGTCTGAGTCAGACAAACTTCAGCAACCTCGTCTGGGAGACCCTTATAAAGTTTGATTGCTCTCTGATCTGGATGCTTAGCCAGAAAATGTGCCACCGCCTATCCCTTCACGACCTTTTGTAGTAGAAATTGCATCTCATATTGGGAGAGCAATATGGCCTATTTCGCCAATCGACCATTTAATGACGATGGCTTTGTCATAAGCAACCTTAAAGGATTGACTTTTGATACGACGTGTATGGTTCGACCTACCAAATAATGTCACATTTTCTGGATGGCGAACACCAACGCAAATATTCTTTTTCGATCAGGTTGTACCGATGTTCGGCTCCGATCATAGTTCTACTCAAATAGTGATTGTCTGCTCGTGTCTCTGCTCATTATTCTGGACTAACAAAGCTCCTAAGGAATGATCCATCGCTCGAACATATATCAGGAAAGGTTTTGCTGAAACTGGAGCTGTAAGGACAGGTGGTTGGCGCGTGAGGTATCGTTTGATTTCCTTGAATACTTGTTGGCAAGCGTCGTCCCAAACGAATGAAACACCTTTTTTCATTAATTTGGTGAAGGGTTGGCATCTTTCAGAGAGATTTGAGATAAATCTCTGGATGTATGCTAATCGCTGTAATACCCCGTTTCCGGAATACGTACTTAGTTGCGTATTCAGATTTTCAGTCGTATTTTTTCGATTTGTTTCCTGTATTTATTCTGTATGATGAATTCCTTATATGATTGTTTTTGTTTTGGATTTGGATTCGTGGACACGGAGTCAGCCCTAGTCTGAACCGAAGGACCCGATCCTAGTATATTACCCGATTTGGCCTTTCCGGTGTTTAGATTTGACCGGTTTCAGTTCCAAAGATTATTTTCCAATATTTTAGATTTTATATGATTTTCTGGAATTATCTTGGATTAAAAGGAATTTCTCCAAAACCGGTGTCGGCCAGTACCGCTGACCGATTCCCAGATTTTTATTTTACAAACGGCTTGGAATTTCATGATGGTTCTTTAGACTTTATTTCTTAGAATCATATTTCTTACTTACATTCTTTTTCTGAGGATTTTATGAATTTATGAAAATTCCAACGGAGTCGGTAAATTATTGATTCCAGGATTTTTAGTTTCAAAACTATAAAGTATTTCTTCAAACGGATTTCACTATCGGTCTTTATATATTATTATTGATTTTTGGTAATTATTTCGGGTCGTTCCGAGATACTTGAATTTCGGACGATTCCAGTATTTTTCCCGAAAGGTTTCCGCATCCGCAACTGAGTCCCGGGAATCCGCCACTTCCATTATTTTCATCTTCTTTCCCAAGAAAATATCTTCTCATTATAATTTCTTTTCCATTTTTCCTTTTCCTTTATTTCTTTCCTTCCTCCACTAACCAAAGCCTTTTCCAATTTTCCAATAATTCCATTTTCCACCTCATGTGCCACCTCAAATCCCACTCACACTTCACCTAACACCACTCACTCTCTCTCTCACCCACAGCCGGCCAAGTGGCCAAGGAGAGGACACTCACCTCACCCCCCTTTTTACACAAAACCCCCTCTCATTCCCTTTAATTCCACCCTCTTTGCAAAATCCCAAATCCTATATAAGATTTCCCTTTTCACTTTAAACCTTTTTCCTCCTCATTTCTTCACAAGAGAAGAGAAGCTCCACAATCTCCTTCTCCCTCTAGCAAAAACCCTAGCCCCATGAACCCAATCTCTTCATCTCCACCTCAAGGCTTCAAGGACTTCCTCAAGGGCTTCATCTAGGGCTTCCTCAAGGACCTCAACTTCAACCATCATCCTCATCCTTGGATCAAGTCCCAATTAAACCTATCCAAGTGAGTATTTCACTCACCAAGACTTGTATTAGCCCTAGAATACTTGTATCTACACTTCTTGTACACCTAGGTCACCAAAAACCACGAATTGAACCATCAAACACACTTCCAGAAATTCTGATCTGCTCACTGTTCTTCACAGTATTAGTCGACTCATCATAGGAACTAGTCGACTAGAAACCCTTAGCTGAAACGTAGCTTTTTCTGAAACACAGTATTAGTCGACTTGCCTTAGATCCTAGTCGACTATAGATCCTTAGTCGACTACACTCTTGACCCTAGTCGACTAACCTTGTCCTGAATCAGAAACCCCAACTTTCTGTATCTCAGTTCTAGTCGACTTGACCATACTATTAGTCGACTTAGAGTATCTGTTAGTCGACTACCCATTTTACTCCAGTCGACTAACTATTCCCTGAAACCAAACCAAACTCTCTGGATCACAGTATTAGTCGACTACCCCATATTCCTAGTCGACTAACCCTCTGTTAGTCGACTACTCTTCCAACCTAGTCGACTAATTCTGGCTGTCTGTTCTGATTGATTACTTCCTTGGACATGAACCTTAGCCTATAGACTTATATCATATGTTAGTATTGTTTGACTTGTCATTTGACGAACATCATCTTACCTTCTCTTTTCTCTCTCCTCTTCTCTCTACATATTTATATCAGGTTTTGTGGCGCACCCCAAGCTTCCGTGGATTACGGCTCTTTCGGTATTTTGGAGTTTAGGCGAGTGTTCTCACTCGCTACCCTCTTACTTCTTATTTCATTGATTATGCGCATGTTCTCGCTTTAGCTTTCATGTATTTTATTTCATGTTCTATATCTTTTATTGCTTTATGCTATGCGTGGCCGACCCTTCGTGGTCGTTGGACTTGTTGGACGTTGGGTCCTTACTTTTATATTACCACTTGGCATTACTTTAGACCTGTTAGTTATGTGCTACCATTTGACATATGTATATCACCTGACATCTAGTATGTTATCACCTGACCACTTGGCATGCTCTATGGCAAGACCCTATTGGTATGACCTGACTTACCCAGACTATTATCAATCTCTTGACATAACTTGCCACCTGATTACTATCAATCTCTTATATGCTTGGTTGCTTGTTAATTATCATCATCCTGTCATGCTATCACTTTACACCCAGCATGATATACTTGACTTGTGATTATCATTCTTACGGGAACTTGACTTATTATCCTGTATCATGATCAGTGACTTGTTCTCCTGCTTTACATGCAGTGACCTGACTATATATATTTGTGTACTCCTGATTCCTGATCATGTCTATTTCCTGTTTTTCCCGTAAAATGATAATTAAACTATTGAATCTTAAAATGGACCAACTTGTATTGGGTCGGGGGAAACATGCGGATATCGATATGTGTTCGTGTTTACAGTGGCATTAGGTTGTGCACTATATATCCGGTCTTACCTGTGGTACTCCAGGGGACCGAGGGAAGTGCTTTCTCCCTTTCCTGTTTACTGTCATGACAAGGGCATACATAAGTCCCTCCTGTTTAGCCTTGCGGCAGGTTCCGTCTTCAAGCAACGGAACAATCCTGGGCCGTGGTCCCGGGTATGCACGGGACCCACTGTAAACATAGTTCGTTGATACAACCGCTGTTTCCAATAACAACCTCGACTTGCTTATATATGGATGTATGTGAGTTGGCCGTACACCGAGCCACATACCTAGATATATGGGTTAGACGAGTAATAATAAAGTGTCATAATAACCGGCTCTTTAAGTTGTAAGTAGAGGTATGTGGAATGGGACGCATACCAAAGCCTGCATCTTAAATAGCTATGAATCCGTGATGTGCCTTACCGTATTTGCTTTTCCCGGACTTTATATCGGATTTCATGTTTTATGAGTATTATGATATGACTACCTTGTAGCTCGTCCTTGGTTTTATTCGGATTTCCTGTTTTATGATTCTCATGCCATGTCTATTCTTACCTGCTCTATCCTATCTGCCTCCTGAGTATTTCCTACTTGATATATGCATTATTGTGCTCATCCTGCTTCACCACTTGGTTTTGCTTCTACACTCGCCTGGGGAGTATCATTTGACTCCCCTGGATTCTCACGTCCAGGTCATGGAGCTAGGAGCGTGTGATCGGAGTAGCGCAGTGGTAGCGTGGATCCCCAGCAGGCCTTTCAGAGTTCCATCCTTCCAGACCCCCTCTGTGCCTCTCGAGTTTTTCCCTAGCAAACTCGTGAGTGCCCTTTTCTATTTATGCTTGTACTTTCCTTGTATACGTGTATGTGAGCTTCCTTTTATACTGTTCATATATATTGTATATCTCTTGTATTCCTGCATTTGCGCATATCTGTGATGTTACATTATTGTAATATTCATCACCTCTGGTGATAACTCTGTGATTATATATAAATGTGTTGGAATGTATAATGCACCATTTGCTTCCGTACTCTGATTCTTGTCTGTACTGATGCTTAGCGTATATACGGGAAGGTAATTCGGACTTACGTATATACGTTGCAGTGACGTCCTCGTATCAGCGGGATCGGGGCGTTACAATCGCCCTTGCAACCCTCTAAGCTCCCTGATGTTCCTTAGCAGTTGCATCTGTTGGACAGCGCGAACTTTCTCTGGGTCAAGGTACATTCCTTTAGATGTAACCACAAACCCCATGAATTTACAGCTGGCTACCCCCAGAAACGATTTGGTGGGATTCATCTTCAGCTGATGCGCCCGCATGATGTCAAATATCGTCTTTAGATCTGCTATGTGACCGCCCTTGGCACGGTTTTTCACTGCAATGTCATCGACGTAGCATTTCACTATTTTGCTTATATGCTCGTGAAAAATTGCATTCATAGCCCTCTAGTATGTCGCTTATGCGTTCTTTAATCCGAATGGCATGACAATATAGCAATATACCCCCAATGGCATTCTGAAAGATTTGTGCTTTTCGTCATCAGGGTACATCTTGATTAGATTATACCCCGAGAATCTATCCATGAAGGACATCCGTTCAAACCCACACGTTGAAAAAACACCTAGAGGGGGGGTGAATAGGTGTTAATGCTAATCTAACAATCTTTTAAAACTAGTATGAATGAATGATGATGCGATCACTCAAAACAAGACTAAGAGCCGTATACTCGGTGAAGGGTTCTGAACTCCTTCCTCATGATTCCTCGTAAATAAGAGTTGGAGGTGCGTATTGCAATCTTGTTGTATGAGTTATGATCGACAATATATCAAGAAATGAATAGTATGCAATGATGATGTGCACACAAGATATATCACAAGTAATAAAAGCTATATCACAAATTAGAAGCAATGAATACAAGATAACAATTGAAAGTAAAGCGAAATAGAGAGCAAGAACAATAAGGAAATCGCAAACACAAAGTATTTGTTTCGAGGTTCGAGCACCAAGCTCTACGTCCCCGCCTTCACCACCGTGAAGGGTTTCCACTATATCCTCCGAGAAACCTTACAATGGTCTACCAAAGACCGGAGTACCAAACTCCACCACTTATAAGAACCTCTACCGAAGAGGTATCACCACAAGATGAACAAAGAGTAACAAGTAGCCAAGTGATCTCTAAAGGATCACAAACTCTTCACAAACACTTCTCTCTTTACAACTTCCTTATAGATTGAGTAGGGAATTTTTGGCTCTAAGAAGTGTAGTGAGAAAACTCAGTTGTAAAATAATTTTGCTAGAAAACACAACTGAAAATAAGCTCAAGAAAGAATGGGAAAAATGGAGAGCTTAAAACTTTTCTTCTCTTTTGAAAACTTTAAAACTTTAGGATTTTTCTTGGTATTTTGCAAGAGACTATTCTCCTCTATTTATAGGGAGAGAAAGGGGTTAAAACTAATTTATTTTAAGCTTATTTGATCTGAAAAAGATCTCCAAAAACTCAGAAAAAGTCTGCCAAAAACAGATCAAGAAAACAGATTTCAGATTGCACCAAAGAGGAAAGAGCCGTTGGGGCTTTGCAGGCCTGGCGGTCGACCGGCCGCTTAGCTGGCAGCTAGTCGTTGAGTCGCGGTCGACCGGCCGGTCGACCGAAACAAAGAGAAAGCAAACCTCTTTCAGTTGGTCGACCGGGCGGTCGGCCGACAGACATGCACAAGTGTGCATGTCCTAGATACAAGCTCCGGTCGACCGGTCCAGTCGGCCGGTTTTGCCTGAAACAGAAAAACAGCAGGGAAACAGGACTTGGAAATTTGGTAAAATATTTTGAAGTAGAGATAGCTAAGTATCATGCTAGGGAAGGGTAAACATACATGATTTAAACATGATATTCATTTTGTAAAAAGTTGGAGTCATGTATATATACCAAGGCATGAGACTTAAGGATAAAAGCTAAACATGAAAACTTGTATAAAAATATGTGTGTGTGTGTGTGTGTGTATCCTAAAGCCAATTTTTCAAAACTCAAACTTTAACAAACTATTTCTTACATTGGTTCTAAAGGACTACAAGTTCTTCAAGTGGGCTTTTCCATATGATTTTGCAAGCTTGATACTTGAGCCCGAATTGAGGTGACTTGAGTCAAAACTCCTTCCTTTAGGGAAGAAAACTTCTAGTTTCATTAGAACCCTGAAACACACTCAAACAACAAATATTATTAGTACAAATAACTAATATGTTTTGTAATCATCAAAACACACTAAAAACGGGTGATTGTAACCTTGGGCCAACAATCTCCCCCTTTTTGATGATGACAAAACATATAAGTTATTTAAACAAAAATGGAAGAAGAGCTTTGGAAAGCTCCCCCTCAAATAATGCTATGTACAAAGAATGATAATGAAAAGTAAGATACAGAAAGCATTGAAAACACAATAGTTTTGTCAAAACTTAAATGAACAATAAATAATAACAATAAACAACAAACTTATACTTTTTCTCCCCCTTTTTGTCATACATCAAAAAGGGTTAAACAAAACAAACAAAACAAAAAAAAAATTTATCTTTAAGAATCCATAATGCAAACATTCAACTCACCACAAATAAAAGAAAATCTAGCAGAGTCTAGAGGTTTTGTAAAAATATCGGCAAGTTAAAAATCGGTAGAAACATAATCAATATCAATATCACCTTTCTCATAATGATCTCTAAGTAAGTGATACCGAATGTCAATGTGCTTAGTTTTACTATGTTGATTTGCATTTTTAGTCATATGAATAGTACTAGTATTATCACAAAATATTTTAATATGATCAAAATGCAAATCATAATCAAGAAGGGTATGTTTCATCCAAAAGACTTGTGCACAACAAGCCCCCGCGAAAACATACTCCGCCTCGGCGGTTGAGAGAGCTACGGAATTTTGTTTCCTAGAGGACCATGAAACAAGACAATTACCAAGAAATTGACATGTCCCAATAGTACTCTTTCTATCTACTCTACAACCCGCATAGTCGGCATCCGAATAACTCGTCATTGAGAAATCTTCGGTTTTCGGATACCATAAACCCATTTCAATTGTGCCCTTAATATAACGAATAATGCGTTTTACCGCAATAAAATGGGATTATTTAGGACACGATTGAAATCTAGCACAAAGACACACACTAAACATGATATCCGGCCTACTTGCAGTTAAATACAAAAGACTACCTATCATGCTTCTATACAATTTAATATCAACATTTTTACCTTGATCATCCTTATCAAGCTTGGTTGTAGTTGCCATGGGAGTGTTGCAAACTTTAGATCCTTCAAGTCCAAACTTCTTTACAAGTTCCTTTGCGTATTTGGCTTGACATATGAAATTCTCATCTTGCAATTGCTTGATTTGGAGTACAAGAAAGAAGTTTAATTCACCCATGGAAGACATTTCAAACTCACATTGCATAACCTTTTCAAATTCCTTACATAAAAACTCATTAGTAGAACCAAAGATTATATCATCCACATAAATTTGCACAATTAAAATGTCATTATCAACATGCTTAGTGAATAAAGTTGTATCTACTTTGCCTTTAAGAAAATCATTAGAAATGAGAAAACTAGAAAGCCTTTCATACCAAGCTCTTGGAGCTTGTTTCAATCCATACAAAGCTTTATCAAGTTTAAAAACAAAATTTGGATGAACATGATCAATAAAACGGGAGGTTGTTCAACATAAACTTCTTCATTAATAAAACCATTCAAAAATGCACTTTTCACATCCATTTGAAAAAGTTTAAAATTTTTGAAAGATGCAAAAGCTAGTGTCATCCGTATGGCTTCAAGCCGTGCTACGGGTGCAAAGGTCTCCTCAAAGTCAATTCCCTCAACTTGAGTGTAACATTGGGCCATTAACCTAGCCTTATTCCTAATCACATTCCCGGACTCATCCATCTTATTCCTAAAGATCCACTTAGTACCAATTATTGGTCTATCGTGGGGCCTAGGAACAAGGTGCCAAACTTGGTTGCGCTCAAATTGATGAGTTCCTCTTGCATGGCTAGCAACCAATATGAGTCCGCCTCGGCTTCGAGGATGCTTTTGGGTTCAAAATGAGATATGAAAGCAAAATTACCATATAAGTCATGGAGTTTGGAGCGAGTTGTTACCCCTTTAGAAGCATCACCTAAGATGAGCTCCTTGGGATGATTTGTTGCATATCTCCAAGCTTTAGGAAGCAGTTGAGCGCTTTCCTCTTTATCCTCTTGAACTTCACCAATGGATTCTAGCTTTTCTTCTTGAGAGGGTGAGTCCTTCAAGGATAGTCTCTCCATGTCTTCACCTAATGGGTCAATCTCTACAACATTCTCAACAACCACATTAGATTCTTCAAACTTAACATGCATGGATTCTTCAATGGTATGTGATGATCTATTAAAAACTCTATAAGCTTTGCTAGTAGAAGAATATCCAACAAATATTGCTTCATAAGCTTTAGCATCAAATTTACCCAAATTTTCTTTGGTATTTAAAACAAAACACTTGCATCCAAAAACTTTGAAATATGAAACATTTGGTTTTCTAGAATGATACATTTCAAAAGATGTTTTGGAAGAATTTTTATACAAATAAATACGAATAGATATATAGCATGCGGTGTTTACGGCCTCGGCCCATAGATATTGAGGGAGGTCATATTCACTTATCATAGTCCTAGCCATCTCTTGAAGTGTTCTATTCTTTCTTTCTACAACTCCATTTTGTTGTGGAGTTCTAGGACATGACATTTCATGCTTAATTCCATTTTCATCACAATAAGTCATGAAGAGTTGGTTAACAACTTACCACCTCTATCACTCCTTATTTTAAAATCGAAAAACCTTTTTCTTTTTCAACCCTTTTTCGAAAAATCTTAAAATGAGAAAAAGTTTGATCTTTATGTTCTAAAAAGTAAACCCAAGTGAAACGGGAAAAATCATCAACTAAAACAAATGCAAATCTACTACCATTTAAGCTTTTAGTTTTAGTTGGTCCAAAAAGATCCATATGAATTAATTCTAATGGCCTAGTTGACATGATATCCTTGATTGGTTTGAAGGAAGACTTGGTTTGTTTCCCAAGTTGGCACGCACCATAAATGCGGTCTTTCTCAAACTTCAAGAAAGGTATACCCTTCTCCAATTCCTTAGAATTAATCCTAGAAAGATGGTCAAAAGATGCATGTCCTAATCTTCTATGCCAAAGCCAAGAATTCTCATCAAAAGCATTCAAGCACTTAGTAGAACAATCAATATTAAGCATGTCAATGATATAAACATTATTATCACGAAATCCGGTGAGAACACAATCATTAGTTTTACAATCAAAAATCTTGCAAAAGGAATCATCAAAAATAACTTTAAGTTCACGGCCACAAAGTTGACTAATGCTAAGCAAATTATGTTTCAAACCATCAACAAGAACTACATTTTCTATAATAGGAGATGCACCAATTTGAATGTTATCTATACCGATGATGGTACCCTTGGAGTCATCCCCGAAGGTGACGGTGCCACCTTGCATGTACCTTGATAGGGTTGTAAAGTTGTTGATGTCCCATGTCATGTGTCTTGAACAACCACTATCAAGGTACCACCGCTCCTTACGTCTTGGAGCCTTGGTGTGTACCTACATCAAACAATTTAGGACTTGATTTTGGTACCCACATTTTCTTGGGTCCTAACGAGTTAGTGCCAAGTGTCCATACAAGATTATTTGTTCTATTAACTTGGTTATAACAAAACATAGCCAAATGTCCATTTTTACCACAATAAGTACATCTATACACTCTACCATATTTAAAAGCATAGTGAGTGTGAGATTTGTGAGCATGTGTGGATTTAGCATGAGTATTGTGTGTAGTGTGATCATGAGGAGTTTTGACATGAGAAGTTTTAGCAAGAGAAGTGGGCTTTTTAGAAAACTTTTCTTCAAGTTTCTTAGTGTTGAAAGCACAATCTTTCAACACCTTTTCAAAATCAACAATTTTTATTTTTAACAAAGAAATTTCTTTTTCATCAATCTTAGGAAATTTTGCTTTACAAGCAACTTTGTAATCATAAAATTCTTTTTGAGTAGAAACAAGATTAGAAGAAATTTCATCCCTTTGTTTTGAAACGATAGCAAGTTGATTTTTAAGAAAAGCAACTTCCTTTTCCAATTTTGAACATTCAACCTTTTTATCATCATAGGTTTCCGAAAGTTCAACAAAAGCATGTACAAGCATTTCTTTACTCAATTCATCTTCTTCTTCATTAAGAAGTTGAGGGGTTACCTTTGGTGTGTTTGCCATGAAACACATGTTTGCCGTGTCCACCTCGTCTTCGGACTCGCTTTCCGAATCCCAAGTTGCCTTG
Source organism: Agave tequilana (assembly GCA_038442645.1). Classification (NCBI taxonomy): domain Eukaryota; kingdom Viridiplantae; phylum Streptophyta; class Magnoliopsida; order Asparagales; family Asparagaceae; genus Agave; species Agave tequilana. The sequence goes on along the minus strand of JAVJIF010029691.1, from coordinate 30,934 downwards.
TACGCTTTCTTTTCCACCGGTTTCTTTTGCTTGAAGGTGGAATACATCTTCTTTTTGAACTCCGGGCAATCCGCCATGATATGTCCGGGCTTTCGGCAATTGTAGCAAATAATTCTTCTCTCCTCTTTGCCTTCAAATTTCCTTCGGAAGTTAAGCTTGTTCTTCCGGTACATCCTCTTGACATTTCGGACAAGAAGGGAGAGCTCCTCATCTTCTTCTTCATCTTCCTCATCATCATCAAGAGTGGATGAAGATTTGAAGGCAATGGATTTCTTCTTTAGTGGAGCGGCTTCTTCTTTTACCTTCTTTTCCATGTCATGGGTCTTTAAGTTCCCAATGAGACTAATGAGGTCCATTTCATCCTTGTCGTTCAATTCTTTCAAGGTGGTGGCCTTTATCTCCCATGAAGAAGGAAGAGCCCGAATTACTTTTCGCACCTTTTGGTCATTGGAGATAACATCACCTAAGGAAGAAAGAGCATTGGTGATTTTAGTAAACCTTATAATCATGCAATCAATGGATTCATCATCAATCATTTTGAAAGATTCATATTGGGACCTCAAGAGATCTATCTTAGCTCTCTTTACTTGTGATGTCCCCTCGTGTGTGACCAACAAGTGTTGCCAAATCTCATAGGCGAATTGGCAATGTATTACCCGTGTGAGGTCATCCTCATTCAAGGCAGTTAGGAGGGAGTTTTGGGCTTTGGAGTTAGCCTCATATTCTCTAAAAGAAAAGTCGGATCAAGTGCTTTCATCACTATCGGGTCTAACATAGGGTTTGGTCAAGGATTTTGCAACCAAGCTACCTAAAGATTGTAGAAAGATGGTCATCCTAACCTTCCAAATAGGAAAATTAAGTCCATCAAATTTAGGAGGGGTTTTAATGTTGTCGGCCATGTTTACTAGTGAATGAATGGATGAATGCAAATGTTGATTAGCAAATTTTAAGGATCTCTCTAAGGATGTTAAGCCAAACCTAGAGTCCAAGCTCTGATACCAATTGAAAAAACACCTAGAGGGGGGCGAATAGGTGTTAATGCTAATCTAACAATCTTTTAAAACTAGTATGAATGAATGATGCTGCGATCACTCAAAACAAGACTAAGAGCCGTATATCCGGTGAAGGGTTCTGAACTCCTTCCTCGTGATTCCTCGTAAATAAGAGTTGGAGGTACGTATTGCAATCTTGTTGTATGAGTTATGATCGACAATATATCAAGAAATGAATAGTATGCAATGATGATGTGCACACAAGATATATCACAAGTAATAAAAGCTATATCACAAATTAGAAGCAATGAATACAAGATAACAATTGAAAGTAAAGCGAAATAGAGAGCAAGAACAATAAGGCAATCGCAAACACAAAGTATTTGTTTCGAGGTTCGAGCACCAAGCTCTACGTCCCCGCCTTCACCACCGTGAAGGGTTTCCACTATATCCTCCGAGAAACCTTACAATGGTCTACCAAAGACCGGAGTACCAAACTCCACCACTTACAAGAACCTCTACCGAAGAGGTATCACCACAAGATGAACAAAGAGTAACAAGTAGCCAAGTGATCTCTAAAGGATCACAAACTCTTTACAAACACTTCTCTCTTTACAACTTCCTTATAGATGAGTAGGAAATTTTTGGCTCTAAGAAGTGTAGTGAGAAAACTCAGTTGTAAAATGATTTTTGCTAGAAAACACAACTGAAAATAAGCTCAAGAAAGAATGGGAAAAATGGAGAACTTAAAACTTTTCTTCTCTTTTGAAAACTTTAAAACTTTAGGATTTTTCTTGGTATTTTGCAAGAGACTATTCTCCTCTATTTATAGGGAGAGAAAGGGGTTAAAACTAATTTATTTTAAGCTTATTTGATCTGAAAAAGATCTCCAAAAACTCAGAAAAAGTCTGCCAAAAACAGATCAAGAAAACAGATTTTAGATTGCACCAAAGAGGAAAGAGCCGTTGGGGCTTTGCAGGCCTGGCGGTCGACCGGCCTGGTCGACCAGCCGCTTAGCTGGCAGCTAGCTGTTGAGCCGCGGTCGACCGGCCGGTCGACCGAAACAAACAGAAAGCAAACCTCTTTCAGTCGGTCGACCGGGCGATCGGCCGACAGACATGCACAAGTGTGCATGTCCTGGATACAAGCTCCAGTCGACCGGTCCGGTCGACCGGTTTTGCCTGAAACAGAAAAACAGCAGGGAAACAGGACTTGGAATTTTTGTAAAATATTTTGAAGTAGAGATAGCTAAGTATCATGCTAGGGAAGGGTAAACATACATGATTTAAACATGATATTCATTTTGTAAAAAATTGGAGTCATGTATATATACCAAGGCATGAGACTTAAGGATAAAAGCTAAACATTAAAACTTGTATAAAAATATGTGTGTGTGTATCCTAGAGCCAATTTTCCAAAACTCAAACTTTAACAAACTATTTCTTACATTGGTTCTAAAGGACTACAAGTTCTTCAAGTGGGCTTCTCCATATGATTTTGCAAGCTTGATACTTGAGCCCGAATTGAGGTGACTTGAGTCAAAACTCCTTCCTTTAGGGAAGAAAACTTCTAGTTTCATTAGAACCCTGAAACACACTCAAACAACAAATATTATTAGTATAAATAACTAATATGTTTTGTAATCATCAAAACACACTAAAAACGGGTGATTGTAACCTTGGGCCAACACACGTGTTGTCGATCATGACATCCGTAATTGGGAGGGGGAACTCATCTTTCGAACAAGCCTCATTTAGATCGCGAAAATCAATACAAACTCGGATCTTCCCATTTTTTTAAGTAATGGGGACGATATAGGCTACCCAATCGGGGTGTTGTTCTTCCCTGATGAAGCCAAAGTTTATAAGCTTTTTGACTTCCGACTGGATTGCTTCCATTATTTTTAGATGGAACCGTCGCTGCTGTTGTTTGACTGGTTTTGCATTCGGATTGATGTTGAGGCGATGCATAGCCACTCAAGGATCAAGCCCAGGCATGTCCTTATAATTCCAAGAGAAAACATCTATATACTCCCGCACAAGAGATTTTAGATTTTCTTTCTCGGAGGGTGATAAGCTTTCGCTTATAAAGATGGGCTTAGGATTAGCGTCATCTCTCAGATTGATCTAGGTGACCTTATCCTCTGTGGGTGGTTCACGTCATTCGAAGCAAATATCTCAGAGAGTGTTTAGGTGTTTGATCCAAGGATATGTATCCGACCAGATCATTTCTCCATCACCATCTTCCAAGTGGATTGTTGAAATCATGTTTACTGAAAGTTCTCTGAAGATGTTGTCGACACTGACATCTGACTCCGATGATGATGTGTCCGATGAGTGATTATGGTATAATGACTCTTCAGACCCAGAGGCTGAGGGGATTGGAGTTGACACATAGCCCAACCCCCAGCAAGTTTGATGATAATAATTAGGGGTCTTCCCTTTTGGAATGAAAGATCGAAGTAGTGTTCTTCTTCCTTTACCGAAGTTTAAGCCAAGACCCCTTGTTAGGTTGTACCCCATGTTCTCCATCATTCTGAGTATATTTAGCTCATAATGAGAGAATTGCAGGGACTCATCATCGCTTCCAGAGCTTTCCCAGGTCATTGATTTAGACTCGACTCTTCCAAAAAGGATTGGTCTTTGGCCTTTGCGTCTTGCTGGGACCATAAATAACGATCCTTGCACATCACTAACACCTTGATATGCTATGAGGGATGATCTCACCAGTACATGCAATGATGTCAGAGCATCTATTGTCGACCAGGGGTCGTCATCTACATCGGTACTAGTGTCTGACGGCATGAAATCAGAAGCCAACATAAAAAAGTAAGTCAAATCTAACTCTTCATTCATATACCACTCGCCTACATCATTGGTGAGGTTATTAACATCGAGTTTATTAATAGTCATTGCAAGTGGGTTCAGCTCCCAAAGACACTCTTCCCCTGCCTCTTGTTCAGTGTCAGCTTCATTACCAGAGTCTGGTTCTTCTGGTTATGGATTCTCGTTCGTCTCTGAGAGTTCTGGTACAGGAGGGAGTCCGTGAAATAATTCTCTACCCCTTTAACCGATGCCTTTCGGCAATCAATATTCAGATTTTTCCACTTTCGTCGATGTATTTCATGACTTGATGGAGGGTGGAGGGGACGATGCAGTTACGATGAATCCATGGTCGTCCGAACAGAAAATTATATGAAGTGTCAGCATCGATTGCATAGTACGTCACTTCAGGTCTTAGGTCTTTAATCTGACATTTGAGTTTGATTTTTCCCATTGGGCGCGTACCATTAGCATTGAAACCATGGATGGTAGTTTGGGTGGCGTTCAATCGGTAGGTGGGGATCCCAAAGTGCTGCATGACCCAACGAGGCATAATGCTCAATGCGGATCTTAGATCTAGCTGAATGTAGCTCACTTCAGATGATCCAATATACCTGGTGAAGTATAAGGGGCCTATCATGTTTTCCCTTGACCTGCATGTCGTCTGGTGTGAAGGTAATGCAGTTGAGAGGCGTGGAGGCAGTCTTCTTTATTTTTCTCCTGTGGTCCAACTAGGATCTGGGCTATAAAAGCCTCAGCATCGGTTAGAGCTTCTCTCAGAGCTTCTCTTGTTGACTTCGATAGCCTCATGAGCTCATAAAGAGTGATTCTGTCTGAGATGTTAGCCAGTTGAGCCAAGACATCGAAGCGGCAAGGTGTTCAAGTCCCTTCTGCTTTGTGCTTCGGGAGAGCTTTGAAATATCGAAGCTCTTTTTGCTTCTCCACAGGTTGCTTCGCGGACGGCTTTGTTGTCTTGGGGATGGGTTTAGGAAGGCTTGCTACCATCTCATCGTACTTCTTTAAATACAACTAACACGAATGAGTCTCTGCCACGAGCGGTTCATTAAGCTTTACGGCAAGGATAATTGTTTCCTCTTTCGAATCAGTTAGTGAGGGAACATCGGTTTCTGCTTTTCGGGAGGAAGCGCACACCACATTACAGGATGAAGCTTTTGCTTTGCCTTTGGACTTTCTGTTGGTAACAATAGTCCACTGTTGGCTTTCGACCAGGTCGGGATGAACCCAAATGATTTCTCCCTGAGGTGTTGGAATAGGCATAAGACCTTTCTCCTGCTGGTGATATGGATCTGTGTTAATCATCCTCAATTCCCTTATCGGGATGGGAACTACTCTGGCTAGTGTTGGAGGCTGGTTTTCAAACTGAAGAAATAACGTCATGTTGGCCGTCACTTTCTTCTGTTTTGGACAGAGCTTTGGCACTTTCGCATAAATTAGAGCTTAAAGGATATCTTTGAAGATATAACAGCTCTTGGTGGGGTGCCCTAGCATCCTGTGATACGGGCTGTAGTTGGGATTGTCGGTCTTGCCGACTTCCTCAGGACGTCTAGCTTCAGGAAGCTTCAATCTGTTACTCTTATTGAGTAACTTGAACAACAAATCGACGTGTTCGTCCTTGAAGGAGTACTTCTTGTTGGCGCGTGGCTGACTTGAAGAACCACCTCCTCTGTCGGCTGAGGTTTAGCGAGAGATTTCGTCTTTGTCGCCAATGTATCTTTCCTTTTTGATTGCAAAGATACTTCTGGCGCGCGCCTTGTCGACTTTTTAGGTCTAGACTTATTTTCTTCTGCCCTAACCCTGGCGACAATCTCTTCGGCTTGTTCACCTTGTTGGAAAAATTGCTTCCAGGTGCGGCTTTCAGTAACTCCTATCTGGGCTAGGAGCGAAGTTTGCAAATTATGGCGGCATATTTTCACCAGGGTGGCCTGGGTCATACCGCTAAGACATTAGAGTGCCATATTCTGAAATCTTTTCACAAATGCTTTGACTGACTCTCCCTTTCGTTGCTTCGTCGTCAGGAGAGTGGGCATTGTAATCTCTGAATCGTCTTCAAAGAAGCGTGTCAGGAAGAGATTTTCCAAATCACCCCAGTTTTTTATGGAGCCTTCTGGGAGTTTCATGAACCATTCAAAGGCAAGTCATTTTAGAGTGTCAATGAACAAATATGCCAAGATGGCATCATTATCTACTACATTTCCCGTTTGAGACTTGAAGTAGTAGATGTGTTGGTTCGGTGACCCTTTGCCGTCGAAAGCCTGTAGGGTCGGAGCTTTGAACTTAGGAGGGTACGAAAGAAGGTCCCACTCAGCTGGATACCTGACCACTCCTGCTTCTTGGAGGCCTTTCTGGTTGGTAAGATCTTTCAGACGCTGCTCCAATTGATTCATTCTTTTAGAATGAGTACCCCCATTCCCTAGATTGCCTTCATCTTTAGATGAGGATTTAGACGACTCGGAATTGGATTGCCCCTTCTCCTCGATATGTACGAAAGATGAGCTTTCTCCTTCCTTCTGTTTGCCTTTAAACTTCTTAGAAGAAGCTTTGTCATCTGACTTCTTCTTATCCTCAAGCAATTGTGCATGCATCTGCTTGAGGGCATCGTTAGATTCTTGTTGGGCGCGAATCATATCGAATTGTTCCCTCTGGATCTGGGCTTGCTGTTCTAAGCGTCTGGTCGTCTCCTCGGGAGTATTTGTCATGTAAGCAAAGGCTTCCTTCTCTATAGAAGAGTTCGAGGCCTGTGATTCTACAATGGTGGAGTGTGATTCACTTACTTCAATGCCCTGGGCTAGGGCATTATAGTCGACGGGGGCTACCGCACCAGTCCAAATTCGAGTATACCGGTACACTCTTTCTGGTTCCGTATCAGACTCATCAGAGCTAACTGCCGGTTGTTTTTCCCTACTTTTGCTTACTATATTTGCAGTGACTTTAGGGTACTCCATGTGAGAGAAGGTTCCCTTTCTGTGGGAACGACGCCTTTTGTCTGATCGGGAGGTTGAAGTCAATTGTCTGAATACTGACTGCTTGCTTATATGTGAGCTGCAGTGACATTTAGAGAGCATTGCCGTGATGAGCCATTCACAGCAACAAGATGGAGTGATCTGATTAGCACTCCTTTTTTTTTGTCAAGTAATCTCTTAGATCTGTTGGAGGAGAACCAAAGAGATTAGCCTTGGGTTTTCGAGGGCTTTTCAGCTTCTAAGAGCCATCCTTGTGTCGCGAAGCTGAGACACCGGGTTCTGAGATGCAGAGCTCACATTCTATAAAACATATGCGGCTCTCGCGTTTGGGCTTCAAGGCGCAGGCCTCGCATCTCTTCTGAGAAGAGACGCAGACCGCGTTACCGACCGTCGCATTTGGCTAGCGACACTTAAGAAACGCAGGCCTTCTGGGTCTCACGTGTAGCTGTATAGATGTGAGTCTCGTGTCTCTGAGGAGAGGTACAGACCTCGCGCTGCTGAACGTCGCATTTGGGAAGTGGAGCTTTAGAAACTCAAGCCTTGTGGGCTTCGCGTTTAGGTCTCCAAACGCGGACTTCGTGCGTCTGACGTAGTTCAGAAGAGACGCAGGCTTGAGCTTCGCGTTCTGTATCTGTTTGATTAATTGCTAGACAGATATTTGTTCTAGCTTCTTGCATCTGTAGTTGACGCGCGCAACGTCTCTATCGACGTTCAACGTTTCGTTACGTCGTACGGGTTGTTGAGAACCCCTGGTAACTTGGAGCTGAGGAAGAGGACGGGCGTGAGCGGGCTGAACGTCAACCACGCTGACCTCGCAGGTCTCATGGGAGACATTGTCGCGGCCTTGCGTGTGATGTGATTAGCCATAGCACTCTTCGCGCCAGTGTGTCTGAAGGAATCTCTGAAGGGACCCGAGAGTGGGTCCCCAAGGAGACCTTGCGGTACTGCCGCGCCCTAGAGTTCTTGGAGCTGGAAGAGAGGAACTCTTCATACTTTGCCTAGTCGAATTCCATGACAAGTGATTCAACCACCTTTCTCGTGTAGGTGACGTCACCTTGCGCCACGACTTGCTCATCGGTAGAGAAAGTGGTCCCCAGCGGAGTCGCCGTCTCTTGTTTGATGCGGGAAAAATTGAGAAAGTTATAACAACAATCAAAACTCCCAATTACAAGAGAGGAAAGATATCCAAGCCCAAATCTTCCCTTTACTTAATGATGGATTCTTGATGTGGCGGTGGAAAGTGAATCTTGTTTTTCGTTGATAAGGTGAACGTCACAGACTTCTGGGAATCTTCTCTTCGAACTATGGACGGAGTAGCACAGCTCATGTCCAATAAAATCTTAAAGAGACTTAAGGTAAGAACAAACTTGTACTCAGCAAGTTTTTAGAAGAGTTTAACTCTTTTGTCTTTCTCGTCTGGAGATTTTTGGTTTCTTCAAGACTTGCAAACAAAATTTTTGTCCACTAAAACTTCTGACCCTTGCTCAATAGCGAACTGAGGTATTTATAGGAGTTTTAGGGTAAAACTTCTTTATTACGTGGGCAGTAATTGACCCAGTAATGGGGGCAGTTATAATAGAGATGCAGGGTTCCTCCATGGTTGAAACGCGGGCTTCGATCCTCGCGTTTAGTCGTTGAGGTAACGCTTGAGAAACGCGAACCTCAAGTTCTGTGTTAAGCTTCACGTGAGGTGCGGGCTTCAGGCTCATCGTCTGGGTATTGTAGTAATGTTGAGACGCGACCTTCAACCATTGCGTCTTGGTACTGTGCTAGTGGCTATGATTAACCCTGCGTCTGAGTCTGGACTCTGCATTCTGATGACTTGTCCTCTCTGATTTTTGGACAGTCTATACACTTTATCATCCATCTCTGACTTTTCTTGCAACATTGATTCTTCATCAAAGACCACATCTCTGTTGATAAAGGTGCTCATCTTCTCGAGATCTCAAAGTATGAAACCCTTGACTCCTCTGGTGAACTTGATAAAGATATACTTCTTAGATTTTGACTCCAGTTTGTTCTTTTTTCGACAATCAACCAAACTATACGCCAGGCAACGAAAAATCTATAAGGTTGAATAGTCCACAGACTCTTCTCATCATATCTCCTCTGGGATCTGAAGATCAATAGCTGCTGATGATGACATGTTTACCAGATAACTCGCATGATTCACCGCCTCTTCTCAGAATCCTTCTGACATGTCAGCATGTAATCTGATACTGCTAGCACGTTCTATAAGTGTTTGATTCATGTGCTCTGCTACTTCGTTTTGTTTTGATCGTCCTAAAATACTTAGCTAGTGTTTGATGCCCGTGCTTGCTAAGTAGTCTTTGAATTCTTTGGAGGTATACTCGCCTCTATTATTGGACCTCAAAACTTTCACCTTCCACCATATATGGTTTTCCACTATCGTTTATCACTCCTTGAACTTCTGAAATGCTTCTGATTTCTACTTCAAGAAATATACCCAAACTTTTCTTGAAAAATCATTTATAAAAGTAACATAGTACCTAGCACCCTCAATAGATGCTACTGCCGAAGGCCCTTACACATCCGTATGTATGAGATCTAGCAAGCCTTTTGTCTTGTGCTGTGATGTAGAGAAAGCTACTTTACGTTACCTACCCAAAATGTACAATTTACAAAGATCAAGTTTGCAATATTTTATACCTGGTAGATCACTCCTTTTGTGTAGGGCTTGAAGATCTTGCTCGCTCATATGTCCAAGATGCATGTGCTAAAGTCTTGTAGTATCCTCCTTCTTTGTTGCTGCTGAAGTATCACCAATAATAATGCTTCCTGTCAATTTGTATAAATTTTCTATCCATTCTCCTTTGAGAATCATCATGGAGTCTTTAGTAACTTTGATTCCTCCATTTGCACCTGAAAACGTATACCCTCAAGATTCCAAAGCTTCCAATAAGAGAAGATTTTTCTTTAAATCCAGAACGTGTCAAACATATATGAGGGTTTGCGCTTGTCCATCAAATATCCTCATATGGATGTTGCCGATGCCAACAGTCTTATACACGATATCGTATCCCATTAGGATAGAGCCTCCATCATATGGCTTGTAAGTACTGAGTCACTCCCTTTTGAGCACATGTGGTATGTGCACCCCGAATCAAATAACCAAGTATCTAAGTATTTACCTTTTCCTGACTCAGCCGTTAAGACATCACATGAATCCTCATCTGCTTCTTTGATAACCCCGGCTTGATCTGACTTTCTACTAGTACTAGCCCCATCAGAATCTTTGTCGTCTTTTTTCTTCAGCGTCTCCTTGTACTTTATACAATTTTTCTTAATGTGCCCCGGTTTCTTGCAAAAGTAGCAAGAGAAACTGCTAAAAGTCTCTAGATCCTTTTTGGGTTCCTTACTCTTTGATCTTCCCCTATGGCCCTTGACAAATAATCCTAAGGCCTCCTCCATAGAATCTATCTTTTTTATCAGCTCGTTGCTCTGGAGCATCTGCCTAACATCTTCTAACTCTAAGGTCTCTTTATCATACATGATGGTCGCCAAGTGGTCATAACTTGATGGAAGAGAAGAGAGTAACAGAAGAGCTTTGTCTTCTTCTACTACCTTAACCTCTAGATCTAACAAGCTTAAAATTCTATTAGAAGTATTGAGATATTGAAGAATAAGCGTACCTTCCTTCATCTGAAGGTTGTATAACTGCTTCTTTATGAAGAGTTTATTTGACAAACTCTTCATCATGTAAAGGCTCTCCAGCCTATACCAAAGACCAGAAGTTATCTCCTCATTTATCGCGTTGTAGAGGACCTCATCTAATAGTCACAGTATGATCATCGTCTTTGTACGAAAGTTGATGTCATTTCACTCACCATCCTCCATCTTCGATGGCTTCTTCTCAATACTAAGTAAGGCCTTATGTGTGCCCTCCTTCACGAGCAACGATGTAACTCGCATCTTTCACAACAGAAAGTTGGACTTTCGCTCAAATTTCTCCACCTTGAACTTGGTTGTTGTGGTCGTCTTGCTAGCCAGCGCTCTAATACCAATTGTTGTAATCTATCACTGATCAAACAACAGAGAAACACAAAATTGAAGACTCAATAGCGGAAGTGAAAACGTAAAAGATCTACCACTAGCAAGCAATTAAACTATAATCACCACACAACCAAGAAACACTAAATTTAATGTGGTTCGGCAATGTGCCTACGTCTATGGGGAGGAAGGGAGAAATCTTTATTCAAAATAGAGAAGAAAATATAAGAGTTACAAGGAGATCTCCTCATACAACTTTCAATGGTGAAAATAGAAAATTCTCTTGAATTCTTGACACACCTTTAAAAGGTCACCCCAAGGGTTTATATAAGCACCTAGGATGATCTTAGTTCAATACAAACTCCAATAACTAAATCAGCACCGCCTCAGACAAATAGGAAACCCAGATCCAAATCAAAATAGGAAATAGAACAGTATTAAAAAATTGCCAAAACCCAATATTAGTCGACTAGGGCAAATCATTAGTTGACTAATACCAAGAATTAATCAACTATATTCAGAACCTAATCGACTACTATAATGCAATCTGAGAATCCAACTTTCTGCTGCAGAGCCTAGTTGACTATACCAAAGTATCAGTCAACTAGCCCAAGACCTAGTCGACTAATAAGACCTATTAGTCGACTAATAACATTCACAATGCATGTACATATCCGTACTTGATTTCTGAAGTTTGTCACACAAGTTTGTAACACCTCCACTTGAACCTGAATTCTTCTCTAATGAATATGAGACACTCCAAATACTAACATTATATGAACTTGACTGTGTGTGATATTGGTGGTAATAATATATAACTAGTAATATGACCAAAAAGGTTGGTCGCTAATAATGTGAATGAGAACTCGACCTATGTAAATGAGGTGAGTGGGTCACTACAGTGTTAACTTAAAACTTATATGCATGCTTTCAGATATGCAATGGATCACATTCATATCCTTGAAAATGGGATTGATAAGCTGGAAGCAAATAATAACTATTTGATATTTCATATTATGATAAATTGATTGTTATCTATGTTTGTGTATATATATACATTTGTTGCATTATGATATATTAGAGAAAAGGGTCAGGCGGGAGCCAGTAGGAGGGTGAAGACTGTGTTATCCATAAACTATATATTCATAAAGGAGGAAGGGACTGAGCAGGAGCCGGTAGCAGAGAAAAGACGGTGCTATTGTGATATGATATGATATGATATGATATGTGTGTGTGTAATGGAGGAAGAGGCTGGGCGGGAGCTAGTAGGAGGGAGAAGACGGTGTTAATTATTATTGCTATATATATAATGGAGTAAGGGGCTGAGCAGGAGCCGACAGGGGGGAGGAGGCGGAGAATCTCATACTTCATTTGAGATTGTATATGCATATGAATAATGTATGATGTGTATATCGCTAAATACAATATGCCAATGTTATGAAGCGTGATACGATTATATGATGTACAAATACATTATTAAATGTATATTATCTGGATGGATAAAACTACATTTATAAAAGTATGATTATGATTGGCGCATCCCGTTCATGGTATATGAGATGTGTGTGATACCTGTGGTGTGTACATAAGAAGAATTCGGTAATAAACTATCAATAATTGAGAAAGTATTTTATATAACTCATAAGTAATGCAAAATGCAGGAATAGAATTTTAGAACATGAAAGAGAACCAATGACCTGAAGGGTAAATCATCCCATCTAATGAATGAGACCTTTAGAATATCTGTTTGATTGCCATGACTATACAGAAGTGTTGATTCCATATTATCTTGTCTCATTCGAGTTCTTCTTTACTATTTGGTGTAATCATGTTCTTATTGCTATCCATATATCATTCCTTAAGTTCCTCCTGACACTCATCATTGAGTCATCGAGTTCACCCCATTTCAGTTATATGTTTTTCAGGTTGCGACAAGGCGAAGCCCGGCTTCAAGTTATAGCCATTTGTTAAGTAGTTTGCTTATGATGAAAGTGTTGAAGATGCAATTATGTGTTGTTATTTATAAAGTCTCTTGTTGTATATGTTTATAACATTAATCAATGTATACTTGTAGCACGTGTTTGATTTGCGAGATAGAATTTGTATGAAGGTATGTTAGATTATGAAGATTATGATGAGCTAGAATGTGATAATTTTATATTATGTCGTGGATGCCGAGGGAGGTACTGTTGAGCGTATATGTTTTTATATAAGTACGCGAGGTCAAGCTGAAATTATTATTTGGAGAAAAAGTAGGCCGTCGAGAGCTGAAACATTATTATGAATGCATGGCTGATTGCTGAGTTTAGTTTATGTGTTGGATTGAAAATAAGTAGGCTGATGTTAGCCGAAACTATTATGATTTGTATTGTTTATCAAATCAGATCAGTGTTTACAAAAGAGGTACTGTCAAAATTTTTAAAGATTAAGAGATAATTATGATAATACGCTGGTTTATATTAATTGAGAATATTAAAAATCTGGGACCTTACAACTACTATGAAAAAGCATAGATCATGATAGTTATCGTAATTTCAAAAGTTTATGGTTTTTCTTTAAAATCAGAAAAAATTCACAACATTTTTACAGAATTAAGTCTTATTTTTTCGGGATCGAATTTTTCAAGTGAACACTGAAGACTTGGGGAAAAAATAAATAAAAGAGGTTTGTGGCTTGATCATTAAACAACCATCCTGTCATAGGCATGGACAATGTTGTACAGTAAACATAGTATACTCATATGAACACAGTGTATTATTGGGCTTCTAATGGATCTCAAATGAAATCCCCCAACTCTAGTAGGCCAACGATTCTGTTGATGATTTATCACGGCCCAACTGTTGTTGACCATATACAAATAAAATGGAGAATTACTCAAAGAAAGTTAATGATGTAGTATGTATTGTTGACCCCAAATATTTCTTGGTATGATCTATTTCTCACCTGGGATGTCAATCGGGCCGGCCTGGGCACGGCGGGCCAAAGGGGCGGACCAAGCCGAGTCCGACCCGCCTCCAAACATTACCGGCCCGGCCCGAATCATGCCCGGGTTCCTTTTAGGGAAGCCGGACCCGGCTGGACTGGGTCTGGCCTGGCTCTTTATTAAAAAAATTAAAAAATTAAAAATTCCTAAGTTCATCCTTAAAAAAAATTTAAAATTCTAAGAGATTATAAGAGAATTTTTTTTTAGAATTTTAGAGATTTTTGTTGTAATGAAATGGATTACGGAAGGTGGAGTATTTATAGAGGAGAAGATGATTTGTAATTTTTTTGCAAAAATTTTACACTAAGCCTATTCTATCCATTGGGGGGTTATTTGTAAAAAAAAATGCAAATAACCCCCCAACAGCCATTTGGGGAAGTTGTTGGGATATTTTTTAAAATAATTTGCAAAAACCCCATTGGAGATGCGGGCCGAGCTGAATCACGTGCCCCAACGGCCCTTGAGCCGTTGGGAGCGGCGGATCGCGCCCAGCTTGGCACGGCCCGCCAGAGCCGTGGGTCGCTTTACTCAAACACCATGGGCCCGACTCGGGCCAGGCCTGTGCCCTAGCGGAGCGTGCCTATCCGGGTTGTCAGGCCGGGCCGGCCCAATTGACATCCTTATTTCTCACTCTTTACTGTACAATAACTTGGAAAGCCAAGTTGTATAGGAGGACCAATCTTGTGTCTTGGGAGTTAGACAACTTAAAACAATCAGTAAAAATATAAGAATAAGAAAAAAATATGAAAACATTTTAATAGACAGGACATAATACATTCAGCCAACCTAAACATTATAAGATAACAACTCCTTGTTGATCCCCACAAATACATGTAGTATATTACATTAGAAGAAAAGATAAATGACTCTGTAAATGTAGTTTATCACATATATATTTTAGAGAAAAGTTGAAAGTCTTCTATTTGAAAAACTATTTGGCGGTTGGATATCATCTACTTTTAGCATCTTTTCCAAAACTAAAAAGTCTACTAATTCTTTTCCACATTGTCATTTAAATGGGAGGGAATTTTTATCTAACTGACAAAAACTGTTACTTCGTATGGGTATCTACATTTCAAGATAAAAATACCAAGATGGAGGTAAGTGAGTTAATGTGACTTCTTCCAAATATTTTTGAACTCAGCGTGAATATACCACTCAATTTTATTGTTCAAAATAAATCTTCAATTAGAAATTAATTTAAATGGAAATTTCTCTATTTTTGAACAATAGTAATTGATCTCTAATAATAATAACTAGACTATTGTAGACCCGATCGCAGGTTCCAGCTCCGGAACTGGCGGTTCCCGCTCCGAAACTGTACCCGTATAGGACAGTTCTCGTTCCGATTTCGGCTCCGGTTCCGAACTGGGTGGATCCGGCTCCGGAGCCGCGTAGATCTGATTCCGGATCCAGATGGACCGGATCCACTAGTTTTTTTAAAATTATTTTTTACCTCCATTATTTTTTATAATAGTTAAAAAAATATTAAATAGCTAAATAATTAAATTTCAACATAATTATTTCCAATTATTACTAATTTAATATCTAAAGAAATATAACAAAATAATTAAAAAATAAAAAATAAGCTTGAACTTATTTTTTTACCATAATTAAGTTGTCTACGTATTCTCTTGGGGTTTAGAGAAATCAAAACCCGCGTAGTTCTCTTATCTATGTCCCCGTACTTTATCTCGATCGCTTCCTTCCATTTCGGTGGTCGTCATTTTCATAAAGTTTTCACTGTATTTTCACACGATTTTTTTATTGCCTTAACGCTGCTTATGTCCCATCATCAAGACATGCTTGGGCCTCCACTGACTCAAGGGACATACTCGAACGGGTTTGATCCTAGATACTCTCTCCTGCACTAAATGCCCACTCCATAGCTACTACTGACATCGGTGTTGCTAAAATCTATTTAGCGATAATTGCCATGATTGAAAATTTGTATTGAATGTTCCTTCCATCATTGCAGAATTGAAAATTTATATTTTGAAAATCTTCACCAAACTCAAATGAAGTGGTTAGATAACTATCAAGTCGGAGTTCGAGCTTGATGAAGACCCTCATGATTTTTTGGCTCTTGGAAACAGAAGTTGTTGTCCTCTACTAAGTTTAGAGATATCCTCAACTTTGCTACTAATCTGGTATGACAGGAGTTATTAATACTTATACTATGTACTCTACTATATTCATTATACAAAGACTAAATTTCTTTTTTACTTTACTAAATAAATCATAAACATCTTCATCCACTTTAAGAATTTTATAATAAGCCTTCAAATAGTCATGCAATCCATCTTATTTACAACGTGGATTAAAAACACGTGCAACAAATAAATAGATGAAAATATTTTAAAATATTCTTACTATTTATTTATCATTGCTTGAATTCAAGAGAAATTCACATCATTTTCATATTCTTCCAATACACCATAAATATTTATACACTCAATTAAAAATAAATGTGTTGCAGGATACTAAACACCAGATATAGTGTAAGTAGCATCATTAAGAACTTTTAAGGTATCCAAAATACTTTTGCATGTATCTGATTGCTGAGAATATAAATTAATATCACTAATATTGTTAGCAATAAAATCACATAATAATTTTTTATAATCATTACTATAGTTAAGTAATTCATAAGTTGAATTCTAAATGATGGAACATCCTGTGTAAATTTTTAATTTACAATATTTTTTTTCATTCTTTCATTATTCGGGGAGGTGTCCATAAATAGTGAAGTGTGTGTCTAATAGGTTTAATATAATCTTCTAATTATTTTAATCCATCTTGCACATATAAATTTAAAACATGATAAGCACATTTTTGATGAAAAATTTACACCCAAATGTAGGTTTATACGTTTATAAACTTTTTCTAATTCGAGGATAGATGCAGTATTAGTATATACATTTTTAAAACCAATTTCAAGAGTCTTATTAATAAGATAATATTCTTGTATAACTACTTTAATCAATATATAAATATTATAAGCAGTACGTTTTTCATCAAAAACTCTAAAAGCAATTTCTCTTTTGTGTAAATTCTGTTCACAATCAACCCAATGACAAGCGATTCTCACATAAAAATGTTGTTGCCGGTGATCACTCCATACATCTCTATATGTAGATACACGCCCATCAAAAGTGATAAAAAAATCATGTAATTTTTTTTTATATCTTTTTTATAAACCTTATGTAATGTGTGTGAGAGTGGTAGGCACTATAATTGCTTGGGGATTTAATGTATTTTTACAATAATTTATAAAACCTATCTTTTTATCGAAATAAAAGATAAGTGTTCAACGACAATCATTCATGTTAATTCATCTCTATTTTTAACATTAGAGAAATAAAATAATTGAGGGGTATTGATAGCGTACATTGATATTTGAGTTTTGTGTTTTTGTGAGACTGACTGCACAAGAATGCACCCTCTTCAGATGCTTTCGATATGTTCTCTAACCACTAGAAAAGGACCCTTATAAGTTTTTGATTAATACTTGCAACTTACAATAACGACCGTACCCGCATCATTCTTGATTTTCGTAAAATGATACACGAAAAGATCGGACTTTAATTTTAGTTAGCAGCAGGGGTATCTTCTTCGCCTCTATCACCGACTTGAGTTTCACATCTTTGAATTGAAATATTGACTTGCGCCTCTTTTTCGGAATATATTTCTAGATCATCATTGTCTGTGCCGTAATTCAACTCCATCAATTGTAAGAAACTGAAAATATTATTTTCGTCGGCGAATTGATTTTCACTTATCTTGTCCTTGCCTTTTGCTGATGAACTTCTACCTGCCGTGGTGAGCACGAAAATTGTAGAGTGCTAGAAGTTTTATAGAGAAATTATGGAGAGACATTATAGAGAGAGATTTTGTAGAGGAATTATTGAGAGAAAGAGAGATTATGAAGAATTGGAGAGTTGGAGAGAGAATTTGTAGAGAATTATGGAGAGAGATCATAGAGAGATTTTGTAGAGGGATTTAGATTTTAGTATGGAGGAGAATGAGAGAAATTATGCTCTATTTATGGATTACAAATAATAAATCAAAAATTAAAAATAAAAAAAAAAAATTACACACACTCTCCCTCTCCAACGGTCCAAGGTAAGGGGAAAAAACTTCCATGTGACCAAGTTGCCCTAAGCCCAGGCCCATCCGGGCTGCGGGGCCGCCCACATTTTAAAAAACTAAAATATTTATCCGGTTCAGAACCGAGAACCGCTGGTTCAGAACCGGTTCGAGAATTCATAAATCGAAACCGGCCGTTGAGCTGGCCGGTTCCGGTTCGGCTTGGAACCGTCGAACTGGCGACCCAGGCCTGTTCTGATTCCAGCTTCGGCCAACCGGTTCTCATTTCAGTTTCGACGGTTCGAGCTGAACCAGAATTGGGTCTAGACTATTGGTCTACATATAAAAAAAAAAATACTATTCACTTAAATTTACACGTATGTCTAAAAATATGAAGAATAATAAATCTTTGTGTGATAGAGACCATAAATCGAAGTTTCCACATGACCACGTGACATGTTCATATGAGCTTTGAACAAGTGTATTCGGTGTAACTAATGCCAACACCCAACTGCGCCAGACATTGTTGCTACCCCAGTTGGAATGTTCGAGGCAATTATTTTTCTAAACTTTTATGCAACATAAATATATATATATTAATTTTTAACTATGGATTCTTCTTCTAATTAAATGGGGGAAAAGAAACGAAAGGATATCCCACTGGAAAAAGAAACGAAAATACATGGACACCCACCACATTTGAAGCAGTAGTTGGTGGAGGCAGAGAGAAGGTCAACTTCAGTTGGGTGACATATTTTAAATCTCTGACAGCAACGTTAACATATTGTTTTGTTTTTGTTGAAACTTAGGGAGATTGATATTCTACTGTGCTTCGTTTGAGGGACAGCTGGCTTCAGTTTCTTGAATATTCTCCTAGAACTTTAATGTTGATGTAAGTTCACCACTTAGATAGCTGGGTTCAAATAATAAACCTAAGTCTAATACTATATTTTTTGTATATTCTTAGTCCATAGATCACAATTATAATCTGAATCTGACACTCTCTGCATTTCCCTCTCACTTCTTTGTCTGTGAGCTAAACCTCGTCAGGATAATTTTGTATATTAGTCTAAAAATAAACTCAATAGTAAATTTTATGTAAAAATTGGAATCAAGACCAATAATAGTTTGAGGTGTTAAATCAAACAGCGCAGAGGTAAATTTTTCGAGAGAATTTATCTACACTCAGATTGTAAGAGGAAAAGTGAAGTAATGCAAACACCAGAAAATTTACATGAAAAACTCGCAGAAATAAAAAACCACAGTACAAAAAGAGAGAGATATTCCACTAAATCAAAGCGATTACAAGAAATTTTCAGTACTCTGCTATAAATTCAATTCTTTAGGGTTCAATCCTTTGCTAAAGAAGAAGATATCGGTTTTTATAGCTAAAGGATAGCACGCTGAGTCGTGGACTTTGAGATTTTCGTCTCTGGATCCGCCCACAATCATAATTGCATGTAACGCCCTACTGTAATTAGTTTGAGTGCTGCGTGATTATCAGGGACGTGTTGGCTGATGAGGAGTGAAGTCCAGATTCACATCTATAGCCTCACTTGTATAGTAGTTGAAACCACTCTAACAGTCAGGTGAACAGGTGAGATCTGTTAGATAAGACTTGAGTCTGATCTCATGATTTACTAAACTTGTCAGGTATCACAATCTTGTAAAAAGATCATAATTTTGACTACTACAAGGTGTAATTTTAACCTCATAGCATTCTCTGGTAGGCCTATGGGGCAAAATTTTCCACAACAAATAGAGAAAACTGTACATCACAGCAAGTACAAGAAAATCTTGCTTTGTTAGTTCAATTTCAATGCACTTGGAAATTTCTCATAGTGCTTTTTCTTTATTTTTCTTTTCTCTTCTTTTTTACCCTCCACCATCATTTGATCCCCAGAAATCCCTTGGGGGTAGCCCTTCCCTTGTCTTCCCCAAACCGGTCCATTCACACACGTCGTGTTTCTCCCTCATTCCACTCAATTAACATCACCCACAAAACAATAACATAAATAAATAAATAAACTTCAAAAAAAAAAAAAAAAAGCTACCTTGGTCCACACGTTTCATCAGTTTTTATGAGCCTGGCGTCACAAACTCTGGTCCCTTTTTTCGGTGCATGATATTTCCCACATCTCTCTCCCGCAAGTAGACAGAGACTTTCAACGCCCTCTAATTTGTTCAATTGTTCACCTCTCTGTTACTAGCCGAAACCAAAATCTCTCTCTCTCTCTCTCTCTCTCTCTCTCTCAACATGCACCAAAAAAACTCTCCTCTCTTGCTCTTTCTCTTTGCTCTCATATTAACTTCTCCAATTCTCACAGCTGCCCAAAGCTCGCCGGAGTGCCCGTACCCGTGCCTCCCACCGCCCACCACTGGCTTCAGCTACCCTCCGCCGCCACCCTTCTCGGCCGCGGACTACCCTCCACCGCCCCCGGACGGAGGAGGACTATACAGTTACCCCCCGCCTTCTGGTCTTTTACCGTTCAACCCCTCGCCGCCGTCCTTCATCTACCCGGCGCCCCGCCGCCCGACCCGATCACCCCTTGGTTCCCTTTCTACCGGCGGCTGCCGTCATCGGCCGGCCGGAGGAGCGCCGGCTTCATGGTGCTTGTTGGTTTAGCTGTATGCTCTCTTCTTTTCGCTTAATTAGTCATATTAATGTTTAATTAATTAAATTTCTTGTGTAATTAGTGATGTCCTAGTGTCTTGTTTTATTTTTAAATTAATCTTTTGTTTGGTTTTCCTTAGATTTCTTGTTACCAGTGATGTGATCATGTAACAGATTAATACCTTTTCTCTTTTCTTTTTTTTACTAGCTCATTGTCTGTTTTATTAAACCTTTTACTAATAGAGAAAGCGAGGAAGAAGTTTTCTCATTGTTTATCTGAAACAAATAAACAAAAAAAAAGAAAGACAGGAGCTGATGGCATTTTGTTTGTATTATAATCATACTAATTTGGATGTTCTACCATCTTTCGGCGCGAGGAGAGGGAGCTCTTCGTCTTCATTTGTAAACCTTGGGGTTAGATCAATGGAGTCGTATTCAAAAAAATTAGTCAAAAAAACAGCTCAGCTGATGGTGGGCTTGGAAAATTGATTGAGAGCGATATGGCACTATAATTATGCTTGGTCTGCAAGACTACAGCCAATTTTACTTACTTTTTTTCCTTCTTATTTTTAATTGGCATTCTGTCTCTTTCATATTTGTCCATCTGTGTTCCTGAGTTTTAACCAAATGAAAAAAAATAACCCTGTAAATTTTGAAATTTTTCTGCATCATCTATGCCTTTCCAAGACTTTAAAGTTAAAGATAGCTAGAATTCTAATAGAAGTACACAAATAACTGGAATAATAATAATTTTTTTTAAGATAAAACACTTAGATAAAATCCTCTCTGAGCGTTTATTTAATAAGAATTTAATAAAACATTTCAAAATAGAAGAGAACAAATTTGTATAGATACACTTATACATAATTTGCTCTTCCTCAAAAAAAAAAAAAAAAAAAAAAAAAACAAGAACAAATAGAAAAACGAAGCCATCAGAGTGCCTTTCGCTCAGTCACAGATTCTACCCCTCCATTGTAGATGTGTCATCTGTTACGCAATCCCGTCCAACATTCTGCAAGCACCGCCACGACATATGCAGCTCTTATCCGATTATCCTGTGACCGTAGCCCCCACCACCGTAAATGGAATAATAGCCTTATATATTTGCTAAAATGTGCAAAGTTATATGGCAAGCAGGCAAACAGAGAATAACCCAAACGCGTAAATGAAATCGACCCGTTTTTTATTCGTTGTCAGTATTTCGACAAATATAGATGTTCAATATTTGTTGTGGACATAAATAGTGTTTAATCTGTTCAAAATTTAAATAAATATCCTAATGCGGAATACACATTTTGATACGATAAGAGCATATATATATATATATATATATATTATATATATATATATATAATATATATATATATATATATATAGGGCTTACTGTACCTCAGCCTGCAGGCTGAGAGAGTTTCTCAGCCTGCGGGACGTGGCTGAATATATGCCACACATCGGTCGCAGAGTGTGGGCGCCAAAAAAATCAAAAAAATCCCGCCTAAACAATCGTGAAACAAATTGACAAAAATACCCTTTTATATGACGACGGCGACTTCTAGCATTGAAAAGTAAAAAAAAATATTCCATGGTCGCATACTTAATACAGAATAAAGAATACCGGAGGAAACATGCTATCGTATAGCAATGCGACCTCCTTCAGTACTGCGACCAAAGTCGCAAACTTCTTTCTCATTACGATGGTGATGACGAGGATTAGAAGTTTAAAAAATTGTATTTTGTTTTTTTTTAAATATATATAAATCTGTTTTCTAAAGTTAATTGTGTGAATTACATTTTTTACTACCATGTCTTGGTTGAAAAATGCTGTACAATTGTTACAAACCTTCATTTTAAAAATTTTACGCTAAACGAATATACTGCGACCATGGACGCAGTTAATAATTATATTACTTCACCCTTATAAATTTTTAAAATGAAAGGTTGCGACATTGGTTGCAGTTGCTGGACGCAGACTTAATAAATACACTGCGACCTTGGTCGCAGTTGCTGGACTTTAGTCTTAATCAACAACAACACTGCTACCTTGGTCGCAGTAGTTTCTGACCGTAGTCTTAATAAAATAAACGACCGTAGTCTTAATAAAATAAACTGCGACCTTGATCGCAATTGTTGGTGTTTAGTCTTAATAAAATACACAGCGACTTTGGTCGCAGTTGCTGGTCTTTACTCTTAATCAACAACATCACTGCGACCTTGGTCGCAGTTGGTGGTCTTTATAAATAATCAACAACAACACTGCGACATTGGTCGCGTTGATAGCCGCAGTCTTAAAAAAATAATCTGCAATCTTGGTCGCTATTGCTGGTCTTTAGTCTTAATCAACAACAACACTGCGACGAGGTAAACAACAACACTGCGACGAGGTGACACGTCACCGCAGCAGTTGCTTAGTCGCAGTCTTTGGTCACAGTGTCACCCTGGTCGCAGTAGTTAGTTTGCATGTATTTGCAATGTTTCTTATGCGACCTTGGTCGCAGTGTCATCTATGGTCATAGTTGTTTAGTTTGCAATGCATGGCTCTGCGACCAAGTTCGTAGTTTATTAAAAAAAAACAAATATGCTTTTTATTTATGTCCAGGCATTTATCTCCAGGCATGTGCAAATGATACAAAAACGATCTCTTATACAATAAGATTGAGTGTTACAATATAGCTGTAACGCCCCGATTCCACAGATACGGGGACGTCACTGCGACGTATATACGTAGGTCAGAAAATGCCCCACACGTATATACGCCAAGCAAAAAGTACAATAAAGATCAGAGTACACGGTAAAGCGTGATATCTATAAATATGCCAACAGAGAAGTACAGGTACAAGTCATCACAAAGTATGATAAAAATTACACATTTCATGTATCATTTATCACAACAAGTCCAAAAGCAAAAGATACAACAAAAGTACAATAGAGCTCACGAGTAGGATGAAGATCCCGTGAGTCAAAAGTAGGATCTGGCACAGGGACCGGAGCTAATCTGCCTGCTCACTAAAGAAGGCCTGATCTTCGGTGGATGGCTCCACTTCGACCCAAGCCTCGGAATCTGAATATGCAAATCCAAGGGATCAAGACATACAAACAATAACAATTACAGCCAAGTGGCTAAGATACATGAATAAGGAAAGCTGGAACAGTATAATGAATATAAATCAACAGGTAGGGAAAACATATAGAACTGAAGTCAGCATGGAATGAATGCATAGCTATGGTCTATTATTATTATTACTTGCTTTACTGTGATATCTAGCTATGTGACCCAGCGTCCCAGCGCACATAGATCCATATCCTAGTAACTCAAGGTTGTTATTGAAAACAGCGGGGGTATCGACGAACTATGTTTACAGTGGACCCCGTACATGCCCGGGATAACGGTCCAGGATTGTTCCGTTGCTTGGTGACGGAAGCCAGCCGCTAGGCTATTCAGGAGGGTCTTATGTATGCCCTTAGTCATGACTGATTCAGGAATAGGGAGCAAGCACTCCCCTCGGTCCCCTGGTGTACCGCAGGTTAGACCGGAATATGATTGTACAATATACCTACTACCACTGTAAACACGAACACGTATCGATATCCGCATATTCCCCCGACCCATATGTAAATTGGTGCTTTTTATAGGAAAGTCAAGTGTATCATGCTTTGTTTTAAGAGATGGCATGATGGGTGGTGATATTTACTATTTACATGTCATGATACAAGAATATGCAATAACAAGTCATGAGGTAACAAGAGATACATCTATTCAGTAATAGGTCATGTAATATCAGTATTGAAGCATGAACAAGCAAGATATAATACACATGTATCAAGCATAAGAACCAAATTCAGAACAGAAATTAACTATGACACACAGTCAGAATTAGTCGACTAGGGGTAAGGGTTAGTCGACTAATAGGGGTCTCTAGTCGACTGACAGATACTTAAGTCGACTAAGTCTGTTGATGCAGAAAGTTGGATTTCTGGTTCAGGGAGGATTAGTCGACTAGGGGGATTCAGGAGTCGACTAATAGTGATTTCCAGAGAGTTGAGATTTATGTCCAGAAAAGATTAGTCGACTGATAATTGGGGTAAGTCGACTAATACTGTGTTTTCCAGAAAAACTAAGTTTCAGCTAAGTGTTCTAGTCGACTAGCTCCTAGGGTAAGTCGACTAATAGTGGGAAAAACAGTGACAGAACAGATTTTCTGGAAATTGCGTTTGATGGTTCAATTCATGGTTTTGGGTGACCTAGGTGTACAAGAGGTGTAGATACAAGTGTTCTAGGGCTAATTCAAGTCTTGGTGAGTGAGATACTCACTTGGAATCGTTAGATCGAAGCTTTACGAGTCCGGAAAGAGTGTGGTCGACGGATAGCTCCCAAATGATCCTTGGCGACGAAGAGAGCTACGATCCAAGCTCCGAAGTAGAAGCTTGAGCTGGAGGTGAAGAGCTTGGGGGTTCTTGGAGCTAGGGTTCAGTTTGAGGAAGGAGAGGGTTTGGTGAGAGCTTCTCTCACTTGAGTTGAAATGAGAAAGAAAAAGATTAAAGTGTAAAGGGAAAGTCTTATATAGGTTTGGGATTTTGTAAAGGGGTTGGAATTAAGATAGAAGTGAGGGGTTTTCTTGCAAAAAAGGAGGGGTGAGGTGTCCCTCACCTGGCCACTTGGCCGGCTGTGGGAGAGAGAGAGAGTGAGTGGGGTTAGGTGGGGAAGTGAGTGGGAAATGAGTGGCATTTGTGGAATTTTGGGATTTTTGAAAAAAATGTCCGAAATTCAAGTATCTCGGAATGACCTGAAAATTTTACCAAAAATCAAGAATAAGATTTGAAGACTCATGGTGAAATTCGTTTGAAGAAATAATTTATAGTTTTAGAATTAAAAATCCCGGAATCGGTTATCTGCCGACTCCGTTGGAATTTTCATAAATTCATAAAATTCTCAGAAAAAGTATTTAGATAGAAAATATGATTCTAAGAAATAAAGTCTAAAGGACTTTCTAGAAATTCCTAGTAGTTGTGAATTAAAAATCCGAGAATCGATCAGCGACACTGGTCGACACCGGTTTGAAAATATTTATTCAATTTCAGGAAAATTTCTAGAAAATCACAGAAAATACATAATATTGGGAAATGATTTTTAAAACTGAAATCGGTCAGATACAGGAAGTAATTTGGAAAACACGATCGAAAGACTGAATACGTAACAAAGTACGTATTCCGGGAACGGGGTATTACAATCTACCCACCTTACAAAAATTTCGTCCTCGAAATTTCGTAAAGTGAAAAGGAACAGATAAGTAAGGACAAGAAGGAAGATAACGGTAGATATGAATAAGGATAAGAACAAGAATAGGAATAAGAAGGAAGAGTCTTACCAATCAAGTTGTGAAGAGATGAGGGTAACGCTCACGGATGACATCCTCTCGTTCCCACGTGGCCTCTCCTGGGGCATGCCTGTTCCAAGACACCAACACCAATGGTATAGCTCTTTTCTTCAATGCCTTGACACTCCTGTCCAAAATGGCCATCGGCTGCTCTTGATATGACAAGTCCGGTTGTAGTTCCAGCTCGGAATGATCCAGAATATGACTATCATCTTTCACATACTTCCTCAGCTGTGACACGTGGAATACATCGTGAACTCCGTCCAAAGATGGCGGTAACGCCAACCTGTAAGACACCTCTCCCACTCGATCCAAAATCTCGAATGGGCCGATATATCTTGGACTAAGTTTTCCACGCGTACCGAACCGGATTACTCCTTTGGTAGGTGATATCTTCAGGAATACATGATCTCCGGTCTGGAATTCCAATGGCCTTCTCTGTGTGTCAGCCCAACTCTTCTGCCGACTCTGCGCTGCCCTGAGGTGGTCTCTGATAATCCTGACCTTGTCTGTTGTCTGAATCAGAATCTCTGGCCCCAAAAGTCTTCTCTCACCGACTTCATCCCAACAAATCGGAGATCTACACTCCTCCCATACAATGCTTCAAATGGTGCCATCTTGATACTTGCTTGATAACTGTTATTATAAGAAAACTCCGCCAAGTGAAGATGGTCTTCCCATGATCCCTGGAATTCAATCATGCAGGCCCTCAACATATCCTCAAGAATCTGGATAGTCCTCTCAGATTGTCCGTCTGTCTGAGGATGATATGATGTACTGAATTTCAGACGAGTCCCTAGACTTTCTTGGAGACTCTCCCAGAAATGAGATCTGAATCTGGTGTCTCGGTCTGATACAATACTAACAGGAACTCCATGTAGACGAACTATCTCCTTCAAGTACCTGTCTGCCAGAACCTCTGTTGACTGTCCCACCCTGAATGGTATAAAGTGAGCTGACTTGGTGAGACGGTCAATGATTACCCACACAGCATTATTACCTTTAGGACTTCGAGGCAATGCCGTAACAAAATCCATGGTAATGTGCTCCCACTTCCACTCGGGAATCGGTAAAGGTTGCAGAAGTCCCGCCGTCCTCTGATGCTCAATCTTTATCTGTTGACAAACCAAGCACTTGGCAACAAACTGGGCTATCTCCCTCTTCATGGCATTCCACCAAAACTGCTTCTTCATATCCTGATACATCTTGTTTCCCCCCGGGTGTATGGAATATGCTGAACTGTGAGCTTCCGCCAAAATCTTCTGCCGAACTTCTCCTTGGGGAACACAAAGCCTGCTACCAAAATATAAGGCACCATCCGGACGAATACTGATATCAGTCCTCAATCCAGCCTCTACCTGAGCTCGGAACTGTTGCAATCTGGGGTCTTCCTTCTGAGCTTCCTTGATCTCATCTATTAATGTTGACTGAATCTGCAAAGCCATGAGCTGTCCTGCCTCCTCAGTCTCCCGAACCAACCTCAGGTCCAATCTGATAATGTCCTGAATCAACTCCTTCTGCTGAGTGATTTGGACAAGCACCCTATTCTCTGGCATCCTGCTCAGTGCATCCGGTACTGTATTGACCTTGCCTGGATGGTATTGCAAGTCAATATCATAGTCTGCCATCAGCTCCAGCCACCGCCTCTGCCTCATGTTCAACTCCTTCTGTGAGAATATATACTTGAGGCTCTCGTGATCCGTGTATATCAACACCTTATCTCCCAGAAGATAATGCCTCCAAATCTTCAAGGCAAAAATCACAGCTGCAAGCTCCAAGTCATGAGTTGGGTAGTTCCGCTCATGAGGCTTCAGTTGCCTAGATGCATATGCTATAACATGATCATGTTGCATAAGCACACACCCCAGGCCTTTCCCTGATGCATCACTGAATATGACCATCCCTCCTCTCCTGAGGGAGTCTTCAAGATCGGAGCTGAAATGAGCCTCTGCTTCAACTGCTCAAATGCTGCAGTACATTCCCCAGTCCAAATGTACCTCTCTCCTTTCCGGGTGAGCTTGGTCAACGGGGCTGCAATCCTAGAGAAATCCTGGACAAAGCGTCTGTAATATCCTGCTAGTCCAAGAAAACTCTTAACCTCAGTCACCGTCCTCGGAATTGGCCAATCCTTCACTGCTTGGACTTGCTGGGATCCACCGAGATTCCTTCTGCTGAACAATGTGCCCAAGGAAGGCTATACTGTCCAACCAGAAATCACACTTGCTCCTCTTAGCATGAAGCTGCTCCTGCTGGAGAGTCTGCAACACAATCCTCAAGTGTTCTGCATGCTCCTTGTTGTTCTTGGAATAGATCAAGATGTCATCTATGAAGACAACAACGAACTGATCCAGGTAGGGCGAGAACACTCGTTCATCAAATCCATGAAAACTGCAGGGGCATTGGTGACTCCGAAAGGCATAACTAGGAATTCATAGTGGCCATAACGGGTCCTGAATGCCGTCTTCGGATATCCTCTGTCTTCATCCTTAGCTGATGGTACCCCAACTGCAAATCCAACTTAGAGAATACCCGGGCTCCATGAAGCTGATCAAACAAATCATCAATCCTTGGCAAGGGATACTTGTTCTTGATGGTAACCTTGTTCAATTCCCTGTAATCAATACAAAGTCTCTTACCACCATCCTTCTTGTTCGCCAATAGCACTGGAGCACCCCATGGCGAAGCACTTGGCCGAATCAATCCCTTATCAGAGTACTCCTGCAGCTGCTTCTTCAGAATCTCTAGCTCCGTCGGTGCCATCCTGTACGGAGCCTTAGATATAGGAGCTGTCCCAGGCACAGTATTAATTGAGAACTCGATCACCCTTTTTGGTGGCAGTCCTGAGATCTCAGCAAACACTCCTGGAAATTCATCCCACACCGGTACTCCTTTCTGAACCTCTGAAGTAGTCAACCGAGTCTTCCTCTTGGTAGACTTCACCTCACCACAAAATTGAAATTCCGGTTGACGGAGAATCCTGAAAATAATCTTCTTCTCCCTACAGTCAATAACTGCATGGTACTGACTGAGCCAGGTCATGCCTAAGATTACGTCGTACCCTTAGTGTCTAGCACGAGCATATATATGGCCAGGTCTTATCACAAAGTTCCACTGGACAATCAACACAGACCCTAGAAGACATGACTACTCCATTCCCAGTACTAATCTCCCATTTGAGGTCTAACACCCTAACAGGTATAGAATGCAATGCCACAAAATGATCTGAGATAAAACAATGTGAAGCACCGGAATCGAAGAGGGCTAAAACAGGTTGAGAATGCACCCTGTTATCACCTGTTATCACCCCCTCAGAAGTCTCAGCCTCCACTTCCGTCAAGTTGTAGGCTTGACCTCTTCCACGCCCTGCTGCTGTCCTAGCTCCCTCTGGACTGGGCGAACAACATGCTGTGGAGGAAGGGGAAGAGCTCTCCTCATCACTGGTCCCTGATTCCTCTGCCCCGGTGGTCCTGGAAGTGCTCTCTGTCCAACCGGTCCCTGAAGTGCTGGCACAGCTTGGCCGGCTATCCCCATCCTTCTGTGCGGACAGGCTTCTATAGAATGATCCCTGGATCCACACACCAAACACAATCCATTTGCCCTACGGCAATTACGAATGTGGCCCGGCTTCTGACAATAACTGCAGAAGGCCGATGGTTGGCCCGCTGGTAAGGAGCTGGTCTGAATTGCTGCCTCATCTGCACCTTCGCTGCTCTGAATGGGCCTCCTCTCCCCATTGGTGGAAACGGCCTCTTCATGGCCTGGTTCCTCATCTGATCCTCTTGCTTCTTCTCCAACCCACGCTCCACTTCCCGAGCTATGGTAAGAACCTCTGAATAAGTCTTCAGCTGTTGGGGCATTAAGAACATCTGAATGTCCATCTGCAAGCCCTGCTGGAACCTACTTGCCCGCTTCTCCTCATCCGTCACCATGTACGGGGCAAAGCGGCTCAGCCTGAGAAATTCCGCGGCATACTCGTCCACGGACCTACTCCCTTGCTGTAGCCTGATGAATTGCTCTTCCATGTCCTTCTGAGCAGTAGCAGGGAAGAACCTGCTATAAAAGCTCTTGGAGAACGTTTGTCCAGGTGACAGGTTTCTCCAATCTGGCCTCTTCAGCTAGCCACCAAGTTCTGGCTATGTCCTTCAGCTGAATCTTGGCGACCTCAACTTGGTTCTCCTTCGGTACTCTGGCCGCATTCAGCAGATCTGTGGTATCTGTCAACCACTGTCAGCATCCAAGGGCTTCTCTTCTCCCGTGAAGATGGCTGGTTGCAGTCGCCTGAAGTCCGATACATTTCCGGGCCTCTGCTCCTTGGGAGCTGCCAATTCCTACCGGAGGAGCTCCGTCTGCTGCTGCTGGTTCTCATCATAGTCTGAATGACTCTCAGAATATCCACATGGTCTCCAGTGGGTCCATTAGAGGCTTGCCCAGAGTTGTTACGTCCCGTCCTTCTCTCCATACCGATTGGTAAAGGATACTGAGATTGGAAAAATGGAAGGAATTTAGGACACAAGGGATGGAAATCAAGAAGGAATCAAGAAGGACTAGACAACTTCGTACATTGTAGTTGGCATCAGCAAATTATTAATTTGCTGCTTGATTGTACTTTAGGTGTGAGAGCCTAGGCTCTGATACCAACCTGTAACGCCCCGATTCCACAGATACGGGGACGTCACTGCGACGTATATACGTAGGTCAGAAAATGCCCCACACGTATATACGCCAAGCAAAAGTACAATAAAGATCAGAGTACACGGTAAAGGTGATATCTATAAATATGCCAACAGAGAAGTACATGTACAAGTCATCACAAAGTATGATAAAATATTACACATTTCATGTATCATTTATCACAACAAGTCCAAAGCAAAAGATACAACAAAAGTACAAATAGAGCTCACGAGTAGGATGAAGATCCCGTGAGTCAAAAAGTAGGATCTGGCACAGGGACCGGAGCTAATCTGCCTGCTCACTAAAGAAGGCCTGATCTTCGGTGGATGCTCCACTTCGACCAAGCCTCGGAATCTGAATATGCAAATCCAAGGGATCAAGACATACAAACAATAACAA